>CM056816.1:40421306-43334786 GCA_029852735.1 Persea americana
AAATATCAATATTATTAATATTTAGTGGCGGAGTTCCCAAACTTCTGCTTATGAGTTTACTAATACGCATAGTCTCAAGAGATGAAGAAGAGAGAAGTGCACATTCTCATAATTTGTAATCACTGCATGAATTCGACGAGCTTGAAACCGCACAGTCCATTCAGAATGGACTGGATGAAGTAGAATTTGATGTAGAGAAGAATCAGCCTCAATAGTGAGTGACGAAACCATTATTGGAATGGAATTCAGAATTTGAAAAATCCCCTTATAGTAATTAAGCACCGGCACTATACGACCTTGCAAAGGCTGGTGTAGGTCCCTCCACATAATTCCAATCAAAGAATGACTAGTGGGCACATTGGAAAGACAACAACCATGAATTCTCTCAGTTATAGGTCTTGGAATATGCACTAGGTCAGTAGAAGGAATGTGCCAATGACATTGAATATTATTTGGTAAGGTGATACCAAGGTAGAGAGCCTTAGTAGTTAGCACTTGAGTAATTTGCTGAACCACAGAAATACTTGATTTTGTAGTCATCCGGAAAATCCTTGCATTTCTTTCTGCCCACACATGCCAAACAAAGCATTAAAGAGAAGCTTACCAAGTGTTATAGCTTCATCACTTTGTTGGTCTAAACGAGATAGGACTGAAAGAAGAAGTTCTTGAGTGTCAATACAGCTGATTGGTACTAAGTCCAATTTAAGAAGTAGTATTGGCCAAATCTCTTGAGAATAGGGACAATGAATCATGAGATGTGAGGATGTCTCCCATGTGCCATCACAAAAGAACACAACAAGAGTCACATTCAACATTTCTTTTGAATAAGAAAATCATTTGTTTTAAGTCTTCAGTGTAAAAGCATCCAAGCACACACTGAATGCTTTTAATTCACCCTTTGAACCATATTGCTGAAGTCCGTTGAATTTGCTGGTTAGGTATATTACACATTAACCTGTAGGAAGATTTCAAAGAAAATCGACCCTGCTCTTCTAGTGTCCAAACAATTTCATCATCAAACATATGCCAAGGAACGATCTCACTTGGGATTTTCTGGAAGATATCCATCAAAGTAGTCGATCTTGGGTGTGGAAGGTGACATCCATCATGAAGAAACCTAGTAGCCCTGATATAAGCGCCCATGCCTAGATCATAAATTGCTCTTTCACCATATTGGTCCTTTAACCGACCCCCACTAAGTCATGGGTCAGTCCAAAAGTGTGTGAGCCGCCCATTCCCAATTAGAAATTTTATGTGAGGTAGCGCATAAGGTCTGAGGGCCAAGATACTGTAGATGTCAAAATTTTTCCAAACAAAAGATGCAAATAGGAATTGGTCTAGGCCCATTAAATTAGCATGATTCAATGACCTGAGTCATCAAGATTTCAAAATATTTTTTTTTAGTAAATAATTGCATGGGTAGTTATTGGTAAAGTGATGGAAGCTAATGCTTATCATCCCAGAGGTCTAAGTTTCATTCCCCATAAATGTTTTTTTTTTGTTCCTCCAAATTCAAGCATGGGTCCCACAAATTGATCTAATAAAAATGGTCATAAGACCTGTTCAAAGAAACTCATTGTGGAGTTTTGAAAACTGCCTCCTCCACTAACTCCATGTTATGGTAGTTATCATAACCACCCAAAAGGAAGATAATAGAAGGAGGAGAACTAAAGGGAGAGGAGATTCGACTGTTTCTGCCAACAAAAAGGAGAAGAGAAAAGAAAAGAAGAGAAGGAGAAGAGAAAAGGAAGGGAGAGAGAAAAGGGTGAGATTTCTACATCATCTTCCTCTCCACTCCATCTTCTCCATCTCATCCTACATCACATCTCCATTTCATCTCCTCCATTATATCATCTCATCTTCCTCCTATATCATAGCTATTCTACAAATGGAGATTCGGAATCCCATGACAAGGGAATTCTGCCCTCCTATCTAATATATATATATATATATATATATATATATATATACCCATCATGAAAAAATGGAGATTCAGATTTCTTTTAGAGAAACCTGCCTCCTAAAATTTTTTTTGTTATTGTCCTGCACATGGAGATTCGGAGCCTTACTTAAAAGAAGGTCTCTGCCCTCCATCAAAATTTTATATATGTGTGGTGCATTATAGTCGCCGTTTAACTGGAGATTCAGATCCTTACTAAAAAAAAAAAAGGAATCTACCCTCCTGTCCAAACTGAAATTTAGATGACATTCTGTTTGAATAATGAAATGGGTAGCCACGGTGATGTCATGAAACAATGATGGCAGCAAACATCAAGAGATAATTCTAACCCACCTTTTTGTGCTTTGTTACATCTTAACTCTCAGACAGAATTTAAAAGAATCAATCTTACAAGCACATGTCTTGAGTTTTCAAGATTTAAGAAATATGAGTAGAAAAAGCCATTGAAGATGCTACTTGAAGATCCGAAGGTTTTCAAGGCCAAACGGATTGCTACAATGAAGACAGTAGCAGAGAAAGGCTTGCTGAAGAGGAAGCGTAAAAATTAAAAAAAAAATTATGGAACTGATAACAAGATCCAGTGATGAAGAGTAAGCATTGAGTATTAATGCATAGAGCTGGACTGCCATCTTCAATAGGAAGGTTGGAAGCTCAACAAGGTGGATTATTTATTGAGGCAGCCTCACCTTGATATTGCTGCAGGAATTAACTGTCTATGATCAATCATTCTCCGAATGGTGTACATTTTTGCAAGTCCAAGTCTTCTACTGGGACCATATAAATTTAGAAGTGGTCTCTGGACATGTCTTGTTCTATAATTTGCTTACAAAGAACTTGCAAAATGTGGATACTCTGCGAGGCCTATATATATTTAGGCTAAAATTTTTACCATAGCAGTAAAGGAATCTGATGATTGGCCCACCTTGAAGTATGTGTATCAGCTAGTTGAAGATTAGTTGATCCACTGCATGGCTGAGTTCAGTTCAAATTTGTGTTGGAACAACTTGTGTTGGATCTTCAAGCTACATTGTCCCAAATGATTCTTATAGGAGTTTGCTAGCATTTCATGGTCTGTTAAGAAACAAAATGATGGCTGAGTGATTCATATGTAGCAAGATGGTTGACGTGGTTATGAGCCTAACATATGGGGTAGTGTGGGCTGCTCATACCGCCTAAAACAGGGCCTCTGTGCAGCTATAAAAATCCCAGAAAAAATAGTCCATGCGCAATCAACAAAACTCCATAAACAAAACCTGAATTCTCCACAAACAAACAGCCCACAAACCTGAATTCTCCTAAACAAACAGGCCAGAATTATAACTTCAAATCAGGCCAGGTTTAGGGCCTAAATCAGACCAGGTTTAGTTTCTAAATCAGGCCAGGATTTTGGGCCTGAGTCATGCCAGATTTTGGGTCCGAATCAGGCCAGGATTTTGGGCCTGAGTCAGGCCAGGTTTTGGGTCCAAATCAAGCCAGGATTTTGGGCCTGAGTCAGGCCAGATTTTGGGTCCGAATCAGGCCAGGATTTTGGGCCTGAGTCAGGCCAGGATTTTGGGTTCAAATCAGGCCAGGATTTTGGGCCTAAATCAGACCAGGTTTTGTTTCCAAATCAGGTCAGGATTTTGGGCCCGAGTCAGGCCAGGTTTTGGGTCCGAATCAAGCCAGGATTTTGGGCCTAAATCAAACCACGTTTTGGTTCCAATTTCCAAATCAGGTCACAATATTGGGTCTAATCTAAGATAGGATTTTGGGCCTAAATCAGACCAGGTTTTGGGTCCAAATCAGGTCACAATATTGGGTCTAATCTAAGACAGATTTTGGGCCTAAATAAGGCCAGGGTTTTGGATCCGAATTGGGCCAGAATATGGAGTCTAATCTAAGACAGATTTTAGGCCCGATTCAGGCCATAATTATAACTTCAAATCAGGCCAGCACCATGCCGGACCTATAATTCTAAACCAAACCAGATTTATGTTACAAAATTGGGTCAGAATTATAGACCAAAACCAACCCAAGAAAAGACTGAAATTTACACTTTTCTAGCATGATAGCCTACATTGGTTTATTGATTACCAATGGGTTTATAAGCCAACCCAATTTGTGTCTCTAAATGGTTTAAACCTTGACCTAACTTTGACCTAAACTGGTTTCTATAAATGGGTTGAAAATCAACCCAAACAATAGTAAAAATAAAGCTGATTATAAATCAGAAATTGACCAGAATTGGCCTGAAATATTGTCCAAATATTGGCTGAAAAATAGCTCTAAATGGGTTATAAAAAAGGTCCAAAATTTAGTTTTGAATGAATCAGAACTCAATTCAAATCCCACCTGGACAGGAGTCAAAACCATAGCCCAAATGCAGGTTAAAAAGGGTGAATAATAATCCAAATATTGACTCGAAGTGGTTCTGATAATGGGTTAAAAAAAATTGGGTTGCAATAGTAGCTAAAAAAAATGATGAGAAATTGAAATGTGATCTTACAAAAAAAAAAAAAAAATACAGATTGACATGTAATTTTAACCAATACAAATGGGAATACTAAATGATATATAAAAAAAAAAGGGGAAGGCAAACATACCCCACTTTTGATCTCTACAAGGTGTTCGTACTCCTAATGCAATCGTCTTCAATCCCTCGGCAATTCAAACTTTCTACGTATGAATTGGGTATAAGAAATTTAAAGAGATAAAAGGGAGGAAGTTAAAAACTTCTCCTTGATACAAGGGAGCCCAAACCACCACTTTTCAAATTTCAAAATAAACTCTCTAAGAGAAACGCTCAAAGCTCACGCATCTAACCAAACATTTTGGATCAACCTACCCAATTCAACCTGTTTAACAATGAGGTCTGGCCATTTCAAATCCATTATGATGGGCCAATAAAATTAAAGGGAATGGCCCATTTCCATAAAAAAAATCATCATCAATTCATGAACCCAATCGAGAAAAGATCATGAAGATCCAGATGAATCGAAAGAACTACTTCTGACAGCAAAGGTGAAGAGCAGAAATTTGTCAATTTCCTTTTATTATTCTCCTGTGTTTTCTTTATAAATTTTATTGAGTCAATGTCTTGATAATAAGAGGTTTTCTGTTAAGGATGTAATTAACGATCGATGAGTTCTCACGATCGGGAGTATGAAGTACCCATAAGATTAAATGTAAAACCTCCCATTAAATGGAGGGAAATTTGTATTTAATGAATTTTGGTGCATTTCTTTATTTATGCATGAATTTATTGTGTACAGATACCTTTCCAACCCCATGAAGCATTTGTTGGAATTGAAATATCCCAAAAGAAAATTCCTTTCAAATACCTTGCATTAATCCATACATTCCAGCAGCTTTGTTTGTTAATGACACTATTCCATACTTGCCTAAGAAGTGTAGCCTTGGCAAATCCGAAGATAGATCGAATGCCAAGTCCTCCCACATTGCTTGGCTGGCATATGGAGCTCCAAGCTATGGGATGAATGTAATGAGTAGACCAGCAGTTCCAAAAGAAATCCTTAACCTGGCGTTCTAAAGCATGCAAGGTTGCTTGAGGGAGCAGAAATACAGCTGCTCAGAATAAATGGAAAGAAGATAATGTAGACTTAATCAGCTTCAGTCTTCCAGCATAAGATAACACTTTGGCTTTCCATCCCGATAAGCGTTGTTGAACTTTTGCCAAAAGGGTCTGACAATAATTAAAATTTAGCTTTTTGGAAGAAAGAGGAACACTCAAGTATCTGATTGGGAAATTTGCTTTTTGGATAGTTAGGATTGCAGAAATAGCCTCTTGGTCCTCCACTTTGCAGTTTGCATAAAATATTGCACTTTTGAATCAAATTATCCCAAGTCCTGTATACTCTTTGAACTGATGAAAGAAGTGACGGCGGTTTGTAGCTGCACCTGTGGAAGCTTTGGCAAACACTATCAAGTCATTAGCAAACATCAAGTGAGAGATAATTAATAACATCCCTTCGCACAAAGGGAGATGGAATCATATTTGCAGAGGCATATTTATTCATCATGATAGAAAATAATTCCATTACTATGGCAAATAGAAATGGAGATAATGGACATCCCTGTCTCAGACGTTGAGTACCCTTAAAGAATCCTTCCGCAGCACTGTTAACTAATATTGAGAATTGTGCTCCCGAGACACATTCCATGAGAATCTTTATAATGTGTTTTGGAAACTGGAGGCACTGAAGAGCAGCCTCCAAAAATTCCCACTTGACACTATCATAGGCTTTGGCAAGATCAAGCTTTATACACATTCGAGGAGTGCCTTGATTCAAATGAAAGTTACGGATGAGGTCCTGAGCAAGAAAGATGTTATCTGTGATGCTTCTATCAGGAACAAAAGCAAACTTCATTGGCCCCAAAATCTTAGCAATGATTGTTTTAAGTCGATTTACTAGAATATGACTTATGATTTTGTAAAATTTATTTGTTAAAGTAGGTCTAAATTTATCAGGAGAGCTTGGATTTTGACAGTGCGGGCATCTTCTTGCTTCTAAGACCCATTAGCTGGGGGTAAATTAAAAAAGAAAAAAACCTGAGGATTTCTGTGAAAACCTGTGAGATGACACAGACCCTTAGGGTAGGATGGGGACATCTTTTTCCATGCGTGATTCAGCCCTCGTGGTAACAAAAAGAACAAGGGGCCCACCTTTACGAATTGTTTGAAAAACTGTTCTTGCTAATCAATCATATGGCAGGGCCAACTCGTATTGATATAAAATCGGGACATGTAGGTCACAACCTTCTTGTTTATGAATGGTTCGGATAAAAAAGATGGGTCCTACAAAAGGGTTTTAACTAGGATCGCAATCTATTAATGGGTACACAATCTACAAAAAATGGTTTTAAGAACCGCTAACCACAACATGAATTAACGAGCAGTCCGAATCCTCTAGCAGATATTTGTTTCACTCATACATCTTCAAGTTTTAGTTCGAAATGAGTGGGCCTCATCATACGATTGAACACCATGATGAAAACATGATTAATACCATCATCAACAACGATGTCAACTATAAGCCATCACGTTTCCATCATGATGCTCAATCATACAGTGAAACCCACTCTTTTAAACTGAAACTTTCAGATATATCAATGGACGAGCAGGATGAGACTCATTCATCTTAAATGGGTCATATTATCACTATATAGGCCCTAAGTTCCACGCATGTGTCGCTATATGGACTCTAAGTTCCAGTGCAATAGCTTTGCCAGAGGATTGAGACTCTTTTTTTTTTTTTTTTTAATAGAGATTGGGACTCATCAATGAGACAAACTTTAACAAACTTGAATTACAATCACAATTAGTCTACTGTCAGATTCATCACAACTAAAATAATATAAAAAGAAGAAAGTGATCACCATGTTAATAAAAGAAAGCAAAAGATGTGTTTGACATCTGATCGATCGAGTGGTTGGCTAGACTTTTATATGAGTCTAATATTATGATAGGCAATGAAAAGAATAATGATTTCGAGGGATTTTGATTTCACAATCCGACGTCCGTCTATCGGCGGTGCAAGACGAAGAAATACAACCCTTGTGCATGTTAAAGTCGAGGCTTCCATTACCTCCCGCACCACGTCTAAATAAAATTACAGAAATGCCATCATCTCTGCTCTCTGGAAATGCACGTCTTTTCACCTCAAATCTCTCCTCAAGAATCCATGAATCTTATTCAATCCGAAGACTGAGCAAAAACCCATTTCAAATCCCCAAAGAATTCCTCAGATTCCCAGTTTCAGGTGGAAATCCCATTTTGAACTGTCGAATCGGAAGGTCTCGTTTGACCCGGCTCTGGTCGATGGAGGGTGGAGATGTTGTTGATGTTGAGCTGAAGACGAGTCGAGAGTCTGAAACGGTGATTGGGGCTGATGGGGTGGAGAGCAGATTGAAGGTCGAGGTGGGCACACCGAATGTTCCCGTGTATTTGAGATGGTCGAAGATGAGCTTGGGCGATCAAGCATTCTTTCTCTTGGCGTTTATAGCTTGCACGGTATGAAATCCTTTTTGTTGTTTGCTTTCAAGGTATGATTTTGATTTTTTTTTTTGTGCTGTTTGTTGTGAGACTGAATTTTTTATAGGCCTCTTGTCAACTTTTGTTTAATTTAGCTTTTGTTGTTGTTGTTATTGTTGTGAGGGTGTTTGGATGTACTTCTAATTGAAAATGGGTTTGAACTAATGCAATGAGCAGTTTCTTGTCCAAGAGGATGACCATGTTAAAATAGGTATTTGGGATTGGCAGTGATAATGAACTGGGGAAGGAAAGGCAGAAGAGAAAAGGAAAACAATCCATCTAATATTTCTTGCATTTTCTGGGGAGGGCACATGGGTCTGCACTCTGTTGACAGAGGAGGGGAGTGAATGATTAAAGGTGGAAATGCATAAGGGGCCATCTAAGAAGTCTCCACTTTAAACAGAAAATGATCACCCACCCTGGAAAATTTAAATCCTAATAGTGTGGTGTTATAATTTCTACCTATTTTCTCCACTTTAAACCCTTCACCATTTTACATTGTAATAATCATTTAACATTCATTACCTAGTACGCAAATGGGCCCTATATGTTCCACTTTTACCCTTCCCCATTTTACCTCTTTAATAACCATTTAACAAAATCGCCTTTACCATGAATTCCCAGGAATTCTTTGCCACGTATGTATATGGGCCCTATATGGTCCAAACCATGGAACAAAATATCGGCCGCTATTAATGCTACACCCAAATAGACAATATCACCATTACAATTCAGCGGTTATAAAACCCAGCCAAGCTGAGCAGTTTTCATTTAAAACATTGTTTTCCCATCAAAGTGCCTTTCTTAGAGTTGTCTCTACCCTCAAATGATTTCAAATCACTAAAAAAAAAAAAAAAAATACAAGATTGGCCATTACACAAGATTTGAATTTTTTGTCACTTTAAAATTCACACCGCAATGCCGCTACGTATCATTTGCTATGTAGCGTTTTGGCCGCTACGCCCGCCGTAACCGTTATTTTTATCCTTGGTCCAAACCAGTGGTTTGAGCAGTTGAACATGTGAGGCACTTTTTAGTACCCTAGGAATGGTTATTACACATTACCAAGAAAGAACCTATGCACACCAAAGCTTCAAAAGTGGTTCGCTCATCACCATAGAAAGGGATGATACAAATTAGATGCTCTTTTGGTGATGGTAGAGACTGCCTTGTATTGTGGGAGGGGAAATTGAAGCTTAGCTGCCATTTCGTGGAACCGAACTACAAAATCAATAAAGGTTTCATTTTGGTTTTGCTCCATAGATTGCAATGGGACTATGGTTATGGCGGTGATGTGAACAACAACAACAAAACCCCATTTTTGCTTTTCCCTCCATGAGATGAGCCAAGTGCATTGGACTGATTGATAACAGGATTGGGCTGGCCCAAAAAGCACTTGGGCGCTGTATCTATGATGTAGACTCCATCAGATATATATTGATTGTGCAAATATTGTAACAGGAGCAGGGTCAGTCAAATCATCCATAGCTACATAAGCTGCTTGAATGGAAGTTTTTTTTTTTTTTTTTTGAAATGGTAATTTGTATTGAAGAAAGCTCTACGGTATACAAGAACTATACTGAGAAGCAACTGGGAAAATCCCCCAAAAAACAGCCACAACCCAAAAGGAATTGGAGCTTTACAAGGAGGCAAAAGGCCTCAAAGCAAAAGGGAAAAGAAAAGAACAAGATCAACTAGCAGCAACTTCCCTCTAGTTAAACATTTTGGCATCGGCGGCTAGACCCCAGTAATATAGAAAAAAGGAAACCCAAGAGGCAACACAAAACTTCATTTTGAGGATTAAGTCTTCTTAGGACAAAGTGGACCCTTCGAAGCATCTCCTGTTTCTCTCTTTCCAAATTGTCCAGATACAAGCCAAAAAGGAAAGGCACCACATAGTCTTCCATTCAGAGGTATTGATCGGACTAATCCACTGTTGGAACAAGTTAGGTAAGGATTCTGGAAGGACCCAACATCAATTGAAATCCTTAAGAATCGAAGACCAAAGAGCTTTAGTCATCTTGTAATGAAGAAGAAGATGGTCGATTGTTTCCTCGTCAGCCAAGCAAAGTGGGCAAGCATTGACCACAACCATGTTCCGTCAACGGAGATTATCCATAGTTAGGATTTTCTTTCGAAGAGCTAGCCATCCAAATGCAGTGACTCTTGGAGTGGCCTCGATCTTCCAAAGGGGCTGCCAAATTCCAAAAGTGTCAGAGCTAGCTGATAAGGTGGAGAAGAGGGAGGAGACCAAGAAGATGCCATCACGAGAAGGGGCCCAAAGCCTACTGTCTTGCCCTTTGCCGGAGATGTTTATTCCATTAAGCACCTCGAAGAGGTTAAACAGATAAGCTTCTTCAACCGCATTTAGGTTCCTTCTAAATATTGGCCACCACTGACTGCTGTTAGGATTATTATGTGTTAAACAGGCCAAGGCCCAAGGCCCATGAACATCAATCATGTCTCACGTGCATGCATATTGGTCAACTTGTAACAGCTGTACAGATTCTCTTAATTAGATTTTCCATTGTAAATTAGTTAGCTTTCTTTCTAAAGTTAGAATAGCAATTGATGTAATTAGCTAGTTTCCTAACTTAGAAGCCTTGATTGAGGCATGTAATACTCTATATATTGGGTCTCATTCTCCAAAGGAGATATAGAAAATAATACATTCAAAGAATTTTGTCTTCGTGAGTCTGTCTTGGTTTGAGTCTGTCATGGTATCAGAGCAGGATTCTAATCTTCAATATTAGAATTCATTCAAGGAATCAAATCAGAGAGAAATCTTTCTCTTTTGAAGAAATAAACAGATAGAGCATCTGTTTCAAGGGATCGGCATCATCTGATTGGATCAGATCAACAGTGGCCCACCTGCGATCGTCTCAGTATCATCAAGGATCCTTCCAGCCAAGATCGCCCAAGTCTTCTCAGTATTTTGGTGATTTTTCAGATTTTTTCTGACAGTGTAAGGTACGTTTTTGATCATTCTCGTGTTTTCTCAAAATCCTGCACAAGTTTTGATCAAGACCATAGAGATTTTTAGATCTTCAGCAGATTGTGTTCAAACCACTTCCAGTCTGAGCGAAAACTATGTGCCTTCATAGATCAGGATCCTGATCAGTGACCAGGATCATCAGTGGGGCCCACGTCAAGGTTTTCTAGCCCAAATCAAGGACGTCTGGGGTTTTTTTTTTCAATTTTTTGTTCTCTGATTGGCCTGATTGGTCTGATTTCGGGTTTGGATCTGTTCAGCACCTTCTCCAGCACTCCAGAACTCTTTTTTTTTACTGCTGCGTTTATCCCTTGTTCTGTTTCACAATATATAGTTACTATGGACAAATCTGAGATCACTTTGGTCAAATTTACTGGAAAGAACTACCCTGCCTGGTCTTTCCAATTTCAAACCTATCTAGAAGCAAAGGAATTATGGGGATTTATTTCTGGCACAGACCCTAAACCCCCTGAGGATGAGAAGAAGATCTCCTCTTGGGATACTAAAGATGCCAAAATTAAATCCTGGATTTTGGGCTCTATTGAGCCTCATCTGATCATGAATCTCAAACCTTACCCCACTTCAAAGGATATGTGGGGGTATCTGAAGAAAGTATACCATCAAGATAATTCAGCACGTCAATTTCATCTTGAATGTGCGATTGCTGAATATACCCAGGGAACCTTGTCCATACAAGATTATTATTCCGGCTTTCATACACTGTGGTCGGAATACGATGGCATAAAATATGCTGATGTGGCTCCGGATGTTTTGCTTGTTATTCAAGATCTTCAGGCCTCTAGTCACAGGGATCAGTTTTTGATGAAACTTCGTAGTGAATATGACAGTGTCCGATCTGCCTTGATGAATCGGATGCCATTACCATCCTTGGATGTTTGCTTAAATGAACTCCTACGTGAAGAACAGCGCATTGCGACCTCCGCTCATCTCGTGCAGCAAACGACTGAGACTTATTCAGTCGCCTTATCAGCCAGTAGAACTGAATGTCAAACTCAGTCGCGAAGACGGTGATCTTCTTTCTGATCCCACCACCTATCGCCAGTTGGTTGGCAGCTTGATCTACCTCACGATCACTCGACCTGATATCTCTTATGCGGTCAACTTGATGAGTCAGTTCATGACAGCTCCTCGTCACCTTCATTTGGCTGCAGTTCGCCGTATCATTCGGTACCTTCTTCGCACACCATCTCGTGGGTTGTTTTTCCCATCCAACAATCCTCTGACTCTCACAGCTTATTCCGATGCTGATTGGGCTGGTTGTCCGGATACTCGCCGATCGACGACTGGATGGTGCATGTTTTTGGGTAATAGTCTCATTTCTTGGAAATGCAAGAAACATGACAAAGTTTCAAAATCGTCCACTGAGGCTGAGTATCGTGCCATGTCTGCTGCATGCTCGGAAATTCTTTGGCTACGTGGTTTGCTTTCTGACATTGGTTTTCCAGCAGCAGCCGCTACACCCCTCTATGCTGATAATACGAGTGCTATTCGGATTACTGAAAATCCGATTTTTCATGAACGTACTAAACACATCGAGGTTGATTGTCATTTTATTCGTGATGAGCTTAAACGTGATGTCATCAGTCTGCCACATGTCTCCACTGAACTTCAACTTGCTGATATTCTCACAAAAGGTCTTCCCCGCCCACGTCATCAGTTCTTGGTTGACAAATTGATGCTTGTTGATTCTCCCGCATCAATTTGAGGGGGGGTGTTAAACAGGCCAAGGCCCAAGGCCCATGAACATCAATCATGTCTCACGTGCATGCATATTGGTCAACTTGTAACAGCTGTACAGATTCTCTTAATTAGATTTTCCATTGTAAATTAGTTAGCTTTCTTTCTAAAGTTAGAATAGCAATTGATGTAATTAGCTAGTTTCCTAACTTAGAAGCCTTGATTGAGGCATGTAATACTCTATATATTGGGTCTCATTCTCCAAAGGAGATATAGAAAATAATACATTCAAAGAATTTTGTCTTCGTGAGTCTGTCTTGGTTTGAGTCTGTCATTATGAAGATAATCCTTAACCTTTGCATTGCAGTTTCTTGTGCATTTGTAGAGATCAAGGAATTGGAGCACTGGAGGGGATTCCCCGACCCAAACATCGTGCCAAAAGGAGATTATCTCCCCATTGACCTAAACAAGTGTTGAGATAATCCTTTACCTTATAGACTCCACTTTGGTAGAAGTCTCTCTTTCTTGCCAAGAACCCAGATTTGTACCAAGGTTAGGGTGAGAACCCACGGTAGAAGGCATTCTAGAAAATTAAATCCAAGGATAGGGATGGCGCCATCTACATTTCCACTAGAAATCTCTTACTCTTTACCTCTTGAATAATCATTCAATGAAATCCCCTTTACTACGAATTCCTTGGAAATCTTTACCAAGTAGGCAAATGGGATATGGTCCTAATGAGTGGTTTGTGCAATTAATGCATCCTTAATTCAGTACAATTAAGCACATTCTTCATGCTGGCTACCACAAAAAATCTCATTTAAATGGAAATCTTACATATATAGTTGGCGAAAAGAGTTGCATTGATAAAAGGTGGGCCCATTGAGCTTGGTGTTGGCACTTGGAAATTTTTCAAGAAAGATCAAGTCAAAGACATGCACAGCAAGAGGATAGCCGGCCACTCATAGGTCAAAATTTGGTCAGCTCCCAAGGTCAAAGCATGAGTCAAGCTCAAAGATGGTCAAGCAAGTGGTCAAGATCTCCTCAAAATCTCAAGGCAAATGGAGGTCAAAAGCACAAGAAACAGTGCAAAAATCTTTCACTACCTTGAACCGGTGGCAGTACAGACTGTCCCAGATAGCCGGCCATGCAGAAGCCTGTGACAGCCTGGCACAACGGCTGGACCGCTGGCAATGTCCATTTCAAACCGCTGGCAGACAATTTTCAAGTGATTTTCGCATGTTGAGGCAATTTCACCCACTACCAACCGCGTTGACTGATTCAAATTGCCTGATATTGGCTCCACTATGGCCGGCGGTCCATGACAGTGCACTGTTTTAGCGCCCATTTCACCCCACTTCCTCCACCGCCTCCACTTTCTTCAATGCCTTTTCTTCTAGCAACTGCCTCCACTCTCTGAAGGGCTATAAATAGGGGTCTTTGGGCAGCACTTGGCATGAAGCAAGCATTTCTACTAAACCTGAAACTTTTCAAGAACTCCGGCAACTCCGAAAGCAAGGGGAAACTTCGTCAAGCTCTCTCCAGCACTCTCTATTTAAAACACCAGGTACTTAACCTCTGGGAATACAACCAGAGGGTTCAAAATAGTACCTAAAAGCATGACAAACCCATAATACATCCAAATTCCATAGTTTTCTAAGATTTTCTTTGTTTTCTTCACTCGAGGAGGGATGAGATCCTTGACTTAGTTGTGTTCATTGTTCTGGCTTACCATACAACGGCCCCGGAATGGCACAACCTTGGATTCTCTCCGTTGGCACACAAACCAACAACTCTCTCGGAATTCACAGTTAGCGTCCCCGGAAAAACAAGTGATAAATTACAAAGATTGCTTAAAGGACATCAAAACCCACCTACCTTCATACTCTGACTTTGACAGCCCTCAAAATATGTTTGCTGTTGTGTTTCTAGCCAGTTCAGGATAAAGCAGAAGGTAGAGACATTGTTGCTGATAGCCAGCCAGGCAGCAACACTGCTCGGCCGTTGGTCCGTTATATGTTTTGTTTTCTATGTTTTTGTGTATTTCCATGTATTTTCTTTGACACTTGATCTCTTAAGCCAAATGGGGGAGTTGTAAAAGAAAGAGATATGTAAACAACTTGCACTTGTGACGTGAGAATGTATAACCAACATCAAAATAAAAACGAGAGAGGAATAAATGCACAATTTTCTATTTCCATGTAAATTTATCTTTTCTCGTGTCTTCTGTATGTTCTTTAAGCTGTGACGTCTTCTAATTTCACAATTTTCGGGGCAACACTTGGCTGCACTCGCGCTACATTCATAGGAGAAAGGTCTCCCATGTCAGACTATTCGAATCACTTGCGATTAGTGTATGTCCAAATAGACTCAAGGACCATTTGATAGTGAGAACTAGGGGAATTTGTGTTCCCAACATAGTTGGGACAAGGCTTTGATGATGATGAACTAGGGGAATTTGTGTCTGCAAAAGTTTTGAGAAGTTATTGGTCGAATTTTAGCCTCAAGGAGTTTCAGATGACAATTTTTTCAGCTAGGAAAAGCAAATAATAATTGAAATTGAGTTGGAAGTTTTCAATGTTGCAACCACAAGGTTTTAGGTTTGAGTTCGGTTACCTTTTCAAGAACTGATAATTTGGATGGTAGTCGGCTGATTGGATTGAGGGATTGTAATTGAAGGCTATATGATGATGTGGGTTTTTTTTTTTTTTTGTTTTTAGTTTCCTTAATTTTGTGAACAGCAACCTTTCTTAGAAATTATATTCAATTACCATTGAAAATATTTAAAAAATGCCCCTTTTTTTATCTCACTCAATTTAAAAGCTTATGGGCTACATTCCTCAATCGACTATTTTGACAATGACAATCTTACAAAAAGAAGAAATATTTAGATTGTCCATATTCTTTGAACCGTAGGGAATCTTTTCTCCTCTTCAATTGTTCATTTGACAAAGATCCTGAGCGACCAAAGTCAAACTTGTTAATTTCATCTATCTCCCGTATTTTTGGTTTGCCCCTTTTCTTTTCTAGTTTCTTTTGAATTAAAGGAAGTAGATGTTTCAGGAAAAAAATAATTAATTCTACCGAATACTTAATCTGCTTGTGATTTTGCAGACAACCAAACCATAGTTACCATGTCTGCTGAACTCCCTTGTTTGTGAACTAAATTTATTTTTAATTTAGTGAGATTAAATTCACTATTTTTGATGGAATGGGAACTTAAATTGATAAACTTGTAAGCCATAAATTTGCTCAAACATAATTCTGATTTATCTCGTTCTCATTTAAGTTCATCAAAGTTCATGGATCATGTTCAACAGCCCCAAGTGCAAGGCTGTGGTGCAGTATTATTCCAATGAGTATAGGGTCGATCCTCGGAGAGTGCGAAGCACGTTACTTGAACTTGTCCTATGTAAAGCTCTAAAACCAACCTAAATAAAAGCTATACAATCCCAAACTAATATTCTGAAAATTAATTAATTGCAGTCCATTACATCCTTACAAAAAAAAATTATCTTGATGATTCATAATAGATATTCTTAAAGAGACAATTCTATGGTCTTATACTTAACAACCGTCACAACAAACCTTGCAATTATTTACATTTTACACCATGACGCAAAAAAGAATTGGAGACAAGGTGATGTAGGACGATCCTAGCTACAAAGGACTTGATGGAAGGTATCAACTTGTTAATCCCCCTAGGTTTCATTTGTTTGGTCCCATTACCTACGTAAATGTTACACATTTGCAACATTTATGCATAGTACACAGGTTTGTTTGTGATCGTTTGTGCATCACATGGATAAATGAGGTGTGAAACTGGGGTGCAAAAAGGCCATTTTCAGCCCAAAATCTTCACACCTCCTAGTTCAAAAGGTGCAAGTAGACCTCCCACCCCACTTCCTCTTGCAATGGTTTGCGGAATCAAATCCTGTCATCCTCATTTTATTTTTTTGCAATCTTTTGGGCTCCAACTTTGTAAATTGAACCATTCAAATTTCTTATTGAACTAGTAAACCCCAAGATGTTTAGTTTCATATCTTAAATCTGCATAGATTTAAAGAAATATGTGAACACGAAAAAAATTAATAAATAGAAAAAATAAATAATCCTAGAGAAATCATTTTCTGCACTTAGGTCTCATATAAATGGCAAACCTCACATGAAGTTTTATATCTTAGTTCTTCATAGATTTTTAGAAACACATGAAAAAAAAAAAAAAAAAAAAAACCCCTTAGAAATCCCACTTTCTTATTATCTGCAATTATGTAGCCTCCAAACCATTATCCAAATCATTTCAATATTCTCATAGATATTACAAACCCAATATATGAAGTTTCATAACTTAGATTCTCATGGATTTTGAGAAACATGTGAATAGTAAAAAAACAACTTAATCCCATTTTCTGATTTTTTGCACTTTTTTGGGCCTCCAATTCATGATCCGAAGCATTTGCTGTGTTTGTGATTCTCTATTTCCTTTATAGAAAAGTTTCGTCGTCCTAGGCCCACTAAATTATATAAAAAGTTTTAACTGACATAGATTCTTTCTTGCTCTCTCTTTTTGCCCTCATATCATTTACTCATGTGAAAATGACCCTTCTAATAGGGTTTTCTCTTTATGTAAGAAAATATATACTCAACAAAAGAGCTGAAAATCCAAAGCTTTATGTTATTCTTTGAAAATGTTAATAGTCTATGGAGCATTCACTCCTAAACCTGTGGAGGTAGCATGGGAACCTCAAGAGTTGAGGAAAGGTTATCTCAACTGGGATAAGGCAGTAGCTTACTTGTTTTTGTTTAAGCTTTCTGCTATTTTTTTTTATTCGAGTTTTTCTTTGTTTATTTGTAGCTCTAGAGAATTAATACCTTTTTTTCTGTCAGCAATGGGTAAATCATAGTAACAAAAGGATAGTTTCGGAAAATATACGGAGGAATCAAAACTTAAAAAAAAAGAAAAGAAGCATGTGTATAAGAGCATTATACCCAATGCATAGAGGGTTGGGGCGTACAGGGATCGGTTTGGTATGGATTGGGCCAAATCCGTCACCAATCCATTACCTACGGATTGACGGATTTGGAATCCGTCACCAATCCATGGCTATTAAAATCCAATCCGATCCAATCCGTGGAGGATCGGATCGGATTGGATTAATCTGTTCAATCCGTCCCTGTACATTACATGGAAAAAAAAAAAAAACCCATGAACTACTCTCTTAGTAGAAACACACCTTGTCAAAGAAAACCCCATCAAACATGCAGCAAATGAACACTCAATCCGTCCTTGTACATTACATTAAAAAAAAGAAAAGAAAAGAAAACCCATGAACTACTCTCTCAGCAAAAACACATCTTGTCAAAGAAAACCCCATCAGACATGCAGCAAATGAACACAAATAACTTACTAAATGCAGAAAAAAAAAACATATTTCAATCAGAATATGAAACCCAAATATACAAGCAACAACACTGACCCAGATATAGGGTAAGGCAATGATGATGCAAGAGTGACAAATACAAGAAGAACACATACAAGAGATCAATGGAACCTTCAAACTACACTTTAATCTACAACTTTATATGACCATGTGGCATGAACAAATCAAACTCCATTACAAGAAAGACAAAGATCAGCTTCAAACCTTCAAGGAGCCAATTTAAAGAAGTTACATTTCTCAGAGGAACCATAGACAAAAGCCCAACAAAACTAATGACAAAAAGGAAACTAGTCATCCAACCAATCCCAGGCTCCTTATACTCCCTGGTGTATTGCCCTCTGTGTCAACCCCTGCCATCAGCATCCATCACCAACTTCAACTTCACACTTGATATCAACTTTTGAAACCTAGGAACATCAAGTAATATATTAGAATAATTTAATTAAACATTGAAGATAACTAAAACATAATTTTATAAAAATAAAAATACCTAAGTCCAGAGTCTCCAGATCAGCAAACTCCTCCATAAGTTCTTCCACATCAAGAATTGATGTATCATAAACTGTTAACCAATCTTGTGTACAAATTAGGCATTCCACAAGTTTAGGGGAAAGAGAACTACGGAATCGATCTAGGACACTACCTCTGGTACTAAAGGCAGCCTCAGAAGCAATAGTAGATACAGGAATGGCTAAAATATCCCGTGGAACTTAAGAAAGAACAGGATATCTGGCCGAATTTGTTTTCCACCAACTCAAAATTTCGAACTTTGTATTTCCATGTATCTTTTCATGAGCTTCCTCCAAATATGTGTCCACTTCTAACTTATCTCCTTCACATTCTTCTTCTTCCAAATGTTTCTTAAACACCGATGAAGGGTCACGTGCTTGCAAACTTGATTGGCCAACCTCCATTTCAGATGTCTGACTTGAAGATGATGCACTAGTTGACCCATATTGTTTATACTCCTCATAAATACCATCTAATGCATTTCTTAACTTTTGGGTTAGCTCAATCACGTGAGATATTTGAAGCTTGAAATAGTAGCTATAACAGAACTTCACATATTTCAACTTATATCGGGGATCCAACACAACTGCAACCAATAACATCATATTCATTTTATCAATGGGTTCCCAATACATATCAAATTTCAATCTCATTTTAATAGACATACTCCTCAAAGAAGAATCCTCCATCATAGACAAGTCATTTAAAGATCCAACAATGTCACAAACTTCAGTAAAGTACAAATTCGAACTCACATACAAATAAGCAGACAATTGATTAGTAGCATCATAAAATTTCTTCAGAAATCTTGTTATTAGCATACAATCATTCCAATCCATAGGAGAAGGAGGTCCATCCAATTCCAATTCATCAAATTCCTTGCTGAATTTATCATCTTCTTCATCCAATCTGTCAAAGGCTTTTTGAAACTTAATTGCTGTTTCTAGCATGAGGAATGTAGAGTTCCACCTAGTTGGAACATCTAAAGACAACAAACTATCACTTTCTATTCCCTCTTTTTCCGCACATGCTTTAAAGAGTTGTTGTCTTTGTGGAGAACTCCTCACATACTTAACCGCAGCACGAACTTTTGTTATAGCATCTTTCAATTTAGTTAACCCATCGCTCACAATCAAATTAAGAATATGTGCAACACACCTCATGTGAAAATGTTTTCCACCTAAAATAAAACTGTCAGATTTTTTAGCGAACTTTCTCTTTAAAAATGCAATGGCAGTATCATTGGAAGACGCATTATCAACAGTAAGAGCACAAACTTTCTTAATACCCCAATCAACTAAGCGTTCCTCCACAGCTCGACCAATGGACTCACCGTTATGACTAGAAATGACACAAAAGTTCAGGATTCTTTTGTGCAATTTCCAATCTTTATCAATAAAATGAGTAGTAAGACACATATAAGAAAGGTTTTGGACTGAAGTCCAACAATCTGTAGTGAGACAAACCCTTTGGTTTGTCAACATGTCCCTCAATTTTTTCCTTTGTTCATGATACAACTCCAAACAATCTTTGGCAATTGTAACACGTGACACATGTTTGAAATTTGGTTGCATGATGCTACAAAAATTATGAAACCCTTCATGCTCCACAAATTTAAAAGGCAGCTCATCAGCAATTATCACTCTCGTGAGTGCCAATCTACATGCAGGCTGACTAAATTTCCAAACAGTCATGTTACTGACATTCTCACCATCTAGTACTGATTGATATGATGATATCCACTTTTGTTTTTTGTTCGCTGCTTCATTTAAAGGATTCTTGATACATATTTTCAAATGATTATTCAAAGTAGTAGTCCCATTAGAACTAATCCAAGTATAAGTAGCCTCACAATACAAACAGTTGATAGTAATCGGAGTCCTAGGGTCATAATCCCTAGGCCTTTAAAAATGTGCCCAGACCTCATATACTTTACCCCATTTTTTGGAAGGATTTACCTCCGTAAATACAATACTAGAAGCCGCTGTAGGAGGAAGAGCAACGGCTGAAGGTTGTGATGTCTACGGTTGAACCGACTCTTGTTGGGGTTGTATCATTGTCATACTGTTGGAAGGATTGGGAGTAAAGTGCTCACCAGTGCTAGACATCTAAGAAAAAAGATGCAAAATTCAGATTCATTGTATCTATGCATCATCATGTATAAACAAAAAATACACGCTAACATGATGTGAAATCCTCTATGAAGAAACCCTATTTCAGCAGTAAAAAATCCTCGAATCTGTAGATTATGGATTCATCACTTGTTGCCCAACATGGTTTACTAAAGAGTTTAGGTTAAGGATATCCATTAAAAGGTTATTTGATGATCATATGATTATTTTTGGATATCCTTTTTTTATAACTGTCTTATAAAAATAAGGCCTTTTGAAACCTTTCAATCAGTTGAGGCAAATAGACAGGCCCTGATATGTATCTTCATAAAAAAAAAAACACAAGACTGTTCCTTTAATTATACAATTCTGATTATAATAAAGATGGCTTTTAAACATGAGTCAAGATCAAACATTCATCATCATCATCACCTAATTGACACACAACCCACATGCCTCATGTGTCATGCCCATGCAATCTCATTAGGCCTGACATGCACCCAAACCTACACATTTTTAGTCAGTCTTACTGGCCTTTTGGCCAAACAGTGCAGCGTACAAAGGCTTGCATATAAACAGATACCACTAATTGAAAGATCATTTAATGGCAAAATCCAACCTAGAAAGTAGACACAATTGAGATGCCCAACATGGCTTGCCCCAATGCAATGAAACTAATTAAAGGCCCAATGCAATGGGTGAACAGAAACTGCAGTATTAGCAGTTAGATTCAAGCAGAAACAGTTACTCTTTATTGACCATTATAAACTTTGTGATTCAACTACTGAACCATTAAAATTCTTCAAACTAGGATACTTTATAAGAAATAAAAAATAGAATAAAATTGAAAACTATTTTAACAAACTAAATTTAAATTCAAGAAAGTTGTTAGGGGCACAAAAGTAACTTTTCTGAACCATTTTTTAAGTTAAACCCTCATCAGTGGGTTCTCATATTTGCAATCCCCCAACTGTTGAAAATTAATGCTGGGTAAATACAGTTACATCTACCATAAAGTGTAATCTGATGGTGGGTATGATAACTTAGATTGCTGTTGTATAACAAAAAAAAAAAGAAAAAGTGGGAGAGTAATTTTAGGGATCTTGGATTTTGGTTATGGATCCATCAAACGAACTGCCTTTTTTAGGTGTTTCCTTGGAAGAACAAGAAGGAAAGAAGAGCATCTTGTTAGGTCTTTCTGCCTCAGCAAACCCAATAAAGATTTCAACCCAAGAACAGAAAATAACACCACCACGAATTTAAGCTCACATGAATAATAGATTCAACAAGAATAATAGAGCCTGGGATAATAGATTCAACAAGAATAATCAATCACCTGCAATTAGCTTCGTCTTTGTTGGCAAGAGGAGAAGGATTCACACAGAGTTAGTTAAAAAGAGCCTGGTCCTCTATTTCTTCAATGAACTCTGGGATTTGCCAGGTCTCTTCCACAATGACGGTGGAGCGATAGCGACAATCAACCAGAGAACGAGACTAGTGTGGATTCTGAATCCTCCTCGCAGGTTCTCTTCCTCAGTGGCGAGCAGCAGTGTCTGTGCTTCTTCTGCGAGGCTTGATCGGTGATCACGTTGCAGAAGAAGAGAAAACGAAGCAGAGAGAGAGTGTGAGAAACCGCAGCAGAAAAGGTAAAAATCGAGAGAGATAGAGAGATGCCTACAGCGAAGAAGAAGCTTGCCGCTTGGAGCCTGGGATGAGTTTTGGAGATGAAGGTTTGCCGCTGGGAGCTGGAACGAGTTTTGGAGATGAAGGTAGGGTTTTGGCCTTTTGGGGATAAAGGTTCGAAAGGGAATTAATTTTGACCCCTTAACATTTTTTTTCTTACTATATATTTTAACCTTTATATATTTTATATTTTTTTAATTTATATTTAATGATAAATTGATAATGGATCGGATCGGATTGAATCCGTGGATTGAGAGTGAAATCCGCCACCGATCCGTTACTAACGGATTACATAATTTCCAATCCGCCACCAATCCGTTTGCCTTCACATCGGATCAAAATCCACGGATCGGATCGGATCGGATCGGATTGACGGATTTTTTGTGCACCCCTAATAGAGGGTGGGCCTTGGCGCAACAGTAAGGTTGCTCCATTGCAACCTAGGTGTCATGGGTTCGAAACGCTGAAACAGCCTCTCCGCTTGTGGGGGTAAGGCTGTGTACATTTGACCCTCCCCGCAGTGGCGGGAGCCTTGTGCACCGAGCTGCCCTTTTTTTCATACCCAATGCAAACAAGAGAATTTATACCTTCACGGGTCGTTTGTATTTACTCAAGGGATATGAATGGTATTAAAATATGTAAATATTTATATAAATAAATTTACATAATTGAAAACACTATCATGGTGATTGTTAATTGCAATGTTTCTTATTCCCATTTCTTAATCTTTTAATTAAGTCAGAACAAATAAGTTCCAGATGATCCCTGCAAAAGCAAGATGAAGACAGGATTATAATCTGATTGTCAATTTGTTTTTACTGCCTTGTGTCTTTCTTTATATGTTTTATACAATGCATGTGGCACTAGATATGGGTTCTAAGAAAAGTATTGTAAAAGCAATTCCTCTTATACTGTACAGTTTCTTTCGAGCAATGAATTTCAGTCACCATTTAGGAAAAAAAAAAAGTTTCTGTAGTCAATTTTATGCCATCTGTTTTCTGTTAACTGAAAGATGAGGTAGAAGTCCAGTTAATGTATCCTGATTGTACAATTCATTCCCATACATGCAGACCTCTATAGCATTCACCAGCCTGGTCATTGCAGCTGTTCCAACTCTTTATGTAAGTTAATTTGTAATCTTTTTGTTGTTTTTAATTTTTAATGCAATTTTAAGCACTGATTAAAACAGGAAAAGACAGGAATTTGAGTGCATGTACCAATGCTTGGAGTTGATTTGATTATTCCTTTGATTATTGAAGATTTTTGTTTCTTTGGAATGGTAAGCGTGACCTTATTTACACAATGAAATATATGATCCTTGATCCAAGGATATCTTTGGGCCTTCAGCTTATGCATCTGGCCCCATTGTGGATAGACACTGTCCCGAAAGTAATGCAGGTTGAAAGATTTACCCATCCCATATTTAGATAGTTTCTTGGGTCATGTGTTTACAGCAGGAGGTTCTTCTTATGCAATTAAGTGGGTGAAGAGGTAGGTTTTGGTTGCTTGGAGGTTGGCTTCTATTGTGAGGAAAGTATTGGGTCTTTGTGAGTTTATATGGCAATGTTATTTGTGCATGTTTTCAATGACAATGCGGATATGGATGTTTTGTCTGATCACTGTTTATAGACCGGCCGCATTTTTTTGGGTTTCACTCCCTTTCTGCCATTTTAATGCCACTTTTTGTTTCTTTTATTGGCGGAGCATTTTCCTGTGTTCTTACTGACCAAACATGTGCATGTGAAAAAAGAATAAACAAAAAAGTGTGTGCAGAGAGGGGGCACCTTATTGTATTTTCTTCTATGACTTTGTGGTGTTTTGATTGGCCCTAGTATTTATTCTTTCTGTATTGTACAGTTTCTGATAATGGGTTAGGAGCTTAGGATTCTGTTGTTTCAGAGATTGGCTGCGTATTTCACCCATGTATGGCAGCCATCAGATCAGTGCTTTGGTTCACTGTACTTCAAATCTCTCTTGTTCAACCCTTAAAGCATGACGATACCATGTATTTCCAGGGATTGATGATTGATGCAATCCCAATTCACAAATCGGACTGTTGTATGAAGCCCATAATTTAAAATTTTGGCCGATACAGCCGAATTGATAAATGTGAACTAATTGGCTTCGGTCTCAAATACCCAAGATATCGCCAAAATATCATTTGGTATTGACCGATATCTTTAAAATATCGGTCGGGACCACTATATGGTCTAATATAACTCTCTCTCTCTCTCTCTCTCTCTGACGGCTGAAATATGAGGAAAAAAAAAAACAGAGGGAGAAAAGGAGAGGGGGAGAGGGAGGGAGAAAAAAGGCAAAGGGACAGATCTATAGAATAGATCTATGCATGCAGTGGAGAAAAAGATTGGAAAGGAATTGGGACAAGAGTTGTGGATTATATGCTTCACAAATATGCAGATATCCTGGGGTGCAATGTGGGAGAGCTGCCAGCTTCATATCTAGGGCTACCCTTCTGCTTGGGATTGGTTAATAGATCTTTGTGAGATCCGGTAGTGGAGTGGGTTGAGAAAAAGCTGTTTGCATGGAAAGCTATCTATTTGATCATTGGAGAAAGAGTTACCCTTATAAAGTCAGTGTTGTCGAATTTGCCAGTGTATTACCTTTCCCTTTTCAACTGCCCGGCCTTTGTTATAAAGAGAATAGAAAGGTTGGAGCGAGATTTCTTATCCTCAAAAGAAGTATCACTTGGTGGATTGGGGTTCGATTTGTAAACCGAAGGAAGAAGGGGCCCTGGGAATTAGACCTCTGAAGCAGATGAATCAAGCCCTACTGGCTAAGTGGTTGTGGAGGATAGAAGATGGGACGGATGGCCTATGGAGATAGGTCTTGGATAGGAAATACGGTCTGCCGAGAAGTGGGTGGGAGGTTAAAGAGGCCCCTAATAAGGCGTCTGCTATATGGAGATGCATCCTATCAGTTAAAAGATTTTTGTAGAGAACATGAAATACAAGGTTGGATCGGGGGAGAAGGTTCTTTTCTGGAAGGATCAGTGGGTTGATGACAGGACTCTTGAAGCTTAGTTTTTGGATTTGTATAACTGTGCTATGGATAAGGAGGCTATGATCAATTCTTACGGGACTAGAGTTGGTGGTCAGGTTGTTTGGGCCCCATTTTAAGGAAGTATTTGAAGGAGAATGAAGAAAGTCAATTCATTTCACTCATTAACCTTCTAAAAGATGCGCAAATTCCGGGTGGAGAGGAAGATGCTAGGGGGTGGGCCTGCTTCTAAAGATGGCTACTTCTCAGTTTCCTCTTTCTTCTTAGCTATATCTATTAGGCAGCAGGTGAGGAGCGATGTGTGTACTATATGGAAGTTGAAGGCTCTGCCAAGGGTGGTAATCTTCGGATGGTTGGCTCTTAGAAAAAGAATTCTTACTATGGGTGATAACTTAAGGAGGAGGGGGAGGATTATGGTTAACGGGTTCCCCATGTGCTTAAGAGAGGAGGAATCTGTGGACCACCTTATGGTGCACTACAAAACTGCTTGGGCTATTTGGAGGTTGGTGGTTGGGTGGTTTGAATGCTGCTGGGTGTTTCCTAAAACCCTTCTAGAGCTGTTCCAAGAATGGAAGCCTCCTATAGGAGTTCCTAGAGGTAAGGAACTGTGGAAATCATCATTTCTTGCGGTTCTATGGACAATTTGGAAGGAAAGGAACTCAAGATGTTTTGAAGGGGTTGCATCCAGTGTCAGCTGCTTGGTGGAGGAAACTAAGTTTTTAGGTGCTCTATGGGTATCCGTAAGCCCATCTTTTAAAGGATACTCTATGGAGCAGATAATGTTAAATTGGAAGGAGTTGACCTTCTCTTATGCAGGGCCTTAGCTGTTTTGTCTTGGGGCCCTTTCTGTTTTTCCTATTTGCCTGTTTTAGCCTGTCAGTGTACTCCTCTTGTACTGCTTGCTTCTTTTTTTAACAAAAGTAACCATTCAAAAAAAAAAAAAAAAAAACAAGAAAGGAATATGGGTGAAGCCTAACACCTAAAAATGCAGAATTTCCAGAAATTCAGAAATCAAGGAGCTGAAATTTAAGTCCTGCACTGACTTGAACTTGATTAGAACAACTCTTCATCCAAAGGAGGGGAAAATATGCATTATTCAAGTAAAATTTCTGAAAAACGAAAAGATAATGCGTACAACCCGCATGATCAACCAACTCATATAGTGATATGTGTGTGTCTTTTAGAAAAGTAAGTATATATATATATTTCCAAGTGGGATGTTCAGAGTACAATGAATAGCAAATAGCTGGAGGGAACCTCTGCCTCACTTGGGCATCTTCAGACCAAGAAACACAACCATGGGGGAGCTAGCCCTTAAAATAAGGAAAACTAGAAGAAACTAAACCCACAAGCTGGGTCAGCTTAAACAAAAAATACCCCACAGCCAGGGAAAGCAAAAAACCACAGGAGAAACTATGACAGAAGGAAAAAGACTGTAACAGCTACATTGTGTTAACCTCCACTGCATTCTGATTTGTGAGATGCGCAGCTCTCTTAATCCAGGGGTTTGATCTCGTAATTGTATCGTGAACAGAAATTTTGAGAGTGCTCACTAGATTGGCTATACTTCTAGCTTCAAATCTTTGCTTCCAAGATGAATGTCCTGAATTTATCATGGCTGTGTAGAGTTCATAGCAGTCAGTCATGATGCTAAGCTTCCCACAATCCTCACTAACTTTATTTATGAGAATGGCAGCATCTTGGATATCATGTTCATGAACGAATGTTTTAGTCCAGTTAGAAATGCCATGGACCTTGAGGAAACCAACAGGGGAACCTTCTTGTCTTCATATAGTGATTTGGTTTCTAAATCCTAGTATTTTCTAGAAATTAATTCAATCCTCTCCAACTTATAATAGTCACTTTCTGTATATAAAAGATACCATGTTGTAACAACCAGAAACTGAAAGGAAAGAAATAAAAGAGAATCTGCCGTGACCGAGGGACATCCAGAAAAGCTGGGATAATTTTCCCTGTGGGATCCATCTGGCCATCTGTTTTGGTGATTGGGACCCAGTGGTTGATAGGGGACCCTTGGGCTGTTGGTGCTGGGGTTCCATGGACTTGGGCCCAGTAAGGTCCGGTTATGCCAAGCCCATTAACTAGTACCTGTGCAGAAATTCTTTACAGTTCATGGGCTGGTTGCTTTGCTTAAACTGGTCCATGGACCCAACCAAAAATCATAATTGCATAAAAAGGAAGAGAGGTTCCATTAATCCCTAATTGTTATTGTTGAAGGGACGAGGGGGGAAATTTTTCTTCAATCTGGACCGTTCAATGTTGAATCCATCCCTTGTTGCCGGCCCTCCAAGTGTTCTTATATCGCTCCATGGAATATTCAGCAAATCAAATTATGCAATCCTTGTCCTTCTCGTGACCTCGTCGTCAATGATATAATTCCATGTATGCGTTAGCAACAGCTGGCCCACCAGGCCCATGATCGCTAGGCCCAGTTCATGACTGACCCATCATGGGAGATATTAGTTGACTAAATCTTTCTGTAACATAAATATAGCACTGTAATTCGTATACCTTCCATGTACACAGATTGTAATTAGATGGATCCCTTGGTCGATCCTCCTTCATTTTATAGTCTCCTTCAGCCTTTTAATCAAGGCAATTACAATCTGTGTAATTGGAAGGTATACAAATTACAGTGCTATTTTTATGTTACAGAAAGATTTAGTCAACTAATATCTCCCATGATGTGTCAGACTGTCAGTCATGAACTGAGCCTATTGTACACGGGCTTTGTGGGCCATCTGTTGTTAACAGTATGTCCTTGAAACATGAGGATATTATGACCAACCATTCCATGGTTATGCCTGTGAATGTCAAGGGAAACAAAAGGACTATTGTGGAAGACTGAGTGTCACTGTGACACCACGATACTGAATTTATGCTAGTGGATGATTGCAAATATGGGAATTACACAGATGCAATTAAATCACAATCTATGTGATTGTGTCCCTGTCTAACGGCTTACAATAGTATTATAAGAGAGATGTACAGATGTAGAACTCTGTGAGACAATCGGAACAGAGTGTGCTCCCATGTTCTTCCTGTTCTTTTCTACAATGCTGAAAACATAATTAGCTTCCTTTTGAGTTCTAACGTGAGGCCAGATTTGTTAAAGTGAAGAACTGCAATAAATGGCTCCCCCCTTCCCTTCGATTTATTCCCACTTTTGAGATATCAGGAAAATCCAAGATTTCTGTTTTTGTTTTTTGGTGATCTAACAGCCCCTTATTATTTCCTACATTTTTTTTTTGTGGTCAAGGCTTATGGCATCAGAAGTCTAAATTGTACAAGTGACTGATTTCTTCTCTTTCTCTTTTAGGCAATGGGAAGAGCCGCAACATCTCTTTCAAAGCTGGCAGATACTGCACGAGAGGAGCTTCCTAGTACAATGGCTGCAATCCGGCTTTCAGGAATGGAAATCAGTGATCTTACTCTCGAGTTGAGTGATTTGAGGTAATAAAATGATCCTTTCCCATTTGTTCTTTCTTCTTTCTTCTTTTTTTTTTTTTTTTTTCTTTTCCCATTCTAATCTTTTTATTTCTCTCACTATAATGGTTGCTTAAATCAGACCTTTTTTTTCTTTTGAAAATTGTTGAGATTTTTTGAAGAAAAAATCTCAAAAAGAGTACAACAGCTTACAACAGGGAATATATGTTTCTAGAAAAAATAGTTTCTAACTTTCTAGAAAACACCCCATCTGGACATTACCCTGATGCAAAACATGAAAAAGAACTATGCAGAAGAGAAGTACAACCTTATTTGTTGTCTCTCACTCACTTCGTAAGATGCCTATGAACAGCAGCATTTGAAGAAAAGAGCAGCATTTTACACATAACAAGCATAAGTTTCTGCTTGGTTTACTGAATACATATATGACTACAATAGGACTCCCCTATTTGACTAGAAGAGTTCTAAATAATCCCACCTGTGCCTCGGGGCCCGGATTGCCTCCTGATCTTGGAGCAGAAGTTTCACTTGTCTAGTCGCTTATATTACCATTGGATATTTGACTAGAAGAGTTCTAAATAATCCCACCTGTGCCTCAGGGCCCGGATTGCCTCTTGATCTTGGAGCAGAATTTTCACTTGTCCGGTCGCTTATATTACCATTTGAAAGAAATATTTATCCATATTTGGCTAGAAGAGTTCTAAATAATCCCACCTGTGCCTCAGGGCCTGGATTGCCTCTTGATCTTGGAGCAGAATTTTCACTTGTCTAGTCGCTTATATTACCATTTGAAAGAAAGATTTATCCCGTGTTTTGGTACAATATTATGTATATTCTATGATACCTTTATTTACTCTTTTAATATTCTAGATATACCCCTTTGATGGCTTGTAAATTATCCTACAATTAGTTAGATGAAGTGATGAACGATGCACCAAAATATAAAAAATAAAAATGAAAATTGATCAAATACAATTAACAACATGAGCACAACTTTTTTTCTTATGTTCTTTAATTTTATGAACTTTTCGGATTTTTCTTTTGTTTTTTTTTTTTTTTTTTATGTTGGCATGAAGTCATGAACCAAGTTTGGAAACGGTACAAGTCGTTTCGGTGGAATGAAAATAGTGGGTCCCACCTTGGAGATTTTGTGTTTGGGAGGACCAGCTGATGGAGATGATTATGTGGGGTCCATATACTCTTCCAGTGCAGAAGTTTGTGGTAAGACGCAAGATGTGTGTAGTGGGAGTGGGGCCCACCAAGTGAGATGAGTATAAGCTTGACTGAGAATTTGGCCCATCTTGGAGGTGTCTATGATGGGGCACACCGTTGGAGATGTACCTGTCGGACACTCATAGAAATGACTATGCTATGATTTATGGAAGATACATGGAAGGAAAGATGGAGTTTCAACTATATAATTTGAGGATTCTTCACTAAAAGCTTTCCATAGAATCATTTCCAAAAGAAATTTATACAAAATAAGAATTTCTTCAGTTCCAGGTTTTCTCAATTTCCATGTAAAAACCCAGCAGAAGCCAGGAAAAAAAAAGAAGAAACTCAGAAAGAAAGAAGGAATTTATTGATGTAAATTGTTTTGAGATTCTAGAATTCTGAATCCAAGCAATCCCTTAATCAACAAAGTGAAGATAAATAAATGGAAACATGAACTCATCAAACCGCTCAGTCTGTTTTCTTCCAAAATTTGCATAACATAAAGAGAACCATGAGTTGAATTCTATCTTCTCACTATCCAAAAACCTTAATTGATATTTGTTCCTGTGGCTATTGTAACCAACCTCGATTCCCAACCATCCTTAGTAAAGATTGCCAAGATTTGAACAATAAGCTTCTAACAAAGTTAGAAATGAAATGGGGATAATATGTGAATAGAAGAAAATACACTAAAACCAGGTGAACTTTTCATATTTCTGCATGCTTGGGTAGAATATGTGCCCCCCCTGTAGAATCATGCTTGTAAAACCGAAAGAGACAAAAAGTCCAAATCTGGACAGCATCATTTGATGATATTCTGACAGAGGATACCTGAATCTTCTGGTTTCTTCTTTTATTTTCTATAACAGTGCTAGGGTACTGGAATCTTTGTTGTACTATAAATAACAGAAACAAACAAACAAACAAAGAAAAAGAACCCAATAAAAATCAGCTGGTGGGGGGGGGGGGGCGGGCAATAATTTAGGAGGCAATGTGACCAGTTCATGAGTGCATCGATGATAGACTTGAAGCAGAGAGTGGAGGATGAAGGGCAGGAGCCAGTCTCAGGAAAGAAACCAGGGAAGGGAGGAAGGGATAGGAGGAAAGTGGGTTAGAAGATAGAGTGGTGGTGGAAAGAGAATAGAAGGGGATATGTTCAAGAGATGCAATTTGTTAGGAAACACGACGATTGGGTTTGGGTCAAACCATCGAAAGCCTTTATGTTCTATCCCAGAGCCAAGGAAGACAGAAATTGTGGATTCGGAAGAAAGTTTAGATCGCTCATGTGGAGGAAGAAGAATAAAACATGTAAAGCTAAAAGGACGGCAGTTGGAATTGGTTTCTACTTAAAGAGTGATTCAAAGGGTGTGCGTCCACACTAAAAGTGGGTGTAGAACGATGGATAAGAAAAGAAACAGTAAGGAGAGCTTCACCCCAAAGGGAGATTGGGACCTAAGCATAATGAATAAGAGTAGAATGATGTCTAGAGGATGATTATTTTTTTTGTTCAGCTATTCCATACTGCTCAAGGGTGTAAGGACGGTCGGAGAATGGTTCCTTAATGAGGGAGGAAGTTGCCAAATCGAGAAGGAAGATATGAGCAAACGAAACATACATATATATATATATATATCTCATGCAACTTATGCTTGTTTTCATTAAGTATACCCATGTATCTTGTGAATAAGCATTTACAGAAACGATAAAATAAATTGAGCCTCCTTTGGTGGGTTGAGAGGCAGGTCCCCAAATCTCAGAAAACATAAAATCAAATGCTGCTTTAGTATAAATAGTACCTTCATTAAACAGAAAAGTAATAGATTTGGATACCTGATAACTTAGATAAATCTTCAAAACTAACATTTCCCAGAACTCCTGAAGAAATTAATTGTTTCAAGCAAGTAACAGAAGTATTTCTTAATCCAGAGGCCACAAACGAAAACAGGATGGCAGATGAGTAGCAGCAACAGTTGATCGGCAGGGCACATCTAGAGAATCAAGAAAGTAGAGGCCATCTGATTTATGCCCAGCCCCAATCTAACTCTCAGTCGATGGATCCCACACAAAACAACCTAATGTTGAGAAAGTAATAAGAAAACCATCTTGGGCAAGCTGACTCGCAGATAATAGATTTACAATAGGTTAGGAAGAATTAGTACAGATGATATAGAAAGCAAACCTGAGGAAGAGTCAAAGGTAATGGTGTCAATTTTGGTGCAGAGAGATGGAGCCATCAGCAGTGTAAACGTAACATGGAGATGACAATGAATATGTGTGTGTGTAAGAAGTGAGTCATTTGATGCCATGTGATTAGAGGCACCTGAGTCGAAGATCCAAGGGACACTTGAGGTATCTGGGGAGATGGGGGTACTAGCTTGCAAGGCAGAGGATGAGACACTAGCTAGAATAAACTTGGACCTAGAGGAAAGCATCATTTGCTGGAGCTGCTCAGTTAAGGAGGCCAGTGGGTGGCTGTGGAGACAGCTACATGCAGAGGTCAAGGAGGTCTCCCTGTTGATCTCCTATCTATTGTCGAGGAGAACGTAAGTATTGTCCTTTCAATCGTAGAGGACAATCACGCTTCCAGTGTCCTTTCTGCTTACAGTAATTGCATATGCCAGATGAAGTGCCCTTTGGGTGAGGAGTACCAAGAAGTCCAGGCTGGAAGTAGAAGTAGATGCAAGAACGTGGTCTACAAATGGGGTTCTTTTGGTAGCTAGAGAGACCGAGTTTGTTCATCTAACAGTAATTCTGATAAAGCCATGCCAACAAGGGGGAGAGGACATCGCGATGCAAGAGCATACTCCTTACATATTCATATTCAGGCATCAATGCCATCAAGAGTTGTACAAGTTGTGCTTCTTGACAATATGTTTCAAAAGTTGCAGAATCTGTGGCACGTGTGAACTGAGGCTCCATAAAGAATAGTCGGTCCCATAGTGTTGTCATTTTAACAGAAAAGGCATAATTTGAATCATCCCCTTCCTGAGCATTCTGATTATTCCTTTCCAATTGATATCTTTTGGTATAGTTAGTCTGAATATAGAGTCGAGTGAGATAATCCCAAGCACCCTTATGGTGACTAAACTTGGCAAGTTAAAAACCTATGGCGGGATCAATAGTGTTGGCTAGTCATGAGTTGATTTTGTCAATATCAGATCTCCACTCTTCTTCCATGGCAGGATCTACTGGTTTCTATCTGTTAATAGAAACACATTTCCATAGTTTCCTTCCTTTAAAGAAATTTTCCATAAGATGGTTCAGTAAGCATAGTTGGTCCCATTGAGCTGAATAGAAATGACTTGAGATTCATCAGATGCCATTGGATCAAAGAATATGTGGCGCAATCCTGATTTGACACAATTGGACTGTCCACGGCCCAGTTGAATCAACCCAAGAAAAGTTCCAAAAAATAGGGATATCACAGAATTGTAGAGAAATTCTGAAATTACAAAAATTAACAAGGAACCCAATTCAACCACATACTAACCTTAGAGACTATGATGCCCAAACACCAACATGGATATGGATATGGACACGGGGAACGGAGACTCGACACGCCAACTCCAAAAATTTAGGACACGAATATGGGTACAGTATCACCTAAGATATGATACGGACACAGGGTACGACATAGATACGGACACGGACATCGTGTGATAGTAATTATTCAGAACTAGTATATTGAAAGATAATTCAAATTTATAAGCCTAGAAATTCATTAATATAAGCACACATATATTAGCAAAAAAGAAGTAAAGATCAAATAAAAGTTATGTTTCGTACATTGATTTTAAGCAAGTTTTGATTCACGAGAAATTTTGGAGCTTACTTGCTTGATCACTTATATGAGTATATTTGCATTATAGTTCTAAAGTCTACTATCTAAGCATAAAATATAAAATATTAGATACTGCAATCCATAAATTTTAAGTCATGACTTCTAAGTTCTATCCATTAACACAATATCGAGTATTTGCATCCTAATACATGAATTGAAAACACAACACAAAATCATATAATATTAACAAAGTCCACTAACAAGTAACAAGTTGAAAATTATGTCAACAAAATCTAACAAGTAACAAGTGTACCAACTTAAAAAAATTATCATCCAAATTCAAGCCCACTATCCAATAATCATCATCAGAATCTAATACTTGTTCAAATTGAGCTCATTCCTTCTCCTTTCCACGCACATGTGAGGATGACATGCTAACATCATTTTCACATAATGGTTGTTGAATTTTCTCTTCCATCTCTTATTCGTCAATCCCCAAAATGATTTCTTCATCATCATCCAATGTTAAGCAACTGTTGCAAAATTCATCTCCAGCTCCAACATCCCAATATTGGGATGGTCTTTTTCTGATATGCAAAATATTAAACCAATTTTTAGTGTTTACATATTGAGTAATCATAAGAACTAAATATTTTAAAATTAAATAAAAAATATAGGAGGTGTGACTTAAATGTGTTGAGCATTATTATGAAATAAAAATTACTTGTATTCTTCATTCCTTCTTGAAAGTAAACGGAGATTACTATGCACATATACCAAATCTTTTACCCTTCCAGTTGTAAGCTTGTTTCTTATGACAATATGGATTTGAGAATATGTACTCCAATTTCTCTCGCAACAAGATGATGAAGCGGGTTGAAAGAGAAGCTTTGATGCTAACTTTGATAACATTGGAGCACTAAATCCATGCGTTCCCCACCATGCATGAGGATTAGAAGTGTTTAAATCTTCCATGACATGTAGGTTACTAAAATAACCAGAAGGTATGCAAAATTTTCCAAACTCCATGTAACGCCCCACGATTGTGACCTCCCCCTGAAGAAGGGCGATTAGAAGGGTCCGCATATGGACTGGGTTTGCAATGTGAGGAATACATGAGTCCCACATTGGAAATGAGCTGTTTAGATCCCTGGGCTTATTAGTCAAACTCCGTCTTAACTCAACATGCGGCCTTTTAAAACCGTGCGGCCCAGAAAACCGTAAAAACTATTGAGTCAAGCGTGCTCGGACAGGAGCAATACTAGGATGGGTGACCTCCTGGGAAATCCTCACACGTGCATGTGGGGCCAAAGCGGACAATTTCATGCTGAGTTGTAAAGGAGTAAGACTCTTATTCCACCTTGAATCAAGTATTTCATGCAAAACATCAAAAAAATCCGATTAACCAACTAACATGTCTTTCTTTTAATGTTGAAATGCTCTAACTTTTACATCTTCAATCATTCTGCCCCACATTTCATATACCAAGTGTAAAATTGGTGTACCTGTGTCTGCAATTCTTAACATGTTAATTATGGGCTTCGTAAAATCCTTAAGGTAATCAACTTTATCCCACCATTCATCATTTACAACACATTCTTTTATGAATTGAGCTTTCTCCTCATCGTTTTTTAATATTTTCCAATCTTGATTGATGACCATTTTTGTAAAGCATCATTTAATTTCTTAATTCGCCTAATCATTACTATTGTAGATGCAAAGTGTCTTTCAGCCACACGTGACAATTTCAACTTAGAAAATGAATTGAAAATTGAAAGAGACATATTGTGGTTGACAATAAGATTTCTAATATCTTTTTATTGCTCTTTCAATTTCAACTATCCACTCTAATTGTGCAAACCTTCTTTCATTCTGTGGTGTATTTTTTGGTTGACAAATATTTTTCAATGCCAAATTCATTAGAGTCCTGAATATGTGAGGATATTTACCCTCAACGAGTTTTCCAGCTGCCTTGCAAACTACGGCATTGTTTGTTAATATTTGCACTACCTTGGATGGACCCACCTCTTCTACAACTAGCAAAAATAATTCTAACATATACGTTGCATCTTTTTAAACCACCTCTTCTACAACTAGCAAAAATAATTCTTACATATACGTTGCATCTTTGTAAATTCCTGACGCATCAACATCTTTTAAAAACATTGCTCAATGAGATGAAACAACTATAAAATTAATCAATGGTCTCCTTTGAACTCCTCTAACATCCCATGATCTCTTAAATGTATTCATTAAATTTTCTATGTATTCATCAAATTTTCTATGTTGCTCCTCTCTTGCACCAATAATGAATTGTGTAACCGATTATATGATGGTGGAATATAACCCGCTAAACGCCAGTTAGCAATAGAAGTAATGTAATCAATAAAGTACAGATCCTTAGGAAATTTAAATGGAATGACTCCCGAATAAAACATTCTTGTGCACTTTTTATCTAGTTCATCAATGGTATTCAACTTGAATGATTGCTCAATTGATCATTCTGAAATCTTTCTTTTTATGCTATCATCCATTGGAGGTAATGGGATATTTAAGGGTGCTCTTCTTTGTTGCTCTTTTATGACTTGAGCATGAAATTGCTCTTTTTCCAATTCCTATTTGAGTTTGAGGTCTACTTTTGAGCAACTTTGGATTCCCACTCCAGTTATCTTCAATAGATGAGCTTATACCCTAGAGTATGATCCATTGAATAACTTCTTACAAAAATTGCATGTCCAACATCTATTACCACCACCACCCTTAGTTTTACCACCACTAACACGTATAACATATCTCCATAGTGGGGCATCAACTTCTACTTTGTCCTTGTTTATAGTGTTGATAGTTTGAGACTGAACCTCATCAGTTGTTGAAGTAGTTGTAAATTGAGCCATTAAGAAGAAAATAAAAATAGTAGCTTTACCAGAAAATCCTTGTATAAAGCCTTAATCTTGTTGAAGGTTGAAGATGAAAATGAATCCTCTTAAGGTGCCAATAGAGAGCTGACATGAGAATAAGGAAAGGAAGAATAATAAACCATTAATCAACTAGAGAATAAGAAGAAGAGAATAATGAATCATTAAATAAATTTTTTGCATTTTCACCTTTTATGAATCTTTGATGGAGCATGCATTGATGAGGAAGAAGAAAAGAGTAGAACCCATGTTGCAGAGTTTCAAACGAACCAGTGAAATGGTAGTTCTAGAGATGTATGCAAATGAGGAATGAGGAAGAGAGCAATCGATTCTTCCTTCCTTCTTTATCTTTTTTTTTTTTTTTTTTTTTAATATTGCATGCTTGTCTTCCACACTTTAATGTGTATACTTGTATTCCACCATGGTAAACTCATGTCATGATGGAATAGCTTGTTTTGAAACTTGTACCATCGATTGGAAAGCAAAACCTCTTTCCTTTTGCATTCCTTGCATAATGCATGGGTACGGTGAAGGGACATAAGATGATAGATGGAAAGTTTGTACTACTTGAAAGGGTATGGTACCATTGGTATGGATATTGATATGGTATGATGCACCTGAGTATTTATATGGGTATGGTATGAATGAAGCATATTACTAACATATTTATATATGTTTTTATTTTCTTCTTAATGGCTCAATTTACAACTAGTTCTTTAACAAGTGATGAGGTTCAGTCTCAAACTAGCAACACTATAAAAAGGACAAAGTAGAAGTTGATGCCCCATTATGGAGATATGTTATACGTGTTAGTGGTGGTAATACTATGGGTTGTGGTGGTAATAGAAGTTGGACATGAAGTTTTTGTAAGTAGTTATTCAATGGATCATACTTTAGGGTACAAGCTCATCTATTGGAGATAAGTGGAGTGGGAATCCAAAGTTGCTCAAAAGTAGACCTCAAACTTAAAGAAGAATTGGAAAAGGAGCAATTTGATGCTCAAGTCAAGAAAGAGCAACAGAGAAGAGCACCCTTAAATATCCCATTACCTCCAATGGATGATAACATAGAAAGAAAGCTTTCAGAATGATCAATTGAGCAATCATTCAAGTTGAATACCATTGATGAACTAGATAAGAAGTGGGCGAGAATGTTTTATTTGGGTGTCTTTCCGTTTAAATTTCCTTAGGATCTGTACTTTATTTATTACATGACTTCTATTGCCAACTAGCATTTAGCGGGTTATATTCCACCATCGTATAATTGGTTGCGCAATTCATTATTGGTGCAAGAGAGGAGCAACGTGGAAAATCTTATGAATACATTTAAGAGATCATGGGATGTTTCACCATCATATAATCGGTTGCACAATTCATTATTGGTGCAAGAGATGAGCAACATAGAAAGTCTGATGAATACATTTAAGAGATCATGGGATGTTAGAAGAGTTTCTATTGTGTCGGATGGTTGGACTGATGTTCAAAAGAAGCCATTGATTAATTTTATGGCTGTTTCATCTCATTGAGCAATGTTTTTAAAAGATGTTGATGCGTCGGGAATTTACAAAGATGCAACGTATATGTCAGAATTATTTTTGCTAGTTGTAGAAGAGGTGGGTCCATCCAAGGTAGTGCAAATATTAACAGACAATGCCGCAGTTTGCAATGCCGCTGGAAAACTCGTTGAGGGTAAATATCCTCACATATTCAGGACACCAATGAATTTGGCATTGAAAAATATTTGTCAACCAAAAAATACCCCACAGAATGAAAGAAGGTTTGCACAATTAGAGTGGATAGTTGAAATTGAAAGAGCAATAAAAAGATATTAGAAATCTTATTGTCAACCACAATATATCTCTTTCAATTTTCAATTCATTTTCTAAGTTGAAATTGTCACATGTGGCTGAAAAACGCTTTGCATCTACAACAGTAATGATCAGGCGAATTAAGAAATTAAATGAAGCTTTACAAAAAATGGTCATCGATCGAGATTGGAAATACTTAAAAAAAGATGAGGAGAAAGCTCAATTCATAAAAGAATGTGTTGTAAATGATGAATAGTGGGATAAAGTTGATTACCTTATGGATTTTATGAAGCCCATAATTAACATGTTAGGAATTGCAGACACAGATACACCAATTTTTACACTTGGTATATGAAATGCAGGACAGAATGATTGAAAATGTAAAAGTTGAGTATTTCAACATTAAAAGAAAGACATGCTAGTTGGTTAATCGGATTTTTTTGATGTATTGCATGAAATACTTGTTTCGAGGTGGAATAAGAGTCTTAAACCGTTGCATTGTGCTGCACACACACTCAATCCTAAATACTATAGTTATGCATGGCTTACTGGAGTAGGTAGAGGAGTCAAATGTGTTGCTCCAAACATGGATGTAGAAGTATCATGTAACCGAGTTACATGTTTTGATCGTCTATTTCCACCAAAGAAAGCTAGAGAGGTTAATGTGGAGTTTGGAAAATTTTGCACACCTTCTGGTTATTTTAGTAACCTATATGTGATGGAAGATAGGAACACTTCTGATCCTTGTGTATGGTGGGGAATGCATGGGTTTAGTGCTCCAATGTTATCCGAGTTAGCATAAAAGCTTCTCTTTCAACCCATTTCATCATCTTATTGCGAGAGAAATTGGAGTACATATTCTCAAATCCGTATTGTCATAAGAAACAAGCTTACAACTGGAAGGGTAGAAGCTTTGGTGTATGTGCAAAGTAATCTCCGTTTACTTTCAAGAAGGAAGGAAGAATAAAAGTAAGTAATTTTTATTTCATAATAATTCTCAACACATTTATGTTATGCTTACTATATTTTTTTTATTTAATTTAAAAATATTTAGTTCTTATGATTACTCAATATATAAAACACTAAAACTTGGTTTAATATTTTGCATATTAAAAAAGGACCATCCCGATATTGGGATGTTGGAGTTGGAGATGAATTCCATCCAGAACTAGGCAACAGTTGCTTAATTTTGGATGATGATGAAGAAATCATTTTGGGATTGAAGAACAAGACATGGAAGAGAAAACTCAACAACCATTATGTGAAAATGATGTTGGCATGTCGAAAGGAGGAGGGAGCTCAATTTGAACAAGTATTTGATTATGATGATGATTATTGAATAGTGGACTTGAATTTGGATGATAATTTTCTTTAAGTTGTACACTTGTCACTTGTTGGACTTCGTTGACGTAATTTTCAACTTGTTACTTGTTAGTGGACTTTGTTGATATTATATGATTTTGTGTTGTGTTTTCAATTCATGTATTAGGATGCAAATACTCGATATTGTGTTTATGGATAGAACTTAGAAAAGTTATGACTTAAAATTTATGGATTGCAGTATCTAATATTTTATATTTTACGACTTTAGAACTGTAATGCAGATATACTCATTTAAGTGATCAAGCAAGTGAGCTCCAAAATTTCTTCATGAATAAAAATTTTCTTAAAATCAAGGGCTGAAACATTAACTTTTATTTGATCTTTACTTCTGTTTTTATGCTAATATATGCGTGCTTATATTAATGAATTTCCAAAGTTCTAAATTTAAATTATCTTTAAATATACTAGTTCTGAATAATTACTGTCACATGATGTCCGTGTTTGTATCCTTGTCGTACCCCGTGTCTGTATCGTATCTTAGGGGATACCATATTCGTGTCCTAAATTTTCAAAGTTGGTGTGTTAAGTCCCCGTTCCCCATGTTCGTGTCCATACCCCGTGTCCATATCTGGGCATCGTAAATTACAATGAGGTTCGACTAACTATTAGAAACTGAGAAAGTGGATGATACACTGAGGGACTGTCTAAAGTAGTGATACACCATAAGGTATGGTACTTTGAGAACCATGCAAAACTAAGTTCCTTCACAGTTTTCATAATTATTTTCTGTGGCACTCAGCCAAGAGATAGCTGATGGAGTTAGCAAATCAGCGCAAGCTGTCCAAGCAGCAGAAGCCGGCATCCGACGGATAGGCACTCTAGCCCGGCGCCAGACAGTTTGTATGTATACAGAAAGAGATTTCTCCCTCTGATGCTTCTTTCAGTTTTTCTTACTGTGCCAAAATGATTATATGATCCCACTTAAATGCAGCAATGATACAGGAACGAGCAAGCCTGCCTATCATTTCCTTGCAACCAGTTGTAGCAGGTGCTGCAAGAAAAACATCCCGTGCCGTTGGCCATGCCACGAAGACATTTATGAACATCATTTCTCGAGGTGAGTTTAGCCCAGAAAATGAAGAAAATGAGTCTGACAGTGTCACAATGTGACCATTTTATTCATAAACATGCTGCAAAGGTCTTAGATGTATGCCCATTAACATGTAAAAATGGCACGGACGTATCTCCTCATTAAACTGGACTTTGGTCCCTTCTATGGCATATCTATACACTGTAAATGTTATTTGACAAGGAAATGTCCAATGACTAATTACACGTTGGATACATCATCCATGTTTAGTTCAAGAATGAAGGAATGTGCCTGCCTATCGAAATTTGATTTCTTTATTCATAACAATGTTGCAGTGTTTCTAATTATACATCCATTAACCTATAGAGTTGTCTTTGTTTCTCACCAAAATAGGTAGTATTTTGATGTTTCAACAGCTTGACTATGTATTGAAAATTTTGAGTATTGAGGAAATATACAATGTTGGACCAAAGGGAGTATGATGCTTTACAGCTTTGTTTTAACTATCCCATTTTTGTTCATCCAGAGAGAGAGTCTTGCATTTTGGTGGTCTGGATTATGCTCGAAAAATATTCCAGAATGGGAAGAAAAATAGCCATGTGATTATTGGGCTCATTTCTAGTCTCAATTTTTTGTGATCTCGATTATGCTCCAAAGATCTCCCAAATGAGAGGAAAAAAAAAAGCCATAAGATTATTGGGCTCATTTCCTGCTGAATCTTGACCAAGTTAAATTGTCCATCTCTGGGCCACCAATTAGACATTAAGAATGTCGATTGTATAAAATTTTCAAGGCATGATCCATCTGTCATAAAGGCCACCTGATGATGGATTGGGCTACCTGATGATGGATTGGATTGCTAAAAGGTAGGCATGCATGTTAATTTGTTTTGGTTGAACAAAAGACCATTTTCCTCTCATGACAACCACTTAATGCTATGCCATTTAGTAACTCTGAACACAGTTGTATTGTCATTGTGTGCATGCCCGTGCCCATAAACTTAATATAGTATGAAATCTGATAAAACCGATTCTTCTACCAACAGTGTTGTCCTTTCCATTGTCAGTTATTTGCTATTGTTTTGGGCATTGTTGTTAGAATTTTACAATGTGCGTCTCAAATCCTATTTTCATATCTAATCCTAAGGAAAAATATTCGTGCCCATTGAACAAATCCCATTAACCAGTGAATTTTAGGATACAGATGTGAATCTTTTGTTTTATGCTTGTTGTATTAAATCTTAAGATTCAAGCAATTCGTCTCAGTGGAAGTAGCCACAACTACGAGCTTAATATTTTCTTTCTTTCTTTCTTTCTTTCTTTCTTTTTTTTTAATCAGGGTTTCTATTTTTAAAGGTTTTATAATGATTAATGAAATCTCATAATAATTTTTACAATTTTGGAGATATTTTTAAAGATAAATAAGGAAAAAGCATGTGACTAGAGTTTTTTAACTGAATGTATAGGATTTTGTTCTGCATCTACTTTTTTAATCTTTTCTTGCTTTTTTTTTCCTTAATGGACACTTTTTAAATATAGGAGACATCTTAACCATGTGAGGCTGATGATTTGGGTTTTATATTTACTAAATTTTTTTAGAATAAAAGGAAGATTGAAACTAATTTATCTTTTCCAATAATGTTGATATCTTGAACATATTTAACTATTCGCACATCATTTATTGTGTGTTAATACATGTTGTGATGTTCTTCATATGATTTTATCCTAGTCTTCTTGGTCATTGTACTTATGCTACCATGGATGGAAAATGGATTAATTATGAATAATGTTTTTTTTTCTTTTGTGGTGGTTATTATTATTATTAATTTTTTTTATAAGAAAATAAAGAATCCTATGATTTGTGATATGGCTTATGATACAATTAGATTTATCCCCTTGAATGATTTGCGATACAATTTTGATTTTAGAATAGTTTTAGGTGGATTTGGCACGTTGCTGATTTAGGAGCAAAGAATTATCATTGCTCTTAAACATCCAAGGAGGCAAATGCAACCTTAGATTGTCATCTTTTGAATGACTGAGTTGTAGACCGCATGGCAAAATTATGTAGGTTCGTGACTGAATTATGGTCTGCATGCAAAATTATGTAGGTGCATCCCTCAAATAAGACTCTGGACATTCAAAAGAATATTTTGTAGGGCCTGTTTGTTTGCATAGAATACAAAGGAATTTGAGGTCAAATGAGCTTCACTGAAGAATTACTAAAGAGGCGAGGGGTGAAGAATATTGAGATGAGGAGTGTAGGATATAAGGTATCGATGTAGATGCAACCTTCCTTTCTTAGGATTTGAATTACTAGGTGTTGGCTAGGTATTCATTTCCCACCTCTCTTCACTTCATTTTCTATTAGAGGGGAGAAAGTTTGATGGTCATTTTTGGAAAACCACACTCATTTCTTCAATTTTAATGATTTTTAGAAATAAAAGTCTTGCAATTCCTATATATTGAATTACATTAAAAAAAAAAAAAAGATGCCTAATTCTTTAGGGTGGTAATGATTTAGGCTATGGTTGGTTCTAAACTAGAAAATCTATGCTTCATCCATTTCATCCGGTAAAGCCAGAGTCTCATTTGTCAGATGCGTGGAATTTTATTCTCTGATTCAGTCCATGTAGGAACCTGAGAAGATGACCAGGTATGTCCCCAATATCAAAGTATCAAGAACAGATTTTGGTGGGATTATGTATTATAGCTGGCTTGAAGAATTTCAATGTATTCCAGGAAACTTTTAGCATTTGTTGGGAGGAGGAAGAACATGTAGTGCACTGCACCCATTCTGCAATACTATCAGTGCGTGTCCTCTGTCTCAGTTATTATGTGGGCAGTTCTCCCTGCCAATTATTTCATTAGTTGCTTTTACCTCTTCAACAGTGGCTATAAGCTTCAGCAGCATGTAAAATGGGGTGGATGATCTCCTGCTAGCAGACTGAATATTGCTTATATGCAGTCCAGCTGGTGGGACCCACTTAGATGCATGTCTATAAATGGGAGGAGGTTAGATGCAAAGTTTTACTTGTGGACATGCGGGAGTAAAAAAATCAGCCTCACCAGATTATCTTAGCTGTTGGTTTAACAGCCTTGAAGTTCAACACGATTTTCACCGTAGATTTTTTTTTATAGATTCGATCCAACAGTGAGTGAAAGCTCAATGAGAGTACAATCATTCCCAGCTACAGTACAATATATATTTAATTCACATGGGCTTGGCCTGACTTTTTAAGTTTGCATGCTAGAGTATAACCTGCATTGTAATCAAATGGGCTTGCAAACTGCAACATGTCGGTCGAAGCCCATGAGCGATCCTAGCAATGTCAACAGGCAATGCCGGCCAGGCCCAACTAGATCTGAAGGTGGGTTTTGGTCAATTTTTGATAGGCCTAGAAAATGGAACCAATCAATTAATGAGTTGTGCTTGAGGATGTGAGACGAGGACACCCAATATGCTTGTTTGTTGAAGTACACAAATTCCAATTATGGTGATTAATTCCTTCTCACGCCTGAGTTTTGCTTGAATTACAAATGTTAAATAAATGAGTCAGGCTAAGGGCAAAGCCCGATTCCATTCTTGACCATCAATGTCATTAGCTGTTGAGAAGGGGCTTTATATTCTTATTTCGGGTGATCAATGGGCCAACCCAGAGGTAAAAGGGGTTAGGGGTTCTAATGGGATTGATTTTTATCATTAGGGAAATTTTCAAAAAGGTATAAAACTTTTGGCTCATTTTTTTTTTTAAAAAGTACATTGAGATTTGAATGTTTAAAAAGGTATAAGAGTTTTCCACAATTCTTACAATCAAGTTCTCTACATAAATTTTTTTTTTTTTTGAAAAATGACAAATATACTTATGTCATGTTTCAAAATTTTATTTTAATAAATAATTTAAGAGAAATAATCAAGTCCTACCCAAATGACCTAGTTAGGCCTACTTCAATTACCTTTATGCATGGATGGTTAGAATAAAGGGGATTTCAAATGACTAAAAAACTAGTTTCATTAAATGGTTATCATCTTCAAAATCAAAATGGCCAGGTTTAGGGTGTGTTTGGTTAAGCTTGTTAAAAGTACTTATAGGGTTTTTGGCTTCAGAAAATCCCATAAGTCATTAGAAGTTAGTTTGGTAACAAACTTTTAAAAGCCCTTTCTAAAAAGCAAACGTGAAAAATCCACTTTATAGATAAGTGAAACCACCTTGCTTCTCGTTCAAAAGTTACTTGTTCACTTTTGCTTTGTTTCCTTTATGTTTTCCCCTTTCTCCGTCAATCTTTCTTCTACGTCTTTGAACCAAACTCCACTGCATTAAGAAATCTCTCTCCTTAAGCATATTTAGCTCTATGTTTGGAAAACTCTCTTAGTTGACTATTGATTCTCCCGAGTCATCGCATTTTGACAAAAAGGACCGAGTAAAAAAAATGGGAGACTTGGCCGAGTCATCTCACTTTAATAAATTATTTTTATTCTGAACCATTTGATAGATATGTCTAATTTTAAATAATTAAAATTGATTTATAAGTAATTATGAATTGGGTTTGGAATAGAGGTGTAAATATGAGCGGGCGGCCCCAGCCTAGCACAGGCTCGACACGGAAAAACTATGCCTAGGCCGTTGACTTGGTCAATGAGCTAGCACGACAGTCTCCTGCTAGGCCAGGACTGCTAGGTCCATGGCATGGCCCGGCCCGGCATGGATAAAATCCGTGCCGTGCTGGGCCAACGTCCCAAGGCCACGGGCGGCACGAGGCACGACCCAGGCCCTACCGTCTGATTTTAAAGGAATCTATTTTTAGAATGTATCATATGTTTTTGAAGTTGTAATTTTTTATTTTTCATTTATCATAAGGTCTGAATTTTATTATATAATGATCCAAGTTCGAACTTGTAATTTTTTTGAACTTTTGTAACTTAAATTTCAAGGAAATGTCAACAACGTCAAAGCCTAAATTTCAGTTCACCATGGAGCTGTTCACTTTTTTATTTTGTCTTTCCCATGGATTTGGAGGTGGGTTGATCTGCAAGTGAAGTGGAGATAGGTATTGGCTTTAGATGTTAATCATTTGGGCAAGGCCTTTGCAAAAATGATAATGGGGCTGTTTCCATTACCTGATATTGGGATCTGATCTGTGAAGAATAGAAATACAAAGAAGCAATAGTACTACAATAGAAGAAAAATGAGAAGATGGAATGAAATGGGTCTTTTGATAGATAACGAAGGATGAAGTAGAGATTGCGTTCAGGGAGTGAATGGGTCTCAGGTTCAGATCAAATATTTGGCAAATGGGTTGTCTCTGTCTTGTATTATTATTGCAAAAGACAAACTAAGTTTAAAATAAAAAAATACAAAGTAAATATGAAATACTGTTAATTTTGTTTATAGAATTTTCTCGATTTTCATTTTCATTTAATCTCACTTTTTTTATTTCAAGTCTGATGAATATGGCTGATACAAAGGTGGACATGAGAGATAAGACAAAGTCCATGATCACATCTCATGAATTTCTTTAATCCAACCACCATCAACCTCTACTAATTTGATGGCAAAAAAGAGATGTGGTGGCTCATATGTTGGGCCATGTTATTTACCTATATGAGTCTTATATGTTTTGTCATTATTTCTATTATAAAAGTTATATTTTTAGTTTATTGTTATATGCTAAAAGCTACTAAAAGCTATTTTTTTTTATATTCTCAACCAAACAATTTTCAATGCTATTGCAGGCAAAAAAGCGAGTATAAAATTCATGTTAACCAAACAAGCTTTTCCACTAAATAATTATTTTGAAAAGTATCTTGACGATTTAGAAAAAGACTTTAAAATTTTAAAAAATCCGAAAGATCAAAAAAGAAAGACAAAACCTATCATAAGAGAAGTGTACTTTTGTTAGTCTTTTTATGCCTTGCACATATTTGGTCAAACGTTGGGAAAGTCACAAGTTAATCGAGTCATCTCATTTTGGATAAGAATTGATGAAATGTACTGGAGATTCTGTTTATATTAAAAAAAAAAATGTAGTACTGACTCTTTTTCCTTTTTTTTTTTTTTCTTATTTTCATGTTTTTTAAGTGTATAAATTTATTAATTTTGATTAATTAGCATGAATGCAATATACACTAATAATTTGTACAAATTAATCTTATTTCTAAATATATTAAATAATCTAAGAAGACTGACCACTTTGACTTCTCTTAGTCAAGTTTCTTTTAGTTGGCCAGTTGAGTCTTGAGTCTTGAGTCCTCTCTCACGTACACACACGAGTAAAAATGGGGCCTTGTTTATGATATGAATTGATCATTTAGTGGGTCCTAAACATAGTTCATGTCTTAGGCTCTTAGCCCGTCAACGAAGTCAAAAATGTGGTTACAACTTACAACAGCACTAGATCTTCCTGGCATTTTGTAGGCTCATGCCAAATTTCCATTAATCATATGTATGATTGACCCTCAACCTCAATAATGTCGATTACAAAGAAACTAGGGGTGTAAAAAGAAAAACCGAAAAACATTCTATCCAATCGAACCGAACCAACGGTTAATTTACGGTTATTAAAATAAAAAAACCATTATTCACTGTTTGATTTCGATTTTCAATCTCGGCTTATGAGTATTAACCAAATTAAACCGTAAATTACGATCGGTTAACCGTTTTTCCAAAACACACGGTTAACCGAACAGTTACACCCCAATTTAAAAAAAAAAGAAAAGAAAAAGAAATGGGGTATTGTATAATTTTATAACTTAAATAAACCCTTTTAGCTTTTGAGCCCTAATCTTGGAATAAAAAACGAAAGAGGGAAAAGTGAAGGATCAAGATGTGTTTGCTGGAAAAATGCACTTTATTATTTCATTTCTCTATGTGAACATTTTAATGCTACTTTAGTATTTTGGAATTATGTAATTTGTTATTTAGGATATTTGGTTTTAACTGTTAAACATATATTATTCATTATGACAAAAAAAAAAAAAGAGGGTATTTTAAGTGACAATTAATTGTAACCTAACCGTATCATATGGTTAACCGCATTTCGGTTTTCTAAACGGTTTTTTAAGGTATCGTTACAGTTATGTTTTTTAAAAATTAAAAATCATAAAATACGGCTTGGTTAATGGTTTTTCCGAAACATACTGTTAACAGAAAGTTACACCCTTAGAAGAAACATTGCTTTGTTTTTAAATAAACACACGGTTATCCAAATGACTTTTTAAATAAACACACGGTTATCCAAGTGACTTCAGCATCTATATTACATGGCTTTAGCAGCATGGCACGGGCACTACTGTATCTGGAATATTCTGGAACCTCAAAAAGTATTCCAGGAGCCTCAGCCTACTGAAGCAATGGGGATTGACCCACTGGGCCTGAGGCTGGTCCAGGACTAGGAGGCAATGTAAACAAATATTTCTTTAATTTAGGACTGGTTTGTTTGCACGGTGAATGGAATGAAATAAAATTAATGGTTAAAAAGTTATTGTCACTGACTTTTAAGAGTACTATTTTTGTTTTGTCATGTGGATCCATGCTCACATCTGTTTTCATAATCTATATCTGAATTCAAACTAAGATGTATATCACTTTATATACAATTAGATAAAGAAAAAAGAATAATTTTTTTAGATATAAAAGTAGGACTAACAGTGGTACACGATTAAAGTTAACTACACTTTAAAAAAACAAAAAAGGAACTCAAGCTATGTATGTATGTATCCAAAACATCTGGGCCAAGCATGGTAGGATCCCATTCTGAATTGAAATGCTCTAGATCCTAATTTCTCCCACATTCAAATACAAGTTCCAGATTGAGACTACTTCTGATACTAGGATAATCAAATATCCATTTCCACTCGTGCATGCATGGCACGCTGGGCGCTGTAACGCGGCGGACTGTGATTCACCCTCGATCCAACCTGTTTGCCCGCCCAACAAAAATTTTTTTAAAAAAAAGGGTCTTATTCCGATACCTACTTTTCAACCGTTTTGAGGACATTGTAAATGTAAAGAAAGAAGAAAAACCGGGCGGGAAATATCAAATATCCCTTTCTATGCGAGGTGACGAAGATGGATCAGAACCAGAGAAACCCTATCCATCCATCCATCCGTCCCCCTTCTTCAACTCTTTCTCATCCTCTTCTCTTCATTTCTGCTCTCTCTCTCTCTCTCTCGCCCTAGTGATGTCGTTTTCTTCGATCCAAGCTCCCTCCATTTCTCTCCTCCCCAACAATCCTTCAAACCTCGGTCTTACTAATGGAAGGCTGTTTTTCAATAGGAACAGATCTGGTTTCAGTTGCAGGGCGAATCGCGACGACAACGAAAACGTATTACTTACTCTGCTTTCAGCTCAATCTCAGGAGAATTCTTGTTTTTTTTTTCTTTTAGAAATCAAATGTTGCATTTGTTGCCATTCACAATCTTTTCCACTTGCATCTACTCATAAAAGAAATTATAACCTCTCTACTTTCCTTTGTCTGAATTATTCTTTTTTTTTTTTTTTTTTTTTGTATATTCTTTGCAGGATTATTTGATAGATGCTCCTGTTTCTATTGGGGATGGCTTCTCCTTCAGTGGAGGTTAGTGCTGATGCCTCTTTCTTTCTTTCTCTAAAGTAGTTGTTGCCCATTGATTGATTGGTTTTCTTCTTGGAGGAATGTAATTGTTGGGAATTGGGTATGGGTTAATTGGGGTTGGGATTAAATGATGAATATTGGTTATGAGTTAATTGTGGTTGAGATTAAATGATGAATATTGGTGTGATGGGCCACCCCAGATGGAGTACTCCGGCATACCAAGTTGTGGGTTGTCTCCTGGACGAACTAATGAGTGCCTGCCAAGGGTGATGGATCATATGGATGTGGAATCCCACTGAAGGTGATTTATTTGGGTAATGTTTGTCTTCTTACAGAGGAAGGAAGAGATGTGAAGGCCACATTTTGTTTTATTGTTGATGATTTCAAGAAAATGTAGTCCTCTGTTTCTATTTTCTGTAGAAAATGAAATCACCGTGGGAAGAAGATGTTGCAAAAAACTGTCATGCACAAACATACTTTAAGTTCTTGTAAGTATCCATAGGTGTGTCACTAATCAATCTTGTAGGAAACACACAAGGTCAGGGAGATAGAGAGGCAGTTAAGATTTGGTATTCACTTGTCTTTTGTGAAGGTGGAATTTATCAACCTCTGTGAGGTTTGGCACTAAAAATCTAGTTTGCTTGGGACTGAGATTTAGCTTGTGAATACTCTTTGCTGCTTTAGGTACTTCAAATAGTGGTTTGAATTTGTTTTGTCGCTTCCATCTTACTCTGGGATGATACTTGTGAACTATGTGAATCAAGTAAATAGGTCAAAAGACCTTTTCTTGAAAAAACAAATGGTTGGATGACAAAACCTTGGTCGAGAAACAGGTCATGTCTGACTGTCTGGAAAGGGAAGAGTCCCTAGGAAATGGATCAATCATCAATTTCTCCGATCAATCCAAAGATCAATGAATTTTAACGCTCAGATCAAATATACCACAAGAAAAGTCGCCACATGCATCTGATAAAAAAGAGAGAACCATGTTCATATATCTCCAAAAATCCTTAAAATTTGCTTATAATTCTTCCCTAAGGCAAGCAACCCCTATGCTAGAAGAAGATCAGGAATTTGTTTACCCCAAAGTTGGCCCCACAGCAATCTGCAGTCAATCTTTAAGAAATCTAAATATTTTGAAAAATAATCCTTCAAATGTTTGAGGGCTCTAACACCATGAGAGTATCAATGTTAGTCCCACTTAAGTGCTCAAAAGCAAAGGATAAATATGAGCAGAAGAAAATGGGATGATGGGTTATTCGTCCTTTGCTTCAGACAACCCCTCTATCTAAAATCCTCCTTGAGGAAAATCTTCCTAGAATACATCAATTACAGTTTTTGATTGTGGATACTAATCTACAGTGATCGACAGTGATTAAGGAAAATAAATGTACATAAATCACAACATTTTCATCTGGAGTTTGGCAGTATATTAGACTACTTTTTATGTTATTCCTTCATTTTGCATAGTATTTTTGTCGAGTACATTATTTGATGTACCATCATCTCTATTTCTTTCACAGCCCAGACCCACTTCATCAACTATTTATATGGACGTTAGAAAAGAGTAACGGGAATAGTTATTTTCTTACAAAAATGAGTTTCTGAGTAGCTTTTGTCTGGATGGATCGACAGCGCACCTGTCTATGGTTTATTGGGTTACTACCATTTACTAGATGGTGCTTGCAGTGTTGGACTTGTCTTCTTTTTTTTTTTTTTTTTATGAAATATTTTAGAGACTATCCAACAGTAAGTTATTCTTTTAGTTGGTTTTGTATTGAATTCATCATCATTGTGGTGCAGGAAAATATTCCGATGAGCCGAGTCGTTCTGATGAATGGTTCAGGCAAGGGCAGATAGTGAGTAGTAGTTTTTTTTTTTCTTTCAAAATTTTAATTTTTCATGTATTAGTAGTGTATGTGACCACTGTTAATTTAAATGTGTCAGAAGAAGACCATTGTATGTGACCTACAATTGCATGCTATTGACACAATCAAGCAAGTTACAAATGAAATATTAGAGAAGAAATCAAGAAATGAACCTGGGAAAGAGTCGAAGAGGTTAAGGAATACCTGTTCACTTCCATAAAGGAAGAATATGTTCCTGAAAGCTGGTTTAGTATCTTTGCGTGATTTTGTCAAATGCACACCACATTGGCCCCTCTCTCTCTCTCTGCCCACCTTATGACCCATCCATTTAGACCACACATACACAACCCCACTATAGCCACTGAATCCCATGGATTTGCACGAATTCGAATGAACTGGACCTCGAATGAACTGGACCATTGGATTAAGGGTCAATTTTTTTATTTGATATAAAGCCGTTAAACTTGTGGACCACGGATGAAGGGGTTAGAGGTATTAGATTGACTTCAAATTTGGTATCTAGGTTGTTCCCACTTGGATCTTTCGATCCCCTCTGTCCCATGATCAGTGGGGTCCCATGATGGCCCCCACTAGGTGGCCCTCACTTTAAGAGTGTGAGGACTGTCCTCACAGGATCACTTCCTTATACACACACACATACATACATACTATTGATCTAAGAGGAAAGGTAACCCTTTCCCTTATTATCTTGGATGGGAAAGACCATGTGCTCTATTTTAAAAACAATTCTTTTGAGTTTCATTATGATAAATCAACAATATAAATATTGTATTATTCATAGATGATTGGTTTTATACCTGATTTTTTTTTCTTTTTTTGCGGTAAGATAGCCCACTCAAGTGGGAAGGGAGCCCGCACACGCGGGAAAAGGTGGCATACCCAGGGTTCGAACTCTGGACAGCCAGGTGAGAATTGCCACTCCTTACCACTCGGGTAAGGAGCCGTTCTCTGTTATGTGCCTGATTACTATATGAATGTACGATCTATTCTGAATTACGTATGGATGTGAGGGAGCATGTGCTTTTGTTAAAATCAATTTTTTGAAATTATTTTTAAGATAAATCAACAATATAAATATTGTATGATTCATAGATGATTGGTTTTATGCTTGAATACTATATAAATATACAATCGATTCAGGATTACACATGATTTTATTTGAATCATACAATTTAAGTCATTAATCTTATGATCTTGTGGACATTGATCAAAATGAACTTTTCAAATGGTAATGACATTTTATTGGCAAGTTACTTCATAATTGCCAAATAATACATGATACTTGTAACTTTGGTAAAGCATGCAATGGCATAAGCTGCATTCCTTTGGACCTTGTGTTTCTTGTTGGTTATAGTTTCTCTTTGATGTACCTAGTAATGATGATTTGTAACAATAATAATACATTATTATTATTGTTACTAATCATCATCATTGATGTGAACCCTAAATGTAGGGTTGTCACGAAGAAATAAATCATGATGATTCTGAGGTTGATCCACAGGGATGGAACGTAGCACACGCTTGATCTAAACTAATTAAAATCTAATTCTAGCCTAATTAAAATCTATACAATCAAATGGGTTCTTAAATAAAATTAATTACAATGGTTACACCCCAATTTAAAACTCCTAATCTAAAAATCCTGATCTAAAAATTAGAATACTTCACCCACAAATAAAAAGATCAAAACAACCAATTGTAGTAAATAGAAATCAGAATGGGATCCACTATCTCTAATGATCCGAAATATGTATGGCTTAGGTCATCTCCTCTGGAATCGAATCTAAGGGGAGATCAAAGGTTAAATTCCCAAATTAACTATTTAGGCTGGTTTCTCTTCACTACCAGAGAATTCCAAGCATTCCCTATATCTAAAATTCATAATTCTCAGATGATGTACTAGCCGTGCATCAAAGATGCAGTCATCATTCTCCTGAGAGACCACAATTACCGCGAGCAAACGTAATAATGACGAGGAACGCATTTTTGCCATGCTACTAATACTTGTATTTGCTATGCTATTCTCCTTAAGCCTGGTTGAGGAAGAGTTACGGGGAGTAGAACACAAATATGCTAATTCGAAAATAGAAGATCAAGGAACACAAATAGAAAAGGTGAGCCATCAATTAATTAAAAAATAAAAACCTTTATTTAACCATGTCCATCCGTGGCACAGATAAAAGAATAGAGCTTCACCTTCTCCTCAGACTACAAATCACCCCTCCATTGCATACATCTTCATCTTCTTGTCCAATTAAGATTATTACAATTAATTGCAAAAGGAAAAAAAAAAAATAGATGAATTGGATCAGAAGATGGGTGGGTGTGAGACTGATGGAAAGAGGGAGAAAGTGTTGTGAGTTTTTGGATGGGATAGGGCATGGGACATCCACTCTCTCCTTATTTTTAGATTTTTATTGCAGCTTTTGTGGCTAGGGGAGAAAAAATAGGAAAGCGAAAGGAAAGAGAGAAAAAATAGGGAAAAAAAGGGGAGAGAAATAAGGAGGAAAGGAGATTAAGTAGGAATTGTATAGATTCCTTTCCTAAGTGTGTTCCTTGTTGCTCAATCTCCTTCTTTGGTGGGTCCATCTTCCCATCTTTCGGAAATCTCTATTTGATCTGGTCCATCGATCTTCCTTTGATCAAGCCACCTTTCTTTAGAACTCTTTGAAATTTTGTAAACTTCACACATGCTTGGAAGCTTATCTCCTTGTTTTTCTCCAAAACTTTCTAAAAATCGTCTCCTTGCTTTCTTGGAAATTGCTATAATGTTAAAAGAGAAAGAGATAGAGGGAGAAGGGAGAGAGTTTTTCTATCTATTAGAACATCAGGTTCTCAACTTTCAGAATCAGAACTGCTGGTTCTGTCAAGACTTCATGCTTGATGTAGGACTTCAGGTTCATTAGAATTGCAAGTTCATTAGAATTGCAGGTTCTGTCAAATCTTCATGTTTAAAGTAGAATTTCTAGTTCCAATAATTGATCAGAACTTCTGGTCTAATTTCATGGCTTTATAATTTTTATGGATATGAATCTGCAGGTTCATATCGGTATTCCGACTTCTAGAACTTCTGGTCTAGGGATTAGTGAACTTCAGGTTCAGATTTAAAACTTCTAGTTCTTTTTTTTTTTAAATCCAAAAATTAAAAAAAAAAAAAGTATGCAAGAGGATTAATAGTAAAAAAAAGAAGACTATGATTACTATAAACATGTATAATAAACTGATTTCATGTTTTCTAATAAATTAGATTTAACTAATGGTCAGATACCACTTATCGTGATCGTAGTTCAGAAAAATTTTTGACCGTTAAAATGCTGATCTGTTGTGCCTATTAGGTAGTGCTCGTTGCCACGAATCTGCAGAACAACCCGTTCGTCGATTGGAGGTCAGATGAGAAAGTTATGGCCAGTCACAATTTTTGTTGACTTAGATCACACAAACCGAGGCAGAGGAAGACCTTGAAGATTTTGGTTACCACATGCAAACCGAGACAGAAGAGGACTTTGGGTTTTGTTTCTTTTCAATGCACGCAAACCGAAGAGTAGAAAAATAAAGGAGAATGGTTTCCTTTGTACGTAAACCAAGAGGCCTTGCTGCCTTTAAACGTGCGTAGCCACTGGGGCAAGAACCAAGGCTCTTTTGACATGCACGCAAACCGAGGTAAATGGTTGAAACTGTTGTCATGCACGCCAACCGAGGGAGCAAACCGAATATGAGAAAACCAAAGGTTTGGTTATGTGTGCCAACCGAGGGAGTAAACCAATATTAAGATGGGATCGTGCTGATAACGTGTTAAAAGAGAAATAGATAGAGGGAGAAGGGAGAGAGTTTTTCTATCTCATTAAAACTGTGTATCAATTCAAAGGTGGAGAGGCCTATTTATAGGCAAAGTAACCCCACAAGAGGGAAACCCTAATTCTAACCCTAACTCATCTCAAGTGGGCATCCACCCAAGATACATATATTATAACACATAATAGATTCTTCTCAATTTCGGAAAGTCTTTATCACAATTTAAATTTTTGCAGATCTCATGGGCGCCACACCCATTGGGCATGCCACCTTGGAATGCACTCCTAAGGTGGGGTCCTCCTTCCTTTTAATTTTTTTTCTTTTCTTTTCTTCTCTCCTTGACACAATTCATGGGGCCCATCTTGCTTGATCTCCAAGTCTTCAATTTTTGCTAAACTTGGACTCTTCATTTGATTTTCAAATCTCCTAAAAATAGGAGAGAATTTTGTGCAAAGATAGTGGGTCCCACCCATTGGACATGCACATAGGGATAGTGGGTTCCACATGCACATTGCTCCCTTTGTTCTTTATTTTCTTTCTTTTCTTTTCTTTTTTTTCCATCATTCCTCTTGAATTTCTTCTTCATGTGGGCCCATCTATTGAATTTCCTACATAAGAGAACAATTAAATTTAAAAAATAATTTTTACGTAGAAAACTATCATGCCATGCACGAGACCCATATGGACATGTATGAATGCATACAAATACACCATCTTACTCAGTTTTTGTGTACATTCCAATGGAGCAAAGAAATTACGTGACTTTACATGTAAATTTGAAGATATTCAAAAGAATATTTGATAATCCAAAAAAAATAATTTCAATAAAAACATGCACTTTCTAAGATTTAAATCAATTTTCACATGAAATCAGCTTTGGACAACATTATGCATGATTTTATAAAATTCAATGATTATATCCTAAATATGTCTATTATTCTACATGAAATAATGAGATTAATGTACAGTTTTGTGGACTTATCAATCATCAAAGCCTTGTTCCGACTATGTTGTGGTCGGCCATATATATTCTATTTCTCCATTTTGATCTATCCTGAGCCAAACCCTTAGATAATTACACTTCTTCATATCCATTGTTACCACCTCCATCCAAGTCCTCTTTGGCCTACCCGTTCCCTTTGGTGGGCCATCAACCTTCATGGCCAAACTTTTCATTACCGGTGCCGTTACCGGCCTACATTGGACATGCCCAGATCATCTAATTGGATTTCTCTAATTTTATCTCTTATTACTGCTACCCCTAAATTCTCTCGAAAGCGCTCATTTCTAATTTTATCCTTCCCAGCTTTACCACACATCCAACTCAACATTCTCATCTCTGCTTCATCCATTTTGAGCATATGCTGCTTCTGGCCAACATTTTGTTCCATAGGTCATAGATGGTCTAATCGTTGTCCTGTAAAACTTTTCATTCAATCTTGTTGGCATTCATTGGTCACAAAGCACTCTAGAAGAAAGTCTCCACTTCAACCATCCTGCTTTTATCCTATATTCGACATCTTCATCAATCTCCCCATCCTTACTAATTATAGAGCGAATGTAGTAGAAAGAATCATTTTGTAGTATATCATTGTCTTCAATTCTAACAGTAGTTTCAGCACTTTGTATATGTGGTATGCACTAAGCAAACTAGAAATAGGCTACTAGTATGCACACAATTAAAACTCGCAAGCGCACAAGATCACTATGTAGTGTAGTGAATTGTAAGTACGAGGTCGATCCCACGAAGACTTGTGATAAAATAATGTCAAAAACAACTAAAAATCAGAATATTAAAAGAACAATTTAAATGATGACAAGTTGAATTAAACTACTAAAAACAGTAAATTAAACTATTAAAAGCTAAATGGAAAATAATCTAAAACACACAACTAATATTAAAATTGAAAAATAGTAATAATGAATGAACTAGGGTTTCATCTACTCCCCTAACCAACCCTATGCATGTCCCTTATTATCCTTTAATAAAAAATCAGAATTATTAGTGACATCTATCAACCTAGACCATGGCATATGCGTCTAGATTACTATTCCCCTAAACCTAATTCATGAGTGGCATACTACATGAATTGTTCATTATGATGCAAAAACTAAGCATGGCATATGTCCTAGTCAAAACACACATAATGCATAAAAACAATGGGAATGATAAATGCATGAGTCTAAGCATGGCATATGCTTAGATTATTCATGGTTCTAAACCCTAGATGCCTAACATCAAGATCAATCAAAATTAAGTTAGCTACTCTTAAAATTAATTGAACATGACATGGTTGGCATGGCATATACACAACTCATCAATTGCAAACATGGTTTAGAATCTCAACTAATAAAACTGAAATTTGAATTAAAAGATGCCAAAAGAGACTACATAGAACTAGGCTAGGGTTTCAACTACACCCTAGCCCTAAAAAGTTTAGCTACTCATGTCTAGAATTGAAAACAAAATAGAAAATAGAGCCATAAGAAAAACTCTGAATATTGAAGAAGAAGAAGAAGTTGTCCAGCAGCTTTTTCTCCTTTTCCTAGCTCCAAAAGCTCTTCAAGATGCTCCAAAGAATGCTCCAAAGGTGGCTGTACAGCAACTAGGGGTTTTGGGATGATGATGGACGGTTTTTGTGATGATAGGGTGCTGAAATAGTGGCTGGTATTCTTATGGACGTGGCTAGGGTTTTATATGGGATATATATCTTGGATGACCACCTCTTCTTGTCCTTTTATAAGTCTTGCAACAGCCCCTTTTAGCAAGTAGTTCTCTTGTGGAAATAGATCTCCAACTTTCTTTACAAGTAGGCTTCTTAATTAGAATGAAATAGGAGTCTTCTTTCTTAATAACAAGACTTTCTAAATCTGATCTTACTTGTATTTTATAGAAAGTTCCTCACATGGACCCACAATTCTGAGATTAATTGCAAGATATTAAATCTGAACCTTTTATAATAAAGGTGGGCCCATATGATGCATGTACAATGATTGTGGGACCCCCTTCTTGAACTTCTAACTTGGCTTGGACTCTTCCTTTAAACTTTCCTTATTTTTCTCCTTTTTCTTCTCCATTCTTGAGCTCCACTTGTACTTGAAGACTTTCTAATTTCTGAAATTTCACTTTTGCAATGGCTGTGGGCCCCCTTTTTGGCGTATAACCCTAGATTGGGTTTCTTCTTTCTTTTACTTTTCTTCTTTGATTAGAATGGTAAGTTGTCCAAAGAATTAGAAAGTAGTCTTGAAATCTGAAATAACTTGGGTGGGACCCACCTTGGCCCTACTTGATGATTTACGCCCATCACTCTTCATGAAATCTTCTCTTTTTGCTCCTTTTTACCTTTGCATACAAATTAACAAAGAATATGTAAAATCAAATAAAATAAACATGACTAGCATAAGATAATTCAAATATTAGGGCTTAGATTGTAAACAATTAAGCACTTATCAAATTCCCCCGAACTTACCTTTTGCTAGTCCTCGAGCAAAACAATAAAGTAAACAAGGAATTTAAAACAAGAAATTTAAAACACCAAAAAAAATAAAATGAAACCTATCCTTCCACCATTAGTCTCAGAGATGTCTGATCAATTCATGATTCAAAGAAGCATGAGTCTCAACCTGTTCTAAAGATTACCCGAATAATAAGTTAGCTCATATCCACATGCTCAAAGGGTCGTGTGTAAAACAATACCAACATAACTTTCAGTTTAGACTTTCACGCAACCAAACAATCATTTGCATATTAGTTTAACTTCAATCCTCACCATGGATACACTCACAATAAAACACTCAATAATTGTCTACGAATGAACAGACAATGCTCTCATGAAAAATACCACATGTTTGAAGTGAAATCATACACCATAGGCCCATTCCATCTCATCTCCACAATGGGACTACACTTCACCTAGGATCAATTAGGACTTTTACAAATGGGTTATCATGGGGCTAGGGTGAAGAGCTAAGAATGAGAGGAAATGGATAACAAGATCTAAGGAATTTGCATAGAATCACACTTCTGGTTCCTTTATACACTACTGAATTTGGCGGCTAAGGTTTGCATTTTGAATTTTCACCTTGTTGAGTCACACGTGTACCCTCCTTTTTCTTTTTTTCTTTTCTTTTCTTTTTTTTTTATTTATATATAAAACTGAAACTATGGAGTGGCAGGGTAACAACAACCTTTCTTTTATTTTCTTTTTCTCTCTTTTTTTTCTCAAGCCTTGCACACATGTTGTAGTGTACCTTGAATCCATCTTTATACTTCCTTAGATAAGGTAAGGCTATACATACGGTAAGGTTACTCCCCCAAACTTCGGAGTTGGTATGGGTGCACGAAACGGCTTAATTAAGGCTCAACATGGATAACTAGTGATAAACATCAAAGGGCATGGATAGAAAAGCACAAAACTAGTCAAACATGGCCTAAAATCATATCCTATGGTTCGTGCAGTCGAAATATGCCTCGATCGGATAAAAAATGAGAGTTCTAGCATGTTATTCCATATAAAATCAGAACATGTGATCAAAGAATGATAATGAATTCAATTGCATCGTATAGATCAAGAAATGGAAGATCAAATCACTCAGCATATAACCCTCTCAAGAATAAGCATTTAGGCTCAAAGCTCCCTAGGTTATACAAGTTTCCACCAAAAGCATCTAATCATTCAATTATGCAGAGGCTTTCAACCTCAGCCATATCGGCATTGTAATCCACACAGTGATAGCTCAAACATGATTAAACGAGATTTACAGCAATTGAATAATATAAAGAACCAGCATAATTAAGTTCAATGAACCATGCAAGACAAATCATCATTTCTCATCATTGTGGTAGGAAGGAACTATGACTCAAAGGAAAACAAATAAAAACAAATATTTTTGTGATTTTCTAAATTTTTTAAATTTTATTGCATTTTTGGACTATAATGACTCTATTAATGACTCTATCTTAACTAAGACTCTTCCCCCAAACTTAAAGTAAACATTGTCCCCAATGTTGTAAAATAAAGCAGGAAGGAAACACTAAAAACATAAACAGAAAAGTAATTAGAAAGACAAAGAAAAGGGTAAAAGAACTCAGCTGGATATGGAGTACAACTCCAGCTCTCAATCGCCATCTTCACTTTTCTTTGCAAAGATCTGGGCTACCTCCCAGTAGTGCTTGCTTTATAGTCTGCAGCCAGACTGTGCTTTTCTACCAAGCTGAAGGGGAATCTGTGAATGTAAGCACATCCACATCCTTGTCAAAATTCTGCTCCCAATAGGGCTTGAGCCTATGTCCATTGACCTTGAACTTGTTTCCATTCTTTGGATTATAGATCTCAATAGCCCCATGCTCAAATACCCGAGTGACCTCAAAGGGGCCACACCATCTAGACTTTAGCTTCCCTGGAAATAATTTGAGTCTTGAATCGAAGAGTAGTACCTTCTGTGCCACCTCAAACGCCTTTCTCACTAATTTCTTATCATGGAACACTTAAGTCCTCTCTTTATACAGCTTAGCATTCTCATAAGCATCATATCGTAGCTCCTCAAGCTCGTTCAACTGTAACTTCCTCTTATCACCTGCGGCTTTCATATCAAAATTAAACTTCTTGATCGCCCAGAATGCCCTGTGCTCTAATTCCACCGGCAGATGACATGCTTTCCCATAGACTAACCGATATGGAGACATGCCTATAGGAGTCTTGTAGGCTGTCCTATATGCCCAAAGTGCATCATTCAGCCATAAATACCAATCTTTCCTGTTGGGCTGCACTGTCTTCTCTAATATCTGCTTGATCTCTCTATTACTCACTTCAACCTGACCACTTGTCTGAGGATGGTACGGAGTAGCTATCTTGTAAGTGATCCCATATTTCTTCATTAATGCTTCAAAGGATCTGTTTTTGAAGTGACTGCCGCCATCGCTGATAATTGCTCTGGGTGTCCCAAATCTATTAAATATCATGTTCTTCAAAAATTCCAAAACCACCTTGTGGTCGTTTGTCTTACTCGGGATAGCCTCCACCCACTTGGATACATAGTCGACTCCTACTAGAATGTAGAGATACCCATAGGATGATGGGAATGGTCCCATAAAATCAAGCCCCCACACGTCAAATAGCTCCACCTCTTGTATGCCTTATAGTGGCATCTGATTCCTTGAGGAAATGTTCCCCATTCTTTGGCACCTATCTCAACTTAAACAAAAAGCATGTGCATCTTTAAATATAGAGGGCCAAAAGAAACCAGATTGAAGTACCTTAGCAGCTGTCTTCTTCTCCCCAAAGTGTCCTCCACACTCTTTGCTATGGCAATGTGTTAAGATGCTCTGAACTTCTTCTTCTGGTACACATTTTCTGATAATCTGATCTGAACAGTACTTGAACAAATATGGGTCATCCCAATAATAGAAACGTGCCATGTGCATCAACCTCTTCTTGTCTTGATTAGTAAAATGCATTGGGAACTCACCACAAACCTTGTAATTCACCAAGTCTGCAAACCATGGAAGCTTTGTAATCTGAAATAACTGCTCATCTGGAAAAGATTCATTGAGTGGAATTTCATCCCCCCTGCTTGCCTCCTCATTCAGCAATCTGGATAAGTGGTCTGCCACTACATTCTCGCTTCCCTTCTTATCTTTGATCTCTAGGTCAAATTCTTGTAGTAACAGGACCCATCTGATTAGCCTTGGCTTTGCATCTTTCTTGCTCAGTAGATACTTCAGTGCTGCATGATCTGTGTAGATTATTACCTTAGACCCAACCAGGTAAGATCTGAATTTTTCTAGTGCAAAAATTACAACAAGAAGTTCCTTCTCAGTAGTAGAATAGTTCAGCTGTGCATCATTTAGAGTCCTGGATGCGTAGTAAATCACATGCGGAAGCTTTCCTACTCTTTGTCCAAGCACAGCCCCTAGAGCATAGTCACTGGCATCACACATTAGCTCAAATGGCAAATTCCAATCAGGTGCCATAATAATAGGGGCTGATATCAAAAGCTTTTTCAGCAGCTCAAATGCTTGTAAACAATCCTCATCGAAAAAAAATTCCACTTCTTTTTTTAACAAAGCACATAGTGGGCGTGCAATCTTGGAGAAGTCTTTAATGAATCTGCGATAAAATCCTGCATGCCCCAGGAAACTCCGTACTCCTTTCACTGATGTAGGTGGGGGAAGCTTGCTGATCAAGTCTATCTTAGCTTTATCCACCTGTATCCCCTTGCTTGTCACCACATGTCCAAGTACAACGCCATGTTTGACCATGAAGTGGCATTTTTCCCAATTCAACACCAAATTACACTCTACACATCTCTTTAACACAACCTCCAGATGATACAAACAGTTATCAAATGATGATCCAAAGACAGAGAAATCGTCCATGAATACCTCAATAAAGTGCTCCACCATATCAGAGAATATACTCATCATGCATCTCTGGAAAGTTGCTGGTGCATTGCATAGTCCGAAAGGCATCCTCCTATAGGCAAATGTCCCAAATGGACAAGTAAACGTGGTCTTCTCTCGGTCCTCTGGAGCAATAGGAATCTGATTGTACCCACTGTACCCATCTAGAAAACAATAATGTGAATGCCCAGCTAGCCTCTCTAACATCTGGTCAATGAATGGTAGTGGGAAGTGATCCTTTTTGGTGGCTGTGTTAAGCTTTCGGTAGTCTATACATACCCTCCATCTAGTGGTAACTCTAGTAGGAATCAGCTCATTATGTTCGTTCTTTACCACTGTCATACCACTCTTCTTGGGAACAACTTGCACTGGGCTTACCCACTTGCTATCGGAGATTGGGTAGATGGTCCCAACGTCTAATAGCTTCAGTATTTCTGCCTTGACAACCTCTTTCATATGTGGGTTGAGTCTCCTCTGTGCTTCTCTTGTAGGTTTAGAATCTTCTTCTAACAAGATTCGGTGCATACACATGGTTGGGCTTATACCTTTGATATCTGCAATGCTCCACCCCAATGCTGTCTTGTGAGCCTTTAACACTTTTAACAACTTGCTATCCTCATCAGAACTCAAATCACTGGCTATGATACATGGCAAGGTCTCATGCTCTCCCAAATAGGCATACTTGAGATGTTCAGGTAATGGCTTCAATTCTAACTCTGGTGCTTTTATAACCGAAGGAATGGGTGGCTTTGTGGAAGAACCCAGAATTTCATAAGAATTAGAATATTTGCTTGGGATGGAGGGAAGTACTTCTAGTTGATTTACAATCTCCATAAGTGTTGCCTCAAATTCATCACTATCTCTCACGATTTCAGATTTGATGAGGCCTTGCTGAATGCATGTGTCCAACTCCTCCTTGCACCCATGTGCTCTTGGAAACACCTCTCCTATAGCCTGCTCAATCACTTCAATCTGAAAGCAATCTTCATCTCTTGGCATTTTCATAGGTTCGAACACTTTAAACTCAATCTTCTGCCCATTGACCTTCATTTCGATTGTGCCTTTCTGTACATCTATCTTTGAACCCGCAGTGGCCATGAAAGGTCGGCCCAGTATAATAGAAAGGTGGTGTGGCATTGATACACTCTCCATGTCTAGTACCACAAAGTCAGCAGGTAATATGAACTCTCCTACCTTCACCAAAATGTCCTCCAGAATGCCCCTTGGGTGTTTCACACTCCTGTCCGCCAATTGCAATGTAATTGAAGTTGGTTTGAGCTCTCCCAAACCCAGATACTCATAGACTGAAAATGGCAGCAAATTGATACTAGAACCTAAATCCAGTAAGGCTCTCTCAAACATATGATCTCCTATCTTGCAAGGTATAGTAAAGCTCCCAGGATCCTTAAGTTTGGGAGGAAGCTTTCTTGACAGAACTGCACTAACTTCCTCGGTTAACTTAACCTCTTCATGATCTTTGAATCTCCTCTTTTTGTACATAATTCCTTGATAAACTTTGCATAAGAGGGTATCTGCTTGATAGCATCAATAAGTGGGATGTTAATCTCTACCTTCCTCAGTGTTTCAAAGATGTCCTGTGTAAACTGACTCTTCTTTTCCTGTCTCAGCCTCTGAGGGTAAGGTGGGACTGGTTTATACACTCTCTCTGGCTTTTTAGAAGTTGTGACCTAAATAGGAGTGGCTGCAATGTTTGTGCTTTTCTTGTCACTCTTCTGGTTCACATCAATCTCATTTTGCCCTGCGCTGACCTGTGGCTCAATGTCTACAGTTTTAGGATTTTCATACGGCCCATTCATGCTGGTGTCTATAACTGTACCATGCTACCTCATTCTCCTGTAGACCTTCTCTGGCTCTTTAGTGAGGGTAGTTATGGCCTTCAAATGCTCATGATTTTTAGGGTTTATTTCAGTTTGACTTGGGAACTTACTGTCCTCCCTCTTGCTCAAGGCATTAGCTATCTGACCCATCTGTGCTTCCAGCTTTGCCAAACTCTGCTGAGTGTTTGTAATTGCTTGACTATGCTGCTGGAAATTAGCCTGAGATGACTGAATAAACTGTGTCACCAAACTTTTGAACTCATCTTCTGGTGGCTTTTGTGCACTGTTCTGAGAAAAGTTATTGTGGGGGTGTTGGTAGTTTCTCTGTTGTCCTTGATACTGCTGCTAATTACCTTGATTGTTTTGATTGTTCTGATTGCTTCCCCAAGAAAAGTTTGGATGGTTCTTCCATCCAGGATTGTAAGTATTGCTGTAGGGATTGTTCTGCTTAGGGAATGTGTTACCAACATAATTGGCATGCTCCTGATCTGTAAAAGATGACATGGGACAACATTCAGTAGTATGGTTAGTGTGAGAACATATAGCACATACTTCTTTTGATGTTTGTCCGAGCATGCTATTGGAAGCTATTGCTTTGATGATCATGTCTATCTTTTTATCCATGGCCGCCATTTGGGTAGTTACATTTCCTTGAGACTGCACCTCATATACTCCTTGCTTCTTACCCATTTGTCTAGTCCTACAAGAGAATTGTTGTGAGTTTTCACTAAGAGTTTCAAAAAGTTCATATGCTTCCTCACTATTTTTCTCCATTAGGGCTCCTCCACATGCTGAGTTTACTATTCCCTTATTTAGCTCATTTAGTCCTTCATAGAAAGCTTGAACCTGATCATCTTTGGTGAGGTTATGATGTGGGCACTTCAATAATAAATCTTTAAAATGCTCCCACGCTTCCCAGAACTGATCTCCATCTTTCTGCTGAAATGTTTGGATTTCTCTTCTTAATTGCCTTGTCTTCTGAGCAGGGAAAAATTTCTTAAGAAACTTGCTAGCTAGCTGCTCCCAAGAGGTGATAGAACCAACATCCAAGGAGTTTAACCACAATTTAGGTTTATCCTTGAGAGAAAAAGGAAATAAACGTAACCTGATGCCCTCTGGGGTAACTCCTTGTATTTGTTGTGTCGCGCACAGCTCAAAGAATTCCTTAATATGAAGATAAGGATCCTCATTAGGTAACCCATGATAGTGTGGCACCATATTCAGCAGTTGTGCAGTGAGGGTGAAATTGCCAGCCGTATTAGGTGGATAAAGGATGGTGGACGGCTGGTTGGTGTGCAAGGGAATGTAAGACTCCTTCATTGGTCTCTTTTGATTGTTCACTACTTCTTCTGCACCAGCCATCTTTTTTTTAGGACTTTGATTTCCGTTAACAATTATTTCTTTAAGTTCTGAGTTAGATGAGAGCTGTGTATTGGATCTTGCCCTCTCAGCTTGCCTTCGCTGTTGTCTAAAGGTTCGTTCGATTTCTGGATCGTAGACAATGATCGCTAAGTCCTGAGATCGCCTATCTTGCATATACAAACTTTAAGGCTTCAAGAAAACACCTACTAAATAAGCAATGTGTTAAAAGTAAGAAAAGATAGAAAACTGAAAATAAAATAGTTGAATTAAAAGAATACTACAATAAAACAATAAATAACAGTACTTTAAAACTTCAAGCAACTGAACTAAAGACTAAACTAGACTATGACACTACACTAAACTCAAGTTTTGACACTATTCTATGCCAACAAGTCCCCGGCAACGGCACCAAAAACTTGGTATGCACTAAGCAACCTAGAAATAGGCTACTAGTATGCACACAATTAAAACTCGCAAGCGCACAAGATCACTATGTAGTGTAGTGAATTGTAAGTACGAGGTCGATCCCACGAAGACTTGTGATAAAATAATGTCAAAAAAAACTAAAAATCAGAATATTAAAAGAACAATTTAAATGATGACAAGTTGAATTAAACTACTAAAAACAGTAAATTAAACTATTAAAAGCTAAATGGAAAATAATCTAAAACACACAACTAATATTAAAATTGAAAAATAGTAATAATGAATGAACTAGGGTTTCATCTACTCCCCTAACCAACCCTATGCATGTCCCTTATTATCCCTTAATAAAAAATCAGAATTATTAGTGACATCTATCAACCTAGACCATGGCATATGCGTCTAGATTACTATTCCCCTAAACCTAATTCATGAGTGGCATACTACATGAATTGTTCATTATGATGCAAAAACTAAGCATGGCATATGTCCTAGTCAAAACACACATAATGCATAAAAACAATGGGAATGATAAATGCATGAGTCTAAGCATGGCATATGCTTAGATTATTCATGGTTCTAAACCCTAGATGCCTAACATCAAGATCAATCAAAATTAAGTTAGCTACTCTTAAAATTAATTGAACATGGCATGGTTGGCATGGCATATACACAACTCATCAATTGCAAACATGGTTTAGAATCTCAACTAATAAAACTGAAATTTGAATTAAAAGATGCCAAAAGAGACTACATAGAACTAGGCTAGGGTTTCAACTACACCCTAGCCCTAAAAAGTTTAGCTACTCATGTCTAGAATTGAAAACAAAATAGAAAATAGAGCCATAAGAAAAACTCTGAATATTGAAGAAGAAGAAGAAGTTGTCCAGCAGCTTTTTCTCCTTTTCCTAGCTCCAAAAGCTCTCCAAGATGCTCCAAAGAATGCTCCAAAGGTGGATGTACAGCAACTAGGGGTTTTGGGATGATGATGGATGGTTTTTGTGATGATAGGGTGCTGAAATAGTGGCTGGTATTCTTATGGACGTGGCTAGGGTTTTATATGGGATATATATCCTGGATGACCACCTCTTCTTGTCCTTTTATAAGTCTTGCAACAGCCCCTTTTAGCAAGTAGTTCTCTTGTGGAAATAGATCTCCAACTTTCTTTACAAGTAGGCTTCTTAATTAGAATGAAATAGGAGTCTTCTTTCTTAATAACAAGACTTTCTAAATCTGATCTTACTTGTATTTTATAGAAAGTTCCTCACATGGACCCACAATTCTGAGATTAATTGCAAGATATTAAATCTGAACCTTTTATAATAAAGGTGGGCCCATATGATGCATGTACAATGATTGTGGGACCCCCTTCTTGAACTTCTAACTTGGCTTGGACTCTTCCTTTAAACTTTCCTTATTTTTCTCCTTTTTCTTCTCCATTCTTGAGCTCCACTTGTACTTGAAGAAGACTTTCTAATTTCTGAAATTTCACTTTTGCAATGGCTATGGGCCCCCTTTTTGGCGTATAACCCTAGATTGGGTTTCTTCTTTCTTTTACTTTTCTTCTTTGATTAGAATTGTAAGTTGTCCAAAGAATTAGAAAGTAGTCTTGAAATCTGAAATAACTTGGGTGGGACCCACCTTGGCCCTACTTGATGATCTACGCCCATCACTCTTCATGAAATCTTCTCTTTTTGCTCCTTTTTACCTTTGCATACAAATTAACAAAGAATATGTAAAATCAAATAAAATAAACATGATTAGCATAAGATAATTCAAATATTAGAGCTTAGATTGTAAACAATTAAGCACTTATCAATATGCCCACCGCTGAAGTTGCAATTTATATATTCTATCTTTGCACGGCTTATTTTAAAGGCTTTGGATTTTAAAGCCTCCCGCCATCTCTTGGGTTTTGCATTCACATCGTCTCTTGATTCATCCACCAATACTATATCATCAGCAAACAATATACACCAATGTACATTCTCTTGAATATGAACAGTTAACTCCTTGATAATCAGTGCAAAGAGATAAGGGCTTAGGACTGGCCCTTGATGCAAACCTATAATCATTGGGAACTCACCTGTCTTTCCACAGTTAGCTCTCACACTCGTTACTGCTTCTTCATACAAGTCTTTAATAATTTCAAAATAGCCTTTTGGAATATTCCTTTTATTTAAAACTCATTAAATTAAATCTCTAGGTACCTTCTCGTAAGCTTTTTCTAGATTGATGAAGACCATATGCTGATTTTTCCTTTTCGCTCAATATTTTTTCATTAATTATGTAAGTGAGAAAATGGCTTTCATAGTTGGCCTCCTTGGCATAAATCCAAATTGATTCTCAGATATCTTGGTCTTCTGTCTAAGTCTTCGCTCCATTACCCTCTCCCATAGCTTCGTAGTATGACTCATAAGTTTAATCCCACAATAGTTAGTATAGTTTTTTATATCTCCCTTATTCTTATATATATATATATATATATATATGTATATTACTCCAACACTTCTGTATTCATCCGGCAGCAACATCATCATCAACATCATCATCATTAGACAGTATATGAATCCATTAACAACACTTTTTTTTTTGCTCTTTTGACTCTTTAGTGATACATTTTATGATCTTCTTGACACTTTAGGTTAAAGCTCATCCTGTTCTTGCTAGTGTTGGAAAGGCAAAGGATCCATTTTTTGGTCTAACGATGGGAGTTGGTTCTCAGGCTCCAGGTGATGTTTTCAGGTGAATCATGAGTCTATGGCTTAGGCGGCTGCCAGCTTTTTGGAGTTATTCTTAGGAGACCTGCAAGCCTGGGATCCTGGTATTTAATTGGCCATTTGGCTTTAAATTAAAATGGACGAGTGTTAGTGTTAAATAATTAATATTTACTCTTGTGTTTTTGTATAACAGGTGGTTTTGCGTTGAAGAAGGAAGTTCTGCTAATCCTTCTGTTGTTTTGATTCATGGTCTTCCTTCTCAAGTAAGAATCTTTAATAATTGGTGTCGGTTTCTTATCATTGATGAATATAACCTTATGTATACTATAAAATGCCTTCTGTTATAAAAATGCATATTGTATAATGGTTTTTTCATATATAGGTATTTTTTTTTATCTATTGGCTTAGTTGGTCTTTTTATTCATTAAATGTATAGACATTTATGGTCGCAATTATCTATTTGCTTAATTGGTCTTTTTTATTCATGAAATGTATTGAAACAAGATACATTTAATTGAATTTTCTAGTTACAGTTGAATAAACTGTAGTCATATTCATGTTCTATTTTTATTTTTATTTTCAAGTCGGTTTCTTCATTATAGGTAGAGTGGAACCAGTTATCCCACCATATCTGAAGTGGGGACCACCAACATACTTGTAAATTTTTGTTGTAAACTATATGGATTAGGAAATGATACAAAATTTGGAAAAATCACCCACATCAAGGGATTGCTTGCTGTAATTGATTGCATACATCACTGTAAGAGAGGAAGTTGACCATAAGAATCGACAATGAAGCTTTTAGAGAAATTCATATGTTATGAGTTGTCTCTTCTGTTGACATGGTATCTGAGCTAGGTTCCTATTGTCTCCATAATCACTCTCCTTACTTCTGTCTCCAAGGTGCACATCCTTCTTATGCCCATCTCCGTACATTTGGGTGTGTGTGCTTCGTCCATCTTCCATCTCATGTGTGAAATAAAGTCATATCACAGTTTGTTAAATGTGCATTGTTATGCTACTCACCAAAAGGATTATCCTTGTTATGATTCCAAGATTCGACGCATTCATATTTCTCATTGATAATGTCATAGTCATATCTGCACTACCCTAATGTTGTCAATCCTGTGTCAAGGCCAAGATCTTGCCTCTGACAGCTTCATCAAGGAAGATCAAGTCTTGGAAGGCCCTGGATCATCAAGTCAAATTCTCCATGATGTGCTAACCTATTTAGGTAAAATGGACCCTTGGATTAACCAAGGAAAGGCCCTTGGAAACCCCAAACCAATTGACAAATTCAATAGGGTGAATTAGGCAGAATTGAACAAGTCAGTGTTCAGTTTCCAAGCTTATGGCTAGCCGGGATAGTGTCACAGCTAACCAAAAAATCCCCCAGCAGCTAACCATAGCCTTCTATGGTGAGATTTTTCAGAAAGCTGCTTTTCAGTTTTTTTGCTCTACAGTGACCTTACGGCTAACTGTAAGTCATCCCACAGCGAACTGTAAAGCTAACCGCTGAACAAATGGCCCTGTTTGACCTTGAGTCAAACTAGTCGTTGTTGAAGACTGGTTAGCCGTATAATGCCCACGGCTAACCGCAGACTAGCTGTTTTGAGGCTTCGAGCAGAGTCTATTTATACTCAGCTCATTTCAAGGCTCTCAACTAAGGTGATTTTGAGAGCACTCTTTGACCACAAACTTTCACCAAGGCAAACACTTGTAGAGACCTCAAAATCCTTTTTCACTCAATTTCTAAGACACTCATAGGTAGATCCAGAGAGCGTTCAAAGCTCAATTAAGAGAGATTAGTGAACTAGGATCAAGTATCTTGAAGATTGATTGCACCTCATAGGAAAAATTTACCTAGACCTTTAAGACTAGTCTCCACTCACTCTAAGATCCTCATAGGTGTATCATTGAGCATTCATAGCTCATCAAGAGTGATTTGTGGAAAAGATCCTCTTCTAGGGTTTGGATTAGATCCTAGGTAAAATCAATACATACACTAGACCATTATTTCCTTCCTCACTTGGTTGTGCACTTCATTGGAGCATCTTCATCACCAAGGAGCTAAGCTGGGAGTCAAAGCTTGGAGTTCAAGTTCCAGCTCCAAAGAGCGCATCAAATTAAATCCGTCTACAAAGTGATAAGCATTCTTGTTTTCTTTTGTTTTTTTTATATTAAAACATTATAAAGCGGATTAGTCATGTATGATCGCACCATTATAAAAAATAGTGGTGGACTAGACCCGTGTGATCGAACCACCATATCAATAAATCTTGGTGTAAAAGGTCTTTGAGGTGCACCTATTGAAAACCTCTCATAGCAAAAGCCAAGAGACCATTGGTCTATCATTCTCTTAGTAGTAGATGTAGGTCAAGGACCAAACCACTATAAATCGTTGTGTGCTTCCATCTCTATTGTGCTTTGTTGATTTATCTATGGGATGCTTGTGGTAAATAGGTATATCTTGATTAAATTGGCATACAACACCCATGCGCTAGATTACATTGTGAACTTATTGGCATATTCCTAGTGTTTGAGCATTCTATTGGCACATATCCATTGATTTATAATTACCACAATTGATCACTTGTTTGTTCTCACACGGTTATATCTTGTTTAAATTGAGTGATCATTGATTGAATTGGGACTCTAGCTTTCACTTTCACTCCTAACATCAATTTTTTTTAAAATCGATATTTTCTCAGACTCATCTTGCCTCCACTTCCATTGAAAAAACCTCTTGCCTTCAAGATTTTTTTGACTCCTCTTCGATAACAAGGTTTTGACCTAGATGGGTATATGGAAGGCGCCAAAAATATGATCCTCCTGCAGTTAGGCTGCCATCCCTTGAACCGAATTTGATGCATGTTCTTGATCCACCATTGCTTCGAAGGTCCACTTGCTTTGTCCTCCAGATCGTTATGATTTTTTCTCATTCCTCTTTACTTTCTGTTTTGCCCTTTATTTCTATTCCTAACACTTATAGGCTGTGAAGCATGACTGTTGGCAACATGCTATGAATGAAGACCTCATTGCTCTTTAGAAATATCATGTGGGATGGGATGTAGTGCCATGGACACCTCATTGCAAACAAACCCATTGGATGCAAGCGGATTTATTCAATCAAACTCAAGCCAGATGGACCTTTGGATCGGTATAAGGTTCAACTGGTAGCATTAGGCAATGGGCAAGAGTATGGAATCAACTATGGTGAGACCTTTGCTCTAATTGCCAAGATCACTACGGTTTGGATACTATTAGTTCTTGCTGCTTCTCAATTCACGGCCATTGTTTTAGATGGATGTAAAAAATGCCTTCCTTAATGGAGAACTAAAAGAGGAGGTATCTATGTGTCTTCCTCTAGGTCTCAGTGTTACATCCAAAAATAGTGTCTGTCGGTTTCGCCACTCTCTTTATGGACTGAAGCAAGCTCCAAGAACATGGTTTGAAAATTTTTGACGAATTTTCCAACTTGCAGATTTCAAGCCAAACCAGTATGATGCATCTCTTGCTTCATTGATCTCCTTGTGGAATCACTTTACTACTCCTGTATGTCGACGACATTATCATTTCTGGTTCAGATCCTGAATGCATTGTACTGCTACATAATGTTTTACAGTCATCATTTCACATGAAGGATTTGGGATCCCTTACCTATTTTGTAGGACTTGAAATTCACTGACTCAAGGGAGGATTGTTCAGTAATCTACACAAGTACACAAATGATCTCATTCTCCAAGCCCAGTTACAAAATTTGACTCCTGTTGATGTTCCCTTTGAATTGAATCTTAAATACAGGAAAAATGATGGCACTCCTTTAGAAGATCCTATAGTATCACATGGCTAAATATCTCCCATGTAGTTAATCTTGTGAGTACATGGATCCACCTATACATCTCCATCTTTTAGCTGTCAAAAAAATCATTTGATATCTTCTTGGCATTTCTGAACATGGCATTTTCTTCCCTGTTGACTCAAAACGATACTTCATATTGTGATGCGGATTGGGCCAGTTGTCCAGATACTTGTCACGACTCATTCCATGACAGGATGGAGTGTATACCTTGGCAATGCTCTCATCTGGTGGAAATGTAAAAAACAGGATCGGGTTTCAAAATCCTCTACTAAAGCCTAATATCAGTCCATGTCCTCTGCATGGTCCGAAGTAACTTGGATGCGACACTTGGTAAATGGAATTGGTTCTCCTCAGCAAACTGTCACGCCTCTACATGCTGAAAGCACTACTGTGATTCAAACTGCTGTTAATCCTGTGCTTCACAAGAGAATAAAACATGTCGAAGTTGACTGTGATTGCATTTGAGAAGCATTTGATGTAAAAGCTCATTACACTTTACCATGTCAATATATATCTTCAAATAGCTGACAGTTTCACTAGACGTCTTCCTCGCATCAAACATCAGTTCTTTATACCATCATCAATTTGAGGAGGAAAGAAACGGGACGCCACAGGGTGGGGGGTGGTGCTGTGCTCCACTGTCCCTCCATATCTGAAGTGGTGACTGCCATCATACTTGTGAAGGTTTGTTGTAATCTATATGGATTAGGATAAGATACAAAATCTGGGAAAATCACCCAAATCAATGGATTGCTTGCTATTGATTGTATGCGTCACTATAAGAGAGGAAGTCGATCATATGAATTGACCATAAAAATTTCAGAGAAATTCATATGTTAAGAGTTTTCTCTTCTGTTGCCAAGAACTCCATGTATAATTTTAGATCTTAGTAGTTCTAGTCCTTTTATTAACTTTCTGAAGGAGTTGTAATATTAATTTTATTGTTACCTTTTGTGTACAAGATATTAAATTCTAGTTGTTTTGAGACATAGATTTGAAGTTGTTTTACTTGGGTCTGATGGAGGAAACCAAACCACCCCACCTTGTTAAAGGCATGTCTTGTTTGATGCTGCTGACAGGCATATTCATTCCGCAAAGTTCTTCCTGTGCTGTCCAAATCTTATCGTGCAATTGCTTTTGATTGGCTAGGTAAGTCATACACAAAAAATGTTGGGGTCTTCTGTTGTAATGCATATTTTAAGATGTTCTTTCTTTCTTTTTGTTTTGTTGATTGAAGATATTGTTTGTTTTTATAGATAATAATTGGTATTATGCCATTATTTTCTGTAACTTGTTTTTGATGAGTAATGATGAAGTTCTGTATTCAGGGTTACATGATAAAAATAAGAAGTACAAAGCATCAAGAAGAAAAACATCCGAGTGGGATCTATCTGATAATTTCATCTGCATTTACCATGCATGTAAAAAGGGTCCAGAGTTTTGTTCTTCTGCAGAGTATTGTATTGTATCTCCTTGTTCAATACATGTACTATAAAATTCCCTTCTTTGTACTACTTCCCATTTGCTTTCCCTTTTTGCTTGTGTTTATTTTCCCTCATGGATGATTGAAAAGAGTACCCAAGATGTTCTGTATAAATGTTTACATCTTCTCAGGAAGATTCAATTTCCAGAACTGTTTTTTTCTTATTTCAATTTTGCCTCTCTCTCTCTCTCTCTCTCTCTCTCTCTCTCTCTCTCCAAGTTTTCATCCTTGATGACCTTTCAGAAAAACAAAAAAGTTTTCATTCTTGATGCAGCTAATAGCCACATCCCTACGAGGGTTTTGTATGTAAATGCAACCAAGACCATTCACTTGCAATAAAGATACACGGTAGCAGCTCTAAGGCCCTTAGCCATATATAAGCAATACTCAACTAATGAATATTTTAATGGAGGCCATCCCAAGAATGAAAATTGACCAAAAGTAACTCCCAAGTTGTTTATCCCTCAGCATTATTAGAACTATATTACCCCATTTAACAACTTCAACACCACCACAAGCCCCCTCCCACCAAGTTATTTTACTTTCCTGTATATGGATTTTTTATAATTCATTCTTCAGTAGAATTACTATGGTTTTTAGTTGAGCACACTCATCTACCCTCCTTGTATTAGCACTGGCCAAATTTGGTCCTGTGAGACATTCCACCCTACCCTCTCTATGATTGCTGGTGTTTCCAAGTGCCTCCTCAGAGAAGGCATTCTTTATTCCAATTAGGCCAGCTTGTATTACATCATACCTCTAATTTAATAAGCTTTGTGATTGTCAGAATATCAAACTACTCTCAAGGACAATCAGTAGTACATTTGTGATTGCTAGAATATCGAAATACTCTAGGGACAATTGGTCAGAAGTTTGTTACTGTTTTGTCATTTGGAACTTAAAAGAGTGCCAGAACCTAGAGTGAAGAATTCAAGCGACTGGCATGTCTCAAATTAATTGTGGATTCCCTGCTTCTGTTTGCTCCATATAAACCAAAATCTTATCTATGTGATTTTTTCTTTGATTTCAACATACATGTTTCAGCATTAGATTTGTGTTCCCAACATATCGTTTTGAAAAAGTGCGAAGGCAAGCGTTCTCTTTTTCCAAGTTGAATGTGGAGCTTCTAAGTATTTGGAATGCTATGCTTTTTAGTGTGGACAAATTCATGTTATGTGCCTGTGTATTGTTACACACTTACCAAGGTACAAGGTACCCATCTTTCAGGTTTTGGGTTTTCAGATAAGCCTCAGCCGAAGTATGGTTTTGATTACACTTTGGATGGTGAGTTCTTCTAGATGCCTCATTACTAAAAGGGATATGAATATAATTCCTCCAAGTTTTAATTCCTTCTCAAACATTTAAAATATTCTTTTCTTTTTTTTTTTAGTGCTAAAAAAATAGATTCTACTCTATTAAACATTTATTTTGATTTTACAGAATATTTGTCATCCTTGGAGTCTCTTATTGGTGAACTTGCTTTGGATAAGTTTTCCCTTGTTGTTCAGGTATATTTTGGCTTCTGATGCTACTGGTTGTTATTTTGCAGGCAAACATGATGTAACTGAGAATTTGTCAAAGTTAAGTGAAACTAAGAAGTTTTTGGTCACTGAAAATTTTGCAGGGCTACTTTGCCCCTGTTGTTGTCAAATATGCTAGCAATCATCAGGACAAGCTGAAAAATCTTATACTTGTGAATCCTCCGGTATGGATAATTTTTTTTTATGAACCAAGAGTATACAAGTTAATGGGAACCGATTGAAGGATGTTTGGCAAGATGCTACAAATACCAGAACTGATTCTCTTGTTGATTGTTTTGGGCACAAATATTTCCTCAGGAAATAATAAGTAAAGGAAGTTGAAAAGAACACAAAATTTGGTAGGAAATTGTGCTTAAATGTGAAAAAGGGCATCTGACATTTCCTTATTATGTGAAAGCTGACGGACAAGCATGCTAAGCTGCCATCAACATTATCTTCCTTCAGCAATTTTCTATTGGGTGAAATTTTTTCCCAGGTTAGGAGACTTTCTGTTGTGGTTAAGTGTTTTGTTTTTATTTTTAAGTTGAATTTAAAGCTAAGAATATATTTGAGGAATCCATATCATGTTTTTTGTAGCTGAAATATACTGGTATGTACATCCTTTCTCCAGAATGATTGGTGTATATGATTCCTCCACTGAGTTGTCCATATGATATATATGTGATGTGTGACAGAATAGAAGCTGTTATAACTCTCAATAATGGGAAAAAGAATGGATGATATATTGGCTGATATTTCCAATAAATTTGGCAGTTTTAGGGCTTCACCAGTGTTGTTAACTACATTTGAGGAGATCAGATGTTTTCTATTCTGCAGTGTGGTTGGACAAGGAGGAAGGCAGAATTGGGTGGGATACTGTTTCTCCACAATCATCTGCTCAAAAATTTCTCAGAATGAATTGGGCAGAAATACCAATGTGGTTTCCACTTCTGGACCCTTCTAGTCCCAGGAGGGCAGCGAAAAAGATAACCATCTGTTTTGCCAAAATAGTGGAAGTGCCTTGTAAATTGTAATATGGGAATTGGGGTACATCTAAATAGGTTAAATTAGCAACCTACTTTATAAGTATATGTGCTGATTGCAAACACTACAGGATCCTCTCAGAGCCAGCGATAAAACCTTGACGAGCTGTGGGCCATATGCTATGAAAGAGGAAGATGCAATGGTTTATAGAAGACCATACCTTACGTCTGGTTCTTCTGGTTTTGCATTGACAGCAATAAGTAAAGCCATGAAGAAGGAGCTGAAGGTTAATCTCAATCTGGCTCATCTTGTTTTGAAGTTATTTTACTGTTCAAACTTGTGTTTTTTCTCCTTTCGTAACAAAAAATGTAATGTGTGTATTGATTTAAATATAGTTTCTCTATTGTATTGACACGTTTGGTCCTGTGTTTTTGAAGCGCGACTCTAGTAGTCTTGTTTATTAGGACATTTCATCCTATGTCCGTGGAAAACCTGAACGTGAATATGTGATCGTATTCATGTGGTTGAATCTCTGATGGCACCATTGGGTGTGTAGGTCAGAAGAAACATGGATGACACTAAATTATTGTAACCTAGCATAGGATGTATCATGTATGGATATCCCATATGATAGTTAAATGTCATCACAACATTGCTAGGGTTTTCCAAATAATGAGTCTATTGCAATAGGTGGTTGCATTTGCATTGCATACAATTATTTGTGTAGTTCATAGATGGTTTTGATCCTTGTCATGTGAGATGAGGTTATGCACCACTTATACACCTAAGCACTTGTGCATATAATATTTCTTCTGCTCAGTAAATTTACCCAAATATCACAGTTTCTTTGTTTTGTTAGGACTTGCCTGTGAACAGTCTTTCCATGTCAAAAAATTAATAATTTTCTCATGCGATTTCTACATCTTAATTTTTATTCTAAATATAGGCATATGTTGAAGACATGAGGAAGATATTATCCAGCCAAACATGGAAAGTTAGCACAACAATATGTTGGGGGCTACGAGACCGATGGTTGAACTATGATGGTGTCGAAGATTTCTGCAAGAGGTTAAACCATGAACTGGTGGAGCTGCCAAAGGTACACACAAACTAAAAAAAGAAAAAAAGAGAAAAGGTTAAAATATTTTGGTTTCACAAAAAGTTTTTCCTTTTTGGTTCAAAATCTAGCAATCACAATATGGGACATTGCTTTCTAAATTCTTCTTCTGCCCCCGTGTCTTTATGATGCAATTTGTCAATGTTGATTTGGTAGGGGAACTTGGAAAAATTACTATCTGTAATAATTTTGTGTCTACCAGTACCACTACAAATGCATGATATAATAGATAGCTACTTCACATGTCATGTTCCTGGCAATTTCTAATCTCCAGAAAATATCTGGGACTTCCAAAATTTTGGTGTTTATTCAATATGATCAGGAAACTTCCTGCAATTTAATAATTAAAAAAATGTAGAGAGAAAAATATGAGAAGTTGTTAAAGTTGGTAGTGATTACATATGGTTGGCCACATGGTGCAAGGTCATATCAATTATATACATGTAGCTCACCTTTCATAGATCTGAAGTATTCAAGTTGTGACTTTCCCTGTTTACCTATAGTGGGCTTGAGCTCTTCCCTAAAAAAGGTGATATCAACCATTGGATTGAAGAAAAACTTGATTGAAGCACTAACTAACAATGATTCGTCGATAATTTTGTTTTCTACTTTCAATGGGGCCCACATTTTGGCAAATCATTACTTTCCATTTGATGCTTATTTTCCTCCCTTGTAACTGTTGGATTTCCATTCCAATCAGAGCTACATTCATGGTCGGATCAGACTAATATAATTTAGGCACATCTTTCACTTAGTGTCCAACCCAATGGTCAATCTTACACTGATTGACTTGAAATTTGGGTTTGTACTGACGTGTGGATAATTAGAATAACAGTATGGATCCATAGTATCTGGTCCCCATTGCATGAGAAATTTGTTCTATTACGAAAATGTGATTAATATATGATTTTACTCAGTTTTTTTGAGAAAATATCCAAACCAAATGGTGACTGTTGCAGCAAATCGTGGACCTTCAAAATTACACAGGTGCATTTATCTTTTAAATGGTTTGTATCTTCATAAAGTGCACTGCACCCATACGGATTTTGTTCAATCTTGATCACATGCTGTAATCAACCCTGTATAATCATTTCCCTGCTAAAATATACAAGTTAATAAATATATTTTAGGTGATACTCTCAGGAATATTACAGAATCTCTATCAATAATTACTTAGATATTCACATAACTGGGATATTTTGAGTAAATCTCAGGATACTGTCTTTTTTTTTATCTGATCAACATTTTCTAGCATGATTATCACATAATTTTTAAAATATAGTAGATATTTGCAACACTTGCATAATGACTCATCATTATTATTGAAGGCAGATTCAAATGTAGTAAAACTATAAATATAAATTTCTTTTTGTGTGTGTGCGTGTTGTGTGTGCGTGTGTTGTGTGTGCGTGGACCCTTCCAGATGAAGGAAAACCCACTCCCAGGAGCAATCTCTCACAGCTTGCGTGAGAGAACTCTTTTACCATCACGGGAAGTCATTCATCACCAATTCAACCTCCTCACACTCACTAACCGCCCATGAATTGTGGCACTCACCCTACAAATCATGCTCACCATTTGATTGAATTTTATAAGAAGTGTAACTTAAGAAACCATTAAATTAAGGTCCCTAAATCAATGGTTGTGATGATCTGATTGAGATTATTTTTGCCTAAATCATACCAAAATGAGACCCTTTTACCACGCTATCCCCTATGATTGGTGTGAATCGAAGTGTCTTAGAAGGGGCTCAGAATTTTGTCTCTTACACAAGCTGTGAGAGACGTCTCTTAGGATAGGGTGGCCCCAAGAGGAAAACTCAGTTTAGTCAATGGTGGGCCTGCCTGCCATTCAATGGCTGGTATAAAAAAAAATCCTGAACTCAATCAACAATTCCAAGTAGCACTAAATGCAGTTGCCTTGTTGGGTTTTTCAGGCAGGGCATCATGTGCAGGAGGACTGTGGTGAAGAGCTTGGCCAGGTCATTGTGCGATTGCTTGCAAAGAATTAAAACAATGCCATTGATTTTTAGTAGTGTTTCTAAAGACTGAATATTTGAAAAATTGTGGAAGTTCAGCTAGTTGTATAGGTCAGTAGTAATAAGCTCAGATGGAAACTGCCGTTCTGTTCACAAGAGCTTTGGAGGGTTTTGTAAGATAAAGCAGTGATTTGGAGGATCTAGTCATCCCTTGGTGACTTCAAATGAATTCTGAATCCAAAATTTCCTTAACAGTTCCAGTTGTACATTTACAGGTGCATAATTGAATGGTTTGGCCTGCTAGTCTGATTGTTCTAAAGGCCATGAGCAATCTTACATGGGACCCAATGGATTGTTAGACCAGGTTAATTTCACTGCAATTAGGAAATGAAGTTGCATGAGCAATCTTTCGTGATTACAATATAAGAAATTGTGCGTTTCCACTGGAAATGATTTGTAGTCTGAAGGAGTCTATTTTGATCTGAAATTTGTTTCCTACAAACACACCGAAAAAAAAAACAGAGAGAGAGAGAGAGAGACATCCAGATGGTCAAAGTAGTGGGTCCCTTTGCAGATTGACTGCATCTTGGAAATCACAATGACAATCTGAGGCCCCATTTTTAGTGGTGCTCATGGATCAGGGCGCAGACATGGGCCCAGCCTGCTTTGCGCAATGTTCTGTCTTAGGTTTTAGTTTTGGATTGAGCCTTTTTTCTGAAATCTGGGCCGAGCTGGATTAACTGATAGATGGGCCAAAGATCAGCCCTGCCTGGCCTGAACAAGTAGTACCTGTACTTGTAATTTGCCCAAATAAGTGATAGAAAGATTGCTAGGCCCGGCCCGGTTGGGCATGACCGACTAAGTGGGTGGGCTTGTGCATGACATAAGTGAAGTGAGCATGCCTGGGCCGGGCACCTAGTTCTATTGTCGGGTTTGGGCTGGACATGGGCCTATTTTCTAAAGGCTAGGCCTTGATATGCCTCAGCCCAGCCTGGCCCGGCCGATGAGTTTCCCTACCCAATTTCCCTGGTTTTCACTGTTGGGTATCATCCTTTTTAGCCATTTCAATTTTTCTACCTGTCCATTTGAAGGCCACTAATTGGGAAGTAAAACCATCAGATTGGTGGGCCTATAGCCGATAGGTTGGGAGTTGGAAAGGAAAGACTCAACCTGACAACCTGACCCCGACCAAACCTGGTAATTTTGGGTTTGGGTTGATATTTTCAACCCAATAAATAAACAATTGAGTTTGAGTTGAAACATCCACAGATGATTATACACCGAGAGATTCCAAGGTTAGGGTTTCCATTTCCAACTTGATTAATTAATGGGCCACTAGGTTAGGTTTGGGCACCTGCTTGTTACCTTCAAAACCCTACCTAATGACTGTCATTCCCTTTGAGACATACACCATCAATTTCGGTCCTATCTACCGCAGAACACATTAGCCCAACCAAAGGCTGAATATAACAACACTTGGATCCCAAGGTCTAACATTACTTGAGAATGTTTTCACCATATAGTCGAATGAGTCTCAATGGAATAAGTCCCAACTTTTCAACTGAAATTAGAGAACAACTAATGGACTTGGACTAATTGGCTAATTCCCAAGAAATCTATACAGGGAAAAGTTAGCTCATAAACTCTATGAAAAAAAAAAACAGAGAGAGAAGAAGTTAGCTCATAGACCCTATAAGCAGCACACTCAATGAAACCAGGACCAGCATTCCTAACCTCACTCTGGAAAAGACAGGCACCATTTGCTCATTTTATAGCAATTCTTTCCAGGTTTGGATGCCAGATTTATGGAATACCCTGGATTTTCTAAGACCTTCGTTTTCCCTTATCTTGCTTTATGTTTGTTTGTTTTTGGTTTTTTTTTTTTTTTGGCATGCCTTTCTATAAGTGTTTAAACAGGTCCACGTTCGATATTGCGGCAATCCTACCAGCTTTTCATCAAACCAGCCATTTCATACCCATCTGACCAAAGGCAAACCAATATCTCACCATGTCACTGTATAACAATTTTTTTTAATGCCGTGGGTATCCCTGAGGTCTTTGACCCAACATGACTAAATCCCCTACGTGGCGCTTGCTGAAGTTACACAAATGCATACTAGGGAAATCCGTGACTGTTTCAAACACAAGATGAAGGGGCAAACCCACACCTTATGCCACTCCACCAACTCTCTAGTGGGTACTGCAGCATATTCTATGTAACTGTTAATTATTTGACAATTAAATTAATGGCCCATTTGTTTGCAAGGAATTGAGGAATTTATGGAAAGATGGCTTCAATTATAATATATTATAGACGTAGGCATCGATTTTGAAATTGGAGTCCAATTTGCTAATCGATTGCAAAATTGGACTCTAATCTCCAATCAATTTGAGAAATTGGATCTCGAATCAATTTCAAGAGATAAGCTCTATCAATCAATTCAGGATCCACTTTTGTTAAGCTTCTTTACATGAATTTCAAATTTTAATATATATCTATTATGGATTGGTGATTAAAGAGTCCAAATTAAAAAATCCACCTTACTCAATAATTCTATCCAACCAAGTTAAAATGAGTCTTTTTTAGGTGGATTTAGAATTTTAATATATCTATTATGGTTAGAAAATCCTTAATGTTTGTGATTTTTAAAAGTGGATCCTTGATAGTGATTTATACATATGGACTCAACATACAATAAACTTTTTTAAAGTGGGCCTACCTTTACTTTCTACCTTTTTTTATGCATCCCTAATGTGTAACTATAAAATCCAAGCTACTCAAGTCCAAAATTATCGTATGTATTGGCCCCCGGCGTCCAAATGGGATATTGGCCCATTCCACGGAAAGTGAAATGTTTCAAAGTTATTTATTCGAAAATATAAAAACAAAAGAAATTCTTACAAGAAGATAAAAAGACCTCCGGTAATTCTTAAATAAAGATAAAATTTGAACTTTTGTCAAATAAGCATGGCCTACTTTTAGATCGGCCTAGCCGTGTCGTGCTGTGCCGTACCCTAATTAGGTCAAGTAGTGCCACCCACGAGTTGGCCCAAATGCCAATCCTAATCTTTTTTTTTTAATTTCCTTATCTAAATTAACAGACTTTATGGGCTTTTAGGGTTTTCAACTTGTAATAAAGTTGAAATTACTAAAATAAATGCATAAACATTGATGTTAATTTACATAAGACTTGAAGTTTCATACTCATTTATATAAAAAATAATATTTACCTTGTATAAATGTTGGGCTGGGCAATGCTTCAAACCGTAATAAATGGAATATTTGTTTGTTTTATATTTATTTTTTCATTAATTAATATCTCATAAAATAGCAAAAAATTGGACGTGTTTTTATTTCTGGGCCCGGGCTAAGCGCGGGCATGCTTTGCTAGTTAGGAATTATAGGTGGTGTGTGATATAAGATATAAGGTGGAGATGTTGACAAGAACCCGACCTTCCTAGGATTCATTTCCCATTGAAGGGGATATTTTTTTTATGGCCTTTATGGATGATTATGTGAGCCATCTATTTTTCTACGTTGTCAAAAATGAGGGAGAGATCTAATTTTCTACCTTGACAAATGAGAGCAGCGACGTTTAACTGCTGTCAATAAAAGATGTGGGATTTCCATATAAAAGAGATTTTTTTAAGGTAGCTAGCATCTAGAATGTGCTTCACATGTACTAAAGTTACGGATGAGTTTTTTTTTTTTTTTTTTTTTGGGCCTGGGTGGGGGGATAGAGTGCACATGCATGGGAGAGGAAGCCCACACAAGTGGGAAGCGAAGTCTAGACACGTGGGAATTGTACATATTCAAGGTTTGAATCTTGGACAGCCAGGTGAGAACTGTCACTCCTTACCATTTGGATAAAAAGCGGTTCTCACAGGCGACTTAATTACACAAACATCTAGTTCGGGGCCACAAGGCCCACTTGCATACTCGCTTAACATTTCCTAAAAATTCAACTGTTAGGGTCGTGGATCGTAACTTTCCCACAAATAAAATACTAAATGAATTGCTATAAAATGAATCCCTGCTTCAGCAAATAAAAGGAAGCGTGGGCTTGATGCAGGCAAGATCAAGGTCATTGACAACCTCAGCAAGATATAGGTTGTTGTTGTGGTTTAAATTTGGATTATTATTATTATTTACATTAGTTTATTTATTTAATTAATAATGGGACTTTAAGATATATGCGTGTTCTATGATTCTGCCATGTGATGAATGAAGCCATCAAATATCCGATGCAAAATCTCATTGGATTGATTTGATGAACCTCACGACTCAAATTTCTGGATTTAAATCTTCTGAATTGTTTCAAAAAACTGGTTCGGAAATCATAACTAGAAACAACTCACAACAATAATAGGATCTCAACCGCTAACTTGACACCCTAATAATAACAAGGAAACTAATAGAGATCCTAATCAACTTAAAACTTCAAATTAAAATCCTAACAACAATGAATGCCAATATTTAGCTAGTTTTGATTCCGTCGGTATGATGGGCCTTCCCCCACGGACCTTGCTCGTGAACTTAGGCGAGCTAGCCCATGTCCAAGGGCTGCACCATTCCCTCCTAGGTTTGAAGGTGGTGGTATTTACTGGATCAAGAACTAAATGGACCATGCCAAAGATATGAAGACTCATTTTTTTTTTCTTTCGAATCTTCCCTTTTAAAGAAAATGATGATTAGATATTAAATCATATTGTAGCTGCCATTCAGTTATGGAATCACTCTAGAGCTTAGACACACACACAAAGAAAAAAAACATTTAATTTGAAAATCTGATTTCATGTGTTCACTAGATTTGCTTGTCACAATGATCTGATCATCGATTGAATAACATGATGTTTCTTCCTCTCCATCTATAGTGGCTAGCTTCAGAATGTATGCTAGAGTTTTCTTCAATCTGATTATTTTCCGAATAGGATCTTTTGGTTCAAGATTCACTGTATGAACATCATCAGGTGGGGGATGATTTGTCCGCATTGCCGCCATAAGAACCAACAACATTCTAACCGTTATGTTCCTTGGCTCCATGGACGCAATAACGATCTCTTTATATATTGCTTGTATTTTTAGGGCAGAACTATGGTGCATCATATTGTGATGCAACACACTTCTTCAATGCATGCAAGGGCCCTCCTTTTGAAAATTCAAGCCGTTCATCAACCTAACACCCTATGAAGTGATTATTTTGGAAATTATTATTTAAATATGTAAGATACTTATCATTGGATTTGAGTTAATCTGACGCACTTGATGTAACTTGCTTTACTTTTCTTTTGTTAGAGTAAAAATGGAAGGAGTCCCTATACGTGATCAATCCAACCGGTGACTCACTGGAAATTTCTTTGAAACTTTAGATGCAACAAATATATTGGGTGTTAAAGTCGGTGAATGATTTGGATCTGAAAAAGATGTGCCCCACCATGCATTAAAGTGGTGCAACGCCGTTACGTTGTTGTACTGCCCTACATTGTAACGTAATGCTTCTTTGCTCCATTCACTTAGAGAAACAAACTGTTGCTCTGGTTGCTTGCTCCAAAAGCAACCACATGCCCTACATCCGAAAGTCCCTCCAGCATTCACTGGGCTCTATTTGTCACTTTTCTTGTAGCGATTTATTCTTACCTGTCACTTACAATCTCAGCAATCACATTTTTAAGTAGAAAAAGATACAGCTGTTGGATTTTTATTCTGTTCTATGCCAAACAAACAAGGCCCAGACAACCGTACACCCATGAAATCCGAAAAACAACATAACCCAAATCCTCAAATCAACATATCCTAGATCAGAAAACAATTCGAATTGGTCCGATGCAGGTGACATTTCAGACAAGTCTAGTGCCGATAGCAAGTCATAATCTTAACGAATCATTTGTTTGATATAATTTCTAACATGGGCTTTTCATTCTGGTTATTTTGTAGGGATTTGAAGTTGGATGGAGTCGTGGGTGGTTTGCAATTCAATGATTATGTTGCTGCATGTGGAATGGAAGTGGAGATATTTACACTAGTTCTGTGATTTATAGTGATGGGGGATATTTACAATGTTGGTGATAGGATCCAAGGGCCAAGCACATGCCATGCAAGTTGTGGGGCCTAGAGGGGACTACACAACTCCATTAGATTGCTTTGAGTAAAAATAACAACATTATGTTGCAAATCTTTCATTATGTCAATCTCCCCATTTCATGGAGATAATAAAGCAGTAATTGATTACCTTGATTTAGATAATATGATTAGGGATTGATGAATACCTTCATTTTAAATGATTGATTACCCTAACTTGACGTAATTGATATTCATTATTTAAGGTAATTGATTATTAATTCATATCCATGACTTAAGGTAATTAATTAGCAATTGATAAAATAATTTTTATGCTCGAGGCAAGGAATTCTAAGAATATCTTATATCCCTCTTTATGAAAATAAAAAAATTATTCTCCAAAACACCATGCTTGCACAAGGAGCTCGTCTGTCCTCGAATTGGGCAATCTTATTTATTATAATCATTTTATTGGTATCATAACAATTGGTATCGGAGCATCGAACCTGGCATGGCTACCAACTCCAGAAATGAGGTTTTTGTCACAGAGGATGATAAATTTAATGAGGAAGTCCATCACAACATGATAGCATTGCAAGATATCAAGGTGATCTTGGCCGCGATGGACTCCAAATACGACCATATCCTTTCAATTCTTTCTAATAATATTGAAAAGGATGTATCACATAAAAGCAAAGTGAAATATAATCAAAACGGGGATTTGCATGACAACAGCGAGAATCGGGATCAAAACGGAAATTTGTAAGGCAGTAATGTGAATCAAAGTTGTAGGCGGTGAAAACACGACACCCACTTAGATTGAGATGAACTTTGTAGATCGGGGAATACCGAACGCCAAGGATCTGAAAGGGAAGGAAAATAGCTTGGGTCAGAGCCCTTGGCTGCCATGAGCCAAAGGCACTCCGATGCCTGAGTTAGTTCTGAGAAAACTATGCAGGAGGAGGAAGAGGAGAATGAGAGATAGTATGTTGTGTATTGTGTGTTGCGTACCTCCATGGGCCTGATCCCAGGTGTGAGAGGATTGCACTTTTCGAAAAGTGAAACTGCTTTGATACCACGTGAAGATTTGACTTTACCAAGTTCAACCTATTATTTGAGCCTTAACACAGGCTAAAGTCCTTTTTCAGATTATTATATGAAATTTTAAACCAAATAAGTTAATCTAGAACTAAATAAGAATCAATCACCACAAAAGAGAAGAGGCACATGATTTTTACGAGGAAAACCTTACTCAGGAAAAAACCATAGGTGGTAGAGGCCACAGAAAGCAATGCACTATAAAACGAAGATTACAAAGAGCTCACAAGACCTTTGACCCAATTGAAACTCAGCGTAAGGGACTGTGAAGTACTTGTCGACGACTCGCCATTCACCTTCCACGTGCTTGCTTAAAACCCACCTTGAATGCCCTTTCAAGGTTCTTGAGAGAAGAACGAAAAAAAATAAGTCTTCAAAGCAGTCTCCCTTGCAAGATTAGCCCACAAAAACACTCTTAGATCAATCCACATAGCTTGAGAGAATTCGATAGCTCAAGTAAGTAGTTTGTGGCTGCAAGGGGTTAATTTATAGTCCAAGGTTCGTGCACAAGTCTCTTTGAAGGAAGGAAGGACTCTTAAAAGAAGTGATCTCCATCACCATGCAAGAGTCCTGATTGGACAAATAAACATAGCGAGCTCATGTTTTGTCTGCACACTACTGTAGCTCGCTATAGTGAACTCCAATCTCGATATAGCGAGACTATCTTCTGGATGAGACTATCTTCAAAGCTGTTATGAGGAGTCCACAAACTATCTTCCACTGTCACAATGATACCCCGCATTCCTTTTCTAAAAGAAATAAAAATTACAACTCAATTAGGACTTGAGTTTTGTTCAATCTAGGAGAATTAGCAAATCTATAATACCAACAATCAACACTTCTCCAACGTCCCATTCAATTCATTGAGATTTAACATTCTGTCCTGATTTTTCAGTTCTTCTAATTCCTTCATCCCTTTTTTCCCCTGCTTTTCTTCTTGTTCCAATTCCTGCAACTGTTTTTGTTTTCTTTCATTCTTGTTCTTCTTCTTCACGTGGGTTGCGCCGGCATCAATTCAATGGAGCGTGCTATTTTTTATGACTTTCTTGGCACCAAAGTCGGGGAAAGAGAGATGCAAGGTAAAAGAGCTTCAAGAGCTCCATCCTTGTACTTTAAAATCATTCGACACCCCAATTCGGCAAGCGCAACCCCAAGAGATAGATCTTTTTAAGTTGCAGAATGAGAATGACTGCCCACAATTGGAGGATAAGCACCCCCCACCACCACCGGTGTGGCACATAGTCAAGACTCTAACGACGAGCGACATTGGCCATCTTTGCAGGTTGCTGTTGAATCAAGATCACATTGCCACTCTTTATTTTCACTAGAAACCAGTTGAGGTGTAGAATATTTCCAAGGGAGAGAAAGTTTAGGTCCTGATCAAGGATGCAGACACTGGATTCTCTGAGCACAGGGTAGTAATCTGTCGTTGGCCTTCAAACGGGATGCATGTGATGCAATCAGGTTGGTGCCCAGAATTTGTGGTAAGGAGGGAATTGAAGGCAGGCAATGAAATTGGATTATCTTGGAATTCAAAGGAGTTCTGCTTCTTGTTTTCGTTTTTAAGGCACGCCTAACAATTAGCACACTTCTGTCCATATGAAATTTTGCGTATTTCTTTTGTTCTTACATTGTCTAATTTTCAGTCCAAGAGTCTTGGTTGTAGTTTTAATTACTTGGGATTGTAAGCAGATTAATGTCTAACTCTAATAGGGTTCATTGGTGTCTTCATTCATTTTAATTCTTGAAGTTTTGTAACCATTGGTGTCAATTAATTTGTGTCTTGTTATCATACCGTCACTCCACTCTTTTTTAGTTTGATTTTTTTCTTTTGTAATGAAGAGAAATAAATGTTATTGAGAATGCATTTTATATTTCTTTTGCAAGAACAATATTTACAGCATTCTAAACCTTTTTGTGTCCTGTTTGTATGCTTGAACTGGGATCCCTTGAAATTAGGTTGCCTGTAACTCTTGGTCATGCCAAATATTAAAACAACTATGACTATTAATGGGTAACTCAATTTTTATCAAGGAAAAAACATCAACTATCCATTTACCTATAAACCAAATTACCTGCATTGGGTTTCCAAAAAACCCAAATGGGCCCTTGGATTTACCATGTTGGACTTACTGACTAGTAAGATCCAAACACTTGGATATGATCAGATTCCTCTCATGGCTTATGCAGATCATGTCTGAAAGGGATCTAGATTGGGAGTCTAGTCTGTTAAGCCAATAGTCAAACTGCACTAACAAAGCCAAATAAAAGACGCTGGCAGAACCGAGGTAGAGTAGTGTCTCGCTATAGCGAGAGTGTTGCAGGCGCCAACCAGAAGCAGGTCTCGCTAGAGCGAGACTAATGCTCGCTATAACGAGCTGGACGCAGGAGTCCAAGTTTGATCCGAACTCTATGCTAGTGTTTGAAAAGAACTTCTATTCTAAAGGGATTATTCTTAGAAGTCTCTTGGATGAACTTTGGGGCTATTTATTGGGTGTTTCTCTCAACCCAAAGATACAAGACAATAAGTTGATTTTCTCTCTTGATCTGAGGTTATAATACCCTAAGAGAGATTTCATTGTTTCTCTAAAGCCATTGAGAGATCGTTCTGAATGGTTGCTCTAGAAGGTGTTTGCTGCTTCTACTCTCTTGTAAAAGATTGATCATCTTGTTCGACAAGGTGCGAGGAGATCAAGTAAGGAGAACGGTGCACGGTGGAAATCGTGTTAGTAAATTTTGTGCAAGAACAACTACAGTCCTTAGGTTGAGGTACAAACTAAGGTAAAGGAGCTGTGAGTATATCTTGTAAACTGTTCGTGAAATATTGATTTCTAGATCGTGGTTTTTTCTCCCTAGAAAGGGTTTCCACGTTAAATTTGTGTCTACCTTCTTGTGGTGATTGCTTGATAAATTTATTTGCTAGTTCTATATTTTGTGATTGGTTACATCCGCTGCATTGATTGGTATTAGAATTAGTATCAGAGCGGGTTACACTATTTTACTGTGTTGATCCTATTTTTGCTGCATGGATATCCTTAGGTAGAGAATATCTAAAAATATTCTTACTTGGAGAGAATCTCTCAAGTTTCCTTGATTTTGGGAGAGATTTTCTCAAAGTATCTTTATTTTGGGAGAGGATATCTCACATTCCTTTTCTTTTTGGAGAGAATTTCTCAAAGGATCTCTTCTTTGGGAGAGAATATCTCAAGATCCCTTTCTTTTACGAAGGTTGCTAATTTGTATCACTTACCTTCTTACTTCTTTCCTTCTTTCGTCTTTTGATTTGCTCTCTTCTATAAAAGCAAGGGGAGGTTGAATCTCTTGCTCTTATTGCTTTCTTTTTGCAAAAGTCTTCAAAAGTGCTCCAAGATCAAGAATCCTTCTTCTTCAAGGATTTTCAAGTTCTTCTTCTTCCTCCATGGCTTTAAGTAAGTTTTCTTCCCCCTTAAGAAACTCCATGTAGAAGTAGGAAAAAGAAAAAAAAAAAAGGTTCTTCCTTTTTTCTTTCTTCCTTTTCCACGTGTTTTCTCTTCTTCTTCTTTTTTTTTACACGTTCTTTTTTCGTGCTTCTCTCCCCTTTTTTTTCTTTCTTTTTTTTTTTTTCTAGTGACCGTACGGACATGGCCGTACAACCATGTGGCCTGTGGGCTAGCCCAGGTTTCTTTTTTTTTTTTTTCTTTTGAAAGAGGTCCTCTTCTTCTCTCTGTTTTTTTTTTTCTTTCCTTCCTTTTTTATGGATTTCAAGATGCCCATGCATGACAACTTTCCTTCTACACATTTTTTTTTTTATAAATTGAATTGGAAGTATGATAATACACACCTGGAAATCTTTTTGCAAGTCTTGGGATTTGGAGCTCACAGCAATGTTGAGTCCTTTCTTAATCTTGCGGGGATTTTAAGGAGCTTTATAGGTTTTAGAGTCTGGAGCTCGCAACAATGTTGAGCCCTTTTTCCAATTTTGCGGAGGTTTGAGAAGACTGGCTTGATCTCGCAGCAATGTGTGAGTTCAAGCCTTCTTTGAGAATCCTCCATCGATTATGATCTCGCAACAATGTTGAGCTCATCTTCAAGCTTCCTATCTTTTTCGGGGTGTTTCATTTTTTCTTCGGAATTGCCCCGGAACCATGCCAAAATTTCTCTATGATTTTTTTTAGCAAAATTCTGTCATTTTTATGATTAATTTCTTCTTTTCCATCCTTTGCGGGTAGTTCCTTTAGAACGAACAAGGGTAAGGGCCCTATTACTGATGCGCCTCGTCGGTCTGCTAGATCTTCCAATGCGGATGTACAGCAGGCCTGGGAGAAGGTCCAGTATGTGGAGAGGAACTTGGAAGAGTTTGATTCGCTCAACCGAGATGAGATGAAGCAACGTTTGATTGCCCTCAAGGATGAGAAGTTTTACGAGATTGTGGTAAGCAACCGTCCTTGGGTCACGGACGATCAGAGCGTTGTGCCCGAGCCTACCTTTTTCTTTAGTGATGCTGCCCCTGACGACTTAACATACCAAAGGAGATGTTTTCAGTTCTCTTACACAAATGATGGTGAGAAGAGAACTGTTTCTACCCGGTCGACCTTTGATCACACTGTCTCGATCATGAGCCTTTCTCCCACATGCTCTAAGAGAGAAAATCCTCCAAGCTGGGAGAAGAGGACCAATGTGATCAAGACTGGGGTTTTTGTTGGCGGCGCTTTTGGTTTTGCAGAGAAGTCTCCTGTCCGTATGGACATGTTGATGCCGGCCAGCGGCTACCAAGGTTCAGATCATCCATCGGTCGATCTGAGACTGGTGGGCCTTGGCATTTTCAAGGGTAACGGTAGCAATTGGGTGAAGCCTTTTCGACTTCATGGCCGTTTCAGTACTGACTCGAGCTAGGAGTCATGGACTGATCACATCCTGTAGGTTGGCGGGGCCATTCTAAAGGAAGCCGAGATCTTCGATGCGGTCCGCGCTTTTCGGCAAACTGTAGTTTTCTTCGATGAAGCCTTCATGGCCATGTTGGAGTCATTCCTGAATTATCCATCGATTTCACAAAGTCAATTACAATGACCCCTTGCTTGAGTAATTGTCTCAACAAATTATGCTCAGATAAATATGTTTGGATTTACCATTATAGGTTTTATTTTTTACCTTATCGATTGTTGACTTTGAGTCATTGTGGAGAGGCTAGTATCGGCTTATTCCACAAGGGAATATCGGTTAATAGGTCCCTTAACCATTTTGCTTCTTCTCCGGCTACAACCATACCAATGATCTCCGAATCCATTGTGGATTAGGATATACATGATTGCTTCTTAGATTCCCAAGATATCGCCACATTTCCCAATGTAAACATATAGCCATTCATGGACTTAGATTCCTCAAAATTCGATATCATGTTAGCACCGCAATACCTTCTAGTATTGCGGGATATCTCTCATAGTGTAAGCCATAATGATCTTCATAAAGAATTTAAATACCCAAATAACAGCCGTCTAGTGTTTACTGCTGGGATTGCCTTTGTACCTGCTCGATTTTCTTATTGCATATGCTATATCAGGTTTAGAACAATTCTTGATGTACATTAAGCGACCAATAGCTTTAGAGTAATCTAATTAAGATACACTATGTCCATTGTTCTTAAACAATTTGACACTTGGATTAAATGGGTGGAAACACCGTTCCCTCTAGACATGTTAAATCTCTAAAGGACTTTCTCGATATAATGAGACTGAGATAGAACAATTCCTTCAAAATGTTTATGAACCTTTATACCAAATATCACATCAGCCTCACCCATTTCTTTCATGTCAAACTTATGACAAAGGGATTTCTTAGTGTTCTCTACCGATGCTAAATCAGTCCTATAAAAATGTATATCATCAACATATAAGCAATAATAATGCATGCACTACTAACATGTTTAAAGTAAACACATTTGTCTGACTCATTTATTTCAATACCATCCGTTAGTAAAACTTGGTCAAATTTCTCATGCCACTGCTTTAGGGCTTGTTTAAGGCCATACAATGATTTTATCAATCTACAAACTTTGAGTTTTCCCCCTAGAGCAATAAATTCTTTGGGTTGCTCCATATAAATTTTTTCTTCCAAATCTCCATTTAGAAATATAATTTTTACATCAATTTGATGGATGACCATATTTTGGATTGAGGCAATGGCTATTAGGACTCTAATGGTCATAATCCTAGTTACTGGTGAATGGGTATCAAAATAATCTACTCCTTTCTTTTGCTTGAATCCCTTTGCAACTAGTCTAGCTTTGAATTCTTCTACTGACCCATGAGTCCTTAATTTCTTTTTTGAATATCCATTTGCAACCCAAAGGTTTAGTACCCTGAGGAAGATCAACAAGTTTCCATGTATGGCTATCTAAAATATATTAAGTTTCACGACTAAGGTCCTCTTTAAAAAAAGCAACATCAGAAGGTTGCATGGCCTCTTTATAAGAAGTGGGGTCATTTTTCAAAATATAAGTTACAAAATCAAGACCAAAAGTAGATTCCTTTCTAGGTCTCTTACTTCTACAGGGTTCAACATCCAATGGGTCCTCAGGTTTAGGATCATCAACATAGGCTGGTTTACTATCATTACCACTAGTACCAGATAAGACTTGTTTAAATGGAAATTAAGTTTCAAAGAAAACAACGTCTCTAAACTTAATAATAGAATACTTATCTTGTCCAGAAACAATAAGATATCTATAGGCCTTACTATGTAAAGCATATCCTATAAAAACACTCTCTTGGGTTTGAGGTCCAAGTTTAGTCCTTTTGGGGGGTGATACAACTACGTGGGCTAAGCACCCCCACACTTTTAGGTATTCTAGGTTAGGGGTTTTACCTTTACATGACTCATATAGAGTTTCATTTGTCCTTTTAAAATGTATTTTGGGTAAGCCAGAACTATTCGACGTGGAATTTACCATTCCAACCAAGGTTCTAATTTTATTTTTGGCTACACCATTCTGTTGTGGGGAGTAGGGAGCTGTCACTTCATGAGCTATTCCTAGAGTTTTGCAGGTCTCTACAAAATCATTGGAAAGGTATTCACCCCCTCTATCAGATCTAAAAATCTTAATCTTTTTTCTAATTGGTTTTCAATTGCAATTCTAAAAAGATCAAATTTTTCAAGAGCCTCGGATTTATTTTCAAGTAAATAAACATAAGAAAATCTGAAAAAAATTATCAATAAAAGCAATAAAATATTTCTTACCACCTCTAGTGATAATATTATTTAGCTCAAAAATATCACTATGAATTAAACCAAGTAATTTAGAACATCTTTCAGCACTTTTGAAATGTTTTCTAGAAAATCCAGATTGAACACAAATCTCACAAGAATTGGGTTTAAAATTAATTTTTGAGATTAAACCTAAATCCATCATATTTTTCAAAGATGAGTTATTCACATGTCCTAATCTAGCATTCCATAAATCAGGAGACACAATAATTCCTCACAATGTTTTCTCTCTTTTATTATTATTAGAGGATTTTATGGAAAAAACCCTATAGATGATCCGCATACTAAAAGGAACTGCATAGTTCCAACTGTACAGAAAAGGCCCTCCTGCCAATGTTAACTTCTTGTTTTGTCTTTTTCACCGAGTGATGGTATATCACTCGTTATGGAGTTGAGCAATGATATCGTTGCTTGTATCTTCTTCTTTGTCGTATTTCTTCCTCTTCTCCCACCGTTTTCCCCATCTTCTCCACTCCATTTTAATTCTTAGGGAAATTCTAAATAAAATAAGGAAAAGTCGTGATTAGCGTAGGAAATGAAAAGAGGTCTTGAGTAGGGGGAGAGGATTGTCTTCCAAGCCAAAAGAGACAACAACTATTATGACCATTAGATCGAGGATGAACTGGGATAGTCGTTCAATTACTAAGGAGGAAGTGGGGGATCTTGGTATGGGCCATATAAGGCTTGGCAGCGGGTGTGCGACTACGACATCACATATAGGCTAAAACAAGGAGGCGGCAGAGCTAGGGGTAGGTGGGGAGGTGGCACTAAGGTCGGGGCAGGTGGATCCGACGGTGATGGATGGTTGGATTTGGCCAAGGGCTTCGGCAATGGTGGAGACGATGTGTTCTGGGAACATGGTTGGTAGTGTGAAGATGTATGCGAAGGTGACGGGTTGGTTGAACCACTGACAATATAGAATGATGGGGAAAAGGGTAGGGGCAGAGGCGATTTAGCCACTTTGGTGCCTAACTCGTCCATCCATGTGTAACTTCTTCAAGCGAATGATTGTTTAGTTGTTACATTATTGGTCTAGTGATTATTTGAATTTCTCTTCCTTTTTTTCTTCTCTTCCTCTTCCTCTCTTCCCTTTCTTTCTTTCTTTCCCATTTCTCGCTCTATCTGTCTCAAACAACCGTGTAAAACACACGGTCTATTTTGGCTTGAAAGACAATCCTCTCCAGCTCCTACTGAAGACCCCTTTTCAATTCCTACACAAATCACTACTTTTTCTTTTCTTTTTCTTTTTTTTTTGTTTAGAATTTCCCTCATAATTAAAACAGAGTGGGGAAGATGGAGTGGGAGAAGAGAAAGAGATAAGAAGAAGAAGACACGAGTGATGATATCGTTGATCAACTCTGAAATGAGCGACGATATCACTGCTAAGTGAAAAAGGCAATAAAAGAAGTTAAAATTGACGGAAAGGCCTTTCCTATGTAGTTTGGTACTATGAGGTCCTTTTTTGTGCATGGGTCATCTAAGGGACTTTTTTCCCATAAAATCCTCTTATTATTATTATTATTATTATTATTATACTCTTTAGTAGAAAAGAGATAAAATGGATTTTCGAAGTGATAGTATGTGTCATGTTGATCATTCTACTTTTTACCCTCACAGGCTTGGTGGAGTTGACCTAAATTTCGAGATGTTTTCAATTCATGCTAAGCACAACAAGATCGATTGTTGAGATCCTCGTACATGTTGATCATGTATGCTAAGTAGGAATGTCAATGGGCCATGCAGGGAAGTTCCCATGAGCAGAGGCGGACCAAAGCACAACCACGTAGGTGCAGCCGCACCCGTTAAACCACAGCGCGCTTCAAAAAATTCAAAGAAAAAATTGCTGATCCACCCAAAATCCAAATGAATCGTCAGTTTGCCCTCAAAACTATGTATAAATGTTCGCACCCCTCAAATAAAAAATCTTAGGTCTGGCACTGCCCATGAAGCCGTTCATAATACATACCCCACTGCCCATGAGGCCGTTCAAATTTATATATATCCCAACCGTTCATCTGTAAAGGTTTAGTCTTGAGGGACTACTGCACCTCAAAATCACAAGATAGAAGCCACTGCATAGAGCACTTGCCCATTCAATGTGAATTGGCTTTGACAGTTATGATCATCTGCACATATTACTTCAGCAGTCCATCCAAAGTAGGACCCAGCACCAGACGAAGGTGATAAGAGTTACTGCTCTAGATTCCTAGAGTAAAAAGGACTGACACCAAACCTTTCCAACTCAATCCACTTCAGATGGACTACTTTGCTTCTCACCACATACTGTGGAGAATTGATTCTTCTGGAAACAGAAGTGAGAAAAAAGGAAGAATAATTCTGTAAAATAATGGTCAAAAGTATATCTATCATTTTTCCTCTTTGCAATGGAATCAGAATATCACTGTTGTCTGTAGATTTTCTTTTATATGATTCATTTATCAGTATTTCCTTTAGGTGATCATGTTTGAGGATATAAATGGGTCGTCTTCAAGTTGGATACATATGGAGTACGTATCATTGTATCAGGATTCAGACAGATTTTCAATGGGTAGGGTTTTTCAATGGATCTGGATCCGACAGTATTGATCCAACATCCAAAATCAGATGAAATGGAGAAGCTTTAGACTAGGCGTTGGCCCCATGGCAGCACCTGAGATTGGAGCCTAGCTGAACTGTATCTTTATGGGTGCTCATGGGCCAGCCCAGCTGGGCCCAACCTTCTCTGGGCCTAGGGTTTAGTACTTAGGTTGGGCCTAGATCTAAGATCCGGGTCTGTTTAATGCTTGGACAGGGCGTGCATCTGTATGTGTATGTAAGAAACTCACAACCCTACGTTTCGCCAAATTCAGTCTCATTCTTCTGAAATTAATCTCTATCCACCAGTGGACTTATACCAAATGGAATATTAATCATCAGTCATTGACAGGCTTAAAACTGGAAATATTTATTATTATTACAAACTTATATTTATTAGTGTTTATCTTTACAAAGAACAAACTTATTACAACTTTAACTTCAAAAAAAAAGAGAAAAAAAAAAAAAAAAAAAAAACCACCCACAGCATCAGTGGATTATGTTAGCTTTCTCTTCCTAATTTTGTTGCTCCCTCCATTATCATAGTTAAAACTGCGTTTCCTGGACTCCAGCCTCTGCAAACACAAAACAGCCATTAGTTCATTTTGCTGCAGCTTGAACTCAAACCAAATCACTGCATAATATAATTTATGAACCATGCACTAATATTCTTCCACACTATTGCCATAGTCTGTCTCAGTTATTATGAGCCGGGGCCAATGTTTAATTATCAGCTAAGGACTGGAGGCACAAGTGCGGGCCCAGCAAAAATGAGGCCCAGAACCGAGATTACACCATGGTTCCAAAACTCAGAAACACAGGTATGGTAGGCTCAAAATTAGGTCACCATGACCAACCCACTACTGACTTGGTGACCTTCTGAGTTTCAAATTACCACTACCATTATAATTCTCAGCAAGTTGTTAATATATACATGCATATCACAAGGAACAAGAATATAAATAAAACATTGAGTTTGTACAATTGCCCTTTGACGCAGGAGCTAATGATGAAGATCCATGCGGATATGTGATCGATCTAGCCGTTTATTATTATGATCGAACCAAATTTTCTTGTAAATCTAGGAAAGATCAAACATAAGGGGTCGAAATTTTAATTGGATCGCCGAGATGGAACCAAATCTATTTTGAAATTCTTAGGGTCAGTTGGGGGATCAAACCAGCACCATAAAGATCCTTTTTGACAATCAACCCCAAACATAATGAAAAACCCAGCAAAGTTTTGCTATAGCATTATCTAGATTGGGCTCATTAAGCATGACCCAACCTGGGCCTATTCCGTTCCAAATCCAGCCCATATGGGACGCTTCGTACCTGACTTATTTAGAGGCCTCTTGACTGGTACAGTAAGTCAAAAAAGTGGGAACAACATATTTCTAAAACAATACGTTCACATGCAAGATACTGGCAAATTTCTAAAACAATACGTTCACATGCAAGATACTGGCAAATTTCTAAAACAAGATTCTTGCTTTAACAATGATACCAAAGAAGAAGAAGAAGATGATAAAATCACCCTTTCCTGTAGAATTTTCAGAATTCATATTTCTTAATTGCCATTGTACTCGAGCATTTATGAAAGCTAGTGGGAGAGAATATTTTGGGGAATTCGTAATACCGACTTTACTCGACTCACTCAACAATGATAGCTGTCCGACTTCATATGACCCACATGTTGAAAGTTCAAACTGCTAATGAAGGCCCCATATTATCCAATTTTACTCTAATAAGAGTTGATCCTACTATAAGATTGAGTTATAATATTTTTATTCACATGCTCAATCTTACGGTGGAACCAACTCAAGTAGAATTTGGGGAATGTCCACCTAATAACAGGGTGTTGATTTTGTGAGCAACAAATATTTTTTTGTGAGCAACAAATATTCAATAGGTGCACTCCATTGTGGACGCTTGTGGGATCAAGATTCATAACCACCATTACTATATGCCTAACGCAGGCATCATGGCCCATTAAACGATCACAAGTTACCATTCAATAGATTTTCAGCAACTAATTGTGTATGGATTGATTTACTTGTTATCTGTCCGATAGGTCCTACCTCGATTAGAGAGATATACTGGCCATGTAGCATCATTTTAGAAACGTTTTGTTGTGAAAATGAATGAAGAAAAACTTGTTTGACATCCATTTTCTCTCCCTTTTTGCACCTCTATAAAACCACTCCATCTCTCATTTTTCTTACTTTTCTAGATTTTCTCTCTCACAAAATGCCTGCAAAAGAGGTTTTTCTTCATTCATTCTCGGGCCAAATAAGACCTTACCCATTGCTAAAATGAGGAGAAAAAGATTATTTTGAACGGTTGGATCCATTGTGGTGAGCTTTATTATTTCCATATTTTAATTGCCCATGCTAAGTTTAGAGAAATTATGTCCTTGAATATTTTGAGGTGTTTCCAAATTTAGGATTTTTCTGCAATTCTTATTAATTTTTTTGCAAAAAACTGAAAAATATATATTTTTAAATGATTCGTAAAAAGTCAATAATATAAAATATTATCAATCAACTATCTATTTTCATCTGCAAGATAATCCTAGCTCCGCCACTGCCTACCCATCCCATGGGAAATCAAAATCTATCTACCAATCATCGAAAATCAGAACTAACTTTGTTTTTGAGAAAATCAAATCATGTTTTCTTTTCTACAAAAAAAAAAAAAAAAAAAAATACTATTGCACAAAAGGACAGAAGAATAGGATCCACAAATATCAGAGTAATCTCTCTCTCTCTCTCTCTCTCTCTCTCTCTCTGCACAAAAGTGCCCTATAGAAGAATGAGATGGTGAAGCCATTGCCGACAAATTCTGAGAATGAATAGAATTATCAAATCTCTCGCATCCTTAAAATATCTTTCACAACTTCAAGGTGAGAACGGATATTTGGTTAAATAAAAAAGATCAAATATCCATGGAAATGTCCCACAGCATAAGAAAAGTTTGAAGAATTTCAATCAGGTTCATCCAAGAATTTCAATAAAAATATAGCATTTGACTTAGGCAATGCAATGGATCAGGTTAAAAATAGGTGGCCGGGCCCAAACCCCTACCACTAGGGGGCGTAGTAGGTCTGCTGCGGCTATAGATTTTCAGAATTTGACCCTATTCAGGTTCCATTTTATCCGACTATGAATTCCTGTGTATTCCAATTTCATGCAAACATACTGCTCCATTTGAATATCATTTGTATTCAAGGTCGATGCAAATAAAAAAGCTCATATGAATCAATTGCTTCATATGTATTTCAATTCCATGCAAACAAATATGCCCATTTGAATCAATAATTCCTATGTATTTCAACTCCAAGACAACAAATAGAACGATTCCATCAATGAATTCCTACGCATTCCAATTCCAAATATGTTAATCTCAAAATAAATTTCTACACATTCTAATTTCAAGCAATCAGAGAGGCCCATCTAGATCAATCATTTCCTGTTTTCCATTTCATACAAACAAACAAGCCCTTTTGAATCAATTGTTTCCTATATATTCCAATTGCATGCAACCAAACAGGCTTATTCCATCAATTAATTCCCATATATTCCAATTGCTTCCAAACAAACAAGCCGATAATTCCATGCAATGCTTGTTTGACAATAAATTTCTTTGTACACCAATTCATTTCAAACAAATAAGCTATTTGATAATAAATTCCTATGTATTCCAGTTCGATGAAAACACGGCCAATTGAGAATGAATTCTCATGAAACCAATTCCTTGTGAACAAACTCCTATTTGAATACATAGGCTACGTGAGAGATGGAGACTACACCTAGGGATGTAAATGGGTTTCCGATTCTTCAATTACCCGGCAGTTCCGACCCATTAAAAACTGGGTTTGAGTCCTTATTTAGGCCCCGATAAGTAAATGGATCCAAGTCCACCTTGGTTCCGACTTGGACCCGGGACCGGACATATTGCCTCATCTTTTTAGAATCTCCCTTAAAAACTAGGGTGTTTTCCATATCTTTCTCTACCTAGACCCAGACCCGGAGCCGTCCCAAATACGTTTCCAATTCCGGTTCCATCTTCTCATTAATGGTTCCGGTCCATACACCCGGACCGCAACCGATCCGTTTACATCCCTAACTACACCGCTTGGTGCCCAAAGAGATGTAACTCATTTGTACACATAAATGAATGCAAACAAACATGCACGTTAGTGTTACACATGTATAACAATTACATCTATAAATGAGTTTATACCATTTTGGATTTTTTTTCTTTTTATTGCATTTGGGACTCGAATGCACGTTCTCACTCACAAACTCATGTCTCTAACCAACTAAACTATAAGAACTATGTTATGCTGAAATTACCAACAACAAATTGCATTAATTAGCATTAGATTTGCAGAAGGTGGTGTCAAGAAAGGAATTTACAAATTGCATTAGTTAGCATCAGATTGGCAGCCAATGGTGCTGTTAAACAAGGACTTTCCTTTTTTCTCCTGGCCCCAGCCCTTGAAAGAAGGGTTGTAGGCCCACTAAGGGCTTTGGCCCGGCCTAGGCCTGGTGAGGGTAGGATACAGGCTGACCCGGGCCTAGCTCAAGCTCAGCCCTTTGATACACAAGAGCCAGGGTTTTTACATCCATTCCAGTCGGACTGATTGTTAGATTGAAATTAACAGGAAAAAAAAAAAAAAGTGTGTCAGCAAAATTGTTAAACTTGAAGGCCATGGATCAAGGGGTTAGAATGATCTAACAGACTTAAAGTTTTACAACACAAAAGTCCCATCTAGATCTTTCGAACCTCCACTTCTCCATATGATTGCCATGGCCCAACATGCCCCTATAAGGAAGTCCAAAAGGAAAACCAAAAACAATATAAGAAGGCGGGGTGCGATCCTACAGGAATAAAACACACTTTTCTACATACATCCTTCCCAGTGGCACTCATAATACAAAAATAAATAGCCAGATATAACAAGATGGGAGTGGGACAAGGCTTTGATGGAAATGATAGGACGAAAATACATACAGGTTTTAATTTTATTGAAGTGGTTTCAGCCCCGTTGCTCACTTCCATATCAAATTCCCCATGATTGGAAAACTCCCTGCAAATATAAGAGACCAACCCAAGACATTAATAAACAAAAAAAGGCACCAATTCAATTATCTGAGTGAGCAACCTAGTGTCATACAAATTTACTTCTCATCTCAGCCATTACCACTCTTGAAAGAAAATTAAATGAAATTAAATACAACAAAGTGGAAAGGCAATATTTAACTATAAAAAGACCAACTCATTTTGATGGTAAATGACCCTACCCATAGGAGGAGGGCCAATAAATAAGCTATAAGTGCACAATTATGTCCTGACTGCCGAGGTGGGCAGATGGGTATTGGATATTATACTACGCAGTCAGGGCATAGAATCCACACATGTTGGATATACAACTCCCATCGGTCAAGATGAAAAAACTTGTAAGTATTCTAATACTAAAATTGTCAAAATACAGCATATATACCTCTGACTCTGAGGAACAGTCGAAATCGTATACCCATATCCTCCAACTCCGTAGGGATCTTGATGGCAGAATACACCTGAGGTATAACCCATATAGGGTGGCATAGGGATTGAATAATGCATTATATCTCCACACACTCCCATCTGCATGCCTCCCAGAAAAGGGTTGCAGGCTGGAGGACCAAAAGGCATCACATAGTTTTCAGCAACAAAAGCTTCAGAAATTTTCCACTGCAAGTGCCCTGCAGAACAAAAATAGAAAGTACATAAAGAAATGATTAGAACTAAGCACCTCAAGTTCTCACCAAAGATAAGCAGTGGACTCAAATGCCTCCCTAATCTCTTCATGGGAAAAAATCATATAGAAACAATCCAGTTGCAGGATAAGATATCCTATGAACGCTACCTCTACTTGGACAAGTATTCAGAAATTCTAAACATGAATGATTCAAATAATGTCTAGAGTAAGGAAATAATCATAACATATAGTGCAAGAAAGCATAAGAAAAATGAAAGATAACAGAGTAGACATTATAATGCAAATAAGATTTCTCCTTTTTTAGATAATGTTTTTTTACCAAAATTTCATTCAGATAATGTTCCCCTTATCATTTCATAAGATGCCAGCAGTTTTCAACGATGTTATAATTATATGTACACACACACACAAGAGAGAGAGAGAGAGAGAGAGAGAGAGAGAGAGAGAGAGAGAGAGAGATTCAGAATGCCAAAAACTACCACATATAAAGAACGTTGCAAATTACCAACCTTTCTCACCAACAGGCAGCTTCTGTTGGACTTCTTCCTTAGCCTGTGGAGCAGTCTGCTGTGATGTTGCTTCCCTCACACTGACAGACTCTATAATGACTTCTGGTCGGCTGACGTTTTTGGTTGCCCGACTTTTCTCAGAAGAAAGTTCTAGCATATTTAAATCAGTCTTTCCTTGTTTCCTAGTCTCCTGCATAACTGAAGTATGATTTTCACAGAGAGGTGTTGCACATTCTTCCTTGGTGGGAGCAGAAACAGTAGGCAACAATACTTTGGGCTGGGGACTGCAAGCAGACTCAATGTCTGCAAGAAATGAAGATACCTCATTAAAAAAAAAAAAGGGTTCAGCGAGCAGACTCCATGTCTCCACTTAAATTCCCAAATGATGTAAAAAAAAAAAAAAAAAAAAGTTTGGATTCACTAAAAAATGAAGATGCCTCGTTAAAATTTCAAACCTTGGACAAGGACCGAGCTTCCGGAAAATGCACTTCTGGTTGTCGACCCCAAGATGCGGTTAATTGTTTCCCTAATAGTCTTATTAGGTAATAGATCATCTGCAAGCATCTTCATGGACCCACATACACACATCGATTTAGAAATTATGTGGTCCCTAATACCTGATTAAAATTGGAAAGTACAGAGTGAGTAGAATTCGATTTCCAATGGGCAGAAGTCAGAGAACCAGATATGTAAAGTAAACCAACTAATTACACAGTATTAGCCCATTACGAAATCATTAATATGGTACAATTTTGACAGGACTAGATCGCCGAAAGAAACAAAGTCTATATGCTTTTATAAATCAGCAAAAGAATACCATCCATAAATAAAAGGATGCAATTTTTGTAGTCTGTTTTAAATTCTATAATTTGTAGGAAAAATGCAAATTAATAAATAGAGTAGAAGGATTTTCTCTGAATGGAGGATAGCGCAGCGCACCACTGAAAATAGAATTAGTCGAAAAAGATATTTGCTGGATATTTGCTGGGCAACTAATAGTGAAGGCTGATTCAGACAATGCAAAGGCACAGATAGAGGGTATAAGGATTTTTGTTAATAGATGATAAGGGACCACTGAAAATGGCATCAATAGAAAATGATACTTGGCAGTTGGTTTCTTATTTAAAAGTCCAGTTTTTTTTATTGCTTGAAAGGTTAATGTGGAAGTGAATGCTCTTGCAAAAGCTGTTTTTCTTTTCTCTCTTGCAAAAGCTGTTTCTCTTTTCTTTCTCAAATCAGACACTTGGAAAGATGAACCTTATTTCACATAAGCAACGGAAGTTCAGGTTAGTTCCCACTTCCTCTGCGGATTTGATGTATATGTCTCTCTTAAGGTTTTAAACTAACCTAAAGGTTTTTGCAACTCCAAATGAAAGAAAAAAGAGAGAGAGAGAGAGAGAGAGAGAGAAAACAGGAACAAAGAACAACCACTGTACATTATATCACTTACACTTGTCACAGAAACTATTGAAACAGCACTTGCTACTGAGCACGGCATCGTTCATGACTTCTTTGCACAATGGGCAGTGAAGTTCTGGTGGGACATTAATGACAGGACGAACAGAAGGTATCCCCTCAATTTCCTTCTCAAAAGTGGCCCTGCTTCATGTTCAACAGTGGTAAATTGAGTAATCACATCTCTACAACCAAGCTCCAATTAATACACTCAAAAGGAAAATGAAAAAGAAAATGAAATGAATATAACAACATACTCATTTGGTTTTAAAATAGCCACAGCTCCACTAGGTAATGCATAGGACCCATCTGGTGTTTCCATTAACATTGACTTGGGAATACCCTTGGGAGGTTTCAGCCTTTTAATGTCAAAATCAGGATCACCATTTGTAGGGCAATGCTGAATAAAATGCCCTGTGCAGAAAGAATTTCAAATCATTTATGTCTTTAAAATTAGTTACATTCCAAAAGTATTCATTAGTAGAATAGTAGGCATTAATTCCATTCAAAGAAATAATCTAATTTTTTTTTTTTACATACCAGCTATTTTGCATCTGCAACAAATATAGCCTTGTGGAGGCTTCTTGCTTACAAATCCACCAATCCGGCCTTCAATTATAGGATGTCATACTCATACATGTCAAAACCACAACAAATAGCAATAACAATTGATATATTCCATGAAACTTAAAAGAAAGAAATATTACCATTTCTACTGTCAATACCACTTTTTAAGCCCCTTCCAAAGACGGATGCCTCGTGTGCTTGCCTGAAATAAACCAATGAGAGTATAACAAGCCAGATAGTTTCCATGTTGGATACTGACAAACAAATGTTTTCTAAGAGAAATTTTGCTTTTTGAAGATGCCTCACCGTTGGCAGCCTAGGGCGGGTGTATCAACTAGGTCTTTAATCTTCCTATCCTCATCAGCCATGTTAGAAAGAGCATCTCGTACAGGATTCCCTGATTGAAATGGCACCACTTCTGAAAACAAATCAATGCCAAAATCATAGCATTTTGACTCTGCAAGCTGCAAAGTTCCAAAAACAATTAATCATTGACTTCTAGTTGCAGAATACCATTAACAATTCCACATCAACTGATTTTAAAGGACTACTTTAAGTAGGGTCATGACACATGATAATGAATGTGGAAATACTATTTTTTACAGCAAAATGCAGAAGGATGCAGTGCTTACAAATTCTATTGTAGACGAATCAGCTGTAGAGATGCTACTCGTCGATTTTGGATTCTCTTCAACATTGTTCTCCAAACATTTTGGCCTGAGAAAAGAACTCATGCTTCATGTTCAGTATCCTCATTACTATATCTCGCACTCACTTGTGAAGGAATTGGAACGAATTCAATGAATAACCAAAAAACCAAAGTTGCAGAATCATATATTTAACCAAAACTCAAGTATGATGGAAATGAAGCAAATTTCATTGACAAGTTGTAAATTAAAAAAAAAGAAGAAGAAGAAGAAGAAGAAGAACAAGAAAATGTAACCAAAGAATTCAACAACTTCGAAAAAAAATAACAGGGGTAAAGTGTGAGAAAGTACTCGTCTTTCTTCAAAACAATTGGCAACCGGTGCCATCCAGGAACCCGACGAACTATCACAGATGCATTTCTTGGTATCAACATTGCCTCATCATCATACTCTGAAATTAAGCAGGGCACAGAAAAATTATATAAGTTGTTGGCATGAGAAAACAATAAGAAAAAATGGTAAATAATTGTAATCTAACTCAAACCCTCCCCCATTCCCCCACCCTGCACCAGCAAAAGAAACCAAGAGAAAATGATGCACCCCAGATATTGCAAAACCTATACTAAGCAGAGTAGCAATTGAACTATATTGTAACATCCCTGCGCAGTTAGTCCCCCCAACAATAGAAAATCATCCAAACTAAACAGCATGTTTGCGATCTTTGTACCACCCCAAACAAAATTAGAAAAACAAGGAAAAAGATTAAAAAAGAAGAAGAAGATAATAATAATAATAATAAATAAAAAAAAACCTAGTCGAGCATTATATTATGTCACATTATACTCAGACAATCAATTCAAAGAATCTTAGGAGTCAATTGTTCAATCGGGTATTGAATCCCTTAAATTTCAGAGCAATGCGTTTCCGCACAGGAGGGACTAGGGAGGGGCTAAAGTGAAGGATTGAAGTTGACGATCCATCATGCAGCTGTAGAAAGACCCTAAGAATTAACACTCAATTTCAAGAAAACCCCTCTTTACTGTTAATTCCCAAGAACTCGACAATGCACTTCAATATGTTAACAGGGGGAATTCAATGCACATGGGATATGCTAAAAAATTACACCATCAGTTGCAATCAAACTCAGGGAAAAGAAAAGAAAGAGAACTAAAAACACCCTCCTCCTTCCCCCTCCCTGCACCAGCAAAAGAAAACAAGAGGAAAACAATGCACCTGGGATGTGCAAAAGCCATTACGTGGACTGAGGAGAGTATCAATTGAACCATAACATGATCCCTACCCAATTCCCAAAGATGGAAAATCTCAAACACAATACTCAGACCTTCATATCATCCCCGCCATTCATCTTACGGGCCATACCACAAGATCACCCCCGAGCAACCAATTCAAAGAATCTTTAGGACCCAACTGTTTAATCCGAGTATTGAATTCCTTAGCAATAAAATTCCACATGAGGGGCTACAAAGAAGGAGGATTAAAGGTGAGAATCCACCAAGCAGATATTGATTAGCAACTCATTGCCCAAGTGAAGTAAAATCCCATGAACTCAATAATAAGACCCTTATGGCACATGATATATCAAACAAAACTATAATTCAATGCATTAACCTTGAATCACTCTGCAAAGTTCTAAAATTACTTCTAATGCATGCATCTAAATCCAAAGAAAAAGATGAATCCACAACCAACCTTGATTAGTCTGGGCGTTATAGACCATTAGATCAAAATCAGTACCACTGCCCAGATTCTTGGATTCGAATATTTTCTCTTTCAGATTCGCAACAGATATGAAATTCCCATTGATAGGGACGGAGAAGTAGTTTTTTGCACTTTTAAATTTGCAATAGACGGTCATTCTTTTTTCTTTTTTCTTTTTTTGTTTCCTCTCTCCCTTTCTTCAACAGCAGAAGTAAATTCAAAAGGAAAGACCAGAATACAATTCAGAATCCCTAAAACCACTGATCCAAAGTAAGACGGACTCAGAGATAAAAGAACAGGTGATTTATAGAGTCTGAACAAGGAGTCCGGATGGGTTTAAAACTTTCTAAAAAAACACTAGGCCCGTTTCTTCGCACGAGCGGAGGATTAAAAGAACGAGCAGAGGATTAAAAGACGAGCGGAGTAACACCACATGCAAATAGAGCAAAAGCAGAGGGGGTTGAAATAACTAACTGACGAGTTATATTTAGGCTTTTTGACAATGCCCTGGTAGTTTTACACGTTTTTCAATTTAGAGCATAAACCATTAGATTTGTCAATTTACCCCTTACATCAATCGATTTTGTTTTTGTATTAATTAAGTTAGCCAGTCTGTCTAGTAGCCGTTCAAATAAAAAACGGGGAGTCAAACGCCATTCAAATAAATAACGGGTGATGCAGGAAGGCGACAAAGATTAAAGACGACGTCAGGGGAAGCAGTTGATCACCATGGAATTCATATGGCACTGTGGTAAGATGGCTGACAAGAAGACATCTTGGACTGATCTCAATCCAGGGCGAAGATTTGTTGCATGTGAAGATCAAGTATGTGGTTTCTTTCGATGGGTCGATCTGGTGATGTGCCGTTCAAGGCAGATTATTCCTGGATTGTTGCGAAAAGTGAGAGGGCTTGAGAATCAACTCCAGAGGAATAGAGCACGGGAAAGGAATTTGTGGGTTTGTTTTTTTTTTTTCATGGGTTTTGATCGCTACAATATTTCTTGGGAGAAATGTATGTGATTGAGTTGTGAAAGGGCTAGGTGGAGCATAATCTGATTTTGGGTGGGTGTGATCTAGTGGGATATGTTACAATGGGTAAGTGGATCTGGTGGTATCTGTAACAATGGGTAATTTCGCAGATCTTCCAATTCCGCTGCCAGAGCTGGATTGAAGTGGAGGTCTAAACTGAGATGGTGTAACCTGTTCATGACAGAATATATGAATATGAAAATAGAAAGATGAACAAAGACAAATGGACTAACAATTACATTGAACAATGACTGAAGATTTGAGGAATCTAATTTAAATACTGACAACGATTTTTGGTCCATGACTTGTAGCTGCCATTTTTTGAGAAGTAGTATTCTGCTTGTAGTCTTCACACTGCCTTGTGAAGTGTCATGCCCTTTGCCATGTGATCTACATTTCCTTTTGTTGTGCCCCTCATTCCCACATTTGCTACATTTGATAGTGGTTTGTTTCGTTTTCAGCTTAGACCCATTGGGAGCTTCATCTGGTTTCCTCCTTCTAGATTTCTTTGGTCTCCCAGGGAGCCTAGTAACTTCAGGAGGCAGTAAAGGTGAATTTCCAGTCTTTGGCCAGTCATCCTTCACATGCATTGGCTTTAACAAATTCTTGTAACACCTCAAGAAAGTATCTTTACTGTAGGCCTCATGCACGTAATCCTCTGGATTGTATCCAAACTGGTTGATCCCTGCAATTGCATGCTTGCATGGAATCCCTATGATGTCCCACAGTCGACACTGCATGTTCTATCGGTAACATTCACTGCAAACTGATCTCCATGCATTCCCACAACTTCAAATTTGTCTTTGCCATTCCAGTTTCTCTAACTTGTTCTAAATATTTGGACAAAGAATACCTGTGGAATTTGCTACGATCTTTCCTTGTTCAACTAACATGTTCATCAACATCAGCCTAATCTTCTCAAGCATTGTAATTATAGAGTTTCCCCATGCTTCTAAGATTGACCCATTAAAAGCCTCACACAAGTTATTGACTTATAGATCACACTTTGGGAAAGGTCTAAAGTGTGATCTGGACTAGTTGACAGGCGGTCTTTTACATAACCAAGTATAGGCTTTTTCATCAACTTCCTTAATCTCTGTCATTGCATTCTCAAAATCCACAACCCTAGAAGCCCTTGTAGCTTCCCAGAATAATTCTCTCAGGCTTAAGCCTCTATGTTCCAACTTGAAATTATTAAACATGTGTTGCACACAAAAATTGTGTTCTGAATTTGGTAATAGATCTTCTATTGCTTCCCTCAATCCCTACACAATATAACAACAAAAAATATGGTAATAAATTATATTCAGTATACATATGAAATCAAGGTACAAAGTATTAGTGGGAGAGAAGAACAATGCAAAAGATATACCTTCTGTTTGTCAGATATGATTGTCCAATCATATGAGTTTCCCATACACAGGTCTTGCTTCAACTTTTTCACAAACCATCTCCAAGTTTTGGCTCTCTCTGCTTCTACCACAGTATAGGCAACTGGATACATCTGATTATTTCCATCTCTGCCAGCGGTAGTATACCAGATCTTGGTCCTGTCAGGTGACATCCGTCCAGCCCAATCACAGGCCTACAATATTCACTAAAACCTTTCTTAAGGGCTTCAAAGCAGACACAGATCATTTTGGACCTGACTAAACCTAAACCATCTCCAACAGGTGTTGTCTTCATCACCACAGTACTACCAGGATTAATTCACTTCATCTCCTGATAGTAGTCCCATAGCATGGCATACTGTTCATCATCACTTCCTTCAATCATTGAGGCTGACTTCTTCATAGCCCTGTATATAGCTTGCTTATTAACTTTAAGCATGGTCTTCTGTTGGATTGTCTCGAGTAATGACTGTGCAGGCCATGTAGGATTAGTTCTAATCCTATGCTTGTAATTCTCTGCAATCCATGCACTGTTTAGGTTACTGACTTTCCAAGCCCTATTGCAATGGTGTTTTTTCCCTAAGGGTCTTAATCTGCATGGATGACTCACCTTGCGTTTTTGAAGCAAAGAATAACCAGTCACATTTTGGATCTTTACAGGCAACTTGAATTCTAAACTTCTCGTTCACAATGTATTTGTGATCTCTTCTATTTTTTATTGAGTAATTTCTCAAAGCATTCCTCACCACTTCTGTTATGCGGAAAATCATACCAAGGCTAAATTTTGGATCATCCATATTAGTTGCTGGATTGAATCTTGTATATTTTAATGTTTTTTTTCCTGCTTAGAGTTTCGGTTTTTCCTTCTTCACCAGCTGATGAGCTACTAAGACTCCTTAGGTCATCAGAATCATTACCTTCCTCAATATTATCCTTTGATGTAGACTCACTCTGACCTTCCCCTGTCCCCTACTCATCCTCACTCCTAATCCAAATAAACTCAACTTCAGGATCAATCACTGCCTCATATAAGGCATCATCATCCTTAACACTGGAATCGTTTGACAATTGATAACTACCATCGGTCCCATTCTCCGAATCAGTCCCTTCATCCAGTGAGTACAACTCACTACTGTCAGAATTGACACAATATCCATCCACCACATCAACTTCACATTTAGCATCAACTTCATGTTCAGAAGTAAAACTCACTACATTTGATTGAACCTAGCTCTGTATATTCACATCCACACTATTTTCTTTCACATAAAGATTAATTACTCTACTGGAATAAGCAAATAGGCCCATCTCCAAAGCATCAACATCTGAAATTATTTTTTTCCATCCATGATCTTACAACTTATATTGGAAGGATATAACTTCGTCCTTTCCTATACCAAGTTGCTCTGCCATTGCAAATAATTCTAAGGCCGATATCTTATTTGAGTGGCAAAAATCAAAATGATCCACCTTTCCACCATGATGCATTCGAATGGTATAATACCGTCCCCTTCGTTTGCAATATAAATGGATACAATGCGTAAATTTATAAATGAAAAAATTTTAAGAAAAAATAGACATGCTGCTTACCGTAACCAGCTAGATCCTCGTAGGTTGATTCTCGATGTTCCCAGTCCATTTCTTCGATTTCCTTTTTCCACAAACCAATAGCTTTCTTCGATTTCCCTCTTAAAAAAGAAGGGCGTTTCTTCAATTTCCCTCCTCCAGAAACTAGGGTGTTTCTTCAATTTTCAGATAGCAGGGCCTTGCTTTCGCCATACTCCTTCATTGCCTTCATTCTTCGTCGCCCTCTTTCTTCATCATCGTCCTTCTTCGATCGTCATCCCTCTTCGTTCGCCTCACTTCTTCGTCGCCCTCTTTCTTCGATAGCCATCCTTCTTCGATCTCGGTCCCTCTTCATTCACCTTACTTCTTCGCTATGATCCTTCTCCCTCGCCTTCTTTCTTCGTCGCTGTCCTTCTTCGTTCGTCGTCCCTCTTCGTTCGTCACCCTTCTTCGTTCGCCTCAATCGACTTTACTATATGAAAATCCCTAAACAAACGAACACTCTCAAGCGAATGACATACAGGACGTCAACGTCTGGTCGCCCATTATTTATTTGAATGGCGTTTGACTGCCCGTTTCTGATTTGAACGGCTACTAGACGAAGGGGCCAACTTAATAAAAAAGCGATTGATTTAAGGGGTAAATTGACAAATCTAATAGTTTAGGGTCTAAATTGAAAACCATGTAAACCTACAAGGGGCATTATGTCAAAAAGCCTTATTTTTATTGTATTTAGATAATTGGGGTAAAATAAAATAATTTTACTTTTTGTGTGTTTAGATAACCTAAAGTAGAGTAAAAAGAAGCTGTCGTTTTTTAGTTTTGTGAACCATCCACTTTAAAATAACAAAATTGCAGGGTGCCTTTTGACAATTCTCATAAGGGTCACCACATCTAGGATGAGGAAAATTGACATCCAATGGACCCCACTATTAGTAAATCATCGTGGGACCACTTAATGGGATCTCAACCCATAAGATGGGTGATCCTGAACAATATATGTGGAAACCATACATATTTATTATAAGGCCCACCCTAATTTGGTGCACGCTATGCTTTTGATCTAACCATCTATTGAAAAGCCTTCTATTAAATGGTAAAATAATATCCCTCAATGGGCACCACCAATGACCGTTTCTTTAGACATGGTAAGATGTCTCTCTAGCCATGGGATGTTGTTTCTAATGTTAAAATAAATGTTCACACTAATACAATGCAATCTTTACCATAAGGTTATCTACAATTTTCTTAACTAAGAAGAAAAAGGATATTTGGCATTTTGTGGAGCCCATTTGTCCAACATTTTTTTTGTGTATTGATGGACCAAAGAGTTGTTAAGAAAGCATCAATTATACATCTAGAAAAAAATTTAAAAAATATTAGTTAATTATAAAAAGTTAATAGAATGAGTATTTCATGACAAGTTAATAACATATTAGTAATGTCATAAATCTATTGTGGTAGGACAAAATCACATTTATGAATGATGGTCCAATACTATATAAAATATATTTCCTTCTCTCATTTTCATTCATAATTGTATGTTCAAAGATTTTTTTTTTAGGTAATGAGATAAAAAATGCTTTAGAGAACCATTAGACGATTATTGAGATATTGGAAGACAACTAAAGTAAATTAAAAAAGACAGACAATAATACAAATTCCTTGAAGAACCACCGATTTAACGTTGCCTCTGATTTATATAGACGAATATAAGATATTTAAGTATAAGATTTGCTATACATGTCTCTCGTATGTGAATCTCATCCATACACATGTATTGCATCTAGTATACTTCTGGACTTCGGTTCATCTCATGAACCATCATGTCATTCGTATTAGTTATGTGCAAACAAGTAATAAAACACCATTCATCTCATGAAAGGAAAGCATTAATATATTGATAAATAAAAAAAATTAACCAATTTATTACATCAATCTTAATGGATTGAGACCATAAAACTAACATCCTTATCCTTAGCCAACATAACCAAAGGAGGGCATCTTAGTCTTTTGGCTAAACCAAAGTCTATATAATTAGACCCATCCCCATCCCACGCCAATCTCATCTCTCCCTCTCTCATTTTCATTCCCTCTCATTTCCCTCCTCTTCCTTCTCTTCCATTTCACCTTCCCTCCAAGAATACCTAGTTATAGGGCTTCCAACTCCAAAAAAGGCAAGGACCTCATGAAGATCCAGCCAACTCTAGGCCATAGAACTCGTTTCATCTCCCAGACCTCCTATCTCCCCAACTCAAGGTAAATTTCATAATCAAAACCCAATTCCTTGTAGATCTAGATCTCTTCTTGAATTCCCTCTTTCTTATACACTTTTCTCCTTGGGAATGGGTGTAGGAGCTCTAGATCTAGCTATTGGAGAGATTTTATAAGTTTTGGACTGGAGCTTGGGCAATTGAAGAGTTTCTTCCCAAAATTAGGCAAGTAGATACATCTAGATTTCTTTTAATTGCTTGTTATTATGCTTGGATTGGTGATTGGTAGCATGTATGAACTCTTTTGATGGGATTCTGTAAATTGGTGATGATTAGATGATATGATGTATAGATATTCTTTTTAAGCCCCTTTCTACGTTTTTGGCCATTGATGGATGTGAATCCCCATTTGAAAGACCAATGGCCCATTTGTGATGGGATGATGATGAATGATGGGGATTTGATTTATGGAGTTGAATTTGCATTCATCGAGGATGGAATTGGTGGAAATAGATGGAAATTGGATGAAGTAATGAAAGAGGTAGAAACTTGAAATTCCACGAATTCGTGTGTACCTGATCGACCGCCACAGGACCAGGTCAACTGATGACACTGCGACATCCACATAATTGGGAGCAGGTTTGTTAGGCTTTTTTTACATGAGATCAGTGTAGCCGGTCGACCAGCATGTACCAGGTCAACTGGGTACACTGCATAATTGAGAGCTACTGACAGACAGGCCCTCGGGTTACTCTGTGTAGCCTGTCTACCAACCATGTAGTCGGTTTACCGACCACGCTATAAAATCTAGAACATAGGACTACCTTCCAAGTTCTTGTTAATTGACCTGCAATGCACCTAGTCGACTAGGGTAACCCTGAGGTTAACTGGGCACACTATAAACAACAACTTCTTAGGTTATATCTCTTTGATGACCCGATCATACATGGACCCCATTGACCTTCCATTTGGACCATTTAGGATACGCTAAACATGAGTCAAGGTTGGACTTAACCTTGACCAATGTAGCCACCTAAGTAGGGTCTGGAATTGAAAAATGGAACCCAATTCACTAGCAATGGTTGACCTTAGATTCTATTCACCTACAGGAGCACCAAGAATACTTAAACAAACATCTAGGACTCCGTTGACTACTGTATTAGAGAAAGTGGGACTCTGGACCTGAAGAGAGGGGCAATGATTATGGTAGGTTATGGCATACAGTGCCAATATCGCTTATTATGGATGAGCACTAAGGTTGGCAGGTAAGGTCCAAATTGAGAGTGTAAGATCTTAGAGGGATACATAAATCAAAGCATTGCACCTAGGCTTTGATTCACAAACATAGTTCGAATTTCGGTAGAAAATTCAAGGCATGGCACATGTAAGGTCCCCGACCTTAATAGGGTGTTTAATTTCCTAATATTGGCGATTAGCCTAATTAATTGTAATTTTAGCTAATTAGGCAGGTTTAGTGGCTAAGCGAGTTTCTTTTATCATTAGAAAGATGTTCCCGAAGTTTCCTTTGATTCCAAGTGTGATTAGTCTTAATAGGGGGTTAGGTTGTGATTAATAAGAAAATTGGGTATTTTTCTGAAAAATTCCATTGGAAATATCTCGTCACGCTCGTCATCTTTCGTTCTTGACTCGTCACGATTTGACGCCTCAAAAGCCCCTCAAATAATCACATTTCCCTTATTTCACTAAAAAGGGGCATTTTGGACTTTTTCCCTTCATCCCTTCATTTTAACCCTAACCCATTCTCCACTACTTCATTCGTTTCTTCCTCTTTCGGTTCAGCTGCTCGAGCTTCTTCTTCTTCATTCCTCTTCATCTCTCTCTTCTTGCATGTGGAGCTTAGAGGCCATCCCAAGGACAACCAACTACATCATCTTCTTCCTCTCCTCTTCCTCTATCTCTTGACCCAAAAATTGGTAAGTTTCCTCTTCTCCTTCCCTTCCCATTTCATTTCTCATGGCTGTGAATGGATTGCATGTTGATGGACTTCCTTTCTTTATTTTCCTTTGTGTTCCTTAAGTGTAGAAGAGAGGCTTGGGAGAGTTGTTTTGGCTAGAGTGTGTGTGGGAGCTTTCTTCCTCCTCAATCTTCTCAATTTCCATTATTTCACTCTCTTTGGTGAAGGCAAGTAGATTTTCTTTATATATTGGGCATGCAAGTATTATTATTGTTTCTTGTTAACTTATTCTTTAGATTTTCCCTAAATTCCAAGCTTGTCATGGTTAATTGGATTACACATGCTAAAATTGGATTAATGGGTTGAATGGACTTTTATTATGGGTGGATGACTTGATGAATGGATGAAATGTGGTTTGGAGGAGAGCATGGTGGCCCTTTGTACAGGTTATAGCCTTTGAAAAGGTTTAGGAAGAGGTTGGAGAAGGAGCCACTCAAAATGATTGAATTTTAGGCTAAAAAACTCATGGTTTAGCCTAGAATTCGGCCAGCCGAAGGCCATTTGGCCACCATTCGGTCACATTAGCTATAACCATGTTTTTACAGGGTAAATTCGGCCAGCTGAACAGGCCAATTCGGCTAGCCGAATTTGGGCAGATTTCATGAATTTTGGCAGATTTCAAATGACCATAACTTTTGATCCGTTTGTCGGAATTTGGACTTTTATATACCGTTAGAAAGCTCTTGAAGTGTGGAATCCAATGGTATACTTATCTTACTGATCAGAGGTTGATAAAGGAAGTGAATAATTGGATCAATGCACCAAGCCCTTATCTCTTTTGGAAAGGGATTCTAAACCTAGTTTGGACTCAAGGTTGAGCCTATGACCAACCCTTTACCTAACCAACTTGGGGAAATAGAAACCGACTACGTTTGGATTAGTGTGTTTCGTCGGTTGTTTGAGATTTACCATATATCAACGTAACTTGGCCGAATGCGTGTGAAAGTGAGTTAATTGGAGCCCAACGCCAAATTAGAACACCATTGACTCATTCTCCATCGTACTCCGTTGGGAACACGCTTGGTACACGGAGGACAACCTTGACCTAGGATTGGCTTGTTCCTCATTCTTGACTCTTGGATCTTATATCTGTAGCATGTCGTACCTTGTACACTCTCTCTTGTATACTTGTATAACTTGTAACGTAGAAATAGGATTTGATCGGACTTAGAGTGTATCCTTGGGTACCTTGTCTTGTATTGATGAACACGTGTGGATGGACTTGAAAAAGGACTACTCATGGAACTTGGAACTTGACTTGTATCTTGGCTTGACTTGAAGTAGCCCTCGGCTTGCTATCTTATACTTGGAAACCTATCCACTTGTATTTGTCTTGGAACTTGTGTCATATACAAACCATCACCATCATCTTGCATTAATGACCAGCTGTAGTCTGATGATTCTTGAGTGGGCCGAATTCCAGACACTAGGGTGGGCAGTCGGTTTTGGACGGCGTCCATAGCATGAATAACTAGGATGGCATGAATAACTAGGAGCGGGCTTGGACCGTGCTGCTATTCCTAGGACCGGGAGCTAGGATCCCCCTAGAGCTTGACTTTGGGTATTCGTAGTTGACTTGGACGTTGCTTATACCCCCGGGAAGTGCCTTGGACATCCTCGGAGTCTCCTCTTGTTTGCCTTGCATTTCATGGATGGTTATTCTTGTTTATCTTGTTAGGATTTATCTTGTTGCTTGATTCTTGTATTACTCATGCTTCATGCCTAGCTTATACCTTGTTATCTTATGATTATGTATTTGTCTTTACTCTTCTTGAAACATGTTATGAATAATGTATATTGCTTATCTCCTTGCCAACGTATTGTTGACCCTTATTCCATGGTGTGCACAAGACACCTACTACTATTAAGCAGACCCGGATGTCGAGGCAATCCTAGAGGATCCTCAACTAGGGGAGGAGGATGAGGTATGAGAGTCGGGTGCCGATGACATAGCTTAGCGTCATCACTTCCGGCACCAGTGCGCGTTACACGTGGATATTTCTCGTCGAGCCACCTCATTTCATCTTTTGGTCTAGATCTTTTGTAATTTCCATACTTCTGTATATCTTTTGTACCAGGACCTAAGTTTTTGGGATGGTCCTGATGTTTATAAACTTTATATGTTTTCTCTTTTGAAACTTGAATAAATAATGGAATGAAGTTTATACTTACTTTGATATCTCTACAGGTTTAACGAATGTGTTTACTGGACAAGTTCCATTGATTAATTTGTAAATGAGGCTTAACTACACAATCCTCAAAGCGGACTTCGATCCTTGGGCATTAAGGGCAAATTTTTTTAATTAGCCCTAAATTTCACACCCCAGATCCGGTTTAATTACTAATCGGGTTCGGGGTCGTGACAGCACATGAAGCTTTGACATAGATTATGGGAACATAATGGTAGATATTAATGTTCGGACTATAGAATGGGATAATATTAACTAAGCGTTTAGAGAATTAGAGTATACGAGAGTAAACGTCACTAACTGCTGAGAGCTATGAGGGAGGAATAGCGGTACCCGAACTCCATGGATCATACCCTTGGATAATATTGTCCTACATCAAGACAGTAAGGCAATCCGGTTAGGAATACCCCCACCTAGTGATATAGATGATGAGATATGAGTATTGTAGTTATCTTTGGATGCGAAGAAGGCCGGCACTCGAACCGGATACAATATGAAATGGTGATATGATGAGTATGATGGATAGAGGGTATGTGAGCATAGTAGGTACATGTGGGGTACTGAGACAGAAGGCACACGCAGGAGCTGGGTGCAAAAGACGCAAGGTGCAAGGAGATAAGAAAAGACATAATCTTATGAAATGGAATGAATAGATTAAATTGAAACAGGAGGGAAGTGTGGGTCTTGGTTGTCTTATTCAAAACAGTTGGTTGCTTCTAGCCAAATAGTGGAAGAGTTTGGGGAAGAGAAATAAACTTTTTGGAGAAAGACAATTATTTCCAAATATGATGAGAATAGGTGGGGTTGAATCCCTACTTTAGAACCTAGGTATTGGGTGTCAGGTATATGGAGTGCCATTTTAAAATATGGGGATGATTCTAGTTTTGAGGGGTGTGTATTTAAAAATGCAGTGGGATTCAAAGTTGGGAAAGGTAACCATGTCCATGTTTGGGTTGATGATTAGGTTGGGGTGGCTCCATTGCTACTTTTGTTCCCTTGATTTTTTTCTAAATGGCTTCAAATAAAGAATATCATGTGTCTTTGTTTGTTGTGTTTCGTTAAGTCCTTTGTTAGTTTGAAGAGTAGGAGTACAAAACCTTTTTTTCTTTTAATGGTAGGAGTATGAGTCCCTTTTGAGTTTGTTTTCTATTGTGTTTATTTGCAAGGATGATTTTGATACTCGCATCTAGAAGCCTTCCAACTCCAAGCAGTTTTCCTCTAGATCTCATTTTTCTTTTTCTTTTTCTTTTTTTAACTGGGAAAAAGGATGTTTATTCATTAGTAGTTAGAACAAAACACAATTTAGAAGCAGTCCTAGATTACATGGACGTAGATAGAAAAAAAAAACAACTGAAGTGGATAATAAGCTAACCATAGTATGCCTTCCTAAGTTAGAAAACACCAAAAGTCATTCTAGTAGTCCAGTAGCAGTGAAGGAGATACACTGTATTACGCTTGTCATTCTGTAGTAGGGTCACTTTATGCCTCTTCAGTATTACTACCGGTGGAAGTTTCCCCAGTTTGTTTGTTGGTGTGTGCAACATATGTAGATGGGTTAAGATAGAAAAGTTGGTGATGTCCACTGCTGTGAACCCAGAGCTCTGGCTTGTGGAAGATTGCTGGTGATTTGGTGGGAGGTGAAAGAAAGTCCTGGTGTAGTCCTCAACTCGGGTCTGGTCTTCAGTTATGTCTTTGTGAAAGTACTGAGGTAGTGATGATCTTTCCTCTATGACATCTGGTAGGTCATGTTAGTGCCACATTTCCATGAGCATTTGTTCATATTGTCAATTACGTGCCAAAGGGTCCCGAAGACATTGTCTCTTAAGTACTTTAAAGAATATTCAATTCAAGAGGATTGTAAAAGCTTTTTGGAAATGCCTGGATTCGTCAAAGATCAACATCAAGTTGTGCCAACCAAGTTTAGGTAATTGGGACCGAAACCATGCTCCTAAGTGACCCTAAAAACCCTAGACTAAATCGTTAATTTGATAGTTTTTTAGAAGATATTTTTGAGCTTGTTTAAGACTAAAAAATGACCCCATATTTCGCCCAGCCGACCTCAGGCGGTAACTAGGTCGATTAATTTTCCAGAAGCTGTTTCGGGCTGAAAAACAGAGGGGCGGTCACCAGGCGGTTAGCAGTTGGCCAGTTGTCGGTCAACCACCTGTTGATCGACAGCTAGCCGACCATTTAGAAAATTCGAATTTCTGACCGTTGGAAGTATCCGTTGGGAGTGGCGGCTAACTGCGAATTTGAAGGCGGCTAACCGCCAGAGCCGTTGGAAAGTTGTCTATATATATTTTAAGCTCATTCCAATGCAAGTGGCTTGCTAATTCTTAAGAGACATTTTTCTATACAATATACCTACATAGTAACATCTTGATTAAGGCTCTCAAAAGATTTCCACTCACACTTTGATCCTTCATAGGTATATCTAAGAGCTTTTTTAGCTCAAGAAAAGTGTGATTAGTGGATATCTTAAGTATCTAGAAAAAAGCCTAAGCTACCTAAGTTTATAATCCATATTCATATCCCTAGACCAAAGACCTCTTCCCTTGATTGAGCACAACATTGGAGCATCATCATCAACATCAAGGAAGCATTGCAAGAGGCATCAAAGCTTGGAGCTACGGTGACAAGCTTCGAAGAGGATCCTCCGAGGCAAGTGGCAACCTCCATACTTTGTCAAAAGAGGCAAATGTTCTTACCCCTCACTTCATTCGATTCAAAGCATTGTAAGAGTGGCTTGTTTCTTTGTGATTTAACCACTATAAAAATTGTAGAGGGGAGTAAAAATTGTAGAGGGGAGTAGATCTTTGTGATCGAACCTTGTGAACAAAAAGGGGGATTAGATCTTTATGATTGAACCTCGGTAACAAAATCGATATAGAATCAGTACTTGTGTAGTTTGATCCTTCATAGTGGAACCAAGGGACTGTGTGGCCCTTGACAGTGGATGCAGGTCTGTGTGACTGAACCACTATCAATCCCTTGTGTCGATTTCTCAATCTCTATCGCTTGTACATGATTTACATATCTATATGTTGTGGAGATTTATACGGATGATATTTCATCATTGAGTTTAATTGACACACATGCACTTGTGCGAAAACAACATTGAACAGATTGGTAAATCATATATTGTTTAGCACACACTCTTTAACATATATTCACTTGAGCACCTTGGTTACATAGTTATATTTACACTGATGTAAATCACAAGTGAATTTGTGAAGAGTGTTTTATACACACTTGTGCTTATTAACTTGAAACTAATTGTCATATCTTTGATTGTTTAAGCACTCATACATTGAACACTTATTCCGCATAAGTTGTATTCTTAAATGTGTTCATTGTGTTCTTTGTCCTAGTTGGGATTAAAATTGGACTGAGATATTTTTAATTGGCAAAGAATTTTAATTAGTCCTATTCATCACCCCTCTAGGACTTGTACATTGGCCTTAGGCGTACTTTCAATTGGTATCTGAGCAAGGTTACTCCCTAAAGGCTTAAAAACCTGGAGTAGAACTTCTTCTATTTACTCGTGCCAATGTCTAATCTAGGAGGTAGTGCTATAAACAAACCACCATTGTTTGATGGTAAAAACTATGCCTTTTGGAAAGCCTGAATGACCGTCTTTATCAAATCTCTTAGTGGAGAAGCGTGGGACGCTGTAGAGGATGGATGGACCCCTCCCACATTCATAGCTGAAGATGGCACTGTCAAGCCTCTCGCAAAGGTCAAATGGATAGCTAAAGAAAAAGCACTGAGAGACTATGATGCGAAGGCATTAAATGCCATAACTTGTGCCATGAATGCTGAAGAGTACAAAAAGATTATGACATGTACCACAGATAAACAAGCTTGGGAGCTTTTGGAAACAAATTATAAAGGAACAACCATAGTTAAGAGAGCCAAGCTTCAAATGCTGACTTCCCAATTCCAATCTCTAAGAATGAGGGAAGATGAAGTGTTCGACGAGTTCAGAACAAAGTTAATGGTGATTGTGAATGAGATGTGGTCACTTGGTGAGCGAATCCTCAAAGGCAAAGTATGTAGCAAAATACTTAGATCTCTACCTGAAAGATTTCACCACAAGGTGACATCTATAGATGAATACAATGACCCTGAGACTATAAATGTAGAAGAACTCTCAGGTAACATTAGAACCTTTGAGATGAAAATGGATAATGCCTCTAATAAAAAGAAAGATAAGAAATGTATTGCTTTGAAGACATCTCAAACATCGTCACATAAAGAAGAATCTGAAAATGAAAATGTATATGAAAATGATAATGAAGATGTTGCCTTGTTAGCTAAAAGATTTTTTAACCAATTCAAGAAAAAGAAATCTAAATTCTATAACAAAGATGAATCTTTTGCTAAATATAAACATAGAGCTAGTTTCTCCTCGAAGAATCAATCAAGGAATGTTGAGTGCTACAATTGTCATGAGATTGGCCATATATCAACTGAGTGTCCTATGGAAAGAAAATCTAAAAAGAAAACACTTGTTGCTGCTTGGGATGACTCGTCTGAATCTGAATCAGACTCAGATAAATCTGACCAAGATGAGACTAAAAGTTACACTTTATTGATGGCTAGAACATTGTGTGATTCATCAGTAGAGATAACCGAAAATTGTGGAAAAACTGATGTTGAGAAATCTGAGAGTAAATCTGAATCTGATTATGATAGCTCAGACGATGAAAAAGCTGATAAAGATCCACAAGTAATATATGATAGACTCAAAGAGGAGAGCTGCAAATTGATTGAAGCTATGAGCAAACAAGAATCCAAGAACAAAGTTCTAAAAGACAAAATTGAACTCTTGTCTAATGAAAAAGATTCTTTAGCTATAGAACTCGAAGAAGTTAAATCTAATCTAAACAATGCTAATAAAGACTTAATCAAGTTTAAGGGAATTGAAAATGAACTTAACAAAGTTAAAACTAAAAATGCATCCCTTACAACTGAAGTCACTCTACTAAGAGGCTCTAAGAAAGAAGTTGAGCTGAAATTTACCCAAGGTGATGATAAATTGGTAAAACTACTTAAGAAGGGTAAATCTCATGAAGATAGGGCCGGCATTGATTATCATAGTTACAAGTCAAATGGCCATGGCACCTCCACTGTGTTTGTGAAAGGTGAGTCATCTTCTTTAAATACTCATAGCTCAAAAATTATGAGTTATTATTGTGGAGCAAGAGGTCATCTCAAGTTTGAGTGCAAACTAAATAAGAACCTCAAATCCTCACTTGTCAAAAAGATTGACAAAGGGAAATCCACTTTAATTGAAGGGAAGACATATAATGACTCTATAATAAGAAAATTAGTTAAAACCAATAAGGAAGAGTCCCTTAAAAGAAAATTCCCTCACCTTCCTCCCTTTGACCAAAGAATGAAAATCTTATTAAAAGAAGTTGAAAATATCAAAATTCAACTTAAGGGAGAAAGAAGAAAATCACCTAGCAAAGGTAAAGGGAAACAATCTCATTAAAAGACACATCACCAACATAATCTAAAACAAGTCATATCTCAAAGTGCTGATAGGATCTCTAGGTCTGAGACCCTAGGACAACAATCTCAAAGTTTTGGTGAAATTCCTAGTTATAAGTGGGTACCTAAGGTGAGACCTATTGACAACCCTTAAACCTTAAGGAGGCCTATTGACCACCCCCTTGCTTTCCATTGTTAAATTATTTTGATGGTCAAAATCTTAGTTCTTCTTGTATTTATTCTTGTTTGAAGTCTTGAAATGCATGTTGAATTTGATGTTGTTTTTATGATCAAAGTATTGCATTTTCATAGAGTCATATCATTTCGTATGCAATTTAATTGTGGTCAACTTATTTGATTTTCATTGACATATCTTATGGTTTCTCGAAGAAATGTGATGGCCATCCTTTCGATGAATTTACATCTTATCTTGCCTTTCTGTTCGAAAGTCATCACTATCAAAATGAGTTAATCATGTGATTGGTCGTTATGAAAAATTATATTGGAAACTCACATGATTTGAAACAATCTGAAAAATAGCATTGACTTATCTTCAAAATCATTTTTGAATGAATTTTAAATGATTTGAAGTTTGTATGAATGAGTATGTAGTCTATTGAGACATGTGTTTCAAAGAATGATTCATGTTTTTCAATGCATATACCTTGTATGAGTTTTCTCGATGAAAGTTACTTGTGCTTGCTAGTCAAATTTCAAAATGTATTTTCATCGTTCAAACATTTGTTTCTATTTGTTAAAATTTAAAAATAAATAAATTAAAAAATAAAAAAGGGAAAATTTTTCTTAGTAGGCGGCTAGCCGCCTAGTCTATGTCGGCCAGCCGACCTGACATGATTGTAACAAAAAAAGTTACAACCCAGAGCGTTTGTTCTCATTTCTTTCTGCATCTCTTGGCTGCCTCTTGCACTTGGATTTCTAGGACATCCTTCTCCCTTCCTATTGTGCACATTTCCAAGGTATCTACTCTCTTTGTTTTCTTCATCCTTCTTCATTGATTACATCTTTTGGATTAACAAATCTTGTGCATCTTCATCTTCTTGTGTAGATTGTGAACCCAACCTTCATTGTGATTTCTTCTTGTTCACATTCTTTATTTAATCTATCATTGCACAAATCCATTTTCATTATCTTATCATTGATTTACAATCATATTCCCCAAAGTTTCATCTCTGTAGAACTTGTATTGGATTGTGAAATTGTTTGTGCATTCCAAGTGTTTGGTAATACGCCTCCAAGAAAGAAAAATGTCTCTAAGGCTCCATCGAAGAGGGCCGCTCATTTGGAGCATCTTCTTTGAGTCGAAGATGCTCTCCTTCACCGCTTGGTTCCTCACCTTCTACATCTCCATCTCTTACACCACCTCCTTCCCCCGTCAAAAGGCTAAAACACAATGTAGCATCTTTGAGAGCCTTGAAATCCAAGAACCTTACATTTGAAAAATGGGTTTGGAAATCTCTTGTGCAGGACTATCATACCGAAGCTATTCTAGGAAGAGTAGGTTCGCAAAACATTCTTGACTGGGGAAAAATAGCCTATCCCTCTCTTGCCTACCAAATGTATGCCTCTTTCTCTAGATACAAGGCCACTGAGACTAAATGTTGTTTCTATGTAACTTTAGAGGATGGGGAAGTAGAAATCACTCCTCAAAGAATTGGCTCTATCTTGAACATTCCCTATGAACCTCACTTCATTCAATTTGTGTCAGACACTATCTCTGAGGCTGACAAACCTATGATAACTCAGTCCATTTATGCTTTTGTTGCTGAATGGGATCAAGCTAAGAATTTTCCCCTCTCCAAACACCTTATTCATGAACTCAGGCCGATTTACAACCTGTTCACTCACAATGTTTATCCTAGAGCAGGAAATAAGACTGAATTGACTGCCTATATGGTCAATATCTTATTCAACATCGTCAATGGCAACTGTATGTGTCTTCCCTCTCTCATATGTAGGCACATCATTCATAATGCTACTTCTCGATCCAAGGCTGGATCTCTTATCTTTGGTTGCCTCATGTCTGCTCTTGCTCTCTCCATTGGTGTAAATGCTCCTGATGAAAATCCTATTTCGAGCCTTTCTCTCATCAAAACTTGAGCTCCATGAACCTTGTTCCTCATCAACATGAATATGCAGGAGTTGTTCCTCCAGAACCACAGGGATTCCCAACTGATCCAGGACATAATGATGTTCAGATTCCTCCTCATCCAACACCTCGATCTTTGGAAGAAAGATTCGCTGCCATGGAACATGAAATAGCTAGCATAAAAAAAGAAGCAGTTTGTCTGGATGAAGAAGATTTTTCAATATATGTCCCGGATTTCCAAAAGTTGCAGGAGAGATGACGTTCAGGCTCCACCTTCACCCTCCCCACCTCCAGACTCAGCTGATGAGGCTTAGGGGTTTGTCACATGCTTTTGAGACTTCTAACTAATGAACTTGTTCAATTTGTGCTTTGGTGGTTATTTGGATGATGTCTTTAGTTTTTGCTTTGATGGATAATGAACCTATGAATACTTAGACCTCTCTATGGATCACCATATAGTCTATCTTGCAGGATTTATTGGCCTTTTTTATTCTCTAAAATCATTGATTAGTACTTATAGTCAAATCTTGTAGCAGAAATGTGTCTTGCAGGCTGTCATATGGTTTTTGCATAATTCAATGATGAGAGACATCATGAATCTCTTCTATAATCAGGTTATATGAATGGACATGATCTCTGTGATATTAGCCCTGCTATGTGTTGCCTTTCCCAGTCTCCTTGTGCCTATCTTTGTCAATTTGTGAAAAAAGGGGGAGAGAATTCCAAGTTTACAGGTACAAACTAGGGGGAGAAGTTATCTCCATAGTCTATGCAACTCAGGGGGTAGTATAAATTTGTCTTTTCTAACAAGGGAGAAGATTCCCATAATCTGTTTTGTGTTTCTTAGTGTTGTGCTTCTACAGGTACATCTTCTCAATCACAAATGAAGAAGCTTATACACAAGCCTTGATTCCTTTTTGTTCTTAAATTTGTATTTGATTTGTAAAAGGTCATGAACTTTGAGTTGTATTGAATATCTACATGTAAAGATGTATAGGTTAAATGGTTTTGTCACGAAATTGACGAAGTGGGAGATTGTTAGTGCCACATTTCCATGAGCACTTGTTCGTATTGTCAATTCCGTGCCAAAGGGTCCCGAAGACATTGTCTCTTAAGTACTTCAAAGAATATTCAATTCAAGAGGACTGTCAAAGCTTTTTGGAAAGGCCCGGATTCGGATTCGTCAAAGATCGACATCAAGTTGTGCCAACCAAGTTCAGGTAATTGGGACCAAAACCATGCTCCTAAGTGACCCTAAAAACCCTAGACTAAATCATTAATTTGATAGTTTTTTTAGAAGATATTTTTGAACTTATTTAAGACTAAAAAATGACCCTAGATTACGGCCAGCCGACCTCAGGCGGTAACTAGGTCGATTAATTTTCCAGAAGCTGTTTCGGGCTGAAAAACAAAAGGGCGGTCACCAGGCGGTTAGCAGTTGGCCAGTTGTCGGTCAACCACCTGTTGACCGACAGCTAGCCGACCATTCAGAAAATTCGAATTTCTGACCGTTGGAAGTATCCGTTGGGAGTGGCGGCTAACCGCGAATTTGAAGGCAGTTAACCGCCAGAGCCGTTGGAAAGTTGTCTATATATATTTTAAGCTCATTCCAATGCAAGTGGCTTGCTAATTCTTGAGAGACCTTCTTCTATACATTCTACCTACATAGTAACATCTTGATTAAGGCTCTCAAAAGATTTCCACTCACACTTCGATCTTTCATAGGTATATCTAAGAGCTTTCTTAGCTCAAGAAAAGTGTGATTAGTGGATATCTTAAGTATCTAGAAAAAAGCCTAAGCTACCCAAGTTTATAATCCATATCCCTAGACCAAAGACTTCTTCCCCTGATTGAGCACAACATTAGAGCATCATCATCAACATCAAGGAAGCGTTGCAAGAGGCATCAAAGCTTGGAGCTACGGTGACAAGCTTCGAAGAGCATCCTCCAGACTTCGTTAAAGAGGCAAGTGGCAACCTCCATACTTTGTCAAAAGAGGCAAATGTTCTTCCCCCTCACTTCATTCGATTCAAAGCATTGTAAGAGTGGCTTATTTCTTTGTGATTTAACCACTATAAAAATTGTAGAGGGAAGTAGATCTTTGTGATTGAACCTCATGAACAAAAAGGGGGATTAGATCTTTATGATCAAACCTCGGTAACAAAATCGATATAGAATCAGTACTTGTGTAGTTTGATCCTTCATAGTGGAACCAAGGGACTGTGTGGCCCTTGACAGTGGATGCAGGTCTGTGTGACTGAACCACTATCAATCCCTTGTGTCGATTTCTCAATCTCTATCGCTTGTACATGATTTACATATCTATATGTTGTGGAGATTTATACGGATGATATTTCATCATTGAGTTTAATTGACACACACGCACTTGTGCGAAAACAACATTGAACAGATTGGTAAATCATATATTGTTTAGCACACACTCTTTAACATATATTCACTTGAGCACCTCGGTTACATAGTTATATTTACACTAATGTAAATCACAAGTGAATTTGTGAAAAGTGTTTTACACACACTTGTGCTTATTAACTTGAAACTAATTGTCATATCTTTGATTGTTTAAGCACTCACACATTGAACACATATTCCGCATAAGTTGTATTCTTAAATGTGTTCATTGTGTTCTTTGTCCTAGTTGGGATTAAAATTGGACTGAGATATTTTTAATTGGCAAAGAATTTTAATTAGTCCTATTCACCCCCCTTCTAGGGCTTGTACATTGGCCCTAGGCGCACTTTCAAGTCAAACTTTGCCAGGAGATCTACCACTCTATTAGCAGTTCGTTTATAGTGGTGTAGTGTCCATGGATCCAAGGTGGCCAGTAAGTTCATCGTGCGCTGCCAAGTCAACATGAGATCCCAGGTGACAGTTGTAGAGTGCTGAACATTGGTGATGATTTCCAGATAGTCCCCTTTGATTTGCACAGCTTGTGCATTAAGCTCAGTGGCATGGAAGAGCCTTCTCTGTAAGGCTAGGAGTTCTACTTCCAAACGATGTTTGGCATTGGATCCCTTTTTCTTTGTTTTTTGCTTCCCATGTTGCAATTCCTCTTTTAGTGTTCATCTAGTTGGGCTTGGCTTCTCCTAAGGCATTTTGTTGGTTGGCACTGATAGCTAAGATTTCTATCTCTAGTCTCTAGGTGTATAATCTGAGGAGGGGAATCTCCATGGAATCCTTCTTTGACAATTTTTCCTTATGTGAGAAGGAGGAAGAGTCAACCAATCATCCTTTTTTACATTGTAATGTTTCCTCCTCACTTTGGTATACTTTCTTTCAAAAGTGTGGAATCGCTTGGTGCTTATTTGGATTGCTTATTGAGATGGTTGGTGCTTGGAGGGTTAACCATTTTTCAATTATGGTTTTCTATTAGGGAGGATTAATCCCTTTTGCTATTTTCTAGTCAATTTGAATGGGTTAGAGATGACCATCTGTTCAGGGGTTCTTCATTGTCTTTTAAGGCAATTCTTGAATTGCCTACTTTGAGAATAGCTAAATGGGTGATGATTACAAAAGAATTTGAGAATATTTCTTGATCGGCCCGTTTATTCGCTCGCGAGACTACTGGGGTTAGCAGACGTGGGAGTCCGTGGGGCTGAACCCTTTTGTGACCAGAGACAAAGCGAACATCAACTTTTTTGTGTACAGGTATGCCAAATTTTTTACTCTACTTGGAATTGTTAAGTGATGCTCCATAGATCCACCTTCACAAGTAGAAAAGAAAATTAACTTTTTTCTAACTTTCATTGCACATGTGTTAAAAAAAGAGACATGATTTATTTTGAATGCTGTGAAAGGCGATTTTCATTTGTTTACCCTGAAAAGCGATGTTGTTATCGTGAAAGGTAGTATTTTTGCCGTGAAAGGTGGAATTTTTGCCGTGAAAGGCGATTTACAATTCTTATCGAAGAGAGAAGACAAGAGTTGTGATTTTTATGTCTCTTCAAAAAATACAAACTACAATGAAAAGTAAGAAAAGGAAATCTAACTTTTCAGGAGATTGCGGGGATTCGTTCAGACTGACGATCTCAAGTCATGTTTAGACTTCGCCGTCATCTTTCAAATGAGAACAAGTGATGCTTTTGATTTGCTTGGACCGGCTTGAACCTCAAATTTTTAGAGGATAAAGACCAAGAGTAGGTCCTATCTCCAATAAAAAGCTAAGTAGATGGGTTGAAAAGTCACCTCTAAGCCATTGAGATAGAAGGAGAAGGCCTTGTGGGGGTGGTTGATGTGTATTCCCGCAAGTATACAGTTGTCTCAAGTAATATAGACTATGGTAGTCCAAATATCGTTCCCACGAGAATCGTTACAAGGAAAATAATAATGATAAATGAAAATGAGTATCAACTCGAATATAGCTAACAAATGCAAATGGAGATAACAAAAACAATGGAAACAAGAAACAAGATAATAACAAGGGAAATAGAAATACAAACTAAAATAAAACAAGAAACTAGATAACAAAGAGATGTTAGTAAAAATAGAAAAACTCAAGTGATAACAAACCAAGAAAAAGGTTAGTAACAAGTTAATAACAAAAGTAAAATAACAAAGTTAATACAATAACAATTGAGAAATGTTAGATAGATCAAGTAAATAAGTGTGTGAAAATAACAAGTGAAAAATAGAAAATGAGTAGATGGAGATAAAGAAATGTGCTAAAGTAGTGTAAAATCAAAGGTGGAATTAATGGTGTGAATAGAGAAATAGAGTGTGAGAATTAAAAGAAGTGAATAAGTGTGTGGGAATGTGAATAGAATCAAACTAAAGTGAGTAAAATAAGCAACAAGCAATACTAATGGATAGATTGAACCATCTAAAATCCACCAAGTGACACTAATCCAACACAAATGCTCTTCTCTTTTCCCAAAGAAACACTCAAATCTAATGACAAATCAATGCTAAGATTTGGAAAATATAACTTTAAAGCTCTAAGATTGAAATTAACAAGCTAATAGCCAAGATTTTCTTTCCTTCATAAAAGAAAAGATTCCTAATGACTATCTATAAAAAAAAATAAGCATAAACCATTAAAAGATATTAACTCCTAAGCACGATTTATCAAACCTAAGCATAGATACTAAAAAGAACGCTAATATAGAAACTAAGCATGGAAGGTTGCACAATGCAATGAAGAAAAATCTACTCAAACATATTAAGCACATAAACAAAGAAAAAATAAAGAGTATAAGCAAAAGGAATAGCATCAACTTAGCTTCACCTAGAAGACCTAGAAGATCCAATCAAAAGGATTAGCCACCCATTGGAGAAGATAAAGCTTTCATTTCCATTCTAGATCTTAAATTTTTACAAATCTTTCCTACTTTCTCTCTACAATTGCTCTCAATTACATGAATAGCTTAGGTAAAGAGGAGGAGGTCCTCCTTGCTTGTGTATCTAATGCCTAGAGCTCCCTTCCTTATATAGAAACATTTGCCTTGCTCTCTTTTGGTTTCTTTCCAATGTGGGACTTCACAAGAATGGAAATATGGACATATGTATGTGATTCCCATTTTAGAAAATAGTTTATAGATTAAAGTGCAATTTTGACCTCCGAAACGTCCGAATTGGGAAACATATTGTGAAATATGATTTGTAGATCTTTGAACGAGCTTTCCAATGCTTCTGAGATCACCTCAACCGGACATATAAGTAAAAAGATGTGGTAAAAAAACCAATCAAGGTCTATTAATTTTTTTCTTATTATTGGCCTAACTTTGTCATTTCTCCATCCTATTGCTTTTCAAACTTATCCTTACTCTCTTTAATTATTGAATCTCAACTTTAATCTTCAAATTAATTTTCAATTAATACCAACAAAGAAAAATTAATATAATTGAGAGTATTTTCGAACATGTTGTATGGAAGCCATTAGAACTCATATAAATGAATATAAATAGCCATCTATAATGGAAAGATATGAGCAAAGATGATGGGAAATGAATTTATGATTTTTATGCTAAAAATAGTGTTTTAAGTTCTTTTATCTTTGAAAACTCATAAAATAATGCTATAAAAGTGTATCTTTTGTGAACTCATCAATGGCACCCGAAGGGACTTTGGTCACCTTATAGTGGTGGTCGCTGCAAAACTTCGTCAACGGAGGAGAGGTTGTTGTAGCAACTTTTGCAGAGTTTTTCCGTGTTCTTTTTTGTCCTATTTTTCCGAGTTTTTGGGATTGGCCTTTTTCGGATCCTTGAAATGGTGGAAATGGCCTCATTTTATAGGTTTTTGGTGGCTATGAGAGGAGTTCATGGGCTTTAAATGCATTAATTGCATTAATGCTCCATGATGGGAGGAGTTACAAGTTTTTAAATTTGTATTTTTGTAACTCCCTTTTCTTGGCTTTTGATTGGCCGTTGGAGAGTAATAAGTTTTTAATTGCCTTTAAACTCTATGATGGGAGAAGTTACATAGTTTAATGCCATCATTGTGGTTGACTTGTAACTCCCATTCCTTGGCTTCTGATTGGGCCATCCAAAATAATGAGTGATTGGCCACATTAATTTGTCATAAAGTGGATAATTAACTGCATTAAGTGGCCGCCAAGGCATTTGAAGAGTCGCGGGCTATGCCGCGTCTTTTGGAATTCTACTCGCGATGTAGGAAGCCTTGATCACCGATGGATTTTCATGCTGATTGATGTCGGATGATCATGTAATTTCAGACATTAATTGCTACCAATGCGCTGTTACCATCTGTCCTATCGATTTCTCGATCGATCGGGCAAAAAGTGTGCTTTCTTGGTTGGCCGGTTGGCGATTTTGAAGCATTCGATGATGTCTTATGACTTCGAAGGTGGATCCATGATGTTGACGAGGATCGACGGATCTCGTACCCTGAAAATCAGATTTTTGAAAAATCACAGAGGCCAAATATCTCGGAACGCGAAAAGGGACCCAAAGATGGGTTTTCATAAAAAATCCGGCTACTCAGATCTCCAGGTCACTGGCGACCATGGGGCATTTTTGCCCCTTTTAGTCACCTTTTTCAGTTGTTTTCTGGTTTTTTCCATTCCTTTCTTCTTTCATATTTTTCTTGGAGTTTTTGCACATGTTTTGGCATGATTTCTCTACAGAAAACTCGACAAGAAGCCATGCAGATCAGATGGCAAAGTTTCTGATTTTTTGGGAAAGCCGAAGACATTGTTGCGCAGAGTTGTTGATTTGTCGTAAGAAGTCAAAACTAGGTCAAACGATGTCGGAATGACCTAAAATTTGAGGTCAAGCCTCCTAAGCGATAAATAAGACCAACCACAGGCTTTTATTTGAGTTTTGAAGTCGTGTGGGGTCATATTGCCAGTAGACTTGATTTTGTCGCGAAGAAGATGCTGCGCTTTGATGTACTGTAAACCGATGTCCGATTGACCTGAAATTTGACAGGGAGTCTATTGGAGTCATTTCAACATTAGCTCCGATTTGAAAATCATGGTCCCGTGGGGCTTCGCTGATGGGAGGCCTGATTTAACTTCCAGGAGTCAAAGCCTTGTCAAATGTTATCGGAATGACCCAGTACTTGACATGTAGCCCCTTGGAAGTATTTTGAAATCACCTATGTGTTTTGTTTGATGAGTAATGGCCTCGGTAGTTCTCGCCGCCGAGAGGCTTGGTTTTGCTGTTTGAGGGTTGATGTAGAGCCAAATGTTGTCGGTTCGGCTTGAAATTTCGCATAGAGCCATTTAGAAGTATTTTGAGACCATCCATAGGCTCTGATTGAAGATCTGATGTCCTCGATGCTATTACCGCCGAGAGAGCTGACTTTGCTTCACCTTTTTCCTTTTTGGGCCAAACGGTGTTGGAATGGCTAGGAATTTGACGTAGAGCCTTCTAGTGGCATTTTGAGGCCAATTGTGTGCTTTGTTTAGTAAATTTGGGTTTCCAGCTTCACCGCCTCTGAGAGGCCTTGTTTGGCTGCTAGAAGAGTGGATTTAGGCCAAATGATATTGAAATAACCCGAAACTTCATGTGAACTCTTCTCATGTCTTTTTTGAAGAATTTACAGTTTTTGTTTGATTTTGACAAAATTTGATGCTTGAAGTAGCATTGTCTATTTGTGGTAGGATGTGGCTTCATGTAGTTTTTTTATGTTGAAAGTGTATGAAGAGGCAAAGTGACATTTTTGGTGTCAACATTTCTTTGGATGCCAGTTTTCACAATTGGGAAGCTTCTATGAGGCCTGGTCCTACTAAGAAAAGACTTTCATGAGGTAGAGCCCTCCTTCGACGGGCAACTTAAAGTTTAATGTGGATGGCATGGCCAGAGGCAAGCTCAGGTTGGCCAGTATTGCAATGTTTAACATAATTGCAGAGGGAAAATTCTTTATATATTCTCTAAGCATGCGGGGTAATAAAGAATCAAATGAGGCAAAAGTTTTGGCTATTCTTGAAGCTCTCAGAGTTTTCTCTCGTACTTCATGGATTGTTAGTGGCGAAGAGTTTCGTCCAATGTTGTGGCATGGATTTCTTCAACGGGTGTGGGACCTTAGAGACTACATTTTCATTTCAATGAGATTGAGCCCTTGGTACTTCACTAGATATTGTCTTTTGGCATGTGGGTCATTTGGTTAATGGTTTTGCAGATGTTCTTAAGCGAGGAAGTTCTAGACTTTCTCCTTTGGATGCTTCAATTATGTAAATCTCTCTCTCTCTCTCTCTCTCATTTTTGTTTCAGGTGCCAGTTATAGGGCTCTAACATAGTGCTTTCGGGGATCTTATACAGTACTTGCCTTTATCTTTGTATGTTAGTGTAATCTTCTTCTGTAACACATTATTGTCACTTTCCAATAAATTAAAAAAACTATACTGAAGTAGTGAATGGTAATGCTTAAATCAAGATGACGAGATTTTTGGTCAAAAGAAATGAATATTATATATACCATCCTTGCTCGGCTGAAATCTTTTTGGACAAAACTTGAACAGAAAAGGGAAGCCAAATAGGGAGAACACCAAGCAGGACTAAAATTTGGACCTAAATCTTTTAGTAGGGGTGGGTTTTTAGATTCAGTCACCTGAAAGAACCAAAATGTTTAGGTATGCTTGGGTAATCTAAACCTTAATTAATGACTGTAAATGATTAAAAATCAGAAATCACATTAAAATTATACACTTCTTGCTTTATTCAATTTTTCACCCCAAAGACCAAAAGAATACAATCGTAGCTTCGACATAAAATATCATATTAAGCTAAACACTTCTTATTTTATTTTTTTTTTCCTCAAAAGGCAAAATACATACATTTATATTGTTGACACCAAAAATGTCACTTTGCCTCTTCAACGTCAAAAGCTACGTAGAGCCACATCCTACCACAAATAGGCAAATGCCACTTCAAGCATCAGATCTTGTCATAATCAAATAAAAATTACAAGATCCTTCAAAATAGCCAAAAGAAGGGTACACATGAAGTTTCGGACCATTTCAACATCAATTGGCCTAACTTCGTTCTTCCAGCAGCTGAGCAGGAGCTCTCGACGGCAGTGAAGCCAGAGACCCTGACACACAAAACAGAGCACACAATTGACCTTAAAATGCCACTAGGAGGCTGTACATCAAATCTCAGGCCATTCCGACATTGTTTGGCCCAAAAAGGAAATAGTTGCAGTAAAGTCAGCTTTCCCGACGGTGACAGTGTCGAAGACATCAAATCTTCGATCGGAGCCTATGGATGGTCTCAGAATACCTCCAAAAAACTACATATCAAGTTTCAAGTTAAACCGACAACGTTTGACCCTCCATCAACCCTCGAGCAGCAAAATCAAGCCTCTTGGCTACGAGAACCACCGAGACCATCACTCATCAAACAAAGAACATGGGTGACTTCAAGATACTTCCAAAAGGCTCAACGTCAAATTTCAAGTCATTTCGACAGCATTTGACCCAGCTTTGACGCTTAGAAATAAAAAATAGGCCTCCCGGCGGTGGAGCTCCTTGGGACCATGACATCCAAATCGGAGTTAATGGATCGTCTTAAAATGACTCCAATAGTCTCCTTGTCAAATTTCTGGTCAATCGGACATCGGCTGATCGTACATCAAAGCACGACATCTTCCCCCGACAGAATCAAGTCTACTGGCGACGGGACCCCACACAACTTTGATGGACCCATCTTTTTCTTTCTTGCCTTCCTCCGTCCCGGGTCCGCCGGGGAGAAAAAAAGAGCAAGCATCAATATTTTTTTTATACGGGTATGCCAAATCGTTTCACCTTCACAAGTAGAAAAGGAAATCAACTTTTTTCTAACTTTCCATTGCACATATATTTTAAAGAAAGAGACAAGGTTTTAAAATGCCGTGAGAGGCGATTTTGTTTAATTTGCCGTGAAAGGCAGTTTTGTGCCGTAGAAGGCGATTTTGTGCCGTAAAAGGCAGTTTACAAATCTCATCAAAATGTAAAGACAAGAAATGTGATTTTTATGTCTCTTTAAAAAAATACACAGTACAACAGAAAAGTAATAAAAGGAATCTGACTTCTCAAGAGATCGTGGGGACTCGTTCAGATCGACAGTCGAGAGTCATGTATGGGCTCCGCCATCGTCCTTCAGATGAGAACACTTAATGCTTTGATTCACTTGGCTTGGCTTGGACCTCAGATTTTTAGAGGACAAAGACCAAGGGAAGGTCTTATATCCAATAAAAAACCAAGGAGACGGGCTGAAAACCCGCATCTAGGCCATGTTGGATAGAATAAGAGAGGAGATCTTGGAGGGGGGCGGCCCCCCAAGGGACTTTGATCACCTTGTGGCGTTTTCTTGCAGCAGAGTTTCTTCAGAGTAGCTGAGCTTCTTTGCACAGAGATTTCTCTGAGAGTTTTTAGCAATTTTTTGGGGATTTTTCAGGACCACTTCAGACAATTTTTCTGGACCCTTTCTCCTTGGAATGACCGCCTATTTATAGGCTTTTGGTGGCCATTAGGAGGGTTTTATGGGCATTAATGGTATTAGTGCTCCATGATGGGAGGAGTTACAAGATTTAATTCTTTATATTGTAACTCCTTTTTCTTGGATTTTGATTGGCCGATGGAGAATAATGGGCATTTAATCTCCATGATGATGGGAGTTTCATGATTAATTACCATGATTAATCTCTATAATGATAGGAGTTACATGGTTAATTGTCATGATTAATTGGACTTGTAACTCCCATTTCTTGGCTTCTGATTGGGCCGTTCAAAATAATGAGTTAATGACCCTAATAAATTGCCATAAAAAGGGTCATTTAACTTCATTAATTGGCTGCCGAGTCGCTTGAAGATTCGCGGGCCGCGCCGCGTCTTTTGGAATTCTTTTTGCGATGATCATCGATGGACCCGTACGTTGTTTGATGTCGGATGACGATGAAAATTCAAACATTAGTTGACACCAATGGGCCGATAACATCTGTCCAGTCGATTTCTTGATCGGTCGGGCAGAAAGTGTGCTTTCTTGGTCGGCCGGTTGGCAGTTTCGGAGTGTCCGATGATGATCAAATGATTTCGATGGCGGATCTGTGATGTTAACAGATCGACGGATATCATGCCTCGAAAATCAGATTTTAAGAAAATCACAGGGGCCAAAAATAGCGAAACGCGAAAAAGAACGGAAAAACAGCACTTTTGGCGGAAATCCGGCGACCCGGATTTCCAGGGTCGCCGGAGACCATGGGCCAAGGTCGCCGGCGACCTTGGACTTTGGTCTATTTTCCGGTCGCCTTTTGGTCGCCGTTTCTTGGTCGTTTCTCAGGGTTTTCCGCTTCTGTTTTCTCCTGTATTTTTCTTTGATATTTCTCCTCATTTATTGGATTGATTCCTCTAAAAAAACCCGTCGAAAGGCTATGCAAATCAGAGCACAAAGTTTCCTATTTTTTGGAAAAGCCGAAGACTCTGTAGCCGATTTTCCGCCAAGAGTTGAAACTGGGTCAAACGATGTCGGAATGACCTGAAATTTGAGATGAAGCTTCTTGGGCATTAGATAGGACCAACCATGGGCTTTTATTTGAGTTTTGAAGCTGCTTGGGGTCCCGTCGATGCTTGACTTGATTTCACTGTGAGGAAGATGTCGAGCTTTGAGGTACGGTCATCCGATGTCCGATTGACCTGAAATTTGACGGGGAGCCTATTGGAGTCATTTTGAGATGATCCATTAGCTCTGATTTGGGTGCCATGGTCCCGGGGAGCTTCGTCGCCGGTAGGCTTGATTTTGCTTCGGAGCATCAAAACCTGGTCAAACGTTGTCGGAATGACCTGAAATTTGATATGCAGCCCTTTGGAAGCATGCAGAAGCTACTTATGTGTTTTTTTTTATGAGTGGCGACATCAGAGGTTCTCGCTGCCGGGAGGCTTGATTTCGTCATTTGAGAGTTGATGGAGGGTCAAACGGTGTCGGTTTGACTTGAAATCCGACATGGAGCCTTTTGGAGGTATTTTGAGACCATCCATAGGCTCTGATCAAAGATTTGATGTTTTTGACACTGTCGCCGTCGGGAGCTCCGGCTCAGCTGTTGGAGGATTGAAGTTAGGCCAAATAGTGTCGAAATGGCCCGAAACTTCATGTGTACCCTTCTTTTGGCTACTTTGAAAGATCTTGTAGTTTTTGTTTGGTTTTGTCAAGATCTGATACTTGAAGCAGCTTTGCCTGTTTGTAGTAGGATGCGGCTCCATATAGCTTTTGATGTTGATGAGGCAAAGTGACATTTTTGGTGTCAACGGACTCCAAAACTCAAAAAGAAAAAAAAAAGCCTATGGTTGGTATTTTTTACTGCGTAAGAGGCTTCGCCTCAAATTTTAGGTCATTCCGACATCGTTTGACCTAGTTTTGGCTTCTGAAGGAAAATCGACAACAAAGTCTTCGGCTTTTCCGGAAAATAGGAAACTTTGTGCTTTGATTTGCACGGTTTCTCGTCAAGTTTTCTTCAGGGAAATTAGGCCAATAAATGTTCAAAAATGTCAAGAAAATTACCGAAGAAAAAAGAATAAAAAAAATCAAGAAATGGTTGAAAACCGGCAACTAAAAAGGACAAAAGCCCCCATGGTCGCCGGCGGCCATGGAAATCCGGGTCGTTGAATTTTTGCCAAAAAGACCCATTTTTTGGGTCCTTTTCGCTTTTCGAGATATTTAGCCCTTGTGATTTTTCAAAAATCTGATTTTTCAAACATGAAATCCGTCGATCTTCGTCAACATCACGAATCCGCCGCCGAAATCATGGGATCATCATCGGACGCTTCAAAATCATCAATCAGCCGACCAAGAAAACACACTTTCTGCCCGATCAATCTAGAAATCAACTGGACAGATGTTACCGACCCACTGGTATCAATTAATGTCTGAAGTTGCATGGTCATCCGACATCAATCAACATGAAGATCTATCGGCGATCAAGCCCCCTACATCGCAAGAAGAATTCCAAAAGACGTGGTAAGGCCCGCGACTCTTCGCGCACCCTGCGATCACTTAATGCAGTTAAATGACCCGTTTTATGACAAGTTAATGTGGTCATTAACTCATTATTTTGGACGACCCAATCAGAAGTGAGGAAAAAGGAGTTACAAGTCCAAGCAATCATGACATTAAATCATGTAACTGCCCTCATCATGGAGTTTAAAGGCAATTAAATGTCCCTTACACTCCATCGGCCATTCAAAAGCAAAAAAACTGGAGTTACAAAATCATGAATTAAAAACTTGTAACTACTCCCATCATGGAGCATTAATGCAATCAATGCCCATAGACCCTCCTAATAGCAACCAAAAGCCTATAAAAGGGGGATTGGAACCCAGAAATCAAGGTCCAGAAAAACCCAAAAAGAATCCCAAAAATCAACAAACTTCTGCAAAAGTTGCTACAACAACCTCTCCTCCGTCGAAGAGACTCTGCAACAACCACCACAAGGTGACCAAAGTCCCTTGGGGGGGCCACCCTCCCTAAGGCCCTCTCCTTCTATCCACATGGCTTAGACGTGGCTTTTCAGCCTGTTTACTCAGCTTTTATTGGATATAGGACCTCTTCTTGGTCTTTATCCTCTAAAAATCTAAGGTTAAAGCCGAGCCAAGCAAATCAGAGCATCCTCTGTTCTCATCTGAAGGATGTTGGCGAAGTCCATACATGACTTGCGACCATCAATCTGAACGAGTCCCCGCAATTGACTAAGAAGTTAGATTCCCTTTTCTTGCTTTTCGTTGTATTTTGTATTTTCTAAAGAGACAAAAATATCATAACTCTTTTCTTTCATTATTAATAAGAATTGTAAATCACCTTTTACGGCAAAAATCACCTTTTACGGCACAAAATTGCTTTTCACGACAAAACAAAATGAAACGGCCTCTCACGGCATTCAAAAAATTATGTCTCTTTTCTTAAATATATATGCCATGAAAAACTAGAAAAAAATTGATTTCCTTTTCTACTTGTGAAGGTGGATCTCCGGACTACCACTTCTAAATTCCAAGTAAAGTAGAAAATCCGGCATACCCGTAGAAAAAATGTTGATGCTCGCTTTTCTCCGCCCCCCGGGCATGAAAGGGTTGGGCTGTGAGGCCCCACCCCTTGTGGTCCCTCAATTTGTTTTGAGTAATTATTAATATGATATTATCTATCTTAATATGCTAATTAATAGGAATTAGTAGAATAGTTATTAATACTCCTAAACCTTAGAATTTAGCTTTTATATAATTCTTTATAGGTATGAGGTGCTTATTGTAAATTTAGTAGGGTTTTAATTAGATTAGGACTTAGCTAATAATTAGATTTAATAAGAGGGGTATTGTGAGTTAGGAAGCTTCTAGAAATCCTGCCTAAAGACCTATTTACCCATAGCCTTATCTTCTCCCCATTTAAAACTAAACTACCATTTTGGTAATTGTCCTAAACCCTAATCTATATAAACACAACTATTGCAAATGTAGCCTAAAACCCGGGTAAATGAGAGATGAGAGTGAATTAGGGTTTTAGGCTACATTTGCAATAGTTGTGTTTATATAGATTAGGGTTTAGGACAATTACCAAAAGGGTAGTTTAGTTTTAAATGGGGAAAAGATAAAGCCATGGGTAAATAGGTCTTTAGGTAGTATTTCTAGAAGCTTCCTAACTCACAATACCCCTCTTATTAAATATAATTATTAGCTAAGTCCTAATCTAATTAAAATCCTACTAAATTTACAATAAGCATCTCATACCTATAAAGAATTATATAAAAGCTAAATTCTAAGGTTTAGGAGTATTAACAACTATTCTACTAATTCCTATTAATTAGCATATTAAGATAGATAATATCATATTAATAATTATTCAAAACAAATTGAGGGCCCACAAGGGGTGGGTCCTCACATGGGCCCCACGAACTCTCACGTCTGCTGACCTCGGTAGTTTCGGGACTGAAGAGAAGCCGGGTCCATCACATACCTTGGACACTAGCTTTGAGAAATATGCATAAAACACCATCTAATATAATGCGAACTCCAATTTCAGTACTGCCCCAAACAAACAAAGAAGCATGATGACAATCCATTCTGCCAAAACCAGATGACTTAGCAATTTAGGAAATATTCAAAGACTATCAAACATAATATGTATGGGGCGCACCGTGATCCCTCTCCCCTAAAGGTATTCTTCTGTCTCTCATGATCCCCGTCTCTCTCTCCTTCTCTCCTCGCACTGTCTCTCGTGTGCAGAATCGTGCTTGGCTTTTTTTGACTTTTGGCTGGTTGGGAGCAAGTGGGTTTTGTTTGGTCAGATTGCAGGTTAAGATGGGCGCATGGTGCCATTTTTACACTTTTTTAAGAAGGTGGGCCCATATACATGCAATTTCTAATGGTAGGCCCATATGTTATTGACAATTAGGGTCAAGCCTAGCACGACCCATACAACGTGGGCACCATGGCCCAGCATGACCCGTGCATTGGCCTGGCTGGTTCGGGCCACAGTAAGATAGGCTTATAACACTTCCAAAGAAAAAAAACCATCCCTCATCAAATATTTGGACCGTAAAAATCGTTCCTTAAAAAACTTTCATCGCACCTTTTGTTTTTTGAAATGCTCCCTGCGTGCGGTAATTCCCCCCTCCCTCGTTCTCCTTGCACCATTTGAGACCATATCGTGAAACAAAAAAAATAAAAATAAAGAAAAAATATGAATCTGCAGGTCCTCCGCCCTCACCTCCTCTCACCCCCCTTGGGTCTGCAGGCCATTGGCCCCCATCTCCTCCCCACCACCCCCACCACGTCCAGGCCCAGGCCTTCATCCTCGTCTCCGCCGACAACCTCTCCTCCATCTCCCCTCCCCTCCTCTCCCTCCTCCTCTCCCTTCATGGTGATCCTCCCTCCTCCGATGATGAAGACGACCCATACTCGCCGCCCTCCATTCCTTCGTATCCTCCCTCTCCCTACCTCCCCTAGCCCCATCCACCGCTCTGGAGCATCACCAATAATGAAGAGAGAAAAACCCACTTTCTATTTGGGTTCTGTAAATCGAGAGCAACCACCACAGAATGGTAGATATCAACCATATCGCTAAATGATAAGAAAAATGACAAAAATGCACCAAGAGGACCCCTCCCGTCTATACTATGCTACTAGGACCTCATCAGTGGTATGGGGTCCTATGGTGCTTTTACCCGTAAAATCCTCTAAAATGAATTTACTCTGTGTGTTTGGATAACATTAAGTAAAAAAAATTGCCAATTTTTATTTTTGTGAACCATCCACTCTAAAATAATAAAACTGGATGGTACCTTTGGACAAATCTCATAAGGGTCACCCACATCTAGGATGATGGAAATTTCCATTCAATGGACCCCACTATTAGTAAATCATTGTCGGACTACTTGATGGGATCATGACACATAAGATTGATCACCCTGACTAATATCTATGGAAACCATATTTTTATTATCAGGCCCACCCTAATTGGGTGCACGCTATGCTTTTGACCTAACCATCTATTCAAAAGCCTTCAATTAGATGGTAAAAAATATCCCTCATTGGGCACCACCAGTGATTGTCTTTTTAGACATGGTAAGATGTCTCTGGCCATGGGATGTTGTTTCTAACGTTAAAATAAATGTTCACACTAATACAATGCAATCTTTACCCTAAGGTAATTGTTAGTTTTGATGTGATTTTATTGTTAAATTGAAGATTAATTATTTTAACTCTTTGATTTTCTTTTGAATAGAGAAATAAATTATCATGAATCCTAATATATTATTCTACTAATTTGGTGATTTGTTATTAGCACTAGCCAACGACTCTCAACGATCCAGGGCTTTGATACTTGATACCCACACTAGCAAATGTCTCTCATTGAAAATATGATAAAGTGTAGGGAGGGGTGGGTGGGTGGGTGCATGTGATAATCTATACCCACACTAATCAAAGATAAAAGAAAATAGAATTGATTTTCTCCATGACCCATGTATGTAAAAATGCTTTCCATCTATTCTACTAAAATTATATATTTATTAAATCAGCAGCCCTCTTCACCAAAGAGTGAGACGTGGTGCTCCCTTTTGGGGTTTCACAATGGCGTGTAGCACACCCAATCCTTATTGTAACTTTATCTCTTCCCAAATCTGATTATTTCCCTAAATTTCGTTTTCATTTAATATTTTAAGAGGATTTTACAGAAAAAAAAAAAAAAACACTTTAGGTGACCAGTGGGCCTAAAAGATCATTTTAACCGACTTTGCACTAGATCAGTCATTTTGCCTGAAAAGGTGTTTTTTTTTTTTAGCACTTTCAACTAGCGTCCCTAGGGACCTTAGTTTTATGACGCTAAGCGTCCCTAGGGACCCTGCAGTGCACACAAATCAGAACAAAATAGGCGTATTTCCTTGTGTTTTGTTGTCAACAAGTCTATTTTCCTTTACCATGTTTGTCTGCACCCATTTCTTCCTCCCAACCGTCCAACTGTGGTCCCCTCCAACATCCTCTTCGTTTGCTGCGCCTGCTCCGCGCCCTCCTAACAACTGTGGTCCCCTCCCACATCCTCTTTGTCGAACGTATGTGCTGTTGGATGCTCCCCTTTGGCCTTTTCTGAGTCGTCCGTGCTTGATTGTCGTCTAGGTTGGGCCCTTATTGCGTCTCCATGCCTTTAGGTTTGGTTAATGTTTCCTCGTGGTAAACATATACTCTCCACTCTAAAATCGCTTTTTAAAAGGGTCACTTTGTCTTCCTTGTGTAGCATTACCCCTCATAGCAAGAAAAATGCCCTAAAAATAGCATTTGCCCTTTCTGGAAGACAATGGGCAGAGACAAATGCATGATTTGCTTTCTATTGTTTATGGTTCTTAATCGCTTGCCAAAGGCAAATGCATGATCTCATTTAAATTGTTTTCAGTTCTGAATCGCTTGCTAAATACAAATGCATGATCTGGTTGTCAACGACAAATGCTCATGTAAATTAGGAATCACATTGTAGTCCAAAATAGGATTTATTTTTGAGAACCTCAGTGTTGGAAATAGGTGGGCCTCGTGGATAGGTTTACAAAACTTTTGACCCGCTTAACGCAGGGATTAAGTATCCATAAGACTTCAAAACCCAATCCAAGATCCATGGTCTTTTTCTCATGATCATGTATGATAGAAAACTCTATCTAGAAGATAGAAACAACAGCAAAGAAGCAACCACGAAATCCACAACAAACAAGGAAGTAGATTATACCTTGGGAGCTCGGTTGTGCTCTAATGGAGAAGTTGATCTCTTTCTTTAATGAAGAACTCTTCTACAAATCAAATCAGAATCTCCAAGACCCAATTGTCTTCCACGCTATGACCCGTCTCAGATCTCTTTCTTCAAGAAGATAGGTGGGATCTCCAAGAGAAAAGCCAACTATAACTTCTAGGGAAAAACCCGGAAGAGAAACTAGAAGAGAGAATAGGAGTGCAACACTTGCACAAGGGGGCTTGGGCGTGTATTCCTATAAGGGAAGGTGCCTTGGACGTCCAACCCTACTCCTCTATTTATATCCTTTGAAACGCCCTCTTACTAATTAATATAGAAGTCTCACTTCCATAAGAATTAGTAACTTACTCTTCCTACTGATACCACTATTAGAAGTCACACTTCAAGTAGAAATAGTAACTTTGAGTTCAAGTAGAATTAGAAATGATCTAATCTTGGGCTAGCGTAGGGACTACTAGGGATTCCATAGAAAGCTGGTTCCAATTGCGACATCGCGACCTCACATCTCATGTGCAATCAGGGCCCACGGTTAATTGCAAATAACTCCACTATATAAATGCAATTGAACTTCAGTCTTAGGAATAAATTACAAGAAGACCCTAAACTTCCCTATCACCATAAGTAGGCCTCTCTATCAATATCCATGGATCAATTGGACTAAACTTGTCTCAGCAATTTAGATCCACATCTTATTATCCTTGAGACCCAATCAATCACAGTGATCATCAGTACCATCCAATTAACTCTTAATTGAAATGGGTGCGCACTTACTATTGATAAATCCATTAATTGGCACAAGGGGAAAATAGAGATAGATTCCATCTTGACCATTAAATGTTCCTACAGTCCTACTGCCACTTACCCAAGACACCAAGGTGCTGACCTACAGTTGGCCTCACTCATTGATGACTCAAAGTAAATGAATAAATAGAGACTTTGGTTCATCAATGTCTCAGGATTAAGAGCTTATTGTTAGGGAATTATGAGAGCAGACCTTAAAGCAAAGACAGTATTTCATAAGCTGCTTCTCATGGTTCTTCAATACATCCAATGTACCAGCACAATGATCCAAAGTCTTACACTCTGATGATCGAGACAGATCGCACTATCTCATAGTGATCATAATGTTGTAACCTTATCAGATGAGATGCTCAATCTCATCACTGGTTGTGAAGTTATTTAAGTATAAGATTTGTGAGACATGTCTCCTGTAAGTGGATGTCATCCACACACATGTATTACATCTAATATACTTGTGGACTACGGTTCATCTCATGAACCATCATGTCATTCGTATTGGTTATGTGTAACTAAGTAAATAAAACACCATTCATCTCATGAAAGGAAAGCATGATTATATTGATATAAATCAATTTATTACATCATTCACTAGATTGAGACCATATAATCTAACAATCTCCCACTTGTGCTCAATGCCAGTCAAGGTTGCATTTTATGCCCATCCCGTCCATATGTTGCTCAAAGACTTTGGTGGTCAAAGGCTTAGTAAAGGGATTACGAGATTATCCGCAGATGCTATCTTGGTGATGGCAATGTCACCTCTCTGCATAATCTCTCTGACCAAATTATATTTCCTCTATACATACTTTTGGCTTTTATGGTTTCTGGGTTCCTTGGACTGTGCGACTGCCCCGCTGCCGTCACTGTAAACTGTGAGCGGCTATTGCACCAAAGGTACCACTCCAAGTTCCATAAGGAATCTTTTGAGCCAAACGGCTTCCTTAGCTGCTTCACAAGCCGCTACATATTCTGCCTCCGAGGTGGAATCAGCGGTACATTCTTGTTTAATACTTCTCCAGCTGATAGCTCCGCCGCCAAGCATAAACACATACCCAGAGGTTGATTTCATGGAGTCCGTATCTGATATGAAGTCAGAATCTGTGTAACCGACTGGAATTAAGTCATCACTGCCGTAAATCAACATGTATACTCTAGTCCTTCTCAAGTATTTGAGAATACACTTCACAGTAGTCCAATGGTCGGATCCTGGATTAGACCGATATCTGCTAACTAAGCCAACTACGTGACAGATATCCAGTCTAGTACAAAGTATAGCATACATGAGGCTACCAATGGCCGAAGCGTATGGCACTTCTCCCATCTGATCCTTTTCCTGAGGTGTCTTAGGACACTAATCGTTGGAAAGGTGAACTCCATTTCTAAAAGGTGTGATACCCTTCTTGGAGTTTTGCATTGTAAACCTCACTGGCACCTTGTCTATATACGTAGCTTGTGATAAGCCAATCATCCTATTTTTCCGGTCTCGATTGAGTTTGATCCCTAGGATGTAGCTAGCTTCTCCCAAGTCCTTCATATTAGAAGTCTTGGCCGACCAAACTTTCACTGTTGACAACATTCCTATGTCTCTCCCGAGGAGAAGGATGTCATCAACATACAATACCAGAAATACTACCCTGTCTCCTGCACTTTTCATGTACACACATGACTCATCCGGATTTTGATAAAAACCAAATAATTTGATTGCCTGGTCAAAACAGATGTTCCAGCTCCAGGATGCCTACTTCAGCTCATAAATGGACGTATGCAGCTTACAAACTCTTTACTCTTGGTTTTTAGCCACAAAACCGTCTGGTTGCATCATATAGATGTCTTCATCAAGATGGCTGTTGAGAAATGTCGTTTTGACATCCATTTGCCAAATCTCATAATCGAGATGAGCCGCAATGGATAAGAGTATCCGAATAGACTTGAGCATGGCTACCAGTAAGAATGTTTCCTCATAATCGATGCCCACTTTTTGAGTATACCCTTTCGCAACAAGCCTGACCTTAAAGGTCTCAACTCTTTCGTTCGGTCCTCTCTTTCTCTTGTAGACCCACTTACCAATAGGTTTAATATTGGCAGGCAAGTCTACAAGTGTCCAGACCTTATTAGAATACATGGACTCCATCTCAGCTTTCATAGCTTATTGCCAATGTCCTAAATCTATGTCATTTATTGCTTCATCATAGTTACAGGGATCTTATTCAAGTTCTTCCGGGATTGCCTTGTAAGACTATCCCAAAAACGAGAACCTATTAGGGGGCCTGACAATCCTCCCACTACGATGAGGCACTGGTGTAACTACTAGGTCAAGTATGGGTGGATTGTTTTCAAGTTCGGTCATATTTGGATTTGGAATTGATCGCTCTTGAATTTCTTCCAAGATAACATTTGTTAATGATTTCTGGTCCATCATATAATCTTCCTCCAGAAAAACCGCATTGGTGCTGACAAGCACTTTCTGCTCTTTGGGATTATAGAATAACCAACCTTTAGTTCCTTTAGGATATCCTACAAAGGTGCACACTTCCAACTTCGATTCCAACTTATCCGTCTTAACCTTTAGCACGTGTGCCGGACAACCCCAAATATGTAAATGTTAGACTAGGCTTTCGCCCAGACCATAACTCCAGGGGAGTCTTAGGTACAAATTTAGATAGTACGAGGTTTAGTATGTACATTGCAGTATCCAAGGCATATCCCCAAAAAGATATAGGTAATCTTAAGAAACTCATCATAGACCCGATAATATCTAAAAGAGTCTGGTTCCTTCTTTCTGCTACTCCATTCTGTTGGGATAGAATCTCATTCTCTGATAAGTATCCCATAAAATCAGCAGAGAGATATTCCTCTTCTCGATCTGATCGAAGAGTCTTGATACTTTTACCTAATTGCTTTTCCGCTTCTGTTCGAAACTCCTTAAACTTTTCAAAAGCTTCGGACTTGCGGTGCATAAGGTATATGTATCCATATCTTGAGTAATCATTTGTGGAAGTGATGAAGTACTCATATCCTCCTCTCGCTCTTACATTTATGGGTCCAAACACATCAGTATGCACTAATTCCAATAAATCTTTTGCCCTATTACCCTTAATTGAAAAGGCTATCTTTGGTCATTTTGCCTTCCATAAGGGATTCGCAGACAAGCATTGGTTCTACTGCCAATGAAGGCAAGATACCATCTTTCACTAGCCTCTCAATCCTATTTAGGTTTATATGACCTAGCCTCAGGTGCTAAAGTTTCGTTGGATTAGATGATGGTCTATTAATTATCTCATACATTGTGAGAGTCATGAAATAAAATTCGTTGGTTACCTTGCCATAACATATAAAAGTACCGTTAATCTTTATGACAACTTCAGTACCAAAAGTAATAAAAACAACTTTTATTCACGAAACTAGAAACAAAAATTAAATTCTGCCGCAAAGACGGTACATATAATGTATTTGACAAAACCTATTTATTATATGAAAAACATAAAGTAATAACTCTTATTGAAACCGTCTCCGCCTTAGCATCAGATCCTAGGTTGACAATGATTTCCCCGCCACTAACCTTCCTGGTTTCTCGGAACCCCTGCAACGAATTACGGATGTGATTAGTCGCACCGGATGTTGGTTTTATGGTCTCAATCCATTAAGATTGATGTTATAAATTGATTAATTTCTTTATTTATCAATATATTCATGTTTTTCCTTTCATGAGATGAATGGTGTTTTATTACTTAAATGCACATAACCAATACAAATGAAATACTGGCTCATGAGATGAGCCGATGTCCATAAGTGTATTAGATGTAACACATATGTATGGATGAGATCCACATGCAGGAGACATGTGTCACAAATCTTATACTTAAATTGATTCACAACCAGTGATGAGATTGGGCATCTCATCTGACAAGGTTACAGTATTATGATCACTATGAAATAGTATGATCTGTCTCGATCATAGGAAAGTAAGATTCTAGATCATTATACTGGTACATTAGATGTATTGAAGGACCATGAGAAGTACCACAAGGATACTGTCTTTACTTTAAGGCTTGCTCTCATAATTCCCTAGCAATGAGCTCTCAACCCTGAGACATTGATGAACTCAAGTTTCTATCTATTCATTTGCTTTGAGTCACCAATGAGTGAGGTCAACTGTAGGTCAACACCTTGGTGTTTTGGGTACGTGATAGTGGAACTGTGGGAACATTTAATGGTCAAAATGGAATCTATATTTTCCCCTTGTGTCAATTAATGGATTTATCATTGGTAAGTGTACACCCATCTCAATTAAGAGTTAATTGGATGGTACTAATGATTACTATAATTAATTGGGCCTCAATGATATAAGATATGGATCTAAATTGGTGAGACAGTTTGACCAATTGATCAATGGATATTGATGGAGGGGCCTACTTGTAGTGATAGGGAAGTTTAGGGTCTTCATGTAATTTATTCCTAAGACTGGAGTTTAATTGCATATATTTAGTGGAGTTATTTGCAATTAACTGCGGCCCGGATTGCACATGAGATGTGGGGTCGGGGTGTCCCAGTTGGAGCCAACTTTCTATGGAATCCCTAGTGGTCCCCACGCTAGCCCAAGATTGGATCTTTACTAATTCTATTTGAACTCAAAAAGGAAAGCTACTATTTCTATTTGAAGTGAGACTTCTAATAGTGGCAATAGTGGAACAAAGGGTTACTAATTATTATAGAAGTTGGACTTCTAATAATAAAGAGAAAGAGGAGTTGCAAAACTATATATAGGAGACACGAGGAGCCCCTTGGACGTCCATGCCTTCATCCCTTGAAGTTCACGACCATCTCCTCCCAGTTTGCAAGAGTTGCATTCTTCTCCTTGCTTTCTCTCCCTTCTAATTCCCTTCTAGTTTTCTTAGTGATTCTAGTTAGTCTTTCTCTTGGAGATTCCACCATCTCTCTTGAGGAAAGAGATCTGAAGCGGGTCATAGCGTGGAAGACGATTGGGCATTGGAGATTCTGATTTTGGAAGAGCTCTTCATCAAAGAGTTGAATCAAGTTCTCCATTAGAGCACAACCAAGTTCCATAGGTATTTTCTACTCCTTGTATGTTGTGGAATTTCGTGGTTGCATATTTAGTGTTGTTTCTATCTTCTTGATAGGTTTGTTTGCTAATCATGATGGTTGAGATTGAGGACATACATCCTGGATTGAGTTTTATTGGTTTTTGGATAGGTGTTCACTACTTCTAGTTGGTGAAAAGTTTTTGAAACCTATCTTAGAGGCCCACCCACTTTCAACACCAAAGTCTACACACCAGGATTCTGAAGTACCAGTTGCAAAACTAACTTCAGAAACAAGTGACTCAATATACCCGAAGTCTTCTTCTTAGACATAAAATCTGGACAGATCCTCCTCCAATGTCCTGTCATACCACAGTGGAAACACTTTCCCTTGGATCCCGAACCCTTAGCCTTGGCCACACCACCAGTAGGACCATTCTCCACCTTAGGACCCTTGGGGACTGATTTCTTTTTGCCTTTTCGACCTTTGTCTTTCGGCTTGGACCTGGCAACTGACTTTTCTGTTATTACGGCAGTTGGCTTTTTCTTCATAATCCCCTCAGTTGTTACCAGCTAGCTAGACAGCTCAACTAGGGTCAGATCCATTTTGTTCATATTATAATTGATCTTAAAATGGTTGAATGAATCCGGTAGTGACTCGAGGATTATGTCAATCTGCGATTCTACATTAATCGCAGCACCCAATACATCTAACTCATTCAATGAGTCCATCATCTTGAGCATGTGGTCCTGTACTTGTGTTCCTTCAGCCATCTTAGTGCTTATAAGCACCCTCATAGCAGCATGCCTAGCAGGCTGCCCTGGTCTGCAAGCATCTCATTTAAGTTTGATATAATATCGTATACAGTCTTATAGGATTGATGTTGGTGTTGCAAAATACTAGACATGGATGCCTGTATATAACATTTGGCCATCTCATCGTCTTTGGTCCATTTAGCGTAAAGGTCTTTCCCGTCCTGTGGTGCATCTGGCCCAGGCTCCTCAAAGGAGGGGGGGGGGGGGGGGGGGGGGGGGGGGATGGTAAGGACATATTTATATCCTGAAGCAGTTAGGGCAATATCTAGGTTCCATTTCCAGTCTACATAGTTGGATCCCACTAACTTATTCTGGTTGAGAATGGTCGCAAGTGGATTGAATGTATTTGAATTCATGCTGAAAAACTGTAGCACATAACCATACATTCATTCAAAGAATATAAATGATATTAGGGTTTAGTATTCTACCAAATTCATGTGAGAATCCTCACAACCACTAAATTCAGAATACATCGGAATCCCAATCCCTTGGGGTATGCCTCCTTGGGGAGTGCGAATACCACATAGATTGGTGCGGATCAAAGTGAATCAAAATTAGGATTAAGACTAACTATCCATGATCCCCATCATTTATTATTTTCTAGGTATCTCATATCAAATAATGTATAACTCCCAATTAGCTTTGGTTTCTAAAATACATGAGGCAAATCCTTGGGGATACTACATCATTATTTTAGTTAAGTGTGACCCACCAATTAGCATTACATGACAACCGTTGTGAGCAGCTTCTCCTTGGGGAGTGGGCCCCCACCCCGTCTCACCAACACTATTTGCAAGGAGATCCATATCTAGTAACCAAACAAATAAAAGCCCTCCGTGGGGAACGGCCATTCTCAAGATTGTGAGAGGCTAATACTTTCCTTACAATAGACCTATGGTGGAAAACCATTGGGATTTCTCAATTTAAATGCCCCGCTCCCACTTAATATTTTAGAATTGAAGATTTCCTTTTAAGGTCTATGGGACCACCATATAAATATCAAATCATATCATGATATGACCAAAGATTGGTTCCATGTCAAGTTATATTTGAGGAAAGCTCAATTTCTAAGATTAGTATTACTAATGGGTCCATCTCATGGGTCCATCAACACTAATTAGAACTCTTTACAAAAATTAATTTGATTTGACCAATTTTTAGTAACTACTTTGTTTGGATCAGATTTGGAAACATTCTATAAAAGCAACTATCCATAAAAAGAAAGTGCATAAAATAGAAACTAGTCCTCTCATCCACATGGCCCAAGTGGAATAGACTTCTTGGACTTCTTAGACTATCCAAAACTTTGGGATTCCTCAAACTCTTTGGGCATCTCCGAAATTCTTTTGGTAATCTTCAGATTCTTTGATTAGGAGTCCAACTTCACTTTCCTTCTTCGTTTCGAACATCACCAGAATTTACGAAATTCAGAAAATTACATAAATTTCTATGCCTCGACAATGAGACTTACATGGTAATCTAATAATGGAATCAAAAGGGCTATAGGAAAATTCACCATGCCTTGCACTTTCACGGGAAACCAAGGAAACCATAATGCCCTTTACACTTAGCCACAAATAAACCAACAACCATATAAAAGAAAGTAAAAGACTTGTGGGCCACGTGGAGAGGACGAAATAACCTATAAGTTAGTATCTCATACAACCATACAAATCACAAAACCAGGATGCCAAACCATGGTGGAAAAACAGGATGCCAAAAGAGATCCGAAACTGAAAAACAGAATTATGCACTGTTGTCCCTATGTACCCGGTCGATTGAGCAGAAGGCTCGGTTGATCGACCTACAGTCACCCGGTCGACCGGGCACAGGGTCAGGTCGACCGGACTGACGAAACTAGAAAATTGGGTTTCCTGTATTCGTGTCCAAAACTCTTCTGAAGGTTCCCAATAGCTTCCTACCATCCTTCCATCATTGTTAAACCCTTTTATGATTATCTAAACATGGATCTACTGTCAAACCAAGCAAATCCAACAAAACTGATCCTGACATAGCCCTCGCTCTATCCTTTTCGTATCTCATGCAAAGATTAGAACAAGCTTACTGATCTAACATAATTAGAGATGAGGTATGGCTCTGATACCAATTGTTGAAAATAGGTGGGCCTTGTAAATAGGTTTACAAAACTTTTGACCCACTTAACACAAGGATCAAGTATCCATAAGGCTTCAAAACCTAATCTAGGATCCATTGCCTCTTTCTCATGATTATGTACAGTAGAAAACTCTATCTAGAAGATAGAAACAGCAGCAAACAAGCAACCACGAAATCCACAACAAACAAGGAAGTAGATTATACCTTGGGAGTTCGGTTGTGCTCTAATGGAGAAGTTGATCTCTTTCTTTGATGAAGAACTCTTCTACAAATCAAAACAGAATCTCCAAGACCCAATTATCTTCCACTCTATGGCCTGTCTCAAATCTCTTTCTTCAAGAAAATAGGTGGGATCTCCAAGAGAAAAGACAACTAGAACTTCTACGGAAAAACCTGGAAGAGAAACTAGAAGGGAGAATAGGAGTGCAACACTTACACAAAGGGGCTTGGGCGTGTATTCCTATAAGGGAAAGGGCCTTGGATGTCCAGCCTACTTCTTTATTTATATCCTTTGGAACCTCCTCTTACTAATTAATATAGAAGTCTCACTTCTATAAGAATTAGGAACTTACTCTTCCTACTAGTACCAGTATTAGAAGTCTCACTTCAAATAGAAATAATAACTTTCCAATTCGTTTCCTTTTGAGTTCAAGTAGAATTAGTAATGATCTAATATTGGGCTAGCGTAGGGACTATTAGGGATTCCAAAGAAAGCTGGCTCCAACTGGAACACCGCGACCTCACATTTCATGTGCAATCCGGGCCCACAGTTAATTGCAAATAACTCAACTATATAAATGCAATTGAACTCCAGTCTTAGGAATAAATTACAAGAAGACCATAAACTTTCCTATCACCACAAGTAGGCCCCTCTATCACTTAAAAGAAATCCAAACCAATCAAAGTAATGGTATCATTTTTTATGAATCCAAATCAAATCTCCCTCCATAAAAGTCGGCCCACTTAAATTTTTTATAATCTAGCGCTTAGAACCCTAATTTATGGGGTCTACGCTAATCTCTGCAAAAACATTTTAACCAAAATCAAGTGTTTTATGACTACTCTACCCAAAAAAAGGTATTTTATGACCATGAAATAATCATGGGACCAATTTACTAATATGATATTCTACCATTTTTACGAACATTGTTCATCTATATATTTTATTTTTATTTTATACTCTATATTCTATTTATTAAAAGATTGTCAGTATGGGACCACATCTCACCCATTAACTTCTAATACATAAGTTACATATTTTCATCATTTTACTTTGCAATTGGTTTTAAATTTTAGTTATTTTACATTGAAAGAAAATCTTTAGTAGCAGCAAAACATGGAATTACTCACAGGAGAAGTGTTGTTTTGGTAGGTTGTTAATCACCATAAATCTTTTTTTTTTTTTTTTTTTTTTTGGAAATGAGGTTTCTTCCGGTGTTATATAATCTGAGAGGACTATTACCACGAGTACGGGCGAAAACCCACAATGGGTGCACCAAGTAAGTTTGAGCCAGGATTCAAGCACAAAATAAGTTTATTGATAATTCTCATTTAAGTGGACATCAAGGAATGGTCCTAGATTAATGATCCAACATCCAAAGTCAGATAGACAGAGAGATGAAAAGAACAACGTCGGATTTATAGATGAAGATAGAATCTGACCGTGAGAAGGAGTTCGGATGTGTGATAGTTTTGAATTTTAACCAACAGTGTGGCTTATATATAGGATATTCATGTGTATTAATCCCTCACAATTTCTGATAAAACGCTAAAGTTTTCACATGCCCCACCTGGTAAGAAAGTATTTGAAGTGCTTTAAATCTCAACGAATGATTGCTACAACACATGTATCATGCTTTTTAACATTTGTACATAATTCTCTTTAGGTAAATACTACTTGGTTGATGCTGATGTTGGTTACAAAAATATGCGACGGTTTCTTTCTTCGTTTCGAAAAATTTGATAATGGCTTCCACATTTTCAAGGCGTTGTCATTCCTCGCAGTAGGGGGAGCATTTTAATAGATAACATTCGTCCTTTAAGGAATGTGATCGAGAGAAGCTTTAGAGTACTCAAAGCTCGATTCTCTATCCTCAAGCAGATGACTCCTTAGCCATTTCATTTACTGCATTGGCCATGTATAATTTCATTAGGAAAGAGGATATGAGTATCAATTATTTTCACAATTTTTAAGGGAAGATGCCCAAATAGAGCATGGCACTGACGTTGAGGAAGAACTGGGAGAAAACACTTATAGATTTGATATCACAGATAGGACAGAGATGGATGCCAGGAGGAATTCAATTGCAGATGCCATTTGGCAAGATGCTTCCTCTTAGGGTTGATTTTCATCGTCTTATATCGTGGCGGTGGTTTCTATCTAATTAATTGAATGGGTTGTGACGATGAATGCATTGAACTTTGCACATGAGGATTGTAAGACTTTTTTAGTTGTGCCATGATTTGTTGGCTTGATGGATTATTATTTTATGATGATGTAAGTTTTAATATGTTTGGAGTGATGGTATGATTCTCAATTTGTTTGAGAGATGGTATCTGGTGGAGTGTGATGATGGAATGATAATGGTTTTTGATGTTGTAATTTTTAAATTGTCTACAAGTTACGGGCCATACTTTGATGGAAATGATTGTATTTTCCAAATGACAGGAGATTATGATGTGATGGTATGGGTGTAGGTAATGGATGTGATGGTATGGGTGTAGGTAATGGATGTGTTTTTGAATGGGTCTATGTTGAATGTGAACTTGAGGGCTCATGTTGCATGTGTTCATGAATAATATATGAAGGTCAAAAATGTACATAAGTTCCTTTTTTTACATAATGACAGAAACTACCCCTCAAAAAAAGAGGCAAACTCTCTAGAAAAAGGCAAATAGAGGGCATACCAAATGGTTTATTTAAAGTAGCTCCGTTCATTACCAAACACAGGAAAAGAATAGAGATGCCAAACAAGGCCATGATCCAATTTAAAAGTCATGAAATAGACGTCCAAGAGATAGCATGCAATGGTTCAAATTAGAACACCCATTTCATATCCTTCAATTGGATGTTTATCATGGATCACCAGGTCAGAGCTCTTACAGAAGGCCAAAAGCTTCACAGGATATGTCTAAAACCTTATATTGACTACAGGTAATTTTGGAGAGGTTTGGGCTAAATTTAAACCACCAGCCCATGATTAATTGTTGCACCATTTAATTTTTAAAAAATCAAGCACTTTTCATAGTTCAGATCACACCACAGAAAGTATCAGATTATTGTGGAATCAAATGTCCTAAAAACCGGAACGAGTGACCAGTACAGCTCAATCCAACTGAGTTTAACCATCCAATTTAACCTGGCTGAACCATTACAAAATAATCAAATAATCAAAATTAATTTGGAAATAGTTAATGTCTGGTCCAACAGTTAACATTCAGCTTTTGCTGCTTTTAACTGCTTTTTCAACAAGATCCCGTATTATAAAAACCAGACTGGTTAGTGGTTAAGGTCACAGTTCAGATCGACCCCGGTTCACCACTGGGTCCTATACGGTGATAACATTGGTTGAACCCAGTCAGTGCACATGGTAAATATATTTCTGATCAATAGTGGGATCATCTGTCGTCTGTGTCTCTAACAATGAGAAGTTTGCCACGGAAAAACTGTCCCCCTCTAATCCACTGTGAACAAGTAATTGCCCACATGATTACCATCTAAATGAAAGAGAAATAATATAATGCAGCGACAATGCCCGTCGAAATCAACATTGTGGGGGCCACTTTTGTGGATGCAATCCATTTTATCAAATCCACCAACCCTGAACCAGGCACCCACGTCCCATTCCAGCAGGACTCAACTACATTATCTTGGGCCCAGGTGACCATTTTCAACAGGTCGCCTTAAGAGTCCTGTTCTTTTGGCTACATTAGATCATTCACTTCTATGAACAAAAATGTATATTTATGATAAATAACCCAGCTTCATAAAACAAGTAATTATCAATGCATTTACTGTTGGTAGAAAAAGAAGCACACCGGAAGAAAATTTTCAAAGTATCAAAAAAATTTGTGATTGTTTCTTTCTTGCCCCCACATGGCCAACTACAGAATTTGACCATGCTGAGATCTCTGTACAGAGAAAACTGGAACAGATAGATAAAAAGTATGAAACGCCTGCAAGATCGGATAAGCTACTAACGTTTGTAAGCGCCCGACATTTTTCTGTATTCCAACATCTCACTTCGGTATCTCTCCTTGTCTTTCACTCCTTTCTCCTGATAAACCTGCATAATGATTATTTATAATGAGAACATCTATGGGACACTAGGTTATTGGCAAACGAAAAGGAAAACTAAGCAAAAGAGCCACGTTTGGCTGCAATGCGAGTAGCGATGGCTAGGAATCTTCAGCTAGGGAAGCAGGTCTCGGGATCAGACCTCAGAGTGAACAAACTGGTTCTAATCTTGCCTGAACTGTGTAATAACCACATGTGAGCAAGCACGCGTGAGGTTCTAAAAAGTGTAAAAATAAGAATGCTCTTAAAGAGGCCATGAGCCTTATGCAGCCAGCCATTCTACAATTTTCATTGGGCTATTGCAATATATGACTCAGAGATCCTCAACCCAATAGGTATTATCTCACCACCATGGAGGCACTGGCTTCTTTCTTTAGAGCCCATGTATTAACATTTCCAGATTTTCAGTTGGCTTCAGTGAGTAGATGACCCTATATTTTCTCCAGAAATCCACAACCCTTGCAAGAGCACAGACTTGAATTCAATGGAACTGATGGTACAAATATAAATGTCGCCATTTGTTCAAATTCACACAATTTTTGAAAAAAAACAAAAAAATCATGTGAGCCAACTCCTTTTTGTTTAGGCAATATAGCTCTCATAAAATTGAAGTGAACCAGGGAAGAGGAAACATATCTTCCTAATAAACAAATCTGATTATTCTTGCACATCATATTAAGTCGCTGACTAATTCATCAAGGTCTATAATTTCAGTGAAATGTTCAGGGATCATTTGGGTAAGCAGAAAAGGCGCAGAGGTGATGGTCCATCCATGCTTCAGAAAGAGAATGGAGAGAAAATTGTAATCCCATTGTAGGCAAGGTTTTTAAGGCTCTGCTGGATGGAAAAACTGGTTCAAACTCCCCAAAATGTATGCTCTCTTCCATCTGCATTTCTGGCTTCTTCAAATGGTACCTAGTTTAGATACAAAATCTTTGATCTCACAAAAGCCAGGAAGCGTACATGGCTATGAATGTTTGTTACCCATGTACTCATCCAAGCCAAAGATGTAGGTGTGGGAAAGATGGATGTCAAATGAAAACTATTATAATGTAGTTCGCAGAGGCAGGCCCATTAAGATAACTTACATTAATAAAAATAGGGAAATCGCCTTAAAGTTTTTAGATAGATCAAATAAATGGTTCTCTATGATAGTTCCATTCGAAGTAGAAATTATTATGACATCATCGTGCAACAAACAAGAACAAACCAGAAAAAACAAATCACATAAAAGAGTCTTATCACATCTTACCTCTCTCTCAGCCTCGGTGAGGTTGCTCCATAGGTGCCCAATTTTCTTGCTGATAACTTTCTCCTCCCCATAATGCAAAGGCTTTAGTCTAGCATAATGCTCAGCAAAGAAGAAGTTGTAACCACTTCTATTTGATTTGGGACGGAAGGGGTCTTTCAATGACCGTCGAGATCTTTTCCGCCTACGACGACTAGGTATGGCAGATGTCGAATTCTGGGTTGTTGGTAATTCAGAAGGAACATGATAAAGGACACCTTTCAACTGATCCGTACCAAAATTTACAGTGACTAAATATCCGTTATCAAACTTTCCATCAATAGTTCCAACAAGTGAGCAGCCTGCCACTATTGGAGTACTTTCTGTACACAGAGCAAAAAAATCAGAAATACCCAAAATTTTATATGAATAAATGCACACATTCGCGCACGGAGATTCTGACAGTGAAAATATGAATACTCAATACTAAACTGATAGATAGTAAGGGGCAAAGTATAAAGACGGGTGTGTGTATGCGCCCGAGTGGTGGAGGGAGCAACAGAACAAAATTCTTAATAGGGGGTGTGTGTGTGCAACAAGAGAAAAGGGAAATTGGTCCGATTTTCCATATAGGTCCTATGTAGGGTAGTAATGCAGATCTCTCTCTCTCTCTCTCTCTCTCTCACAGATACAAAAGGGCAAAGTATTTAACAGTGAGAATCTACAATCAGTGGGGAGTTTCAATGCACATCCACCTCTACATCCGAACATAGAACATAGCTTAAGAGGAGTAATAACCTGTTGCTCGGTTTTCAGCAGAAGCTTTCTCCTGTGTTGTTGCTGCTGCTTGAATTTGTAATTTTGCTGATGCACTGACGGCATTGCCTACAAAAGACATAGGATTAACAATTTAACATTCCCCCATCCAGTCCTACCAGGAGTATAAAAGAAGTGTTTGAGCTGCAGATAAAAAGTACTATAAATTTATAATCAAGCTTACCACTCGTAGAGATTGGACAGCCTTCTTTCCGAAATAAATATACTTGCTCATAATGATGGATCAAGGACATATAGTACTTCCGCAAGACGAAGGAAGCATTGGTAACTGAAGAAGAGAAATTGAAAGCAGCAATTACTTCCTTCCATCTCCGATCCCTTATAACCTGTGATTAATGCAAGAAAATGTAGAACACAGGCTAATTTACATTAGACGTGATAAGAACATTGAGATTCTGAAGCAGAAGGGATACCAATGTGAAGACAATGAGCTATTTTGAAACCACAAGCATCTGAGCCAGATTCAAAGGAAAAAAACTGACCTATTGAGATTTGAGTGAAATTGATGCAAATATGATTCAGAATATATAAAACGTGTCATCCAAGAAAATATTGTAGTATCCACGATACCATACAAATAGTTCAAAAAAAAAAAAAACAACTGGAACCCCCCACCCGGCCAACCAAAGAAATTGCCTTTGAATGGAATGCATTAATGAAAAGTCTTAGTGGGAAACCTTTCCACAAGCATCCTAAGATTCAAGGGCTAGCAGATGCCTGTAACAGAACTTTTTGGCTAGCATAAGAAAGCAATTTGGATTTCCAGCCCTTGGTTTTGTCGAGAATGTGATCCATGAGGGGGTCATAATCATCATTAGACCTTCTCAACTCATTCAATCTAAACATAGAAAAAAGTTATCTTCATCCAACCACTTCACCACATGCCCAAACAACATTCGCTGACATGTATTTAATATCCCTCGTATACATCTCTTGTACCGGTTTTCTGTTTCTTCTCATGTATCTCCATATGTTTTCTCAACGAAGTTCTGCTGCTGTGTATCAACAAATATCAAAACAAAAAACACAAGACGGCAGTAAATATCTCCTACCACACTGACTTGTCCCAATATCACAACTAAAAGAACAAAAAGAGCTATGTTAACATTCTCAATTATTGCAATTATATCAAACAGCTTTACAAGCAAAAACTTTACAAGTCATTTAAGAGGGAAGATGTTTGCCTGCAGGATGCAGGATAACGGAAAAATGGATCGGCGTCTTTCATCATGAACCCATCCGTGTAATTCAAGGGGGGTCTGCCTTATGGACGGTCAGGATAGGAGTTACTGCATCCTGCTTCTCATTGGAGAATATGTTCCCATTTATGAGCACTTGGCACTAATAAATTAGGTTTTTGGTGAAAAGAAGTATGATCCCTCAAAGGTGTCTGCCATTGTCAATTTTATGCAACTCTAAAGATTTCCACTAACCGTAAACACTTCCATAAACTTCAAAATATTCATAAATGTGCCAAAATAACAGTTCTGTAATTTTATGTCAGAAGGACAGTGGAATCTGGAGATTCACTGTCAGCACTAAAATGAAATCTTCCCTACTACAAGTACAACAGGACAATCAGTTCTACCTTTTCAATGCCACCACGAGAAGTGACCTCCACAAAAAGGCGATGCAGATCCAGTGTCTTCCCCCCTATGGTGGGTACCCTGGAAAAAAAATAAGAGAAGGAAATAGAATTAAAATGAATGCATTAAGGATGCGTTTGGCTCCTTCCCTTTGAGGTAGCTGAGAACATTTTACCAATTATCTCATTGGATTTGCCAAAAGTCTCAAACAATAGAACATAATTATCATTTCTCCCATGAGGAAAGCATCAAATGCAGTCATCATCATCATACAGATCTCATACATCTATTTGTGGTAGAACACATGCAATCTGCCATGCAAGAGAATAAATGGTTGCTATGAGAAAAGGAATGAGAATCCTAGGCATAGAGGGCATGTTTAAATCTGAGGATCCGATCAGACTGAAGTATTTGGATTTATAAAATGATCAAAGTTTTTAATCCAAATTCTCCTGACTCTGAAGTCATGCTAAGAGATATTATATTCGTCTCTCAGATCTGGAATTCTTATATTCCTGAAATATTTTGTTTGATTATCCATCAGTCTAACTATTTCTATACGTGTGCTCTACTGACTAGAAAATGTGAAATTACGATCATATTGTACATAAAATTAGTCCTTGAAAAATGCTCAAATGCATTCACTTCATACTTATATCAAATATTACCACAACCAAACTCAGTTAACATTTTTGTTCCCATACTCATACCCAGAACTGATAGGGGTCTACAATAAGTAGAAACCAGGCTCATCAGGCCCATCAAGAAAAGGCCCAAATCAAACAATAACTCTTTTTTTTGAAAGGCCAAATCAAACAATAACTCAAGTGGATCCTTCTGTAGATTTAGTCAAATCTCTGAATATAGAATATCCTTGTGTACATATCAATTTTGTAGTCATTAGATCTTCTACTTAGGCTGTAATTAGATTATAATTGATTGTAATTACAGCCCTTAATTGGGCCATCGACTGTTATATAAAGAAGTGTCGATCCTATCATCAGGACACGACCAATTTCTCACAAATCTCTCCTTTATTCTGCTGTCTCCACCTTGACACAATATTGGTCCAGGCCTGCACTGCAATGATTCTCATTAGGCCCAGCTCTCACTCTGTGCCGGACTCAAACCCTAAGTAAATAATAACGTATTATGTATAATTGTATATAAAAATATTGATTTAATATATATTTATTATAATTACTACATAATACATAATAATATATCATATTATACTCTGGCAAATATTCTTGTGCATCAAGTGTCCATAGTCCTACTGTGTGCACCATCTCGTGCAGCCCACCTTATGTCTATCCGAACGGACCACACACAGCCCTCCCTTGAAGTCAATGATCCCATGGGTTTGCACCAATCCGAATAGACTGTACTGCTGGATCAAGGGCCAAACTTTTTTTTATATATAAAGCCATTAAACTTGTGGACAACAGATCAAGGGGTTGGGCCCACCGGATTGACTGGGGTGTCCTGATGATAGGATCGACACTTCTTTATATAACAGTTGATGGCCCAATTAAGGGCTGTAATTACAATCAAATCTCTCCTTTATTCTGCTGTCTCCACCTTGACACAATATTGGTCCAGGCCTGAACTGCAATGCTTCTTATTAGTCCCAGCTCTCACTCTGTGCCGGACTCAAACCCTAAGTAAATAATAATGTATTATGTATAATTGTATATAAAAATATTGACTTAATATATATTTATTATAATTACTACATAATACATAATAATATATCATATTATACTATGGCAAATATTCTTGTGCATCAAGTGTCCATGGTCATAGACTGTACTGTTGGATTGAGGGCCACTTTTTATATATATATATAAAGCCATTAAACTTGTGGACAACAGATCAAGGGTTTGGGGCCACCGGATTGACCGGGGTGGTGGTCCCACTTGGATCTTTCACCCCCACACAACACCCCCCCCCCCCCCCCCCCCCCCCCCCCCCCACGACCCGAAAAAAAAAAAAAAAAAAGAAAAAAAAAAAACCCAACACACAACAAATCCCATGATCTATGGGGTGCCAGCGGCCCCCAACAGCTGGCGTGCACAGTAAGGATGCACAGGAACATTTCCCAAACAGTATATACTAATTTACAGTAAAAAATTTTATTATTAATAGGAGGGGAAAACCCAAAAGAACAAAACATAGGAGAAAACTCAAAACAAACTATACATCAAAGGATAATAAGGACGAAGCGAGGTTATCCGCCGAAACATTGGCCTCACGTAACACATGATGAAGGACAGCATCCAATTAACTGAAAGATATCTTGCACTTCCTCCACCACATCAGACAACCTCCACAGATAATTTTGATCTAATATTGGAAGTGTAAATAGGTTGGGATCATTTTGGGGCCCGTGATGAACAGGACTTATACCCAATTAAGTTATATAGACCCACACCTTAAACTTTTTGTACCTGGAATAGGGCCAAAATTTAGGCACAGCTCACAACCTAAGTGTGTGAGAGGACTTATATATATGTTATGGTAAGAGGTACCTCTCACAGATTTGCATGAAAAACAACCATTTTATCACCACATGGGACACCCCATGATAGATCTCCAACCCCCCCCCCCCAACCCCCCCAAAAAAAAAAAAGGAAAAAAACCCCACCCACACTCGCAATGAATTAGCACTCACCCTAATATGGCATTAATCTGAATAATAATCACTTTGACAGATTAAATTCCATGGTGTGTGTGTGTGCGCATGGGCGGACCTAGGGTGCGCTGGCAGGGGCCATGGCCCCACTATACATTATAAGCTTCTCTAAGAACATTGCTTAGGCATGGTGTGGCCATCCATTATTGTTTATGGCTCTTTTAACATGGTTTGACTCTTAGAAAAAAAGGAAACAACAATTTTGTTGATTTTAAGAAAAACTTAAAATGAAAAAGGAAAGGAAATGAAGAGAAGGAGAACAAATAAAGAAGGCTAAATAGAGATTGGGGAAGAGATTTTTTTCAATATTCATTCTAACTCATCTTCACTTGCCCCAAATCTTATGATCCACGAGAGGAAGAGAGGAAAGCACATCTTCTTATTGGAGATATTGAAAGGAGTTGTAGGTTGCAAACTTGCAGAGACTTAAAGGTTTTGTTTGTGCAGGCGATGTTTCATGGGAAAGGGGCTAAAATCTAGCGTCTTCTTCTTCTTATTTGGTGCAACTGCGAAAATGCTGTGAATTCTAGGATTTTACATTATCTTTCCTTGTTAGAGAGGTTTCGGAAATCCCATCTATCCCTGTCGGAAACCAAAGCTACGGAACTATGGCTTTGCACAAACACACCCTAAGGGCGTGTTTGTGTAGAGAATTTTGCAGTGGAAAAAGGAGTTTTTTGGCGCCTTGCTGTAGGCGTTTGGTGCAACAGCAAAATGTCCCGATTTTTCCCTCTATTTGTGCTTCAATTCCACGATGGCGTGAATCCGCGCTTCCCACCTAGGTGGACCAAACCAACCCTAAGGTATGCCAAAAACAGAGATAGTCGACTTTGATTTGTGGGACCAGCACTGTTTTACCTTAGGATATAACATAAGTTGCAGCTTAGGAGAGCCCTGCTCTCTCTCTTTCTCTATATATATATATATATAAAATATGAGGAAGGCTCCCCTCAGCTGCAGCTTAGGGTGAATAAGCTGCAGCTTAGGGGAGAATAAGCTGAAGCATGTGAGAACCACGTGTGGCCCATGTGGAGGAAAAAATTTCACGCCCGCTTTTTTTTTTCTCATTTGCCCCACTTTCGAAAGTTCTAAACCTAATCTATATGCAACTCTCCCTCTCTTGTCCCCCTCGCCCTCTCTCGTTTGCAACTCTCCCTCTCTCCGTCCAGATCCAGAAAACCTCCGGCCTGCACTCCGTCTCTTGTCTGCAACTCTCCCCCTCTCGTATGCAACTATCCCTCTCATCTGCACTCCCTCTCTCCGGCCAGATCCAGAAAATCTCCCACCTGCGCTCCGCCCTGTGCTCCCATCTCCGGCCATCTCGTCTCTTTCTCTCTCCCCATCTCTCCCTAATTGATCGCTGCTGGCAGCTCCTTCCACAGAAAAACAGGGTAAGAAAACTCCCTCAAGCTGATCTCATTCTGCCACGTTTTGGTTTGTATGGCTTCTAAAAAAAAAGCTCAATTGTTTTTAGCGCTGGATTTGTTGAGTCTTTTTCATCTTGTTTGGATTCTGACACGTTTTGGTTTGTATGCCAAATTTTTTTCATCAAATTTCCCATTACTCTTCTTCTTGTTTGTGGTTTCTTTTTTTGAAATTGAAGAGGTAAGATTTGTTGAAAAATATGAAGATTTGTTGAAAACCACAATTTGATAGAAGAACCGATTGGATCAAGATTTTCTTTTTCTGGTGTTTCAGGTTTTGATTGGAGTTTTTAGTGAGAGCGTTTTTGGTTTTGAACTTGATTTCTTGATTTTTGAAATTTCAAATAGATTCTTTGATTTGCTAGGTTTCCCCTGTTTTTCCATCATTCATGTGCTCTTGTTCTCGACAGGCTTCTCATCAAGCATATTTCAGCTGCATCTTTTTGTTTCGGTTTCTCAATGGGCAAGATCAAGCAACTGAATATCTGAATTGTGTAACAGAAAAGACAAGCACGAGAAACTTTTCTTCATCAGCTCTGAACTCACTCAAATGGGCCTGAAGACAAGCACAGGAAACTTTTCTGCACACAACATGAGAAACAGAGAAAATAAAGATTCGTACAAACAGTGACAGTAACTGAATTTCCCTTCAGGCCAAAGAAACTTATCACTCTCCAACACAATTAAGCCCTCTCAACAAAAGAAAACCGCAAAAAAAAATTATTTAGAGTAGAAACCTCCAAAAGACAGTCAGCTGATCATGACTACTTCATCACAATGTTGAACTTATCAAACCAAATCTTGGTTCATTTATATATTTTTCAAAAGAATGGGTGCGTGAATATCTATACTTGAAACTGGTCACAAATAACAATCCCATCTATAATTGAATACCATGAGAAAATTCCTAAGAGTGGTGAAGCTAACAAACCCGACATAGTAAGGTAGATTAAACATTGGCAATTGGTAACAAATGACACCATCTATATTTGAATACCATGAGAAAATTCCTGTGGTGAAGCTATCAAACCCAACATAGTAAGGTAGTTTGAACATTGGCAATTGGTAACAAATGACTCCTCTATAATTGAATACCATGAGAAAATTCCTAAGAGTGGTGAAGCTAACAAACCCAACGTCGTAAGGTAGTTTGAACATTTGCAATTGGTAACAAATGACACCATACTGTTATGCATTTACAATAATCTGGAAACGAAAGTCAGGGGCATTCAATGCACTTCAACCACTCTACATGGGCTAGAGAAAATACATTAAAATCTTTTTTTTTCTACACAACAAAATCAGCACCACCAAAATCAGTATTTTCAACCCCATTACTCAGAGACGGGGTTCAAAAACAGAAACAGATACACAAATAGGGGCGTGTTTTACAGTGACCTATGGTGAGAGTATGTAAGATCGAATGAGTAGTGGGTGGTCACACAAAATGGGATCAACTAGGATTAATCTATAAGAAATGCCAATCAATTAAGGAGAGATGGGAAGAGAGGGAGCGAGGCCATGGCCGGAGATGGAAGCGCAGGCGGGAGATTTTCTGGATTTGGCCGGAGAGAGGGAGAGTTGCATACGAGAGGGGGAGAGTTGCAGACGAGAGACGGACTGCAGGCCGGAGGTTTTCTTGATCTGGACAGAGAGAGGGAGAGTTGCATATAGATTCGGTTTAGAACTTTTGAAAGTGGGGGAAATGAGAAAAAAAGCGGGCCTGAAATTTTTTCCTCCGCATGGGCCACACGTGGTTCTCACATGCTTCAGCTTATTCTCCCCTAAGCTGCAGCTTAGGGGAGCCTTCCTCATAAAATATTATCATATTACTATGTATGATATTTTACACATTTGGGTACAAGGATCCAAATACTGACTGACTCAGACTCAAACCCTCAAACAGTGGACCCATGTTTGATTGTCAATTGCACCTAACAGAGGATCCAAATTCAGACTTTCAAGTTAGGTCCTGCCAATAAATTGGTAATAAAAGGTCCATTAAAACCAACGTTTTAACAATAAGACCGGTGGGCAAACCTGTAAAGTGATGCAGTTCATTTATTTTGACCATCTGGTTTAACCTAACCCAAACCAACCGCGATGTGAAAAAAAATACAACAAAAAAAAAAGTTCAAAAATATATTTTTTTTCTAATATAATTAATCGTGGGTTCAACTAGTTCAGCTGCCAATTTGATAGATTTTTACCAAATTCTCAATTTTTATCTAACGAAAACAGTGAAGATACCAATTATGGTCAAACCTAGATCAGCTTGTTGATTCAGTCCCCTTTTATGGTCAAACCACTGTGTAACATATATTTATTATAAATGTTATACATAAAAAATTACATACTAAATTGCAAATTTTTTTGTAATTTCACAAATTCATGGATTCTGTAGAAAACAAACAAAAAAAAAAAAAAAAAAAGTCAATTCAAGATTGAGATACTTGAATCGGATTCCAGAATCCATATCTGACTGAAATCCTCATATCCAAATGACCCTTACATCCTCCAACAACAAAAACCTAGAAGAACACTTCCCAAAAATACTCCTTCAAACTAATAGCCTCTCTAACTAATAATGATATAGTGATTATGCTAACCCAGAAGTAAAAAAGAAAACACTCTAAAAGGAAAGATCCTAAAATTCAATCCAATGGGAGGTATAGATCCATTATATCATTGACTATGACAAAAAACTCATTTTATTATTAGTGAACTTACTCTGTTGACTTTCTTCATGGTCACTGCTTTGGTGCAATCAAGGTTTAAAAAACCGGACTCAGGACCCGACTCGTTCAGGGCCGAGTCCGAGTCGACTCGCCGAGTCGCATGGGACTCAGCCGAGTCGGGCCGAGTCCTAAAATCAGAGGACTCGGCCGAGTCTCATGCGACTCGGCCGAGTCGCATGGGACTCGGCCGAGTCGACCGAGTCGCTCGACCGAGTCGACCGAGTCGGACGAGTCGCTCTACCGAGTCGACCGAGTCGCTCGGCCGAGTCGGCCGAGTCGCACTGTGACTCGGCCGAGTCCCTTGCGACTCGGCCGAGTCGCATGAGACTTGGCCGAGTCACACGATTTGAGTCCGAGTCTCATGCGACTCGGCTCGGTATGTGCCGAGTCCGAGTCGACTCGGCCGAGTCGACTCGGACTCGGCCGATTTTTTAAACCATGGGTGCAATGGTAAAAGTTTCGGGTGCCATGCATGATAACGCGGGTTCGAGACTTGCGCGCAACCACTTTTTGAAAGATTGCCAAAGGTTAGGTTTGTCTCTAGTCTGGACTCCTAGAAAAATGCTTCGGCAAGACTCGAATGGGGGTAATGACCATTTTTTTTTTACTCCGTCGACTTTCTTCGCTCTAGAAGATCAGCAACAAAGGAAGAGAACAAAGGGAACAAGGTGTTGACTTTCTTCACTCTTAGAAGATCGACAACAAACAGTGGAAGAGAACATATGGAACAAGATGCAACAAGAGGAAAAGTTTGCTCAACAGCAATGCTCCCTAGAAGTTCCGGCTGCTGACAGTGAATAGGTTCCAATGGATGGATTGCAAGTCGGATCATGATAGTGGTACGAAGACTAAAGCAACTTCATCAAAACCTTATTAGAAAAGGGGTAGCCAAGAGACAACAAAAAAAGGGGAAAATTGCTTCACAAGCTAGTGATTCAAACCGAGCTAAAGGTAGCTCATCTTGCCCCTCCTGAGAAAGCAAAAGGGCACCCTAGTGCAGGTTTCAGTCAAGAACAACCAGCATAGATAACTCTACTGCACAGAACATCTAGAACAAGCCAAAGAAAGCTCATGGACATCAAAAGTCAATTGTCATATATGATAAATGATATGATCAAACTAATTGGGCATCAAAAGTCAATTGTCATATATGATAAATGATATGATCAAACTTCTGTAAGTTCGAGTTTAGTTGTACTAATACAGCATTCCTACACTTCATTTTCCTTCTCTTCCTGTGACCGGCCAGCTTTCCCTGGCTGTCCATCCCAGAAAGTGAATTTGAACCGATAAACACAGATATGTTGTAGCCAGAACAATGGCAAATGCACCTAACATTATTGATGCGTAAATAAGTACACCAACTCTTTTACCAAAAAATAAAATAAAATAAAATATAAAAATACACCAACTAGTAGTGATTGAGATTGTCATTAGACTGTGTCCCAGCTTACTTGTAGAGATCCCAAATGGCACAAGGTCCGTAAGGGCAAAAGGCTAGTTGCAGGTAGGGTTCAGTTTGAGCAGAGAGTAAAATAGTGGAAATCTGAACTGTGAAGTTTTCGGTAATTTTAGGTCTCATGTTCAAGCTGCTAGAACAAACCTAGCATTTTGTGCACTGAGATTGGCGTTTGTAATTTTGAACACCAAACCCTAATCTTGAGCCAAAAGAGAATGATGATGTGACAAAATCACACAATAGTGTGGCTGATACAGCCAGCTCAAATATCCAAAGTCCCGGTCATTAGAAGGGGATCAAAGGATGAGATTCTTTTATCTATCTATGGTCACACTCTGTCATTAAGCAACAGGATCAATGCTACTGCATTCTTCCCTGACTTGTAAGCCTCTTATAGGAGGTGACCTTTGCTTCCACTAGCTTGTCCTATTTATTACTCGAGCCTAGGGACTACTAAGACAACTTGTCTTGCCAGTCTTAAAAAGTAAAGGATTCGTTCCACAGTCTTCTAGTCAGTTTACGTGATTTACTCGGTTTCCTAAATGAAGGAGATACTACTTGAAAAAGAAAAAAGAATATTTACATATATATAGGGAGATGTTCCTATGAGAGATATCTCTCACCTTATATGAGAGATAAGGGTGGGGGCCCTCACATCCATATCCAATGCCAACAACTTATGGATGTGAGGGCCCTCACTTATCTCTCATATAAGGTGAGAGATATCTCTCATAGAAGCATCTCCCATATATATATATATAATGCTCATATGAGAGTAACTCTCACGATACTGTGAGAGAAAGGGTGGGGGCCCTAACATCCATATCCAATGCCAACAGCCTAAATGTGAGGGCCCCCACCCCTTATATGTATGTATGTATGTGAAAGAGAGGCAATGGAGGTGTCTCATGAGATATCGTTCATCATTTTTTGGATTGCCTTTTAATACTTCCTTTGCGATGCCCAAGGGGAAGTAACTCATGTTGATCCAAGGGACAAACACACGCTGGATTTCGAAAGCACGACCAAATAATTCTGCTGGTAAATATTAGAAAACAAAATAGGCTTTCTACATATCATTCACAAAATATGGATCTCATGAAGTATATGAGCAAAAGCCATAGTACCGTCCCTATATTCATGACGCCACCCTCAACAGAGATTGCCTGGAAAACCTTAATATAAAATATGAAATCTAATATTATGGATAGGAAAGCTGTATCCTCTGCATTCAGGATTTCCAAAAAAGCATAGTCATATCCCTGATCCCCATATCTGTGTCTATCATACAAGCCAGCATAGGTTAGAACTGTGTTATTTTGATGGTCATGTGAGTTAAACTTGCAACCTTGTGGTTAGGAATTTCTGCCCACAATCATTCGGTTAAAGGTAGTTAATTACATACACATATATCCATCAAGCATGACCCCCTGGTTCCAATACATGGTAAGCCCAACGGATAAAGAAAATCTCCAAAAGTTTGTGAGATTCTGAATAGGAAGGACTACTTTAAGGCTTAAGCAGCTGCATAGAAATGAAGGCCGACTCCTATGTGCATTTCCAAAAGGCAAAACTTTGCAGCACCAATGTACATGTGGCAAACAATCATGAATATTCAAGACCTGAATGATCTAAGAAGCTAGAAATTCCAAAGCAAGAGTGGCAATCTTCAAATAAGATCCATGCACACAAAACTGAACATCCATCTGTACAAATACTATATAGAAGATTCATGCAACTAAAACACGGATAAATGCACAAATCCCATGCACATGCAAAGGTAGAGAAATAACTACCATCATTTGGGAAGATAAGGTTCTGAACCAGATAAGGTCAATCTACAACTAGTTTGGTCAGCTAGATAAATCAATAGAAACAACTGGCCAAAGTTCTCTTAACAACCTGAATCATGGATGTTCAGAACATTCAACTGAACAATAGAAGACATTAATAAAAAAGAGGCAGTGACTAATAGTATTAAACAGTAAACCAATCTAAAAAAATGCTGAAAAAAGGGGGAAATCTCCTATAACCTAATTAATGTCTTTACTTGATAATCTATGTAGAGCTATTTGCTTGTAAAAGGTAGTTTTGATATTGGTTCCTTACTTCCCTTTATGACAGTTTTACGGAGGTTCTTTATTTTCCCATGGTTTCCACACCCCACCCGCCCCACCCCCACACCACCCCAACCGCCCCCGCCCCCACCACCCCCCCCCCCCCCCCCCCCCCCCCCCCCAAACGGTACCGTGGTGATGGTTTTATGTAAATCACTTTTTAGAAAAAATGGCCCTAGAAAGTAGTAAAAGAACCCCTTTTTATTAAACAGAAAAATAAACACGCAACGCAAAAGAACAGAAATTTCTAAGATGAGTATAAAATCAATCAAAGGAACCAAGGGAAACCAGGAAACCACAACTAGTGCTCCCTTTAAACAAACAAACAAAACTCCAAAAAAAAAAAAAAAACACTATGACTAATCTGTACTAAAAATTGATACCATAAACAAGAAAAGACATCAAACAAGACAAATGTAACACTAAAAGCATAAAAACCCCACATCAAAAACCCACTTTTGAGGAAGAAAAAATACAGAGGAAAAGCGAAATCGGCAAAGTAGTAAAAAAGAACTAATTTTTCTAACAAAAGAATCGTATGATGGAAGGACCCAAGACCACCCAAAAAGAGAAATACGCCGAAACTTCAAGGACAACAAACTCAAAAGACAGTATTTGAAGTAATACCTTAGCTTCATTGGGTTCCAATCAATTCAAGAGCAGTTCCTAGAAATACCCATCATTGAACTAAAGGTTTTTGGAACATATTCAAAAGAAAAGGGAAAGGAAAACACTTACATGAACTTAGTCTCAATAGATTTATGCAGTTTCTCAAGGGTTTCCATAAAAAGCTCTGGACTGGCAGCAACATCATCATATGTAGCAAGTGCAGAAGGATAGATGTTGGTATCAGCTTCCTTTTCTGCTGGGGCAGGTGGTGATATTGTGGAAATAACTGTTGCAGATGCTGTTGGGTCTTTGGGAAGATGGTTAGACATTTCAATCCAATGAGAATGTTTCAAGATTGTAAGCCAGACGTAGGAAAGGTCAAAATACAGTACAAAAGTACTTAGATAATGTGGAGGGGGAAGAGATGAGATTTCTGTGAGAAGCAATCAGTGTTTAGGGTAACGTAACAAGGGTACAGGACGGTGAAGAAATCCAGAAAGAGTGGACCCTAGCTCAACAACCTAGCTTAATGGTGTATTGCTTTTCTTTACTGGTACTGCTACTATCATATGACTTCAACCACACGCTCAAGGCCCTTTTTCCAAAAAAAAAAAAAAAAAACCACACGCTCAAGGTTGTGGACAATTAGAGACTGGGACCTGAGCGTGTGGGTTTTTTTTTTTTTTTTTCTTTTTCCCTTTTTTATGATTTTGAAAGTATAAGTGTTTGTTTTCAAATATGTTCGGGTTTCTCCTCACTTATCTCATATAAACTATCTATTTTATCTCTCTATGAAAACCACTCACATTTGTTCTCTACTTTTTAAAATACCATATTTTCTTCTATGTATTCCCTCTCTTTCTACCAAACTCTACCATCCCCTTTCTACTTTAGCTCTTCTATGTTCTTTCTATGTCATTAGCTCTTAGATTATATAAATAGATACTCTCATTATTTTTTCTTCTTTTGGTTTATTTCTAATATTTATCGATATTTTTTTTTAATATTGGCCATACCTAGGCATGCTGAGCACCGGGTATTATGCTAGGGGCTAGTTATAAAGTACAATTAAGATAGTTTGATTTTATTTGAATTTAAATTTACTCAATTTATAATATTAGGAATGATTCATTTCTGTCATTAATATATCCAACCTTCTTTATTTATTTATTTTTTTGGTGGGCCAACCTTCTTTAAAATATTCTTGATTATCCCATCATAATCACACTACACCAAAAACGGGAAATTGGAACGGATTTCCGTTCCTGATTCACCCGTTCCTAATCTGTTAAACCGTTCCAAAACCGTTCCAATTTCCTATTTTTGGAACGGATTAACGGATTAGGAACGGAAAACAGGAAATTGGAACGCATTACCGTTCCTAATCCGTCCGTTCCTAATCCGTTAAACCGTTCCAAAAGCGTTCCAAATTTTCGTTTTTGGTGTAGTGTCATATAGTCCTTCCTATAGAAGAATGTGTGATTAGTTTAAAAAATACGTGTAAGCTCTTGATCTTAATTAATGTCTTTCCAAAACACTATTGTGCTGAACTAGTAATCACAGTCTGGTTGTGGAGTTGATCACGTTAACATTTTGCTCTTTCTGAATATGTCTAAACGAGTGGCCCGCTATATGGTGGGGTTGTTTGATAAATTTACTTGCATAGTAAGAAAAAGTAAAAAAGTCATGCCATTGAACATTAATGACAGCTTGAAAGTAAAGACTTCAGTAAAATGAGGAGATGTTTGGATGGTTGTGGGAAGAGAAAATTGAACTTTATACTTTCTTAGAGTTTTGACATATTAGACATCCTTAAATCTAGTTTTTCTAATTTCATGACTGTAATTTAGATAGTCACAAGAGTCACTTGACCCTATTCAAGTTTTTTTCTTTTATAACTTTTTTGCCTCGAATGCCATGATATTATGGGAATGGTGTATATTACAAATACTGATAAATCCCATGGTATCATGGCTTTTATGCAACATCTTAAGAGAATTTTTTCCAAAAATGATAAGACCTAAGAAATGGTAGTCAGATATGTATTTACTATTCACGAAGTATCATTTTTCGTGTTCTATAAAAAAACGAATTCACTTGCCAGTTGTAGAAAGTTTATGATACAGAAACCAATAAATCTCATGATATCATGGGATATGGTGCAAAAAGGTTTTTTTTATTTTTTTTATTTTTAATGTTGACTAGAGTCAAGCAACTCTTGTCACATTACTTGTGTTTTGGTCATTAAATTGAAACTTCGGATTTAAGGAGGACTAATATGTCAAAACTCATGCTTTTTTTAGGTAACTAAGTAGCATTAAAGTAAATAATTTCTGATTTTTTACTTATCAAAATTATTAAAAAAAATTCTAAAAGAATGATAGGACTAGGCAAGTGCCTCTCTCCCACTCCCGATATTCATTCATATAAGTATGTATGTAAATATGAGAGTCCACTAATATCATATCTTAACTAGGCTACAAAGAGGATTAAAATAAAATAAAATAAAATAAAAAAAAAACCGCACACACAAGCTCCCTCTTTTCTGCTCACGTGTTTTCACCTGTGAGGCTCACTTGGAACCCCACTTAGGGAAGATCTCCCCCTTACTTAGCAATGTGTGTAGTGATGGAGGTTGGAATAATCATTCTAACCCTTTAATCAATGGCCGACAAATCTTCACCGTCCAAAATGAGTGTACCGTCCACCGGTCCAATCCATTTGAAAAGTTCCAAACTTGGGGTCAATAACTAGATGGAGAGGTCCCTATTTTGTGATTCACTCGGATGGAAAATTAAGCCGGCCCACTAGCTCATCCGCAAGCCGAGCAGATGAGCACATAAGCTGAGGAAACTAAATTTACTAAAACCAGTGTCTATTATTTCAATCAACCTGCCAAACAAACCAATTGTTCCTTTAAACCTCCACAATTATCAAAAGATCTCCCGCCTTACTTACCTATGTATGGTTATGGAGGCTTAGACTATCATTCTAAGGCTAGGATGATCATTCTAACCCTTTAATCAACGACCAACAAATTTTCACCGTCCAAAATGAGTGTCTAGTCAATCCAATGGTCTAATCCATTATGATGGGAAAGGTTCCTATTTTGTGGTCCACTTGGGTGAAGCATTAAGTGGGCCCCGCTAAGTCATCTTCAAGTTTAGTAAATGAGCGCATGAGCTGAGGAAACAAGATTTGCTAAAGCCAAGTGGACCATTAGCAACATCATTAGTGCCTTACCCACGAGTTTCAAATTGGGCCGGGACTGATGATTCTTCAAGCACATTTTTCTTTTCTCAAATGGCCTACCTATCTTTGTCATGAGATTTGAAGGGAGTACCTAAGGAATGAAGATGATTCTCTTCGTAAAAGATTTGGCACCAACCCTTTTTCTTGTTTAAATATATTTTTATCTCATTTCCCTTCTTATTGATCCCTTGTTATTTAATCAAGTGGATTGACCCAGAAAATGTGTGATTCAGAATAAGGAAGAAACCATTTCTCTTCTCGGGCCTAATATTGTACTGCACACCGTTTGGATATGTTTCAGACATGGATGCTATGACCCTTACTATGCCAGTGACAATTACAGTAATTGAGGAGGTAATAAAGGCTGCAAATCCAAACAAGGCTCCCAGCCTGCATGGATTTAATGCCCACTTCTTCAAAGTTTTTTGCCTATGATTGACAATGATGTTTGTGCACGTATTGCTGATTTTTTTAAAAATGGATTGATGCTTACTCAATTGAAAACTACTTTTATAGTGCTGGTTCCTAAAAAGTGAGAATGCAATATGTCCAGATAAATTTCGGCCTATATCTATGACTAATGAACTGTACAAAATTAATGTTTTAGATAACTCAATGCTTGAAGCCTGGGCTGTGGGCAAACAATTTTTTTTTTTCCTTCAGATCTACTTAGACCCAGATGCCAGCATATTTCTTGTATTCAATGGGGTGTACCCCCTTTGGAGGCTCTAGGTGCTATTGGTACTTAGACCGCCTTTTCTGTAATTTATTACTTTTGAAGAAATAAAGAGCTAACTTATTCTTAATAAAAATAAAAATAAACCATTATGCATAGTTGGCAGTGTTCATAAGGAGTGGTGGCCCACAATCACTACAAGAAACTTAACATTTAGCTGCGAAACTTTTCACGGCTAAAGGTCTTAAAGTCGCGGCTAAAAGTTTTAGTGGCGATACTTTTATTGCCGCTGAGCTGTTGCTAAAAGTGCAATCACTAATTATTTTAGCCACGATTTTAAAACATAGTGGCTAAAAGTTGGACTTTTACCCGCAACTCCAAAATTGTAGCTAAAAGTCTAATAATTAGCCGCAAGATTTATCGCCGCTAATGTAAAAAAAAAAAATTGTCTAAAAGTGTAAAATCACTGCTAAAGATTTATTATAAACATATGAAAGCAGAGTTTTAGTTGCGATCTTTTGTCGCGGCTAAAAGTTTTAATTTTAGCAGCAACTATAAGTCTCCACTAAAAGTAGTATGTATAGTAGTTTTAGTGGCAACTTGTTATCGCGGCTAAATAGTCAATTTTTTGCTGCAACACAAATTGCAACTACAAGTACTAGGTATAGCACCTTTAGTGGTAGTTTTAATGGCGACTTGCAATCACAGCTAAATGTTTTACTTTCAGCCACGACAGCAAGTCACCACTAAAAGTATTAAGTATAATAGTTCTACCAATGACTTGTTTCCACGACTAAAAGGTTAAAATTAATTAAAAGGAAGAGTAAAATTAATTTATTGACCCCTTTTCAAATTTTCATGAACCTGCTTATATAATATGAGAAAATGAAAACTTCATCGCCAGCAAGTATTAGAAAATAACCACCAATTTAAAAAACATTAAGTTCTAAGGGACTTGAGTAACAAGAGTAAAGTTTACATAAGCATAGAAAAAATATAAATAAAATAAAAAAATGCTTATCATCCGGCTTTTAAGTAGTTTTTAATCACATTGGAATTTGGCCTGACTCCTGAATTGCTGGAGGAGGATGTTAAGCTGGGACTATAACGCAGCTTGCACTTAAGCATGCATCTGTGTTTGTTGCGATTCTGCCTAGGACTGGAGCACTGCCTACACCCGAGCTTGCATTTGTGTCTGCTGCAAGGCTAGTTGGGACTCTAAGGACTCCATTCGCGAAGCCATCTTACTATTTTCCTTTTCCAACAACTCCAAGATCAATGTATCCACCTCAGCTCGCCTCCTAAACTCCTCATTCTCTTTCTCTAGTTGCACATGGATTTGCTGCCCAATTGTACATGTAGAGGTCTTGGGCTTTGTTCCAACCCCACGACCACATATATATCCTGATTGCTCTAGTCCGAGCACTACCTCGAACCTCTGGTCCTCAGTCATGGGAGGAGTGCCCTCCTCTGGTGGCTAAAACTCTAGTCTCTTAAGCTCCTCCTACATTAAAAAATCAGTTGTTATTATTTATCAATTTAGCATTATATATAATATAAGAAAATTGATGGGAAAATAGAGAAGGGAACAATAAGTTACATAGACTTTTTGCGAAGTCAAATCCACCCAAGCTTTTTTCTTCTTGCTAAATTGGGTAGTGAACCACAAGCTAGTTCGAGAAGGCTCGTTCCCTGTTTCAAGACTACACTGTCATTATACAAGTTAATACAAATAATATATATGTAATAATAAATTCCCATAAACATTATAAGAGAAGTTTACACTATCATAGCGGATTCGAGAAAAAGCCTTCGTCCCAACATCATGGCCGATTTTCTACTTTTCCGGTTTTCCTTGTTTCTCTTACTCATTTTCTGCATGCAGGTACCATAAATTATAAGCAGTACATGTATGATAGATATATTAAAAGGGCAGACAATATAACTTAATTAACATGCATACCTTAAAGTCCTCAGATCCGAAATACCTAACGAGATCAACCCAATCATCGTTGCTCACACACGAGGGGGGATTCTCCAGTCTCATCTCATTGGTGCCATACTTGCAATAATAATCCTTACATGACTTGTATCGATAATCCCTATATTGACGATTTAGTTATTGATACATAGCTTTCTTGATATAGGGTTCATCCTAAAGAGTAAATTTTTGCTGCACATTGTCGTAGGAGTAATTAAACATAGATGTATGGTCGTAACATCAAATCTAAATAGAATTTCTCGAACTGACGCATAAGCTTCTTAATTTAAATGACTAACTTGTGTAGCTTGCCACATCTTTGTCTTGTCGTCATCTAGGATTGTCTTCCATTTGGAAAACCGGAGTGGGGCCATCTGCATAACAATAAACACTTAGTTAGTTATTAATGCTTGAGCATTGTTTCCTATAGCTCGCATCATGTTTGGTGGAATGTCTACCGCTAGCTTTTCCCCATCACTCCTCTTCTTTGTGAGTATAATACCCCTAGTCTTCCCTCGTCCTCGCTTCTTGGACATACACGGCTCTGTTCACTTAAAATACAATTAAATTAATTAGCTTTCGTCAACACAAATTTATATATACTGTTGCATAAACCATAAAAAAAAAGTACATGCATAATTTAAAATGGTTGTTAAACATACCAGTGTTGTCGATGGCGACCTCATCTCGAACAAATGACTCAACATGTGTGGGGTCTGAAGGCCCTACCTCTAATGTAGGTTGTCCTATCTGTGAGGATTGGCTTGCCCGAGCTCCTCCTCATCTACCTCCACCTTGACCTCTATTAGCCTTGTCAATGATCTATCCTGCAACACTTTGCATTAAATTGATTATTCGTTAAGCATATATCCATACACATCAAGCACATGTCTTGCATCAAAGAAGGATTAATATATGAGCGTGAAAAATAAGCTTTCCTTAATGTATTTATTCATCAAGAATGATAATGAACATACTATACAAATTACATCAAGCTATTGGTCTCACTATCATTATTAGTGCTCATTTCATCTTCCTCATTATCATAATCAATGGAGGTATCATCCTCCTCACTTTCATCATTAATGAAAGTATCAACATCCTGATATTCTACTTCCTCATGCACTACAAGATTTGCATCAATAAAAATTGGAGGAATATCATCTCTTTGCCATGCCACAAAAGTCGTCATCACTAACTCTCATTGTATTAACTACACTATATGACTCATTTTGTTGGTATGGCTCATCATCATCGATCGACTCTTTATCTTCATCTTCCGATACATCATACAAGTCTTGAGCTTGTGTCTTTACCACGACTTGCCAATTATTGCCTAATTTGGAGTCTTTGACGGAAAAAACTTGTACCACTTGAGATGCTAGCACAAATGGCTCATTGATATTCCATTTCTTTGTGAAATTTACACTAATATAGTTGTGTTTATCTATTTGTATTCCTCTACCTTCTTTACCGACATCGCACCAATCACACTTAAACAGAAAAACATTGTTGTCCCCAAAATAATCCAATTGAATAACGTCTGTAAGGACACCATAGTAATCTTCCTTTTCTGTTTCATTATCTCCCTTCACAACCACGCCACTATTTTGAGTTTTTCGAAACATGTCACGATCTTTTGTATGAAATCATAGACCATTAATGACACAACTCTTGTATCGTGTCACTCATCGCGACCTCGTGCAAAGTCCAGAAGTTACTTATTGACACATGCATTCCCTTGATTGTACAACTGTGTAACATGTTCATATATGTGAATGAAATAAATAGAATATGATGGAAATAATGTGTAATGTAATAAGACTTATGTTTTATGACACTTACACATTCTTCAAACCATTTAGGAAACTTCTCTTCGTGCCTCTTTACTACATTCCTTAAGACTCTCTCTCTCAATATGTTCCTTGTGTTCACTATATAAAAAGACATACAATTATAGTACCAAGGAAATACATTAAAAGAGAAATAAAAATGGACAATTGAAAAACATTAAATACACATCAAATACACTAGGATAAGTGTCATACGTAAGAAACAGCAGAACCTCATCACAGTTCTTCAATACGTAAATGTGAGCCCGCCCCCAAGCTTTGTCATCAATATATCCATATTCTCCTTTCCCTAGTGGACGGCAATTCTTTCAAAAAAGGGATAAGCCTTTATGCATTTTTCAGTTACTTCCATCTTAATTTCTTTGAAAAAGGGGATAAGCCTTGATGCGTTTCTCACGATTTTTTGAGGAATCTTCTTCCATTTGGCATCGGTAAATTTATATCTAGGCTCTTTGCATTCTGGACACTATTCTCTATGTTCATGCTCCTTCCAAAATAGTACACAGTCATTTTTGCAAGCATGAATCCTCACATAGTCAAGTCCTAGGTCACGAATTATATTTTTAGCCTCGTAAAATGACTTAGGAAGCTTCTTAGCATCAGGAAGTGCCTCCTTTTAACAACTCAAGCAACATGGTGAAGGATTGCGACTCCAATGATTAAGTGTCTTAGGTGCAACAACTTCACAATGAACGACAAACTTAGAGAACTTCTCGCAACCCGGATATAGTTTATGTTTGGCATCCTTCAACAATCTCATAAATTTATCTACTTTCCAGTTAGGCACCGCGTTCTCATTACCACTATAATCCTCCCTTGCCCAAGCATTTATAGTTGCTGCAGTGTAATGATTATGTATCATTTCTTGCATATCATCATGATCATCTTCATCTTCTCTGCTGGGCTCATCATCATCATCTTCATCGGTGCTTGCCTCAAACTCCTCTCCATGCAATACCCATGGAATGTAACACTTAATTACTCCATGATAATACAGATCCGCTTCCACATCATCCCGAGCACGAAAATAGATATTGTTGCATTTGACATGGACACCAAATCTTTTTCCCTGGCTCAATATGTGCATATGCAAACTCCAAAAACTGTTTAACTCCATCTATGTACTTAGGGTGTCATCTATCCTCAATTTTCATCCAACTTTTATCCATGTTGATGTACCTAACACAATTTGAAGTATAAAAAAAAAAAAAAAAAACTACACTCACGGGTCCCCTAAACAACAAAACGACATGGAGATAGCTGAAAAAGGAGGCATATGTAATAAGAAAAGATAGACTGAAGATACTATAGGCAAATAAGTGGCATGCGATTAAACATTTTAGCACTCCTATATATCCAAATGGTGTTCCCAGATAATTGAAATCATCAGATGAGTCCCATTTATTGAGAATCAAGCTTTTTTAGATAAATGTATTTGTCTGAAGGAGGAAGATGTGGTACATTTCTAGCCTTCTGTGGGACTCTCTATCAAGATCAGAACCATTGATCCTCTTTAGAAACCCAAGAACGGCTATAGGGTCTAATTTCAGCCTTCAGTCCCTTGAGAATCTTGAGAAAATCATGGAAAACTATGGTACCATTGATGCCAATGCCTTTTAAACTAACTGGTTTCACGTGTGAACCCAAATCTCAAGATCTGAACCGTTAATCCTCTTCCTAAGTCGTAGAGCATTTTTGGGGCCAAATTTGAGTCCTTAATTCCTTGTGGATCTTGAGAAATTCATGAAAACCATTGAATTGGAGGATCCTAAAACATCTATTTCAAATAGTAAAATGGTCTTACAAAACAGTCTAAATATAAAACATTTATTTTACATAGATCTATTCTACACATCTATTATCCATAAGTCTGATTCATACAAATAAGGTTTTCCAAACAAGGCATTAGAGATTTATCACAATATAACAAAATTAATAGTGATACAAAGTCCCAACATCCTTCACAATCTCTTTATGCTCTTGTTTCTAGCATCTAACTTCTTATGCACCCAAGTTTTGGTACTAGTTGCTGACGACCGTTCTTTCATTTGATCAATCTGCCCTTCACACCACCACCGATAGCAAAGCCTTAGCTACAATTAACCACATGCTTAGTTAATGAAAACAATTATTGATGTGAATTTAACTTTCAACCCTGTGCAATTTAACTTTTAGTCATCCTTTAAGTCAGGAGGCCCCACTTTTGTGGACGTCTGGGATTTGAAAACCCACATCATCTACTTGTGGGACATCCCGCTGTTGAATATTTCCCTGATAAGAGGTTTATGAAATACTCAAACATCATCTGCAACCTTGTGCAGCTCCTTGAGTTTGAGATAATCTGACAGGCATAAGGATAGCAAATTTCTATGTCAAATTGGGTAGTTGTCAATCAATTATATTAAGAGAGACACTAATAGTTACTAGTCACACTTAAGTTCAAAGTGTTGTTTAAAAAAAAAAATTAAAGAAAAGGGAAAAGAATAAAATAAAAAAAATGCTTCCCCACTTTTCCCGGTGGATCTTGCCAATCCATAGGGACAGGTGTATGATGCATTAAATTTTCTTTGATGATCCCTTACAAGTAAGGTGTGGCTATTTCATTCCTCAGTTGCCAAGTTTGACCATTTTCTAAATAAAATGTGGGTTGAAAACTGGGTTGGATGGCGAATTTTTTTTATATGGTTATCTTATGCAATAACATCATATGGTTTACAAAAACAAAAATACAAATAAAAAAAAAAACATCTTATACTTTACAAAGAGTTTTTGAGAATGAGCTTTATTACTATTAGTTAAAATCATGTGGAGAGAAAGACCCACACAGACCTAAAGAAGATGTTCCTCATTGTGATATTCTATCAAACAATATTTGCACATAGAACAAACAAAAAACCCTCAATAAATGCAAGAATGCCCTGTCTTTTTGGGGACTATGTAGGATGTTTGTACATCTGAATTTGTTTGTAATTCGTTTTTTAAGAGAAAAACTCGAATGACGATTCTTTAGGTTCATGATGTTTGTAAAGACTATAAGAAGTCTTACAAAGAGATGATGAAAATAATGAAACATTTGTTTTGATTACATTGCGGCATTCTGATAAACATCATTTGCACATAGAACCAACAAAAAAAAAAAAAACAACATAGAATTGAAAAAAATATAAAAACGGCAACATACCAAAAAGATAAGAACTTGGTCTTCTAAAAACCATTGATTATAAAAAAGCAAGCAAATGACTAAATGTGATCTTAAGCTCTAAAATAACTTAAAAAATTTAAAGCACTAAAATAAATAAATAAATAAATACCCAACAAGATCAACAAATGTAAGAATCTAAGAAATTAGTGGCGATCATAAAAAGTTGTCACTAAAACCATACACCATTAGTGGCAATAAATTAAAACTTGCCACTAAATTTCTTTCCCTCCAAAATCCCATGGCGCCAAAAATTCCTACCAAGGAATTAGAGGCGAAATTTAGCTATGACAGATAAGTTGCCACTAAATGTGGGCATTAAAATACCTTCAGTGGCATCATCAAATATTTGCCACTAAAGGTTGGTTTTAGTGGGGAAAAGTAGACCGCAGCTAAAAAAGTCGCCACTAAAAGCCAACTTTCTTGTAGTGAATTATCATGTATTATAGATCAATCATCGTTTTTACCATGGATGAAGATCGTATTATTGTCAATTATCAGGATTTGTTGGAATACTTATTTTTGATGCAATTTGACTTAAGAAAATGATCATCCTCCTCCCTTTTAGAGGGGTCAGAGTAAATGTCTAACATTCATAGTCATGAAATTGTTTGAAACAAGGAAGACAAGAAGTAACAGTTAGAAGAAAGAAACACAAAAGCCAAGTAACATTATAAAGAAAAAGCAATAGAAATAAAAAGACTAGAATCGAAGAATTAATAAATGTTCCATACTTTATTATGCATTATGTGGATTTTATTCTTCAAATGAGGTTGATTGCTTACCAATGCAACACATAGGCACCATTTCCCAATTATTATTATTATTATTATTATATAGATGAATGTTCATGTGCATCCATCCCTCACGATAGGGTGAGGGACACTTACGTGGCTTTTCCACTTTGCACATGAACATTCCTCTTTTGCATATAACAATATATGACTTTTCTTCTTTCGTACATGAATATTTTCAATTATGTAAGTGTCGCTCGCTCTATGGCGATGGATGGATGTACATGAACACTCCTCTCCCTCTCTCTCTCTCTCTCTCTCTCACACACACACACACACACACACACACACGAAAGCCATTATTATATATTAAAGGGATGGGATTCGATTTCAAGATTTGAGTCTGATTTCGAAATTAATTGCGAAATTGGAGATCGATTTTCATTCAATTTTAACTTGGAGGAGAGATTTTAGGAACTCGAGAGAAATTTTTGATTTTCGTAATCTAAATAAATATCCCAATCTAAAAGGAGTTTCCTTTTAAAGAGTCAAATCTTCCGCATTCTCTAATCAATCAATGCATATTTAGATTTTTCCTATCTAATGCTATAGGCAAGTCTTGTCTCTCCCTAGTGATAGTTACCCCAAGTGTAGGGTCGTCACAATGCAATAAATTCTGGTGAGTCTGGGGTCAATCCATAGGGAGCTATTAGACATTTTCTTGAAACCTGTCCTAAAGAAAATCTACTACTAGCCTAATTAATCTATATAACCAGATCTCCTACTTTTGCCCAAAAAAAAATTTTCATTACAAGTCCGAAAAAGATTAATTACGATCAGAATTAAAGAAAAATCCTAATCTAGAAACCTAGTCTAATTACTGCATCCACCATAAGATTCATTAGTTCACCAATTGAAATTCAATTTAAGAAATAAAAATCAGCACCAACAAATTTAGAGAAATGGAATCAATGATATGGGGACTTGTAATTAGAAACCAGGTTCCGATGTGCATTCTAAACACTGAAAACACGAGCAAGGTCATTCACAACCCTCCCATAAGGACGAGCCAAGATAAATTCACAATTGTTTAGTATTTGAGAAATTTCACCCTCATTTAGGATGTAAGAATCTAAGAAATTAGTGGCGATCATAAAAAGTTGTCACTAAAACCATACACCATTAGTGGCAATAAATTAAAACTTGCCACTAAATTTCTTTCCCTCCAAAATCCCATGGCGCCAAAAATTCCTACCAAGGAATTAGAGGCGAAATTTAGCTATGACAGATAAGTTGCCACTAAATGTGGGCATTAAAATACCTTCAGTGGCATCATCAAATATTTGCCACTAAAGGTTGGTTTTAGTGGGGAAAAGTAGACCGCAGCTAAAAAAGTCGCCACTAAAAGCCAACTTTCTTGTAGTGAATTATCATGTATTATAGATCAATCATCGTTTTTACCATGGATGAAGATCGTATTATTGTCAATTATCAGGATTTGTTGGAATACTTATTTTTGATGCAATTTGACTTAAGAAAATGATCATCCTCCTCCCTTTTAGAGGGGTCAGAGTAAATGTCTAACATTCATAGTCATGAAATTGTTTGAAACAAGGAAGACAAGAAGTAACAGTTAGAAGAAAGAAACACAAAAGCCAAGTAACATTATAAAGAAAAAGCAATAGAAATAAAAAGACTAGAATCGAAGAATTAATAAATGTTCCATACTTTATTATGCATTATGTGGATTTTATTCTTCAAATGAGGTTGATTGCTTACCAATGCAACACATAGGCACCATTTCCCAATTATTATTATTATTATTATTATATAGATGAATGTTCATGTGCATCCATCCCTCACGATAGGGTGAGGGACACTTACGTGGCTTTTCCACTTTGCACATGAACATTCCTCTTTTGCATATAACAATATATGACTTTTCTTCTTTCGTACATGAATATTTTCAATTATGTAAGTGTCGCTCGCTCTATGGCGATGGATGGATGTACATGAACACTCCTCTCCCTCTCTCTCTCTCTCTCTCTCTCTCTCTCACACACACACACACACACACACGAAAGCCATTATTATATATTAAAGGGATGGGATTCGATTTCAAGATTTGAGTCTGATTTCGAAATTAATTGCGAAATTGGAGATCGATTTTCATTCAATTTTAACTTGGAGGAGAGATTTTAGGAACTCGAGAGAAATTTTTGATTTTCGTAATCTAAATAAATATCCCAATCTAAAAGGAGTTTCCTTTTAAAGAGTCAAATCTTCCGCATTCTCTAATCAATCAATGCATATTTAGATTTTTCCTATCTAATGCTATAGGCAAGTCTTGTCTCTCCCTAGTGATAGTTACCCCAAGTGTAGGGTCGTCACAATGCAATAAATTCTGGTGAGTCTGGGGTCAATCCATAGGGAGCTATTAGACATTTTCTTGAAACCTGTCCTAAAGAAAATCTACTACTAGCCTAATTAATCTATATAACCAGATCTCCTACTTTTGCCCAAAAAAAAATTTTCATTACAAGTCCGAAAAAGATTAATTACGATCAGAATTAAAGAAAAATCCTAATCTAGAAACCTAGTCTAATTACTGCATCCACCATAAGATTCATTAGTTCACCAATTGAAATTCAATTTAAGAAATAAAAATCAGCACCAACAAATTTAGAGAAATGGAATCAATGATATGGGGACTTGTAATTAGAAACCAGGTTCCGATGTGCATTCTAAACACTGAAAACACGAGCAAGGTCATTCACAACCCTCCCATAAGGACGAGCCAAGATAAATTCACGATTGTTTAGTATTTGAGAAATTTCACCCTCATTTAGGCTCCAATAATTATTTTAAGAATTTAGCGGTCCCTAAGCATGCAATGTATCTGGGGAAGACAGAACATCAAAGGAATTTTAAATTAAGATTATAAACGAAACAATTAAAAAAATACCTCTATTGAAATTATTACGCGTGGAATCAGTCAAAGAATTACATCATCAACTCCCATCATCCTATATTTCAATGTGGCTTCTACTCCTCCATCTTTGTTCTTGCACTCCACATAATTACAAATTAATGCTTTATTGAAGAAGAAGAAAGGGAAGTAGAAGGGGGGAATTTGGGAAGAGAGGGAGAAGGAGAGTGGGACATCCAAGAGTGGGTGGAGATGTGTAGAGGAGATCCCCCTTTCCTTTTTCTTTTTCCAATTCTGTTTCCCAATCTTTGATAACTCTTGACTTGCACTCTAAGTTTGAGAGAAATTTGAAATTCTGGATAATCTTGGCACCTCAGTTTCCTTGGCATGTAGGACTTCTAATTTGATCTTCATTGGGAGCTTAGAAACTTTTATCTTGGGTCCCACACCTGGAAATAACCTTCAATTGGAGAGAACTGGCTTGCAAATTTTGCGGACCCACTTTGGCCAAAAACTTTTCAAATCTGAATATTTCAAATTGTTGGGGAGAGGAGTGTTGGACGTGTGATACATGGGATGGCATGAGTTGGACGTCCACTTCTATTGGTTATCTCTTGGTTTGAAACTTTTCAAATCTTTGGAAGTTCAGAGTTTGATTGGATGGATTAGATACAATGAACTTGGACTCTTTTGCATTGGTTTTCAATTTGAATTGGATGAGACACAGTCCTTTATCTTTAGAACTCTCCTTCCTTAAACAACTCTTCTCACTTGGGCTCACTTTGCACTTGAGAAATTATTAAATCTGAGATTTGAATTTTTTGCAAACTTGGAATGGGGTGGGACCCCTTGTTGGGTGTGCTGGACGTTCCAAGCATGGACGTCCTCCGCCTTTTGCATTTTATTTATTTTCTTTTTTCTTCCCATCTTTATCTCTTCCTTCTTTGGAATTCTTTCTCCACAAGTATTTGATCTTCTTTCTTTCTTGGGCTCAAATTTGAATTGAGAATTCAAATATCTTTTCCCTTGACCTTTTTTAAACACTCAAACTACCCTTCAATAAAATAACCCCCGCGCCCCCCCCGCCGCTTCCCCCTCCCTTCACTTCCTTTATATTCTCCTCATTTCCTCACCTTCACTTCCTTTATATTCTCTTCATTTCCTCATTAATTTCCTTCACTAGCATTCTCACTATGATCACAGACAACAAACATCCCCACGGCAACCAGTTGCTTGTAATGGTTGTCGGAACCATACCATGACTTTAAATGAAAGGTAATTTGGGTATTAACAAATTGAGGGAAGAAAGATTCGCCAAATAAAAACATTTAAATGGTCGGATATCCTTAATTAAAAACGCAAAAATTAGGGACTAGTTTGAAAGGTTTTGAAACTTGTATCCTTTTTTTGAAATAAGATAAAAAATCAAGTCCTCATTTGAAACTTTCCACACACACATATATATTATATGGAAATTCTAAAAAATGTCCTACTTTAAGAATGCCTCTTTTTCCGGCCCTCTTTATTTGGTAATGGGGTCCATATTGAGTCAATCTAGTCTTTTCAAACCCCCCCCCCCCCCCCCCCCCCCCCCCCACACACACACACACACACACAAAAATCCCAATTGAATAGTCATAAGTCCAAGTTAGACACTCATCCAACTTTTCCTTACTCCAAGAATAGTCATAAGTTCCAAGTTTGATGCTTATCCAACTTTTCCTCACTATTGGGTTGGTTCATCTAAACCATTAAATTTTAGGGCTATTGGATCAAAAGGTTAAGACGTAGGCCTCATATGGATCTTTCCATCCAATGGACTTCGAGTCAAATCCCAGCCGTAGGTTCCACTGAAACATCCTACGGCTAGAGATGAGTTAAGAAGGAAAAGACCTCACAGGGTTTCCATTGAGTTGTCCCTCTCCTTTTTTCTTTTTTCTCTTTTTTTTTCATTTCCCGCTTAGATGGAAAGAAAAGACCTCATCTCTCATAGCATATCCTGTCAATTCGTCCTTAAGACAAGAAGGCCCAACCAGGCCTTACCTTAAAAAAAATGTTTAAAATGAGGGCTTCTGTTTCTAAGGAAAAACCCTAGGGCTGAGCTTGGACAATTTTTTGCAGGCCCTGAAATTTAAGGGCCGGGCGAGTGGCCCTGGCCCTCCTAATTTTCTTTATTTCATTTAATATATATATTTTGTATATGTAAATGTATTCTAAAATGCCGTTATAAAGTCATTTAGCTTTAACAAAAATGGGGATATAAATGCAATTTCATAGCCTCATACCCATTACTAGATGCCCAAAAAACCAATACACGCATACCTAGTTCATTTCCTCTCTATTTAATTATTAAAGTTTTGTATTATACTTAATATATAAGCAATATGTATTGAATGGTTGCTCTCTATCCCTTTCTTCTAGATTCAATATTTCTTTTTTAGGTTTTTTCATATAATTTTTATATATTCTTGGTAGTGCAAAAGGGGGGTATACTCCTATTAATAAGGATAGACTTTTTCCTCAATATAGTGACTTGGGATGTCAACTAGTTTATAAAGGTAGTTTGTATGTATGTGAAACTTCAGTGATATGGGGTGATCCACATATCCTTTTAATTAGATATATATATATATATATTTATAACTCTCAATTTTTTAAAGTCTAAAATAACAATAATTTCTTACGTGCATTTATTTTTGTGATTGATAAGAATATTTAATTGTCATATTAGTGTTAAACTAAAAGTAATGTCAATTCATAAAAGGTAGCTGAATGTAAATGGTTTAAATTTCTCAAAGATAATACTCTATTGGAATGATTTGGTACATGAAAATTTTGTGAAATGTGTGAGATAGAACAAATTCTTTACCCATTTTCTTTCTTTGACAAAAAATAAAAAAATAAAAAAAAATAGAAGTATGCCTAGAACCCAAGTCGCGAAAGCATATATGCTTTTTTCCAATTAAAGAAAGTTTTTAGAGAGAACTTCTATTCTCTAAACATTTTCTTAGGGATCCCTTCGCAAAAGACGTTAGACAAGAAGGGGCTTGGTTGATGCTCGATACTTGGTAATAATGTAAATATATATATATATAATTTTTTCCTTTTGAGGCCCCGAGCCTTGTCCTTGACTGGCCCGCATAGTTTAGGGTAGGGAAAGGGCCTAAGTAGTGTAGGCCTTCCGAGGGTTTTGGCCTGCTAGGGCTCGGCTCTGCATATACTAAGAATAGGGTAAGGACAATCCTAGGCCCGGCCCAGCCCTTTTGACAAGTGTGTGAGAGTTCTTCGGTTCTTCCTCTCTTTTGTCTTCCCCGGGGACGATCTCTCTCGCTCACTCACTTCTCTCTCCTTGCCGCCGCTCCTTTCTCTCTCACCCACCTTTCTCTCCCTCTCTCTCACCCACCTTTCTCTCCCTCTCCATACTCCGCCCCAGATCCCTAAACAAATCCAATATCTCCACAAATCCCAAATCTTAAACCGAACCATTTATAAACTCTACATCCACAAAATCCCATGTCCCTCATCCCCAACATGGGTCCATGTTTTATATATATATATATATATATATTGGGAAGTGCTCCTATGAGAGACACTCTCACCAAGTTTATGAGAGATGGGTGGGGGCCCTCACTTCCATATCCACTCTCACCAACTTAAATGTAAGGACCCCAAATATGGAAGTGAGGGCCCCCACCCATCTCTTATAAACTTGGTGAGAGTGTCTCTTATAGGAGCACCTCCCATATATATTATACTTAACTTTGATTTGTCTGTTTATAGATGGGAAAAAAGGGGTTAAAACTTTTTAGATCTTTAAGAAGAACTGAGTGTATTTTGGGGTTGCATGGTTTGGAGCATGCTGGGAGAGGAGGATTCGGGTGCAGATGGGTGTTTAAGTCGGATTGAGTTTTGTATTTTTTTGATGTGACTGAGTTTTGTATTTGGAAGATATTGGGTGTTTAAGAAGATAAAACACTGTTGATCTATTTATTCCATTATGATTTTATTCTTCTGCAGGTTGGGGTCCTCATGCATATGCAAATATGGATGGTAACATTAGTGGAGGGCAATTAGAAAAGGTCATGGAAGGTGTTCAGTTTCTGGTGCAGCCAAAGGCAATCTACTAGAACAAAGATCCGGGCCTCTTCAATGCCCCCACAAGGTTGATTGTTTTATGTAGAAAGTTTCTGAGCAGAATTTGGCGGATATGGATTGTTGACTAGTTTGTAGTGTTTAATGTGAATTTTGAATATTGTAGTTGGTATTGTAATTTGAATTGGAATGGAAGTGGTCTTTTGAATGTTGTATTTGTTGCTGTAATTCTGGATTAGGAACTTAGATGTTTGCTGTTTAATGCTATAGATTGAATTCTACTCAAGAGAGCTTTGAGTTGATTTGGATGTGTAATGTGTAATGTTACAGGTGTTGATGTCAATTAGTACATGTATTTTAAAAGCATTATGATGGTGTGAAATCGGAAATTAAACTCCACTCATATGTCACCTAAGTTCTCACCAGTTCAAGCATAAACTAGTCCTATTTGCTAAGGTTTTATACCCTACCCATAGACTTTGAAATGCATTCACTACAAGGCTATACCTTGCAACAATTTCTAAAGTAGGCATCCAACAATTTCTGAAGCAGTCAAACGAAACATCCAACATCGCCCGTTTCTAAGTTTGTTGCTTGGAATCCAACTTTTTCAATTCCACCGTTGTTAAGAAAATTCTAAATACTAGAGGAAATGGCTAATATGACTATGAATAAAACTGAGGTTAAAAGGGCTAAGATAAGGATGGTTATCATACGCTCCAACTACAAGAAAATGCAGGTTTTAGACATGAGCAACTTCTGGATTGATTTTTCACTTCAACGCAAGATTATAGGTACAAAATATCCCTGAGCAATACTCCACATTACTCTAAGCTTATTGAAAGAAAACCAAACGAGCAAAAACTCCAACACTGGAATTAGGTCTCAGCTGAAACTATTTAACAGAAGACAGGCATAATTGAAAAAAGATGTTTTAAATTTCACACCATCATAGAGTGTTTAAGACACATAACTAAACATCAGCACCAGACACATAACTAAACATCATCACCTGTAACATTTGACATCAAAGAGTCCATGATTTAAAGAATCAATTCCAATGAAAATATTCAATATCCATTCTAATGAAAACAAATACAATATCCATTCCACCTTTTCAACATAAAACGAAAACAAATTGCAATTCCCATTCCATCATTTCAACATACAATATCCATTCCACCATTTTAACATACAATATTCATTCGACCATTTGGACATACAATCAAAGCAAAATACACACGATCATTTATTGAATATCCATCTTGCCACTTCATCATTCAAATATATTGAATGAAAAAAAATGTAGGAACTCCACCATTCATTCCACCATTTCAACATTTAAACCCATTCAATGAAAACCACTCCATTCAGATCTACACCATTTAAGAACACGATCTTTAGCCTGGCATTTAATTAGATCAAGATCTTCCAAAACTTGGAGCACCTTAATTTGGAGTGCTACTTTGAACCTGTAACGTGCCACCCCCACAAGCATGTATGATATTGTCCGCTTTGGCTCACGGGCATTACGACTTTATTTCTAGTAGGCATCAACCCACCAAAAGGCCTCATGCAAGATAAGGGTGCAAGCTCTATATATAATCCCGGTCACTTTTCTCTCCATAGTTGATGTGGGACTTTAGGGCGTTGCAATCCACCCTCCTTACGGAGGCACATCCCTGTGTAGTGGACTTGACTCAAACCAGTTGAGAGTCGACTTTGATACTATTTGTGACACCCCACCCCACCCACAACCATGTATGATATTGTCTGCTTTGACCCACGAGCCTCACTGTTTTGTTTCTGGTAGTCCTCAACTCACCAAAAGGCAATATGCAAGGTAAGAGTGCAAGCTCTACATATAATCCTAGTCATTTTTCTCTCTATAGTAGATGTGGGACTCCAGGGCATCACAGAACCCTAGACCCTCTTGCTTTGCTTGGAGATTGCTTCGTGTAAGGTCTCCAACTGAATGCTTGGCTCAATCAATCGACATCAATTTAGCATCCCGCTGAGTGTTGTGCCATAGTCACACTGAAGATGACTACGTCGTAAATAGCATATAGTTTTGTTGTTTTCATTTGGTTCCCCATTTATTCTCCTATGTATGCTTGTTAGCTTTTGATCAGTGGAGGAGCCAGGAATTTCTCTTAGTGGGGTCAAATAGGTATTATTATAGTTCACTAAATGAAAAGATATATATAATCGTCTAGACGTAAGTAGGGGTACATCAAAAAAATTTTAAAAAAAATCCCGTTACATAAAAAGAATTTGTTTACAATTGTCCTGACGGGTTTTCATGTTTTGAAAGCGTCACAATGTTGCCTCATTATCAACGTTATAAAAAATATCTTTCTCACTGAATGTGACTAAACAATCATTCATCCATTCATCTCCCATTTGATTATGCAGGCAATTCTTTATGATATGCAAAGCATAAAAAGCTCTCACAACGGTGGCAGTGACTACTGGTAATATTAGTGCAAATGTCATAAGCAATAAACTGATGGATATAAAATATCCTTTTTTTTCTCAACCATCTTCTTAGCAAGACCGCTAATCCCGTTGACTTCTGAACAGTCAACATTGGAGCGCATATCCAAAATGTAAGTTTCAAGCTGATTGTCAAGTGCCATAAGATCCATTGCGGAAAACTCAATTGGATAAAACTAAGTGAGACGGACTAATTTTCTCTTGTTAAAAGTGGAGAATGAATCATCTGGATTTGGGCACGTGATGCAAATGAGCAATTCAGTGTTCACCTTGATGAAACGATTGTTCAACTCTTGAAGTTGCATATCAATGGTAGTATAGAATAATCGATATGATGATGGTGCAAGTTTGTGACTTCTTCAGATCTTCGGCTTGGCCTCCCTTGAGTTGAAAACTTATCATTCATTTAGGAATAATAATTTCATATTTGGTACAGAATGAAGTAACTTCATTGAGAGGAAATCCCACTCATTGTCTCTCATCTTCTGCAGTCGCTACTTAGAAAATTTAACTAGCGTCATTGAAATCACAATATCTTGTTCTCTATGCTGCAACACCTTTGATAGTTCATTAGTGATTCCCAAGATATTTTTCATCAAATGCAAGTTAAATATAAATTCAAATGATTGCATTGAATCCAATAGTACACATGCTTCGGCTCTTTGTTCTGAGTTTGAGCCATCTTCCACAACAATGTCAAGCACTTCAATCACAAAGGAGAACATAGTAATTAAGTTGAGAAGTGTACCATGGTGTGACCCCCAATGTGTATCGCCAGATCGTTTGAGGTTAATTTCTTGATTTAGGCCCTGTCCACTTGAAGTTCACCACTGTTAAGCCTTTCTATTACTTTAGCAACTTGTTTCTCTTGAAGAATGTCTCGACGTTTGCATGAGGCTCCAACAATGTTTAACAATTATAAATTGTGTTAAAAAGTAAGGCAAATTGAGTGTTATTTCTTGTAATGGAAATAATGGCCAATTGAAGTTGAAGTGCAAAGCAATGAACATAGAATGCAAATTTGTTTCTTTAATGATGAGCGCTTTGAGGCAATTGAATTCACCTTGCATATTACTGGCCCCATCATAACTTTGTCCATGCAATCTCCATACACTTAATACACGGTTGGATAATAGTGCTTCAATTACTGCCTTAAGTGATACAGCTATGGTTTCATTAACATGTACAATTCCCAAAAAACACTCAATTACACATCCTCGCATGTCTACCAAACGTAATACAATGGCCTTTTGCTCTTTGATAGTTATGTCACGAGACATGTAGATCAAGATAGCAAATAATGCACCTCCAAGCTCATCGATGATAACATTAGTGGTTTCAGTCACAGCCGCACTTACAATGTCCTTTTGAATAGCGGGCACTGTCAATTTAAGATTTTCAGGAGCATTTTTCAATACAATACTTCTAATACTTCATTGTGGTCGGCAAGAAATCCCAATAATTCAAGAAAATTCAACAGATTCTTTGAGTCTCTAGATTCATCATGACCATGAAAAGCTAATCCTTGACGTAAAAGAAACAAATTTGGCCTGATTCAATAAAAAAATTGTCTGAATATGTTTCTCTTGATTTAATAAATCTTGAGACTTCCCGTAGGCTTGATTGTGACCACTGTGAAGCCCACCAAATTGTTTGAATATGCTTCTCTTGATTTAATAAATCTTGGAGACTCTTGAGGCCATATCTCATTTTTCTAATGGAGAAATGGAACTTTATCTTCAGGTTCAACTCCATGGAAGACAGAGATGGAATGATTTGCCAGAGTCCCCTCTTTTTGTATAAAAAGAAGCTCCTTCTTTTTCCTTGGTCCCTAGGACAGGACGAAAACTCTTGGCCAGCAGTCACCCCAGTTTGGATTTGCCTCAAAGGTATCCTCTAGCACTGCTGGAGTAGTGATATCCTTCTCTATATTGCCGGCTCTATTGGAAAACCTCTTCGCTTGGAGGAAACCACTACTTTGCAAAGGATGTTATCCTATGCTAGAGTCTTGGTAAGCTTGGATGTGGCTAAGTCCTATCCCAGACTCCTCTTAGTCGAATTGGAAGGATAAGCTACAATGGAGGTAAAAGTTCTATATGAAAATATATCTTGCTCTCAATGCCTTTCTATAGGTCGCCTCTCCACCAAGTGTCCCTATAGAGTTAAGCCTGCTTTGCTCAAATCCCCTAGCCAAGTAGCCCTGTTGAAGACTCCTCCCATCACAGATGAAGTTGGAACAGATTTAGTCCCTATAGTCTCCGAGAAGGCCTTCTTGGAAAGCCCAACCTTAGGATATCCTGGTCCTTTAGCTCCAAGATTAGAGCATCCTGGTCCATTACCTAAACCATTAGTAGATCCAATCACTAGTGGCAGCTCACAATCCTACTCCCTACCTATTCCAAAACTACCTCCATCTACAAATGGCTCTCATGCCCCTGACCTCAACCCAGCTATTGATTTTCCAACAAATGACCCCAATTTTGATAATCCTATCTTGACCCTGCCCTTGGATGTTGCCCAAGTTATCTTAGAGAAAATCCTAGCTCCAACTTTAGATTGTTCCAATCCTTTTTCCATCTTAGAACATTACACTCTAGCTGATCCTACCTCCTCTACTTCCTAGTCTAAGAATCTCTTAGAGGTCCTTTCCATTCTGGTAGTCTCTATCTTAGGTCCTTCTATGTCTCCAATTGTTGGCCCCTCAGTTAACACCTTACCAGTGGCCCGTAAAAATCCTTTAGATCTTCCCCTGACAACCATTCCTGTTTAGGTCCCTACTCAGCTTGGCTCTCTGGTGGTTGACTTATCTCCCTTCAAAGTTAAGCGGAAAGGGAAAAAAAAGATCAAAGGCCCCTAACTCCTCCGCCCACCCCCCCTACATTAATGGTTAAGATCCTTAGCTGCAACTGTAGAGGTATCAGTAGTACTCCTACAAAAACAATGTTGGTTCACCTCGTTGCAGTCCCCTCTCTAGACATCTTCTTCCTTTCCCAGCCTAAGACTCTTTTTGATTCCTCTAATCCTATAGGAGTCTAGTCTTTAGGCTTTTACTCCTCTTTCTCCAATACCAATAGGTCCCTATGGTGTTTTTGTAACTCTAATTCTAAGTTCTCTTTCTCTCTTCTAGACCTTTTTAACCAACACATCTCCATTAGTTTTTCAGAGCCCTCTTCTTCCTTCTCTGGCATTATTACGGGAGTTTATGGATCCACTGATTATAGAATGATGATCTCTTTGGGATTACCTTGTCAATACCTCATCTACAGCTACTCCATGGTGTGTGATTGGAGACTTTAATGCCATTCTAATGGCCAAAGAGAATCTCAGCACCCGCCCCCCTTCCTCTCTTTTAGTTAAGGATTTTAATGATATGATTTTGTCTACAGGTCTCAAGGGCTTAGGCTTCAGTGGTAACAGGTTTACGTTGGCAAACAATAGGTAGGGCCAGGCTTATATTGCAGCTAGGTTGGACAGAACTAACTCTAACTCTACCCGGCTATATTTCTTTGATGACCCTATTGTAAACCATCTTCCAAGGCTATCCTCTGATCACAGCCCTATCCTCTTGTCCCATAGGAAAATTTTACCTCAAAAAAATATCCCTTTCAAATTACCTCACAAAATATCCCTTTCAAATTTGATGCTATGTGGTTGTCACATGTAACTTTTTCCAAAGTTGTAGAGACCAGCTGGGCGTCTTCCTACAGTGGCACTCCCCAGTTCATCCTTGCCCAGAAGTTGAAATTTCTCAAGCAAAACATCAAGGTCTGGAACAAAGAAGTGTTTGGAATGCTGAAGAGTAACATTGCGAAAGTTGAGCAATTAGTTTTGGCTTCTCAAAACTCTTATGATATTAATCCTAGTGACTCTCTTCTCGTGGAGATGAACACAATAAAATCAGTTCTGCATAATTGGCTTAATGCAGAAACTGTCCACTGGAAATAAAAGGCCAAAGTGAGATGGCTTCAGGATGGACATAGGAACACCACTTTTTTTCATCTATCAGCTAAGTCTAGAGGCACCCAAAATCGCATAGTTTGAATTTCTGTTTGGGGGAAGTAGGCAGTAAAAGTGGCTTTTAATCAAAATCCCTCTTACCAAGAGCATACAGATGGTTCCATGCCTCCTTTAAGTTGATTGGACCTTACAAAAAAAAAAAAAAAAAAAATCCAAGCCTCATAAGTTTTCAAAAATCCAAACCATCTCACCTCATGAACCAAATTAAGCCAAAACGTTGAAATTGACATTCCACTAAAAAGCTAAACCACTCAAATGGACCCAAAATTGTCCCAAAGTGTGACAAAAAACCAAACCATGGTCCTACAGCTTGTTGGGTCACAAGACCAAAACAAAAAGCCAAATCCTGGTCTCCTAACTTGCGACATACAGCTTCTTAGGTCACAAGACCAAAAATCAAAATCCAAAATCCGACCCCCCTAACCTACCACATACAGCTTATTAGGTCACAAGGTAAAAAACCCAAAGCCTTCTTGACCACCTAATGCGCCACATAAAGCCTTTAGGTTCACAAGGTCAAAAAGGAAAAATCCAAAACCCAAAAACCCAATCTAAATGTCATTTTCAAAAATTTTGCTTGAGATGGTACGTGATCTCTCTTATTGCCATAAAATCCCCTTGGAAACTCGAAGGGCTACTCTGTCAAAAGAAAAATGCTCAGAGACTCTTGGTCAAGTCAAAAGCTCTCTTTCAAAAGTTTTCTTTGAGGCACATCGACTGCAAAAGATATGCAATTCGTCGCTGTACATCGAGGGGGCATTTATTGACACCAAAAATGTCACTTTGCCTCTTCGACATCAAAAGCTATATGGAGCCGCATCCTACGACAAACAGACAGAGCCGCTTTAAGCAAAAGATCTTGTCAGAATCAAACAAAATCCGCAAGATCCTTCAAAATAGCCAAAAGAAGGGTACACATGAAGTTTCGGGCCATTTCGACACCATTTGGCCTAACTTCAATCCTCCAACGGCTGAGCAGGAGCCCCCGGCAGCGACAGAGTTAAAGGTAGCAAATCTTCGATCAAAGCCTATGGATGGTCTCAAAATACCTCCAAAAGGCTCCACGACAAATTTTAAGTCAAACTGACACCGTTTGACCCTCCATCAACTCTCGAATGGCGAAATCAAGCCTCTCGGCGGCGAGAACCACTGATGCTGCTACTCATCAAACAAAGCATATGGATAGCTTCTATATGCTTTCAAAGGACTGCACGTCAAATTTTAGGTCATTCCGACAACGTTTGACCAGGCATTGACGCTCGGAAACAAAATCAAGCCTACCGGCGGCGGAGCTCCCCGGGACCATGGCATCCAAATCGGAGCTAGTGGATCATCTCAAAATGACTCCAATAGGTTTCCTGTCAAAGTTTAGGTCAATCGGACATCGGTTGACCGCACATTGAAGCTCGACATCTTCAAGTCTAGCATCGACAGGGCCCTAAACGGCTTCAAGATTCAAATAAAAGCCCATGGTTAGTCCTATCTATTGCTTAAGAAGTTTCACATCAAATTTCAGGTCATTCCGACATCGTTTGACCTAGTTTCAACTCTTGGCGGAAAATCGGCTACAAAGTCTTCGGCTTTTCCAAAAATATGAAACTTTGTACTCTGATTTGCATGGCTTCTCGACAAGTTTTCTTCAGAGGAATCAAACGAATAAATGAGGAGAAATGTCAAGAAAAATATAGTAGAAAAAAGAAGCAAAAAAGCCCAAAAAACGACCGAGAAACGGCGACTGAACGACGACAAAAAAAGGGACAAAAGTCCCATGGTCGCCGGTGACCATGGCCCAAGGTCGCCGGCGACCATATGGATCCAGGTCGCCAGATTTTGCCGGGAAACCTACTTTTTCGGGTGCTTTTTACGTTTCGCGATGTTTGCTTGTGATTTATCCAGATCTGATTTTTTAGGCATGAAATCCGTAGATCTTCGTCAACATCACAGATCCGCCATCAAAATCACTCGATCATCATCGGACACTCCGAAATCGCCAACCGGCCGACCAAGAAAGCACACCTCTGCCCGACCGATCGTGGAATAGACTGGACAGATGTTGTTGGCCCATTGGTACCAATCAATGTCTGAAATTGCATCGCCATCCGACATCAAACAACATGAAAATCCATCGATGATCATCGCCAGAAGAATTCCAAAAGGCACAGTGCGGCCCGCGACTCTTCAAGTGACTTGGCGACCAATTAATGCTGTTAATTGACCCGTTTATGACAATTTATTACGGTCATTAACTTATTATTTTGGACGGCCCAATCAGAAGCCAAGAAAAAGGAGTTACAAGTCCAATTAATCATGGCAATTAACCATGTAACTCCTATCATTATGGAGTTTAATCATGACAATTAATCATGAAACCCCCATCGTCATGAAGATTAAATGCCCATTATTCTCCATCGGCTAATCAAATTCAAGGAAAAAGGAGTTACAAAATTATGAAATTAATCTTGTAACTCCTCCCATCATGGAACATCAATGCCATTAAATGCCCATAAACCCTCCTAATGGCTTCCAAAAAACCCTATAAATAGGATGTCATTCCAAGGAGAAAGGGGTCCGACAAAATCATCCGAAGTGGTCCTGGAAAATTGTCCTGAAAAATCTCTACGCAAAGAAGCTCTCCTACTCTGAAGAAGCTCTACTGCAAACACTACAAGGTGATTGAAGTCCCTTGGGGGGCCACTCCCCCCCCCCCCCCCCCCCAAAGGTTTCCCCTCTCCTTCTATCCAACATGGCCTAGATGTAGTTTTTCAGCCCGTCTACCGGGCTTTTTATTGGATATTGGACATCCCTTTGGTCCTTATCCTCTAAAAATCTAAGGTCCAAGCCAAGCCAAGTGAATCAAAAGCATCACGTGTTCTCATCTGAAGGACGATGGCAGAGTCCATACGTGACTCGCGACCGTTGATCTGAATGAGTCCCCACAATCTCCTGAGAAGTCAGATTCCTCTTTCTTACTTTTCTATTGTATTTTGTATTTTTTTTAAGAGACAAAAAAATCACAATTCTTGTCTTTCATTATTAATGAGATTTGTAAATCCCCTTTCATGGCAAAATTGCCTTCTACTGCACAAAACCGCCTTTCATGGCAAACTAAAGAAAATCACCTTTCACAGCATTAAAAATCTTGTCTCTTTCTTTAAAATATATATGCAATGGAAAGTTGGAAAAAAAGTTTGATTTCCTTTCTACTTTTGAAGGTGGATCTCCGGATTACCATTTCAAATGCCAAGTAGAATAGAAAATTTTGCATACCCGTACAAAAATGTTGATGCCAACTTTTTTAGCCCCGCCGCCCCCGGCGGACCCGGGGCAGAGGAAGACGAGAAACCGGGTCCATCACGTTCCTCTTTATGACAACTTCAGTACCAAAAGTAATAGAATAGCTTTTATTCACCAAGCTAGAAACTGAAATTAAATTCTGCCCCAAAGACGGTACATATAGAGTATCTGACAAAACTAATTTAATATCTGAAAAACATAAGGTAACTACTCCCACTGACACTGTTTCTGCCTTTGCATCCGATCCTAGGTTAACAATGATTTCTCCATCACTAAGCCTCCTGATTTCCCAAAACCCTTGCAACTAATTACAGATGTGATTAGTTGCATCGGAGTCTACACACCAAGATTCTAAAGTACTGGTTGCAAAACTAACTTAAGAAAAAAGTGACTCAATCATACCCGCGGTCTTTTTCTTTGACATAAAACTAGGACAATTCCTCTTCTAATGTCCTGTCTTACTACAGTGGAAACACTTTCCCTTTGTTCCTATTCCTTTAGCCATGCCCACACCACTAGCAGGACCATTCTCCACCTTAGGACCCTTGGGGGCTGATTTATTTTTGCCTTTTCATCCTTTGTCTTTCGGCTTAGAACTGGTAACTGACTTTTCTGTCACCAGAGCAGTTGGCTTCTTCTTCATGATGCGCTACCAGCTGGCTAGACAGCTCAGCTAAAGTCAGATTCATCTTATTCATGCTATAATTAATCTTGAAATTGGTGAATGAATCTAGGAGTGACTCGAGGATCATGTCGATTTGAGATTATGTATCAATCTCAGTACCCAGTACATCTAACTCATTCAATGAGTCCTATACTGGTGTTCCCTCAGCCATTTTGTGCTCATGCGTACCCTCATAGTAGCCTACGGAGCAAGCTTCAAATTCGTTTCGTTCCCTTATAGTACCTACCCTCATAGTAGGCTTCATATGAGTTCCCTCAGCCTTGAATAGCTTTGGAAATTTTGAGCACGTTGAGTCTCATTTGACCGGGTCGGGGGTAACCCGTGTGACGCATGTCAGTGTTGGGAAGTTTGATTTTTTATTTTGAAAAATATTGATTTCGATATTTTTGAATATGTCATTTTGATCCTAATAACTTTCATATTCGTTCCGTTTGCATTCGAACCACATAAATGATGTTTTTCGAGAAAAAAGGGGCAAATATGTCTTTTTACACCCATTATGTGCATAAATTTCGAAATTTGAAAATCATGAAGAAAATATACTTTTTAAAAACTAGATTTTTCGACAATTATTCTTCTCTTCTTCGTTGACTTCATCCAGGACCCGCAAATAGGAGTTTTAAGCTCTTAAAATTTTATGGCCATTGGGACCCACAACTTAAATCAAAACCCCTTTCATGTATAAGAACCCAACGTTCCCTTCACCTTCTTCTTCTTCTTCTTTATTTCTGTTTTCCTACAACTGAACTTATTGTTTTCTCCTCAACTTCTCTCCTTTTGCATGTGTAGCAAACCAACCCAAATTGAGAAACAAATCATATAACCCTCTTCTTCATCTTCCAAGCTTTCTAAGGGTATCATTTTTGTGGATTTCCAATTGGGTTCTTCTTCTTCTCCAAGCATTTCTTCTTGGTTGAACCCTCTAGAGGTAAGCCATTGCAAACCCCTTGTAACCATGGGTTCCCTAGACCCTTGGGAAGTTTTCCTTCATGCATACAAGGAAGCTCATTGAGAACTCCTTTGTTTTCCAATTTTTGTGGATTTTGAGTGGTTTTCCATGGGGTTTTGGTGTAGATTTGAGGTTGAGCTAAAGAGGATGTTTGTTGGAGTGATTAGAATCTGTTTGGGAGCTTGAAGCAAGTGAATAGCTCAGTTAAAGAAATGCATGCAATTTAATTACATGATTTCTCAAGAAAATTCTGGAATTTTGGCTCTTTCTCTTATTACTATATGTTTTCTTTACAATGAGTTGGATTAATTTCGAAATGTCTTGTTATGATTTGTGTTTATTTTCTATTGATGGATTGTGTAAAACATATGAATTTTTCTTATTGTAGATGGGTGATTTTCAGAGATTTGTGATTGAAATGGAACTTACTTTCTATCGGATTTTCTTTTTTTTTTTGGAAATTGGAATGAATGTTGACATGGTGGTTGAATGGTTGGTGTTGGTGTGGAGAATGTGTTGTAATAGAGTTTAGGAATGGTTGGAGTGAAGATGGAGAGAGAGTACCAGAAGTAGAAGGATTTCTGCACTGAACGAGCCATTTATTGGGCTGTCCGCTCGAGCGGACCTGGTGTCGCTCGAGCGAACAGGTCACTGTTTGTTGTAATACAAGGCAGAAACTCGTCCGCTCGAGCTAATTGTGTCAGCTCGAGCGAATGAGCTTCTAGAATGGCTCGCTTGAGCGAACATTCATCCACTCGAGCGAACTTGGTACTGTTTGATGAAAATGGGAGACAGAATCCCCTCCGCTCGAGCTATCCTTTTGACAACTTGAGTGAAGGAGGTTCAGGGAGGCTCTGCTCGAGCGAACCTTCAGTTGCTCGATCGAACCTGGGCTTAGGCCTGGGGATGGTTTCTGCACCTAGTTTAGATTGGTTTGAGGGGCAAACCTTCACTAAGTACCCTGTAATGAGGAATGATGTAAATATGAACCCGACTATGCAGTTATATGGAATTTCAAAGAGATTGAAGGGAGGTAGGATATTGAATTACCGGGAAATAATTGTAAGCCTTATTATGTACTTTTGTCTACAATGCTGGAGATCTTCTGGGACACCAAACTAATTGTTTATAAACCGATATTGGGGCACTAAATATGTGATGAGACGACCCCGGGTAGGCCAGCCAACCATTGTGCATCACCTTGTTCTATGTTAGCAGATTTATGCAATTTCTTATAAATCATTTTGAAATGAATTTGAGTGGTTCGCCAAGTTTGGAAAATAATTTATAAGATTACTCCTTCGATTTGTTCATATTTGTTCGTTTGTGCTTTGCTAAGAGTAGTTCTTTTTATCAATGGAAATGTATTTTGTTAGTTTAATTGTATTGTTTTGGATTTTGATCGGCGCCACTAAGCTTGGGTTACTTTGTCGGGCTGATCACTCGGCTTAGGATCCTCCAAAAATTTGCCAACTGTAGTTTGAATCCTTTGTTTGTTTGCTCTGGCCATGGCAACGGTTTCTTTCTGCTTCGGCCATCTTGTATGGCAACGGTTTCTTTCTGCTTCGGCCATCTTGTATGGCAATGGTTTTGCACTGGCCATTTTGCACGACAACGGTTCTGTTCTAGCCATTTTGTATGGCAACGGTTTTTATCTGTGTGCCCTTTTCGGTAATAGGAGAATATAGCTAAATGCGGATTGCCAATGTTTTGATTTACTATTAGTCAGTTTGAAGTATTTTAAATATGAATTTCCTTTTTGTATAGTAATGGTTTAATTGACTTATGCTTTTCATATGTTTCATTTTAAATGCACTTTATGATTTAAATAGGATATTGATAAATCTTGTATATCTTATTTGTTTTATTCACTTGCTAGACGTCATGTCTGATACTCTTTTGTTTGGTGTCAGATGTCAGACCCGCAGACATTGAGATAGAGTGCGTGGTTGAGGCAGTAAAGCCGCCTGTGGAACGCGAGTGGCAGCCAAACGATGTCATGTAGATGTCGTGTTGGGTTATGAGTTTGGATAACATCTTTTGGGAAATGAAGTTTAATTTGGGAACTTGTTATTAGCCTTTGTTGGCTTTTCTGAGATGTATAACTTTAACATAATTTTGTGATCCCCACAACTCTAATTTAACTATGGGTTATGCTTTTATATATTTCTCTTTTGATACAAAGCTTGTGCATCTATCATTATGATTCGTTGGTTTTAGTTTTGCTACATGCTTTCGCACATTACTATTTGTTGTGAAATTTGATTCATTGGTTGTGATGGATCATCTAGAATCCTCACTGCAAAATCCTATGGGAAAATAATTTGAGCGTGCGGGCGGAATTTTCTAGTTCGCCGCGCCGCGACACTGGATTAAGGACTTGATTATCAAGGCCTCAGTCCGGAGGCGTTACACCAGCGAACAATCTTTCCTAAATATAAAGACCCTAGATGCCCTACAATCTCTATTAGAATTGGAGACACAATGATGGATAAATGTCTTTTGGATCTTGGGGCATGTGTGAACCTTCTGCCTCACTCGGTTTACAAACAGCTAGGTTTGAGGGAGGTCAAGCCCGCAAATATAACTTTAAGTCTAATAGATCCATCCGTGAAGGTTCCCAAGGTTATAGTGGAAGATGTCATAGTAAAGGTGAATGGGTTTTATTTCTCTGCAGACTTTGTCGTCCTAGACACCTAACCTGTCATGAATCAGGGCAGTTACATTCCTGTGATTTTGGGAACCTTGATGGACTGATCTGCTAGACTCAAAGTTATATCTGTGGGCTGGAGCTCGCCCAAACCTAGGTGTTTGTATACCAAGTAAGGAAGAAGGTTCACACTTGACGAACCATGACGGACCGATAACTTTACTAATTTATTTATTTATTTTGAGTTCAATTTTTAATTCATTTGACATTATGTTTAGAATATCTCATTGTAATTTTTCCGATCTCACATGATTGACATATCATTAACCTCACAACTCAAACTTTGGATTTTAGATTTATATTTTAGAAAAATAAAATAAGTTCCAGAATTAGGGTTGTGCATGAAAACCCTTCAGTTGAATTTTTTTTCCAGCGCTCTATACTTCGTGGGAGCGCACAACCATACCATCAACAAAGGTGGGACCCGCCCTTGAATTTCTCACACTGTGTGTGATGATCAACAAAAATCTACAATAGTGCAGAGCACAAGCGCCAGAGAAAATCCACCCTCTCGAGCCTATTTATATTTTGTTTCATCATTATTTATGGCTATGGGAGGTGATCCGGTCATGTATGGTCAAAATGAGTCATTGCCTAGTTCTCTCTAGATTGAATTTTAACCCATATCGGTCAAGGGTCCTCAACCCGTATTTGATGTAGGTCAGGCCAACCCGACCAACATAATCCACATCCAACATGGGTCAATTGAATGCAACTCGAGCTACCCCAGCTAAAAGATGTTTGGTCCAGACCTAATCCATACTAAAGTATTATGGTTGTATCTGAGTTTAGTTGTGGGCAAAAAAGTTAAAAAAAAAGGGGAGAAGGCACACCCAATACAAAAATATTAGACCGCTATACCATTTAAATCGGCTAATATATGCAATCCGGCCCTAACTCGACCTATTTAAATGGCTTATGTGGGTCAACCCCAACCTATTTTATTGCAGGTCAGATTTATAAGACCAAAGGATGATGCGGGTTAGGTTATCCAGGTAAAATGAAGGTCAGTTGTGGGTTAGATTAACTAGTCAGGTCACATAAATCTACACTATGCAACGTTCAGTTTTTTTTCGGAATCTACCCTATAGGTTCAAGACATACTTTGTTGAAATACATGAGGCATCAAAATAAGATGAGTAAAAACTAAGGATTTCGTCAAGAAAATGTTTAATTTGATTAAAAGTAATTGGCATGTGCAGAAGCACAAAGTTGTGCAATTTATTCTTTCTAGAATTTCACATAAAATGCTTAACTCATGGAGGACCTTGAGCTAAATTCGAAATGCCAACAAAAGGTACTCTATGGCATGCATGCATGACTTAGAGGTTTTGCTCAATTCTTGAGACAGTAAAATTTAAGAACCTTCAAAAAATAAAAGCACTTAACATTAAGTTTTTGACCCTTAAAAGAAAATTCATAGATTAATGATTGCATTTTGGATGAGTGATCAAAACTTGATTTAGAACTAATTGGTGTATAGACCGAGGCCCTGTTTGGACCCACAGGTTTAGTTGCCTCGCGATAATTTACCAATAAATATATTGGGAGGTGCTCCTATGAGAGGCACTCTCACCAACTTGGTGAGAGATGGGTGGGGGCTTTCACTTCCATATCAACTCTCATCAACTTAAATGCAAGGACCCCTAACTTAAATGTGAGGGCCCCCACCCATCTCTCACCAAGTTGGTAAGAGTGCCTCTCATAGGAGCACCTCCCAAATATATTTTCTCTCTTTTTTCTTGTAAATGGTTATTGTGAGAACAGACAAAAAGCTATTCCTTGCATGTAACATAGTAATAGAAATACTTGAATGTATATTTTTAGGAAAGTATGAAATCATTAAACAGCAGAAAACAAAGACAGGGCACAATAATAAAAATCAAAGAAACTAAAAAAAGTTTAAGATATTTCACTACCCATTTAGGGAAAGCCCTATCCTACAGGCAATCCAAGAAAAGAACTAAGCTTAGCAAGAAAATGGGCACTTGAGAATCTTAGGAATAAGATAAAAGCTGATAAAGGAGAAACATGTAGATAAAATTCTAATGTCCAAAATGATTGGTCTAACTGATCAACCTTCATTCTCATTAATATCTTTAATCACCTCCAACACATCAGAAAAAACAAGAGCTTTAGGGAAGCCATGTCCACTTACAAAATCAAAGAAACTAAAAAAGTTTAAGATATTTCCGTACTCATTCAGGGATAGCCCTAGAAGCAATCCAAGGGGAGAATTAAGCTTAGGAAGAAAATGGGCAATTGAGAATCTTAGGAATAAGATAAAAGTTGATGAAGGAGAAAAATGTAGATAACATTCTAATGTCCAAAATGATTGGTCTAATTGATCAGCCTTCATTCCCATTAATGTCTTCAATCACCTCCAACACATCTGAAAAGCACGAGCTTTAGCCTTATCAAAGTAAGGAGGATTGTGGTTGCTTCTGTTTGCTTGGAGGAAGATACTTTTGGGCCATAAGAAGAACCTACAAAAAAGAATAGAGACATTCAACCACAACAATAAACCAAAATTTGTCTTCCTATCGTCTACCTTGTGACCAAAACCATTTCATCTGACAGGATCACACTAGGCCTCGGGTTTGAAAGAATTGCGGCTTCGCCACTGATAGCTTCACTGGATGAAATTTCGGTTATCATTACAATAACTATCTTTAAGACTTTGATTGGATTACCAGAGTTTCATTTAAAAATAAAATTATTTCTGGCCTCCCAAGGAGCCCACCGAATGACAAGAGCCCAGGCCTAGTGTGAAAGTTAGTCTTCGGGAGAACTTAGCAATCTAGAACCAAATACCGTTTCCACTATTCTATTACTCCAATGTGCAAGCTATTATATGATAGGAAGGCCAAATTAGATCCAAAGCAAATACCCAAGCATAGTCACAATGAATAATGCATGTTCCACCATCTTCATCTCTTGATCCCAGATAGGCATAAAGCATTTCAACATTCATTTTAGAGTTCAAGAATTCACGTACCAAGAGAGTTATTTTCAATCATTTCCATCCAAATAGGAGAATCCTTCGAGGAAGTGTAGATTTTCATATTATGATTATTTATAGTTTCATTATTTTTTTTAGAATCCTATAAGCCAATTTAGATGTGAGATTGCCATCTTTAGTGACACTTAATACTCTTTATCATTCACACGAAATATGGGATATAAATTCTAAGAATACCTTCCATGTCTCTTTGGTTGCTAAAGGTACTACTAAGTTTTTATTTTGCATCTTTTGTTATCGTCCCAAAGGTCTCTAATAAGAAGCCAGGGCTAGAACCGTCTGAAAGGGGTCTCCTAAATCATTGTTCACGAGAAGGCTAAACAAAATTCTAAATAGTTACCTCCACTTGGTTTACAAATTAAGACCCAAACAAAACCCCATTGTGAAATGTTTAATTTGCTGATGGGTATACTTCCATACTTGTGGAGCCTATGATCGGGTAATATTAATTGTTGATCTAACTAGAGTACAACCTACCCTGAGAAAATGTTGGTTATTTTTAACTATCTCGTTAAAAGTAATTGAAAGAATGTCGTGGCAAGAAATGCCATATATACTTCAGTTGGGTACCTCTAATTATATTAGAATATCTAAAACCTCATCTTTTATCCCCAGAACAACAAAATTCACCCTAATAATTATTATATTCAATGTTAATTTGTAGTTAATTCTGATTCTCATACTACAACACTCAGTACTCGTTTTCCTATGTATTCATGGTAAGATGATTTCTAACATAAGAATGTTAAATAGATAATGCATAAAGTAAATAACATGAAGATGTATAACAACACTGTCTTTCGTGAGTTTTGATCTTCCAGGGTGATGGCTTGGTAATCAATATCCATCTTGTTTCTCCACTTAGTTTATTTTTCACTAATTAAAGTGGGGACTATTTAATGGCAATTTACGGATCTTTACCTTTGTTTCTTCAAATTTTTTTTCTAGAATTCGTAGGAATTCAATTCCATGTAACAAATAGCCCTCAAGTCCATCGTAATTTTGTAGTGCTAAAAACCTCGATTTTAAAATATTCTTTTTCATTTGATATGTTAGGATTTTTTGACATGTCCCATAAGCAGTATTAGTTTTTTAAACTCATTTCAAATACATGACTTGTCGAAGTAAACCAAATCTAAATCTTGATCCTCTGAAGCGAATCAAGAATAATTAGTGGGGGCTATCTCTTAAATTCAAATAGTTGAAAGTCATGGCCACCCCATGTATTGGCATGTGGCCAAAATATTTCACTCCGACTGAATTTGGGTCCACCGTCCACCATTACATTGATCATGCATGAACCTGTTATTATAATACGACAATGAAAGAGAGTGAATCACATGCAAATCTTATGCTTTAAATGTTCATAATCTAAATGTAGGCTCCACTTTATTATAGTGCAATGCTGCCTTGCATCAATAGAACATCGACCTCATAAGTTATAAGTGCTTTAGATTTAATATGAGAGGCCCACTAACATGATTTATTATGTTGTCTTCAAAAAATTGGCTGAGGTTAGGCCTCAAGCGAATATAGATTCTTAAATTTGATTTGATGCCATGACATTACAATAATGGGTACATCCCAATGAAATAGTTGATTTTTATAAGGCCATTGAAATTGGTTAGTGAGTATGGTTGAACTTAATTAATGATTTATACTTAAATGAAAAGAAATATTGACATAAACTGAAAGGTTACCTTTTCAGCTCTTCGATATCGATTTCCAGTTGTTCAGCATATGCCTGGGACATTGAAAAAGGTCAATGAAATCATATATTTGAACTCCTATAAAATGGATGCTTGGACTACCATGCTCTGCTCTCCATATAAATAATCTCACAGTGAGAGCATACCATGTAGTGTTACAATAAGGATATTGCATCATACCTTTTTCCTTTCTCTAGATCTTGTAGCAGATTCCCTATTTTTCATCTTCCTCTTGAGCTTTTTCTGTGCATCATTCAGAAGTTCCCTCGCATTCTTATTCCTATGTCTCTGATTAGCTCTCTTTCCTGATGAACCTTCTCCGACAATGGGTACTGAGGCAACTGCTTCTGTAGTTGGTTCATTCCTTGGTATTGTGGAACTCCAAATGAGATTATTACTATGAAGTATTTGGTTTTGGTTTTGGGACTGTTGATGTTCAAACATGGTGTTGTACAGTGGTGGCGGGTTTGTGCCAGCTCCACAATATGGAAATGTAGGATACATGGTTTGTCCTTTTGATGGGATGGATTTGGAATTGATTTTTAGAAGCTTTGAAAGTGAAAGATGGTTTGTACCTACTGCGAGAATAAAGAAATGAGTAAGAATCATGGAATTCAATATTCCATATATTTCTTCATGCAACGATCCCATTTAGGAAAAAAAATTATTAAATTTTAGTTTCGATCTATCAAATATTTTTATCATGAATAGTGAAAAGGATGAAAAATATACCATTTATTTTCAATAAGCAATAGACATTAGTTGTTCATATCAGCTTTAATAGCATGCAATTATCAATCCAACTATTGTTGTTTCTTGCGACTTAAAAAGATACAATATTTCATGAGTTGGGTATGATTTTAGCAAAATATTTAAAATCTAAACCATTTGGTGTGAAAACCTTAATTACTATAATAGATGATGAAATTAATTAAGGAAAATAAATCAAAAGATTAATTTCTAAAAAATTAAAGCATTTCTAGCTTTAGATTTTTTCTAAAGTAGAAAAGAGAAATAAAATTATATGGATTCAACACATTCAATCTCTCCTTAAAAAAATTAACCATTAAAATTGACAAGTTAGGTTTCATTCCTACGAACATTCAATAAAGAACATAAATCGTTTGAAGGGAATGAAGAGAAATTTAAGTTGGTTATTAAAAAAATGGCAATGTCGATATGGGAGCCCATATCAATGATAAGGATTGCATACATCCATGTGATATATTTTGAATAAAAAATGAAGCAGGACTCAACCTGTATTAGGACATCTGCCCTTTTCGTTGATGTATGTTGGCTATAGGCTAATATTGTATAAAATCTAGTACCAAATTTTTTTTTATGTATTTGTGCTTATTCTAAAAAACAAAAAAAATTCATGTGACCTTGAATGCAAACATATAAAACATGGTCACATCCATCTCAAGAACACACATGGATCTGCAAATATTATGCAAACGGAAATAAAGTGGCAGGGTTAGCTCAGGGAATGAAAATCTATACTACAAACATGATTAGAGTCTCTTTAGATCTATAGAAATCTAGTTACAAACAACAATGACGGAATATAATAAAAGATCTATACGAGAGCGCACATTAGACTCACTCTTTCTGCAAGCGAGAAGGATAATTATTTAAGAAGGGCCCTAGCTCTCATTCCAGGGGACTCCTGTAAATCTTGTGTGTTCCTCCTATACATGAAGCAAGCCCTATATGGGGTATTTATAACAAATCTCATGCAACACATTTTCGTTGAATTACAGTTTTGCCCAAGATGTTTTACTTAGTGGCACAGTACCACCATTCATGGTTGTTCTTGGAGATAAGGTTTTTATTTTCTTCTTCTTAGTAATCTTGACATTGTAAGTTGATGCTCTTAGAAATCGTAATTCTCCGAGTATGCTAGTTATATATGTATCGCCATTGAGTCCGCGAAAAAAAAATTCCTCCAAGCACAACAAAGCCCATCCAAGAGCATTGAGGATTGGGAAGGAGTAGCCGAGCGCATCCTTTTATTCGTATTAATAATTTAATTACAAAGAAGAAATTTGGAGAAAAGTCATTTATTTTTCCAAAGAATACGAGGCCATTGTGTTCATTCTACCTTTCAATAATTAAAAAAATCTCATGTCACAAGGATTGGGCCATGGTCCAAATGACTTTTTGAAGTTGATCCAAGTTTATGACATGTAAGGAAGCACTATCAAAATAAAGAAAACACAAAGCACCAAAGTCATCAAACAAGCCCTACAAGACAGTATTTTTGACAAATCTACTTTCCTATTTATAGCATGGATTCTAAAACGTAAAAAGCATTGCAAATAAAATTCAAATAAATTAAGCTAATTAAGCATACTTTTAGCGAGCATGATTCACACATTGCAGTTTTAGAAGCCTCATGTAATATATATATATATATATTTATAATGTCAGTTTTTGTAGATAAAATCTCTAGAGGATTTATATTATCCTCCATGAAGATATTCATACATTCATTCTAGATTCAACCTTATCTTTTCTAATATATTGGATTGAGCTGATAGATCCAACATAAATAGAAACTACTGAACCATGAATGAACCTCGAATCAATGGTCTCCAAAATATAACATATGCGAGAAGTTCAAACCATTTAAGATTTGGCTTGGGCCAAATTAAATAGACAGCAATAATAGATGATTAATGTATATTGAAAAATAGTATCCTATAAATAAGATGGCCTAGCCATTCAAGATTCAGCCTTATCTTTTCTAATGAATGTATATTGGATGGAGTTGATAGATCAAATATAAATAGAAATAACCAAACCATGAATGAACCTAGAAACAATAGTCTCCAAAATATAGCATATGTGAGAAGGTCCAACCATTTAAGAGTTGGCCATATCTCTAGAAAGGAATATGTGGGCAAGCTGTTAATATAATATCTTCTGGGTCCAGGCATTCAAGATTTGGCTTGGGCCAAATTAAATCTTAATATGTAATAGATGATTATTGCACATTGAAAAATAGTTTTCTATAAATCAGAAGGTCTATGCGCTCAAGATTCGGCCTTATCTTTTCTAATGAATGTATATTGGATTGAGCTGATAGATCCAAAATAAATAGTAATTACTGACCCATGAATGAGCCACAGAACAATTCTCTCCAAAATATTGCATATGTGAGAAGTTCCAACTATTCAAAATTTGGCATTATCTTTACGAATGAATGTGTAGGCATTTAAGATTTGGCTTGGGCCAAATTAAATAGACAACAGTAATAGATGAATAATGCACATAGAAAATTAGTTTCCTACAAATAAGAAGGTCTAACCATTCAAGATTCAAGCTTTTCTTTTTTAGTGAATGTATATTGGACTGAGCTGATAGATCCAACATAAATAGAAACTACTAACCCATAAATGAACCTCGAAACAATAGTCTCCAAAATATAGCATACGTGAGAAGGTCCAACAATTCAATATTTGGCCTTATCTTTTACAAATAAATATGTGGACAGGCTGTTAATGTAATATCTTGGTGGTCTACGCAGTCAAGATTTGGATTTATCCTTTTCTAATGGGTGCATACTATCTTGAGGTGATAGGCCTAACTTACATAGACAATAGAGCAACAGATGAATGTCTACCTTCAAATAATAGATTCCTAAATATGTCATAATAGATGAGAAGGTCAAGTTAACCCATCCCCAGATGATTTCACCCAAAGACGCAAAGCTTGGATTGAGCTAGGTCGTCGTGAATGTAACCTTATAGGAAAGGCAATATAATTATTTATTAGAGACAGGGTACTCAGTTGGTTGGCAACCTCACTTCTCATCCGGATGCCTAGGTATCGATCTTTCGGTATAGTGCTCTTTCTTTTCCATGTGTTTGGACAACATCTTCCCACATGTGTGAGCTCTGTTGGGTCTCAACCCCCTTTGCTAGGGTACCAAAAAAATTACGGGAAGAAACTCTATCTGCAAAATATTAAACTATAGGGAACAAAATCAATGTCTATACTCTACAGCATGAGTTGGCTCAAGTTAAACTCAAATCTTTACATCCAACACCAACCTCAAGACTGCCCAAAACTAGCTGAAGCTGAGTTATGGAACTCTATCAGGAATCGAGTAAATTCATCAGGGCCAACTTTGGCGACTATTAATCCCTGGGCATGTATACAATATTGGATCCTAACATGATTTCTTTGTAGTTCATGTGTCGAAAGTCTCTAGTCTAACTACTTTTTATTTCAACATTATTTGCAGCCTCATTTTGGGTATTAGGCTGAAGATCTACCCACCAGGTCAAAGGAATGCAATGTCCCAGAATTCTTTAGGATCGCTTGGCTGAAGGTTACAATACATCATAAGTAGATTAGTAAGAACATATTATAAAATCTAGCTCATCGCCTGAAAGAGATGTTAAGTCTGGTTGTGAACTAATTAAATTCCTCTTCGATCTCCAAGGCAATGGCATCCGGTTGCTCACCTGTAATGCCAAGTGTGTTACCATTAGACATAAAGTCAATCAAGATAAATAAATATAAATAATATCGTGTGTACAACGAATCGTAAAACAAGTATAGCTCATATGAGGTCAAGAGCATAGACTAGGCTTGATTAGTGCATGAATAAGCAAGAACAAGGGAATCATAATGGACAAGAACATGTACAAGTTAACTACCAAGCTTGGCACAACCACATAAGCTGTTTTCTCCCAAATAAATATGAAAACATGAAATTAAATGAGTGCATGTACATAACATAGCATGACATGAGGTACCATTAGGAGACATAGGGCTCGGAAACTCCATCGTGGACAGTCAACCCCCATAACATAAACTAACTGCAATTAGTCCATGAATTTCCTAAATCCACACTCAGTCAGGTTCGACTGAGATAGGATCGATGTTAAGTGGTGCTGATTTGTGGAATAGAGTGTACATGATGAAAGATCATAATACATGATCATAACATATCATAAACATGAGCATAGGCATGAACATAAGACTCAACAGGTCGTAACGGGCATATACATATACATAGTGCATAAAGGAAATAAACATATCCTATAAAAGGATACATGGAACTAGTCAAGACAAATATAAGAGCATGAGCTAAATTGTTACTCCCCCAGCCCAAGAATACATGACTCTTGAGGTGCGACATGCGTCCGCATCTGGCTTCGAGTCAAACTCATAATACATTTAACCCCACAAACGGATTTCCCATAGGATGTCATGTGTGAGGTTTTAAGAATCATCACAAATTGGTGTATATTTAGATTCACCCGTGTACCAATATAACATATCCTGTATATTTATCCAACTCGGTATCCACCATTCACTCATCAACCATAACACATTTCCATAAAGATAAGAGCATAAACCGGTCCATAGAGTGTATGTTAAAGTTCAAGTTTATGTTATAAGGAACTAGGGAGAAAGATAAAGCAAAGGGTTAGTTAAGTCCCAAATAAAACAAGTCTAACAACACAAAATATCATGATGATCCAAGCAAATAGGTCAAGGTATGATGTCGTCCTAGAAAACTCAGAGATCCGATGTCTAAAAGACATCGTCTGGGGTCCACTCGGCTAACTATTGAGGAGTCTCCTCCTCAACCTCCTCGATCTCCGGGGAATGGCGTTGGGTTCCTCACTTGCAATGCCATGTGTCACGTCCCCCGAACCCGATTAGAAAATAAACCAGATCCGGGGAGTGAAATTTAGGACTAATTAAAATTTTTGTCCTTTAGGCCCAAGCATCATAAGTCCGCTGTGAGGGTATTGTATTTAAAAGCTCAATTAATATAAAACTGCAGAATTCATACAACTCGAGGCTCATTCGGATATTAATCAATGAATAATAATCTCATTCATATTTAAAGTTGCACAAAGAAATAAATAAATCTAATCAAGGAATTAATGTAATAACAATGACCATCCCAATAACCAAGGCCATTTAAAAAACAATGATGACAATAAATGAAAGGTCGAACGAGTGAATAATAATGAATAAATAACGTCTAGTGAAGTCCCCATGAGGCTCTCTTATGCCAGGTATGATGACGCTACTCTACATCATCGGCACGCCACTTTCTCTCCTCCTTTGCTGGTTGGAGATCCTCTGAGATCTCCTCACCTGCTTGGTCGTCATAGTAGTCACCTGGGGTATCTGCACTCCAAGGAACAAAGTCAACGACATGTTAAACAAAGTACAATAAAACATAACATGCATCAAGTATAAGAGTAGAGACAAGTACAAAATCATATGAGCACAAGGAAATGATACTAGGCATACCGCATGAGTAATAATTATTAGAAGCAAAGATAAGAAATCTAGTATCATCTAGCAATCACCACTATCCAAACAATGCAATGCAAGAATTAGGAGGGAGACTCCGAGGATGTCCAAGCCACCTCACGGGGTACCAGTAACAATTCAATTTGGACTACTGATACCAAAGTCCGGCTCCAGGGGGATCTAAGCTTCCGGTCATGGGAATATTAACACGGTCCAAGCCCGCTCCCAACTATTCAACGCCATGGACGCCGTCCAAAGCCGACTGCCCACCCCAACGTCCGAGTAACAGGCCCATCAATAGACCCCCAAACTGTAGTTGGCCATGACATGCAAACTGTTGGAAATAGGTGGGCCTTTAGGATATGTTTTCAAAACTTTTGACCTACTTGACTCAGGGATCAACTATTCAGAAGGCTACAAAACCCAATCCAGGATCCATGGCCTCTTTCTCATCACCATGTACAGTAATATACTCTATCTAGAAGATAAAAATAGTAGCAAACAAGCAACCATGAAATCCACAACATACAACGAAGTAGATTATACCTTTGGAGCTGGGTTGTGCTCTGATGGAGAAGTTGAGTCTTTCTTTGATGATGAAACTCTTTCATAAACCAAATCAGAATTTCCAAGACCCAATCGTCCTCCACGCTATGACCCGTATCAAATTCTCTTTTCTCAAGAAGATGGGTGGGATCTCCAAGAGAAAGCTCTTTAGGAAACTAAAAGAGAACTAGAAGCGAGAAGAAAGGAGGAGCATGTGCAACTCTTGCACAAACTAGTATTGGGTGTGAATCCCTAGGTGGGATTGAGCATGTGGGCGTCCAAAGCCTTTTCCTCTCTATTTATATCTTAAAGCCACCTCCTCTTGGTTTATTATTAGAAGTCCTACTTCCATAATAATTAGCAATATTCTCTCTTTACTAATTTAAATAGAAGTCTCACTTCCATTATAATTAGTAACTTACTATTACCACTATTAGTAGTCTCACTTCAAATAGAAATAGTAACTTTCTATTTCCTTTTAGAGTTATACTAAAAGTAGTATCTTTTCAATAACTTGGGCTAGCGTGGGGACCACTGGGGATTCCTTAGAAAGCTAGCTCTAACTGGGACTCGCGACCCCACATCTAATGTGCAACCTGGCCCACAGTTAATTGCAAATAACTCCACTATATAAATGCAAATGAACTCCAGTCTTAGGAATAAATTACATAGAAGACCCTAAACTTCCTTATTACCACAATTAGGCCCTTCCATCAATATCTATGGATCAATTGGACCTATCTTCCAAACTAGACCCATATCTTATTATCCTTGAGCCCCAATTAATTATAATGATCATATGGTACCGATCCAATTAACTCTTAAACGGAATGGGTGCGCACTTACTAATGATAAATCCATTAATTGGCACAAGGAGACATTAAAGATAGATTCCATCATGACCATTGAATGTTCCCACAATCCTGCTATCACGTACCCAAATCACCGAGGTGTTGACCTACAATTGACCTCACTCATTGGTGACTCAAAGCAAATGAATAGATAGAAACTTGAGTCCATTAATATTTCAGGATTGAGTCTATTGCTAGGGAATTATGAGAGAAGACCTTAAAATAAAGGCAATGTTCATAAGGTACTTCTCATGGTCCTTCAATACATCCAATATACTAGTACTATGATCCAGAATCTTACATTCTGATGATCGAGACAAATCATACTATCTCATAGTAATCAAAGTACTGCAACCTTGTCAGATGAGATGCCCAGTCATCATCACTGGTTGTGAAGATATTCAAATATAAGATTTGCTATACATGTCTCTCGTATGTGGATTTCATCCATACACATGTATTGCATCTAGTATACTTATGGACTCCGGCTCATCTCATGAACCATCACGTCATTCATATTGGTTATGTGCAGGTATATAATAAAACACCATTCATCTCATGAAAGGGAAGCATGAATATATTGATAAATAAAGAAATTAAGTAATTTATTTCATCAATCTTATGGATTGAGACCATAAAACTAACACAAACAAAAATAAAGTAGTGTCGACACAAGAGAAACCAAGACAAGCAACTCTAGCTAGTTCAATAAACAAGACATGATCATAGGGATTATCTCATTCAAAACAATACGAAACAAGTCAAGCTCACAAGATAATCCCTTATAACTATCCAGTCATGTTTATCAATATTTGACACAGGATCTTAAGGTACACTCTAAGTCAGGTCTATATTCTAATCTACAAGGATTTAAGTTTCATATTTCATTAGGTGTATTATGCCAAGAGAGTGTACAAGGAAACAATATCAACGAATACAATCCATAAATGAAGGAGGGATTACAAACTAAACTTAGGCAAGTGGTGTCATCCCTGTGTCCTACATGTTTTAACAGAGTACATGTGGAATTGGATCAACGATGCTTCTAAGGAAATCCCTTGGTATACAATCATGTCAGGCATTTGTTGATTCAGTTCCATACGCATTTGGTTACCCCATGTTTAATACATGAATGCCTGGACACTCCATCAAAGCACACCAAGACATGTGCTTTGATTTCAAACCCCATTAATGGTCATATGAAAGTGGGTTAAGGGTTTTCAACATCTGAGGCCCAAACCTAGGTTAACCACCTCGTTTTCAACAAAACGTGGTCTGAATTATAAATCACAGTGATTACCTCACTTCCCAATCTCTAATCATCGCGAAACATGTATCATTGGATTCTACATTCCAAGACTTTCCAACGGTATACGGTTCATGAAAATCCAACAAACGGTTCAAAAGCTATGACCTTGGAAAACTACCCAAACATCAGTCAAATGATGAGGGTTCGAACTCTTGGAGGGAGAGTTCGAACTCTCACGCTCCAGGCCAAGTCACCTGAAACTTCAAATGTTCAAATGTCCAGGAGAGACATTTGAACATTCGACGTCTCGCTCCCATTGCCCGAGGGGTTCAACGTTCGAACGTTCAGAATGATCGTTCGAACGTTCAACATCTCCATGCTAATCACCCGAAGGTTCCAACGTTTGAACGCCTGGGAGACGCGTTTGAACTCTTAACATCCCATGCCATTGTCCCAAACATACCAATGTTCGAACCACTAGGAGGAATGTTCGAACGTTCAACGCCATACATCCATCCGCACGTTCCAATGTTCGAACATTCAAAGGAACGTTTGAACGTTCGAATGCAGAAAACCCCATTTCGCTGTTCTTTCAATTCAGATCGATTTCCACTCCATTCCACCCTACCAATGAGTACACCTGGACGAAATTGAGCCACCGTGGTCTTCCAACAATCCATAATCCATCATTCATTAAAACATCCAAGATTATTCAATTAGAAATTCAACTAAACCATTCCAAACCTAATCTAACATGCTATTCCACAAATCAAATCTCAAAACAACTTGGCATTTGGGTATTCTATCATTTGATCAATATCAATCAATAGAACAAAGCATCCATGTTAAGTTATAAATTGCATATCTACTTGCCTCAACCAAGAAGAAGATAGAATTGGGAAAACTCGAGGAGAAGCCTTCTACCACGAAACCCACAGATCTAACCCGCTCAAAAGTAACCTAGAACGCAAAGAAGAGGGAAGGGAAGAAGAAGATCAAGAACAACCTAAATCTAACCAAAAGAGAAAATGATAGAAAAGATGAAGATCAGAAAAACTTACCCAAATTGATATCAAATGAAAGAGTGAGTCGAGAGGATGAAGATGTGAGGTTCGGATAGCGGAGGTGGCCTCTTCCGGAGGGAGTTCTGCAGCTTGAGAAGCGACGAAGAATGAGAGGCTGCTGGGGTTCTTGTTCCAGGAATTGAAATGGTGTGATTAGGGTTAATCCTTGTTTAAGAAGAGAAGGGAGAGAAGAAGACTAATTTGCCCTTAAGTGGGTCCGGTGAAAGAATGGACTATTTGAAGGGTTTCCGATCGTCGGATTGCGACGAGCCAAGAGACAAAAATGATCAGCGCGACGAGATCTTTCCAACGAACCCAAAATCACAGCGATTGAAATTTTTTGGAAAAATACTCAATTTTCCTTAGATTGCAAACTACCCCCTTGCTAGAGTCAAACATACTCGAAATCGAACGAAACTTCGCAGACACTATTCTAACACAATAAGGAACTCGCTCACAATTAAACACACTTAAATATCTAACAAAATAATTAATTATTATAATTACAAAATAAACGGGTCAACGGGCCTACTACTGGGTCCAGCTGACCCAGTAAGGTCGCGGACCTTACACCATGTGTAGCACCATTAGACTAAGGCTAAGCAAGATAAACAAATATAAATCATAGCGCGTGTATATAAATGAATCGTAAAACAAGTGTAAGTCATTTAAGGTCAAGGACATAAACTAGGTGTGGTTAGTGCATGAATAAGCATAAATAAGGGAATCACAAATGATGAGAGCATAAACATGTTAACTAGCAAGCTTGTCACGACCACATACGCTATGTTCTCCCAAGTAAACATGAAAACATGAAATTAAATGAGAACATGAACATAACATAGCATGACATTACCACTAGGAGGCATAGGTCCCGAGAATTCCATCATGGACCTGGGGTGCCAGTCCACCCCCATAACATAATCTAAACTGCAGCTGGTCCATAAATTTCCTAAATCCACCCTTAACCGGGACCGGCTGAGATAGGATCGAAGCTAAGTGGTGCCGACTCGAGGAAAGGAGTATGCGTGTATCATAGCATGGTACATATACACGGCATGAAATAAACATGTGTACATGCATAAACCTGAGCATGACAATACTTAACAGAATATACAAGTGCACGTCACATAACGAGACTTGAAACGTGGCATAAACAAGGTACATGAACAAAATAAACATGAGAAGCATGTGTTTGAGCCTTTCTCTAAGTTTTCAGAATGCTTTCGCAATTGTTCGTCTTTCATAAATCCAAGGATTTAACCTCTAACTATGGAATACAAATGCCCTCGACTGTCCTTGTTAATCATTAATGCGGTCCCGAAGGCCAACACAATAGGACTGAAACCATGTGATGTTCTCCCATGTTAATGTATCTAGAGCGTAGGCTTTCTTTGAACACTCTAATTTCTTCAAAGTAACAACATCGGTGGTGAGGCCCGGCCAGTTAAGGCAATGCATGAATCGCTGGCAGAAGGGACAAGATGACTGGTGCACACCCAGAGGTGGACCATTCATGCCTAAGTATGTCCAATTAGGAATGGGCTCAATGTATGGACTGACTTTTTGTGGTTGATTTATATGATAGAGTGGGGTGTGAATTTGGATGATGAATATGAGTTTTGAAGAGGCATTGGAGGCCTGTTTGCTTGCAGGGAAGTTTATTGGGAAGTGGGCATGAGAAAAAGGAGGAAAAAAAGGACCAGAAAAGGGAAGAGCAGCCGAGGCAGCTTGCTCGAGCGAGCAGGGCCTTTGGGAGCCCGGCCCATTCCAGCGAGTGAGCTCGCTTGGGTGAACTTTGGGTCGCTCGAGCGAATCTACTTACTGTCAAGGCCCTATATGTGATGCTTGAAAGGATTTTTCCCTTGGGAAAGTGTGATTGTCGGTTCCTAATGCCCACATATGGACCATGAATGGATATAGGAGGAAGAAACGGAAGAAAGGATGCACCAATACAGGAATCATGTTAAGATTTCATTAATTGGACAACATGCACTAGATGCTTGGAATGTCACCGAAGTTCATGAGCGTTAATAATGCGGAAAATCCAGCATTCAGGAGTCCACATGCACGTTATGCCAAATGGTGCGATCTCAACCTATCCATGGGATGTGTATTTGGAAATTGACCATTAAGCTTGGATTTTCTCGAAAGTACCACTTTACTTTCATTATTTAGTTTTGTTCGTCCAAACTTCATTTTTATCCTCGTTCAATTTACAAACTGTTAGTTTTGCTCGTTTTGGCTATTTATCACATGGTTTTACTCGTTTCACTAAAAACGATCATTTTTGTCATTTAGTTCATTTTGACTAAAAATATTCAGTTTTATTATTTAGTTCATTTTGACTAAAAACGACCAGGTTTGTTAATTCATGTGTTCTAGTGAACCTCTGTGTCTACCTTGGGAGGACTACTCTTTACGTTTGTGTGTATCTATATTTGAGTTGGCCTATTTGAGTAGTTCCTCACCATACTATGTGTGTTAGTTCCTCTTGGATTTATGAATCGGCAACACTTAGTTTGGGCCACCTCGTCGGATTGATCCACCAGCTTGGGGCCTTAATCTATCTCTTAGCCAACTACAACTTGGGTTTCCCTTAGTATGTTATTTGCCTGGTTTCGTGGCCGGTGTCTAGTGTGATGGCCAGCTATACTGGTCTATTATATATATGCTTAGTGTGGCTTAGTGTGCTCCTGCCACCTTGTGTGACGGAGACTCTATATATACTTTGTGTGTGCCTGTCATTTCAGTGATGGAGAATTTAGCTTTGTGTAGTTGCTAGCTTGTCCTTTCGCTTTGACATCACCTTGGTTTCGTTTTGTCGCTCGTTTTATTAGCCGATTTGTTCCACGCTATGTTAGCCTGATTTACACTTGCTTTTACTCGCTACTTTTAGTCTGATACCATGTCATGTTTTATGTACATGTCATGTTTTAAATACACATTTAGTTTGTTTGCAATCTTTACTTAATTTCCTGGAATTGTCAGATCTCCCTGTTTTATATTTGTTTTAGATACATGTAGCTTTTAACCAAATAACCTGATTTATCACTAGTTATTAATCAGCATATTTCTAGCATATTTATTATCCATCTCAGTCACCTGCCTGACCGTTGTGCCTGAACCTTACATTTGGTGCTCTATGTAGCAGGTCCTCCATCCTGAGCTTGAGTTTGTGCAATTGGCAGTGGAGCCAAGTGTTTGGTAATTTTGTAGTGTTAACGATGTCATGTAGACATCGATCTTAACACCGGAGTTCGTCACACAATTAGGAATAGTACTTTATTTAGTTTGTTACTTTTGTATGGATTTTACTAGCCTTTTCTTTGGGATTTTAATTCAAACACTTTCATACGTTGTAACTTGAACATATGTGGGAAATGATTTATCTTGTTACTGTCAGCTATGTATCTTGTTGTTATTTGTTCCAGTCTGATTATGGGCTTTGATATGATAACTTTATAATGAGTGATTGAGTGTCGTGTGAAATTCGATGGCCACGGGCTCCGGATCGCAAACCCACATAAGCTTCCGCGAAAGTACGGTGGGAATTCTGATATCATCACACACATGGATCCTAGAGAATACAGTTCTTACTTAATCCCAAATCACGCTCCCCAAGTTTGAACAGCTTCAATAGTCCGGTTTCAAGGCGAGACAAAACTCATTGGCTTATTAACTGTGGCCCTATTTGGATCCTCGGGATTGATTTTGAGAGGTAAAATGAAGGTCAGATGTGGACTCAATTAACCAGTCAGGTTAGATAAATCTACACTATATGTTAGAGGCATGCAATGTACAACTTTTCTTTAGGATCTACCCTATAGGTCAAACACATAATTTGTTGAAATACATGAGGCATTGGTATTAGATGGCTAAAGACTAAGGATATCATAAAGAATATAATCTGATTAAAAAGATGTTTCGTCTAAATAAAAGGAATTAACATGTGCATAAGTACAAAGATGTGAAATTTATTCTTTCTAGGATTTCACATCAAATGCTCAACTTATTGAGGACCTTCACTCAATTCGGAAAGCTAATAGAAGGTACTTTTGCATTGTTCATGCACAACTTTTAAGTTATATCGTTTATTTCTTACTATAGTAAAACTTAAGAACCATCAAAATTATTAAAAAAAAGGCTCAGCATGAAGTTTTTTTTCCTTAAAAAAGATTATTGTTAATGATTTCATTTTGAATGAGTGATCAAAGCTTGATTTAGAAATCATTGGTTTATAGACAGTGACCCTGTTTGGATCCTTAGGCTTGGTTGCGTCACAATCAATTCACCAATAAATTTATTTGCTCTCTCTTTACTTTTAAATGGTTATTGCATGCAAGAATAATAAAACAAAACTATTCATTGCATGTAACACAGGTAATAGAAATACTTCAATGTATATATTGAGTAAAGCACGAATTCATTAAACAGTAGAAATCAAAGACAAGGCACAATACCTAAACAGCAACACAAGAAAAAAAAAAAAACTAAAAAAGTGTAATATATTTCCCCAACCATTCCAGGATAACCCTATCTTACACGCAATCTAAGTGAAGAACCAAGCTTAGCAAGAAATTGGGCAATTGAGAGTCTTCCGATTAAGTTAAAAGGTGATAAAGGAGAAAACTATTGATAACATTCTAATATAAAAAATGATTGGTCTCTTTGATTAGTCTTCATTCCCATTAATATCTAAAATCAACTCCAAGACAAAAAAAAAGCCACAAGTTTTTTGGAGGCCACGTCCAATTAACCTCTTCAAAGTGAGGACGCTTGAGTTCGCTTCTATTTCTTTGGAGGAGTTGACTCTTGGCATTAAGAAGAACCTACAAAAGGAACAGAGCCAGTCAACAACAATAGTTTGTTGGGAATATCACTTACGAAGAGTATACAATAGAAATAACATATAGTAGTTAGAATAAACAATTATTGAGTAAAAGTGAATGTGTAAAATCAAATAAGAAAGAAAAAGAAAAATGGGAGAAGCACACCAATTAAGATGCTTTTTCAAAGACAACAATTTTCCACATGCAGTGGATTTGATATAATTTTGTCCCCAAGATACATTGCTCAACACTGATTCAAAGTGTACACACTAGAATAAGAAATATGGGATTGCCCTTGAAATCAAAGTAAAAAACAAAATAGAAGAAAATGCTCTTAGAAAATGTGCTTCTAAAAGTACTGCATTCTGCTCATGTTTAAAGCTCAAATTGGGCCTAAATATATAGATTTGGACAACATCCCTTAAAATTGGGTCACATCCACTCAAATTTTCCTAAGAGACACATCTAATTGAAAAGGCACAATGTACTCTAATGCTTATAAAAAAACATGACAATTTGAAAATATTTTGAAATGACACACTTACTCAAGTGCCTCTTGGTTTCCTTTTTAAATTATTGGTTTATGCAAAATACCGAACACAATAAAATCAAAAATAGTCTTTCTATCGTCTTTCCTTAAAAAAGCATCAGTGAATACCAAAACCATTTCTTCTGACAAGATCACACTTGGCCTCAGATTTGAAAGAACGATGGCCGCACCACTAAAAGATTCACCAAATGGGATTTTGGTTATCATTCCATTGACTACCTTTAAGACTTTCATCGGATTAATAGATTTTCATTTAAAAATAAAATTATTTCTGGCCTTCCAAACAACCCACCAAATGACAAGAGCCCAAGCCTAGTGTGAAAGCCATTCTTCAGGAGAATTTAGCCATCTAGATCCAAATATTGTTCCCACCATTCTATTACTCCAATGCATGAGATTGGAATCCCAAATTAGATCCAAACCAAATAGCCAAGTATAATCACAATAAACTATGCATGTTCTTACAATGAATAATGCATGTTCCACCATCTCTTTCTCTAGATCCCAAGTAGAGCATAAACCATTTCAACATTCATTTTAGAGTCAGTAATTCTTGTACCAAGAGAGCTTTCTTCAATAATTTCGTTCCAAATAGAAGAATCCTTTGAGGAAGTAAAAATCTTCATAGCAAACTCCACTTATTATTATGGTTATTTATAATTTCATTATTTTATGTTAGAATGCTTTCAGCCAAATCAGATGTGAAATCGCCACTTTTAGAGAAAACTTTATTTTTTATCATTCGCACAAAATCCGGGATATAAATTTTGAGAATACCTTCCACATCTATTGGGATATTAAAGGTAGTCTCCTTAGGCATTTTTCACAAGAAGTCTAAATAATTTTCTAAACAATTACCTCAACTTGATTTACAAAAATCCAAACAAAGCCCATTATAAAATGTTTAATTTGTTGATGGGTATGCTTCCTTAATTATGATGCCTATGATTGGATAATCTTAAATGTTGATCTAACAAGAGTACAACCTAAGGTGAATGATCATAATCACCTCCAATATGTGGCCTATTACATTCATTGGAACAAGGCCAATGATATAATGATTACAATCTACCCTAAGCAAACGTTGGTTTTCTTACTATCTCGTTAAAAATAATTGAAAGAATGTCATGGAAAAATAATGCCATAGATACTTCATTTATGTACATCTGACTATATCACAATATCTAAAAGCCCCATCTCGTATCCCCAAAACAAAAAAATTCACCCCAATAGTTATTGCATTCAATGTTTGTAGTTAATTTTGGATTTCATATTATAACACTTAGTGTTCGTTTGATTTGCATGGAATCGAATTTCTATATACGTATTCATGGTAAAATGGTTTCCAACATAAGAATGTTAAATAGGTAGTGGATATAGAGAATAACGTGAAGATGTATAAGGACCTTGATTTTCATAAGATTACCAGGGTGATGGCTCGAGGCAATCAATATCCATTTTGAATCTCCACTTTGTTTATTTCCCATTAAAGAGGTTGTTGGATTTGGCTCAAAAGGTCCAATGGGCCTAATGAGTGGTTTACTTGGGGCCCAACTCTGATAGGGCTAGTTCCTCATAAATACTCTCTAGGGTTATTCTTTGTTAGAAAGAAAGAAAAGACAAAAAACAAGGGGAACGTAGAAAGAATTGTAAGGGGAGAGGCCGTAAGAGCAAGATTGAGACCTATTGGAGGAGAAAGTAGGCTAAGTGTTAAGAGTGTTTGGAATCCTTGTAATTAGTTGCTCAATTTCCTACATAGTGAAATGGAGCGGAACGCTCATAGCCCCTATCTTGATTCAACAAGGAACCAAGGTGGAATTGCTAGGCAAGGAATGTATGGTTTGATACCCATGAGCCATGTGATGGTTGTAGTATTCTAATGGGTAATAATGCACTAAGTAAAGACATTGGAATGAGAACCATTAGAATTAGAATGACAGTTGGAGTTGTGAGAACCTTGCATGGTGTGAGACATGTTCCCACACTCAAAGAAGAATTTGATATCCTTAGGCACACTAGAATCCAAAGGATGTTCATCCGATGCAAAGGATGGTGTGCTTAAAGTGAGTAAAGGAGTTTTGGTATTAATGAAAGGTACCAGAGTGGGTAACAACGCGTATAAATTGATGGGAAACACAATTTAGGTGAAGCGAAAGTCTCCACGGAACACAAAACCGGTGATAATGAATCTAAGTTATGGCATATGCGGCTAGGGTTTATGAGTGAGATGGGCATGTTAAAACTTCATAGAAGACAATTGTTGAATGGTGTGAAAACATCCAAGCTGGATTTTTGCAAATTCTATGTTTTCGGCAAGCAGACAAAAGTGTCTTTTAAAACTATAGGCAATGATTATAGAAGTAAAGGCATTCTTGACTACATTCACTTAGATGTGTGAGGACCATCCCCGATTGAGTCAGAAGGTGGAGCATCCTACTTTGTGACTTTCATTGAAGACTTTTCAGGAAAGGTTTGGGTCCATTTCATGAAACACAAGTATGAGGTCTTCGACATGTTCAAAGAGTGGAAGGCAGAACTCGAAAATCAAACAGAAAGAAAAGTCAAGTATTCGAGATCAGATAATGGAGGTGAACAGAAAAATCGCAGGTTTCTACAATTTTGCAGAGATGAAGGTGTCCCAAGACACTTCACAGTTCCAAAGACTCCTCCGCAAAATAGAGTTACCGAAAGAATGAACAGGACTCGAGCAAGGAGCGTGAGACTTCGCGCAAGATTGCCTGATAGTCTTTGGGCAGAAGCAGATAATCATGCATACTATGTGGTTAATCGGTCACCATCAGTAGATTTGGACTTCAAAGTTGCTGAAGAAGTTTGAATAGGTAAAGAAGTTGATTATTCTACATTGAAGGTATTTGGATGTCTAGCATACGCGCACATTTCTAGTCTTGAGCGATCCAAGGTAGATTCTAAGCCACTCAAATGCATATTCCTCGGGTTTGAAAAGGGAGTAAACAGGTACAAGCTATGGGATCCAGTAAATAGGAAAAAGATCATCAACAGAGATGTAATGTTTGATGAAGTTTCCATGCTAAATAGGGAATAAAATGGTGAAGTCAAAGGGTAACGAAAAGGAAGTTATTGAAGTAGTTCCTCTTACAGACAATAAAGGCAAAAAAAAAAACAGTATAGAGTCAATCAGAGGCCAGTACATCTGAAGAAGAGGAAAAACGGGAGGCTTAGCACGAGCCAACAAGCCTAGCACAGGGAAGAGCAAAACGAACCAACAAGCCACCTCAGAGGTATGGATGGGATGACAATAAAGTCCATTTTGTTCTCATCACTGGTATTGGTGATCCAACCACATTCCAAGAAGCTATGAAAAGCAGTGAAAGGGAAGCTTGGATGGGTGCTCTGATGGATGAGATGGAATCTCTCCAGAAGAGTTCCGTCTGGGAGTTAGTCCCAAAACCCAAAGCCAGGAAACCGGTTGGTTACAAATGGATGTTTCAGAAAAAGGAAGTACTGCAAGAAAATGAGACACCAAGGTTCAAGGCACGGTTAGTAGCAAAGGGGTACTAATATAAAGAGGGGGTTGACTAAGATTAGATATTTTCCCTAGTTGTTGTTGACACCAAAAATGTAACTTTGCCTCAAGAAGCTATATGAAGCCACGTCCTATCACAAACAGGCAATGCTACTTCAAGCATCAAATCTTGCCAGAATCAAACAGAAAGTGTAAGATCCTTCAAAATAGTCATTAGAAGAGTACACCTGAAGTTTCGGGCTACTTCAGCACTAAGTGGCCTAACTTCACTCTTCCAACAGCTGAACAGCAGCTCCCGGCGGAGGTGAAGCTGGATACGCTGATTCACAAAATAGAGCACACAATTTGCTTCAAAATGCCACTAGAAGGCTCTACATTAAATTCCTAGCCATTCCGACATCGTTTGGCCCAAAAAGGAAACAGTCGTAGTAAAATTAGCTCTCCCGGAGGCTACAGCACAAAAGACATCAGGTCTTTGATCAGAGCTTATGAATAGTCTCAAAATACTTCCAAAAGGCTCTATGTCAAAGTTTAGGTCAAACTGACAACGTTTGACCCTCTATCAACCCTCAAGCAACAAAACAAAGCCTCTCGACGACGGGAACCACCGAGGTCATCACTCATCAAACAGAGCACATGGGTGATTTCAAAATACTTCCAAAAGGGCTACATGTCAAATTTCAGGTTATTTTGACAACGTTTGACCATACTTTTACTCCCAGAAGCTAAATCAAGCCTCCTGCGCCAAAGCTCCTCGAGATCATGATTTCCAAATTGGAACTAGTGGATCATTTGAGAATGACTCTAATAAGGTCCCTGCCAAATTTCAGGTCATTTGGACATCGGTTGATCGTACATCAAAGCGCGGCATCTTTCTCACAACAGAATCAAGTCTACCAGTGATAGGACCCCATACGACTTCAAAACTCAAATAAAACCATCTAGTTGGTCTTATTTATTGCTTAGGAGGCCTCACCTCAAATTTAAGGTCATTCCGACATCGTTTGACCCAGTTTTGGATTCTGACGGCGAATCGGCAACCCTACGCGACAAAGTCTTTGGCTTTCCTGGAAAATTAGAGACTTTTCCCTTTGGTTTGCATGGCTTCTCGTCAAGTTTTTTGCAGGAAAATCCATCCAAAACATGTAAAAAAATGTCAAGAAAAATACCAAAGAAGAAAGAAAAAAAAAGGGGGAAAACGGGAAAATCGGCGACCGAAAGGGCAAAAATGCCCAATGGTTGCCAATGACCTTGGGCTAGGTCGCCGGATTTTCGCTCAAAACTTTTTTCTTGTTTCTAGATGTTTGTCCTCTGTGATTTTCCAAAAATCTGATTTTTGTGGCAAGAAATCTGTCGATCTTCGTCAATATCACGGATCTGTCATCGAAATCATGGGATCATCATCAGAAGCTTCAAAATCATCAACTGGCTGACCAAGAAAGCACACTTTCTACCCGACCGATCAAGAAATCGACAGGACAAATTGTATTAGCCCACTGATAGCAACTAATGTATGAAATTACATGATCATTTGACATCAATAGGCATGAGGATCCATCGGTGATCAAGCTTCCTACATTGCAGGAAGAATTCCAAAAGCCGCAGCGTAGCCCACGACTTTTTTAGTGCCTTGGCAGCCACTTAATGCAGCTAATGACCCATTTTATGACAAGTTAATGCGGTCATTTACTCATTATTTTGGACAGCCCAATCAAAAGCCAAAGAATGGGAGTTACAAAACAAGTGCAGTCATGGCATTAAACCATGTAGCTCCTCCCATCATGGAGCTTAAAGGCAATTAAAAGCCCATCATCCTCCATTGGCCAATCAAAAACCAAGAAAATTACAAAAATACAAATTTAAAAACTTTTAACTCCTCCCATCATGGGGCATTAATGCAATTAATGCATTTAAGGCTTATAAACCCACCTCATGGCCACCAAAAGCCTATGAAAGGAGGCCATTTCCACCATTTTAAGGATCCCGAAAAAATCCCCAATCCGGAAAAAGAGGTCGAGACACACAACATAAAAATCCAAGAGAGAACTCTACAAAAGTTGCTACAATGACCTCTCCCCCTTTGAAGAAGTTCTGTAGCAGCCACCACTACAAGGTGACCAAAGTCCCTTAGGGGGCCACACCCCACCCCCCAAGGCCCTCTTCTTCTGCCTCCATGGCTTAGACGCGGCTTTTCAGCCCGTCTACCTAGCTTTTTATTAGATATAGGATATCCTCTTGGTCTTTATCCTTTAAAAATTTGAGGTGCAAACCGACCCAAGCAAATCAAAAGCATCATCTGTTCCCATCTGAAAGATGATGGCGAAGTCTACACACGACTAGCAACTGTCAATCTGACCAAGTCTCCACAATCTCCTGAGAAGTTAGATATTATTTTCTTACTTTTCATTGTAGTTTTTAGAAATTAAAAAATCACAACTCCTATCTTTCCTTTCTATAAGAATTGTAAATTGTCTTTCACGACAAAAACATCGCCTTTCACGGCAAACAAATGAAAAATCGCCTTTTACGGCATTCAAATCAAACCATGTCTCTTTTCTTAAATACATGTGCAATGAAACCTAGAAAAAAGTTGATTTCCTTTTCTACTTTTGACAGTGGATCTACGGACCACCACTTCTCAATTCCAAGTAGAGTAGAGAATCTGGCATACCCGTACAAAAAAAGTTGATGTTTACTTTGTTTTCGGTCACGAAAGGGTTGGGCCGCACAAACTCTCACGTCCGCTGACCCCAGTAGTCCCATGAGCGAATAAGCGATCCCATCAAGTTGGCATACCCGGTGAGACTCGTTCATTTGTGAACATGATGCTTAGAAAAGAAACATTTGCATATCATATCTTTTGCTCTATGTTTGTGCTTCTTTTCTAGATTCTTTGGCTCCTTTCTAATTGGTGGCATATGTTGGATTTTGCATCTAAAAAAAACATGAGAAAGGATTTATGGAAAATTTTAATTCTATCTTTGAGTTTAATTCCACCGTTTCCTTTTTTCTAAAAAAATAAAAATAAAATTAGAGTTCTCACTTTTGGATTCAAATTTGAGCAACTTTAGTCATTTCCTTTTCGGACAATAGCAAGGAGAAATGTTTGAAGCTAACGTTCAGATCAGGAGGGCCATTCGCTCTCTTTGATGGGCCCATTAGTGATGTATCAAAATAAAAGAAATCAGATTTCTCACTTTTAGATTCAAATTTGAGAAACTTTGGTCCTTCCCTTTTTCGGACAATAGCTAGCAGAAATGTTTAAATTTGCATTCAGATTGGGGGTGGGTCACTTTTTCTCTCTGATGGGTACATTAGAGAACTTAAAAAAAAAAAAAAAACTTTCAAAAGAAAAAAAATCAGGTTTCTTACTTTTGGATTCAAATTTGAGAAACTTTAATCCTTTCTTTTTAGGATAAAACCCAACAAAAATGTTTAAGTTTGCGTTCGGATTGGAGGTGGGCCACTTTTTCTCTCTGATGAGTCCATTAGATATCTTAAAAAAAAAAAAAACTTTCAATAAAAAAAACCTCCCATCACTTTTGGGTTCAAATTCAAGAAATTTTGGTTCCTTCCTTTTCGGATAAAAGCTCGTAGAAATGCTTATAGCTTGTATTCGTATTAGAATACCATTTGTTCTCTTTGATGAATTCGATCTTGACCTTTTAAACAAAAAATAAAACCTTTCGTCACTTTTGGGTTTAGATTCGAGAAATTTTGGTTCCTTCCCTTTCGGATAAAAGCTCACATAAATGTTTGTTGCTTACGTTCGGATTGAAATACCATTTGCTCTCTTTTATGAATCCAATCTTAGCCTTTCAAAAATCCCATCTTGTGTCCATTCCAAGGTTGTGATTTCCAACATTTGTGCCTAGCGGTGCTAGTACACCCTTTTGGGTCTACTGTATTCGCGATCGACACGCTTAGTTTCTCCAACATTTGTGCCTAGCGGTGCTAGTACGCCCTTTTGGGTCTATTGTATTCACAACCGATACATTTGTACCTCCAACCTTATATTCATCTTACCTCGAGTGAGCCTTGCTTCTTGGTAATTTCAATTAAAGTTTACAATTGATTCTAGTAGTCACTGGAACGCTCATTCTGGGCCTATCATACTTGCGACCAAAATAATTGTACCTTCTATGGCTTTTTGCCTCCTTCATCTCACTTGAGTCGGGCCATGTTCCCTTGAGCGATTTGAGAAGACAAACCATAGTTTTCCCATTTGTGATCATTACATTCTTGTGATTACCAATGAATATGGTCTTGTTTTAGAAAATTTTTCAAAATTAACAATGGCAACTTCTTTGACCATTACATTCGATGAGAACTAGTACCACCTTATGCTTCAAGAGAAGCAAACCATGCGCACTTACAAGTGCCCCGCTAGCTGCCGAAGTGTCATCTCTCTCGGCAACTCTCTGAACACTGGGTCGACCTCTATTCCCTGGACCATTGTCTTCGGGTCATTAGGACCATTCCCACTCCCCGAAAAAGAAACCACACCTGTCTTCAGAAAATTACTACCTTGAAAACCTAGTTTGACCCTAAAAATCCACTTTGACCCGTTTTACTATTTTAAGCTTCAATAAGAAAATTATTGCCTTAATAACCTACTTTGACCATGTAAACCTTTTTTCACCCGTTTTACTATTTTAAACTTGAATTAGAAAATACTGCCTTGGAAACCCACTTGGCCCGTTTTACTAATTTAAGCTTGATTTGGAAAAATATTATTTTGAATCCCTCTTTAAATTATTTTACTATTTAAGCTTGAATTGACTCAGTTAACTATTTTAAAAGGCCGAATCAACATCGTTTCTCTGTTTTGGGGCATTCTAAGCATCTGTAATCCCCCATACTTGCACATACGTTTCTTGAGTAACCGAATTACTCATTAATTCCTAGTTTAAGAACCGAATCCCATTTTCTGTATGGATTTGTGAATTGACGTCATTCTGTTATTATTATTTGTGGATAACTGCATATTGTTCCCCTCTAGGATGTTTGTAAGTGACAGGTGTCACCAATGTTTGGGCTTGACATGGGTTTCCTCGTGGCAGGACCTTGTTTGGGCTTGATACAGGATTCCCCATGACAATGCCCACCTATTCGGGCTTGATACAGGATTCCCCGTGATAGGTCCTTGCCCGGGATTGATATAGGTTTCCTAGTGGCTGGGTTAATGACTCCTGGACTAGTCAGGGTACTATCTGTCTGTAGGACTGTTATAAAATTTTCGCCTTTGAATAATTAGTCAGATTAATTCTTGTACTTGCACTACTCTATCTAACTCTACTTTGCATGACTATATGATACTACAAATATGCCAAATACTCATTGTTCTGAATCTAATTCATATTTATAATTTGGAAGATCATACTCTCTTGCATCAGTCTGCTCAGCCTGTCTGCATTCATTTCCCGAAGTAATCACTTCTATTTATGTTTATGATTAGGAAAACCATACTTCATTGCATCAGTCTGTCTAGCGTCTTTGTTCCTGTTTTCCTGATTTATTACCTATATTTATGTGACGCTTGTACCTACGAACTATGCTCTTTATCTTGGATACTGGCTAGGCATATTTGTCTGATCTACGCTTGATGTCGTAGGTATGATTTCCCGACTTGTCCCCTGGGACGATTTCCGAGGAGGCCGTTGTTGAGCCACAAGTGACGTGTGATCGAAGTGCAGAGGTTGTCATATAGACTCCAGTCCTACGCACTTGAGAAGCAAAATATCTGGGAGTTTTATTTAGGGTTTATATTCTGTTTCACTGACCTTTATTAGTCTTTTATTTTGGGAATGTAATTAATACAACTTCTGTAATTATAACTTGAATATGGGAATGAGACCTCCTGTTACTTGTCTAGCTTCGTCTGTATTTTGTTTATATTGTACCAGTCTTATAATGTATGGGATAATATGATTATGCTAGTAAGTCATTAGTGGTGTAACACGGAATTCGATGAGCTTCGGACTTCGAGTTGCACGTAATGCAAGCTTCCACTAAATTTTCCATAATGGTGATGGAACTTGAAATCCTCACCAATGTGGGTCCTGGGGAAAAAGAAATATTATGCTTCAGTAATTCCCTAGTCACAGCCTCTTAATCCAGATTAGGGTTTTGGGGTTGTGACAGACTAGTATCAGAGTGGGACGAGTTTCTAGGATTATATAACACTCTAGAGACTTAGACGCGTGGTGAGATGTCATCATTCTCATGGGTAGTTAGCACTAGTCGTGCCTTGTGTTAGAAATTTGGTAGGCCAAATTTCTTGAGTGGGGGGGGGGGGGGGTGAATTTAATGTCTCTGTACCCACTTTGTAGTGTTTTGTGCTCTTTTCATTATCAGAGACCGAAGTTTCCCTAGAAAAGGTGCTTAATTTTCGAAGGACTTCAGCAGATTTTTGAGTCCCCGATATTTTGGTTGGTGCTACTGCCAGAGGATATGTGGTTTTGTCACTCCATGAAGAGACTGAAGAACAGGTAGAAACTCTTTGCAGCTGTTTGAAGATTGTCATGCAGTACTCTAAGGCGAACAAGTGCATTGCTTTGGGATGTTTCGAGCAGTTTTCCTAAGTTAGAACAACTTCAAAGTCATATTTATGTCGAATTTTGGTTGATTTTGCAAAGATCGAGGCAAAGATTGATCCAGAGGTCTTGATTTTTATAAAACTGCAAGAAGTCAGTTTTTTGTTAGGTTTGCAGAAGTGCCATAAGCCTGGAGTTTCTTGAGATTTGCGAGCTACCATTAGGATTTTTCTAGAGGATTTTCAACTATGGTAGTTCGGTTAGCAAGGTCAATCCAGGAGGAAATGTTATTTTGGCGGATTTGATGAACATAAAGCCAGTTTCAGTAGTCCATGAGTAATGGACTACAGATTCGATCCCTGCCATAACATTGGATAATGAAGACTTGGTGATTGGCACCGCTCCTTTCGGAAAGGCTGTCTTTAGAGTTGGATAATCAATGGATTTTGTGAAGACATAAGATCTTATGAGCTGGATAAGCCATGAAAAATGCAAGACGCTAGGAATTTCATGAAGAGAAGCCCAAGGCTTTGTGGAGTTTTCGAGTAACTCTGTAGATTCTGTTTGGAGTGCTAGGGTAATTCTCAAGATGCTGTTACAAGATGATCGTGTAGTATTGCGGATTGGATGAAGTTGACGCAGATTTTATGCTAGCGGAATGGTTAGAATTAACCAGGAATTGGATTCAATGTGTGAGAGTTTGTTTACAGCCAAGCTTCTCCTATGACAAGTATGAGATTGATAGTGCTAGAAGTGACAGATTACAGAGATTTTTGTTAAGTCTGAGGCTTAAGGAAAAGTTGGAATCAGAAGTCTTTGTAAACTTGTGGGTGATCAGTTGATAGAGTATCAAGGTGATTATAATGGCTCTTCAGACGGTTTTTTTTCAGAACACTCGATGCAGAAAAGACTAAGAGGTGACCAGTTAATTGAAGTTGAATAGTCAAGGGAGTTGAAGACGTAATGAAGACTATTAAAGACGTAATGAAGACTATGTTCAATTAAGTGCGAGGATAAAAGCTTCATTTCGGAAACCAATGGAAGGCAAGACATTGGTGACAACTATACTTCTTGTATCGAGTGCAATTTTTTTCGACAATACTATCATAAGATTAGACTTCGATGGGACAAACAACAGAAGGAAGTCCAGGTTGTGAGATATGTGGATGGAAAATTTTTAGTATAATGGATATCGTGCACCGACATGATGTCAAAGATCGAGAGCCCTGGTTTTGAGGTAAGGAGCGTCAGCAGTTGCGACAAACAAAAAGACCTGGCAGATTGCGAGTCAGAATCGACTGCGAACAACTTGTTAGAGTTATTTTCCCCTCCCTTCTTCTTCTTCTCTCCCCTTAGTTGTGCGTAGTTGCATTTGGTGGACCAAATGTTTTTAAGTGGGGGAGTATGTAAGGACCTGACCTCTTAACCCTAGGGTTAGCATTTGTAATTCTATGATTAGGTTTCTAAGTGGGGATTAAAGGCCGTTTGCAGTGTTTTATGTGTTAGATTTTGAGGAATTTTGAGAAACTCTTTGTCTAATTTAACCTCTCTTTGCAGCCTGTATGTGATTTCGTGTGAAACCGGGACATTGTTCTTGAATTCTGACTAAAATATTATTCTGAGCCCATTTGATAGATATTATCGTTTAAGTAAACTTTTGTATTAAACTTGAATAAATTTGACACCTTGAACCCTTTAATTGACCAATTCCATCAGAAGTTGACTTTTTCCTTAGAACCCTGAATCGTATGACTCTTGAGCTCAAAATTCATATCTCAACCTGCCTAACAACTTTCATGTTTAGCTCGAATTCATCCGAAGCCCAGAAAGCCCAATTCGACTCCTAACACATTTTTCGAGACAAATACTGCAGTTCGGAAAATGACAGTTCTTGTCCCCAATCTCAGAAAATTATGATTCTTGGCTTGTTGGAAAGCCCTTCCCTAGACCTACAATTCTCTCTCTTTGACCTGATCTGTCCGAGGTCATGAAGACCTTCGTTAACTCGCTCCAAGTTCAGTTAAGATGGTGGTAAACTCACAAGGAAAGTTTTGCAAAATATCCCACCTACCTGTCATATTCTTAGCTCATTTGCAACCGGCCACATCAAACTAAAGAGATTTTCTTTCTTTGTCTCTTTCTTCCATTATCCTCTCCTTCCATGTCTTATTGGAGAACTTTCCCATGGAGAGTTTTCTTGCTCGATCCAAGCAGGCCAATCAACTCCCCATTGTCTCCTTCGCAACATACTTTATTTGGTTCGAATCCGATGGTGGCAGCCCCTTCATGCAACCACCTTCTTCTTCCTTGATTTTTCAGAGAGGTAGGCCCTCTTTCTTCTTCACTAGGACCCATCTTCTTCTTCCTTTGTATTTTCTTCTTTGAGGTGGTTTTTAAAAGTTTATGGGTTCTGTTTTTAGGGAGATTTTGGTGGGTTTTTGGAAGAGAAAGCTCTCAGTTAGAGCCTTGCTTGAATGTGCTTGAGGTTTAGTTTTGCTTTTGGTTTTGAGGCAAGTACCCAATTTAAATTGCATACTTTGTTTTGGTTAGCCTTTGAGGATTTTACAGGACCCACCAGAATGGATGTTAGTTCTAATTTAATCAATCAATGCAGCGGATGTAACCAATCAATAAACATAGAACTAGCAAATAAATCTACCAAACAATCACCACAAGAAGGCAGACACAAATTTATTGTGGAAACCCTTTCTAGGGAGAAAAATCACGATATAGAAATCAAGATTTCACGAACAATTTGCAAGATATACTCACAGCTCCTTTACCTCTATCTGTACCTCAACCTAAGGACTATAGTTGTTCTTGCACAGAACCTACTAACACGACTTCCACTGTGCACCGTTCTCCTTACTTGATCTCCTCGCACCTTGTCAAACAAGATTATCAATCTTCTACAAGAGAGTAGAAGCAGAAATACCTTCTAGAGCAGCCTTTCATAATGATCTCTCAATGACTCTAGAGAAACAAGAAAATCTCTCTCTAAGATATCTCTGACTCAGATTAATGAGAGTAGTAATCTTTAGGGTTGAGAGAAACACCTAATAAATGGGCCTTAAGTTCGTGCATAAGACTCCTAGTCATGATCCACTGAGATTTTCAATTTGTCTCAAACCCTGCCATAGAATCCGGATCAAAACTGTCTTTACCGCCCATGCTTGCTATAGAGAGCTTGTGTCTCGCTATAATGAGACCCTGTTCTGAGAACAACCTGGGACATTCTCGCTATAGCGAGACAATATACTGTCTTGTGACAGTTCTAACATTCTCCCCATTTTGGGAATTTTTAGCCAAAATCCCCTAGAAAAATTACAATATGATCTACCCAAAAGTAAAACCCAAAATACATTGAATTTTAAAATAAAGAAATTCAGCACTATAGATCTTGCATTTTCTTTGCTTGAACTTGTAGATCTTGAATTGCCTTGACTTGTATAGCTCCCCCTAGCTCCATTCTTCTCCCCCTGTATTTGTCCAAATTTGACAAACAAATATCATCAAGCAGCTGCTGTCAATCTGGATGCAATAGCTCCCTCTCAATATTGACTCCCCCTCAATATGATCTTCGTCTCAGCACTGGGGTGGGGGCTTGATCTTGCAGATTAGGGGTGATGAAGCTTAGGCACATACACTTGTGAATTTAAATATTTCAGCATAGCATGTACCAATACAGAAGAGAGGTCTTCTTTCTTGACCCAGACAGCTTTCATATTCTTCTTTTTCAGCTCAGCCTTCTGCGTGTTCTATTGCTTTTGAGTCGGTAAACTTCACAGCTTATTGCAATGTGGTTGTAACAATCTCCCCCTTTTGGCAATTTTTGGACAAAATCCCCTAGAAAAAATGCAATATGATCTACCCAAAAGTAAAACCCAAATACATTGAATTTTAAAATAAAGAAATTCAGCACTGTAGATCTTGCATTTTCTTTGCTTGAACTTGTAGATCTTGAATTGCCTTGACTTGTATAGCTCCCCCTAGCTCCATTCTTCTCCCCCTGTATTTGTCCAAATTTGACAAACAAATATCATCAAGCAGCTGCTGTCAATCTGGATGCAATAGCTCCCTCTCAATATTGACTCCCCCTCAATATGATCTTCATATCAGCACTAGGGTGGGGGCTTGATCTTGCAGATCAGGGGTGATGAAGCTTAGGCACACACACTTGTGAATTTAAATATTTCAGCATAGCATTTTCCAATACAGAAGAGAGGTCTTCTTTCTTGACCAAGACAGCTTTCGTATTCTTCTTTTTCAGCTCAGCCTTCTGCGTGTTCCATTGCTTTTGACTCAGTAAACTTCGCAGCTTATAGCAATGGGGTCGAATGTGTCCTTTATTTCCACAATGATAGCATGTGGGAATTCGTTCAGGACGTGACATATTCTGCTTCTTTGGAGCGTTCTTTGCAATACTAACAATAGGATTAGTAACAACTGAATTTTTAATAAAATAATTTTTACCTTTGGCATTCGAAGTGGATGCTCCATCAACGTAGCCAATACCATGCTTGTCAGTGTGTGCCTTTTGACTGCACATGATGTCATCTAATGTTTTCGATCCTGTGTTCATCCTATTCAATGAAGCCTTAGCGGTATTTAACTCAGATAAAACCATCTTGAGTCTTCCATTCAGGTCAGAATTTTCTGCTTGCAAAGTCTTCATATCATAATCAATATGTCACATTTTTGTGATTCTGCAGTCAATTTGTCCGCCAACCTATTATTTTCATCCTTCAATTTTTGTACATTTGCAAGTGCTTCTGTAAGTTTAGCTTTCAAGGAGGAATTCTTCTCTTCAAACACTTTCTAGTTGATAGCAACTTTTTCATTCACTTTAACCATCTTCATGGTTTTCTTGAAAAGTGTTTCATATTCAGCTTTACAATCTGGTTCTTCATCTGACTCAGTATCTTGATTGGTCTCAGTTTCAAAAGAAACATGGGAAGCAACAGAACCAGAAGTTGCCATAAAAGCAATAAACTTTCCCTTGCTAATGTCAGGCTTATCAGACTCAGGAGTTTCATCATTCTCATTAGAAGTTTCATCTTCCCAAGTAGTATTCAAAGCCTTCTTTTTATATTTTTTGTTTCCGTAATCATTATCAATATGTCCATAGCCTTTACACTCATAGCATTGAGTCCTTTTAAAAGATTTCTTCTTTCTAGAATTTTAAGGGATCCTAACATTGGTTTTTTGTCCCTTCATAAAAAGCTTGAATTGCTTCATGAACTGTACAACAACTTGGGGGTCAATTTCCTCGGAATCTGAATCTGAATAACTTGCAGCTTTCTGTATGATTCCTTGGATGCTTTCAAAGCAATACTTTTAGAGTGTGTCTTCCCATGAGACCTAAGGTTTGCTTCAAAAGTTTGTAGGTTGCCAATCAACTCATCAACTTTGAGTGTATTTAGATTTTTATTTTCTTCTATAGCCACAACCTTTACATCAAACCTTTATGGAAGAGACCGAAGAATCTTTTTCACAATTCTACTCTCAAGAACTGGCTCTTCCAAAGTAAAGGTGTCATTCACAATTTCATTCAACTTCGAATTGAACTCATCAAAAGTTTCATCATCTTCCATCTTTATGATTTCGAAGGCTGTATACAATTTCTGAAGTTTTGACTGTTTGACAGTGTCAGTCCCTTCATGCACAGTCAGCAGAATATCCCAAGCATCTTTTACAGTAGTACATGTAGAAATTTTACAAAACTCAGACATGCTAACTCCATTATAAATAGCATTCAAAGCTCTAGAGTTGCAAGTGGCAGCTAACTCTTCTTCCTTAGTCCACTTATCTTCAGGTTTGGGACCAGTAACCCCATCAGTAGTAATAGTAGGCAAGGAATAGTCATTTACAGCAGATTTCCAAAATTTCAGATCTATGGCTTTCAAGAAGTCAACCATCTTGGCTTTCCAATAAGCATAATTGCTACCATCCAACAGAGGAGGCTTATTGGTTGAAGTGCCTTCGCGGTAGATATCCATTCTCAGCAAAAATAGGATCAACACAATAAAATAGTGTAACCCGCTTTGATACCAATTAAGGATTTTACAGGACCCACTAGAATGGATATTAGTTCTAATTTAACCAATCAATGCAGCGGATGTAACCAATCACAAAATATAGAACTAGCAAATAAATCTACCAAGCAATCACCACAAAAAGACACATACAAATTTAACGTGGAAACCCTTTCCAAGGAAAAAAACCACGATCTAGAAATCAAGATTCACGAACAGTTTACAACATATACTCACAGCTCATTTACCTCAGTCTGTACCTCGACCTAAGGACTGTAGTTGTTCTTGCACAGAATCCACTAACACGACTTCCACCGTGCACCGTTCTCCTTACTTGATCTCCTCACATCTTGTCAAACAAGATGATCAATCTTCTACAAGAGAGTAGAAGCAGCAAATACCTTCTAGAGCAGCCCTTCAGAATGATCTCTCAATGACTTTAGAGAAACAAGAAAATCCCTCTCTAAGATATCTTTGACTCAGATTAATGAGAGTGATAATCTTTAGGGTTGAGAGAAACACCCAATAAATAGGCCTTAAGTTCGTACATAAGACTCCTAGTCATGATCCACTAAGATTTTTAATTTGTCTCAAACTCTGCCATAGAGTCCGGATCAAAGCTGTCTTTACCACCTACGCTCGCTATAGCGAGCTTGTCTCGCTATAACGAGACCCTGCTCTGGGAGCAACCTAGGACACGCTATAGCGAGACAATATACTGTCTCGTGACAGTTCTAACAATCCCAATTGAGGATTTTACAGGACCCACTGGAATGGATATTAGTTTTAATTTAACCAATCAATGCAGCAGATGTAACCAATCACAAAATATAGAACTAGCAAATAAATCTACCAAGCAATCACCACAATAAGGTAGACACAAATTTAACGTGGAAACCCTTTCTAGGGAGAAAAAGCACGATCTAGAAATCAAGATTTCACGAATTGTTTACAAGATATACTCACGGCTCCTTTACCTCAGTCTGTACCTCGACCTAAGGACTGTAGCTGTTCTTGCACAAAATCCACTGACACGACTTCCACCGTGCACCGTTCTCCTTACTTGATCTCCTCGCACCTTGTCAAATAAGATGGTCAATCTTCTACAGGAGAATAGAAGCTGCAAACACCTTCTGGAGCAGCCCTTCAGAACGATCTCTCAATGGCTCTAAAAAAATAAGAAAATCTCTCTTTAAGATATCTCTAACTCAGATTAATGAGAGTGGTAATCTTTAAGGTTGAGAGAAACACCCAATAAACAGGCCTTAAGTTCGTGTATAAGACTCCTAGTCATGATCCACTAAGATTTTCAATTTGTCTCAAACTCTACCATAGAGCCCGAATCAAAACTGCCTTTACCGCCCACGCTCGTTATAGCGAGCTTGTGACTCGCTATAACGAGACCCTATTCTGGGAGCCACCTGGGACACTTTCGCTATAGCGAGACAATATACTGTCTCGTGACAGTTCTAACAGCCTTGATTAAAAATTAATCGTGCTTATGTTAGTAGGGATTCATGTTAATCACAGGGGCTTTAGTGTTTGATTTCTGGTAATGAATGTTTCCCGGCACTAGATTTTTAATGACCATGCTGTTCTACAAATCTTAGAGGCAAATGAGAGATTTCAGCCACAAGATTTCAAATGGTTTCATATTATTGAATAATTAGAATCTCTGAGCTTTTTATTAATTAATTAGTTTGTTAAAACAGTTTCTTCGGGTATTTTATCAATCAGCCACTGCCAGCTGCTTCCTTTCAGCAACATGTGTTGCCAGCTGTCCCAACTTTTTCCCATGACAAACAACCACAATTTATACAACGTGTCCAGCCACCTGCGCACTCCCTTTTGTGACCGTCCACAGCAGCCAATTCCTGCAGTGCGCACAGCAGCCAGCTGCTGTGTGCAGTGGCTAATCTATGAACAGTGGCTGGTAGGCCCCACCCCCGGGACCCGCGAGACCTGTTTTTAAAGTGGATTTTAACCTCTTTTAAACGGTTATTAACTGGTTTCAACCCCATATAAACTTCTGGATTTCGAACCAAGTTTTGTTGTGTCAAATCATGCTTAAAGAAAATTTAAAAAGGGTTCACTGACCCCAAAATGGAGCTCTTAACTTAAAAACCTAGGGCTACGTAAATATTCTCAGCCTTTGAAAAGTGACCGAGACCTAGATGAATCCTGCACACTAACCTTGCCCATTATTAATTTTAATTCAATATCGAACCCGGATGAATTGTGAAAGCATGTATAGCACAATGACTGGTAATTTTACCCAAATTTAGAGAGTGGATATTCTCACCTTCCGAATGCAGCAAGTGTACGAAAATACACTAATGTTCATCTTTTTGAGCATGTAATCTTGAAAATCACCATGCTGACATGTTTAGAATTATTTTAAGCAAACTTTTGTACCTTTGTCGTGTATCTTGCAAACCTGACTTTATCATCTTTCCATACGGGACTCCAAAGATCTTAGCGTGCGATTTTCACTCTATTTGACCATTGGACATACCTGGACCCTCAAAGGTCTTCTCGGTTTGCATGCGAGCATTTATTACCCTGCCCTTTTGAGGTACCTGTATCACTTTTTCTTCCGCCACCCGTTTTGGGTTTCTTTATTTCTTCTCAAAATACTGCCCGATTTTCTGTAAAATTCCCAGACTTAGAAAAATATTGTCTTGAAGCTGTTTTTAGCTGTTTACTATTTTAGCCTAAATTAAAAAGAATATCATCCCGAAATCTGCTTTAGTCTGTTTTTTAGATTTAAACCTGAATTGGACAATACTGCCTTAAAAAATTTGCTTTGACCCTGAAAACCTACTTTGACCCGTTTTACTATTTTAAACTTGAATAACAAATTTATTGCCTTGAAAACCTGCTTTGACCCTGAAAACTTGCTTTGACCCGTTTTACTATTTTAAACTTGAATTAGAAAATACTGCCTTGGAAACCCACTTGGCCCGTTATACTATTTTAAGCCTGACTTGGAAAAATATTATTTTGAATCTCGCTTTAATCTGTTTTACTATTTTATTCCTGGATTGACTTGGTTAAAATTGTTTCTCCGTGTTGGGGCAGTCTAAGTATCTGTCATCCCACGTACTTGTACATACGTTTCTTGAGTAACGGAATTACTCATTAATTCCTAGTTTAAGAACCAAATCCCGCTTTCTACATGGATTTGTGAATTGATGTCATTCTGTTATTATTATTTGTGGATAATTGCATATTGTTCCCCTCTGTGATATTTGTAAGTGACAGGTATCACCAATGCCCGGGCTTGATAAAGGTTTCCCCGTGGCAGGACCTAGTCTGGGCTTGATACAGGATTCCCCATGACAATGCCCATTACTAGAGTACCCACCTATCCGGTCTTGATACAGGATTCCCCGTGATAGGGCCTTGCTCGAGCTTGATACAGGCATCCTCGTGGCAAGGTTAACGACTCCTGGACAAGTCATGGTACTATATGTCTATAGGACAGTTATGAATTTTCCGCCTTTGAATAATTAGTCTGATTAATTCTTGTACCTACACACTACTCTGTCTGACTCTACTTTGCCTGACTTTGTGATACTGTAAATATGCCAAATACTCATTGTTTTGAATTTAATTCATGTTTATAATTTGGAAGATCATACTCTCTTGCATCAGTCTACTCAGCCTGTCTGCAATCACTTCCCGAAGTAATCACTTGTATTTATGTTTATGATTAGGAAAACCATACTTCATTGCATCAGTCTGTCTAGCTTACTTGTTAATGTTTGCCTAATTTATTACCTATATTTATGTGACGCTTCTACCTGCAAACTATGCTCTTTATATTGGATACTTGCCAGGCATATTTGTCAGTCTATGCTTGATGTCGTAGGTATGATTTCCTGACTTGTACCTTGGGACGATTTCCGAGGAGACAATTGTTGAGCCGCAAGTTACGTGTGATCGAAGCGCGGAGGTTGTCATATAGACTCTAGTCCCGTGCACATGAGATGTGAAATATCTGGGAGTTTTATTTAGGGTATATATTCTGTTTCACTTACCTATGTTGGTCTTTTATTTTGGGAATGTAATTAATACAGCTTTTGTAATTATAACTTGAATATGGGAATGAAATCTCCTATTACTTGTCTAGCTCCTTCTGTAATTTGTTTATGTTGTACCAGCCTGATAATGTATGGGATAATATGATTCTGCTAGTAAGTCATTTATGGTGTAACACGGAATTTGATGAGCTTCGGACTTCGAGTTACACACAATGCAAGCTTCCACTAAATTTTCCATAACTGTGATGGAACTTGAAATTCTCACCAATGCGGATCCTGGGGAAAAAGAAATATTATGCTTCAGTAATTCCCCAGTCAAAACCTCTTAATCCAGATTAGGGTTTTGGGGTCGTGATATACTTAGACGTACTGCCATAAGCGGCACTAGTCGACATCTGCCGTAACAACATGAGAGCAAGGATTCGCTCCATGATCATCGGAAACAAATCAAAGAACCTAAGAGAACTCCAAGAAGCATCCATGGAGGCCAAAACGGTGATAAAAGACCGCAGTTGTTAGAGATCATTAAGGAAAGAGTCAACCGCCATTACAACCTCAAAGCCAAAGAAAATAGAGGTTCTCAATGTCCAAACCAAGCCAACTCCTCAACCGCCAAAGAAAGCTGAAACCAAAGCTATAGGTAAAAGACCTGAACTTTCTGATCCCTTCAAAGAGCGAGTAGAGAAGAAATACCCACTCAATGAAGATGTTGAAGAAATCTTCGAGGCTCTCTTAGCAAATGACAAACTCACCTTTCCTAGCCCCAAAAGATTGGGAGATGTTGGCAAAACCAACGATCCTCGGTATTGTCCATACCACCAAATGATCTCACATCCTCTCAATCAATGCTTCGTTGTGAGAGAGAAGATCAATGAGATGTGGAAAAACAGAGTTATCATCTTCGACAAAGACTACAGTTTGCCTCCGTCAACATGGTGTCATGTGGACAAGCATCAAAGTCACCAAGGAAGAAGATCACTACTGTAGCAACCCCGGATTGGGTTAGCGCACCTAATCTGGGATCGGCGAGCTAGGTGGTGAGCGTATGGTAATTATGATGATCACAAAGACATATACATTCATTTAATTTCCCAAAGGGTTCCGCGGTGAGGATATCTCACGTGCACATAACTCATTTACTTTCAAAGGATTGCGGAAGCGTGTAGCAAATAAAATTTGTAATTCATCTCACATCTTAAGACTAATGATACACAAATAAATGATATGACGTCAGAGTGAGCAATGATCAATATAGCATTCCCAAAATATAAAGTTAAATGTTTATAAAAAAGATCTGTTAATCATTTGCTCAAAATAATGGCCAACAAAGGCCAGTACAACCCAAAAGAATCTTCTAAAATGTGTCAATAAATAAATCCCGAAAATGTTTTGCTACTCATAGCTCGACCCAATGTCTAAATGACATTGTCAGCTTGCCATTAGCCTACATGTTGCGGTTCGCCGGCCACCTCCTCTGGCTCCTCTTCAAAGGCAATGGGGTCTGGACTTGTGTACCACAAAAATGGGTCAAACATGACGGTCTGGCAGGTGGGTGAATAGATATAACAATAAGAGAAACCGAAAGAGTAATTTAGAAGACAATTAATACATGTCCAAGCATTAATTTCCATAAAGCATGATGCATCATTTCTTTAAAGCATGTATGCAATATAAAACATGTAGGGTAACAATGAATACGGAACTAGCAAGATGGCAACCACACTAAAGCTAAATCCTCCATCACTAGTGTGATGAGAGCACATTCAGTGCGTTGGTCTCTGACACACAAAGTGACGAGAACCAACATTATATATATATATATATATAAATATAGCTAAATAAAACCACGTCGCGGAAGCGGGTAAAGGGACATGACAGGATCCAGGCTGCAGCTGACGGGAGCACGAGGGGGAGGCCCAAGTCAATGGATTAAATTGACAAGGACGCCCAAGCTTTGTGGTGTCGACTCATAGGTCACATGAAAATCTTTTTAGTTTTATAGTCTCAATCCATTAAGATTGATGTGATAAATTGATTAATTTCTTTATTTATCAATATATTCATGTTTTCTTTTCATTAGATGAATGGTATTTTAATTACTTAAATGCACACAACCAATACAAATGACATACTGGCTCATAAGATGAACCAGAGTCCATAAGTGTATTAGATGTAATACAAATGACATAAGTCTCAACCCTGAGACATTGATGAACTCAAGTTTCTGTCTATTCATTTGCTTTGAGTCACCAATGAGTGAGGCCATCTGTAGGTCAACACCTCAGTGTCTTGGGTACGTGATAGTAGGACTGTGGGAACATTTAATGGTCAAGATGGAGTCTATCTTTTTCCCCTTATGCCAATTAATGGATCTATCATTGGTAAGTGTACACCCATCTCAATTAAGAGTTAATTGGATGGTACTAATAATTGCTATAATTAATTGGGTCTCAAGGATAAAAAGATATGGATCTAAATTGGTGGGACAGTTCGACCAATTGATCCATGGATATTGATAGAGGGGCCTACTTGTAGTGATAGGGAAGTTTAGGGTCATCATGTTATTTATTCCTAAGACTGGAGTTCAATTGCATTTATTTAGTAGAGTTAATTACAATTAACTACGGGCCCATATTGCAAATGAGATGTGGGGTCGCGGTGTCCTAGTTGGAGCCAGCTTTCTATGGAATCCCTAGTGGTCCCCACGCTAGCCCATGATTGGATCTTTACTAATTCTATTTGAACTCAGAAAGGAAAGCTACTATTTCTATTTGAAGTAAGACTTCCAGTAATGGTAGTAGTGGGAATAAAGGGTTAGTAATTATTATGGAAGTTGGACTTCTAATAGTAAACAAAGAGAGAAGTTTGTAGAACTATAAAAAGGAGAGGAGGGAACCCTTTGGACGCCCCATGCTCTATTCATAGTGGAGATTCACGCCCATCATCCCTAAGTGCAAGAGTTGCACTTCTTCTCCTTCCCCTCTCTCTCTTCTAGTTCCCTTCTAGTTTCCTTAGAGAATCTAGTTAGTCTTTCTCAAAGAGATTCCACCATCTCATTTGAGGAAAGAGATCTGAAGTGGGTCTTAGCGTGGAAGACGATTGGGCATTAGAGATTCTGATTTTGGAAGAGCTCTTCATCAAATAGTTGAATCAAGTTCTCCATTAGAGCACAACCGAGCTCCATAGGTATTTTCTACTCCTTGTATGTTGTGGAATTTTGTGGTTGCTTGTTAGGTGTTGTTTCTATCTTCTTGATAGGTTTGTTTGCTGACCATGATGGCTGAGATTGAGGCCATGCATCCTGGATGGGGGTTTATTGGCCTTTGGATAGGTGTTCACTACTTTTAGTTGGTGAAAAGTATTTAAAACCTATCCTAGAGGCCCACCCACTTCCAATAAATCAAACATATACATATCTACAATGGTGTACAACACCCAAGCAAGCTCATGAGATTGTGTTAGTTTTATGATCTCAATCCATTAACATTGATGTAATAAATTGATTAATTTCTTTACTTATCAATATATATTCATGTTTTCCTTTCATGAGATTAATGGTGTTTTATTACCTTAATGCACATAACAATACAAATGACATACTGGCTCATGAGATGAACCGGAGTCTATAAGTGTATTAGATGTAACACATGTGTATGGATGAGATCCACATACAGGAGACATGTGTCACAAATCTTATACTTAAATTGACTCGCAACCAGTGATGAGATTGGGCATCTCATCTGACAAGGTTGCAGTATTATGATCACTATGAAATAGTATGATCTGTCTCGATCATAGGAATGTAAGATTCTAGATCATTATACTGGCACATTAGATGTATTGAAGGACCATGAAAAGTACCTCAAGAATACTGTCTTTTCTTTAAAGGTTTTCTCTCATAATTCCCTAGCAATGGGCTCTCAACCCTGAGACATTGATGAACTCAAGTTTCTGTCTATTCATTTGCTTTGAGTCACCAATGAGTGAGGTCATCTGTAGGTCAACACCTCAGTGTCTTGGGTACGTGATAGTAGGACTGTGGGAACATTTAATGGTCAAGATGGAGTTTATCTTTTTCCCCTTATGCCAATTAATGGATCTATCATTGGTAAGTGTACACCCATCTCAATTAAGAGTTAATTGGATGGTACTAATAATTGCTATAATTAATTGGGTCTCAAGGATAAAAAGATATGGATCTAAATTGGTGGGACAGTTCGACCAATTGATCCATGGATATTGATAGAGGGGCCTACTTGTAGTGATAGGGAAGTTTAGGGTCATCATGTTATTTATTCCTAAGACTGGAGTTCAATTGCATTTATTTAGTAGAGTTAATTACAATTAACTACGGGCCCATATTGCAAATGAGATGTGGGGTCGCGGTGTCCTAGTTGGAGCCAGCTTTCTATGGAATCCCTAGTGGTCCCCACGCTAGCCCATGATTGGATCTTTACTAATTCTATTTGAACTCAGAAAGGAAAGCTACTATTTCTATTTGAAGTAAGACTTCCAGTAATGGTAATAGTGGGAATAAAGGGTTAGTAATTATTATGGAAGTTGGACTTCTAATAGTAAACAAAGAGAGAAGGTTGAAAAACTATATAAGCAAGATGAGGGAACCCCTTGGACGCCCATGCCCTATTCCAAGGAGTGATTCACGCCCATCACCCTAGTTTGCAAGAAGTTGCATTCTTCTCCTTCCCCTCTCTCTCTTCTAGTTCCCTTCTAGTTTCCTTAGAGTTTATAGATAGTCTTTCTCTTGGAGATTCCACCATTTCTCTTGAGGAAAGAGATCTGAAGCAAGTCATAGCGTGGAAGATGATTGGGCATTGGAGACTCTGATCTTAGAAGAACTCTTCATCAAAGAGTTGAATCAAGTTCTCCATTAGAGCACGACCAAGCTCCATAGGTATTTTCTACTCCTTGTATATTGTGGAATTTCGTGGTTGCATGTTTAGTATTGTTTCTATCTTCTTTATAGGTTTGTTTGCTGATCATGATGACTGAGATTGAGGACATGCATCCTGGATTGGGTTTTATTGGTTTTTTGGATAGGTGTTCACTACTTCTAGTTGGTAAAAAGTTTTCGAAACCTATCCATGAGGTCCACCCCCTTCCAACAATTGGTATCAGAGCCATGCCTCATCTCTAATAATGTTAGATTAGTAGGCTTGTTCTATTCTTTGCATGAGATGCGAAGAAGATAGAGCAAGGGTTGTGTTTGGATCAAGTTTTGATGAATTTGCTTGGTTATTAGTAGATTCATGTTTGGATAGTCACAAAAGGGTTTAACAATGATGGAAGGATGGTAGGAAGCCATTGGGAGACTTCAGAAGAGTTTTGGAGTCATTTGGACACGAAACAGAGAAAACCCAAATTTCTGGTTAGTATGTACGATTGACCGGGTACTTGCAGGCCGGTCGACCGGGCCTTCTTACCGGTCGACCGGGGACACTGTATCAGCAGAGTGCAGACTGTTGGTGCGGTCGACCGAGCCCCTGCCCGGTCGACCGGGTACACTGACAGAAAACTGTGCAGGTCTCAATTTTGAGTATGTTCAATTTTGTTTTCCTTTTCGGGGTTGCTGGAACCTCCACCAGGGGTGCTGCCCCCTAGGCCCCCGCGAGCTGACCGGGCAGCTCGACCCCCACCGGTGGACACCCCCAGACCCCCTTTGCGAAGTGCATGATATCAAAAGGATGGCCACTTTTGGCATCTTGTTTTTCCATTATTGTTTGGTAACCCAGTTTTGTGAGTTGCTTGGTTGTATGAGATACTAACTTGCAGGTTATCTTGTCCTCACCATATGGTCCACAAGTCTTTTACTTTCTTTTTATGGTTGTTGGTTTATTTGAGGCTAAGTATAAAGGGCATCATGGTTTCCTTGGTTTCCCGTGAAAGGGCAAGGCATGGTGGTTTCCCTATAGCCCTTTTATTTCCATGTTTAGATTACCATGTAAGTCTCATTGTAGAGACATAGGAATTTATGTAATTTTCTAAAATTTGTAAATTCTGGCGATGTCCGATACAAAGAAGGAAAGTGAAGTTGGACTCCTAATCAAAGAGTTTGAAGATTACCAAAAGATGGTTTGAAGTTGCCCAAAGAGTTTGAGGAATTCCAAAGTTTTGGAAAGTTTAGAAGTCCAAAAAGTCTATTCCGCTAGGGCCATGTGAGGAGAGGACTATTTACTATTTTTAACATTTTCTATTTATGGATGAATGCTTGATTTAGAATGTTTCCAAATCTGATCCAAACATAGCAAGTTACTAGAAATTGGTCAAATCAAATTAATTTTTGGAAAGAGTCCTAATTAGTGTTGATGACCCATGAGATGGGCACATTGGTGACACTAATTTAAGAAACTAGACTTTCCTTAAAATAACTTGACTTGGAATCAATATTTGATCATGTCATGAGATGATTTGATGTTCATATGTGTATATGTGGGCCCTAATACCTTAAAAGGAAAATCCTCAATTCTAAAATAGTAAACTGTGAGCGGCTGTCCTGCCAAAAGTACTTCCCCAAGTTCCAAAAAGAATCTTTTTTGCCAAACAACTTCCTTAACTGCTTCTCAAGCGGTTACAGTATAAACACATACACAGTAGTTGATTTCTTAGAATCCTTATCTGACATGAAGTCAGTATCTGTGTTACTGACTGGAATCAACTCATCACTACTGCAAATCATCATGTGATCTCTAGTCCTTCTCAAGTATTAGAGAACACGTCTTACAGCAGTTCGATAGTTAGGACATGGGTTAGACTGATATCTACTGACTAGGCACCCAGCGTGACAGATATCTGGTCTAGTACAAAGCATAGCTAACCGTACCAGCACCTTATCTATGTAGGCATTATGGAATAGGCCTATCATCCTATTTTCCCGGTCTCAATGGTAATTGATCCCTAGGATGTAGCTGGCTTCTTCCAAGTCCTTTATATCAAAAGTCTTAGCCAACTAAACTTTTACTGTTGACAACATCCCTATAGCACTCCCTAAGGAGAAGGATGTCGTCGACATATAATACTAGAAAAAATACCCTGCCTTCTGTAGTTTTCATGTACACTCATGACTCATCCAGATTTTGACAAAAATCAAATGACTTGATTGCCTAGTCAAAACGGATGTTCCAGGTTCGGGATGCATACTTCAGTCCATAAATGGACATCTGCAACTTGCAAACTCTTTGCTCTTGGTTGTTAGCCATAAAACTGTCTGGCTGCATCATATAAATGTCTTCCTCAAGATGGCCGTTGAGAAACGCCGTCTTGACATCCATTTGCCATATCTCCTGATCGAGATGAACCGTAATGGATGAGAGTATCCGAATGGACTTGGGCATGGCTACTGGCGAAAAGTTTTCCTCATAATCGATATCTTCTTTCTGAGTGTATCCTTTCACAACAAGCCTAACTTTAAAGGTCTCAACTCTTCCAACTGGTCCTCTCTTTTTCTTGTAGACTCACTTGCACCCAATAGGTCTAATATTGGCAAGCAAGTCCACAAGTGTCCAGACCTGATTAGAGTATATAGACTCCATCTCAGCTTTCATAGCATCTTGCCAACTTCCCAAATCTATGTCATCAATTGCTTCATCATAGTTATAGGGATCTTGTTCCAGTTCTTCCGGAATTGCCTCGTAAGACTCTCTCAAAAACCGAGAACCTGCTACGACAAGGCACTGGTGTAATTACTAGGTTAGGTATGGGTGAATTTTCTTCAAGTTCAGTCATATTTGGATTTGGAATTGATCTCTCTTTGAATTTCTTCCAAGATAACCTTTTCTAAAGATTTCCAGTCAATCATATAATCTTCCTCCAGAAAAAACCACATTGGTGCTGATAAGCACTTTCTGCTCTCTGTAGGATTATAGAATAACCAACCTCTCGTTCCTTTGGGATATTATATAAAAGTGTATACTTTCGACTTCAATTCCAAATTATCCGTCTTAACATTCAGCACCAGTGCCGGACAACCCTTATGTTGTAGACTAGGCTTTCGCCCGGACCACTCCCGAGGAGTCTTAGGTACAGACTTAAATGGAAAGAGGTTTAGTAAAACATATCCCTATAGGTAACCATGAGAAACTCAAACATAGACCTGATCATATCTAAAAGAGTCTAGTTCCTTCTTTCTGCTACTCCGTTCTGTTGAGGCATACCAGGAGCAGACAACTGGGATAATATCCCATTTTCTGATAAGTATCCCATAAAATCAGCGGAGAGATGTTCTCTTCCTCGATCTCATCGAAGAGTATTTATACTTTCACCTAAATGCTTTTCCGCTTCCGCTCGAAACTCTTTGAACTTTTCATAAGTCTCAGACTTGCGGTGCATAAGGTATATGTATTCATGTCTTGAGTCATCATCGGTGAAAGTGATGAAATACTCGTATCAATCTCTCGCTCTAAATTTATGGGTCCGTACATATCAGTGTACACTAATTCCAATAAATCTTTGGCCCTTCCGCCCTTAGATGAAAAGGATCTTTTGGCCATTATGCCTTCCAGATAGGATTCGCAGACAGGCATTGGTTCTACCACCAATAAAGGCAAGATATCATCTTTCACTAGCCTGTCAATCTTGTTTAGGTTTATATGACCTAGCATCTTGTGCCAAAGTTTCGTTGGATTAGATAAAGGTGACTTCCTCTTTAATGATAGTCTATTACTAATTTCAGTGACATGTATCTCATACATTGTGGGAGTTAACAAATAAAAGCCATTGATTTCTTTGTCAGAATATATAAAAGTATCGTGTCTCTTTAAGGCAATTTCAGTACCAAAAGTAATAGAATAACTCTCATTCATCATACTAGAAACTGAAATTCAAAACTCGTCTTAAAACGGTACATATAATGTATCTGACAAAATCAACTTAGTATCTGAAAATAACAAAGTTACTACTCCCACTATCACTGCATCTGCCTTGACTTCCAATCCCAGGTTAGCAATGATTTCTCCGCCACTAATCTTTCTGATTACCTGTAACTCCTGCAACGTATTACATATGTGATTAGTCACTCCGGAGTCTACACACCAGGATTCTGAAGTACTAGTTGCAAAACTAACTTCAGAAACAAGTGACTCAATCATACTTGATGTCCTTTTCTTAGACAGAAGATCTAGACAATTCCTTTTCCAATGTCCTATCATATCACAGTGGAAACGCTTTCCCTTTAATCTCATACCCTTAGCCTTGGTCATACCACAAGTAGAACCATTCTCCACCTTAGGACCCTTGATGACTGATTTCTTCTTGCTATCTCGGTCTTTGCCTTTCGGATTGGTCCTAGCAAATGACTTTTCTGTCATGAGGGGATTTTGCTCTTTCTTCATGATTTCCTCAGTCACTATCAGCTGACGAGACAACTCAGCTATAGTCATTTCCAATTTATTATAATTGATCTCGAGATGATTGAAAGAAACCGGTAGTGACTGAAGGATCATGTCGATCTGCGATTCTGCATCAATCTTAGCACCCAGTACATCTAAATCATTCAGTGCGAAACTCATTTTCAATAAATGTTCTTGTACTGGGGTTCCCTCAGCCATCTTTGTGTTTATCAGCACCTCCATAACAGCTTGCCTAGCAGGTCTAACCTGGTCCGCAAACATCTCCTTTAAGTTCGATATAATATCGTATGCTGACTTATAGGATTGATGTTGGTGTTGTAAAACACTAGACATGGATGCCTGTATAAAATATCTGGCCATCTCATTGTCTTTGGTCCACTTGGTTAAAGGTCTTTCTCAAACTGTGGTGCATCAAGTTCAGGCTCAGGAAGGGAGGGTATGGTAATGACATATCTGCATCCTGAAACTATTAGGACAATATCCAAGGGCCTTTTCCAGTCTATAAAGTTGGATTCCATCAACCTATTGTGGTTGAGGATGGTCGCAAGTGGAAGAATAGTATTTGAATTTATGCTGAATTAACTGTAGCACATAACCATACATTCAATTAAAGAATATTAATGATATTAAGGTTTAGTAATCTACTAAATTTATGTGGGAATCTTCATAACCACTAAATTCAGAATACATCAGAATTCCAATCCCTGGGATATGCCTCCTTGGGGAGTGCGAATACCACCTAGATTGGTGCGGATCAAAGTGAGTCAAAATTATTGATTAAGACTAACTATCCATGATCCCCTATAATTCATTATTATCTAGGTATCTCCTACCAAATAATGTTTGACTCCCAATTAGCTTTGGTTTCTAAAATACATGAGGCAAATCCTTGGGGATACTATATCACAATTTTAGTTAAGTGTGACCCACCAATTAGCATTGCGTGACAACCGTTGTGGGTAGCTCCTCCTTTGGGAGTGAACCCCCACCCCGTCTCACCAACACTATCCTTTTGGGAGATCCATATCTAGTAACCAGACAAAGAAAAGCCCTCCATGGGGAACAGTCATTCTCAAGATGGTGCGAGGCTAATACTTTTCTTACAATGGACCTATGGTGGAAAACCATGGGGATATAAGATTTAAATGCCCCGCTCCCCCTTAATATTTTAGATTTGAGGATTTTCCTTTTAAGGTATTAGGGCCCACATATATAAATATGAACATCAAATCATCTCATGATGTGATCAAAGATTGGTTCCAAGTCAAGTTATTTTGAGGAAAGTCCAGTTTCTTAAATTAGTGTTACCAATGTGTCCATCTCATGGGTCATCAACACTAATTAGAACTCTTTCCAAAAATTAATTTGATTTAACCAATTTTTAGTAACTTGCTATGTTTGGATCAGATTTGGAAACATTCTAAATCAAGCATTTATCCATAAATAGAAAATGCTAAAAATAGTAACTAGTCCTCTCCTTCACATGGCCCAAGCGGAATAGACTTCTTGGACTTCTAGACTTTCCAAAACTTTGGGATTCCACAAACTCTTTGGGCATCTCCAAAACACCTTTTGGTAATCTTCAAACTCTTTAATTAGGAGTCCAACTTCACTTTCCTTCTTCGTCTAGAACATCGCCGGAATTTACAAATTTAGAAAATTACATAAATTCCTATTTCTCAACAATGAGACTTATATGGTAATCTAAACATGGAAATAACAGGGCTATAGGGAACCCACCATGCCTTGCCCTTTCACGGGAAACTAAGGAAACCATGATGCCCTTTACACCTAGCCTTAAATAAACCAACAACCATATAAAGAAAGTAAAAGACTTGTGGGCCATATGGAGAGGACAAGATCACTTCCAAGTTAGTATCTCATACAACCAAGCAACTCACAAAACCGTGTTACCAAACAACAATGGAAAAACAAGATGCCAGAAGTTGTCATCCTTTTGAAATTATGCACTCCGCAGCGCCCTCGAAAAAAAAAAGAAAAAAAAAGAAAACAGTACATACTCGAAACTGAAACTGCCCAGTTCTGTGTCAGTGTACCCGGTCGACTGGGAAGAAGGCTCGGTCGACCGCGTCTACAGTCACCTGGTTGACTGGGCACGGGGCCGGTCGACCGAACTGACGAACACCTGCAACTTTGGGTTTTCTGTTTCGTGTCCAAACGACTCCAAAACACTTCTGAAGTCTCCCAATAGCTTCCTATCATCCTTCCATCATTATTAGACCCTTTTGTGACTATCCAAACATGGATTCACCATTAAACAAAGCAAAACCATAAAAACCGATCCATACATAGCCCTTCCTCTATCTTCTTCGCATCTCATGCAGAGAACAGAGCAAGCTTACTGATCTAACATGATAAGAGATGAGGTATGGCTCTGATACCAACTATTGGAAATAGGTGGGCTTCTAGGATAGGTTTCAAAAACTTTTGACCAACTTGATGCAATGATCATCTATCTAGAAGGCTGCAAAACCCAATCCATGATCCATGGCCTCTTTCTCATGATCATATACAGTAGAAAAACTCTATCTAGAAGATAGAAATAGCAGCAAACAACCAACCACGAAATCCACAGCATAGAAGGAAGTAGATCATACCTATGGAGCTTGGTTGTGCTCTAATGGAGAAGTTTTTCCTTTCTTTGATGATGAAACTCTTTCTCGTATCAAATAAGAATCTCCAAGACCTTTTGATCTTCCACGCTATGACCCCTCTCAGATCCCTTTTCCTCAAGAAGATGGTGGAATCTCCAAGAGAAAACTAACTAGAAACTCAAGGGAAACGGGAAGAGAAACCAAAAGAAGAAGGAGAGAGAGAGAGAGGATGTGCAACTCTTGCACTTCAATGGGCTGGGCGTGAATCCCTAGAAGGATTTAGTGCATGGACGTCCAAGGGCCTCCTCTCCTCTCCTATTTATAGCTTTAAGCAACTCCTCTCTGTTTATTATTAGAAGTTCAACTTCTATAATAACTAGTAACTCATTAATCCTACTATTACCACTATTAGAAGTCTCACTTCAAATAGAAATAGTAGTTTTTCCTTTTTGAGTTCAAATAGAATTAGTAAAGATCCAATCTTGGGCTAGCGTGGAGACCACTAGGGATTTCATAAAAAGCTGGCTCCAACTGGGACACCGCGACCCCACATCTCACCTGCAATTCGGGCCCACAGTTAATTGCAAATAACTCCACTAAATAAATGCAATTGAACTCCAGTCTTAGGCATAAATTATATGAAGATCCTAAACTTCCTAATGTCCACAAGTAGGCCCCTCCACCAATATCCATGGATCAATTGGACCTGTCTTCCAAACTTAGATCCATATCTTATTATCCTTGAACCCTAATTAATTATAATGATCATTTGGTACCGATCCAATTAACTCTTAATTGGAATGGGTGCGCACTTACCAATGATAAATCCATTAATTGGTACAAGGGGATATTAAAGATAGATTCCATCTTGACCATCGAATGTTCCCACAGCTCTACTACCACGTACCCAAATCGCCGAGGTGTTAACCTACAATTGGCCTCACTCATTGGTGATTCAAAGCAAATGAATAGATAGAAACTTGAGTTCATTAATGTCTCAGGATTGAAAGCCTATTGCTAGGGAATTATGAGAGCAGACCTTAAAGTAAAGACAGTGTTCATAAGGTGCTTCTCATGGTCCTTCAATATATCCAATGTACCAGCACTATGCTCCAGAATCTTACATTCTGATGATCGAGACAAATCACACTATCTCATAGTAATCAAAGTACTACAACCTTGTCAGATGAAATGTCCAATCTCATCACTGGTTGTGAAGATATTCAAGTATAAGACTTGCTATACATGTCTCCCGTATGTGAATCTCATCCATACACATGTATTGCATCTAATATACTTATGGACTCCGGTTCATCTCATGAACCATCATGTCATTCGTATTAGTTATGTGCAAACAAGTAATAAAACACCATTCATCTTATGAAAGGAAAGCATGAATATATTGATAAATAAAGAAATTAATCAATTTATTACATCAAACTTAATGGATTGAGACCATAAAACTAACATACACAACCCAATCCTACATTCAAAGCATCTGTAAAAACAACGAATCCTCCACTTCCCGATGGTAAAGTAAGAATCGGGGTTGTAGTCAATCTCTTTTTCAGCTCTTTGAAACCTTCTTCACACTGATCTGTCCAAACAAAATGCACAATTTTCCTAGTTAACTTGGTCAATGGTGCTGCAATGGATGAAAATCCTTGGACAAACCTCCTATAATATCTTGTTGGTACCAAAAAGCTTCTAATCTCTGTCACGCTGCTTGGCCTTTTCCAACTGATAACTGCTTCAACTTTAGATGGATCCACTGTTAAACCTTCTCTTGAAATAACATGGCCTAGAAAAGCCACTTGCTCTAGCCAAAATTCACAGTTACTTACCTTTGCATAGAGCTGGTTGTCCCTCAAAAGTTACAATGACGTCCTCAAGTGCTCTTCGTGTTCCTCCTTATTCTTAGAATACATGAGCATGTCATCAATGAACACCACAGTAAAGTGATCCAAATACTCTACAAATACCTTATTCATGAGGGCCATAAACACCGCAGGTGCATTAGTCAATCCAAACGGCATCACCAAAAACTCGTAGTGCCCATATCTGGTTCGGAAAGCTATTTTAGGCACATCTGACTCCCAAACTCGCAACTGATAATATCCAGACCTCAAGTCTATCTTGGAAAAATACGTTGCTCCTTGCAATTGATCGAACAATTCATTTATTCTCTGCAACGGATACTTCTTCTCGACGGTCATGTGGTTCAGTCTCCTGTAGTCTATGCACATTCTCAAGCTTCCATCCTTTTTTTTCACAAATAACACTGGTGCTCCCCAACAAGGTGAAACACTTGGTCTGATAAAACCTTTACTCAACAATTCTTGCCACTGGAGTCTTAGTTCACCTAACTCTGCTGGAGCCATCCTATAAGGTGCAATAGAAATTGGAGTTGTCCCTGGAAGGAGCTCAATCGTGAACTCAACTTCTCGAATTGGTGGCAATCCCAGAATTTCTTCAGGAAAAACATCCGAAAATCCATGCACAATGGGGATTTCCTCCACCCCTTGGGACCGTTTATCCTCCACGATAAACGCTATAAAAGCTTCACACCCACCGTTTACCGTTCTGCCTGCTTTGAGTGCTGAAATAATCCCCACTTGGTTTTTCTTCCTACTCCCCTGAATCAACAAATCTGCATGTTCCCCTTTCAACTTAAAGGTAATGGTCTTACTAAAACAATCCATGGTTGCATGATACTTCTCTAACCAATCCATGCCTAAGATGACATCAAAGTCATGCATGTCTAGAATAATAAGATCTGCTGGAAGGTTGACATCTCCTAATAGGACCGAACAACTGGGGTAATAGGTTCTACAAACAACCTGTTTACCTACTGGGGTGGTGACAGTCAATATATAATCAAGTTCCCTAAACGGTATAGCAATCATCTTTGCAAACATAGGAGATAAAAATGAATGAGTGCTGCCAGGATCAAATAAAATTTAAACTTCTACTCAACAAATGAGAAGTTTACCTTCTACTATATCGTCCGCAGCATCGGCATCGACACAATTGAGATGGTATGCACGCCCTTGCTGTTGTGGCCTATTCTGCCTCCCTTGTGCATTTCTGTTCTGTTGCTGCTGTGGAGGACGAGCATTCTGGTTCTGTGCTTGTTGTCTGCCTTCTTGTTGTTGCTGCTGAGGTTGTCTAGCTCGGTTCTGAGCTGGTACTTGAGCGCCTGCTTGCCTCTATTGCTGATTTCTGTTGTCTTGGTTTTGTAACTGTGGGCAATCCCTAACTGCATGGTCCAGTGCCCAACACTGGAAACAAGCTCCTGTAGCCTTACGACAAACAGCGGTTTCATGGTTCTTGACACAATGATCACAACCTGGTCTTGCCTGTTGTTCTTCTTCTCTTGGCTTCTTGTTACCATGCTGTCTTTGATTCTGCTAGCAGTGTTGTTTCCTATCCCGTATGATCTAATTGTTGATGTCCTCAAACTTGTATGCCCTTTTAACTGCTTCATCAAACGTGGCTGGTGGAACTACCCCTATAGCATCTCTCATGAGGATGGGGTTCAACCCTTTTAAGAATTTCGTAATCTTCTTCTGCTTGGTATCAATCAGTTCTCTAGTATACCTGCCCAGCCTTTCGAACTTTGTGACATACTCCAAGACTGTCATACTACCCTGCTTGAGCTGCTAAAACTCTATGGCCTTCTGTCTCTTGATATGTGAAAGGACATACTTGTCGGAGAAGTGGTTCTTGAAAGTCTCCCATGCAGTGTCATCTGCCATGGCCTGATACGGTTCCTTAACCGTTTGCCACCAAGTGTCTGCTAGTCCATAGAATAAAGAAGCTGTGAGGTTGACCTTCTGTACACCGGTACATGTAAAAACATCAAAAATTTTCTCTGTATTGACCAACCAATCGTCTGCAGCCAAAGGGTCCTCTTGACCCGAGAACTCCTTGGGTCCTCTTTTTCTAAACCTTTCAAACAAAATGTTAGGGTCTTGGTCTCTATTGTTGACGATTATATTTGGGCCCCCTGGTTGTCTAGGCGGTAGTTGGGGCCTGTTCTGTAAAACTTCCAAAAACTGTCTTTGGACTTGTGCCATTTCCTCATCCTTCTTAGCTAACTGTTCTTGGAACCTAGCTTGGTTCTCATTGGCCTCCCTCTGTAATCTAGCTTGAACTTCATTGGCCTCTCTTTGCAGTCTAGTCTGACTCTGATTAGCTTGCCTCTGCTGTTCCAACATGGCCTACATGAGTGCCTGAAACTGTGTCACTGTGGGTGGCTACTCATGATCTGTCTCGTTGTTATTGTTGTTGGTGTTGCTTCCTGAAGCATTTTGATTCGGAGCCTTTCTTGGAGGCATGATGCTGTAAAACAAATTGTTAGTACATAATAACAAGTTTGGGTTTGGTTTCTAGGTCCACACTAACGATCTAACGCACTCACGTCCCTAAGAGTTTCTAGTTTCTTTTATATGCCTGAAACATGTCCCACTCTGATACCAGTCCTGTCGCGACCTCGGACCGAGGTCCCCGGACCCGGGCCTGCGACATGAAGTGGTGTCCAACATCCAACCAACTGCGATTAATCCACAGGTTTCCACTGTGAGGATTCCCAAAACAAACATGGAATTTATCTCACATAAACGATGGTTTGCGGAAGCATGCAAGTAATCTTATCTATACATTACATGTGATACAGCATCAACTCACATAGGTTAAATCATCATCAAGACAAATATTCAGAGGAGGAAACATAAGCATGGCATTCCCAAGATTAGTTCAAGTTTCAAGAGAACAAAAGGAAGTTAAGTTTAAGTTTACACGACCCAAAATATCAAAGGGCCAACAAAGGCCATACATCCCAAAATAAGCAAAAACAATCCCATCTATGTGTGTCATGCTCAAGACCCGACCCGATGTCTAGAGGACATCGTCGGGTTGCCACTCTCGGGCTGGGGGTGACTCAAAAGCCTCCTCTTGGCGCTCCTCCTCAATGGCAACGACGCCTACATCTAAACACCAAAACAAGAGGGTCAGACACGACGGTCTGGCAGGTGATCAATTTAGACTTAAAATATAAATCATTTAGATCAGGAAATAATTCAGTATTTGAAACCATGCATGAATACGATTTAGAGCTGAAAAGGTATACAAGACAAATTGAGCAAGCATATAGAAATATATCATGATTAGTGAGAAAAAAACCAACTTGAGCTCATCCTTTCTCTACCATACGTGTTGTGCAGAGTAAGCAGAACAGGACAGGATATACAAAATAGGATAAAACAGAATCCCATTCTACACTAGGTAGGTGGGGTCCAGCCGCGGAGCCGGAAGCAGGACAGGAGGGTGTATATTTGAATATACGACTAATCTACAGATTATCCAGGGTTTAAGGATCTCCCAAACAGTGGATCAGACTGAGAAGGTAGTCCAAGCTCAGTGGTAATCACCTAAAATCATGTATACACGAAAACAGGATAATACTTATACAAGCCAACCAAAATAGGGGATTTACTTATCAAAACAGGGCAAGGCAGGACATATCAGTGATAGCATGTGCTATAGCAATATAAAATGGAATTTAGTAATCCCCATTATAGTTTCTTGAAACACTTCAAAATCAGGCTAGTACTTGTAAAACAAAACAAGTCCTACGATATTTATCGTCTCGGAAATCAAGGTTTCAAAACAGGCTAATCAGTACATACTAAGGCCTTTCGTTGATCCTTGTGTATTTGAAACCCAATTGTCATATTTAAGATACATTGGTGTCCCTAAAGCTAATGGACAATTTCAAGTTTCAAATGCACAATCTCAAGCTAGAAGCCCTTAGTAGTATTCTGGTTTTCAGTTCTCAAGAAAAATCCTCAAAACAGGTCTGGTTTACAAACTCGGTCAGCTCTCGGTCACCTGTCGACTAGCCGAGTAGGTGACTGTTGGTTAGCCGCCAGCTGACCGATGGTTGACCGCCAGGTCTCTTGACAGGAAAACACCATTCTGTAATTGGAACCGAACTTGAACACGGTTGGCTGTCGGCTGACCGAACTGAACATGTCGGTTAGCCGACGGCTGACCGTCACCTGACCGACAATCCCCTATGGGAAAATAGGTTACGGGAAATGGAACCGAACTTCGCTCGGTTGGCTGTCGGTCGACCGAGGTTGTGCATGTTGGTTGGCCGACAGCTGACCGATGATTCCCTGTCACAAAACAAGCTTCTTGAAGAGGAACCGAACTAAACTCAGTCGGCCGTCGGCTGGCCGAAGTGAGCATATCCGTTAGCTGACGGCTAACCGTCACCTGACCGATTGTGCTCGGTAGCACAGTTCGAGTCAGATTTTTCCATCCTTTCTTCCTTCATTCTATTCCCATTCCATTTCCTTTCCTTCTTTGTCAAGTCCCTGCAATCCTTTGAGCCTCCATGCTCTCCAAGGGTCATTTTCACATAATAGTTCACACCACAACCTCTCCCTTCATCAACACTTCTCCATTTCACACAACCATTCCAATCCCAAACAAGGTATATCAATTTGATTCAAAAACAGGATTTCTGAAGTAGAGAGAATCATTTCGTCAGTTTCATGTAGAGAAATGAAAGATCGATCATGCTTAATTGAAAGACAATAATTAGGAAAACATGGCATGCATCACATTTGTATTTTTCAAACACAATATCCCAAACAAATTGCATGCTTGAAAGAGCTAAAGAGATCACTTGCCTTGACCCAAAGCTAATCCGAAATGTCTCTCAAAATCCTACCAAATGCAAGGCACTAAATCTACAAGAAATCCCATGAAAAGAATCTCAAAATCCACCAAAAACGTGAAACAAGGAACCCATTTCCAAAGGGGTGTTGCATGTATGAAAAATGGGCTCCTAAGGTACTCAAAAGACTCCACAAAAGAGAAGAAAGAGAAGCCTCACCTGAAGCTTGCTAAACCAGGGGCAAGGACAAAAATGGTGGTTCTTCACAATGAGAATCTCTAAGAAAACGATACCAATAGAGAGCTTAGGTTGAGAGGAAGAAAATGGTACTCTTAGATTTTGATTTGGAAATTCCTAGCCTTGACATGCAAGGAAAAAGAGTGAGAGGAAGAAGGAGTTTCCACAGCTGGCTTGAAGAGGATAGTTGCAGGAAAATAAGTTTTTGAACGTAAGTGAGGAGGGAGAAGGGACAACTTAAGTCAATGGGTTCCTATGGGCCCCACCATGCCAAAAATTGTGACAATTAAAACATCGATTTACGGGCCCCGGATGGAAACGACAAAGAAGACAAAAATGATCGTCGAAAAATCTAGTTTCCAAAACGTATAGATTTGGCCTAGTTTTGAGATTTTGAAATTTGGGTCCATATTTGGTGTGAAATGACTGTTTTACCCTTTTGGGCCAAAACTTGGGTTTCTGGGCCTCAAAACACAGACAAGCTGTAAACAAAAGTTGAAACGTAAAATAAAACCATTCAAAAGAGATCGAAATCACAATAAAATCGAGAGAACTAAAATTTCCTCCCAAGCTTACACGTACACTCAAGACACCCCTGAGTGTGACTGAATAGTATAAACGCTCTGAAAAATTCTCCAAAGTTAATTCCAAACTAAATCGAACCAATTTCTAACCCACGAACACTAAACTCACATTATAACTAAACACGCACTTAATTAACACTAGTCGCGCTAATCCTGAGTTGGGGTTTGACAGGTCGGGGAGACACTATTCTTTAACCAATGTAGAGAAAGCTTGGCTTATCAACATACGTGTCGGCACGATGGTGTACCGTAGACATCTTTTCATCGACATCCAGCCGTATGCTCCTTCGCGTTTCACCTTGCATTTGGGCTTCTCCCAAGGCGTTGTTGGAGCGCCTTCAAGCAAGGTGAAGCGTTTTGGAGGTTTGCAGGACGGGAGGAATGCATAGGCCTTTTATAGCGCGGAAGACACTACCGCCATGATTCCTTATCCTGAGTTGCCCACTTTCCGGACTACCGGCTTCACAAAATGGTTTGTGGAGAGCTTTTCAGTGCACTAGGGGCTTTCGAAGAAGGAGCTCGATGTGAAGCAGTCTTCTGGGAAGGATCTTGGGAAGTTAGATGGCGTCCGTCGAGAGGATGTTCTGGCTTTCCTTTCTGGAGAAAAGCACAAAATAGGCTTTCTCGATGATCGGGACGTCATCAGATCAGGAGCTGTACAAGCGATACCTGGTGAGGTCTTGGAACAGCTCGCAGAGGAGGAGGCTGAGGTCGATGCTTGGATGCAAGTGGAATGAGTGAAAGCTTCTATGGAGTCTACTGGCCAGAGTAGATCATCTAGTGAGGAATCAAGTGAGAGACCTAACTCTGAAGGCGGGGCGGGTTCTTCAGACAGACTGACCCATAGAAGCAAGAGGAGGAGAGGACAGCGCTGAAATAAGAGACAGCACGAAGACTCTCCTGGTCTGGAAGTCCCTCTCACCATTGCCAAGGAGGCATCAGGGGATGATGACGAGTTTCCATAGAAGAGGAGCCGAGGAGAAAAGATCAGTAGTGATGGTATGACCCTTCTTTTTTCTTTTTCCGCTTCTTTCTTTTTATGAGGCCTTTGTTTTGATCTACTGCTTTTTTTCTTTTAGCAGAAGATGATGGTTTGGTGATGCCTGAGGTTCCGGCCGATGAGGCGGTGACGGATCCAATTGTGGCATCTGAGGAAGCACTAAGGGACTCTGGAGTAGATCCAGAATCTTCACCCGGTATGATTTCTTTGCCTCTCTTTTTTTTTCACCTTTTTGTTTTTCTTTGCCGCTACTTGCTGAAATATATTTTTTTTTTGTTTGCCAGTTGACTTGCTAGAGGATTCTGACGACTTCGAGTCATCTATGGATGCAACTTTTGACGATGCCTCGGAAGAGCTCATGGAGGCAGAAAGTATTCCGCCAGTCGTCGAAAAAGGCACTTTGTAATGATAATCTTGATATTGATTTTTGACAAGATCATATTCATACCTTTTTCATCTTTCATTGGCAGGCTGGGAAGTGACAGCAGAAGTTCCTCTATCATTCTCAGGGCCAGAGCAGGCGGTACCCATGATTGATCCAGGAGTAGGGGTTTCTTCTACCAGTTTTGATGAGGCGGAGGAGAGTCCGCGTGCTGATATTCCTCCTCCAACGGCTCCGATTGGAAAGAGCTTCTTGATTACTCTTCCAACGGTGCATGACATGGGCAGTCGACCAACGGAGCATGGCGAATCTTCATCTGGGCCATCCATTCAATTTGCGAAGAAGGTGTTGAAGAGAGTCTTGAGCTCATGGGTCGAGACTCTCTCTTCTGGCCATTTGGAAGCTGGCTTCGGCATGATTAAGCATGTGCAGGACATTCTTGCTGATAGCAAAAAGGTCGATCTGGACATTGCAAGTGCCAAGGCTTTGGTTGATGAAGTCGTCTTTTTGGGCAACAAGTGGAATGAGACCAAAAGCTCCCCAAATTGTGACTTCTTTAATGAGATGTTTGTCAAGTCTTCCAGCAAAGTCAAATTTGAAGTGGATGGGATTTTGCGGACTCGGAAGCAGTTCGTTCAGGAAAGGAACGTCACCGAGCTGGCTATCATTGAGCTGACACAGGACCTGCACAGTCTTGAAAGGGAGGTCATTGAGACTAGACAGCTTGAGCTATTGGAGGAACAAGCTGCTGCTAAGTGGGCTGCCATTACGGAAGCTCACGATAGAGAGAGGACTCTCATTCGCCATGTTGAGGAAGCTGAAAGCAATCTCCGAAGGAAGACTCAGGAATATGAGGGATGGCAAATTCTCTGGGAAGAGCTTCCTTGTGCTGAAGATGGATCGCGGTGTTCTACCGCATTTTATGGCACAATCATGAAGAAACGTGGCCTGAAGCTTTGGAGGCTAAGGCTAAGAACCTGCTTGAGGAGTTAAGTCTTTGGCAGAAGACTATGTCGGACTAATCTCCTGATTTGTAACAAACTCCTCTTTTCTTCTTTTCTTTGGTACCTCCATGTATAAACATTTTTGCACCCCCTTTTTTGTATTCCCTTATTTCACCTAAATCCCTTTTTTTTTTCTTTGAAAATAAGCAAAAATTGAATGGGAATGGTTTGTTTGAAAATTTGATCAAAAGGTTGTCATTTTGTTAAAATCTTTTGTCAAGTGATTGTTTTGGGCATGAAAGCCAGATTTTGTGGCGAAAAGCCTGATTCTTTGATGGCTTGAAAAACAAATTTTGGGATGGCATCAGAACCGAATTTTGAATGGCATGAAAGCCGAATTTTGGTGACACAAGAGCCAAAATTTTGTGGCATGGAAGCTGTTTTCTGTTTGTCGCATGGGAGCCCTTTTTTGTTTGTGGCATGAAAGCCGAATTTTGGTTTTATGGCATGAGAGCCAAATTTTGGTTTTGGCATGAAAACCAAGTTTTGTTTTGTTGGCGTGGAAGCCGAAAATTTGATTTTTTGGCATAAAAGCCAGGTTCTTGGCATGAAAGCCGAGTTTTTTTTCTATTTTTTGGCGTGAAAGCCAGGTTTTTGATTTTTGGCATGGAAGCCAGGTTTTTGGTTTTCAAAATGCAAGTATCGACTAAGAGTCACCTCCCTGCTGAATGGTATTGCAAGTATCGATGGAATGTCGCTTCCTTGCTCATTCGGTTACAAGTATCGATGGAATGTCACCTCCTCGCAGATTTGGGTGTAAGTATTGACTAAGCGTCACTTCCCTGCTTTTTTTTCAAAAATTTTGTTTTGCTTCCCCACGATTTTTGAAATTTTAGGTTTTCTCGAACCTTTGGTTTTGTTTTAAAATTTGGGTTGTGGATATCAACTGAAACATTGTGTCTCCATGATTTTTGAAATTTTGCAAGTATTGACAAGGTGTCGCTTCCTTGCGATTTTAAGGTTTTGGAAACATCGAATGGGGTTTGCATCCTTCCGATTTTTGGGTTTTGTGTGAGTATCGATTGAACGTCGCTTCCCCACGGTTTTTTTTTTTTTTTTTGAAAAACCATTTTTGTTTAAAGACACGAGGGTCGTAAATTTTGACTCAAAACCATTTTTGGTGGTAAAAGTCGGGGTGGACTAGGGTGGCAATCCCTGAGTCCTGATTTTCGTTTCAGGCCATGAATTTTGGGTTCAAGGATCGAAAGTTTTGGTCAAGTTAGGGAAGAGGCTCCTAAACTTGGATTTTGGGATTTGATTTTTTTTTTTAACAATGAAACATTGAAAGTAAGCATTGTTTTGAGTTTTTTAGGAACTTCAACGTAAAGATGAAAATTCCAAAAGGAGTGGGTTTGATGAGCAAGTACCTAGTAGTAGGCTTTGGCCCTGCAGGCATCGCTTTGACCCGTTGTATGAAGTCTTCAAGGGTAGTACCGCTTCAAGAACTTACCATTGATGGGCAGCATACATCTGTCGCCTTCCATATTTAAAAGAGCATATGCGCCGTTGGAGAAGACTTTGTCGATGACGAAGGGTCCCTCCCATTTTGGTTCGAATTTGCCTTTGGATTTGTGGGCAAAAACCATTGGCCTTTTCACCGTAAGAACCAAGTCAACCTTTTTCGGGCGCGTTGCCAGACCTTTTTGTCGAAAGATCCTGCCATGCATGCTTGGTAAAGCTCAACGCTTTGTAGGGCTTCGAGCCGCCTTTCATCGAGATTATCCAGTTCTTGGAGTCTGGATTTGACGTTGCTTTCTTGCGTCATTTCATTTTGTAGAGATACCCTTAAGGAAGGAATCTGTACCTCTAGAGGGACAACTGCTTCACATCCATAAACCAAGGAGAATGGTGTGCTACGGGTTAGTCCTCGAACGAAGATCTGATAGGCCCATAAATCTTTAAGCAATTTGTCGCTCTAGTCTCTTTTGTGACTAGAGACCATTTTCTTGAGAATTTTGCAGAGTGTCTTGTTAAAGGCTTCTACTAGTCCATTTGTTGCCGGGCTATACGGAGTCGAATGACAACTTTGGATTTTGTATTTATCGCAGAACCTGTAGAATCTGTGATCCTGGAATTGTGGTCCGTTATCATGGACGAATCTTTTAGGTATGCCAAAGCAACAAATGATGTTGGTGCGCAAGAATTGAAGGACTGATGAGGTCTTCATTTCACTGAACGCAAATGCTTCTGACCACTTGGAGAAATAATCCGTAGCGGCGAAGATGAAGCGATGACCTTTGCTTGATGGGGGAGAGATAGGACCTATGATGTCCATTTCCCAGGCTTCAAAAGGCCATGAGATCGCTGTAGGATGTAGCCATTCTGGAGGCATGTGTACATAGTCTCCGTGAACTTGGCATTGTTGGCAGCGCTTAGCAAAATGCATCGCGTCAGTTACCATGGTAGGCCAATAGTAACCTAACCTTTTTATCTGATCGTAGAGCTCAGGACCAGCCTGATGGGCTCCACAAAGGCCAGCATGAACTTCTTCTAGAATTTCTTCAGCCTCTTGTTGTGACAAGCAGCGTAGAAGTACTCCATTGAAGGATTTTCTATAAAGTATTTTGGAGGGAATATCCAAATGAAAGTTTGGGGCTCGTCTTTGAATGCTTACCCGCTCTTTTGGATCTTCAGGTAGGATTCTGAACATAATATAATCGATGAACGGATCCCTCCAGTCACCGATCGGAGGTTTAAGGATGGAAATCCGACTTCCGATCACTCGGTGGCATTCAGCAACTGTTTGGTGTGTGCTGAGAGGAGGGAGAATCCTTCTTTGACACACAGTAATTTCGATGTTTTCCCCTTCTCGGATTGCCATGGATGCAGTAAGTCCAGCTAGAGCAATTGCACGAATGTTTTCACCTCTGCGGATGTGGGTGATGTGACAGATGTCAAACCTTTGAAGAAGCTATTGCGCCTTGTTGTAATTGTTAGTTTTGTGGTCTCAATCCATTAAGATTGATGTAATAAATTGATGAATTCCTTTATTTATCAATATATTCATGCTTTCCTTTCATGAGATGAATGGTGTTTTATTACTTGTTTGCACATAACTAATACGAATGACATGATGGTTCATGAGATGAACTGGAGTCCATAAGTATATTAGATGAAATACATGTATATGGATGAGATCCACATACGGGAGACATATATAGCAAATCTTATACTTGAATATCTTCACAACCAGTGATGAGATTGGACATCTCATCTGACAAGGTTGCAGTACTTTGATTACTATGAGATAGTGTGATTTGTCTCGATTATCAGAATGTAAGATTCTGGATCATAGTGCTGGTACATTGGATGTATTGAAGGACTATGAGAAGCACCTTATGAACACTGTCTTTACTTTAAGGTCTGCTCTCATAATTCCCTAGCAATAGGCCCTCAATCCTAAGATATTAATGAACTCAAGTACCTATCTATTCATTTGCTTTGAGTCACCAATGAGTGAGGCCAATTGTAGGTCAACACCTCGGTGATTTGGGTACGTGGTAGAAGAGTTGTGGGAACATTCGATGGTCAAGATGGAATCTATCTTTAATATCCCCCTGTGCCAATTAATGGATTTATCATTGGTAAGTGCGCACCCATTCCGATTAAGAGTTAATTGGATCGGTACCAAATGATCATTATAATTGATTGGGGCTCAAGGATAATAAGATATGGATCTAAGTTTGGAAGACAGATCCAATTGATCCATGGATATTGATGGAGGGGCCTACTTGTGGTGATAAGGAAGTTTACGGTCTTCATGCAATTTATTCCTAAGACTGGAGTTCAATTGCAGTTATTTAGTGGAGTTATTTGCAATTAACTGCGGGCCCGGATTGCACATGAGATGTGGGGTTGCGGTGTCCCAGTTGGAGCCAGCTTTCTATGGAATCCCTAGTGGTCCCCACGCTAGCCCAAGATTGGATCTTTACTAATTCTATTTGAACTCAAAAAGGAAAGCTACTATTTCTATTTGAAGTGAAACTTCTAATAGTGGTAATAGTAGAGCAAAGGGTTACTAAGTGTAATGGAAGTTGGACTTCTAATAATACACTAAGAGAGAAGGTTGAAAAGCTATAAAAGGAAGAGAAGGGAGTACCCTTGGACGTCCATGCACAATTCCTCCTAGGGATTCACGCCCATCCCCCCCCCCCCAAAGTGCAAGAGTTGCACTACTCTCTTCTTCTAGTTCCCTTCTAGCTCCCTTCTAGTTTCCTTAGTGATTCTAGAGAGACTTTCTCTTGGAGATTCCACCATCTCTCTTGAGGAAAGAGATCTGAAGCGGCTCATAGCGTGGAAGACGATTGGGCATTGGAGATTCTGATCTTAGAAGAACTCTTCAGCAAATAGTTGAATCAAGTTCTCCATTAGAGCACAACCAAGCTCCATAGGTATCTTCTACTCCTTGTATGTTGTGGAATTTTGTGGTTGCATGTTTAGTGCCATTTCTGTCTGCTTAATAGGTTTGTTTGCTGATCATGATGGCTGAGTTTGAGGACATGCATCCTGGATTGGGTTTTGATGGCTTTTGGATTGGTGTTCATCACTTCTAGTTGGTGAAAAGTTTTTGAAACCTATCCAAGAGGTCCACCCACTTCCAACAATTGGTATTAGAGCCATACCTCATCTCTAATCATGTTAGATCAGTAAACTTGTTCTAATCTTTGCATGAGATGCGAAGAAGATAGAGGAAGGACTATGTATGGATCATTTTTTATGGTTTTGCTTTGTTTAATGGTGAATCCATGTTTGGATAGTCACAAAAGGATGTAATAATGATGGATCGATGGTAGAAAGCCATTGGGAGACTTCAGAAGTGTTTTGAAGTCGTTTGGACACGAAACAGAAAACCCAAAGTTGCAGGTGTTCGTCAGTCAGCTCGACCCCCGCCGGGGGACACCCCCGGACCCCCTTTGCGAAGTGCATGATTTACATAGGTGGCAATTTTTGGCATTCTGTTTTTCCATTGTTGTTTGGTAACCCAGTTTTGTGAGTTGCTTCGTTGTATGAGATACTAACTTGCAAGTGATCTTGTCCTCTCCGTATGGCCCACAAGTCTTTTACTTTCTTTATATAGTTGTTGGTTTATTTAAGGCTAAGTGTAAGGGGCATCATGGTTTCCTTGATTTCCAGTGAAAGGGCAAGGCATGGTGGTTTCCCTATAGCCCTTTTATTTCCATGTTAAGAATACCGTGTAAGTCTCATTGTAGAGACATAGGAATTTATGTAATTTTCTAAATTTTTAAATTCCGGCGATGTCCGAGACGAAGAAGGAAAGTGAAGTTGGACTCCTAATCAAAGAGTTTGAGGATTACCAAAAGGAGTTTTGGAGATGCCCAAAGAGTTTGTGGAATCCCAAAGTTTTGGAAAGTCTAGAAGTCCAAGAAGTCTATTCCGCTTGGGCCATATGGAGGAGAGGACTAGTTACTATTTTTAGCATTTTCTATTTGTAGATGAATGCTTGATTTAGAATATTTCCGAATCTGATCCGAACATAGCAAGTTACTAAAATTGGTCAAATCAAATTAATTTTTGGAAAGAGTTCTAATTAGTGTTGATTACCCATGAGATGGATACATTGGTAACACTAATTTAAGAAACTGGACTTTTCTTCAAATAGCTTGACTTGGAACCAATCTTTGATCACATCATGAGATGATTTGATGTTCATATTTATATATGTGGGCCCTAATACCTTAAAAGGAAAATCCTCAATTCTAAAATATTAAGTGGGAGCCGGGCATTTAAATCTTATTTCCCCATGGTTTTCCACCATAGGTCCATTGTAAGGGAAGTATTAGCCTCGCGCCATCTTGAGAATGGCCGTTCCCCACGGAAGGCTTTTATTTGTCTGGTTACTAGATATGGATCTCCCAAAAGGACAGTGTTGGTGAGACGGGGTGGGGGTTAACTCCAAAAGGAGGAGCTGCCCACAACGGTTGTCACGCAATGCTAATTGGTGGGTCACACTTAACTAACATAGTGATGTAGTATCCCCAAGGATTTGCCTCATGTATTTTAGAAACCAAAGCTAATCGGGAGTCATACATTATTTGGTATGAGATACCTAGATAATAATGAATGATAGGGGATCATGGATAGTTAGTCTTAATCAATAATTTTGACTCACTTTGATCCGCGCCAATCTAGTTGGTATTCGCACTCCCCAAGGAGGCATATCCCGGGGATTGGAATTTCGATGTATTCTGAATTTAGTGGTTATGAGGATTCCCACATAAATTTGGTAGATTACTAAACCTTAATGTCATTAATATTCTTTAATTGAATGTATGGTTATGTGCTACAGTTAATTCAGCATGAATTCAAATACTATTCTTCCACTTGCGACCACCCGCAACTAGAATAGGTTGATGGAATCCAACTTTATAGAATGGAAAAGGGCCCTGGACATTGTCCTGATAGTTTCAGGATGCAGATATGTCATTACCATACCCTCCCTTCCTGAGCCTGAGCTTGATGCACCACAGTTTGAGAAAGACATTTACACCATGTTGACCAAAGACAATGAGATGGCCAGATATTTTATATAGACATCCATGTCTAGTGTTTTACAACACCAACATCAATCCTATAAGTCAGCATACGATATTATATCGAACTTAAAGGAGATGTTTGCGGACCAGGTTAGACCTGCTAGGCAAGCTGTTATGAAGGTGCTGATGAACACAAAGATGGCTGAGGGAAACCCAGTACAACAACATTTGTTGAAAATGGTTTTCGCACTGAATGATTTAGATGTACTGGGTGCTAAGATTGACACAGAATCGCAGATCGACATGATCCTTCAGTCACTACCAGATTCTTTCAAAGACTTTGAGATCAATTATAATAAATTGGAAATGACTATAGCTGAGTTGTCTCGTCAGCTGATAGTGACTGAGGAAATCATGAAGAAAAAGCAAAATCCCCTCATGACAGAAAAGTCATTTGCTAGGACCAAGCCGAAAGGCAAAGACCGAGATAGCAAGAAGAAATCAGTCATCAAGGGTCCTAAAGTGGAGAATGGTTCTACTTGTGGTATGACCAAGGCTAAGGGTATGAGATTAAAGGGAAAGTGTTTCCACTGTGGTAAGATAGGACATTGGAAAAGGAATTGTCCAGATCTTCTGTCTAAGAAAAGGACATCAGGTATGATTGAGTCACTTGTTTCTGAAGTTAGTTTTGCAACTAATACTTCAGAATCCTGGTGTGTAGACTCCGGAGTGACTAGTCACATATGTAATACATTGCAGGAGTTACAGGTAACCAGAAAGATTAGTGGCGGAGAAATCATTGCTAACCTGGGATTGGAAGTCAAGGCAGATGCAGTGATAGTGGGAGTAGTAACTTTGTTATTTTCAGATACTAAGTTGATTTTGTCAGATACATTATATGTACCGTTTTAAGACGGATTTTGAATTTCAGTTTCTAGTATGATGAATGAGAGTTATTCTATTATTTTTTGGTACTAAAATTGTCTTAGTGAGATACGATATTTTTATAAATTCTGACAAGGTAATCAATGGCTTTTATTTGTTAACTCCCACAATGTATGAGATACATGTCACTGAAATTAATAATAGACTATCATTAAAGAGGAAGTCACCTTCATCTAATCCAACGAAACTTTGGCACCAGAGGCTAGGTCATATAAACCTAAACAGGATTGACAGGCTAGTGAAAGATGGTATCTTGCCTTTTTTAGTGGTAGAACCAATGCCTATCTGCGAATCCTGTCTGGAAGGCATAATGACCAAAAGACCCTTTTCATCTAAGGGTGGAAGGGCCAAAGATTTATTGCAATTAGTGTACACTGATATGTATGGACCCATAAATTTAGAGCGAGAGATTGATACAAGTATTTCATCACTTTCACCGATGATGACTCAAGACATGAATACATATACCTTACGCACCGCAAGTCCGAGACTTATGAAAAGTTTAAACAGTTTCGAGCGGAAGCGGAAAGGCATATAGGTAAAAGTATAAATACTCTTCGATGAGATGGAGGAAGAGAACATCTCTCCGCTGATTTTATGGGATACTTATCAAAAAATGGGATATTATCCCAGTTGTCTGCTCCTGGTATGCCTCAACAGAACGGAGTAGCAAAAAGAAGGAACCGGACGCTTTTAGATATGATCAAATCTATGTTTGAGTTTCTCATGGTTACCTATAGGGATATGTTTTACTAAACCTCGTTCCATTTAAGTCTGTACCTAAGACTCCTCGGGAGTTGTGGTCCGGGCGAAAGCCTAGTCTACAACATAAGGGTTGTCCGGCACTTGTGCTGAAGGTTAAGACGGATAATTTGGAATTGAAGTCGGAAGTATACACTTTTATAGAATATCCCAAAGGAACTAAAGGTTGGTTATTCTATAATCCTACAGAGAGCAGAAAGTGCTTATCAGCACCAATGCGGTTTTTTCTGGAGGAAGATTATATGATTGACTGGAAATCTTTAGAAAAGGTTATCTTGAAAGAAATTCAAAGAGAGATCAATTCCAAATCCGAATATGACTGAACTTGAAGAAAATTCACCCATACCTAACCCAGTAATTACACCAGTGCCTTGTCTTTGTGGGAACATTGTCAGGACCCCTGACAGGTTCTCGGTTTTTGGGAGAGTCATACGAGGCAATCCCGGAAGAACTGGAACAAGATCCCTGTAACTGTGATAAAGCAATCAATGACATAGATTCGGGAAGTTGGCAAGATGCTATGAAAGTTGAGATTGAGTCTATATACTCTAATCAGGTCTGGACACTTGTGGACTTGCTTGCCAATATTAGACATATTAGGTGCAAGTGAATCTACAAGAGAAAGAGAGGACCAGATGGACGAGTTGAGACCTTTAAGGTCGGGCTTATTGCGAAAGGATACACTCAGAAAGAAGATATAGATTGTGAGGAAACCTTCTCGCCGGTAGCCATGCTCAAATCTATCTAGATACTCTTATCCATTGCGGTTCATCTCGTTTACGAGATTTGGCAAATGGATGTCAAGACGGCGTTTTCTCAACAGCCATCTTGAGGAAGACATCTATATGATGCAGCCAGATGGTTTTATGGCTAACAACCAAGAGCAAAGAGTTTGCAAGTTGCAGAAGTCCATTTATGGACTGAAGCAGGCATCCCGAACTTGGAACATCCGTTTTGACTAGGCAATCAAGTCATTTGATTTTTTTCAAAATCTGGATGAGTCATGAGTGTACATGAAACTGCAGGAGGCAGGGTAGTTTTTCTATCGATGACATCCTTCTCTTAGGGAGTGCCATAGGGATGTTGTCAACAATGAAAAGTTTAGTTGGCTAAGATTTTTGATATAAAGGACTTGGGAGAAGCCAGCTACATCCTAGGGATCAATTACCATTGAGACCAGAAAAATAGGATGATAGGCTTATCCCATGATGCGTACATAGATAAGGTACTGGTACGGGTTAGCTATGCTTTGTACTAGACCGGATATCTATCATGCTGGGCGCCTAGTCAACAGATATCAGTCTAACCCAGGTCCTAACCATCGGGCTGCTGTAAGATGTGTTCTCTAATACTTGAGAAGGACTAGAGATCACATGTTGATTTATAGCAATGCTGAGTTAATTCCAGTCGGTAACACAGATATTGACTTCATGTCAGATAAAAATTCCAAGAAATCAACTACTGGGTATGTGTTTATGTTGTAACCGCTTGAGAAGCAGTTAAGGAAGCAGTTTGGCTAAAAATATTCCTTATGGAACTTGGAGTAGTACTTTTGGCAGGACAGCCGCTCACAGTTTACTGTGATAACAGCAAGGCGGTCACTAAGTCCAAAGGAACTCAAAAGCCAAAAACACATACAGAGGGAAAAACACATGGTCATAGAGATTGTGCAGAGAGGTGATACTGCAATCACTAAGATAAACTCTGCAGACAATCTAGGAGATCACTTTAGTAAGCCTTTGACCACCAAACTCTTTGTGCAGTATGTAAATGCGATGAGCATGAGATCTAACCCTGAATGGCATTAAGCCCAAGTGGGAGATTGTTAGTTTTATGATCTCAATCCATTAAGATTGATGTAATAAATTGATTAATTTCTTTATTTATCAATATATTCATGATTTCCTTTCATGAGATTAATAGTATTTTATTACTTGTTTGCATATAACTAATAGGAATGACATGATGGTTTATGAGATGAACCGGAATCCATAGTATACTAGATGCAATACATGTGTATGGATGAGATTCACATACGGGAGACATGTATAGCAAGTCTTATACTTGAATATCTTCACAACCAGTGATGAGATTGGACATTTCATCTGACAAGGTTGTAGTACTTTGATTACTATGAGATAGTGTGATTTGTCTCGATCATCAGAATGTAAGATTCTGGAGCATAGTGCTGGTACATTGGATATATTGAAGGACCATGAGAAGCACCTTATGAACACTGTCTTTACTTTAAGGTCTGCTCTCATAATTCCCTAGCAATAGGCTTTCAATCCTGAGACATTAATGAACTCAAGTATCTATCTATTCATTTGCTTTGAGTCACCAATGAGTGAGGCCAGTTGTAGGTCAACACCTCGGTGATTTGGGTACGTGGTAGTAGAGCTACGGGAACATTCGATGGTCAAGATGGAATCTATCTTTAATATCCCCCTGTGCCAATTAATGGATTTATCATTGGTAAGTGCGCACTCATTCCGATTAAGAGTTAATTGGATCGGTACCAAATGATCATTATAATTGATTGGGGCTCAAGGATAATAAGATATGGATCTAAGTTTGGAAGACAGGTCCAATTGATCCATGGATATTGATGGAGGGGCCTACTTGTGGTGATAAGGAAGTTTACGGTCTTCATGTAATTTATTCCTAAGACTGGAGTTCAATTGCATTTATTTAGTGGAGTTATTTGCAATTAACTGCGGGCCCGGATTGCACATGAGATGTGGGGTTGCGGTGTCCCAGTTGGAGCAGCTTTCTATGGAATCCCTAGTGGTCCCCACACTAGCCCAAGATTGGATCTTTACTAATTCTATTTGAACTCAAAAAGGAAAGCTACTATTTCTATTTGAAGTGAGACTTCTAATAGTGGTAATAGTAGAGCAAAGGGTTACTAAGTGTAATGGAAGTTGGACTTCTAATAATGCACTAAGAGAGAAGGTTGAAAAGCTATAAAAGGAAGAGAAGGGAGCACCATTGGACGTCCATGCACAATTCCTCCTAGGGATTCACGCCCATCATCCCCTTGTGCAGGAGTTGCACTTCTTCTCCTTCCCCTTTCTCTCTCTTCTAGTTCCCTTCTAGTTTCCTTAGTGATTCTAGTTAGTCTTTCTCTTGGAGATTTCGCCATCTCTCTTGACGAAAGAGATCTGAAGCGGGTCATAGCGTAGAAGACGATTGGGCATTAGAGATTCTGATCTTAGAAGAACTCTTCATCAAAAAGTTGAATCAAGTTCTCCCTTAGAGCACAACCAAGCTCCATAGGTATTTTCTACTCCTTGTTTGTTGTGGAATTTCGTGGTTACATGTTAAGTGTTGGTTCTTTCTCCTTCATAGGTTTGTTTGCTGATCATGATGGCTGAGTTTGAGGACATGCATCCTGGATTGGGTTTTGATGGCTTTTGGATAGGTGTTCATCACTTCTAGTTGGTGAAAAGTTTTTGAAACCTATCCAAGAGGCCCACCCACTTCCAACAGTAATAAGGCAACAGATCAGGCTTCCTGATTTCATATTTCTGATTCATCTGGTTGACAATCAATTGGGAGTCCCTAAAGGCTTCCAGCATGGTGATACCAGATTCGAGGCCGAGTTCCAGTCCTACGATCAGGGCTTGGTATTCAGCTGCATTGTTTGAACATGGTTCCAGTAGCGAGAATGCGTATCGAATCGTGTATTTGTCGGGGCTAACAAAGAGAATGCCAATTCTCGATATCGACTTTCCTTTTTCATTCTCCTGGTTGCACCATCGAAGTACATATCCCAGGAGGCATTTGATAAGGAGATCTCCACGCTGTAGACAGGCCCATCTGGTAGATCATCCCTGAGTGGAGAAGCCTTAGGCTGTGGATGCTCTGCGAGAAAGTCTGTTAGAGCTTGGCCTTTGATTGCTTTTCGTGGTATATACCTAATATCAAATTGTGACAGAAGGATGGACCATTTTGCCAGTCGAACATTGAGAGAACTTGCTTTTATGACAAGGACTTTTAAGAGATTGATCCTCGAAATCAGGTATACTGTGTTGGACAGTAGGTAGTGACGTAGCTTTTGTACGACAAACATCACTGCCAGGCATTCCTTTTCGACTAGAGAGTAGCGATGCTCTGCACCTACCAATATGCGACTGAGGTAGTATAGAGCAGCTTCTTTTCCTCCGTCATTTTCTTGTGCGAGTAGAGTGCCCAAAGAATAATCAAGAGCTCTTGTGTACAAGATGAATGGCTTTCCAGTTGTGGGGGCAACCAACACTGGAGGTTTGGTTAGGTATAACTTGATATCTTGAAATGCAGCTTCACATTCAGTATCCCAAACAAAATTCACACCTTTCTTCATTAGGCGAGAAAATGGACAGCATTTTCCTGATAGATTGGAAATGAACCATCGAGTGTATGCCAACCTCCCTTGAAGCCCTTTGAGTTCTCTTAGGGTTCTTAGAGACGACATTTCTAGAATAGCCTTGACTTTGATGGGGTCAAGTTCTATTCCAGCTTTCCAAACTATGAATCCGAGAAACTTACCCGATGAAACACCGAAGAAGCATTTAAGGGGATTCATCCGCAGTTTGTGTTTGCGAAGTCGAAGGAAGATTTCTCGAAGATCTTTGAGAGGATCTTCTTTTCTTTTGCTTTTGACGGCGAGGTCATCAACATAACATTCGACCATCTTGTGCAGCATATCTTGGAATATTTTCATCATAGCCCTTTGATATGTCGCACCGGCATTCTTCAGACCAAATGGCATGACAGTGTAGCAATACACGCCAAATGGGGTCCGAAATGATGTGTGCCTTTCATCTTCAGGATGCATCTTTATCTGATTGTAGTCAGAGAGGCCATCCATGAAAGTCATTCGCTAGAATCCACAGGTGTTGTCAATCATTACCTCCGGTATGGGGAGCAGGAATTCATCTTTGGGGCATGCATTATTCAGGTATCTATAGTCAATACAGACCCTAATTTGCCCTTTTTTCTTTGTCATAGGGACAATGTTGGCCAACCATTCAGGATGTTGTTCCTGGCGAATGAAGCCAGTGCTTTTGAGTTTCTGAACTTCTTGTTCAATTTTATCCATCACGTCAGGACAGAATCTTCTTTGGCCTTGTTTGACAGGCTTGACATCTTCTTGCAAGTTGAGTTTGTGGACTGCTATTTTGGGGTCTAAGCTAGGCATTTCAACATAAGACCATGCAAAACAATCAACAAACTCACAAAGAAAAGAGACATACTTGGGCAACTCATCATCCTTTATATTCTTACTTATGAATACAGGACGTGGGTTATCTGGTGTTCCCAAGTCTATCTTTTGAACAGAATCTTCTGTTGGAAGGTTTGAAGGTGGTTCCTCCACAATATTTTCGGAGGCTTCCAACTCAACAAGACTTTCTGGAATTTCAGAAGCATTTTTAGACCATGGCTTTGCTTTTGTCCATGAGTCTTCTTGATCGGTACTCTTCTCAAGACTTGCTATGAGATGATCCCAATCACCTGCTAAAACTGGGTCGAAGTAAGGCACTTCTTTTGGAGACGATGGCCCTTCTGAATCAGAGAACCGCGTGTCTGTTTCATCGGACAACTCCTCTTCATCATCGGAGAAATCGTACCAATTTGATGAGCTTCCTGGGTCCTTGCCGGGTAACTCTTCAAAGAGATATCCAGGGAGATCGATGTCTTCATCGACACGAGATGTCGAGGCATGGTCGGAAAAACAACTTTGCAGCCTTTGTGTCAACTGTCTCATGGGAGTGTCAGGATCATACCGCAACCCATATGAAGACTTGTCTATGCGACGGTGGAGTTTCCAATCCTCCAGTTGGCTTTTGGTCAAGGCGGGTTCCAATGGTGTGAGAATACCACGGCCACCTCCCAAACCAATTGGATTTTGAGCGTCATAGGCCATTTTCTTCATGATAGCTTGTGCCATTGCACTATACAGGGATAGTTGAGGCATACTTTTATTTTGGAAAGGTTCAAGCAAGGAATTTGATAAAGAAGCATCCGATCTATGGAAGAAGATTGGTTTCTCTTCTGCAAATGTTGCCGGAACGATGAAAGTAGCAGACGCAGGATCTTCTACATCAACAAGTGTCTCCAATGGAGTGAGAGTAGGCTGAACTCGCTGAGTATCAGCTTGGCTTGATGATGTATCGTCTTCGGGCTCTGATTCTGAATCTGTGTCTTGCATAATAGACACAAAGGAGACAACAAACTTGCCCCCAGTCTTTTGTTTTGGTAGTGATTACCAAAGGTTTGGAGGATTTGAACGAGACAACGAAGGGAGATGGATTGCTCTCTTCGGATTTGCCGGAAAGTTTGTTTTCTTCCGGTTATTGCTGAGGAGCCTTGCCTTTATCTTTTTGGAGATTGCCGGTAAAGGATGTTGTTTCTTCCTCCTCCTTTTCATTCTCGTCCTTGTACATCTGAGAGTCTGCTAAATGGGATTCTTTTCCTTTGAAGGGCTTTCTATCTGCAAACACTCGATGTATCAAGCCGTCATTGCCAACGAACTTGATGCACTGATCTAGAGTCGAAAAGATGACACCATTCTCATGTATCCAGGGGCGTCCGAGAAGGATGTTGTAGCATGAAGGGGTCTTTATTGCATACACAGTGACTTCAAAGATAAGATCACCAATTTGCAACCTGAATCTGACTTTGCCAATAGGCCTTTGAGTACTCCCATCATATCCAAAGATGGACACGGATGTGTGGCTCAACTTACTAGGTGGGATACCCAGGTCTTCGAGTGCCGAAGTAGAGATAAGGTTAAGTGCAAAACCTGTGTCGATCTGGACTATGTGGATCGGCATCTCTTTGATGTACCTTGTGAAGTACAGGGATCAGTTATGCTTTGTCTCACCGAGCAGAAGGTCTTCCTTATTGAAGGCGATGGTCGCACTTGCGGCTTTTTGGACCAAGAGGCATTGAATGCAAGATCCCTCAGCTTTCTTCTTTTCTCCCTTTGAGGAGGTTTTTTATTTTTCGACCCTATAGTCCATTTCAATTTGTAGGACTGGTGAGGCATGTTTGTCGACATCCGCATTCAGCCTTTGCAGTTTTGAAATGAGACTATCACGAGTTTGTGGTGACATTCGTAATAAGTTTAGGATGTGCAATCATGCAGGTATGTGTTTGAAGTGCTCAATCAAGTCATACTTGAAAGCCTCCTTGGGGCCTGCATTGTCATTATCATTGCCGCTTGGGACGTTTACAGCTTGTTTTCCCGAAGGATTTACATAAGAAGAAGAAGAAGGTTGGTTGTAGTTTTTGTGGTAATCCCGGCCAGAGCGGGTACCTTTCCCAACTTCAAAAGCTTCTAGAGAAGGTTCTTCATTTGGAAGATAACCCTCTGGATCAAGGGGTTGATCCTTCTCATTTACTGAAAATGCTTCTACAGCAGCATTGCCGTCTTCAGTGATTACGTTGCATGGAGCATTTTTCGGGAACAAGTCCTAAACAGCATCCTGCAACTTTTCTACTTTGTCGAGTATTTCATTGATCCAGACACCTCCTATGAGGTTGGGTATCTGAGACCAATTGACCGGGTTTTCTTTGAAGACTTCATCAGCTAAAGCTTCTTCATGGTGATCAATCGGAAGAGGCTTGAATTCCGATGTCACAGTTTTGGGAGACAAAGGCTGAGAAGATGTTATCTCAGTGGAAGTCACCCGAGAAGATATAGCTCCAGAAGATATGCTACCAAACGTAGTCTGAGAGTTTGCAGCTTCGGCAAATAGAGCTTCAGAAGCGCTATCATCCCGGACTATCACATTGCAAGCAACTTTGACAGAAGATGCCTCCATAATAGACTATTGGGAATCAGACTCATCCTCCGATGTAAGAGGATCATCAACCCAGCAATCTTCTTCATTTTCCGGAGTTACTAGAGGAGATGCTTGTAGGTTTTCCGGGACCTCCGGGTCTGGATTGTGACGAAGTTGATTGATGCGATCCTACTCTTGCTCTATGGCCAAATGCTGCAAGATCATTGCATATTCTTCGAAATCGGGCATAGGAGCCAAATCTTCTTCTTCGTTTGCCCCTTGTGGTTCAATATTATTGGGTTCCACTGGGGCATCGGCAAGTGCTGGATTGACTGCATTTTCTTGAACTACCTCTTGGTCTTCTTCATCATCAAACCAGGATCCTTGTGGCTGTAAGGGATTATACCAGATTGCTGGCATAAGGTGAGATTCTGGGATCCATTCTTCATCGGAGAGATATTCTCCGGTTTTAAGGGATTCCTCCCACTCATCGATATCACTGGCAGTGTCACTGGACTCGTATCCATCCATGGAGAATCCAACTACCGAGTTGCAAGAGTATGATGCCCCCTGCGTAGTCTCATTTCCGAGCCGTGGTGGCATGAAATCACCGAGGGTGAATTTTCTAACCACTCTTGAAGTCTTGGGAAAGGACTCCTCTATTGCACCCAGTGAAGCAGTAGAAGAGGTTTCTGTCTTTTCAGGGATTTCCTGCTTGGGTTGAGCCTTCTCCTACAGTTTAAGCTTGTGGAGTTGTCTCTTGACTTTCCTTCGCTGTTGAGCGATCGGCTTTGTTTTTACGATCTCCCAATTTTCATCTTCTAGGAGATAAGGATGCACCCATATGGGCTGTCCATCTGGTGTTGGGTAAGGCACCAACTCTTGGTGTTAGTTTTATGGTCTCAATCCATTGAGATTGATGTAATAAATTGATTAATTTCTTTATTTATCAATATATTCATCTTTTCCTTTCATGAGATGAATGGTGTTTTATTGTTTTAAAGCACATAACCAATACAAATGATATACTAGCTCATGAGATGAACCAGAGTCCACAAGTATATTAGATGTAACACACGTGTGTGGATGAGATCCACATATACGAGACATGTGTCGCAAATCTTATACTTGAATTGATTCACAACCAGTGATGAGATTTGGCATCTCATCTGACAAGGTTGCAGTATTATGATCACTATGAGAGAGTGTGATCTATCTTTATCATCAAAATGTAAGATTCTGGATCATCATACTGGTACATTGGATGTATTGAAATGACCATGAGAAGCACCTTAGGAACACTGTCTTTACTTTAAGGTTTGCTCTCATAATTCCCTAGCAATAGGCTCTCAATCATGAGACATTTATGAACTGAAGTTTCTATCTATTCATTTACTTTGAGTCACCAATCAGTGAGGCCAACTATAGGTCAACATCTCGGTGTCTTGGGTACGTGATAGTAGGACTGTGGGAATATGTAATGGTCAAGATAGAATCTATCTCTATTATCCCCTTGTGCCAACTAGTGGATTTATCATTGGTAAGTGTACACCCATCTCAATTAAGAGTTAATTGGATGGTACTAATGATTACTATAATTAATTGGGTCTCAAGGATAATAAGATATGGGTCAAAATTGGTGGGACAGTTTATCCAATTGATCCATGGATAATGATAGAGGGGCCCACTTGTAGTGATAGGGAAGTTTAGGGTCTTCATGTAATTTATTCCTAAGACTGGAGTTCAATTGCATTTTTATAGTGGAGTTATTTGTAATTAACTGTGGGCCCGGATTGTACATGAGATCTGGGGTCCCGGTGTCCCAGTTGAAGCCAGCTTTCTATGAAATCCCTAGTGGTCCCCACGCTAGCCCAAGATTGGATCTTTTCTAATTCTATTTGAACTCAAAAGGGAAAGCTATTATTTCTATTTGAAGTGAGACTTCTAATAGTGGTAATAGTAGAGCAAAGGGTTACTAAGTGTAATGGAAGTTGGACTTCTAATAATACACTAAGAGAGAAGGTTGAAAAGCTATAAAAGGAAGAGGAGGGAGCACCCTTGGACGACCATGCCCTATTCCAAGAAGTTGTGCACGCCCACCTCCTCTTGAGTTTGCAAGAGTTGCATTCTTCTTCCCCTCTCTCTCTTATAGTTCCCTTCTAGTTTCCTTGGAGATTCTAGATAGTCTTTCTCTTAGAGATTCCACCATCTCTCTTGTGGAAAGAGATCTGAGGCGGGTCATAGTGTGGAAGACGATTGGGCATTGGAGATTCTGACCTTAGAAGAGCTCTTCATCAAAGAGTTGAATCAAGTTCTCCATTAGAGCACAACCAAGCTCTTTAGGTATTTTCTACTCCTTGTATGTTGTGGAATTTCGTGGTTGAATATTTAGTGTTGTTTCTATCCTTTTGGTAGGTTTGTTTGCTGATCATGATGACTGAGTTTGAGGACATGCATCCTGGATTGGGTTTTGATGGCTTTTGGATAGGTGTTCATCACTTCTAGTTGGTGAAAAGTTTTTGAAACATATCCATGAGGTCCACCCACTTCCAACAATTGGTATCAAAGCCATACCTCATCTCTAATCATTAGAGCACAGCAAGCTTGCTCTGTTCTTTGCATGAGATGCGAAGAAGATAGAGGAAGGGCTATGTATTGATCGGTTTTTATGGTTTTGCTTTGTTTAATGGTGAATCCATGTTTGGATAATCACAAAAGGGTTTAATAATGATGGATGGATGGTAGGAAGCCATTGGGAGACTTCAGAAGTATTTTGGAGTCATTTGGACACAAAACAGAAAACCCAAAGTTGCAGGTGTTCATCAGTCTGGTCGACCGGCCCCGTGCCCGGTCGACCGGGTGACTGTAGACGCGGTCGACCGAACCTTCTTCCCGCCGAGGGACACCCCCGGACCCCCTTTGCGAAGAGCATGATTTACAAAGGTGGCAATTTTTGGCATCCTATTTTTCCATTGTTGTTTGGTAACCCGGTTTTGTGAGTTGCTTGGTTGTATGAGATACTAACTTGCAGGTGATCTTGTCCTCTCCATATGGCCCACAAGTCTTTTACTTTCTTTATATGGTTGTTGGTTTATTTAAGGCTAAGTGTAAAGGGCATCATGGTTTCCTTGGTTTCCCATGAAAGGGCGAGGCATGGTGGTTTCCCTATAGCCCTTTTATTTTCATGTTTAGAATACCATGTAAGTCTCATCGTAGAGACATAGGGATTTATGTAATTTTCTAAATTTATAAATTATGGCGACGTCCGAGACAAAGAAGGAAAGTGAAGTTGGATTCCTAATCAAAGAGTTTGAACATTCCCAAAGGTGTTTTGGAGTTGCCCAAAGAGTTTGAGGAATTCCAAAGTTTTGGAAAGCCTAGAAGTCTAAGAAGTCTATTCCGCTTGGGCCATGTGGAGGAGAGGACTAGTTACTAAATTTAGCTTTTTTCTATTTATGGATGAATGCTTAATTTAGAATGTTTCCAAATCTGATCCAAACATAGCAAGTTACTAAAATTGGTCAAATCAAATTAAGTTTTGGAAAGATTTCTAATTAGTGTTGATGACCCTTGAGATGGGCACATTGGTAACTCTAATTTAAGAAACTAGACTTTCTTTAGAATAACTTGACTTGGAATCAATATTTGATCATGTCATGAGATAATTTGATGTTTCATATGGGTATATATGTGGGCCCTAATACCTTAAAAGGAAAATCCTCAATCCTAAAATATTAAGTGGGAGCGGGGCATTAAATTGAGAAATCCCCGTGGTTTTCCACCATAGGTCCATTGTAAGGAAAGTATTAGCCTCGCGCCATCCTGAGAATGACCATTCTCCACAGAGGGCTTTTATTTGTCTGGATACTAGATATGGATCTCCCAAAAGGATAGTGTTGGTGAGACGGGGTGGGGGTTCACTCCCAAAGGAGGGGCTGCCCACAACGGTTGTCATTCAATGTTACTTGGTGGGTCACACTTAACTAAAATAGTGATGTAGTATCCCCATGGATTTGCCTCATGTATTTTAGAAACCAAAGTTATTCGGGAGTCATACATTGTTTGGTATGAGATACCTAGATAATAATGAATGATAGGGGATCATTTGTCTTAATTTTAACTAACTTTGATCCGCACCAATCTAAGTGATATTCACACTCCCCAAGGAGGCATATCCCAGGGATTGGAATTCCGAAGTATTCTAAATTTTAGTAGTTATGAGGATCACCACATAAATTTGGTAGAATGCTAGAGCCTAATGTCATTAATATTCATTAATTGAATGTATGGTTATGTGATACAGTTTATTCAACATGAATTCAAGTACTTTCAATCCACTTGCCACCATTCTCAACCAGAATAAGTTGATGGGATCCAATTATGTAGACTGGAAACGGAACCTGGATATTGTCCTGACTGCATTAGGATACAAATATGTCCTTACCAAGCCACCCCTTGATGAGCCTGTGCCAGATGCACCACAGGAAGAGAAAGACCATTGTGCCAAATGGGCAAAAGACGATGAGATGGCAAGATGTTATATACAGGCATCCATGTCTAGTGTTTTGCAACACTAACATCAATCCTATAAGACTGCATACGATATTATATCGAACTTAAAGGAGATATTTGCGGACCAGGGCAGGCCTGCCAAGCAGGCTACTATGAGGGTGCTCATAAGCACCAAGATGGCTGAGGGTACACCAGTACAGGACCACATGTTGAAGATGATGGACTCATTGAATGAGTTAGATGTACTGGGTGCCGCGATTGATGCAGAATCGCAGATTGACATAATCCTCGAGTCGCTACCAGATTCATTCAACCATTTTAAGATCAATTATAATATGAATAAAATGAATCTGACCCTACCTAAGCTGTCTAGCCAGCTGGTAGCAACTGAAGGAATTATGAAGAAAACGCCAACTGCCTTGATAACAGAAAAGTCAAATGCCAAGCCCAAGCCGAAAGGCAAAGGCCGAAAAGACAAAAAGAAATCAGTCCCCAAGGGTCCTAAGGCGGAAAATGGTCCTAATGGTGGTGTGGCAAAGGCTAAGGGTTCAGGGACTAAGGGAAAGTGTTTCCACTGTGGTAAGATAGGACATTGGAAGAGGAATTGTCCAGATTTTCTATCCAAGAAAAAGAGCTCAGGTATGATTGAGTCACTTGTTTCTGAAGTTAGTTTTGCAACTGGTACTTCAAAGTCCTAGTGTGTTGACTCCAGTGCAACTAATCACATCTGTAATTCGTTGCAGGGGTTCCGGGAAACCAGGAGGCTCAGTGACGGTGAAATCACTGTCAACCTAGGATCTGACGCTAAAGCAGAGGCGGTTTTTGTGGGAGTTATTACTTTATGTTTTTCGAATAATAAATTGATTTTGTCAGACACTTTATATGTATCGTCTTTAAGGCGGAATTTAATTTCAGTTTCTAGTTTGGTGAATAAAAGTTATTCTATTACTTTTGGTACTGAAGTTGTCATAAAGAGGAATGGTGCTTTCATATGTTCTAACAAGGTAATCAATGGACTTTATTTGTTAACTCCCATAATGTATGAGATACATGATACCGAGATAAATCATAGACCATCATTAAAGAGAAAATCACCTTCATCTAATCCAACAAAGCTTTGGCACCTGAGGCTAGGTCATATTAACCTAAACAGGATTGATAGGTTAGTGAAAAATGGTATCTTGCCTTCATTGGTGGTAGAACCAATGCCTGTCTGCGAATCCTATCTAGAAGGCAAAATGACCAAAAGACCCTTTTCAGCTAAGGGCAATAGGGCCAAAGATTTATTGGAATTAGTTCATACTGATGTGTGAGGACCCATAAATATTAGAGCGAAAGGAGGATATGAGTACTTCATCACTTTCACAGATGATTATTCAAGATATGGATACATATACCTTATGCACTGCAAGTCCGAGGCTTTTGAAAAGTTCAAAGAGTTTCGAGTGGAAGTGGAAAAGCAATTAGGTAAAAGTATCAAGACTCTTCGATCAGATCGAGGAGGGGAATATCTCTCAGCTGATTTTATGGGATACTTATCAGAAAATGGGATTATATCCCAGTTGTCTGCTCCTGGTTTGCCTTAACAGAACGGAGTGGCAGAAAGAAGGAACCGGACTCTTTTGGATATGATCAGGTCTATGATGAGTGTCTCAGGATTACCTATATCCTTTTGGGGATATGCTTTAGATACTGCAATGTACATACTAAACCTCGTACCATCTAAGTTTGTACCTACGACTCCCTGGGAGTTATGATCTGGGCGAAAGCCTAGTCTACAACATTTACATATTTGGGGTTGTCCAGCACATGTGCTGAAGGTAAAGACAGATAAGTTGGAATCGAAGCCGGAAGTGTGCACCTTTGTAGGATATCCTAAAGGAACTAAAGGTTGGATATTCTATAATCCCAGATAGCAGAAAGTGCTTGTCAGCACCAATGCGGTTTTTCTGGAGGAAGATTATATGATAGACCGGAAATCTTTAGAAAAGGTTATCTTGGAAGAGACTCAAGAGAAGTCAATTCCAAATCCTACTATGACCGAACTTGAAGAGAATCCGCCCATACCTAACCCAGTAGAGACACCAGTGCCTCATCGTAGTGGGAGGATTGTCAGGCCTCCTGACAGGTTCTCATTTTTGGGAGAGTCTTACGAGACAATCCCGAAAGAACTGGAACAGGATCCCTGTAACTATAATGAAGCAATAAATGACATAGACTCGGGACATTAGCAAGAAGCTATGAAAGCTGAGATGGAGTCGATGTACTCTAATCAGGTCTGGACACTTATGGACTTGCCTGCCAATATTAAACCTATTGGGTGCAAGTAGGTCTACAAGAGGAAGAGAGGACCGGACAGAAGAGTTGAGACCTTTAAGGCCAGGCTTGATGCGAAAGGGTATACTCATAAAGAAGGTATCGACTATGAGGAAACCTTCTCGCTGGTAGCCATGCTCAAGTCTATCCGGATACTCTTATCCATTGCGGCTCATCTCGATTACGAGATTTGGCAAATGGATGTCAAGACGGCATTTCTCAACGGCCATCTTGAGGAAGACATCTATATGATGCAGCCAGACGGTTTTGTGGCTAAAAACCAAGAGCAAAGAGTTTGCAAGTTGCAGAAATCCATTTATTGATTAAAGCAGGCATCCCGAAGCTGGAACATCCGTTTTGACCAGGCAATCAAGGCATTTGGTTTTTGTCAAAATCCGGATGAGTCATGTGTGTATATGAAAAGTAAAGGAGACAGGGTAGTTTTTTTTGTATTGTATGTCGATGACATTCTTCTACTCGGAAGAGACATAGGAATACTGTCTACAGTAAAAGTTTGGTTAGCTAAGACTTTTGATATGAAAGACTTGGGAGAAGCTAGCTACATCCTAGGGATCAAACTCCATCGAGACCGGAAAAATAGGATGACTGGCTTATCTCAAGCTGCATACATAGATAAAGTACTAGTGCGGTTTGCAATGCAAAACTCCAAGAAGGGTATCACACCTTTCAGGCATGGAGTGCACCTTTCCAAGGATCAGTGTCCAAAGACACCTCAGGAAAAGGAGCAGATGAGAGAAGTGCCATATGCCTCGGCTGTTGGCAGCCTCATGTATGCTATGCTTTGTACTAGACTGGATATCTGTCATGCAGTGGGCTTAGTCAGCAGATATCAGTCTAACCCGGGTCCTGACCATTGGACTGCTGTGAAGTGTATTCTCAAATACTTGAGAAGGACTAGAGATTACATGTTAATTTATGGCAGTGATGAGTTGATTCCAGTTGGTTACACAGATTCTGACTTCATGTTAGATAAGGATTCAAGGAAATCAACTTCTGGGTATGTGTTTATGCTTGGCAGCGGAGCTATCAGCTGAAGGAGTATTAAACAGGAATGTACCGCTAATTCCACCCCAGAAGCTGAATATGTGGCAGCTTGTGAAGCGGTTAAGGAAGCAGTTTCGCTCAAAAGATTCCTTATGGAACTTGGAGTGGTACCTTTGGCGCGACAGCTGCTCATAGTTCACTGTGACAGCAGTGGGGCAGTCGCACAGTCCAAGGAACCCAGAAGCCATAAAAGCCAAAAACATGTACAAAAGAAATATCACTTGGTCGGAGAGATTATGCAGAGAGGTGACATTGCCATCACCAAGATAGCATCTGCGGATAATCTCGCAGATCCCTTTACTAAGCCTTTGACTACTAAAGTCTTTGAGCAGCATGTGGATGGGATGGGCATGAGATGCAACCCTGACTGGCATTGAGCCCAAGTGGGAGATTGTTAGTTTTATGGTCTCAATCCATTAACATTGATGTAATAAATTGATTAATTTCTTTATTTATCAATATATTCATGTTTTCCTTTCATGAGATGAATGGTGTTTTATTGCTTTAAAGCACATAACCAATACAAATGACATACTGGCTCATGAGATGAACCGGAGTCCACAAGTATATTAGATGTAACACATGTGTGTGGATGAGATCGACATACATGAGACATGTGTCGCAAATCTTATACTTGAATTGATTCACAACCAGTGATGAGATTAGGCATCTCATCTGACAAAGTTGCAGTATTATGATCACTATAAGATAGTGTGATCTGTCTCGATCATCAGAATGTAAGATTCTGGATCAACATACCGGTATATTGGATGTATTGAAAGGACCATGAGAAGCACCTTAGGAACACTGTCTTTACTTTAAGGTTTGCTCTCATAATTCCCTAGCAATAGGCTCTCAATCTTGACACATTTATGAACTGAAGTTTCTATCTATTCATCTACTTTGAGTCACCAATCAGTGAGGCCAACTGTAGGTCAACATCTCGGTGTCTTGGGTACGTGATAGTAGGACTGTGGGAATATGTAATTGTCAAGATAGAATCTATCTCTATTATCCCCTTCTGCCAATTAGTGGATTTATCATTGGTAAGTGTACACCCATCTCATTAAGAGTTAATTGGATGGTACTAATGATTACTATAATTAATTGAGTCTCAAGGATAATAAGATATGGGTCAAAATTGGTGGGACAGTTTGTCCAATTGACCCATGGATAATGATAGAGGGGCCCACTTGTAGTGATAGGGAAGTTTAGGGTCTTCATGTAATTTATTCCTAAGACTGGAGTTCAATTGCATTTATATAGTGGAGTTATTTGTAATTAACTGTGGGCCCGGATTGTACATGAGATCTGGGGTCCCGGTGTCCCAGTTGAAGCCAGCTTTCTATGAAATCCCTAGTGGTCCCCACGCTAGCCCAAGATTGGATCTTTTCTAATTCTATTTGAACTCAAAAGGGAAAGCTATTATTTCTATTTGAAGTGAGACTTCTAATAGTGGTAATAGTAGAGCAAAGGGTTACTAAGTGTAATGGAAGTTGGACTTCTAATAATACACTAAGAGAGAAGGTTGAAAAGCTATAAAAGGAAGAGGAGGGAGCACCCTTGGACGACCATGCCCTATTCCAAGAAGTTGTGCACGCCCACCTCCTCTTGAGTTTGCAAGAGTTGCATTCTTCTTCCCCTCTCTCTCTTATAGTTCCCTTCTAGTTTCCTTGGAGATTCTAGATAGTCTTTCTCTTAGAGATTCCACCATCTCTCTTGTGGAAAGAGATCTGAGGCGGGTCATAGTGTGGAAGACGATTGGGCATTGGAGATTCTGACCTTAGAAGAGCTCTTCATCAAAGAGTTGAATCAAGTTCTCCATTAGAGCACAACCAAGCTCTTTAGGTATTTTCTACTCCTTGTATGTTGTGGAATTTCGTGGTTGAATATTTAGTGTTGTTTCTATCCTTTTGGTAGGTTTGTTTGCTGATCATGATGACTGAGTTTGAGGACATGCATCCTGGATTGGGTTTTGATGGCTTTTGGATAGGTGTTCATCACTTCTAGTTGGTGAAAAGTTTTTGAAACATATCCATGAGGTCCACCCACTTCCAACACTTGGGACGTTTGGGTCATTTTTATCACCTTGAAGGAAGTGGTGATCTTCTCTTTCTGTGACTTTTATGCTTGTCCATATGACACCATGTTAACGGAGTCAAACCCATAGTTTTTGTCAAAGGCGATGACTCCGGTTTTCCACATCTCGTTGATCTTCTCTCTCACAATGAAACATTGATTGAGAGGATGCGAGAACATTTGGTGGTATGGGCAATACCAAGGATATTTCTAAGTTTGCCATTTGCCAACATCTCCCGGTCTTTTGCCAACATCTCCCGGTCTTTTGGGGTCTGGCAAAGTAAGTTTGCCATTTGCTAAAAGAGCCCCAAAGATTTCTTCAACATCTTCATCAGACGGGTATTTCTTTTCTACTCGTTCTTTGAAGGCATCAGAGAGTTTAGGCCTCTTACCTGCAGTTTTGTTTTCAGCTTTTTTTGGTGGCTGAGGAGCTGACTTGGTTTGTACATTGAGAACCTCCATTTTCTTTGGCTTGGAGGTTGGAATGGCGGTCGGCTTTCTTTGATGACTTCTAACTGTTGAGGTCTTTGACCACCGTTTCAGCCTCTATAGATACTTCTAGGTGTTCTCCTAGATTCTTTGACTTGTTGCCGATGATCATGGAGCGGATCCTTGCTCTCATGTTGTTACGACAGATGTCGACCAGCGACGCTTGTGGCAACACGTTTGAGCATTTGTATGCCATCGCCTTCCACTTGTGAATGAAGTCATATGTTAACTCATTCTCTCCCTGTTTTAGGTTGCAGAGCTGAGCCATAGTAACAGGATGATCCTCACCTTTGAAGTGGGTCAGGAAGCGTGTCTATAGCATGGTCCAGTTTTGAATGGAATCCTCTGGCAGAGTGGAGTACCAATCAAAGGCTGTACCTTTTAGAGTGCTTGCAAAGAGACGGATCTTGAGGGCATCTTGATCCGCAATAGCTCCTGTCGGGATCTTGAAGTGGATGACGTGCTATCTAGACGAACCTTTCCCCGTATATGTTTGGAGAGTAGGTTGCTTGAATTTTGCAGGGAACGAAACCGAGTCCATCCATAAGGGATATGTGATAAGTCCTTAAAAATGTAATATGTTCTTATCATTTTAGAGTAATTAAGGACTTAATCATCAAATCATGGACCATTTTAGTAAAAAAATTATGAATTTATGTTTTGAGCATCAAAGTCTGAATTTGAGTCAAAATTCATCCAAAAATTGCATTTTCACATAAAATCATGAATTTCTCTATTTTTGGCATTGAAAGTCAAAAATTTCTCATAACTTTTTAATCACACATGAAATGATGAATTTTCTTTGCACCTTTAATTTAATTGAAGAAAACTTGATAAAATGGTGACATTTTATGCATTTATTTGGTGTGAATTGGGCCCGCATCTTGCATAATTCCTTACCTATATGATTAGATTATTCTTTGATCTTTGCTTTTATTTTTGTAGGGAATTTCAGAAATCGGGGCCCACGGAAGAGAATTGATGAATCAAATGCACCATGGACCCACCTTCCTTTGGCATGGAATCTAAGGTAGGGGCGGCCATGGTAGGGTCCGCTCTCATATGCAAGAAAAAAATCAGATTTAATCTCTTGAAGATAAGTTCCGAATTTGTGGGCCATGAGATGATGAGGTGTCATATCTACTCTCCAACAAATATTGCTTACATGTCAAGATGGATGGCTAAGATTCAATTCAAGCCAAACAAAGAAGAGAAAACATTACAAAAGAAAGTCAAGCCAAGGCATGGGACGTTCCATGTTGTCTACACCCAAGTGGGGTCCACATGCATTCAAGAATTGCACATCAAATCTGAAATTCAGATTTGAATTGATCCTTAACCCAAGTGGGACCCAAGAGAGGGAGTTGCATGAGATAAGAACAATCCTATTTTTACTAGGATTGTGAGCCAACCCCTAGAAAATCTCTCAAAAACTCTCCTAATCCTAATCCAACTTGGACCACACACTACTAATTCTTACCCAAATCAAAAACCTTGCAACAAAAGCTATCAAAAATATATAAAAAGAGACACAAAGAGGGCTGGACGTGCATACCATACCCCCCACTCCTCTTGGACGACCAGCAACAATTATTCCCCCTTTTCCATTAATCTCTCCTCCTTCCATCAATATTTCATCCAAGGCCTTCCCTAAGGCACACTACCATTTGGGTTTCTACGCCGTCGCGCCGCCGCCGTTGCTATCGTCACTCCACCATCAGATCATCCTTGAAATCATCTTCCCTTGCTTGGATTTCAGATCGTGAAACGAGAGCCGGTTGGATCGCCGTTCAAGACCGCGAGTCCCTCTCCTCCGTTTAGTGTTTCTTGTGTCTATGGTAAGGTTGGATGCACTTTATTTTTATTAAAAGAAATTTGTAATGGTTATTTGCTTGTAATGGGTCTTTCATTAATAAATCAAGTTTATGGGGTCTTGGTCTTCACCAATGAGTCAACATTGAATTTTTGTGCGTAGTGACAGTGCGCACTTGGTGCGGTGGTCTTGATTTTTCTTGATGGCATTAAGCAAAGTAATTATTGCAAAGTTTTAGAATTAAAATATAATTTCTTTATTCTCTGATTTTATTTGATTTGATTTGATTTTATTTTATTTTATTCTTTATTTTATGCACCCTTAACAATTATTGCAATTGGTTGGGCTAATGAATCTTATGGTGATGCAGTGGTTAGATTAGGTTTCTAGATTAGGATTTTAATTTTCTTGGGTTGTAATTAATATTTCAGATTTGCAATTAATTTTTAATTCAATTAGAAAATTTGATTTGTATAGTTTTTTTTAGGCTAGAACTAGTTTTTTTATTAGGACAGGTTTTGCGATAAATAAACTCTCCGTGGATCGATCCGGTTTCACCGGTTATTACTACAATCAAGGCCTTGCACTTGGGGCTACGATCAATATGGTGGCTTGATTCCATGCTCTTTAGTGTATCCTCTTCTTTTGCTTTAGCGAGGATATCGTCCACGACCGTTTTAGTAAGGGCGCGTGACTCATCTTCTCCACCGTTTGCCTCATCATTTGGAGGAGTTTCATTGTTTGGTGGATGTTGGAAAGTGAGAATGAGGTTTTCCATCAGAACCTCTATTCTCTGCTGTCCTTGCTCCAGCTGCTGAATGCGTGAAGCCATGTCATCATGTGGCGGAGGTTGCTTAGAGTTTGTGACTAGGACATTCACTCTTCGTGAGTCGAAAGCGGATATTGTCTTAGTGACTTAGCTGGAGCTCATTCTTCTAGATGAAGAGCCCGAAGATTGATCACTCCTATGTCCTTGGCTTGAAGGAGTGGGAGAATCTTCCTGATGTCTTCGTGTCCGGGAGACGCTACGCGTCACCGGTCGTCTGACATGTATTTTAGATGCTGACTTCTGGCGTCTTTTGGTTTTACCAACCATATGGACAGCAGCAACTTGGTCGGGTCTTTCTTTTTCGACCCATCTTTTAGAGACCTAAAGCTCCGAATGCTGGGTTCTTTGCTTCTTTAATCTCTTTTGTCGATATGCCGCGCGGCGACGTATACGACGAGCAATTTGAGCTTCAGTTAGCTCGGGCTGTGCTCTGGCAATGAAGGATATGGTCCCTCGTGCGCAGCAGTCGAGCTTGTCTTCCTTAAAGACTAGCATGGACAGGATTTGGACGCGATCCTTAGCTTGTCGCAATGAAGCTTTAAATTTTGCAAGCTCGGCCCCTGTTGAGAAAAAGGGTCGAGTTACAGGAGAGCAGGCCTTAGCAGGCTCTTGCCAAGGCCTTGTGATGCATGACTTGATTTTGGGATTGTAAGAGCAAGCCAACTCATGCTGAGTAGTTTTTTGTTGTTTGGTAGAGGGTAGGTTTCTCCTTCTTCATGTAGTAAGAGGATAGAACCGGTTCTCCTTGAGAGGGGTCAGGTATGCTGGCTTTGCAGATGTTCGGGACCTTCTTTGTTTTGGAGAAGGTCTCGGTGACCAAGTCTTGGGGCAAAGTTGGTTTTTTGCAGGCTGAGGCTTCGCGGGGTTGCCACGGGCCTCAGGTTTCTTGATGACCGCCTTTGGTGTCGGGGTAGTGACCCGTTCCGGGGCGGTTTTCTGCCTTTTGGCATATGCAGATTCTGTTAGTTTTATGGTCTCAGCCCAATAAAATTGATGTAATAAATTGATTAATTTCTTTATTTATCAATATATTCATGTTGTCATTTCAAGAGATGAATGGTGTTTATTACTTAAATGCACATAACCAATACGAATGACATGATGATTCATGAGATGAACCGGAGTCCATAAGTATACTAGATGCAATACATGTGTATGGATAAGATCTACATACGGGAGACATGTATAGCAAATCTTATACTTGAATATCTTCACAACCAGTGATGAGATTGGACATCTCATCTGACAAGGTTGCAGTACTTTGATTACTATGAGATAGTGTGATTTGTCTCGATCATCAGAATGTAAGATTCTGGATCATAGTGCTGGTACATTGGATGTATTGAAGGATCATGAGAAGCACCTCAAGAACACTGTCTTTACTTTAAGGTCTGCTCTCATAATTCCCTAGCAATAGGCTCTCAACCCTCAGACATTTATAAACTCAAGTTTCTATCTATTCATTTACTTTGAGTCACCAATGAGTGAGGCCAACTGTAGGTCAACACCTCGGTGTCTGGGGTACGTGGTAGTAGGATTGTGGGAATATGTAATGGTCAAGATAGAATCTATCTCTATTATCCCCTTATGCCAATTAGTGGATTTATCATTGGTAAGTGTACACACATCTCAATTAAGAGTTAATTGGATGGTACTAGTGATTACTATAATTAATTGGGTCTCAAGGATAATAAGATATGGGTCAAAATTGGTGGGACGGTCTGTCCAATTGATCCATGGATAATGATAGAGGAGCCCACTTATAGTGATAGGGAAGTTTAGGGTCTTCATGTAATTTATTCCTAAGACTGGAGTTCAATTGCATTTATATAGTGGAGTTATTTGCAATTAACTGTGAGCCCGGATTGCACATGAGATGTGGGGTCGCGATATCCCAGTTGGAGCCAGCTTTCTATGGAATCCCTAGTGGTCCCCACGCTAGCCCAAGATTGGATCTTTACTAATTCTATTTGAACTAAAAAAAGGAAAGCTACTATTTCTATTTGAAGTGAGACTTCTAATAGTGGTAATAGTAGATCAAAGGGTTACTAAGTGTAATGGAAGTTGGACTTCTAGTAATGCACTAAGAGAGAAGGTTGAAAAGCTATAAAAGGAAGAGAAGGGAGCACCATTGGACGTCCATGCACAATTCCTCCTAGGGATTCACGGCCATCATCCCCTTATGCAAGAGTTGCACTTCTTCTCCTTCCCCTCTCTCTCTCTTCTAGTCCCCTTCTAGTTTCCTTAGTGATTCTAATTAGTCTTTCTCTTGGAGATTCCACCATCTCTCTTGATGAAAGAGATCTGAAGCGGGTCATAGCGTGGAAGATGATTGGGCATTGGAGATTCTAATCTTATAAGAACTCTTCATCGAAGAGTTGAATCAAGTTCACCATTAGAGCACAACCAAGCTCCATAAGTATTTTCTACTCCTTGTTTGTTGTGGAATTTCGTGGTTGCATGTTTAGTGCTGTTTCTTTCTCCTTCATAGGTTTGTTTGCTGATCATGATGGCTGAGTTTGAGGACATGCATCATGGATTGGGTTTTGGTGGCTTTTGGATAAGTGTTCATCACTTCTAGTTGGTGAAAAGTTTTTGAAACCTATCCAAGAGGTCCACCCACTTCTAACAGATTCTCCTGCGGGGAGTGGGAATGGTCCCAATGACCTGAAGATGATAGTCTGGGGAGTAGAGGTCGACCCAGTTTTTTATGAGTTGCCGAGGGAGACAACGCTTCGGCAGCTGGCAGGGCGCTTGCAAGTGCGCTTGCTTTGCTTCTCTTGAAGCATGAGTTGGTGCTTGTTCTCATCGAAGGTGATGGTTAATGAAGCCGCCAATGTTAGTTTTTGGAAAACTTCTGAAACAAGACGACATCCATTAGTAATCACAAGAATATAGTGATCATAAATGGAAAATACTATGGTTTTGTCTTTTCAAATCGCTCGAGGAGACATGGCCCAGCCTAAGCAAAATGAAGAAGGCAAAAAGCCATAGAGGGTACAATTGTTTTGAACGCAAGTATGGTAGGCTCAGAATGAGCGTTCCAGTGATTGCTAGAAACAGTTGTAAACCTTAATTCAAATTACCGAGAAGCGAGGCTCACTCGAGGTAAGATGATATAAGGTTGGAGTTACAAATGTGTCGGCCACGAATACAGTAGACCCGAAAGGGCGTACTAGCACCGCTAGGCACAAATGTTGCAAATTGCATCCTTGGGAAGGACACGAGATGGGATTTTTTTTTTTTGAAAGGTCAAGACCAAATTCACAAAAGAGAGCAAATGGTATTCCAATCCGAATACAGTTTCAGCGATTTCCGCGAGCACTAAACCCAAAAAGGAAGGAACCAAGATTTCTCAGATTTGAATCCAATAATGACGGAAGTTTTTTTTTTTTTTTGAAAGGTCAAGATCGAATTCACAAAAGAGAGCAAATGGTATTCCAATCTGAATACAGGCTCAGCGATTTCCGCGAGCACTAAATCCGAAAAGGAAAGAACCAAAATTTCTCGAATCTAAACACAATAATGACGGAATATTTATTTTATTTTTTTTAAGAAAAAATTTTGAAGATTTTTTTTTTGAAGATTTTTTTTTTAAGAGTACACATAGGTCTTCTAATTCGTTCTTATGAAACCTTAGCGGATAGATCAAGCCCCAGGTAACGGTAGGATTGCTTAATAAACCCGTTTGAAGGACCCTTGCCTCGAACAGTCTAGCTGCCTCCATACTCTGGACAATGCTTTTCTTAGATTCACTTTAATCAAAGAACGCAATTTGTGCAACCTTAATGTTTTTTTTTTTTTTTTTTTGAAAGATCACTAATGGACCCATCAAAGAGAGGGGATTGGCCCCTCCCAATCCGAACGCTGGCTCAGCAATTTCCGCGAGCTATTGTACGAAAAGGAAAGAACCAAAGTTTCTCCAATTCGAATCCAAAAAAGAGAAATCTGAAAAAAAATTAAAAAAAATAAAGATTGGATTCACAAAAGAGAAGAAATGGTACTCCAATCCGAACAAAGGCTCAGCGATTTCCTCAAGCACTAAATCCGAAAGGGAAGAATCCAGAATTTCTCAAATCTGAACCCAATGATAAAAAAAACCTTTTTTTTTTTGCTTGAGAAGAGAAAGAATGGAAATAAACTTAAAGACAGAAATTTCCAAAGAATCCCATCTCAAGTTTTTTTTTTAAGATGCAAGATCCAACATAGGCCACCAAGTAGAAAACAGCCAAGGAGTCTAAGCATCGTGTTCTCAAATGAACGAGTCCCACCGGGTGTGCCAACTTGATGGACCCGGCTTCTCTTGCCTCCCTCCATCCTGGGTCCGCCGGGGTGCGGCTGGGCAAGAAAAAAAGCGAGCATCAACATTTTTTTTGTATGGGTATGTCAGATTTTCTATTCTACTTGGAATTTGAAATGGTGATCCAGAGATTCACCTTCACAAGTAGAAAGGAAATCAAACTTTTTTTCTAACTTTCCATTGCATATATATATTTTAAAGAAAGATACAAGATTTTTGAATGCCGTGAAAGGTGATTTTCATTAGTTTGCTGTGAAAAGCGGTTTTGTGCCGTAAGTGGCGTTTTTGTCGTGAAAGGCGATTTACAAATCTCATCAATGATGAAAGACAAGAAATGTGATATTTCTATCTCTTTAAAAATACAAAGTACAATAGAAAAGTAAGAAAGAGGAATCTGACTTCTCAGGAGATTGTGGGGGACTTGTTCAGATCGACAGTCGCGAGTCATGTATGGACTCCGCCATCGTCCTTCAGATGAGAACACTTGATGCTTTAATTCATTTGGCTTGACTTGGACCTCAGATTTTTAGAGAATAAAGACCAAGGAGAGGTTCTATATCCAATAAAAATATGGGTAAACGGGCTAAAAAGCCACATCTAGGCCATGTTGCATAGAAGGAGAGGGGAAACCTTGGAGGCGGTGGCCCCCCAAGGGACTTCAATCACCTTGTAGTGTTTTCAGCAGAGTCTCTTCATAGCAGGAGAGCTTGTATACGCAGAGATTTTTCAAGACGATTTTCCAAGACCTTTTCGAGGATTTTTCCAAGACCCTTTCTCCTTGGGATGACCGCCTATTTATAGGCTTTTGATAGCCATTTAGGAGGGTTTATGGGCATTAATGGTATTGATGCTCCATGATGGGAGGAGTTACAAGATTAATTTCATAATTTTGTAACTCCTTTTTCCTTGAATTTGATTGGCCGATGGAGAATAATGGGCATTTAATCTCCATGATGATGGGGGTTTCATGAATAACTGTCATGATTAAACTCCATAATGATAGGAATTACATGGTTAATTGCTATGATTAATTGAACTTGTAACTCCCATTTACTTGCTTCTAATTGGGCCGTCCAAAATAATGAGTTAATGACCGCATTAACTTGTCATAAACGGGTCAATTAACAGCATTAATTGGTCGCCAAGTCGCTTGAAGAGTCGCAGGCCGCGCCGCGTCTTTTGGGATTCTTCCTACGGTGATCGCCGATGGATCCTCATGTTGTTTGATGTCGGATGGCTATGCAATTTCAGACATTGATTGACACCAATAGGCCGGCAACATCTGTCTAGTTGATTTCTTGATCGGTTAGGCAGAAAGTGTGCTTTCTTGGTCGGCCGGTTGGCGGTTTCGAAGTGTCCAATGATGATCGAATGATTTCGATGACGGATCCATGATGTTGACAAAGACCGACGGATATCATGCCTCAAAAATCAGAATTTGAGAAAATCACTGGGGCCAAACATTGCGAAACGCGAAAAGTACGCAAAAAAGTGGGTTTCTAGGCAAAATCCGATGACCCAGATCCCTGTGGTCGCCGGTGACCATGGGTGTTTTGTCCCCTTTCGGTCGCCGCTCAGTCGCCGTTTTTTCGTCTTTTTCGTTTCTTCTTACTCCTATATTTTTCTTAACATTTCTCCTCATTTATTGGCTTAATTCCGCTGAAGAAAACCTGTCGAGAAGCCGTGAAAATCAGAGCACAAAGTTTCTTATTTTTGGAAGAGCCAAAGACTTTGTAGCTGATTTTCCGCTAAGAGTTGAAACTAAGTCAAACGATGTCGGAATGACTTGAAATTTGAGGTGAAGCTTCCTAAGCAATAGATAGGACCAACCATAGGCTTTTATTTGAGTTTTGAAGCCGTTTGGGGTCCCGCCGATGCTAGACTTGATTTCACCGCGCGGAAGATGTCGAGCATTGATGTACGGTCAACCGATGTCCAATTGACCTGAAATTTGACAGGGAGCCTATTGGAGTCATTTTGAGACCATCCATTAGCTCCGATTTGGATGCCATGGTCCTGAGGAGCTCCACCGCCTGTAGGCTTGATTTTATTTCCGAGCGTCAAAGCCGGGTCAAACGTCGTCGGAATTACCTGAAATTTAACGTGCAGCGCTTTGGAAGCATGTAGAAGCTACCCATATGCTTTGTTTGATGAGTGGTAGCCTCGGTGGTTCTTGCCGCCGAGATGCTTGATTTTGTTGTTCGAGAGTTGATAGATGGTCAAACGGTGTCAGTTTGACTTGAAATTTGACGTGGAGCCTTTTGGAGGTATTTAGAGACCATCCGTAGGCTCTGATCGAAGATTTGATCTCTTTGATACTGTCGCCGTCAGGAGCTCCTGCTCAACTGTTGGAGGATTGAAGTTAGGCCAAACAATGTTGAGATGGCTCGAAACTTCATGTGTACCCTTCTTTTGGCTATCTTGAAGGATCTTGCAGTTTTTGTTTGATTCTGACAAGATCTGATGCTTGAAGCGGCTCTGCCTGTTTGTTGTATGATGCGGCTCCTTGTAGCTTTTGATGTCGAAGAGGCAAAGTGACATTTTTGGTGTCAACAATGACTTGTTCATGGAAAATGCTCCTTCCAACGCAATCACTGAGGATGGTAATGCTACTGCAGACATCTCTTTAACAAATGAGAAGGATCAACCTATTGGTCTGATGGACCCAGCTTCTCTCGCCTTCCTCCGCCCCGGGTCCGCCGGGGTGCGGCGGGGCGAAAAAGGGAGCATCAACATTTTTGTACGGGTATGCCAAATTTTCTATTCGACTTGGAATTTAGAAATGGTGATCCGGAGATCCACCTTCACAAGTAGAAAGGAAATCAAACTTTTTTCTAACTTTCCATTGCACATATATTTTTAAGAAAGAGAGATTTTTAATGCCGTGAAAGGCGATTTTCTTTTGTTTGCCATGAAAGGCGATTTTGTGCCGTGAGTGGCGATTTTGCCCTGAAAGGCTATTTACAAATCTCATCAATGAAGAAAAACAAGAGTTGTGAATTTTTCGACTCTTTAAAAAATACAAAATACAATAGAAGAAGTAAAAAAATGGATCTAACTTCTCAAGAGATTTTCGAGACACGTTCAGATCGACGGTCGTGTATGGACTCCGCCATCGTCCTTCGGATGAGAACGTTTGATGCTTTGATTCATTTGGCTTGGCTTGGACCTCAGATTTTTTGAGGATAAAGACCAAGGGAAGGTCTTATATCCAATAAAAAATGAAGTAGACAGGCTGAAGAGCCACATCTAGCCATGTCGGATAGAAGGAGGGGGAAAACCTTAGGGGGGGTGGCCCCCCAAGGGACTTCAATCACCTTGTAGTGTTTGTTGTAGCAGAGTTTCTTCAGAGTAACCAAGCTTTTTTGCGCAGTGATTTTTCAGGACAATTTTCCAGGACCCTTTCTCCTTGGAATGGCCGCCTATTTATAAGCTTTTGGTGGCCATTTGATGAGTTTATGGGCATTAATTACATTAATGCTCCATGATGGGAGGAGTTACAAGTGTTTAATTCTTGATTTTGTAACTCCTTTTTCTTAGCTTTTGATTGGTCGATGGAGAATGATGAGCATTTAATCACTTTTAATCTCCATGATGAGGGGAGTTATATAGTTTAATGCCATGATTACTTAGATTTGTAACTCCTTTTTCCTTGCTTTTGATTGGGCCGTCCAAAATAATGAATTAATGACTGCATTAACTTGTCATAAATGGGTCAATTAGCAGCATTAATTGGTTGCCAAGTCGCTTAAAGAGTCGCAGGCCGCGCCGCGTCTTTTGGAATTCTTCTTACGATGATCGCAGATGGATCCACATGTTTGATGTCGGATGGCGATGCAATTTCAGACATTGGTTGACACCAATGAGCCTGCAACATCTGTCCAGTCGATTTCACAATCAGTGGGGCAGAAAGTGTACTTTCTTGGTCGGCCGGTTGGCGATCCCAAAATCGGATGATGATTTCATGATTTTGACGGCGGATCCATGATGTTGACGAAGATCGACGGATTTCATGCCTCAAAAATCAGATTCTGGAAAAATCGCATGGGCCAATCAACTCGAAACGCGAAAAGGGACCAAAAAAGTACCCTTTCAGTGGAAATCCGGCAACCCAGATTTCCATGGTCGCCAGCGACCATGGGCCAAGGTCGTCGGCGACCATGGGGTTTTTCCCCTTTTCGGTCACCATTTCTCAGCCGTTTTTCGGGCTTTTTTTGTCTTTCTTTCTCCTGTATTTTTCTTGACGGTTTTCCTCACTTATTGACTTGATTTTCTTGAGGAAAACTTGATGAGAAGCCATACAAATCAGAATACAAAGTTTCCTATTTTTTGAAAAGCCGAAAACTTTATAGCCGATTTTCCGTCAAGAGTCGAAACTAGGTCAAATGATGTCGGAATGACCTGAAATTTGAGGTGAAGCTTCCTGACCAATAGATAGGACCAACCATGGGCTTTATTTGAGTTTTGAAGCCGTTTGGGGTCCCGTCAATGCTACACTTGATTTCACCGCGTGGAAGATGTCGAGCTTTGATGTACGGTCAACCGATGTCCGATTGACCTGAAATTTGACAGGGAGCCTATTGGAGGCATTTTGAGAAGATCCATTAGCTCCGATTTGGATGCTATGGTCCCGGGGAGCTCCGTTACTAGTAGGCTTGATTTTGTTTCCGAGCGTCAAAGCCAGGTCAAACGTCGTCGGAATCACCTGAAATTTGGCGTGCAGTGCTTTGGAAGCATGTAGAAGCTACCCATGTGCTTTGCTTGATGAGTGGCGGCATCGGTGGTTCTCGCCACCGAGAGGCTTGATTTCGTCGTTCGAGAGTTGATGGAGGGTCAAACGGAGTCGGTTTGACTTCAAATTTGACATGGAGCCTTTTGGAGGTATTTTGAGACCATCCATAGGCTGTAATCGAAGATTTGATATCTTCGACACTGTAGCCGCTGAGAGCTCCTACTAAGTCGTTGGATGATTGAAGTTAGGCCAAATGATGTCGAAATGGCCTGAAACTTCATGTGTACCCTTCTTTGGCTATTTTGAATGATCTTGCAGTTTTTGTTTGATTCTAACAAGATCTGATGCTTGAATTGGCTTTGCCTGTTTGTAGTAGGATGCTGCTCCATGTAGCTTTTGATGTTGAAGAGGCAAAGTGACATTTTTTGTGTCAACAACATCTATGCTTTTTTCCGGTTCCGCAGCCGGTCCCCACCCACATCGTGCGCCAGGAGGAGGCTGTTGAGCGACCCCCATCCCGAGAGTGGCAGCCAGACGACGTAGGATGGGAACTTGAGATGCGTTGCATTGGCTAAAGGTTTCACTTTTTGTGATTTGGGAATGTATTGGCTTTTGTTGGCCTCTTAATTGGATTGTAAACTTAATCAACTTACTTTTACTGACTTTGAAACTTGAACTATGTTGGGAAATTCCATGTTACATTTTCTCCCTCTAAAATTATGTCTTGATGATTTAACTTATGCATCTTGAAATTAATTGTTATGTTTTGTTTTGTATTTGATCTGATTTGCTACACGCTTCCGCAACTATGATCGTGTGAGTTTTGTCCCGTATTTTTGGGATCCTCACCGCGGGAACCTGTGGAAAACCGTGTCGCAAGCCGAGGTCTCGGTCTGGGGTCTCGACACAAACTCCTATAATTACAATTGACACCCTAGAGAACCTATAAAATACAAAAATGGCCTAATTCCTGGAAAATGGTTAAGAGCCTAGGAAAATACCTATCTACCCTTACTAATCCCTATTAATTAGTATAATTAGATAATCCAAACTATATTTATAATATTCAATTCAAAATGAGGGTCCACAAGCGGTGGGGCCTCACAACATGAGGCTGACCACCCATTAAAAAATAAATCTCAGAAGATAAATAAACAAATCAAACCCAAAAAATCAAAGGAAACACAACAAATTTGAAGACCATAGAAAACCCCATTAAAACTCAAATCTAGATCTCCAAAATGAATGAAAACAAGACAGAGAAATAGAGGAAACCCATATCATAAAAAATAAAAAGAACACCTATAACCATAATTACAAAAGGAAGTGTAGAATCAAACAAAACATAGAAAATTTCCATGTGTGCGAAAGAGAGTTGATTTCTCTACAATGGGGAAAACACCAAATCCATGTGGGGTGTGTCATATCTAAAAGAAAGGAAAATAATTCAGATAAAAGCTAAGAAAGAACTCCAAAACCCCATTAACATTTCACATGAAAAGAGAAGTCAGCTCTCCTTTGATTGATTGCCAATGAGACAATGAAGATGGAGGGCATGGAACGATTGTCGAGGCGACGATTTGGGCTTTTCCCTGTCGACTAATATTTCCATTTTGGCGAAGGAGAAAGACGAAGAAGAAGAGCTGAGAGGGCTTGGGCCTAGAACAGAAGGAAAGGGAGGCAAGAGAGGGAGAGAAGAGAAGTCAATAAAGGGAGAGAGGTCTCCAATAGGATAGAAAGGGGGAAATGTGAAAAATGAATGAGCCTTGAAAATTTTCCAACCATTTGTCACACGTGGTTCCCACACACCCCAGCTTATGCTCCCTTAAGCTATAGCTTAGGGGAGCCCTTCCCATATATATATATATATATATATACATATATCGGAGCGCTACACAGTGCCCTGGAGTTTTTTAGAAGAAAAAAAAAACGCCCCTCCTAGTTTAGCCTATTGAAAGGCATGATGATCATGGAAGTTCATTGGATGGAAAGATCCATATGAGGCATACTAATGAGAGCTTAAATGTACCATTTAGGCCCCTCAATAATCACTTTCTTATACCTTGGGATGATATTGAGTCACCTGATTTGTGATAATCTCTTGTTTGTAGGTATTTTAGGTGAAAAGAGTGAATTCTGAACTAATTGGAGAAGATGGCAAAAGTCACAAAGGAACCAGAGCATTCTTTCTCCTGACACCAGACACTGGGCATCCGGATGCCAGTCCCTGCGCACAGCTCCCACATGCTGCCATCGGGCGTCCGAATGCCAAACACGAGTTGAGTCCGTTCTTTTGTGCAATTTGAAGGAACATTTTGGAGGAAGTTATAAAAGGGTGCCCAGAACTCAATTTTAGGTCATTCAAGACTTGGGTGAAGGATTAAAGGCTAGTTTTGGAGCATTGGAAGAAGCATCAATGGAGATTTCATCAAGGATTCGTCGCCCATCTCCTTTCAGTGTAACTAACTCTCCACCTTAGGGTTGCGATGAAGCCCTAATCTTGTACTTTTGGTGATGTATAGGTTCTAGGGTTTTACTTTGAATGCTTTGATTATATGACATGAATGCTATCCATGTATTGGACTTATTTGTTAATGCAATATCTAGTTTTGGTATTTTATTCTTGTAGTTTTGAATAGCAGTCATATAATAGTGCTTAAATGAATGTGTTGTTAGATCTAAGATAATCTATGCCATAGAGATAAGTTTGTTGATACCAAAAATGTCATTTGCCTCAAGAAGCTACATGAAGCCGCATCCTACCACAAATAGACACTGCTACTTCAAGCATAAAATCTTGTCAGAATCAAACAGAAACTACAAGATCCTTCAAGACAGCCATAAGAAGATTACACATGAAGCTCGGGCCACTTCGACACTATTCTGCCTAACTTCACTCTTCCAGTAGCTGAACAGGAGTTCCCGACAGGGGTGAAGCTGGAGACCCTAATTCACAAAACAAAGCATACATTTGCCTCAAAATGCCATTAGATGGCTCTACATCAAATTCCAGGCCATTCCGACATCGTTTGACCCAAAAAGGAAACAGCCGCAACAAAGTCAAATCTCCAGGCAGTGATAGCACCAAAGACACTAGGTCTTCGATATGAGCCTATGGATAGTCTCAAAATACTTTCAAAAGGCTCTATGTCAAATTTCAAGTCGAACCAACAATGTTTGACCCTCCATCAACCCTCAAGCAGCAAAATCAAGCCTTTTGACATCAGGAACCACCGAGGCCATCACTCATCAAAAAAAGCACATTGGTGATTTCAAAGTACTTCCAAAAGGCTCCATGCCAAGTTTCAGGTCATTTCGACAACATTTAACTAAACTTTGACTCCCGTAAGCTAAATCAGGCCTCCTGGCAGTGGAGCTCCCCAGGACCATGATTTCTAAATTAGAGCTAATGGATCATCTTAAAATAATTCCAATAGGCTCCCTGTCGAATTTCAGGTCAATCGGACATCGGTTGACCATGCATCAAAACACGGCATCTTCCTCGCGACAAAATCAAGTCTACTAGCGACGGTTCCCACACGGCTTCAAAACTCAAAAAAATCCTGTGGTTGGTCTTATTTATTTGCACAGAAGGCTTCACCTCAAATTTCAAGTCATTCCGATATCAGTGGACCTAGTTTTGACTTCTGTCGGCAAATCGGCAACCCTACGCGACAAAGTCTTCAACTTTCCTAGAAAATCAGAAATTTGCCCTCTGGTTTGGATGGCTTCTCGTCAAGTTTTCTGCAAGAAAATTATGCCAAAACATGTACAAAATGTCAAGAAAAATACTGAAGAAGAAAACACATTTTTTGGTCCCTTTTCATGTTTCAAGATGTTTGGCCTCTGTAATTTTCCAAAATCTGATTTTCAAGGCACAAAATCCCTCAATCTTTGTCAACACCACAGATCTGCCATCGAAATCATGGGATCGTCATCAGATGCTTCGAAATCGCCAACTAGCTGACCAAGAAAGAAAACTTTTTGCCCGACCGATCGAGAAATCAACAGGACAGATGGTACCGGCCCACCGATAGCAATTAATGTCTGAGATTACATGATCATCTGACATCAATTGGCATAAAGATCCATCGGCGATCAAGCTCCCTATATCGCAGCAAGAATTCCAAAAGACGAGGCACGGCTCACGACTCTTCAAGTGCCTTGGCAGTGACTTAATGCAGTTAATGACCCATTTTATGACAAGTTAATGTAGTCAATTACTCATTAATGCAATCAAAAGTCAAGAAACGGGAGTTATAAATCAAGTGCAATCATGGCATTAAACCATGTAACTCCTCCCATCATGGAGCTTAAAGGCAATTAAAAGCCCATTATTCTCCATCAGCCAATCAAAAGCTAAGAAAAAGGAGTTACAAAAATACAAATTTAAAAACTTGCAATTCCTCCCATCATGGAGCATTAATGCAATTAATGCATTTAAAGCTCATAAACCCATCTCATGGCCACCAAAAGCGTATAAAAGGAGGCAATTTCCACCATTTCAAGGATCCTGAAAAGGTCCCGAAAAAATCCCCGATCCCAGAAAAATAGGACAATGCACACGACATTAAAATCCAAGAGAAAGCTCTGCAAAAGTTGCTACAACGACCTGTCCTCTGTTAAAGAAGTTCTACGGCAATCACCACTACAAGGTTACCAAAGTCCCTTGCCCCCACCCCCCCTGGCCCTCTCCTTCTGTCTCGATGGCTTAGACCTAGCTTTTCAGCCCGTCTACTTAGCTTTTTTTATTGAATATAAGACCTCATCTTGATCTTTATCTTCTAAAGATCTGAGGTTCAAGCCGAGCCAAGAGAATCAAAAGCATCATCTGTTCTCATCTGAAGGATGATGGCAAAGTCCACACACGACTTGTGACCGTCAATCTGAACGCATCCTCACAATCTCCTAAGAAGTTAGATTTCATTTTCTTACTTTTCATTGTAGTTTGTATTTTTTAAAGTGACATAAAAAATTCACAACTTTTGTCTTTCCTTTTTTATAAGAATAGTAAATCACCTTTCATGGCAAAAACATCGCCTTTCATGGCAAACAAATAAAAAATTGTCTTTCACGGCCTTCAAATCAAACTATGTCTCTTTTCTTAAATATATGTACAATGAAAACTAGAAAAAATCTGATTTTCTTTTCTACTTGTAAAGGTGGATCTACGGACCACCACTTGTCAATTCCGAGTAGAGTAGAAAATATGGCATACCCGTACAAGAAAAAAGTTGATGTTCGCTTTGTCTCCAGTCGCGAAAGGGTTGGGCCCCACGGACTCTCATGTCCGCTGACCCCGGTAGCCCCGTGAGTGAATAAGTGAGCCAATCAAGGTTATGCCTAGATCTGACCCCGCATGATTTATTTGTTGACTCTATGGAGGTTTGTAACCAAAACGAGTCTTTAAAGCATTCATAGTGAAATGCTAGGTCTATATTTGCCATTGTACGAGGCTAGAGTGGATTTGTACCGTAAGATCTTTTTTTTTAATTGAATCAAACTTTAATTTAAATTCACTAATTTAGCAATAATAACCCAAAATCAATATTTCGTTCTCTAGTAGGATTAATTTAGGGATTTGGGAAACAACGCAACTTAGCCTTTTTGTCCTAGTGGATACGACACCTGGCTAACATCACTATTTTCATGAGTAGAGATACTAGCTAGGTATAATTTATATTTGCAAAACCTGTTTTGGGACAATCAAATTTCGGCACCATTGCCGGGGACAATTAGCACGGTTGTTTGTTTCTTTTGAGAATTCCAACATTAATTTAGCTAATTCCAACATTAATTTAGCTTTTTCATATTTTGATTTTAATTTTTTTTATTTGTACTCACATCTTTTGCTATACTTATTGTCGGGTATTAATTCTAACACAGAAAACCCTAGAGTTTGTGCAAGGATCCAAGAGAGTTCACAAAGGCTAAAGTTTTACTCAATCAAATCTCTCTCCTTTACCCAAAGCATTGTAAGCTCTTGACTTTTTGAATTTTTTCCATAAATTGAAATAAGAGTTGTGTGTGCATGCTTGGTCGTCGTTCTTGTCATCCTGATTTAGTATCTCAAGATCAAAATTTAGAGCAAGACCTTAGGGAAATTAGATCGTCTTAAAGCTCTTCCAATTCCTCACACACAACTTCACAAATGGCGGAGGAGAGGAATGGAGAGAACACTCCACCCCTCAACCACATCTCCGGCTCTTGAATGAGCACTATACTCCTTCGAAATACGCGTCACCATCATGCATTCAGCTGCCTACAATGCAGGCAGCTCAATATGAAATCAAGCCTAGTACAATCAACTTACTTCCTTTCTTCTATGGCTTGGATAATGAAGATCTGTACAATCACATCGATGATTTCCTGGTTATTTGCTCCACTGTGAGGAAAAATAATTTCAGTAGTGAGGCCCTCAAGATGTTTCTCTTTTTGTTTTCACTAAAAGACAAAACTAAGAATTGGCTAAGTACTTTACTTGCGAACTCATTCACCACTTGGGCCCCAACTACAATAAAAGAAATTTAGACAAATATTTCTCTATGGGCAAAACAATCAGTACAGGCAATTCATCACATCGTTCAACCAAACTGATAGTGACCAATTTCATGAGGCATGAAATAGGTTTAAGGATCTCATTCGGAAGTGTCCTCATCACCAAACTGCCAAGTGGCAATTGGTACAATTCTTGTATGATAGATTGTCTCCTGAGTGGCCAAACATAGTAGTCACCGCCAGTGTGGGACCTATTATGATGAAAAATGAGGATGGGGCATGGGAACTTTTTGAGAATTTGAGTGAGACCTTTCAACACCATGCCTCCACTGCTAAACTAGAGAGGCTGGCAGCCTCTGACTCTCAAAAACCTAGAGGGGTGTTTGAAATCCAACCCTCTAATGAACTCACTACTCAAGTGGCTACCTTGATCCAAAATTTGAATCAGCCATTGTCTGGGGGTCAATCTCTCCAATCTTCACTCTATCAGCCTCCTATTCATCAGGATGCATGTGCTCTATACTCCAGTCCTGCTCATTTTGTGAGCGATTGTCCTGCAGCCCCTCAATTTCCTGAATATATACAAGAGCAAGTGAATGCTGCACAGGGGTTCTCTAAACCGGGAAATGATCTATTTTGAATACTTTTAACTCAGAATAGCGTAATCACCCCAACTTTTCTTAGAAGTCGTTCGACTAGAGCACTTCATTCTCTTAACCGCAAATACAACATTTTCCTTTTAATCCTATGGCCCATCATTCCCAACTGTCCTACCAGCACCCCAACTCTCACTCACCTCAAAGGAATCCATCCTTTGAAAAGACAGTACTGTAAGAGCTAAAACAGCTCAAAGCAGGAAATCAGTTAGTCCACTCCCATTCTCAGTCCATAGCCAAGCTAGAGGCCCAGATGGAACAAATAGCTACTAATAGAAGAGATGAGGGGCATTTACCTAGCCAATCCACTGTCAACCCTAAGAATACATTTGAGATGGGAAGTAGCTCGCAACCTCATGACACTTATCATGAGCAAGCAAACGTGGTTGTTGTCACATTGAGGAATGGGTGTGAGGTTGAGACTAGGCCTGAGGAGCTATTGCGAAATCCACAAGTATACGGTTATCTCAAGTAATATAGACTGTGAAAGTCTGAATATCATTCCCACGAGGACCGTTACAAGGAAAATAACAATGGTCAATGAAAAGGAGTATCAACTCGAATGTAGCTAACAAATGCAAATGGAGATAACAAAAAAAATGGAAACAAGAAAAAGATGATAACAAGGGAAATAAAAATGAAAACTAAAAGAAAACAAGAAACTAGATAACAAAGAGATGCTAGTAAAAATAGAAAAACTCAAGTAAGAACAAACCAAGAACAAGGTTAGTAACAAGTTAATAACAAAAACAAAATAACAAGGTTAATACAAGAACAATGGAGCAATGTTAGATAGATCAAGTGAATAAGTGTGTGAAAATAACAACTGAAAGATAGAAAATGAGTGGATGGAGATAAAAAAAAAATGTGCTAAAGTAGTGTAAAATCAAAGGTGGAATTGATAGTGTGAATAGAGAAATGAAATGTGATAATTAAAACAAGTGAATAAGTGTGTGAGAATTTGAATAGAATAAAACTAAAGTAAGTAAAATAAGCAACAATTAATACTAATGGATAGATTGAACCATCTAAAATCCACTAAGTGACACTAATCCAACACTGATGCTCTTCTCTTTTCCCAAATAAATACTCAAATCTAATGACAAATCAATGCTTAGATTTGGAAAATATAACTTTAAAGCTCTAAAATAGAAATTGACAATCTAATAGCCAAGAATTTCTTCCCTTCATAAAAGAAAGATTCCTAATGACTATCTATTGAAAGTAAGCATAAACCATCAAAAAATATTAACTCCTAAGCATGATTTATCAAACCTAAGCATAGATAGTAAAAGGAATGCTAAGCTAGAAAATAAGCATGGAAGGTTGCACAATACAATGAAGAAAAATCTACTATAACATGTCAAGCACATAAACAAGGGAATTAAGATAAAGAGAATAAGCAAAAGGAATGGCATCAACTTAGCTTCATCTAGAAGATCGAATCAAAAGGATTAGCCACCCACTGGAAAAGACAAAGCTTTCATTTCCATTCCAAATCTTTAATTATTACAAAGCTTTCCTCACTTTCTATCTACAATTGCTCTCAACTACATGAATAGCTTAAGTAAAGAAGGGGAGGCACTCCTTGATTGTGTATTTAATGACTAGAGCTCCCTTCCTTATATAGAAACATTTGCCTTGCTCTCTTTTGGTTTCTTTCCAATGTAAGACTTCACAAGAATGAAAATATGAACATATGAATGTGATTCCCGTGTTAGAAAATAGTTCCCAGATTGATGTGCAATTTTGACCCTTGAAACGTCTGAATTGGGAAAAATATTGTGAAATATGATTTGTATATCTTTGAATAAGCTTTCTAATGCTTCTGAGATCACCTCAATCGGACACTCGAGTAAAAGGATATGGTTAAAAGGATATGGTCAAGATACCAACCAATGTTTTTTTATTTTTCTTCTTATTACTGGCCTAACTTTGTCATTTCTTCATCTAATTGCCTTTCAAACTTATCCTTACTCTCTTTAACTCTTGAATCTCAGCTTTAATTTTCAAATTAACCTTCAATTAACACCTTGTCGCGACCCCGGACCAAGACCCCCGAGCCCAGGCCCGTGACTGATGAGTAAACAATTATAATCATCCCACATGTTTCCGCGGTGAGGATTCCAAAACAAATGCGGAACAATCTCACACGATCAATGTTTATGCGGGAGCGTGTAGTAATTACATCATGACATATCAAGATAAATTCCAAACGCATAGATAAAATAAATCACTATCAAGACAGGTATTCAAAGAGGGAAATATAAACATTGCATTCCCAACATAGTTTAAGTTTCAAGTTAACAAAGTATGTTAAACAAAGTTAAATTACAATCCCAAAAATATAAGAGGCCAACAAAGGCCAATACATCTCAAAAGACCAAAAGGTGAACCCCAAGCTAAGTGCATCGAAACTCAAGTACCCACCCGACGTCTAGATGACGTCGTCGGGTTGCCACTCGCGAGCTGGGGGCGGCTCAACAGCCTCCTCCTGGCGCTTCTCCTCAAAGGCATCGGCGCCTGCATCTAAACACCAAAACAAATGGATCAGACACGACGGTCTGGCAGGTGATCAATTTAGACATGATATATAATTTATTTAAAATTTGAAATAAACAATACTTAAAATCCTTCTAATAATTCAAAACAAAACTTAAACGAAGAGCAAAGCAAAGCTAGCATGTTTACAAGAGAAACATCATGATTCGTAAGTCCACATGGAGCTCATCCTTCCTCCGTCATACATGATGACAAGGGCAAGCAAAGACAAAGTAAAGTAAAGCGAGACAAAACAAAAGCCCGAGCCACACAAGGTGGGCAAGGAAAACCGGCAGAGGAACCGGGACAAAGGTGTGTATAAATACACGACTAATCTGCAGATAGTCCTTATGTTTAAGGACCCCCTAACTAGTGGATCAGACTGAGAGGGCAGTCCAAACTCAATGGTATTCAGCGGAAACCATGAATGCACAAAACGTGATAATAATTGTACCAAACTTATCGAAGATAGGGGAATACACTTATCAAGGCAAAACGGAGCGAGACTTGCAAGGATAGCATAAGCTATATTAACATAAACTGAAGAAGTGATTCCCATTTCTCATTCTTGAAGTAATTCAAAACGAAACTAAATTTGCAAAACAAAACAACTGTGAAATAGTACTCATGGTGTCAAAGATTGTGATCTTCAGAAAAACTAGTCAAGCCCATGCTAAGAACCTTTGTTCGATCATCATGCACTTGAAATTCAAATATCAGTGTTTATAGATAATTTGGTGTCTTGAAGTTATAAGATATTTTGAGTTCAATGGCACAATATCAAGCTAAAGCCACTTAACATAATCAGGTTTTCATCCTTCTAAAAATCCTCTCAAAAACCTCCTATTTCTCTTTCAATTCAAAAGTGCAGACAGCATCAGGTCCGCTCGAACGATGGTAAGTCCGCTCGAACGGACGCATCCAAAACCTAGTTCACTCGAGCTTTCCCGTGGTTCACTCGAGCAAACGCATCCAGAAGCCGGTTCGCTCGAGCTCACCTAATATCCGCTCGAGCGAACTGGCTTCAAGTGCGTTCCCTTCAAATAGAAGCTTGCTCGCTCGAGTGAGCCAGGGCTCCGCTCTAACGAACAGGCTTCTGGCTAAACCGTTCAATGCAGAAACCTGTTATTCTTGCAATATTTTTTCTGAATGTTCCTCTCCTACAACACTTCCAGCACTTACAACGGTTTCTTAGGAACTTCCCAATCCTGTATAAACATTTTAATTAATCCAATTCCAAATAATTCTTCCATTCCCGATCAATCCACATTCCAACTCCTTCAATCATCCATCTATTTATCTAAAAACATTTGAGCAAAATAATGAGAACTTGTTTGGATGAAAAACCATCAAAATAAAACAAGAAACATGTGTATTTCAAACTAAGAGAATGACTTTAAACTATTTCACCGCATTAATATCAATTCATTGCTCAAACTAAGATGAAGAATCAAACCATTTGAAGCTAAAAGATACCCAAATATTGCATGCATCAAGAAGAGCTAAAATGATCATTTGCCTTGACAATTGCTAAGCCAAAAATCTCTCAATAATCCTACGCACGAGCTGAGCCAAAATCTCTACAAAAACCCCAAGGAAAGAACCTCAAGAATCCACCAAAATTTGAAAACAAAGACCTATTTCAAAAATGGGTTTGCATGCTTGAAAAACACAATCCTTATGGGCTCAAAAGACTCCATTAGAAAGAAGAAGAAGTGATCTTACCTGGAGCTAACTAAACAAGAAGAAGAAAAGAAAGTGGAGGGGCTATCCAACTGAAATCTCCAAGAAAATTGTATCAATGGAATGCTTGAGTTGAGAGGAAGAAGAGGGTATGCTCAGATTTTCATTTGGACTTCTCTAACTAGGGCATGCAAGAGAGACAAGATGAAGGAGAAAGAAGAGCCTCTTAGCTATGTTCTTGAAGAAAGATTGTAGGAAACACAGGTTTGAAACGTAAGGGAGATGAAGGAGAGGACTTAAAAGTAGTGAAAGTGGGCCCCAGCAAGTATCAAACTTAGAATGACTAAAACATCAACTTACGGGCCCAGGATGAAAACGACGAAGAAGAGCAAAATGATCCTTGAAAAATCTAGTTACCAAAAATTATAAATTTGACATAGTTTTGTGACTTCGAAAATTGTGTCCATATTTGGTGTGAAAAGACATTTTTACCCTTTTTGGTTAAAACATAGGTTTCTGGGTTTCGAATGAGGACGGACTAAACACGAAAGTTGTAAGAAAACATAAAATCATTTTTAAAAAATTGAAATCATGATTTAAATAAAAAATCTAGAATCATCCTCCCATGCTCACACGAGCACTCAAGGCACCCCTGAGTGTGTCTGACTAAAACCAACGCTCTCAAAATTTCCAAAACTAATTTCTAAGACCAAACCAACTCATATCCTAGTCCAACGAACACTAAGCCCTCTTAAGACTAAACATTCACTTAATTATTACTAATCGTGCTAATCTTGGGTTGGGGTCTGACACACCTGCAAAGAGAAATTAATAAAATTAAGAGTATTTCCAAATATATTATATATATAAGCCATTGGAACTCTTATAAATGCATACAAATGTGCCATCTATAATGGAAAAATATAAGCAAAGCATGATGGTGAGGAAAATCATGATTTTATGCTAAAAATGGAGTTTTAAGTTATTTTATCTTTGAAAACTCATGAAATAATGCTATAAAAGTGTAATTTTTGTGAACTCATCAGGACCGTAAGAAAGATGATAGCGAGTCTGCCCTAAACCCTAAGGGTTGTAGGGTGGAAAAAAGTTCCAAAGAAAAGGAGGTCAACCCTCCTGCTTCTTCATTTGTTCCGGCTATGGCACCCCCATACATGCCTAAAGCCCCTTTCCCCACTTGTCTTGAAACACCCTCACCCTTTGGTAAAAAGGAAGCAACCATAGATAGGATGTTGGAGGTGTTCAAACAAGTGAAGATAAACCTTGCTATGCTCGAAGCAATCAAGCAAGTGCCTTCGTATGTGAAATTTCTGAAAGACTTGTGCACTCAGAAGCGCAAATTTAAATCTAATGTGTCCAAAAAGGTCCTGCACACCGAGCAAGTGAGCTCAATTATTCAGCATGACACTCCTCCTAAGCTCAAAGATCCTACCACACCCATCGTTACTTGTACTATTGGGAGCCACATCATCGATCACGCTTTGTTGGATCTTTGAGCAAGTATCAATCTCTTGCCTTACTCAATGTATGAACAAATTGGGCTAGGGGAATTAAAGCCCACTATGGCCACCTTGCAACTTGCTGACAAATCTGTCAGGGTGCCCAAGGGTATAATTGAGGATGTTCTTGGCAAGGTTGACAAACATTGTCCTTGACACCGAACCGGTGCAAAACCTACTGAAACAAATTCCTGTCGTTCTTGGCTGACCTTTTTTTGCCACGGCCAATGCAACCATTAATTGCCGCACCTGAGTGATGGATGTATCTTTCGATAATATGAAACTGCGGCTAAATTTTTTTTAGGGCCTCCCATCAACCTCCCGACAAGGATGAGTGCTTTGCAGTTGATGTTGTTGATGAACTAGTGAAAGAAGGTCTCCCATGCATTTTGACTGAGGACCCTTTAGAAGCATGCTTATCTCATTTCGGTTATGATGAGTATGACATTGACAAGTCGATTACCGAAGTCAAAGCCTAATTAGATGAGGTAGCGGTGCTGGACTTACCCCCTTAGAAACCCTTGCCTCCACTTTCTAAAGCACCTGCTCCTCCCTCAATTGAGGTTCCCCCCAAACTTGAGTTGAAACCATTTCCGGCCACACTCAAGTATGTCTTTCTTGGACCTAAAGATACCTTGCTAGTTTTCATTACTTCTGGTCTATCTAACGATCAGGAAGGTCAGCTCCTGGATGTGTTAAAGGAGCACAAGATTGCAACCGGCTGGTCAATTGCCAATTTGAAAGGTATTGACCCCACCATCTGCATGCATCGCATTCATTGTGTAGATGATGCGAAACCTTCGTGTGAAATGAAGAGGCGTTTAAATCCTAACATGAAGGAAGCGGTCATGAAAGAAGTGCTAAAGCTTCTTGATGTGGGTATTATATACCCAATTTCCGACAGTAAGTGAGTGAGCCCTACGGAGGTGGTGCCAAAGAAATCTGGCATCATCGTTGTGGAAAATGAGAAAGGAGAGATGGTTCTGACACTCACCACTACTGAGTGGCGCGTGTGCATTGATTATAGAAAGTTGAATTCCATGACCCGAAAGGACCATTTTCCCCTACCATTCATTGACCAAATCTTATAAAAGTTAGCTGGCCAAAGTTTTTACTGTTTCCTAGATAGTTATTTGGGATATAACCAAGTGGCCGTCTACCCTGATGATCAGGAGAAAACAACATTCATGAGTCCTTTTGGTACATTCGCTTGGTGGGCGAATGCCATTCAAACTGTGTAATGCACCCGCGACCTTTCAACGGTGTATGATGTCCATCTTTTCTGACATGGTGGAAAAATTCTTGGAGGTGTTTATGGATGATTTCTTTGTTTTCGAACTTCCTTCAATGAATGCCTCCACAATTTAACCAAGGTGCTGAAGCATTGTAAGGAGACAAATTGGGTCTTAAGTTGGGAGGAAAGCCAATTCATGGTGTGTGAGAGCATTGTTTTGGGGCATATCATGTCCGTGAGGGGAATTGAGGTGGATAGGGCCAAAGTTGATCTTATCTCCAAACTTCCACCTCCATCTTCGGCTAGGCAAGTCCGATCTTTCTTGAGACACGTGGGGTTCTATCCCCAATTTATTAAAGACTTTAGCAAGATTTCTTGACCCTTGTACATTACTCTCAAAGGAGGCCCCTTTTGTCTTTAATGAGGCATGCATGCAAGCTTTTGAGAAGATTCGTGAAGCCCTGTCCACCGCCACTATCATTCAGTCACCCAATTGGACCCATCCATTTAAGATTATGTGTGTGTGTGATGCTTCCGACTATGCTGTTGGTGCAGTCTTGGGCTAATGGGTGAACAAGGTTCTGCATGTCATCTATTATGCTAACAAGACCATCTCTGGTACCCAACTAAATTACACCACAACGGAGAAGGGATTGTTCGCGGTTGTGTTTGCCTTGGATATATTCTGATCTTATTTATTAGGGTCTAAGGTCGTAGTGTTCACTGACCAAGCTGCGTTGCAGTATTTACTGTCGAAAAAAGACACTAAGCCAAGATTGATTATGTGGATTCTATTGCTCCAAGAATTTAACTTTGAGATTCGGAACAAGAAAGGTTCTGAAAACTTTGTAGCTGACCACCTATCCCAGATCCTGGTAGAGGCTACAAGTGACACATTACCCTTGCATGACTCATTTCCTGATGAGCAGTTGTTCACGATGTCACAAGTAAACCCTCCTTGGTATGCTCACATTGTGCATTACCTAGCGGTGGGGGAGATTCCTAACATTGGTCCAAACAAGACAAGGACCATTTCTTTTCTCAAGTAAAGATGTATTGTTGGGAGGATCCCGAACTTTTCGAGTTCTGCCCAGAGCAACTCATCAGGCGATGTGTGCTCGAAAGTGAGCACTAGTGTATGTTCACATTCTGTCATTCTCTTGAGTGTGGAGGGCATTTCAGTGGAAAGAAGACTATTATGAAAGTCTTGCAGAGTGGCTTCTATTGGCCCACTCTTTTTCGAGATGCCTATGAGTTTTGTAAGACTTGTTTGCGCTATTAGCAGACAGGGAACATGTCTAGGAGGGACGTGATGCCCTTACAATCAATTTTGATTGTAAAAATATTTTATGTTTGAGACATCGATTTCATGGGACCTTTTCCTCCGTCTTTTGGTTTTGAATACATCGTAGTGGTGGTTAATTACGTGTCCAAGTGGGTGGAAGCGGTAGCCACAAAGATAAATGACTACAAAGTTGTGGTCAAATTCTCGCAAAGCAATATTTTTAGTCGCTTTGGCTTTCCGCGGGCAATAACCAGTGATGAGGGTACCCCCTTCATGAATACACACTTTGAGGCATTGGTAAAGAAGTACTCGATCACACACAAGGTGGCCACACCTTATCATCCTCAAACCAACGCCCAAGTCGAAGTATCTAATAGGGAGGTGAAGCGTATTCTGGAAAATACGGTTAGGCCCGACCGCAAAGATTGGTCTTTGTGGTTAAACGATGCTTTATGGGGATACCATACTACGTATAAGACTCTTATTGGCATGTCCCCCTATCTGTTAGTGTTTGGCAAGGCTTGTCACTTACCGGTTGAACTCGAACACCAGGCCGTGTGGGCTATCAAGCAATTCAATTTTGATATGGCCGTTGCCGGTTCAACTTGGAAACTCCAACTCAATGAGTTAGATGAGATTCGGAATGAAGACTACATGAGTTCCAAAATCTACAAGGCTCAAACAAAAGCTTTCCATGACAAACACATCTTGCGAAAGTCCTTTGAGCCGAATAAAAAAGTATGCCTTTTGAATTTCAAGTTGCGACTCTTTCCGGGTAAATTGCGGTTTGGAAGGGATGGATCATTCGTGGTTACCGAAGTTTTTTATTATAGTGCCATCGAAATTCGCAACCCCAACATTGGGGGTGTTCTTAAGGTAAATGGTCAACGGTTGAAACCCTAGGTGGAGGGTATTGGTGCCGGTGAAGTTGTGGACTGATAGTCCTCGACGTCTGGCTGATGACGTAAAACCAAGCTCTTCCAGGAGGAAACCCGAGTGTAGTTAATGTCATAGCGTATCATAGGTGTCGTCGACGTTGAGTCTGTTTTGAGTTGCCCATGTTGCCGAGTGGTCACCATTAGGTGGTTTGGTCATAGCTTTTGGAGGAGAAGTTTTGGTAAAAAAATAAAAATAAAAATAAAAGGGGGGGCAAACTCTACCTCCAGGCGTCTAGACGCCCAGATTTTTTTCAGTTCAGAGAAATACTGCCACCGGGCATCCAGATGCCATCTCCTTGGCGTCTGGACGCCGATGAACTTTCCGTCAGGATTCGGTACTACTTCCGGGCATTTGGACGCCACGCAATCCCAATTTTAGTAGTGGCTACTGTCTCTAGGCGTCCAGACGCCCAGATCTAGGCGTCTGGACGCCACGAATTTTTTTATCAGGAGAGAATCTGTCTCCAAGCGTCCAGACGCACATTGAAAAAAAAAAACTCGTGTATTTAAGGGGCTGCTCCCTTCCTCTCTTCCCCTCACTACTCTCTCTTTCTCTTGGAGATCTACTTCCCCAAACCACCCACACAACTCCCTCTTCCAACTACATCATCACCACCACTCTCCTCTCCTATTCTCCATCACCACTCTCCTCTCCTATTCTCCATCACCATTCTCTTCCTCTCCTTCCCCACTTACTTTTTCTCTCCCTCTCCACTAGCACAAGCATCACCGGCATCCCCATTGCCTCCGGCAAACTCCAAGCTTTCCGATTAGATCTACTGGCGCTCACACCTCTCCAGTCCGTACAAGCACTTGGGTTCACTCTCCAATAGGCTCCTCTACATGAAGGTGGTTCCCGTTTGACACCAGCCAACTTTTCCAGTCATCTTCTCTGGCCACTTCATCGGAGCTCCGGCGACCAATTTTTGGTAATTTTCTTTTTCATTTTTTTTATTATTTACTGTTATTTTTCATCTTTTCCTATTGTCATGTGTACTTGTGAGCATTTTTCTTTAATAATTTTATTATTTATTGCCAAATTGTCACCTACACCCACACACATCAACCATGAGAAGGGGGAGAAGTAAATCAAAAGCCACTGCGGATGAGGGCTCTTCTAATCCGCATCCTCGTAAACGTAGTGCATCTGCTGTTAGTTTTATGGTCTCAATCCATCAAGATTGATGTAATAAATTGATTAATTTCTTTATTTATCAATATATTCATGCTATCATTTCATGAGATGAATGGTGTTTATTACTTAAATGCACATAACCAATACGAATGACATGATGGTTCATGAGATGAACCGGAGTCCATAAGTATACTAGATGCAATACATGTGTATGGATGAGATCCACATACGGGAGACATGTATAGCAAATCTTATACTTGAATATCTTCACAACCAGAGATGAGATTGGACATCTCATCTGACAAGGTTGCAGTACTTTGATTACTATGAGATAGTGTGATTTGTCTCGATCATCAGAATGTAAGATTCTGGATCATAGTGCTGGTACATTGGATGTATTGAAGGACCATGAGAAGCACCTTATGAACATTGTCTTTACTTTAAGGTCTGCTCTCATAATTCCCTAGCAATAGGCTCTTAATCCTAAGACATTAATGAACTCAAGTTTCTATCTATTCATTTGCTTTGAGTCACCAATAAGTGAGGCCATTTGTAGTAGGACTGTGGGAACATTTAATGGTCAAGATGGAATCTATCTTTATTATCCCCTTGTGCCAATTAATGGATTTATCATTGGTAAGTGTACACCCATCTCAATTAAGAGTTAATTGGATGGTACTGATGATTACTATAATTAATTAGGTCTCAAGGATAATAAGATATGGGTCAAAATTGGTGAGACAATCTGTCCAATTGATCCATGGATAATGATAAAGGGGCCCACTTGTAGTGATAGGGAAGTTTAGGGTCTTCATGTAATTTATTCTTAAGACTGGAGTTCAATTGCATTTATATAGTGGAGTTATTTACAATTAACTGTGGGCCCGGATTGCAGATGAGATGTGGGGTCGCGGTGTCCCAGTTGAAGCCAGCTTTTTATGGAATCCCTAGTGGTCCCCACGCTAGCCCAAGATTGGATCTTTACTAATTCTATTTGAACTCAAAAGGGAAAGCTACTATTTCTATTTGAAGTGAGACTTCTAATAGTGGTAATAGTAGATCAAAGGGTTACTAAGTGTAATGGAAATTGGACTTCTAATAATGCACTAAGAGAGAAGGTTGAAAAGCTATAAAAGGAAGAGAAGGGAGCACCATTGGACGTCCATGCACAATTCCTCCTAGGGATTCACGCCCATCATCCCTTTGTGCAAGAGTTGCACTTCTTCTCCTTCCCCTCTCTCTCTCTTCTAGTCCCCTTCTAGTTTCCTTAGTGATTCTAATTAGTCTTTCTCTTGGAGATTCCACCATCTCTCTTGATAAAAGAGATCTGAAGCGGGTCATAGCGTGGAAGATGATTGGGCATTGGAGATTCTAATCTTATAAGAACTCTTCATCGAAGAGTTGAATCAAGTTCACCATTAGAGCACAACCAAGCTCCATAAGTATTTTCTACTCCTTGTTTGTTGTGGAATTTCGTGGTTGCATGTTTAGTGCTGTTTCTTTCTCCTTCATAGGTTTGTTTGCTGATCATGATGGCTGAGTTTGAGGACATGCATCATGGATTGGGTTTTGATGGCTTTTGGATAAGTGTTCATCACTTCTAGTTGGTGAAAAGTTTTTGAAACCTATCCAAGAGGTCCACCCACTTCCAACATCTACATCTAACCTAGATCAAACGGATGCGGATTGAGCACATTGCGCATTGGATAAACAAACCATCTTTGACCTCCACTTTTTTAAAACCAAACAAATTGCCCGGTTAGCAGTTCAACAAAGTTGTGGGCGTCAATTGACGCAATTATGTGGCCCATTTCCCCCAACATACCCCTGTTTGGTACCCCTCTTCTATCAAAATTTGAGACTTACAGGGCGATATGAAGATGTTCTAGCTTCCCTCATTGATGGCCATAACATATCTATAATTGAGGTAGATATTGCTCATGCCTTAGGTTGTCACCCCAGTGCGGGTAACTTTCCCAGTTTTCCAAACACCCCCACTGTGGCAAGTATCACCAATGAAAAGTGTGGGGGTCATTTTAGTAAGGATAACTACACGAGTACCCGTCATACTTATCTGCGTCGATGGCTATGGCTCATTGACCAAGTGTTGCGTGCCAATGTATTTCCTACACACCACAAGGATGAGAGGCGGGGTGATTTCCTCGAAACTTTGTACGCTATCCACTCCGGATACACAGCATCTCTTCCATGGATGATTTTCCAAGAGATGTGTAAAGTTTATATGCTATTTAAGCAGTCAAAGAAAGACCCAAAGAAGAAGAGGCCTTTGCCTTTTTCTCATTTGCTCACTATGATATTTCAGCATCCTTCGGGTATTACGGATGTTCCCCTTCCCATTTCAAGTGATGAGGAATCATTCCCGTGCTCTGATATGTATGGTGACCAACAATGGACGCAGAGTGTCCAATCCATGGATCTTATAGGTATGCCCACCTAACTAAGTTACAAATTTAAACTCTCCAAACTCGCAGTTCCTCATGTAAATTTCTAGGCTCTCTACCACCTGACACGATTAGATGCGTGCCACACATGCTGCTTGTTGAGGATTTGTTGATTTTGTGATTATGCTGTGATTTTGGCACCTACTATAGGGCTTGTTTGTTTTGCATGAAATTGAATTCTAAATCTTTTATTGAAATTGAAGAAAGAAAGATGAAGTCCTAGAAAAGTTATTCCATTGTAATTAAATCTTCGAAAGTAGAGTTCCATCTCTATACCTCTTTGTATCCTTCATCCATGCCTCTTTAATATGCCTTGGTGGGGAACATTTACCATCCGTTTTTGATATGGTAACATAGTCTGAATATTTGGAAAAGCAGCAGGGCATCCAAATCAACCAACATAAAACTTCACGGCGACCGCCAAAACTTACATAAAAATTTTGGATTTGCCCCACAAAATCCAACTACATGTTTGCGTCCACCCCGCGAAAATCCTGGATCCCCACTGCTTGGAGGGTCACTGAATTAAATAGACCAGATGAGTCGGCCTGACTACTCTGTTAGACTCGGCAAAACTCATCAACTGGTGTCTTACCAAACCAGGAATTAGGGCGAGTTATGGAGTTAAAATTAAACTATGGCACCGCATCCCCATTAGATCATTTCCTCAGTTCCATTCCTAAATCATTTAGGTTAGAAATCCCATGCTTCTGAAATCTAAATACCAAGTATGTACCGTTAACTGCTCAATTGGAGATAATTTGGGTGCAACCTATCTAATGGTTAGGATAATCAAACTGAATTTATTTATTCTTTCACTGATTCCATCACTTTCAAACCCACCAGTTGAGGTGGACTTGGAAAACAGGCCTCCCTATTTTCGGACAATCTAAAAAATGAACTTGTATTTTGTATTTCTACTAAACCTTTTTTTTATCTGATGATGAAATTGCAGCGACATTGATCAACTTTTGATCAACCCCACTAAAATTAAGTGGGATTCACCTGTATTCAGATGACCAAGGAAGTCATGGTGATGAATGTTGGATGAAGATCGGGAAAAGATGTAATATCAAGTTGATAGATGATCTTAGCCATTAGTTTTATCCTCTAGTTTAATGACTATTCATTGTGTGGACTTCTTGTGGTAAAATCAAATGTGAACAATGGTCCAAAATTGTGTGATATGAGATTCGTTCCAATCAGGTGTCCAGAATAGTGCGGAAAACCATTTTCGATTGGGGCGCAGGTGGACTTGATTTTCTGTGGAATGCGGTAACTGTTGTATTGTCGTGATTCTGCGGACAACATGGGAAAGAGTTTCAATGGTTAGCTCGTGGGTTTTGAGGGCTTTCAGTAGCTTAGATTAGCGATTTTGAAGAGCTATTGCAAGTGGGAACCAAGGCAGGTAAACAACTATATATGTGACTTTCACGGCATGTTTGTTCATTTATTTAATTATTGATTTCAATCATGTTTAGACACCTTCAATAAGCTCAATTCTGGCTGTTTGTTATTTTTAACATGTTAAGACTTAAAGAGGACCATAGGTGTGCAAATTTCCAAAGGAATGGACTGAAGAAGCTCAAATAGAGCCACTGATTGTGGCCCACCAAGCAATTGCTGGGAGCAACTGCCGTCGGCTCAATGCAATCGACAGTTTGCCCAAGTGTAGTCGGCAGATGGCCAGTGCACGGTGCACTGGGCTGTCGGATACTCGGCCCCAGTGCACTCGGCGGTTGGGCCCTGTAACTGGTTTTTGTGAGGATTTGGAGTCGTTTTGACTTTGCTTGACCAAGCACCAACCGTGGAAGACTCATTCTCAAATGATGGGCCATAGTGCATACAATTAGAACCCTTTTAAGATTGGAGACCCTATTGTATCAAGCCCTACAACTCAATCGGCTGTTAGCCTGGCCACATTAGTGCAGTCGGTTACTGCACCCATGTAAAGTGCAGTCGGCTATCGGCCCTTACTCGACTACTAACCTAAGAAACCTTTTATTCTTTCGGCTATTGGACCAATGATGGGTTTCTCACCCATTTCTCCTTTAAGGAATTGTGGACCAATAGGCCAACGAGCTCAGTGCGGAACTCGACCCGCGTTTTGCAGAACCGCTACTATCTATCACCAATAAGGACCTTGAACTTCAATTAGACATGGTAGGAGCATGAGACCAAGCATGGATGGTGTTTGAGCTGACATACACCCATGGGTTGTCCAAAAATGTATGTTTGCTATAACACTAAGTCAAGGGGATGGTTAAGTATGTTTTTGGGTGTCATCGACCTTCAGTAGTAACAAGAACACAATGTAGTAACAAAACCAATAGAGTCGAATAGTGTTGTATCCCTCACGTAAATGGTCGCCAATGACTTAGGCTTGGGATTTGCAATCCATTCATTGACACGTAATCCAATCAAGTATTGTGGTATACAATTGTATGTAATCTTATTCACATGACCTATACATGTATCTGTTCTTATTCAGTCATTGTCAGTTGTGTACTTTATTATTACTGGGCCATGTAACATAAACCCACGTTAGTCTTTAGGGCTTAGCTTGCATTTGTTGTAAGCTTTATGCATTTGAACATGACAGGATCCGGAGTTAAAGGTCAATTTGGTTGGTGAGCTTGCAACTCTCAATGCTACCTCACAGATTGATCGTATTTGGTGCATCTCTTCTCACCCATTTCAGGTCCATTCTTTCGTGCAGAAATGCTGCTTAATTGGGGTTAGACTTCTCATGAGTTGAGTTGAGTTGGACTTGCTAGGACCCCTTTAGGCTTTTTCTTCTCGATTTTGTAGTGTATTGTCTTGTCAGTATTGAACTTGGGCACAGCTATTGTTATATGAAAGCAAGTACCTGGAGAAGGACTACTCGAAGGAATGTATAGTAATAGTCTTGCTTGTCTCGAGAGTAGTGTCTTGATCTCCGTGGTCATCTTGTTCACGCAAGACGAAACCTAGCCGGAATCAGTTTTCTTATCTTCTCCGCTACGACTTTATGAAGTATGGGAGTGCAATGATACTATCCCATGACATGTGATTTTACCTTTCTACTGGAATATACATGTTTTAGATTTACATTTATTTAATGATTACTACTAATATGCTTATTTTTGCATATATATTGCCTAGTTTATTGACTGTTGACATTGTATGATCCATTGTTATATATTCTACATTGATGCAGCATTTCATATAACTTATATACTTGCCGACTTGCTAGGTTTCGTGACCTTGATGACCTACACTTGGTGTTGTAGGTGACGAACCCGATCCCATTGAGATGAAAGTTGAGGCGATCCAAGAACAGGACTGCCATGAGTAGAATGCAGAGGGCATAGTTCGAATGTCACAGAGATGCAGATGCACATGAGAGCCTCCAGTCTTTTGTTATTTCATTTTGTAAATCTTCTGTAGTCCTTATTGTTACAATTATATTTAAAACACTCTTGCGTTTGTAAATTAAAACACTCGTACGTTTGTAATTATACTTCGATATTTTGATAATAAAATATTAGCCATGCTTTGTGTTTTATTGAAATATAATACTGAAAATGAAATTGACGGGTTTAATTAATCTTCTACTGCAAATATTTCTTGGCTTGTGTTGGAATTTATCTAGTCTTCACATGCCCGGAGATCCTGAGGTGTGTGCGCAGGTAAAATTTTAAATTGCTCACTCCCTGAGCACCCAGTCGCACCCCCAGTCCCTTTTATAATTTAGGGGCGTGACAAGTACCAAGATGATCACTCTTGAGCGGGCTATCTTCCTGTTTGTATGCGAACTCTCTTGGGTCCCAGCCAGGGGCTGGGTTACCAAAAGACAAAAAAGTACCAAGATGGCATTTTTATCAAAGTCTGTCAAAATTGGCATGAGTTTTGAGTCACGCCTGTCCCTTTCAATTTTTATTAATGCAATTAGCCTAATTCCCGTTTTTCCTTTTTTTTTTCTTTTTAACGTAACCCTTTTTTGAGCCCCCAACTCATGATCCGAAACATTTTACATTCTCATAAAACAAATGAACCTTGTGAAGGTGAACAAAAGCCGTCCAAATTCATTCCATCCTCCTTCGTCCACTGGAATAATACACATGTCCTGTCTATGTAGTTCTCTTGTTCTTTCTTGTTTGGGAAATGTAGGGTAAAGGATTTTCAGTTGAATATTTAAACTTAAACAGGAAAAAGGAAAAAAAGAAACTATCCTCAATGGTCCCACATAATGCTTTTAAAAGCCTCATACAATGATCTTATCATATAAAATCCGTGTCCAAACAAACAATAAACTAGAAATAAGAGTCCTATTCAAACTAAGCAAACCATTAAGTTAGTTTAATAAAATAAAAAAAGATGTTCCCTTAATTGGGGCATGGGATTGCGCACATGGGATCTCAATCGTGTTTTGCCCACTATTTGTGAAACCACCTATGATCTGCATCATTTAGTGGAGATGAAAACATGCCCTTGATTGCTTGTACAGACCTACTTTATAGAAAGGATCTTACTGACCAAAAAATATTTATAGATTTGCAGTACTCGAGGGAATAGACAAGAAGAAACTGTGGAATATGTTGATGATGCAGAAGATAGGAAGAGCAGACATAATATATTGAAAGCTGTCGAGCTGGAATACAAGTAGCCTAGGGCTCCAAATGCTTCTGCTGAATGAGTATCTCTTCAATGGCATCCGCGAAGCTCAAAAGTTGGCTGCGTCTCTGTTCATCAATGGAGTTCGCTAATTCCTAAAATCAATTAGGATTGAGCAAAAACACCAAGTCATCATTAAGAACCCAAGATAAACACAAGGAATAAATGGAAACAAACCACTTGTAAAATAACTAAAAAAAAAAAAAAAAAAGGCAATAATTTAACCCCATAATGAGCGGATGGGATCTAAAACTACCATCTCCAAATACTTCAAAATAGGTAACATATCATATCGTATTATAGCTGATACTAAATTTATTTTTTTGTGTAAAATCCATGTCCAGAAGTATCCATGGTGTCCCTAGTGTATCCATTCCGTATAAGGGCATGATAGAACTGAAAACTCCATAGCATCATGGGCATATGCATAATCATCACCAGCACCACCAGCGATAGAACTAAAAATTCCATAGCATCATGGGCATATACATAATCATCATCATCACCACCACCATTGAAGCTTTATCCCTACTATGTCAAGAATTGTTTCAGGTCTTCTACACGCAGAAATAACATTGTTTAATTCGCCATTTAATCACATCATTACCAACAGACTTGCAGAAAAACACAACAAAATGCACCTTCAAGAAGACCTTAATGGTCATTAAGATCTTATTGTGGCTATCAACAGGTCCCTCTTGTTAATATTACAGTATCAAACACACCAGAGTTGAGTAGACTCAAACCAAGCTGAGACAAATCTTGAGAAGCAGTATCCAGTATTACAAAGTAGCCCAAGGACCGATGTGTAATTAATTTTTTCTTTTTTTTAAATGATAAGAACATAATATATATATATGGAGAGTATTCTTATGCATACTTCCCTCACCATAGGGTGAGGGACACTTCCCTTTCTGGGAATTTTCAAGTACAAGTGTACCTCACCTTATGTACTTGAAAATTCCCAAAAAGGGAAGTGTCCCTCACCATATGATGAGGGAAGTATGCATAAGAATACCCCCCCTATATATATATATATATATATTTCTAGGAATTCTACAAAATGTCCCTTGCAAAAAGGGACAAAAAAGGCTGTATTTATTACTATTCCGATGGGCATGAATTGAATGTCTAGCTAAGAGAGAGAGGTAGCCATTAAGGCATGAGTTATCCAAATACTACACGATTCAAATCTTTCATACTTGCTCTACTTTCTTTCATAGAATTGATATGGTGCCCACTAATGGTTTAAGTAATTGATATGATATTTTTATAGGGGGTCCCATCATTTTGGAAGGTATGAACATTATCAAATCAATGAGATTTTTTATTTAGATTAATCATTATCTAATTTTCATTCAATTAGAGCCACACACAAGTTGTATAAATGGTCCCATAGTAATTGATATGATATTTTTACAACGGGTCCCATCATTTAGAAGGTATGATCATTATAAATCCATGAGGCCTATTTTTTATTACTCGTTATCTAATTTTCATTCAATCAGAGGCACCCACAAATTGTATAAAGGGTCCCACGGTCAATGATATGATATTTTTACAATGGGTCCCATCATTTAGAAGGTATGATTATTATATATCCATGAAGGCCTCTGATTGTTTGCTCTTTTTTACTGTGGATCGCATCATTAAAAAGTTACATATCATTGTTGAAAGCCCTTATAAAATTGGCATTCAAATCAAAATAAAATTATAAATTAATGCAAATCATTTGAGTCCAAACCTAATAGTGCATCGGTGGGCCTTCTTACAAAATCTGGAGGTTCGCCTGATAGGATCCATCCTCTCAATAATCACAATGGACCAACTACTTGTATTTGTATTGTATAAAGGGTTCCACTTATATGCAATTTTAAATCTTTTGAGATGGAAAGCCTAAATAACTGCCAGTTCTTTTGAGAAAAAGAGAAAGAAGGAAGATTTGAAAGTCAAGTATAACTAATCATTGATTTCTGTTTTAAGAAAGAGATTCTTTGATTACTCCGTGTCAGCAAAGAAGTTTAAATTTGATTAGTTAAAGCACAAGGGGTCTCTCTCTCTCTCTCTCTCTATATATATATATATAAAATCAAGATTATCCTTTGCACATGCATCTGAATGGACTGCACTGTTGGATTGACGGGTCAATTTTTAAGGGGTGAAACTTGTTGACCGTTGATGAAGGGTTTAGGATGATAAAAGTTGGGGCCCATATTTTGTACATAGGTAGGCACCGACTAGATGAAGAGATCCCCCTAGTCCCACCTGAAGTGGAGCCCCAGTGGAGCCCACAGTGAGGCCCGCATGGAGCTTCCATGCACACCAAACACTGGATAAGCAACTCAACCAGATGGCTCGTTCTCTCCAATTCTCTTCATTTTTTCTTATGTTTCTTATTCTTCTAATATAGGATTTTTCATACCCTCATTGGGAAAACCCTAGAATCTGCTACGCCTTACTGCACAACAACAAATTTGGCTTCAGGTGCCACCTATTGTTTTAGGTGACTTCTTTTGTCAGTTTTGGCTAGTGCTTTTAACCCCAACTTCAGTTTGATTATTAGTCCAAACAATATGCCAGCTCATGACTCACCAAACTCATCCTTTTCAATTATTTTTCTTGCTATAAAATATTAAAATTATATTTTAATACCTATGGTTTCACATAGCAGTTGAATGGCTTGGTGTTACCGCTTTACCCTATCCGGATGATGTACAAGAAAATTAATCAATTTTATACTCTTTCCACCCATCCACCCATCATCCAGAATGAAGCCAGCTAACTTCCATTTCATTTAAAATAACTCCGTGAGAACATCAACTCCATCCACTGCCTTCCTTGATAACTTTCCACCAAGATTATGGTGGGAAGCGCCTTATATCCCTGACCAAATGCAGCAACCACATCGAGCATCAGTTAATAATATTTTGGCCAAACCAGATTAAAAGAGATCTTTGCATCCCACCACCAATTTGCACCAGCTATGTCAGCTGGGTCCCTCTGCTCTTCTATGGAAAATACAGATTTAATGCTCGGTTGCGAACCAAAGGTTGTCCATGGTGTAAAATCTTGTGGGGGCGTTAAGGTACATTTTTTCCCTTCTGACTAGAAGACTGCCTTTTTTCCTTCACTCCTCCCGATAACGGAATGGACTGGTCTCGTGAGCTCTTCCAGTTCCAATGCAGATTTAGATCCAACTCCACGAAGGATTTGGCCGAATCCTCCAAGGATTTAATGAGATAGACCAAGCTCAAGCTTGGCTGAATCCCTTGGAGATTCAACACAAGCATTCTCAAACAGAGAGGAACAGTCATTGCACTCGCAACCAATCTAAAATTCTTTATTTAATAATCAAGATAATCCTGCCCAAAAGGGTCCAAAAATATTTATAGTCTGGGATGGGATGTTCCTTCCTAAGTTGGAATTCCCATTCCTAAATCTTCTTTAACAATAAAAAGAGACTAAATCTCCCAAATTAAACAGTCCAAATCATCCTCGTTTAAAGACTTGTAACATACTAAATTCATTCTCCCCTTCAAGTTCTTCCTAAAACAGTGTCTCAGAAGGACCATTTACACATTTAGCCGTTTCTCTCTTTGCCTTCTCCAGCCTACTTGCCACTAAAAAAAATTTCATCGGCCATTTTACATCTGCAGAGATCTTACATGTTCAAACATCTCCTGAAACTCCACGAAGATGATCATTTTAAATGCTTTTTTTATATATAGCTAAGAAGTTGCACCTTCCAACTATGTCATGGCTCTAGTTTTTTTAAAGATAAACATTGTAGAATTGCAGTTACTTAACAAGATGATCGTCTTGGTGCATCTTTTTCTCTTTCGTTATTGTTTTCTTTTTTCTTCTTGGTGCATCTTATAAACCAATTTTGTCAAGGAAGCAGAAATTAGGGTGACGATTATGTCTTGTGTTCCTAAAATTAAAAGTTAATGTCTCTTCATGAAACTACACTAAATTAGGAGGCTATTGAAAATTTCTTAATCTTAACCAAAGGTTGTCAGTCCATCAAAATACAAGCATGAAACCAGCAGAACTCACCTGAATCTTGCAAATCAGGCTCAATGAAATTCCTTTTGAATGAAAGTCCGAGTTCTTGAGCGAGACCAACTTTAACGGAGATGTTGACAGCGGCCAGCTATGAGCTATCTTTATAAAAGCATCGATATTTCCAACCAAGTGCACAATTACTGTCTCATCTTTGTCAGAGTAGTCAAAAGAATGCCTGCAATTGAACAAAATGCCACTCAAACAAAATAAACATTCATGATGCCAATAAAACAAAACATCCCAAAAAAAAAAACACGAAAAAAAAAAAAAAAAAAGTAGCTGTGCATAACTTGAAAACAGTATTTGAACTAACATACAATTTTTTTAAAAAAATAAAATTGAGTACAGCAATAATTATTAGGATGCCACGGCTCCAAGACCTTTGGGAGAAAAGAAGGTTTCAAAGAGAAGAATTAACAGAGAGAACTCTGCTCTGATTAGAACATAGAGCTATTTTATCCTATTTTGTAATAACTAGCAAGTTGGCTTCGTAACAACATAGTAAGATAGTTAAAGCAGCACTTCAACCTTCTTGTCTTGTCATGTTTTGTGTTTATTTTAATAATAGCCCCTTGCCCAACAAGAGAAATTATTATTATAGAAACAAGACTCACAGCATACACAAAATAAAAATCGCAGGGAAAAGAAACTAACCTTGACTTTTCTGCATCTTTCACTATTAAACGCCTTAGAGAACACAAAAAGATCCGAAGTTGAACTTTTCTCACCAACCATTCTAAGGAAGACTCCACCACTGGATGTGAAAGTGATGATAAAGAAAGTCTGCAAGAATGGAAGTGATGATATTTCCTGAGAATTTGACAAAAATGGACAAAATGGCACATTTGCATCACAAACTAAAGCCTAAAGGCTCTCTGGCCATACAAAAAAGAACAATATAGCACCATACCTATTTTCCTAATAGACTAACCTAAAAGAAGGAACGAAATAAAATAATTAATTAATCTATAAAAAATAAATCTTTCAATAGTCAAGTTGCTGGCTTCCTAAGTCGTCATCATCATCATCAAAGCCTTGTCCCAACTATGTTGGGATCAGCTACATGAATTCTGTTTCTCCATTTCGATCTATCTTGAGCCAAATCTTCAGATAAGTTACACTTCTTCACATCTACTTTTACTATGTCCATCCACGTCCTCTTTGACCCACCCATTCCCCTTGGTGGGCCATCAGCCTTCATAGCCAAACTTTTCCTTACCGGCGGCATTGTTGGCCTAAGTTTGACATGCCCAAACCATCTCAAATGGGTTTCTCTAATTTTATGCCCTATTATTGATGCCCCTAAATGCTCTCAAAAGCGCTCATTTCTAATTTTATCCTTCCAAATTTTTACCATGCACCCACTTCAACATTCTCACTATTTGATACATCCATTTTGTGCATATGTTGCTTCTTGATTGACCAACATTCTGCTCCATAGGTCATAGCTGGTCTAATCATTGTCCCGTAAAACCTTTTCCTTAATCTTGTTGGCATTCATCGGTCACAAAGCACTCTAGAAGCAAGTCTCCACTTCAACCATCCCGCTTTTATCCTATGTTCGACATCTTCATCAATCTCCTCATCCTTACTTATTATAGGCCATCTTATACATTTCATAGTTTTCCATATTCCTAGTACCTTGCCAAACTTTGTAACGTCCCTTCTCTCGAACAACCTCCCGAACCTCTACACTCCACCACCAGGTTTCTTTATTATAGTGTATTTTCCCTTTTGACTTTCCAAGCATCTCTTTTGCAGCCTTCCTAATACAGTTAGTTATTTGTTTCCACATTGTTGCTGTTTCTCCCTCAAAATTCCAATCTTCATCCTTAATCACTTTACCCTTAAATAGTGTTGCTCTTTCTCCTTTCAAATCCCTCCACCTGTGTTTTAGGGTACATTTTATTTACTACTCTTTTTCTACTTCTAATGCAATTATCTATAACTACTAACCTATGTTGTGTACTCAAACTCTCTCCTAGAATAACTTTGCAGTCTTTACAAGCTAACCGGCCATGTTTTCTAACAAGAAAAAAGTCTATCTGGATCCTGCTAGTTCAAGTTTTATAAGTAATTAAATGTCCCTCTCTTTTTAAAGCAAGTGCTTGCTATTACAAGGTCGAATACTAATGCAAAGTCCAAGATAGTGTCTCCTAATTCATTCTTTTTTCCAAATTCTTGTCCTCCATGCACTCTCTCATATCCTCTATTATCTTTTCCTACATGCCCATTTAAGTCTCCTAGGAAAATCTTTTCACTAGTTGGAATTTCTCGTAGTGAACCATCCATTTCCTCCCAAAGTTGGCTCTTAACACTTTCATCTAATCCTACCTGGAGAGCATATGCGCTAATGATATGAATTATGTCTTCCTCTTACAATAGTTTAATTGCTATAATTCTATCACTCAATTTCTTCACCCCCACAATTGTCTCTTTCAAATCCTTAACTACAACTATACTCACTCCATTTCTTGTATTGTTCTTTCCTGTATTAAAAAAAGTCTATAACCATCAGCGAGCTCCTTAGCTGGTGTAGACAGGTTGCGTCGGACATGCCCAAACCATACAAACGGGTTTCTCTAATTTTATCCACTATTGATGCTACCCCTAAATGCTCTCAAAAGCGCTCATTTCTACATCGATGAAGATCATATGCAGATTTTTCCTCTTTGCACAATATTTTTCCATTAATTGCTTGAGTGAGAAGATAGCTTCCATAGTTGACTGGTATAAAACCAAATTGATTTTCAGATATCTTGGTCTTCCATAGTTGATCCTAGTGTACTTAACTATATGAAATTAGGTAAAATATTGCAAATAATATAACAGTGAAGTAAAGCTATTGTTTTCGGTAAACCTATTGTTTTCGGTACCTGTCTACTCTATTCTCTCCACCCACTCAAAAATCCGACTTCTCTACAACGAAGCATGTAATCAATTTTTTTCATTTTTGATAAATACCTAATTAATTATAAATAAAAAAACAGTTCCATCATGGGTAGGGTTTTCACAAATAGATTCAAGAAACACCTTTGCTAGAATACCTATCGATTATCTCATAATCTCTCAAAGGACATAACAGAAAGAAAGAAAAAAGATGCTTACATAAGGTTTCCAACCATTTATGAAACGCCATCATTCATCAATTAAAAAGTTAACGCAAAAGACTAAGTTTTGTTTGAATCTAAAGAAATAATACTAAACAAATCTCCTTCCTCTGTAAGCTTTTTGGAGAGCAAAGATTCAGCAGAAAACTTCAATACATGTGAGCCATATTGAAAGGCATTGCAGAATCAAGGACCTCAGTGCCTACCTTAGTGATTTAGCAGCATCAATAACTTCACCTATATATACATCGTTTGGGAAAATCTGGAAAGTTCAAAATGGAATTGAGTGTGACCATAGTGAAAAGAAAGAACAAAACGAAACATTGAAATAATATATCAAAAGTGACAAAAAAAAAGAAAAAAAACATGCAGCACAAGAAGAGTTCAACAGCATTTGGTGGTACATCAAAATTGTGATCACAAAAGTTTCTTTTGGCAGACAACTGACACAACTTCTTGTTTTTTAATGAAGATGCAAATTTGTATCAGATGATTATAATCTATTAAATGTGCAAGGGAAGGATGAAATTCTGTTTTTTCCTTTAGGGAATTTTTCTTTTTGGGTGAATAGTGACTTTCATTAGTTGACCCCACATTGTTGCGACAAGGTGATGGAGACAAAGGTCTAAGAAAGCCCAACTGCGAGCGCACTTTTGCAAAGGACTGCTGTGACAGCAGATCCACAGCAAGCTTAATCACAATCAAGAAATATCATCCAAGCAAACAAGCAGAAACTTCAGATTATCCTCATGAACACAGCCCTAAAGGACCTCTTTCAGCAGAATACAGATTCTCCCAAGCAAAAGTCATCCAAAGTGCCCCAATGCCAAGGCTGACTGCTTCACGTCTCTTTTTATCGAACATTTTCAAAGGTTTTTAACCCTAAAAAAATCATAACCACTCATCTAACATATAATTATAACCATAATTTGATAACTTAATCCTAACCATTCATGAAACTATAATAAATAAATAAAAGAACAAAAACTACAGGTGGCAGGTCATCCAGATCACCGTGGTTGTCCAATGCTGTGGGGCCCAGACTTGGCCGAGTCAACTCAAACTCAGTCATTACCAAGTCAGGTCGGTTCCAACTCAGATTCAACTAAGTCCCTTTCTTTATAAGGTGAATGCCATAGTTGTCAATATCGTTTCGGACCCCATTTTGCTCGGGCCTATAAAATGAAAAGTTTCGGCCGATTCGGAATTTTTTGTGTGAGAAATAAAAAAGTAAAAAATATAGATTTAATCCATTCTAGTAAATTTTTTGGAATGACATTTTAGGAAAATATAAGAAATATAACATATATATGTTTAAAAAAAAAGTAACAAAAAATAATTATGTAAAATATCATTTCTGCCGAAAAGTCACATTTCAGCAGAAATCTTGAGTTTCGACCGAAATAGGCCGCATTCTTGAATTCCGGCCGAAATTGACCGAAATTCAAACCGAAAAGTTTTGACTGAAATTTTGTTTCGCCCACTTGACCGAAACAAAAATTTTCGGCCGTTTCAGCTGAAACAGTACAAAATTAATAACTATACTGAATGGCCAAGTCCTTAAAAAAATCTATATTAATAACTCCTTTAAATTTAAACCCTCTTCCACTTCCTAATTTCTATATTTAAAGTTCATTCTACTTCCCAACCTCTATATTCAAAACACAATTCACTTCTATATTTAACCACGCTCTTCTTCACTTCCCACCCTCTATATACAGCCCCCTTCACTTTCCAACCACTATATTTAAGACCCATTCACTTTTCAACCTCTATATATAAAACCCTTCACTTTCCACTCCCAATCGCTATATTTAAGACCCCCTCCACTTTCCAACCTCTTCTACCACTAAGTTCTACTAGTAAGTCCAACTCAACATCCTTTTCCAAATCCCAACTCTCTCAACCCTTCCACTTCCCAGGGACGATTTTATTTTTAATTTTTTTCTCAGATTTTATTAAGGGGCAAAAGGGGGCCCAAATCCATACTTGACCTGACTCAAGGGGGACCAAGTTGAGTCCCAAGTTTGGTTTTTCAATCCTTGGTCTGACCCACATGGGACCACTCTTAAGTGGAGAGAAATCATCCCTTTTGAAGGAGACCGTTGGGGCCTATTTGGTTGCAAGCAGTTTAGAATACCGCTGTCTGAACCGTTTGGAGAATTCCAAATGCTGCCCCCCAAGAAGTAGAATTGAAAAATGCTAATGGTGAAAGAGCACTCTGAATTCCAGAATTCAGCTGGACAAAAGTGACTTTTCACATCGCCAACTCACAAATTCCAACCACCTAAACCCAATCAAACTGGGAACTGTGAATTCCTAGGGGCAACCTCTGCATTTCAGTCAGGAATTCACAACAAGAGGAATTCCTGTCAGAGATGCTTTCAACCAAATAGACCCTCAGACAACCCATGTGGGGTAGTATTTAAAAAGGATTTACAATCAAAAAACACAGCTCGTCGATTTCAATTAGAACTAGACATATCAGAATATTCTCAAGGTAACAAGTCCATCCAGGAATTTCATTCTGGGTTTATCAATCTTTGGGCTGAATTTGTACATTTAGTTTATACAAACATTCCTGTAGCAGAGTAACCCATTTTACAAAAGTATCACAAAAATAGCCAACCTGATCAGCTCCTCATAAAGTTATGTAAGGAATTTGAATCTATTCGCTCTAACTTGAGGAGTAGAGTTCCTGCTCCATCTATGGATGAATGCCTCAGAAATATTTAAAAGAGCAACATGGAATTACTCAGGCCACTCTGGAAAGATGTGGAACAGTTAACTCCTCATGACAATGCCTATGCAACTCAACTAAGAGCCGTGATGTAATACCCCAGGCCCCGATTTAGGGTCTAGAATATTTTTTTAAATTTTATATATCTAATTTCCTTGATTTACTGTAACTATGGGATATTATGTATATCTTGAATATATAATATATATTATGGTAATTATTGGTTGATTAATTTTATTTTTTATATCCTGGTTCTCAATTGGGGCGTGCCCAAAGGAATCAGTTCGGCAACTGACAAAAATGAGGATTTATGTTTATATTTGAGAGGAACCTTTGTGGGATCCATGTTTTGATAATTTAGAGAGTTGTCGCATGATGGAAATAAATAGAATCTAGTGCATAAGGGTTGATAAAGAGAGGACTCTGTGCACTTGTCCAGAACTAGGAAGGATTTCAACTTCTATTTTAAGTCTACTTGTACTGCTGGATGTGTATAAAAAGAAGGAAACCCCATCGTGACTCCATTGACCCTCACTGACTCAGTAGTCACTACCTCTTTACTGCTTGTTTTCCCTTCCTCTTCCCCACATACTCCCACATCCTAGCAGCCCCAATCTAGACAAGTGGAGTTAGAAGAATCAGCAGCATGGAGTCTTCTCGCATGACTTACATATTCCCCTGCAGCGTGGAGCCTTCTCGCATGACTTACATATTCCCACAGGTGAATAGGACCACTATATCATATACAAGGTGAGTGGAAATCCTTATCTACTTATGTATGATTCAAATTCTGATTTCTGCCATTAAACTCTTTCCACTCAGTTATATGATGAGATTAGGGATAGTAATGATGATTCGATAGATTCTCTTAGTTTTTGTATGACTGCTACAGTGAATTCAGCAACATGTTGACATGTAGTTTTGATTAGGAAGCTTGGGAACTGTCTCTAGCCCTAAAGTTAAGACCAATTCATCCCTTACCGCTGGTGGGACTATTAGGATGTAATTACTACCCAACTCTCCCAAAAATAGGAGAGAAATCCAGATTAAAATCATGATTTTGTGTTTTCTGGTCATTAATATGCACTTTTTCAAAATCTGTTGTGGGGCTCACATGTCCCACTTGATTGATGATCTGATCCGATCATCTGAGTGAGCATCTTTCGGCCGACCTTAGAGGCATAGGACCCATGTGGTTTGGGCCAGTTGGGCCCACCATCCATGTGACCCAAAAACCAGGCACGTGAAGCCCTTTTTGTATGTATGTTGATTGCTGAATCTGAAATCTGAAGTTATGAATGTTGTTGATATACGCATTCTGAGTTTTTGGGTTTCCAGATAATCTCTACTTGTTATTGATCTAGGTAAGGTTTGAGTTTGTTGGTGATTGGTACTTGATCACATAAATAGTACAAAGGAGATGATGCTGGTGTTAATTAAGAAATGTTAATCAATTTAGGTGCTTATAATGTATTCGTTATGTCATTATATAAATATGAATAATCTCAACATACAATGGGCTGGCTATGCCAATGCTTTTACACAACCAGATACCAATGGTGAATCGGAGCAGGGCATAAATAAAAATTTGGATTTATGTGCAAGGGGCAGGTTGCAGGCTAGCTTGTAGTATGTGTTGGGGACCAATTGAGAGCATGTGGTTTACGGATGAAAGACCTTGTATAATATGAGAATTTGGAAAGACTTGATAATGTAATGGTACCTAGGGACCCCCATACTGCTCAGCACGGAATGGTGATGATCTCCACCTACCATGGCCTATGATGTTCTAAGTTCTGACTATTAGTCAACTTTGGGAGGATAATCTCTAGGTACCACCTTGATGATTCAGACCCTTGATGATCACCTTATAATGTGCACAGAGTTTATTAATGGTACTCCCTGCTCTGTCTTGCACCCTTTGCGGCAGGAACTGTATTGGATTGTGCTGCTAAGCAGTTAGGCGGTTGTCCATAGAAAAAGACCAAGTTGACCTTACGTAAAAAAAGCTTTCATACTTATTGTAATTATGTAAAACTCATATTTTACTCATTTCTTTTGTTTATTTATGGTGAAATACTATACATGTGCTTGAATAGATTTGGAAATCTGTTCACTCAGTTCATATTGATTTGAGGATTTGCCCCAATCTAGGTAGCAAGGATTTAGAGACTGAGCAATACCGTGATGATCAAGAGATGGGCTTTCAAACGCGATCTTGAGCGACAGACTCGCTTAGAAGCTTGAAGAGGACAAGTTCCTTTAGTTATTCAAATTGGACATGGGAGATTGTAATTAATATTATTATTTTATTTTTTTGGACTTGTTAAGTCAATTTAAATATATATTCCAAGAATTTTTCAGGATTGTCCTAAAATATTATTGTTGCTCATTTAATTTGATATATGATGATGGTGAGTATGATACAAATATGTCATGACACAGGATTCAAAGGGCCCTAGGTTCCGGGTCGTGACACGTGATTTAAGCAAAACTCAGTGCTATAGCTATAAGGACTATAGTCATATTGCCTCTTAGTGCAAGAAGAAATTTTGCAATTATTACAAGAAGCCGGGAAAAGAGATCTATAAATGCCAAAAAAGGCCTCAAAACTGAAACAATAAAGCCTACCATGCTACTACAGAGGGAAGCTCTTCTTTCAACATGCTTTTGCCATGCATGCATCAACAGCCCTCAACTACCTTATCCCCTGAAATGATTCGACAAATGCAGCAAATGACTCATTTTGCCTATTTTGCTCTGGGTTTGTCAGTAAAACACCTCATAACTGTCTGGCACTTGGATTCCGAAGCATCAAATCATATGAGTCATTCTCCTAAAAATCTTGATCCTACCAAAAAATATGATGGTGAGTTGAAAATCCTTACAGCCAATGGTGACTCCGTACCCATTACAGTTGTGGATAATGTAAGACCCCAACCCTAATTAATCGTAATTAGTGTTGATTAATCTTGATTAGGTGTTAATTAAGTTGGGTTCAAATAATTTGAGTCGCTATGGTTGAGATTAAACTGAGTTCTGACTTTGGAAGGTAGGATTGTCGTTCGGCTATCGAGAGGGGTGTTTTGGGTATTACCAGAAATAGGTCAAATCATGGCCTGTTAGCTTAAATTATTCTGAGGAACCTTCGTGTTCAACTTGTACTCATTCAATGTTTGGAAGCCCCTCTTTTCGCAGCTTCACACTTGAGTCAGGACATAGTTGTCATTTTCGCAACAGTTGAGTTATCTCTCAGGACTATGAAATATGTCATTCTTGGGCTAGTTGGAAAGCATATTTAATTTCGAGAAACTTCTATTCTTGGCCCGGACCCATTCGACACCCGAACCCCTTCATTTTCCGCAGTCTTTTCCTTTAAGTTGTGGGGACATAGATGTCATTTTTAAAATTCCTGAATATATAAAGGGGGCTGATATCTTCTCCTCTATCTCATTTCGTTTCTGTCCTAGACCAGACAACCGAACCAGCAGTCGTACGGCACTGCTCCCTCCATTTCTCCATGAAATCAAAGCTCCAAACCACGAGGATTCTTCCCCACACCTCCACGATCACAGCCATACCCATTTTTCCCCATTTTGTGATCGGTGGTGACCCCCATTGGCGATGTCCTCTTCTCAGTTAGGCCACCAATAGGTAAGATCCTTCTCCCATCTTCTAGATTCGACTTCAGGAACTTAATTCCTCCCTAGATCTTGATGTGCATGATGATTGGCCAACCCCTTCGTTTTCCATTTTTGGTAGGATTTTGAGCTCGGATTTTTTGGGGATTTTTGGAGAAAGAGGGATCTTAGCTGTAGCTCGTGATTTCAGAGAATTTTTTCTTAATTTGGAGGTTCAAGGCAAGTGGCAATCCACGATTTCAATTCCAAGCATGTTTTGTAATTCGATTTTGGTGTATTGTACATGTTAGGGTACTTTTTTATGCTTAATTGCATGTTAAACCATGGAATGCTAATAAGGAAACTTGTAATATGTTTTCACAACCTTAGCATACGACCCTTAGAAATGATGCCAAGAAGAGAACCTCCCGAATTCCAAATAGTTTAGGGGTCGTTCGGTGGTTCGGTCCAGAACCAGTCGATAGTTAGCCTAACAGGCCAAACCGCTGAATGACCGACTTAAATGTCTGGCGGTTTGGCATGCCGAACGGCCGACTAGCAAAGGTAACCGGCAGTTGGTCAGGTCCAACTACCGACTAACCTAGAAATCCCTTTTCACCCATGTTTTAGTATTTGGCTTTGGACTCCTATGTTTTAGGATTTGGCTTTGGAAACCCCTTTTCAACCAGCCAACTGTCGACTGACCCAGAGCTTGACCAGCATGCCGCTGTGGTTTATCATCAATAAGTATTGGACCAAAGTTAGGATTTGGACATAAACCCCGGACTCACCAATAAAGTTACGTATGCCAATACCACTCAAAAAAAAATAATAAAATTAAGTATGCCAATAGTAAGTTAAGTTGAGCTAACCATACTTAAGGGTTGTCCGGATGCATGTGTGGTGCAACGCTATGTCATGGATATGCAAGTGTGGGACCTTCGTCGTCCATTACCATCAGAGCACCAAGATAACGATATGCTACGGACAACTGAGATTCCATGGCTACATAGTGATCAATGGCCTTTTGCCTACATGTGAATGACATCCCTGCTCGTAAGATTGGTAGAGTGTATAGTCATGCATTATCTATTATGTACTATGCATCATTGATGTAAATGGACTAAAATGACCTCTATTTGAGGGATGCTGACATCATGATGTGGTTATGGATTCACCGGACGATAGATGGGTATTACCAACGTCTGAACCACAACTTGTGGAAACATAGACCCATGGGTAGGACCCCTATCCCTAGCTAATCCTAAGTCACGTCAAGGAGTCTAAAATATTCTAATTAAGTCGGTCTTATAGCTTAGCACGCATTCACATGCCTTGCTTTCGCCTATGGACTTGGCAAGACCCATGGTATGGCCAATTGGTCGGTGTGGCTCGCATTCGTGCGATGCACCCCTCCGAGTTGATAGGGTCCAACCCTCTTTTCCAGTCCATTACAGAGCCAACTACATGATGCCGAAATGCAGCCCGGTTTTAGGGTAGGTCAAGTATGGTGGAATTGGTTTCCCTAGGGCTCACCAAAGCATACACATTCTAACACTCACATGTCTGTGCTAGTTTGTTTCACATGTTCATGCTGCGTTTTATGTTTCACATGTTCATGCTGCGTTTCATGTTTCACATACTTGTGCATGCATGTTCATGTCACGTTCCACATTCTATGTATTTTTGTTATCAGCTCATGCAAGTATCATGCTCCAAATGTATGACAGTAACATCCGTGGCCCCCCTGAAGAAGGTCAAGTGGGTAGAGTGGCAGCACAGCCTACCTGCGCAGGAAGGGGCCGCACATGGCCTAAGTTTAAGGAGTCACCTCCATCCTATAAGTTATCAAACACGTTATGTTCATGCCTTGGGTGTAAGGTCTGTGGCTATCATGTAGAAGGGCAAGTGGGGAGAGTGGAACAACCTACCTGGGTAGGAATGGGGCCGCACATGGGCCTGGGTATTCAGAGTTACATCCCTGCGCATGGTTCGCGCACTTCATGCTCATACATACGCACGGTTTGATATTCACGATTCATGTTTCCATCATTGCTTTTGCACCATGCACACCGCTAGTTGTTTTGCACTTCACATGATATGAAACTCCTTTACATTCGTCATTTATGCTATAGACTTTATAGTTATATTCACATATGTTCACGCATTTACATTTTGTTACGGCCTATATACATACATGTCATGTATTGCTAGCTTCAACCTGCATATTTCTATAGCTGACTTACAAACATGGATTTGCAATTATGGACTGTCTACCTGCTAGGAGTATTTCATACTTTGATGATGCTACTTGTAAGATCCCAGATCCTAATACTATAATTAGCCTTAATTAATTGCCTATTAGTCAACTAAGTTCGTTTAGAAGCTAAGCAAGTCCGATTTACTGTTAGGATCGTGTGTGCGAAGTTTCATTCAGATCCGAGTCAATTTGAGTTCATTAGGCGGTAGTTTGCAATTTTAGGAAAGTTTGGAAGGCTTTTTCATAATTTTCGGAATTATGAGATTTTGGGACCGTTGGGTAGATGACCTAATTTCCCGAACATTACTCTTCTACCTCACCTCAACCCGAACCCTCGAAGACCCTCAAAAGTCCAACCCAAAACCTAGGGACTAAACTGAAAATATCAAAAAAACCTCATCTCCTTTCCCTTTTAAGTTGATTGATCATTAATTTCAATTCACTTCATTGAAATTCCACCTCCTCTTTTCTTGTCACTTGCTTTCTCATCTCCCTTGCATGAAGTGAAGATCCAAGGCCCAACTCCATCGATCATCACCATCTTCATCATCCTCTAGGCCCAACGACCTCATCCATCTCAGTTTTGAGCCATTTCCCCACCATTCTCTACCATTGGTAAGTGTTTCTCCTTGTAGGGAGTTAGGGTTTTAGTTCCTAGCTTGATAGAGTGATTTCCCAGATCATTAGCTTTTTTCCATTTGTTTTCTGTAGGTTAGTAGTGGGTTGTGTCATTTTCCAAAGATTGAGCTTGTCGGTGGTCTTGAGCTAGGGTCTCCTCCGCATTTGTGTTTTCTGTAACCAAGGCAAGTAGATACACATTTATTTGTTCTGATACGCATGTATGTTGATGGATTCTAACCTGTGTCCACTAATTAGACACCCTGAGCTCATTTGGATGCCTTTCAATTATAACATGCTAGATTAGGATTTTGAATGAATGGAATGGAATTGAGGGACTAGGGAGGATGTTTAACTATAAATGGAGTTGGCTAGGCCCTATTATTTTGTTGTTATTAGGTGGAATGGATCCCAAGGAAGAAACCCCATGTTCCTGCACTCAGCAGAATTCCGGAACAAGACTTCTAGGGTTCACGGTCGACTGTGACACTCCAGGTTAGCCTCTGGAAGGCTGGTCACTTGACACATCCCATTTCTAACATTCTACTATTTTGGCTTGATGGTCTTCATGGTCGACCGTGATCGAAGAGCCATTTTGGGCTAGCTTCTGTCTTGAAGGCTGACTGACACACATTTTGGGCTAGCTTCGTATAGAAAGGGCAATTCTCGACTTAGGTTTGGATCATAATTCGTCGTTGACTACTGATATGATCAAAACTGTAATGTTTACTTTGATTTCAATGTCCACATGCATGGCGCATGTTGTTTAGTCTGTTATTCTTCAGTATTGTTCGTAGTGTTGAGGCTAGGCAGCTTTATTGTAAAGGCTTCGAGAGGACTACTTGTTATGGAAATTGGGATTGACTTTGGATATGGATTGATGGAACGATTAATTAAAATAGCCCCTCATTCCAGCAAACCCGTTCACGCACGATAAGCCCCGCCATTCACCGTTTGTCTTAGGATTCTTGAGCCAGGCACCACTCCATTGTTGTTGTCCAACACAGAGGTGTAGCACCTCTGTGGAAGGACCAGTGTTGATTACTTTTGAACTTCGAACGACTGTGCAGATCAGTATTGAGGAGGATGTACACCGTTGGGTAGCCTAGAAAAGACGAGGTTGTGATGTTTGCCACCTCGGGTGCCAATATTGACTTTGGACCGGGTTAACACCCGATGTATTGGACTTTGGACCAGGCCAACCACCCAATGTATTGAACATTAGACGAGGTTGAACGCCGAATGTCAGACTAATCACCTGATGAAATTTGGACCGGGCTAACCACCCAATGCACTGCGGCATATTTTGTCGTGGTATTAGCCTATGTGGACTGCCTCTATTGTTAGTCTGTGTTAGGACTTCGTCTTTATTGGTCATTATCTATGGTTATTTCTTATCACTGTACTTCAGATGACATGATCGCATTGAGTTCACTTCGCCTTGATATTGCATATCTGTTATTGTTAACGTATATCTACCGGCCAACTACTTATAATCTGATGATGCTACACTTGGTACATAGGTACGGAACCTGCCTACCCCGAGGAGGAGGCACTTCATGCAGATCAGCCTAATGGCCAAGAGTGGTGTGCAGATGACATCTATTGAGTCATCGTGATCTGCACTCTAGTGCCTACACTTTTTGGGATAGAACTTTTTTATTTTGATGGCCTAGGTTTTTGTTGGCCTTGTAATTAAAACCACGTTCATTTACTATAAACTTTCAGTAATCTCATTGCATACTTACTCTGAAATGTTTATGGAACCATCTATTTACAAAAAAGCTTACACAGTGTTTAGTGGATAACAGAGGAAATGTTTATACCTCACTACGAACTTCGATCCTATGGGACCACTATTAGGGGGGGCATATGACGTGGCATGTCAGAAAAGTTTTAATTGGCCCCCAATCTCATGCATTATCCGCGTGCTCATTAGCAAGGCATGACACTACTCTTGGCGTTGTACGTGACAACCTGGCTGCCAATAAGCAGGAGATACTGGTGGTCGAAGAGACTATGCAGGGCTTCAGGGAGTGGAGTGCAGATGATATGATATGAGAATCGGGGTTGGCACCGAGAGACGCGTTATCACTTTATGGGGATAGACAAATTTTGGATTTGAACTGTTCTATGTTAGCCTTTTATCTTTGGGTTATAACTAATGCACTTTTGTTATACAACTTTAACATACTGGAAATGAACTATCATGTTTTCATGCCATGCTCTACTCTTTTGGTTTATGCTGATATATACAACCGATATTGTAAAATGAGATCACAAACCTATTTGAAATACATGTGTAGCGACGCGGAATCATACGGCCCAGGACTTCAGGTCGCAACATGATGTAAGCTTCTGCTAAATGTTCATTTAAGTGATGGGATTTTGGTATCCTCACTCGCAGATCTTGGGGAATAAATATTATCATCAAACAAACCCATGTCTAGCACCCCAAGAAGTGGATCTTTGCGGTAATCCAGTTTGGAGGCATGACAGGTTACATTTCTCATTCTCTACCATTATATCATACACTTTATTCTGTTCACTTAGCCTTTAATTTTCTTTCTATTGGCTAATTAGAGGAAAATAACTGCACAATGAGGTAGACTTTTTCCGCTTTGCTGCCTCAGAATAAGACCTTGTTTTCCTTATTTTGCAATTCTACTTTTGAAAATGGTTGCATTATGGCATAAGCGTCTTGGTCAACCAAATGCTTGTGAGTTATTTCATATGTTGAATAATGGTTTCCTTTTGAATAAACAAATTTGCTCCTTTCAAGATCTATTGTTTTATTGTACTACTTGCAAGTCAACGAAAAGCAAATCTTTTTCCTTTTTCGTCACACATTAACATATCTACTATTTGCTTTGACTTAATTGACACAAATGTTTGGGGCATAAATGCACCATCTCTAATTCCCATTATAAATATTTGTTACCTTCATAGATGACTAGCAAATTCACTTGGGTGTATTTTTTGCATGCCAAATCTGAAGTGTTTGGTGCCTTTAAAAAACTCCTTGCCCTAATTGAAAATCAGCTCTCTAAATGTATTGAGATTTTTCATTCTGACTCAGGGGGGTGATATGTAGCACAACCTTGCAAAATTTCTTACAATCTAAAGGCATCATTTCTCAAAGAACTTACCCATATACCCCTCAGCAAAATGGGGTAGCTGAAAGAAAAATCAACATCTACCTGATGTTCATAGAACTTTACTTCTAGAATTATCTGGTCCCTCGGATTTCTAGGCTGACGCCTTGTCCACTGCAGTTTATCTCATTGACTGACTTATATGTCCCAAACCTAAAAATTAGCCACCTCTTTCATCTTCATGGATCTCATCCGTCATATACCCATCTCCATTCATTTGATTGCTTGTGTTTTGTTCATCTTCCAATATTTGAACGAAATAAACTAACTGCACAATCCGTGAAATACACTTTCCTCGATTTTGCATTAACTAAAAAAGGCTTCTTGTGTTATTATTCAACTGTTAATTGAATCCGCATTTTTCGAAATTTAGTCTTCTTTAAAAAACAGTATTCTTTTAAAACTCATCAACCATCTTCTTCACATCAAAAAATTTCATTTCTTCCTAGTTTCTGTGGAAGACGGCATTCTCATCATGATCCTGCACAAAGGCCATCTCTTGTTGAGCTTGATCCAACATCTGATCCAGGCATAGTTTTCAAAATCGGAATCGTATCGCAAATCGTTCATACCCATGAATCAAATCGAATCGCGAATTGTATCGTGAATCGTAGGATTTTTTTTATTTTTCTAACAAAATGAAAAATGATTAAAAAATTAAAAGAAAAGGACAAAAGTAATTATTCACAACCATCCATTTTTCCATTTATAGTAGTATAAATATAATAACAAGTCAATCTATCATACAATCTATCAATAACATCATGACATATATATATATGAAATAAATGATGTGTAAATAGTTAAATAAGTTTAAAATATCAATATATATTTTTTATTATCTTTAAATCAAAATATAAAAATAAAATAAAATCCAACCATTAATCTTACACGGTAGGATATCTCTTAAAGTTAAGAAAGTGTTCATGAAGAGAAAAACCAAAATAGATTAAAAAAAGAAGAAGATATAAACAAGCACCATACGTACAGTTGAATGCTTTAGTTAAATGTATGTTCTTTATTCATCTTTAAAACCTTATCAAAGCTGTAAAAATTTCTTACGAGGTTTCATTAACTACTAAATAACCTTTTGAAAATACAAGCGAGAGAGAATAAAGAAAGAAAAAAGGTCAAAGATTATTAATATTAGCTTATTGGCTAGTCATTATCGCTTAGTCGAATCGCTTGAATCGTAAGATTCAATTAAACGAGTATCGAATTGTAGGATTCACACTTGAATCCTAAGATTCATTTGTAAATGGGATTCATTACATAGATACGAATCGGGATTCGGGATACGAATCGTAAGATTTTGATAACTATGGATCCAGGTACTCTAGTTGTTGCACAACGATCCACTAACATCTCACGACAACCTGATCGTTATGGGTTCTCACCTTCTACCCTTCTTACCACTTTATCTACCATTTTTATGCTTAACAAGACTATTGGCAACAGGCTATGAAATAAGACTGTTGGCAACAAGCTGTGCAAGATGAACTTGAAGCACTTCAGCAGAACCATATTTGGGATATTATTCCTTGCCCATCTCACATCAAACCAATCAACTGCAAATGGATTTATTCAGTCAAGCTAAAGTCGGATGGCTCATTGGATTGTTATAAAGGTCGCCTTGTAGCTTTAGGCAACCACCAAGACATTGATTATGATGAGATGTTTGCAGTGCCACAAAAATGACCACAGTCTGCATACTCTTGATGCCCGTTGCATCTCAGAATTGGCCACTTTTCATTTGGATGTCAAAGAATGCCTTCTTGCATGGGGATCTCAAAGAAGTTTACATGCATCTACCCCTCGGTTTACATTCTTCCTCACATAATACAGTCTACAAACTTTGACATTCGGCCATTCACCATATAGATTGAAGAAAGTTCTAAGAGCATGGTTTGACAAATTTAGACATACTCTTGTCCTGGCTAGTTTCTCACAGAGTCAATATGATCCTTCCCTTTTCCTTTTCAAGACATCTCATGCCATTACTATACTGCCTGTTTATGCAGATGACATCATCATCACAAGAGATGATCCAAAGGCCAAACCACATCTTACAATTATAGCAATCTCTCATGCTTCCTTTCACATGGAGGACTTGGGTCCTCTCACTTACTCAGTCTTGAAATTCACAGAACCAAAGGTGGATTATTTGTCGATCAACACAAGTATGCTCAAGATTTCATTACCCACAACTCTAGTTGACACACCATTGGAGCTTAATGTTAAGTATAAGAAAGATGATGGGATTTTATCTCAGGTCTTATATTCTATAGGAATCTTGTTGGCAGTTTGGCATACTTGTCTATTACCCGCCCAAACATTTCTCATGTGGTCAATCTTTAAGCCAGATTATGACTCAGCCTACTCAACTTCACTTGTGTGTTGTCAAGAGGATCATTCAATATCTTATGGGTACTTCAAAGCACGGCATGTTTTTCCCAACAATTCCAATTTGAATCTAAATGCTTATTGTGATGCTGATTGGGCAGGAAGCACTGACATAGTCAATCCACCCACGGGATGGTGTGTCTATCTCGGAAATACATTAATCTCCTAGAAGTGAAAAATGCAAAACTAAGTCTCCAAAACTTCTAAAGAAGCTGAGTATCACTCCATGTCATCCGCATGCTTTGTGGTAGTATGGTTAAGACGCGTTTTTACGCAAAAATCAGCCACTCTCCATGCTGACAACACAAGTGCCATCCAAATTGCTGCAAATCCTATATTTCATGAGAGGACATAGCACATTGAGATTGACTACCACTACATCCGTGAAGCATTTGATGAGAAAATTATAACTCTACTTCATGTTACTTCAGATCTCTCTTCCTCGCATCAAACATCAGCTCTTTGTCAACAAAATTGATGTTGCTTGACACACCAACATCAATTTGAGAAGAAGAAAGGAAGAGGATGAGGGGGAAAAGAAGGAAGGGGGTGGGTGGTTAGAGTGGCCTGTTTAGCAGTTGGGCCCACCTGACCCATTTGACCTGACCCAAAAAATTGGTCCAGTTGACTAATTCCAATAGCATTGATAACCCCCAATTAAGGGATTTGTTGCTAAGCATTGTTGAAAAATATTCTATAAAATCGGTGGCCAGATCCAAAGGAAAGGAACTCAGTTCATTCCACAAATCTCTGTGTTTTTTCTTGTGATGGCAGCTCCAAATCTAGTGAAATTTGCAGTAGTTCGCTATGCATACCAAAGTGTGTTGTATGAATGAGTTGGGTCAAACAATAGTGAGTTTTGCGCATTTTAAATCAGATATAAGCTGCCATCAGCACCATACTAACGGCAGCACGAGATCATTTCACTATAAAGAAATGACTTGGACGGTTTGACTGCTTTGTTCAATAAGACTGAAAAAGTCAAAATATTAAGAATTTATCATGATTGAAGACTAGAGAGAACATTAGCTAACAATCGATAAATAACATTCATTAGCTTTAAGCAGTTGCATTTAAGTATTATTAAAAAAAAAGAAAAAAAAATACCTCCACATTCTTGAGCTGCATTGTTCCATCTTCAAGTTCTATTAATAATTCATGATCTAGTACAGATGGTTCATTTGCAAAATCCAGCTTTTGTAGGCACGACAGAGATTCTAAAGTTGGAAAAGATGTCTTCATTGCCAACCTAATGCAATTGCCATCAAACTCTATGACCTTCAGATCGGATAATAAACCCTCAATCTGTCCAATGGCTTCAACTCTAAGAACACGACATAAGACACTGGCATAAGATGATAGAAACATAATTGCTTCATGACATGGCAACGGAATAATTATTTTAAAACAAGACAGGTATTAATGTTACAGAAACTTGTTGCTGAATTATCACATCCATAAGAAATTGTAATTGATGGCACAATCACTGAATATGTTCTTTCCTTATTTTAATTATTTTGAAATGTTTAGGGTTTAATGTATAGGTCCTAGTGATTAAGGTTTTCATTTTTAAGAGTTTGAGTTTGACGTAGTATATTTAGTGTTTTAGAGCAATCTGCAAGTCAGGTAGAGGGACTTCCAGCCATGAGTCGCAGCTTATTCATTTATTAAAAAATTATTTTCTGATTTCTCCTCCTTCGGATTAAGTAGTCTCATTCAACTGCAGATATTTCAGAAGATTATTCAATGTTGGAGATAATACTTCATTTCAACATCAGGAGAGATTGAGATAAGTCAGCTTACTAGATTTTGTATTGACAATTTCTATAGTAAAATAACTCTTCTGCATAGTAAAGACTAACGAGAATATTAATTTATAAACATGTAATTATTTGCTCTAACAAGGTGTATCATATATTTTCCATTATTCCTCTTTTTGCCCTTATAAGTGAGGTAGCACTTGTAATCGTATAGCCCATTAAATAATGATTTCCTAGAAGGTCCTTTTGGCTCCTAAAACCTGATACCAAAAGAACAGACTTGGGGGACAACTTCAGTCGCCCTCAAGTCGAGTCGAATCAATCAAATCACATGAGACTCCACCGAGTTAGGCAAGTCGCATCCTAGATTCCAAGAACCTTTAAAAATAATGAAAAATAGAAAAAAAATAAAAATATATAATTTTTTCTTCTAGAAGCTAGAATTTAGCACTTATGTTGCATTTATCAATGTTGAGTTTAAGTGGTTATAGGCACCCACACGTATATTCCATTCAATCAGATGTGCCACAAATATTCAAATGGTCAGATAGTTAAGAATAGGTGGTTTTGATCTTTATAGAATTAGTGCAAAAAGTCCCTAAAAGCTTCCCACTGCTTTTTCCAGTAGAAAAATCAGAAAAATGAGAGAGGTTAAGGCCCAAAAACAATAGGACCATGGTGAACTAGGTGCTTGGTGGTGACCCAACTCAGCACATGTCGAGTCCAACTAAGCCCTAAAACACTTTCGTTGTTACCATTAACAAATACCACTACATTTTTGCTAACAATAACATACAGCATTCTAACACCAGTACCTTTTGAAAACATACTCTAGATCCAACAAAGAATTTAAGGAAGTATTACTTTTCTCAAGCAGATGATCAAGCTCCAAAATCTGGAAATAAAAAGACCAAGTATAGAATGAGAATTGTACATGTATAAAGATAGAACACCGCAATGGCTCCATGGAAACAATTCCAATGAATTAAAGAATCTCTTCTATGAAGAAGAAATGGCAAGGGGAAAAGAAACATGCAATCATTCAAGATTCAAGAAAAAGAAAAGTAACTATAAGCATTCACAATACACCAACCAAAAGCTCACAAATTCAATCTAAATTTAGGAAAGTAAGTTGACAAATGAATAGACATCAGATAATCAAAGAATAATGCTTCGCTTCAAACATATGCACTGTCCTAAAAGCACAATCATTGTTCAGAACTATGGAATGGAGATCCCAGTTAAGTCTCAAGATTTTAGCATATTGGGAATCTAATGTTAAGGTCCCACTTTATGTTGTATTGAAAGGGACAATAGGGGCTTAGCTGTAGACAGATTCTAAAAGGGGCAATCTTGTAATTATGATTTTTTGAGCACTTAATATAATGGAGGAGGTCGTGTCTCAATACACGACTCCTTTCCTCTTCTCTTCATGCCAAATGACTTCTCTCTTATTCTTGTTTCTTCTTATTACTTCTCAAGCCCTAAAATCTCTCTTCTTTTCTTCGATTCACCAGAATTTCACGTCGGTATCTGCAACGACTCGGGCCCACTTCCATGTGATATTGGCCGCTTTGACAGAAGTCCCATGGCTTTAAAACGTGTCATCTTAAATATGACACCTATCAAGCAAGCTTTCAGAACACCAACCATGCACCTCTAGTCAAAAAATAAACTTTGCCCAATACTTTGTTGTTTTGTTAGAATTGCTTTCATAAATAGGTTAGAAAATGGTATACAATTACATCTATTTGAAGATTAAATGTGAAACTCACATGTAAAAATTAAATTTGAGAAACCCTATACTTGCGTTTTCAATTTCTGAACCAAATTAGATTAGTTAGAATTTCTCCTCAACAAGTTTTTTTAGAAGATATCTGACATCAACTCATCAAGTAGTAATTTAGAGAAGATTGCCATCTCATTTTAACCAAACAATATAACACAAGTTCATTTCTAAGTGAATTTCTCATTTTAGTCCTTACACGATCTGCATCCGAAAAAATAAGTCCTAAAAACTGTGTAGTGGCACCTTGAAATTGTAGTCTTCATGTGCATTCGCTTGACTCCCTTGGGATTCTCCAAGTATAGAATACCCAGTCTGTATGCCATCCTGCCATTGATCCAGGCAAAAAAAGTGTGTAGAAGTATCAATTAACAACCAGCCCAATGCAATCTATGAATGAACTAGAAGTATGATGAAGACACAAACATAACTATAAGCCAATGAACATAAAATTACACAGCAACTTTTTTATCTTATACTACAGTAAAGACATTAGTAATCCCAAAAAGGTCATCACTTAACCAATAGCAATAAATTAGTGTTATGATACCTGATTTGTAAAAGTACAACATTAAATCATATTTATTGATTATTTGATGCTTGATAACATGTGGGTGAAAAACTAAATTCTGATCCAAATATGGAGCCTTATCTCAACACTAATAGGAGACACAAAGGTGCTACGGATTACTCAAAACTTGTACACATAATTCCATTTCAAAGGTCATTTTGCATCTTTTCATCAACAGAAATGATGAACGCAAAGCACTATAATTCAAGAGTTTGTTATAGACAACCAGAAAGAAAATGGGAATAAAGTAGAGCACCCTTTTTTGTCACTTTGATTTTAGCATCAGGTCCACATCCATCAAAAGAAAATGTTTAATTCTTTTTTAAGGCTACATCAACAAAAACAGGACAAATACAAAAGCTGAAACACAAAAAAATGACTAAACATAAAAAAAGAGACAAGTGGAGGAGTAAACAGTTAGTGATGTCACATCATAAGTTTACTTCTCCACTCCATTTTCATCATCCAAACATGGTGAAGTAAAAAAACATCACATCACATGCCTACTTTTATTCCACCTTTTACTACTCATACTAAACAAACAGGCCTTTCCGTTGTTTTGAGTGTTCATTCACACACAAAACTTAGACATACATGCATATATACATATATATATTGATGAGGACATCATAACTCCTCCATACAAAGTCTACCAAATGAGGAAGAAGAAGACTCATGCAAAGGCTTCATTGAGGTTCAACGTGCCAAATGGGAGGGAGGGACCCTCAAGAAGACAGAGGCAGAGAAAACCAAGAGGGGGCGACCTGGAGGCCATCCATGTGACTGTACGGTCGTACAGCCCATGGGAACCGTACGACCAGCCCATCTATTTTATTTTCTTTATTTATTTTGGTTATTTAAAGTTTTTGCTGATTTATGTAATTGGGTTCAAATTCAACAGGTTTTATATTGGATGTCTTAATCCTAACCGTTAAAGTGTTTAGATGGTCAAGATTAGCTTTAGGGTTATGTCTTGCTTATTTAAGGATATGTAATGCAACTTTTGAGAGTTAATGATCAATGAACAAGAATTCTGGTACTTTTGCATTCTTTCCTGTCATGGGAATGGTGTGATGATGACACTAGGTGTGAAGCCTAGCAACTTTCAAGTGTGATGCCTAGCGACTTCCAGGTAATCTTCTGCTTCTCATTTCCGTTTCCTCGAGGTATTGTAATTTTTCCTACCCATCTCTATCTTCATCATCAAACCATCTTTCAAGCCAAACCACAGTAGCCAAACCATCCTACGCCCAAACCACAACAGCCGAAACCATTTGGACCCCAATACCCAGCCGAATCCATCCAAACCCTATCTCCTTTTGGCCAATCATCATCCAAACCCAATTCCTTTCAGCCGACCATCCATATCCATCAACCCTAACCACTGCATCTTCCTAAACACCAACCCCCATCAACCGCACCCTTCCAAACAACAATCCCCATTGGCTGAACCCATATCCATCACATCCAGCCTTGGCCGAACCAATCCAGGCCCTATTCAGCCCAGCTAAAACCCATTCAGACCCATTTGGCCCAACGCTATTCCCTAGGGTTTTGACCCAGTTGAGCATCCCACATTGGGATTTGATCTATGCGATTGCTACTTACTTTATAGTATTTTTGGTTAGTTGCAAATGCGGGGTTATTCTTGAATTTGAATGTTACATGGACAACACTAATACATCTCCACTTTGCTAACAAAACCACTTTGAGCCTAGCCTTTGTGAAATCCTCAATAGGGACAACAAATTTGGGTGTTGTTGTTTGAACCCCAAGCTAGTGGAAGAGACATTCTTCCATTGAGACTCTCAATTCAGATTAGAGAGGTTCCATTGTGGGATTGTGACGAAGTCTAGGATCATCACCACTTTCACTAATTGAAACTCAACATAAGTGGTGTGATCTGAATTTATTTTATATCTTAATTGTGAATTGTCAGTTAATTTCTGATCTCATAAATATCAGATAGGTTAGCTTTCCATAATCCTGCATCATATATAGAAGTGTGTGTGTGTGTGTGCATATATATATACATATATATATTGTTGTTTGATCCCCAAGCTAGTGGAAGAGACATTCTTCCATTGAGACTCTCAATTCAGATTAGAGAGATTCCCTTGTGGGATTGTGACGAAGTCTAGGACCATCACCACTTTCACTAATTGAAACTCAACATAAGTGGTGCGATCTGAATTTATTTTATAGCTTAATTGTGAATTGTCAGTTAATTTCTGATCTCACAAATATCATATAGGTTAGTTTTGCATAATCCTGCATCATATATAGATGTGTGTGTGTGTGTGTGCATATATATATATATATATATATATATATGGGAGATGCTCCCATGAGAGAGATCTCTCACTTTAAATGAGAGATTGGGTGGGGGCCCTCACATCCATATCCAATATCAACAACTTAAATGTGAGGGCCCCACCCCTATCTCTCATTTAAGGTGAGAGATCTCTCATAGGAGCATCTCCCTATATATATATAGAGAGAGAGAGAGAGATCATTTCTAATTTCGTTTTATAATTGAGGTAATTTTTTAAGCTTGATTTGATTTTTATTTCTGACTCTTTCGGACAACCCCAAATGGATGGGATAAGGTTCTGATCATGACAGTGACAGTGATGATGACGATACAGCCCATTCACTTTCTTTTTGGTTTCAAGTAGTGCAACATCATACATTCTTAAGTGTTGTTTAAGTAACCAAAAGACCAGAAAAGCAATCATTTCTTATCATTTAAGATGAAAATATTTCGCTCTCTTATCACAATTATCATTATCCTTGTCACCTATCCTAAATTATTTCTATGAATATTTCCAAGGCTTTGATACGCCAATATGCACTATAATCATATGGACAGAATTATAAGATATATAGGGCAATAATGTTCATCTTTGAAAAAAATATATATAATTGTTTAGTTTATTACCCAGAAAATGCTCCATCCACAATGATGCCAACAATTTAGACAAACCAGATTAATGTGTAGGAGTGCCATGTAATTTAAGGATGGATTGTTTTCATTTCTCAAATTAAAAAGGCCAAGGAACTCTCATTAATAAAACCTTATTCTAGTGAATCAACTCCTAACACCCAGTTTTGGACAGTAATGCATGGACATGTCAGTTATGTTCCAGCTTTCAAGAAAATGGAAATAGAAATATCTTCCCCTTGAGCTAGTTCGATTATCAGTAACAAGACATGAAAAAATTATAGTACATAAAAAATAAAACCAAATAAATCATCAACACATCTTACACAGATGATTGGCATCAATTTTGGAAAAAAAGAAATGTTGGGTGCTAAGAGAACTGATATAAATGAAAGAGCTTTGCAAGGTATCGATCATTTAATCCACTACAAATGGAAACATCAAATTACTAACCTGAGAATCAAAAAACTTCAAAGAAGTACCCAATCCTTCAAGCTCGCTTTCCAATTGAATAGAATCTGCAAATATGGTGACATTAAGCATATACAGCTGGTTCTACCAAAAAAGGGGGCATACAGCTGAAAAACTGGGTATTAAACCCAATATTGCAGGTAACTACCTACCTTTTATAAAAGTTCCAGTGAGAGCATCAATTTCATTAGAGATCAGCGCATTTTCAGCCTCAGCTGAGCTGAGTTCCCTCTTTAAACGTTCCAAGTACACATCTGCCCAATATAAAATGGCAATTTGTAAAAATCGAACAGTGCAGAAGAATGAGAAGATTTACATGTTTAAGTACAAGATTCACAACAAAATACTGCCAAAAGTTCTGAAACAGGAATTAATCTGGCACATAATATCTATCTGTTAACCTTATCACCCTTTTTTTAGCAGAATACATATAAGTTTGTAGAATACTCTCATTTGATTCTTCTTTGCCTTTTAATTGGTAACATTTGAAGCTCTGTTCCACTAAATAGGCTATGCCCACAATCATGTTGAATGCACCAGCCCATGTGGTAATTTGATATATTAAGTGAGATTCAGATCAACACATTTGGGCCTAGGCATATCAAGCCTGGTTCTGCTTTAAGTCTTGAACAGACTACAAGTTCCATTTGAAATTTGTATTACTGGAAAATAGCATGAAAAGAATAATAAAGGCACAGAGAGAATTGTCTGGTGAGCTCTATCATCAACAGCTCATAACCCAAAAACTCAACCTAGACAGAATGCCTAGCTACATGATCGCTAGATCAACCTCCCATAAAATAAATTCCCGGTCGTCATCATCCATCCATAATGAAAACACAGGGCAAATGATCAGATCACTTAATTGTGCATCGCACCCATCGTACTAAATATCAGCCAGTGCATACCACTACTACCATATTGGCCAATACATATAGATATTCCAAGAAACTTATACTGAATATCAACAAGATACCCAATTTACAACTGCGTCCCTGAAACACCAAACAGGTGAATGCAGGTAGATATGGGCTTTTATTTTAAATTTGTATCTTTCCGCATCACCCCACTGATACCAATACTTGAACCCATGATCCCACCCCTCTAAACATAGATGATTTCCAGTAAACATAACATATGCAAGGTGAATTCAACAAAAAAGGGGGAAAAAAGAAAAACGCACAGGTTTAGCTATAGCATGCAATTCAAGAGATGCATACCCAGATCTTCCTAATTCACTTTAAAAATTAAAAAATTAAAAAAGCACAGGCAGTGACATATCCAAGTCTTTTACATATACCCAAATCTTCCTAAATTCACTGAACAAAAAAAAAGAAAAAAAAAAAAAAAAAAACGATTTGGTTGTAGCATTGAAATGCAAGAGAAATACATACCCAAATCTTCCAACCCTAAGGATGATATATCCGAAAACTCCGACTCAATCTTCTGGAAATTGCTCTGGGAAAAATTGGTCCAAGATTTGAAAGGAGAAATGGGAGAAAACAAATTCAACGATAGGATAATGGAGATGTGGGGATTGATTACCGTAAGATGGTGAAGACATTCTTGGAGCAATCTCTCCGACTCTGAAGAGGAGATTTCCGAGAAATCTAAACAAGTCCTTGGACGCTCTGAAATCTCTTGAATTCGACTGAGAGAGAGACAGAGGGGTAGGTTTGTAATCGAAAGAAAGAAAGAGAGAATGACAAATGAAAGGAGAAGAAATGATGAGAGAGACTACTTATTCCAACTTGTACCTGCGGATGGCCTCGAGATTCAACTGCTGCCCTGATTCTGCTGGAGGTGAAACGAGGGTTTCGTTGCAGACGGCCATCTCTCTCTCTCTCTCTCTCTCTCCCCGCGCCTGAACTCGTTCAAGCGAAAATTTTCAAATAATCCAGACCACGAGTCGGCCAAGCCATATTTCACTCGGGTAGTGGGAGCGGGCCCGTGTAATGGAAAAAAGAAAAAAAAAAACATAAAAAAAAAAGATTTGAAGACGAAGCAAAATGAGGGAAGGAGCACTAGAAAGATAAAGATAAGAAATGATTAAGTGGACCCATAATGATATAGTGCTAATCAAATGGCCAAGAATAAAAGAAATCAACAACGCCAAGCTGCATAAATTTAGGTTAAGACATTATTTTAATTAAAATCAAATTAATGATGGAGAATATACCAATCGTTACCAAAATCATTGTATTTAAAAACCTAAGATAATAATACTAAAACTATAATATAAAATTAAATTAACATATTTAACTACAAAAATCATATATGGGACCTATTAGATTTAAGAAAATTGTGCAGGACACACAGAAGGCAAGAGTCTAGATCATTTTGAACTCTCATGTAAATGGCATAAACACAATGATTTTTGGCCATTGCAATTGTCCTATCATTGTAGTAATCCGATATACACCATTGTAGCTTTGATATGGAATTGGGTGCCAAAGGGTGGACCCCATCCATATGTAGGCAAGCCACATGAACTAAATTTCTCAACATGGGAAAAAAAAAAAAAACAGTCTAAGACGCTGTCAATGATAAAATCATGCCAGATTAGCTGCGATCTTCTCTCTCTCAATGATTCATCAATTTATCTAGGTTTAGGACCTTTATTTAATTAGATTTGTGTGTAGGCACTAAATTTAACTATATGGTTGTGATGGCCTTTTGTGGACCACTTTATTATATCTATTTTGAATTTGGTTAAGTATCTTATTGGTGTGTCCCACCTACATATCCCTCAAAACATCATACCAAATTCAAAATTTTGTAGAGATCTCGGAGTTGTTTAAGGATATTTGTTAGATGGGCCCACTCAAATTCAGATTCGATCCTATTATGTAGGAAAATTAGAGAATAGTGGTTTGGTGATTCAAACTCGATCCAATTATGTAGGAAAATTAGAGAATAGTGGTTTGGTGAGATTAGATTAGAAGGGCAATTCCAGAATATAGCATTGCGAAAAGCTTGAGGATCCGCAACGTGTCACTCCCCCACGAATCCACCTGCTATCTTTTATTATATAACTAGTACAATAGGCCTGCATAATTAAAAAATCATTAAAAATTCTACTTAGAAATATTTTTAAATATTTAAATAAGTTATAAATGAATATTAATAAATAATTTATAATAAAGATGGAAACTCATTAGAGAAATTTTAAATAGCCGGAAATATTTAGGGAAAGATTAAGTAAATAGTAAAAATTTTAGGACCTTGATTTCATTATAATTGTGCTTAGCCATAGATTGAGTGGCATTTCATAATTATATGTGGATTATGGAATTAATTGGCTTCCATAATGGGCCTCATAGATTAATTAATCCTACCAAATATCCAAAGAAAAATAAGGAGAGAATTGTCCATAATTGGCCCCACAGATTAATCTTACTCAATATTGAAAGGAAAATAAGGAAAAAGAAATAGCAGAATACAGCCTATAAAAGTAGCCCCCGCTCTCGTATCAAAAAAGTTCTTCGTGTGTTGGTATAAAAAAAAAAAAAAAAAGTGGCCTCGATAAATTGTGAGTTTGGAAATAAAGAAAACTTGGATTTCATAATGGGACTCATAGATTTATTTGGTTAAATTAGTAAATATAAATTATAATAAAAAAATTGATAAAAATGGAGACTTATGAGAGAGAATTTATTTGGTTAAATTAGTAAATATAAATAATTATATATTAAGTGTGGATTTTGAGATTAATTGGTTTCCACAATTGTCCCCATGGATTAACCATACCAAATACTAAAAGAAAAAATAGGAAAAAAATTAGCAAAATACTGCCTACGAAAGTGCCCCAAATTTCTGCAACTTGGATTTGACATAAGGGTCCCACAAATGTGGCATTGCAAAAAGTTTGAGGATGCACCACGTGTCGCTCTCCAATGGATTCTCATCCCGCCACGTGTCACTCTCCCATAAAATCAATTGCTACTTTAATATATATAATTAAAATTTTCAAATAAGCCAAGCCAGGCTGTTCCACCAGTACTCAACAACTCGTGGCATGACCCACCAGGCACAGCCCGCGCCATGGGCCAAGGGAATGGGCACGACCGGCCCATTTCGCCATAGCCCGCTGTGGGCGAACCCATTCATGATAAGGGTCATCCCGCCAGGCCTGCGGGCCTATACAACGGCCCAACAGCTATAAAACGGTTATATAAGGGGTATTCTGTGTCCTTTTCAATTTTATAAAGTCTATAAATACTCTAAACCTCCCATTCTCATTTTTCACCAATTTATACAATTCTCTCACGCTCTATACACTCTCTAGCTCTCTCTCAAAGCATTCAACTCTTTCACTCTCTCTAAGAAGTTTTTATAGGGCCAAAGATCAATTCATCAAAAGACAAGATTAAAGGGGCATTCAAAATTTAGATTTATTTATATCATTTAAATTTTGAGATTCCACATATATAAGTTTATAATATATTTTATTAACTCTCATTTTCTCCCCTTTCTTATATTAATTATTACAATAGAATGCTATTACAATTATTATTTTTAAAATTTATTTTTTGAAATATGGCTGGACGATCTTCTAGAAGATTTACCACAGAAGCTTCTTCCGTTAATTTAGGGGGAGAAGAAGATTTTATTGAATTAGTAGATGACGTAGGTGATTTACCACACACCCACCCCCCACCCCTAGAGGTTCCAGTAAACCAACCCAAGAGGAATAGAACTTCAATAGTTTGGGATATATCCATGTAAGGTTTGATGTTATTGAAGACAGAAAGAAAGTCCAAAAGGCAAAATGCAAATTTTGTAGTAAGACTTATTATGCTGAATCAAAATCGGGTACCGGCCATTTGTTAAGACATAGGCAAAAATATTTAGCCTTTCATAAGCCAATGGATGCAGGGGCAGGGGAGGCCTGGCTCACAGATTCAAATTTCTACTACCGGTGGTGGTAGTAGTAGTAGCAGTTTGAGTCTTTTTTCTTTTAATGCACAAAGTGCTAGACAAAATCTTGTTAAAATGATTTTGTTATTCAAATTACCATTTTCTTTTGTTGAAAATGAGTTTTTTGAAGAATGGGTCCAAAAATATTGTCAACCACAATTCATACTATTTCAAGAAATACAGGTAGAAATGATGCTATTAGACTCTCGCAGGAAGAGAAGATAAATATTAAAAATTATCTTGCAAAAATTCTTGATAGAATAGTCATAACTACAGATATGTGGACTTCTAAAGTGCACATAGCATAGATGCAAAATGGATTATTAATAAACGAATAATTAATTTTAGTTGTCTTGAATGGTCACACAATGGCACTAGAATAAGTACATTTATTTTGGAAAAACTAAATGAATACAATATTAAGGAAATGTTATATCTATAACTTTAGATAATGCCAGTAATAATACTGTGGCTATTGAACTAATGAGATTGTAGATGCCACTTGCAACTTTGATAGATAGCTCTATCTTCCAAAATAGATATGTATGTCACATCTTAAATTTCACTGCAAAGGTTGATTTAAAGCATATTATAAGTTACACAAATGCTATTAAAGACATTGCTAAATTTATTTTCTACTCCATATAAAGAAGACAATTGTATACCCAAACATGTGCAAGGCAAGGCGTATCAGCTATTAAAATACCTAAAGTGGGGTAGAACATAGATGGAATTCTATGTATGATTTATTAAACAAGGCAATTGACCGGGAAACAGTTTTGGGTGAATTTTGTGCTTTTCATGCACAATGCACAAAATTTGTTGATGAGTGATGAATATTGGGAGTTGTGTACCCATATAAGAGATTTATTAGAAGCTTTTTATACTTCAACATTATTTTTTTCCAAGATATATTATCCGACATCTAATGAAGCTTCAATGAAGCTTTTTCAAATTACTTTACAACTCAATAGATTTAGATATCATTTTTTACTGAATAACACTATTAGAAACATGGAAGAAAATTTTAATAAATATTGGAAAGAGACTCCAATGACATTTTTTTTAGTTGCTGTATTTGATCCTACGTTAAAGTTAAGTAGTGTACAATTTTTTATTGATGGAATAAATAAAAATATGAATTGTCAATATTTAAGTATTTTTTCAAATATAAGGGCAAAATTATAAGCACTTTTTCAATTTTATTGTGAGCAAATGGGTACAACTGGAGTTAGTATAGCCCCTTCAGAAGTCCAGCAAACAGGTAAAGTTATGTTGGGTGCATTGTATTCTTCCTTATCCACGGGCATCACATCCAGAGCTCAAGCTCAAGTAACACAGTGATTGAGTTATCATCGTATATTGACGTCGGTGTAATACATGATGCATTTAGTTTTGACATCTTAACCTGGTGGAAGCAACAAGAAAGCGTTTATCCAATGTTGGTCGTCATGGCTCTTGATCTATTGACTATTCCAATGTCTTCTATAGCATCAAAATAGGCTTTTAGTGCAGGTGGACGTGTGGTGGATGACAAAAGAACAAATTTAACTGAAGAAATGGTGAAGTGTTGTGTTTGCCTACGAGACTGGTATTTGGTAGATAAGAGGAAGCAAGAGTTGATTGCAATGGAAGATTATGATGCAGTAGAATACATTAGTAGACTACACATCTGATTTTTTACATTTTCCTTCATTGTAATTTGTAAATATACAAGTTTTTCATTCTTTTTTATTTTTATTCTCTAAAAAGATTGTAAGGTTTTGAATGTAATTATATTTACAACCTTCAAGAAGTTATGATCCAATTGATTCTTTTCTTAGTGGAGTAAGTTGACTTTGACTGAACCACTTAAATATCTTTATCATTCTCCGTGCTTATGTTCTAATTTTTAATTTTAATACAAAAAATACGAAAAAATTAATCGAAATAAAATTAAAGAAGCACGCCGAACACGCCTAGCAACGAGGCACGACACGGCCCAATCGCCACGGGCCGTGCCAGCCGTTTGTCATGCCTAGATTTTCTTTGTTACATCTTTAAAATTATGAGGAAATTACAAAAAAAAATTATTATATTTTTTCGAATTTTTTTCAAAAAAGTAGCCTTAAACCCTAATTACACGAATTGATTAAGAAAGACCAAAAAAATCGAATTAGGTCACCGTACATAGTCAAAAGACTAATTTACTCTACAACGATATCGTTAGGGCTCATTCAAAAAACCTCTTTCCGATTTTTCCCTTTTTCCCTACAACAATATTGTTAGGGTTCTTTCTGAAAAAATAGGCCCTTTGCAAATTTTTCTCTCTTTTTCCTTGGTTTTTATTTTATAATTTTCTTCATAGTTCTCAATTCAATGTTTGATGTACGACATCATAGAGAGAGCCTCTGAACTAAGTCCTAGTTGTGGATGAAAGACAGCGGATAAACCTCTTCTGCCACTAACACCAAAATGCATACTAATAATTTATTCCATAGACCTTGTAGGTTGTACCCACAACTCTAGCTAAGTTTTCTTCCATTATGAGAGTACTCTGAATCTAGATATCTTTTTTCAATTGATGATGATCTTAAGGGAGATAATGCATTTGATATGTACATAGAGACAATAGATTTTGGAAAAGAAATGGAAAACGAAAATGGGAAAGGGAGAGGTTTTGAGTCACAAAGAGCAAAAGGGGAGAGGCGAGAGAAGATAATCGGTTTCTTTTTTCTAGACAAGAAACGAAGATAGGGCAAACGATATTGTTTGGAGAAGAAGAGGGGAAAAGCTTTTACGATGAGTCCTAACAATATCGTTTGGGGAAGAAAACTCTATTAAATGTTATTTTTAAAATGAGCCCTAACGATATCGTTCTAGGGCAAATTAGTCTTTTGGTTGGATACAATACCTTGGATGTTTTGGGGTCTTTCTTAATCAATTTGTGTAATTATGGTTTTTGACTATTTTTTCATATAAATTTCTTTTTTAATTTTTTTGTTGTTTTCAAAAATAAAATAGAAAAAAACTTTTAGTTTTTAAATTAGATCTTTCAATTAAAGCACCTTTGGATAACTGAGAGGAACCTTTCGTTCAGCTAGAACCAAGCTATTCCAAAGAGGATTTCTTAAGCAGAATTCCAAGTTTGGCAAATAAAGAGGAATCATAGCATCTATACTATATATAATCCAAAAGTTATAGTTTTTTTTATTACAAATTTCTCATAATCCATGAAAAATCAAGGAGCTTTCACTCCCTAGCCGTTTTTGGTTCTCTAGAGAATTTGAACGGTTCAGGTTGTGCAAATGGATCTCACAAAAATAAAAAATTGATACCTTAGGGTCTGAACTTTTTCACAAATATCTCAAAATCCTTGAAGGGTCTACGGTTGAAAATTAACTCTCCTTATATGTGCTTTGTCTTTTGGAAATGACGTATGAGTTGGATAATAGTTTTAGAGCCCATGGGAATAAAAAATATAAAAAAAAAAATGAATTGCCAAGAAATACCTTTTTTGCATTGCGGCGGATCAATAATAAGGAGTTTTTGCCATTTTCTCATCATCCATGATAAATCACGTATCCAAATTTGACTTTTTAGCCGTTTTAGGCCTTCTAAAGAGAAGTAACTATTTAGATTTTTCAACAAAGTGTCCCATAAAAGTCTAGAAATTGTGATCCAACGGTCGAGAGCTTTTTTGCAAATATCTTAAAATATGTGATGAATCAACGCTGATATTTGATCTCCTTGCCGTTTTGAACCTTTTAAACATTATTACCAATTCAGATCTTCATTGAGTGACATTATAAAGCAAGGTTCCAATAATAATAAAGAAAAAAAGGGCGACCTCTTTGTTGCCGTTTTTTACACTACCCCAACACTTTTACGTGCATCGGTTGATTTGCAAAACCATTAGAAACATAACCCACCAACCCAATGTGAAACCCAACGCACTAACTAAAGGGTTCAGATTTGACCAAATTAACCCCTGGGTATGGTTATCATTTCCCGACGTGCGAAAAAATTTTGTTGCCGGGAAACAAAAGTCCTCTCTAGTAAGGAAGAAGAGGGCCCTCGAGGGTTTTATTTTCCGCACAAAGTTTCTACACCAAACATCCCAAAGTTAAATTTTATGCAGTAAAAACGTGAAATTTTCGATGAAAAATGATCACTCAAACATGCTTTAAACATGGAGAAGATTCAAACCAGTGACATAGGACCATTGATGTGCTAACTTTAGAAAAATTTAATATAAAAATTTAGCAGCTTGACCTTTTTAAAGAACAAATACAAGTTGCACAGTTAAAATTTTAGCAGCTTGAGTTGATCCCAACCTGTATCTGACCATTTTTAAAATGAGTTTAAGGACTCCAAACCACACCTGATGTGAGTCAAGTGACCCAACCCACAGCAGATCAACCTATTATTATAACTTTCAATTCCCTCCAATTGATTTTGACTCATCTAATTTACCAATTTAATTTAGTTTGACCTTGGGTCGGGGTAAATTAGGTTGGGCCAGAGATAATGCACACTATTTTTAATGACATGGCAAAAATTAATCTTAGTATGTGCCGAGACTTGAACTCAGGACAATATGAACTTCAAAGGAGCAACCCTTCCACTGCACCACCGAGCATCTTTTTGTTAATAGTTATCAACAAAAATTTAAAATTAGTTAATGAGGAAGGGACCCGGCCCCACTTTGGAATATTGAACGGGAGTTATCTATGAGGTATTTATAAAAATAATTATATTTTTAAAATATTGACCCCTATAAATACTATTGTTATTATTTTCATACTTAAGCATTGTACTTTAAGCATAGATGATCAAACTTTAATGAAGAAGGAAACCCAGGCCCACTTTGGAATATTGACAGAAAGTTGGAATTTATCTACGAGTTATTTATAAAAATAACTATATTTTTTAAATATTGTCCTCTATAAATACCGTTGTTATTATTTTCATACTTATGCATTGTACTTTAAGCATAGATGATCAAACTTTTGAAATAACTATTTATATGATTTCCCATGTAGTCATTAATTTTCTATGACATCCATTTTACAATAAAATTAAACTCAAATTAACATATGATATATGGAATTGATCAACAAAAATAATAAGTTTCATAATTAATAAGAAAATGATAATTTTATTGAAAAAAGAAAAACTTGCGGCAACAACGTGGAGCTAAAGAGGAGGCGGGAAACTTTTCATGTAACTGATGTGCTACCATGCACGCTTGCCGAGGAAGAAAGGGTGGAGTCTGATTTTTTTTCTTTTTTTTGTGTGTGGCTTTAACTTTTATAAATCGTGATGTAAATGGAGTGGAATACTAAGATTGACCCTATATACTAAAAGCCATAATCATTAACACAAATATCCTTGTTATTTATGAGATACCTCAAATTGACCTAATTCTGGGCTATTTCCACGGTTAAATTGATTCTCTGATAAAAACATACAAAATACTGGAGTTTTCTAAATAAAGTTTTTTTGTGACTTGGACTCTCCATCATGCCTTTTGTCTATTGAGAAACTCTCAATATCATTCTATTTCTATCAAGGCAATAGCATTTGAGTGTTAATGGGTCCCAGTGTCTAAGTGCCACTAATCTAAGGAATTTTGATATTTTTATTTGTTCTGATTATATGATTTTTTTTCTTTTTTTTTTTTCAGAATGTGAAATGCCGATTTCTGGGTTGTCTGGTTTCTTTTTTATCTATTGATTTTGATTGTACACTTTCTTTTAAGAATGCGGAACTAATGGTAAAAAGAATCTCCAATAATATTGGTCCATCTAAATAAATAATTAAGCCCATTCTTATTATCATCATTTTCTACTTTCTCCAATATAATTCTGTTTCTTTATGTTAACAAGAGAACTTTCATCTTTTCCATTCATTTACTTTTAAGTTCATTGTATTTTTTTAGAGCAGCTTCAATAATTTTTTTGTTTCTTTGTGTCTCTTTTTAATACCGTCTCATTTGCATGCTTAGTTTAGATCAGTGTTCAACCCATTTTAAAATGTGAGCATCTTGAGGCAATTGGTGAAATTATTAAATATTTCAATTTGAGAGGTAAACCTTTTTTAATTCATTTACTTTTAAGTTCATCAAATTTTATTTGAGTAATTTTAATTATGTCTTTTTAATATGATCTATACGAAAGAATCATCATTTTAAAATTTCTATAGCTTTGCAATATTTTTATAGTTTGAATTTGTATGGTGTTTATAGATTGTGAGTTTATATTTTCTCCTTTTTTGTTTCAACTTTTGGATATTGGGTTCTCCTTGGTTTTTTTTCTTTTAAATCACTTTTTATCGTGGGATGTTCTGTGAATTCTCATTTTTCTGTTGTATTTTTTTTTATATTTTTTTAATACTTATCATTACGAGTTAATTATTTATTTTACTTCCATTGGGTTCTCTTTGGTTTTTTTTTCTTTTAAATCACTTTTTATCATGGGATTTTCTGTGAATTCTCATTTTTCTGTTGTATTTTTTTTTAATTTTTTTAATATTTATCATTATGAGTTAATTATTTATTTTACTTCCATTGGGTTCTTTAAGTTCTCTTTGTGAGATCTTTTTATAGATCTTTCTTATTTCTTTTGTGGCTTCAAATTTCCATTTTTGAGTATTAGATTATCATAAGTTAGTTTGGTTCTTCTAAATTTCTTTTATCATTGTATTGTCTATGGATTTTTATTTATACATATTTTTATAGCCTTTTTAATAAAATTTAATTCTTTTTATTTTGTATTTCTTTTATTATAATTTCTCACTTGTGATGGTTTAATGAATTTGTGGGTTCTTTTATCTTTGCCTTTTTGTGCTCTATTTTCGAGTTTTTTTATTCCCATGATTGTTTGATTCTTTTAAATTGCTTATGTTATTGAGTTGATTATGGATTTTCATTTTTATGTTTTATTTCTATGTGTCTTTCAAATATTATCGGATTTTATTCTTAGTTTATATTGTTTGTTTGTTTTGATTTTGTGTTTTCATTTTCTTGATAATTAATCTTCAATTTTTATGGGCTTATGGTTTTTTTTTATAAATTATATGGTATTAGGTATTGAATTCTTATGGACTTTTTTTTTCCTCTTTCTCAGACTAAAACCTTTTGCATCTAATTTTAAAGAAACTAATCATAAAGTTTTTTTTTAATTAATTTTAATATTTTGATTATATTGCTAGTGCTAAGCACGGGTATATTTTTCTAGTTTAAATTGACACAACATTTATGAGCTAAAAGACCATGCTCAATCAATTTCAAACAATAAGGTTAGATATGAACTTGGCCAAAACAAGACTCGCTTTTTTTCTTTTTTTTTTTAACCCAACCAAGGAGGGTGGGACCTAAGAGAGAGCCTACACACAACCCACACAAGCATGGAAGGAGGGAGGATCTTTGATAAAGAAGAGAAATATATAGGAGTGTGTTTATGCATTTTTATTTGAGCTTTTTGTATATACCCCCCTAGGGTTTATAGGATATGTAAATAGGCCCTTGAGGCTTTAGTATTTGCAAATAGGGCCCTATATTTTCATTTTAATACCTTATGTGTCTCCAAAATCAATAGTCTTCTAACCACCCTAGGTTTTTAGAGAGAAATGACATTTTGTCCTTCTCTTTTATCCTTATATGCATAACTTAAAAAGTTTGGAGTCAATTTTTTTTATAAAGCATGTAACATTAACAATTACACTTAGTGAGAGAGAATAACCCTACATAAATACACCTTTTTTTATAAATACATGGATCATTTTATAAAATCCAATCATGACAACAATCAACACCTGTACTTATAACTAGTTATAATTTATCTAGTCCATACATGACCCACCGTTGGATTGATGAAAGTTTTAAAATACATAATTATGCTTCATGTGTAGGGGGTGTAAAAGAAATATTGGGGGAATGGGCAAATGTAAAAAAAATATTAATTTTTAGAATTTACGAGGGGGTGGTGTTTGGCTCTATGTAAAAGAAATACTGGGGGAAGGGGCAAATGTAAAAAACTATATTACTTTTTAGAATTTGCAAGGTGAGAAGAGAATTTTAAATTTTTTTCAGATGTGGGTGGGGGATTCAGTCCCCAGGCCCTTGTACAAGGGTCCACCCCTAGTCATGTGCATGAGAGAGTTATTAAGAGAAACCATTGGGACTTGAGATAAAATAATTGATATAAGGGCAAAGTTGTCATTTATTTAAAAATCCAAAATAAATCTCATAATGGCTGCCCATTTTTGTTAAGAATATTGATTTTAGGGACATGAAAGGTATTAAAAAGAAAAAGCAGGGGCCTATTTACAAATACTAAAATCTCAGGGGTCTATTTACAAATCCTACAAACGTTAGGGGGGTACATACAAAAAGCTCTTTTTATTTCGTGCCATTTTGTCTCTCCTCAACTTTCTCCACTGTTTGAGAACTTTAGATAATAACAAGGGTATTCTTATCTTAATAAGGGTATTATTGACCTTTTATTTTCCTAAAAGATAGAATCTTATTGTTATCTTTCTCTGCAATGTCATCAGTCTCATCATCTCTTCCATTACCAATGTCTCATTGCACATCCAACTATATTTAGAGAGTATTTAATGAAGCTCTTTCGTGGAGCCCACTTAATAAAATTAAAGGCCCAAAATGTGGGTCATTTTATGCTGATGCTCTTGAGTGGGGCTTAATTTGGAAAAACATTAACCCATAACAGAAATGCACTAACTCTCTATGAAAAACAAATAACTCAATATGATTTGGGCTCAAGTCAAATTGATCTATATGAAAAGGCTGAATTTGTTTATTAGAATTTTATGGTATATATATATTTTAAAAGTTGGCAATCTTAAGCTAGGTCATTTGAGTGAAATTTGATAAGGTCTATATACTATATGAGAAGGTTGTTTTTCAACAATTTTGATGTTTTTCAACAATTGATCTATAAGTGGGCCTATTGTCGTGGAACTTTTCTATCATGTTTATTTTTTACTTTTTATTTTCTCTTTTTATATCTACTGTATAGAGGGCATCCAAAGATTTTGAAATCATCCTAGCTCTTGATTTAACAACTTTAATTTAATAATAATTTATCTCTTTTTTTATGAGATCCAATCAAATAGTGGGTAAAGGATCCATGAACATCAAAACTTGGCATGGTGCCAAATCAAGGTGAGTATATAAATATGAAAGGAGCTAAATTGATCAAAGGCAAATGGAAAGAGGTGACGTACCCGGAGTTTAGGCTTGTCAATTTAGCCCGTTGAAATGGGTACTCGGCCCGGCCCGATTCGTCCCAAGCCTGAAAACACAGGGCTTTTGAAAAAATTTGAGCCAATGGGCTAAGCTTAGACAATTATTTGAAAATCCGCCCAAAATGGGTCTGTGAATGGGCAGAGCATGCCCGGCCCGCCCGTACGCAATATAATTTTACTAATTTCAATCGAAGTTAAATAGTTCCGATCTCTGTCCTCAACTTCAATCTTGTGATTATAGATTTACATGATCTATTCCTGGTGGCTATTAATTCTATTGAGAATTGCCTTTGTTTTTTTTTTTTTCTTTTTTTCTTTTTTCTTTTTATCTTAGAGAGTAGTATTACTTTTATTCATGCAAGTGATATTTCAATTGAAGTTAAATAGTGCCAATCTCCGTCCTCAACTTCAATCAATACAGCTATTTTATTCTCGGGACTCGCTAAACTTGCATGATATAAAAGAAGAAAAGAGGCACCAAAATAGAGCAAAAGAAGATCTCAAACAACCAAAGAGACCATTTATAAGCCTTGTAGTTGTATACCAATGCAATCAAGCAAACTTGGGACCCATACAAATTGTTCTGAGTTTTGACAACTCCCTCCAAGTCAGTGGCAGACCTACATGTTAAGATGCCGGTGCAACGGCACCCACGAGATTCGAGAAGTTTTTTAAATGACATCTTAATTTTTTTTAATTTTATTATTTAACTTCTTAATTTCACCATTGCCCGCACCACTCAAATGAAAATCTTGCGTCCACCACTGCTCCAAGTGGCTATGTTCACAGACTCAAAAACCCATTGACTAAGTGTTTAATGCATATAACTAATAATGGATAAGATTTTGCTAATCAAATCATCAGTTATGTTTCATAGTTTTTGTCTCATGAGATGTTGTTTCAGGATATGTTATATATATACATATATATATATATATTTTATGACAATCATATTATATAGATAAAAGTTTTTGTCAACACACATGCCAAGTGAATGTTTTCAACTCCGTCATGTTGCTTATTGCATTGCATTGTTGGTCCCAAGCCAGGAAAAAAGGAGGAGGGTTTAAAGGCCGGCTGCCACTAGATGTCCGGTAATAGTATATGAATTATTAGAGAATATTTAGCTTATGTTCAATATCATGAGAAGTCCGATACAGGACGGGGTTTTAAGTAGGCCCCGTTCAATTTAGAGCCAGGATTGGACAACCCTTGGTAGGCTTGTCCAATTTTTGAGACGAGATTGGACAACCCAAGCCTAAGCCCAGCCTCGGCTAGGCCCATTGCCAGTCTAACCGGATCTCGAATCCTGAGCAACCAGGTGAGAACTGCCACCACAACTAGTGATGAAAATGGGCTGACATGGCCCAGGTTTTACTCAATGTTGAGGTCAATGTCCACCCTCACTCCTAAGCGGTCATAATTGTGGTCGAGCCATCGCCCTCACCCTCACCATAAAACTATTGTTGTGCCGTTTCCTATCACCAATTGATTTTGGGATAAGTGGTACCTCAATAGGGTGTAAGATCCTACACTCAGCCCAGTCGTGCTTGGGCCGGGCCGTGCTGTGCCTAGGTTAGCTGGGGTTCAGCCTAGCACGGCCTTGAGGCATGGCTGGGGTCGTGCCTATGCCTGTCCTCAGGCTGGGCCGGGCCGAGCTAGCTACGGGCTTTCTGTTGTTGTTTTCATTTAATTATTCATCTTCTCCACTATCCTCACATGCTTCAACCTTTTTGCAATGTGCATCAGGCAACAACCAGCCGTGCAACTGGAAAAGGAAGAAAAGACAAGTGCTTTTGTGTAAAAAAAAAAAAAAAAAAGCCAATTATTAACGAGTGCCCTGTGTAAGGAAAAAAACATAAAAGCAACTACTGAGAAGTGCACCACGCCCAGAGGTGCACCACCATGCCAGGTCGTGGCCCGTGGCCCGTGGCTCAGCACGGCCCATGCCTAGGATGGGTTGGTGGGTCATATATAACAATTATTTATTTTGGGTTGGCTTCAGGTCAGGTATCGCCATGCCCAGTAGACTGAACCACTTAAGGTTAGAAACAAAAGAAAAAAAGAAAAAAGAAAAAAAAAAACAAACAAACCCTGTCCTTCATAGTGCTTAAGTGGGCCAAAACTTCCTTTTCTCAACCTGGTCATGTGTTTCAAAACGCGATTTACTGCCTTCGGATTTTGTGTTTCATGGCTGAGCTCTGCTTATGGGTTTTAATTATCTTTCGCGATACGTGCCTCTTGACATTGATTATAAGGGGCAGCAGTGGAATAGAGGCGTGATTAATCCTATATATATATATAAATTTAGGCAACATACAACACCAAATCAAAGTGGCGCAGCGGAAGCGTGGTGGGCCCATAACCCACAGGTCCCAGGATCGAAACCTGGCTTTGATATAAGGGCTTCTGGACCACTCTTTTTTTCTCCACTTCTGTTTTACGATTTTAGTTACTTTGGATAAAGATGCCGCATGATATTCATTACTGTACCTACGATTTTAGTTACTTTGGATAAAGATGCCGCATGATATTGATTACAGGTATATGGGAGGAGCTTACTCCTTTGTTTTCAGTACAACTAGTAAAACCCCTTGCTACGCACTGAACCAAGAAATGCATAGATTTAAATGAATTAATTTTATTAATTAGTAAATTTTCTAGTCCTTCTTTTTGTTGCTAATTTGATCTTTATGTGTTTTCTCAGATGTTTTGTTCTTTACGTAAAGTGTAAATAGAGTTTGATGAAGCCCGAGCAAGTGTAAAAAAATAAAATAAAAGATATATTCTGGCCTGATTTAGGCTTGTAATTCAGGCCTAATCTTGGCCTTTTTTTGACCAATAAATTTAAACTGGTTTAGAATTATAAGTATGGACTAATTCTGGACTGACTTAAATCTGTAATTTTTTCCTAATTTGGACTACCATTCTGGCCTAAGTTAGACTTAGAATTCTGGCCTGAATTTTTACCCCAAATCTGGCTTGAAGTATACCAAATATTTTACCTTGAATTAGATCCAAATCTGGCTAGATTTAGACCAAAGATTTTTAGCCAATCCACTGTAACTAAATTCTATTTGTAGCTAAACTCTGGAGTAACTTTAAGTCTATTCACAGATCTGATTTTTAGCATTTTCATAGTATTTTGCTGAGCCAGTTCTCAGTCCATTTAGGACTCTCTTCTATTATGTGTTTCAGCCCACCACATCTATCTATTTGGGGTGGTTTTTGACCCAATTATAGCTCTAGACTCGACCAAACTCTCAACCAATTTGCTGTCGAAATCTGGCTGTAACCCAGCCCCATTAAAATTATGCACAAAAACACATTTTTCCTCCCTCTCTCTTTTTTATTTTTTCATTTAGTCACATCTTTTACGTATGACCAATAATGACCGGGCCTAATATTAGGCTCGGGTCTGTAATTCATCATAGGCTTGCAGTTAGACCTAGTACTAAAATTTTCAAGTTGTTCAAGTTGGCAATGCATTAAATTCTATGTCATTTTTGGTTTATGAACAATAATTAATTCATTTTGGTTTATGATAGCCCCACTTGGGACTAGCCTTCTTATTACTTCTTCATACATTTTTTTTCCTATTTTGTGTATTTGGATAAGGAGATTGGAGAGAGAGCAGTTCCAAAGTCAGTTAGAGAGAGCAGTTCCAAAGATGGTAGTGGAGAGAGATGATAGTGGAGAGAGAGGAGATTGAAGAGACTAGAGAAAGAGGGGAGTGGAGGGTAGATACAGATTTTGATAGCTGTCATCATCTACTCTCTAATTTTAGTATTTGAAATTTGGAGGAAATAGAGATATAGATTCTTCCTTTTTTTTTTTTTCTTGTTTTTTGTTGATCCTACAATATGACACTAATGTTCCATATTGATTTTTTTTTCATTCTAGACCCTTGAAGTATACCTTCAAATGTGATTTTAATGTAGATTTTTTTTTTGTTTATTCTTCAAGTGTGGAATCTTTTTGTCTTGCTTAATTTCTTTTCTCCTAATTTTTGGCTCGGGTCATTAATTTTAGGAATTTTATTTTTTTATGTTCATTTTTGGAGATGGGCCCATATATTTTACATTATTACTCATTGTGGTGTTTTTTAGTCCTCTCCCTCCCTTTTTTCTTTATCCTCAATTTATTTTTGTTCACCAGATCATTGATGTCTTCATCACTTTCTTTTTCTTTTTATTCTTCTATCTTCATTTTTTTCTGTGGACCTTACAACTTGACATTAATGTTTCATATTATTATTATTATTATTATTATTATTATTATTATTTTGTTATAGAACCTTGAAAGACACCTTCAAATGTCATTTTAATGTAGTCTTTTTTTGTGTTTATTATTTAAGTTTGGAATCTTTTGTCTTGCTTAATTTTTTATTTTTTTTCTCTTGGTTTTTCGCCCCGGTCATTTAAGTTTTCAATAATTTCCTATTTTTTATGTTCATTTTTGGGGATCATTTTTTAAAATTATTTTTGTGCTTCTCTCTTCTCCTTTGGATTTCTCACTTTCTCCTTTGGTAAACGCTCAAGCAGTTAAAGGAATAAGAAGTGCTCGGCTAGAAAAAGAAATGATGAGAAGTGGGAATGGATCATATTTTTTATGAGGCTGCCACGTAGGAGAGAGAATGAATGAGGATAGAGGGATAAGAGTTTGAAGGCTCGTGGGTAATCAAAGAACAACCACATTCCTTTAGATATATAGATGAGTCCAAGCTCATGGTATTTATACTCGAAAAGTTTCAATCGAATGGGTATATATTTCTTGTTTATTTGTGACTGTGCACAAATGTAGATAGGAGTTTCTTTAATTCAAGTAAACAGAATATAGAGATACATGATCCTGATAATGAAGCGATAGTATTCGATATTTGCGGATGAGCAACATCCAAACTCGCCAGCTTTCTTAGACCATTGGTTTAAAATTCTTTTAATTTGTTTTATTACAAACATTAATACTTCAGTTGAATTTGTTTGGTTTTATTGGATTGATTCATAATTATTTGGATTCAGACATTTTAATTAAATAAGTTGAATTATTTAGGCAAATGCTCAATTTAATATGCATTTATTGAGTTGACCTATGTGTCTGAATATGATATTATTGCTCACAACGCCGAATCTTATTATATGATCTTATTGCTGACAGCCCACCCACCCCACGTTACGAATCCCAAACCCCAGCACGCCCCAACCCACCCAGTTATTTTTTGTTTTGTGAAGCCAGTGAAAATCATTTGCTAGCCAGCTTTAGTTGTCTACACTTCTTTTATGGAAAGCTAATTCATTTTTTGACAAAAGACATGCATGTTTCCTTTGATTGGTTATGCAAATTGCCTTCGTGCTGGTTTGTCATGTTTTATCATCAAATGCTAGTTTGTCATATTTTGTCATCAAGTGAATCAACACTAATATGTCTTTGTGAAGAAGAATCATGGGTCAATCCACAAGAGAACTTGCAACTACTGAGTGCCTTTCATATACCTGGAATGCCTTATTTTCCAGGTGAGGAAGATTTATTGATGAGACTGCTTCCTACTGATCTTGCACTGTGTTTCGAATGCGGAAACCAATAAAATATCATTCAGACTTCAATCTATATATTTTGCTCAAATCTATTAGTGGTTATTGTGTTGTCATGGCTTCCAATTATATTGCTGCATAGAGATAAAATCAAATAGTAACTTATTTCAAGATTAGGGTAGATCCTAAGTAGGCCACATATACAGAAACAGAAACGTGCCAAAATAATACATTATTTAGAATTTGTGCATTCCCTTTGATAATAGGGGTGTGACACTGAGCAACGCACAATGCATGAGAGTCGACCATTGGCAACTAACAAAAAGAATTGTCTCCATCATTTCTTCTTCTTCTTCTTCTTCTTTTTCTTGCAATTAAGGGCACGTTTGGTAACGGGAGAGGAATCCTCTCTTTGGAGGAATCTTTGGTTCCACCAAATTAGACTTTCTTCTTTAAGGATTTTTGAGGAAGAGGATTTATTGCATTCCACGTTTGGTGAGCATGGAGGAATCAGCGATGATTCCTTTGGATCTAAGTTTGGTAACAAGAGAGGAATCCGAAAAAAAATTAAAAATTAATGTTTGAATCTCTATAAGTTGAATGGGATTGGCTAGAAGGGAAATCTACACTTTCTAAAGTAGTGGGTTGCATTCTAATAATTTTCTAGAAGACAAGACACTAGCGTTCTAGCTCTAGGTTTTACACCTAATCAGGAACTTCGAAGCACTTGATCTTATTATAGAGCACCTACGCTTTGATACTAATTGAAAGTCCGGGATCTGAACTTTGGAGGGAGGGTGAATAGGGTGAGCTACACAAACTATGCCAATTAATCCAATTTTTAACTTCTTTAAACAATATGATACTTGTGATGAACAAAATAATTATGCGGAAGCAAATAAGCAGAACAATGACCACAATAATAGCTACAACACAACCATGTATAGTGGTTGCATCCACTCCCGAGTTGTGTTCATACACCCCACCGGCATTCCACTAACTCAATATTATGGTTTTTAACTAGGCTCAGCAATAACTTCTTACAATGATGTTTTTCAAGGTTTAACAACAACCTATACAATGATGCTTTTTTAGGCTAAGCAACAACCCCTTACAAGCCTAAAGATTTTATCTCTTAGTTGTGTCCAAAATGCACTCAAGGAGATATGGGTTTAGCTCATTACATTGCCTCTAATCATAGGCTGATGTGAAAGTTAAATTATAACTCAAACATACACTTACAAGTAGCTAAGGTAAGTGCTCAATGTGTATGAATGTTTATTTCAGTCAATTTTAAAAGTAATGCTCCTAAATGAATGCTTAAGGCATTTAAAAGTTTAAGCACATAAATTATGATTGAAATAATAATCTAATCACATGTGAGTCAAGATGAACAACTTGAAATGATATATCATTCAAAGTACACAAGTCGTATGTAATTTGAAAACCAAAGAACACATGTGATTTCTGACTTAGATGTTTGCAAAAAAAACTAATATTCTACCTATATGATCAATGTTTGCAAACCTACTCAGTCAATGCTAGAAATTATGCCAAAATGAATTTTAAAAGATTTGAGCAAGCATGGATTTCAAAATCATGGAAACCAAAGCTTATTTTGGAAGGATATACCTATGTAGCTCAACCTTTTTAGCTTTCCATTGTTCTTCTAGCATTCTTAGCTCATTCCACTTGCTTAGACTTCAAAATAGCTCCAAAAATTCAGCCAAAGTCCCTTCCCACAATGTGGAATGAGTTGGAGTATGTAAAGAAAAATCCCAACGGCTAGTTTACTCAGTCGACGTCCTGAGACCCTAGATCAACTGGATCTAACGGTCATACTTCAACAGCTAGTTGATCCGGTCGATTGGATACACTGGCTTGACAGAGGTTCCTTCCAACATTTGAAAAATCTGACTTTTCTATTTGGGAGCTCAAGGCCAAGTGAATCCTTGCTAGGTCTCATGATTCTAAAAGTCCAAGATATGTAAAAAAATCATGATCCTAATTTGCCTGAATAGATCTTACTCAAAAGCTCATGGGCATTCATGAATCAAACAGTCCTTGAAAGTGCATCGAAGTCCGAAAACAACAGAGTAATGATTATGAAAAGCAAATTCACATGCATGACTAATTTTCAGATTTCAAGGTTTTAAATTCAATAAATAAGTGTGTGATCATATGAAAGTGAAAGTGATAGTGCATCCATCAAATTGTAACATGCAAAATCCCTACCACTATCCAGGGAGAAAAACCATGATCTGAAATCATATTGATGAATCCTGAAAAGCGCACATTTTCATACACATTTTGGACTATTTTCAGGGCTTATTGATATTAAAGAGCTTCATTTAGTGTCAAATCATGTTTTTATGCATTTAGGATTCATTATAGTGCATTCATGCATAATTTGCTTGAAAATCACACTTTTGCATAAATTTATGAAACTTGCCATTCTTTGGAATCTATTTTTGGAAAGTCGGTTATTTTAAGTGCATCAAGTAGGGTCTCATGCATAATCCATTCAGATTCCTCACATGTGATTATTGTTGAATTTGTTTGTTTCAATTTGTGTAGGAGAAATCAAGAATGAAACCTACATTGGTGAAATTTGAGAGAGATCAAGGGTAGGACAGTTTTCGTGAACGACTCACATATCTTGGTATTTTTGGAGACTTTGAAAAGTCAACAATGGAAAGCTAGATTTGGAATTTCAAAATCAAGAGAGGAAACTTCAGATTTGGTAAGATCTAATGCTTACTAAGTTTGAAATTCAAAAATCAAGAAAGAAATTCAAGAAAGGAAAGTGTACTAGAAGAGTTGACTAGTCAATTAAAGAAGCTTGGAAGCAAGCAAAAGATGGAAGGGGAGTAAAAAAAAAAGGAAAGAAAGATCCCAAGATCCCTTTGGACGTCCACATGGCGCCCTAATTTCGAATACCTAAGTTACTGCTAAGGTACTCAAATTTGGCGAGCTACTTCCCGGAAAATCTGAGAACTTCCAAGATCGTAGTCTATAGTGAGGTCAAAATTTTAAAACTTTTTGAACAATAATAAGATCAACAGCTATATTGCGGAAGCATGAGTAAAAATAGCGGAAGCAATGAGTATCAAGTAAATGAGTCAAATATAACTGGGCAGAAGTCCAACAAATCTCAAAGTATAATAATCAAGAGTTTATACAAAACTGCCTATCTACCCACTCACTACAAGAGACTCTTAAAAACCCAAAAAGATCTGCACTCATTCCCCTTGTGCAGGTGCTCCATCATCCGGCTCGACCACCTGGTCAGTCGGCCCCCACCCGTAGTCACCTACTACAGGCACCTCATAGTACGCATCGTCCGCGGGCTCATAGTCGGGACTTAAGCACAAAAGATGAGTCAGATCTAAGAAACTAACAAGGCACTATATGCAGATAACACATGATGTATACAACAAAAGAGAATAGAGACGTGTATGTAATCCATAAGAGTAACATAGATACGCGATCTAGGCAATTGAGCAGTAATTTACAGTTTAGAATTAGGAATGTAAAGTAATCTAATCTAATCAGATAACAAATGACACATTCACACAAGCTGGATATATCGCGGGATATTATGTCGCGGCCCTCCCATACTGTAAACATCCCATGCTGTAAACAGCTGTGGTGGGGAAAGGGTAAAATAATCATGCAAGGGATAACAGCCCTGCTGATAACAATATACATAAATATAACACCGATCACACCCCTTTATCTCACCGATCACACCCTTTTATTAGATCAGATCGGACCTGGTATCACACCATCCGTCTAATCACAGCTCATCATGATAGCTCTAGCCGAAACCAATATAGCTCCTACCAGAGATGATCAGTCAACTGGCTGAGCTTAGATCAACTCAGTGAGTGTTTAGTGCCGACCCAGGGAACAAGTACAAGTCTGTGTCTGTTTAAGCTTATCTTGTGTGAGCAAGGTCCTAACCAAGTCTCTAAGAGGTTAGAGTACGATATCATGGAACACCGTCCAATATTTAAGTCTAAGACCAACATTATTGGATCTACTCCGAGGCCCACAACCATGGCCTGAGTCAATATAAGTACAATGCCATGTTCATTCCACAAGTAATCATCAGCCAACAATCCATTAAAACTAACCTCTCCATTTTAGGATTCCACATACCCAATCTTAGGCCGTATAAGGGCCCGCCTAGCCATAGACACGGGTTAATTATCTCCAATTACATCCTTGGGTCACCACTAAGTAATCCTAGGTTTGGGTCCTCCAATTCCCATTAATTAACAGGTTCAAAACATTAATAAAGATGAGAGAGAAGAACAGTACATATAATCCTTTAAATCATAGAATCAAGTGGAATAGACAAAGGCCCAATCCTAGGTAATGATCCACTTTTAGTTCATGGCCTCATCATGTAATTGGATCCCTAACTATAGTCTCTGATGTCAAAAAGATAATAAATCTGGTGCTCCTGAAGTTATGGACATCATTGACTACATTTAAGGACCAAATCATTGATGATTCAAATCCCAAAACCCATTTGGTGGACCCCACAAGTCAAGGCCGAGCCACGCCATTGATTCGTGCTTGGCACACTTGATGTAAGCCTATTTGGACGGTCAATGGACCCCACAATTGATCAATCATCAACATAAATGAAATCTGGAAAACTCACTGTTCACAGTGTTCCCGGTCGACATCATCCCCTGGGATGTCGATCGGGTACACTGGATGTTAACCCTTAGGTCGACATCCTGCAGTGTCCCCGATTGACATTGTGGCCATGATGTCAACCGGGTCCACTGGGACCTGGAGTCAAACAACTGGGGGGTTCCTCAGGTTTCGCTGTGTATCCGGTCGACATCATGGCCTTGATGTCGACCGGGTACACAGAATTCTGACCTGTCTGAGAAATCTTAGGTCTCAGTTATCCATGCAGGAATGTGTGTATCCGGTCGACTGGGTACAGGGTCCGGTCAACCGGGTACACTGTCTGTAAAATTCTAAGAACAGATAACTGGGACTTGATTTTCATCATTTTTAGTGTGCCCGGCTGACCGAGCTGCAAGCCGGTCGACCGGGTACACACCCTGAGGTGAAATTTTCAGAATTCTGAGATTTTTCCTTCTCAACCCATTTTTCATCCAATTCATCCCCAATTTCTTCTATTCATCACATAAACATAAATAAACAACAAAACACTTCTATAACCTCCAATCCATCATCCAACCGGGCCATTAATCTTCCAAATGGGAGAATCCATCCATCAAATGACCATCATCCATAAACAAAGCTCAAAAGGAAAGATCTAAACATGCATATCTATCTAATTGAATTGAAATTGCAGAATCAAGAGAAGAAAAGCATGCATCAAGTGAGATTAGCATAGGGTACTTGCCTCAATTCAAATTTTCAAATAGAGTTGAGAAAGAGATGAGAAATCCAAGCTCCTGAAAGTATCAATAGTGCAATTGGGGTGATCTCTAGCTTCTCATTGTGCTGGAATTTGGGGAATTAGGGTTTCTTAGGGAGAAGTAGGGAAGATGAAAGTGAATTAGGGTTTTAGGCTATGCTTGCAATAGTTGGGCTTATATAGATTAGGGTTTAGGACAATTACCAAAAGAGTAGTTTAGTTGTAAATGGAGAATAGATAGGGCCATGGGTAATTAGGTCTTTAGATGAGAATTCTAGAATGTTCTTAACTCATAATGTCCCTCCTATTAATTCTAATATTAGCTAAGTCCTAATCTAATCAAAATCTACTAAATTTACAATAAGCACCTAATATCTATAGAGAATTCTATAAAAGCTAAATTCTAAGACTTATGAACATTAGCAACTATTCTACTAGTTCCTATTAATCAGCATATCAAAGTAGGTAATATCATATTAATAATTATTTAAATTGAATTGAGGGCCCACAAGGGGTGGGGCCTTACATGGGTCCTACACAGCCCATTGCACTACTAATTAGAAGCTTCCATATGTGTACAATTATTTTCAGAATTTTCAGGGACAACAATATTAAAATGGTCATAACTCTTATTTCAGCCATTGGATCGGTGCAATCTACCCACCGTTGAAAAGCTTTTTTCAAGTAGATATCCGTGGAGCCCAAGATTTTGTCAATCAAATCTAAAACGAGGAAGATATGGCCTCTGGAAGTTGGTACTAAAAATTCTACCTGGCATTGCAATTTTGTACTTGAAAATCACAAAAATTTCTCACTCACCTTGCTATTTCTTTGGAGACTTGTTGGCCAAGGAAGGAACTTACAATACAAAGAAGATTGCATGCTACAAACTTGAAACAAAGAATGAAAGGAAGAGAGGAAAAATCTATAAATTGATGGAAGAGGTATCCCTCTCCTCTCATGAAGGAAAAGACCCCATCACTAGTGTAATTCATCCACCATTCTACTCATCGCCTTTCTCTACCATAGCCCATCTCCCTTCAAGAAGGCTTGTCCCAACTTGATGCTTCAACTAGAGAGTTTCCTTTCATCCAAGTATGTTATTGTTTTTCTTGGAATTTTAATTCTGCATCTTTTATGTAAAAACATTGTATATCAGTAAAAGAGTGATTCTTTTTAATTATTCTTTTTCTTATGTGATTAATACTTGAGTTGTGTTTTCTTTGTTGTTGTTCTTGGATTGACAACCCAAAATCTTAAGGGCATGAAATAAGTAATTATGAACACGGTTTGAGAATAAAAAGAAAGAGCACACTTATCACACATTTATTTTTATTGTAATTCCCACACATTTACATTTATTAAAAAAACCACACATTTAATTTCTTGTTAATGCCACACATTTAATTTTATGCAATCCACACATTTAATGTTTTTGCACATCACACATTTAAATTCGAACACTTGTTTCCTTTTCTTCTTATGCTCCTTATGCGATTATGTGAATTTTTATGCATAGTTTATGATTGGGATTAGAGTTCATTGCATATATCTTCATATCATATGGTTAGTGCATGTTTAAGTAGCTGGAAATTGAAGCCTTCAGATCTTTAAGATAGAAATTAAAAATCAGTTTTGATGAACCTATGTTGGACAACCAAACAGCCCACTTCCTGCACAGTTTCAGGAAAACTGCAAAAATAATTTTTTTTTTTCAAAAAGTTCGAAGTGGGTAGACTAGTCAAATCATGATATTTTTTTGTGAAATTTGGAGAAATTGAAGTTCAATATGTGGTTTATCACGTCTCAAAATTTCAGAGCAAAACTATTTCAGGAAGTTTGTGAACCACTGGCTTAAACATGGCATGTTAGGTTGTTTGTGTGCAGAATTTCTGTACAGTTTTAGTTTTTTAGGTTGTGTTTACGTATTCATATCTTCTTTGTTTTAAATCCTTTTTCACTTCCTTTTTTTTTTATTTGATTCATGCATCATTATAGTTTAAATTCTAGCTATTAAACTTAGTTTTAGGTTGCATTAGATTAGGAAAAATCATGCATAAAAACAGCCCAGCATACTAGTTTTTCAGACTTGGATTTTTTTCAGCATCTCATGGCATACATTGCATACTAACTTTCTAACTTAGATTTCTTTTTTTTCTAGTTTAGTTTCTTAGTTTTAATTTTGTACTTTTTATTCTTGATGTTCTAACTTGTGTGTTCTTTTGTAGCAAGTTTAGGTTTTAGTTTAGGGTTTTTAGATTTAGGAAGTTTTTTTTTCATTGGATTGTAATTAATTTAATTTTTAGAAAGTATGAATGATAAAGTACTTTTCTAGTTTTTCTTTAGGCTAGATTTAGATTTCTAATTTAGGGCATGTATAAGTTGAAGAGAAACCTTAATTTACATTGCTCCCTGTGGATCGACTTAGTCTCACTAGTTTATTACTACATCGCGGCTCTACACTTGGAGCTTACGATCACATACACTATTGAGTGATTACAAGATATACTCACAGCGCACTTTTCTAGTCATTCCGTTGACCTAAGGACTGTAGTTGTTCTTGCACAACTTCTCCTGTTGCCATGACTTCCCTGCCGCACACCGCTCCCTGTACTTGATTTAGCAACACCTTGAGAATCAAGATGATCAAATCTTCTTTGAGAAGGTAAAAGTAGCAAACCTTCTAGAGCAACTCTGCAGCACAATCTCTCAATAATGGCTCTAAAGAACAAGGAATCTCCCTAAGGATTTTCTCATGTCAAAACAATGAGAGAATCAGAGAATAGCCTTTTGTCTTCCTTAGGGTTGAGAGAAACGCCTTTTATATCGCCTAAGACTCGTGCCTTAGGATTATAACACAAATAGGACTCAAACTTGAAAATTCTAGTTGCAAAAGGAAACAAATCCGTAGCCCATTATGGGGTTTTTAGGATATCTAATCGATCAGGTATGGGGTCTGATCGACTAGGTACATTTTGTCTCCAAAATCTTTTGGTTCTAGCCATGGTTTAAAAAATCAGCCAATGCCGGTTCATATCGGCCGATATGAACCGGTATTGGCCCATATCGCTCCGATATATTGCCGATATATTGGTATCGATATCAGGTGGCAAAAAATCAACAAAATCTCGGTCGATCTTGGCCGAGATGAGTAAAATATCGATATTACCGATATCTCAGCCGATATTTTCAAAATATCGGCCGAGATGTTGTACGGGTCAAAAACCCTAGTTTTTCTTACTTTTTCCCCATCTTCTCCTCTCCTCTCATCTCCTTAGAGTAGCAATAGCCATCCATACTCCATAGCTTATCTTCATCACTATTTCTTGAAGAAAATATTTTATTTGGTAAGAGAAAATCAACTTAACTCCCTTAATTTTACTATTATGTGTTTTTTATTTTTTTTAGACAAAGCATAGAAAATCAATTTGTCATACTCATCAATCTCTCTCTCTAGTTTCCTCTAATTTCTGGTAAACCATGAACCTTTTGATGCCCAAGTGCTTTATGATTTATCTATCTCACTATCATGTTTCAAATTTTAATATGTTATCTTTATGGTCTCGAATTTCACAACTTATTTGATGATTGAGTTAGTATTAAATGATAATTTATTAAATGATAATTGATATATTATCTTTATTTTCTTATATTTAACACTAATAAATTGATCATGAGCATCAATAATGGTTGCATTATATGAAATATTTGAGAAGACAACGAACTGTGACACAGAGATGACTCATAACTCAAGGTGACCGATATTTTGATTTATTGTTGTTACTAATGGAAAAAAAATATTGTTTTCTAGCATTTTTTAATATTCTTTATTTTTTGGATAATTTTGTGATTTTTTTATTAAAAAAAATTCACACCGTGACGGACCGATAACCGCAACCGATACTGATATCATATTGGTTTTTCGGCCTGATCGATACCGCGACCGAAACCGAGATTTTAAACCATGGTTCCAACGCTGATCCCCGGCAACGGCGCCAAAAACTTGATGCGTATTTTCCCGCAGGTATACGGTTGTCTCAAGTAATATAGACTATGGAAGTCCGAATATCGTTCCCATGATGATCGTTATAAGGAAAATAACAATGATCTATGAAAAGGAGTATCAACTTAAATATAACTAACAAATGCAAATGAAAATAACAATGGAAACAAAAAACTAGATAATAACAAGGAAAATAAAAAATGCAAACTAAAAGAAAACTAGAACTAGATAACAAAGAGAAGTTAGTAAAAACAATGAGAACCAACCAAGAGCAATGTTGGTAACAAGTTAGTAACAAAGTTAATGACAAAAGAAAAATAACAAGGTTAATAAGAAAATAACAAGTGAAAATAACAAGTGAAAGATGGAAAATGAGTGGATGGAGATAAAGAAATGTGCTAAAGTATTTTAAAATCAAAGGTGGAATTTATGGTGTAAATAAAGAAATGTAGTGTGAGAATTAAAACAAGTGAATAAGTATGTGAGAATGTGAATAGAATCAAACTAAAGTAAGTAAAATAAGAAACAAGCAATATTAATAGATAATTGAATCATCTAGAATCCACTAAGTGACACTAATCCAACACTTATACTATTCTCTTTTCCCAAAAAACAATACTCAAATCTAATTACAAATAAATGCTTAGATTTGGAAAATATAACTTTAAAGCTCTAAAATAGAAATTAACAATCTACTAGCTAAGATTTTCTTCCCTTCATAAAAGAAAAGATTCCTAATGACTATCTATCAAAAGTAAGCATAAACCATCAAAAGATATTAACTCCTAAGCATGATTTATCATACCTAAGCATAGATAGTAAAAAGAATGCTAATATAGAAACTTAAGCATGGAAAGTTGTACAATGCAATGAAGAAAAATCTATTCTAACATATTAAGCACATAAACAAGGGAACTAAAATAAAGAGCATAAGCAAAAGGGATATGATCAACTTAGCTTCACCTAGAAGATTCAATCAAAGGAATTAGCCACCCATTGGAGAAGATAAAGCTTTCAATTCCATTCAAAATCTTAAATTTTACAAGGCTTTCCTCACTTTCTCTCTACAATTGGCTCTCAATTACATGAATAGTTTAAGTAAAGAGGAGAAGGCTCTCCTTACTTGTGTCTCTAATGTCTAGAGCTCCTTTTTTTATATAGAAACATTTGTCTTGCTCTCTTTTGGTTTCTTTCCAATGTAGGACTTCACAAGAATGGAAATATGAACATATGTATGTGATTCCCGTATTAAAAAACAGTCGCTGGATTGATATACGATTTTGACCCCCGAAACGTCCGAATTGGGAAATATATTGTGAAATATGATTTGAACAAACTTTCCAATGCTTCTGAGATCACCTCAATCAGACACCCGAGTAAAAAGATATGGTCAAAATACAAACCCAGGTCTATCATGTTCCTTCTTATTATTGGCCTAACTTTGTCATTTCTTCATTCAATTGCTTTCCAAACTTATTCTAATTCACTTTAATTCTTGAATCTCAACTTTAATCTTCAAATTAATCTTCAATTAACACCTACAAAAAGAAATTAATATAATTGAGAGTATGGAAGCTATTGGAACTCATATAAATGCATACAAATGATCATCTATAATGGAAAGATATGAGCAAAGATGATGGGGAGGAACTTTATGATTTTTATGCTAAAAATAGTGTTTTAAGTTCTTTTATCTTTGAAAACTTATAAAATAATGCTATAAAAGTGTATCTTTTGCGAACTCATCACACCCCCAAACTTATATTTTGCTAGTCCCGAGCAAAACAAAAGAAAACTAACTATATGTAGAAAATAATAAAAAGTCCTAACTCACTTTCACAGGAATCACGGCTGCACTTAGCTCGTGCAACAAGCCATTTAAACCCTTAAGTTTCCCTCAGTGGACGCGTTTTGTCTCGTGAGGGTTTTCAGCGAATAAATCCCACAAAATTCTTTTTATTGATATCCTCAGGTTTTTAGCAAGCTAATAAAAATCAGAGCAAGTTTAGAACATTATCCAATTGCTAAAAATCTTTCAATGATGCTCAAGTCCCGGAGTGTATTTGAGTGAGTTTAGCCAACACTTGCACAGTTTTGAGTTCTGAGAAAACATAACTTTGATCACCTTTTCAATCCATTCGTTTTGACTTCAGCCTCACAGTCATACTCTCGGAAATAAAATCGCTTAGATTTTCTGACTTATCACTCTTATATGTGAATATTGGTAAGGCAAAAGGACCCACATATCTTTTGAGAACGAAGAATTTTCGAAAAATTTATCTCATGAAAAGAACAACCATTTAACTGAGGGTGAAAATGCTAACTCAACTTCTCACTTGTTTAACATCTTAACTTTTCTTGAAATCCAATAGGTTTTTTATTGGTTGTAATGGGGTTAAGGGAAAGGGTTTGGTAAAAATATGGAAAATGAGGTTTTAGGGTTTTTGAGAAGGTAAGGTCTTAAGTTTTTTTTTTTTTTTTTTGAAGGATTTTTCTTTGATTCGTCTTCATCCCTTTTTTTTTATCATGAATTTCAACTTTCCTCTTCTTCTTCTTTTTTTTTTTTTTTTTTTTTCTTATTTTCTCTTTTTTTTTTTTTTTTTTTCTTTTGAGAACTTTTTCCTTGAATAGATCATATGAAGTATCAACAATACACACTTCCTTCTTTCTTCATCTTTTCCTAACACTTCTCAAAAATAATGGGATGAAGGCTTTTTATTTGGGTGTAAAGGCTTTGGGAATTTTTAATGAGAAATGCATAAAGGATAAATGTTCAAAAAGGGTTACTATGGAAATATTTTTATGGGTAGGTTTTTAATGGCTATAAGGTTTTAATTTTAGATTGCCTATTATCACTTTACTAGGTCTAGAAAGGTGCTCACAAGCTACAAGTCAAGGTTAGTTCGCAATTTTGATGATACCCTCAATGGTTGGAAAAAAAAATAGGCACTAATGAGATACAAGAAATGTGCTGAAAACTACGAGTTTGAGTAGCTCTTCATTCTACTCGGAATTAGTGCAGAAGAGTCCTTACCCTGAAGGAATAGAAATGCTCTAAACTCAGTTGGTTTAGTCTCCACTAGTGATTTGTCAAGGTCACTCAGATGTATCCACTCTTCACTTGGACTATACTCATGTGGCTAAATGTGCAAGAATTTTTCTAAGACTTGACTTTGTGACACTTCTTTTTCAGGATTTGGATAGTATGCTAAACAAAGATTTCAAAACTTATTAACAAGCTAAAATCCTATGGAAAATTTTGGATTTTTTTTTTTTTGGTTTTTTTTAAAATTTTTTTAAACTAAATATTTACAGGCAAATAAATGTGTGCAATGTAGTGCCACACCCCCAAACCTAAACCAAACATTGTCCTCAATGATATGTAATGCGAAATATGAAATGATAAATGGACAAGAAAAAAAAATCGGAACGCCTTACCATGGGGTGATACCAAAAATGAATATTGGGATGCCTACCAACCAGCGCTAAGTTTCACGTTGTAAACCCGATGTGACCCTGAAAATTACTTATGCAACATTCACAGGGTCCTGAAGAAGGGTCTCTTCGACATCCTTGTCCTTAAGTTCTAGAAAAGGTTTTAACCTCTGGCCATGGACTTTAAAAACATTCCCATTCTTGGGGTTCTCAATCTCAACTGCCCCATGAAAATAGATAGTACGTACAATGAAGGGTCCAGTCCAATGGGATCTTAGTTTTCCTGAAAAGAGATGTAGGCGAGAATTATACAGGAAAACTTTCATGCCTGATTCAAAGGATTTCTACTCAATGGATAACATTAGGAGACTGGCTCGGTCTTGAATATCAAATTTCTGCTTGGGTTTAGACTCTTGCGCTAGCAGCTAGCATTGTGGATTTTAGTCGGGCTAGAGCTTAGGCTTACCGGTGTTGCAATTTGGGTCGACTTGAGTTAGGTCAATACTCAGCCCGGCCCGCCCAAGTCGAACAACCACTTGTATGAGGCCAGCCTTAGAAGTGGCATTCGATCACATTGTAGATAGCATATGTGGGCTCAACCTAACCCCAGCCCATATTTTAATCATGTTGGAAATGATAACCCTGCCCAGAGCTTAATTTGGTTAATCTGAACCCTATACAATAGTGATTGTCATGTTGGGTTTCACATTGGGTTGGAGCTTCATCTTGAAATTAGCTGATCGGGTAAAGATTAGGAATTGCCACCCCTACAGTGGCAGTTGCTGATTAAATTCATTAGCGGGTCCACAATTTTAAGTTGAACCACTTAAAGTAAGGACTATCCTTCTAAGGTTTAGCAAAAAAAAAAAAAAAGGTTCCATCCCTTTAGAAGAATACTAGTGGAGAGGTATGCACGTAATGTTCATTCGACTGTCGACTATCAAGTGTTTTGTGCCAACACTAGCTCCATTCTAATCTCCTTGGCAATACCAAATACTCCATACAACCATACACTGAGTTAATTTGAGGAAGTACACAAAAGATATTGAGGGCAACTTGAAAAGGAACAACAAAGAAGTTGATGCATAGGAAAAAGTATACACACAAATTAGCATTTCTCGTTGCCAAATGAAGCTATATGACTAATAAATCCTTTTTGTTACTAATAAGAAAAAATGAAGCCGTATGGACAATAGATATGACTTCATTTATGACATTTACTTATGAAAGTGCAAAGGGAATTACCTATGGCATTTGCTAGGCCCCAAAAGAGAACGCATCTACTTATGTCATTGTAGAAACTATACTTGTGACAATGATACAAGAGAGAGGTATCCGCATCAGGAATAAAGAAGGTGTAATCCTTTCAAACATAGTGAATAAGTAATAACACATTAATTTAGCAGTAATTTGACACTGAATAAAGAATAAATCAATTAATTAATATACATACATGTACAAAATTACAAAGTGGAAAGGAAATTATCTATGGCATTTGCCAATGACAGAAAAACTCTAACTGTAGTTGACTTGGAATAAATTTTCTATTGATGCACAAGATTCTTATTTGTAAGGAACAAAGTTCATACGAAGAAAAAGTAGAGATATGAGAAGAAATATTACCTGCTCATTTATCATTGCCCTGATATGAACCAAACCCAAAACTGGTTAAGTATCTTTCATTATGACTGGTTGATGTTTGGAATCTAAATATCCACAGAAAGTACCTATAGCAAGTATCAGCAACAGCAAAAAGATAAGGACTAAGCTCTCCAAAGGGAGCTCCTTTGTATTGCATCATGTGAATGTCATACAAATGGGACAGCCCTCTAAAAGGATTTACCGCCATTAGAATGTTCCCAGTATATGTCTATTAAAAGTGAGAAACTTTAATTGAATCCCAGTTCTCTTTCCCATAGACAATATGAATATATATTGTTATTCAGGTAAGAGACATACGTATATCTCATTGAGAGCAAAGTGGGAAGATCTAAAAGGGAGAAAGTACAGGTTTTTTGTAAAACTCATTTACAATTTCATTCTCATGACATAATCTCCATACTTATAGATTCATTTGAACTTGGATTCAATAAAACAAAGAATTGAGTTGAAACTAAGGGAAACATCAATGCAAGATTTCAAAAAGGCAGAATTTTAAATAAGTAATTACATTATAGGTGGAAAATTACCTATAGAAAGGGGTTGAAAATGAGTTCTTTCATGTTCTGATACAAGTCTAGGAGAGAAGAAGAATTATGCATATAAACTAACTGGATTAATTGACTTTTCAGGCAGAGGAACTGGTGAGCTATATGAAACAGATATTGGTGAGCTATAGGTAGTGAAAGAAAAGTTTCACATTCAAAGTATTGCATCACTAAATATGTACGCACCAATTCTATACAAAATATAAAGTAAAAGTTAAATATACAAGCCTTGTAGAAGCTGCATCTTTACAAAATATAAAGTAAAAGTTATACATACAAGCCTTGTAGAAATCCTACCATCCAAGCTATTACAAAATGATGATAAAAAGAAATTAGAAAGTGCCCAACATCAGCCATTCAAATTTGCAATTTTGCGGTAATCATTGTCTCCATATGCCATTGGCTTTCATCCTACAAAGCATACAGTCAATGAAAAAAACATATTGTATTCAAAAAACAACCAATCCATAAAAAAACAACATCAAACTTAATAATAAAAGAAATATAAATATTGTAAATTTACCGAAAAAAATACATATGCTGCAACATATGTGAAATTAAATGGAAGGTAACCATTCCAAAAAAAAAGAAACTAAGATCATATAGATTAAAAAAATGAACAGAAATATTATATAAACAAGCCGATTTTTTGGAAGTAAGAATAGCAAAAAAAAACCATCTTAGAAAGTTAATTCATTCGCCATGAGAATAGGAGACATTCGAATAGAAAAAATAGAGATAAAAATGTTTAAATGCTTAGCTTAACTCATAGGCGTTAAAGCTACAGTGTTTATAAATGCAGGTAGCATAACATAGTCATATTATTCAACAAATATAAGGCTTGACTTCAATTTCATTGTGTTTAACATAATCCTAAACTTTACCGAGCAAAAAGAACATAGTCCTAAACTATGTTTTTGTCTGTGAGTTCTCTTGAATTCAACAATCATCTGTTGGATAATGTTGTGAAGTTGTATCATTCATGAATTCCATATCATTCATGAATTCCATCTGGGTCAAGTCTGGTAGATATTTTGGAGCCTTTGGTTAGTCTTCAATGTTGTTGCCTTATTTTTTCCTCTAAGTTATATGGTGTGTTTGACATAAATAGGGATCTAACACAATATCAACTTACTCGTGAGATATCTCAATTACTATACTGGAATTAAGTATTGCAATACCTTTGAGCGCTATTGGATGCTTTTATTATTTATTTTTAATGTTCTATGTCATTGTAAGGAGTGGTGGAAGGTAAATGAAGGATTATGAATAGAGCTACCCAAAATTTTCCTTCGAGTGCCATTAAATCTCCTAACTTATGTCATCACTAACCATTCATTGAACTGAACTGTGCATTAACCTGATATAATGCCATTCCATAATCATTCCACATTGATCTTGAAGAGAAAAAAAAAAGATAGAAATTAGGTGTAACTAATTAAACAATATCATCCAATGAAGACGGAGTTAGTGCTTGGTTCTGCTTTTCAGCCATACAAATACTAATAAGCTCTTGTCTTCCCTAAAGGCAACTGTTTACATATCCCATGCTGTCGACATGGTCTTTCAAAAGTTTTTATGTGAAGAGACCCTTGAGGTTTGACTTCAATTTCCTTGTGTTTAATATAGCCCTAAACTTTACTGAGCAAAAAGAATGTAGTCCTAAACTTCTTTTTTTTTGCTGGGTTGTTGTCATCAATGTGCTTGCCCATTGTGATTCTTTGGTTGTTTGCACTGTAGAACCACTTCAATATTATAATGAAAAAATAGTAGCAACTCTATCGCCATGTGTACCATAGAGAGTTCGAAAGCAAGTTTTAGTTAAATAGCATTTTTAGAAGCCCACTGGGAGAGCAATAGAAGTTACCCTGCTTCCATTGTGAAATCTAGAATGCACTTTTGCTTCACACACCATCACCAACTAACCATGCTATAATGCATAGTGAAAATGCAAACGCTAATAGATATATCTATTTGTTCCATAGATATTATCTCTTTTTTATCCCTTTATGAGCAGTCTTTTGGTTATAGAAGAGAATGTTAGTTATTGCGTCCACATTCCACACTCAGATACCAAGCAACTATTCTATACTGAACAATTGATCTATAAAATAACTTATTATTGAGCAATCTTTGTTTGTATTTAATATGTTCATCTCTTGCCCATCCAAAATGGCTTATATTTAATCTGTGTTTATCTTTTATGATGGGGAACACCTTCCTCAAGCACCTACACTACTAAATGTGGAGGCAATGACTAAGAAACAATACACTGTACTTATGCCTCAAATCTAATTACTTTGGACCTCTATATATGATGATATTATTGAAGAAGATGCCCAAGAAACAAAACTCAACACTAATCCGGTTCAGCAAACTCAATCCAAGATTGGCTCAGTCCGGCAAACTCAATCAAAGATTGATAGCAATCTCAATCAAATATTGACAAACCGAGATGCAACAATCAAGGATTTGCAATCAAGGAAGTCAAAGATGGACAGACAAGAATGCAACAGTCAAGGACAAGTTTAACAAGTTTTCAAATTCTCTCTGTAATATCTTAGATTAGATTCAAATCAGGACAATCTGTAGCCCTGATTTTCTGCATCTCAATTCCTTGGATTTCAATGTAATCTAACCAAATCCACGTTATAAATATATCATCCTCATCTCTTCTCATCAAGAAGAGAAAAGGCCCATTCAAAAGAAAAAATATTTCTAACGTTTTTATGGTATCAGAGCAGTAGTCGGTACTGATCTCACGATCAGCCGAAGTGGTCCTTCATACTCCTTCATTTCCGCAAATCATTTTCGCAAACCGTATCTCAAATCTCACCTCCTTTCTCTGTCTAAACCACTCACCACTAAGGACACCAACTACTCAATGGCATCGTCTTCCATAGCTTCTCCTTCCTTGACATCACCATTCAAATATCCCTACCCAACTACCATCAATGTGGCCAACTTTGTGTCACTAAAGCTTACGCAATCAAACAATCTTTTGTGGAAAACACAGATTATGTCTATTATTGAAAGTCAGGAAGTTGGTGCTTTTATCACTGCAAATATGGAGATTCCAGCAGAAGAAGTTTTATTTGATGACAGCAAGACAACTATCAAGAATCCAGACTTTATGTCATGGGTTCAAACCGACGGACTCAGGAAAGCCTGGATTACAGGCACCCTGTCTGAAGACTTACTCGGCCTAGTTGTGGGTCTAGAGAAATCTACGGATGTATGGCTCGCTCTTGCAGCCGCCTTTGCACAAAACTAGCAAGCTCGTGAGTTCGAACTTCTTTCAAAACTCCAACTTTTGAAGAAGGGTATGTCTTCCCTCTCCGATTATCTTCCTGAACTCAAATCAATATGTGATGAGTTGAATGGCATTGGAAAACCAATCCCTTATCAAAGCAAAGTATTCTGGTTGTTGAATGGGTTAGGACCAGCTATGAGTCCTTCACAACAACCATGCTTAAACCGCCAGTACCTACCTATGATGCTGTCATTCCCTTATTACAAAGTCATGAGCTTCGTAGTAAGGGACATCAAAATCTGTGTCAATCCTTCTATGGCCTTTTATGGCCAGAAAACTAGTGGTGGAAACAAAAAGGGAGAGAACACTTTTTCTTCTAAAGGAAGAGGCTTTCCACAAACTGATCAGAAATCACCACTCTCCCCACCTCATCAGTCACAGAATCAAGATGCAAAGGATAAGCCAAGTGTTCCTTATTCTAACATGAGTGGAAAGACTATTTTGACATGTCAAATATGTCACAAAAGAGGCCATGATGCTCTTAAGTGCTGGCATCAGTTCAATCATGCATATCAAGCTACTGATATTCCTCAAGACTTGGCTACTATCACCCTATCAGACACTTCAGATGCTGCTTGGTTCCCTGATACAGGGGCCACTGCTCATATAACTGACAAACCCGGTATGCTTTTCAATTTAAAGCCTTATCAAGGTTCTGATTCTGTTATGGTTGGAAATGGAGAGCTTTTACCAATTTCACATATTGGAGATGGAAATGTTCATCAAGGGAACACCTCCATTCCTTTGAAAAATGTTCTTTTAGTTCCAAGCATAAAAAGGAGTCTTTTATCTGTTACTCAATTAACTGCTGATTTTCCATGTTATTTTGAGTTTGACAAATCTCAATTCACTATAAAGGATCTGATGACAAAAAGGATCTTAGCATTGGGGAGTAAACGTGACAGGCTCTATGCGCTTGACAACCAAGGAGTTGTAGCACACTTCTTACATCGTTTCAAACGTGCTACAACAGACATATGGCATCAACGACTTGGACACCCTCAAGTGCGCATCGTACAGCATTTGCAGAATCATGGATTTATTAGTATCAATAAATCTAAGTCTTCTCCTATTTGCACTAGTTGTGAAATGAGTAAAAGCGTCAAGCTTCGCTTTTCTGCTTCAAATAATGAGTCCTGTGAACCTCTCTTTAAAACTCACTGTGATCTTTGGGGACCTGCCCCTATCAAGTCTGTGCAAGGTTTTAAACATTATGCTCTTTTTGTGGACGACTTTACTTGGTTCAGTTGGTTATAACCATTAAGACAAAAATCAGAGTTTCTGAATTGCTTTGTTAATTTTCACAAACTTCTGGAAAAACAATTTGACAAGAAAATCAAGATTTTTCAATCGGATGGGGGTGGAGAGTTTTCTAGCAAAGATTTTTAACAACATCTCTTGGATCATGGAATCATGCATCAAGTTTCTTGCCCAGCTACGCCTGAGCAAAATAGTGTAGCTGAGCGTAAACATCATCATGTAATTGAATTGGGACCGGCAATGATGTATCTTGCTGGTATGCCCAAAAAGTATTGGGTTGAGGCTTTTGGGACTGCCATTTATCTTATTAATCGACTTCCAACTCCAAAATTGGAAATGCTCTCCCCAATACAAAAACTGACAAACAAACGGCCTGACTATTCATCTCTTCAAGTGTTTGGGAGCCAGTGTTTTCCATATCTTCAGAATTACACCACAAACAAATTTGATCCACGCTCCTTACCCTGTGTTTTTCTTGGCTACAGTGACAAACATAATTGGTATTGATGCCTATATCCTCCATCAGGGCGACTATACATTTCAAGGCACGTGGTGTTTGAAGAATCACTGTATCCTTTCAAATGCCCTGCTGACTTGTTTGCATCGACACAGGTGGATGGTGAGATATCTACATTCTCAGATTGGGTCGATCCCATTGATTCAATTCCGACAGCTCCTACCCATTCAAATCATATGCAACTCTCACAAATGTTTTCAGGTGATGATGCACTTCCACATGTGTCAAGTGGTACATCAACTTTACCTCAGTTAGGTGCACAAACTGCTACATCTCCACCGTCAAGTGCACCAGTTGCCACATCACAACAAGGATTGACAGAGCTAGACACCTACCCATTAGCTAATGCCACTCCATCCCCAAATCATGTGGCCCAACAGTTGGTTCCTTGCTATCAAAATGTGCCCACAAATGACTTGGCAAGCCCTCATGCTCAGACGGGTCCAATTGCTGCAACTACGCATCCAACTGAAATTACCAACTTACAAGAATCTGACAATGTTTCCCCAACTTCATTACCTCAGAATTCTAATGTTCTTACTACCGGTACCCGACTAGAGTCAGAACCATTAGTTTTTGCCACCAATTCTTCCAATGACAGGAATTCACATTCAATGATTACAAGAAGCAAGGTTGGTGTCTATAAGCCCAACCTAAAATACACCCTCACCGCTACTGTTAATCATATTCCAAGTGAACCTAAATTCGTTAAATCAGCTCTCAAACAGCCAGGTTGGCATGCTGCCATGCTAGAAGAAATTGATGCTCTCAATACTAATCAAACATGGGAACTGGTTCCAGGCTCCCTAACAATGAACATCATTGGGTGTAAATGGGTCTTCAAGACCAAACTTCAAGCTGATGGAAGTGTTGAAAGGCTCAAAGCTCGATTAGTGGCAGAAGGCTACAATCAACAGGAGGGCCGGTATGGATTTTTCTAAAACATTTAGTCCTGTCATCAAACCAAGTAGCATTCGCACTATATTGACAGTTGCCACTGTTAAAAGATGGCCCATTCGTCAACTCAATGTGAAAAACGCTTTCTTAAATGGACACTTGACTGAACAAGTTTTCATGGAACAACCACCTGGATTTATTGATAAAAATCAACCTACACATGTGTTATCTAAAAAGAGCGTTATATGGTCTCAAGCAAGCACCGTGGGCCTGGTTTGATCGGTTTAGTATCTTTCTTCTTCATCATCGATTCATTTGCAGTACAGCTGATTCGTCTTTATTTGTGCGACGAAACACAGAAGGGTTACTTCTTTTATTATTATATGTTGATGCTATTATCCTCACAGGAGATAATTCAGTTATGATGCATTCCTTCATTACTACTTTAAGCAATGAATTTAGGACGAATCATCTTGGACCACTGCATTATTTTCTTCGCATTGAGGTTCATAACAGTCCCTCTGGTCTACATCTTACTCAGTCCAAATACACAAAAGATATGCTTTTTCGATCAGGCATGGATTCATGTAAAAGTGTTGCAACTCCTATGGCCATTCGTACCAAGATCCTCCTTAAAGAAAATGATGATCCATACCCTGATCCGTCACATTATAGAAGTATAGTAGGGGCCCTACAGTATCTCACTTTAACCAAGCCTGACCTATCTTTCTCAGTCAATTCCGCATGTCGATTTATGCAGAACCCAACCATGGATCAATATCAGGCAGTCAAACATATTTTAAGATACGTCAGGGGTACTCTAGACCTGGGAATCCATATTCTTCAAAATAGTTCCCTAGATTTGCATGGATTTTCTAATGCGGATTGGGCTGGATGTGCTTTAACCCAACGCTCCACGACTGGTTATTGCATTCTTTTGGGAGCAAATTGCATTTCATGGAGTGCCAAAAAGCAACCTACAGTTGCGTGGTCTAGCACAGAGTCTGAGTATCGAGCTATGGCATCTACAACTGCTGAACTCATTTGGACTAGCTTTTTACTTTGAGATATTGGAATTCTTCTTCCACGGCCTCTCACTTTGTTCTGTGACAATATCAGTGCCTTGTATATGACTGTGAATCCAGTCTTTCATGCGAGAACTAAACACGTGGAGGTGGACTAACATTTTGTTAGAGAAAAGGTAGCTCCGGGCACTCTGATCACAAGGTTTGTGACTTCTTCTCAACAACTTGCTGACATCTTCACCAAACCCCTAGCCCGTGATGCTTTTCTTCAATTATGCAACAAACTTGGTCTATGGAATGCACCCTAGCCCAGTTTGAGCGAGGTTGTTGAAGAAGATGCCCGAGAACAAAACTCAACATTGATCCGGTCCAGCAAACTCAATCCAAGATTGGCTCAGTCCGGCAAACTCAATCAAAGATTGACAACTATCTCAATCACATATTGACAAACCGAGATGCAACAATCAAGGATTTGCAATCAAGGAAGTCAAAGATGGACAGACAAGAATGCAACAGTCAAGGAGATTCAGTCAAGGACAAGTTTAACAAGTTTTCAAATTCTCTCTGTAATATCTTAGATTAGGGGGTGTTTGGATAAGTGTATAATATAATATCAACAAGTTTAAATATTATGAGATTTCATTATCATAGAATAAAATAGTATCATATTATTATATTGTGTCACTTATGGTGTTTGGCAATCTTTATAGATTTTAATATTCCTTTGAAGTATTTGACAATTTATAAAAAGTCACAAGATGATGTACCAAAAAAAATGGAGAGAATATAATCAATTAACCCAACATGGGACCCACTAATTAGTAATCACACGTGTTAATAATTATGGTAGGACCCATCTATTGTAAAACATATATATATATATATATATAAGATTAAATTTAAATTAGGATATCCAAGCAATGTTCTTTAATTAAGGTGGGTTCACCAAGCATCGGTAACTATACTATAATACATCTAATGGTGATTATCACAAATGGCCCTATCTAGCTTTTTTTTTAATGAGAAATCATAGTGGGGCCCATTTGACGTTGGTAGTAATATTAACACTACGAGAGCTATCAAATAGTGTGACCCATTTAATTATGGTAAAATGATAATTACAATCACACAATTTGATGTTGGTAGTCATATTAACACTAGAAGAGCTATCAAATGGTAGGACCCATTTAATGATGGCAAAATGATAATTACAATCACACAATTCAATCTTGGTAATCATGGGTCCCGACTAATTTTGGTAGTATAGGACCTACCTAATGTTGGTAATCATAGTGAAAGACCTGAGCGTGACATTTATAGGACCCATCTAATATTGATAATTAACAAGGGCTATGTAGTCGTGATATGGCTATAGGACCCCACATTAAATTTGTAAGCACCGTGGGGTCAATCCAATAGTGGGACTCATAAATGTTAAAACTTATAGTGGGCCATTATAATTAATGGTTACTCATGAACTTTCCAATGGTTTTTACTAAAACTCTCCATTCGTATTAGAAGATATTTTTTAAAAGATTATTTTATACAATATATCCTTGAATAATGTAATATGAAGGTTTTTGGAAGAAAGTGAGTTATTGTAAGATACTTTCTAATTTATCCAAACACCTCTTTTTTAGGTGAATAGATTACATTCTAAATAAGTAGAAAATATAACAAAATCTCTTAAAATATCTTGTTTCCAAACACCCCCTTAGATTCAAATCAGGACAATCTGTACCCCTGATTTTCTGCATCTTAATTCCTTGGATTTCAATGTAATCTAACCAAATCCACATTATAAATATATCATCCTCATCTCTTCTCATCAAGAAGAGAAAAGGCCATTCAAAAGACAAAATATTTCTAACGTTTTTAGATATTGTTGTTTGCCTATTTCTTGAGGGCTTTCATGGCTTAAGTGGAGCTATACTGATCTAAGTATATAAGACTACATACAAGGGCAACCCAAGTTATTTTTTGCTGAAGCTTGACTAAGAAACAATACATAGTATTTATGTCTCAAATCTAATTACTTTAGACCTCTATATCTGATGGAATTGTTGTTTGCCTATTTCTTCAAGGCTTTCTTGGCTTAAGTGGAGCTATACTGATCCAAGTATATAAGACTATATACAAGGGTACGCCAAGTTCTTTTTTGCTGATGCTTGCAGTCTCTCCAAGACATTCTTGAAAACAAATTAACCCAAGGCAGAAAGCTCAATACTTGTTTTTCTTGTATGACATAGTTGTTGCATATAATAAAACATATTAGGAGAAGAAAAAACGGTCCTACATGCAAGTTAGGGATGTATTTCTAACTTTCGCAAGAATAAAAACTAAAAGTAACAATGGCTAATGTGATTTCCATCATCATTGTCATTAATAACAGCAACACCTCTTCATCCAAAACAGCAAAGCCTCGTTGCATCAATTATTGAGGAGAAACTCCATTTTTTTAATATGGATATAGATTATTGAGATGAATTGGTATTTGGTAAGGCTAACAAACCCGCACAAGGGTAAATTTCATGGACACCAAATATCTTAAAACATGTTTTGCTTCAGCTAATAGTTTAGATTGAACATACCATTTTTTCTAACTTCTTTATTAGAGGAATATAAACAAACATATGGTAAGCACTCTTTACAAATATCTATACCGATATTTAAAAGAGGAGTTTCTTTTTCTAACTTCTTTAACAGAGGAATATAAAAAAACACATGATAAGCACTCTTTACAAATATCTATACTCTTATTAAAAAAGAGGAGTTTCTTTTTCTAACTTGTTTAACAGAGGAATATAAACAAACACATGGTAAGCACAGTTTACAAATACAGAGAAATATTACAGTAACATAAATAAACAAATAGATGGTTCCCAGCAGATAGGAAAAAGAACTGCATTTACATCTAATTCTCCATTTTTTTCGTTGAGAAAGAGAGGCATTCATGAGAGGACTCCAAATCAAATTAATGCTCACGGTTAAGAAATAGAAGCTCAGAACATGAACATTTCAATCAATGACATGGACTGAAATAAAAAAAAAAAAAAAAAATAGAGTGAGAGAAGGAGGCTTATGAATTACTTTTGTTCAATGGCTTTGTCGTCGATGACTGTATCCTTTTCCTTTTCGGAAGACATGAATTGTAGCAGGAAGAAGGAATTGCATTAAAAGTAGGTTGCAGGCATGTGGCCCCTACCCTCAAACTTATTTGAAGACACCTTGCATGTAAGGGTCCACAAATATGAAAGTTGCATCTTAGGCAACACCCATCGAAAGATCTAAAAGCAGGACACCAAAGCACCATCTAAAGATTGGAAGGTAGCAAGCACCAGGAGCCCAACACTAAACATGAGAAGAAATTCCACTTTTTTAATATGGGTGAAGGAGTCGACGTGTAAAACCTATATAGATATATCCAAAATCATCATCATCACCATCCCCTACATATCCTTTTGCTACTAATAATGATTTCTCATTGCCTCTCTCTCTTAAAAAAAAATAAAAAAATAAATCTTTTTTAAGATATGTTTGGATGTATATGTAGGTGGTATTCTTTCCATTGGAGATTGATTTTAATCTTAAAAATCATCTTAACCCAAATCACCCTACAATGGCGAATAGCGAATTGCGACTTGGGATACATAAAAACAGAATCTTGAATGTAAATAATTGTTGCAAGCTAAGGGCCAACACCACTCCAAGCAAGAATCCTCACAAACACACCCACTATCAGGTCACCATCATAACAATCATTACTAATGAAAAAACATCAGAACAGCAAAGTCATGATTTCCAACAAAAAGCATCAAACATGTAGCAACAACCCCTCTTCTTCTTCATCAATCTGTCTTTTCCCATTCAATTAACCCAATTCCTCTCCCACCAAAACCAACCCTAAATTCTACCAACCGGTTCAACTAAACAAATTCAGCTCCAATTTAAACATATCAACAAAGAAAAAGCTCAAAAGATACTTACAATAGTAACTGTGGGCGGTGAAAACACGACATCCATTTAGATTGAAATGAACTTTATAGATCAGGGAATACCGAATGCCAAGAACCTGAAAAGGGAAGGAAAACAGCTTGGGTTAGAGCCCCTGGCTGCTATGAGCCGAAGGCGCTCCGATGCCTGAGTTAGTTCTAAAAAACTAAGCAGGACGAGGAGGAGGAAGGAGAGGAGAATGAGATGATGTGTTGTGTATTGTGTGTTGCGTACCTCCATGGGGCTGATCCCGCATGTGCATATGTAGACATTCCTCGTTTATTCCCTCTATGAGTAGGGGTAGGTGCGGTGAGGTCCCATCGATCCTTATCCTGACATTCGGCGGTAGGTAAAAAGGGAACATCCCATCTGAACCTTCCATGCCTTCAGTCAGTTGATGTTAAGGGATGATAAAGCTAACTTCTTATCGCCGTAAACGAGCAATCCTATCGTCATAAATGAATGCTCCTATCTGTCAGGGAGCGCCGTACTACTCGGAGGAAGGTGACGACCCACGCTGGCTGCGCTGGAGCAGTGATGAGCTGGCACTCATGCCGAGCTGCACGCTGAGCGGGCACTCCTAGCCGAGCTGCCGAACTGCTGGGTTGTGCTTTATCGAGACCGAGGTGAGGGTCGGCGTATCACCGTGGTTCTTAATCTCGTCATTGCGGTGTTTTTCCCACACAGTAACAATACGTTTGTAAGAAGCTACGAGTACTGTCCCGTTAGAGTCGAGTATGAATCGAGCAGGAGGCTTGGGAATCGAAGAAGGCTCTGATTCAGAATCATTGGCGGTGGCGGCATCTTCCAAATATGTAGCTTTTTTCAGAGCTCTTCTTCTTTCTGGTTCTCTTCTTCGTAGATCCAGTCTGTTGCTTCGCGGCGTAGGCAATGCGACTCCTCTTGTTGTAGGAAAAGGAGAGTGGGATTGGAGAGAAGCTGCAAGATAGGGCAAATAGAGGAGGAGTAGGCTTCGTTTGGTGGTTGAAGAAGAAGAAGGGTTTATATGGAGTAGTAGTGAAAGCTGTGTGGGAAAAACACCGCAATGACGAGATTAAGAACCACGGTGATACGCCGACCCTCACCTCGGTCTCGATAAAGCACAGCCCAGTAGTTCGGCAGCTCGGCATGAGTGCCAGCTCATCATTGCTCCAGCGCGGCCAGCGTGGGCCGTCACCTTCCTCCGAGTAGTACGGCGCGCCTTGATAGATAGGAACATTCATTTATGACGATAGGATTGCTCGTTTACGGCGATAAGAAGTTAGCTTTATCATCCCTTAACATCAACTGACTGAAGGCATGGAAGGTTCGGATGGGATGTTCCCTTTTTACCTACCGCCGAATGTCAGGGTAAGGATCGATGGGACCTCACCCCACCTACCCCTACTCATAGAGGGAATAAACGAGGAATGTCTACATATGCACATGCGGGATCAGCCCCATGGAGGTATGCAACACACAATACACAACACATCGTCTCATTTTCCTCTCCTTCCTCCTCCTCGTCCTGCTTAGTTTTTAGAACTAACTTAGGCATCGGAGCGCCTTCGGCTCACAGCAGCCAGGGGCTCTAACCCAAGCCGTTTTGCTTCCCTTTTCAGGTTCTTGGCTTTCGGTATTCCCTAATCTACAAAGTTCATCTCAATCTAAGTGGGCGTCGTGTTTTCACCGCCTACAGTTTGGCGCCGTCTGTGGGGATTACTGAACAAAAAGCTTTTAAACACCATGCCTCCAAAAACCAGAAATGGTGAAGGACCCTCCAAGGGCAAGGGACGAACCACGCAGCCTGTGCTGATACAAGGCCCACCCCCTCGACAGAGAAGATCAGAAGGAAGGTCTCCTACAGTCCAGTCGGTATCGCAGTCTAGGGGATTGACAATGCCTTCCTTTCACAATGTTATGCCTCAAGAGCAGCCCCACCATAGCAATGAGCACACCGGGCGAGGTGACAAGTCAGTCACCAAGCTGCGTGAAAAGTTAGCACGGGCTGGACCTCAGTCCCACCATCAGGTCAATCCTGACGAAGACGAAGACCCTTGCCTGGATGAGGTCAGAGCTCAAAACCGCCTCATTCAGGTGCAGGATGAGCTTATCCTGCGGCTCAAACAACAGCTCCAGGAGAAAAGAGGGGCTCGGAGCCCACCTCACGGGCGTAGCCATGCCTCGGGTCCTCCACCCAGGCACAGCCAGGCTCCTTAGGGCCACGGGTGGGACCTGAGGCACGTCCTCGATAATAAGAGGCGTGATCGGGTCCACAGAGAAGAAGACTCCAGCAGCAGCCACGAGCATGTAGAGCCAAAGAAGCAGCGGAGGATACCAGAAGAGGAGAAGGAGCTCAAGCAGTGGATCTACCGGCAGGTCAAGCAGACTGTTCGCCAGAATATGGAGACTGCTGGTATCGCCCGAGACCAGTGCAGCGCCTTTGAAGCTGAAGACACAGGCGCATCTCCTTTCTCCAGGGAGATCAGAAAGTACTCCCTCCTCGAGAAGTTCAACGTCCCGAGGTTCACCCTGTATGATGGAACTTCGGACCCTGCGGCTCACCTCCGACACTACATCCAGAGGATGTCGGTCTGGGGGGATGACGACTTCCTGAACTGTTGAGTTTTTTCCTCCAGTTTAGGAGATCTCCCCTTACGATGGTTTTGCTCACTCCCTGGAGGCTCCATCTCCAGTTGGCGATTGCTTTGGACGTTCTTCCTGGAGAAGTTCTAGGCCCACCGCGTCATCCCAAAGACCGATGCTGACCTGATGGCCCTCTGGATGTGAGAGGACGAGAACTTCACCCAGTTCGCCCGTCGCTTCTGGACTGTTTACAGCCAGATCGAGTGCGCTTCTGAGGAGATGGCAGTGAAATCCTTTCAGCTGGCCCTGCGCCCGGGCATCCAGCTTCGGGTGCAGCTGGTCATGTACCCTGTAGCCACCATGAAGCAGCTCATGACCCGGGCAAACCGGTTCATCCGGGCAGAAGAGGACAAGGTCCGCGGGCGGGAGAACTTCGGCCTCTCCCAGAAGGACCGACCATCCAAAGGAGACAGAGACAATAGGTCCTCCAGGAGGGAGGACTGCCACAGAGACCCGTCCCTGGATCGGCACGGGGCCCGGTCCTCAGATCGTCGACGGAACCCCTCCATCTCGGTGGCAGCCTTGGGGAGCAGCAGGAGGACCGGAAACGATGCCGCCACCTTCAAAGCGGTAAACACGATCTTTAAGGAGCCCATCTATAAGCTCCTCCACAAAATAAAGGCGCAGCCCTTCTTCAAATGGCCGCAGCCGATGAAGGGTGACCCCTCCTCCCGGGACTAGGGCAAGTTCTGTGCTTATCACAAGCAGAGTGGGCACAGAACTGATGAGTGCAAAAGCTTCAAGTCCCACCTCGAGAACCTTGTGAAAGAGGGGCACCTGAGGGACTACGTCAAGAAGGAAGGCCGGGACAACAGCTGACCTCCACGCAGAGATGATGGCGGCCAGGATAGCGAGCCGGAGGGCATCATCAACATCATCCACCTCGCTCCTCCGCCTAAGGGGAGCTCCCAGGCCCGTGCCGAGGCCAGGAGAGCCTCCCATCAGAAGCAGGTGTTGACTGCGGCGCCGGAACCAGCTGCAAAGAAGGCCAAGACAGAGGGGCCCAGAATATGGTTCTTCGACAGGGATCTAGAGGACGTAGAACTCCCACATAACGACCCTCTAATGCTCACCTTGATGCTGCAGAACTTCTTGGTTCAGAGAGTCCTTATCGACCCAGGCAGCTCTTCCGAGATCCTATGTTACGATTGCTTTCAAAAGCTAAAACTCAAGGACGAGGACCTCCAAACTGCCCGAACTCCTCTCGTCGGCTTCAACTCGAAACCGGTGTACCCGAAGGGGAAGACCTCCCTCAGAGTCCAAGTAGGAGGCGCCTCCAGGCAGGTTGACTTCCTATTCGTCGACGTCCCCTCCCCATACAATGTCATAATGGGAAGGACGTGGCTGCATGGCATGGAGGCTGTGCCCTCCACCCGTCATCAGAAGCTCAAGTTCCCCCTAGAGAACCCGTCTGGCTGGACCGACGCGATCACTATAAAAGGCGACCAGCACATGGCCAGACAATGCTTGATGGCCGTGTTGCCTGGAGAAGCCGAATCGTCCCAGGTCCATGTGGCCGAGCTGGACAGAGAAGCTAAACTTGGGGATGTTGGCAGGGCCCCGGCGCAGAAGAGCATCGAGGACCTCACCGAGGTCAGGATCGACCCTGCCGACCCGGACAGATTTTTCCTAGTTGGAAGCCAGCTCCCCGAGCCCGAGAAGACACAGCTGCTGGACCTCCTCCTCGAGAATAAAGAGGTCTTTACGTGGACGCCTTACGAGATGCCCGGCATCGACCCAGCGGTCATGTGCCACAAGCTGAATGTGGATCCCAACCATAAGCCCGTGATCCAAAAAGCACGCCGAACCGGGGTCCCACAAATTGAGGCCGTGAAGGAAGAGGTTGAAAAGCTGCTCGAAGCGCAAGCGATAAAAGAGGTCCACTATCCGTAGTGGCTAGCCAACACAGTAGTGGTCAAGAAGAAGACGGGGAAGTGGAGGGTCTGTGTCGACTTCACCGACTTCAATATAGCCTGTCCCAAGGACAATTTCCCCCTTCCAAAGATCGACCGGTTCATTGACGCCACTGCCGGACACGACCGTATGAGTTTCTTCGACGCTTACCGAGGATACCACCAGATACCTCTTTTCGTACTTGACTAAGATAAGACAGCCTTCATCACACCCCGGGCCACCTACTATTATAAGGTAATGCCCTTCGGGCTGAAGAACGCAGGGGCGACATACCAGTGGCTAATGACCAAGATGTTTCAAGCGCAGCTCGGGAAGACAGTGGAGGTCTACATCGACGATATGGTCGTCAAATTTAGAGAATCGCAGGACCACTTGGCCGACCTCCGCTAGATTTTCGGCATCCTCCGCCAGTTCCAATTGAAGTTAAATGCGTCTAAATGTGCCTTCGGTGTCGGTTTCGGAAAGTTCTTGGGGAGCCTGGTCACGAGAAGGGGGATTGAAGCAAACCCTGACCAGATCACGGCGATCCAGGAGCTCCAGAGCCCGACCTCGGCTAAACAAGTTCAGAGGCTGACCGGCATGGCTGCCGCGCTCAATCGCTTCATCAGCCGAGCTTCTGACAAGTGCAGGCCTTTCTTCGAACTCCTACACAAAGGCTTAAAATTCCAATGGACGCCAGACTGCGATCAGGCCCTGCAACAGCTCAAGTGTTACCTCTCTTCACCTCCGCTACTGTCGACCCCAACCCATGGCGAAGCGCTGTATCTGTACCTCGCAGTCTCGGACCACACAGTGAGCTCGGTGCTCATCAGAGAAGAAGATAGCCAGAAGAGGCCTATCTATTACACCAGCAAGATCCTGCTCGACGCCGAGACCCGGTATTTACAGCTCGAAAAGCTTGCCCTGGCGCTCGTCAGCACCTCGCGAAAGCTCTCCCATTACTTCCAAACCTTCACTATCGTGGTCGTGACCAAGCACCCATTGAAGGCTCTCTTCCGGAAGGCAGACTTCTCCAGTCGAATCTCCAAATGGGCTGTCGAACTGGGGCAATACGGTATCAAGTATCAACCCAGAATGGCCATCAAAGCCCAAGTTTTAGCAGACTTGGTCAAGGGCAGACATCCAATTTCAACTTTTAAAGGCCTACGAAGAGTTCGGTTATCCGGACCAAGTACTTAGCAAATAAAGCGTGGTAAAATTGACGTCATCCACACACCCATTCATCAGAGACAAGGAGAAGGAAAACCAAAGAATGCAAAGAGAGTCGCTATTTCATTGATAAGAATCAAGATTACAGAAGGGTTAGGAAGAATACAGTATAGAAATAAAAAGAAGATTACAGAAGGAGCTCAAAGGACCGCAGCTTAGACGTTGCAGTCAATCTCTGCAAGAGTCTCGGTCACTATCACGCCGGCTTCGGCAGCGGCCGAGATAGCCTCAGGAATGACTGCGCTATCTTCAAGGACGGTGGCTTCGAGAGCGACTTCAAAAGGGGCCTGGACGGCTTCGGGCTCGGATGGTGCTTCAGGCGCAGCACTAGCCGTTTGGGGAGCCTCCGGAGGCAACTCGGAGGTAGCATTCACCCCCGGGCAGGCTTGAGAAGATGGGCCAGGGAGGAGAGGCGAAGATATGGCCAGGAACTCTGAGTCTGAGCGAGAGAACCCGGGGGGATTCCTGAAAATAGGGCTATCCCCAGGAACCTCGGCCTTCTTTAGAGCTGCTTTCCAACCGAGCTCCAAGGCTCGGTCTCGAATCCCCGGCAACTGGGCTTTGTACTTCGCTATCAATCTACTAACCTCCTCTCCCATGGCAGTGTTATGCTTGGCCAAGTATTCCTCCTTGAGCTCGGCGGCGGACTCAAGTTCGGCCGCCTTTTCCCTCCGGGCAACCTCCAACTGGTCCCTGGCCTCATTCCGCTCAGTGGCCAGCCTTGTGCTCAACCCATGGCTGGATAGCAGGTCCTTCTCCAGCCGCACCAGCGAGGCTTGGGCAGCACCAAGGTCAGTAGAGAGGAGAGTGTTCTGAGCCGCTGCTGTCTTCGCTTGCTCTTTCAGCCGTGCCGCCGCGACCTGAGCCTGAGCGAGATCGGCAGCAAGACAAGCGTTCTTGCCCACCTCCTCGCTCAGCAGGCCACCCTTGGCCTCCAGGGCCCTCCGTAAGTCCTCCTTTTCGGACTGCAGCCTCTCTTTCTCAGCCACCCACTCGGCTGCCCGACCCTCCGCCCTTTCCATCCTTCCTAGGCTGACGTGGCATTTCTGCATCACCTGCAAAATAGAAGCGAAGTCAGAAGAAAGTACTGGAATGCTACTAAAATTCTGGGCGAGCTACTTACCGTGACCGCCGACCGCATCGCCGAGACCATCAGCTAAGGATCATCCATCCTCTCCCAGTTCGACACATCTAGAAGGAGGGCACAGGATCACCCCAAGGCAACGACCACATGGGGGTTGCCCCCCGCACGGTCCGTCGCGGCCTCCCCAACACGTCCTCGATGTCCGGTGCCCATGGGACCGACGAGGAGGGTGGGACTGTCTCCTCGTTGGGCAGTGGCGATGAAGGGCCAGGTTGGACCTCGGCCTTCGCCCTCTCCTCGATCCTCGCCCTCTTCTCGGCTCGGCGCTCCTCAACGTCCTCGGCAGGGCGGGCTCGACTTTCTACCCTTGGGGTAGAGCCAGGAGGCGAGTCCTCAATGACAATCACTGTTGGGGGTGGAGCTGATCCAACCTCGGCTACGGCAACAGAAGCAACCTTGATCATGGGAGGAGCGGAAGCGAGAGGGGCCTCGGCCACGGCAACAGAAGGCATCGAGGCCGGGGCGACGCTGGCAGCTTGGGGGGCATCCAGGGCCTCGCCCCTCACGTCCCCAAAAGCTGCGACTGATAAGTCCTCTGCCGCATAGCGTTGGCGACGATGACGCAGCATCTCTTCCTCTTCCTCCTCCTCTTCTGAGCTAGAAGATACCGAGCTCGGAGATGCGCTGGAAGGTGCTACGAAGTTCCTCCACCGTGAAGGCCCGGCCTCGGTTGCCAAGGTCCTGACAGGATCTGGGTCTGAGAGTGGAGCTGAAGCCCGGTCTCCGGACTCGACCAGACGCCCAGTGTGGATTGCGACTGTCACTTCTTCCGAGCTAGGGACCGCGGTCGTCGCTGGCTCTGGGCTGGTGCCTTCCCCACGCAGCACAGAGTCTATCCCGGACACCCTCTTCGAAGTGTTGAAGGATCTGTAGTAGGGTGTATACTCCAGAAGTGACCAAGCAGCACGGCAGTTGTGACCGCGATAGGTCCTTACCTTCTCGTGCCAATCAGTGTTCACCCTCCAGCGGTTTTTCCTGGCAAACTCCCTCATTTGGCAAAATCTGCATAAACAGAAGGCTGTGTTAGTCAGGCACAAAAGAAAATAGTAAAGACTACAAACCGGAAGGACTTCGGCCTTTACTTGGAGGAATTCCTATGTTTCGAGGAACCCGGACCGCGGTGCTGGACTTTGCTTCGCCGAACTCCCATGCTCCCTTGACGAACACTCGGTCGTCGCCCGCATACTTGTTGGAGTCCTCCAGCGCGGTTACAAAGCCAGCCCGGCGAGCCCTCAGCCGGAGATAGTGGGTGTTCCCCTCTGCGGACTTGCAGAGGTCGTATGTCTCCTCTATGTCCGGGACACTAAGGTTTATCCCCAAAACTTCGTTCAGCTGCACTGCCCCCATAATGATCTTATAGCCATTAGGGAGTAGTTGGCAGGGGCTAAGGTTCCACTGCTCTAGACAGTTTCTGAGGAGTGGATGCAGGGGAAACTGGACCCCTGCTTCCACGATGGTTACAAGCCAGAATGGCATCCAGCCATCGTCCATGACGAAGCCATCGTTAGAGATGTCGGGTCTCACCTCTACATTTGCAGGGATGTTGTACATGCCCCTGAAGAGGCTCAAGGATGCTGGGTTTTCTACCAAATGCTTGTAAACCCCCATTCCCTACCCAAACTAAAAACTACCTAGAAAAAAGGAAAGGAGAAAGGAAAGAAGAAACCCTACTAGAAGGATTGTGCAGATGAAAGTGCTGGCAACTAGCAGGCGACATAAGTTCTTCAGCAACACGCAATGGGGATTTCGACAGCGTAGAAGAAGAAGAAAGTAAAAGATGAAGAAGAAACCCTAATTTATAAGGAATAGAGACGCCGTTTCAGCTTTCGAAAAGCGTCTTTAATGAGACGACGCCTCAAGCAGCCCTAACGTCGCGTCACGCAGCCTTACTGTCTTTTCGAAGCAATTGCATGATTATCGAAGCGACGACACGTGTCACCACCAGCTCAATTTCTGAGGACTATTAATTGCCTCGGATAAACGAAAAGACATCTTAATGACCGCACGTCAGCAACGGTCATGAGGCTCAAAAGGGACCCTTTCTGATCTAAAATTCCTCCATATCGGTAACCCCTTCCCACACTTCGGTAGCCATCTCTCCAGCCCGGAAGGGACACCAGCTAAAGTCACTTAGCTTCTGACCTCCGCAGGTTCGTAGACCTTCATAGGCCAAAAGCTAGGGGGCAATTGTGTGGGAAAACACCGCAATGACGAGATTAAGAACCACGGTGATACGCCCACCCTCACCTCGGTCTCGATAAAGCACAGCCCAGTAGTTCGGCAGCTCGGCTAGGAGTGCCCGCTCAGCGTGCAGCTCGGCAGCTCGGCATGAGTGCCAACTCATCATTGCTCCAGCGCGGCCAGCGTGGGCCGTCACCTTCCTCCGAGAAATACGGCGCGCCCTGACAGATAGGAGCATTCATTTATGACGATAGGATTGCTCATTTATGGCAATAAGAAGTTAGCTTTATCATCCCTTAACATTAACTAACTGAAGGCATGGAAGGTTCAGATGGGGTGTTTCCTTTTTACTTACCGCCGAATGTCAGGGTAAGGATCGATGGGACCTCACCCCACCTACCCCCACTCATAGAGGGAATAAACGAGGAATGTCTACATATGCACATGCGGGATCAGCCCTATGGAGGTACGCAACACACAATACACAACACATCGTCTCATTCTCCTCTCCTTCCTCCTCCTCGTCCTGCTTAGTTTTTTAGAACTAACTCAGGCATCGGAGCGCCTTCGGCTCACAGCAGCCAGGGGCTCTAACCCAACCGTTTTCCTTTCCTTTTCAGGTTCTTGGCGTTTGGTATTCCCTGATCTACAAAGTTCATCTCAATCTAAGTGGGTGTCGTGTTTTCACCGCCTACAAAAGCCATCATCATCTCCTTTGGTTTCGTTGGGCATTTCACCAAGAGAGCCAAAAAGGAAGAGGAGAAGAGGTGATCGGGCTCTCCATTACCTGCTCGGCGGGTGTGCTGGATGAGAGTAAGAATCTAGAGTTTTCCCTCTAGTGGGCCCCACACGAGTGAGGAAGGAACACCTTTATATGATATGAGTCTACGAAAAACTGCGCTTTCATACGATGAGTCGACGAAAAACTGCTGCTTTGATTATATGGTGTGTATATATATATTTATATATATAGAGAGAGATAGATAGGAATGTCCATGTGGATAGGATTTCGTACTTTCCTTTGGCTACTAGGCAAGGCAGCAAAAAAATTAAATACTATCCCTATATTGCTTAGTGGGCCAAAATTCATGCCAGCTAGATGGGGCTTATAATAATACTAGTCAATTGTTTTTTTACATGAGATTTTCTTTCTTCAGAGTTTCCATGTTAATCACATGATCAATTTGACAGCATGGGACACTTTCAATGAAGTCAATTTTGGACAAGAGGCTACAAAGGGGTAGCATTTATCATGAATGGTTCATATTTAATAGACGTGTGCTTTTGGGTCTTAATGTTATGGTTTGGTAGTTGTTTTCAGGACCGCCTCCACCTACCTAGGCATCACAAGGAGGAGTGCAGTCAAAGAGAATTAGGACTGCACAAAAAATCCTATATCATCGTAAAATCGGACCGAACCGACCGAACCGGGCTGTTCGGATTGGTTTATAGTTGATCGGTTTGGTTAACGGTTTCAGAATAATAAAAACCGCTTACATTGGTTTTGTTAACGGTTTGGATAACATAAAAACCGCTTAAACCGAACCGTCCATATACATTAACTTAAGTGTTCCTTTTTTACTATTTTAGCCTTAAGGTTTCATTCGCTACTTTCATAGTTACATTTGACAACTCATTCTTACATAAACTCAATACTGCCTCAATACTTTCATAGTTTTTTCCCCGCTCTAATTTCAGCTTTTGAGATTTTCTTTTCTTGGTTGGATTGTAGAATTTCTATTCTATAATATGATTGTGCGCTTGTGTATAGTCCAAACTCTCTTTTTGGAGTAAAATTATTTTTTATATGAATCTTTGGAATGTTGGATATTTATGTTTGCACTAAACACTGGAATAAATGCAAAGGATGGGATCTCATCATTTTGAAAATTTCACTGTTTAGTTTTTTTTTTTTATTTTAAAAAAAACGGTTTAACCGACCGAACAGAACCGAACCGTTTGGTTCGGTTCGGTTCGATTTAAGTCCTCTCTATCGGTCAGATCGGATCGGTTAATTAAAAAACCGATAGGTTCGGTTTGGTTATTGGTTTTAATGTTAAACCGATCCGAACCGCCCATGTGCAGCCCTAAAGAGAATTCTATGAGGAAAGGTAATTACAACAATTAGAGTGGCGCATAACTATAATTGTCAATATCATTTTAGACCCATTTCGGTTTAGCTTATAAAATGAAAAGTTTTGGCCGATTCAAGATTTTAGTGAAACTTTTCGAAATTACATCTCAGTAAAATTTAAAAAAATTAATATATAAAAAAATAAAGGGATTTTTATGAGAAAATCAATCCTATACCCTGATTACACGAATTGATTAAGAATGATAATAAAATATCGAATTGGGGTGTCCTTCATAGCCAAAAGACCAATATGCCACCAATACCATAGCTTTAGGGCTCTTTTTTAAGAATCATTATCTTTCTTCCCTGGACGCTATCATTAGGCTCCCTTCAAACTTTTTTCCTCTTCATTCTTGTTCTCCCCTGGACGATATCCTTGGTCAATCTTCGTTTGCCGCCTAGGAAAAAAGAAAATCATCGTCCTCTCTTGCCTCTCCTCTTTTCCTTTCTGCGACTCAAACCCTCTCCGATCCTACAATTTCTCCTTTCCAAAAACATGGTGAAAAGGAGTGAGAAAACTCACCTCAGTCACATCTTTTAGTTGCAATGGTTGGAGAGTGGTGACAAGGAAGAATGATAGCGACCACAATGAGGAGCACAAATAATGGAGAAAAAGAATTATAGTGCAAGTTTGACAATGAGCACGGGCAGCCAAATATTAGGAGCACTTAGGAAGATTGTTGTTGTTTGTCAATCATTGAACTGGAAATTATGAAGAAGAAGAGAAATCGAGGCCGATGAGGAAGATAGGAAAAGTTGCAAAGACGATTGTTTTTTTGAATGAGACTAATGATATTATTATGGGGAAGAAGGGAAAACTCAGAAAGAGTTTTTTGGGAAGGAGCAATAGCGAGAGAGAAGTTTTGAGTTGCAAAGAGCGAAAGAGAAAAGGTGAGAAAAGACAATGATTCTCCTTCTTTCCAGCATAAATGAAGATCAACCAAGGATATCATCCTGAGAAGAAAATGAAAGAAGATGGGGAGAAGCTTAAAAAGAGCCCAAATGATATCTTCTGATAAGGATTTTTAAAACGAGCCCTAACAATATTGTTCTGGGGCAAAGTTGTCTTTTGGTTTTCGATGTTTTAGTATCTTTCTTAATCAATTAATTTAATCAGGATTTAGGACTAATTTTTTGAAAAAAATCCCTAAAATAAAAAAAATAAGAAAATAATTATAGATTTAATTCATTCTAGTAAAACTTCTTGAAATTACATTTTGGGAAAATATAAGTAACGCAAAGTATATACATCTTGAAAAAGTAAAAAACAAATATTAATTATGTCAAAAACCATTTCAGTCGAAATTGGCCAAAATTTGAAACAAAAGGTTTTAACCTTGATTGAAACGAGAAATTTTAGCCTTTTCAGCCAAAACGATATGAAATTAATAACTATGTGTATAATACACAGGTGCTAGGACTGAAACCTAGCTATGATATGAGAGCTGCCCTTCTTAGTCACTCATTATTTCTTAAAACATGTATTCTTTTTCCAATGATTATTTGCTTGATGAGACTCTAAAATACACCATTTGGAACCCTCAACGAGGACTTTGTTATACCTTTAGTTGATATTAATTAGCATTAATTATATTATTTTTATGTTTACAGGTTCCCTACGAGCTTTGAGAAGAAATTTGCACAAGACAGAGAAAATGGCAAAAATTCAGAAAATACGGAAGTGTCCCGGAGGTTCTGCCTCCGGGCGTTTGGACGCCAGCTCTGGGCGTCCGGATGCTCGGAGACAAAACAGGATGCCCAGACGTTGTTGTCTTGCGTTTGGACACCCAGTTCCTAGCGTCTAGACTCCTGACTTGGGTGAAGACTCCGTCTCCAGCGTGTTTTGATGAGGTTTTTCTTCTCAAAACCTATAAATAAAAGTCCAAACTCGTTTTAGTAGGGATTCACATCTTGGAGAAGATCTGGAGCAAGGTTTTGGAGCTTTGGGAAGAGCGTCAATGAGGATTTCGTCAGAGATTCTTCGTCAACCTCTTGCCATGAGTAACTAAATCTCTAGCTTAGGGTTGCGATGAAGCCCTAACCTTGTGTTTATGGTGATGTATAGGTTTTAGGGTTTTCTGTAAACGCTTTTGGTTATATGACATGTTGGATTTGATTTCTTTAATTCAATATCTATTTTCCTTGGTATTTTAATCTTGTAGATTTGAATGCTAGTCATATAACGGTGCTTGATTGAATGTGTTGTTAGATCTAAGATAATCTATGCCATAGAGATAGGTTATGCCCCGATCTACATCCACATCCTTAATTTGTTGACTCTGTGAAGGTTTGTAACCAGAACGAGTCTTTTTAGCGTTGATAGTGGAACCCTAGGTCTATACTTGCCATTGCGCGATGTTAGAGTGGATTTGTACCCGGAGATCTTTTCTCTGATTGAATTAAAATATTATCTTTTAATTTGTTAATTTAGGAATCAAACCCATCAAACTAATACTTCGTTTCTCATAGGATTAGTTTAGAAATCAATACTTTATTTTCTATTAGGATTAGTTTAGGAATTAAGGAACCAACACAACTTAGCCCTTTTGTCCCAGTGGATACGACACCCGGTTAACATCAGGATAATTTATATTTGCAAACCCTGGACAATCAAAATTTGACCCATCATAGAACATGGCCAAAATTTTGGCGCCGTTGCCGGGGATAATAAAAAAATTGACCCATCATAGAACAGGGCCAAAATTTTGAAAATTTTGGCGCCGTTGCTGGGGACAATCAAAATTTGACCCATCATAGAACAGGGTTTACAAATATAAATTATCCCGATGTTAACCGGGTGTCATATCCACTGGGACAAAAAGGCTAAGTTGTGTTGGTTCCTTAATTCCTAAACTAATCCTAATAGAAAATAAGATACTGATTTATAAACTAATCCTATGAGAAAACGAAGTGTTGGTTTGATGGGCTTGATTCCTAAATTAACAAATTAAAAGACAATGTTTTATTTCAATCAGAGAAAAGATCTCAGGGCACAAATGCACTCTAACCTCGAGCAATGGCAAGTATAGACCTGGGGTTCTACTATCAACGTTAAAAAGAGTCGTTCTGGTTACAAACCTTCACAGAGTTAATAAATAAAGGATGTGGATGTAGATCGGGGCATAACCTATCTCTATGGCATAGATTATCCTAGATCTAACAACACATTCAATCAAGCACCGTTATATAACTAACATTTAAATTTACAATATTAAAATACCAAGGAAAATAGGTATTGAATTAAAGAAATCAAATTCAACATGTCATATAACCAAAAGTGTTTATGGAAAACCCTAAAACCTATACATCACCATAAACACAAGGTCAGGGCTTCATCGCAACCCTAAGATAGAGATTTAGTTACTCATGGCGAGAGGTTGATGAAAGATTTATGACGAAATCCTCATTGACTCTCTTCCTAAAGCTCCAAAACCTTGCTCAAGATCTTCTCCAAGATGTGAATCCCTGCTAAAACGAGTTTGGACTTTTATTTATAGGTTTTGGGAAGAAAAACCTCGTCAAAACGCGCTGGAGACGGAGTCTTCACCCAGGTCGGGCGTCCGGACGCCAGGCAACGGCATCTGGGCATCCTTTTCTGTTTCCAGGGGTCCGGACGCCCGGACGCGGAACCTCTGGGACACTTCCGTATTTTCTGAATTTTTGTCATTTTCTCTGTCTTGTGCAAATCTCTTCTCAAAGCTCCTAGGGAACCTGTAAACACAAAAATAACATAATTAATGCTAATTAATATCAACTAAAGGTATAACAAAGTCCTCGTTGAGGGTTCCAAATGGTGTATTTTAGAGTCTCATCATTGCCTTTTTTCTACTTTGTTAAAATAAATAAGTACAAACATTCAACAACGCTACTGCCACTTTCAATAAAAACAAACTAACAATACCTTAGAGCAATTCACTCATTCTTTTTACCATTTATTTGCTTCCCAATGATTCTTCTATTTTCTATTCTATGAAAAAATAACCATTCAACAACTCTACTTCCACTTCTGCGAAAAACAATTTTTTTTTACAACTTCTTTAGCAATTCACTCATTCTTTTACTGATTTAATTGTTTTCCAATGACTCCTTTCTTCCCTACTTAATTTATAGAAAAAAGCATTATAGTTACAATTCCATTTCCACCTTTTAGAAAACAAATTTTCAACTACTACTCATAGCAATTCACTTATTCTTTTGGCCATTTATTCACCTTCTAATGATCCACACTTAATACAAGAAAAATGAAAAAAGAAAGAAAAGAGAGAGAAAGAGAGTTAACAGCTCCTTTTCCTTATTTCAGAAAACAAATAGTCAACAGTTCTTCAAAGTATTGTTTATTGACTATGTGATCAAAACCTGGCTCTGGTACGAGGGCTTCCCTTTGGGTTAACTCATTCTAAATAACCTTTTATTTTCTTTATAACGATTTTTATTTTTTCCCACTTTATACAAAAACAAATGAAGCAAAAACTCTATTTCCACTTCTTAGAAAACAAATTTTAACAACTCCTTATATACAGTATTGATTTTTTTTTTTTTTTTTTGTTTTGTTTTGGTAAATACTCATACACCCATGCACCCCCTACCTAAGTCCCTCACCATTAATTAAAGTTACAACTAGGGATTAATATTTTGGGTTGTTTTTGTGGAGTGGAGGTGCTACAAGTGATGAAAATGGGCTGGCATGCCTAGTTTTTACTCAGCTCAGTCATCCTTGGGCTGGGCCGTGCTGTGCCTAGGTTGGCTGTGGTTCGGCCTATCATGGCCTTGAGGCATGACTGGGACTTGGGCTATGCCTTACGGAGCTGGGCCTGAGCCTACCCTCTTTTTGGGCTGGCCCACGGGCTTTCTATTTATCTAATTGTTCATCTTCTTCTCCATGATTCTCACATCCTCCCCCTTTTGCAATCACCAACAAGCAACAACCATCCTTCCAACTAGAAAAGCTAGAAAAGACAAGTGCTTTTGTGTAAGAAAAGATGAAAAAAAGAGGCAATTATTAACAAGTGCCCTGTGTAAGGAAAAAAACATAAAAGCAACTACTGAGAAGTGCACAACCCCGAAAGGAGTACCACCATGCTGGGCCCATGCGTAGTATGGGTTGGTAGGTCATACAACAATTATTTGTTTTGGGTTGGCTTCAGGTCAGGAATCACCATGCCCGGCAGACTTATACTCGTACAAAGAAGGTTCATTTTTCAAATCCAAACCACATAAATCCCTGTCCTTTAGAGTGCTTAAGTGGGCCAAAACTTCCTTTTGTCAACCTGTTCAAGTGTTTCAAAACGTGATTTACTACCTCCAGATTTTTTCTTTCATTCACATCTTTTATCTGGATCGGTTAAGATTTAATGGCCGAGGTCCGCTCATTGGTTTTAATGATCGTTAAGGTAGGGTAATGGAATAGAGGCGCCATTATGTGTGTGTGTATGTGTCTATATATAAATATATATATATATATACATATACATATATAAATTGTAGTGTTTGCAGTTTTTAAAAATAATCAAAGTGGCGCAGCGGAAGCGTGGTGGGCCCATAACCCACAGGTCCCAGGATCGAAACCTGGCTTTGATATAAGGGCTTCTGGCCCACTCTTTATTAATTCTCGTTATAGTTTTGATTACGGGTTCATTGGAGGAGTTTAGTCCTTTGTTTCCAATATACAACTGGGGTACAAGACGGAAGCTACTGACTCCCTCTCATTAATTTTTAACTTACTTTTGAAGGTATTTCAGTTTTTTTTTTTGTTGAAAATAGAAAAAAATCTAAGAATCCCTCATAGTAGGTTTCTTATCACATTTGTTTAAGCTCATTTATGCCTTCGGTGTGTAAATTAAGGGTAAAAAGAGTATGTAAATAAGGCCATTTATACACCAAAGTTTTCACACCGATTCAAGTTTCAAAGTGATTCACACCCCTCTCGTTATAGTTTTGATTACGGGTTAATGGGAGGAGGAGTTGAGTCCTTTGTTTCCAAGATACAACTGGGGTACAAGATGGAATCTACTGACTCCCTCATTAATTTTTAACTTACTTTTGAAGGTTTTTTTCTTCTTTTTTTTTTTTTTTTTGGTTTGTGAAAAATAGAAAAAAAATCCAAGAATCCCTCATAGTAGGTTTCTTATCACATTTGTCTAAGCTCATTTATGCCTTCAGTGTGAAAATTAAGGGTAAAAAGGGTACGTAAATAAGGCCATTTATACACCAAAGTTTTCACAGCTATTCAAGTTTCAAAGTGATTCACACCCCTCTTGTAAAAAGGTGCCAGTAATCTCTCTTACATGTTTTTACACAAAAAAAAAAAAAAAAAATCTCTCTTACGAGGGATTGCATTCTTGTGGGGGATATCAATGATCTTTTTTTTTTTTTTTCTTATTCTTGTGGGCTCCATATTTGTAATCCAAACCATTTATGTTGTTTATTGAACTAATGAACTTCGGATCTTGAAGCTGATTATCTTAAATCTTCATAGATTTCGAGTAATTTGTTAAAATGTCCCAACCTATCGATCTAATTCTCTACACTTCTGCGGGCCTTGAATTCACAATGCAAACCTTTCAATTTCCTTGTATTGATGATCAACATTAGGACATTTAGTTTTGGGAAAAACTCCAAGAAATTCAAATACATGATGTACTCATTTACTCATGTGAAGATGCTGATTTTGACAAATATGGTAATGTGTTTCACATGTGTACCATTTGCATATTCAAAATTTATATATGTAGCATTTGCATATGTAAATCTCATTTTCCTATCACTTGTAAAGGCATGAGGCTTAACTTGTAGTAAAATGAAGCTTCAATGAGATGGTGGCCACCTTCCAACCATCCAACCTGGTGAGATGACCTAAATGAATGTTGTAGTGTGTGCAGGTGTGTGAGTTCAAGTCTATTGTAAAGCTTAAAAAATGAATGCCTCTTGAATCTATCCTGACTTCTATTTTTATAAATGTACCGGGTTACATCCCCCCTCTCGATGCTAATTGATGTCAATAATCATTACCTAAGGGCATGCTTTCGCATTGAATACATGGAAAGTAAATCCGTAGGAATTCTCAGTCAAATGAACTCCAAAAAAGGACTAATTCTCATTTAAGCTTGGGTGAAGACCAAGATCCTTAGAGAGTGACGGTTATTCCGATGACCGTCTTCCATTGATTTAGCTTTTTCGATGCATGGCTGAGTTTCAAAGTAAAAATCTCTTCTTAAAAAAAAAAAAATGCATCTCATCACATGCACTCACACTATTGCTTGAACTATGTTTATGATTGTCATTAAGATCCCCATTATTGCTAGTTAGTTTCAATCATGCCTTGAACATTCAACTATGGATGAAAGATAAAAGACGTTATATATGGCAATTTGAAATAAACTCGATCGCAAGAACAAATAAAACTCTAATAGTGACTTAGATAATTGAAAGATCGACTTTTGATTCAGACGACCGGGACACAGTTCCCAAAATCATCTCAAATTAGATAACTGGGGCATAGTTCCTAACCCGCCACGTGGCAATACCACGGGCACCGAGGCACATATCTCAAGTTTTCAATCAACTTAGTGGGCATGTAACGTCTTTTTTTTTTCATGAGTCAAAATTGATCCTAGAAAAGTGAACTTGACCTTTAGAACGAGTTTGCAGTTGCATACATCTGTAGGTGGCCCCTCTTACAAGCTCAACAGCTCACATGAGTCATGAGTGGGGTGTCTACTTTCTTTATAGTACAACTCGCCACGTGCTGTTCTCCAAAGAGGGGCATATTGTAGACACCTTATTGGGCCCCTATGATAGCCTTAAACACCTGTCGTATATAGCGGTACCCCCATTTAACCAATAATTGAATGATTAATGACATAATTTAGATTAATTAATGACGATGAATATCCTTGTTGATGATTTTGGACTTGGTTTGACGATTTCTAGAAATTCATGAGAGAAAAATCGAATTGCGTTGAGGTCTTAAGTCCTACCCCCTACTCACACAAGGAGCAGATCGCGACACTATTCAAACCTTTTCCAGACCACTTAGAAACACATTCGAGTTGATCCTAGAGAGGTTACACTTAGCTTGCCTAAGTATCATATGATTAGCACGAATTAGGAGGCAAGAATCATTGATCCAGATATCCCTTCATTTTTTTGATCTCAAATCATTATGATGCATGGACCAACAGATTCTACATTTCGATAGCTTTCCGACGATATGTAGAACATCTAAATCCGACAAACAGATCAAAAAATATGGCCGCTGAAAGATTGCCCTAAAAGCCCCCCAAAAAATACACCTGGGGGCCACCACAAGTGCGCCCATGTCCCAAAATGTACTTGGGTGCACACACAGGTGCACCCAGGTCCCCAGTCACCTTGAAAATGCACATGGACACCCCCACAGGTGCGCCTAAGCCCAATTTCCACTGTTTTAGCCAGAATTGAACACCAACCTGAATTGAGCCATAGGCCTTTGAAACCTTGAAAGACCACTTAGGCGCTACTATGGGTTGCCCAAGTCAAGCTTTTCCCTGCAGGACCCTTGAACTTCACAGAATACACATGGGCGCACTTGTATATGTGCCTGACACCTAAATTACCACTTGGGCGCAATTGGGTGTGCGCCGAAGTCACAAAAACCCTAATACGCTCCAAATCGAGTTAAGCCGCCTTAGGATACGTGAAACCTCTAGAAACTCGTGTAAACAGAAGCCCTAATCCCTCTTGCACGTCACCTCTATATAAGCTATCATTAGCCTCCTTTTCCAGGGGAGCCTCCATTATTCCAAGAGAGAACATTAAGGATAGCCTCCTCTTCCTTGAAGAGTCAAGAACACTAGATCTAGAGAGAAAAAAGAATAAGCTTTTGGAGAAGAAAGACTATGGATCTCGCGGAAGCTCCAACTTAGAACATCAAGGGACGAATCTACACATCGGTAACCCTAGATCCCTTTTTTCCTAATTACTTTTCATCACATATTGCATATAGCAATATGTTTAGGATCTTTGTATCTTGTAGATCTGCATCTGTTAACTCGTAGCTTGCATTAGATCTTGCATTCATCATTCGGAACAGAGATCTGGCTTCGGATCTCGATTTCCATATTGATCGCTTTCAGATCTGAAACCCCTATCATTTGCAGTAGTATCAAGGCACTCGGATTTGTCATCACACATCAGAAGCCGCGCTAAAAATACCAAAATAAATCTGAATATTTTATAAAGGCTTGAAAAGTACCAGATTGCTACTGCAGTGGCGCCCATGTCCTCTATAATTGGGATCCGCCTCTAGATCTCGGTTCTTGCGTTGATATTTCTCAGATCTGGAAACCCTGTTATCTGTAGTTCATACTGGGCACTCGCATTAACTTTTGGATTTTGAAAATAATGGTAAGAACTGTAAAAGCGCATTGCGATACACTGAACCTTGCTGAAAACCTCATATAAAAAGTGACTTGGGGGCCACTGCTGGTGCACCAAAGCGTCTTGAGTGACTTGGGTGCCTCTGTGTATGCGCCCAAGTCTCCTTTTGCACCTTGGTACTTGTTTTCAACCCTTTGCACTGTATTTAGTTAGTTACCATGTTTGCTGTGATAAACTTGGCTGTTTGCTGAATCTTTGCACTTTGAATTATTGAATTGTCACACACATTAGGTTAGGTTGCATTGATGTCATATAAAACACCAGAAAAATTACAAAACCATGAAATTCTTTTCCTCCCATCTTACTATTTAGTAATTAGAGAAGAGAGTAAACGAAAAAAACGTTTAAAATAAATCAACAAAATCCAGAAAATAATAGTTATTAGGTAGATGATCCTAGAGTGCCTTGTTCGCTCCTAAGTGGATTAAAACCCGTAAACTAATTAATCTACCAATTAATAAATAATTAATTAACGTAAAACAAGGCCAAACCCTAAAACCTAATTAACTAATTTGAATTAAACTCTCAATTAACGGAACCTCTAATAAACAAGCACCGAATTAAAACCTTAATTTAAGCCTTTATTCCAAACCCTAATTAAAACTATAATCTGAACCTTAATTCAAACCTTAATTAAAATCCTTAATTCGAAGCCCTAATTAAAACATTTAGACAAGATACCTAATTGATAATTAAACCATAATTAAAACCCTTAATTAAGAACCTTTAATTCAAAAACCCTAATCAAGACCTAATTAAAACCTTAATTAATAATTTAACTAATCAATTAAAAATTCATAATTAAAACTTTAATCAACCCTAATAAAATCCCCTAATTAAAAACACCTAATTAAAGCACCTATTTAAAACACCTAATTAAAACATCTAATATAACTTTAATTAAAATCCTTAACTAAAAGCTTCTAACAAAACCTGATTAATAATCCTTAATTATCGAAAACCTAATTAATTAAAATCCCTAATTAATTAAAATCCTAATAAATAAAACCCTAATTTAATAAGACTCTAATGTAATAAATCTTAATTAATCAAAACCCTAATTAATAAACCTTAATCAAAACTGTAATTAACAAACCTTAATTAATCAAAGCTCTAATTAAAATCCCAATTAAAAAGCTTAATTAATAAACTTCAATTAAAATCTTAATCAACAAAATTAATCAATAAATCCAAAATTAATTAATACCCTAATTAATACGTCTTAATAAATAAACTTTAATTCGTTAAAACCCTAATCAACACAATTCTAATTGGCAACCACCCCAAATTCAAACCTTAAACCCTAATCAAACTCTAATCAAATCCTAATTACCAATCCCTAATTAAGACCCTAATCAAAACCTAATTAAAACGATAGACCAGTCATATCCAGAGAATAAAAACATCCCTCAATCAAGAGACGAGTCAAATTTCGCAGGCGCGAATTAAAAATACCTTAGGAACCACCGAACCTAAAGCCACCCAGTAGAAAGACACTTAGGCGGCATTGCAGGTGCGCCCAAGTCATCCAGAACACCTGGGCAGCAACAAAGGTGTGCCCAACTCCTTGGTCCATCCTCGAGATGCATATTGGTTACGTTGCGACTTCCGAAATCCAACCATTATTACACTTAGGGTCTAGAGACTCAAAACTGATCTGGGGTTCAGGATTTATTAACATAGATCACCTAAAACTCCAAATCTAAGAGAACGAATCCCAAAAATCGCCAAAACCTGCGAGACAGCCACTTGGGCGCCACCACAGGTGTGCCCAAGTCACCTAGAGATACTTAGGCGCCAAAGTGTGTGCACCCAAGTCCCATTCTAGCCTCAGGACCACTGAATCCCTATTCACCTCAGATCTTGACCTTAATCAACATCTCAGAAACTTCACAGAACCAATAACAGTCCTAAAACTAAAACTTTAATAAACTCAAACCCATCTGGAACCTCGAATCTAAGTCGGACAACCAAAGAGTATCAAATTATAACTTGGGCGCCACTGCTGGTGCGCCCAAGTGCACAGAATCACTTAGGCGCACACACAGGTGTGCCCAAGTCCTTTGTCCTACTTGAGTTGTGAATTCTGGTTGTGTTTCGAGTGCCGGACTTAAAATTATTAAAATAAATTAACCTAGAACCTAAAACAACATCAGAACAATGACTTACATCAATCAAAACTCCACGAACTCTAAAATTACGTCGATATCATCATCACTAGCCAAACCACACAGAATTTGCTACTTAGGCGCCACTGCATGTGCGCCCAAGTCACAAAGGTGACCTAGGTCCCACTGTGTGCGCGCCCAACTCCTCTGCCAATCTAGCTTCATCTATTTCGACATCATTTCACCTTTCGTTTTAAAACCCTAAACCCAAAAAACTTCAACAATTTAAACAGAACCTTAAAACATCCCTAAATCACTCTTAACCAAACCATAACTTTAAGCAAACCAAACCAACACAAATCACACTTAACAAGTTGCTTATGTGAAGGAACTATCATACTTAGGTTGTCCACACCCTAGGAGTAGATCGGATTTCTCCGTTAAATAGATTAGAGCAATAGGCTTTGTCCCATCACTTTTCCTATTTCGTTAAGGGATTAGGAAAGTTGACGTGGGAGGTCTAGGACCGTAGGTTAGGGTTAATCCAATGATCAGTAATAAAGTACTAATCACGTAAATCCAAGTAAAATCCCCTAGTTAGGCCCTTCGAGTCCCAATATAAAAAATTTATAAAAACTATAAAACCAACAAAATAAACCCAAAAAGGTTTTCTACTCTTTTACTCCACCTCAATTGCTAGATATTTAATTGAACTTAATGATAAAAGGGAATGAAGAACTGATTTCTAAAATTGAATGATGAGATGAGATGAGTGATTTCGCGCACACTTTTAAACAATCACGGCCCATCGGCCATCCTAAAACAAGCACTGGCCCATCGGCCATCTCCAATCAATTACGGCCCATCGGCCTTTCACTTTTATCACTCGTGTATAGCACATGAAAAACACAAAAATCACAACTCAAAATCTCATTTGCATCATCATTTTGGTTTGAAAAGTCAGCCTTTAAACCCTATTTTGCCAAGGGATCATAAAGGGGTACCTGGTGTAACGCCCCAAAATCCGGGCGCCACGAATTTCGGGGTGCTACGAGAAAGTACCTAAGAGATGTGGAAAATCCAATAATATAATCAAGTTTAAATCTCATATGAGCATGTAGATGGACAGAGTCCTAAAATCTTATTTCACTTTAAGGGATTACAAGGTACTTTCTATAATTAAGCTAACTATTCAATCCTATGCCAACACGACCAACTACAATAAAATGAAAGAATAGTAATCTATCTGATAGACGCCTCTTGGTGCACCAATTGCACCATTCTCTGAACCCTGCGGCAACGGATTACCCGCCAAGCAGTTCTGCCAATCAAAGGAAGCGGAAGAGAATATACCTGAAAACACCAATGATTGGGTCAGGCTCGATGAGCCAGGCAAATATGCATGCTTAGATGGATATACATCATATTAACAGATAGGGAAGAAGACCATACCTGATCCCAGCGGAACCTGCGTGATTAGTACCTCAATAATGATATGGGATATCAGAGTGCAACATAAACAGTGTGGAGTGTAGTGCATGAACAGTAATCGAGATAATAATATAACAGATGTTAGATACAATATATCATATAGACAAGAGAAGCCATAATCATCAATATATCGTATAAACCATGCAAATACATCTGTATCTGTTGACACCAAAAATATTACTCAGACCCCTCAACATCAAAAGCTACATGGAGCCGCAACCTACTACAAACAGGCAAAGCTGCTTCAAGCATCAAATCTTGTCAGAATAAAATAAAAACTGCAAGATCCTTCAAAATAGCCAAAAAAGGGTACACATGAAGTTTCGAGCCATTTCGACACCATTTGGCCTAACTTCAATCCTCCAACGGCTAAGCAGGAGCTCCCGGCGGCGACAGTGTTGAAAATAACAAATCTTCAATTAAAGCCTATGGATGGTCTCAAAATGACTCCAAAAGGCTCCACGCAAAATTTCAAGTCAAATCGACACCCTTTGACCCTTCATCAACTCTCGAACGGCGAAATCAAGCCTCCTGGCGGCGAGAACCTCCGATGCCGCCACTCATCAAACAAAGCACATGAGTAGCATCTATATGCTTCCAAAAGGCTGCACGTCAAATTTCAAGTCATTCCGACGATGTCTGACCCGGCTTTGACGCTCCGAAGCAAAATCAAGCCTATCGGTGGTGGAGCTCCCCGGGGCTATGGCATCCAAATCAGAGCTAATGGATCACCTCAAAATGACTCCAATAGGCTCCCAGTCAAATTTTAGGTCAATCGGACATCGGATGACCATACATCGAAGCTCGACATCTTCCGCACGGTGAAATCAAGTCTACCAACGACGGGACCCCAAACAGCGTCAAAACTCAAATAAAAGCCCATGGTTGGTCCTATCTAATGCTCAAAAAGCTTCACCTCAAATTTCAGGTCATTCCGACATCGTTTGACCTAGTTTCAACTCTTGGCGGAAAATCGGCTACAAAGTCTTCGGCTTTTCGAAAAACAGGAAACTTTGTGCTCTGATTTGCATGGCTTCTCGACAGGTTTTCTTCAGAGAAATCAAGCCAATAAATGAGGAGAAATGTCAAGAAAAATACAGGAGAAGAAAAGAAGCAAAAAAGCCCGAAAAACGACAAAGAAAAGGCGACTGAACGGCGACCGCAAAAGGGGGAAAAACCCCATGGTCACCGGCAACCACCAAGGTCGCCAGTAAGTCTGGGTCGCCGGATTTCCGCCAGAACGACCGATTTTCCGTTCCTTTTCGCATTTCGCGATGTTTGGCCACTGTGATTTTCTCAAATTCTGATTTTTGAGGCATGATATCCGTCGATCTCCGTCAACATCACGGATCCGCCGTCGAAATCATTTGATCATCATCGGACACTCCAAAACCGCCAACCGGCCGACTAAGAAAGCACAGTTTTTGCTCTACCGATCGAGAAATCGACTGGATAGATGTTGCCGGCCCATTGGTATCAACCAATGTCTGAATTTGCATCTTCATCCGACATCAAATAACATACGGATCAATCGATGATCATCACAAGAAGAATTCCAAAAGACGCGCCGCGGCCCGCGACTCTTCAAGCGACTCGGTGACCAATTAATGAAGTTAAATGACCTTTTTATGACAACTTTTTACGGACATTAACTCATTATTCTGGACGGCTCAATCAGAAGCAAGCAAATGGGAGTTACAAGTCCAATTAATCATGACAATTAACCATGTAACTTCTATCATTATGGAGATTAATCATGGTAATTAATTGTGAAACCCCCATCATTATGGAGATTAAATGCCCATTATTCTCCATCGGCCAATCAAAATCCAAGAAAAAGGAGTTACAAAATTATGAAATTAAATCTTCTAACTCCTCCCATCATGGAGCATTAATGCCATTAATGCCCATAAACCTTCCTAATGGCTACCAAAAGCCTACAAATAGGCGGTCATTCCAAAGGGAAGTGGTCCTGAAAATTATTCTGAAGAATTCTCCGCACAAAGAAGCTCTCCTGCCCTAAAGAAACTCTGTTGCAAACACTACAAGGTGATTGAAGTCCCTTGGGGGGCTACCCCCCAAGGTTTATCCTCTTCTTCCATCCAACATAGCCTACATGTGGCTTTTCAGCCCGTCTACTTGGTTTTTTATTGGATATAGGACCTTCCCTTGGTCTTTGTCCTCTAAAAATCCGAGGTCCAAGCCAAGCCAAGTGAATCAAAAGCATCAAAGTGTTCTCATCTGAAGGACGATGGTGGAGTCCATACATGACTCGCGACCGTCGATCTGAACGAGTCCCCACAATCTCCTGAGAAGTCAGATCCCTCTTTCTTCCTCTTCTATTGTATTTTGTATTTTTAAAGAGACAAAAAAAATCACAATTCTTGTCTTTCATTATTGATAAGATTTGTAAATCGCCTTCCATGGCAAAATTGCCTTCTACGGCACAAAACTGCTTTTCACGGCAAACTAAACAAAATCGCCTTTCACGGTATTAAAAATCTTGTCGCTTTCTTTAAAATATATATGCAATGGAAAGTTAGAAAAAAAGTTTGATTTCCTTTCTACTTGTGAAGGTGAATTTCCGGATCATCATTTCAAATTCCAAGTAAAATAGAAAATCTGGCATACCCGTACAAAATGTTAATGCTCGCTTTCTTCTTCACCCTGCCGCACCCCGGCAGACCCGGGACGGAGGAAGGCAGGAGAGAAAAGCCGGAACCAACAAGTTGGCATACCCGGTGGGACACGTTTATTTGAGAACACGATGCTTAGAATCCTTGGCTCCTTCCTTGTTGGTGGCCTATGTTGGATCTTGTATCTAAAAAAACATGAGATGAGATTTTTTAGAAACTTCTTTCTTTGAACTTGTTTCCATTCTTTCTTTTCTCAAACAAAAAAAAAAAAGTTTTCAAATTTCTTTCTTTTGGATTCAAATTGGAGAAACTTTGGTTCTTTCCTTTTTGTACAATGGGTCACAGAAATGTTTGAGCCAATGTTCGGATTGGGAGGGGCCATTTCCCTCTCTTTGATGGGTCCATTGGAGATCTTTCAAAAAAAAAAAAAAAAATTTTCAAATTCCTTTATTTTGGATTCAAATTGGAGAAACTTTGGTTCTTTCCTTTTCGTACAATGGCTCGCAGAAATGTTTGAGCCAACGTTCGGATTGGGAGGGGCCATTTCCCTCTCATTGATGGGTCCATTGGAGATTTAAAAAACAAAATGCATTAAGGTCGCACCAATTGCGTTCTTTGACCAAGGTGAATTTAAGAAAAGCCTTGTCCAGAGTATGGAGGCAGCTAGACTGTTCGAGGCAAGGGTCCTTCAAACGGGTTCATTAAGTAACCCTACCCTTACCTGAGGGCTAATCTATCCACTGAGGTTTCATAAGAACGAATTGGAAGACCTATGTGCACTCTTAAAAAAAAAGAATCTCTAGAAAAAAAAAAAAAGCTTCTGTCATTATTGTGTTCAAATTTGAGAAATTGTGGTTCATTCCTTTTCGGATTTAGTGCTCGCAAAAATGTTTGAGCCTCTGTTCAGATAGGAATACCATTTGCTCTCTTTTATGAATTTAATCTTGACTTTTCAAAAAAAAAAAAAAAAAAACTCACGTCATTATTGGATTCAAATCTGAGAAATCTTGGTTCCTTCCTCTTCGGACTTAGGGCTCGCGGAAATCGCTGAGCCTTTGTTCAGATTGGAATACCATTTTCTCTCTTTTGCGAATTCGATCTTGACCTTTAAAAAAAAATCCCATCTCGTGTCCTTTCAAGGATGCGATTTATAACATTTGTACCTAGCGGTGCTAGTACGCCCTTTCGGGTCTATTGTATTCGCGACCGACACATTTGTATCTCCAACCTTATATCATTTTACCTTGAGTGAGCTTCGCTTCTCGGTAACTTGAATTAAGGCTTACAATTGCTTCTAGCAATCACTGGAACGCTCATTTCGAGCCGACCATACTTGTGTTCAGAACAATTGTACCCTCTATTGCTTTTTGCCTTCTTCATTACGCTCAGAATGGGCCATGCCCGCTGAGCGATTTGAAAAGACAACCATAGTGTTTTCCATTTATGATCACCATATTCTTGTGATTACTAATGGATGTAGTCTTGTTTCAGAAGTCTTCCAAAACTAACAATGGCAGCCTCGTTGACCATCACCATCGACGAAAACAAGTACCAAGTCATGCTTCAAGAGAAGCAGAGCAAGCGCACTCACAAGCGCTCCACCAGCTGCAGAAGCGTCACCTCCCTCGGCAACTCCCAAAACACCGGGTCGACCCCCACTCACCGGACCATCGTCTTCGGGTCACTGGGACCATTCCCACTACCCGTAGAAGAGACGGTGGCTGCTAAGAAATAGAAGACCGCCCTTCAACGTGTCGCTGCCTCGACACCAAAGGCGGTCACCAAGAAACCTGAGGCTCGTGGCAATTCCGCGAAGCCTCAACCTGCAAAAAACCAGGTCTGCCCCAAGAAATGGTCCCTGCGATCTTCATGAAAACAAAGAAGGTCCCAGACATCTGCAAAACTAGCATACCTGACCCCTCTTAAGAAGAATCGGTTCTATCCTCTCGCTTACATTAAAGGGGAGAAACCTATCCTCCATCGAACTACAAAACCAACCCAGCACGAGCCAGCTTGCTCATACAAGCCCAAAATCAAGTCGTGCATCACAAGGCCTCGACAAGAACCTGCCAGGGCCTGCTCTCCTACAACTCGATCCTTCATCTCAACTGGGGCCTAGCTTGCAAAATTTAAAGCTTCACTGCGATAGGCTAAGGACCGCGTCCAGATCCTGTCCATGCTAGTATTCAAGGAAGACAAGCTCGGTTGCTGCGCACGAGGGACCACATCCTTCATTGCCAGAGCGCAGCTTGAGCTAACTGAAGCTCAAATCGCTCGTCGTATATGTCGCTGCGCGGCATGTCGACAAAAGAGATTAGAGAAGCAAAGAACCCAGCATTCTGAGCTTCAAATCTCCCAAAAATGGGTCGAAAAAGAAAGACCCGACCAAGTTGCTGCTGTCCACATGGTTGGCAAAACCAAGAGACGCCATAAATCAGCAACAAAAATACATGTCAGACGGCCGGTGACTTGCAGCATCTCCCGGACAAGAAGACATCAGGAAGACTCTCCCACTCCTTCAAGCCAAGGACACCGGAGTGATCATTCCTCGGGCTTTTCATCTAGAATGATGAGCTCCAGCTCAGTCACTAAGATAATATCCTCTTTCGATTCACGAAGAGTGAATGTCTTAGTCACAAACTCTGAGCAACCTCCACCGGACGATAACATGGCTCTACGCATTTAGCAGCTAGAGCAAGGACAGTAGAGAATAGAGGTCCTGATGGAAAACCTCCTTTTCACTCTCCAATGTCCACCAAACAATGATGAAATTCCTCCACAAGATGAGGCAAACGGTGGAGAAGATGAGTCACGCGCCCTTACTAAAAAAGACGTTGACGATATCCTCGCCAAAGCAAAAACAGAGGATACACTGAAGGAGCATGGAATCAAGCCACCATATCCCTTATGGATGGACTCGGTTCCGTTTGCTCCAAAGTTCAAACAACCTCTTCTCCAAACATATATGGGGAAAGGGTCAGCTAGACAGCATGTCATCCACTTCAAGATTTTAACGGGAACTATTGCGGATCAAGATGCTCTCAAGATCCGTCTATTTGCAAGCATCCTGAAAGGTACGGCCTTTGATTGGTACTCCACTCTGCCAGAGGACTCCATTCAAAACTGGACCATGCTAGAGACACACTTCCTGACCCACTTCAAATGTGAGGATCATCCTGTTACTATGGCTCAACTCTGCAGCCTAAAACAGGGAGAGAATGAGTTAACATACGACTTCATTCACAAGTGGAAGGCAATGGCATACAAATGCTCAGATGTGCTACCACAAGCGTCGCTGGTCGACATCTGCCTAAACAACATGAGAGCAAGGATCTGCTCCATGATCATCGGCAACAAATCGAAGAATCTGGGAGAACTCCTAGAAGCGTCTATGGAGGTTGAAATGGTGATCAAAGACCTCAACAGTCAGAAGTCATCAAAGAAGGAGCAGACCGCCATTCCAACCTCTAAGCCAAAGAAAAAGGAGGTTCTCAATGTGCAAACCAAGTCAACTCCTCAGCCGCCAAAGAAAGCTGAAAACAAAGCTCTAGGTAAGAGACCTGAACTCTCTGATGCCTTCAAAGAATGAGTAGAGAAGAAATACCCGTTCGATGAAGATGTTGAAAAATATTTGGGGCTCTCTTGGCGAATGGGAAACTCACCTTGCCTGACCCCAAAAGACTGGGAGATGTTGGCAAAACCAATGATCCCTAATATTGTCCATACCATCAAATGGTCTCGCATCCTCTCAACCAATGTTTCGTTGTGAGAGAGAAGATTAACGAGATGTGGAAAAACGGAGTCATTACCTTTGACAAAAACTATGGTTCTGCCTCCATTAACATGGTATCATATGGACAAACACCCAAATCGCCGAAGGAAAAAATCACTACTTCCTTCAAGGTGATAAAAATGACCCAGACGTCCCAAGAGCTGGTGCCTTACCCAACACCAGAAGGATAACCCATATGGGTGCATCCCGATCTCCTAGAAGATGAAAATTGGGAGATCGTCAAAACAAAGCCGCTCGCTCAACAGCGAAGGCAAGCCAAGAGACAACTCCGCAAGCTCAAACAACAGGAGAAGGCTCAAACCAAGCAAGAGGTCCCTGAAAAGGCAGAAACCTCCTCTACCGCTTCACAAGGGGCAACAGAGGAGTCTCTTCCCAAGGCCTCAAGAGTGGCAAGAAAATTCACCCTCGGTGATTTCATGCCACCACGGCTCAGAGATGAGACTACGTAGGGGGCATCAAACTTTTGCAACTCGGTAGTTGGATTCTTCATGAATGGATACAAGTCCAGTGACGCTGCCAGTGACACAGATGAATGGGAGGGATCCCTTGAAACCGGAGAATATCTCTCCGATGAAGAATGGATCCCGAAATCCCACCTTATGCCAGTAATCTGGTATAACCCCTTCCAGCCACAAGGATCCTGGTTTGATGATGATGAAGACCAAGAAGCTGTTCAAGAAAATGCTGTCAATCCAGCACTTGCCAATGCTCTAGTGGATCCCGACAAGGTTGAACCACAAGGAGTAGATGAAGAAGAAGATTTGGCTATTATGCCCGATCTTGAAGAATATGCAAGGATCTTACAGCGTTTGACCATAGAGCAACAACAGGATCGCATCAATCGGTTTCATCAAAATCCAGAACCGGAAGTCCCGAAGAATCTATAAGTATCTCCTCTAGTGACTCCAGAAAATGAGGAAAGTTGATGGATTGATGATCCTCTTACATCGGAGGATGAGTCTGATTCCCAACAGTCCATTATGGAGGCATCTTCTATCGAAGTTGCCTGCAATGTGATAGTTTAGGATGCTAGTGCCTCTGAAGCTCCATCTGCTGAGGCCATGGACTCTCAAAATGCATCCAGTAGCATATCTTCTGGAGTTACATCTTCTTGGGTGACTTCCACTAAGATAATATTCTCTCAGCTTTCGTCTCTAGAAATGGTGACATCGGAATTCAGGCCTCTTCCGACTGATCACCATGAAGAAGCTCTGACTGATGAAGTCTTCAAAGAAAACCCAGTCAATTGGTCTCAGATACTCAACCTCATAGGAGATGTCTGGACCGATGAAATACTGGACAAAGAAGAAAAGTTGTTGGAAGCTGTTCAGGACTTGTTCCAGGAAAATGCTCCATGCAACACAATAACTGAAGATGGCAATGCTGCTGCAGAAGCGTTTTCAGCAAATGGGGAGGATCAGCCCCTTGAGCCCAAAGGGAATCTTCCGAAAGAAGAACCACCTTTAGAAGCTTTTGAAGTTGGGAAAGGCACCTGCTCTGGCCGGGATTACTACAAAAGCTACAACCAACCTTCTTCTTCTTCTTATGTAAATCCTTCGGGAAAACAAGCTGTAAATCCCCTAAGTGGCAACGATAATGAAAATGTAGGCCCAAAGGAGGCTTTCAAGTATGACTTGATCGAGCACTTCAAACACATACCTGCACGACTGCACATCCTAGACTTATTACGAATGTCGCCACAAACTCGTGATAGTCTCATTTCAGAACTGCAAATGCTGAATGTGAATGTCGACAAACATGCCCCACAAGTCCTACAAATTGAAATGGACTATAGGGTCAAAAAATCAAAAACCTCCTCAAAGGGAGAAATGAAAGAAGCTGGAGGACCTTGCATTGTATGCCTCTCGGTCCAAAAAGCCGCAAGTGCTACCATCGCCTTCAATAAGGAAGACCTCCTGCTAGGCGAGACAAAGCACAATCGACCCTTATACTTCACAGGGTACATCAAAGAGATGCCGATACACAGAGTCCAGATTGACCCGAGTTTTGCACTTAACCTCATTTCTACTTCGGCACTCGAAGAGCTGGGTATCCCACCTAGCAAACTGAGTCACACATCTATGTCCATCTTTGGATACAATGGGAGTGCTAAATGGCCCATTGGCAAAATCAGGTTCAGATTGCAAATTGGCGATCTTGTCTCTGAGGTCAACGTGTATGCAATAAAAACCCCTTCATGCTACAACATCCTCCTCGGACGCCCTTGGATACACGAGAATGGTGTCATCCCTTCAACTTTACATCAGTGCATCAAGTTTGTCGGCGATGACGGTTTGATACATCGAGTGCTTGCAGACAAAAAGCCCTTCAAAGGCAAAGAAGTCCATTTTGCAGACTCTCAGATGTACAAGGATGAGAAAGAGAAGGAGGAGGAGAAAATAGCATCCTTCGTCGGTAATCTCCAAAAAGATAAAGGCAAGGCTCCTTAGCAATCATCGGAAGAAAACAAACATTCCGGCAAACCCGAAGAGAGCAATCAGTCTCCCTTCGTTATCTCCTTCAAATCTTCCAAACATTTGGTAATCACTACCAAAGCAAAGAAGACAAAGCAAAAGACTGTAGGCAAGTTCACTGTTTCTTTCGTGTTTATCATACAAAACACAGATTCGGATTCAGAGACAGAAGACGATACATCGTCAAGCCAAGCTGATACTCAGCAAGTTCAGCTTGCCCTCACTCCATTGGAGACACCGGCTGACGTAGAAGATCCCGCGTCTGCTACCTTCATCGTTCCGGCAACAACGGCAGAAGAGAAACCAATCTTCTTCCATAGATCGGACGCTTCTTCATCAAACTCCTTGCTTGAACCTTTTCAAAATGAAGGTATGCCTCAACTATCCTTGTATAGTCCAATGGCACAAGCTATCATGAAGAAAATGGGCTATTATGCCCAAAATCCAATTGGTTTGGGAGGTGGCCGTGGTATTCTCACACCATTGGAACCCACCTTGACCATAAGTCAGCTGGAAGATTGGAAACTCCACCGTCGCATAGATAAGTTTTCATACAGGTTGGGGTATGATCCTGACACTCCGATGAGACAGCTGACACAAAGGCTGCAGAGCCGTTTTGCCGACCAGGCCTCAACATCTCGTGTTGATGAAGACATTGATCTCTCGGGATATCTCTTTGAAGAGTTACCCGACGAGGACCTAGGAAGCTCATCAAATTGGTACGATTTCTCTGATGATGAAGAGGAATTGTCCGATGATACAGACGCAAGGTTTTTTGATTCAGAGGAGCTATCATCCCTAAAAGAAGTACCTTACTTCGACCCAGTTTCAGCAGGTGATTGGGATCATCTCATAACAAGTCTTGAGAAGAGCACCGATCAAGAAGATTTATGGACAGAAGCGGAGCCATGGTCTGAAAACACCCTTGGAAATCCAGAAGGTCTTGTTGAGTTGGAAGCCTCTGAAAATATTGTGGAGGAAGCACCTCCAAACCTTCCAACAGAAGATTCTGTTCAAAAGATAGACTTGGGAACACCTGATAACCCACGTCCTGTATTCATAAGTAAGAATATAAAGGATGATAAGTTACCCGAGTATGTCTCTTTTCTTTGTGAGTTTGTTGATTGTTTTGCATTGTCTTACGCTGAAATGCCTGGCTGAGATCCCAAAATAGTAGTTCACAAACTCAACCTGCAAGAAAATATCAAGCCTGTCAAACAAGGACAAAGAAGATTCCATCCGGATGTGATGGACAAAATTGAACAGGAAGTTCAGAAACTCAAAAACGTTGGCTTCATCCGCGAGGAACAGCACCCTAAATGGTTGGCCAACATTGTCCCCGTGACAAAGAAAAATGGGCAAATCAGAGTCTGTATTGATTATAGAGACCTGAATAATGCTTGCCCCAAAGATGAATTCCCACTCCCCATACCGGAGGTAATTATTGACAACACCTGCGGGTTTGAGCGAATGACTTTCATGGACGGCTTCTCTGGCTACAACCAGATAAAGATGCATCCCGAAGATGAAAGGCATACATCATTTCGGACCCCAGTTGGCATTTATTGCTACACTGTCATGCCATTTGGTATGAAAAATGCTGGTGCAACATATCAGAGGGCTATGATGAAGATATTCTAAGATATGCAGCACAAGGCGGTCGAATGTTATGTTGATGACCTTGCCGCCAAAAGCAAAAGAAAAGAAGACCATCTCAAGGATCTTCGAGAAGTCTTCCTCCGGCTTCACAAACACAAACTGCAAATGAATCCCTTCAAATGCTTCTTCGGTGTCCCATCGAGTAAGTTCCTCGGATTCATAGTTCGGAAAGCTGGAATAAAGCTTAACCCCATCAAAGTCAAGGCTATCCTAGAAATGCCATCTCCAAGAACCCTGAGAGAACTGAAAGGGCTTCATGGGAGGTTGGCGTACATCCGATGGTTCATTTCCAACCTATCAGGGAAGTGTCGTCCATTTTCTCGCCTAATGAAGAAAGGTGTAGACTTTGTTTGGGATGATGAATGCGAAGCTGCATTCCAAGACATCAAGTCGTACCTGACCAAACCTCCGATGTTGGCTGCTCCCACAACCGGAAAACCATTCATCTTGTTCACAAGAGCTCTCGACTATTCATTGGGCGCTCTACTTACACAAGAAAATGATGGAGGAAAAGAAGCTGCTCTATACTACCTCAGTCGCATGTTGGTAGGTGCAGAGCATCGTTACTCTTTAGTCGAGAAAGAATGCCTGGCAGTGATGTTCACCGTACAAAAGCTACGTCACTATTTAATTCAAACACAGTATACCTGATATCGAGGATCAATCTCTTAAAGGTCCTTGTCACAAAAGCAGGTTCTCTCAATGCCCGGCTGGCAAAATGGTCCATCTTTCTGTCACAATTTAATATTAGGTATGTACCACAGAAAGCAATCAAAGGCCAAGCTCTGGTAGAATTTCTTGCAGAGCATCCACTGGCTAAGGATTCTCCGCTCAGGGATGATCTCCCAGACGAACCTGTCTACAACGTGGAGACTTTCTCACCAAATGCCTCCTGGAACATGTACTTCGATGGTGCAACCGGGACAAATGAAAAAGGAAAGCCGATATTGGAAATTGGCATTCTCTTTGTTAGTCTCGACAAATACATGATTCCACACGCATTCTCACTATTGGAACCATGTTCAAACAATGCAGCTGAGTACCAAGCTCTGATCATAGGATTGGAACTCGCCCTCGAATCCGGTATCACCATGCTGGAAGCATTTGGAAATTCTCAATTGATCGTCAATCAGATAGATCAGAAATATGAAATCAGGAAGCCTGATCTGTTGCCTTACTACAACAAGGCACAATCACTTCGACAAAAGTTTGACATCTGTCACATCTCCCACAGCCGTAGAGGTGAAAACATTTGTGTAGATGCCCTGGCTGGATTTGCTGCATCTATGGCAATCCAAGAAAGGGAAAACATGCAAATTATAGTGTGTCAAAGAAGGATTTTCCTTCCTCTCAACACACACCAAGCAGTCGCTAAATGCCACCGAGTAGTCGGAAGTCGGATTTCCATCCTTAAACCTCCGATCGGCGACTGGAGGGATCTGTTCATTGATTATATTATGTTCAGAATCCTACCAGAAGATCCAAAAGAGCGGGTAAGCATTCAAAGATGAGCCCCAAACTTCCATTTGGATATTCCCTCCAAAATGCTTTACAGAAAATCCTTCAACGGAGTACTTCTACGCTCCTTGTCATAATAAGAGGCGGAAGAAACTCTAAAAGAAGTTCATGCTGGTCTTTGTGGAGCTCATCAGGCTGGTCCTAAGCTCTATGATCAAATAAAAAGGTTATATTACTATTGGCTTACCATGGTAGCTGACGCAATGCAATTTGCTAAACGTTGCCGACAATGCCAAGCTCATGGAGATTATGTCCACATGCCTCCAGAATGGCTACATCCTACTGCGATCTCATGGCCCTTCGAAGCCTGGGGTATGGACATCATAGGTCCTATCTCTCCCCCTTCAAGCAAAGGTCATCGCTTTATCTTCGCCGCTACAGATTATTTCTCCAAGTGGTCAGAAGCATTTGCGTTCAATGAAATGAAGACCTCATCAGTCATTCAATTCTTGCGAACCAACATAATTTGTCGCTTCGGCATACCTAAAAGATTCGTCCATGATAACGAACCACAATTCCGGGATCACAAATTCTACAGGTTCTGCGACAAATACAAAATCCAAAGTTGTCATTCGACTCCGTATAACCCCGCAGCAAATGGACTAGTAGAAGCCTTCAACAAGACACTTTGCAAAATTCTCAAGAAAATGGTCTCTAGTCATAAAAGAGACTGGAGTGACAAACTGCTGAAGCTTTATGGGCCTATCGGATTACTATTCGAGGATCAACTTATAGCACACCATTCTCCTTGGTCTATGGATGTGAAGTAGTTGTCCCTCTAGAGGTACAAATTCCTTCCTTAAGGGTATCTCTACAAAATGAAATGATGCAAGAAAGCAACGTCAAATTGAGACTCCAAGAACTGAATAATCTCGATGAAAGACGGCTCGAAGCTCTGCGAAGCATTGAGCTTTACCAAGCACGCATGGCAGGATCTTTTGATAAGAAGGTCAGGCAATGCGCCCACAAAAAGGGTGACTTGGTTCTTGCGGTAAAAAGGCCAATGGTTTTTGCCTACAAATCCAAAGGCAAATTCGAACCAAAATGGGAGGGACCCTTTGTCATCGACAAAGTCTTCTCCAATGGTGCATATGCTCTTCTAAATATGGAGGGTGATAGATGTATGCTGCCCATCAATGGCAAGTTCTTGAAGCGGTACTACCCTTGAAGACTTCCTACATCGAGTCAGAGTGATGCCTGCATGACCAAAGCCTATTCCTAGGTACTTGCTCATCAAACCCACCCCTTTTAGAGTTTTCGTCCCTATGTTGAAATTTCTAAAAACCCAAAACAATGTTTACTTTCAATGTTTCATTGTTCGAAATAAAAAAGGGAAAAACAAAACCCAAAATCCAAGTTTAGAGCATTTTCCCTAAATTGACCAAAACTTTCGATCCTTGAACCCAAAATTCATGGTTTGAAACAAAAATCAGGACTCAGGAATTTCTACCCTAGTACACCCTGACTTTTACCGCCAAAATGGTTTTGAGTCAAAATCTACGACCCTCGTGTCTTTAAACAAAAAATGGTTTTTCAAAAATCGTGGGGAAGCGACGTTTAGTCGATACTCACACAAAACCCAAAAGTCGGAAGGATGCGAACCTCATTCGATACTTCCAAAACCTCAAAATCACAAGAAAGTGACACCTCGTCGATACTTGCAAAATTTCAAAAAAATCGTGGAGACACAACGTTTCAGTTGATATCCACAACCCAAATTTCAAAACAAAAACAAAGGTTAAAAAAAAACCTCAAATTTCAAAAAATCGTGGGGAGGCGACATTCCATCGATACCTGCAAAACAAAATTTTTGAAAAAAGGCAGGGAAGCGACATTCAGTCGATACTTGCACCAAAATCCGTGAGGAGGCGACATTCCATCGATACTCGCAACCGAATGAGCAAGGACAAAACAAAACTTGGTTTTCAAAAACTCGGCTCCCATGCCACAAACAAAATTTGGCTCTCATGCCACAAACAAAATTTGGCTCTAATGCTACAAACAAAATCTGACTCCCATGCCACAATTCTGGCGCTCATGCCACAAAACCAAAACTTGGCTTTCATGCCACAAAAACCGGCTTCCATGCCACAAACAAAATTTTGGCTCTTATGCCACCAAAATTCGGCTTTCATGCTATCTAAAAAATCAGGCTTTCATGCCCAAAACAACCATTTGACAAAAGATTTTCACAAAATGACAACCTTTTGATCAAATTTTCAAACAAACATTCCCATCCAACTTTTACTTACTTTCATAAAAAAGAATTTAAGTGAAACAAGGGAATACAAAAAAAAAGAAAAAACGTTTATACATGGAGGTACCAGAACAAAAGGGGATAGTTTGTTAGAAAGTCAGGAGATTTGTCTGACATGGTCCTCAGCCAAAGACTTAGCTCCTTAAGCAAACTCTTGGCCTTAGCCTCCAAAGCTTCCAGGCCGCGTTTCTTCAGGATTTTCCCATAAAAGGTAGTAGGCTGTCGCGACCTATCTCCAGCACAAGGAAGCTCTTCCCAGAGAATTTGTCATTGTTCATATTCCTGAGTCTTCCTTCGGAGATTGCTTTCAACCTCCTCAACTTGGCGAATGAGAGTCCTCTCTCTATCGCGAGCTTTCAAAGTAGCAGCCTACTTAGCAGCAGCCTATTCTTCCAATAGCTCAAGGCGCTGTCTGGCCTCAATGACCTCCCTATCGAGATGGTGCTGGTCCTGTGTCAGCTCAATAATAGCCAACTCGGTGACGTTCCTCTCCCGAACGAGCTGTTTTCGAGTCCGCGAGATCTCATTCAGTTCAGATTTGACCTCACTAGAAGGCTTCAAAACCATCTCGTTGAAGAAGTCATCATTTGGAAAGCTCCTGGTCTCATTCCACTTGTTGCCTAGGGTGATGATTTCATCAACAAAAGCCTTGGCATCTGTAATGTCCATACCGACTTCTTCGCTATCAACAAGAATGTCCTGCACATGCTTAACCATTCGAAACCAGCCTCCAAATGGCCAGAAGAAAGAGTATCCACCCATGAGCTCAAGACTCTCTTCAATACCTTCCTCGCAAACTGACGGGATGGCTCAGATGAAGACTCGCCATGCTCCGATGGTCGACTGCCCATGTCAGGTACCGTCAGAAGAGTAATCAAGAAACTCTTTCCAATCGAAGCCGCTGGAGAAGGAATATCAGTACGCGGACTCTCCTCTGCCTCATCAAAACTGGTGGAAGAAGCCCCTACTCCTGGGTCAGCCGCGGGCACCCCCTGCTCTGGCTCTGAGAAAGATAGAGGAACTTCTTTTGTCACCTCACAACCTGCCAATGAAAGATGAAAAAGGTATGAATATGATATTGTCAAAAATCAAATATCAAGATTATCACTACAAAGTACCCTTTTCGACGATTGGCGGAATACTTTTTGCCTCCATGAGCTCATCCGAAGCATCGTCAAAAGTTGCATCCATGGATGGCTCGAAGTCGTCGGAATCCTCTGGCAGGTCAGCTGGTAAGAAACAAAAAATATATGTCAGCAAGTGGCGGTAAGGAAAAAAAAGAAGAAAAAAGAAATCATACTAGGTGGAGATTCTGGGTCTACTTCAAAATCTCTGGGTTCTTCCTCAGATGCCATGCCCGGATCCGTCACCGCCTCATCGGCCGGAACCTTAGGCATCATCAAACCATCATCTTTTGCCAAAAGAAAGAAAGCAGTAGATCAAAACAAAAGCTCTCATGAAAGAAAAGAAATGGAAAGAGAAAAGGGAAAAGCATACCATCATCAATGGTCTCTTCCTCCCGGCTCCTCTTTTCCGGAGGCTCATCATCATCCCTTGATGCCTCCTCAACAATGGTGGAAGGAATTTCCAGATCAGGAGAGTTTTCGTGCCGTCTCTGACTTCGGCGTTGTCCTCTTCTCCTCTTGCTCCTACGGGACGAATTGCTGGAAGTACCCGCCCTGCCATATAAATCGGGCCTCTCGCCAGAGACCTCACTGGATGGTCTGCTCTTGTCGATAGACTCCATGGAAGCCTTTGCTCGCTCGGCTTGTATCCAAGCAGCAACTTCAGCCTCCTCCTCTGCAAGCTGCTCCAAGACCTCACCAGGTATCTCTTGTATAGCTCCCGATCTGATGACGTCCTCGTCCTTGAGAAAGCCTGTTCTGTGCTTTTCTCCAGAAAGGAAAGCTAGAACTTGCTCTCGGCGGACGCCATCTGACTTCCCAAGACCCTTCCCGGAAGACTGCTTTATATCGAGCTCCTTCTTGGAAAGTCCCCGGTACATTGAAAAGCTCTCCACGAACCATTTCGTGAAGCCAGCAGTCCGGAAAGTGGGCAACTCAAGATAAGAAATCATGGCAGTAGTGTCTTCCGCACTATAAAAGGCCCATGCATTCCTCCCGTCCTACAGACCTCCAAAACGCTTCACCTTGCTCAAAGGCGCTCCAACAACGCCTTGAGAGAAGTCCAACTGCATGGCAAAACGCGAGGGAACATACAGCTGAATGTCAACAAAAAGATGTCTACGGTACACCATCGTGCCGACACATGTTGAAAAGCCAACTCCTTTTCGCATTTGTCAAAGTATAGTGTCTCCCCAACCCTGCCCTGGTGGAATCTCGGGAGACACCAAAATCAAAAGCCTTCTTCCGTAAGCCCGGAGAAAGCTTTACTAAGGACTGCCGCATCTCGACATCCCAGAATCGTCGGATCCTCAAACGGGGAGATAAGAGAGATTCGGAAACAGGCTTCCCTTTAGCCAACCGAATCATAAAAGGATCATCGTCCTGAGCAGCACCCAATCAGTGGAAACTGGGACAGTGGTATACATACCATGAATAGAAAATGTGGGCAGAAAATACCCTATTCATGGGAAGCCCAAGTCGAACCAGGAAAGCAGCAGCCTGTAGTTCGGTGCATAAATAGGAGTAAAGAGCAGCCACCAAAGCAAGCCACTCTCCAAACGCCATCTGACAAGCCAGAAAAATGCAGTGCGGCCTGATGTTCGTTCCATCTCCTCCAGCAAAAACAGCCTCACCCAGCCAATAAGTGAGGTAAAAAGCGAGATCTCTCCGTAGCGCAATGTCAGATGAATGGCGTCTGTGCTTGCGAAGAGTTCCTTCAACTTTTCTCCATTGGCGGAGATCTTCTTTGAATCCGGGTTCTTAGCCCTGGCTTCCTGGGTCATACTCTCAGAAGACTCCCCGTTGTCAAAGAAGTTGGAAGACAAAAAGCTACCACTCCTCCAATTGCTACACCGGACTTTCGAGCCCTCCTTCTCCTTCAAGAAATCGTAGAAGGCAACGAGCTGAAAGTACGAAAGCCTGAACTCCTCAGACTGCTCCTCAAGGACGCTGTCGATAGGCATGAACTCCTCATAGAGATTACCGATGATAGGCAGCCCGGTGATCGCGCTCAGTTCCTTTAAAGAAAAACCAATCTTGCCATTCGTGATAACGAAGGTGTTGGTTTGTGGAAGGAATGACTCCAGCATGGCCATGAAGGCCTCATCGGAGAAAACCACGAGTTGCCGAAAAGCGCGAACTGCGCCAAAAATCTTGGCCTCTTTCAGAATGGCACCGCCAACCTGCAGGATGTGATCAGCCCACAACTCCCAGCTCGAGTCAGCGCTGAAACGGCCACGAAGTCGAAAAGGCTTCACCCAATTGATCATCGCCCTTGAAAATGCCAAGGCCCACTGGTCTCAAATCGACCGAAGGATGGTCTGAACCTTGGTAGCCGCTGGCCGGCATCAAAATGCCCATACGGGCAGGTGACTCCTCTGCAAAACCAGAAGGGCCGCCAACGAAAACCCCGGTCTTGATCACGTTTGTCCTCTTCACCCAGCTTAGAGGATCTTCCCTTTTCGAGCATGTGGAGAAAAGTCTCATGATTGAGATAGTTCGATCAAAGGTCGACCAGGTAGAAACAGTTCTCTTCTCACCATTAACTGTGTAAGAGAACTGAAAACATCTCCTTTGATATGTTGAGTCATCAGGGACTGCATCACCAAAGAAGAAGGTAGGCTTAGGCATAATGCTCTGATCGTCCGTGACCTAGGGACGGTTGCTTACCATAATTTTATAAAACTCTTCATCCTTAAGGGCGATCAAACGTTGCCTTATCTCATCTCGGTTGAGCGAGTCACACTCTTCCAAGTTCCTTTCAACATACTAGACCTCTTCCCAGGCCTGCTGTACAGCTACGTTAGAAGATCTAGTAGAACGATGAGGCGCATCAGTGATAGGCTTCTTACCCTTGTTTGTTCTGGAGGAACTACCTGCAAAGGATGGAAAAAGAAAAAATCAATCATCAAAATGACAGAGTTTTGCTAAAAAAAATTTTAGTGAAATTTTGGCATGGTTCCGGGGCAATTCCGAAGAAAAGGGAAACACCCCAAAAGAAATAGGGAGCTTGAAGATGGATTCAACATCGCTGCAAGCTCATAATCAATGGAAAATTCTCAAAGAAGGCTTGAACTCAAACATTGCTGCGAGATCAAATCAAAACTTCTTAAATATCCGCAAGATTGGAAAAGGGCTCAACATTGCTGCGAGCTCCATAATCCAAAACTTGCAAAGCTCCTCAAAAATCCCTGCAAGACTAAGAAAGGGCTCAACATTGCTGCGAGCTCCAAATCCCAAGACTTGCAAAAGATTTCCAGGTGTGCACTATCATACCTCCAATTCCATTCTCTAAAAAAAAAAAATACGTAGAAGGAAAGTTGTCATGCATGCGCGTCTCGAAATCCGGGAAAGAAAGAAGGAAAAAGAGAAAAAAAAAGAGAATCTCTCTAAATTTTTTTTTTCCCACAGGCCACGTGGCCATATAGTCTTGTTCGTATGGCCACACAAAAAAAAAAAAAAAAAAAAAAAAGAGAAAAGAGAAAAAAAAGAAAAAAAAAGAGAGAAAAAAGAAACACGGTAAAAAAAAGAAGAGAGAAACCGTGAAAGAAAAAGAAAAAAAAAAGAAAGAGAGAAAGAGGAGAAAAAAAAAAAGAAAGAAAAAAGGAAAAAAAGAGAAAAAAAAAGTTTGAAAAAAAGAAGAAATAGAATGCACGTGAAAAAGAAAAGAAAAGAAAAGGAAAGAATGAAAGATTTTTCTATTTCTACATGGGGCTTCTTAAGGAAAAAGAAGAAACTTACTTGAAGCCATTGATGGAGAAAGAAGAAGAACTAGAAGATCCTTGAAGAAGAAGAAGAATCCTTGACCTTGGAGCACTCTTGAAGATTTTTTTGCGAAAAGAGGGAAATAAGCAACAAGAGATCCAACCTCCTTGCTTATATAGAAGAAAGCAAGCCAAAAGAGGAAAGAAGGAGAAAAGAAAGGAGGTAAGTGCTAAAAATTAGCAAACTTCATAAAAAGCGGAGAAATTTGAGATATTCTTTCCTAACGAGAAGATTCTTTGAGAACTTCTCTCAAAAAAGAGAGGGATTATGAGAAACTTTCTCCCAAAGAAAGATATTTTGAGAAAATCTCTCCCAAAATCAAGGAAACTTGAGAGATTCTCTCCAAGTAAGAGTATTTTAGATATTCTCTACCCAAAGGAGATATTTTTAGATATTCTTTATAAAAATGACACCACATGAGATCTAAGCCAACTTTAAAGCTTAAGATCCCATGGGTTAGCCCACATGAGTCAGGTTTGACCACCTAGGCACTAAAAGTGGTTTTTAGTTAAAATTCCTCTTACCAAGAGCATACAAAAATGGTTCCATGCCTCCTTTGAGTTGATTGGACAATACAAAAAAAAAAAAAAAAGAAAAAATCCAAGCCTTATGAGTTTCCAAAAATCCAAACCATCCCACCTCTCGAACCAAATTAAGCCAAAACCTTGAAATTGACATTCCACAAAAACCCGAACCACTCCAATGGACCCAAAATTGTCCCAAAGAGTGACCAAAAACCAAATCCCGGTCCCCTAATTTGCCACATACAGCTTGTTAGGTTACAAGACCAAAATCAAGATTCAAAACCCGACCCCCTAACCTGCCACATACAGCTGTAGACACCTCATTTGGCCCCTATGATAGCCTTAAATACCTATCATATATAGCGATGCCCCCATTTCACCCATAATTGAATGATTAAATACATAATTCAGATTAATTAACAACGATGAAGATGCTTGTTGCTAATTTTAGACTTAGTTCGACGATTTCTAGAAATTCGTGAGAGAGAAGCCGAGTCGCGTCAAGATCTTGAGCCCAACCCACTACTCACGCAAGGAGTGAACCATGACACCACTCAAACCCTTTCCGGACCACTTAAGACATGCTTAGGCCAATCCCTCTAAAGACCATACTTAGTTTGCCAAAATGTCACCCGATTAGCCTAAGTTAGGAAATCGAATCCATTGGTCCAGAGATCCCTCATATTTTTCAGCCCCTATTTGTCAAGATATTTAGACCATTAGTTCCTCACTTCGAGAGCTTTCCGGTGATGTGTAGAACGTCCAAATCCGATAAGCGAGTCAAAAGTTATGAGCTTCCGAAGTTTGTCCTAAGAAGAGATCACCTAGGCACCACCCATGTGGCGCCCACCCTATGAGAATCCATCTAGGCGCCCCATGCTAGGCGGCCACACAACCCGGGACCACCTAGGCGCCCCATGGTGGGCGCCCCGCCTCCACATTTCACTAGTTGGCCTAAAAATAGCCCGGGACCACTCAACGTAGGGGCCGAACTCCGAAAATGAATCGACTCCACCTAGGCACCACCCATGTGGCGCCTACCCTACTAAGTTCCACATAGGCACCAACCCTGTGGCACCCACACTTCCTAGAATCACCTAGGCACCCCATGGTGGGCGCCCACCTTAAAATTTACTAGTTTGGTTCGAGAGTAGACCGGGACCACTCATACATAGAGACCAAGCACCGAAGACGAACCGAACCACCTAGGCACCACCCATGTGGCGCCTAGCCTTTAAATTCACCTGGGCACCACCCATGTGGCGCCCAGCCTTGAAATCCATCTGGGCACCACCCATGTGGCGCCCAGCGTATTAAGTGATGATGTAGGTCCCCCCAGCTGAAGACGTATCCGTTCAATCTCGACTCCAAATGGGACCAAGGACCAAAAGCGAAGCACGAACCAGCTGGGCACCACCCTGTGGGTGCCCACTCTCTCCAGGATCACCTGGGCGCCACCCTGTGGGCGCCCAGACTGCGCAGGCCATGTGGGCGCCACCCCATGGGCGCCCATCCTCCCTCCAAACCCTAGTTCACCCTAAAACAACTTAAGCCGCCTAGGGATGCGTGAGACCTTCTAGAAACCCGAAATAATGAAGCTCTAGCCCTTCTAAACTCGTCCCAAACCTATATAATCCCTCTTAACTTCATTTACAAGGGGAGGCTACCCAAAAACCCTAAGAAAAGAGGCAAAAGGAGAGAATAGAAAAAGAAGAAGAAAGGTAGCCACCATTAGAGAAGAACTTCAGATCTATAGTAGGGGAAGGAGAAAGAGAGGAGAAGGCTTCCATATCTTCAACTGGAGCTATGGATCTTTGCGAAAGCTTCGTTTTAGGAACTTGAAGAACGCGTCATATACCGGTATTCCTAGATCTCTCCTTTTTTTTCTATATTTCATTACCATCCATTCTTAGAACTATGCTTAGGACCATTTGAGCATCATAGATCTACATTAGCTTGTGATAAAAATAGTATTAGTGCATCATCATGTTAGTAACATGTTTAGGTTCATTCTAATACAGTAGATTCGTTTTCATTTAGTAGTTCTAATTGCATAGTTAGATCAGATCTCGCATTAGCATCATCATCATCATCATTTATATTGAAAAGATCGCGAACCATTGGCAGAAAGGCTGGGCGCCACCCACTGGGCGCCTGTCCTCTCCGAAACCACCTGGGCGCCACCCCCTGGGCGCCTACCCTTCTGAGACAGGGTCTGGCTTCTAGATTTCCGCCTGTTGCATCGTTTGCTCGTAGGTTCGTTAGTTGCATCGCTAGTAGTTCGAATTAATACGTTCGCATCAGTCACTGAATATCGGAAGCTGTCTTAAAAATACTAAGATTCTTGTGCATTCATTGTGTTCTGTTGAAAACCCTGACCGAGCAGGGTAGGCACCATAGGGGTGGCGCCCAAGTGGATTTCTCCACTTTGGTGCACAACTTCCGATCTTCCGCATTTAGTTCATTTAGAAACTGCATGATAATGATATGTTTGTCTGTTTGATCAGTTCTGAACTTTGATTTATCATTTTGTCACACTTCACATCATATCATTTGAATCACACAACCATAGAAAAACCTAACAAAAAAATCATAAAACATAAAATCCCTTATTCTCTTTCCTTACTCTCTAGTAAATTAGAGGAGAAACCAAAAACAAATTAAAAGATATCCAAAAACCCAAAAAGAATAGTTAGATAGTCTAAGTTATTGAATTTAGTGCCTAAGTAGGATAAATCATAAGATTAATTAAAACATCATAATTAGCTAACTTAAGAATCATCAAATCATTAAGAACCCTAAAACCTTAAGACCCTAATTAATTCGGATTTAGAAGTAATTAAGAACTTTAAAAACACAAAAAAACCTAAAACCCCAAAAGACAGCCACCTGGGCGCCACCCCCTGGGCGCCCATCCTTCCACAGCCACCTGGGCGCCACCCTCTGGGCGCCCAGCCTACTCATTCCCTAAGACACCCCGGTTAAAGCTTAGCTTAATTAGTTAAGACCTTAAACTAATCCGAATCAACACAATAAAATATTTTAAACCTAGAATAAGTAAACCTTAATTAACTTAATTTCTAATTAACTCAAAAACTCAAAACCAATAAACTCCAAAATAGTCCACCTAGGCGCCACCCCCTGGGTGCCCAGCCTGCACTGCCACCTGGGCACCACCCTCTTGGCGCCCATCCTATCCCGTCTCTAAAGAACCCCAAATTAAAACTTCTAATTAATCACAACCCAAATTTAATCCTAGTTAACATAACAAAACACTTTTAAATTTAAGAAACCTAAAACCTCAATCAACTTAGACTTGAACCAACTTAAAAATGCAAAAGCCACCCGAAACCACAAAACAGACACCTGGGCGCCACCCCCTGGGCGCCCAGCCTGCCTTTACACTTGGGCACCACCCTCCTGGCGCCTATCTTGTCCCATTCCCTTAGAAACCACCACTTAATTAAACTTAATTGATTAAACCCGAATTAACACCTTAAAACACTATTAACCTAAAAGACTCGAAACCTTAATCAATTTGGACTCAAACCAACTTAGGAAATACAAAACGAATAAACCACAAAACATCCACTTGGGCGCTACCCCCTTGGTGCCTATCCTGCGGCATCCACTTGGGCGCCACCCCCTTGGTGCCTATCCTTCCGCATCCACTTGGGCACCACCCTCCTGGCGCCCATCCTACCCAATCACTAGGAAACCCCACTTGAAATTAAATTCGAACTCAATCACGATCAACACACCGGAACACCCTTGAAATCTAAAACAATCGGAACCATAAACTCGAATAGACTTAAAACATCGAACCAACTCGGACGCACAATGCAGACACTTGGGCGCCACCCCCTGGGTGCCCATCCTGTCACCTCCGCCTGGGCACCACTCTCTTGGCGCCCAGCCTCTCCCGTCACTAAAACCAAATTAATTGAGACGAAATTTAATCGTAATCATCGCAACAGAACATTTTTAATTTAAAATACATCAAACCATAAAGCTCAACCGCAGATCAACCTAAAAAATACTGAACCGACCCGAACCACAGAATAATTCACCTGGGCGCCACACTCTTGGCGCACATCTGTCAAATCCACCTGGGCACCACACCCTGGGCGCCCAGCTTCCCTATTTTTGAAAAAAAAAACCCGATTCACAACTTAGCCCAATTAATTGGCGTTTAAATAAATCCCAATTGAATACGAATAGCATCCCACACCCAAACACACTAAGCCCTTAAACCAATTTAAACTTAAATTGACCTAAAAAATATCGAACCGACCGAACCTTAGCACAGTCACCTGGGCGCCACCCCTTGGGCGCCCATCCTGCCAAATCAACTTAGGCGCCACTCCCTGGGCGCCTAGCCTACCCGTTTTCATAAAAACCCCAACCGACAACTTAACACAATCAATTAGCATTCGAACCAATCCAAATCAACATATTAAAACACTTTTAACTTAAAACACTTGAAACTTTAATCGATTCGGGCTTAGCTCCCAAAGCCTTTATGAATAAACAAACAACCACCTAGGCACCACCCCTGTGGCGCCTATCCTACACTCTAACCTTGGTTCACAACTTCAATTTAAAACGAATAGCTAAACACATTACCACTTAAATTAACTAAAACCAGAACCTAAAATAGTCTCTAAACCCGAAAACCAATATCAAATCCCATCCGGAATACCTGAAAATCTCAAGCCATCCACCTGGGCGCCACCCCCTTGGCGCCATCCTCTCATTTGCACTAAAACGCGAATTCTAAATTTTGTTTCAAAATCCGGATCCGAATCCCTTTGACATTTAAACATCAGAGAATTAGAACAATTTGAAACATTAAAATTTACCAAGTAAGAACTCCTCGGATTCCGAAAATAACATCGATACCATCGTTGCTAGCCAAACCACCCAGAAACAGCCACTTAGGCGCCACTGTCTGGGCGCCCAAGTCATCAGAGTAACCTAGGCGCCACCCCCCTGGCGCCCAAGTCTTCTGCCAACCCCGTTTCACGGATTTCGACATCATTTCACGTTTTAAAACCATAAATCCCAGAACCTTAAACAACTTAAACAGAACCCCAAAATACATTTAATCCACCTCTTAATCAATCTTCAACTCAAAACAAACCAAACCAATTAAAAATCACAATTAATAAGTTGCTTAGGCGCTGAACCATCAAACTGAGGCTATTCATACCCTAGGATTAGATCGGATTTCCCCGTTAGGTAGCTTAGCGCATTAGGCTTCGCCCCATCATTTTTCCTGTTCCGTTAGGGGACTGGGAGAGCTGATGTGGGCGGTTTAGGACCTTAGGTTAGGGTTAATCCGATGATCAGTAGTAAAGCACTAATCACGTAAATCCAAGTATAATCCCCTAGTTAGGCCCTTCTAGCCCCTATATTGAAAAGCCATAAAAACCATAAAACCAACAAAATAAACCCAAAAAAGATTTTCCTTTTATTTCTTCCTCCACCTCAGGTGCCAGATATTTAATTGAACTTAATGATAAAAGGGAATAAAGAACTGATTTCTAAAATTGAATAAATGAGAATAACGAGATGAGATGAGTGATTTCGCACACACTTTTATCAATCACGGCCCATCGGCCATCCTAAAACAAACACTGGCCCATCGGCCATTTTCAATCAATCCTGGCCCATCGGCCACCTTCAATCAATTACGGCCCATCGGCCTTTTACTTTTATCACTCGTGTATCGCACATGAAAAACACAGAAATCACAAATCAAAGTCTCATTTGCAACATCATTTTGGTTTGAAAAATCAGCCTTTAAACCCTATTTTGCCAAGGGATCAGAAGGGGGTACCCGGGAACGGGGCCGATCCTCTTCTTAAATATTTGGCACCTCCCCCCTCTTTTATTCTATTTTCTTTATTCTAGTTATTTTGTTTTACTTGGATGTACTACGATTATGCTATGTGAGGATTAACCTTTATTCGGACTTTAACTCATGACCCCGAATTGACCCCAAATTAAAGAGACCCAAAGAGACCCGGATTAATGTGACAAGACAACCGTCGTGTGTTGCCGGCAGCACATTAGACGAGAGGAAGAACCCACCTTATGATTTTTCTCCCCATATTTCTTCGATTTTTGTCGAAAAACGGTGTTACGGCCGTACCGTAGCTGGCGATCGTGATCCATCGATTTCGAGGGTAGTCGGAATCCTCATTTTCAATGTAAAATTTAAATAGCATATATATAGATGAATGGAGATTTCCCCAAACCATGCCTCTCTTGGAGAGGAAAATGGGGGGGTCGAAATTCACATCCGATAGCCTGGCGATCGTGATGGGACCTCTTATGTTTTCCTGTCACCTATTTGGGTCTTCCTAGAGTAATATTCTAAGACACGAACATCCAATCAATGATTTGACGTCCGTGTCCCATTCAGTTTAGGGTTGTTATGAGTAGTCTGAAAATTAAACCAAAGGTCCGAATGCACCGTCCACTAAGCTTTCCCCCATTACACCATAAGAAACAAATCTTCACCAACAAAACTACATAACAAGTACTCTTCTCTTCCTCTCCTTCTCTCTCTTCTCATCTAAACATTTCTTCACAAATGGAGGGTCAGACGTTCGGAATGTCCGACTTTCAACCCCTCTCACCCCCACTATTGATCCGCACCACTGGCGGGTCACACCAAACCACGCAAAGTGTAGAACCCTTTAGGGTATTAGATGGATCCTTGACAGCTTCAAGCCATGACCCACAACAGATAAGACGGTCCCTCTTCGAAGGAGGCCCGTTACCAGTCAATACCATAACAATGGGAAGGAATCATTCCAATACATCCACCCCATCTCCTTCATCGAGAGAGAATCATTTTTCCTCGCATTCAGGGGTGACTTACACAGATCTGGTCAGTCCTACCGGCCAAGTTATAAGATATAGGGTCCATGATAACGTTTCATCAACAGACTACCCTCTTCGCGCAAGTGATCCTGTCGTCTCACAGGTTATACCCTATTCTTCCATGATCAGCCAAACTGAGCCAATCACGTCCTCTATCCCACAGTATGGGATGCCTACTGACGCACCTATCATAACCCCGGTTAGGGCCATCGCACCTTCCCAGACTCTTGTGATAAATGAAAATGCATATCACCAGACAAGTCATAGTCCAATGGACATGGGTCGATTGGCGACATCCAGCATCTCGCACCAAAACCCTTCGACACATATAGGAGCGCTAGATGCCTACCGGCAACACGAGATGGCTCGGCCCCAATTCCAAGCAATGACTCCTCCACCAACGGATCAAGTTCGTTACAATCCTGTGACGGTTGGCGCTGGTATGTTATATCCCCAACCAACTCAATACGAGAGGGGGCTTCTCACTTATCAAAATCAAACAGTCCCGATCTATCAAATGCCTAATGCGAACCAGAACCTCCCAATCCAGAACGTGCAAGTTACTAACCCCACGAGCATTGGAAATCCTTATCAAACACACCAAGCGAACGAGTCGCGCTATCAGCAAGCATATCAACCACCCACTTTAGGCCCAATAGTTGACCCATATAGGGGACAACCGATTACACATGGGGGAATTCAGTTGAACCAAAACTATTAGCTTATCTCGCAACCGTATTTCCAAGGCCAATGCCAAGAACCGGCCTACGCCCCTACTTCGCTAGAACCACAAAGAGAATGTCAACCACAGACAATTCAATATCTAGATCCTCTAGCATTCAAGGAGTTGCAGAAAAATGTAGAGGAACTCAAGAACGAAATTAAAAAGAAATCCTCGAGCTCAACTGGCAAGAAACTAGGATTCTACGACTTTACCAAAAAGGAGGAAAAAGAGAGGTCACCTTTCCCTGTTAGAGCCCCTAAGTTCGTACCTTATGATGGGACTACTGATCCTCAGCATCACCTAGTCTCGTTTTACAACAAGTGTCGTGCCATCGCAGACAATGACTCCATGCTCATAAATTATTTCCAGGAATCGTTAACTGGAGATGCATTGACTTGGTATACATCCGTGCCTTCCCATGAAATCAATACCTTCGAGGATGTAGTAGAGAAATTTCTAGCGCGATACCAGCATCTAACTAAAAACAAACCCTTATGGCATGACTTAGCTAATCTCAAACAAAAGAACAATGAAGACTATGAGGAATTTGCAGTGAGATGGCAAAACCAATTCGCACGGTCAGATTGCAACATGCAAGAGGAAGAACAAGTAAGAATGGCCATATCGAACGTGAAGGATCCCATGAGAGCCCTGATGACAATTGGGGAGGTCGTTAGTTGGAGTGGCCTGTACCGTAGGTTATCTAGGATGAAGCAAAATCTAGATGAAGGGGTATTGAACACCATCATTGACCATAAAAAGAACACGCGTATGGTAGGCACAACCACCCAACCAGAGATCCGCACGACCCCTGAAGTTAGCTTGAATCAGGAAGAGGTCTACCGACCGTATCAGGAGCGTACCAGCGTTAGCTTTAACCAACACCAAAACCCAGGGCAAAATGGCAATCCCAATTTTCAAGGTGGTAACCCGAATTATCAGAGAAATAATCAAAACTATCAGCGGAACAATCATAACTACCGAAACCCTCCGAGAAATAATCAAAGTTATGACCAACCACTAAGAAACCAAGGGCCTCCAGTGAATCAAAACCAGAATCCTAATCCCATACAGCCGGTCTCGAACCAGATAGCTCCACCGCAAAACCAGAACGCGAATCCTCAACCCAACTATAGTACGGTCCCCTTCAATTACAATAGAGACAACAATGGCAACCAGAATAACCCGAACAATGGAAATAGAGGAAGATTCGGACCTAAAAGGGCAAACTACCCGTCCCTTCCTCAACCATGGACTGCTGTCTTCTGGTCTCTCTTAAATCAGAATGCCCTCCAACTTCCGCCAGAACGACCGCAGGCATGGTCCGAACACCTAGACAAGACTAAGTTTTGTGCCTACCATAGGATGCCAGGTCATGACCTCACCCAATGCTATATGGTTAGAGATTTGATCTATGATCTCAATGATGAAGGTAGAATTGATTGGAGTAACATTAGGCCAATAGGTGAGAATGATCCACGGATTGCCCCTCCCAATCAAAATCCAATCACCAATCCCGCACAAAATATTCCCAACATGCAGATTTATACAAACCCTTTACCTCAGCATGGAGCATCAACCTCTGGACGGGGCCCACGGACCTAATTAATAAACATTGCCGTAATAGAACACCAACACATTGATGCCCCGGCTCAAGGGAGTGTAAACCATAGCCAACCGTGTCATGGTGATTTCTTTGAAGAAGAGGATTATCGAAAATACATCACGCCATGGGATGGGAAGACTAAATTCAAAATCTTCAATTCAGGGATGGATACGATCGTTGACTCCTCTGACCTTTACAGGGTAAATTTTGATGAGCCAAACGACCGAGAATCGCCGATCATCACGAATTCCCAACCAGATCCTTACCCAGACACAAATGCGTCTCAGGCCCACTTACGATCTGGACGGATCCGTCCTCCCCGACTACCCCCTCACCCTGTTTCTCAGAACTTAGATTCGCAAAATCCCAATATTCAGGTTGAGGAGATAGTTGATGAAAGAGCTTATAGTTCGATAGAAATAGGGATAGAATATGACCTTTTAGGACACCTCACAAAGATCCCAGCTAAAGTATCTGTCCTTGATCTGATTAAAACCTCCCCCAAACATCAGCAACAATTACTTGAGGCTATTACACGCTTACAAGTCCCGGTAGGCATAACTCCAGAAGAATTGAGAACGTCTATTTCAGCCTTGGCCCCGGGAGCTTCGTTCCCGGCCATTACTTTTACTGAGGAAGAATTAAAGGAAATACCACCTGAGGCGAGAACCTCTCCCCTACATCTAACAGTCAAGATAGTAGGGAAGGAAATGTCAGGAGCTTTGGTTGACACTGGTGCATCACTGAATATTTGTCCGTTGAAAACCTACAAAGCCTTAGGGCTCATAATAAAGGACTTAATTCCAGCCCCTATGGTCGTAACTGGTTATGACGGGAATAAGAAAACTGTTTGTGGAAAAATTACGTTATTAGTCCAAGCGGGCCCAATTTCAATGCCAGAAGAATTTTATATTATGGACATCCCTGCCACTTTTAATTTGATCTTAGGACGCCGATGGTTGAACCACATGAATGCCATTATGTCAAGCCGACACCAATGCGTCAAATTCCCCCACTTGGGTAAGATCATGAAATTGATGGGAGACCCGCCTGTCATTGAACCGGAAGAACTTCACCTTACAACCTGCTCCCATTATACCAGAGGTCAAGATTCATGGGTACAAGGTCGATCCTCTCATTTCTTTGATGGATATGGACCCTGTGCAAAATATGTTTTCTGAATTATCCTCCCCGCAAAATCCGATGTTTGACAACGAAGGTCAAGCTCGAGGATGGACTCTAATGAAGAAGATGGGGTATCAACCCGGATTTGGGCTAGGAAAGAATGGAGAAGGCATTACTGACCCTTACATACCGGACCCTAGGGCGAGAGCAGAAGGATTAGGGTACGACACATACAATGACATAAGGTATAAACAAGAGGACTGGACCTTAAATGAACATTTCATGAAGCATGACAAAACCTTGGACCCCAACACACCTCCATTCGGAAGGGGATGCTACAATTTGGATCCAAATGATAAAGGCAAGACCGTTTTAGTAGAAGATTGGGAAGATTCGACTTCATCTGAAAGTGAGACTCATGAGGAAATCTTCGGCACTTGGAAAGAGCTCCATTCACCAAAAGGAGTGAACAATATAGACCACACTATCGATCCGAGATTCCAGACCCTATCTTGTAACATGCTGAATGCGAGTGAATTAACTCATCTACCCAAAAAAAAAAAACGCCGATCGCCGAAATCCGAGAAAGTCGCGAGACGTGGGAAATCGAAAACCCTACCAGCGAAGAAGTGGTATATTGGCCCGTTGCCTGGCGCCATTGGCGAGAAGACTCCTCTCGAGAGAACCATGAAATTTGGGAAACTGATGACCTCAATGATCACGAAGTGGTATACCGCCCCACCGCCTGGCCACGCCAGCGGGGAGGATCCTCCTCAGTAGATAACCCATCTTCAACCTCACCTGTACCATATTATTCCAAAAATCCAAAAAAATTAGAAAACCCCAAAAATCCAAAAAAATTAGAAAACCCCAAAAACCCAAAAAAATTAGAAAATAGAAAACCCAAAAACATAGGAACCGTAGGAGTAGAAGACTGTGATCATCATCCAAATATGGGCAACCTAAGGCGATGGAAGATACCCACAGTGGAGCAGTCTCGACTAGAAGAAATTATGACAAACATCAAGAAGTTAGGCTGCGAATCTCTGCCTGTCATTCCAGAACCCGAACCTTCCGTGCAACATGTGAACATCAATGATGGAATGGGTGTTTACGAATTAGTAGACACTGAAGAAGGGGATGATGAAGTTTCAGATGAATTTAGGAGAGTAATTAAGAAGTTTGACGAAGAAACACAAGCGGCTGCCGAAAAGACGAAAGAGATAAATCTGGGAACGGACGAAAGACCCAAGCAGGTCCAAATTAGTGCATGCCTAGAACCTGAGGAAGAGAACGAGATCCTTGAGATCCTAAGAGAATATCAAGACGTGTTCGCATCGGATTATAATGACATGCCTGGACTCGCGCCAAACCTAGTGGAACACAGGATCCCATTGGAGGAAAATGCTAGACCGGTTAAACAGAAATTGAGAAGAATGCTCCCTGATGTTACACTGAAAGTAAAAGAGGAGGTTGACAAACTCCACCAAGCGAAGTTCATCAGGGTTGTGTTGTTTCCTCAATGGGTTGCCAATATAGTCCCGGTGAAGAAGAAAGACAGACGCGTCCGAGTCTGTTTTGATTTCTGAAATTTGAACAAGGCATCTCCGAAAGACGATTTCCCTTTACCTCACATCGAAGTGCTTATTGATAATACCGCAGGGGATGCTATGCTATCATTCATGGATGGTTACTCAGGGTACAACCAAATCAGACTATCACCAGAGGATCAGGAGAAAACCTCGTTCACCACACCCTGGGGGACTTACTGTTACATTGTTATGCCTTTCGGCTTGAAGAATGCCGGCGCTACCTATCAGAGGGCCATGATGGCAATATTTCATGATATGATACACGACTGTGTGGAAGTTTACGTAGATGATATTCTGATCAAATCTAGAACACGTGAAACACATGTCACGACTCTCAGGAGAGTTCTTCAGCGATCCAGGGACACCCAACTAAAGATGAATCCGAAGAAATGTGTTTTCGGAGTATCCTTTGGAAAACTCCTAGGCTTTATGGTAAGTAATCGAGGAATCGAAGTCGATCCTTCTAAGGTAAAGGCCATTCTTGAAATGCCGCCCAGGAGGAACCTTAAAGAGTTAAGAGGCCTAATAGGGCGACTACAATTCATCAGAAGGTTCATTTCGCAGCATTCACAAAGATGTGAGCCGTTCTATAAATTGTTAAAAGGAGGCGTGGAATATCATTGGGATAACGACTGCCAGAAGGCATTTGAAGATCTAAAGAAATATCTATTAAGTCCTCCTGCTTAAAGCCCCCTGCTAAACATAGGCCCCTCATTTTGTATGTGTCAGCGACAGAGTTTGCAATAAGCATGGTCCTGGGTCAACATGATGAGACTGGGATGAAAGAGAACGCGGTTTATTACTTGAGTAAATCTCTCCTACTCTACGAAAGGAAATACTCCCCAATGAAGAGAACTTGCTTAGCCGTAGTTTGGGCCGCCCAGAAATTGAGACACTACTTTCTAGCTCACCAGGTCAAACTCTTAGCCAGAATGGACCCCTTAAAATACATCTTCGAGAAACCCGTTACTTCGGGAAGAGTCGCGCGATGGCAAATGCTCTTGGCAGAGTTTGACATAACCTATGTTACCCAGAAGTCTATAAAGGGACAAGCAATTGCCGACCATCTGGCACACCTCCCTCTGCCACGGTATGAGCCAGTTAGAACTGATTTCCCCGACGAAAGTATCTTATTTGCGGATGTTGAAGAAGCAAAGGATGATGATTTATGGACCATGTACTTTGATGGAGCTTTGAATCAGAATGGAAAAGGAGTTGGTGAAGTGTTATTATCCCCGGAAGGAGTTGTCATCCCAATGGCCTATAAAATCGGATTTCCAGCAACCAATAATATGATGGAGTATGAAGCCTTATTAGCAGGATTGAGAGAAGCCCAGGCCCTAGGTGTTGATAAGCTAAGAGTCTTCGGTGATTCTAAAGTCGTTATTTCCCAAATAGCTGGAGAATGGAAGATTAGCGCCCTTAAGCTTGCGCACTACCACGAGAAAGCCAAAGAGCTGATGTCAAAATTCAAGAAGATATCATTTCTCTACATCCCCTGCGCCTTGAACCGATTGGCTGACTCATTAGCGATTTTAGCCTCAATCATAGAGATGCCCGATGATAAGGATTCCAAAGAATTTCTGATTAGAAGGCTAGATTCTCCGTCCGTCAAACCAATAGACCTGACCAAGGGGAACCCCGGCGAAATCCTGCTGAAAGTTTCAAAAAATAGGAGTAAGAAAGCTAAGACCGAAGAGTCCGATTAGGAGGAAAATTCTAAACCTAAAGAAGGGATCTTAGCTCGCATACAACATGATGATGACCTGGAAGATGACCACCCGTGGTACTATGATATTTGGAATTACCTGCATGATGGCTACATCCCCGACTACGCCACCCGATCGGATAAAAGAGCATTAAGAGAGATGGTTCAGAGATATGTCATAGTCGCAGGGCTACTGTACCGTAGATCATTTAGTGGAGTTCTCTTACGATGCATGACCATAGAAGAGGGGCAAGAGATAGTTAAAGAGGCACATTCAGGAGAGTGCGGAGGGCATGTCAACGGCCAGATGTTAGCTAAGAAGATCATCCGTTTAGGTTACTATTGGCCGTCCCTAGAATCAGATTCAGTCAATTATGTTAAAAGATGCAAAGAATGTCAGCTGCATGCTGACCTAATTCATGCCCCCGCATCATCCCTTCACCCTACCATCGCTCCATGGCCTTTCTCGACTTGGGCTTTTGATATCATAGGGCCCCTGACCTCTACTGTAGAGAACACACAAAATAAGGCATTCATATTAACAGCAACAGAATATTATACTAAATGGGCAGAAGCATAAGCATATGTTAATATTAAGGCAACCTCCGTAGTCAAATTCATTAAAAAGAATATAATAGCTAGGTTTGACATCCCTAAAGCATTCATAACAGACAATGGTCCACAATTCATATCCCAACAAATGAACGAGTTGTGCACAAAATATAACATAGAACTGCATCATTCAACCCCATACTATCCCCGAGCAAATGGTCAAGCCGAAGCAACCAACAAGACCCTACTAAAGATCATCAAGAAGACTGTGCAAACCACCAAAGGCAGTGATTGGTTAGACCGTTTGGTCGAAGCGTTGTGGGCGTATCGAACCTCAATAAGAACTCCCACCGGAGAAACCCCATACTCTTTGACTTACGGAATGGAAGCAGTCCTTCCCCTTGAAGTCCTTCACCCATCGCTGCGCATCCAGCTAGATGAAGACATGACAGAGGACCAGAGGAGAGAAGCATTGCTACTTCAGCTGGACCTACTTGACGAAAGGAGAATGAAAGTAGCAGAGCACGCACAGGTATACCGGAAGCGGATTGCCAGAGCCTACGACAAACATGTCAAAGAAAGAAAATTCAAAGTTGGCGATTTTGTCCTGAAACGCATCGCTCCTTCTCAGCTTCCGCATCCCCGAGGTAAGTTACGACCCAATTGGGAAGGCCCTTATGTAATTAAAGAAGTATATCCTGGAAATGCATACAGACTAGTAAATGCAGAGGGGGAAGATCTCTCCGATCCATGGAACGCTATGTACCTGAAAAGGTACACAGTATGACCCTTCCTCACTTCTTGTAGAATATGACCCTCTTTGCCCTTTTGCGTAGTTGTAGAAATCTCATAGGAGGACCGAAGAAATGCACTCTAATCAAATTTGGAACTCGGACACACACTAACACTTAAAAATACACAAATAGGTGAGTCTGCCCGGCACAAATTCGGCACGGCTAAAGCCATTCGATGTGAAGGTTTGAAGGTGAGTTTGCCCATGTCATGAAAGCTTTTCAACCATTTGCAAAAACAAACAAACAAACAAACAAACAAAAAAAAAAAAAGGAAAAGAGTTAAATATATATATTCGTAACTAGTTTGGGTTCGTAGCCCTTTTAACCCGAGCCAGTAAGCCCGCAGGGGTATTTATGTACCTAGTGCCCTAAAGCCGTTTGGTTTGGGAGTCACTGGCCTAAAGCTCGTTACATGGGTTAATTAGAAAGTTTAAAGAACCTAGACATTGCGCAGTTACATGTTTAAAAAAAAAAAAAAAAAAAACGTGATTTGTTTGGGTTCGTAGCCTTTTTAATTCGAGCCAGTAAGCTCGCAGGGGTATTTATGTACCTAGTGCCCTAAAGCCGTCTGGTTTGGGAGTCATTGGTCTAATGCTCGTTACATGGGTTAATTAGAAAGCTTAAAGGACCTAGACATTGCATAGTTACATGTTAAAAAAAAAAAAAAAATCTCTATTAGAATTAGGCCCGCTGGAGTGACATGGGTACTCATTGCATGAACTGAGCAGAAGGTGGTCGGAAGCCACAGCACTAGGAAGGCACGGTGACTTACCACCCCACACACAAACACAACTCACGAACGAGCCCCGAGGACAGTCAAGTGCTTTCTGAAGTTTAACTGAAAAGACTAAGTAGCTACAAGAGGAGGGCTTGTGAGGGCTCGACCTCCAAATAATGGTTAGGGAGTATCACATTACCGCCAAAGTGACAATCATGGAACGAGGGTATTTTCTTGCCCACAGCCAAAATGAACACTTGTCTTATGCTGGGGCATTATATATATATTTATATATGTATATACCTATCTATCTGTCTTGCATGGCTTCCCAATATGGGCCCTCACCGCATACACGATTGCCACGAACACTCACTGGACTGCACACACCCTCACCTCATGCATGCTTTTGTTGCTAACCATTTCCGAGTGAATGCAGGAAAGAACACATACACTAAGGTACTAATTCCATCTCTTTTCCCAAAGCTTGAATGCCAAAATGTCCCCCTGACATTTTTACCGAGAAAGAAAGATGCCACCTTAGCTAAATTATGCAGGGGGCCTAAAAATATTAAACTGACAAATTTTCTTTGAGACCTTGCAGGGAAACCGACCCCGATTACATTCATAACATCCCACAAGCTGGGGCATTTTTTTTATATATTATCTACGGGTATTATTTTGCACACAACTCCTCATAACTAGAGAAGGTCAAAATGCTGATGACCAAACTTGGGAAGTATGAATTATGGTTGTTATGATATATAATGATGAATTTGGTTATAGATGTATGCTATGCACACCCTTTATGGTATCATATTTGATTTGAAAATGCAAATATTTTGAGCTTTTGCCTTAATGCTTATTGCTGATGATGTGAATGCCTTTAAAAACATAGAATTGCTTAGGCCACAAATGTCACACACTCAGGCACTCCTCATTGTTTGAGAACCTTGTGGCCATGTTGCCTCTTCAGGTCAAAATTGGCATGGGATTGCATTCATTTGGTTTATTATATCTCATCTTGTCTATCCCGGATTGCTATTATTCTTATTCCATGAGATTTCTTTGCTGAGGCACGAAGTTCGAGAAATTTTAGAAAAATTTCGGCAGCACCTCCCCTTGTTTTTTGGACCCCGAAAAATTTCCGGATACATAGAACCTGTTACCTGTGAAAGAAAAACACTTCATATATTCCCCAGTACCCCACAACAACTCCTTATCAATCAAACACATTCCCATGGCACTTCTAAAGCATCAAGCACACTATCTCAACTACACATACATAATACACGTATGCACAACATACATCAAATACACATTAGCTCTCACCATCAGCCAAAGATGGGGCGAAACAACATAAATACATGACTAGCAAATATGGATACGTGGAACAAGGATACACTAATGATGCAGCCTGGGGAGATCGATCAAAGAACGATGACTCTACGGAGCGGCTCCATCACGGCGAGCAGACGAAGCAAATGAGGTCGGACCAGGAGCACGCTGAGAAGGAGTGCGGGTCGAGTCCGAGAATGCATAACCTCTCTCCTCTGCCCTCCGATGAAGTCTAGCGAGACGCCCCCGCAAATCAGTAACCATTTCATCATGTTGTCGCTCCATGCGATCCATGCGCCGAGCGTAATGATCATGAATAATGGCCTTCTCCTCGCCCCAGCTAGGAGGTGGAGGAATAGAAGCAACGATAGCACCGCTCTACAGTACAACGTTTATAGAAACATTACGTTCAACAAACCTTGTAGCATCAAACATGGAATTTTAAAAGAAGAAAAGACCTTTACCTGCACAGGGGCCTCAAAGCTCCTAAGCCTGGCACGTAACTCGTCAACCTACACACCGCAAAATTATAAACAACATCAACAATGGATGAGGAATCAAGATTGAAATATCACATGAGAAGCGCTCATACCTGTGCCATAGAAGCAGCTCTCTCTGCAAACGCTCCGTCGCGCTCGCCACGAGCCTCTGCCTGAGGATCACGAATAGAAAGGGTTAAGAGTTGTCATTATACGTCTTGAACACAAGAGCGATAAAACAAAACGCAAACCTCGCTAGTCCGCAGTCGGTCCACCTCTGCCTGTAGGGTGAGAAGATCGCTCTCCAATCGAATTCTCGTGACCTCGGACATGTCCTGCTCTCTGTTGCTCTGCATGATAACCAAAGGTCATAAACACAAATTCAAAATGAACAAATAACTCCATAACCTCATACCTCGCGAGAATCCGCCAACGCTTAGATGATCGCTTCATTTTCCCGGCGGCGCTCCTGTTACCAAAGCATTTTTACTAAGGAAAGTATAAATAAGGTAGCACATGGCTAATTAGGTTTAACAATTTTCGTACCCTCTCAGCTGTCAATAGTGCCCTCAGTTTCACGATCTCCGTATCCTATGAAATATAAACCATGCCGTTACATCAAGAATGATTGAAATTACTATGGAAATAAGCACCATTGGATTCAAACACTAAATCAAGATGTCATACCTTTTTCTCCACTAGGTGAGACAGTCGAAGTGTTTCTCCCTTGAGGATGGACTCCGCATTGGACACTACGCACCCAGACGTCCCCTGTCACACATGAGAGCCACGGTTAGAGGATGGGAAGAGCATGAATCGTTGAGATTGTAAGGCCCATAATTGAAGTTGGAAACCTCATAAGCCCTCACCTCGCCCCGTCCTTCGGATGATGAACGTGCCTGCCAATTCCTTGCTACAGCCGGCATCTCCTCCTGAAAAGTAAAAGAAGAAACGATGTTAGCAATGATAAAAAGGAAGACAACGTTAGAGCAAACAAAATTTCAATGCTCACCCGAGCCAATGACGAGGCCTCAGCCGCTTCCGCACAATTACTAATAGAATACGAAGCCCCACAAGAATACGACTCCGGGAGTATATACAGATGCAAAGCTGTCCTCCAATATACCTCATAGTCACTCCAGGCACTAGCATCTACACCGAAGGTGGCCTTCCTCCCTTCCTTCTCCAATTTTTTTTCTCTTTCCGACACGGATGGCGGTGTTTGAACGCTTTCAAACCCCACCCTGGATACGACCGATGCATGATAGACTTTTCTGCAGGGACAACTTGATGGTGTCCCAGTTGGCGCGCAACTCGGCTGACAACCAACCTAACCGCCACCTGGGGAGCGTGGAGCCAAATGTCCCTCTCAAATAGAGTACGCCCCTCCTGCACAACAGCCATCTCATCATCTAGACCACCCCGGTAGGGCTGCCAGATCACCTGACAAGTCATGATGTGTAGCAAATGAGAACAAAGAGAGGCAGACATTTAACATGACAAATAAAAGGAGAAAAGGAGCATACCTCGTGATTTTTCAATTCATTTAAGATAAACCGGTAACCTTGCTCGCCCGGTCTCATTCCTAGAGCCTTAATACGCTCAGCCATCTCAGGAGGCAAAATGTCGGCAAAACTCCGCAAATTGGCATTAGGATACCACTGCGAAGCCCGGGGAGTACAGCTCAACCTCGCAGGCAAGCGCTCAGGCCGACACTGGATGATATGCTCCCAAACCCATACCTATACACAACCAAAGCTTAGTTATCACAAAAGACGAAAAATGACCCATGATAAGAAAAGGTGGACTACAATAGGTCACCACATCTGGGGATAGGGTTTAAACCTGTAGGATCGGCACGAACCCTCGAAGGCTCTTACATCCGGGCTGGAGGCGGCACCTCGAGTCTAGACTATGGAAAAGAAAGGCAAGGGTGGCCGCGCCCCAAGCATAGTCGCCGACCTTATCCAGGTCCTGCACAAACCGAATGAGAGTACCGGACGCTCTATTGCCAGTCGCGTTGGCAAAGAGACACCTCCCCAAAAAGAACAGAAGGAAAGCCCGGAGATGCTCATCATCACCCAATCGTGCCGAAACCAACCTGGGTCTCCTCAAACGAACCTCAGACTGCCTCCCTTGTTTTTTCTCTGCACAATACCAAATTGACATAAGAAATTCATTATATAATCAGAATAAGGAACAAAGTAGCTACCAAACATTTCCGTACTCACTCGTGACCGGGAAAACCTCACAAGGTATCCCTACCCTTTTTCAGTGAGCGTACCCATCAACCGGCACTTCCCGCCATTCATACCCTGCAGCAAGAGAGAAAGAACGTAAGAAACAAGGATGAGAAGCATACAAGACGCCAGAGATCAGTTAAAAGAAACTAGATCGAGTGTTTACGCTCAGAGGCTCCGACATCGTCGCCCTCATCACCTCTACCCGCACCTCCATCTCTCCTCTCATCAAAGTCAACAGAAACAACTCGGCGAGGTCTCACCCCCTCATCCTCATTGTCCCCATCATCAATCTTGTCGTCTCCATCGTCAGACACGATAAACTCACTCTCCAACTCATCATAATCTGCATCCTCATCATAATCCCCGTCCACCTCATCATCACTCTCAATCGCATCCACCACTGCTACATCGTCATCAGCAGGGCCGGCCGCAGATCTGGATCCACCAGAAGAAGGGCCCTCACCTGTCAAAGGAATTATGAACACTGTTAACAAAGGATAAATATCGAATATGCAGGTCTCATGGGTATTTTTCTACTCTGAATCAATCTAAAGGAGAGGGGACAAAATGTTACCAGCATTGGCCCGAGCCCCGGCCTTTGTGGGGACAGGACCTCCCTCACATCCTCTAACCGGCAAGCCTTCGAAATCTGGTACCCTTGCCCTCAACTTGGCGAGAAAGTCCGCCTGGTTCCAAGCCCACTCTAAAATGAAGCAGGGAGGAATGATTAGTAGGAACAGCAGAAGATAAAGATATGATGCTACAAAGGCAACAATGGAACACTTACTATTTAGGATTCTCTTCCTCTCTGGGCTGTACGCCTCCCTCAGCCACTCGGCGTCAATCTGACCCACACCAGACTGGGGGCGAGCCCCGAACATCCTATGTAGGCGTAATCGAGTGATAGAAGCCTTGGCATCATTCGCCCTAGAGAAAACAGGGAGGCCTGTCACTCTCAGCCCCCAGCAACGTGCAATGTCCTCAAGTGTAATCGTCATTTCCCCGGGCGGGAAATGGAAAGTGTGCGTCTCATCCCTCCATCTCTCAGAAAGAGCACAAATGAGAGCACGGTCGGTGCGGAAGGCGACAATAGACATGAAATCCCCGAACCCCATCGCTCGGACCCGATCTTTTAAGTGATCAGGGAGCTCGGTCCACCAGTTCCTCATCTGTAACCAACTCACCCTAGCCCGAGCAAAAGGGACAGGCTGCAACACAAACATTAAAGGAAAGAATGTCAATAATAATGGAAGCCAACAAAGTATGAGATTTATAAAGATAGCTAAGAGTTTACCCGGCCAACTCGTATCTCGTCTGAAAGGTGAGGCTTTTTCTCCGATTTATCCTCACACTTCTGTTTCTTTTTCGGGGGAGCAATGATTTGCTCTACCCCGGCCCCTTCCACAGTGTCCGATGACATAGGAGCACGCTTACAGGTCTCCTTAGTCCTAGCCATTCGACAAACCTGTACCCAAAGCCAAAATGAGAAGTTGAGCATGAGGGAATAATGTTAGTCCCCATAAGCATAAGAGACCATGACCATTGATCCAACCAAAAGATTAAGACAAAACGAATCCCATTTATTGAGCTACCCTCATTAAAACACATTTTATAAGCCTGAAAAGAAATGAAAACACATTCATTCCAACCCAACTCTTCCAACTTAGCCCAAACTTCACACCTCTCATTCTGCCTCATCACCACTATATCATTTCGACATACACATTAGTCTGAATCACATCCCGTCCCACAGTCACATCATACAAATAAGAAAAAGGGTGGAAGGGAAACAATGACAACCACAACAACGAGAAATATATAAAGATATAAAAAAAAAAAAAACAAAAAATGAATAACCGAACCACAATTTAAACCAAAACAGCACCCATAACCTTTGTCCCATCACATCATAATCAACTCACCCTAGCCATCACCACCACACCCCTCAATTACCAAGCTTACTCTTAATTAAAAAAAAAAAAAAGATAGAGACAAAAGAGCAGAAAGTTCCCAACATAATTACAAATATAGAAATGAGCATAAAAAAAAAAAAAAAAAACACACCATGGTGCAAGAAACAAGTCAAAACTAGTGCTCCACAAATTTAAACAAGTCCCTGAATGACATAAAAAAAAAATTAAAAAAAAAAAACAAAAATAAAATAATAATAATCAAAAAAAAAAAAACAAACCAAGAAGAGAAAAGCCCAAACCACTTCCCCACAATGACTGAGATCTATGTTAGGAGTCCAAATCATGTTCACCACACTCTCATTTAAAGCCAATGGAAATGCTCAATGAACTCAACAATCTCCAATACACTAGTTAGCTTCCATGGATCACACCAAACCTCACTCCTCATCATCCCACCAATCCTAACTAGCCACAGAAAATGCCCATCTTCCATCCAAACTGATTCTGCCAAGGAACCCCCACTTTGCAACCTCTCAAATTTGGGTCAAGGGGGTTGGGATTGTCAACATCATAGCTAGGACAACTCCATTCCTTCTTCCCTCACCAAAATCCACCACACCCATGGCTGCCAATAGCCAAAATCAAGTCCTAAAACCCCATGTTACAGCCATCGTCCAAAATGATAATAATAATGATAATAAATAAAAGAGAGAAAGAAGAAATCAATGAAAGAGGATGGGACCCACATACCTGGGCCACCAAGCTGTCAAACACCCCTTTTTCTCTTCTCCCTTTCCTTCTTCTTCCCCTCACTCTGTTGCTGGTCTCCTTGTTCTGCCCAGTCAAACACAACCTGAAACGGCAGCAGCAAACATAAAAAAAAAAAAAAAAAACAGAAAGAAGAGAAAAGAAAGAGAATAAAAAGAAATAAATGGAAGGGGATGGAACTCACATACCTGAATCTCTCTCTCCTCCTTTTCTCCTCAAATGCATTCGGTCTTCACCTGTAGCTGCCATGAACAGAGTCTAAAAAAAAAAAAGACAACAGAGAGAAGAGAAAAGAAAAAGAATAGAAAGAATGGAAAATGGAAGGAAGATGAAGCCACATACCTGAATCTCTCTCTCCTCCCTTTTCTCTTCAGCTTACTCGGTCTTCACCTATAACTGGCAGAAATAGAGTCTAAAAAAAAAAAAGACAACAGAGAGAAGAGAAAAGAAAGAGAATAGAAATGGATAATGGAAAGAAGATGAAGCCACATACTTGAATCTCTCTGTCCTCTCTTTCTCTTCAACTTAGTCGGTCTCCACCTGTAGCTGGCAGAAACAGGGTAGTAAGAAAGGAAAAAAAAAAAAAAAAAAAAAAGAAGAAACGAGAGAGAGAAGAAAGAATGGAAAATGAGAAGATAGAAAACCACATACCTGGCCTTCTTTCTCCTCCCTCTTCTCCACTGCTGCTCACTGGAACTTCACCTGAAACTATCACAGCAACCATGGGAAACGAAAAAAAAAAAAAAAAGGAGAAGAAATGGAAAAGGGGTTGAGACCCACTTACCTAGGCGACGGCAAAACTTGTGCGCTGTTGCTCTTGCCTTTCTCCTCTCCTCTTTCTCCACTCAGCTCACTGCTACCTCTCCCCTGCGCCTCACCTAAAGCAAGAACCCAAAGAAAGAAACGAAAGAAAAGAAGAGAGGGAAACAGAGAATGAAAAATGAAAAGAGGGGGAAAGATTGGGGCAGCCCCAATCATGATGACCTAACGCCCAGTGCTGGGCGCATAGTGGCCCAGCACCATCACATGGTGGGGCCCTCTTCAAGGGGGGAGATCCACCTATATATATATATATAAAAAGAACAACTCAACTGAAAAACAAAAAAAAGAAAAAAAAAAAAAAGATCAAACCTGACATTAATTTAAACATCAATGGAGATGAAGTTAAGACATAATCCACTCTCGGGTTAGGCTAAAAATCAATATTTATTAATGACTATGATCCAGTCTTAACAAAATTGGACTCATCGAATCTCATAACTCATCATTAACCTCATCATAATAAATGTCATCATCATTCAATAATAAACATCACCACATAAAATAAAAAAGGGGAAAAGAAAATAAAGTCTAAATCAACTTTTATTAAACTCCAATAAGAGTCTTAAAACAATAACTATAGCAATTAATTGAATCGACTGAATCCTAAACATGAATTAAAATAGAGGTCACAACCTTTGCCCCCAATACCCTAGGTGGAGCTTATAACTAACTAAGATGGTCCTAATGACCTGACCTCTTATTGAAAGAAAATCCTAGCCTAAGATAGAATAAGTTTTAGTGAGTCCCCTAGGATGGATGGACCATCCCGTTGAAAGTAGGAAAGCGCGCCATCTGTGCCTCCATTTCAATGATATGAACTTCGAGTTGTCCTTGCACTTCTTTCAAGTTATCCGGTGGAGTCCTCAAGACACCGCAAATATCCCGAACTCGCTGGAAGTCATTTAGATAAGCCCTGTATACCGGATGAATAAGCGCCGAGAGACTAGTGTTTTGCATCTCGAAGTACTTCCTGTAGCGCCTAGGAACGGATGATTCAGCTTCGTGAGGGCAAGACATGACCATGAGTTCTAGTTGATCCATCCGCCTGTGTAGGGTGTTAAAGTCATCAATAGGAGCTCGTTCGTTGGTAGACTTCATAGCCTCCCAAACTTCAAACATCCCCCTGACATCCAACATGCTCCATAAGAGAGATTGGAGCACGCTGTTGACAAAAGGTGGCAAGTCTTCCAGAAGCCCATCATAACCATTCAGCCTATTTAGAGCAGTCCTGCCCACAATACACAAATCCCCATACAACCTGCAGATACCTTTGTACTTCATAGCCAGTAAATCATACCTGCTGCGCCTAATCTCCACAATGCGCTGGTCCATAGTTTCTTCAAATTGGAAAACGCAGTCATAGGTAACAGGCAGGGAGGATCCATGCTTGAGGTAGAATTCTGCCCATTCCTCAGAGTCATAATACCCTATTTTGTCAGCTCCAAGGGACCAATATTCATCCCCTGGCGAGTAGGGCTTGCAAGCGGAAAAACCCTCAACACCATCAACAACGAATGAGAAGATCGAAGAGTCGGCCATTGGAATAAGAAAAGACCTGTAGGCATATGCACAAGGCTTTAGAAACCCTTTACAGAATAAAAACAACCCAGAAAAGTTCATAATTAGAGGAAATCCAAAACAACATAAAAAAAAAAGGGTCACTTGGGCGCCCCAGGGGTGGCGCCCAGGTCTGTTATGAGGAATTCACCGCAAAAGGTACGGGTTTAGCCACGATAATTTTATTAAGCCTTTTCAAATCCGTGGGAGATATTTCCAAAGATACTGCTAGGCTGTCCTAAACCCTCTCGAGAGCAAAGAAGTCCAAGTTACATGCCCATACAATACAACATCTTAACATTCATGAAAAAAAAAAAAAAAAAAAAAAAAACAGAGAGTCGGCTAGGCACCACAGGGGTGGCGCCCACCCCAGCTTTGAAATATCTCCCATAAGGACATCATTATTTCGCCAAGTTAAAGACTTTAGTGTCCCTGAGTCATGTTTTCATAACATACTGTGAAGCCGGAGAGAACCAGAATATGAGAAGATGCCCCAAAATTCGGGTTCACAAGCCCTTAGTGTGAATCAGAAAGATAGGCACCACCAGGGTGGCGCCTAGCCTTCCCTGCTGGTGTTTTTCAACTAGGGCGCCTCAAGTTTTACCATGACAGACTCGCCTATGCCATAAAACAGTCTTGACGAATTAAATAAAGAAAACGTGGGACAAGACATCACCGCAACCAAAACAAAAGCCAACATGTACGCAAGAGCATAAGACTAGGCTTAAATTCAAATCAAAGATTGTGCATGTGCATGACAAAAACTGAACATAATCTTGAAATATCAGATGTAAAAATCACCAAACACAAAAAGAAACAAAAAGGCCAACACATGATCAAAAGGATTTAAAAAAAATAAATAAATAAATAAATAATGATCAACCACATAACCCAAAGAGGATAAAAACGAATTTAAAAAGAGAAAAAGAGAACATACAAAACAAATAAAAAAGGATGCTTTAATCTGAAATCATATACCAAGTTGATCAACTAAAAAAATCATACAATTAGAAGTATATACATGAGACATGCCATTCATCTTAAAAAAAGAAAAGGAGAAGAGAAAACTTACTTGGGAGCAAGGAAGAGCTTGAAGGCTTTGAAATTCGAAGTCTGAAAGAGTAGGAGTTGTGGGAAATTCGTGGCCTTGATACACTTATATAGATTAGAGTCTGAACCCCATGAGAATTTTAAAAGTACACGAACTGCAGCTTGGGCGCCACCCTCTAGGCGCCCAGGTCACCCATTCTTCCTAGAATTCAGGGCTTCTCTTTGACAGGGACTCTAAGTGTTGTACATGCAATTCCACGTAGGCGCCACACCCCGGGCGCCCAAATCACCTATTCTCTAAAGGTCAGGCTTCTAGTCTGACGAGGACTCTTGGTACGATAGGCTGAACACGAATCCTACTTCGAGACCAACTCAAAATGCAGTCTGGACGCCACCCCTTTGGCGCCCAGGTCACACATTACCCTGAATTCAAGTTCTACTTCGAGACCAACCTAAAATGCAGTCTAGGCACCACTCCTTGGGCGCCCAGATCACATATTTTTCTGAATTCAAAATTCTACTTCAAAACCATCTTGAAATGCAACCTACTTCATTGAAGTTAAAACTACATTCTAAAACGGACTAGGACTACATCTTGGGCACCACTTCTTGGACGTTTAGGTGACTTGTCTCCCAAATCCACCATTCTACTTCGAGACAAACTTCATCCATGCAATCCGCCTAGGCACCATCCCCTGGGCGCCCAAGCTGTCTCTTTTCATAATCCTTGAACCAAAGCTCGAACAGGCTGGGCACCACCCCTGTGGCGCCTATCTATCACCTTAGAGAACCAAAGGCCTCTTTGAGCCAAATTGTCCTAGAATTTTCAGAAGTTGAACCCGAACAAGAATTAAATGATGATCGATGATTAAAAATAATAATGATAAAAAAAAAACAAGAGAAAGAAAAAATAAAAAAAAGAAAAAATACAAACAAAATAAAAAAAAAAACAAAAAACAAACAAAAAAAAAAACAAGCAAAAAAAAAAAGAATAAATAAATAAATAAATAACCAAAAGAGAGAGAGAGAGAAAGCAAGTTAAGAGAGGCACAAAGAAATGGTGCACATTGTCAATCAAACATTGTCCCATCACATAAGATCCCGTCACAGGCACATTAGTCCCATTACGCATACATCTGACATTGTGCATTGCATGTCATCTCCATCAATGAAATTTGAACTACAGAGCACTAACAATGAGAAATGCAGAATCTTTTAGTGTTTGTTCAATACAGGTTCCCAAAGCAAAAACGAAGACACCAAAGGTGAAAGACATTCAAGTACACTGATGGAGGTAGATGACTCAAACTTCGGCAAACTAATGATGAAAGGAAATGGCAGTGGTCCCCAACGTTGGACTTACGAAAAGCTCTGGAGGTAAGTACCCTTGACTGTGATTTTCATGATTTTATTTCGTGTCTGGAAATTGAGTCGCCGTAGGCCTCCCTTAAGCGCTTATAATCGGTATGGCAACCATAATATCGTGTTCCCACGAATTGTGCATTCGCCGACTCAAATCTTGACGTTGGAAGATGGAAACCTTATAACTTGAAACTCTCCATGATAAGCACCAAAAAGATGATCGAATCTATCTCAGGTTCTCATTTAAGCTTGGGTGAAGACCAAGATCCCTAGAGAGTGATGGTTTTTTTTGGTGACCGTCTTCCGTTGATTTAGTTTTTTCGATGCATACCTAAGTTTTAAAATCAAACATCTTTTAGAAATAATAAAAAATAGATAAAATGCATCTCATTCTCATATGCACCTCACACTATTGCTTGAACTATGTTTGTAATTGCCTTCAAGATTCCCATTTTTGCTAGTTAGTTTTAACTATGCCTTGAACATTCAACTGTGGATGAAAGTTAAAAGATGCTATATATGACCATTTGAATTAAACTCTATTGCATGAACAAGTGAGATTCTAATAGTGACTTAACCAATCGAAAGATTGACTTCTGATTTAGACCACCGGGGCACAGTTCCCACCATCATTTTAAATTTCAACAACTGGGGCACAGTTCCCAACCCGCCACGTGGCAATACCACGGGCACCGAGGCACAGATCTCGGGTTTCCAATCAAATCAGTAGGCACGTAACTTCTTTTTTCTTTTTTCCCCTGAATCAACATCGATGATAGAAAAGTGAACCTCATTTTTAGAATGAATTTGCAATTGCAGACATCCATAGATGGCCACTCCCGCGAGCTCAAAAGCTCCCGTAAGTCATGAGTGGTGTGTCTACTTTCTTTGGAGCACAACTCTCCACGTGTTACTCTCCAAAGAGGGGCATACTGTAGACACCTCATTTGGCCCCTATGATAGCCTTAAATACCTATCATATATAGCGATGCCCCCATTTCACCCATAATTGAATGATTAAAGACATAATTCAGATTAATTAACAACGATGAAGATGCTTGTTGCTAATTTTAGACTTAGTTCGACGATTTCTAGAAATTCGTGAGAGAGAAGCCGAGTCGCGTCAAGATCTTGAGCCCAACCCACTACTCACGCAAGGAGTGAACCATGACACCACTCAAACCCTTTCCGGACCACTTAAGACATGCTTAGGACAATCCCTCTAAAGACCATACTTAGTTTGCCAAAATGTCACCCGATTAGCCTAAGTTAGGAAATCGAATCCATTGGTCCAGAGACCCCTCATATTTTTCAGCCCCTATTTGTCAAGATATTTAGACCATTGAGTTCCTCACTTCGAGAGCTTTCCGGTGATGTGTAGAACGTCCAAATCCGATAAGCGAGTCAAAAGTTATGAGCTTCCGAAGTTTGTCCTAAGACGAGATCACCTAGGCACCACCCATGTGGCGCCCACCCTATGAGAATCCATCTAGGCGCCCCATGCTAGGCACCCACACAACCCGGGAGCACCTAGGCGCCCCATGGTGGGCGCCCAGCCTCCACATATCACTAGTTGGCCTAAAAATAGCCCGAGACCACTCAACGTAGGGGCCGAACTCCGAAAATGAATCGACTCCACCTAGGCACCACCCATGTGGCGCCTACCCTACTAAGTTCCACATAGGCACCAACCCTGTGGCGCCCACACTTCCTAGAATCACATAGGCACCCCATGGTGGGCGCCCACCTTAAAATTTACTAGTTTGGTTCGAGATTAGACCGGGACCACTCATACATAGAGACCAAGCACCGAAGACGAACCGAACCACCTAGGCACCACCCATGTGGCGCCCAGCCTTTAAATTCACCTGGGCACCACCCATGTGGCGCCCAGCCTTGAAATCCATCTGGGCACCACCCATGTGGCGCCCAGCATATTAAGTGATGATGTAGGTCCCCCCAGCTGAAGACATATCCGTTCAATCTCGACTCCAAATGGGACCAAGGACCAAAAGCGAAGCATGAACCAGCTGGGCACCACCCTGTGGGTGCCCACTCTCTCCAGGATCACCTGGGCGCCACCCTGACTGCGCAGGCCATGTGGGCGCCACCCCATGGGCGCCCATCCTCCCTCCAAACCCTAGTTCACCCTAAAACAACTTAAGCCGCCTAGGGATGCGTGAGACCTTCTAGAAACCGGAAATAATGAAGCCCTAGCCCTTCTAAACTCGTCCCAAACCTATATAATCCCTCTTAACTTCATTTACAAGGGGAGGCTACCCAAAAACCCTAAGAAAAGAGGCAAAAGGAGAGAATAGAAAAAGAAGAAGAAAGGTAGCTACCATTGGAGAAGAACTTCAGATCTATAGTAGGGGAAGGAGAAAGAGAGGAGAAGGCTTTCATATCTTCAACTGGAGCTATGGATCTTTGCGAAAGCTTCGTTTTAGGAACTTGAAGAACGCGTCATATACCGGTATTCCTAGATCTCTCCTTTTTTTTCTATATTTCATTACCATTCATTCTTAGAACTATGCTTAGGACCATTTGAGCATCATAGATCTACATTAGCTTGTGATAAACATAGTATTAGTGCATCATCATGTTAGTAACATGTTTAGGTTCATTCTAATACAGTAGATTCATTTTCATTTAGTAGTTCTAATTGCATAGTTAGATCAGATCTCGCATTAGCATTCGTCGCTGTACCTTGAGGAGGCATTTGTTGACACCAAAAATGTCACTTAGCCTCCTCAACATCAAAAGCTACATGGAGCTGCATCCTACTTGTTGACACCAAAAATGTCACTTTGCCTCATCAACATCAAAAGCTATATGGAGCCGCATCCTACTACAAACAGGCAAAGCTGCTTCAAGCATCAGATCTTGGCAAAACCAAACTAAAGCTACAAGATCTTTCAAAGTAGCCAAAAGAAGGGTACACATGAAGTTTCGGGCCATTTCGACACCATTTGGCCTAACCTCAATCCTCCAACAGCTGAGCGGGAGCTCCCGGCGGCGACAGTGTCCAATACATCAAATCTTCGATCAGAGCCTATGGATGGTCTCAAAATACCTCCAAAAGGCTCCATGTCGAATTTCAAGTCAAACCGACACCGTTTGACCCTCCATCAACTCTCGAACGGCAAAATCAAGCCTCCTGGCGGCGAGAACCTCTGATGCCGCCACTCATCAAACAAAACACATGAGTAGCTTCTGCATGCTTCCAAAGGGCTACACGTCAAATTTCAGGTCATTCCAACAACGTTTGACCCGGTTTTGATGCTCCGAAGCGAAATCAAGCCTACCGGCGGCGAAGCTCCCCGGGACCATGGCACCCAAATCGGAGCTAATGGATCATCTCAAAATGACTCCAATAGGCTCCCCGTCAAATTTCAAGTCAATCGGACATCGGATGACCGTATATCAAAGCTCGACATCTTCTACACGGTGAAATCAAGTCAAGCATCGATGGGACCCCAAACGGCTTCAAAACTCAAATAAAAGCCCATGGTTGGTCCTATCTAATGCCGAAGAAGCTTCACCTCAAATTTCAGGTCATTCCGACATCGTTTGAACCAGTTTCAACTCTTGGCAGAAAATCGGCTATAAAGTCTTCGGCTTTTCCAGAAAATATGAAACTTTGTGCTCTGATTTGCACAGCCCTTCAACAGGTTTTCTTCAGAGGAATTAAGCTAATAAATGAGGAGAAATGTCAAAGAAAAATACAGGATAAAACAGAAGCGAAAAAGTCCGAGAAACGACCAAGAAACGGCGACTGGAAGGCGACCTGAAAATGGACCAAAGTCCAAGGTCGCCGGCGACCATGGGTGCATGGTCGCCGGCGACCCTGGACATCCGGGTCGCCGGATTTCCTCCAAAAGTGTTGTTTTTCCGTTCTTTTTCGTGTTTCGCGATGTTTGGCCCCTGTGATTTTCTTAAAATCTGATTTTTGAGGCATGATATCCATCGATCTTCGTCAACGTCACGGATCCGCCGTCGAAATCATTTGATTATCATCGGACACTCCGAAACTGCCAACTGGCAGACCAAGAAAGCACACTTTCTGCCCGACCGATCAAGAAATCGACCGGACAGATGTTGCCGGCTCATTGGTGGTGTCAACTAATGTCTGAATTTTCATCGTCATCCGACATCAAACAACGTACGGATCCATCGATGATCATCGCAAGAAGAATTCGAAAAGACGCGGCGTGGCCCACGACTCTTCAAGCGACTCGGCAGCCAATTAATGAAGTTAAATGACCCTTTTTATGGCAATTTATTAGGGTCATTAACTCATTATTTTGAACGGCCCAATCAGAAGCCAAGAAATGGGAGTTACAAGTCCAATTAATCATGACAATTAACCATGTGACTCCTATCATTATGGAGATTAATCATGGTAATTAATCATGAAACTCCCATCATCATGGAGATTAAATGCCCATTATTCTCCATCGGCCAATCAAAATCCAAGAAAAAGGAGTTACAATATAGGAGTTACAATATAAAGAATTAAATCTTGTAACTCCTCCCATCATGGAGCATTAATACCATTAATGCCCATAAAACCCTCCTATTGGCCACCAAAAGCCTATAAATAGGCGGTCATTCCAAGGAGAAAGGGTCCAGAAAAATTGTCTAAAGTGGTCCTGAAAAATTGTCTGAAGTGGTCCTGAAAAATCCCCAAAAAGTTGCTAAAAACTCTCGGAGAAATCTGTGAGCAAAGAAGCTCAGCTACTCTGAAGAAACTCTGTTGCAAGAAAACACCACAAGGTGATCAAGTCCCTTGGGGGGCCACCCCCCTCAAGATCTCCTCTCTTCTTCTATCCAACATGGCCTAGATGCGGCTTTTCAGCCCGTCTACTTGGTTTTTTATTGGATATAAGACCTTCCCTTGGTCTTTGTCCTCTAAAAATCTGAGGTCCAAGCCAAGCCAAGTGAATCAAAGCATCAAGTGTTCTCATCTGAAGGACGATGGCGGAGCCCATACATGACTCACGACGGTCGATCTGAACGAGTCCCCACGATCTCTTGAAAAGTCAGATTCCTTTTCTTACTTTTCTGTTGTATTGTGTCTTTTTTTAAAAAGACATAAAAATCACATTTCTTGTCTTTACATTTTGATGAGATTTGTAAACTGCCTTTTACGGCACAAAATCGCCTTCTACGGCACAAAACTGCCTTTCACGACAAATTAAACAAAATCGCCTCTCACGGCATTTTAAAACCTTGTCTCTTTCTTTAAAATATATGTGCAATGAAAAGTTCGAAAAAAGTTGATTTCCTTTTCTACTTGTGAAGGTGAATCTCCGGATCACCACTTCAAATTCCAAGTAGAATATAAAATTTGGCATACCCGTACAAAAAAATGTTGATGCTCGCCTCTTTTTTTCTTCACCCCGCCGCACCCCGGCAAACCCGGGACGAAGGAAGGCAGAGAGAGAAAAAGACGGGTCCATCAAGTTGGCACACCCGGTGGGACTTGTTCAATTGAGAACACGATGCTTAGAATCCTTGGCTCCCTTTTAGTTGGTGGCCTATGTTGGATCTTGTATCTAAAAAAAAAAAACATGAGATGGGATTCTTTGGAAACTTCTTTCTTTGAACTTGTTTCCATTCTTTCTTCTCTCAACAAAAAAAGAGGGGTTTTCTCGCTTTTGGATTCAAATTAGATAAACTTTGGTTCTTTTCCTTTTCGTACAATGGCTCGCAGAAATGTTTGAGCCAACGTTCGGATTGGGAGGGGCCATTTTCCTCTCTTTGATGGGTCCATTGGAGATCTTTAAAAAAAAAAAGAAAAGTTCAAAAAAAAAAACTTTTCAAATTTCTCTCTTTTGGATTCAAATTAGAGAAACTTTGGTTCTTTCCTTTTCGTACAATGGCTCGCAGAAATGTTTGAGCCAACGTTCGGATTGGGAGGGGCCATTTTCCTCTCCTTGATGTGTCCATTGGAGATCTTTAAAAAAAAAAAAAAAAAGAAGTAAAAAAAAAACTTTTTAAATTTCTCTTTTTTGGATTCAAATTAGAGAAACTTTGGTTCTTTCATTTTCGTACAATGGCTGGCAGAAATGTTTGAGCCAACGTTTGGATTGGGAGGAGCCTTGCAGAAATGTTTGAGCCAACGTTCGGATTGGGAGGGGCCATTTTCCTCTCTTTGATGGGTCCATTGGAGATCTTTCAAAAAAAAAAAAAAAAAAGTTAAAAAAAAAAAACTTTTCAAATTTCTTTCTTTTGGATTCAAATTAGAGAAACTTTGGTTCTTTCCTTTTCGTACAATGGCTCGCAGAAATATTTGAGCCAACGTTCGGATTGGGAGGGGCCATTTTCCTCTCTTTGATGGGTCCATTGGAGATATTTAAACAAAAAAAAAAAAAAGTTCAAAAAAAAAACTTTTCAAATTTCTCTGTTTTGGATTCAAATTAGAGAAACTTTGGTTCTTTCATTTTTGTACAATGGCTGGCAGAAATGTTTGAGCCAACGTTTGGATTGGGAGGGGCCATTTTCCTCTCTTTGATGGGTCCATTGGAGATCTTTCAAAAAAAAAAAAAAAGTTTTTAAATTTTTTTTTTTTCAAATTTCTCTCTTTTGGATTCAAATTAGAGAAACTTTGGTCTTTTCCTTTTCGTGCAATGGCTCGCAGAAATGTTTGAGCCAACGTTCGGATTGGGAGGGGCCATTTCCCTCTCTTTGATGGGTCCATTGAAGATCTTTCAAAAAAAAAAGAAAAGTTCAAAAAAAAGAACTTTTCAAATTTCTCTCTTTTGGATTCAAATTAGAGAAACTTTGGTTCTTTCATTTTCGTACAATGGCTCGCAGAAATGTTTGAGCCAACGTTCGGATTGGGAGGGGTCATTTTCCTCTCTTTGATGGGTCCATTGGAGATCTTTCAAAAAAAGAAAAGAAAAGAAAAGTTCAAAAAAAAACTTTTCAAATTTCTCTCTTTTGGATTCAAATTAGAGAAACTTTGGTTCTTTCCTTTTCGTACAATGGCTCGCAGAAATGTTTGAGCCAACGTTCGGATTGGGAGGGGCCATTTCCCTCTCTTTGATGGGTCCATTGGAGATCTTTCAAAAAAAATAAAAGAAAAGTTAAAAAAAAGAACTTTTCAAATTTCTCTCTTTTGGATTCAAATTAGAGAAACTTTGGTTCTTTCCTTTTCGTGCAATGGCTCGCAGAAATGTTTGAGCCAACGTTCGGATTGGGAGGGAACATTTTCCTCTCTTTGATGGGTCCATTGGAGATCTTTCAAAAAAAAAAAAAAAAAAAAGAAAAGTTCAAAAAAAAAACTTCTCAAATTTCTTTCTTTTGGATTCAAAATAGAGAAACTTTGGTTCTTTCCTTTTCGTGCAATGGCTCACAGAAATGTTTGAGCCAACGTTCCGATTGGGAGGGACCATTTCCCTCTCTTTGATGAGTCCATTGGAGGTCTTTCAAAAAAAAAAAAAGAGAGAGCATTAAGGTTGCACCAATTGCGTTCTTTGAGCAAAGTGGATCTAAGAAAAGCCTTGTCCAGAGTGTGGAGGCAACTAGACTGTTCGAGGTAAGGGTCCTTTAAACGGGTTCATTAAGTAATCCTACCCTTACCTGGGGGCTAATCTATCTACTAAGGTTTCATATGACCGAATTGGAAGACCTATGTGCACTCTAAAAAAAAAATAAAAACCAAAATTTTTTTTAAAAAAACTTCTGTCACTATTGTGTTCAAATGGGAGGAATTTTGGTTCTTTCCTTTTCGGATTTAGGCTCGCAGAAATGTTTGAACCTGTATTCGGATTGGAATACCATTTGCCCTCTTTTATGAATTCAATCTTGGCTTTTCAAAAAAAAAAAATCTCGTCACTATTGGATTCAAATCTGAGAAATCCTGGTTCTTTCCTTTTTCGGATATAGGCTCGCAGAAATATTTGAACCTGTATTCGGATTGGAATACCATTTGCTCTCTTTTGCGAATCCAATTTTGACATTTCAAAAAATCCCATCTCGTGTCCTTCAAGGATGCGATTTACAACATTTGTGTCTAGCGGTGCTAGTACGCCCTTTCGGGTCTATTGTATTCGCGACCAACACATTTGTATCTCTAACCTTATATCATTTTACCTCGAGTGAGCTTCGCTTCTCGGTAATTTGAATTAAGGTTTACAATTGCTTCTAGCAGTCCTTGGAACGCTCATTTCGAGCCGACCATACTTTCTTTTAGAACAATTGTACCATCTATGGCTTTTGGCCTTCTTCATTACGCTCAGAATGGGCCATGCCCCTGAGCAATTTGAAAAGACAAAACCATAGTATAGCCCATTTATGATCACCATATTCTTGTGATTACTAATGGATGTGGTCTTGTTTCAAAAAAGTTTTTCAAAACTAACAATGGCAGCTTCGTTGACCATCACCTTCGATGAGAACAAGTACTAAGTCATGCTTCAAGAGAAGCAAAGCAAGGGCACTTTCAAGCTGCCGAAGCATCACCTCCCTCGGCAACTCCCAAAACACCGGGTCGACCTCCACTCCCCAAACCATCGTCTTCGCGTCACTGGGACCATTCCCACTACCCGCAGAAGAGACGGTGCCTGCTAAGAAGCAGAAGACCGCCCCCCAACGTGTCACTACCCTGACACCAAAGGCAATCACCAAGAAACCTGAGGCTCGTGGCAATCCCATGAGGCCTTAACCTACAAAAAACCAAGTCTGTCCCAAGACTTGGTCCCCGCGATCTTCACCAAAACAAAGAAGGTCCCGGACATCTGCAAAGCCAGAATACCTGGCTCCTCTCAAGGAGAATAGGTTTTATCCTCTTGCTTACATCAAAGGAGAAAAACCTACCCTCCACCGAACTACAAAAACTACTCAGCACGAGCCGGCTTGCTCATACAAGCCCAAAATCAAGTCGTGCATCACAAGGCCTCGACAAGAACTTACCAGGGCCTGCTCTCCTGCAACTCGACCCTTCATCTCAATAGGGGACGAGCTTGCAAAATTTAAAGCTTCGCTGCGACAGGCTAAGGACCGCGTCCAAATCCCGTCCATGCTAGTCTTCTAGGAAGACAAGCTCGGTTGCTGCGCACGAGGGACCACGTCCTTCATTGCCAGAGCACAGCCCGAGCTAACCGAAGCACAAATTGCTCATCGCATACATCGCCGCGCGGCATATCGACAAAAGAGATTAGAAAAGCAAAGAACCCAGCATTCTAAGCTTCAAATATCCCAAAAATGGGTCGAAAAAGAAAGACCCGACTAAGTTGCTGCTGTCCACAAGGTTGGCAAAACCAAAAGACGCCAGAAGTCAGCGACAAAAATACATGTCAGACGACGGTGACTCGCAGCGTCTCCCGGACGAGAAGACATCAGGAAGACTCTCCCACTCCTTCAAGCCAGGGACATCGGAGTGATCATTCCTCGGACTCTTCATCTAAAAGAATGAGCTCCAGCTCAGTCACTAAGACAGTATCCTCTTTCGACTCACGAAGGATGAATGTCTTGGTCACAAACTCTGAGTAACCTCCACCACATGATGACATGGCTCTACGCATTCAACAGCTAGAGCAAGGACAGCAGAGAATAGAGGTTCTGATGGAAAACCTCCTTCTCACTCTCCAGCGTCCACCAAACAATGAGGAAGTTTCTCCACAAGATGAGGCAAATGGTGGAGAAGATGAGTCACGCGCCCTTACTAAAAAGGACGTAGACAGTATCCTCGCCAAAGTAAAAGAAGATGATATACTGAAGGAGCATGGGATCAAGCCACCATATCCCTTATGGATGGACTCGGTTTCGTTTCCCCAAAAGTTCAAACAACCTCTTCTCCAAACTTATACGGGGAAAGGTTCAGCCAGACAACATGTCATCCACTTCAAGATCCTGACAGGAACGATTGCGGATCAAGATGCACTCAAGATCCGGCTCTTTGCAAGTACCCTAAAAGGTACGGCCTTTAATTGGTATTCCACTTTGCCAGAGGACTCCATTCAAAATTGGACCATGCTAGAGACACGTTTCTTGACCCACTTCAAAGGTGAGGATCATCCTGTTACTATAGCTCAGCTTTGCAGCCTTAAACAGGGAGAGAATGAGTCGACATACGACTTCATTCACAAGTGGAAAGCAATGGCATACAAATGCTCATATGTGCTGCCACAAGCGTCGCTAGTCGACATTTTCCGAAACAACATGAGAGCAAGGATCCGCTCCATGATCATCGGCAACAAATCAAAAAACTTGGGAGATCTCCTAGAAGCGTCTATGGAGGCTGAAACCGTGATCAAAGACCTCAACAGTCAGAAGTCATCAAAGAAGGAGCAGACAGCCATTCCAACCTCCAAGCCAAAGAAAAAGGAGGTTCTCAATGTGCAAACCAAGTCAGCTCCTCAGCCACCAAAGAAAGCTGAAAATAAAGCTGTAGGTAAGAGACCTAAACTCTCTGATGCCTTCAAAGAACGAGTAGAAAAGAAATACCCGTTCGATGAAGATGTTGAAGAAATTTTGGGGCTCTCTTGGCAAATGGCAAACTCACCTTGCCTGACCCCAAAAGACCGGGAGATGTTGGCAAAACCAACGATCCCAGATATTGTCCATACCACCAAATGGTCTCGCATCCTCTCAACCAATGTTTCGTTGTGAGAGAGAAGATCAACAAGATGTGGAAAAACGGAGTCATCACCTTTGACAAAAACTATAGGTCTGCCTCCGTTAACATGGTGTCATATGGACAAACATCCAAATCATCAAAGGAAAAAGTCACTACTTCCTTCAAGGTGATAAAAATGACCCAAACGTCCCAAGAGCTGGTGCCTTACCCAACACCAGAGGGACAACCCATATGGGTACATCCCGATCTCCTAGAAGATGAAAATTGGGAGATCGTCAAAACAAATCCGACCGCTCAACAGCGAAGGCAAGCCAAGAGGCAACTCCACAAGCTCAAACAGCAGGAGAAGGCTCAAACAAAACAAGAGGTCCCTGAAAAAGCAGAAGCCTCCTTTACCGCTTCACTGGGGGCAACAGCGGGGTCTCTCCCCAAAGTTCCAAGAGTGATAAGAAAATTCACTCTCAGTGATTTCATGCCACCACGGCTCAGAGATGAGAGGACGCAGGGGGCATCGTACTCTTGTAACTCGGTAGTTGGATTCTCTATGAATGGATACGAGTCCAGTGACATTGCCAGTGACACCGATGAGTGGGAGGAATCCCTTGAAACCGGAGAATATCTCTTCGACGAAGAATGGATCCCGGAATCCCACCTTATGCCAGTAATCTGGTATAACCCCTTCCAGCCACAAGGATCCTGGTCTGATGATGATGAAGACCGAGAGGCTGCCCAAAATGCTGTTAACACAGCACAAACAAATGCTCTAGTGGATCCCGACCAAGTTGAACCACAAGGGGCAGATAAAGAAAAAGATTTGGCTCCTATGCCCGATCTTGAAGAATATGCGAAAATCTTGCAGCGTCTAGCCATAGAACATGAGCAGGGTCGCATCAACCAACTTCATCAAAATCCAGAACCGGAAGTCCCGGAAAATCTACAAGCATCTCCTCCAGTGACTCCGGAAAATGAAGAAAGTTGCTGGATTGATGATCCTCTTACATCGGAGGATGAGTCTAATTCCCAACGGTCCATTATGGAGGCATCTTCTATCGAAGTTTCCTGTAATGTAATAGTTCAGGATGATGGTGCCTCCGAAGCTCCATCTGCTGAGGCCACGGACTCTCAAAATGTATCCAGTAGCATATCTTCTGGAGCTACATATTCTCGGGTGACTTCCACTGAGATAGCACATTCTCAGCCATCGTCTCCTGAAACGGTGACATCAGAATTCAAGCCTCTTCCGACTGATCACCATGAAGAAGCTCTAGCTGATGAAGTCTTCAAAGAAAACCCAGTCAATTGGTCCCAGGTACCCAACCTCATAGGAGATGTCTGGACCGATGAAATACTGGACAAAGAAGAAAAGTTGTTGGAAGCTGTTCAGGACTTGTTCCCGGAAAATGCTCCATGCAACGCAGTAACTGAAGACGGCAATGATGCTGCAGAGGCGTTTTCAACAAATGGGGAAGATCAGCCCCTTGAGCCCGAAGGGGGTCTTACGAAAGAACAACCACCTCTAGAAGCTTTTGAAGTTGGGAAAGGTACCCGCTCTGGCCAGGATTACCACAAAAACTATAACCAACCTTCTTCTTCTTCTTATGTAAATCCTTCGGGAAAACAAGTTGTAAATGCCCAAAGCAGCGGTGATAATGAAAATGCAGGCCTAAAGGAGGCTTTCAAGTATGACTTGATCGAGCACTTCAAACACATACCTGCACGACTGCACATCCTAGACTTATTACGAATGTCACCACAAACTCGTGATAGTCTCATTTCAGAACTGCAAAGGCTGAATCTGGATGTCAGCAAACATGCCCCGCAAGTCCTGCAAATTGAAATGGACTATAGGGTCACAAAATAAAAAACCTCCTCAAAGGGAGAAAAGAAAGAAGCTGGAGGACCTTGCACTGAATGCCTCTCGGTCCAAAAAGCCGCAAGTGCTACCATCGCCTTCAATAAGGAAGACCTCCTGCTAGGCGAGACGAAGCACAACCGACCCTTGTACTTCACAGGGTACATCAAAGAGATGCCGATACATAGAGTCCAGATCGACCCGGGTTCTGCACTCAACCTCATCTCTACTTCGGCACTCGAAGAGCTAGGTATCCCACCTAGCAAACTAAGCCACACATCTGTGTCCATCTTTGGATACGATGGGAGTGCTCAAAAGCCCATTGGCAAAATCCAGTCCAGGTTGCAAATCGGCGATCTTATCTCTGAGGTCACCGTATATGCAATAAAAACCCCTACATGCTACAACATCCTTCTTGGACGCCCTTGGATACATGAGAGCGGTGTCGTTCCTTCGACTCTACATCAGTGCATCAAGTTTGTTGGCGACGACGGCTTGATACATCGAGTGTTTGCAGACAAAAAGCCCTTCAAAGGCAAGGAAGTCCATTTTGCAGACTCTCAGATGTACAAGGATGAAAAAGAAGAAAAGGAGGAGAAAACAGCATCCTTTGCCGGCAATCTCCAAAAAGATAAAGGCGAGGCTCCTCAGCAATCATCGGAAGAAAACAAACCTTCCGACAAACTCAAAGAGAGCAATTAGTCTCCCTTTGTCATCTCCTTCAAATCTTCCAAACCTTTGGTAATCACTACTAAAGCAAAGAAGACAGAGCAAAAGACAGGGGGCAAGTTTGTTGTCTCCTTCGTGTCTATCATACAAGACACGGATTCGGTTTCAGAGACTGAAGACGATACATCGTCAAGCCAAGCTGATACTTAGCAAGTTCGGCCTGCTCTCACTTCATTGGAGACCCCTACTGACGTAGAAGATCCTGCGTCTGCTACCTTCGTCGTTCCGGAAACGTCGGCAAAAGATAAACCAATCTTCTTCCATAGATCAAACGCTTCTTCATCAAACTGCCTGCTTGAGCCTTTCCGAAATGAAGGTATGCCTCAACTATCTTTGTATAGTCCAATGGCACAAGCTATCTGAAGAAAATGGGCTATGACGCTCAAAATCCAATTGGTTTGGGAGGTGGTCGTGGTATTCTCACACCATTGGACCCCACCCTGACCAAAAGTCAGCTGGAAGATTGGAAACTCCACCGTCGTATAGACAAGTCTTCATACGGATTGGGGTATGATCCTGACACTCCGATGAGACAGCTAACACAAAGGCTGCAGAGTCGTTTTGCAGACCAAGCCTCAACATCTCATGTCAATGAAGACATCGATCTCCCTGGATATCTCTTTGAAGAGTTACCCGACAAGGACCCAGGAAGCTCATCAAATTGGTATGATTTCTCTGATGATGAAGAGGAATTGTCCGATGACACAGACGCACGGTTCTCTGATTCAGAAGAGCCGTCGTCTCCAAAAGAAGTGCCTTACTTCGACCCAGTTTCAGTTAGTGATTGGGATCATCTCATAGCAAGTCTTGAGAAGAATGCCGATCAAGAAGATTTATGGACAGAAACGGACCCATGGTCTGAAAACGCCCTTGGAAATCCAGAAGGTCTTGTTGAGTTGGAAGCCTCCGAAAATATTGTGGAAGAACCACCTTCAAACCTTCAGACAGAAGATTCTGTTCAAAAGATAGACTTAGGAACACCAGATAACCCACGTCCTGTATTCATAAGCAAGAATATAAAGGATGAGGAGTTACCCGAGTATGTCTCTTTTCTTCATGAGTTTGTTGATTGTTTTGCATGGTCTTACGCTGAAATGCCTGGCTTAGATCCCAAAATAGCAGTTCACAAACTCAACCTACAAGAAAATGTCAGGCCTGTAAAACAAGGCCAAAGAAGATTCCGTCCTGATGTGATGGACAAAATTGAACAAGAAGTTCAGAAACTCAAAAACGTTGGCTTCATCTGCGAGGAACAGCATCCTGAATGGTTGGCCAACATCGTCCCTGTGACAAAGAAAAATGGGCAAATCAGAGTCTGTATTGACTATAGAGACCTGAATAATGCATGCCCCAAAGATGAATTCCCGCTCCCCATACCAGAGGTAATGATTCACAACACCTGCGGGTTTGAGCGAATGACTTTCATGGACGGCTTCTCTAGCTACAACCAGATAAAGATGCATCCCGAAGATGAAAGGCATACATCCTTTTGGACCTCATTTGGCATGTATTGCTACACTGTCATGCCATTTGGTCTGAAAAATGCTGGTGCAACATATCAAAGGGCTATGATGAAGATATTCCAGGATATGCAGCACAAGACGGTCGAATGTTATGTCGATGACCTCGCCGTCAAAAGCAAAAGGAAAGAAGACCATCTCCAAGATCTTCGAGAAGTCTTCCTCCGGCTTCGCAAACACAAACTACGAATGAATCCCCTCAAATGCTTCTTCGGTGTCTCATCGGGTAAGTTCCTCGGATTCATAGTTCGGAAAGCTGGAATAGAACTTGACCCCATCAAAGTCAAGGCAATTCTAGAAATGCCATCTCCAAGAACCCTAAGAGAACTAAAAGGGCTTCAAGGAAGATTGGCATACATCCGAAGGTTCATTTCCAATCTATCAGGAAAATGCCGTCCATTTTCTCGCCTGATGAAGAAAGGTGTAGACTTTGTTTGGGATGCTGAATGTGAAGCTGCATTTCAAGACATCAAGTCATAACTGACCAAGCCTCCGGTGTTGGCTGTTCCCACAACCGGAAAACCATTCATCTTGTACAGAAGAGCTCTCGACTATTCTTTGGGCGCTCTACTTGCACAAGAAAATGATGGAGGAAAAGAAGCTGCTCTATACTACCTCAGTCGCATGTTGGTAGGTGCAGAGCATCGCTACTCTCCAGTCGAAAAAGAATGCTTGGCAGTGATGTTTGCCGTACAAAAGCTGCGTCACTATTTGCTGTCAAACACAATATACCTGATATCGAGGATCAATCTCTTAAAGGTCCTTGTCACAAAAGCAGGTTCTCTTAATGCCCGGCTGGCAAAATGGTCCATCCTTCTGTCACAATTTGATATTAGGTATGTACCACAGAAAGCAATCAAAGGTCAAGCTCTGGTAGACTTTCTCGCAGAACATCCACTGCCTAAGGATTCTCCGCTTAGGGATGATCTCCCAGACGAACCTGTTTACAGCGTGGAGACTTCCTCACCAAATGCCTCCTGGAACATGTACTTCGATGGTGCAACCAGGACAAATGAAAAAGGAAAGCCGATATCGGGAATTGGCATTCTCTTTGTTAGCCCCGATAAATACATGATTCCACACGCATTTTCGCTACTGGAACCATGTTCAAATAATGCAACTGAGTACCAAGCTCTGGTTATAGGATTGGAACTCGCCCTCGAATCTGGCATACCATGCTGGAAGCATTTGGGGATTCTCAACTGATCGTCAACCAGATGAATCAGGAATATGAAATCAGGAAGCCTGATCTGTTGCCTTGCTACAACAAGGCGCAATCGCTTCGTCAAAACTTTGACATTTGTCACATCACCCACATCCGCAGAGGTGAAAACATCCGTGCAGATGCCCTGGCTGGACTTGCTGCATCCGTGGCAACCCAAGAAGGGGAAAACATGCAAATCACAGTGTGTCAAAGAAGGATTCTCCGTCCTCTCAACACACACCAAGCAGTTGCTGAATGCCACCGAGTGGTCGGAGGTCGGATTTCCATCCTTAAACCTCCGATAGGCGACTGGAGGGATCCGTTCATTGATTATATTATGTTCGGAATCCTACCTGAAGATCCAAAAGAGCGGGTAAGTATCCAAAGACGAGCCCCAAACTTTCGTTTGGATATTCCTTCCAAAATGCTTTACAAAAAATCCTTCAATGGAGTACTTCTATGCTGCTTGTCACAACAAGAGGTGGAAGAAACTCTAAAAGAAGTTCATGCTGGTCTCTGTGGAGCCCATCAGGCTGGTCCCAAGCTCTACGATCAGATAAAAAGGTTAAATTATTATTGGCCTACCATGGTGGCTGACGCAATACAATTTGCTAAACGTTGCCAACAATGCCAAGTTCATGGAGATTATGTACACATGCCTCCAGAATGGCTACATCCTACAGCGATCTCATGACCCTTCGAAGCCTGGGGTATGGACATCATAGGTCCTATCTCTCCCCCGTCAAGCAAAGGTCATTGCTTCATCTTCGCTGCTACGAATTATTTCTCCAAGTGGTCAGAAGCATTTGTGTTCAGTGAAATGAAGACCTCGTCAGTCCTTCAATTCTTACGAACCAACATCATTTGTCGCTTCGGCATACCTAAAAGATTCGTCCATGATAATGGACCACAATTCCGGGATCACAGATTCTACAGGTTCTGCGACAAATACAAAATCCAAAGTTGTCCTTCGATTCCGTATAACCCGGCAGCGGATGGACTAGCAGAAGCCTTCAACAAGACACTCTGCAAAATTCTCAAAAAAATGGTCTCTACTCACAAAAGACACTGGAGCGACAAACTGCCTGAATCTTTATGGGCCTACCGGACTACCATTCGAGGACCAACCCATAGCACACCATTCTCCTTGGTCTATGGATGTGAAGCAGTTGTCCCCCTAGAGGTACAAATTCCTTCTTTAAGGGTATCTCTACAAAATGAAATGACGCAAGAAAGCAACGTCAAATTGAGACTCCAAGAACAGGTTAATCTTGATGAAAGACGACTCGAAGCTCTACAAAGCGTTGAGCTTTACCAAGCACGCATCAGGATCTTTTGACAAAAGGGTCAGGCAACGCGCCCACAAAAAGTGTGACTTGGTTCTCGCGATGAAAAGGCCAATGGTTTTTGCCCACAAATCCAAAGGCAAATTTGAACCAAAATGGGAGGGACCCTTCGTCATCGACAAAGTCTTCTCCAATGGCGCATATGCTCTTCTAAACATGGAAGGTGACAGATGTATGCTGCCGATCAATGGCAAGTTCTTGAAGCGGTACTAACCTTGAAGACTTCCTACATCGGGTTAGAGTGATGCCTACATGGCCAAAGCCTATTCCTAGGTACTTGCTCGTCAAACCCACCCCTTTTAGAGTTTTCATCCCTATGTTGAAATTTCTAAAAAGCCAAAAAAACAATGCTTACTTTCAATGTTTCATTGTTAAAAAAAAATCAAACCCAAAATCCAAGTTTCGGAGCCTCTTCCCTAACTTGACCAAAACTTTCAATCCTTGAACCCAAAATTCATGGTTTGAAACAAAAATCAGGACTTAGGAATTTCCACCCTAGTCCACCCTGACTTTTACCACCAAAGATGGTTTTTAGTCAAAATTTACGACCCTCGTGTCTTTAAACAAAAAATGGTTTTTCAAAAAAAAAACCGTGGGGAAGCGACGTTTAGTCGATATTCACACAAAACCCAAAAATCGGAAGGATGCGAACCCCATTCGATACTTCCAAAACCTCAAAATCGCAAGAAAGCGACACCTCGTCGATACTTGCAAAATCTCAAAAAAAAAATAGTGGAGACACAACGTTTCAGTTGATATCCACAACCCAAATTTCAAAACAAAAAACAAAGGTTCGAAAAAACCTCAAATTTCAAAAATCGTGGGGAGGCGACATTCCATCGATACCCACAAAACCAAATTTTTGAGAAAAAAGCAAGGAGGCGACATTCAGTCGATACTTGCACCCAAATCCGCGAGGAAGCGACATTCCATCGATACTCGCAACCGAATGAGCAAGGAAGCGACATTCCATCGATACTTGCAATACCATTCAGCAGGGAGGCGACTCTTAGTCGATACTTGCATTTTTGAAAACCAAAACCCGACTTTCACGCCAAAACCCGACTTTTATGCCAAAAACCTGGCTTTCATGCCAAAAACCAAAATCTGGCTTCCATGCCAACAAAACAAAAACCTGGCTTCCATGCCAACAAAACAAAACTTGGTTTTCAAAAAACTTGGCTTCTATGCCACAAAATCTGGCTTTCACGCCAAACAAACAAAAATCGGCTTCCATGCCACAAAACAAAATTTGGCTCCCATGCCACAAAATCTTTGGCTTCCATACCACAAAACCAAAACTTGGCTTTCACACCACAAAAATCGGCTCTCATGCCTAAAACCGGCTTCCATGCCACAAAACTAAAACTTGGCTTTCACGCCACAAAAATCGGCTCTCATGCCAAAAACCGGCTTTCATTCCAAACAAAATTTTGGCTTTCACGCCATCCAAAATTCGGCCTTCAAGCCATCTCAAAAATCAGGCTTTTTGCCACAAAATTTGGCTTTCATGCCTAAAAACAACCATTTGACAAAAGATTTTCACAAAATGACAACCTTTTGATCAAATTTTCAAACAAACCATTCCCATTCAATTTTTGCTTATATTTCATCAAAAGTGAATTTAAGTGAAATAAGGGGATACAAAAAAAAAAAAAAAAAAAAAAGAAAGAAAAGAAGTGCAAAAAATGTTTATACATGGAGGTACCAAAAGAAAAGAAGAAAAAGTTTGTTACAAATTAGGAGGCTAGTCCGACATGGTCTTCAGCCATAGGCTTAACTCCTCAAGCAAACACTTGGCCTTAGCCTCCAAAGCTTCCAGGTCGCGTTTCTTCAGAATCTTCCCATAAAAAGCAGTAGGCCGTCGCGATCCATCCTCGGCACGAGGAAGCTCTTCCCAGAGAATCTATCATTGTTCATATTCTTGAGTCTTCCTCCGGAGATTGCTTTCGACCTCCTCAACTTGGCGAATGAGAGTCCTCTCTCTATCGCGAGCTTTCAAAGTCGCAGTCCACTTGGCAGCGACTTGTTCTTCCAATAGCTCAAGGCGCTGTCTGGCTTCGGTGACCTCCCTATCAAGGCGGTGCTGGTCCTGTGTCAGCTCAATAATAGCCAACTCGATGACGTTCCTCTCCCGAACGAGCTGCTTCCGAGTCCGCGAGATCTCATTCAAATCGGATTTGACCTCGCTGGAAGGCTTCAAAAACATCTCGTTGAAGAAATCATCATTCGGAAAGCTCTTGGTCTCAGTCCACTTGTTGCCTAGAGTGATGACTTTATCAACAAAAGCCTTGGCATCTGTAATGTCCAGACCGACTTCTTCGCTATCGGCAAGAATGTCCTGCACATGCTTCACCATGCCAAAACCAGCCTCCAATTGGCCAGAAGAAAGAGTCTCGACCCATGAGCTCAAGACTCTCTTCAACACCTTCCTCGCAAACTGACGGGATGGCTCAGATGAAGACTCGCCATGCTCCGTTGGTCGACTACCAGTGTCAGGCACCGTTGGAAGAGTAATCAAGAAGCTCTTTCCAATCGGAGCCACTGGGGAAGGAATATCAGTAGGCAGACTCGCCTCCGCCTCATCAAAATTGGTGGAAGAAGCCCCTACTCCTGGATCGGTCACAGGTACCCCCTGCTCTGGTTCTGAAAAAGATAGAGGAACTTCTTCTGTCACCTCACAACCTGCTAATAAAAAAACGAAAAGGGTATAAATATGATCTTGTCAAAAATCAAAATATCAAGATTATCATTACAAGGTACCTTCTTCGACGAATGGTGGAATGCTTTCTGCCTCCATGAGCTCATCCGAAACATCATCAAAAGTTGTGTCCATGGATGGCTCAAAGTCGTCGGAATCCTCTGGCAACTTAGCTGGCAAAAATAAATATATATATATGTCAGCAAGTGGCAGTAAAGAAAAAAAAAAGAAAGGAGAGAAAAAAAAAGTCATACCAGGAGGAGATTATGGATCTACTTCAGAATCTCTGGGTTCTTCCTCAGATGCCACGATAGGATCCGTCACTGCCTCATCGGTCGGAACCTCGGGCATCATCAAACCATCATCTTCTGCCAAAAGAAAGAAAGCAGTAGATCAAAACAAATGCCCCCAGCAAATAGGAGTAAAGAGCAGGCACCAAAGCAAGCCGCTTTCCGAAAGCCATCTGACAAGCCGGAAAAATGCAATGCGGCTTGATGTGCGTTCCATCTCCTCCGGCAAAAACAGACTCACCCAGCCAATAAGTGAGGTAGACAGCGAGATCTCTCCGCAGCGCAATGTCAGAATGAATGGCGCCTGTGCTTGCGAAGAATACCCTCAAATTCTCTCGCATGACGGAGATCTTCTTCGAATCTGGGTTCTTAGCCCTGGCTTCCTGGGTCATACTCTCAGAAGACTCCCCGCTGTCAAAGAAGTTGGAAGACAAAAAGCTACCACTCCTCCAACTGCTACACCGGACTTTCGAGCCCTCCTTCTCCTTAAAAAAATCATAGAAGGCGATGAGCTGAAAGTACAAAAGCCTGAACTCCTCAGACTGCTCCTCAAGGACACTGTCGATAGGCATAAATTCCTCATAGAGATTCCTGAGGATAGGCAGCCCAATGATGGCACTCAGTTCCTTTAAAGAAAAACCAATCTCACCATTCGTGACAATGACGGTGTTGGTTTGTGGAAGGAACGACTCCAGCATGGCCATAAAAGCCTCATCGGAGAAAACCACGGTTTGCCGAAAAGCGCGAACCGCATCAGAAATCTTGGCCTCCTTCAGAATGGCACCGCCAACCTGCAGGATGTGATCAGTCCATGACTCCCAGCTCGAGTCAGCACTGAAACGGCCACGAAGTCGAAAAGGCTTCACCCAATTGCTGCCATCGCCCTTGAAAATGCCAAGGCCCACCGGTCTCAAATCGACCGAAGAATGGTTTGAACCTTGGTAGCCACTGGCCGGCATCAAAATGTCCATACGGGCAGGCGACTTCTCTGCAAAATTAGAAGGGCCGCCAACAAAAACCCCGGTCTTGATCACGTTCGTCCTCTTCACCCAGCTTAGAGGATCTTCCCTCTTCGAGCATGTGGAGGAAAGGCTCATGATCGAGATTGTCCGATCGAAGGACGACCGGGTATAAACAGTTCTCTTCTCACCATCAACTGTGAAAGAGAACTGAAAACATCTCCTTTGGTACGTTGAATCGTCGAGGACGACATCACCAAAGAAGAAGGTAGGCTTGGGCACAATGCTCTGATCGTCCGTGACCCAGGGACGATTGCTTACCATAATCTTATAATACTCCTCATCCTTGAGGGCAATCAAACGTTGCCTCATCTCATCTCGGTTGAGCGAGTCACACTCTTCCAAGTTCCTTTCAACATACTGAACCTCCTCCCAGGCCTGCTGTACGGCCGCATTAGTGGATCTGGTAGAACGGTGAGGCGCATCAGTGACCGGCTCCTTACCCTTGTTCGTTCTGGAGGAACTACCTGCAAAGGATGGAAAAAAAATCATCAATCATCAAAATGACAGAATTTTGCTAAAAAATCTAGCGAAATTTTGGAACGATTCCGGGGCAATTCCGAAGAAAAGGGAAACACCCCAAAAGAAATAGGAGCTTGAAGATGGGCTCAACATCGCTGCAAGCCCATAATCATGGAAATTCTCGAAGAATGCTCGAACTCAAACATTGTTGCGAGATCAAGCCAAAGCTTCTCAAATATCCGCAAGATCGGAAAAGGGCTCAACATTGCTGCGAGCTTTAGAATCCAAAACTTGCAAAGCTCCTCAGAAAATCCCCGCAAGACCAAGAAAGGGCTCAACATTGCTGCGAGCTCCAAATCCCAAGACTTGCAAAAAGATTTCCAGGTGTGCACTATCATACTTCCAATTCCATTTTCTAAAAAAACAAATGCATAGAAGGAAAGTTGTCATGCATGCGCATCTCAAAATCCAAAAAAAAAAAAAAAGAGAGAAAATCTCTTTTCAAAAAAAAAAAAAAAAAAAAAATTTCCCCATAGGCCACGTGGCCGTACGGCCATGACCGTACGGTCTTGTCCGTACGGCCACAAAAAAAAAAAAAAAAGAGAGATAAAAAAAAAACACACGGTAAAAAAAAAAAAAGAAACCGTGAGAAAAATAAAAAAAAAGGAGAAAGAAGAGCCACAGTAAAAAAAACAAAAAAAAAACAGAGAGAGAGAAAACCGTGCGAAAAAAAAAAGAAAAAGAAGAAATAAAAAACGTGTAAAAAAAAAAAAAGAATACACGTGGAAAAAAAAAAGAAAAGAAAACAAAGAAAACCTTTTTCTATTCCTACATGGGGTTTCTTAAGGAAAAAGAAGAAACTTACTTGAAGCCATTGATGGAGAAGAAGAAAAAAAAGCTTAAAGATCCATGAAGAAGAAGAATTCTTGATCTTGGAGCACTCTTGAAGATTCTTGCAAAAAGAAAGCAATAGCAACAAGAGATCCAATCCCCTTGCTTTTATAGAAGAGAGCAAACCAAAAAAAGAAAGGAGGAGAAAACAAAGGAGGTAAGTGCTACAAATTAGCAAACTTCCTAAAAGAAAGGAATTATGGGATGTTCTTTCCCAATGAGGAGATCTTTTGAGAAATTCTCTCCAAAAAAGAGAGGGATAATGAGAAACTTTCTCCCAAAGAAAGATACTTTGAGAAAATCTCTCCCAAAATCAAAGAAACTTGAGAGATTCTCTCCAAGTAAGAATATTTTTAGATATTCTCTACCAAAAGGAGATATTTTTAGATATTCTTAACAAAATGACACCACATGAGATCTAAGCCATCTTTAAAAGCTTAAGGTCCCATGGGTTAGCCCACAAGAGCCAGGTTTGATCACCTAGGCACTGAAAGTGGCTTTTAGTCAAAATTCCTCTTACCAAGAGCATACAAAAATGGTTCCATGCCTCCTTTGAGTTGATTGGACCATACAAAAAAATTCAAGCCTCTTGAGTTTCCAAAAATCCAAACCATCCCACCTCATGAACCAAATTAAGCCAAAACCTTGAAATTGACATTCCACAAAAACCCAAACCACTCCAACGGACCCAAAGTTCTCCCAAAGAGTGACCAAAATCCAAACCATGGTCTCCTAACTTGCCACATACAGCTTGTTGGGTCACAAGGCCAAAACCAAAACCAAATCCCGGTCCCCTAACTTGCCACATACAGCTTGTTAGGTCACAAGACCAAAATCAAAATTCAAAACCCGACCCCCTAACCTACCACATACAGCTTGTTAGGTCACAAGGTCAAAAACCAAAAACCTTCTTTACCGCCTGATGCGCAACACAAAGCCTTTAGATTCACAAGGTCAAAAAGAAAATCCAAAACCCAAAAACCCAACCCAAATGTCATTTTCAAAATTTTGCCTTGAGATGGTACGTGATGTCTCTCACTGCCATAAAATTCCCTTCGAAACTCAAAAGGCTACACTATCAAGAAAAATGCTCAGAGACTCTTGGTCAAGTCAGAAGTTCTCCTTCAAAGTTTTCTTCGAGGCACATCGACTGCAAAGGCTATCCAATTCGTCGCTGTACATCGAGGGGGCATTTGTTGACACCAAAAATGTCACTTTGCCTCATCAACATCAAAAGCTACATGGAGCCGCATCCTACTACAAACAGGCAAAGCTGCTTCAAGCGTCAGATCTTGGCAAAACCAAACAAAAACTACAAGATCTTTCAAAGTAGCCAAAAGAAGGGTACACATGAAGTTTCGGGCCATTTCGACACCATTTGGCCTAACTTCAATCCTTCAACAGCTGAGCGGGAGCTCCCGGCGGCGACAGTGTCAAATACATCAAATCTTCGATCAAAGCCTATGGATGGTCTCAAAATACCTCCAAAAGGCTCCACGCCAAATGTCAAGTCAAACCGACACCGTTTGACCCTCCATCAACTCTCGAACGGCGAAATCAAGCCTCCCGGCGGCGAGAATCTCTGATGCCGCCACTCATCAAACAAAACACATGAGTAGCTTCTGCATGCTTCCAAAGGGCTGCACGTCAAATTTCAGGTCATTCCGACAACGTTTGACCCGGTTTTGATGCTTCGAAGCGAAATCAAGCCTACCGGCGGCGAAGCTCCCCGGGACCATGGCACCCAAATCGGAGCTAATGGATCATCTCAAAATGACTCCAATAGGCTCCCTATCAAATTTCAGGTCAATCGGACATCGGATGACCATACATCAAAGCTCGACATCTTCTACACGGTGAAATCAAATCAAGCATCGACAGGACCTCAAACGGCTTCAAAACTCAAATAAAAGCCCATGGTTGGTCCTACCTAATGCTGAAGAAGCTTCACTTCAAATTTCAGGTCATTCCGACATCATTTGACCCAGTTTCAACTCTTGGCGGAAAATCGGCTACAGAGTCTTCGACTTTTCCAGAAAATAGGAAACTTTGTGCTCTGATTTGCACAGCCCTTCAACAGGTTTTCTTCAGAGGAATTAAGCCAATAAATGAGTAGAAATGTGAAAGAAAAATACAGGAGAAAACAGAAGCGAAAAAGCCCGAGAAACGACCAAGAAACGACAACCGGAAGGCGACCGGAAAATGGACCAAAGTCCAAGGTCGCCGGCGACCTTGGCCCATGGTCACTGGCGACCATGGCCCAAGGTTGCCGGCGACCATGGTCCAAGGTCGCCAGCCCCATGGTTGCCGGCGACCCTTGAAATCCGGGTCGCCGGATTTCCGCCAGAAGTGCCGTTTTTCCGTTCTTTTTCGTGTTTCGCGATGTTTGGCCCCTGTGATTTTCTTAAAATCTGATTTTTGAGGCATGATATCCGTCGATCTTTGTCAACGTCACGGATCCGCCATCGAAATCATTTGATCATCATCGGACACTCCGAAACTGCCAACTGGCAGACCAAGAAAGCACACTTTCTGCCCGATCGATCAAGAAATCGACTGGACAGATGTTGCCGGCCCATTGGTGTCAACTAATGTATGAATTTTCATCGTCATCCGACATCAAACAACGTACGGATCCATCGATGATCATCGCAAGAAGAATTCCAAAAGACGCGGCGCGGCCCACGACTCTTCAAGCGACTCGGCAGCCAATTAATGAAGTTAAATGACCCTTTTTATGGCAATTTATTAGGGTCATTAACTCATTATTTTGAACGGCCCAATCAGAAGCCAAGAAATGGGAGTTACAAGTCCAATTAATCATGACAATTAACCATGTAACTCCTATCATTATGGAGATTAATCATGGTAATTAATAATGAAACCCTCATCATCATGGAGATTAAATGCCCATTATTCTCCATCGGCCAATCAAAATCCAAGAAAAAGGAGTTACAAAATTATAAAATTAAATCTTATAACTCCTCCCATCATGGAGCATTAATGCCATTAATGCCCATAAACCTTCCTAATGGCAACCAAAAGCCTATAAATAGGCGGTCATTCCAAAGGGAAGTGGTCCTGAAAATTATTTTGAAGAATTCTCCGCACAAAGAAGCTCTCCTGCCTTGAAAAAACTCTGCTGCAAATACTACAAGGTGATTGAAGTCCCTTGGGGGCCAACCCCCAAGGTTTCTCCTCTTCTTCCATCCAACATGGCCTAGATGCGGCTTTTCGGCCTGTCTACTTGGTTTTTTATTGGATATAGGACCTTCCCTTGATCTTTATCCTCTAAAAATTTGAGGTCCAAGCCAAGCCAAGTGAATCAAAAGCATCAAAGTGTTCTTATCTGAAGGACAATGGCGGAGTCCACACATGACTCACAACCGTCGATCTGAACGAGTCCCCACAATCTCCTGAGAAGTCAGATCCCTCTTTCTTCCTCTTCTACTGTATTTTGTATTTTTAAAGAGACAAAAAAAATCATAATTCTTGTCTTTCATTATTGATAAGATTTGTAAATTGCCTTCCATGGCAAAATTGCCTTCTACGGCACAAAACTGCATTTCACGGCAAACTAAACAAAATTGCCTTTCACGGTATTAAAAATCTTGTCTCTTTCTTTAAAATATATATGCAATGGAAAGTTAGAAAAAAAGTTTGATTTCCTTTCTACTTGTGAAGGTGAATTTCTGGATCATCATTTCAAATTCCAAGTAGAATAGAAAATCCGGCATATCCGTACAAAATGTTAATGCTCGCTTTCTTCTTCACCCTGCCGCACCCCGGCAGACCCGGGATGGAGGAAGGCAGGAGAGAAAAGCCGGGACCATCAAGTTGGCATACCCGGTGGGACCCGTTCATTTGAGAACACGATGCTTAGAATCCTTGGCTCCTTCCTAGTTGGTGGCCTATGTTGGATCTTGTATCTAAAAAAACATGAGATGGGATTCTTTGGAAACTTCTTTCTTTGAACTTGTTTCCATTCTTTCTTTTCTCAAACAAAAAAATAAGTTTTCAAATTTCTTTCTTTTGAATTCAAATTGGAGAAACTTTGATTCTTCCCTTTTAGTACAATGGCTCGCAGAAATGTTTGAGCCAACGTTCGGATTGGGAGGGGCCATTTCCCTCTCTTTGATGGGTCCATTGGAGATCTTTAAAAAAAAAAAAAAAAAAGGTCTTCAAATTTCTTTCTTTTGGATTCAAATTGGAGAAACTTTGGTTATTTCCTTTTCGTACAATGGCTCGCAGAAATGTTTGAGCCAACGTTCGGATTGGGAGGGGCCATTTCCCTCTTTTTGATGGGTCCATTGGAGATTTCAAGGGCCTGAGGCACGGAGTTTAGGTATGGGTATTCTGTCCTTACAATTCCCAACAGTTAATAATGCATACCCTTGTAAACTCCGCTTCTCGATATGCTTAATTAACATTATCTCATTATACAGTCCGTCCATTAGTATCTACCGTTAAGTTCCCAATATTACAGGTCAGGACTTCGAGTGCTATGCCCTGACATCTCACCCAATACGGACCGTGATGATGGATCAGAGCCTAAGTGCAATGCCCTGATTATAGACCCTCTCAAGGCCAACATCCAAGATTCGGACCTACCAGCCGGCCTCAGTGTCCGTTTCATCAATATAAGTACCATATGTCACAAATCCATAGATGATCGCTGCCCCTCCATTCAGGTCTAGGGCCCCACTTCACCTAAGACAGTGATCACGGAGTCCTAGATGCTTATTATGTATCCTTGGTGCTCCTGAATGTATTTAGCATCATAGGACATCCATAACCATTGAATCAGGTTCCGTTTACAACCATAGACCCTACTTAGGTGGCTATGCGGGTCAAGGTTAAGCCCGGCCCTTGACCCGTGTTTAGCGTATCCCAAACGGTCCAAATGAAAGGTCAATGGGGCCCACACATGATTAGGTCATAGAAGGAGACTAAATCTGGGAAATCACTGTTTACAGTGTACCAGGTCGACATCATGGGTCCATGGGTCGACCTGGCACTTTGTGGAAATGGTTAGCTAACTGGAAGTCATAAATCACATTCTGCAGTGTCCCCGGTCGACATCATGGTCCACCCGGTCGACTGGGTACACTGCAGACATTCCCACAAACATCTGGCAGGTGGGGTGGAAATGCAGTGTGGCCGGTCGACCAGGTACACTGGCCGGTAGACCTGGTACACGGGGACTGTACCCTGTGGCCATTTCTACTCCCAGCTACTGAAGCCTCTCCTGTGTGCCCGGTCGACATCCTGGGGGATGATGTCGACCGGGTACACACGAATTCAACATTTTCAGAATTCTGCCCTTTTTCCTTTCTTCATCAAAACTTCATCAAACCTAGCCCAGGTCTACACTGATCATCTCCAAACTTCATACATACCTCCCACATCATGATCTCATCACAAATGGGCCATTGATTTTCCAATTGGGGGATTCCCATCCATTAATGGCCAAAAATCACATAAACGATCTTGGAACAACAATTCCACACATTACATCATTAAACAAACCGTCCATAAACAGAATCATGCTAAACATCCATCAAACACAGTAATTATCAATCTAAGCACATTAATGAATTAAACTAAAGCATCAAAACATGTCCACTTGCCTCTATTAGAAATTGGTGATGGAGTTGAGAGAGAGAGAGATATGCAAATTCCAAGCTCCTAAGGTGTTGATTGAGCAATTGTGGTGGTCTCCTAGCTTCTTCTTGGGCTAGGATTTTGGGGAATTAGGGTTTGCTTGGGGAGGAAGATAGGGTAAATGAGATATGAGAGTAAATTAGGATTTTAGGCTAATGTTTGCAATAGTTTGCTTTTATAGCTTAGGGTTTAGGATAATTACCAAAAGGGTAACTTGGTTTAAAAATGGAAAAGAGATGGGAACATGGGCAAACAAGTCATTAGGTGGGTTTCTAGAAGGTTCTTAACTCTCAATGCTCCTCCCATTAATTCTAGTATCAACTAAGTCCTAATCTAATCGAAACTTATTAAATTAACAATAAACACTTAATATTTATTAAGAATTATATATACAAGCTAGTTCTAGACATTAGGAACATTAGCCATCTGTTCCATTAATTCCTATTAATTAGCATATTAAAGTAGGAATTACCATATATGGTTAGGATTACAACTTAGGCTTTTAATTAGAAAATTAATTATAGGAAACCACTATTAATCTCACGAGGGTCTTAATTTTATAGTTTAAGCTAAATTAATGGGAATTACCAACTACTCGTGCTAATCACTTATTAAATAGGATTGTAAGACCCCGCCCCGAGAGTTTCCGATTAGTGTTAATTAAGACATGATTCAGATATAAGTGAGATTAGTGGAAATTGGTTAAATCTGGATTAGAATAGCTTTTTATAGCTTTGAATAATTTTGGGAACTCTTTTGATCTAGTGGGGCCCTTTGGGGGTTCCTTTTTATTGTGTCTCGATTAGTTTTGGGATTTAGTTATAATTCTGGAAATCGGTAATTTACTCCGTTTGATGTATTTTATGATTCCCGACAACTTTTGTATTTGCTCCGTTTCCATTCGAGACCTCTAAACCCTACTTTGCCATTGATAGGGGTAAAACAGTCTTTTTACACAAAATCTGGACACTATTTTCAATGTCTCCGAAACCCGTAAAATATATACTTTTTGGAAAGTAGAAATTTCGACGATCAATTCTTCCTTCTTCGTCGAATCCGTCCGAAGCCAGTAGAACGATGTTTTAGCCCATTTTGGACTTTTAAGTTGTGGGACCCATTCAGATTTCTATATAAGGAGGAGTCTTTTTCTTCTCCTCCTCTTCTTGCAATTTTCTTGAGAACAAGAAATCCCAGCCCAGCCTAGGGTTCTCTTCAACTTCCATTGCTTCTTGCTTCTTCTTCCCTCAATCTCTCTCAATCTATTGCTAAAGGCAAAATGGAGGTGGTAGTCTTCTTCCCCTCCATGAGAGCTTCGTCTTGATACCATTCGTAGAGAGAGCCTCCCATTCCAAGCTATCCTTTGAGCAAGCTCTTGCCATTAGAGGACTTTCCATGTAAGTTATTCTTCTCATCTCTTGATTGTGTGTTCATCTAGCCTAGGAGGTGCTTCACCTTGATTATTGGAAGTTATCTCCACCTATTGCTTGATTTTGACATTCTAGGGTTGTAATGCTTGTATTTTGGGGATTTTTGTGTAGATTGTAGATTTTGAGCTTGATAGAGTGATTAGAGCTTGATTAGCATACTTGGAGACCAAGGCAAGTGGATGAATGGATTCGATTTGAATAAGTTCTTATTTTGTTGAAAATATGGATTTTTACTATTCCTATTTCATTTGGTTCATTATGTCTCATAATGCTTTTGGAAATGTGTTTATTGTCATGGTTTTCCCTTAGTTAGTTTTATGAGAATATATGCATGCATTCATGAAAGTTTATTTTGGGTTAGTATGACTACTTAAATGAGATTTGTAATTGCTTTGAATGAGATTTGCATTGGTAGGAGAAATAAATGCATTGATGAAATGGTGGTTGGTGGAAAGAATTAAATGTTGAATGGAAGGGAGTGGAACCATTTCATGTTAGGAAAGGGTTGGAGTTGAGGTGAAATAGTTTGGGGAAGAAAGCACAGAAATCTGCACCTGATGTGTAGTTCCCGCAGCTGGGCGGTCAGCGGGCGGTCACCTTGGCGGCTAGCCGACAGGTGACCGGCGGCTAGCCGACCCAGATGCGGTTAGAAACACAGAATGCTGCATTTTGACAGGCGAACCGCGGTCAGCCGCGCGGTCAGCTCACGGCTAACCGCCAATCCAAAAACCCTGTGACCGCTAGGTAGCCGCGACGCGCGGTTAGAAACACAGAATGCTACATTTTTGCAGGGTGAACCGCGGTCAGCCCCGCGGTCATCCAGCGGCTAACTGCCGATCACCTCGGCGGCTAACCGCCAGCTGACCGAGTTTAACCCAGAATTCCTGAGTCTTTTCTATTGGTTTCAGTTATGGCATTTAAAGGTTTGGATGGGTTTTTCTGATGCCCTACCACCTTGGAAAGACCCAGGGGATGACATAAGGAGATTGACATAGAAAGAAACACCATTTCGGAAAAGGTATTGGGACCTTTAGATTCATCAACGTGCATAAGGAAACTTAGTATGTCCTCTATCATTTGGGTACCATACTAAGGGTAATTTAGGCATACAAGATCCTTATACAGGTCGTTTGAATATGGATTCCCCAATACATAGTCCCTAACGGCATAAGGATTCATTGCATTGTTTTATTCAGCTATTTGTATAATAACCCGAATCTACTAGTTTTATCTCAAATTCTGATTTGTACACCCGATATGTCCTGCCAGCCCCGTGTATACATGAACCGAAAATAATATGAAATGTGTGCCTTCGAGCACCATGCCCCGCCTGCCCGCATGTTTTATATTGATATAGTTTTGTACATGTTTTGATTTATCATGTAACCTAAGAGTCGGCACCACTAAGCTTGGACATCCTTGTCAGTATGATCAACTGACTTGGGTTTCCCCCTGTGCACCCGCCAGTTGCAACTTGGATCCTGTTCTGTCCCGTTACCCGGTTCCGCGGCCGTGGTCTTGCCTAGTTATATGTATATGTATCTGTATATAATGTTGGTTCTCGTCACTTCGTGTGCTCGAGCCCAACGCACTGAATGTGCTCTCATCACCTTAGTGATGGAGAGGATTTAGCTTTAGTGTGGTTGCCACCTAGTCAGTTCCTGTACCTTGAATACCCCGCATGATTTATATTGCATCTGTACTTTAAATGAACTATACACCCTGTTTTAAGACAGTTATTGTTTTAATAAGATTTCATTATGTTTAGAAAGTGTTTTGATTTCTTTCTTGGTATATCTATTCACCCACCTGCCAGACCGTCGTGTCTGACCCATTTTTGTGGTACTCAGGTCCAGCTCCCGTCTTTGCCCTTGAGGAGGAGCCAGAGGAGGCGGTCGATGAGCCGCAACGTTTAGTAGAATGGCAAGCCGACAATGTCATGTAGACATTGGGTTGAGCTTTGAGCTGCGCACATTTTGGGAATATTTTGGAATGTTATTGATTTATACTTTTGGTTGTACTGGCCTTTGTTGGCCATTATTTTTGGGGAATGTTAATTAACTTGTTCTTTTGTTTAAACTTTAACTTAATATTTTGGGAATGCTAATGAGATCATTGCTCACTCTGACATCATGCTATACTTGTTTATTATCAGTCTCATATGATGTGAATGGATTAAGAGTTTGATTTGCTACACGCTTCCGCACCTATATAAATGTTCTACGAGTGAATGTGGAATCCTCACCGCGGAAACCTGTGGGAAATTAAGAAATGTATAATCATTATTATGGGTGGTTCATTACCCTATTATCCACACCATCAACACCGTCGCGGTCCCGGGGCCCCCGGTCCGGGGTCGCGACAAGGATAATCAAGGATTTGACTTGGTCAAATTGGGTCCCACTAGGTATTTCTAGGAACGGATCCTCACACCTGGGAACGGGGCCGATCATCTTCTTAAATATTTGGCTCCTCCACCCCCCCCCCCCCCCCCCCCCCCCCGCCCATTTCTTTCTTCATTTTAGTTACTTTATTTTACTTGGATCTACTATGATTATGTTGTGTGAGGATTAACTTTTATTTGGGCTTTAACTCATGACCCTGAATTGACTCACCATTAAAGAGACCCAAAAGGACCTAAATCATTGTGACAGGACAACCGTCATGTATTGCTGGCAGCACATTAGACGAGAGGAAGAACCCACCCACTCACTTTCTCCCATTTTTTCTTTGACTTTGGTTGAAGAACGGTGTTATGACCATTACTGTAGCTAACGATCGTGATCCATCGGTTTTGAGGGAATCCTCATTTTGGATGTAAAATTTAAATAGCATATATAGATGAACGGAGATTTCCCGAGCCATGTTGCTCACTCCTTGGGGCCTCAAAATTCACATCCGACAGAGGGTAAAGAAGTGGCTTTCTACTATCTATCTTGGAAGTTAGTGGGAGCGTAGCACAAGTATAAGCCGATTGAAAAAGAATGCCTAGCTCTTATGTTTGCCATACAAAAGCTTCGGCACTACTTACTGTCAAATACAATTTATTTAGTGTCTCGTATCAACCCACTCAAGGTGTTAGTGACGGAAGCTGGTTCTTTAAATGATTATTTGGCCAAGTGGTCTATACTATTGTCATGTTTTGACATAAGATATACTCTGGCAAAAGCTTGCAAAGGACAAGGTTTAGCATATTTCCTGACTGAACATCCTTTGTTCGAAGACTCAGAATTCAAAGACGACCTTCCAAATGAACCAGTATTCTTCGCATAAAGGGTTATCAAACATATTGTCGATCCTGATCTTCATTAGATCATGCATTTTGACAGAGCTACATGAACCAACGAGATCAGAGAAACAGTATCAAGTGTCGGAATCATCTTCTATAGTCCAGAAAGGGTATATATACCACACTCCTTTTCATTATTGGAGTCAAGTTCCAATAACACAGCGGAATATATGACTTTAATCATGGAATTGGAGTGGGCATTGGAATCCGGTATCGATATATTGGCCGCATATGGGGATTCCCAATTGATCATAAAACAAATGAACCTCGAGTATGAAGTGAGGAAGCCAAACTTAGTCCCTTACTTCAACAAAACCCAAGATCTCAAATGCCGATTTATGCTGATAGAATTTCATTATATCCCAAGACATGAGCATGTTAAAGCAGATGCTCTAACAGGACTAGCTGCCTTAATGGCTTTACCAAAAAATGATATGCTGAAGATAACTGTTATAGAATGGAAGCTGTTATCACCTCTTGATACTCATCAGGCTTTAGCAGATTGCTTCTGTGTCTCGAAAGTCAAGCTCCTTCTTAAGAAAATTTATTTTGAGACTGGAGGGAACTTTTCATTGACTACATCTTACATGGTATTCTACCAGACAATGTCAAAGATTGGACTAATATTCAAAGACACGCGCCCAGATATTATTACAATATTTCATCTAAAACTCTTAACCAAATATCATTCGATGGAGTTTCACTTTGGTGCCTATCTAAAAAAAGGAGCAGAAGACACACTAAAAGAAGTCCATGAAGGGTTATGTGGCGCTCATTAGGCTGGACCAAAATTGCATGATCAGATTCAAAGGCTGGGATATTACTGGCCTACAATGATAGCGGATTCCATGCAGTTTGCTAGGAAATGCAGAGAATGTCAAATTCACAGTGATTATATACATCCACTTCCAACCTATCTGCATCCTACAACTATATCTTAGTCTTTTGAAGCCTGGGGTATGGACTTCATTGACAAAATTCATCCTCCCCCAGAAAAAGGCCATCATTTCATTTTGGCAGCTAGGAATTATTTCTCTAAGTGGTCCGAAGCTGTTCCATTAGCCGAAGTGAAGGCGGATACCATAGTCAACTTTGTAAAAGACAACATCATCTGTCGTTTTGGCGTGCCTAAACGTCTATATCATGATAATGGGCCACAATTCAGTAATGAAAATTTTTTCAGGTTTTATGACAAGTACGGTATTCATTGATGTCCTTCCACTGCAAACAACCCTCAGCAAATGGGTTGCAACAAATGGGTTAGCAGAAGCTTTCAACAAAACTATCTGTAAAATCCTAAAGAAGATGGTATCTAACAACAAGAATTCATGGGAAATGAAACTCCATGAAGCTCTTTAGGCTTACTGGACCACAGTTAAAGATCCGATCAAGCCAACTCCATTCTCTCTCATCTACGGGTGCGAGGCAGTGGTACCCCTGGAAGTCTAGTTGCCTTCACTCAGGGTGGCAGTTGTAGAAAGAATTACAGATGGTCAAAATTCTGAATTCAGACTTCGAGAATCGGAACATCTTGATAGAAAAAGACTTGCAGTAAGACAAAGCATTGAGATCTATCAAGCTCGTATAGTAGGATCTTTCGATAAAAAGGTGCGATAAAGGTCTTTAAAAAAGGGAAATCCAGTCCTTGTAGTTCAAAGACATATGATCCTCACCCACAAGTCCAAGGCGAAGTTTGAATCCAAGTGGGAAGGACCTTAAGTCATCGACAGAGTTTATTTAAACGGTGCATACTCCGTTCTCGCCATTGACGGTGATAGGTGTATGATGCCTATCAATGGAAAGTTCTTCAAATGTTACTACTCCTAATTATTCTTTAAATTCATTTTCTCTAGTTAAGGATGGTTCATCAAGCTTCCCTAACTGGATTACGAGTCATTTAGCTAACGCCCCTTTTATGGATCCTAATTGACTCTTCATTCATCATATGGCCAAAGTCTTTATAAACATAGACTCCATCTGACCTTCAAAATTTTCTTTCTTTGATTCTGAGAAATCAAGATTGAACCCTGGCTAATGCCCCCACAAGGCGCAGCTAATGTTCGTTATACCTGGTTAACTTCAGAGTCAAACCCGTCAAATAAGAAAAGTGAGTCAAGACCCCGACTAATGTATCCATATGACCCAGGCTAATGTCTATTCTTAGGACCCCTTTCTTTTGACATTTTCTTCATTATGATTATAATCCGCAATTTTATAAGGCTGTGAGTTATTGAATCTGAAAATCAAAGTCATACATATAATTCATATCCAGAATTATCAAAGAGACAGTGATTCAGAAGAGTTAGTTGTCATTGATAATTGACAAATATATAAATATCTCCCAAGCCAAAAGGAGAACTTTGATTGAGGATGATGGACAAAACAAGAAAGCAGAAATATGAAGGAGGAGACAACCTAGCTCCCGAAGAAAGCTTGGCACTTGGCGTTGAATCCATCCACACGCTCCCTCACCATGGCTTGCTTGGTAGTATTTATGCATGTAATTTTTATTTCACTTCAATCAAATCTCTTTGTGTGCCTTAAAATTTTAAATGCTTTGAGCATATATTCACTTTTAAATGCTTTGAGCATATATTCACTGGGTTTAATGTTTAAACTTGATTGAAGTTTTCATACAAACACCATAAGCATTCATCTTTGCATTTCGTAGAGTGTTGTGTGAGTTTGATTTTCAATTTTATATCAGCCTAATTAAGAGGCATTGTATTTGAGCTTAAATTTGTATCTCTTCAAGTGTTGTGTGGACACTTTGTAGAGAAAACCTTTTGGGTGCATTAGGTTATTGCTTAGCCTTAGAAAAGCATAAGTGTATGGTTATGGGTGAACCATAAAACCCAAGAAGTTATTGTTTAACCTTGGAAAGCATGTTGTATGGTTATTGCTTAGCCTTGAAAAGCATTTTGTAAAGGTTATTGCTTAGCATATTGAAAAGCATAAATAGTGGAAATGCGGTGGGGTGTAGGATCACAAGCCGGTAGTGAATGTAGGCATTGAGGCCGAACCACTCTAAATCATTTTGTTATGGTGAATGCTTTGTGATGATTATTTTTTGTTAGCTTCCGCACTTTAGTTCTATATCATCACTTGTGACTAATTGATTTAAGAACTTTAAAATTTGGCATAATTGGTCACTAATTAGAACCTCACCCTATTCAGCCCCCCTTAGAGTTCAGATCCCGGACTTTCAGACTCATGCCAGCTGAAGCTGTAAAACCTCTGGGACATCACTCTCACCAACAAAATTAATTTGTCTCCTACAAGCTGGACACGATCCCGTCACAACTCTAACCTCATCTCCGGATGTATAATCCTCTACCAAGGTGACAACATCTGCAACTGGAGATGAAGGGATTGTAATAAGGGGAGGTGGGGCAGCCTGAGAGCCCGAAGGCTTATTTCCAACAGTTTCTTTGTGTGGAGCACCCCTTCTACTCTTCTTAGGAGCGGGGCTGATAACTGTAGATACTCGGGAGGCCAAGGCTTTTCTTTTTCTCTTTTCACCTTTACTCGTAGAAGTGGTAGTACCCCTATCAACAGCTTCAAGAGACTTGATGGTGCCTGAAATGGACGGTTATGATTGATCGGGTCTCTTCCTACTGGCCATGGTAGACTTATTCTTGATTCCATACTTATAATTATTGTAAGGAGCACAATTGTCGATACCATCTTCATAGAGACCAATCTTCCACTCATGAGCACCATGGACATATGCGTCCAAATGATCACGGTCGATGAAACTATCGGCATTTGACTCTGGGATAGCTCCCACCTATAACAACCCGTCCTTGAGGGTAGAATGAATAGAGGTTCGGCTGATGGAATACCACTCTGCAAAACTGAAAGTATAGACCAGAACTTCATACTGTGGCAGTTGGAAGGAGGCGCCAGTGTTAAAGGTGGAGAAGAATAGCCGGGCATGTAGTGCATCTTGAAGAGTGGCACTCTTAATTATACCCCTAATTCGGCTTGGGTATCCCAACGCTTCTTGTGAGTAGCCGAACTGCCTACTAAATCGTTCCGGGACGTAAGGTTGAATGTCAATAAACCATTCTCTATAAAAGACCAAGTCTAAAGGCCTGATAGAGACAAGCCATTTCTTTTCCCATGTGGTCAATGGTATGATCCGGGTATGAGAATTCTCTCTTTCGATAGGAGACTGACTACTGATAAGATTTGTATGCTGCAAATCCCGTACCACCACTGGTCTCTTGTAAATATCGTAGCTTTTGTGATTAGCTACAACTCTTCTAGTAGCAGCAAGAGAAAGGCCTATGTCACTCCCGTTCATGATTGCCCTGTAAAAAAGAAAATCTCCCTGATCCCCCAGACGGTGCAGGCCTCGACAATGGTACATAAACCATGCATAAAGAAGATGCTCCTCTTAGTATTGGTTATATGGTTTAGCATAGCGTGCAAGGAAGCCGATCATCTTTAATCTTGTGCACAAATAGCTGATCAAAGCCGAGGCCAAAGCAAACCCCCACTCGAAAAGCCATCCTGCAGATAGGGTAGATGCAGCTTGTATGGACTTCTTTGCCCACGATGGGGAAGATAACTTCAGACAACTAGATGACCAAGTACATAGTTGCAAAGGAGAAATTGATGTGCTCAGTAGAGTAACGCTCTTCGCAGTCACTGCTGTCACCAAAGATATAAGTTTCTTAAGGACCCCTGACGCCCATCATTCCAAGCAGCATTTATCAAAATGTCCCGGTTCAACTATTCAGTCTTAGGAGAAGTCAATAGCCTGGTCCTAAATTTCTCTATCTCAGCTTCGAAGATATTGTCCACATTGCGGCAGATATTCTCCATCCTAGCACGACCCTCTCACATTATGATGCGAGGATAAGGAGGAGCTTGCACGGTCTCAGCTGCTGGAACTTGCGGGGTTTCAACAGCGGGCTGCTTGCCTTTAGGAATGGCAGCGGTATTAGCAGAAGAAGATGAAACGGTGTTCTTGTCTGTTAGCAATAAAAGCAAAGAAGAGATGTTAATGCAAGGCATTCGATGATTCGAAATCTACAGAAATTTTGGCAGAATCTCCCTTTACTTCAAGGGTGGGGGAAAATCCCTAGAGTAAAGAAAAATACTTGATTCTTAACGTCGGCAGGGCAGCAAAGTGCGTGCTCAAACGGTTTTTGAACCAAGGTCTCCGGTTAAGCAGCGCAACGAAATGCTCACTAAAACCATACAGAGACGTGATCCAGATGAAAAATGCATGAAACTGACTGAATACAGTGTGGATGTACGCTTAGTGATTTTCTAGAAAAATCCTAATGTCCAACATCCACCAACCTGGTCTCTAAGGCCTAAAATAGCCACTACTGAGTCTCATAGGTCACTATTTTTATCCTTCAATCCTTAACGACCGTCGTTTCACTACCTTGGCACCCAGTGGCCATAAATCTGGCCTCTCAATGCCCAACGGCCACAATTTCACTGTTTCAGAGCTCAACGGTCATCTTCCAACTAACTTAGTGCTCAATAACCACTATTTTATTACCTTAGCGCTGGCGGCCTAAGTCCGAGTTTCGCGAGCTCAGCGGTCACTTTTTTTTTTGTTTCACTTCAATGCTTAACAGCCGAGATGGAACTTTTCTTCAGTCAACGGCTAGGGTTCTGCCATTTTAGCACCCAACGACTAAAGCTCGAATACTTCCGCCATTTCAAAACTCACCAGCTAAATTCTGGATAACTGACGGTTAGCATCAAGGACTCAACGTTCACTTTTTCGACTCTGAAATCCTCAACGGTTGTTGTTCTATTCCAACGCTCACTGACCAAAGCTAAATGTTTTCCACACTTAGGGATGTAAATGGGTCCCCGATTCTCCGATTACCTGAAGATTCCGACCTGTTAAAAAACGGGTCTGGGTCCTTATTTAGGCCCCGATAAGTAAATGGGTCAGGGTCTGGTTCCACCATGATTCAGACCCGTGGACCCGAGACCCGACATATTACCTCAATTTTTGAAAATCTCACATAAAATTCATGTTTTTTTAATATCATTCTCTACCTAGACCTGAACCCGGATCCAGACCCGTCCCATATATGGTTCTGGTTCCAGTTCCGGAGCCAAGAAACTGGTTCCAAAACGGTTCTGGGTCCGGGTCCAATTCCACCTTCTCCTCAACGGTTCTAGTTCTGGGTCCACCATGGACCCGGACTGGAACCGACCCATTTACAACCCTACCCACACTTGACAGTCGCCCTTCTTCAGTGCTCAGCGACCAAAGTCAAATCCTACAGTGGTCAACTACAAAACTCTAAAATCTTCAGCAGCCAATTACTAAGGCTGGTCGACCGATACCCAAACGGCTATTACCAAGCCTACCCTGGAATTTGGCTGCCGTTCCACCCAACAATAGCGACCTCCACTTAAAAGGGTAAAGATATTGGTAGCCGTTGGTTGAAGTTCATTCGTCACGATTTTGTTTCATGAAAATTAAGAGGGAAAACCTAAAATTCTGCTTTTTTTTCTGAAGAGAAAGAGGAAGAGGAAGATGAGATGGCTGAAGTCCATTCGATTTCCGCATGTTAACCACAGAACCTCACACTCAACAAAAGATTGCCCTAAGTTTCTCATCTCCCTCATTTCATTATCAGAAATCAGGAGGTGGGTTTTGGCCGAAACTGAGGTTACCCTGATAAGCGTCAAAGAGAAAGCATGCAAATACAGGAAAAGATAGAAAATAAAAATAGATTGCATTTCCAAAATATAGACTTACCAACCATTGTTTCCGGAACGAAGGAGAAGAAATCACAGAAGAAGCTTGGAGAAGAAGATGAAGAGACCGGAAAAAGGCTGGGTGCGAAAATCTCTGGGATTTTGGAAACTCTGAGAATGCGAAAAGTCGAAGTGAAGAAAAAGAAGATCGCCTTTTTATCATCCGGCGCCTTGATTTTCTCAAAAGGCGCTAGCCGCTTCGTAGTTGAACTAGTGCGTAATGGCCATCCCGAAACCACCTCAATGGCCAGCGGCTAGCGCAGAAAAAGACCAAAACTAGCCAGTTAGTGCATGGATCAAGAAGGTGCCGTTTGGACTTCCAACTACTTTTCGAAATCCGTGGAACCACTAAAATTAAAAAATGACATCATCATAACCTTCCATTTGAAAATATCTTCAAATAGACTAGTCGTATGCCCAATTTTGAGCCTATCTGCCTACCAAAATCCCTAATTTCATCAGAAACAAAATCAATGCCATGGACCCTAATCCTTCTCATTCACTTCTTTTCTTCTCTCGCTGAAAATCAGATTTATTCTTGGCAAAACCATTACTTTTCTGTCACAAAAAAAAGGAAGAAAATCCTTTGAAAAGTTGTTCTACACCTACGGGATTCTTCCTCGAGCATTTTCCCATAATCCCCGCAGAGATGCATACACTTGATATTTACGAAAAATAGGACATGAGCAGTTCTTAAGTCAAGTTTCCTACACCTTTCCATCAAAAGTTCGGATTTATGGAATTCCCGATGCACAATAATTACCATAACATATCCTGATCATTATACCTTCAGGGGGGGCATTTGTTGGCATACAAAAATTCATTTGTCCATGTATCATAGTTCACCGAGGCAAAATACTTGTTGGCATAAAAAGAATGTCATCTTTTCTAACTAATGGAATCTAACCGGTCGCGACAACGACATTTCAGCGGTCATTCCATGCAACACTTCACCGGTCACTCCAGATTACAAAATATTGTCCGATCAGTACATACCATGACTGCTACTCTCCATCCAAACATTAAGCTTCTAGACGCTATGAGAAAGTCATGCTAATTGCTGAACGTCCTCCCCAATGGTCGTCGTACAATCGTCACCCACGATCTGGACAATTGTGATTATGACGGCCACTGGAACAGTAGAATTGCAGTTCCCACTCCCATTTGCTACGGTTTCCAGAACCACCTCCACCACCCCCCCGATTTGTAGCAATCCTCCACGACTTGCAGTATTTATGCCATATCAAAAGCTATAAAAGAAAGACTCGGGCGAACAGCAAGATGCCTGGAGATCCAGCGCAAAAGACCTAGAAACTCTGCCATTTTCGAGACTTTCCTCCTTTCATTCTCAAGGTGAGAGTCAGGCGGTAGCAATCCTTCTCTGGATTTGGGTGATAGTTTTTGAAAACTGACCTTTGTTTCTCTCACCATGGAAGAAGGATTGTCTCTATTGTTTTGAAGTAGGCTTCTTTGCTAATCCTTCTTTCCCAAAATGGTATTGAATTACAAAGATTGGGGAAGGGAACTATGTTCCAGATTTCTCCAATTTCATCTCTGGCAAACCCCCAAAGGCAGCAATCTCTTCCTTTCTTTTTTCATTCCATAATTCCCTTGTATTTGATCTCCTAAGCCTGACAAGGAGGTTGTATAAAAATTTATAAACAACCTGTACTTAGAGGGTGAGGCAAAGAGAATCCATGTAAACAAAAGCGAAGATGACCCCTCAACACAACCAAATACATGTGCAGGTCGTCTTCACATCTTTCTGTAACATTCAAGAATGAATAAAAGCATTTTCAACCAATTTTGATTTTTGAATGAAACAACTACTTTAGTAGAGTCACCTTTCAAGTTTTAGTTCAAAAAAACCTTTGTTTGCAAAAACAAATCCATGGAAACCAAAAAGTTGCTCTGAGATGAAAAGATTGCAGAGATTCTCTTCTGAGATGAAAACAATGATAAATGTAGTAGTGAAAATAAGCAGTGATAAGTATGGCGGGAAGTCCAATTTAGCTGCTACCAGAATTTTAGGTCCCTTTTGGTTTACTAAGGATGCCTAAGGGGTTTTCCGATAAAAGCCCTTATATATTCAAATAACGCTATCTATAATTTTTAAGAGTTATATCATTGATAGACTATTAACGATTAGAAGAAAAGGTTGTAACACAGAGTCTTTTAAAATATAGAACAAGAGCAAATATTACATTTGCAATTAATAAGCCACAACCTTTCATTTCTTTAATTGTTTTAAAATTTAAAGTAGACCATTACAACAAGTAAGTTTCTTTTAATATTAAATTCATGAAAAAAAAATTTTCAAAAGTCTCTGTAGATGGGATAGTCGGTCTTGGGCATATGGTATGTAATCTCTTACTTCTGGTGATGAAGTCTCTAAAAAGATACTCTACCCACTACATCACATAGAGGTTTTACAATATAACTCATTAAAGAAAAGAAAGTTGAAAACAGATATAGACGGCCGACGCCTTGGACAAATGAGAGATGAATGATCCAACAAACATCACAGTTGCCACAGGAACATATGCTCCATATTATTTGAATGGTTTATCATTTGAGATCCTATTAATATATACTTAGGATCATTTCCATATATATATATATATATGTATGCATATAGGGGCTAGCTCTCCTAAGCTGAAGCTTAGGATAAGGTAAGCTCAAGTATGTGGTGGGGCCCACCTGGGGACCCACATGGGGATGGGGATGCAGATGGGGGGATTTTAAGGACTCCGTGAAATCCTTCCCTCTGCAAAAAATCAGCTCCAACCGTGATTTCTATCATCTCCATATGGGCCCAAAAGTTTAATGGTCAATGATCCATTTGAATCGATACATAGTCGATCCAATGGTTTAGATAATTTGGATCTAACCGAAAGTTGGCGGAAATGTGCAATTCAGGGGGGGGGAGTCATGTGTTTGGTCCATTTGGATGAACCAAAGATAGGCCCCACAAGCATTGAGCTTACAAAATTTTATCCTAAGCTTGAGCTTAGGAGAGCCTTGCTCATGCATATATATATATATACATATATACATATATAGAGGGAGGTGCTCCTATGAGAGCATCTCTCACCTTATTATAATAGATAAAGTGAAGGCCCTCATATCCATATCCAATGCCAACAACTTAAATGTGAGGACCCCCATCTTATCTCTCATAATAAGGTGAGAGATGCTCTCATAGGAGCATCTCCCATATATAGATATGTATATATAGGGGAATGATCATATGCATCTTTCCCTCGCCATAGGGTGAGGGATACTTCTATTTTGTGGTCTTTTCAAGTACAAAAGACCCCACCCCATATACTTGAAAAGTCACTTTTGTACTTGAAAAGTCTCCAAAATGGAAGTAGGGTGAGGGAAAGATGCATATGATCATTCCCCGTATATATATATAGTTATGTGTGTGTATATATATATATATATATATACATATAGAGGCAAGCTCTCCTAAGCTCAAGCTTAGGATAAGGCAAGCTCAAGTGTGTGGTGGGACCCACATGGGGATGGGGGTGGGGGGGGATTTCAAGGACTCCCTAGGATCTTCCTCTCTGCGAAAAATCAACCACAATCGTGATTTCTATCATCTCCATATAGGCCCAAAAGTTTAATGGTCAATAATCCATTAGGATCGATACATAGTCGATCCAACGGTCCAATAAATTTGGATATAACCAAAAGTTGGTGGACATGTGCAATTTAGAGTAGTCATGTGTTTGGTCCATTTGGATTTACCAAAGGTTGGCCCCACAAGCATATGAGCTTACGAGATTTTATCCTAAGCTTGAGCTTAGGATAAGGTAAGCTCAAGTGTGTGGTGGGACCCACCTTGGGACCTACATGGGGATAGGTTGGGGGGATTTCAAGGACTCCTGGGATCTTCATCTCTGCGAAAAATCAACCCCAACCGTAATTTCTATCATCTCCATATAGGCCCAAAAGTTTAATGGTCAATAATATATTAGGATCGATATATAGTCGATCCAACGGTCCAATAAATTTGGATCTAACCAAAAGTTGGTGGACGTGTGCAATTTAGAGGGGTCATTTGTTTGGTCCATTTGGATTGACCAAAGATTGGCCCCACAAGCATGAGCTTACGAGATTTTATCCTAAGCTTGAGCTTAGGAGAGCCTTGCTCGTACAGATGAGGCAAGCTCGCCTAAGCTCAAGCTTAGGATAAGGTAAGCTCAAGTTTGTGGTGGGACCCACCTTGGGACCCACATGGGGATGTGGGTGGGGGGGATTTCAAGGACTCCTTGGGATCGTCCTCTCTGCAAAAAAATCAACCTCAACCGTGATTTCTATCATCTCTATATAGGCACAAAAGTTTAATAGTCAATAATCCATTATGATCGATACATAGTCGATTCAACTGTCCAGTAAATTTGGATCTAACCAAAAGTTGGTGGACATACAAAAATAAGGATTCCAGTGGTTCAGCATACAAATAGAAAAGCTGATCAAGACCTACGCCTGGAATTTTTTTCTGAAAGTGTTTTCTGATCAGCTAGCTGGTGGAGTTGGCTTTATATTTTTTTCATTCTCTTTTTGTAATAGTTATATTTTTATATTTATTGTTTTAATTATGCGTTTCACAAGATATCAATCTAGAGAATCTTCTGAACACACCAGGTACACCAATGTGCCTTTAGCCTTTAAGTTTTAGGCATATGTGAGTAATGATCGAAACTTATTTTGAATTCTATTGCATTTATCTATCTTTTGTTTTACTTTTATTATACTTAGAAATCCAGCACTATTGGGAGTTGCAATTTATTTTCTTTTTGATTTTTGTGAGACATTATAAAAAGCATAAATATTTTTTAATTTTGGAAACTCTAATATTAAATTTGTATTAGTTTCTTATTTTAGATAAAATTGTACCATTTTTAAAAATTACTTTTCATTATATATGGTAGTACGTAGGCTCCACAAACTCTACTGTATATCCTCTTTTGAAATGAAGCAAAGAGTGTTTGCTGAAGCAATAGTGGATCTGTATCCATTTATTTTTGTCTTTAGATCATACAATTGCCATACTCGCATTAGTTAGGCAATGCACTGATTTTCTAATTGCTTGGGGATCTTCATGTCTACTTATGGTTCTAATGGGACCCATGAATGCCAAGCGTTTGAGAAATTTTGGAGAGGAGATTATATTTTACACAAGTTTTTCTCTCTGGCTGGGACGCATGAGCGAACCCACCCATGGGAAAGAAGCCTGGAGGATCACTGATCAAACGCTTGTAAGTTAGGTGAGAAACGGGGTACCAACCAACCAACCGAGGAATCCCTTATTTTCTTTATTTTTTCTCACACGATCCTTAAATAAAATCAAATTCCTTCGTACTCTTATCCTACTATTGATGAACCTTACAGAGTCAAACAAGAGAACAGGCGGATTTCCTATCTAAATCTATGTTAACGTCTCTAAATTCCCTCATCATGTGCTTGATCAGACTCACAACTCCAGAGGGAAATAGTTTTGTAGGCTAGCTTCTTTTTTCTGCATGCAGTTCACAAAGGTTCATGTGACTGACGTTGTAATTTGACCAAGCCCCATCCCTGCACGTCAAAAGAAGTGAGCTAGGTACATGGGCTGTCATTTCCCATGAGGCAGTAGATAAAGACTTTATTGTAACATAGGAGGGATTAACCCTTGACTTAAGGCCCCAAATCCAATGCATTTCTTATCAAAGAGATTAGAGGTTCCAATAAAAGAGTATTTAATTTAGAGGCTCCCATAATGCTAGAGTCATTAAACTTGGATGAAAGCAGACCTCAATGATACTCACCATTCATTTACGTTTTCTTATACATGCTCTATTGGACCCTCCACTGGGGCATAGGAACCAGGGGCAGTGGGTACAACCACACCTATTAAATTGCGGTACGCTTTCAAAACCTATATAAGAACTTCACATCCAGTTTAAAAAGTTCAATAAAAATCATGTGTCCACCCTCAAAATCCACATGAAAATCCTCAATTTTCCCCCAAAACTAAACTACCTTTTAGGTTTGCACCTCTCGAACAAAAATCCTAGGTCCACCATTGATTGGAACCCTTATCCTTTGATTATCTTTTATCCAATGGCTGGGTTTTGGGTTTTAGTATGATGTTCTTCAAGAGCCCTAAACTTTTAAAAAAGTGGTGATCATCCCTTCTACCCTTGTTTTTTTTATGGTGAAGCAAGGTGCCCAGCTCTTACGTTGCTCTTTTGCAATGTTGGCTCAATGAGCCTAACTAGTATAATTAAGCATATTGTTCGCAACCAAAAGAGTCTTACATACACACTAAAAAAAAAAAACAGAGTATTCTTATACAGAAATGGGGGATCACGGGATTAATGGGAGATCTGAGCGTCAAGAAAACATCCCTTATTACATGGGATTGAATTGTAAACTATCCTAATCTTTCGGCCCTTGAAGTCTTCTGTGCGCTAAAATTTAAGAAGCGATGCCTCTTTACCAGTGAGGCGTCTTAGGCTACTTGACTTAATGCTCTTATGGAGCTATCAATTATGCTAAAACAATGTTGTGTAAACCTCTTACAAAGTAATATATAAAATACTAATTGGGCCAGGTTGGGTTAAGAGCCACCAAAACTAAAACCTGTCATGAACCCAACAGATCTAACTCATCCTTAATAGGAGCAATTATGGAGGGTCGCTCGTTTTAACCTGACATGTTGCCATTTCTATTGTTTTGGACCTAACTCAATTAATGAAATTAAACCAACTAATAAGGGTTTTTGGACTTCTCAAAAGCTAGAATCCAAAAAAAGAAAAACCACTTTTGAAAGTTCGACCAAACACACTTAGCCCTTATCTTTTCCTGTCTTTTTATTGAGTTTTTTCCCCTTAGTTTGGAAGTTCATCTTTAATTTTTTTTAATTTAATATTTTAATAGAATATTCTATAAAATGTGTTGTTTAGTAACAGGAAATTTGGAAAAAGAGTAATTATTTTATTTAATACAATTTTGAATTTTCTTTTATCATGCTGGTATTCCTAAGGTCTTTGACCAAATAAGACTAATCCCCCAAGTGGAGCCCCAAAATCCACACTAGGAAAATCTGAGGTTTTTTCGAACACTAGAAATAGAGAGCAAACCCAAGTTTTGTGACACTCCAACAACTACCAGGTTGGAAATACAATTATGTACTTCACAGAGGCCATTTGATTTATAGTTCTTAGTTTGGGAAAAAAATTGTTACACTCCGTCCCGAGTTAATCAATATTAACCCTAATTAATTGAAATGAATGCTAATTAATCATGTTTAATTAAGCTAATAATGATTAATGATTAAATTGAATTGAATTAATCTCAAATGATTAAGTTGAGCTTAAGGAAATGATTTTAAATGAGATTAAACTAATTAAATTGGTTTTAGACTCGAACAAAGGTGATACAAGGACTTTATCGTAAATGCTGATTTTTGCGTATTTTGTAGAATACGGAAACTCTTGATACCAACGTGTGTATCTCGAAGAGTACGTTAACTCTTGTAATAGACTTGAGTCCATTTGACTTGAGATGGGTCAAATGAGCTCTCATTTGACTTGAATTGTAAATAGTGAAGTGGAAGAGGGGCTTGCGTGCAAAAATGGCGTTAATAAGATTCTAAATGAACCCAAGCTCATCTCATTCCATCGTTTTCCAGCTCAAGAGAAACCCTAGACTCCATTCTTCTTCTCCTTCCATTTCTTCTATCACTTGTCAAAATTGAAGTGATTCAAGTGGGTTTTGAGAAGACTTCACCTTCTTCATCTTCCCCACCAAGCACTTACCATTAATGGAGTGTTTGGAGATTGAAAGAGATCTCAAATTTCTTCCTTTGGGTTGCAAGTAAGTGCCTAAGGTCTTTTGGAGAACTTTGAAGTTGCATTAGGTGTATAGAATTGGTTTCTAGCTTGATTAGCTCATAGGCATCTATTTGTCATGTTTTTGTTGATTTAGGGTTGACATTGAAGGGATTTTTATCTCAAATCAAGCTAACAAAGAGGGGTTTTTGTCAATCCATCTTCAGAAAAGGCAAGTATATACACTTCCTGTGATTTAGCATGCTAAGAATGAAGTAGGAACTCATAGAGTTCAAAATCAGAGAATTCAGTTCAGAAGTTTTCTAATTAAGCTGCTGTGCTCTGTTCAGCCAGCCAAACTGCTGACCGAACAGGTGACCGAGTGTACATGTTCTGATTTTCTGCAAAAAGTTCAGCTACTGGAAAGCTGGCCGAATTTGGTCGGTTAACCGAGCTTCGCAGCTTGGCCAGCCGAACAGGTGAACGAACACACTTACAGGAATTTCCAAGAAATGTGAGATTCTAAAAGGCTGACTGAAATTGTTCGACAAGCCGAGCTTTGCAGTTCGGCCAGCCGAAAAGGTGACCGAATTTATGCAGCCAGCCGAGCTTTGCAGTTTGGCTAGTCGAAAATGCGAACAAACTCACAGGAGTTCTTATGTTGAAAAGTTTGAATTTTCAGTAATTGAGCCTATTGAATCGGAGATTCTTTATGACTATTAATTAGACAATTTTTAGACTGATTGAGTGAACTTAATGGTCATAATTGTTTTTGATTCGTGATAAATCCAAGTCCCAGATTGACCGGAATGAGTAGTGAATTGACTGAGAACTGTATCTAAATCTTCATGAGTGTTAGCTAAGGTTATCCTAATGTACAAATTACACTGAAAGTGATGTTCATCGAAAATAACGCATACATTAGATAACGAACGTTTCACATGAATGTTTGGTTTAGAAATTCGAATAGGGTTTACTAATTTGATTTGATTTGATTCCCGAGTCTGGCACTATATAGTAGTTTCTTAAGCTCATATAGAGCTGAAATGAATTAATGAAATAAACAAATAAATAAATTAATGAATAATCCTACTGTAGTAGATGGACTGGGGTGTTCCGAAGCTCCATGGTGATGCCAATGATCTTTGATCAAGACACTTGTAGATCCTACAAATATTGAATGATAAGTCACCTAATAAAGAGTACTCACTAAAAACTGAATGAATATATTACCGACTAAATTCTGTTAATCAGATAACTGAATGCTTCCTTTTGGGAAGAACTGAATGAAATGTATACTATTGTAGTTGCCATTGAGTAATTGTGATTCTAATTGTTATTGATTTGATTTGTCTAGATCTGATTATTGATTGTAGAATTGGTAAACAGATTTATTAGCATGTATTATCATAGATCTATATATACATTGCTGAGCCGTCGTGTTCACAGTGTTATTGATGACATATAGGCCTAGTTGCCCATGTCGGTCCTGTAGAGGCCGCGCTGCCTGCGGAGGAGGCCAATCAGATTCTTCCAGGAGGATTGGTTGAGTGGACGTGAGTTCGAGCTCGGAATGAATTAGAACATTTTGGGAACATTTTGAGAAATGATTGTAAATTCATTTTGAGATGTAAATAGCCGTCACCTGCATTGTGTTTGAATAAGCAGTGGTTGACGTGATAGAGAAAGCAAATGTGTATATGAACTTTACTTGATGTGAAGAACTAGTACAGTTTTAATTGTTCATCAATGTATATATAGAGAGAGAGGCGGTCCTATAAGGACCGTCCTTACGGTTTACTGTGTGGACTGCCTATTGGGGCCTACCATAAGACACCACTGGTTATGGGAAAAAGGGAGACTGAAAGATCCAAGTGGAGCCAACTTACATATCAAATTTGAAGTCAATCTAATACATCTAATCCATTCATCCATGGTCTACAAATTTAATAGCTTTATATCAAAGAAAAAAATTGACCCTCAATCTAACGATCTAGTCTATCCGAATCCATGCAAATTCATGGGATTCAGTGCCTATAAGGGGGTTATGAATGAGTGGTCGATTTGGATGGATCATAAAGTGGGCCACAGTGGGCATGCTGAACGGTGCTGACCGTAAGGATGGTCCTTACAGGATCGCCTCCCATATAAGTGCCTATAGGGAGACGGTCTTGTAAGGACCATCCTTACTGTCTGCACCGTTCGGAATGCCCACTGGGGCCCACTTTATGACCCATCCAAATCGACCACTCATTCATAACCCCCTTATAGGCACTGAATCTCATGAATTTGCATGGATTCGGATGGACTAGACTATTGGATTGATGGTCAATTTTTCTTCTTTGATATAAAGCTATTAAATTTGTGGACCATGGATGAAGGGTTTAGATGTATTAGATTGACTTCAAATTTAATATGTAAGTTGGCCCCACTTGGATCTTTCAGTCCCCCTTGTCCCATGACCATTGGAGTCTCATGGTTGGCCCCAATAGGCGGTCCACACTGTAAACTGTAAGGATTGTCCTTACAGGACCGCCTCTCATATAGGTATTCCACAAAGATGTACATTTGATAGGTTGTGTATGTTATCTCTTGTAGACTTTATTTTAACATCGGTTAATTCGGAGTTTACGAGAGTAAGTATGGAGATCGCAAATCGGGGTTTGTCCGGAGTAATTAGAATCTCTGGCTCGGGTCGTGACAAAAATCCTCTCTTATCTCTCTCTTTATATTTCGGTTTTTCTTTAATTTTGAAGGACTCTATATCTTTTAATTATAACATGTTGGAATAAATTTATATTGTAATTGTCGTCAATCATTTCCCCATGCAACTGTCCATTTTTTAGATGCCTATGCTTGGCATGGGCACGTCATGATTGTAACTTGTATCAATAAGGCGAGAACTCCAAAGAAAAAAAAAAAAAACAAACAAAGCAGCGGCGAATGAAACTTAGCAATCGTTTTTTTTTTTTTTTTATCCTCACTGCTAAGGGTACTTTTTTGCGGCAAAAATCTTTTTCCAACCCCAAAAAGTGTCATTATGGCCTGCTTTTGGACCATCTCAGAGTTATTTGTGGCAATGGAAAAAAAAAAAAAAAAATCCTAAATCTCAGTCCAACCACTGCTAAAGGTTACCTCTTTTTTCTTTTTTTTTTGTTCGGTTGTTGTAAGTATACAAGGGATTGGTTAGCTGGTTGGCAACCTAGCTTCTTACTTTGGTGACCAGGAATTGACTCGTCTCCCCCCACTCTTCGCACGTGCTGGTTCTTCTACCCCTACATGTGTTGTTCTCTGTCCTCATGTGTGTGAGTCTCATGGCTCCCAGTCCACCTTAGTTTGATACCGAAAAAAAAAAATACTGAGAAGAAAAAAAAAAGGAAAAAATTTGTATCAACAAGGCAAATCGTTGAGAAATTTGGAATAAGATTTTATATTATATCATATGATCCTTAAATATAATCAAATTCTTCCCTAATCTTACAATTGATGAGTCACTTCAAGAGTCAAAGAAAGAACACGAGGCTGCGTACCTTTCTAAATTCCCTCATGATGTGCCTGATCATAACCACAATCTGAGGAAGAAAGTTTTGTAGGCTTCTTTTCTCTGCTTATATCGTATGATCCTTAAATATAATCAAATTCTTCCGTAATCTTACAATTGATGAGTCACTTCAAGAGTCAAAGAAAGAACACGAGGCTGCATAGCTTTCTAAATTCCCTCATGATATGCCTGCTCATAACCACAATCTGAGGAAGAAAGTTTTGTAGGCTTCTTTTCTCTGCTTGAGACGTGAAGTCTTCATGGGACTGACCCTGTAATTTGACAAAGCCCCATTACCAAACATATTAAAAACAAGTGGGGTGGTAGGCTTTCTTACCACAATACAGTACATGAGAGGGATTAGCCCTTAATTCAAGGTCCCAAATCCATGCATTTCTTATCAATGAAATTACTTGAATGTCCACAGAATAACATTTTAAATGCTCCCATAATGGAGATAAATCATTAAACTTGGATCAAAGATCTCCCTCAATGATACTCACCATTCACTTATATTTTCCTTTCACTTGCCATTTTTGACCCTCCACTGTGGCACTGGAACCCTTATCGTATGATTATCTTTTATCCAACAGCTGCGATTTGGGTTTTATTATGATGTTTTTCCAGAGCCCTCCACTTGTAAGAAAGGTGGCAATCATCCCTTCTACCCTTATTCTTTGCAATGCTGACTCAATGATGAGTGTGATTGATCATATTGTTTTAAATCAATGAGTAATCTCAAACAGAAATGGGGGATTAATGGGTGACCTGAATCTCATCAAATGTGTAATAAGGCATGATGCATGTGTGGGCCCAACTTTCATACATCCACACCATTGAGCTTGTGGGGTCCAGTGTTTCGTGGTCGTTGTCCCAAAATATTCCAGATTGGAAGTTCCTGACACTAACGATCTTCGGTCTTTCATTAGCAGTGACTGGGCCCTTCGTCTAGGGTTCTAATTGTTTCATCATGGTGGGTTTTCTGTCCATCCTAGCTTTGACCAGTCAGATCAACAATCCAGACAAAATTAAACAATGGGCCTACTAATGCATAATTGGTGGCCTTACTACCACATAATTCTCATGTCATGCTTCCCTTGAGTGGAAGGACTAGAGCTTTAAAGCGAGAGTGGAATGACCAATTGAAAATCTAAATAGCACAGCTTAAAATGAATGTCATTTCTTTGTACCGGATATTCTTTTTCTTACCCTTCTTCGTGTCTTCTTTACTCTCCCTTTGACTTATTATCATATGAAGTCTTATTCTTGTCCCTATAATCTTGGGGTTAACTATATGATCTTAATTCTCCATTTCAATCTAATATGGACCAAATTCTTGAATAGATTGTACTTATTTTGAAAAGAATACATGTAATAAAAAATATATATATAGAAGAGAAAAAAAATACATACAATAAAATTAAAAATGAATGCATATCATTATGTATAAGGTCCTCCTATGCTGAGCCCCAATGCTCCTTTTATGCTGAGCACTGGTCCTTGTAGGACCCACCGAGGCCTCACTTGGGGATGAGATTGCCCCCGCTCCTCATGTATAGTGACGGAGGCTTGGATCATCATCCTAACACTTGATTAATGGCTAATGAATTCGCACCTTCAAAACGAGTGCATAGTCGATCAAACGGTCTAGTTTATTCAAATGGGTGCTAAATTTGGGATCGGTAACCATTAGGGGTTCTTGTTTTACTACTCACTTAAATGAATCACAAGGTGGCCCCACTAGATATGGTTCTCGTGATAACGTGAGCAATGATGCTCGGTGGAGGTTTTCCCTTATTCATATATGCCTAAAACTTAAATACTAACAAAAATATCTTTGTAATGTCCATAGACTATTCATCATCAACATCAAAGCCTTGTTACAACTATGTTGGGGTTGGTTATTCGAATTCAGTTTCTCCATTCCAATATATTCTTTGCCAAATCATCAAATAAGTTGCATGTGTTAAGATCTATTCTTATGACCTCTATTCATATCCTCTTCGGCCGACCCCTTCTCATTGATGTGCCATCAACTTACGTAGCCAAATTTTTCTTTATCAGCGTCGTTGTTGGCCTACGTTGGATATGTTCAAACCATCTAAAATGGGCTTTTGTAATTTGATCACACGGAAAGACTTAATTTCTGTTTTTATTAGGCCCACAATTAGATCGATTTCTTGCAAAGCATGATAAAAATACATAAAATGGACCAAAATAATAATATAAAATAAAACATAATAAAAAATAAAAAAATAGAACAAATAAACCTAAAGCCAACTTCGTCGAGTTAAGAAAATACTTTTAGAATAAAATGAAGTCATAGATCTTAATCAGTATTTCTGTGAATGATTAGGGGTGGTCATGCGCCGGATCGGACCGGGCTGATGAGTAATCCAAGGCCTGCCCAACTTTAATACAAATAGCCCAAGCCGACTTGGGCCATAACTGCCTAGCCCAAGCCCATCCCATTTAGAACCTATTAAGACCAAGCCCGACCCATATAGTTAATTGGCTCTTAAAATATATGGATCTTTAGTTCGGATCCCTTGGGCCTGTTTGACATCGTTCTTGTGTTGTTCCCAGTTTTGTATTCAGATAAGGTTGTGCTAAGATTGGGTTGTACCAAGACTATGTTCTCCAAATTTTATTTAGCCACATTATATTAAATTATTTTGTTGAGAATATATTGTTCAGAACTTGTTTGGTAACATTATAAAAGTTTTGCTCCAAAGAACGGAAGCAAGAGAATCATAGGATTTATAATGTGGGACCCACCTTTTATTATTTGCAGCATTCTATTACTGTCATATATGGGACCCACTTGTAAAATTAAAATTTGGTACCACCTTTAAAAATTAAAACACATGGCCCATATTTATAGGATTTAAGATATGGAACCACTTTATAAGAATTATAATGTGGGGCTACCTTTTTGTGAATGTAAATATGAGACCCACATTTAGAAATTACAACATCGTACATACCTTTAGAAATTAGAATATGGGCTCACATTTATAAGATTTACAATGTGGGTTCACCTTTTGTGATCATGATCATGTGACCCACATTTAAAAATTACAAAGTTGAGACACATTTTTTGTGATTGTGGACACCTAACTCATCTTTAGAAATTACAATGTGGTGCCTACCTTTAGAAATTAGAATATGGGGACACGTTTATAGGATTTACAATGTAGGCTCACCTTTATATAATTTATAATGTGGGGCAATTTTTTGATTGATTGTAAATACATGACCCACATTTAGAAATTACAAGTGATACCCACATTTAGAAATTAGAACATGGGGCCTTATAATGTAGTCACACCATTATAAGAATTATAATATGGGTCCACTTTTTGTGATTGTGACCATGTGATTCACCTTTAAGAATTTCAAAGTGGGGTCACCTTCTTTGGGATTGTGAAAATGGACCTACCATTAGGATAAGTGAGAGGATTTGAAATATTTTAAATAACCTATTTAAAAGGTAAGAAATAAGTGAGTAGGAACCAACTGTGCCAGAAAGTTGTTTCTTAAAAAAAAAAAAAAAAGATTTTTTGTTCAACTTTCTTATGCCAGCAGGTTAAGATTTGAGATTCCTTCCTGAGACCAAAATTGGGAACAATAACTTACTCTAACCAAACATGTTTTTCGTAGCCTCATCTCGTGGGAACATGGGAATGTCATAATGCCAAACACACCCCTAGTTTCTTAGAAACAAGGGATACTGTTTTATCCAATCTACATTTGCCAACTGTGTAGAATCTCTTCCTTGATTTTTTTTTTCATTCCAAGAAACCAATTAAGATGGTGCATTAGCTGGCATAAGATTTTACATGGTTGGCAAATGTTGATTGGATGAAACATATTTCCTGTAACTACAAAACAGGGGATCCAGCCTCATGGATCTTTGTATGCCTTAACCACACATTTAGAATTTAATGTAAGGACAAAATAGAAAGGGAGTATTTTTTGAGATGGATATTGGATTGAAATCACTTACTTGATTTGATAAGATTGTTTCCTTGACTTAAGGGGTACACATGGTTGGAAGTTCTCCTTGTATACGTGTATACAGTTTGACACAAATATGACGGGGTGCATTTGTGATATTGAGATGGGATTGAAATCATGGCGAGGTCTAACTTTCTCCTTGATTTCCTCTATCATGTTGGACTCATTTATTTATGATGGGCATGTGAGATTAATGAATAAGAAAGGGAGAAGGATGCAACTTTTGCAAGGGCCCAAAAGAATATATGTATCCCTCTTATCTGGGCCTGGCTTTGGGATTTCTACCACTTAATCCAGCCCGGCCAGCCAGTATAATAAATATGCCCACAATTTTAATCCAGGCCTGGCCCAAGCACTAAAACCTAAGGCTCAAGCCCGGTCCAAAGTAGGCTAGGCTTGGATCGGGCTTGGGCCACCACTGTCCATGAGCAGCCCTACTAATGATATGGTGCATATTTTATGTAGCAATTATGACCTGAATTTGGATTTTTCATCTCTGATGTGGCTAAGGCCCCAACTCCATTATAATTACTTTTTTACATTTCTTCCTATTTGGATGCATAAAAAAACACAAAAAAAATAAAATATTTTATCGAATATATTCTTTCATTTTCTAAAGAAGAAAACTTTGTGTGTTTGGTAATTCGAGAGAAATTTGAAGAAAATATTCTTTTATTTTAAAATGCTCAATATTTTGTCCTACAACTCCTCCCGTAGAAAACTTTTTACAAGATAAGAATCTTTTAAAATGATGATTACAAAGTGGTAGAGTAAAGTAAAGACTTTAGTTCACCAAATTCATCATAATGTGTTTATTTACATATATGGTAAAGTAAAATAAAAGTAAATATCGCAGCAAGGTGGGGTAAAGTAGAGGTGGGATAAAGTATATGGTGATGTAAAGTATGAAAGAATGGTAAAGTAGTTTCTTTTTTTAGTTTACTTTATCACATTTTTTTCGTAGTTTTATATGGTAAATAAAAGTGGCTTGCTTACAGCCATGATAAAGTAAAATAAAGATTGATGTCATATCATGGTAAAAGGTGAGGCAAAGTAACGGGCGATGAAACATGTGGTAAAGTAAAGTGGGAGAAAGAGTTATAAAGTGGTTGGTTTTTTTTTTTTTTTTTTGTATACTTTACCATGGTTTTATATGATAAAAGAAAAGTAACTTATGGTAAAAACATGACGGTTGGACTTTACTTTACCAGTACACTACTTTTTCTTTATCCAGAAGTGGTAAATTATATATAAATTAAAATATTTAATAAAAAATTATTTTAGTAATGTAATTGACTTTAATTATAGCACCTTCCAAATAGCTTAATTTAAAATCTGTAATATTCTTAAAAAATTGCCAAACAGTAAAACTATTAAAATCTTATAATATTATATTATTTTATTCTATACTGTTTTATTCTTGCAATATCTAAATATGTAACTATCTTATTCTGCCAACATCCAAACGGACCAACATAAGATTTAATGTGATATGGCAGGTGCAGTAAGTTGATATTGCAAGTTCAAGTCTTTACATGTAAAGTAAGATATTGAGAGTTCAAATCTTTACAAGTTAGTTATATATTTGAGCATTTTATCGGCCTAGATTTAGGTTTAGCTTGACCCCATTCTTATTCTGATAGTGGGCTCTCATCGCAATCAAATTTGTGCAGTCTTCATGTAGGGCAGAAAAAAAAAAAAAAAAAAAAAGGAGAGTCAAAACCAAAATTCAACAACTTTAATATATGACAATGGTACCGGGTACCCTATACCATATAAGAAATATGGAAAAGGATCCATGTTTGGTCCAAACAGGGAAAACTTGTTTGGACCAATGGGAGAGTGCCACATGGGGGAGAAAAAAAAAATTTATTCAATAGGGGAGATGGGATGTAGATGATTGGACATCTTCTCCCCTATGTGGCACTCTCCCATTGGTCCCTGTTTGGTCCTTTCAAGAAATATATACATTTTTAAGTTCTTTGAAAGTTCACCAACTTTAATTGTACCTGCGTGGAGAATTTATGTAGCCTTACTAGCCGTCAAGTATGATAGACTGCAGTCAGAGTAAGACAAGTCGATCCCATGCCTAAGCTCGAGCACAGCTCATTTATGTTTAGATATGTTTAGGTTTCATTTGGGTCGGTCCATATTTGGCTTTATCTACCATTCAGTTCAATTTTGAGTTGCGCTAATACTAGACACAATCTGCCTTAGTTACATCCTTAATTATGACACTAGCCACTATTGAATGCTTTGCATACTAAGATAACATGTCAGGTCATTTGATGAAAATTTTCAAACCCAAAGTCATAGTTCAAGTTTGGTATGTCAATCTGGGCCTCATACAAAGAGGACAATCTTCAAAAGAACCGAGTTAAAAAGAGGGGAGACTCAGCCGAGTCATCTCATTTTATTAAACATTTTGCATTCCGAACCATTTAACATGCATATCTAATTTTAAATAATTATAATTTATTTATAAGTAATTATACATGAGGTTTGAATTAATAATTAAAAAATAATGACCAGAATGTAATTTGAAATTTGTATATGATTTTTTCATCCAATATTTGAAGTAATAAATTATATAATATGCAATATCATTTATTTTATTCTCCTTATTGTAGTACTTTTCTTGTATATATAAATTTATTAATTTGAATTGGTTATCATGAATGCATGTAAATAAATATATTTTTATATTTTATAAGAAATGGATCCCTTTTTAAATATTTTTAAAACTATCTTTTAAAAGAGTAAGGTTCTTCCGGGGTTTACGTGTTGACTTTCCTCGAGTCCTTATTTGATTATGTTTTTTCATTAGACTAGTGTAGTCCAAGTTATGAGTTTTCCAAAAGACCGAGGGCTTCTATTTAAGGCAAAAAAAAAAGATTTAGGGCCAACTTGGATAATTTTTTGCAAGTCAAATGTCAGGCGCCTTGTTTCCTATTATTTAGTGGATGGGATCGTATGGGGGCCCAAATGCAGTCTAGTGGGCTCTTAGAGGGGTCCCCTTTTTGGCCTCCCCTAGGCACCCACACCACGTGCGGGAGCTGTGGCTTTCCCCGTCAGCCGCTTCCTTCCCACGTGTTCACACTCTGAGGGAGAGTTAATTTCTCTTGTGGGGCCCACTGAAATCTCCTCGTAGATCCTCCCCACGTATATGACAACTCCTGACGTTAACGTTGGTTCCCCACAATCGGATTGGGATGACCTATCTATCGCTTTCATCTCTATCTACGAAGAAATATCTCTTCATGGGAAATTTACATATGACCCCCTTGTTTCTGAAATATTACGAAAAACTATGTTTATTTTATAATGTTCACATAGTAGCACCTGTGCACTGTGAGAATGTCAGTCAGCCACCTTCACCGGCGTTCAAAAGCCGGAAATAAATATTCTCCAGCATTTTGGACTCTGAAATTTGGAGAATCAACAAATTAAAAGTGGCAATCCACAGGGCTTAACTTTTTCAAGCTCATTAATTAAACGGAGAATTTCAAATGCTAAGGAACATCATATGGACCTTCATTAAAAAAATCTCCACCACAGAAATGCCCCCCCCCCAAAATATAATGTGTTCAAATGTTGAAAGATTTTTTTTTTTAATTACAATAATGGGAAGATGTTTAAAAATCATGCTCAAGTAAATCGCAGTGTTAATTAAAGAGTGTTCACGAGTGTATATGTATGTTTATGTTGCGTAATAATTTGGTTGAAAGCCTTTTAATTTATTGAGTTTAATGGGAATTCTCATCAAAACTCACTTGGGTTCCAAAAGGGATGCAAAATGGCATCTAAGATTGAAAATGGTTAAAGATCCCATTGGAGATATTTGAGAATCCCCAATTTAAGATGTTTATTTCTAGTTATTTTAGAATTACGAAGCCTAATCTCATTTAAACGTGTAGAATCACAGTAAATTCACATCAAAAGCTATATCCTAGGACTCAACAGGAGAATAAAAACGCTATATCCGAAGGGCCCAATATAAGGAGAAATAACCATAGAGATTCATTAATTCAATCAGAATTGACACATTAACATGGAGACTGGTAGCATGGTTATAGCTAAATGATCTCTTCTTGTGATTGCATGGCTCAAAAGATACTCCTTAAATCCCCTTTTTCTTATGCTATATAAGAAGGGGAATCTGATATAATGAGTAGAGATGGATTTTGGGATTTGCATTTCCCAACAATAATAACCCTACCAAATTTTTGAGAGCCCTACAAAACTTGTGATGGAGAATATTCTCAATAAAGAAATCATAATTAGGGGGGAAAACTAAAAGAACTTAGCTAAAAATATAGACATAGAGCAGATAGAATATTTACAAGCCGGAAGGGTTCCTTATCATTTGAGAACATGAGCTTTCACTTTCATCACAGGTACTTCTCAGGCCCAACACCCCCTATTTAAACCCTTTCATCCTTTCCAAGCTCAAGCCAACACCTTCTGCCACCAGCTCTCACTCTCTCCTCTCATTTCCAATTCACATCTGAACTACTTCAAAAGGAATCTTCAGTAGCACCCTCACACCTAAGACCTGCATAACGCATTCTAAGCGTTAAAACAAGACCTTCAGCTACTGAGAAACCAACAGACATCCCACTACACCAAGACATTTTCAGCACATTACAGTCAACAACACAACGACTAACTCTAGTCATCCCACCATGGTTCTTCCATCTGATCATGATGACTTCTTCACGCCTCGCTGTATCTGGGTGAATGGCCCAGTCATTGTTGGCGCTGGTCCATCTGGACTAGCCGTGGCAGCCTGCCTCAAGGAACAAAGCGTCCCCTTCGTCATCCTTGAGAAGGCGGATTGCATTGCCTCCCTGTGGCAAAGGCGCACCTATGACCGCTTAAAACTCCACCTCCCCAAGCAATTCTGCCAACTTCCCAAGTTTCCATTCCCGGAAGACTACCCTGAGTATCCATCCAAGAAGCAATTCATAGACTACTTGGAGTCTTATGCACAACATTTTGACATCAAGCCGCGATTCAATGAGTGTGTTCAGTCTGCCAAGTATGATGAGACCTGTGGATTATGGTGTGTGAAGAGCTGCAGCATTAAAGGGATTGACAAGGGAGTGAACTCTGAAGTAGAATACATTTCTCAGTGGTTAGTGGTGGCAACTGGTGAGAATGCAGAGAGTGTAGTACCTGAGATTGAAGGTTTGAATGAGTTTGGGGGGAGGGTGATTCATGCCTGTGATTACAAGTCGGGCAAGGACTTTAAAGGGAAGCGAGTACTAGTAGTTGGGTGTGGGAATTCAGGCATGGAAGTTTCTCTCGACCTTTGCAATCACAATGCCTTCCCATCCATGGTGGTTCGAAGCTCGGTGAGTAGATTTTTCATAATTCTTGAATAAAATTTTTGAAATGCTTCTTGGGTTTTGTTGGTAATAACTGAATTTTGATATGATCAACAGGTTCATGTCTTGCCAAGGGAAGTTTTTGGGAAATCGACATTCAGGATTGCTACTTTTCTGATGAAATGGCTGCCTCTTTGGCTTGTGGATAAGCTGCTGCTGATTCTCACGTGGTTGGTGCTTGGAAACATAGAAAGATTTGGGCTCAGACGCCCTTCAATGGGCCCTCTTCATTTCAAGAACACCAATGGAAAGACCCCTGTTTTGGACATTGGTGCATTGCACAAGATCAAAACAGGTGGAATCAAATTAGTGCCTGGAATCAAGAGATTTTCACGTGGTAGAGTTGATCTCGTCGATGGAAATCATCTTTATTTTGATTCGGTAGTTTTGGCAACTGGCTACCGCAGCAATGTTCCTTCATGGTTACAGGTGAGACCATGTTCTAATTCTTTTCTTGGGCTGTTGGGGAAGGGTAGTTTCAGTGTACAGTTAAATGAAGAGCTGTATCATTTTTTTCTTCAGTTCTTGGAGTAGGGTTTAATTTAAACTATGAAATATAAAATGGATTGTTTTTTCTCTGTCCTATTCAGTTGTTTTATTTGAGTTTTGTTCATCTGATGCCATTGACCAGAGGGAAATGTGACAATAGAAGGCAGTTTAGACTAAATGCTGTGGAATTTTCAAATCTTGTTTTTGTTTGTTCTGTTTTCTCTGTAATTTTACTCTTATGGTTGTGATATTCCTATTATATTACACAAAATTGGAAGTGAATGGCTGAAACCTATTGGGATTGTGTCTTGCAGGAGAGTGATTTATTCTCACAGAATGGGCTTCCAAAGCAGCCATTCCCTAATGGGTGGAAAGGGAAATCAGGCCTTTATGCAGCTGGATTCACAAGGAAAGGCTTGTCTGGTGCATCACTAGATGCCACAAGAATAGCTGATGACATAGGGCAAGTTTGGAAAGAGGAGACAAGGCTGAAAAAAAGGTTCATTGCTTGCAACGGGAGATTCATTTCACAGTTTTGATGAAGCTACATCTTCAGTTGATTGTCTTGGAGTCCTTTTGGCCAAAATAATAGCAGGTTATTTAGTGTAATGAGTACTAACCAATATGTAAAGATCCAACGAGCCAAAGTTTTGTAGGAGGTGGGCATTTGTGTATGAAAAAAGTCACCTGTGTTTTTAATAGAGTTCCATGAATTCATAAATGGGGGAAGTTTTCCTCTTGAGGTGGAATCCCAAATCCCTCCTCCTTGTTGGATCATTTGAATTACAACAAAATGCAAGAGAAGTGGAGCTCCAAAAGGACATTTGAGACCTTTTAGGTGGTTGAATTTTGAATTTTGGTGAAAGAAACATGGCATTTCAAAAGTCAGGGGCAAGCCATCACATGTCCTAAAAAAACCCCAACATCCCAAACTCTTGTAAGGAATTCTAGTAAACAAATTGGCCCTAAGGTTTTGTTTTAGAAATCTTGTAGTTCGTATGATAACAAAAGTTTTTAGATCAATGAAAAAAGGCCACTCTTGCTATTATTATTATTATTATTTTTTCTCTCTGTTTTAGTCTCCTATGGACTATTAGTGGGAACATAGTGTTATCATCTTGTTAGGAAAGCACCACGTCTTTTCTTTTCTATGTGTGAATCAATGGGGAATAAAGACGACACAACATGTTGGATATTTTCTAAAAACCAATATTTTTAAAAATAAGTTACAAGAGTCACTTGAGTGTGTCTTTTCAAAATATTTTCAAGTTTTCATGCGTTTTTAAAAATTAAAAGTGTTTCGTGCCTTTTCAATAAGATGTGTCTCTTGGGCCCATTTGAGTGGACGTGACACAATTCTAAGGGATGCTGTCCAACTCTATTTATTTAGGCCCAATTCGAGTTTCGAACATGAGCAGAATGCGGTATTTTCAAAAGCACATTGTCTAAGAACATTTTCTTCTCTTTTGTTTTTTACTTTGGTTTTAAGGGCAATTCCATATCCTTGATTTTAGAGTGTAGACTTTGAATCAGAGCTGGGCATTGTATCCTAGGGAAGGAATATCATCAAATCCACCTACATGTGAGAAACTACTATCTTTAAGAAAGTATCTCAATTGGTGTTCCTTGCCTATTCTTTATTGCTTTCTTACTCAATCTCTCACATTCACTTTTATTCACTAATCTTTTTTCTTGATTGCGTATTCTTCGTAAGTAATTTCCCCAACATAACAACCCACAAGTATTAAAAGTAAAGAAGAGTGACCTCTTTCTTGATCTAAAAACCACAAGACAAAGTTCAAATCTTCCACTATAGAAAATGGATTTACAAATATCTTCTCTAAACACAACTAGAGGGCCTTATAACAACAATACAGTTATTGACCAATCTCCAATGGTGGATTACATCAAGAAAAGAAGCAAAGAGAGTACCTTAGATCCTCCGAACCAAACATAGGAATTGGCAAACCTTTGACTTCTTAATGTTGAGTGGATTAGATAATCAGACACCTCCAACCTTGATCTTCTTCTCTTCTCTGAGAGATGGCAAAGATCCCCTTTTATTTCTCTTTTCCATTTTAGTTCAAAGCACCCATGTTTTATTTTTAATTCATATACCAACACATGAAGAGTTTTCTATTTCGTCATCAAATGTGCATCAACAAGTACATCTTGTTTAATAAAATTAGGAATAAAAAGCCACCAAACCTTCATACTATCAGTAAATTGAGCATGCCTAACTAACTCGTGAGCAACAACATTACCACTTCTTCCCACATGAACTGCTTGATAGTTGTTAAGAATCATCATAGCTATTACCTCGTCAAATAAATGGCCTTGTCTATGCAAGTTCGGTGTAGATGACTTAAGGCCATTGATCGTCCAAAGGGAATCTCCCTCTATGATAATATCCTGCACACCATTTGAATCCCCTGCAGAACAGCTAAAGCTTCAATCTCATCTGCCTCATTGACTAGCTTCTCAACTTTGCTCATTGCCATAATGTCATTATCCATCTCATCTCCTAAGACCGCTTCCACTCTGGCTTTAATTTATTCTTCAAATATAGCTCCATCAAAATTCAACTTGCATACACCTGTAGGAGGGGGACACCACTTTAGAATGCCCTCACATTCTAGAATGCTAGCTTTTAAATGCAGATGCCGGGATTCTATCAACAAATTCATTGCCCCTTTGCTGTGCTCCGTGAGACATTCATTTTCCCGTCATGAACAAATTCGTTCCTACCAATTCCAAATTCTCCAGGCCATAGTAAAAAAGAGCTCCAAATCCTCTTTCGAAATGTAAGGATTTAAGAGTGTTGGCTAATTCATTGGGAATTGGACAAAACCGGGATGCTTTATAATATGTAATTTTCATAGAACATACTGCCTAAGACGTCCAAGAACTTTCCGAGGAACAAGAAACTCTCCAACATAATTATTGCTGTGGTCGCTCGAACGAACGTCCACCGATCGAGCGGAGCCTCACAAAGGCTCTGTCGCTCGATCCATTCCTTTGGTCACTCGAGCTGTGATTTCTGAAGTTCGAATTCTAAAAACATAGGCTTGGCTGCTTGAGCGGACCCCTTGGCCGCTCGAGCGGATCTATGCGTGAAGTAGGAAATTTCTCTGGGATTCTCTTCCTATTTTTTCTCATGATGAGTTGCTGAACCCTAATCGAACTATAACTCTTGAGGCATGAACCAAGGCTTATAAATAGCCATTCTTTCTCTATTCTAAGGCACTTCTCTTCCATACAAAACCCTAGAGAAGATTTCTGAGAGATCCATCATCACCCAAGGCTTATAGTTGTTGTACTGAAGATCAAGTTTTGGATTCTCGTTCCATTCTACTCTTCTGCAGTAGAGACATCTTGAAGGCGGCTTCAAGGTGTTTGTTTCAAGCATGGTGAAGGTGTACGGAGAGCACTCGGCAAGACGGCACAGTCCTTAGGTTGAGTTGCAACTGGGAAAGGGTTGTGAGTTGCTTTCTTGTAACTTTCAATTTATTTTAGTGCTTGGTTGTCTGTTGGCCTAGACGATAAGGGCCATGGTTTTTTCTCGATTAGGGTTTTCCACGTATATATCGCGTGTCCTTCTCATTGTGTGGATTGATTGCTTTTAATTTGAATTAGGATTAATTATTAGATTAATCACGTGTTTCTTGAAATCTACTAGAGATCTGGTGATTGGGACCTCAGCCTGTGTTAAGGCCGAATTTTCACGAAACACTATCCTCTTTCGAAGCACTATCATCCACGTCCTACGCTAGCATATGAAAATTCGTCCGTTCACTACCAACATTAAATCTATAAGGACAAACATCCCACACCATTTGTGCTTGTGGACAGGAGCATAAAGCATGAAGCATAATTGTCAATTCCGTTTCCGTCCCCATCTCGGTCTGAACTTCAAAATGAAATATTTCAACATATCGGAATTTCGGCGAAACTTTTCGATGTAACTTTTCGGAAAAATAAAAAAATTTACAAATATATATAGTTAAAAAATAAGAGAAAATATATAGTTAAAAATTTTAAAAATAAAGTTGGCATAGGCCTAGGCCCAGCTTGTTCTATAAAACCCACCCTAAACAAGCCCTACTTTCTAAACTTGCCTTAGGCCCAGCCTATTTTCTTAAACCCACCCCAAGCCCATGCCTCAAGTCCACTCCTTGTTAAAAAAATCTGAAGCCACTCGTGATTCGTGAGACATGCCATTCCTCTTCTCGAGACTTTTCCAGTAGAGTCTTATCTTAGGAGTCAGGACCACATCTCGATGCAAGGTGGGGAAAAAAGCAAAGAAGAAGAAAAGGGAGAAGGAGAAGAGAGTGAGAGAGAGAGAGAGAGAGAGAGAGAGAGAGAGGAGGAAGAGGAGATGAAGATGAGGAGCGGAACAGTAGAGGTGATGGCGTGGCACAGGTACTCTCACCCACTTCCTTTTTTTCTTTTGTTTTTTTTTTATTATATATATTCTTTTCTTCTCCTCTTTTTTCACTTTTTTTTACTGCTACCTGCTAGCTAAGGCTAGGTTCTGAAAAACAGAAACAACAAAAATGAAAAGTTGGATTTCAGCCATTTCGCCCCGAAATCCATGATTTTCCACCGAAATCATGGATTCGGCCTAAATGCTCCGAAATCATGGATTTCGGCCTAAATTCTCCGAAATCCAAACCAAAAATTTTAGAGATGTGTTTCTTTTCGGTCGCATGGCCGAAATGAAAATTTTTTGCCATTCCGGCCGAAACGAAATGGTATTAACAATTATGGTATGAAGACAATTCCATGAATAGATCCACATTAGTTTTGGATTTAGATCCATAAAACTTGATCCCACCTAAATCATATTATTTTTTGTACATATAAATATGCTATCCTATATTACTCTACAACCCAATTCTAACCAACTCCATATATATAATTTGATTGCACCCGGTCATACCAGAACCCAAGTAACTCGACCCACTTTGAAAAAGTGCTTGATTTATAGGCTTTTAACATATTAGTTCTCCTTAAACCTGATTTTCTCAATTTCATGACCGAAATTCTAATAATGTCAAGAGAGGGCTCTACTCAATAATTTCTTTTATTTTCTCTGCGCCATATATGTGAATATCATGAGCTTTTTTAGTTTTTGTATCATACACTTTTTTCCACCAACAAGCGATTTCATTTTTTATACCACAAGAAAAATGACATTTTGTGAAAAATAAATACACATCTGACTACCATTTCTCAGGTTCTATCATTCGGATAACTTTTTCCCTAAGATGCTGCATAAAATCCATGACATGATGGGACAATCCCATGATGTCATGGGATTTATCAGTTTTCATGACTTAACATTGTTCTTATGATACCATAGGATCTGAGACAAAAAAGTTTTTAAGAAAATATTGACCAATTTCAAACAACTCTAATGATATTATCTAGATTTTAGTCATGAAATTGAAAAAAAGAAAAAAACCTAGAATTAAGGACTAATATGTCAAAGCCCCTCAATTTATTGTTTGATTTGAAATTTTGTATTAGAGTTGAGAAGCGGGTTGGATTCAACTTGAGGAGTAGGATTGGATTAGCCTTCGCTTCAAGTGCCGATGCTGGAACGTACCCGATTACCTGAACCCCAAAATGCGTCTCAACAAAGCGCACCTTCCTTTTTCTCGTTCTTCCTCTCAAGATTCAACTTTGTTGGGACATTGTCCTTAGACACCCCTCCATGCAAAAGTTTTGATTTTATTTGGAACATTTATATTCCAAAGGGACTTCCAAAACTTTTTGCGAGTACCCAAATTAGAGGACTCTCCAGTATTAGAACTTTCTAGTTGCCTTCGATTCGAGATGTTAATCTATCGTACCATGCTAGCACGGTGTGACCAAAAGTGGGCATGGCTGTGCCATAGGCCGTGCCGGCATGGTGTGACACTGCAATTGTGTCGTACTATCCTGGCACGGATGGTCGGACTGCTCAGCCCGGCACGGCCCTCCGGCACGGCATGGTTTGTGCCTTGCTTGAGTTGTGTTTGGGCCTGGGCCGTGCCGTTCGAGCCATGTGTTTCTTGTCATTCTTAGGTTTTGGGGGCAAAAGAAATAAATGTCTTACACTAAAAAGGATTAAAAGATACACACAAAAAAGAGTATAACACACGGATTTAAGTTGCTCGGTCAAACTCGACCTACTCCACTGAGGAGAGAACCATTTGGACCTTTTCTACTTGAGGATTTTTCAATAGGATTATCTTCGAGACTTGTACAATTTTTGTGGATGCTAAAGAAATAAAAGACTATTTTTTATATTTACACTAAAGAAAAGGAAAAGAATTATATTTGTAGTTCGCTAATGTATTCACTTGGATCATAATCTTCAATTTATGCAATCTCCTATTTTATCTTGTCAGCCAAATACCGGTCTCGTAGACAAACATAACACTCTACTGTTTCTTATGCTAAATTCGCCCTCTTGTGATCCACCACACGTCCACCTATATCAAAAGCCTATTCAGATGCTATAAAAGAAGACATTGGAATTTTTAGTAGATCACGAGCTATGACGGAGAACATCGGAAATCTATATTCATATGCTTTCCACCATGCTAAAATGTCAAAACTAGATGCATCACGCATCTCCAATACACCTAAGTCAAGATATGAGGATAACTCTGTCACAACATGACTTGAGGTGGAGGATCTGTCCACTTTGCAATAAAGAACATCTTAAAAAACTTCACCTAATTGCTGGACTTGTTGAGGGGCCATACTAGCCCTAGATGTACCCATTTGGGTACAATAAAATTGAAAAAGTGATTGTAGATATAACCTTAAAAATTTTAAAGTATTTAAGTTTTCACTTTCCATATTATTATTTATTTCTTAAAGAAAAATTTATACACCACTTAATTTTAACCTAGGATCTAATGTAGCAGCCAAACAAAATGTCATTGGAGCTTCTCTCCAATATTTATTAAGTTTTTTTTTTCATCTTTTTACAAATGTCCTTAAGTAGATCATGATTTCTATATATTTTTAAATTGTAAACTAATTTACAGAAGAAATTTTAGAAATTGATTAAAGGTGGGATAATACAGCCAAGAGAAAATTAATGTTGTTGCATTATAAGAAATTTGTAATAAATCTTTTTTTTTTGTTGACACAACTCCCAATGTGTATCACTTATCATGTATTCTTGTGCATGAAAAGCACAAAATTCACTCAAAACTTCTTTTCTAGAAATATCCTTATTTAACAATTCATAGATCGAATTCCATCCATGTTTAACATCCGAATTTATTTTTATGTTTGACACACCATGCCTCGCACATATTGTGCAATATAATTATCTTCTTTGTGCGGGAGGAGAAAATATATCTGGTATGATCTTTATTTTTTTTTTTTTTATCATAATTGAAATATGTTTTAAGCCAACTAGGACAATGAGATTTAGGATGTGACATACACATCTATTTTAAAAAATAGATCCATCAATCAGATTTGAAAGTGGCATCATAGTTCATTAGGTCAATAGCCACCTTATTATTTGTTGCATTTTCTAAAGTTACAGCTAAAACTTTTCCCAAAATATTATATTCTTTAAGTTTCCTCAAAATAAGGGAACCCATTTGTTGGCCAGTGTGTGACCATCAGGTTTAGAAAGAGTCACAATTTATTTATTATTGACCCATTTTTCATCTATGTTATGGGTAGTTAAACAAAGAAAGCTATCACCACTTCTAGCTTGCCATAAATCAGTAGTTATATTCTACCAGGACTATTTGCAAAGTAATCTTTTACATTTTCCTTTTCACTTCACCACAGCCTAATAACATCATTTCTAGTAGTATTTCTAGAAATCTTTCTAAATTGTGGGCATAGGGCATCTTGGACATATTCTTTGGAAAACTCATTTTCAGAAAAAAAAAATGGTAATGCAGCTAGTACAATCATTTTAACAAGTAATTGTCTCGCATTAACAACATTATAAGAAAAAAATCCTAAACTGCTACCACTAGTTGAAATTTGCATTTGTGCCCCTAACCCCTATTTCCCTTGGGTCCTCCCAATATGTTCAAGTTTACAAACATACCTGTGCCTTTTCAAATGGCCGGTACCCCCACCTAAACCAGCAATATAAATATTACCACATTATTTACATTTTACCTTTTCAATCTTTTCCATTTTTATCTTTAACCTTAAAAATATCATATGCTTCCCAAACTTTGAAAGTTCTGAGTCTCTTAGGTGTTCTACGGGAACTAGTAGCTTCTAGTTGGACTTCTCCCTCTACTTTTTCTTCCACTTCGACATTATCGTCTTCTTCCCCTAAATTAACACAAGAAAGCTCTTGGGGAAGATTTCTTGAAGATTTTCTAACCATATTCAATAAACTAAATTTGAAAAAAAACAGATATATAAGAATAATAGTAATAGAGATTTTTTTGATAATCAGTATAAGAAAGGGGTGAAGATGAGAGTTAAAATAATATATTATGGACTATATAGAAATATGAAATCTTGGGTTTAAATGAAATAAATACCTAGAATTTTTTTAAACCCCTTAATCTTGTCTCTTGATGACATGATCTTTGCCCCGCCCAAAAACTTCTTAGAAATATGATTAGAGAGAGATTTGGATGCTTTGCGAGAGTTAGAGAGTGTTGTGAGAGTGAGAGTTGGAATGTTGGATGAGTATTGAGTTTGGTAAGAAATGAGAATGGGAGGCCCCCATTTATAGACTTTTAAAAATTAAAAAAGAAATCCAATGCCCACAATATGACCGTTTTATGGCTGTAGGGAGGGGGTAAAATGGTCAAAACACCAATATGACAATTTTTTGACCATTTGAGGGGTAAAACGGTCAACATGCATTGTCTGTTGTGCCGCCTGGTGTGCCTTGCTGTGTCGTGCCCCAATCATGGCAACGGGCCTGAAACTCAGGCCCAGCATGGCCCGTGCTGGACGGGCTATGCCGCTGACTGTGTCGTGCCATGACATGGCTTGTTGAATGCCGTGCCTGACCTTGGTGTCATAGGCCATTTGACATCTTTACCTTTGATTTACGAAGTATGCACTTTTCACAGTAAACTCTCTTGATTTGGTTTCAACCCATATCACTTTATCCTCAGGCAATTGAGGACTTAAAGAAATCTTCAATATAGTCCCGGCCTCATGTACAAAAAAGATTGATCTAATCAGATTTGTATCCTATCAATTTGATCTCATATCAATAAGTTCATTCACAGTTGCCTCCTCATGTAGACCTTACCTTGGGATTGTAATTTTAAAAGTGGTAGGGGTCGGAAGCCATCTATCCTTCCAAAGCTTTATGCTCAGTCCATTTCCCACCCTACATCTACACCCCACTTGAAAATCTTACTAGCTTCCAAAATGCCCTTCCATGCATAGGATGCTTGATCAGCTGCCAACTGATGCTTCTAAAAAGGAACATTGGGAAAGTATATGCTTTGAATACTCTATAGAACAAGGATTGAGTATTATTCATGAGTCTCCATCCTTACTTGGCCAAAAGGGCTAAATTAAAAGCCTCCAGACTTTGAAATCCCATCCCCACAACAAATTTAGACTCACCCTACTTTTTCTAACTTTCCGAATGAGTTCTTCTTTCATTACCATGTTGTCCTCACAAAACTCTAGCCATCATGCTTTCCAGTTCCTTGCAAAGTGAAGATAGCAACTTAGAAAAAGTCATTATATATGTTGGGATCGCTTTCGCTACTGCCTTGATTAGAACTTCCCTACTGGCCTTGGATGTTATCTTCTCTTTCCACCCTTGAAACTTCCTCCACACTCATTCTTTTATTTCCATAAAAGTGTGTTTCGTCGATCTTCCAATCAGGGAAGAAAAGCCAAGATATTTTTTATGTTGTTTTATCACTTCTACACGCCACGCTCTCTTGATCTAATCTTGGTCCTCCTGTGATGTATTTTTGCTGAAAAATAAGGAAGTCTTCTCTCTATTTATTTTCTATCCGGAAGCAGCCTCATATTGTTGTAGAATATGTTGAACATGTGAGCATTCCTTCCTATTAGCCTAGCAAAAGAGCAAGCTATCATCTGTGAAGAAAAGATGGGTGATTTTTGGTCCACATTTACAAACACTGACTCTGAATTTTTTTTTTTATCCTTGTCTGCATGGCACGGGATTGAAGAAAGATTTTCTAAATAGAAAAGAAAAGGATATGGGGAAAGGGGGTCACCTTGTCTCAGGCCCATAGAGGGTGTAATTAGTCCATTGGGTTCATCATTAATCATAATGGAGTAGCAAACAGTAGAGATATTGTCATGCCCCCAAAAGTGAAACCGGGGTTAAGCGTGGGATTAGGGCCAATTTAAAATTTTTCCAACATATGAGTCAAATGTAACTTGGCCCCAATCGTGTCCCATCTGGATCGAATACCGCTGTGAGGGATACATGTTTCCTCAAATAAAACAACAAATAGGGGAAGCTTCATAATTACAAGAGGTATCTGAAAATTATATAGTTAAGAGCAAGGACTGAAACATTACTTAAAGTTCAAGTTTAGGACAGTTAACAAAACATTAATTACAAAACAAAGGCCACACTAAAACTGGGCCTAATCAAAAGATGGGCAAAAGAAACCAAAAGATGAAGCTAATCCAAATAAGTTGTTAAGTCTCTCGGTACGAGGTCGATACGGCTATGTAATGCCGTCCGTACAATAATCTAAGGAGTCATCAGGCTGATCTGCCTGAACTTCCTCCGTCGCCTCCTCCTCGAGGTAAAAGGGCTCGGTACCTATGCACCAAGAGGAGCATCATCAGGCATGACGGTCGGCAGGCAAGTAATATGTATAAACATCAAAGGTATGAAGTACAAATAAGAGTAAATGAGCAGACAAAATCATTGGAAATGCATAGCATTTGATCAATAATCAATTGTCATAATTTCTATCAAAGTAGGCGGTCCACATTGGCTAATCACCATGGGATAGTTCCATATGTCCCTCCCGACTCAACATGAGAGCTGTCGTAGGGAAAACAATATGCACGGGATAAAAACCCGGCAAACAATCAATCAATATGGATACCAATAAAAAAAACTTCAATCTTTCTTCTCAATAGTGTATCCGATGGTGTACATCCATCATAAAAATATAAAAAATTGTACTGCGCAGATGTTCAATCCAAAGTCCTCATACAAATGGTGTCACATCTGTGTTGGGCGTTAACAGTTGAGTGGTGCCTGACACAAAGATTCCTAAACAAACAATAGTGAGGGGCTAGACTTTCTTGTGTAAACAAGATTCATCAGTCAAAAGAGAAACTACCTCTCTATCATCAAATCAAAGCTAGAATCATCAAACTTCTTCAAACATCATCATCATAGGTAGTTCTCAACAAGCTTTTTCAATCAAAGCCGCCTAGCCTCAATACTTCACCCAAACTTCGAAACAAATGGAACATCAAAGGGGATCCTAAGTCCATCATCTAAGTCCTCAATGTGATCCCAATACAATGCAAAGTAAACAGAGCTAAAGAACATGCACATTACATGTAGATAGTACCAGACGGTACGATTCGGAATAAAAAATGACAAACAATCCAAACCTAAGTCAAATGTTATTCCTGAAGTCTCGTACAACCTTACTCAGTCAACGAATGGAGTAAGGTTTGCGGTACCCAAACTAACATTCTTCGTACATATATATTAAGGAGGGTATCATGTTGTGCCGTACCGTTCAAAATTGAGATGAATTGAAACCCGAGAAAACCGGAATAACTACGAGGAATCATCTACTCAAAACATCCCTCGTGCATAGTCAAATGAGTCTGGCAAGGTGATCAAGGTTCCACCTAAGTCTATAGACCAAGGGCAAACCCTTTCAAAAAGGGAAAAATTCGGTCAAGCCAACAGCTGGTTCGGTTAACTGACAAGTTCGGTTAACAGAGGGTCGACCGACATAGCGACCGACTACACAAAACGACCATAAATGAAGCTCTCTGGAATCAGAATCGACAGGTAACCGAAGTACAGTTCAGTCAACCGAAGGATTGACCGACAAGCTAACCAACAGTCCAACTCCTCCTTCAAAAAAATATCACCTCTGGAATTGGATTCGACTGGTCATCAAGGGTCACCGAACTGCAATTCGGTCAACCGACACCCAAGTTCGGTTGACCGACTGCTCCAGTTCGGTTAACCGACACTCAAGTTTGGTTAACCGACTACTCCCAGAATTCTGAAATGAATTCTGAAATTAGTACAGGAATGGGGAGTTCCACTCCCTTTCCTCATTCACACCTGCAAACAAAGAGAAATAGGGCCTTGCCCTCTCCACAAACATTCATACCCCCTCTCATCAAGTCCATTCATAACCCTTCCCAACCATTTCATTCAATCCATTCATTTCAATTTCATGTTTTCATCAAATAAAAAAAATGAGCAAATGGTCATCTAATTATCATCAATCTTCAACCAATGAGAGACAAACATATCACAGCATAATTATAAATATTAACTTGCCTTGAAGAAGAGCTTAAACCGAAAACAAGAAAGAAATCTGGGGGAAAATCCTCTTTGAGCTCAAATTGGTGAAAATGGCTTCCAAACCAAAAACCTCTCTACAAAATGAATGCAAAGGGAGGGTGTGAGCTTCTCTAATCCATTTCTAAACCAAAGGAAGAAGAATAGCTAGACTAAAAGGCTTTGGGGGCTTACCTATGAATGGGTTGTGGATGAAAAGCTTAGAAAAGGAGATAGAAGTGATCTTGGTGGCTTAGGGAAGAAGATGAGAAGCTTCACTGGTGATGTTGGAGTTCTGGTGACCATCGACCGTGGGGAGGCAGTGAAGGGGCTGGGAGCTTTGGAGATGGCACAGTGAAATGAGGAAGAGGGAAATGAGATGGGTGAGGAGTGTTATATTAGGTTAGGACTCGCGGAGACTTAACCCGTATGATCCACACCTTCAACCCGACTCGCTAAGACTCTAAACGCACTTACTAACTAATCAAGCAATTAATTATAATTAATAAGGGGTTAAGGGACGGGGTGTTACAGATACACTCCAAAATCAAAGAAACCCATGTTGAATGAAAGCCCATTTTCAACATCACCCTTTTGATAAAGCCCCACTCAGCCCTTATGCTTTGCTCATATCAAGCTTTATAGACAAATAACCCTCTTTTCATGTCGTCTTTGCTTCAAATAATTAATAGTTTCGAAAGCCACTAACACATTATCAGTTATCAATCTCCCTGGCACAAAAGCACTTTGACATTCCGAAACTATTTGAGGAAGGATGGCCTTGAGGCGATTTCCCCGTAGCTTTGAAATGAGTTTGTAAACTACATTATGGGTTGGAACTCAGTAATCTTCTCAAGATTAGGGCCCGTTTGGATGTTTACAGATTTAGATATTGCAAGAATAAAATACGTTTGACCCGGTTTTGACGCTCCGAAGCAAAATCAAGCCTATCGGCGGCGAAGCTCTCCGGGACCATGGCATCCAAATCGGAGCTAATGGATCATCTCAAAATGACTCCAATAGGCTCCCTGTCAAATTTCAGGTCAATCGGACATCGGCTGACCATACATCAAAGCTCAACATCTTCCGCACGGTGAAATCAAGTCTAGTATCGATGGGACCCCAAACGGCTTCAAAACTCAAATAAAAGCTCATGGTTGGTCCTATCTAATGCTCAAGAAGCTTCACCTCAAATTTCAGGTCATTTCGACATCGTTTGACCTAGTTTCAACTTTTGGCGGAAAATCAGCTACTGAGTCTTCGGCTTTTCCAAAAATAGGAAACTTTGTGCTCTGATTTGCACGACTTCTCGATGGGTTTTCTATAGTGGAATCAAGCCAATAAATGAGGAGAAATGTCAAAGAAAAATACAGGAGAAAACAGAAGCAAAAAAGCCCGAGAAACGGCGACCGGACGGCGACCGAAAAACGGGCAAAAACCCCATGGTCGCTGGCCCCATGGTCGCCGGTGACCATGGCCCAGTGTCGCCAAACCCATGGTCGCTAGCGACCATGGGTGCATGGTCGCCGGCGACCATAGGGCTCCGGGTCGCCGGATTTTCCCCGGAAACCCACTTTTTCCGAACCTTTTCGCGTTTCGCGACATTTTTCCCCTGTGATTTTCTCAAATTCTGATTTTTGGAGCATGATATCCGTCGATCTTCGTCAACATCACGGATCCGACGTCGAAATCATTCGATCATCATTGGACACTCCAAAACTGCCACCCGGCCGACCAAGAAAGTACACTTTCTGCCCAACCGATCGAGAAATCAACTGGACAGATGTTGCCGGCCCATTGGTGTCAACCAATGTCTGAATTTGCATTGTCATCCGACATCAAACAACGTGCGGATCCATCGATGTTCATCGCAAGAAGAATTCCAAAAGACGCGGCGCGGCCCGTGACTCTTCAAGCGACGCGGCGGCCTATTAATGAAGTTAAATGACCTTTTTATGACAACTTATTAGAGTCATTAACTCATTATTTTGAACAGCCCAATCAGAAGCAAGCAAATGGGAGTTACAAGTCCAATTAATCATGACAATTAACCATGTAACTCCTATCATTATGGAGATTAATCATGGTAATTAATCATGAAACTCCTATCATCATGGAGATTAAATGCCCATTATTCTCCATCGGCCAATCAAAATCCAAGGAAAAGGAGTTACAAAATTCTGAAATTAAATCTTGCAACTCCTCCCATCATGGAAAATTAATACCATTAATGCCCATAAAACCCTCCTAATGGCCACCAAAAGCCTATAAATAGGCGGTCATTCCAAAGGGAAGGGGTCCTGAAAAATTGCCTGAAAACTGTCCTGAAGAATTCTCCGCACAAAGAAGCTCTCCTGCCTTGAAGAAACCCTGCTGCAAGAACTACAAGGTGATCAAAGTCCCTTGGGGGGCCATCCCCCCAAGGTTTCACCCTCTTCTTCTATCCAACATGGCTTAGATGCGGCTTTTCAGCCCGTCTACCCGTTTTTTTATTGGATATAGGACCTTCCCTTGGTCTTTTTCCTCTAAAAATCTAGGGTCCAAGCCAAGCCAAGTGAACTAAAGCATCAAGTGTTCTCATCTGAAGAATGATGGTGGAGTCCATACATGACTCGCGGCTGTCGATCTGAACGAGTCCCCACAATCGCTTGAGAAGTTAGATCCCTCTTTCTTCCCTTTCTATTGTATTTTGTATTTTTTTAAAGAGACAAAAAAAATCACAATTCTTGTCTTTCACTATTAATATGATTTGTAAATTGCCTTTTACGGCAAAATCGCCTTCTACGGCACAAAACTGCCTTTCACGACAAACTAAAAAAAATCGCCTTTCACGGCATTCTAAATCTGTCTCTTTCTTTAAAATATATGTGCAATGGAAAGTTAGAAAAAAAGTTTGATTTCCTTTCTACTTGTGAAGGTGAATCTCCAGATCACCATTTCAAATTCCAAGTAGAATAGAAAATCTGGCATACCCGTACAAAAAAAAAAAAATGTTGATACTTGCTCTTTTTTTTTCTCTTCGCCCCGCCGCACCCCGGCGGACCTAGGACGGAGGAAGGCAAGAAAGAAAAAGACGGATCCATCACTATGAAACCTTAGTCCCAGATTTGAGACAAGAAGAATTAGAGAGATCTTGAAGGAAAAAGGTGAGACCAGCGATCTAGAAGCTTATGTGGATCTCAAAGACCCTACTAAGGCTATCTTCCTACACACAAGGGACTATTTCAATAGTTGAACAACAACAAGGCCAATCACACTACTGCTAAAAGGTGTTAAGTACTCTTAACAGTAATAGAAGCTAAATGGGCCTAACTCAATTCCTTAACGAATTGCGGCCTGTGAGAACTATGACCATTTGATCTAGTCCCTTGGATTAAGTCAGAAATCACCATTTTTTTACCTCAAAAAAAGAAGAGATTGGGTTAGTGTTCGGTTTATAGCTTCACATAAATAGAACTAGAAAACCAAACAAGATGTTAATAGAAACAAGGAACTCTCTTAATTCACTATTCTTGTGCAACTTAAGACTCTTCCCTTTACCTGCTTCTATAAATGGACAGGTGGTTGTGCAACGCGTTACGGGAAGCACTTTCCAAACCCAAGGGAAGATCTATCGTTTGTGCCTACTTTAAGTTGAAGCAAGGAACTTTTAAAGCCTAACCAACCACCTTTTTCACCCCCTCACCCCCTAGCTAGGGGAAGCCTCTCAAGTGGCAACTCCTATATTCTCAATCAGCTAAGCCTTTGGGCAATAAGGATAGCCAGTCGTGCTATGTAAATGTTATATATGAGCAACACTTAAGGATTGTTTGTTTTGTGTGAATATGATTCACATGAGTAAATGATTCATATGTGCAAAAGACTCACATAAGATTCCAATTCCACTGTTTGTCAATTTCACCTCTTTGCACGTGTGCATTTAAAGTATTTCAAATGCCCATATTTCCACAAAATTCTTACAATCCATTTGGGATCATGACCTCAAATTTGACTCTTCAGCCTTTCTAGGCCTTTTTAAAGTTGATGAATGGTTTAGATCTTGAAAAGGGGACATCAGTGGTTGCAATGTTTTTCACGAGTTTCTCAAAGTTCATGATGAATCATGATTTGGAATTTGACCCTTTAGCTGTTCTCAACATTTTAAAGATAATCAACAGTTTGGAATTTGAAATAGGGGCCCACAAAAATACAATATGCAGTTCTAACAGTATGGGAATTTTCCCAAATCTCTCATAATCTACGATTATCCAACGACTGAAGTTTAATATCAGAGCCCCTTTTAGCCTTCTGTAAATGATTATCGACTCGAACTATAGTTTTGGGGCCCACAAGAATGAAGAAATAAAAAATAAAAAACATTGTAGACCTCTGTTGAATGTTTGCGGCATTGTAGTGCATGTGGTCACATTAGCATGTCAAATGTTTTACCACCTATTGAGATGTGAAAATGAAGGACCTATTCTGAGTTGATTTTCATATAATTTATATATGAGTTTTATGCATGCAAATAGGGTTCACACAAACTAACATGATTTAAGGGTATTCATTATAGATGTGATTCAATTACATACATAAAAGGGCACAAATAAATGACCACTTAACGGTCATTTGTTTGCACTCATTTACGTATGTAAATGCCGCACATATATAGAGATGTCAAATGGGTCGCGGCAAGGCCCAACATGAGAGTCAACGTCCCAGTCAAAGGCACGACCCATGGCACGGGCCATGCTGGGCCGAGGTGACTGGCACAGGCAGCCCCGTTGGGCGCAGTCCATCACGGCACGGCCTGGCCCTTGTTTGCCATGCTTCACGGGCCGGAACGGCATGGCCTGTCAGGCACAACCTAGAAAGCCTGACAAACGGTTACATTTATTTAAAAAAAACTACTACTTTTTTGAAAAAAGTCCATTTTACTCCCCTCCCCACCACCCCCCCCCCCCCCCCCCCCCCCCCAATAGTCATAAAACGGTCATATAAGGGGTATTTTGTTTCCTTTTGAGTTTTATAAAGTCTATAAATAGTCTCACCCTTCCATTCTCATTTCTCACCAAAATCATACTACTCTCTCACTCTCTCTATCTCTCAAAGCATTCAACTCACTTACTCTCTCTCTCAAAGCATTCAACTTCTCACTCTCTCTAAGAAGATTTTGGAGGTACAAAGATCAAGTCATCAAGAGACAAGATTAAAGGGTCCTTAAAAAATTATGAGGTATTTATATCATTTAAATTTGAGATTCCATATTTATAAGTCTATAATATATTATATTAACTCTCATCTTCTCCCCTTTTTTATATTAATTATCACAAAAAGAAGGCTATTACTATTATTATATAAGTTTTGCTTTCAAGTCTCATTTATGAAATATGGCTGGATGATTTTCTAGAAGAATTTCCACACAATCTTCTTCCGCTAATTTAGGGGAAGAAGACGATTTTGTCCAAATGGAAGAGGAAGAAATAGGGGAAGTCCCAGTACAACCCACTAGTTCTCGTAGAACATCCAAGAGAACTAAAACTTCTCTCGTTTGGCAAGCTTATGAAATTATTACAGTTATTAAAGGTGGAAAGGAGATCCCTAAGGCTAATGTAAATATTGTGGTAAGATTTATATTGCCGTATCAACTTGGGGGTACCGGTCATTTGATAAGGCATATGAGAAAATGTGAACCCAAACATATTGTGGGGACTCAAGGGGAACATGGGTCAGGGACATAGACCCAAATTTCTACTATTAGTGGTAGTAGTTTGGGTTTTTTTCTTATAATGTTGTTACTGCTAGACAATCACTTGTTAAATTGATTGTCTTAGCTAAATTACCATTTATTTTTATTGAAAATGAGTTTTTTTCAAGAATATGTTTAAAATATTCTTCAACCACAATTTAGAAAGATTTCTAAAAATACTACTAGAAAAGATGCTATTAGGCTTCGGCAAAGTGAGAAGGAATATATTAAAAATTACTTTGCAGACATTCCTGATAGAATAGCTATAACTATAGATATATGGTCATCTAGAGGAGATATAGTTATCTTTGTATTACTACCTATAACATAGATACAAAATTGGGTTGTTAATAAACAAATAATTAGCTTTTCCAAACTTGAATGGCCACATAGTGGCAATAGAATAAGTTCCCTTATTTTGTAAAAAAAAACTATATGAATATAATATTAAGGATAAAGTTATAACTATAATTTAGATAATGCAACAAATAATATAATTCCTATTGAACTAATGAAATTGTAGATGCCACTTGCATCTTTGATAAAGGTTTCCATCTTCCAAAACAGATGTGTATGTCACATCTTAAATCTCATTGCATAAGTTTGTTTAAAGCATATTTCCATTGCAACAGAAAAAGTTAGAAAGACTGCTAAATATATTTTTTGCTACGCACAAAGAAGATAGTTACATTCCGAAATATGTTCGAGGCATAATGTATCAATCATAAAAAATATTCAAAGAAGTTGGACATTGATGGAATTCTATGTATAATTTGCTAAATAAGGCAATTGATAGAAAAGCAGTTTGGAATGAATATTGTTCTTTTATGCACAAGAGTTGTTGATAACTGAGGAACATTGGGAGTTATGTACCCACATAAGAGATTTATTACAAATCTTTTATATTGCAACATTATTTTTCTCTTGGCTGTATTATCCAATATCTAATGGAGCTTTAAATTCTCCTTTTGGAATTAGTATACAATTTAAAAGATTTAGAGATCAAGTTCCACTTAAAGACGTTAAAAACTGGAAGAAAATTTTAATAAATATTGGAAAGATGCTCCAATAACATTTTGTTTAGTTGTTGCATTAGGTCCTAGGTCAAAATTAACCGGCATACAATTTTTATTGAATAAATAAATAATAAGTTGCACCACAAGATTTAGATACTTTTTTTATTATAAAGACAAAATTAGAAATACTTCGTAAATCTTATTGTGACCAAATGGGTACAACACGGGTTACTATGGCCCCTCAACAAATCCAACAATCAAGTGGAGTTGGGTGGGATCTGTTTTATATATAGCAGACTGGGCAAAGCCTTCAACTCAAGTAATACAGTGACGGAGTTATCCTAGCTCGTGTCTTAACTCCGATATGTTACAGATGCAGGAAGCATCTAGTTTTGACGTTTTAGCCTGGTGAAAACAACACAAAAATATATTTTCAGTGTTAGCCGCCATGGCTCGTGATCTACTAACTATTCCAATGTCTTTTGTAACATCAAAACATGTTTTTAGTACAGGTGGATGTGTGGTGGATGACTAAAGAATGAATCTATCTAGACAAACAATGGAGTGGTGTGTTTACCTACGTGACTTGTATTTAGCTGTCAAGAGAAAGCAAGATTTGAAAGAAATTGAAAATTATGATCCAGTCGAATATATTAGCAGACTACAAGTCTAATTTTTTTACTTTTTTCTTCATTTTAATTTCTAAATATAAAATTTTTTATTTTTTTATTTTTATTCTTTAAAAAGATTGTTAATGTTTTGAAGGTAATCCTATTGAAAAACCTTTTATTAGGAAAGATCCAAATGGTTCTCTTCTAAGTGGAGTAGGTTGAGTTTGATTGAACCACTTAAACACGTATGTCATTCTCTTCCCTGTATGTGTGTTTTAATTTTTAATTTTAAGTGTAAGGTTGAAACAAAAATAAAGAGACCTAAGTGGCCCAGCCGAAACAGGAGGCACGGTGGGCATAGAGGCACGACATGGTCCAGCACGAAACAGGCACTACCTGTGCAGGGCCAAGTTCCCAGCCTGTCGTGCCGCTCCGGCATCCCTGCACACATGTAATGGTTTTGGTCATCATGTTTGTTTGTACTGAAAACGGAATCTAAATGCGGCAGATTTTAGGCTCTGATATATATAGGGGACATTCATGTACATCTCTATCCCTCACCATAGGGTGAGGGCACTTTCTCTTTTTGCACATAAATCCCCTTTTTGTACTTCACCTTATGTAATTGAAATCCCTCTTTCATACTTGAAAATCCCCATTTATGAAAGAATCCCTCACCCTATGGTGAAGGATAGATGCAACTTGTATATTTCCCTATATATATATATATATATACACACCACTGAGGAGGTGGTAAAGTATTATATATATTTACAGTCGCTACTCAATCAATGAGTGCACGGGGCCAGTTATACGCACATTGTTGTGCAGCCCACACGCTGGCCCACTTTAGGATGGGCCCTAGGGAAATTGAAGATCTTCCCGAGCCCCTCCTATGTACTAAAATCAGCCCCATTCAATCATCCTAACCCCATCATCTGCAGCCCACAAGTACAGTCCATTTATATGGGTGTACAGTCGATCCAATAGTCCAATCCATTCACAAGGTGTAACGCAACATACATCATGCATGTGTACTATAAGGTAGGAATTTTTATATTCCACGCAGATCATCCATCAAGTGGGCCCAATAAGAGTGCACACTATGCACAAGGTGTGCATAAGATAATTTTCATATATAATGAATGAGCAGAATAGTTGCGAGTTCAAACTCCTTGTTACACCCCATCCCGAGTTAATCAAGATTAACTCTAATTAATTGAAATTAATGCTAATTAAGCATGTTTCATTGAACTAACGGTGGTTAATGACCAAATTGAATTGGATTTGTCTCAAATGATTAATTTGACCTTAATGAAAGGATAATTAATGGCATTGAGTGATTTGAATTGATTTTTTACTTAAACAAAGGAAAACAAGGACTTTTCCGTAAATACGAATTTCTGCGTATTTCGTCAAATATAGTCACTCTTGATACCAACGCGTGTATCTCGGAGAGTACGTTAACTTTCTTTATAAACATGGTTTCGTTCGAAGAGGATTGAATCAAATGACCTTTCATTTGACTCAAAATGTAAATAGGAATAGAAGTAGAGGGCTTAAATGAAAAGGTGGGGCTTATAAGGATGAGATGAACTCAAATGAGTTCATTCACTCATCCCCCAGCACAGCCAAACCCTAGGCATTTTCTCTTCTTCTTTCTTCCATTCTCTCCATCAAGAGTGAGCTTGGAGGCTTTTCAAATAGATGGGAGAGCACTACATCTTCTTCCTCTAGCTAGCTTTCCATTTTCTTGGAGTGGAGCTTGAAAGAGAACTCAAGGAATACTCTTCAAGAGGTTTCAAGTAAGTGTTTAGGTGTTGTTACAGAACTTTCAAGTTCTATTTAGTGGATTTGAGTGTTTCTAGTGCAAAGAACTCATGGAAGTTCTATTTGTGAAATTGGTTTTGGGTTTTAGGTTGGAATAGGCTTGGATTGAGGAGATTTCATCTCAAAGATCAAGTTAAACAAAAGGGTTTTTACTAATTACTCTCCAAACCAAGCAAGTATACTCATCTCTTGTGATGTAAGATGCTATTGGACTTGTTTGAACTTAAGTAATTCAAATTTAGAACTTTCGATTCAAAAATTTTATGAAGTTCTAGGAGCAGTTCGGTCAACTGACAGGCTGATCGACAGCTGACCGACCCTTCTGGGTTTAGTCTCGCAGGAAAAAACACAGCTTCTGGGAAGCTAACCAAACTGGGTTCGGTCAGCCGAAGTCGCAATTCGGTCAACCGATAGGTGACCAAACTGCTAACCGAGCCATCTGAAGCTCTCTGGATTGCGAACCGAGGGGTAACCGAACTAGGTTCGGTTAACCGAAAATGTAGGTTCGGTCAACCGACAGGTGACCGAATTCCCTTGAGAGATGTCAGAAATTTTGTCAGAAAAGTGAGCTTCTGGAAAGCTGACCGACAACGTTTGGTTAACAGAACTCATGAATTCGGTTAACTGACAGGTGACAGACGAGGTGACTGAACTTGTGGGAAATTTCAGATTAAGTTCTGATTTTTCTGGATAAAAGCCTGTTAACTAAGGCTAGTGTTAATGGTATTTTTCCAACTTTCATGGGTGTTAGCTAAGGTTACCAGAATGTGTAAATTTCAATTAAAGTGATGTCATTGTATGGTAAAAAAAGAGAGATGGGTCAACAAAAGCTGCTGACATAAAACGAGACAGCATGTAGTCTCGCTATTGATGGACCCGTCTTTTTCTTTCTTGCCTTCCTCCATCCCGGGTCCGCCGGGGTGCGGCGGGGCGAAGAGAAAAAAAGAGCAAGCATCAACATTTTTTTTTTTGTACGGGTATGCCACATTTTCTATTCTACTTAGAATTTGAAATGGTGATCTGGAGATTCACCTTCACAAGTAGAAAGGAAATCAAACTTTTTTCTATCTTTCCATTGCATATATATTTAAAGAAAGAGACAAGATTTTACAATGCCGTGAGAGGCGATTTTGTTTAGTTTGCCGTGAAAGGCAGTTTTGTGCCGTAAAAGGCGATTTTGCCATAGAAGGCGATTTTACAAATCTTATCAATAGTGAAAGACAAGAATTGTGATTTTTTTGTCTCTTTAAAAAAATACAAAATACAATAGAAAGGGAGGAAAGGGGGATCTGACTTCTCAAGCGATTGTGGGGACTCGTTCAGATCGACGGTCGCGAGTCATGTATGGACTCCGCCATCGTCCTTCAGATGAGAACACTTGATGCTTTAGTTTACTTGGCTTGGCTTGGACCCCAGACTTTTAGAGGACAAAGACCAAGGGAAGGTCCTATATCCAATAAAAAAAGGGGTAGACGGGCTGAAAAGCCGCATCTAAGCCATGTTAGATAGAAGAAGAGGGTGAAACCTTAGGGGGGGTGGCCCCCCAAGGGACTTTGATCACCTTGTAAAATCTTGCAGCAGGGTTTCTTCGAGGCAGGAGAGCTTCTTTGTGCAGAGAATTCTTCAGGATAGTTTTTAGTCAATTTTTCAGGACCCCTTACCTTTGGAATGACCGCCTATTTATAGGCTTTTGGTGGCCATTAGGAGGGTCTTATGGGCATTAATGGTATTAATGCTTCATGATGGGAGGAGTTACAAGATTTAATTTCAGAATTTTGTAACTCCTTTTTCTTGGATTTTGATTGGCCGATGGAGAATAATGGGCATTTAATCTCCATGATGATGGGAGTTTCATGGTTAATTACCATGATTAATCTCCATAATGATAGGAGTTACATGGTTAATTGTTATGATTAATTGGACTTGTAACTCCCATTTGCTTGCTTCTGATTGGGTCGTTCAAAATAATGAGTTAATGACCCTAATAAGTTGTCATAAAAAGGTCAATTAACAGTACTAATTGGTCGCCGAGTCGCTTGAAAAGTCGCGGGCCGCGCCGCGTCTTTTGGAATTCTTCTTGCGATGATCATCGATGGATCCGCACGTTGTTTGATGTCGGATGACGATGCAAATTCAAACATTGGTTGACACCAATGGGCCGGCAACATCTGTCCAGTCAATTTCTCGATCGGTCGGGCAGAAAGTGTACTTTCTTGGTCGGCCGGTTGGCGGTTTTGGAGTGTCCAATGATAATCGAACGATTTCGACGTCGGATCCGTGATGTTGATGAAGATCGACGGATATCATGCTCCAACAATCAGAATTTGAGAAAATCACAGGGGCCAAACGTCACGAAACGCGAGAAGGACGGAAAAAGTGGGTTTCCGGGGAAAATCCGGCGACCCAGATCCCTATGGTCGCCGGCGACCATGCACCCATGGTCGCCGGCGACCTTGGGGTTTTTGCCCATTTTTCGGTCGTCATCCAGTCGGCGTTTCTTGGGCGTTTCTCGAGCTTTTTCGCTTCTGTTTTCTCCTGTATTTTTTTTTTGATATTTCTCCTCATTTATTGGATTGATTCCACTGAAGAAAACCTATCGAGAAGTCGTGCAAATCAGAGCACAAAGTTTCCTATTTTTGGAAAAGCCGAAGATTCCGTAGCCGATTTTCTGCCAAGAGTTGAAACTAGGTCAAACGATGTCGAAATGGCCTGAAATTTGAGGTGAAGCTTCTTGGGCATTAGATAGGACCAACCATGGGCTTTTATTTGAGTTCTGAAGCCGTTTAGCATCCCATCGATGCTTGACTTGATTTCACCGTGCGGAAGATGTCGAGTTTTGATGTACGCTCATTCGATGTCCGATTGACCTGAAATTTGACAGGGAGTCTATTGGAGTCATTTTGAGATGATCCATTAGCTCCGATTTGGATGCCATGGTCCCGGGGAGTTTCGCCGCCGGTAGGCTTGCTTTTGCTTCGGAGCGTCAAAACCGGGTCAAACGTTGTCGGAATGACCTGAGATTTGACGTGCAGCCTTTTGGAAGCATGTAGAAGCTACTCATGTGTTTTGTTTGATGAGTGGCGGCATCGGAGGTTCTCTCCACCAGGAGACTTGATTTCGCCGTTCGAGAGTTGATGGAGGGTCAAACGGTGTCCGTTTGACTTGAAATTCGACGTGGAACCTTTTGGAGGTATTCTGAGACCATCCATAGGCTCTGATCGAAGATTTAATGTATTTGACACTGTCGCCGCTGGAAGCTCCCGCTCAGCTGTTGGAGGATTGAAGTTAGGCCAAATGGTGTCGAAATGTCCCGAAACTTCATGTGTACCTCTCTTTTGGCTATTTTGAAGGATCTTGCAGTTTTTGTTTGATTTTGACAAGATCTGATGCTTGAAGCATCTTTGTCTATTTGTAGTAGGATGCGGCTCCGTGAAGCTTTTGATGTTGAGGAGGCAAAGTGACATTTTTGGTGTCAACAAATGCCCCCTCGAGGTACAGCGACAAATTGGATAGCTTCTGCAGTCGATGTGCCTCGAAGAAAATTTTGAAGGAGAACTTAAGATTTGACCAAGAGTCTTTGTGCATTTTTCTTGATAAAGTAGCCTTTTGAGTTTCCAAGGGGATTTTATGGCAGTGAGAGAGATCACGTACCATCTCAATGCAAAATTTTGAAAATGACATTTGGATTGGGTTTTTGGGTTTTGGATTTTCTTTTTGACCTTGTGAACTTAAAGGCTTTGTGTGGCGCATCAGGCGGTCAAGAAGGTTTTTGGTTGTTGACCTTGTGACCTAACAAGCTGTATGTGGCAAGTTAGGGGGTCGGGTTTTATATTTTGATTTTTGGTCTTGTGACCTAACAAGCTGTATGTGGCAAGTTAGGGGACCGGGATTTGGTTTTTGGTTTTGGTCTTGTGACCCAACAAGCTATATGTGGCGAGTTAGGGGACCATGGTTTGGATTTTGGTCACTCTTTGGGACAATTTTGGGTCCATTGGAGTGGTTTGGGTTTTTGTGGAATGTCAATTTCAAGGTTTTGACTTAATTTGGTTCATGAGGTGGGATGGTTTGGATTTTTGGAAACTCATGAGGCTTGGATTTTTTTTGTACGGTCCAATCAACTCAAAGGAGGCATGGAACCATTTTTGTATGCTCTTGGTAAGAAGAATTTTGACTAAAAGCCACTTTTAGTGCCTAGGCGGTCAAACCTGGCTCATGTGGGCTAGCCCATGGGACCTTAAGCTTTAAAGATGGCTAAGATCTCATGTGGTGTCTTTTTTGTAAAGAATATCTAAAAATATCTCTTTTTGGTAGAGAATATCTAAAAATATTCTTACTTGGAGAGAATCTCTCAAGTTTCCTTGATTTTGGGAGAGATTTTCTCAAAGTATCTTTCTTTGGGAGAAAGTTTCTCATAATCCCTCTCTTTTTGGAGAGAATTTCTCAAAATATCTCCTCTTTGGGAAAGAATATCCCATGATTCCTTTCTTTTAGACAGTTTGCTAATTTGTAGCACTTACATCCTTCCTTTTCTCATCCTTTCCTCTTTTGGTTTGCTCTCTTCTATAAAAGCAAGAGGAGGTTGGATCTCTTGCTCCTATTGCCTTTTTTTTGCAAAAGTCTTCAAGAGTGCTCCAAGATTAAGAATTCTTCTTCTTCTTCAAGGATCTTCAAGCTTTTTCTTCTTCTTTTCCATCAATGGCTTCAAGTAAGTTTCTTCTTTTTCCTTAAGAAACCCCATGTAGGAATAGAAAAAGGTTTTCTTTCTTTTCTTTTCTTTTCTTTTTCTTTCTCTCTCTTTTTTTCTCTTTTTCACGTGCATTCTTTTTTTTCTTTTTCTTTTTTTTTTCACACGTTTTTTATTTCTTTCTTTCTTTTTTCTTTTCCATGTGTTTTCTTTTTCTTCTCACACATTTTTGTTTCTTTCTTTCTTTCTTTTTTCTTTTTCTTACACGATTTTTTCTCTGTTTTTTTTTTTTTTTACCGTGTTTTGTTTGTTTTTTTTTTCGTTTTTTTTTCTTCTCTATTTTTTTTTTCTTTTTGTGTGTGGCCGTAGGACAAGACCGTACGGTCATGGCCGTACGACCACATGGCATGTGGGCTTTTTTTTTTCTCTCTTTTTTTTTGTTGTTTGAAAAAAAAAAAACTTTCTTCCTCTTTTCTCTCCCTTTTTTCGGATTTTGAGACGCACATGCATGACAACTTTCCTTCTATGCATTTTTTTTCTTTTAGAGAATGGAATTGGAAGGATGATAGTGCACACCTGGAAATCTTTTCGCAGGTCTTGGGATTTAGAGCTCGCAGCAATGTTGAGCCCTTTCTTAGTCTTGCGGGGATTTTTAAGGAGCTTTGCAAGTTTTGGATTCTAGAGCTCGCAGCAATGTTGAGCCCTTTTCCAATCTTGCGGATATTTAGAAACTTTGGTTTGATCTCGCAGCAATGTTTAAGTTCAAGCCTTCTTCGAAAATTTTCCATTGATTATGAGCTTGCAGCGATGTTGAGCCCATCTTCAAGCTCCTATTTCTTTCGGGGTGTTTTCCTTTTCTTCGGAATTGCCCCGGAACCATGCCAAAATTTCGCTAGAATTTTTTAGCAAAATTCTGTCATTTGATGATTGATTTTTCTCTCTTTCCATCCTTTACAGGTAGTTCGTCCAGAACGAACAAGGGTAAGGAGCCCGTCACTGATGTGCCTCGTCGTTCTACTAGATCCTCTAATGTGGTCGTACAGCAGGCCTGGGAAGAGGTACAGTATGTTGAAAGGAACTTGGAAGAGTGTGACTCGCTCAACCGAGATGAGATGAGGCAACATTTGATTGCCCTTAAGGGTGAGGAGTTTTATAAGATTATGGTAAGCAACCGTCCCTGGGTCACGGACGATCAGAGCATTATGCCCAAGCCTACCTTCTTCTTTGGTGATGCCGTCCCCGACGATTCAACATACCAAAGGAGATGTTTTCAGTTCTCTTTCACAGTTGATGGTGAGAAGAGAACTGTTTCTGCCCGGTCGACCTTCGATCGGACTATCTCGATCATGAGCCTTTCCTCCACATGCTTGAAGAGGGAAGATCCTCCAAGCTGGGTGAAGAGGACAAGCGTGATCAAGACCGGGGTTTTTGTTGGCGGCCCTTCTGGTTTTACAAAGTAGTCGCCTGTTAGCATGGACATTTTGATGCCGGCCAGTGGCTACCAAGGTTCGGATCATCCTTCGGTCGATTTGAGACTGGTGGGCCTTGGCATTTTCAAGGGCGATGGCAGCAATTGGGTGAAGCCTTTTCAACTTCGCGGCCGTTTCAGTGCTGACTCGAGCTGGGAGTCATGGATTGATCACATCCTGCAGGTTGGCAGTGCCGTTCTGAAGGAGGCCGAGATTTTTGACGCGGTTCGCGCTTTTCTGCAAACCGTGGTTTTCTCTAATGAGGCCTTCATGGCCATGCTGGAGTCGTTCCTTCCACAAACCAACACCTTCGTTGTCACGAACGGTGAGATTAGTTTTTCTTTAAAGGAACTGAGTGCCATCACCGAGCTGCCTATCCTCGACAATCTCTATGAGGAGTTTATGCCTATTGACAGCGTCCTTGAGGAGCAGTCTGAGGAGTTCAGGCTTTTGTACTTTCAGCTTGTCGCCTTCTATGATTTTTTTAAGGAGAAGGAGGGCTCGAAAGTCCGGTGTAGCAGTTAGAGGAGTGGTACCTTTTTGTCTTCCAACTTCTTTGACAGCGGGGAGTCTTCTGAGAGTACAACCCAGGAAGCCAGGGCTAAGAACCCGGATTCGAAGAAGATCTCCGCCATGCGAGAAAATTTCAAGGAATTCTTTGCAGACACAGACGCCATTCATTATGACATTTCGCTGCGGAGAGATCTCGCTGTTTACCTCACTTATTGGCTGAGTGAGGCTGTTTTTCCTGGAGGAGATGGAACGCACATCAGGCCGCACTGTATTTTTTCGGCTTGTCAGATGGCGTTTGGAGAGCGGCTTGCTTTGGTGCCTGCTCTTTACAACTATTTGTGCACCGAACTGCAGGCTGCTGCTTTTCTGGTTCGGCTTGGGCTTCCCATGAATAGGGTATTTTCTGCCCACATTTCCTATTCGTGGTATGTATACCACTGTCCTAGTTTCCACCGATTGGGTGCTGCTCAGGACGATGACCCTTTCATGATTCGGTTGGCTAGAGGGAAGCCTGTTTCCGAATCTCTTTTATCTACCCGCTTGAGGATCCGACGATTCTGGGACGTCGAGATGGGGCAGTCTTTAGTGACACTTTCTCCAGGTTTGAGGAAGAAGGCTTTTGATTTTGGTGTCTCCCGTGATTCGACCAGGGCAGGGTTGGGGAGACACTATTCTTTGACAAACGCAGAGAGGAGTTGGCTATTTAACATACATGTCGGCACGATGGTGTACCGCAGACATCTTTTCGTCGACATCCAGCCGTATGTTCCTTCGCGTTTTACCATGCAGTTGGGCTTCTCTCAAGGAGTTGTTGGAGCGCCTTCGAGCAAGGTGAAGCGTTTTGGAGGTCTGCAGGACGGGAGGAATGCATGGGCTTTCTATAGCGGAAGACACTACCGCCACGATTCCTTATCCTGAGTTGCCTACTTTCCGAACTGCTGGCTTCACAAAATGGTTTGTGGAGAGCTTTTCAGCATACCGGGGGCTTTCCCAGAAAGAGCTTGATGTAAAGCAGTCTTCCGGGAATGGCATTGGGAAGTTAGATGGCGTCCACCGAGAAGAAGTTCTGGCTTTCCTTTCTGGAGAAAAAGCACAGAACAGGTTTCCTCGAGGACCAGGACGTCATCAGATCGGGAGCTGCACAAGAAGTACCTGGTGAGGTCTTGGAACAGCTTGCCGAGGAGGAGGCTGAGGTCACTGCTTGGATACAAGCAGAGCGAGGAAAGGCTTCTATGGAGTCTATTGGCAGGAGCAGACCATCCAGTGAGGACTCTGGCGAGAGGCCCGATTTCGATGGTGGGGAGGGTGCTTCCAGCAGTTCGTCCCATAGGAGCAAGAGGAGAAGAGGACAGTGCCGAAGTCAGAGGCGGCACGAAAGCTCTCCTGATCTGGAAATTCCTTCCACCATTGTTGAGGAGGCATCAGGGGACGATGATGAGCCTCCGGAAAAGAGGAGCCGAGAGGAAGAGACCATTGATGATGGTATGCTTTTCCCTTTTCTCTTTCCGTTTCTTTTCTTTCATGAGAGCTTTTGTTTTGATCTTCTGCTTTCTTTCTTTTGGTAGAAGATGATGGTTTGATGATGCCTGAGGTTCCGGCCGATGAAGTGGTGACGGATCCTATCGTGGCATCTGAGGAAGAACCCAGAGATTCTGAAGTAGATCCAGAATCTCCTCCTGGTATGACTTCTTTTCTTTTTCTTTTTTTTTTCTTTTTCTTTACCGCCATTTGCTGACATATATTTTTTGTTTCTTGCCAGCTGACTTGCCAGAAGATTCCGACGACTTTGAGCCATCCATGGACACAACTTTTGACAATGCTTCGGATAAGCTCATGGAAGCAGAAAGTATTCCACCAGTTGTCGAAGAAGGTACTTTGTAGTGATAATCTTGATATTTTGATTTTTTGATAAGATCATATTCATACCTTTTTCATCTTTCATTGGCAGGCTGTGAGGTGATAGAAGAAGTTCCTCTATCTTTTTCAAAACCAGAGCAGGGGGTACCTGTGACCGATCCAGGAGTAGGGGCTTCTTCCACCAGTTTTGATGAGGTAGAGGCGAGTCCGCCTACTGATATTCCTTCCCCAGTGGCTCCGGTTGGAAAGAGCTTCTTGATTACTCTTCCAACGGTGCCTGACACGGGTAGTAGACCAACGGAGCATGGCGAGTCTTCATCTGAGCCATCCCGTCAGTTTGTGAGGAAGGTGTTGAAGAGAGTCTTGAGCTCATGGGTCGAGACTCTTTCTTCTGGCCATTTGGAGGCTGGTTTTGGCATGGTGAAGCATGTGCAGGACATTCTTGCTGATAACGAAGAAGTCGGTCTGGACATTACAGATGCCAAGGCTTTTGTTGATGAAGTCATCGCTCTAAGTAACAAGTGGACTGAGACCAAGAGCTTTCCAAATGATGACTTCTTCAACGAGATGTTTTTAAAGCCTTCCAGTGAGGTCAAATCTGAACTGAATGAGATCTCGAGGACTCTGAAGCAGCTCGTTCGGGAGAGGAACGTCACCGAGTTTGCTATTATTGAGCTGACACAGGACCAGCACCGTCTTGATAAGGAGGTCATCGAAGCCAGACAGCACCTTGAGCTATTGGAAGAACAAGCCACTGCCAAGTGGACTGCCACTTTGAAAGCTCGCGATAGAGAGAGGACTCTCATTCGCTAAGTTGAGGAGGTCGAAAGCAATCTCTGGAGGAAGACTCAAGAATATGAACAATGGCAGATTCTCTGGGAAGAGCTTTCTCGTGCTGAAGATGGATCGCGACGGCCTACTGCTTTTTATCGGAAGATTTTGAAAAAACGCGGCCTGGAAGCTTTAGAGGCTAGGGCCAAGAGTTTGCTTGAGGAGTTAAGCCTTTGGCTAAAGACCATGTCGGACTAGCCTCTTAATTTGTAACAAACTTTTTCTTCTTTTCTTTTGGTACCTCCATGTATAAACATTTTTGGCACTCTTTTTTTTTTATCCCCTTATTTCACTTAAATTCACTTTTGATGAAAACATAAGCAAAAATTGATTGGGAATGGTTTGTTTGAAAATTTGATCAAAAGGTTGTCATTTTGTGAAAATCTTATGTCAAAAGTTTGTTCTGGGCATGAAAGCCAGATTTTGTGGCAAAAAGCCTGGTTTTTTGCATGAGAGCCGATTTTTGTGGCGTGAAAGCCAAAATTTTGTTTGTGGCATGGAAGCCAGTTTTTGTGGCATAGGAGCCGGTTTTTTGATGGCTTGAAAGCCGAATTTTAGATGGCGTGAAAGCCTGATTTTTGAGATGGCATGAAAGCCAAATTTTGGTGGCATGAGAGCCAAATTTTGTTTGTGGCATGGAAGCCGGTTTTTGGCATGAGAGCCGATTTTTGTGGCGTGAAAGCCTGATTTTTGAGATGGCATGAAAGCCGAATTTTGGTTGTGGCATGGAAGCCCGTTTTTGTTTGTTTGGGGTGAAAGCCATATTTTGTGGCATAGAAGTCGAGTTTTTTGAAAACCAAGTTTTGTTTTGTTGGCATGGAAGCCAGATTTTTTATTTTTGGCATGAAAGCCAAGTTTTTGTTTGTTTGGCGTGAAGGCCAGATTTTGTGGCATAGAAGCCAAGTTTTTTTAAAACCAAGTTTTGTTTTGTTGGCATGGAAGCCAGATTTTTTATTTTTGGCATGAAAGCCAGGTTTTTGTTTTGTTGGCGTGGAAGCCAGATTTTTGGTTTTTGGCATGAAAGCCAGGTTTTCGGCATGAAAGCCGGGTTGTTTGGTTTTCAAAATGCAAGTATCGACTAAGAGTCTCCTCCCTGCTGAATGGTATTGCAAGTATCGATGGGATGTCGCTTCCTTGCTTATTCGGTTGCGAGTATCGATAGAATATCGCTTCCTCGCGGATTTGGGTGCAAGTATCGACTGAATGTCGCTTCCTTGCTTTTTTTCTCAAAAATTTGGTTTTGTGGGTATCGATGGAATGTCGCCTCCCAACGATTTTTGAATTTTGGGTTTTTTCAAACCTTTGTTTTTGTTTTGAGATTTGGGTTGTGGATATCAACTGAAGCGTTGTGTCTCCATGATTTTTTTTGAAATTTTACAAGTATCGACGAGGTGTCGCTTTCTTGCGATTTTGAGGTTTTGGAAGTATCGAATGGGGTTCGCATCCTTTCGATTTTTGGGTTTTGTGTGAGTATTGTTAGTGTCACATTCCTGTGTGCACTATTTTTGGTTTGTCAATTCCGTGTCATTGTGTCTCGAAGACCTTACATCTCGAAGAGGTCCAAGGATGATCTACTTCAAGGATCTGTTCAAGCTTTTGGAAGACCTGGATGTGTCAAAGAAGACTCCACTGTGTGCAAATTATCTCAGGTATTTTGGACCCAAAACCATTACCTACCTGGACCCTAGGAACCTTGCTTACCTTAGCCTATATTAAGTGTTTCATTTAATGTTATCTTCATTATGTTCTGTCCAAAAATAGGGGCTTCGATGACCTTTCGGTCACCTGGCGGCTAGCCTCTTTGCAAAAAGCGGCTAACCGCTAGGTAACCGAAATATCACGGTTACATTTCCAGAATGCTGTTTTCTGTCAGAAATGATTCGGCCACCTTGCGGTCAGCATTCGGCTAACCGCAGTATGGACTGGCGGCTAACCGCCAGGTAACCGAAATATCACGGTTACTTTTCTAGAATGCTGTTCTCTGTCAAAAAGTGATTCGGCCACCTTGGGGTCAGCATTCGGCTAACTGCAGTGAGGACTGGCGGCTAACCGCCAGGTAACCGAGGTTCACGGTTACATTTCCAGAATACAAACTTCTCAACTGTTGTGGAAGTTCAGTCGGTTCGCGGTTACCTTTCGGCTAACCGCCATATGGGCTGGCGGCTAACCTCCATGTTATTGAAATCCCACGGTTAGCTTTCCAGAACGCTACAGGTGTTTGAGGTACAGATTCGGTCACCATGCGGTCACCTCACGGCTAGCCGCTATGACTACCATCGGCTAACCGTGAGCTGACCGAATTAGAAAAACTAGCCGTTACCTCAGAGAAATTGAAATGAGGCTAGCCCAACTACCAAGAGGCTAGCCGCCAAAACTAGTCGTTGGGAACTTCTCTATATATATCTGGAGCTCGTTTTACACTGTACAGAGTACATTTTTTAAGAGCTTACTTTCATACTTCTTCCCATCTTTCCTAAGCCTTTAAACCATGTTCCAAACACACCATTAACCCAATCTAGAAAATGAATGAGAGATGTTAGTCTCTAGAAAAGTGTGTTTGGAAAAAGGATTCTAATTTGTTTTCAAATGATATACATTTAGGAAAATCTAGAACCCAACCTCTTGTCCCTTGATTGAGCACAACATTGGAGCATCATCTTCAATATCAAGGAAGCATTGCAAGAGGCATAAAAGCTTGGAGCTACGGTGACAAGCTTCGAAGAGCATCCTCTAGACTTCATCAAAGGGGTAAGTGGCACCCTCCAGATTTTGTCAAAAGAGGCAAGTGTTCTTCTCCCTCACTTCATTAAATTTAGAGCATTGTAAGAGTGGCTTATTTCTGTGTGATTTAACCACTATAAAAATGGTAAAGGGGAGTAGAACTTTGTGATCGAACCTCGTGAACAAAATTGATGTAGAATCATTACTTGTGTAGTTTTGATTCATCATAGTGGAACCAAGGGACTGTGTGGACCTTGTGAGTGGATGTAGGACATATGGTCCGAACCACTATAATTCTCTGTGCATTTATTTATGTTGTTTGTCTAAGTGTTTTGATCTAGTTTACATGCCTTCTTTACCATTGAACATTGCTAGATAATCACACTTAGTATACATATCACTTGATCTCTTTTAAATCTTGATTAATAGGTTAAAAATGGTATTAAAAGTTTGATAAACCTATTCAACCCCCCCCCCCCCCCCCCCTCTCTAGGTTGAGAACATTGGCCCTAGGTGAACTTTCAATTGGTATCAGAGCGTTGGTTACTCCTTTAGGGTTTCTTGTGCCAATGTCTAATCCAGAAGGTAGTGCTGTAAACAGATCACCACTATTTGATGGTACTAACTATGCCTTTTGGAAAGCCCGAATGTCCGTATTTCTAAAATCTCTTAGTGGAGAAATATGGGATGCTGTTGAGGATGGATGGACTCCTTCTTCCTTCACAGCAGAAGATGGCACTATCAAACCTCTCCCAAAGGACAGATGGACAGCTAATCAAAAAGCTATGAGAGACTATGATGCAAAGGCATTAAATGCCATAACCTGTGCCATGAATGCTGAAGAATACAAAAAGATTATGACATGTAAGACATCTAAGCAAGCTTGGGAGCTTTTGGAAACAAATTATGAAGGAACAACCATTGTTAAAAGAGCCAAGCTCCATATGTTAACTTGTCAATTTGAATCTCTAAGAATGAGAGAAGATGAAATGTTTGATGAGTTTCGAACAAAGCTAATGGTTATCGTCAATGAGATGTGGTCGCTTGGTGAGCAAATCCCTGAAGGCAAAGTTTGTAGCAAAATCCTTAGGTCCCTACCTGATAGATTTCACCCCAAAGTAACTTCTATAGAAGAATACAATGACCCTGAAACTATGAAAGTAGAAGAACTAACGGGTAACATTAGAACCTTTGAGATGAAGATGAACAATGCTTCCAACAAATCCAAAGATAAGAAATCAATAGCCCTAAAGGCCTCTTAACCATCTCCACCTAAAGAAGAATCAGGGAATGAGAATGAAAGTGATGCTGAAGATGTTGCATTGCTTACTAAAAGATTCTTAAGACAATTTAAGAAGAAGACTTCAAAGTTTAATAGGAAAGAGAAAGAGAAACCTTTTGATAAAGGTAAAAACAAAGTCAGCTCCTCCTCCAAGTATCAATCTAGAAATGTGAAATGCTATAACTGTCAAAAGTTTGGACACATATCTACTGAGTGTCCAATGGAAAGGAAAGTGAAGAAAAAGACCCTTGTGGCTACATGGGATGACTCATCTGAAGCCGAAACAGATTCAGATGAATCACACAAAGATGAGACAGGAAATTACACTGTGTTGATGGCCAAAACTGTGTGTGATTCATTACTTGAAATAATGGAAAGTTCTAAAGAAAATGATGTTGAAAGCTTGGAGAGTGAATCTGAATTTGAATATGACAGCTCAGATAATGAAAAAGATGATGAAGATTCACAAGTAACATATGATAGACTCTATGAGGAGAGTTGCAAATTGATTGAAGTCTTAAACAAACAAAAATCCAAAAACAAAATCTTAAAAGACAAAATTGAAACGTTAACTAATTAAAAGAATATCTTAGCAATTGAACTAAATAAAAGTAATTCTAAATTTCGTATTGCTAGTGAAGAATTCAACAAGATTAAAAGTTATGAAAAAGAAGCTGAAACTCTAAGCAAAATAAACGTACTTTTAAGAGATGAAGTCACTCAACTGAAATGGTTCAAAGAAAAGTATGAGTATTCATTTACCCATGGAGAAGAAAATTTTGAAAGACTTTTTAAAATGGGAAAATATCATAGAGACAAAACTGGATTAGGATACAACAAAATAGACAAACATAATCCTAATATCTCTACTGTGTTTGTGAAAGGAGAAACTTCCTCTAGTAGTCAAAAAATTTCTGAAATTACATGTCATTCATGTGGAAGCAAAGGACATGTCAAGTATGATTGCAAAATTGAACAAATTAAAAGACAGACCATTAAGACATATGTCAATTCTCAAACAAGAAAAATTGTTCATAACAATACAATCAAATACTCTGTCACTCAACAATTAAATGAGATGATGAAACAAATTGGTCGTCTAAAGTTACAACTCCACAATCACACAAAACCTGTTAAATCAACTGAAATCTACTCTAAGAAACATTTTCATCAACAAAATCATAACAAAGCTAAATCTCAAGGTTTTGGTAAAACCCCTATCACACAAAGATACATTTGGATTCCTAAGAACAAAGGCTTGTTGGTTCACACAGCCTTTAAAGCAGTTGATCATTCCTTGTGGTACCTAGATAGTGGATGTTCTAGACACATGACTGGGGATAGAGCATATCTATCCACAATAATTGAATATGATGGTGGAACTGTCACCTTTGGTGATGGAAATATTGCTAAAGTAGTTGGTAAGGGTACCTTGAATGTTCCCAACATGCCTGTTATTGAAGATGTTTTATATGTTGATGGTTTGAAACATAACTCGCTAAGCATTTCTCAAATATGTGATAAAGATCATGTTGTTAACTTTAGTAGTCTTGGTTGTGAGATCTCCAAAAATGGAAAGATTATTCTAAGAGGCCTTAGAACCAAAGAAAACTGTTATGTTATCGGTAACCAGAAAGAATCATCTAGTTCAGCCTGTTACATTGCTCATCTTGATGAAGCTCAACTATGGCATCAAAGACTTGGTCATGTAAATTTTAGGGACTTGTCCAAACTGGACAAGTATGTAAAGGGTCTTCCTAAAATCAGCAGGAAATCAAAAACAATCTGCTGAGAATGTCAAAAAGGTAAACAAATTAGAAATTCTCCCAAAAAATTCACGTCTCTAAAAACCTCTAGACCCTTAGAACTTCTCCATATGGACTTGGTTGGTCCAACTAAGAAAGAAAGTAGGGATGGCAGAAAATACTTCCTGGTTATTGTAGATGATTACTCTAGATTCACTTGGGTTGCGTTTCTAAGAGAAAAATCTGATGCATGTGTTGAATTTAAAAAGATTGTAAAAGGAATCCAAGTTGAAAAAGGAAGAGCAATTTCTCGGATAAGAAGTGATCATGGTGGTGAATTTGAAAATATTAAGTTTGAAAAATTTTGTGAGAAATATGGAATTCACCATGAATTTTCTGCCCCTAAAACTCCTCAACAAAATGGTATTGCTGAGAGAAAGAATCGTGTCTTACAAGAGATGGCCACCGTTATGCTTCATGGAAAGAATGTTCCTAGAGATCTATGGGCTGAAGCAATTAGCACAGCGTGTCACATTATAAACAGGGTATACTTGAGAACTGGCTTGGATAAAACTGCTTATGAGTTATGGCATGATAAAAGGCCCAACATTAGCTATTTTAAAATTTTTGGTAGCAAATGCTATATACTTAAGGATAGAGAACACTTGAGCAAATTTGATTCAACAAGTGATGAAGGCATTTTCATTGGCTATTCTATAAACAGTCGTGCATATAGAGTGCTGAATAAAAACACTGGAGTCATACAAGAATCTATAAATGTTGTCATTGATGACAAACAAAATGATTTCAGATTTCAAGAAAACTCTGATTTTGATGAGATAGATGTCCAAACTGAAAAACTAAACAAGGCTCCAATCTCTAGTGATTTGGTGAATGTGAAACATCACCCTATGGACCAAATTCTGGGAGATCCTTTGGTTGGTGTCAAGACTAGAAGACAATTAGAAAATATTGTTAGCTATCTTTGCTTTACTTCTACTCTTGAACCTAAAAATGTGGATAAAGCTTTTACTGATGATAACTGGATAAATGCAATGCAAGAAGAGCTAAACCAGTTTGCTAGAAGTGAAGTGTGGGATCTAGTGCCTGGGCCAAATGACAAAAATGTTATAGGTTCTAAATGGATTTACAAAAATAAACTTGATGAAAATGGTACCATTGTTAGAAACAAGGCCAGGCTGGTTGCCCAAGGATATTATCAAATTGAATGAATAGATTTTGAAGAAACCTTTGCTCCTGTTGCTAGACTTGAGTCCATTAGAATCTTACTTGCCATTGCTTACTCTTTAAAATTTAAATTATACCAAATGGATGTCAAAAGTGCCTTTCTAAATGGTCTTTTGGAAGAAGAAGTTTATGTGGAGCAACCTAAAGGATTTGTAGACACAAAGAAGCATAATCATGTGTATCATCTCAAAAAGGCCCTCTATGGTCTCAAACAAGCCCCTAGAGCTTGGTATGAAAGGCTTACACAATTTTTAATTAATCAAAATTTTGAAAGGGGAAGTGTGGATAAAACTCTCTTTATTCAAAAAGCCAATGATTCTATTTTGATTGCTCAAATTTATGTTGATGATATTGTGTTTAGATCTACTTGCAATAACTTCACAGAAGAGTTTGCTAATCTAATGAAATCTAAATTTGAAATGAGCATGGTTGGTGAACTTAATTTCTTTTTAGGATTACAAGTTAAACAATTGACTGATGGAATGTTTATTTCCCAAACCAAATATGCAAAAGAATTGATCAAAAGATTTGGTTTAGATTCAGCCAAACACATGAACACTCCCATGAGCACAACTCTGAAATTGTCTAGAGAATCGAGTGATAAGAGTGTTGATCCCAGTCTGTATAGGAGCATGATAGGCAGCCTATTGTATCTTACAACTAGTAGACCCGATATTGCTTTCAGTGTGGGAGCTTGTGCCAGATTTCAATCTGATCCCAAAGAAATCCATTTGAAAGCAGTTAAAAGAATCATTAGATATGTTTCAGGAACTTCAGGATATGGTTTATGGTATCCATATGATTCATCTACTTGTATTGCCGGATACTCAGACGCCGATTGGGCTGGAAATGTAGATGATAGAAAATCTACTAGTGGTGGATGTTTTTATCTAAGAAACTGTTTAGTTGCTTGGCACAGCAAGAAACAATCATCCATCTCTTTATCTACAGCTGAAGCAGAATATATAGCAGCTGGTAGTGGATGTACTCAAATGCTTTAGATGAAACAAATGCTCACAGACTATGGTATTGAACAATGTAGCATGAACTTGTATTGTGATAACACTAGTGCTATCAATATCTCCAAAAATCCTGTTCAACACTCTAGAACTAAGCATATTGACATTAGACATCTTTTCATTAGAGAATTGGTTGAAGAAGGAGTCATAGTATTGGAGCATATATCTACAGAAAAACAACTAGCAGACATTTTAACAAAACCCTTGGATGTTTCAAAATTTGAAAATATGAGAAAATCCCTTGGTGTTTGTGCTATTCGATAAAATTAAAATAAAAAAAAGGGGGAATTTCGGCTAGCCGTGGACCCTCTCGGCGGCTAACCGCCGTGGCGGGCCCGTGTTTTTAAAAACTAGGTTTTTGTCTCATTTCGTTGTTTCTTCTTCTCTCATCTGTTTCGTCTCCACCGTAGCTGTGTATGGAGTTCGGTTTCTCTCCACAAGGTCCTTTCTTCTTATTCCCCTCTTTCTTTTATTTTGCATTTTCTTGTTTTCCTTGTTATTGTGCATTTGCTGTTCTTGTTTCCTTATTCTCTTGCACATATTCTCCTTCTCTTGTGTGTGCAGTTTTCACTTCTGTGGGCACTCCAACTGTTCGCATCAATGCCTCCTAGAATGAAATCGGCTGTAAATCGTCCCTCTAAAAGAGGACGCTCTATTGGAGGCTCCTCGTCTCGTCAAGAAAGACCTCCTCCATCACCCCCATCTTCACCTTCACATTCATCCTTTAGTTCCCCTTCCTCTTCTCTTCCTCCTCCATCTATGCCTATGAGTCTCAAACCAAATGCTCAAATGCTAAACGACATGAAAAAAAAAGGTTGATTATGGTTGAGCGTCGCACCCTCCGCGCAGTTATTGAAGGTCATGAAACGGCCATTATTCTTGCTCAAATCAATTGGAGTAACATTCTGGATTGGGGGGACAAGGCTTATCTTTCTCTTGTTTACAGCATGTATGCATCTATTACTGATGTTGTTTCAACTATTGACTCTTGCTCTTTCAATGTAGCATTTAGAAATCAAGTAGTCACAATTGACCCCGATCGTATTTCCTCTATTATGAACATACCTGTTAGTGAAAATGGCCTAACTATGGTTGCCGACACACTCACTGATGCTGAAAAGGCTGAAGCTACCCTCCGTATCTGCGGATTTAATGCTGAGTGGAATCGTAAAAAGAATTTTCTTCCTCTAGGTGCTTTGATTCCCAAGTATAGACTACTACACAATCTGTTCACATTTAATGTCTATCCTCGTAAAGGCAATAGGACCGAATTAACTTCTTATATGGTTGGTCAATATCCTTCATAAAGTCATTACCGGTGTCCCCATATGTCTTCCTTCGCTGATTTGTCGTACCATCGTACGGTTTCACCTCTCAAATGCTACAAAGACTGCTGCCCCATTTGGGTTTCTTATGACTCAGCTCGCTCGTTCTTATGGTGTTCCTCAGCCAACTGATACTCCTCTATACCATGCTCCTTTTGGTAGAGCAAACCTTATTCAGATGAATCTTCTTCCTAATGCCGAAGCTGGGCCAGTTCCGCCTCTTGCAGATGATCAAGCTCCACAGCAGCCAGCTCCATCAGTGCCTCCTATGCAAGTTCGTGGGGCTACTTCTTCTGGTGCATCACGGAGCGTGGGAGATCGTTTGGATGCTATAGAGCAACGGCAGTCCAAGACAGAGAAACTATTGAAAAAGACTCTACGATACTTAGGGTCTTTGTCCAAGGGCTATCGAGGACATGATTTCAACGAAATGCCTCCCTCTCCATCCCCTCCATCTGATTAGTTTTTAGTGGATCTTTTAGCCACATTTCTTTAATTGGTTCTGTTTTTGGTGGTGTTGTGTTGACAAGTGGCTGCCCTTTCCTATGTGTTTAACATACTTATGCTAATTTCTTTTAACTTGGGATGTATGAACCTTCATGTCTGACTTTTATATCATATTCCTGCTATCTACTTTTGTGACTTCCTGATATATTTTTTCTATTGCATTGTTATCTTTCTTATTGCATGGTCCTGCCCTTGTTAATTTGTGACAAAAAGGGGCAGAGAGAATTCCCAGGATTTAGTCTCAAAGAATGCTTCTAACTCACTTGAACATGTTGTTTTTGGCTAATGATTAAGGGGGAGTTGCAATCTCTCCATAGAATGTGTTTCTCCTTGTCCTATGCAGGTAATTCATTCATATTCAAGCACATTCATAGGGGGAGTTATTATTTGAGTTGTAATTATTGCATTTCCTCGTAATGTTCTCATACTCTTGTAATATTGAGTGTTATTGGGTTCATTTATTGTAAAAGTATATAGAATAGGTGTTTTGCCACGAAATTGTCAAAGGGGGAGATTGTTAGTGTCACATTCCTGTGTGCACTATTTTTGGTTTGTCAATTCCGTGTCATTGTGTCCCGAAGACCTTACATCTCGAAGAGGTTCAAGGATGATCTACTTCAAGGATCTGTTCAAGCTTTTGGAAGACCTGGATGTGTCAAAGAAGACTCCACTTGTGTGCAAATCATCTCAGGTATTTTGGACCCAAAACCATTACCTACCTGGACCCTAGGAACCTTGCTTACCTTAGCCTATATTAAGTGTTTCATTTAATGTTATCTTCATTATGTTCTGTCCAGAAATAGGGGGTTCGGTGACCTTTCGGTCACCTGGCGGCTAGCCTCTTTGCAAAAAGCGGCTAACCGCTAGGTAACCGAAATATCACGGTTACATTTCCAGAATGCTGTTTTCTGTCAGAAATGATTCGGCCACCTTGCGGTCAGCATTCGGCTAACCGCAGTATGGACTGGCGGCTAACCGCCAGGTAACCGAAATATCACGGTTACTTTTCTAGAATGCTGTTCTCTGTCAAAAAGTGATTCGGCCACCTTGGGGTCAGCATTCGGCTAACTGCAGTGAGGACTGGCGGCTAACCGCCAGGTAACCGAGGTTCACGGTTACATTTCCAGAATACAAACTTCTCAACTGTTGTGGAAGTTCAGTCGGTTCGCGGTTACCTTTCGGCTAACCGCCATATGGGCTGGCGGCTAACCTCCATGTTATTGAAATCCCACGGTTAGCTTTCCAGAACGCTACAGGTGTTTGAGGTACAGATTCGGTCACCATGCGGTCACCTCACGGCTAGCCGCTATGACTACCATCGGCTAACCGTGAGCTGACCGAATTAGAAAAACTAGCCGTTACCTCAGAGAAATTGAAATGAGGCTAGCCCAACTACCAAGAGGCTAGCCGCCAAAACTAGTCGTTGGGAACTTCTCTATATATATCTGGAGCTCGTTTTACACTGTACAGAGTACATTTTTTAAGAGCTTACTTTCATACTTCTTCCCATCTTTCCTAAGCCTTTAAACCATGTTCCAAACACACCATTAACCCAATCTAGAAAATGAATGAGAGATGTTAGTCTCTAGAAAAGTGTGTTTGGAAAAAGGATTCTAATTTGTTTTCAAATGATATACATTTAGGAAAATCTAGAACCCAACCTCTTGTCCCTTGATTGAGCACAACATTGGAGCATCATCTTCAATATCAAGGAAGCATTGCAAGAGGCATAAAAGCTTGGAGCTACGGTGACAAGCTTCGAAGAGCATCCTCTAGACTTCATCAAAGGGGTAAGTGGCACCCTCCAGATTTTGTCAAAAGAGGCAAGTGTTCTTCTCCCTCACTTCATTAAATTTAGAGCATTGTAAGAGTGGCTTATTTCTGTGTGATTTAACCACTATAAAAATGGTAAAGGGGAGTAGAACTTTGTGATCGAACCTCGTGAACAAAATTGATGTAGAATCATTACTTGTGTAGTTTTGATTCATCATAGTGGAACCAAGGGACTGTGTGGACCTTGTGAGTGGATGTAGGACATATGGTCCGAACCACTATAATTCTCTGTGCATTTATTTATGTTGTTTGTCTAAGTGTTTTGATCTAGTTTACATGCCTTCTTTACCATTGAACATTGCTAGATAATCACACTTAGTATACATATCACTTGATCTCTTTTAAATCTTGATTAATAGGTTAAAAATGGTATTAAAAGTTTGATAAACCTATTCACCCCCCCCCCCCCTCTAGGTTGAGAACATTGGCCCTAGGTGAACTTTCAAGTATCGACTAAACGTCGCTTCCCCACGATTTTTTGAAAAACCATTTTTTTGTTTAAAGACACGAGGGTCATAAATTTTGACTCAAAGCCATTTTTGGTGGTAAAAGTCGGGGTGGACTAGGGTGGAAATTCCTGAGTCCTGATTTTTGTTTCAAACCATGAATTTTGGGTTCAAGGATCGAAAGTTTTGGTCAACTTAGGGAAGAGGCTCCTAAACTTGGATTTTGGGTTTGGCTTTGTATTTTTTTTTTTTTTTTTTAACAATGAAACATTGAAAGTAAGCATTGTTTTGGGTTTTTAGAAAACTCTAAAAGGGATGGGTTTGACAAGCAAGTACCTAAGAATATGCTTTGGCCATGTAGGCATCGCTCTGACCCGATGTAGGAAGTTTTCAAGGGTAGTACCGCTTTAAGAACTTGCCATTAATGGGCAGCATACATCTGTCACCCTCCATATTTAGAAGAGCATATGCACCATTGGAGAAGACTTTGTCGATGACGAAGGGTCCCTCCCATTTTGGTTCGAATTTGCCTTTGGATTTGTGGGCAAAAACCATTGGCCTTTTCACTGCAAGAACCAAGTCACCCTTTTTGTGGGCGCGTTGCCTGACCTTTTTGTCGAAAGATCCTGCCATGCGTGCTTGGTAAAGCTCAACGCTTTGTAGAGCTTCGAGCCATCTTTCATCGAGATTATCTAGTTCTTGGAGTCTCAATTTGACGTTGCTTTCTTGCGTCATTTCATTTTGTAGAGATACTCTTAAAGAAGGAATTTGTACCTCTAGGGGGACAACTGCTTCACATCCATAGACAAAGGAGAATGGTGTGCTATGGGTTGGTCCTCGAACGATAGTCCGGTAGGCCATAAAGCTTCAGGCAGTTTGTCGCTCCAGTCTCTTTTGTGACTAGAGACCATTTTCTTGAGAATTTTGCAGGTCTTGTTGAAGGCTTCTGTTAGTCCATTCGCTGCCGGGTTATACGGAGTTGAAGGGCAACTTTGGATTTTGTATTTGTCGCAGAACCTGTAGAATCTGTGATCCCGGAATTGTGGTCCGTTATCATGGACAAATCTTTTAGGTATGCCGAAGCGACAAATGATGTTGGTTCGTAAAAGTTGAAGGACTGACGAAGTCTTCATTTCACTGAACGCAAATGCTTCTGACCACTTAGAGAAATAATCCGCAGCGGCGAAGATGAAGCGATGACCTTTGCTTGACGGGGGAGAAATAGGACCTATGATGTCCATACCCCAGGCTTCGAAGGGCCATGAGATCGCTATAAGATGTAGCCATTCTGGAGGCATGTGTACATAATCTCCATGAACTTGGCATTGTTGGCAACGTTTAGCAAATTGCATTGTGTCTGCTACCATGGTAGGCCAATAATAACCTAACCTTTTTATCTGATCGTAGAGCTTAGGACCAGCCTGATGGGCTCCACAAAGACCAGCATGAACTTCTTTTAGAGTCTCTTCTGCCTCTTGTTGTGACAAGCAGCGTAAAAGTACTCCATTAAAGGATTTTCTATAAAGCATTTTAGAGGGAATATCCAAATGAAAGTTTGGGGCTCGTCTTTGAATGCTTACCCGCTCTTTTGGGTCTTCAGGTAGGATTCCGAACATAATATAATCGATGAACGGATCCCTCCAGTCGCCAATTGGAGGTTTAAGGATGGAAATCCGACTTCCAACCACTCGGTGGCATTCAACAACTGCTTGGTGTGTGTTGAGAGGAGGGAGAATCCTTCTTTGACACACTGTAATTTGCATGTTTTCCCCTTCTTGGATTGCCATGGATGCAGCAAGTCCAGCCAGGGCATCTGCACGGATGTTTTCACCTTTGCGGATGTGGGTGATTTGACAGATATCAAACTTTTGATGAAGCGATTGCGCCTTGTTGTAGTAAGGCAACAGATCAGGCTTCCTGATTTCATATTTCTGATTCATCTGGTTGACGATCAGTTGAGAATCCCCAAATGCTTCTAGCATGGTGATGCCAGATTCGAGGGCGAGTTCCAATCCTAAGATCAGGGCTTGGTACTCAGCTGCATTGTTTGAACATGGTTCCAGTAGTGAAAATGCGTGAGGAATCATGTATTTATCGGGGCTAACAAAGAGAATGTCAATTCTTGATATCTGCTTTCCTTTTTCATTTGTCCTAGTTGCATCATCAAAGTACATGTTCCAGGATGCATTTGATAAGGAGGTCTCCACGCTGTAGACAGGCTCATCTGGGAGATCATCCCTGAGTGGAGAATCCTTAGGCAGTGGATGCTCTGCGAGAAAATCTGCCAGAGCTTGACCTTTGATTACTTTTTGTGGTACATACCTAATATCAAATTGTGACAGAAGGATGGACCATTTTGCCAGCCGGGCATTGAGAGAACCTGCTTTTGTAACAAGGACCTTTAGGAGATTGATCCTTGAAATCAGGTATACTGTGTTTGACAGCAAATAGTGACGCAGCTTTTGTACGGCGAACATCACTGCCAGGCATTCTTTTTCAACTGGAGAGTAGCAATGCTCTGCACCTACCAACATGCGGCTGAGGTAGTATAGAGCAGCTTCTTTTCCTCCATCATTTTCTTGTTCAAGTAGAGCGCCCAAAGAATAGTCGAGAGCTCTTGTGTACAAGATGAATGGTTTTCCGGTTATGGGAGCAGCCAACATCGGAGGTTTGGTCAGATATGACTTGATGTCTTGAAATGCAGCTTCACATTCTGCATCCTAGACAAAGTCTACACCTTTTTTCATTAGGCGAGAAAATGGACGGCACTTCCCTGATAGGTTGGAAATGAACCGTCGGATGTACGCCAACCTTCCTTGAAGCCCTTTCAGTTCTCTCAGGGTTCTTGGAGATGGCATTTCTAGGATAGCCTTGACTTTGATGGGGTCAAGCTCTATTCCAACTTTCCGAACTATGAGTCCGAGGAACTTACCTGATGAGACACCGAAGAAGCATTTAAGGGGATTCATTCACAGTCCAGAGGAAGACTTCTCGAAGATCTTGGAGATGGTCTTCTTTTCTTTTGCGTTTGATGGCGAGGTCAGCAACGTAACATTTGACCGTCTTGTGTTGCATATCTTGGAATATTTTCATCATAGCCTTCTGATATGTTGCACTGGCATTTTTCAGACCAAATGGCATGACAGTGTAGCAATACATGCCAAATGGGGTCTGAAATGATGTATGCCTTTCATCTTCGGGATGCACCTTTATCTGGTTGAAGCCAGAGAAGCCGTCCATGAAAGTCATTCGCTTAAACCCGCAGGTGTTGTCAATCATTACCTCCGATATGGGGAGCGGAAATTTATCTTTGGGGCAAGCATTATTCAGGTCTCTATAGTCAATACAGACTCTGATTTGCCCATTTTTCTTTGTCACAGGGACAATGTTGACCAACCATTCAGGATGCTGTTCCTCGCGGATAATGCCAACGTTTTTGAGTTTTTGAACTTCTTGTTCAATTTTGTCCATCACATCAGGACGGAATCTTCTTTGGCCTTGTTTTACAGGCTTGACATTTTCTTGCATGTTGAGTTTGTGAACTGCTATTTTGGGATCTAAGCCAGGCATTTCAGCATAAGACCGTACAAAACAATCAATGAACTCACAAAGAAAAGAGACATACTCGGGTAACTCATCATCCTTTATATTCTTGCTTATGAATACAGGACGTGGGTTATCTGGTGTTCTCAAGTCTATCTTTTGAACAGAATCTTCTGTTGGAAGGTTTGAAGGTGGTTCCTTCACAATATTTTCGGAGGCTTCCAGCTCAACAGGACCTTCTGGATTTCCAAGGGCATTTTCAGACCATGGTTCCGCTTCTGTCCATAAATCTTCTTGATCGGTATTCTTCTCAAGACTTGCTATGAGATGATCCCAATCACCTGCTTAAACTGGGTCGAAGTAAGGCACTTCTTTTGGAGACGATGGCTCTTCTGAATCAGAGAATCGTGCGTTTGTGTCATCGGACAATTCCTCTTCATCATCAGAGAAATCATACCAATTTGATGAGCTTCCTGGGTCCTTGTTGAGTAACTCTTCAAAGAGATATCCAGGAAGATCGATGTCTTCATTAACACGAGATGTTAAGGCCTGGTCGGCAAAACGACTTTGCAGCCTTTGTGTCAGCTGTCTCATCGGACTGTCAGGATCATACCCCAACCCGTATGAAGACTTGTCTATGCGACGGTAGAGTTTCCAATCTTCCAGCTGACTTTTGGTCAGGGTGGGTTCCAATGGTATAGGGATACCACGGCCACCTCCCAAACCAATTGGATTTTGAGCGTCATAGCCCATTTTCTTCATGATAGCTTGTGCCATTGGACTATACAAGGATAGTTGAGGCATACCTTCATTTTGGAAAGGCTCAAGCAGGGAGTTTGATGAAGAAGCGTCCGATCTATGGAAGAAGATTGGTTTCTCTTCTGTCGATGTTGCCGGAACGATGAAGGTAGCGGACGTAGGATCTTCTACATCAGCAGGTGCCTCCAATGGAACGAGGGCAGGCTGAACTTCCTGAGTATCAGCTTGGCTTGGCGATGTATCGTCTTCAGTCTCTGAATCCGAATCCGTGTCTTGTATGATAGACATGAAGGAAACAGCAAACTTGCCCCCAGTCTTTTGCTTTGTCTTCTTTGCCTTAGTAGTGATTACCAAGGGTTTGGAAGATTTGAAGGAGACAACAAAGGGAGACGGATTGCTCTCTCTGGATTTGCCGAAAGGTTTGTTTTCTTCCAATGGTTGCTGAGGAGCCTTGCCTTTATCTTTTTGGAGATTGCTGGCGAAGGATATTATTTTCTCCTCCTTTTCTTCTTTTTCATCTCTGTACATCTGAGAGTCTGCAAAATGGACTTCTTTGCCTTTGAAGGGCTTTTTGTTTGCAAACACTCGATGTATCAAGCTGTCGTCACCAACAAACTTGATGCACTGATGTAGAGTTGAAGGGACGACACAGTTCTCGTGTATCCAAGGGCGTCCGAGAAGGATGTTGTAGCATAAAGGGGTTTTTATTGCATACATGGTGACCTCAGAGATAAGATCACCGATTTGCAACATGAACCGGATTTTGCCAATGGGCCTTTGAGCACTCCCATCGTATCCAAAGATGGACTCAGATGTATGGCTTAGTTTGCTGGGTGGGATACCCAGCTCTTCGAGTGCCGTAGTAGAGATGAGGTTAAGTGCAAAACCTGGGTCGATCTGGACTCTGTGTATTGGCATCTCTTTGATGTACCTTGTGAAGTACAAAGGTCGGTTGTGCTTTGTCTTGCCTAACAGGAGGTCTTCCTTATTGAAGGCGATGGTAGCACTTACGGCTTTTTGGACCAAGAGGCATTCAGTGCAAGGTCCCCCAGCTTCTTTCTTTTCTCCCTTTGAGGAGGTTTTTGATTTTTTGACCCTATAGTCCATTTCAATTTGTAGGACTTGTGGGGCATGTTTGTCGAAATCCAGATTCAGCCTTTGCAGTTCTGAAATGAGACTATCACGAGTTTGTGGTGACATTCGTAATAAGTCTAGGGTGTGCAGCCGTGCAGGTATGTGTTTGAAGTGCTCGATCAAGTCATATTTGAAAGCCTCCTTGGGGCCTGCATTTTCATTATTGTTGCCACTTGGGGCATTTACAGCTTGTTTTCCCGAAGGATTTACATAAGAAGAAGAAGAAGGTTGGTTGTAGTTTTTGTGGTAATCCTGGCCAGAGCGGGTACCTTTCCCAACTTCAAAAGCTTCTAGAGGTGGCTCTTCTTTCGGAAGACCCCCTTCGAGCTCAAGAGGCCGATCCTCCCCATTTGCTGAAAATGCCTCTGTAGCAGCATTGCTGTCTTCAGTTATTGTGTAGCATGGAGCATTTTCCGGGAACAAGTCCTGAACAGCTTCCAATAACCTTTCTTCTTTGTCCAGTATTTCATCGGTCCAGACATCTCCAATGAGGTTGGGTACCTGGGACCAATTGACTGGGTTTTCTTTGAAGACTTCGTCAGCCAGAGCTTCTTCATGGTGATCAGTCGGAAGAGGCTTGAATTCTGATGTCACCGTTTCAGGGGACGAAGGCTGAGAAGATGTTATCTCAGTGGAAGTCACCCGAGAATATGTAGCTCCATAAGATATGATACCGGATGCATTTTGAGAGTCCGTGGCCTCAGCAGATGAAGCTTCAGAGGCATTATCATCCTGAACTATCACATTGCAGGCAACTTCGATAGAAGATGCCTCTACAATGGACTATTGGGAATCAGACTCATCCTCCGATGTAAGAGGATCATCAATCCAGCAACTTTCTTCATTTTCTGGAGTCATTGGAGATGTTTGTAGGTTTTCCAGGACTTCCGATTCTGGATTTTGATGAAGCTAGTTGATGCGATCCTGCTCCTGCTCTATGGCGAGACGCTGCAAGATCCTTGCATATTCTTCAAGATCGGGCATAGAAGCTAGATCTTCTTTTTCATCTGCTCTTTGTGGTTCAACCTGATTGGGATTCACTAGAGCATTTGTTTGTGCTGTGTCAACAGCATTTTGGGCAGCCTCTTGGTCTTCATCATCATCAGACCAAGATCCTTGTGGCTGGAAGGGGTTATACCAGATTACTGGCATAAGGTGGGATTCCGAGATTCATTCTTTGTCGGAGAGATATTCTCCGATTTCAAGGGATTCCTCCCACTCATCTGTGTCACTGGCAGTGTCACTGGACTCGTATCCATTCATGGAGAATCCAACTACCAAGTTACAAGAGTATGATGGCCCCTGCGTAGTCTCATCCCTGAGCCGTGGTGGCATGAGTTAGGGTTCTGATTAATTAGGTGTTTTATTTTATTTTATTTTTGATTGGTTAGGATTTATTAAATTAGGGTTTTATTAATTAGGGATTGTTAATTAAGTTTTACTAAGTGGGGTTTTGGTTAATTGGAGTTTTATTTGGGATTGTTAATCAGGCTTTAAGGGTTTGATTAATTAAAGTTTAATTAATTTAAGTCTATGGATTTTAATTGGATGTTCTTACTTAGGTGTTTTGAATTAAGTGTTTTAGATTGGAGTTGATTAAGTTAATTAGTTTACTTAGGCATGAGTGGAATAACCTAGGATCACCTACTAAACATCTACTCTATTTTTTTATTTTCTATTTCTTTTTGTTCTTTTTTTTTTTTTTTTTTTTTTTTGGTTCTCTTCTCTAATTACTAAAGAGTAAGATGAGAAGGGAAGAGTTTTATGATTTTGTGATTTTTTTGGTGTTTTATGCAAAAGTAATGCAACCTAGGCTAAAGGGTGATGATTCAGCAATTCAGAGTTCAGAAGTTCAGCAATAATTCATGTTCATCACAGAGATTCAATAACAAGCTAAATAAAAATGCAAAATATGAAAAAGCGACCGTACGATGAACTGGGGACTTGGGCGCACACACAGTTGCGCCCAAGTGTCTTTTTGTGGGTTGGGATGCACTTGTAATTTTTTATGATACTCCGACACGATTTCTAACACTTTATGACTAAATGCGGGGTCCTAATGTTAATTAATGATGTCAGAACCTTCGGATCTAAGAGTGATGACACGAGAATCCAGATTCAAAGGGAGAATTCCTTTGGCAGAGACTTGGGCGCACCCACAGCGGCGCCCAAGTGCACTGTCTGTTTTTCTCTTATTTTCCGTCACTTTTGGTAATGTATTTGCTTACCTTTTCGATCCTTTTCACGATTTAAAATGTAAATTTACAGATCCGAGGGCTCTAATATCAGCCTATATGAAGAAAGATCCGTATTTGAGAAATAAAATACAAGTAATACGAAGATTCATATTTGAGAAATAAAATGCAAGTAATACGAAAAACGGGGTTGAAACCCAACTCCAGGGACGTGGGCGCCACTCTGTGCTTTTCTGCACTTTTCTCTTCCTTTCCTCTTTAGTAATATTTTTATGTATTCTTGTGAAACCTTTTCTGCGATTTAGAACGCGAAGTTACAGATCCGAGGGCCCTGAGATCAACTTACACGTAGAAGAACTCGAATTTGAGAGATAAAATGCAAGTAATAAGAAAAATGAGATCGAAACCCAACTCCTAGGACTTGGGCACGCACACAGTGGCGTCCAAGTGCTTTTCTGCACTTTTCTCTTCCTTTCCTCTTTAGTAATATTTTTATGTATTCTTGTGATGCCTTTTGTGCGAGTTAGAACGAGAAGTTACAAATCCGAGGGCCCTGAGATCAACTTACACGTAGAAGAACCCGAATTTGAGAGACAAAATGCACGTATGACGGAAAACGGGGTCAAAACCCAACTCTTGGGACTTGGGCGCACACACAGTGGTGCCCAAGTGCTTTTTTGCACTTTTCTCTTTCAAGTTCGGATTATTCTCAATGATGATGATACGGATGCAAGATCTATCCGAATCATGAGTTCGGGATGATGAAAATGATGCAGATCTATTACTTATGATTGATCCTAGGCATGTTCCTAATGATGGATGATTGCTGAAAATTAGATCTACTGCGAAACTACTATTATTAATGCAGATCTACCATGTATGAATGATCCTAAACATATTTCTAAGCATGAATAGCAATGGAATGCAATAAAAGAAAAGAGATCTAGGAATACCGGTGTAGTGAAGTGTTTATCAAGTTCCTAGAACGAAGCTTTCGCAAAGACCCATAGCTCTAGTTGAAGGTATGAAAGCCTCCTCCTCTATTTCCTCTTCTTCTTCTCTAGATCCAAGGCTCTCTCTAATAGTGGCTACCTTCCTTCTTCTTGTCTATTCTCTCTTTTCTCTCCTTTCTTAGGGTTTTGTGTAGCCTCCCTATGAATGAAGTTAAGAGATCCTTAAATAAGGGTTTAGGGCATGCAAGAGGGATTAGGGATGCTGTTTGCATGAATTTCTAGAAGGTTTTCACACTACAAGGTGGATCTAGGGCTTTTCAGGACTTGGTCGCACCTGTGGTGGTGCCCAAGTGGGTCCCATGAGTTGAGCGCATATATAGTGGCACCCATGTCCAACTTTAAAGCCTAATGGGTCTGGGGTTCGGTTTCGGGTTGTTTTTGGGTCTGAACCGAGTCGGAACTGTGAAGAGTAGAATGGGACATACCTAGGTATACACCGAAGTGCATTCTCAACATGACTGGGGACTTGGGCGCACCTGTGTGTGCGCCCAAGTGAAGCTTGGGACATGGGCGCACCTGTAGTGGCGCCCATGTGTGTTTTGAGTGGGGGCCGTTAGGGCAATCTTCCGAGGGCCACATATTTTTATCCGATGGTCAGATTTGGACGTTCTATATATCGTCGGAAAGATCTCGGGACTTAGAATTCATTGGTCCATGTACTCTATTGATTAGAGGTCAGGAAAAGTGAGGGATATCTGGATCAATGATTTTAGTCTCATAACCTATGCCAACCACATCGTACTTAGGCAAACTAAGCGTATCCTCTCTAGGATCAACCCAAGTGAATCCTAAGTGATCCAAAAAGGTTTGAATAGTGATGTTGTCCGCTCCTTGTGTGAGTAGTGGGTTGGACTCAGAGTCTCAACGTGATTCGACTTTTTCTCTCACGAACTTCTAGAGATCGTTGAGCTAAGTCTAGAATTATCAACAAGCATCTTCATCGTCGTCAATTAATCTGAATTATGTCATTAATCATTCAATTATGGGTGAAATGGGGGCACCGTTATATATGATAGGTATTTAAGGCTATCATGGGGGCTAAATGAGGTGTCTACAGTATGCCCCTCTTTGAAGAGCAACACATGGAGTTTTGTGCTCCAAAGAAAGTAGACACACCACTCATGGCTCACGGGATCTTTTGAGCTCACGGGAGTGGCCATCTATGGATGTATGCAATTGCAAACTGTAGACACCTCGTTTTGGCACCCTATGAGGGGCAATTCAGTCTACCGTATTTAATGATATCCTGATTAGGTCCCAACTCAAAAGTCACATGTCATCTCTAGGCCTCTGATCACCCCGGGAATTGGCTCATCGTGATCTACTCGTCAAGAGCTTTCCACCCATATATAGAACTCCAAGATCTGACGAGCGGATTAAAAATAATGACAGCGGGTCCCACACCCCCGGGACGCCCACGTGAAAAATCACCTATCATTTATGGACCTCTAATTTCCCTGAAAATCGGTTCATCATGACCTACTCGCCGAGAGCTTTCCATTGATATGTAGAATGTCGAAATCCGACGAGCGGATTGAAATCTACGAAACCTGAGCCCCAGTAATGATCACCCGACCAATCTCCACCGGACCCCACCTTCTCGACCCAAACCAGTTTCTTTTAAATCCAAACCCACCAGGCCTGGCCCAATGAACTCCAGCCCAAGCTGAACCTGACCCGGTCCAACTCATTAGGCCAAGTCTAGACCTCACTTGACCCAAACACAACCCATTAAACCTGGATCCAAACCCACCAGACACAACGCTAAAACTAACCCATACCAGACCCAAGCCTGATCCAAACCTCCTGACCCGAACTTGACCCGTCCCACGAGGCCCATTAGCTGCATGGGAGAGGACAGTCCATGAGATTTGGACTCTCCCCTCCCCCTTAAACCTCGTCTTTCCCTCTCAATCCCTTAAACCCAGGCCTTATCCCTCTCAATTTCTAACTCCTAGTACTTATCCCTCTCACCCATGCGCATATCTCCTAATCCCACCCATTCCAGATCCCGGATCTCCCATCTCATAGCCATCCTTGAAGAGCCATCGATTCCCCCACTTCATTTTCCAGGCATAACCTATACGCAGCGACCTCCTTCACGCAGCACCCCATCATCATCTCCATCTCACGACGCCCATCTCCCCTCCATCGAGTGCCCATCGCCCTCTTCCTGCACCCTACCACCCATCTCGCCATCATCCTTCAGGCTCCATCTTCTTCCCAGCAGAACACCGATCATTCCCTCTGATCATCTTTCCATCACACGCAGAACCTCTCCACCGTCATCCTCCTCCTAGGCGCCCATCTCTTCATCATCCATCACACCTCTCATCTCCATCTTCACGCAGGCCCACCTCTCCATCTCATCGCCCACCACCCTCTCCATCTCTGCGCCCAATCTCCCGGACGACCATCTCATCTCACAGAATCCATCTCTTGTAACCCATCACTCCATCTCCATCTCTCTCCCCATCATCGTCCTCTTTTCCCTCACCCAACGCATCTTCCTCATCCCAGGCCGTGGGCGTCCTCGTCTCCCTCGCACACACCACCACACATCCGCACGCAGCAGCCGCTGGACGCAAGCAGCAGTACCTTCTTCCTCCTCCTCGCGCCGTCGGACGTCTCCCCCTGCACCAGGTACGCCTTCTTCTCTTCCTCTCCACCACCTGCACCCACTGCACACCGTCCCTCTCTCTCTCTCCCTATCTCTCGCTCACTCTCTCTGTCTCTCCTCTCTCACGCTCTTTCTTCTCTCCTCTGCCCCACTGCACACCACCCTCTTCCACTCTCCCTATCCTCCCTCTTCCCCATCTCTCTGTCTCCCTCTTTCCGTTCTCTCTCCCTCTCTGATCTTCTGCCTCCCCCCCCCCTCTCTCCTTCTTCTTCTCTCTCTCTCTCCGTGCTTTTCCTCTCTCCCGTTCCCTGTTCTCCTCTTTCCCTCTCCTTCCTCTTCTTCCACTCCCCTGCAACACCGCCGCACCCACCTACACCCCTCTCTCTCCCTCACCTCCTTCTTCCCCTCTCTCCCTCTCTTTCCCTTCTTCTTCTCTCCACGTTGCTGTACCTGCATCACTGCCACACCGCCCCTTTTCATTCTTTTCTTCCCTTCTTCTCCATCTTTTTCTTTCTTTGCCTGCACACCCCACACGCACCCACTGCACACCATCCCTCTCTCTCTGCTTCCCTCTTTCTCTCTCCCCATCTCACCTCTCCAGGTCTGTTCTCCCCCACTGCCATCTCCCTCTCCACTCCGCCCTCTTCTTGCACCCTGCAACCCATCTCGCCATCAACCTCCATCTCCATCTTCACACAGAACTCCTCTCTCCCCTCCTCATCTTCCCCTCCATTCCGGATCTCTCGCAGCACCCATCTCCCTCTCTTCTTCATTGTTGCAACAACTCCATCTCCCTACTCAGCATCGTCACAGCACCGCCCTCTACAGACACCTGCACCTGCACCTACACCTGCACCTGCACGCACCCCTCCTCTCTCCCTTTCCTTTCTTTCTTTCTGTCTTTCCCTCTGCGACCCATCTCTCTCCCTCTCCCTGCAACTCTCTCTCTTCCGCCCTGCCCCTCTCTCCCCTCTCGTTCTCTCCTTCTCTCCATTCCCTCTCTCCTTGCCTCTCTACTCTCCGTCACTCTCTCTCCTTCTCTCCATTCCCTCCACCTCTCCGCTCCTCAGCTTCCTCTCCCTCACTCTCTCCCCATCTCTCCACCCCCCGTTCTCTTCTGCACTTCCTCCCTCTCTGCTGATCCCCTCTCCCTCTCCACTCTTTCTCTCTGATCTCCCTCTACCTCTCAGTCCTTCTCTCCCCACCTCAGCTGCACCCTGCTGGCACCACGCCCACCTACACCACGTGCATCACACCTGTGCACATTCACGCACACCCCTCGCTGCACCCACCTGCTTAGCCCATTTATCCAAACTGAACCCATGCATGCCAGGTCCCCTATTTTCTTTTCATGCATTGACTGAATCTCTCTATTTTGTTTATTGTTTCTTTTTATGATATTTCATGCATCTTAATATGCCCATGCATGTTGTAAATTTTCAGTTTTATTGTTTATTTTAAATCTTTCCTAGCTAGCTTCAAGCCCGTCGAGGCCCCAAGTTTAATTTTTTTTATTTATTCATTTCATCATCTGTTTATGCATAAATTATGCCCATGCATTTAATATGCTCATTCATTTAGATTGGCATTTTTCTTTCCTTCTATCATGGCTTGTTTTAATTTGTTCTTGATTCATGCATTAAAACATGCTCATGCATTCAATTATAACTTAGTTGCATTTTTATTTCATATTCTTTTAGGTGCAATTTAGGACTGTATAATTTATTAAAAAAATAAATAAAATAAATAAAACAAAAACAAAACCAAATAATAAAGTGAAAAGTGAAGATTAAAAATAGAGTTTTAATTATCCTTTTAACTAAAAATAATTAGGCTATATAGAATTCTTTTTTTTCTCCTCCCCTCTCACTAGGGTTAGGGAAACCTATTTAGGGAACTCAAGATTATTTAGGATAATTAATTAAATTAAAAATTAGAAATTCATTCTCTTTCTCCTTCCCATTTCATTAGGATAAATCAATTTAGGATTTTAGGCCCTATGAATAAACATAAAAACAAATAAAAATAATAAAAACCCAAAATACCAAAAAACAAAGTAAAAGATATTAAAAAACCAAAATATTAATAAATTGGAGTTAGAAATTAGACAGTAGCCTAGACTGATTAAGTCTAGATCTCCCCCTAGCCAACTTAGACTACCATAATTTCTTAAACTTCAACTGATTAGGCCCCACTCTCTCTCCGGGCCCCACTAAGGGACCGGGAGAGCAGATGTGGGCAGTTAGGACCTTAGGATAGGGTAGAGATCCATTAGGGAAATGGAACAGTTAGATTGAATCTAAGTAGGAACTCCTCTAGTTAGGCCCTTCTAGCCCCAATTATTAAAATCCAAAAAAAAGTATAAAACCAACAAAACCAATCCCAAAAAATTTTCTTCTCTTTTCCTCCACCTCTAGTGCCAAATATTTATCTGAACTCAATGATTAAAGGGAATAGAGGCTGATTCCGAGAACCTGAATTAATGAGAATGACGAAACGAGACGAGGGATTTCACACACCCCAATATCAGTTTATTTACTACCGGCCCATCATCGGCCACCCTCAATCAATCCCGGCCCAACATCGGCCAGTTTTATCTTACTTCCGGCCCATCATCGGCCATGCACTTTTATCACCTGCGTATTGCACACAAACCCACAGAAATCACAACTCGAAGTTTCATCTGCATCATTCTTTTGATTCGAAGAATCGGCCTTTATAGAATTAATAAACAGGTTTATTAACATGTACTATCATAGATTTGTGTATACATTGTTGAACTGTTGTTTTCACAGTGTTATTGATGACATTACAGGCCAAGTTGCCCTTGCCGGTTATCCAGAGATCGCGCCACCTGCGCAGGACACCAATCAGATACCCCTAAGTGGATTGACTGAGTGGGCATAGATCAAAGGGCGGATTTATTAGAACATTTTAGAAGTGTTTTTGAGAAATGTTATATATATATTCATTTTGGAAGTAATTAGATGTCACTTACATTGTATTTGAATATGTAAAATGTGACAAAATAGGGAAAGAACTATGTCCTTCATTGTATATAAGAAACTTTACTTTTGGTAAAGTAAATGATGTAATTGTATTGTTGTCAATGTATGTATATATATTTTCAGCAAAATTGTACATTTGATAGGTATTAATGTTTGTTATCCCTTGTGGATTCCGTATTAACTTTGGTTAATTCAGAGTTTATGGGAGTAAGTATGTGAACGCGACTCGGGGTTTGTCCGTAATAATCTTAACCTCGGGCCCGGGGCGTGACACTCCTTCAACTACATTTTCTCCCATTGTGGCCCCAAATTCACGATTCGAACTATTTATCTTCTTTATTGATCTATTAACCCTAAGACATTTGGTTTTATTTTCTTAAATATTCATAGATTTTGAGAAATTTATGTAATTATCTAAAAATCTTCAAATATAGATCTAAATTTTTGCACTTTTGTGGGAGGGTATTCATGATCCGAACCTTTAACGTGCTCACAATGTTGACAAATTTAGGATGAATCATTATTATCCTAGAAACTTAACCCCAATACTAAACACACATGTGCGTCCACACGTACAAACCCCCCACCACCCCCATCCTTCCCAATCTAGCATCACACAACATGTGACCCCACCACGCCATCTTTTTTTATTCTTTTTGAGGGATGGGTGGGGAAGGGGAAGGGGAAGGGATTGCATTTTAAGGGATGGATCACACATGAATATGATCCATGTGAACAATTGATTAAGGGCCCAAAATTTAATCATGATTTAAAAACCCAAAATTTAATCATGATTTAAAAACCCAAAATGCTTGATCTGAAAAGGGTTAAGACCTCAACAGGTTTCTAGGGCTTGGGCTCCCAAGTGAAAATATCTCCTCATTGCTATCACTCTTTGAACTTCAAAGGCAGATAGCTATGAAAGATAAGGGTGTGATGATTTTCTATATGCAATTAAGTAGGAGTAGGACTCACTCGTTAGTAAAACCTGTCATGACTTATAAGACGAAAGTGACTCTCATAAGAGCTACATATCATGGCGTAGGTATTGTAAATATGTTCCTTGGCAACCACGTGATTGGGTGAGAGTGGCCTCAATCTTCCCTAGCCTTACGTTTGGATTGAGAGAGAGAGAGGTGGGTCCTTTTCTTTTATTAAAAGTAAGTACTTACACACACAGGGGCGGACCGAGGAAAACTTCCTTGGAGGGAGCAACTATGTAAAATATAAAAAAAATCTTGGAGGGGTCATGTATAAAAAACCTCTTAGAATTTACTAAAAAAGGGTTTTACTGAAATTTTGGGGGGCCATGGCCACCCCCAGCCCCCTCATCCTGCCAATGCTCACATAAGTGCTTCACCATTAGCACTACAGTCGAGGATTATTTTCTGAGGACAATTACCGTACGGACTGCCTTAAAACTAACAATTACCCCAGAATAGTTAGAAAGAATGTATTTACCGCAGAACAGTCCAATCCGTAAAATATCGCAAGCTGCGATATCCTAGGGAAGTAGGATATCCTACAATCAAAAGCGGGAAAATTTGAACAGTTAATTTTTTTTATTTTTTTCCTTGACTGTGGGACCACCAAACCACCATCCAAATCGTTGAATAGCTGTATGAGTGTAAGAATTAATATTGCACCAAATTTGAACCGTTAATCTATTACGGTTATCTAAAAATTTGCAAAAACGTCACATTGTTTTGCAAATTATAAGAACAAATTATAAGAATGTGGCTTTTTTGTAAATTTCTAAATAACCGTGATAGATCAACGGTTCAAATTTGGTGCAACATTAGTTCTTATACTTATACAGCTATCCAATGGTTTGGATGGTGGTTTGGTGGTCCCACAGTCAAGGAAAACAATAAAAAAACTAACTATTAAAATTTTCTCGCTTTTGATTGTAGGATATCCTACTTCCCTAGGATATCGTAGCAGCTTGCGATATCCTACGGATCGAACTGTTCTGCGGTAAATATATTTTTTTCAGCTATTCTGGGGTAATTATCAGTTTTAAGGCAGTCCGTACGATAATTATCCCTATTTTATGGTTGTTTTCGCGGAATGAAGGTGCCTCACTAGCTGAGCTACCAGAGAATTGGATTCCAGGTGAAAGCACGCACATGCGAAGATATGTTGATCTCAGCACTTGTCAATTGGGTTTAAATGGATTGGTGACACCCAAAGGAAAGGGAAAGGGACCTCTACTACTCTACCTTGCCACCGTCACTGGGCTTATGAATAGGCATTAAAAACAGACTTAGAGGACCAATCGGACTTCTATAGCTGGTAAGATTAATTGATTCTTTTTCTTTTTCCTATTCCTACATCAAAATTAAGAAATAGCTATATGGTTCAAAAAATCAGTCGATACATATTTATATCTTGATGTTTATCAAATATTCATGATCGTCAAATAGATATTTTGTAAGCTTGTCGGCCAGTGCAACCAATATGATTGATAAGTTAACAAAGATTCACGTCGGCACATCCCATGGTGCCGACTATAAAATGTGTTGACTCCTTGATTCTGACATGATTCTAGTTGAAGCTGCAATTTTATTCCATAAATAGTATTGCACTTGGTTTCAAAAGAGTAAAGGAATGGTGGTCCCAGTGAAGTCCATCTTACCAAGTAGATGGTCCCCGGATGTGTGGAGAGGGCTAAGTAAGAGAAAACCATGTGGTGCTAAACTCATGTGTGGAAGGACCCATGTGAAATCCCCATGGGTCAGAGAGCCAAGGCAAGTTGCCTTACAATTTAGTTGCAGGTACTTGTCAATTTTCATTAAATAGTCATAATCTTCACATGATCATCTCAAGAATGGGACATGATCGTTGAAAAGAGGATTGCAAATAGAACATGTGCTGAACTCAAAAGGAAATCTAGTTCCTAGATATTTAGGCCACCATTTAATTCTTTTTCCAACCCACTCACCAGCATTGACAAAATGTCAAATCCTCCTCACTTAACCACTTTGATGTAGTCCTTCCAGTGATCAGTGTTTGACTCACTAAATCTGATTGAAATTATCGTTAGGACTTCTAATTCCTTTCCTTCAAAACTCTAAAAGTATGAATTTGTTAATAGAATTTGACACTCTCAAGTCCAATCAGCTGAGAAGTTATTGGGTTTTCTCCAAGTAGTTAGTTATTTCTACTTTATTATTGCAACACAATATCTTTAGGTAAAGTGTTATTGGAGTCTTTCTTTCTAGGAAAGAAGTATTAAAGCTCACTTTTGGGGTGACATAAATGGATTTCTTGAAACTTGGGTAGAAAAGAGAGTAGATTAAGAGCTCGGGTTTTGAGGTTTTCTTGTTTATTTCCCTCGTTGGATTCACTTTGGATGAAAGGTTTGAGCCTGAAAGAAAGAGGTGGAGAAAGAATACAAAGGAATTGAATACTTAAGGTGGTTAAAATGAAGATAAAAGATTAGCTTTCAAAAATGAGCGCCAAAGAAAACTTTCTTTTAGGGAAATAGAATCAAAAATATTATTTGATGCTCATTTTCTTAAATTCACCTTTGATTTTCATTTTTAACCACCCTATGTATTCAATTCCTATGTATTTTACTGCAAACAAACAAGGCCTAAAGCTCAAAGGGGTTTTTTTTTAATTTTTATGGATCAAGGGTTTCTTGATGGAGTATGAGTGTGATTGCAACTTATTATGAATGTTTAAAAAAAGAAGAATGAACTGGTTAATTTCTAAAAAATGTTGCTCAAATTGTGACATATAAAACAATTGAAGGAACAAATTGTTGGTTTGATAACCCATACAACAAGATCAAGAAAATTCATATTTGTTTGCATTAGCTTTATACAAATTAAATACATAAGAGATGGAATAATTCATGCTACAATAGGTTAAAGAGGATTTTACAAAAAAAAAAAAAAAAAAAAAAAAAAAAAAAAAAAAAAAAAAAAAAAAAAAAAACAGATTAGGTGAACAGTGGAATGAAAAGATGATTTTAACTGACCTTACACCAGATCAATCATTTTGCCCGAAAAAGTTTTTTTTTTTTTTTTCGTAGCACTTTCTACTAACGTCCCTATCGACATTTGTTTTATAACATTAAGGGTCCCTAGTAACTCTTCAATGTACACTTATAAATTAACGGAACTCATCCTCATTCTTTGTTCTTGGTGAAAAAATGATAACACTCGACTTGCTTCCCCTCCATATGTCATTCCCACCTCTTGAAAACCATTAAAGCCACATGCCTTTGTTTGGTGGAGAACAGTCTAGTGCGGTCACAATCCTTTCTTAACAGCTTCCTCTTCCTTTGATTTAACAGTCGTTTCTCCATCACCGTGCGGTCACAATCCTTTCTTCAACAGCTTCCTCTTCCTCTTCCTTTGATTTAACAGTCGTTTCTCCATCACCACCAACAAGAAGTTCCATTGCTTCTTCAAATCCCATGAGATTTCACCCCGTCCTCATCGCCAGCCACTGCCTCCTCAAAAACCCCATCCCCTTCTGAATCCCTCCTCTTGTGAAATCCAGAAACCCCTCTCCCCAAATTCCCGGTTGCATATCCTCGTTTTCTACTGCCATCAACTCTCCGACGACACCAACACTGTTTTCCAATGCAAAAAAAGGGGATTACTCTACAAAACCTTAAATTCAACTCAAAAACCTCAAACTGCAAATCCACAGCTCAAATAAACCCAAATTTCAAATCAGATTTCACAACCAAGATGTAAAAAACTGAACTCTAAGATGAGAAACAAGATGCAGTCTAATTAATCGATTCAAATGGGAGATTGGGGAAGCAAGAACAGTAATTTCTAGGGTTTTTATGAATGAAATGACCAATTAAAGAGACCAAATCAACATCAAAAGGAGAAATAGCTGAGATCACTAACCTTTTTATCTTCTATCTTCTTCTTCAGCTGCTATTGCAATTAGGATTGGGGTTTTCAGGGATTTATTCAAATTTCTGTGAAGGTTACGATGGACCGTAGGGTTCCTAAGGACCCTTAACGTTATAAAATAAAAGTTGATAGGGACGCTAGTAGAAAGTGCTAAAAAAAAATCGTTTTCAGACAAAATGACCAATTAAATCCTTTTTTTATATTTTTTATTTTTTTGTAAAATCCCCTAGGTTAAAATTTAAGATACTCCAAAAGTTCCTATCATATCAAGGGAAGTTGGCAACCGAGCCATCACCCTTACATTCAATTCCTAGTAAGTCAACCACCACATTCACACCTTAATACCTTCCCTTGTCACCTTGTACCCCTCACCTCTTAAAAAGTCATTCATGACGTTCAGTTGACCTTCGATGTTCAATTCCAATTTAATCCATTAGAAGTAAATAGTCATCCAATCCAAACAAACTCAACATCAAAACTCACTCAATTTCAAAATTAAACAACTCATAGGTGTGTCATTTATCACATTTAAAGAGATGCCTCTTTATCTTTTGATTGATTATGCAAATATAAACCCTTTGTTTAGACAAAAGAAGCTTAATTTCAAATTTACAGTTCTAGCTAAATTTCTGTCGACGTTGCAATTTGCATGATCAGGTGGAAACCAATGCAATGACAAACGCAACAATCAAGAAAACAACTTCACTAACAATTTGATCTATTACGAAAATATATATATATATATATATATATATAGAGAGAGAGAGAGAGAGAGAGACAGAGACCAGAAGTAATCTAATGCAAATAAATAGGCTATGTACCCAGCCATCACACTACTAATTCAATACATGAGAGTAATGATCAGTATCATAAATTAAAAAACTAGGCAATGCAATTTACATGGCACCATTTGTACCTTAGTTGAACAAGAAAAATGTTCTACGAGTTACTGCATTTGCTTTCCAGCTCTGGGCGCCCACCTTGGATCAATGCAGGCCATGTCACACTCTCATCCCCGGGTGATCTCGTACCAGGTCCAGGTTCACTGTCATCAAACCTTGCTCCGCCGTTGGATTGCATCTCAAAGAAATCTATGGTTAAAAGACCACTAGAGTTCATGGCTTTCAAATCAAGGGCTAGGATTATGTAATAAAGCTGACTTTTTGTTAGCCTTTATCTGGAAGGAGACCTATCCATGCACCCCCACCCCACTAATAAGAGGGCATCTTAAAAAGGTCCCACAAGCTGGATCGCATATTGCTCATACAGTCTTCCCGCGTGAGAACATTGCCACACGCAAAGAATCAGGTGCGCTTCACTTGAGGAAAATCAGCAGTTACATTATCACTTCAATGTACACTAAGTTGACACAAATTTAAAATGCCACGGGCTCCAGCTTTTGACAACGGATCAGGACATTAACAATATATATTAAACCTTACTAATCAGTTTGAATCATAAAACAATAGATGATCTATCACATTCTCAAGCTCTTGTCCACATCTTCACCTTCAAACCCCATGCATGCCACGTATGTGTCCATGAGTTGAGAGAAGCTAGGATGTGGTAAGAGTGGCAAAAACACGAGCAGTCGTCCATGTGACGAGAGAATCTAATGTAACATTAACAATAACAAAACAAGTAGAAACATATGAGGAAGAAAGCATTCTTTAACCGCTAAAAGGTTAAGGATTCTCACCACATGCAGCCGATCTCATTCCAGCACTCTTATTGCACACAGGATGATGGGGAAAACACCCAAGCAAGTGAAGGCGTTGGAGATTGGAGGGAGAGTTGAGATACCATCAAGAGGATGGTGAGCGAAGATGGTGAGGAACTTCGAAAAATGGTGAAGTTCGGTGTGGAGCTTGGAAAGAATAATATACAAAAGGGTAAAAAACCCATTTTACACAAGCATTGGGGCTTTTTTTCCTTCGGGAAAAAAAGGAAAAAGGTGAAAGAACACTACTTTGTGGGTCCCAGACTCTACAATATTGCACACAAAGGACAGTTTCGGGATAGGAAAAATGAGCCTGGTGCTACAAACACCACACATGCAATTACTTTTTAGTCAACACCCTATTGGTATTATATTCAGGGTCTCAGGGCTCCTGTATGGTCAATCTCCTCATTTTCATTCCAGGAATTCAAATAATTCCTAACCAAACAGGCCCTTACCAATACTGTGGTTGCATTTTTCTTTAGGCAAGAGGGCAGCACCGTTCTGCTGTAGTGTGATGGGAGGAGTCATTCCCATCTTTAAGTAAATATATGAAAACAAGGACAAGCATGCATTTGGTTCCAGCTCCTCCCATCTTTAAGTAAATATATGAAAACAAGGACAAGCATGCATTTGGTTCCAGTTAACAGTAGCTACTTATGTACCATGGACTAAATCCCCACTATAAGATATGGAATGTGTTGGTGTATATCCAAAGAATTCCTGATAGTAAGGCTTCCTTAATTAAAAGCATTTACAAATATTGATTAGGTACTCATGCAACTAGACTGCATGGGATTGTCATCCTTACCCTAGAAATTCTGAGAAGTGTGGATGCCCTGCACTCAGTTTACGTGTAAACCGAATCACTTGTGAGTAGTTATGTCAAAGAACAAAACTATTACTGGGTACCTGACTTTATTTAAATACATGAAAACTGATTCACCCATCATCAAGTTACCAGCAACGAGTATCCAAAAAGGTCCATAATAAATCTGGAGTTTAGGGCTGCACTTTATCTAGAGCTCAAAATAATAGCCTGAACATCATCAGACTGTTTTCATGATTGGGAGAATACTACCTTACTACATTTATTTGGTAATAACTTCCTAAAGGATGCTTTGAAGTGAAATATATGATGCCCGGATAACAGCATGGATTCAGCAACACAACATGAATACAATAAGAACACAGATTTCAAATATAAATTGAAGCAATTTATACAATGCAATACCAATATGTTACCCATTTTGATGCATTCAAGTATCGTAGAGTGCAACATGTTAAACACGGTGACATCCCATGAAGGGTGGTTCACAAAATTATAGGATTACAACTGAAAGACCATGCGCACAATTTGTGACATTGGTTTTAATTGATGCAATGAGCAAAGATGAGAATGCTGAGGTAGATGTATGTAAAATTTGGAAGGATAAAATTAGAAATGAGTACTTTCGAGAGCATTTAGGTGTAGCAACAATAGAGGATAAAACTAGATAAACCTGTTTGAGATGGTTTGGGCATGTCCAACGTAGGCCAATAATGGCGTCGGTAAGGAAAAGTTTGGCTATGAAGGTTGATGGCCCACCAAGGAGAAGGAGTAGGCGAAAGAGGACATGGATGGAGGTGGTAAAAATAGATATGAAGAAGTGTACCCCCGAGAAGGGGCACCCAACTGGGGTGTTGGCTCGGCTGTTAGGACACTGGGTTTGCTCCCCATAGGTCCTGGCATCGATTCCCCCAAGCGTTAACCGTCCCTCGTCTGTGTGGGTGCGGGCGTGGGGCCCAAGGATTAGTCCCGCCAAAGGTGGGGATACCTTAAGATATATAAAAAAAAAAGTGTAAAATATTTGATGTTTTAGCTCAAGAATCTAGATCAAAATGGAGAAACATAATTTGTGTATCCTACCCCAACATGGTTGGGACAAGGCTTTGATGATGATGATGATGGTTTTTATTGATGCAATTCGTGGAATCAGTGCTGATATGACTGCCCCATTCTATTCCAAATGATAAAAGGCAAAGAAAAAATTAATTAATTAATGAAAGTTAATAATTTTATAAAGAGAAGGTCATGCTTCCTTTCAGCCCTATATGGGTTCTTGAAACTCAATTGCCTTGTAATCAAGCTACTCCAGTACTTGAACTGGTCATAGTAAATAATAAAATTACGACTTAAAACATAACTCAGGTTATCCAAATGTGTGCAGTCATCTTCCTGTAACCCATGTTCCCTGCAATTAGTTTTACTAAGATCTAAATAGTCCCTTGGGCCTGTTTGGTAATTTTCTCGGAAAATAAAGGTAAAGAAAAGCATCAAATCAAGAAATAATAAAAATATGAGTGGGCTATGATTGTATTGTCTTTAGTTGCTCGGTAGGGAATTTTTTTTGACTTTTTGTGTAAAAAGTGGGTGTTTTTTTGTCATTTAGTGGAGAAAAGAGGTTTCTTTTTTACTTCTTTTTGTGAAAAAAAAAGGGAATTTTGAATATGTGTACTTTTGATGTGACCCCTTTTCTGAAAAATGGAGGCTTTACATTAGTTCTACTTTAATAGTAAATTCCCAAACGGGCCCTAAAAGAGCATAGGCTAGAGACCGCACATGAACAGGTAAAAAGGATGGGTGGTCACTTTTTAATATCAAATTCAAATCAGATACTCGATACGACTTGGTTTTATGCCAATGCGACACAGTTCATATCAAGATACTTCCATCCCCGGCAAAACCCTTTTTAACTTTCAGCTAATATTTTCTTCCTATAGTTACTTTTATTCTATTTTTCTCTGGTTAATAACTCACACACCCACGGACAGTCTACACAAATCCCTCACAAGTCACAATTAGCACTACAACCAATGATTGATTCCTGATAGTCTGTGGAGGAGAGGTGCATCACCACTAAGCTACCGGCTGAGTGGACTGGCCCCACTATAGTTGATCCATCCCCTAAACTTCATAATATCCTTTCATACCCTCAACACCGCCCTGCCATTCCCTCCCCTTCCCATTTCCCATCCTTTTACTACAAAATACCATCCTAATTGAACTAGATGTTAGATCAGCACAAGACCGGAGACTAACACAACAAAGTTCACAATTTGCTAACATGTATGAGAAAAACCCAACTTTCAAATATCATAAATTAGGACATTCCACCAAGTAAACATGGTGCATGATCGATTTATGGTCAAGAAATTGAGCATTTTGAAATCCCTGATTATATGTGAATCTTGCTAGCATATAACTTGGTTGACAAAAACTTTGCACCTGGTTCAGGTGCCTAGCACATTTGACAATAGATATTAAGTACTAGAGGATGCAAGAGTACGTAGCAAAGTACAATACCTAGTAGGAACAAGGAGGAATCCACCATTTGCACTCTCAAAAGTAAAAAAAAAAAAAAAAGGTAGGTTAGATTTGCTATATATGTCCCAAGTATGTTAGGGTCGGCTACATGAACTTTGTTTGTCCATTCCGATCTATCACGAGCCAAATCCTCAGATGAGTTGCAAGCCTTCATATCTATTTTTATGACCTCTGTCCACATCCTCTTTGGCTTACCCCTTGGTGGGCCATCAACCTGCATAGTCAAATTTTTTCTTACCGGCGCCATTGTCGGCATGCATTGGACATAACCAAATCATCTCAAACGGGGTTCTCTAATCTTATTCCCTATTCATATTGATGTCACCCCTAAATGCTTTTGAAAGCACTTATTTCTAATTTTATTCTTCTTAGTTTTACCACGCATCCACCTTAACATTCTCATCTCCACTACATCCATTCTGTGAATATGTTGCTACTTGATTGGCCAACATTTTGCTCCATAGGTCAAAGCTGGTCTAATCACTTAATTGTAAAATTTCTCCTTCAATCTTGTTAGCATGTGCGGATCACAAAACACATCAGAAGCAAGTCTCCACTTTAACCATCTCACTTTTATCCTATATTCAACATCTTCATCAATCTCCTTTGGATTCTAAACCATCAAGTTTTGCATTCACCCCATCTTTTGATTCATCCACCAATATTATATCATTTCTAAACAACATATACCAAGGTACCTCCTCTTGAATATGAATAGTTAACCCATCCATAATCAGTCCAAAGAGATGAGGACTTAGAGCTAACCCCTTATGCAAACCTATGATCACTGAGAAACTCAGTTGTCTCTCCACAGATAGTTCTTATACTCATTACGCTCCTTCATAAATGTCTTCAATAATTTCAATATAATGTCTTAGAGCATTCCTTTTATTTAGAACTCACCAAATTAAATGTCTAGGTACCCTATTGTAAGATTTTTCTAGGTCAATAGAGACCATAAACAGATTTTGCCTCTTCACTCGATAATTTCCCATTAATTGTTTAAGTAATAAGATAGCTTCCATAGTTTACCTCCCTGGCATGAAACTAAATTAATTTTCAGATATCTTGGTCTTTTGTCTAGATCTTTCCTCCATTACTCTCTCCTATAGCTTCCATAGTACGACTCATAAGTTACATCACACAATAGTTGGAATGGTTTTGTATAACTCCCTTATTCTTATTTATAGGTACTACAACACTACTCCATTTATCCGGCATTTTCTTTGTTTGTTATTAATATCTTCTTAAAGAGCCTAGTTAACCAAATCCCCTCCCAATTTCTCCTAAGCATTTCCAAACCTATATCGGAATGTCATTTGGTCCCGTAGCCTTTCTTGTCTTCTTTTGTGTCAATGCTTTCTTCACTTCCATCACTGCGCAAAAAAGTAAGTTTTATTAGCGAAGCGTCCTCTCATGTTATTATGCCTCCTATACTCTTCATTTAAAAGTTTACTAAAATATTCCTTCCACCTTTCTTTGATGTCATTGTCCTTCACTACAACTTTTTGGTCATTGCACTTAATATATTTGACATGATCTAAGTCCCTACTTTTCTTTTCCCTTATTTTCACAAGCTTAAAAATATCCTTCCCTTGTTCCCAAACTATTATATAGGTCATCATATGCTTTGAACTTTACATCACTTACTACTTTAGTATACACAAACAATATTAAAAAATCAAAAATAAAAGTTCAAGCTTGAAAAGCCAAAAAACCTGACAAGGGTAGGAACTTGTATAGAGAAGTGTTAAGGGCTCTTTAAGTAGTTTTATTGGAGATTCAAACAACGTTGCAGCGTCAGAAAATGCCGGGCCTAAAAAATGCCCCACTTAGTAACACCCACCGAGATACATTTCATCTAAGTCCCATGGATAGAAAGATCTATATGAGAGCTACCTATGTGCAAAATTTAGACACATAAGATCATCCTAGCCCTTTGATCCATGCCCATAAAGTTTAATGGTTTTAGAGGCATTATTTTCTTACGATTTCAATCTAATGGCGAGGAAAAGTTGGATGAGTGTCGATGAGGAGATATCTCTTCGTCGAGTTCTTAAAGAGATTCATTTGCAAAGCTGAGGGGGAGGAAATCAAATGGAGGCAAAGATCTAGGCTATCTTGGCTTAAGGAGGGAGACAAAAACACTAAATTCTTCCACAGTTTTGGCTCCTACAGAAACCGTGTGAATAAGATTTCTGTACTGTTGGATGGGGATACAAGGTTAGAAACCGAGGAAATTGTGGATCATGTGATTGCTTTTTACAATGACCTCTTTTCAAAAGAAGATTGGGATTGTCGACCTACCCTTGACAACCTGGAGTTTCCGACAGTATGAGCAGTTGATGATGCCGATGGGCTAGAAAAGGATTTTGAAAAGGAAGTCAAAGAGGCAGTTTTTAATCTTGGGAGAGATAAAGCGCCCGGCCCAGATGGCTTCCCATTAGCTTTCTTCCAGATTTTTTGTGAGGTTGTTAAAGTGGATGTAATGAATTTCATGAAGGAGTTTCCTGATAGAGGCAAACTTTCAAAGCATTTTGGTGCCTCCTTCATAACTTCAATTGCTAAGAAAACTGGTGCGGAAAGCATTAAAGACTTTCGTCCCATTAGCCTCATTGGCTCCATCTACAAAATTTTGGCTAAGGTGTTAGCTACAGGCTTCAAAAGGTAGTGTCTGCCTTGATTTCTAATGCCCAAGGGGCTTTTGTTCACGATTGTCAAATTTTAGATGGTGTTCTCATTGCTAACGAATACATTCACTCAAGATTTAAAGAGAGGAAATCGGGTCTAATCTATAAATTGGACTTGGAGAAGACTTGTGATAGGGTGGACTAGGAGTTCTTGCAATACTTACTGAGAAGAATGGGCTTTGGCACCAAATGGCGGGGGTGCATTTCAGAATGCTTGAGTTCAGCTACTTTCTCTATTTGCATCAATGGTTCTCCGTTTGGTTATTCTCCGCTACTAGAGGTCTTCGTCAAGGGGACCCACTTTCACCCTTCTTATTTTCCATCATTGGTGAAGCCCTTAGCCGAATGTTGCAAGCAGCAAAGAATGCTAATCTTATCAAAGGTTTCTACCCGTCAAATGATGATCAAGTTATTTCCCACCTCCAGTTCGCCGATGATACTCTTTTATTCTGTGATGCCTAATGAGTTCCAACTTCACAATCAATGTCAAGGCCATCCTTTTATGCTTCGAAGCAGTGTCGGGTCTTAAGAGTTAATTTTTTTAAAAGTGAAATGATTGGTGTTAGGGTGGAAGATACTCATCTGGCATCGCTAGCTGACATTTTAGGTTGCAAAGTTGGATCTCTTCCTTCCTCCTATTTGGGCCTTCCTCTATGCATTGAAGTGGCCTCAAAAGCCTTAAGGTCCCCAATGATTGAAAGAATGGAGAAAAGGTTGTCTTTATGGAAGGCTAATTATTTGTCTCTTGGTGGCAGAATTACTTTAATTAAAGCTGCTCTAGCTAACCTACCAATTTACTTCATGTCCATGTTTAGGTGTCCAATGGAGGTGATTAAGCATTTTGAGAAGTTGCAGCGGGATTTTTTGTGGCATGGCAATGTTTAAGAAAAAATTCCACTTGATTAAGTGGTCTCAAGTTTGCAAGCCCAAAAAAGAAGGTGGGTTGGGTATTAGGCCTATGAAGGAAATGAACCTTGCTCTCTTGGGCAAATGGCTGTGGAGAATGGGATATGAGTTAACCTTGCTCACGCAAGGATAGCCTAGCCAGACACAGATCTTTACTTGGTTCCTTGAGTCGGCATCAAACGTTCACTAGGTTGTTATAAGCTTAGCCTTGGACTGATCATCCTTGCCGGGAGCCATGTATTGTTCGGCCATCATGATGAGCTTTGATTAGACAGCCAGTAGACTCCGGTAGTATATGTTTCATTCGCGGTTGGCAGACTCCGGTAATGGCATATACGGGTATATATACATTCGCGGTTAGCAGACTCCAGTAATGCATATATACTTCTTAGGGTTTTACTTTTTTTGGCGGGGCTTATCATCCCTTGCATTGCACTATTTCTCTACCGCAACTGGTTATCAGTATGGGAGGGCCGCGGCATAATATCCCACGGTGGCCAGCTCGTATGAATGTGCCATATTATTAGATGATGAGTTAGATTGCTTTACTTTCATATTGTTCCTTATTGTTATACCTTGCACGATTGCTTAGTATTGTACCTTATTACTCTTATGATCTTATTACCGTCTCTATTCTCTTTGATGCATACATCCTATGTTATTTGTATACTATGCCTGCCAGATCCTTGGATCTAACCCATCATTTGGTGCTTAGGTATTGTCACTAACCCCGATCCCAAGGGTGACGCGCTCCTTGAGGCGCCCGTAGCAGATAAGTACAGGTGGGACCGGTAGATCAGGAGGTTGAGTCGAAGGCTGGAGTGTCAGTATTGGGGCATGAGTGATTCTTTGATTTTGGGTTTGAGTGACCTATGTTGTGGGGGGGGTGGGGGGTGTTCCATTCAGTTTTGTATGTACTCCACTATTATATTCACTTTAGGATAGCTTAGACTATGCCCTCTTGCACTTACTTTATGGATTGATACCCTTATCGCTTCCGCTATTTTCTATATGCTTCCGCACTTAACTGTTATCTCATATGTTGGTAAAAAGTTTTAAATTGGACCTCACTGAGGACCTACGATCTTAGAAGTTCTCGGTTTATTCGGGAAGTAGCGTGCCAAATTCAAGTCCCGCAGTAAACTCGGTATTCGGAATTGGGGCGTTAGCTGTGACTACAAAAAACACAACTTCGCTCCAATTTTCATACCTATACTTGTCGATATCCACAACTTTTCATTTGGATATACATCCTAGACCTATGGATCAAAATGGTCAGCAAAACGCTTCACTATAATAGAAGAAAATGAAGGAAAAGAAAAGGAAAAACAGTGAGAGAGAGGGAGTTGCTGGGTGAAGGGGATGAAGGAAGAGGGATCTGTGGGTTTTGGTGGAAGGAGAGAGAAGAAAAGACATGGGTTCTGGTAAGAAAGAGGGAAAAGGTTCACAAGGGCATATTTTTCATTCCTTAAAAAAATTAATAAAAGTTGTCGATCATATAGAGAGACCACCTTAAAGGACTTGATTGAAAGAATTATAAAAAAAAAAATTATACTATTGTGTCATTTTATTTTTCATGTACTTTTTTTTTAAATGAGTAAAAGGTTTTATACTGTCTTGAAACTTTCCCTTAATGAAATTATCATTATTCATGTTCCTCTCTAATATTTTTGTTGAGAAGTAAACAAATTAAAACAACTAGTAAGTAGGATATGTTAATAACCAGAATCACCAAAAGCTCAAGCTGTTAGTGAACGACAACAACAGAACCATGTATATCAAAGGGTCTTATTAGCCCCCCTCACGTGTAAGGCTCCGCACGTAGACCAAAACACGCAGCCCCACACATGGATAGAAACACGCCAAATAACCAACGTGGACAAAAACACGTCCCGAGGTATTCGAACACATGGCCCTTGGCTCTGAGACCATATTAATAACCAGAATCACCAAAAGCTCGAGCTGTCAGTGAACGACATAACAATGTATATCAAAGGGTCCTGATTGGATGTGTTAAACTTGTTCCCTAGAAGTATCAGTGTAGTATCAAGTATCAATGCAAGTGTCGTATAGGTCCAATACGGATACATGCAGCTTGTACAATTATCTGGGTATCATAGATTCAAAGTAATCAGATTTATTGTCAGCCAGATTTACAAGGATCTAAATGAGAGCAGGACTATGGTGCAGCGTTGGCAACGTGCACCATCCAATTAAAGTGTTCCATGTCACCTTTTATGAGATGAACTTTAACGGCATTTCTATTTGGCATGTGATTTTAACCACTTAAATTTCCTTTCCAAGAATATCCTTTGCATTAAACAATTGAACTTCTTTGTAAAGTAACTCTTTCACGGCTCCTGAGAATTATTGTACAAGGGTCCACAATTAAAATCAAAATATAGGCCCCACTCTTAGGAATTATAAAATAGGGTATACCTTCAGCAATTTTCTAAGTGTGGATCCATCTTTAGAAATTAAAATGTGAGACCCACCTTTGTAGGATTTACAACATGGGCCCTCCATTTGTGATTGTAAAATGGGACAAAGTAGGGCCATCTTTAGAAATTGCGCGGACCCACTCTTAGGAATTGTTACACATGGGGCGCACTTTAAGAATTCAAAAATATAGCCCATCTTTGGAGATTACAACGTGAGACCCACCTAAGGGTGGCAAACGGGTCGAGTTGATAGCTGGGATCACATTTTTAAGCTCGACCAGTAACCAACCCGTTTTTAAAATGGGTTGGCTATCCTCAACCGGCAATCGATGCGGGTTAACCCATATTGACCCGCATCACCTGCATTCTGTTTAATCAACCCCTTTAACCTGGCCTGACCTGGATATCTGCAAGACTGCAACAGAGAAGAAAAGAAAGAAAAAAGAGGAAATAGGAAGAAAAGAAAGAAGCAGCATCCAACTTTGGACCTGAAGAAGAGCTATGAAAATGGTGGAGAATTCAACAAGAGAATGAAAGCGAGAGTTGCTTCACTAACAGCAAAGAAAAAAAAAACATCCATCTTGATGCGACTTCAATGGATGCTCATTGAAGAAGATAAAGGCATGTTGAATGGGTTAAAGTGCAAGTACCCATCCTCATTTCAAATCACAAGCCTCTGCCCTCTGGTCAAAACAAAAGGCAAAAGGAAGGATTTCCACAATCTCAATTTCAGTTTTTCAACTCTCATCCACACACATGGCACTATCCTTTTAGCATGCACTGTCATTCAATAGGCTCTAGCCTATAGCCTATAGGTATGTAGTTTCTCATTTATTTGAAAAGAAAGGGAGCTGAACAAGTCCTTGACTAGAGGAAATTTTGGATGAATCAGGGGACCCTCTAAGGCTTCACGAGAATCTAAGCATTCCAATTCAGTGGCCCTTCTTATATGTTTGCTCACAAAATTTCACTCAAATATTAGAGTTTGACCAGCCTTAGATTGATCACTTTCAAAGAGTAGAATATTATAAAAAAAATTCAAATAATATTAGAATGACGTTTATATGATTACTCATAAGAAAGTGGGGCATGACTATTGACCGGTTCGGATTTCTCAAATGAGCCACCACTGCCACAGTGGGGAGACTCACAATTGAATGGGAGCCTGAGGATACTCACGAGGTATGATCCTTGCTCGTGGGCTACATTTTTACTCCAGCATTGACTTTTCATACACTTGGAAAGGAGAAAGTTGGCCCTTGGGTTGCATAATAGAGGTAGGAGAGTGTGACAGGAACCATGATTAGCATTTGGCCATGTCTTCTTTCTGCGGTTTACCTTAGCTGAGCATGTTTCTTGCACTCATTGTCCGCGAAGAACGAAAAGGAAAATGCAAATTGGAGTTGTCCATGGAGATTAACCCAAGTAGCAAAAAAATTGGGAAGCAAGGTTATTGATAAATAAGAATAAACTCCTGTAATTCCTTTCTCGTTCAGGTATGTGGAAAACTCTAGTCGGGTTTAACGAAGAAGAGGAAAGAAGAAGAACAGTAGTTGCGGGTCAGATGGGTTGTGGGTCAGCCCTAACCCGACCCATATTTGACCTGTGACGGACCCGTGATACAAATCGGGTTACACAGGTCAAATGTGGATCAAGTCAGATTTTGCCACCTGTAGACCCACCCATAAAAATTACCTGGAACCTATAATATCCTGAGCTACCTGGGACCCAAGATTAGCTTGGCCCAGGTAAGACCCTTAGTTATTTATTTTATGGATTAGAGGATTCTCACGTGTATGGTTATTGGAAAAGGAAAGGAGTTGAATAACATCTGTAATTATGAGTATAAGAGAAGGACGCGGACTCTATCTTCTCTTTGTATATAAAGGCAACCATCAACCCTAGTAGTATCATCCAACTTTCTCCTTCTTTCTTGAGAGAAAAATCTGAGGGATAGAGCTTTGTGGTTGGAATCCAGGGGAAGAAGAAGAAGAAGGCAATCGGTGAGCAACAGATGTCCTACTCGCGGCCGCACATCGCGGAGGCAACGATCGCTTATCAAAGGTGAGTGAATCTTCCTTAATAGTTTCAATCCATGATTTAGTTGATGAATTAGATACTTGAGGAACTCAGAATTTGTGGGATTGCTATCTGTGTAAATGTTTCAAGGACAATTGTCACACCAGACTCTGGGCTGTGGTAAGAAAAGGTTGATTTCTTGGTGAAATAGGAGACCAGTGGGGCCCACCAACCAGACTGCCCTGATTTGTATAACGTGAGCTGTATTGTATTCTCACAGAAATTCTGTTTTGGACCTTGAGTCCATGTGACAGTTTGTAAGTTCATATTCTGGCCTAGTGATATGTCCATTAAGGTAAAACTCTAATCTCTGTTTACATGGAAATCTCTAAGGTACTAATTTAATTAGTATGACATGTATATGACTTATTGGATGGACTGTTTTGTGATATGCTGTGGGCCACCCCTACACCAATCACTAACAGTCATGAATAGAAGTGGGACGGCGACCTATAAGTTGTGTAGGGGGCTGGTCCACATGATTTGTGTAAGTTATGATTATTTATTTGAATTCTGTTTATGGTAATGACATGTTTACAAAGGTGAACATGGTAATGAAATATTGTACACTGGATCCTAGCTATGGGATGTTGGACTTGGTGTCCGGATGATTGATGAAATCTGGCCATGGTGGCCGTTGTATTGGCTGGTCCTTGGTGGACATGGACGATGAGACAAGGCCATTGTGGCCAGTAGACATGTGTATGATTAGCCTTGGCGGCGTTGTAATGTGCATGGGGCACGAATATGTAATTGAATGAGCTTGTACATTTATATAATAATATGTTCTGGGTTGTATTGTAAATTAGGAGAATTCATTCACCAGTGTTACTGATGTTGTGTTACCCCCTTCAGGTAATCACATTGCGGGTGGATCAGAGCAAAACGACATTCAACCCATAGACTTTGGCATGCGTAGCTAAAGAGAGAAAGCGGGAAAGATTCAAATTATTGATAGGGAGATTAGCTCTTGTTTTAGGGAATTTTATATAATGTTTCAAGTACATTATTAAGTTGAGTCAGAATATGGAATTTGATTATTCTAGGATTATTGATATTGTTTCACTTTTATAATTTAATTAGAATTATATTGACCTAAATGCCTAATTCCCGGTAGAAGTTATTTGATGAATGTATGGTGAATGTTGCCAAGTTATCACGATCCGGAAATCCAACAGGGCCCTGGAGTTTGGGTCGTGACAGAACCCACTTTTTAAAATTATGGTACTTAGGAGGGCCACACATTGTAACTTCTAAAATAAAGTTCCACGTACCATAATATTTAAAAGGTGGGTTCCATGTAATTTCTATGGGTGCATCTCGCATTGTAATCTATTAAGATGGGTCTCATTTTCTAGTTCCTAAAGGTGGGCCACATGTACAACAATTCCTAAGGACAAGTCCATGCAGATGGCCCATGTTGCAATCCATAAAGTGGCTCGCATTTCCTAATCACAAAAGGAGGGACCACACTATAATAACTGCAGAGGTGGTTTCATGTTGTAGTTCCTACAAAGGGGGGTCTTACATTATAATTTCTACAGACTTGCTAAAGGTATGCCCCATTTATAATTCCACGGTGGAATTGATATTGTAATTTTAATGGTGGGTACAGTAATTCCTAAGAGTTGTTAATCGATAATTTAGGTTCAACTTGTTAAATACAAAGGGCATTTTAGAAAGAAAATTTAAGTAGTTAAAAGCACATGGTAATGACAAATGTCATTCAAGTTGCTCGCTCAGATAAAAGGTGACATGGAGCATGAGATGCCGCAGGTCACTGCATCAATGTCTTGCCCTCTAAATGCAATCAAAGAACACATGCTTTGTTGGGGGACAGAAAGAGACATACACACAATGTATGCTTTGTTGGGTGGGGGGGGGGGGGGCGCGGGGCCGGGGTGGGGAGAGGAGTGAATGAGAATTCAGGAAATCCACATTAGAATTTTTAACCACTATAGATTCTTCACTTCCATGAATTCCATGGCCAGGTTCAATCATCCAAACTAGCCTTTCGGATGGCTGGTAGGATTCAAGCATGCAAACCGTTTGACCACGAGAATTTAGAGAACTCAAAAGGCCCAAATTCTCATTAGTTGATTATATTTTAAATTCCTTAAATGCCAAACCCACTTGAGCAATCCAGATTCTCAAATTAGGATTCTAAAGGTTATACGAAAAGGGGCTACTTAACGTGGTAAATCCACTCCCATCTAGAGATGGGATTGCATAGCTTGCTAGAAGCCAAATCTTACCCAATCATGCCAAAATTTGCTTGTTAATGGAGTCATAGGATCCACGAAATACAAGAGGGTTTGTCTATTAGCCACCTACCAAAAATCAGCTTCATTAGACGGTGTTAGCAATTAAATCTAAGGTGATGATTGTGAGCCGTTTATTGATTCTAATTTATACCATTTATTTCAAATCCTTAGATTAGATGCTTGAGTATGTCTGATGGAACTGATTTTTGGTAGATAGCTAATCCACAAACTCTGATGTGTTTCACTGGACCGGTAAAACCCATCAATATGCCACATGCATAAAGTAAGACTTAACATCTTACTCGCCAATTCAAACTTGGTTCTCTCCCATATAAAACAACTTCTATTGGACATCTCAAATTCCCTTACAAATGTTTGCAACCAAATGGCAATCTGTTCGCTCTTCCAAATACTTTTGAACAACATTCTTATTAGATTATTGATTCAAGAAGCATTCTTGTGGGATTCTAGCCTCCAGCCTCAACGCATGCTTAGTTAGATGACTAATAAGCATACCCTTGTGGCAGATTTTCATCTTAACAACTAATCATTAATGTGGGCCACTGATATTCTTCTTAGCAACCATACCATCCATTGAGTAAGCCCACAACAAAAGGGCCAACACTTAGGAGATATTCTTAAAGACCCTCGTATTATGTATGTGTCATATAGTATCCAAAAACTCACTCTCTATAAAATCTTATGTCCCTGCCATATCCATTGCGTGTCCTCTTTATATCCGCATTTCCACCTCTATACCTGCTGGACTCTCTTTCCATATCCAGCCAAGTGCAAGACAACAAGTATGTGGGACCCTTTCTATCACTCATCCGGTGGGGCCCACGATAGCCAATGAAAAAAAAAATCCTCCATCAAACAAATACATTGTAACGATCCCCATCTCTCTTCTTCTCTCCATCCCGATATATTCCTCTATCCTCTCTCTATCTCCATTCTTATCTCTTATCCTTGTCTCTTTAGTTAGTGCAAGAGATGGAGATGAAGATGAAGATAGGAGATAATGCATACACGCAGTATTAGCCATGTTGTCAACAGCCAAAGCAAATTATCAGTACCCATGGCATTTGGGTCTCAAAGCTCTCCATATGAATGATACGGATCACACCAAAGATAGCTCCACATACAATTTTTTTGGTTAAACCTAATGTACCCCGACTATTTTTTAGTTTAAAAACACAATGGTAGACTCCTATGAATGCTCAGTGGACCCCACTTGTGTATTTGTAACTGCTGGTCTTTGGATGGTTGAAAAGTTTCCTGACTTGTCATTCTCTTCCAATTAGATCTTAAAACATACAAACCCAAAATCCTAAAAGCAATAAACAGACAGTCTAAAACCTAATCCTAAATCCCATAAGCAATAGAGATAGTCCAAAACTCTAACAAAGAAAGACCAAATAGAGAGTAAAGTCTAGAAAAGAAAGAAATAGGATAGAAGTACCCATCCTACCATGAGACTCATCTTCAATCGGTCTCGCTTGCTTTCATAGTCTCTGCCTCATAAGCCAAATGTAGAAGTTGAAGCTCCACATCTCTTTCTTTGGCCCCTTCTATAGTCAAGAGTTGCCAGTGGCTAAACCTAATTGCCAATTGCAATGTATGGAAAACGTAAAAGCTCCATGACTCTCTCTACCTCATGGTTTTAGGGGCGTTTGTTTGGAAAAGTTTTTGGTGGGAATTCCATGTGTTCGAAATTTTTGACAGCAATGTCATTTGTTACTAGTTTTCCATAAAGCATTTGAAATTTCTTGTTTGATCATTAATTCAAAAAATCTAGCCTTGCAAAATACTACTTTTGGCAAATTTCAAAAATCCAGTCTTGCAAAATATTACTTTTGGCCTTTCAAATTCTTCAAATCCCAAAACATTCAAATCGCTAAGATGTGCCAAAGGATAACAATCAAACAAGAAATTCCAAATGCTCCGTAGACTGCAGTGGACATTGCTATCAGAAATTCCCAACACATGGGATTTCTGTTCAACAAACAGTCCCTTGGAGAATTTAGAATTCTCCCCAATAGGAATTCCTCAAATTCCAACAAAGGATATTTAGATGCACAAAAGAGGATCTTAGATTGATGTTCCTTGTTCCCTACTTTTACTACTTTTAGAATTCTTTTGCAGTTAGGTGCAAATGCTTCTTCGCAAGGAAAAATGAAAAAAGGATAGGGTTCTCCTCATATACAGGAAAACCCTTTCCTTCTCTAGTTCAAACAGCTTTTCCATAATAGAAGCAACCAGGGACAGAATCAACCCTAACAATAGTAATCCTAAATCGAACAAGAAACAGAAAGAGTCCAAAACCCTAACAAAGAGAGAGAAAGGTATAATAAAGAGGTGGTGTACAAAAGAAAGAAATGGAATAGATATACACATCCAAAAATGAGAATCCTACCAAATGTAGCAAGTTGAACTCGAACACCACAGAAGGACAAACGAACACCATATGAACCCCTCTTCATTTGGTCTCACTTGCTTCTAGACTTGGCCTAATGAGTCAAATACAAGAGCCAAAGTTCCACATCTCTCTCTGCCCCCTTTCAAAAACAAGAGCGACTGACCCTAACTTCCCAATTCCCATGTATGGAAAAAGTAGGGGGCATTTGTTTAGAGGAATTTCTCATGGGAATTCCATATGTTGGGAAATTCTAACAGCAATGTCAATTGTTGTATGTGCAACACTTGAAATTCCTAGTCCTTTTGCTAGAATTTCAAAAAAAAAAAAAAAACATCAAGCATTTCAAAATGTCACTTCTAGCCATCCAATCATCCAAATTCCAGCATTCTAGATGCTAGGGATGTACCAGAGGATTTAGAAAATCCACTAGGGGATTACATTTATGGCATTTTTGTTTGCTAGAAAGCAAAGAAATCCTGCTAGGGAGGATTACAAATTCTCCAAGGACCTATTTGTTTTAGGGGTGTTTCTCACAAGAATTCCTAACAGCAATGTAGGTCCTATCTCTTAAGAATTCCAAATTCTCTGTTTGAATGATTAGACTTCACAATGCTGGCATGTAATATGCCACTTTTGGCCTATAGAAACACAACATTCTGAATGTTAGACGCCCCATGAGCACCTTGGAATTCCACTTGAGGGATAGCCTTTGGAGAATTCCAAATTCTCTGGATAAGAAAGCTCCAAATGCTTGCAAACAAATAAGCCCTAAGTTTTGTCCCCAAAAGGATTCCCAATTGCTCAAGTACAGCCTAGAATTTAGGAAGCCGGATTTGGAGAATTTCAAACGCTAAAAGTGACATATTACAAGGCTGGATATTTTTAATTTCACCACTGTAACAGGGAATTCGAAATGCTCCACAGAAAGCAACTGACATTGCCATCAGAAATTCCAAACACATGGAATTCCAATCAAAAAATCCTCCAAACAAATGCCCACTAAAAGAAATTTGAATTCTCCCTAATAGGAATTCTCTAAATTCATCAAACAACGAGGCCCTTAAAAGCTGCATCTCTCTTTCTTTGTCTTTGTAGGTTTGGGGCACATTGTATAATGCCAAGGATTCCTACATAGCGCAGAAAAGGCTTTCAGATTTACATGACCCATTCCTTACTTTTAATAACTCTTTTGCAGTCTGGTGCAACATTCTTCGAGAAAAAATGATTTCCCTCAAATCCGTGAAAAACCATTTCCCATGCAGGTGGGACTGCTTTTCACAGGATTGGGGAAATGAAACACCCAAGAACTGAAGAGTTAAGCACAAACACACCTTAAAACTACGAAATTCAAGAGGTGAGGATTCACCATCAATTAAAAAAGTCCAATGAGGATTCACCATATATTAAAAAAGTTTAATCTTGTATCTTTAATCATCAAATTCGAGACTTTTAAATTGATCAACAAACTAAAATCCAGTTACCACATTGTATGACATTTTTAACCATCAAATCAAATCTAAGACTTCTAAATAAATCGTCAAGGCTTTTGGTAGATGACGGATCCATAATCTAGGTACCCTAATGCAGAGTGCCTCCAACAGCAAAAGCACATTATCAGCACTCATGGCATTTAAAATATTGTTTTTCTTTCCTCTTCTTTAGAAGGTTAATATGTTTCCTGACTTTCTATCTCCTGCTAGTAACCCCCTAAAATATGCAAACGCTAAATCATGGAAACAACAGAAAGAGGGAATCTGAAACCCCAAATCCTACAAGCAACAGAGTCATTCCAAAACCATAACAAAGAGAAAGAGAGACGAAGGAATGATGGAGACAGAGTGTGCGTAGAAAAGAAATAAAGGGGATAGAAATACCGAGATAGGTCACGGAAGTGTCGCGGTCGATTGAAATAACGAGTACGCACCGCATCTTCAATCGGTCTATCCACGTTCTTCGAGTCGGCCTCGCGATGCAGAGAGGTAGAAGTCAAAAGCTCTCTCCCTCTCTCCCTCTCTCTCTCTCTCTCTCTGCCACCCTTTCATAGAGCGGAGAGACCGAGAGCGGGAGTAGGTGGCTCGAAGTGGCTAGCCCTAGCTAGCTTCCCATTTTGAGACAGCATGGCGCTGCATAATTGGCGGGTCCAGCCATTTATATAAAGAGATTCTCAAAAACTCTCAATTTAAAAAACGCCCATTCCCTCCCTGTTTAATATTAAGGCCACAGGGAACCTCCTTGTGCGAATCCAGACTTTTCAAGCAGATTAACACCAAAACCACCCCCTGAATCCAGTCTTTTCAAGCACATTACCACCAAAACCCCAATTGGCAAATTTGATTGTGATCCAACTTCTACTCATAGTTGGATTAAAATCCTAATAAGATAACGCCTTTAAAATTATTAAATTTTGAGTCATAGATCAAAGGGTTTTAATGATTTAATGGAGTTAAAATTTTACACATTGGTAGTTTCATCTATAACTATCCATCCAGCGGAATTCCATTGTTGTCATGCACTACTAGCTATTCCAGTCTTTTCACACACATCACATCCCCTACCACCCTCCTCATGAAATATTATAAGGCCAAATTTGACACTATCCGACTTTTACTTACCATTGGTTTGAAATCCCAAGACACGGTCACTAGTGCCTCTCAAACAATTCAAAGAGTCCACATATATTTATTTATGACCTACTCTTACTTGATTTTATGTATATTTATTGAACAATATTTATTTCTGACCTACTATCACTTAGTTTTGCAGCATTACTTTTCCATCTAAACTGAGTAAAGGAAGAGTAAGTCATATTTAGGTCAAGGCAAAAAAATATTTATTTATTTATTACGGAGGGTGTCCTAGTCTTTGGGCCGGACTATTCCCGGGTCAAGGCATATTTATTTACATGATTAGTAAATTAAAGCAAAGGTAAATGTCAAAGTATGACAAAAGGTGAGGTAAAATAAGGTGAGATAAAATATGTGGTGAAGTAAAGTAGGGAGAGGAATAGAAAGAAAGTAGTAAAGTAGCTGCTTTTTGTAATGACTTTATTTTACCACACTTTACCAAACAACTATTATAATTTATAATACTTTCCAAACAACTCAATTTAAAATCTATTACATTCTTCAAAAATTGTCAAACAACAAATATATTACAATAGTCAAATATTATACTATTCAATTTTATAGTATTTTATTCTTGCAATATACAAATCTATAACTATTTTATTCTTTAAACATCCAAAGGGGCCCTAAGATTGTGTGTCTCATTGAAAGACCAAAATTTAGAAGTTTATGGGTTTTTTTTTTTTTTTTTTTTTTTTTGTTTTTTAACTAGACTGGTCAAAAACATGGTTTTTATACCAAAACTGTCTTTGATTATGACTTTTAGAGCCTAAGCTTATACAATGCATAGTTTGAAGACCAAAAAATCACAATTCATGTTTTTCTTTTTTAACAAAACTTGTTTAAAACATGGTTTTTGGTTCAAAATTCATTTGCTCATGTTCATTTTGGTCTAAGCTTGTGTGATGCATGGTTTGTGAACAAGGGCGGAACTAGGGGGGCAGGGGGCATTCTTGTCTAAACTTGTGTGATGCATGGTTTGTGAACAGAGGCAGAACTACATGGGGGTTGGGATGCCCTGGGGTATTGGGCATGCCTATTTTTACATTCGTACTCCAAAAAAATTCGAAATGTTATAGAAATTTTTGAGTGTATTTTTAACAGTGGCCCCTCCTAAAAACTTTCTTAATTACATAATGCCCCCACCCCCAAGCCAGATTTTCTGGATCCATCCCCGTTTGTGGATTAAAATCCACACACTAATAGCTTTTTACCTAGATGGGTGCAAAGCATGGTTTTTAGACCAAACTCGCTTGGTTATGGCCTTTCTAGCCTAAAACTATGTAACGCATGGTTTGAATGCAAAAATTCACAAGTAAATGATTTTTCACCTAAATTTATGAAAAACATGGTTGTTAGGCCAAAATGCAATTGCTTGTGGGTTTTATAGCCAAAGCTTCTTTAATACATGCTCGAAGACCAAAATTCATACATGGTTTTCACCTAGACTTGTCTAAAACATGATTTTTAGGCATAAGTCACTTGCTTAAAGGCTTTTAGAGCCTGCATCTATTGTGATCTATGGTTAGAAGACCAAAATTCACAAGTTCATGATTTTCCAACTAGACGTGTCCAAAATCATTTTTTAAGACCAAAATTCACTTGCTTATGGCCTTTCTTGACTAGGCTCCTGTGAATGTATGGTTTGGAAACTAAAAGAAAATGAGTTATGGTTTTTTTTTTCTCTAGAATTATTCAAAATATGGGTTTTGGTAAAAACTGACTCCCTTATTTTGAGGACCAAAATTCATAAGTTTGTAGTTTATCACCTATATTCCTCTAAAACATGATTTTTTTCTATGAAAACTCACTTGCCTGGTCATTATAGCCTAAGCTTGTGTGACGGATTTTTTGAAGACCAAAGTTCACAAGTTCATGGCTTTTCTCCCAAAATTGTCAAAAACATGGTTCTTAGGCCAAAACTCTCTTATAGTTTTTAGAGCCAAACCCTTGTGATGTATTGTTTGAAGACCAAAATTCATAGGTTGATTCCTTCTCATCTGGACTTTTCTAAAACATGGATTTCACACCCAAACTCATTTGCTTATGGATTTTAGAGTCCAAACTTTGTATGAAACATGTTTTGAAGACCAAAATTCTTAGATCACATTCTTCTACCTAGAACTGATCTCCAAGTAAGGGTTTTTAAGCTAAGACCCACTAGTAGGCCTGCACAAAAAATCCGGTATTACCGCAAAACCAGACAGAACCGACCGAACTGAGCGGTTCGGATTGATTTATAGTTGATCAGTTCGGTTAATGGTTTGGAAATCATAAAAATCGCTTACACCGGTTCAGTTAACGGTTTGGATATCATAAAAATCGCTTAAACCGAACTGTCCGTGTACATTAACTTAAGTATTGCTTTTTTACTATGTTAGCTTAGGATTTCGTTCACTGCTTTGATAGTTATATTCGACAACTCATTCTTACATGAACTCAATACTGTTTCTGTACCTCGTAGTTGATCGATTCTGTATCAGTTTTTTTTTCTGCTCTATTTTCAGCTTTTGAGATTTTCTTTTCTTGGTTGGATTATAGAATTTCTATTCTATAATATGATTGTGCGCTTGCGTTTAGTCAAAACTCTCTTTTTGGAGTAGAATTATTTTTTATATGGATCATTGGAATGTTGGATTTTTTTTATTTGCACTAAACATTGGAATAAATGCAAAGGATGGGGTCTCATCATTTTGAAATTTCCAATGTCTGATTTAAAAAAAAAAAAAAACAACGGTTTAACCAACCGAACCAAACCGAACCAAACCCGAACCATTTGGTTCGGTTCGATTCGGTGTAAGTCCTCTCTATCGGTCGGATCGGATCGGTTAATTAAAAAACCAACAAGCTCGGTTTGGTTATTGGTTTTAGTGTTAAACCGATCCGAACCGCTCATGTGCAGCCCTACCCACTAGCTTGTAGCCTTTCTGGCGTAAGCTTGTCTGATGCATGATTGAAGATACATGATTGAAGATTAGAACTCGTTAAGTTCATGGTTTTTCACGTATACGTAATGGAAACACGGATTTTAGGCCGAAACTCACTTGTTTATGGCCTTTATAGTCCAAGCTTGTGTAATACATTGTTAGAAACAAAAATTCACAAGTTCATCATTTTTTTCCTAGACTTGATTAAAATTTGGTTTGATGACAAAAAACCACAAATTCAAAAACATGGTGTTTTACCCTACTCAAAACATGGTTTTACATCAAAACTTCACTTGCTTATGGCCTTTCTAACTTAGGCTAGTGCGATAAATAGTTTGAAGACAAAAAAAACTACAAGTGTGATGCCCTGGAGTCCCACGTCAACTATAGAGAGGAAAGTGAATGGGATTATATGTAGAGCTTACACCCTTACCTTACAGCGGACAATATCATGCATGTGTGTAGGGTGAGGCGTTACAAATGGTATTTGAGCCGAGGATGGCTCTCCCCTGAGGGTGGAGGATTGTAAAGTCCTACATCGCTCATGTGAGTGTCCAAAGACTGGGCTATATGTGTGGGGCTCTCCTTATTTAGTATAATGCGTTTTGAGTTAAGATAGGGCCTCTAACTCAGAAACAAAGCCGCGCGGGTTAAGCTAGGGCCTCTGGCCCAAAGCGGACAATATTACACTAGATGAGTTGAGTCATGACAACAAGTCCATAGTTTTTTGCCTATACTTGTTCGAAACATAGTATTTACTCCAAAATCGACTTGCTTATGGCCATTCTAGCCCAAGCTTGCGTGATGCACGTTTTGAGAACAAAAATTCACAAATTTATGGCTTTTCACTTAGACTTGTCTTAAAAACTTGTCCAAAACATGTTTTATAGGACAAAACTTACTTGTTATGGCCTTTCTAGCCTAAGCTTATATGATATCTGTTTGAAGAAAAAACTCACAACTTTAGATTTTTCACAAAGACTTGTCAAAATCATGGTTTTTATGCCAAAAATCTATGGCTTATGGTTTTAAGATCCTAAGCTTGTGTGATGAACGATTTTAAGACCAAAAACCACAAGTTCACTGTTTATGTTCCTAAACTTGTAATTTAATGCATTCAATCCAAAATTTACCTGTTTCTTATGGCCATTCTAACCAAAAGCTTTTATGACACGTGGTTTGCCGATCATAATTCACTAGTTCATTATTTTTACCCGGAATTACCTTTTTAGGTCAAAACTCATTTGCTTATGATATTCTAAACACAGTTTGTGCGATGCATGATTTGAATACCAAAATTCACAAGTTCATAGTTTTTCACCAAATCCTGTCAAAAGAATATAGTTTTTAGGCCAAAACTCACTTGTTAATGGATTTTAGGGTATACACTTGTTTGAAGCATGGTTTCAGAAAAAATTCACGAATTCTTGGATTTTCACCTAAACTTGTTCAAAACACCCTTTTTAAGACAAAACTCACTTACGCATTCTAGAGCCTAAGCTTGCGTGATGTGTAGTTTGAAAACAAAATTTACAAGTTCATGGTTTTCCACTAGACTTGTCTATTGTTGACATACAAAAAATTACAAGTATCCCCACGTACCTCAACTCCTTGTAAAATAAAATAAAATAAATTGATGTTTGGATTCCAAGGCAATCAGACATCATGGTATCTAAATCCAAGGCGATTAGATATCATGGGAGCTAAAGACATAAGGTTAAAATTCAAGAAACAATGATTCAATAGGCCACTAGTTTACCAGTTTTCACAACAGTTGAATATTACAACTACTGGATCAAAAGTCAGGCTCCAAGACTCCAAATATTTGGATCAGAGTAAAAATGTGGCAAGAAGCCTTCTTAGAGTTAAGGAACATATTCAAAGAGTGATTTCCACAGTTTTAAGGAAAATGAAGGTCATTTGGATCAAAACCCAAGCAATTGCTGATTGAATGTCGAATGCAACCAATTACAGTAAGCCAACAGCCGATTAGACTGTAGCAGTCCGCTATTGTGTTTAAAAAGCACATGTTGGCGCTCAGTTTGAATTCAAATAATCTCTGTCACATCTCGGTCCCGAGACTACCTGCCCAAGGGTAATCCCCAAGGTGTGACACGCGTACTCCCGTGGAAATTGTACCTGTCTCGGGTCAAGTGCGAAATCACAAAGGATGAACTTCCTTTTTCACAGCCTTACCCACTGACACCTGTCATTGCACAATTAATAGCGGAAGCATCTAAAATATTTTGAAGTTAGTATCATTCCATGATCAACCCATTGAACATTTCATAACACAAAATGGATTTACAATATCACTAAGCAGGGTTTACTAAAACACACCCCACTTATATAACGAAAGTATAACCAAGGTTTTCAAATACATTCTACCAAAAGGGGAGGTCACACCAAAACTAAACGTCATCTACACGAACTCCAATCCATCCTAAAAAGTTATGCAGACATCTCTCTCCAGTGGCAATAGGGCTAGATAGGCCTTCAGCTGTCCACTCTTCTAGTCCTGGAGGAACCTCCTCGGCCTCCTCCTCTCTCTGGGGCCTCCTCAAGACTGAGAGCTGCACCTTTGTCTGCGACAACAAGTGATAGTATCGTGAATATGGCGATTCAGCAAGTATATGCAATAATAGTTCATCACATGTTGTATCAAAATTCTAATTAATGACAATTGATTAACATAGAGATCAATGTTACATTGAACTAAGAAATTGTGCCATAATGAGTAAATTATGCTTTACAAATCAAATCAGGAATTAACTTTACTAATTGACTACTACATTATGATCATCTTCTCCAATAGAGAGCGAGTCTTGTTGGGATGTCACCAGTGACTCGGCTACAGGTTCTTCTGCCTACCCGTTTCTGGAGTTTCGGTGGTCAAGACGACTTACAGTAGTAGTCTCGAATAACTAAACCGAGTTTAACCCCGTCGGGTATCACAAGATCAAAGCCAAGTAGTGTCGGACCAACCGAATCGAATAATACTCGAATATGAATAAGGTTTTTACTTATTTCATCTCTAATTGAATCGAATCATAATTGTTCACATATATATTTTCTCTATTGGAGTCTCAATTGGAATACTATAAACCTTGTATACCAACTGTGATAACGAATTTGAAATGGACTTATCGAATTAGAAATTATTTTATCTATGCAATTGATTACTTAATTAGAATTTGAGGCCAATAATGAAACCATCTCAATATGAAATGTAATTGATTTGAGGAATCAAGGTAGATTATTGGCCAACTCTAATCTATCTATCCATCGTCTCTCACCATGCAATCCCATGTAGTTTTAGAGAGTCAATGTACTACTATCTTTATTTGGTGTCATATTATATAAGTAAGTACATTAAATCTCTAAACCAGCACCCATGGCGTGGTGATAGATTGATAGGATATTTTACACAAGACAACCTTAGACTCAAGGGTTCCCTTGTGTGGTGAAATTCTCCATTGGGCATGTGTGATGGTCAAAGGGGTCCCTGCTATGGCCTTACAAGGTCTTCCAGAATAAGTTCCTAGGATTATGGGTTGTTGGTCAACCCTTATTTAGCCGAGTTCGGTTAACCGACAGCTGACCAAAGTCAGTCAGTCAGGAAAAAAAACCCTCCCGTTATTCTAACCGAAGTAGTTCGGTTGGGTTCGGTGCAGTGTTTGAAGTTTAGTTAACTGAACTCAATTTTCTGTATTTTCTTCGCATACTATTTCTAGAACCAACCCTACGTCGGTTAACCAACCCTTAACCGAACTCTCTGCATTTAGAATACGAAAAAGCCCAATTTGAGTAGATTTTCCCAAATCTTCATTGCTCCTCTTACTTCTCCATTTCAGGCTTTTCAAATGACACAACCTGCATAAACTTTAGCCTTCTTGCTCCCCAAATACTCAATCCACACATCCATTCATCAATTTGCCCATTTCAACTATTAATTCAAAATAAAATATACATTCCCATTTCAATTTAATATTTAACATTTAAATTTAATATTTAACACATACAAGAGGCTTATGATATACAAAAAGCTAAATTTGAATAATGGAATCAACTGGAAAGTAACATGCAATACTGATTATAGCATATAAAGCTTTCCAAGCTCTTGGCTCAATTGTACCAAAATCCCCAAATTTCAATACCCTAACCATGAATCCACATGAAAATGATGTGAACTTGCAAGCATGGGGTACATATGACTCTCTTGACTCCATTCCAACTCAAAATAGGGAGAATGTATAGTTCTTACCTAATGCAGTGGATTGAGAATTGTAGGGAATGATTCTTGGCAATCCAAAACCCTAGAAAATGTAGATGATGATGAAGATGAGGAAATCTTCTTTTCAATTCAACATGCACCCACCAATTTGAGATTTTTGAAGAGAAAAGGGATGAAGGAATGAAAGGGGAAAAGCTCTCTCTTCTTTTAGGAATTCTGGAATGAACGATAGATGAGATGAAATGGTTTTTTTAAGCGTGTAATTCCCTGGTTTATAAGAAAGTCCCACTTTCTTCATGCATTTACATATTAGGTCAAATGATGCTCCAGTCGATTAATTTTCGGTCGGATGGGAAAGTGTCCAATATGAAAATCGATGTGCTTGTTGAGATACACATGATGATACCAAGATGACATGCATATGAAATTACGAAAAAGTTCCTTGGCTCTACCTAATGAGTCAAAACGAGTTCAAACTACCTACCATGACCCATGGTCTCGCCCAAAAGCCTAAATAAGACTAATTCACATTAAAGTAATTCAATTAGTAACTAAGTGTTTCGCCCAAAATGGAGAGAGTAATTGAGAGGTGAAAAAGTCTTTGCAGAAGCTTTGATTTCTCATTTCAACCTTTGAACGTTACAAAAAGATATGGAGACAACTTGATTACATGAAAAAGGGTCGTCTCCACTTTTATTTTACATGGGTTCTTCATTGCTTCGCCTTCTGAGTGCAGGTTGTTTACAATTTTTTTAATACAACCCCCTCATCAAGCTTAAGAGATCAAACTAATGAAAAACTTGGGTGGAAGGAAGGAATGAGATAGTTGCTGTCTTCGAGGATTTGCTGGAGATAGGATTGGAGAAGTTTGCAATTAAGTTTCTTCAGTCAGTCTTTGTAATTAATCACCATTGATGGAGAAGAAGGATTAATCAGAGAAGTCTACTTCATAACAGCAAGGCAATTTCTGTCTTTTCTCCCCAGTGAGAGGAACAAAGGCTAACCTTCAAAGGCTATCGCCCAGGTCCCAAAAGAAAACGCCTATCACTGCCTAATTCTCACCTAACGGATAAAGGGGAGAGTTTTCACAATGGCAGAGTTTCTAGGCTTTTTTATGCAGGATCCGAGAGATGGTGGTATTTATGTGGAAAAGGCAATTGTCCAACCTCCTTTCGTGTCCTACTGAGTCTTCATTTTATAGCCTTTTTGAGGCCATAACTGCAGGAGATCATGGAGGAGTGGAGGTAGTTTTGAAACTTCTATTGATGGGCGTGTAACTGTTCTTTTTTTGCAAGTCCAGCGGCCACTACAAGAAATAATTGACCATAAACTGTAGGCGATGTGCAACCGGGAAAAAAGGAGTTCGGCGGCCAATGCGTGGAGTTGTGTAGCATCCAGCGCCCAGTCTTGCATTGTTGAACGAGCGTCCAGCAGTCAGCCTTGCATCGTTGAGCGACCAGTTTTTGAACGGAAGTCAGCAACTACTTCATTGCGCTGGGCGGCCTATATTTTGAAGACTGCAGCAGCCAGTGGCATTTTGTAGATAGTAGCCATTGGAGAATTCTTTTGTTGTAGCCGGCCAAATTCCAGCAGTCACCAAAATGTCATCATTTCTTTTATGAAAAATGTGTATTTTGCATTGGGGAATGTTATGCATGGGCAGATGAATTTTTTGTGTGCCAACACTAAGCACAATTAAATTTAGTAAATCATAATTAATTAATGCTAACACGATTAATTCGGGTCGGGGTGTTACAATCTCCAACTGCTCCAACCACATTAGAGGCCCATAAATAAGTTCTTTCGTCGTTCATTTCAAGAGAATCAAGCACAACAAGGATTCAAGTGAAGAAACTCTACTTCAAGATTAAAATCTCTCCTAACTTCCTATAACTACCTTCCAAAAAGGTGAAACTTAGCCAAACTCAGCCAAAACCTCCCAAAGCTTTGGAAATGGGGCTAACGTTTGGAGTGTTCTCCAGTAAAATCAAGTACCAATGGTCCTTTGCTAAGACCTTTACACACAAAATCTAAGACTTTTTTGGATTTTCTTTGTCTTCCTCACTTAAGGAGTATGGATGTCCTTACCACACTAAGTATAGTTAAAACACCCTTAGGCTTCATTTTGGACTACCACTTTGGCCCTAAAATGACACAATCTTGGACAATCCATTGGCAAAACCAAAAAACAACTCCCTTAGGTCTGCACAAATGCCACCTTGAAAAACAAGTGATGGTTTCAAAGATGCCTAATTGGCCAAAATCAAATCTTATACTAAAAAACCACTTGGGTAAACCATGCAAAATCACTGGCAGAGTGAACTCAAAACCCTTGGCAACCATTTTGGGAAGAATGAAGGAGAAAATATCATCTATATGAAGCACTAACCAATTGCAATGATCGACTACTACCCCTGTGATTTTCGATTTTATTTTGTAAATTTAGTTGGTTTGAGGTCACCTAAGGCTAAATTTTTTTTTTTTTGTTTTTTTTGTTTTTTTGAGGGGGGGGGGGGGGGGGGGGGGGGGTATTGTAAATAGCTTGCATTGACCAAGGCCAGACCATTTGATCCTACTGTGACGCCCTGTGTTTGTGCATTTCATTCCCACAGGATTCGAGTGCGTGAGGATACAAAATTTCTGTCGCGGGGGCCGGGGTGGGGGGAGGGTGTAAAAATGAAAATGTAAATAGCTTGCATAGACGAACGCTAGACCATTTGATCCTATTGTGACGCCTTGTGTTTGTGCATTTCATTACCACAGGATTCGCGTGAGTGAGGATACAAAATTTCTGTCGCTCGCAAGTTGCAACTCGAAGTCCATGGCCCTTGAATTCCATGTCGAAACCCAACATTCACCACATGCTTACCAAGTTGCCATATCAGATTGGAATATCATAAAATCATAAGATATAGAGCAAGACAATAACCAGTATATTACATGACCCAAAATGTTAAAGTTACAATATAAGATGTACATTTATCACAAACCAAAAGAGAAGGCCAAGAAAGGCCCGCAACACAAAAACCAAAAACATTCATTTCACTCCCTAAAATATAGTTTGGCACTCTGGTGCAAAGCTTGACATTTAGATGACATCATCAACGCACCAAATCCCTACATCCTTTGGCTCCTCAGCCGCCTGTGTTGGCTCCTCCTCAAGGGTAGCAGGAGGAATACCTATAGCACCAAGATTTAGCAAAAATCAGGCACAGCGACCTGTCAGATGTTTAATATGAAAAATAATGACATGTTACTGTAAATATGAATACAAGACAGGAAATTAAAGATTGAACTCCATGTAAAGTAAACAACTAGGAAATATATAGCATGAGTAATTTATTGAACAATAATAATAAGAATCAATGCAAGACAAATACTCTGTCACATGAAATACTAACAATATGGTAATCAACACAAAGCTATAAACTCTCTATTGCACAATTGTAGCTGAGGCGAGAGCCAAACAAGCAAGCAATCCATAACAGGTAAAACTCAATACCATGTGCAATACTGGCAAGTGTGTGTTGTTAGGTGTATAAGATCCGGCAAAATACCACTGGGAGATGGCTTCAAATAGTGTCAGCCCGAGCTCGAGATGTGCTTGACCTGCCGCCCCTAAAAAACGATCTTAAAACCATTGATTCTACCCTTCCTATCACCTGTGGGTTTTGGGATAAGTGGTAGCTTAGTGGGGGTGTTAACATAGTATCAGAGCACCAAATTGGGAGTTCGAGCGCTCCTAGTGTAGTTATTGGTGGGGATTGTTAGGTGTATGGGCGCTAGCAATCTAGCACTGGGAGATGGCTTCAAAAAGTGTTAGCCCCAACTTGAGATGTGCTTGACCTGCTGCCCCTATAAAACAATCTTAAAACCATCGATTCTGCCCTTCCTATCACCTACAGGTTTTGGAATAAGTGGTAGCTCAGTGGGGTGTTAACATGTCTGATAATTAAGGTGAACCAATCTGCAAGGGTGATAATCAAATAAGTCTAAATCTCACAACGGTCGGATACTACGTAATGAAATCGAAGCTCAGTGGTGCCAACTCTATGAATCAAGAATAGGCATGACCAATTGAATCCTACCTCCAAAACGGTAGCAAAGAGGGACCTACTCCATGAAAGTATGCAAAGCAAGCCGGGCACGATTTCCGAGATGATTAGTCCCTTACAAGTTGAGAATAGTTGAGTTGACACGTAACAAGGTAACAATCGAAAATGGACACAAGTGTGGACAAGAACAAGCCAAACTAGTAAAATGGCGTTAAAACGATGAACAGACAAAGCCTACAGCCTCTAAATAGTCGAACAACATTTCAGCATGGAATAGTCTAACCCGAAATGGGTAGAAAGGTATAACATGGATCTGGATGACCGGGGAGGAAGCAAAGCAATTAAATGCTAGCTAACCGACCAATATACTACAACCGTGGGTCTGTCACAAGGGCAGCAAGGCAATCAAATGCGTCCTAACCCCAAAATGTGACTCATAATATAAAATCACAGCAACAAGTATGAGATGTGCACTTGTGTACAGGAAAAGACAAGCAACAAATAAAGATACGATGGATTGATATCATACAATCAAGCTAGAAACCATTACAAGTTATTATTCTAAGTTTTGGGCTGCCGTTAACATGTCGAGGTACTAAGATTTGGCTCTACACACACTTAGGATTTGGTCGCCGGATATTTAATGCCTTAGAGTTGTGGAGTAGTGTTCGGCACCCCTAAATCCTAATTATACGCATTCCCAACTTCAAAATACACCTACATGCTTTTGGAGAACCCTCGGGGATGAGCATCTGCTTAAATGACTCCTCCACGATTCCACAATTCCAATTACGACAAGTCTTGGTTACTAGATCCAACATGAACTCCCTAGGGTCCAAGGTTCTCACCAAAGAACCGGGTCTTAGCTTGGCTCTATAAATTAATTGGAAGTGCAAAAACTCACCTAACATGATTAGGAATGAGCAATAACTCATTTGGGCTTGAAAAGGGTAAAAGAAGGGCTAAAACAATGCCAACCGGGAGAATCAGGGTGGATCACTGACCACCCTAACTCGGACTTCTAGGTGCTTTGCAGCTAGCCGTGGAAACCGGGGAGCGGCAAAATTCGCTCGGCGGCATTCCATAACTATACCGGATCAAAAAGAATATTCCAAAATACTAGACACATGCTATAATTGTTCCAAACTATTTAGATTAAAGATCTCATTAATAGGAATTCATAGGAGAAAATGGATCGAAATTTTGAGTTCCCATGAGTCCGATACGATCAAAACAAATTTTGGATCACCCATGTTGGCCAATATGATCAATACTAATAATTGGGTCAGTTCTGGAACTCATTTGGCCTAATTAACCGTGCCAATAGACACCATTTAATGAGTATAGCATTTTGGAAATTTCCTTCCAAAACTATACCGAGCTCAGTCCTTAATGGGCCAGGTCTGACCTGGCCCAACCACCATTTCATATGGTGGAGGCAGGGCTGCCTCTGCCAACTCACCCAGCCATCTGTTTAAGATGACGAAGGTAGGGCTGCCTCCATTAGCTATATAAGATGACGGAGACGGGGCTACCTCCATTCTTCGTCATTTTTTTAACCCTTCAATACCATTACATTAAAATATAACTTTCATCATCATTTTCTCCTTTCATGCCCATCATCAAAATTATAGTAAACTAAAATAAAGTAATAACAGTGATAAACCTACGGAAGTTCCAACTCTATGTAATTTCTTAAACTAAGAAAATACAAATAAATAGAATATGTTCTTTTATTCCCATATCTTCTAGATTGGGTTGGGCACCATAATACTTGATTTGTGAGTCTCTTCTTTTCAATAAAATGGAATCTCTTTTATCAAATACCCAAAACTTCTTTTATTTGGGCATTTGATTTGATTTCCGAGGAGAACCCAGAAAGCCCCAAAATCTTAGAATATGTAAAAAAAAATAAAAATTGAAACGATCATTTCGTTGTACCTAAAGATGGCTTTGATACCACATGTTATATTAAAATCCCTCAATCCATGGGAGGATCTCGCTGGGTCTAATCCAAATGACACAATGAAGTAATCATAAACAATCCGAGAATGGGGAGGGGCTTACCTGACTCCATAGCTCTTTCTCTTTGAAGTGACAAAAGCTCATTGAAATGACAAAGTCTTGGAACACACATGGGGTTTACAACTCCTTTGCCTTTGCTATTCTTTCTTGCTTAATGATGGAGGCCAATAAACTATTAACCAAATGAGTTACCAAAGGGGTCCTTTCATAGGAGATTCATACCCATCAAGGAACCATTAATCCCCAACTACCACCTAACCCTTTAATATTAGCCCATTATTAGTTTGTTGACAAGTGAGCTCAAAATAATTAGGTCTTTTAAATGTGCAGACTAGTATGTATGATTAAAGATCCTTAATGGGCTTGTGGTCATATGGACCACACCCATTTAATCCAACAAATTGTGGATGTCGAAATGCTCATGTGAGAGACACTCTCACCAAGTTGGTGAGAGATGGGTGGGGGCCCTCACATCCCTGCATTTAAGTTGGTGAGAGTGGATATTTATGTGAGGGTCCCCACCCATCTCTCACCAACTTGGTGAGAGTGTCTCTCACATGAGCATTTCCCAGCATATTGTATCCTTACTATCTGCCATTAAGCCTGTAACTTCTCATGGTTTAAATCTGTCTTTCCAAGGGGATAAAGTGGGGTCTTCCAGAACATTCCTGAGAGATTTGCAGTCCGCAAATACAATGTAGTTATCATTGTCCTTGGCAGGCTTCAGAAATCATGATATAGGCTGCATATCTTCTGATTCCACCGATTTAGTCCATGACAACGAGTGGAAGTTGCTTGTGAACAACCCACTAAGAATCCCACTTGAGAGGAAATAAACAAGTTCCATCGAGTGATAAATCTTTTGCACAAGATGAGGCTTAGAGGTCCCCACAAAAAAAAAAAAAAAAAAGCTTATGCCAAAGGACAAGAGACATCTAAACCAAGGTAAGAAGCTTTTGTTCATATTTGCGACGTAATTACTTTGAGGAGGGAACGTCAAGGTCGTTGCTGATTTCTGAAAATTTTGCAGCTCCTCTCCTTCCTAGCATTCCAAACAAATGCTAGATAGTAGAGCATTGCCAGAACCAGAAAACCAAATTGCTTATTTTGGTTTGATCACAATTGGAGAGTAACTATTCAATCATAGCTTGGATGGAGCTACAGTTTTGGTTCCTGAACTGATATCAAATTTAACAGAGATGGAATTCTAGATCATAGAGCTGCATGACTGTGATATGAAAATGTGGTTGCAGCTTTCTGAACTATTGTTACAAAACACACTGGTTGGATCAACAAAGATATTCCTGGAAATGAGATTATCCTTTGTCTTGAGACCATTTTGTAAAGCCATAAAAGTGCAAACAGCATGCTCCCCAATTCTCCCTCTGAACCAAATGAACTGGTGCCAGGTGTTGGAAAGAGGGCTTTGATTTGTATTTCAAGTTGCAGATTAAAGATTGAAAGCTCCAATCTCAAAGCTAGTCCAAACAATGTCATCCTTGAAGCTCACAACCTGCTGGGGAGAAGCTTGAATCAATTGCATATTATCCATTTAGCATGCTAGTAGTGGCTTAGAGGTAGATCCCAGTTACCACTTTCAATGAAACGACTAACTTTTGCATTGCTTCCAAAACCCAGGTCAAAAGCAGGCCCTGAGATAAAGACATCTGTAAAATGGCCAAAAGGTAGCCCACCCTTCATGCCAATAGAGAATGCCTTCTCCATTGCCAATTAAATGCTTGATATGAGGCAAGGCAACATGACTCTTGATTAAGATTCCCCTTGAGCCACAGGAAGAGTTTGATTTAACCTGCAAGCTCCAGAAGCTGTTATCTTTAATATAATTGGTGAAGAAGGACCAGTTTCTGTGGCTAAAAACCAAACCTCGTGTTGAAGGGGTGCATCAACTATAGCTTCTACTAATCTTATGCCAAGCCCTCCACTGTTGACATGTTGACATTTTTTTTTCCAGGCAACTTTTGTAAATGCTTTCTATCATCAAAAACTCCAAAAAAAAAAAAAAAAAGTATGCCTATCAAGCAGATGGATGCAGCCTTTTGGTATTAAGAAGCTTGAAGCCCAGAAAGCATGAAAACTGAATAGGGTAGAGTTTATGAGCTCAATTCTACCAACAAAGGAGAGCATTTTTTATTTCCATCGTGCTAGTTTTCTTCTTAGCTTACTAACAATCCGATGACTATGCTCTAACTTTGAACCGGTGGAGAAAAGAGGCAAACCAAGGTACTTTATAGGATGTTTTTGCTGCTGGAATTGTTAGGTTTATGTCTTGTATTCTGGTTTGACCGGTTGGGTTAGCCAATGACCAAGTTCAGGGTCAGGGGTATTTTCTTCATTGTACAGGGGCTTTCTTGGAGGCCAAGAAAGAGGAGATTATACATTGATGTAATCGGTAACCCTAGACTCGGAGTGAGAGAGGTGAGAGCTCTCTCTCTCTCTCTCGTGGTTCCAAACCGTGTGGAGGGGTAGATGTGAGAGCGAGATTGAGACCTATGGGGAGAGAGTAGGCTAAGTGTTAAGAGGGTTTGAAATCCTTGTAACGAGTTGCCCAATTCTTGCATAGTGAAATCCTCGTAGCCCCGTGGACGTAGGCAATTGCCGAACCACGTAAATCTCGTGTACTTGTGGCTGTGATTGATTGTGCGTGTTTTCCCTAATTAAATCCCCAACAGGAATTTCATGGATGACATGTTTTAACTTCCTATGAAGTCTGAACAGATTTTGAAAATCTCCGAGCTATTTTCACAATTGATACTCAGACCTGAGTGAGTCTCAAGGTCTTCAAGCAGCCTTTTTATGCTTCTCGCGATAGCAACCTTGGCTAAAGAAGAATTGTCACATCATCAATGAATAAAAAGTGGGGATATGAGGCTGCTGCATTGAGTGAAGGAGTTACGAATCACAGAGTCTGAAAGGGTTGCTGAAAACGAACTCCACAGCAATACAGAAGAGGTTGGGAAAAAGAGGGTATCCTTGTCTCAGGCCTCAGGTGCTACTAAAATAACCACAAGCTTTATCATTAATAAGCACAGAGAATGCAGAGTTCTTGATGAGTTCTGTTATTCAATTTATGAAAATCATTGGGAATTGAAGAGCTTTCAAAGCAGCAACAATGAAATCCCATTTCAACCAATCAAAGGCCTTACTTATATCATGCTTCAAACACATCTTTGGAGAGGCCCTCTTCTGGTGAAATCCTTTAAGCAGGTCATTACATAAAATGATATTATCGGTGATGGATCTCCCTGGAATACATACACGTTGATGAGGATTTATAAACTTCCCCATCAAGTTCCTCATTTTTCCACCTATTATTCTTGCATTGTTGTTATAAAGTTCATTGGTAAGAGAAATTGGTCTAAAATCAGCCGTAGTACTAGGATCATCTGATTTTGGAATTAATACAGTAAAAGCATGTTTTACCTGCTATAGAAGTTTACCTTTCGTGAAGAAATTCATGAGAGCTGAAGTGACATCTTTGCCCAATATTTTCCAACAGACTAAAAAAGTAGGCATTGAATCCATCTAGGCTATGAGACTTGCAAGGGTTGCACAGCATCTTAAAAATCAGAATTTTTAACAGGATTGCAAAGGATGGCAACCTCCTCTCTGCCAGGCTTCCAAGTGACATTGATGTGAGAGAGGTCTTCATGGGCATCTTAAGAAGAATCTATTGGAGCTAGGATTTACTGAAAGCGATCTACAAAGACATCTTCAATATGATTGGCATTGCATAAGTTTTATTCTCTTAAGTCTTTGATTTGGATATGAAATATTTCCTGTTTAGATCAATGAATAGGAGTAGCTTGAGTTGTTATCACCTGAGTTAACACTCTTGCTTCATATTTGCTTTAACATATTCTCCTCAATGTGAAGCTGTCTCTTGAGATGATCTCTAGCCTCTTGTTAAGCAAGAAGAGCCTCAGTGTCTTGCTCATTTGTTGTAACAGATTGAATTGCATCAAGATTTTCCTTTGCCTCAGAAACTGGAAGCTTGGATCAATGCCATTTGACCAAGGCTTTCCTCACATTAGAAAGCTTGTTTACCACTTTGAACATTGGAGATTCACAAACTTATATTGCCCAAGCACTGCTTACAATTTTAAAGAAATCCTGCTCTCTGGCTCAAACATTGAAGTATCTGAAAGGACCTCTCAATGTAGCTTCTGCTTGTTTAGAGATGAGAATCGGTCTATGATCGAACAAGCCCTAATTTATAAAAGAACATTTGAAAGTATGAGATTTTTGCACACACTGAATGTTTACCAAAGCTCTATAAAGTTTGCTTTCAATTCGTCTGGAGCCTGTAGAAGAACTTGACCAGAAATAAGTATGCCCAATTAGCTGTAGATCTTCCAATCCATAGCTATCGATGAAATCATTAAATTTTGAAGAGAATTAATGTTTGGCTCGGCTCCTACCATTTTTTCAGTCTCCGAACAGATGGTATTAAAATCCTAGATTGTCTTCTTCATTACTCTGTTCATCTTGTGGAGAATGTGGAATGACTTTTTTTTTAATGGCAACCTTTCATCCTACTCTCTTGTTATCTGCCGCATACAGGAACAAGCAATTTACTTTCTTTACAGGATTTCTAAAGATTTCAGCAGTCCTACTATGGACATCATTTCCAGCCTGCTCAAATTACGAGACCCATTTACTATTTATAGTTGATTTTCACCCAGTTTTATCACCTGATTTTTAGTTTTGGCTCTCTTTGTTTCTCTTTCATTTGAGCTCTAGTCTTTGGCTGTGTTCTTTTGGGACTTGTTCCTAACTAGTCTTTGTATATATCTTCTTATAATTCCATTTGCAATTAAATAAAGAAAAAAAGATGATAGCAACCTCAATTTACTCTACGAGGAGTGGGGCCTATCAACTTTCACATATGAAGCACACATGTTTCATCACTAGAGTCGCCTCGTTTATAGTTGGATTAAAAATTTATGCCACCAAAATGCAGGGAGGCATGGATTTCTAAAGGTATGTCCATTTAAGTGCCTTTCTATGGAAACGGTGTCGAAAATGAGATGTTTTTCCAAGGACAGTCCTTCCTATCGTTTGATGGAGAAAGCATCAAAAGAAACTCCATAGTCATTGTCACTCAAGATGGTCGACTGAGGATGTTAGATTAATACAGATGGTTTTTGTAAAATAAGGACAACTAATTGTAATTGAAGAAAAAAGGTACAAGTTCTCATTTTAGAAATTTTCTCCAAGGATTCACCACCACTGAGAATATCTTTGAACATTTCAAGTAAACACTTACATAGAATAGTTTTTATTCTTAAACATATATATTTATAGCAAGTCGCAATGTCATATAAGTTTCGAACATGAGCAGCACCATATCCAAAACAAGGACAATTTCAGAAAATTGAATAACTCTTCTTTTTTCATTAATCAGATAGTATCGATGTTCACATTATTAAAAAATGTACATTTAAACCCAAAAGAAAACAGAAAATAAAAAAGAAATGTGGTGAGTTTTTTAAGAATTTGTTTATCCAAAGCCACTCAAATGGTCAGCTTTTGTTTCTTTGGTGCAAATTTGTCCTTTGAACAACTACATTTGCGCTTTTGAGCTTGCAGTACCATGGGAGCATGTGTTAGTGGAGGAGACTCGAATAACATCTCTCTGTGCAGTAGGCTGGCATAAGAGTAAAAATCGTCGAGGGTGACGTGTGCACGGAAGTTGATTCCAAATAGGAAGTGCTTTTCAAGAACGTTCATAAATCTGGTGGTGTTAATTCCTCCTATTCTCGCGTAATAACCATTGCAGTAGTGTCTACAAAAATCAAACAAAAAAACAGGAATTAGCAATCCATGAAGTGTTTAAAAAGGAAAAGAGAGTCAAAGGCTTAAAAATTAAAATTCAGGATTTCTGGACAAAAAGAGAAAATAAAGGAGAAGATGAGTAAAAACTTATTCTATTCATATGAACTTTTTCTTTCTTTCTTTTCTTTTCCTTTTTTTTTATTTGAATTGCAGATTGTATTAAAAGGGTCAGAATATACATTGGCTTGAAAAACACAAGCCCCAGAGAGAGATCAGCAAAGACATTTCAGGAGGAGAAGAAAAAATAGGGAAAAAAGACCCAAAAAAAAAAAAAAAACAAAAAAAAACAGAGCAATAGAAAGGACAAGGTAGCAGCTGAAAGGCAAAGGACTTCAACTAAAAGCCACGCAGAACATGAGCAAACAGAGGAACAGGGCACCTCCATAACCATTTCAAAAGTGAAAACCAGAACAGTGTCAGTGAAGGTGAAAGCCTTTTTAGTCAGTTGGAAAAGGAAGCTTATGAATCTTTAGAAGGGAGGACAGGGCGTCCAAGGCTTATTAGTAATCCTTGTTATATCAATTCATTTTAACTCACATTAAAACTAACTACAATTGCTAACTACAGTTGCAGTCACTAATGACTGCTCAAGTTGGTGTGCTGTGAAACAAATAAAAAATGATCCATAAGAGGAATGGTAAAGAGATTGATGGAAACATACAAACACACTGCCTGATTGTAAGTAGCAACAAGAAAACTGTGTAGAATTTATTGAAAAGTGGAATGAGGAGAAGCTGTAGTGAACACTAAATACATTTCACAACTCGTTTCAACCAAGGAAGCATACATCAAAAACTTATGTAGAGTGGAAAAAGATTTTCCAGCAACTGATTAATTGTAGAAAAAACACATTCTAATCTCAATGGAAGGACTAATCTCCAACTATCCTCTGTTGCATTATTAAATAAGGAGATGGCACCGTGGGAAAATACCCCCTGGCCCATAGAGTGCAAGAACTGAAAGGAGATGGCAACAAATTAAGGAAATCTGGTCCCGGTCCATCCAAAACCCAACCCAACACCAACAAGAAGAAAAGAAAAGAAAAACAGAAAATGAAAACGCCAAGAGAATAAGAAAACAACACTTTCAGAATTTGAAATCTCTCATCCTGTCCGATTGAAAATGCCAAGAACAAGAAAATAGCAATTTCAAGAATCTAAAGTCTCTCATATCCATCGATTCAAACACCAAAAAAGAAAAAAACCCAGAAACTGAATAGGCCAAGAGAACAAGGAAATAGAAATTTCAAGTATCTAAAGTGTCACTTATCCATCGATTCAAACACCAAAAAAAGAAAAAAAAAACCCAGAAACTGAATAGGCCGGGAGAAGAAGAAAATAGCAATTTCAAGAATCTACTACTTACATGCCATCCATGAATTTGGCCGCAACCAAGATACTGGTGAGGGTCAGCCTATGAACATTGAAGGAATTGATGGGGAACGAGGGTCGTTGGTGCATCGAGAACCGATCGAGATAGATGTAGGCAACCACAAAGCATGCAGGGCTGCAACTCGTATTCCTGACAATCCTCTCCAGGTAGCTCTGGATGGAGATGGAGGGACTTGTGAGGACATCAAAGGGTGTGATTCTCCCATTCCCAACAGTAGTCCAGTAGTTGGATTCGGTAACCCTTTGCAGTTGAGATGAGAAGAACTGAATGAACTTATCTTTTGGATCTACACGAAAATCTCCCAAGAATGCCATTGGATTGGAATTGCTCACAAAAGAAGATGGAAGAGAGAATGGTTTTCTGATGGGTGAAGGACGAAAGTGTATGGAGAAGCACTCACGAGAGAGAGAGAGAGAGAGAGAGAGAGAGAGAGAGAGAGAGAAAGAGAGGTTTTAGTGAAAAAAAAAAGCGGGGAGAGACTCTAAATAGCAACAGGAGCTTGGCCGTTACTCGTTTGATTTTTTTAGTTTACGTTTGACGTGTTCTTGAAGGAAAACTTGTCCAACGGTCTTAGAAACTTACGAATTGAAATAGGTTTGCTTGACACCGGCTGCTTGCTTGGTTGATGAGGATCTTGGTTGGGAAATTCTCTTAGTCTACTTTTGACTCTCCTCAGTTATTTGGTTTTGACGAATGATCGAGTCATATATATATATATATATATATATATTATATGAGAGTGCATTTTGAACCATATGATAAATAGATCTAATTATAAACAATTTATATTTATTTTTAAGTAATTATACATGAGGTTTGGAGTAAAAAATCTCAAAATGATGAATTAAATGTAATTTGAAACTTATATTTAATTTTTTATACTCAAAATTTGGACCAACAAATTACGTGATATACAATATTTCTTATTTATGTTTTCCTTACTTGCATATATAAATATATTTAAGTGCATGTAGATAAATGTATATTTATATTTTTATAAGTATTGAATTTAATTTTTAAATACTTTTAAAGTTATTTAAGAAAAATATAACTCCTGAGTCTCTGCGTTAACTCTATCCGAGTCATTTTTTTTTGCATTGGACGAGTCGAATTGAAGTCACTAGTTTTCCAAACTTGGTCAGGATTTAGGACTCAGGAAGTGGTATGTAGGGTCCGTGGCCTTTGCAACGAGCTGCTCGCTTTTGGTGGAGTTCAGGCAATGGTTATTAGTACTTGAGCCGAGACAGGATATAAAACACAGGCCCATTTCATATTTGGGTAGGATTGAATTCAATGATTGATGAGAGCCTAAATGGTACATTTACGCCCCTCAATGATGACTTGGCTACGCCTTGGGATGATACTATGTGGGCGGAATTATGATGCTTTCATGATTGCAGGTATTTTAGATGGAATGATTTTAGCTAATTTGGAGAGATATGGCCAAAAGCTAGAGTAAACAGAGCAATCAAGCAACTCACTACCTTCTTAAGTCCAAATGTCGGCTCCTACTCTCACTATCTACTGCTGTCAAGACGCCAGACACTCGGCGTCCGAACACCATTTACGGGGTGAGTTCGTTTCATTTGGCGATTTGAAGAAAATTGGGGAAAAAGCTATTTAAGAAACCTAAAACTCGTTTTAGGGTATTTAGTACTCGAGATAGGCAACCGGATGCTAGGGTTTGGAGGTATTTGAAGGAGTTTCAATGGAGGTGTCATCGAGGATTCTTCACCAATCTCTCTCCATGAGTAACTAACTCTCCATCTTAGGGCTATGATAAAGCCCTAGTCACTTTCTTTTAGTGATGTATAGGTTCTAGGGTTTTAAATTAAATGCTTTGATTACATGATGTGAATGCTATCCATTTATGAATTTGCCAATTAATGCTATATTTAGCTTTGGTATTTGACCCTTGTAGTTTTGAACACCTTTCATGTAATAATGCTTAATGTATGTGAAGTTTAGATCTAAGATAATCTATGCCCTAAAGATAGGTTATGCCCAAATCTAAACCCACATGATCTATTCGGTAACTCCGTGGAGGTTTGTAACCAAAATGGGTCTTTGAAGCATTGATATTGAAAACCTAGGTCTATACTTGCCATTGTACGAGGCTATGGTGGATTTATATCCTAAGGCCCTTCTTTAATTGAATCAAAGTTCATTTTTGATTCTCTTGCTTTAGACTAAAATTGAATCAAAGTTTATTTATGGCTTTAGACTAAAATTGTGCATGCTCATAGCCTTTTTCCATGCAAATATGGTTTTTACTAAAAAATTCCTAACCCATGGTCTTTTAGCCAAAATTTCATTATTTGTGGTTTTAGACTAATATCATCCTTGTTTATAGCCTTTTCAACGTTCATATGGTTCTTCAGCTAAAATTCCCAAACTCAGTCTTTTTATCCCAAATTTGCATTATTTATGGTTTTAGACTAAAACTATGCATGCTGATACCCTTTCCATGCTCATGGTTCTTAGGAAAAACTTCCCAAACTCCTAGTATTTTAGCCCAAATTTGCATTATTTGTGGTTTTAGGCTAAAATAATGCATACTTATGGTCTTTTCCATGATTGTACCATTCTTAGGCCTAAATTCATACTCTTTTAATGCAAATTTGACTGTCAAACTAGTATAATTGAAAATCCCGCAACGTCATTTATGCTAAAATCTTGTAGGTGAAAATGTTTTAGAGAAACATATTACATGTTGGTTTGGAAGAACCATTTTCACATGAGTAAAATACGTGGGGGAGCAAGAAAGGGTCTATTACATTTTATATAAATTTTAGTGGGATCCAACACTCCAAAACTTGTCTACAGAGGAAATAGTAGATGTCAAAGATAGTGAATGTTCAGATCATGAATTTAGTGGACCCAAAAAAATATTTGAAATTGAGATTAAGTAGCATAGAGGCATATTGTATCCTTAGTATTTGCCATTAAGCTTGTAACTTCTCTTGCTTTGAATCTGTCTTTCCAAGGAGAAAGAGTGGGGTCCTACAGAACATTCCTGAGAGATTTGAAGTCTACAAATACAATGAAGCTATCATTGTCCTTGGCAGGCTTCAGAAATCATGATATAGGCTACATGAACTATATCTTCCAATTCTACTAATTTAGTCCATGACAACGAGTGGAAGTTACTTGTAAACAAGCCCGCTGAGAATCCCACTTGAGATGAAATGAACAAGTACCATGGAGTGATAGATCTTTTGCAACAAGATGAGGCTTAGAGGCTGGATCTTGGGAAGATAGATCCCCCCAAGCTTCTGCCAAAGGAGAAAGAGACATCTAGACGAAGGTAAAAAGCTTTTGTTCAAATTTACGACGGAATCACTTTAAGGATGGAATGTCAAGGACGTTGCTGATTTCTATAAATTTTGTAGCTCCTCTCTTTCCATACATTCCAAACAAATGCTGGATAGCAGAGCATGGCCAGAACTACAAAACCGGATTGCTTATTTTGCTTTGATCACAATTGGAGACGAACTATTCAGTCATAGCCTGGATGGAGCTACAGTTTTGGTTCCTAAACTGATACCAAATTTAACGGAGATGGAATTCTAGATCATAGAGATGCATGACTTTGATATGAAAATATGGTTGCAGCTTTCTGAACTGTTATTGCAGAACACAAAGGTTGGATCAACAAAAATATTCCTGGAAATGAGATTATCCTTTGTCTTGAGACCATTCTGTAAAGCCATACAAGTGCACACAGCAAGCCCCCTAATTCTCCCTCTGAACCAAATGAACTGGTGCCAATGTTGGGTATTTTCTAAAAAACCTAATATTAAAAAATAATATTTTGAATTTGATGTCTTTTCAAATTAAGTGTTTTGTGTTTTTTGGATGAGATGTGTCTCTTGGACCCATTTGAATGGATGTGACCCAATCCTAAGGGATGCTTTCCAACTCTATAAATTAAAGTGATTTTCAAGTTTTTAAATAGAAGATTCAAATGAGCATAATACAGTATTTTCAGAAGCAAATTGTCTAAGAGTATTTTATCATATTTTATTTTTACTTCGATTTGAAGGGCAATTCTGTATTTCTTATTCTAGTGTGCAAACTTTGAATCAGAGTTGGGCATTGTATCATGGGGACAGAATTTCATCAAAACCACCTGTATATGGGAAATTGCTGTCTTTAAAAAAGTATCTTAATTGGTGTGCTTTGCGCTTTTTTTTTTTTGCTTTCTTATTCAATTTCTCACATTCACAATCATTCACTTTGGTTCACTAATTGTTTATTCTAACTCTTTATTTGATTTTTTGATTGCACATTCTTCGTAAGTAATTTTTCCAACAGTTTAAACACAACAATTCTTCCATATCACGAAGAAAGTTGCAATCATGAGTAAGTGTGATCCTTTTATTGTCAAGAGAAGTGAGCAATTGTTGGTAATTTTACTTCAAATGTTTATGTCATAATGAAGGTATGTGTGCATGAATTGGATGTTTAAATTTTATGCACTGTATAATGTATAATTTTGATATACAAATTTCAGTTTTGTTTCCTCCTGTAATGCTATGGTCAAGCTGTTTGTGTAGGCTTTGAAAATGCTTGAACGCACCTTATCTAGAGAGGCTATGACCAATTCATATCTATATACATCAATCTGGTGACCAGTCTTTAAGATTGAATAGTTACTTGCTAGTACAGACTGATGGTTAGTGCTAGGTATATCATGGACAGGAGAACAAGTATCTATGAATTGAAAATGTCGAACAACCCACTTACCATCATGTGATTCATGCTCTCCGTTCCTCATTTCTAGGAAATTACCTTGGACTCAATGCTTTTGGAATGTGGCTATCAGATGCTGTAATTCCTGGAACCGTGAAACTTTTAAAAAGATGGAGGATGCAGAATGGCTTAATGAGGTTAATGCAATGTACGAAGAAACGATGAACCGGCTTAAGAGTTAAGACTACCGGTATTGAACAACTTGCCTGGCAACAAGTTTATGGTGTGGTGCGCCAAAATGAAGCAAGTGTGATACGAGTAGTTTCTTAATAGGTCAAATGTAAACAATGGGTCGGTGATAGGTAGTGTGGTTTAACCTTTTGTTTAATTAGTTCAATATAATAGGGGTCTGTTTGACTAGGTTCTGCTTTGAACAGGTAAGGAGAATGTTAGCCATCAGTTTGTTAGCTTTGTTAGCATTTTCTTAGATCGTTTGGGTATAAGTTGAATGGCATGAGATATTGAGATGTCCAAAGATGTTATTAAGTAATTGTTATTCAATACAAATCAATATCGTTGAATTTCTGTAAAAGAGAAAAAAAAAAAAACCTTTTCACGGTGCAATTTCCAATGTGAGATTTTTTCCACTCTTAGCTTCCTTTTTGAGTAGTGAGCTCGTATCTTCAAAGCTCGAGGTCGTAAGAAAGTTCGTATCAATTGGCATCAGAGCAGTAACCTAGGATGGCAGAAGGGACGCAAGAATTCGAAATGGAGGAGCAACTGTGCATCCTACAAAAATCTCAAGCAGAGTTGAAAGAGGTATTAGAACGCCATGGCAAGTTGCTAATTAAAATACTACAACGCATGGAGGATCTTCGAACTACAAAAAGCTCAACTGGGAAGACATCTCAGACATACCAAGTTCATAGCATACTCGACGTTCTCTATGGCCAATCTGTCTTGAACAAAGATGGAGACCCCAACGACGAGGACCTCAGGGTTGCCGGAATGGAATCCCTTGAGTTTTGGTCCGTCGGCGCGCAAGGCGGCGAGTCGGCACGAGATCCTGCATGGAATTCCCAAGGGGTTCCCCTTGGTTTTTTAACTCCTTCGAAGAGGGATTTCATGGAGTTGCCGCTGTGGAAGCAATTGGCCCAGACCTGGAACTCACGGGGTGCAAAAAGGGTGACGTAGCGGAAGTCGTCGTCTGCGCTCATAATCTCATGGTTTCCTTTAAAGGTGACGAGGATGCCGCCGGAGTGGGTGGCATCGAGCTTGAGGTGGTGGAGGGTCTAGGAGATTCAGTGGAGGTAAAGGAGCTAAAGCTTGTTGGAGCCTCAATGGAGGACGTTGCCGAGATGAACGGACAAGCATTGTCATTCGATTCTATGTGGGGGGCTCTTGAATTGGGGCATGCTCGTCGGATGTTTGAGCTGGGTCTTGGATTCGCCGGATCCTGGAATGTGGTGATTGGTGGGCAAGTGAAATATGAAGAACTGCAGATGGTGCACCAACTGTTCAATGAAATGCCTGAGAGAAAAGTGACGTCATGGGATTCTTTGATCCCTGCTTTCTCGTAGAGTGGCCAATTAAATGATGTTATTGCTCTTTATGAACGGGTCCGAGAACATACTACCGCGTCGCGAATTGCAAGGATGATGGCTTACGCTCGACATGGGAGAATTCATGAGGCGAGGACTCTGTTTAAATAAATCCCAAAGCCCAATTTGGTCACATGGAATTCCATGCCTGCAGGGTATGCCCAAGAAGAAGCAGGCATTATTCATGAGACATGCGTAGCTGTAACCCAGGATGTCACAATTGGTGATTGGCTTGAGGTAGAGAAGTCACTAGCTGCCAATTCCCTATCCGTTGTAGGGGGTCACCAGGCGGTAGCAACATCTTATTTCGCAACTCCACCCAATTCAAATGGCAGCAGTAGTGGAGGGTTTGATTCAGTTGCAGAGCTTGTGTCCACTGTATTTTCACTATGGGTGACTTTGGCCTACTTGATTGCTCTTTTCAGGCCTACCTCCTTAAATGGGGGGACAATCAGATGGCAAGTTCCTGGATTCACCTTAACTCTACTAGTTGGAGTTATATTAGTTGCATGTTATCTTGGAAGAACAACAAGTAATATAGTCACTTCATTAGCAAGAGGAAATGTTGCATTTTCTGTACCGAAGATAGCAGTGAACACCATAACTGCCAAGGTGTTGAAGTCTTTCCTTACATTGAAACTTGCTGAACTACTTATATCAACAGTCCAAGTACTTCTTGCTCCTGTTCTGTTTGGTGTTTTCTTAAATCAGTATTTCCATAACGTGGTCAATGTGGTTTTTCCCATTATCACTGTGATTGCTCTTTCAGTTGTGGCCATCTTATATAAAGCTCTATTGCCCATAATGCTAGTGGCATCCATTGATTTGGTGGACAAGTTATGCTTGCATGCTTGGCTCTTTATGCCTCACAGTTTTTCTTTGGTTATGTACTTTCAATTATGCTTGGGCTCGATATGTCTTCTTCAAGCACTATCTCAAATGAGTGTTAGCCTCTCAATTTTTTGTTCTTGCAGGAATTTGGAAAAATAGCCCTCCAAAGCCAACCTCCAAAACAAACCTCCAAATTCTACAAATCCACCGAATAGGTTCTTGCAAGGTTGTTTGATTGTAAAGGACAAGGTAATGAAGGAGAAGAAGCCACATTACACTTTTCCACAAGAACATGCATTATTATGGGAAAAGGTGAGGCGACAAAATATTGCGAAAGAAGAAAACTCCAAGTCCATAAGTGAAGCCTTACGAAAAATGAAGGGGAGAATGTCGAACACTGTGAGCTCTCGTGTTTCCATGTGTGAAGTACTGCTCTCAAGCATGGGGGCGTCCAAGAAGTTTCTTAAATTTACCTTGCGGACAAGGTTAATTTAAGGGGGGTGGAATGATAGAGTAGTTTCTTAATGGGTCAAATGTAAACAATGGGTCGGTGATAGGTCAGTTTGGTTTAACCGTTTGTTTAGTTAGTTCAATATAACTGGGGTCTGTTTGACTAGGTACTTTGAAGAGGTAAGGTGAACGTTAGGCATTAGTTTGTTAGCTTTGTTAGAATGTTGTGTAGGTAGTTAGAATTTTCTGAGATCGTGTGAGTATGGGTTGAATGTGGCTGTTGAACGGCATGGGATATTGAGATGTCCAAAGCTGTATTTAAGTAATTGTTTTCAATAAAATCAGCATCATTGAATTTCTGTAAAAAAACCTTTTTATTGGTGCAATCTCCCATATGAGATTTTATTCTCTCTCAGCTTCCTTTTGAGCAGTGAGTTCATATCTTTTCCAAAACTCGAGGCTGCAAGAAAGTTCGTATCAAAGTGACGAGAACATTGTGGGATCAACTGTTCCTTCTCTATGCAAACACAAGTTCCTGCCCATGAAGATGGCTGCAGTTCTATAATATTTCAATACAGTTCCGGTTAGTTGATTAGTGGGGGGCAAGACCAGACAATCAAAATGTGAGACACAACTACTGGGACATTAATTGGTATTCTTTACGGTGGCATTAATAGATTCTTGTTCACTTTTATTGTCTGATTTCGATGGATATTTTATCCATCTATTGGCTTTCTTTTTAGAACTTTCATTTCTCATGCATCACATCTTTAACCATATCTCTATCTTGATACGAGGACCAATGTAGAGCTGGTGCATTGGCTCATAGTATCATGTTTGTTGGAAAAGAGAAATGAAGAAATCTCTGCTATACTCGGTACAAAAGAGAACAAAGGACACATTTCTTTAAAGGTGGGCAGTTGTAGAGGAAAATGAGAGAGAGAGATGCATCTTTTGAAATGGGGAAGAGCCCGTTTCAAGGTGGTATAGTTATTCAACTAAATGTTTTTGTTTTTAAGGGTACATTGCTCACCACAATTATTTGATGCACTGCACTGTTGGTAATTCATTTATTTGAGCTCTTTCCAAAGCCCATGTAGTGGATTTTTTATTTGATTTTCCGATTGCACATTCTTTGTAAGTAATTTCCCCAACAGTTAGGTGTTGGGAAAAGGGCTTTGATTTGTATTTCCAGTTGCAGATTAAAGATTGAAAGCTCCAATCTCAAAGCTAGTCCAAACAATGTCATCCTTGAGGCACACAACCTGGTGGGGAGAAGCCTGAATCAATTTTATAATGTCCATTTAGCACGCTAGTAGTGGCTTAGAGGGAGATTCCAGTTACCACGTTCAATGTCGGCTAACTTTCGCATTGCTTCCAAAATCGAGGTCATAAGTAGGTCTTGAGCTGAAGACATCTGTTAAACGGCCAAAAGGTGGCCCACCCTTCATGCCAAAAGAGACTGCTTTCCCCATTGCTAATTAGATGCCTGATATGAGGCAAGGCAATATGACGTTTGATTAAGATTCCCCTTGAGCCACAGGAAGAGTTTGATTTAACCTGCAAGCTCCAGAAGCTATTATCTTTAATATAATTTGAAGGAACGTGTCTAAGCCTTAACACAGGCTAAGGTTCCAGATCAGTTTCTTTTTTAGATTCCAATTCCAATTAGTTAATTTAGAGTTAATTAACCTAAATCCAGGATTTAAATCAATCAGCTACAAGAGAAGGAGACATAGGATTCTTTACGTGGAAAACCCTACTCGGGAAAAACCACGAGTCTTACCGTCTAGACCACAGAGGTACTCACAGACCCTACCCCAATTACAACTCAACCTAAGGACTGCGATGATCTTGTTGATGACTAGCCGTACACCGTGATCATCGTGCTTGAACCGACCACCCTAAACGCCTCTTCAAGGTGAATCTACTACAAAAGAGTAGATGAAAGGAACTCCAAGCTTTAACTCTCCAAAACTGCAACTAATGGAGCTTTGGAGAAGATGATGGATCTCTCAAGGGATTCTAGGGTTTAGAATAGGAGAGAAGTGCTCTAGGTTTGAGAGAGAATGTCTATATATAAGCTTTGGTTCATGCATGAGGTTATCTAAAGAGGGTAGGACTCAAAATGGTATGTTGAGACAAATTAGAAGGTAACTCAATCAAAACACGAAATTCATGCTTTAGGGGTGCGATATGCGCTCAAGCGCAGGACCAAGTCCGCTTGAGCGCATGACCTTCTATTTCTAGTTATTTTGCAATTCCTGTCTCAGGCTTGAGTGCAAAAAAGAACAGTTTAAGCACGTGAGCTTCTTTCTGGGGTCCGCTCGAGCGGGTATGAGCGTCCGCTCGGGCGCCCAAGGTATTTTTTCAGTTCCCTTGAATTTTCTCCTCAAGACTTTGATCTAGGTAGTCTAATAATAAAATACATGATAAAATGTGAATCCCTGTTTTGTCCATAGCCCAATGAATTTGCCAACACTCAATATCCTTACATAATTGGTGAAGAAGGCCCAGTTTGTGTGACTAAAAACCAAACCTCACCTGAAGGGCCGCATCAGCTATAGCTTCTATTGATCTTATGCCAATCCCTCTAAGGTTGACATGCAAACATTTTTTTTTTTTTCATGCAACTTTTGTAAATGCTTTCGATAAAAAAAAAACAAAAAAAAAACACCCTTCTAATATGCCTATCTAGAAGATGGATGCAGCCCTTTGGTATTAAGAAACTCGAAGTCCAGTAAGCATGAAAACTGGATAAGGTAGAGTTTATGAGCTCAATTCTACCAACAAAGGAGAGGACTTTTGATTTCCATCCTGCTACTTTTTTTCTTAGGTTACTAACAAGCGGCTGACTATGCTCTAATTTTAAACTGGTGGAGAAAAGAGGCAAACCAAGGTACTTTATAGGAAGTTATTGCTGCTAGAACTTCATGGACAACATGTTTTAACTTCCTCTGAACAGCTTGAGAAAATCACCGAGCTATTCTCACAATTGATACTCAGACCTGGGTGAGTCTCAAGGTCTTCAAGCAGCCTTTTTATGCTTCCTTCGATAGCAACCCCAGCTAAAGAAAACTTGTCACATCATCAGTGAATAAAAGGTGGGGATATGAGGCTGAAGGGGGTACGAACCACACAGTCCGAAAGGGTTGCTGAAAAAGAACTCCATAGCAATACATAAGAGGTTAGGAGAAAGAGGGCATCCTTCTCTCAGGCCTCAGGTGCTATTAAAATAACCACAAGCTTTATCATTAATAAGCACAGAGAAAGCAGACTTCTTGATGAATTCTGTTATCCAATTTATGAAAATCATTGGGAATTGAAGAGCTTTCAAAGGAGCAACAATGAAATCCCATTTCAACCAATCAAAGGCCTTACTTATATCATGCTTCAAAAGCATCTTAGGAGAGCCCCTATTCAGGTGAAATCCTTTAAGCGGGTTATTACATAACATGATATTATCAGTGATGGATCTCCTTGGAATACATGCATGTTGATGAGGATTTATCAATTTCCCCATGAAGTTCTTCATTTTTCCAGCTATTATTCTTGTAATGTTGTTATAAAGTTCATTGGTAAGAGAAATTGGTCTAAAATCAGCAGGGTACTAGGATCACCTGATTTTGGAATTAATACAGTAAAAGCATTTTTTACCTGCTATAGAAGTTTACCATTCGTGAAGAAATTCATGATAGCTGAAGTGACATCTTTGCCCACAATTAATTTTCCAGCAGACTGAAAAAGTAGGCATTGAATCCATCTAGGCTAAGAGACTTGCAAGGGTCGCACAGCATCTTAAAAATCAGAATTTTTAACAGGATTGTAAAGGATGGCAGCCTCCTCTCTGCCAGGCTTCCAAGTGACATTGATGTGAGAGAGGTTTTCATGGGCATCTTAAGAAGAATCTATTGGAGCTAGGATTTACTGAAAGCGATCTACAAAGACATCTTCAATATGATTGGCATTGCATAAGTTATGTTCTCTGAGTCTTTGATTTGGATATGAAATATTTCTTGTTTGGATCGATGAATAGAAGTAGCTTGAGTCGTTATCACCTGAGTTAACACTCATGGTCTCTTACTTCATATTTGCTTTAACATATTCTCCTCAATGTGAAGCTGTCTCTTGAGATGATCTCTAGCCTCTTGTTAAGCAAGAAGAGCCTCAGTGTCTTGCTTATTTGTTATAACGGATTGAATTGCATCAAGATTTTCCTTTGCCTCAGAAACTGGAAGCTTGGATCGATGCCATTTGACCAAGGCTTTCTTCACATTAAAAAGCTTGTTTACCACTTTGAACATTGGAGATTCACAAACTTATATTGCCCAAGCACTGCTTACAATTTTAAAGAAATCCTGCTCTCTGGCTCAAACATTGAAGTATCTAAAAGGACCTCTCAATGTATCTTCTGCTTGTTTAGAGATGAGAATCGGTCTATGATTGAACAAGCCCTGATTTATAAAAGAACATTTGAAAGTATGAGATTTTTGCATACACTGAATGTTTACCAAAGCTCTATAAAGTTTGCTTTCAATTCGTTTGGAGCCTGTAGAAAAACTTGACTAGAAATAAGGATGCCCAATTAGCTGCAGATCTTCCAGTCCATAGCTATCAATGCAATCATTAAGTTTTGAAGAGAATTTATGTTTGGCTTGGCTGCTACCAAATTTTCAGTCTCCAACCAGAAGGTATTAAAATCCTATATTGTCTTCTTCATTACTCTGTTCATCTTGTGGAGAATGTGGAATGACTTTACTTTTAATGGCAACCTTTCATCCTACTCACTTTTTATCTGCCGCATACAGAAACAAGCAATTTACTTTCTTTACAGGATTTCTAAAGATTTCAGGAGTCCTATTATGGACATCATTTCCAGATTGCTCAAATTACAAGACCCATATACTATTTATAGTTGATTTTCACCTAGTTTTATCACCTGATTTTTTGTTTTGGCTCTCTTTATTTCTTTTTCGTTTGAGCTCTAGCCTTTGGCTGTGTTCTTTGGGGACTTGTTCCTAACTAGTCTTTGTATATTTTCTTCTTATAATTCCATTTGCAATTAAATAAAAAAAAATTATAGCAACCTCAATTTACTCCACTAGGGGCGGGGCCCATCAACTGACTTTCACATATGAAGCACACATGTTTCATCACTAGAGTCGCCTAGTTTATAGTTGGTTTAAAAATTTATGCCACCAAAATGCGGGGAGGCATGGATTTCTACAGGTATGTCCATTTAAGTGCCTTTCTATGGAAATGGTGTCCAAAATAAGATGTTTTTCCAAGGACAGTCCTTTCCATTGGCATTAAAAGAAACTCCATAGTCATTGTCACTCAAGTTGGTCAACTGAGGATGTTAGATTAAAACAGATGATTTTTGTAAAATAAGGACAACTAATTGTAATTAAAGAAAAAAGTAACAAGTTCTCATTTAGAAATTTCCTCCAAGGATTCACCTCCACTGAGAATATCTTTGAACATTTCAAGTAAGCACTTACATAGAATGGTTTTTTTTTTTTTCCTTAAACATATATATTTATAGCACGTCACATTTTCATATAAGCTTCTAACATGAGCAGCACCACATCCAAAACAAGGACAATTTCAGAAAATTGAAAAACTCTTCTTTTTTCATCAATCGGATAGTATCAATTTTTACATTATTAGAAAAATGTACAATTAAACCCAAAAGAAAACAGAAAATAAAAAAGAAATGTTGTGAGTTTAATAAGAATTTGTTTATCCAAAGCCAATCAAACAGTCAGCTTTTGTTTCTTTGGTGCAAATTTGTCCTTTGAACAGCTACATCTGCGCTTTTGAGCTTGCTGTACCATGGGAGCATGTGTTAGCGGAGGAGACTCAAATAACATCTCTTTGTGCAGAAGGCTGGCATAGGAGTAAAAATCGTCCAGGGTGACGTGTGCACGGAAGTTGATTCCAAATAGGAAGTGTTTTTCAAGAACGTTCATAAATCTGGTGGTGTTAATTCCTCCTATTCTCGCGTAATAACCATTGCAGCAATGTCTACAGACATCAAACCAAAAAAACAGGAATTAGTAATCCATTAAGTGTTTAAAAAGGAAGGAAAAGAGAGCCAAAGGCTTAAAAATTAAAATTCAGGATTTATGGACAAAAAGAAATAAAGGAGAAGATGAGTAAAAAATTATTCTATTCATATGAACATTTTTTTTCTTTTCTTTTCCTTTTTTTTTTATCTGAATTGCAGATTGTATTAAAGGGGTCAGAATTTACATTGGCTTGAATAACACCAGCCCCAAGAGAGACCAGCAAAGACCTTTCAGGAGGAGAAGAAAAAATAGGGAAAAAAGACCATAAAAAAAAAAGAAAAAGAACAGAGCAATAGAAAGGACAAGGTAGCTGCTGAAAGGCAAAGGACTTCAGCTAAAAACCACGCAGAACATGAGCAAACAGAGGAACAGGGCACCTCCATAACCATTTCAAAAGTGAAAACCAGAACAATAACTGTCAGTGAAGGCGAAAGCCTTTTCAGTCAGTTGGAAAGGGGAGCTTATTAGTAATCCTCCTTATATCATTACTAACTACAATTAAAATCCTCCTTTTCATTTGAATTCACATTAAAACCAACTACAATTACTAACTACAGTTGTAGTCACTAATGACTGCTCAACTTGCTGTGCTGTGAAAAAAATAAAAAATGATGCAAGAATAGTAAAGAAATTGATGGAAACATCAAACACAGTGTCTGATTGTAAGCAGCTACAAGAAACACATTCTAATCTCAATGGAAGGACTAATCTCCAGCTATCCTTTGTTGCATTATTAAATTAGGAGATGGCATCGTGGGAAAATACGCCCTGGCCCATACTGTATAAGAACTTAAAGGAGATGGCAACAAAGGAAATATGTTCCCGGTCCATCCAAAACCCTACCCAACACCAAGAAGAAAAAGAAGAAAAAAGGAAAAACAGAAGACGAAAACGACAGAGAATAAGAAAATAACACTTTCAAAATTTAAAATCTCTCATCCTTTCCGATTGAAAACGCCATTACACCAAAAGCGAAAAAACCCAGAAACGGAATAGGCCAAGAGAACAAGAAAATAGCAATTTCAAGAATGTACAGTCTCATATCCATCGATTCAAACACCAAAAAAGAAAAAAAAAAAACCCAGAAACTGAACAGGCCAAGAGAATAAGAAAATAGCAATTTCAAGAATCTAAAGTCTCTCATATCCATCGATTCAAACACCAAAAAAAGAAAAAACCCAGACACTGGATAGACCAAGAGAAGAAGAACATAGCCATTTCAAGAATCTACTACTTACATGCCATCCATGAATTTGGCCGCAACCAAGATACTGGTGAGGGTCAGCCTATGAACGTTGAAGGAATTGATGGGGAACAAGGGTCGTTGGTGCATCGAGAACCGATCGAGATAGATGTAGGCAACCACAAAGCATGCAGGGCTGCAACTCGTATTCCTGACAATCCTCTCCAGGTAGCTCTGGATGGAGACGGAGGGACTTGTGAGGGCATCAAAGGGTGTGATTCTCCCAGTCCCAACAGTCGTCCAGTAGTTGGATTCGGTAACCCTTTGCAGCTGAGATGAGAAGAACTGAATGAACTTATCTTTTGGATCCACACGAAAATTTCCCAAGAACGCCATTGGATTGGAATTGCTCACAAAAGAAGATGGAAGAGAGAATGGTTTTCTGATGGGTGAAGGACGAAAGTGTATGGAGAAGCACTCACGAGAGAGAGAGAGAGTGAGAGAGAGAGAGAGGATTTTAGTAGAAAAAAATGCGGGGAGAGACCCTAAATAGAAACAGGAGCTTGGCCGTTACTCGTTTGAAATTTTTGTATACGTTTTTGACGTGTTCTCGAAGAAAAACTTGTCCAACGGTCTCACTGTCTCAGACTGTTACGAATTGAAATAGGTGTGGTGGACACGGGCTGTTTGCTAGGATGATCATGACCATGCTTGGAAAACTCCTTTGAGTTGGATTTTGACTCTCATGAGTAATCTTATTTTGACGGAGGATTGAGCCGTATACAGGGGAGACTTAGCCGAGTAATCTCTGTTGTTTGCATTCTGAACCATATGATAAATTATATAATTATGCATGAGGTTTGGAGTCAAAAATCTCAAAATGATGACTTAAATGTAATTTGAAATTTATATTTGATCTTTTATACTCAAAATTTGGGCCAACAAATTATGTGATATACAATATTTCTTATTTATGTTTTCCTTACTTGCATATATAAATATATTAATTTGAATTGATTTTTATGAAGGCATATGGATAAATGTATATTTATATTTTTATAAGTAATGAATTTAATTTTTAAATACTTTTAAAATTATTCAAGAAGAATGTGACACCTGAGTCTCTGCGTTGACTCTATTTGTGTCATTTCTTTTGCATTGAATGAGTCGAGTCTGAGTCACTAGTTTTCCAACCTTGGTCAGGACTTGGGACTCAAGAATGTGGTATATATGGTCCGTGGCCTTTGCAAAGGGAAGCCCGCTTTGGGCCAAGTTCGGGCAATGGGTATTAGTACTTGGCCGAGCCTAGATCGAAAATATTGGCCTTGGATACCGCTAAAAAAAGTGTCAGAAAGTCCGAATAAGTGATAGTCAGCCAGACTAAACCGATTGACATGGACTTGGCATGTTTGAGGCAAGCTAGGCTAGGCCAAACACTTACGGCCTCTATCAAGCTTGGGGCAAAGTATGGAGTTGTGTTCCTAATGTTGGGCTGGACTTAGATATGCCTCGGTGTGATGCACATGCATATGCTGGTCTGGGTGGATTTTCAGAAGAGGACTAATTCCCCGATCTACCATGGGTGCTATGAAAATAAGCTAAATGTATAACTCCACAATTTACAAAATACCATTTGTAATAAAAATTTTTTGCAGAAAGTGATGATGCGAAGAAGACTAATTCAATCCAAGTGGGAGAATGTGATGGATATGAGAGGAGAGTAACTCCGATACCTTCATTTGAGTTTCTTTCCGAACACTAGCTTGAGCAAGGAAATTGGCACATGAAAACACCTTTTGCTTGACAATTACATTCGCAGAACGTGAAGAAATATGGCGTTTTTAAATGCGAAGAGACAGGATATCACATCATATCATGAATGTCCCAATGGGCCAAATTCTTATGAGAATTTCCAGCAAAGAATCAAGGGGTTGTTATGAAAAAATTAATTTTAAATCTTAATTCAGCGATTTTATGAAGAAAAACAATAAAATGACGAGAGACTTGTTTGTGCATTTTTTTTACAAAACTATCCCAGTTGACGATATCATCAACTTCCATTGCAAAAAATTGCTGCTTCATCTTCTTCTATCAACTGATGGGAAGGTTGTGAAAACTATTGCATTTTGTATTTCGCTTGTCTTCCTTAGGTGGTCTTGGCAATCTTCCTCAGGTGTGTGGATCTCATGTTGGGTTTCTACGCATTTCTCACCCCTTTTTTAAAGTGTATTCTCACTAGTTTTGAGGGGGGGAATTTAAGTAGAAGGTGTTTGGTGAAACGCTGAAATGAGAACTTTCACTCGATTTAGTCTGTGGCTTTGAGTGAGATTCGAGGGGATGGATTTGGGTATGCTTTGTGAAAATTTGGAGTCTTAGAGCCGTTTCTTTGGGGGAATCTCATAGGTATTGATGTTTATGAGCAATGTGTAGATAGCCATATTGGGCAATCATTGAGCAGTAGAGGTATCATCAACTATTATGAAAATTATTGCATTTTATGGGGAAGATTGAGTTTGTTTCACCCATTAGGTAATTCTTTCTCATATTTCTTATGTTCCTTTTGTGTTTGTAGTGGAAGGGGATAAAGTGCGAGGTTTGACAAAAGAGATTTTGGGCTCTTTTTGTTTTAGGGACATTGACGATATCATCAACTGGGGTAATTTCGTCAAAAAAAAAAAAAAAAAAAAAAAACGCACGAACAATTTATTCAGAGCCATAATGACTTTCGTCAGCACCAAAATGAATTCAATCAAACCATTAAGCAAGAACTACGGGACCTGACAACTTCAATTTCTCATATGATACAAGAGGACGTCACCCTTATTAGTGAAAATGATGTTCAAATAGATACTCCGAAAAACCTTGACCACTTTCTATTACTGGATCACTCAAATACACAATCAATATCTAAGCGTGGAGATGAGAGTAGTGCTAGTGGTATGATAGAAAAACAATCTGACTCCAAACTATACCAGCCCGTGACCCCTTCTCCCCAACGGTTGAGCCGGTGCCATGAGAAAATTTTGGAAAAAGAGGATAATGAGGAGTCCCTCCTGAAATACGATTATAATTCCTCAGAGCCTATGGAATCAAAGATTGCTAATTTCCATGAATTTGATGTTCCGATTTTGAAGGAAACAACAAATGCACATTATGGGCCTCTCGAGGGAGAGGGCTTTAAAAATTTTCCGAATGATCCAATTTTTTAGATTTTTGAATCTGATGATTTGGGATCATTAGATTCAGGTATTGCTTATTTCCTAGGCTTCAATGATTAATCATTATGGGAAATGGCAATCACACCCCCCAAGGAGAACCCTGTTGCCAAATTTGAGAAAAATGGCCTTCTTCATATTTTCAAGTCTAAATTTTCAGAATCATGCATGGCATCCTCCAAACATTCAAATGCTAACATTGCCACTGCATGTTCCTCACTCGTGCTAGTCTGCTAGAGAAACTTGAGAAATTCAACTTTGGTTGACTACATGCATGGGAATCACTTGAACCACCAATGTCACGACCTGGGCCCGAGATCCTATTATCTCCTAGGATAATCCTGAGCCGCGACCATACTTACTCCCGTAAACTCTGAATTAACCATAGTTAAAATGGAATCCACAAGGGATAACATTTATTCACAACTGTCAATTATACAATTTGCGGAAACATACATTCAACTGTATCAATTTACAATTGATCAGCTCTATACAAAAATAAAAGTCTTTAAACATGAATAATGTCAACCACTACATATTCAAATACAATGTAGGGTGACAACTATTCAAGTTTTCAAAACATTACATTCCAAAATCCTTTCCAAAAAGAATTCCCAAAAGAATTTCTAGTCTATTTCGCACTCGGTTATACATATCAAATGGTATCCAGTCCATTCTATTCGATCAGTCATCCTAGAGGAACCAGAGTGGTCTCTTCTGCAGTCGCTGGGGCCGCTGCCGGACCAGCATTGGCAATCGGGCCTATAATGCCATCAATAACACTAGTGAACACGACAGTTCAACAAAATATACACAGATCTGTAATATCACATATTAATACATATACTAACTCCATTCAATCTATCAATCAAACACTTAATTCTAATTCTAGATAACTCTAGACAATTCATTCAATAACAACATATGAGTCAAGTTGAGTCAAGTAATAGACATATACAAATTGGCGACTACAATAGCATTCATTTCATTAAATTCCAGTTCTTTTCATTTCATTTCATTTACCATCTTCCCTCAAAAGAATGATTCATCTTCCAAATGGAAGGCATCAATCAGTATCCATTAATACGATCAGAAATGTGGGATTTACCAGTGCTCGGGCCAAGGGTAACTGGCATCACCACGGAACTCCAGAACGCTCTCAAATCCATCTACTGTAATAGAAATAATCATTTGTTTATTTATTAATTCATTTTAGCTCTTTTAGAGATTTAATACAATAGCTATGTAATGCTAGACTCAAGAATCAATACCTTTAATCCATTTCTGGATTCAATTCAAATCAGTAAGTCCATTCAAAACAATTGAAAGGAACAAACATTGCACCAGTCACATTAGACTGGAGTTCAACCATACAAATAACAATACGAATACAATCCAATGAGAGAATTAGGATATTTAATAATTCTACTTTTTTCTTTTATAATTTCAACCAACCATTCACGTGTAACTATTGGTTATCTAATGTACGTGCTATTCTTGATGGACATCACATTTATATGTGTACATTAGAATCTCCGTAATTATCACCTATGGAGGTTTTGTCCATAATCAATTGAACAATGGATATTCTATTACAACAATGCTCAAATTATCCTTAATTCTCCTTTCATTGTCTATTATTTTTAATAATCTCTAATTACACTATAATTAGTCTCAAAACTAATTTAAAGGGTATTTATGCTCATAAGAAACAACTAGGATTTGAACAAAACCAAAAATCCAACTGGACTCAACCTGAAGGTCTGATCAATTGGACAGAAAACATGCCCTAATTAGAGCCCTGTCCGATCGATCAGACATTCAGTGCTGATCAATCAGACAATCTCGGGCTTGCAGTTTCAGTTTATGAAACGGAGTTTCATCCACTTCTTTCTCCTTCCTTTCCTAAACCTACATATGAAATGGACCTCCTATCCTCCCTCATTGCATACATACACAATAACTTCTCCCATTCATTCCATTCATTAAAACAATCCAATGCCACCATTAATAGAAATTGTACAAAAATTCCAAATCAATAAAATAATTAACATGAATCACAAGTTTACTGTTTATACTTGCTTCTCTTGAAGCTACTTGACAGAAACCCCTTTCCTTAGCTTGACTTGAGCTAAGATTTCTTCTAACCAAAACTCAATTCCATGAAAACATGCAAAATAGATTTCTATGAGCTACTTGATCTAGAAATTAACTCTAAACACCTAATAGAACCTCAAAGTTTTACAAGAGACCTAATCACTTACTTGTAGCTTAAAGGAAGAAAGCTTGAGCTCCTTCTCAAGCTCCCAACACTCCAAAAATGGAAGAAGCTTGATGGGGCAGATGAAGAAGATGAAGTATTCTCTCAAGACCACTTGAAAACCTTCCAATCTCCACACTTGATGGGGAAAATGGAAGAGAGAAGAAAAGGAAAAGACTCTAGGGTTTCTTTGTGTTAGAAATGAGTGGAATGAACTCATTTGAGTTCTTCTCAAACATATATAAGCCCTTTTTGCAATTCAATCATCTTCTCTTCACTCATTTACAACTTAAGTCAAATGAAGGGTCATTTGACCAATCTCAAGTCAAATGGACTCAAGTCTATTATGAAATTTAATATACTCCTCGAGATACACACGATGGTATCAAGAGTTACCGTATTCAACAAAATACGTGAAAATTCATATTTATGAAAAAGTCCTTGTTCCATCTTGTTTGTGCTAAACTAAACTCAATAAACTTAGTTTCACTCAAACTCACTTAATTACGCTTAACCCGATCCTTTGAGACTAATTCATCTCATTTTGGTCATTAACCATCATTAACCCAATTAACCATGCTTAATTAGCATTAACCTTAATTATGATTAGTTTGGGTCGGGGTGTAACAACCAAGCTCATCTATGCAATCTCTTCCTTCAGACTTACATGATTCATTATTGAAGGAAGAGACTTTAATGGTGGTTGGCTTCTTGATTCCATGTATCAATCAATACTAAATAACCGCAGTGCACGACATCTACAAATAGAGATCAGCAAGTACGGGTCGAACCCACATAGAGCGATTAAGAATAAAAGTCTAAGATGTCATAGATTAACAATGCATAAAATTCAAAGCAACTAGAATAATGAGATGTTGATGATAATAGAGAGATAAACAATAGTAATAATCAGAACACGACACTAGGATCCATTAAGCATTCCAAAACAACCCTTTTTTTTTTCGTGAAAACACAAGTTGATTAATTTTTCTACTTCAAATTTGGACCCAATCAAGGCATCCATATCCGGATAATATGTCTTTAAAATTAGTTTTTCTCAACAGAGATGGTTTTTCTAAAATTTTTTATAAAAACACCTAAGATCTCCTTCCCTTTATAAAAGTATTAAAATTACATAATAATCACCTATCAACCTAAGCATAGACTATAAAAAAAAAATCGATTCCCAAGCATAATCTATCAAAAGAAGCATAGATGATAAAAGACATATTTCAACATTAAGAACTACAAAAAGAAAGGTGCCTCACTTGGCATGAAGACAAGCCTATAAAACAACTAATCGACAAGCATTCTCATGAAATAAAGAGGAAGTTAGGGTATATTTAACTTCATCTAGTCGCTCTGATCACAAAGTTACTCGCTCATTGCACATAAGAAAAAGACGATCTTCATTAAAAACATTCTTAAGTACAATCTTCTGCTCCTCAGCCTAAATTTTGCTTGGACAATGCCCAAAGCTATTTAAAAAAAAAAAAGGGAAAAAGTGGAGAACTAGTTCTAGAAGACCTGAACTAGAAGAGGGGGAAGAGAAGAGGAGGGAAGATGAGAGAGGGGGATGGATGTCCTGGGTCTAGGGGAAGCATGTGATGGTTGTCCCCCCAAGGAGAGAGAACATGGACATCCATTAGAGGGTAGTCCCTATTTATACCTTTCGTGCTTGAGTTTGTCTTTATCTTGAACTCTTTTGACTTGGCTTTCACTCCAAGCAATGGTATTTTGAATTAGAATTGAGTTGATCTTCTTTCTTCATCTAGAACAAAGCTCTGAACAATGGGTCCCACTGGTGATGAACTGTTGCATTGAAGAAAGGAAACCAGGGCCCATAACTTTGTCGATTTAGCTCTAATTTGTACAATCTTAGGCTCCACTAATATCTACTCTGAAAAAGCTTTCCAATAGCGGGTAGATTGTGTCAATCCGACGGTCGGATTAAGAGTTATGGCATTTACAAGTTGGACTGTTTTGATAAAAACGGGATTAACTTTTGAAATTTGATTTGCATCTGGAATCTATCACTTTGGCTGAATCAAATCTCTTTGGGAGAGCTTTCCAACTGGGACTCTATCTCTAATTTCTTCTAGAACACACCTTCCAGGTTTTGACTATAAGTCTATGAATGCACATGAAATGACGACTTTTTAGGTCACTTTTGTAGACTTATCACTTCTCACCATTGGACAAATTACATGTGGTCCAATGTGCTAAAACTTTTTGTCTAGTCTTTGTCCAATGTGTGTAGGAGAATTTTGTTTGGGATTCGGGTGGATTTCTAGTTGTGTATCTAGTGGTGTAGGTTGTTTTTCTTATGTTTCTTTCTATTCGTCTATTTTGTGTGTGTGTCTAAGCATGGACAGGGTTTGGAAAAGCTTCATTTGCAGGTGACTTCTTCACTTATGGTCCTTTACTTTATGTTCCTCAAGTCTTGTATGTTTCATTGCATTTCATTCATTTAAACATCGAGGACGATGTTCATGATAGATTGGGAGGTGGGAACCAGCAGACATTTCCATTTTTAAACAAAAGTTTTACAATATTTTGTTTGATTTTCTAGGATTTTTAGGAAAATCTTCAAAATTTATACTATTTGTGTTTGTTTGTATTTTTAAAAGGAAAAGGGGGTTTCGAGAGGATTTTTATAAAATGAAGATACCTCAAAATTTGGAATTTCTGATGCTTTGGGGGAAAAAAAAGAACAATGGTTCACTATTTTGTTTAAGAAAAAGGTTTTTGGAAAAGTGCTAAATTCCTTATCCCTCACTTTTACACAGTTGGTATACGTTTTCAAATGTTTTGGATGCGAAGCTATGATTTCCTTTTTTCTTTGACGATTGGATTAAAAATATGATAGAAAACTGACCCTTAGTTGCACAGCTTTCTAGTTTGGTTTGGTGGATTTTTTTCACAAACCAGTGAATTAATTTGGGCATATAGAAAGGACTGCATATTATTGGGAATTGTAGAAAATAAGATGAAAAAGAGAAAAATAAAATTAGGAATCTGTAAGCTTGAAAATGGTGAAATATATAAGATGTGGGTTTGTTCCCCATGTCCTATGCATCAAAGCCAAATTCACCACAAAGGAGCCCTATCTTGGAAAAAGAAAAGAGAAAAACGAAATGTTTCCATTCAAAAAATAAAATCAGGGCCTTTGAAAAAACAATAGTGAGAAAGTTGTCATGGTCGCCTTAAGTGGAAGACTTTTTTTTCTTTGCTAAGGTTAGGTGGCCCAGAATTTTGGATTAAAAAGTCATTTTCATGGAAATTTTGGTGTATCATTTGACGCTTATGTTTTTACATATACACGCTTTTCACTGTGCACGATCAATTTAGCATGATTTTGAGAATTTCTGACCAAAAGATGGGATTTGTAATTCAAATTATAGATTCCTTTTTAAAATTCCGGAAATAAAAAATATCCGGTGTCTATAAATTTTCTTTTAGGAAAGTGAAGTTTTATCTTTGATTGAAAAAAAGATAGAGAAAAAAAAAGAGAAAATTTTGTGGGTATATTCACTACAAACTCTCAAGAGGCACAACTCGTCCACTAGGGGAAACCTAGGGGTTCAAGGGCTTATTGCATACGCTAAATGCGAGCGAGTACCAACGAAAGTGGCACTTTTTTTTTTTATTTTTTTTTCCTGCATTAGTTTTATTTTCCTTAGGATTAGGTTAGGTAAGTTTTATTCCTTGTCACTTATTTTGCTAGGGGACTAGCAAAAAGGTGGTTGGGGAGTGTGATAAGTCCAAAAAATTAGGTCATATTGTCATCATTTCATGTGCATTTGTGGACTTGATTAGGGTTAATTGCATTGAATTACACTCAATTTCATGATTTCATGCATTTGGAGCTAAATTTGGAAATTAGTTCAAAACTGGTCAAAATACATCCCATTGCATGATTTTTTGTGAAATTAGGGTTTTTCATTTCATTCATCACCCCAAGATTAGCTTTTTGGCTTAATCAATGCATACTTGCTATTTTTGGCACCATTTGCTATTTTTGGAAAGTTTGTCATTTTTGTGCATCGTTTGGCATGTAAGGTCCCATGCATGGTGCATGTATAGTCCTCACATATGATTGTTGTTGAATTTGTAGGAGATATCAAGAGGGGGACTTACATTGGTAAAAATTGAGAAAGATCATAGGTGGGCCCACATATCTTGGCATCTTGGTGGAGTTGGAAAGATTGGGAATTCTCAGAGAGGAAAGAAGAAATTCTGAATTGGAAAGATGGTGTACACTTTCTAAAGTTGTAATTCAAATCAAAAGGAAAATGCAAGAAAGGAAAATCTCCATGATTTGACTAGTCAAATTTCAAGAAGCAAAGGAAGGAAAGAGGGGCATAAGATAAAGTAAGGAAAGAACCTATCTATGCATGGGACGTTGAATATGGTTCCCACAGATCTTTTGCACTTCCAATATATGAAGGATCTTTAAAGGAATAAAATCAGATTTTTTTTATGTGTGAGAACTCTTTCTTAGGCAACGTATGAGATCTTTGAAGAGCTTTTCTTAGAAACAATTGTATAGTAAGAGAGAAAGAATCAAGGCAAAAGGGGAAACTATTATCGTTTTTTTTTTTTCTTTTTTTTCTTTTTTTGTTGGAAGATTGATATTTATTCAAAAAGAAGTAAAAGTAGATACATCAGAATTGATAAAAAATAATTCATCACCTGTGCTTAAACATGCTTTTGCTAGATTGTGAGCTTGGCAATTGATACTCATGTCGATGGCCACAAACATAGCTTTTGTAAAGTATTCTTTTCTTTCCTTGGCCTTTTGGAGCGGGGCATAGATTTCCCAAGGAAACACATTTTGAGGTTTTGTAATTGCATCAATGGATACTTTGGAATCGCTAAAAAAGCCAACCTTTTTCCATCCACATTGAATTGCTAAGTCTAAGGCTTCTTCAATTACTAAAACTTCAGCCATGAAAGGAATGTCCCCGTTCTTACATTTTGCTAGCTTTTCCATAACTACACCATCATTTCTGTAAGCAATGCACCCAATCCCAAGACTACCATTTTCTTTGCTCACAGCTCCATCATAAAAAATGCGGACATCAAGTCGCTATCATGCTCATTAGACGAAGTATCCACTTGGTTTAGATGGCTATGTTGTACTTCAAGGTTTTCCTCCAAAGAGTTTATCCACTCCAAATGTGAAAGTTGAATTTTCTTTACCACATCCTCAACACATGGGATATAATATCTAAAGATCTTTTCATTTCTTGTTTTCCAAATATGCCAAAGTACAAAGCCCATATAGAGTAAATGTTACAACTCTACTAACCCATCAATTCTCTTCCCCATCAAATATTCCCACCAAGAGGTGAAAGATGTATGTTGATCAATGTCTATCATAAAGGATAATAGGGTGCCAAACCATATAGCACAAGAAAAATGACATTTCAAGAACAAATGCTCCATAGTTTCATTATGTTCTCCACATAGAGGACACATATTCTCAGTGCATACCCTTCTTTTAAATAGATTTTCTCCCACTTTCAATTTATTATGAAGAGACCTCAATAGGAAATTCCTTATCTTGGGCATAAAAGGCCTCTTCCATAATTACTTGCAAACCAAGAGAAGGAAAAAAAAAAAAAAAAACTACAAAGCAGGTTGGACGTGAAGAGTGGGGTTGCAACCATCCAAGGGCCCTCTCCTCTCCCTCTCCCTCCCCCTCTCCATCCACTCCACCCTTTCTCTATAAGTCTCCTCCTTTTTCTTTCTTCTAATTCTTTTAGACAGAGGTTGAGAGGATGAAAAAGAGAGAAGAATATTAATTTTTGTGTACTCAAAGATCAAGGAATAAAGATACTACTTGGATTGATTCTTCGTATTCTAGACCTTCTTTATATAAGTGGTTTAATTTTCTTTTTCTAGTTCTTTTGTGTGTCATGATTGGAGACGGTATATCACATGATTAGATTTACGCTTTTGAAAATTAGAAAAACAAATTAAAATTCAAGAGACATCACGTAATCACTTGCATATTCCCTACTTTGAGAAGAGAGGAGGACTACATATCTGTATTTTCAATGCTTAGATGATTGTCTAATTTTTAGATCTTTGGTGCATCTTTTCCGCTTTTTATTTTCCCACCATCATTCTTTTTATTTTCAGTTATTTTCTCTGAATGTTTTTACATCAACTTTTCTGAATTATTACATCATATTTGCAACTCCCTATGTGTAGATCACACTTTCAAAAATTGGATTTGCATAATCTAAGGTTGCAAAGTGCACATGCATTGCATTAGGGTTAGATTTCATTGATTGGACATGATGATTGTTGCTGAAATTCAATAATTAAATACTGATTATTAAAATTAAATTTGGAACTAAGGTGACCAATGCGACTGAACATGAAAAAAAGGGCAGAAAAGAGCACAGATTCAAGTTGTTTTTTGCCCAGAAGTTTGTGATTTGACACCCAGGCAGACATGGTTGTTTTGCCTTGAAAATTAACAGAATTAAAGTTTGTAATAAGGACTTTGAGACCCCCGAATTCTGGACAAAAAACTCCAAACTCCCTTGGGAAGTGGGTCAAACATTGGCACAAACAGGGGTACTAAGCAAGACAGATTCGAATTTCAAAAGCACCACATGCTCAACTAGACATCTTTAAGTAGCTATAACTTTCTCTTTTAAGGATTTTTCTTCTCTGTTATTATTATTATTTTTTTTTGGATTCATGCATAATAAAATTTAAATTTCAGCCATTAATTAGATTTAGGCTTAGTTCATTCTAGATTGATCATATAGTCCAATAAAAACAGGCATGTGCATTAGTTTTTCTATACTTTAGAATTTTTCAGCATGCATTAGATTTTTGGAAACTTACATAAAATTGCATTGTTTGCATTTAGGGCATTATAGATCATTCTTATTTGCATTAAAAAAATATTTTTTCAAGTAGGATCTAATTTAGGAATTTTTTTTTGATTTTTCTTATATTAAATTGGTTATTTGATTGTGTGTTCTTTTGCAGGTTTTTAGCTTATTTAGGATTATCTAAATTGGGTTTCTTTATTTAGCTTAGGATTTTTATTTTTGAAAAGTATTGCAATTAAATCTCTTACATCCAGTTGTTTTAGTAAAGTTGATGTAGTTCGTTTAGTTTCTTATTTAGGCTAGATTTAGTTTCCAACCATGACAGGTTAAAGTTGGAAGCTTTCTTAAAAAACATTGCTCCCTGTGGATCGACCTGATCACACCATTTATTACTATAATCGCACCATTGTATTTAGGGGTCCGATCATAAACACTAAGAAAGCATTAACATGTTCAAAAACTAGAACTAGAAAAAAAAAAAAATGAAACTCAAGATTTAAATGCACTACAGAGTAGCAGCTTCCATGTAAAATTTGCGTGGCACTTTGAAGATTAGTAAGCATTTACATACATTAAAGGTTTTACTCCATTTGCCTTCCAATACAGTCATCACTCCATTTTAACATACAATGTAACTTGTTTGTTTTTAAGTAGGTACACAAATGTGCCTATCACACATGAGTGGATCATTATACGTGCCTATTACACATGAGTGGATCATTATTGCCTGTGTGGAAAGTCTTCATTGTAGTGGATCAGAAAAATGTAATTCATTCTTCTGTGGAAAAAGGTCTAAAATGTTTTAATAACACCTTTGTAAACTTATTTGTTTAAGTGCAAGTTGCTTACAACATCGGATGATACATCACAAGCGCTAATTCCATAGAGCATGCAATATCGGGTTGGCTTACACCCCAAATCGGTCGTCTATGACATTACTTTTGCTTCTCATCTTGCTTATTCATCTCACATCGTATGCCGGGTACTTCAATGTTTAACAATTCTCTAAATTCTAGATTTCAAATGTCAAGATTTCGATGCATGAGCAAAGGTTACATTTTTTAATGGAATGCAATTATCTGATCCTTTTTCTTTTTCTTTCTTTTTTTTTTTTTGTCTAAATGCTAAATACGCTCCCAATTTTTTGATTTCACCGTTTCCTTTTTCGATTCTCACTAAATTTTGGATGTTAGTGTTTGGCTTTTGATATTGTCTTTCTAAATGAAGAAAGGGGCCAAATACTCTGACATCTTTAGAGAGATCTTTGCTGGAATAATTTTAGTAGTGTTTACAGACTATGAGGTATGAATTTGCTTCTTTTTTTTTTTTTTTTTCTTACTCTTGGATTGTTGTTTAACGGTCCATCTCCACCTTAGAGAAATCACATTGATTTGATGATCCGATATGAGAAACCTAAGGGTCTGTTTGTGCAGCGATGGCTTTCACGGAAATGGGTGGCGACAGGGCGCCGGTTTTTCCGGCTTCTTCCCCGTAATGTTCGGTGTAAAGATGATTCCTCTCTTCCTGATTTTAAGGCGGGCCTTTGAAGCACCATTTTCTTTGCCGGATTTTCTCACCTCCCAGCACGGAATCAAATAATGCAGAAGAGAAAACGGGTGGTTTCCTCTTCCGTGGTTATGTACAAACAGACCCTAAATTATAAATGGTTTCATTTGAGAGATTTTTTTGGGCATCAAATGGGCGAATAAGTATTGGGTCATTGGTGGTGGCATTTGGCTGTAGAGTTTGTGATAATTTACCAAGTCTGTGTATTTGAATTAATAATAGTATATTGGCATGGAGTTGGGTGGTGAGGCATGATGGGATACTGACATCGCGACGATAAGGAAGAACGCAAAATGGATGAGATTTTGGGTGCAATGGGACCTGTTGATGTATAGTTTTCTATAGTTGTTGCTTGGGTCTCTGCATTTTGATTTGTTGTTCGTTTTTTCAGCCTTTTTTCCTTTTTATTTTTTTATATACGCCCTACCTAGTCTACCCCACTAAAAATAAAAAAAAATTCCTGGGGCTACAAGTGCTTTTGCTTCTCATCTTGCTTATGCATTTCATATCGAATGCCGGGTACTTCAATGTTTAACAAGTAATCTTAATTCTAGATTTCAAATGTCAAGACATCATGCATGAGCAGAGTTTAACATTTTTTAATGGAACACAATTATCCGATCCTTTTCTTAACATTTTTTAATGGAACACAATTATCCGATCCTTTTCTTTTCTTTTTTTTCCTAGAAACCCTTTTTCTAGAAGCTATTTAATCTCCCAATGGCTTGCTTTCACCATTTGTTTTTTCAGTTCTCACTATTGAAGTATTGAATCCATCAAAAATGGAGAATGGACCATATAGTTCATTTTATATTCTTGTGTACACTTTACTATTTTTTATTTTTTGGAAATAGGATGTAATATCCTAGGGCTGTACGATATCGTACTATTACAGTGTGAATAGTTTTACGGGAATTATATAAACTTCAAATGTTGTGGGGCAAATGTCGGATTTAAGAACAGTCATACGGTCAATATCCCAAAAAGAAAAAAAAAAAAAAAATCTTGTACAACTTTGTACGCATGGCATTCGAGACCAGTTCCATCCCTTGCCTGTATTTGTCTGCAACGTCAGCATACAGAAAATGGAAGTAGAACAAATGCTCTAGGGGTGTTCATGACCATCACCACGCACATGGATGGCTGGGAAGGATAAATGGAAATATAATATAGACTGCTGCTCAATATGTGAAAACAAGACCCACCAAGTCTTTTGTATAGAGTCAGTGTGTATTGCGGACTAGATGATACACATGTATGGCAGGACCTTTTCATACACATCTAGAAGAACCCTAGTCATTAGTCATTTGTACACCTTCAAGTGCATGGAAATCTCAATTCAACGAGCTTTGTATTATAGAACTCAAGTTCCATGGATCAAACAAGCATATCTTTCATTGAATTAGTTTAAGGCTACATTTGGCTCATGTCCAAATGGAGGCAAAAGCAAATTTTGTTTTACTTCACAATTAAGGAGCCAGCATTCACTTCACCCAGTACTTCATGTTTTGCGGTGAGGGGTGCGCTTTAAAATTTCAACCCTCGGGAACTCATTGTGCTGCATTCAGTTTACCGATAAATTTAAAAACTTGGAACTCACATGCAGCTCAAGTCATCTAAATGCAGTAGGCCTATCTTACCTGTTAATTGAGTTGCAGGAACTTGATTTATGAGAATCCAAATGAGCCCAAAGAACATGGAAAAAGGTGGCTGGTAAATATGTTCATAGCCATCAGTTGAAATTCACAGTAAACTAGAGAATCCCAAAATGAAAACCGAAACCAAGACCAGGACTAGGTCCATCAATGGGTCTAGTTGACTTGGGAGACTAGATGGGACTACTTTTTGCAGGATAAAAAGTGATCATAACTAAGTTTTTAATTATTAAATATATAGAAAATGGTAATTCATCTTCTTCTTACTATAAAATGTGTAAGCAAATGGCTTCTTTCTGGCAATAGTGCCAAGGGAAAATCAACTAGGCTTGAGGACTGAGGACGACTAAATGAACTCAAACAAGTGTTGGTTTCATCAAAACAAAGCATGACAAAGGAAAACCCAATCTGACACCAGAACCAAAATTTAGATCTGGTTCTTATGACCCTGTCACCTAGTATGTGACCCGCTAAAGTTGGTTCGAGTGAGTACCTACTCTTCTGATTCAAAAGCAAACAAGTATGGGAAATACATGAATGCATTCTAGTTGATAAGAAAGAAATCTGGTTAGCTGTCTCTCAGGTTGAAAAGGCCTGTGGCAGTGGAAGGTGATCACGCTGTCGCAACCTTGATGTTGATGGTTCAAATTCATGTTATAGAGAGAGTAAACATCTTGTTAGTTATCTTTCTGGACAGATGTCATTTAATCATTTGCTTTCATTTTAGTGAAAACAAATGTATATTGCACAAAAAGGTGCATTTCTGCACATTGAACGAGCCCGACTTCCTTTGACAAGTAAAATACAAAGTAAAAGAGCCTCTATTAAACCAAACATAGCAATCTACATTGCTAGCCCTTCCAATAACCAAAATAAAATGACAGAAATATCCAACAAAGAACATTATATTGACTTTTCTCTAAGAATGGATGCTTATCCAACCTCATATCAGAAAATAAAATCAGTTACAACTCTGTCAAAGCACGAGCAGAGTAGGTGAAGCTTTCCCAGCTCAAGACTGCTGGAGTTGATAAAGCATAGGTACATGTGAATCAGCTTGATTGTTAACTTAAAAGAGAGCATATTCTGAAATATACAAAAGGAATACCTGGGAAGAATCATTGTGAGAACCAGCTTCAAACTCCCAATGCAATTCATATTGCAGCAGTGTGTAGACTTGCACAAATTAGGTAATATGACTTGTGAATTTGTAAGATCCGGCGGGCCTGGGCCAAGGTGGCAGATCCAATTGAAATCCAATGCCCATCACCCGCCAAAGAATACCTAGGAGACAAGGGACTGCATGAGTCCCACATCGGAAAACATCAGAGTCCAGAGCCTAGGCTTATACGTACCCATGAGTTATCTCCTCCACAACGCGTCTTTTGAAGGGTAAGGCCCCATTTTGTGATAGAAGGTATAAGAGCCAAGGATGACTATGTTTCCGGTGGGGAAGATTGTAAGATTCGGTAAGCTTGGGCCAAAGGAGTAGACATAGTTAAAATCCGATGTGACCATCACCCACCAAAGAACCCCCATGATACAAGGGAGCCCATCACCTGCCAAAGAACACCCAAGATACAAGGGACTACATGAGTCCCACATTGGAAACATCCAAGTCCAAAGTATGTACCCATGGGCTACCTCCTTCATAAGGCCTCTCTTGGAGGGTAAGGCCCCGTGGTGTTACAGAATTGGACGTGACATTTTTCTTCAAAGCCATGGATCAAAGCACTACCATTCTGAACAACATATTAGATATTTTAACAACAGTAAGTAACAAATACTTTTCTTTTTTATTTACAACAATAGGAGCAATCTCTAGTTCTTTGTGTAGTTTGTGAGCAGATGGTATCTCTGGTGGAGGGGGTCTAGTGGCAGAAAACACATTCTTCTTCAAAGTTGTTAGTCTACACATGAGACAGAAAAATGCGGCAAAGTCAAATGCACATGGTTTTTATATACTTTTGTTTCTGATAGTGTTGGGAAGTCCCACATCCCACATCGCCTAAGTAATAGGCTTGACATGTCTTAATATATCTATATAAGCCTTACACCTATAAGCTTAAACTTTTGGGTTGGTATATGGTTTATTACATGGTATCAAAGTGGGTTCTGATCCCGTTGTTCTTGTGTAGCCCACATGACAAGCCCGTCCAAGAAATCTGTTAGGCCTGCATGTAAGGGGGAGTGTTGGGAAGTCCCACATCCCACATTGCCTAAGTAATAAGCTTGATATGTCTTAATATATTTGTATGGGCCTTCCACCTACAAGCTTAAGCTTTTGGGTTGGTATATGGTTTATTACAGACAGATGTATGAGAAATACTTTAAGTTTATTAAATAGCTATAGTTAAGAATATTAAGAGGGATTGTAAGGTACTGATATATCGGGATGCATAAACTATACAGACTTGCTCATTTTATACCACAAGAACCCATGATTGATTTATTCATGTTGTTGATCAGATGGGGCCCCACAAATCTTCTAGATTAGATGAACCTAGCCTTAAAGATCCCATGTAGCAAATCCTTTGGCTTTCTAAATGGAACATTTCTGTCCTGACTCCTGATTTCTTAATCACACGACTATAGGCCAAAGAAAGAAGGGCTGGGATATTCAAAACTGGAAAGCTTTTGGAGCATCCCATCCATTATTTCTCCATTACAATCACCACTGCCACCTCTGTTGTTTTTGCCAGCCGTTGAAGGGTGGCAGTGGCAGCAATGATGAAAATATCCTGTAGAATCTCCACCGCAGGGGCAGCAAAAATGGTAACAGAGTGGTGGACAGAGGTGGAGGTAGCACATGGTGGGAAAGAAAGCTTTCCCTAGTGGTGGTTCCGCAGATGAGTTGCTTGATTCTCTCAGCTCCATCACTAATGAGAGGTAACATAGCTGGTGCTGAGGTCCTTTGAAGCAAATCAAAGGAGACCAGCCAGTCCTCATCAGCTTATTCATCCAGGTAGGTTCTCGATGGCCTATTCATCTAGTTAGGTCCTCAATGGCCAATTCATCCAGTCTACCCGCAAAGCCATGGAAATGACTGACATTCGTCAAAGGAGACAAAATCGCCTTGAGTGCTGTTGTTTCAAACTTTCAATAGATTTCGGATAATCAAATAATTGCAACAAGCAGAATAAATCTCAATAATTGAGTTTCTGTGTTGGAAAATGGAAATTCCTGTGGTTATTTTAGAAGCTAGTGAGGTCTTAGGCAGGGGTGACCTCTATTCCCCTATCTATTTTGCATATTTACAGAGTTTTTATCTGCTGTTCTAACTGAGAGTGTATCTAACAGCACTATTCCAAGTCCTTTTTGCAAAGGCTCCTCCAAAGTCTCCCACCTATTTTTTGCAAATGATGTCATGGTCTTTGCTTCAGCAATAATCCAGAATGCTGGTAGATTCAGAAGGCTTCTCGATGACTTTAGCTTTCATGCACATCTAAGTATTAGCAGTGACAAAAGCTCCATCTTCTTCTCGAGCTGCAACAGTGATTCTAGAGCCGCTATTTCAGGTATTCTAAAAAATTCCAAGAAAATGAATTCCCTGTTTCATATCTTGGCCTTCCTCTTTCTTCTAAAAGTCTCAAGCTTGAGGACTGCCAACCTCTTTTGGGGAAGTTGAGACAAAAACTGGCTGGGTGGGAAAGCAAAATCCTCAGTTTCGCAGGTAGGTGGGAGCTGATGACTGATCAGATCGACAATAAACTCCTTACACATCTATTGGGCTTCAATCTTCTTATTACCAAAGCTTGATTGAACCTCTTCGATTAGCACATCAGAAGGTTCTTTTGGGGTTGCTTTGATGAGAGTAGAAAGTTGTATCCTATCTCCTGGGCCAAAATCTGCCAGCCAATGGAGAGGTGTGGCTTGGGATTAAAATCAGCTACTGCTATAGTTCATTCGGCCATTAAAAGGCAGGTCTGGTGGATTGCAATTAGAAGGAAATCAATTTGGGTTGACTTGGTTTACAGCACATATACGAGGAGCGACACAGCTTTTGGGATCTCAAACCCGCTGCAAATTCCTCTGCTAGTTGGAAAGGAATTCTTGCTAATACAATGCCTGTTCTTAACAATCTGAGACACCTCATAGGCAATGGGAACAATACTCTTTTTTGGCAAGACCCTTTGCTTCCTTGTGGGCACCTTCTTGATTGCTTTGGAGACAGCGATATATGATATTGGTCTGGGTAGGAACTTGAAGGAGAGTCATTTCAACAACAATGGTATCTGGACTATCCCTAACGGTACCACCACCGAACTTCAGGAAATTTTCAAGATGATTTCTGAAATGCCACAGCCATCTCCAAGCTTCAATGATGAAGTCGTCTGGACTCCCTCTGAGTTTGGCTCTTCAAGCTTAAATATGTGGATCCGCTTACTCTTCAAAACCTGCCAACAATTTCTTGGGGAAGTTATATTTGGTTCCCTGGTAGAATTAATAAGCATGCTGTATGTGCATGGAGGGCACTTCACAATGGCCTCAAAACTAGAGATCACCCGAATTCAAGAGGTATTATCACTGATATATCATGCTCCTTGTGCTATACGGGTATCGAGAGCCGCCTCCACATTTTCCACTCATGTCCTTTCAGTAATAGAATTTGGGAATCAATTCTTTCAAAGTTTAAGCTCCTAATTTATGACTGCCATTCTACTGAGGATTTTCTCCATAGCCTTGTCAGCAGATGTGATCAAAATAATAGAGATAATCTTACTTTGGCTGACCTTTGTATTTTCTGCTTTTGTATGAAATATATTGGAAGAGCGAAATCATTGCATCTTTAGAAAATACGATTATACCTTAGCTAATTGTCTTGAAGAAGAAGATCTTAACTCAAGTCAAACCAAGGCCCTATCCTTAGTCCTGGATGTCTCTCCATCATGGGATGTCTTCCTGGGACCTCAGAGTAGCACATGCCCAAACATCACAAAATTCTCATTTCTGTTCATGTGTTAATTAGAAGGAATGGATTTAAGCTTGGACTTGACGGTAATAAATTTATAATTACAGAAAATAGGATTAATGCACATGCACCATTGGCTGAGTAGTGGGTAATCAACAGCCAAAGCACATTATTAATGTACATGACATTGGGGTATAAAAGCTCTTGAACTGTACCAACCATCCACAAAGGTTTCTAGCAGATGAATCACCAAAAGGATGGGTCTGCATGTGTATTCAAATCATCCACCAGAAGATATGTTGGGTGGGCAGTCTGTTGTTTACTGCTATTTTCACTTTGTTTTTCCTTTTGACAACCTTTCATCTTTGGATGGTAAAGATTCTCTCAACCAACTTTATTCTTGTTCTGATTAGCCCCAAAAATTCCGAGATTTGCATCCTTCTCAATTCAAGATGGAATGGAATGAAATCATCCAATGCCGCAAGAAATTCAAAATTATGGGTAGAATTCAGCAAGCCATTCCTAATATCATATTGTAATGAACATCTTCCAGAAATGGGGCAAAAATCAAGTTCAAAAGGCATTTGATGAAATGAAAAAAAAAAAAAAAAAAATCCACAAAAGAGATTCTGTTAAGAAAACATGAAATCAAAAGACAGTAAAATTCACATCGACAGACAGCCCCATTTTCTCTCCAAGTAGGACTAATTTCATTTTAAGAATTTATATTAGGTCAGTTTTGTTGAAGAATTATATAAATTCTAATATCGGAATTTATCCTACTCGATGAGAAAACGTTATTGTCTGCAAATAATTTTATCTTGTTATTTGGCATTTAGTCGACAGAATAACTTTCTTAGAACATTTTCATTCCCCAAAATGCCCTTTTGTACTTGAGATTTGCTGAATGTGTGGAAAAAAAAAAAAACACCCTATCACAATATAATTCCATAATGGAAACCAATCATCCACTTGATTTTCCAACTTGCAGGTTAGATGACTTCCTTTGATCCCATTCTCACTAATGCCTCTACATTAGGGATCAGATGATGTGGGTTTTTTCATCTCATGATACCTAACATGATGGACTGAAATCTGAATACAACTTTCCTAAATTTCTTTTATTCCACTTCAAGACTTGGTACATGGCCTGTCATTCTTGGATGAATCTATTCCATTCCATTCTCACTAATTCCTCAACCAAACAGACCTATAATTCCTCCCCCAAAATGGATCCTAAATCCTGTCCAAAGACCTGGACTCTAGTATGAAAAAGTCCAAAACCTAACAACAGTGATCCTAATTGTAAAAGAAACAAAGAAAGAGTACAAAATCCTAACACAGGAAGAGAAAAGCGTATAAAGGATAGGAAAGGAACAAAAGTACCAGGATATCATCACGGCGTCAAAAGCAAAGGGAGAGGGACCGTTCATGTGGGGAGAAGAGAACCAGGGAAGCGAGGGCTTCGATGCCTCTCTTTTGTTCGCCACTGATCAAAATTATAGGGCGTGTTTGTTTGCTTCACGGGAGGAATACAAGCGGAGCAGGTTGTTAGAGTGGGTTGAAATTTTCGTTTGGATGGTTACTGTAAAGTAAAAGATTTAAAATTTGTATTTGATTGGTTAAAGAGCATGGGGAATGAGTTATTCTACGCTACTTTACTATGGAATGTCCGAGTAACTTGTGGAAGAAGAAAAGTACATCTCGAGTACCTGCAAACTAGTCAAACCTATTTACTTTACTTCTTGGGTTAATGTAAATAAGCACCCCATGGGGTAAAGAATCCAATCGATGTGATTTATTTCAACCATCCTCTACTCCGTTGCAAACAAATAGGCATGAGACTGAAATGCTAACGCATTTAACCTTCCTATAATTTAAGCTTGATCAGTTGCAAACAACCATCCTCTAGTTTACTCTGTTGCAGACAAACAAATATGAGACTGAAATGCTATCGCATTTAACCTTCCCATAATTTAAGCTTGATCAGTTGGTCCATGTTTCTATTTTTTAGAAAATTACTAGACATATTCTCTTTTGAAAGTTGAAAATCAGTTAGAGGGAGAGATTTAATTTTGAGTGAAAAACAATCCATCGTGAGGACACATCAGCAAATGAGCGTAGGAACCAAGTTTGAAATTAGAGGAAAAAATGCCCCGTCTTATTGAAATGACTCATTCGTTTCTTTCCCTTCTAAACTCAATGCATGTGTCTATCCTTTCTCTCCCTCTAACTTTCCCCTCTTATCTTTTCTCCTCTTTCTTTCTCTCCCTTTCTAATTTGCGACGCCTCTCAGCATGTCACATATTTAGCACCGTATACTGGAAAGCAACTACAAAAGCATATCAACATGTAGAAAAGCAACTACAAAGGTATGAAATATTCAGATTAAGTGGATTTGTGTGGATTTAAAAAATATCTATTTTTTTTCTTTTTAGTTTTTTTAGAATCTATGCTGTGATTAAGGTCAGTGGCCAGCCCATATGCTGCAAAAACACCCACAAAGGCAAAACCCCTTTTAACTCCCAATCCCATGACGTATGAAAGTAACCCAATCAAATATCAGAAAACCCATGTTTGGAAGTATGAGGACATCCAGACGCATCGTTTGGAATGAAACTGAATCGCATAGATTTTGATCTTCTAACAAAAACCCCTTTCTAAGGAAGGACATTCAAAAGCACCATTCATCAAGAAATAAAACCAAAATAATGAGTCTTTTGCTCCATTTAGTTTTTTTGGAAAGCATTGAAAAAGGATTTTTAAAGCCCGAGTGGATCGGATTAGCCCCAATCCAACATATTATTGTTCTTGTTGTCGTTTCCGGGAGTGGAAGGTGCGTTTTCATTCACTTAGAACAGAGGTTTCAGTTCTCTTGTCATGTCACAAAACAGCCCCCACCCACTAGTGCATAGCACTACTAACCTTAGCATGATTTATCAAAAAGTGGGGGAAAAGGAAGAAAGGTAGATAAAAATTTAAAGAAAAACTCTACAACTTTCTTAAATTATAAATGATTCTATACAGTTTGATTTGTCAAGTAATGCATTGTGGGGTACCAAATAAAAAAGGGTAAAGCATTGTCATTTTTTTTTTTTGCAACCTATCCATAGGGGGCCAGGACCAAAGAGACCGCACATGTGAGAAGAGAGCTCACACAATGGAGAAGAGGGTAGCATACCCAGGGATAGAACTTTGGGCACGTGGGTGAGAGTTATGAATGGAGCGATTTCCAGTTCTCTATATCATATTAAAAGTTTTAAGGACATGTTTTTTCATGTCTCTTTAGCAGGAATCTCTTCTTAAATTTTCCATCCTTCTAGTGTAAAATGAAGAAAATATCATCCATATTGATTGGGCCATCAAGACATGGCAGAATAGATAGAAAACCAGTTATATCATCATCGTACATGAACTTTCATCGAGATTATGTGTGTTCAGAAATAGAAACCGGTATAAATCATGTTTGATCATTCACCCAGTCCATGCGTTTTCATTAATTATAATCTTGAATTTAAATATAAATTTATACAGGACTTAACCGTGCTCTGATGCACTAAAACTGCCCTCATAGTTTCTCTGTAACACTAAAGGCCCCTCCATCTAGTTTGAGCAACAATATCATCGTCTGTCTCTTTTTTCTTAACGGAAACAAGCGACTATATTGCGGCTCAAATAAAAGTAAAAAATGGTTGAAGGTCCTTTTTTGGTACACTTGACACCTAAATGGTTTCTTCAATAATTCTCTTTTTTTTTTTTTTTTTGAGGAATTTCCCAAAATAAACACTTTAGATGGACAAAAGATCAAAAAGGTCACTTTAGGGGACCTCACATTAAATCGACCTTCCCGTCCAAACAACTTTTTTTTACCCATTTTTTCGAGGTTCAATATCCACCCTCCTCTAAACAGGTGAGGTTCAATATCAACCCTATGCGTGCGTGCAAAACAATTTGGCTCATCTTCTTTTTACTCTCTTCCCCAAACCCATTTCAAAGGAGAAGACCCAAATGCTGTTCCACACTACACCAAACACTCAGATTAATGAACTAATCTCAATGCCTTCAACCAAAATCTTAAGGCACTCTCACGCGAGGCAATTTTAAATTTCAATGAGGGCATTTTTGGGATGTGATCGTGGAAATTTCAATGAAGCCTCAAAACAATCCTCACAACTCAAAAAAACAAGAGTCTCAAAACTATTGATATACATTGTTATGACGTTTACTAACAGCTCTAGCTTTTGGTGTTCCGGGTTATTAACATGGTATCAGAGTCAGAGGTTACAAATTCGAAACCCCTAGAGACATGTTACCTTCTTCTGTTTGTTCTGTATGGTATAGTCCATCTGTTTGGTGTTAACGCTTTAATGCAGAGTCATTGTATAGTGAAGCAACTCCCTCCTCTAGTATTGATGGCATTTGCATTTTAACAAATTTATATTAGAGAGCTGCTAAATGCACACTGGTTTTTGCTTTCCACACACTGTACTTTTTTTATGACCATATATACCCCGTGTAAAATTACCTAAAATGACATCTCTCCCTCCCAACTTCTTTTTGCACCTGGGCATCCTCATCCTTGCCCCCATCACCAACGCCCCCACCAGCGGTGCACGGGAGATGGGGACGGAGAGAGACAAGGAGAGGGAGAGCTGGCGGAATAGAGGGAGAGAGAGGGAGAGATGCCAGGAGAGGAAGAGGGAGAAGGAGATATGGAGAGTTGGCGGGTGCCGCGGCCGAGAGTGGGGGGCGGGGAGTTGGGGTTTCCATAGGTTTAAGCATTTTGGGCAAATATATTGTTTTCAAGGTTAACTCTTCTACAATTACTTTCCAAATTTATCCTTATAAATTTATCTATTTTATATATATATATATAGAGAAATATTCTCTATTATCTATGAGATAAATTTTACTTTGCTTGGACAAATCTTTAGAGGTTTTTGTGCAACGTCCTCTGCCGCGGAAATGAAATCTAATACCTTCCTGGCATGTGTTTGGTGCCAACGACGGTTCTAAGGAGGAAAAGGAGCTGTTAGCTGCATGATCCATCTGTTGTGAATGGAAGCATGGTAATGTTAGGTCCATGTGCCGATTATGATAAAGGTTGTGGGACATGGCAATGTTAGAGCTCCATCTACCACATTGATACAATTAACTTCTATTGGACATGGTAATATTAGATCCATGTGCCAACAGTGGTAAAAATTTATCAGACATGGTAATGTTACCCCTGTGTACCATATTGAAATCTCCGACTGTTGTTGGCCATAATAACGTTAGATCCATGTGCCATATTGATATAATTGGATTACAATTATACGTGGAAATGTTAGATCCATGTTCTAAATGGAAATTGATGGCCGCTAGTGGACATGGTAATGTTAGTTCCGTGCACCATGCTAAAACGACGACACAATTTTCACTGAGGCTGCAACAATCATCCAATCACTTCCAAAGAATTGTGCTTGTTTTTATTCAATTGGGCCCTCGCCAACGTTGAAACTCCCACTTATCCACAGCACTCTTCATCCTCAGATATACTGTGGTCATGACTTACACTTTTCAACGTTGAAACATCCACTTATCCACAACACCATTCATCCTCATAGATATTATGGTTCAACTCTAGAATCTCCCTTGGATCCACGAGGAAATATACATCTCGAAGCATGGCTGTTATCCGATTATCATGAGCAAAAGATATCTGTTTGGACGATTTTGGTTTTCATTTTTGTGGCCGCAATTGTTTTGTATACAACAAACTCCTACAACCTCATCGGTCAGTTTTAGATTTGACACCAGTCTACAATTCACAAAAGAGTCTTGGGTACAACTTAATATATACAGTGCAATTAATAACGTCTTCACACAACATACATTGGAAGACTAAGGTGGCTAATCATGGATCTGATATATCAAGCAAAAGATGATTTGCATTCTTTAAGCCACACCATTTTGCTGTACATGTATAGAATCAAATACACAAAATATTCTGTGAATCGCTCATAGATATACTCCATTTACTAATGGATCTCATCCATTAACTTCCTGACCCGAGTTGGTTCTAAACTTTAGAAGCCTAAAGCCTAAAATACTTGTTGTAAAGGATAATGCCAAAAGATGATCTTGGTGTCGTTTGGGTTATCCCCAAGATTCCCTAACAGCGTAATGGGCGATCCAGAGTATCAGTATTTGATTTAAAATTTCAAAATAAGAGTAGCTTATAGATGAAAAGTAATCAACGTTTATCACTAGGAGAATGTAACAAAATTCACCACAAAAAAGACTCCTCTAGTCTCACTCAAGAAATTAAGTAAAATTGAGTACTTTTGGCCTCGTACTCCTGGGAATTTCCCCATTTTGGTGGGTAATATAATCTTGCTTAACTTCAAAAGCAGAAGAACTGCATAGCAGTAAATACTGTTGGAAACCTCTGTTCCTCCATCCACACAAAGCATTGTTTAAAATCTCATTTTGAACTCAGTGAGTCTGGGCGAGTTGACTTGATTTTAAATGTCACCAGGTTGGGCAAGGCAAATGAGCCTGAGCGAGTTGAACCAGACACTTGGTCAGACTCGCCTAATAAGTTTCTCGATTCAATGACCTACCAAGTTGGGTTGAGTACCTGATAGGTGCAGGAACAGGAACAGCATTGAAGGTCTGCTGAAAAGAATCCAGATTAGAGCAGCCATCCAAAGTTCCAAACCATACGTGAGACAACCTTATACAAGTGTATCAATCAAGACCTTTAAATTGTGGTCCCTTGATGGATCTGGATCGCAGCCCAAATATAAAATATCTTAAAACAAATGATCGTTGGACAACTATGAGTAAGAAAGGTAACAACCAAATCTTGATTCAACAGGCTAAACCAGGTTCACTCACATCCTTGCATTCTCACAAATGACTCCATTGTTTATTTACACTATGAGCAAAAGGATTGCAGCAGCTAGTCATATATATATGATATGAACACCAAAAAAAATGCATAAAATGAAGCTGTGTATTGTGAGCACAACCCGAAAACTTTGGAGTTCCTGAAAAAAACAAAACACGCGTACAAATTGGGGATGGTTGATCTTTACTTATCAAAATGCTTCACTCTGAATCATCTCTTTCTTTGTTTAATGATTTATCCGTGTAGTTCCTTTTTGTGTTGTTCGCTTGCTCTTGGGTCACTCAGATAGGTTTGCTTCTTTGTTTGTTTCTCTTCTCTTGAAATCTTGGAGCTGTTAAGAAGACATCAATCGTAAGACACCCAAGTTCTTTTGGACCATAACTTGTAAGACTACTAAACAGAACCTCTTATAGAAGATGTCTGTCAAGGTTTGTAAGGTAGGTTATTACCAAGTCCATTAGCTTCAGATGTCTTCATGATTCTAAGCCTCCTTGCAGTGTGCAAAAACATTCTATACACATCAAACAAAAGAGTGTCAGAATAATGTTGATGATACTGGAATAAAAAAAGAAAACCTAAATGGATCAATAAAAGAGACATCAAGCATGATATTAAGCATAAGTATTAGAAGGTCCAAACAATACACGAACTGTTTCGTCACTTCAGTCTAGTCCCATCTAGGTAAAATGGGGCACATTGATAGCATTTATGCGACCACATCGGCATTTGGAATTGAATGGTAACCAGTAATTGTCCAAAAAGACAAGAACCTCCCAGAAGGAAAATATTGCCACATTGAATAATGGAAGGAACGAAGAACCATTTTCCTTTAAGACACACAGTTTCAATATAACATTTGGGCACAGGTGTTTGGTAATGCTTGGAATGGCATAAGATAAAAGTTAGTTTTGTGCCTCAAACCGCCATTTGGATGAGGAGATTTGAGTGGAGCATTTTTCTCTGCCTGAGAACCGCTTCAGTTAATGAGAGGCGTCATAATATGTTCAGCGATTTTCTAATAGGAGGGACATTTAGACCTGTTTGTTTCATGTTATAGATTTCCTAGGAATTCTATGACTTCGTATTCCTATAAGTAATTAAAAATGAATAATCAAAGCTGAAAACCTGAAAATGATCATTAAATGACATCCCCTTTAATGGAAATTGATTTAGGGGGAGATGGGAAATAAATAACCAGCCATGACCCAGTAATTCAGGTCCTAGGAAAGTCATGTTCCCATCCACATAAGTACCTTGTATCCTTCACCCCTCAACTCCTAATAATTGTTTGGTGGAGCTCATTTGACAATGAGCTTCTACGCATTCAATTCCTATGTATTCTATGCAAACAAACAGGTCCTTAGAAGCAGCAGGTGTAAATGCATGAAATGAGGTTGAAAACATGTGAACAAATCACTGGAGGCATTTAGAAGTACATAGTAAATTCATGGGAGTGCAGATTTGCAATCTGATGAGTAAACATTGAGAACAAAAGGACAAATGAGGTTCCAATCTAAATGGGGCTTTGTCTACCGTGTAGACAAGAATAACATTTCTATAATAAAAGAAAGCTTTCTCCTAATCACATAATTTTCAAAATCGGAATCGTATCGCAAATCGTTCATGAATCGTATCGCAAATCGTTCATACCCATGAATCGAATCAAATCACGAATCGTATCGTGAATCGTAGGATTTTTTATTTTTCTAATAAAATAAAAAATAATTAAAATTTTAAAGAAAAAGAAAAAGAAAAAGTAATTATTAATAACCATCCATTTTTCCATTTATAGCAGTATAAATATAATAACAAGTAAGTCAATCATACCATCATATCAAGAACATCATGACATACATATATATATGAAATAAATGATGTGTAAATAGTTAAATAAGTTTAAAGTATCAATATATATTTTTTATTATCTTTAAATCAAAATATAAAAATAAAATAAAATCCAAACCATCAATTTTACATGGTAGGATATCTCTTAAAGTTAAGAAAGTGTTTATGAAGAAAAAAACCAAAATAGATTAAAAAAAGAAGAAGATATAAACAAGCACCGTACGTACAGTCAAATGCATGTTATTTTTTCATCTTTAAAACATTATTAAAGCCGTAAAAAATTCTTACGGGGTTTCATTAACTACTAAATAACCTTTTAAAAATACGAGCAATAAAAGAAAGAGAGAATAAAGAAAGAAAAAAGGTAAAAAATTATTAATATTAGCTTATTGGCTATAGCCATTCTCGCTTAGTCAAATCGGTTGAATCGTAAGATTCAATGAAACGAGTATCGAATCGTAGGATTCATAACTGAATCCTAAGTTTCATTTGTAAATGGGATTCATTACATAGGTATGAATCGTTTTCCTTAAGATTCAGGATACGAATCGTAGGATTCGGGATAATTATGAGTGTACCCCCCTTTACACTCACTACCTCCCATGATCTGGTACCATGCCCAATTTGACACTCACCTGACACTGCTGGACTGAATTAGGAAAAACAAAATCCATGGTTATAAGATCATTCAATTTAAACTGTTAAATCAAGAGTTAAGATACTCCGATGGGACTATTTTTTGCCTGATCCCTTATATCCATGAGTAAATATTCATTCCTCCTACCCCACTGATAGACACTCATCAAGGTGGGCTCCATGAACTGGAACAGATATGAACAATATAGAGTTTGCTTATAGGTGACAAATCCCCTAACTCATTAGATTTACACTAAAGAAAGCTTATTAGGTCTGTGGATACCAGTGGGCAAACCAAAACCAATTTTACTATTTAGAAGATTCCAAGGAAAATGAATTGATTTTCTTTTATTCTTGTATTTTCGTCCCCAGAAGCAGTGTAATAAAATTATGCATACCCCCATGGAACATCACCCACAAGCATCCAATCCCCTTCTCTGTCTTCATATGTAAGGACAAACTCTGAGGAGCCGTCCAGCAGCTTCGAGGGCTTTGATGCTGCTCCTGTCACTTCATTTTCTTGAAATCCAGTTGGCCCTACAATCACAAAGAACAAGTCCCAAGATCACTAAACAATATTACTCTACTTCTATGCAAATAATACAATTATTATCTTTACAAATGCATACATATGGGAAAATGATAATCCTTTCTATTCATCTAGATGAACTGTTCATGGCTCATCCTCTTATTTGAAACCATCACTGAACATGGAAGGGTTCATGCAGATGAGTCGATCAACTCCATTTGGTTACTGTTACAGATAACCAGGAATGCAAAAATTAAATCTGGATAATCCAATCTTGTGGGCAGCACTGAACCTGTCCTCATCTAATGATTGACAGCAATTTCATGCTGGTACAAAGCCACATATGCACATCTACAATTTCCTCATATCTTTGGCTCTTCCTTGGGCCATTATAGCATAACTCATCAAAAGGATGACTTGGGCAACCAACCATACAGCCAGTCTATGATAGAGGGGCAATGAACCAAGATTAGTTCATCCTGTGCCTAGCCAGTGTTGTGTCCCAAGGGAAATGATAGCTAACCATCCAATTGGTGCTGCTTCTTACCATTAAATAAGAGCTGTAACTCATTTAACCATTAATCTGTATTATACTGCTCAAATGGTGCGGATCAATTCCCTCAATTCACACACCAATTTCCAACATCTTAATGAAGATTTGAATTGTTTAAAAAGTGTGAACATAAGAATGCATCATCTGAGTGTGACATTTTTGTCTATATTAGTATGTTATCTGTATATCATCAGCTATGCATGCATTTGGTCGAGAAAAATAAAGCCATATCTACAGAAGGATGGGAAAACTCACTGTTGTTGGTATTCATGGAAGTGGGTCTGTGGAACATGTCCTCCAATGCCTGAGCAAGAGTTTCATAGCAGACATGTGCGTTCAGATCTACCTTTCTACCAATTTGCATTCCATCCATATTCACCTTCACAAACTTGGAAAGCCCATGCCCTCCTTTTTCTGGAATCTTGTTATTCTTACTGGTCTCACCCATGTTGTTACTCTTCCCAAAACTCTTGTTGGCATTACTGCTGCTAACGATGTTCTGTTCAGAAGGAACCTTAACCTGGTTTGCCAAGCTGTTCATCCTGTATGCCGGTACGGGTGGCCATCCCACAGCCTGATTGCTGAATCAAACTTCCAAAATCAAACCAATGAAAGATAACTGAATCCTCATCGAATTAAAGATAACTGAATAGTGGACAAATAAATTGCAAAGCATGCAACCACCAAAGTCAAAATAAAATAAAAACAAGATGATGGGTTTTACGGGTATAATCATGTTTCTAATTGATGGGTGAAATAAATCAATATATATTTTTGATCAATATAGGTGAGTCACATTTGATACGGAACACTGAGACAAGAAAAACAACCACAGCCAATTCAAAAAAGGAGTAGATTGAAAAAGAAAAAAAAATTAGTAATATCAGGAAAGAAAAGCTACATCAACAGACTAGAAATTGATTAATATGCTTTAAACGCCAATGCCCAAACAGGACATAGGGGCAGGGATCAACATCTGAACAAAACTGCCCATCCCCAAAAGCCCACCAAATACAAACACCAACACAAACAGGACATAGGACTCAACATCTGAGCAAAACTGCCCATCCCCTAAAGCCCACCAAATGCAGCTAAGAAAAAAGAAATTAACCTGGATATGCATATAGTTTTCAAAGGACTAATCCTAGTTTTATTTGATGGGTGAGATGAATCGATCTCTCTGACTAATGATACAATAGGAGAAAATATAATGCATTTCATCCAGAACACCAAAACAGAAGGAAAACTACCATATCCAATAAAAAAAGAATACAAAAAGAGAAAATAAACAATCTTTACAAAGAAAAACTACACCTTAGACCTAACAGACTAGAAACGGACAAAGATGTTATAACAAAACCACCCACCAAGACAAAAATAGAGAAAAAAATAAACAGATAAGAAACAGGATAGAACCCACCATCTCAACAAAGCACCCAATCTCTACACACTCACTAATCAAAACAGAAAAAGAAATCACAACAGAAACAAGAAATAACAAAACCTAGTTGCAAAAGGGAATAATAAAACGTAAATTAATCATTCAAGAAAGAAAAACTACACCTAACAGACTAGAAACAGACAAACATGCTTAGAACAACACCACCCACCAAGACAAAAATACAGAAAATATAAACAGACAAGAAACAAGATATAACCCACCATCTGAACAAAACACCCAATCTAAAAACACCCCAAATCAAACAGAGAAAAATCTCAACAGAAACAAGAAGTATCCATACCTCATTCCAAAAGGGAATAATGCAACACCAACCAACACAAAAATATAGAAAATATAAACAGACAAGAAACAAGATATAACCCACCATCTGAACAAAACACCCAATCTAAAAACACCCCAAATCAAACAGAGAAAAATCTCAACAGAAACAAGAAGTATCCATACCTCATTCCAAAAGGGAATAATGCAACACCAACCAACACAAAAATATGAAGAAAAACAGTAAAAAGAGGAGGACATAAAACCCAACATCTGAACACAAGAGACAAAACCCCATCTCCAAAATCCACCGAAACAATCACAAAAATGGAGAGGAAAAGAACCAACAGAAATGAAGAAAATAAAAAAAGACCCAGAATAAAAATCAACAAAAAATTCACCTTGGCATGTTAGAACCGATCTCCTGACCAACAGAATCAGCCTCAGCAGCCCACTTAGTCCCTGCAACAGTAGGAGAAGAGGAAGAGACCAAGGAAGGGAAGTCCTTTGCAGTAAGGATTCTACAGTATTCTCCCCATGGAGTGGTGGGCTTGTTGACCTTGGTCCCACCAGTGCCCCATCCAAGGCCAAGGCCAAGCTCAAGCTCCCCATCTTCATTCTCCTCTTCCTCAACTAGCTTGCTTGTTGAAGAAACCTCTGACATGCCCATGTAGTCCTGCTCCAATACCACTTCTGCCTTTGAAACTGTAGATATTGAACCGTGATTAGAGCTCCCAGAAGAAGCAACACCACCAACACCAGAACCTCCTTGCATGGTCCTCTAGCTCTTCTTCTTCTGTAATAAAGGAAAGGCAGGACAGAAAGGGAAAGACAGAAGAGATGATGAATAAGATGTATGTATTATAGTATGGTCCTGTATGGTACAGTGTTGTACTTGTAATATGGGGTGGTTTGTTTTTGTATATGTGAAAGATGGTATTGAGATGGGGTGCTTGAGAGGGAGGAGAAGAAGAAGCGCAGAGAGAGAGAGAGAGAGAGAGAGGGGCAGGTTGGTACTTAGTGGTGTTGATGGGATGGTGGGTGGTGGGGCCCAGTGTTTGAGACTATCAAGGGAAATATTGGAGAGTCTGTCGGAATGATTCCGGCAAAGAAAGTATAGAATGGATGGTGGGACACCATGTAAGTAGGTCGGGACTTTGGACATTTCATTTCCTTCTAGATGGATTCCTCTGCCTTGTCACGTTTGTTTTAAGCCTTGATGCTTCTTCCCTGACTTTTGAGGGACGCCTTGGCCCATTTATTAATAATTTAAACAGCTTAAAATAAATATTATCATTTTATTATAAATTTATTTTAATAAAAAAATTCAACAATAAGATTTGTTTTTTCTTTTACTGTGGCTCACTAACTAGGAGGATGGAGGTTCAAACCTTCCACCAAGGATCGATCTATGGTGAGAAGAATGAGAGTGGGATGCCTCATCCCTCATTGGCAAGGAGGAAGGAGGTTTAAGCCTCTCACCAAAGATCGATCCATGGTGGGAGGGATGAGAGCGGGATGCCTTACCAACATGCAATTGCTATGTTTTCTCCCAACAATAAAATTGAATATATGATTTATAACATAGTTAATGTATATATATAAGCAATAATGTATAAGATTTTACTGATCATGTTATCAGTCATGTACTCAATTTTAAAGTAGGACTAATTTATATTAAAATAATTTTTTATGATATATTGATATATCATTGGAGGTTGTGAAATTCATTTTGAAAGAATAAACAATTAAGTGGTGTCAATGGGTTCCAAACATCCTAGTTATTGAAAGAGTTTTGTAGACATTTGGGGGATCCAAACTCTTTGGCTAAACGATGACTTCTTTGGTAAAGAAGATGTTTTTTGGAGGCAAGCTGGTATATTTTGTGAGACAAGAAGAAAGATTAAGCACATAACAAACTTTTTTTGCAACAGGAGATAGGACTTTGATTTAAACTCTTCCAAAGAGAAAGAAAATCCCTGTGATTTTTGTGTGATGGAGCATGTTCACCCGCCTAGATAATGGAAGCACATAATGAATACTTCTATTCCACTTCCATGGAAAAGGAGCACAAATGTGCCCTAACCTATTTTTCTAGAGTTCATAAAATCTCATTTTACATGAGAGATTGGAACTATAATACAGAATGTTCACCTGCCTAGATGAAGGACATAATGAATACTTCTATTCCACTCGCATGAAAAAGGAGTACAAATGCGTCTTAAACGGTTTTTCTTAGAGTTCACAAAAACTCATTTTACATGAGGGCTTGGAGAATATAGAATTCCAATGTCACACAACCATTAATTATTAAGTTAGTATGATTTCCATCTTAATTATCACAACTCATAATTTCATAAATCTTTGTTGTTCGGTCAAAAACTTAATCATGGTTGTTGAGGATAGATCTTATTAACAATACATTGTTATTCTTTCTCCTAAATTGGTAAGATGGAAGACCTACAAACCCATTTTGGGTAGCCACTGAAGGGATCAATCAAATAGTATAGACCAAAAAGCTTTTGGGCCACGGTGATTTTAGAAGTTTTGCAGTCTCACTTCTATCTTTGAAGAAGGTGTGGATTTTAGAAAGAGAGGGAGAATAAAAGACATTTAAAGGGTGTTTTCACATTTAAAAAGAGAAATTATAAAAGGTTGCTCATGCTATGGATAAACAGCTGGAAAGGCTTTGATTCAAGGAAGGATGTAAAACTTTTATACTATTTTGAAATATTCGATTTTTATATATATTTTTGGAAATTATCCAAAAGTCTTATACTTTTTTAAAACTCTCCTTATTAATAGTTATTGGGTCCATTTCTTAAAGGGGATTTTACAAAAAAAAAAACTTTAAGTGGTCACAGCACAAAACAGGAAAATTTAGCTAGAAGTGCACTAAACAGGGAATCCTACAAAAAAAAAAAAAAAAAAAAAAAAACTTTTTTTCACTATTTTTTTTTGTGGTCGCATTTGACCTTCATTTTTTGTGTTGAGGGTCGACTGAGACCCTTACTAAAACAAGTGAGGGTCGCATTTGACCATGAGCAGGCATAGCCTCTTCATCTTCTTCCTTCTTCCTCGAGTGTTCTAGTTTTCGATTGAAGGAAGAGAGGATTGGAAGATCTAACGTAGTAAATTGCCAATCGGCCCTAAAAATATTGTTGGTTGGTTGGTCAATTTAAGAAAGGTTCGGTCCTTAATAAATGTTGTCGATTGGTTATGCATCATGTGAGCTGCTGATGCCGTGTTCTCTTCCTCATGTCTGGTTTTCTTGTTGGTAGCATCTTTTATTTTAGGCCATTGGTTTCTTTTTATATGGGCATAATTTTTCTGGCCCAAAGCACAAATGAGCTTGGATCTTAGCTTTTGAATTGTTCCTCCAATCCATTCTTTTATTTTAGCAAAATCCGTTTCAAGTGATGTTATACAAAACCATAACATGCTAGAAATTTGGGTTTAAAATTGTAAGAGCTTTTTTCTGGAACGATCCTTTATGAGAAATTTATCAAAAAAATAACTTTAAGTGGCAGATCTTCAAGTCTTCTCTTCTTTTAATAGAAAACTGAAATACTCCAGGAAGAAAAAAGAAGATGAAAAAGTTATGCATGCTCAAGGTTGAATGCGACCTTCACTTGTTATAGCGAGGGTCACAGTTGATCCTCAACATAAAGAATGAAGATCGAATGTGACCAAAAAAAAAAAAAAAGTTACTTTTTCTGTACGGATTCCCTGTTTGGTGCACTACTGGCTACAGTTCCCCGTTTGGTGCTGTGGCTACTTAAAGTTATTTTTTTGGTAAAATTCTCTTTCTTAAATTAGCCCATAACTTATGAACTACCTTCAAATATAGCTTACTTACATAGGTAGACTCAACACTTGACAGGACAAAAAGGAGAGTCAAGTCACAGTTAAGTCCTATTTATCTAAGAACCAACAGAATAATATTTCTAATTTGATGTAGTTCCTTTTTTTGTAAAGATCGACTGACTAGCTTAAATCAATTGAGTTAATTAGTCAAGTTATATCATGGGACAAGTCATGTAGTCATAATAATATATAAGTATTTTATGTAATCGACTCTAACATGATTAGACAAGGCTTTAATGATAATGATATATATACATATATATGTATAGTGGAATTTTCTCCTACTAAAATTTCATACAAAACGTCTCTTTTAATTCATGCAAACTTATTTTCTCCAAAATCCCACTAATCTCCTCTGTTGTCTTTCAACCTTTACCTGTTTAGCATATATTTAATTCATATGCGGTTTTACAAGCTGATTCTTTTTTATTTATATACTTTCCTTAAATGAGAAATTAATTTAATTCCCCGAGTTACCGAGCCGACTCAACTCTTTGCCCGGAGAAGCGAGTGGCGAGCCTAATAACTCTTCAGGCCAGAGTAACGAGACCTTTTGAGTGTATACTCATCTCGCGATAGTCACGATCATCTCATAATATCATATCGCGAGAAGTTGTGTTCATCATTTCACTTTCGGAAATGGTGAGCCTTGGGACCCGAGACGTATTTATAAGGGCGGGGGTTGGGGGAACGAGCGACAGTCCGACATGTGGGCCCCACAGTCACGTGGCTGCAACGTGCCACGTCACCCGACATGGTCCTTGCAGGGAACGGAGAGGTGGGACCCATTTTTCTCATTTCGTCCCCCCAAGTGACAGCTCAGCGGTATTGTTTTCTGCACACGTTTTCTCGCCTGTCGTTTGACATGAATGCGGAAGGAAGGAAGGAAGGAAGGTAAGGAAAGCTTTTGATTGTGGGCAGGACAATCGCTGCCTTGCCAACAACAACGGCGTACGCAAACGGCTACTGTCTGCAGCCATGGAAATAGGTCCGCCGTCAATGTTGGGCCCACTCTTGAATTTTATCATGTTTAAACTAAGAATGTTTGGGGCTTGAGTAAGGTGAACAAACCACGATCTACTTTGGGCCAACTCGGTTGGGATGGGGCTTCATAATGGGTTCTACCAAAGTGCACCCGACGAGGATTACAGTTGGCCCAAGTAGACCCAGAAAACTTCAATTGAGATAAGGGCCCAAGCTTGTAAGGGTTAACTTAGGATCCATATTCAATAGGGGTGCACATAGGCAATTTGAATCGATTTAGAGGGAAAACCGCCAACCAAACTAAACCCATCAGTTTTCTATTTTTCTAAACTGAACTGAATCACCCATATGCTCAAACCGAACCGAAAGGCTTCGGTTCGGTTCTTTTCAATTATAATTTTTTTTTTTTCACAAAAAAATTTGACAGTTCAATTGGTGAAAGACGTTAGACTTCAAGTAAAGGAGTGAGAATTCGAGCCTTTTTCAAGTAATTTTTTTAAAGTTCTTTATATATTTTATAAAAAAATAAATATTTATATAATTGGTTTGGTTTAAGTGATTAAACCGTACCTTTAAACTGAAATTGAATCAAACCGAATCGAACAGTTTGAAGGAAATTCGAAACGTGACCGAATCGATATACTACAAAACCGATCCAAACTGTCCGGTCCAGATCGGTCGGGATCAATTTAGTAGTTTTTTTTTTTACACCCCTTTATTCAACATGACAAACATGGGCCTGGAATCTAGCAGGATGGGCCAATCAGACAATCTGGTCCTTTTGAGCTTAGACGCAGATCAGGACCAATCAGCAGTTCTATTCCGTTCGTATCGAATTTGGACTAGGTATATTGACAAACGTATTAATTACCCCAGGGCAGTATAACGTCGGCACTATCTCTTTGTGGGTCCATGTGGATGAATTCCAGGTATGTGGAAAGAAGGGATGAGTAGTGTTTGATAGGGACTTGGCTTGGGCCAAACACCACACTTATCTAGTCATTGCGATCCTTAATTTAAGACTTCAAACTTTAATAGCTTTAAAACAACATATAATATTAAGAGCAATGCTACATGGACAGATTCCGGGCCTGAATTTTTGCTCGAATTGCATTGTAATGCCATATTTACCCTCAACTGGCCTTCACTCACTCACTCAAATGTCTTTTCACCTGTTTATTTTCGGAATTCGGGCCATAAGTCTGGCTAGGAGTTAGTCCAAACAGCATTTTTCTAATATTAATGGTTTTTTTCATGGTTGTAGGTTCGTGGGTGGCCCGAAGCTTGCTACCTCAAAAAGAGCTGAGGCTATGGTGATCCTTGCAGTAATTCTAAGGGCTTGCCTAAGTAGTCAGAAACACAGTTCCTTTCTTTCGGAGTTAGAAGTCCTGGTATCGATCCCCGGTTCCCCCCTTTTCAAGAACCGAAGGTTGAGTCCACTACTGCTACCACTTGGGGGCCACAGGGGTTTTATGCGACTTCTCTTTGGGCCCCGAAGGAATTAGTCCAACCCACAGAGAGTTTGGAACCCTTCGTTAGCGCGCACACAAACAAAAAAAAGGTAATCCTTGCGGCTCTAATTGAAGCTAATGCATTTATAAATTACTAATGGCATTATAGTATTTGTATATATTTATGTTAATTACATGGATTGAGAAATATTTTCATTCTCTTGACTTGATGAACGTGTACGAAAAGAGAGCCACCAATGAAGTGTGGCCCACCAAAGGTATCACAATGTCTCCTAATCAGGTCGCTTGGGAGATCATTGCGTTAAGACTTAAGTAAAAGACATTGATAGTTTAGAAAAGTTGACTAACCCGTCCAGATTCAACGCACACCTCAATCAGATATGATGCTAAGATATGATTATAATGTACGAGCTGGTCTCTTGATTGCAAGAAGAAAGGCTCAGATTGTCACAGCTTTTTACTAAGGGTCCAAAATCAGATTCTATAATATCGTCCAAGTTTTATCATAAAAGAAATTCCTGTAGCTCATGTGACCACTGCCCTGCCATCCATATAAGAGGGTTTGATCTGGAAAATGAAAATGTTCATGGAACCACTGCCCTTAGATATACGTAGCTCTGGTTAGGTATGTGGTTTCCTCTATCTGTTCAACGCTGGGGTGTCCCTTTTCCCCTTCCTTTTCACATGTTTACTCGTTATTTCTGTTCGCATGTTTAAACGCTACACATGTATCATAACTTCTTGTGACTTGTCTCTCATTTATGTTAAGTGTGTTGACCCGTCTTCAAATTGGATTTCCTTAATGGTTCCAATCTTGAGACGTAATTAGTGTGGGGATTTGAGTCATTAGGACTCCAATATAATTTATCCCAACATTATACCACGTGTGAGGATATCTATAATGCATTTCTCCAACACATATTTCAAGTTTAAATGAACAGTGATAATAGATAACGCATCTCATAAGAAAAAAGAGCAAATACAGTCTTAAAATATTTACAACATAGGGTGTTTAAATTTACAACATAAAAGAAAAGAGTTTTATATATAATCCCAAAACATCTAGTCCATCACATTTATCCAACAAAAACTCTTCCAAGTAAAAAGACCTATAAGGTCAATACATCCAACCACAAAACACTAAACTATGTGTTGTGCTCTCGGAACCAGATGATCAAGCAACATCATCAGGAGTCTACTCACTTAGCCCCCGTCGAGTCTTTTTGATGGTCTTAGTCTCCTAGGTATAGGCAACAGTGTTGTCTCCTATAAAGCCATTGGTTACATTAGAAACTGAGCAAGTAAATAGGTATAATAAACATAATCATGATGTACCAAATATAAATAAGCTGAAATCATAAAAAAATATGCATGCATGTATGAGAGATGGGAGGATCAGATAAAGATACATCTAACCGCGAGTCCTAGCAAATTGACATTTATCCACATCAGCTACATTCTCTTTAAATAACTGTAACTGTGAAAAGATGATAAATCATAATAGACATAACAGTTTTGCTTAACAGATCTCATACAGTTACCATCTTATCTTACTTATAACGGGGGTTACCTGGAGTATAATCATTCCCATACATGGACTATGTTGTAACTAGCCATATCATGTAAATACAGTATACCTTCATTGCGTCAATTTGCAATAAATCCAAAGCTAAGTGGTGCCGACTCAAGGATAACATACAAGTAAAACCGGATACTTCTAATGAAAGCATAGTCATTTTCTGAAAACATGTGTAACTTAACGTAACAGATGCATATACCCATGTTATTATAATCTTAACAGACCGCATAAACAAGCAAGATCCAGAATACAAACAAATATAACATAAAAATACTTGCAAATAGCAAACAAATACCGAGACTGGATACGATGATGCATCACCATGGAAAACACTATAAAGGTTCTTCCTAAAAAATAATTTGCCATATATAATTACTAATCAATAATATGTACCTTTAAGGTTTCCATTGTTGGTGTCACCAAAGTTAGTTTGATGGACAATATCCCTAGAGTAATACATTGTTGATTTAGTACTACTGTATAGATTTAAGGCAATCTATAGGTGTATGCCAGACTGCCAGTTCTAAACATCACCTACCATGGTCTCCTAAAGAATTAGGGTTGTTTGAGTATCATAGGGTACTTTTCTAAGCTAGTGAACTAAGTCTAGGTATAAATGGGAAACAAGTGTTCAACGGCTAGCCTTATGATTAGTCATGGGATGACCTACGAGTAGTCGTGAGGTCACCGTGGTCCAATTTGTTCTAGAAAGTATGGTTCTAGAAAATCTAACCGATGCACATTCACGGTTAGCTTATTCTAGAGTTACGATTAGCCATGAGGGTTTTATGACTAGCCGTAAGCTTCAAAAATCCTGTAACACTAATATGTTTCGATTCTATTTATGGACAGTTTTATTCCCTATCATTTACAAACTTTGAGACAATTCAAATATCCACTGTATACTTCATTTGAGGCATCAAGATCATAACAACAACATCCTACAAAACCATATAGTCCAGGATACCAATCAAGTGAAAAGATACATATTGGGAATATATATATTTATAACTTCTTTGAGCTAAACTCGGACAATGTAATTTGTTATGTCATGAAAATCCAATTAAAGAACATCAATGAATGAAATTTATACCCTTTACTTATTAGATTGTATGTCTTCAATATTAGATTGTATGTCTTCAATCCAATGGATGATCCGAATAAATTAGTTTATTATATTAATTAATTTATATTTTCATACTTTATTCATGTAATGAATGGTAATTTATTCTATGATTGCACATAACCAATATAAATGACATGATGATTCATGAGATGAACCGGAGCCCACAAGTGTATTAGATGTAATCCCTGTTTGTGGATAAGATTCACATACAGGAGACGTGGATCACAAATCTTATACTGAAAGTATTTTCATAACCAGTTATGAGATTGGACATCTCATCTGAAAATGTTGTAGCACCCCTTATCTGGACTCCCTTCTTCTCTTTCTCCTGGATCCCTCGTCCATCGGGCGAGCCCACTTTGGCTCAGGTGCTCCCATGTCTTCTTCCAGTTTTTGATGAACTCTTCGATCCTTTCCATCAATTTTCCTTGGGTGGATGGGGATCTCTGATGTACCCGGCTTCTCTCTTCTTCCGTCCCGGGGCTACCAGGGTCGGCGGAGAAAAGTGAGCATCAACATTTTTGTGTACGGGTATGCCAGATTTTCTACTTTACTTGGAATTTAGAAGTAGTAGTTCGGAGATTTACCTTCACAAGTAGAAAAACAAATCAACTTTTTTCTAGTTTTTCATTGCACGTATATTTAAGAAAAGAGATATGTTTTTGCCGTGAAAGGTGATTTTTCTTTGTTTGCCGTGAAATGCGATAATTTTGCCGTGAAAGGTGATTTTTCATTTGTTTGCTGTGAAAGACGATTTACAAATCTCATCAAAATGTAAAGACAAGAGTTGTGATTTTTTTTTGTCTCTTTAGAAAAATACAAAATACAAAGAAAAGAAAGAAAAAAGAATTCTAATTTCTCAGGAGATTGCAGGGACTCGTTTAGATTGACGGTCTCAAGTCATGTATGGACTTCACCATTATCCTTCAGATGAGAACATGTGATCCTTTGATTTGCTCGACTTGGCTTCACTCTCAGATTTTTAGAGGATAAAGATCAAGGGGAGGTCCTATATTCAATAAAAAGCTGAGTAGAAGGGCTGAAAAGCCACGTCTAGCCATGTGGATAGAAAGAGAGGGCCTTTTTGCCCCCCCTAGGGGCTTCAATCACCTTGTGGTGGTGGGTTGCTGCAGAGTTTCTTCGAAGGAGATGAAGTTGTTGTAGCAACGTTTGCAAATTTTCTGACTATTTTCTGGATTTCGATCGATCGATCTCGTTCTTTTTGGAATGACCCCGCTTTTATAGGCTTTTGGTGGCCATTAGAAGGGTTTATGAGCATTGATTGCATAAATGCTCCATGATGGGAGGAGTTACATGTTTTTAATTCAGGATTTTGTATCTCCTTTTTCTTGGCTTTTGATTGGCCGATGGAGAATAATTGGCATTTAATTGCCTTTAAACTCCATGATGAGAGGAGTAACATGATTTAATGTCATGATTGCTTAGACTTGTAACTCATTTTTCCTTGCTTCTGATTGGGCCGTCTAAAATAATGAGTTAATGACTGCATTAACTTGTTATAAAATGGGTAATTTAACTACATTAAGTGGTCACCAGGGCGCTTGAAGAGTTGTAGGCCGCGCCGTATCTTTTGGAATTCTTCTTGCGATGATCGCTGATGGATCTTCATGCTGATTGATGTCAGATGACCAGTGGACCGGTAACATTTGTCTAGTCGATTTTTCGATCGGTCGGATAGAAAGTGTGCTTTGTTGGTCGACCGGTTGGGGATTTCGAAGCGTCCGATGATGATCCCATGCTTTTGACGGTGGATTGAAGATGTTGATGAAGATCAATTGATTTCGTGCCCCGAAAATCAAATTTTTAGAAGCAGGGGCCAATCATCTCGAAACACGAAAAGGACCTGAAAAAATCGGTTTTTGGGAGAAATCAAGCGACCTGGATCTCCATGGTCGCCGACGACCATGGGGAATTTTCCCTAGAGGTGGCAATCGGGTCTGGTTGTACTAAACAGGTCCGACCCGTTTATTAAACGGGTTAGACAAGCCTAACCCGCATCCGACCCGTTTATTAAACGGGTCAAAAACCCCTAACCCGCACCCACCACAGGTCAACCCGACCCGACCCACTTAAACCCGCATAACCATTGCAGGTTATACAGGTCAGATCGACCTGCATAACCCACATCCATTCAGTGAATCAATCGACTCAACCAGGTCATTTTTAAGCTCAAATTTGGTCTAATCTTATTTCAACAATCATTTGATGCGCATTACCTTACTTTCCATTACTAAAAAGGGTGGGGTTGAATTGGTTAAAGTCCGTTTATTCTTTTTTAGCCTATGCATTAAAACAATCAAATTCAATTTTAGCTTAAATAAGCGGGTTCTGCGGGTCAAGCGGGTCAACCCTAACCCAACCCGCTTAATTGCGGATCATGAATACTTGACCCGTGACCGACCTGCCTATCAAATGGGTAGGGTTAAGCGGGTAATAGGTGGGTCGGGTCGGGTCAGTTTAGCGGGTCGGGTCATACTTTGCCACCTCTAATTTTTCCCTTTTGGCCATTGGTTTTCGGTCGTTTTTCAGATTTTTTTATTCTGTTTTCTCCGGTATTTTTCTTGACATTTTTGCACATTTATTGGCTGGATTTTCCTGAAGGAAACTTGACGAGAAGCTGTGCAAATCAGAGCACAAAGTTTCTTATTCTCTGGAAAAGCCAAAGATTTTGTTACCGATTTTCCGTCAGAAGTCAAAACTAGGTCAAATGATGTCGGAATGACCTGAAATTTAAGGTGAAGCCTCCTGAGCAATAGATAGGATAAACCATGGGCTTTTGTTTAAGTTTTGAAGCGGTGTGAGGTCCCGTCGCCAGTAGACTTGATTTTGTCGCGGGGAAGATGCCGTGCTTTGATGTACAATCAATTGATGTCCAATTGACATGAAATTTGTCAGGGAGACTATTGGAGTCATTTTGAGATCCATTAGCTCCAATTTGGAAGTCCTAGTCCTGGGGAGCTTCGCCCCCGAGTGGCCTGACTTTGTTTCTAAGTGTCAGAGTTTGGTCAAATGTTGTCGAAATCACCTAAAATTTGACGTGTAGCCTTTTGGAAGCATATTGGAGTCACCCATGTACTTTGTTTGATGAGTGATGGCCTCGATGGTTCTCGTTGTCAAGAGGCTTAATTTTACTACTCCATGGTTGATGGAGGGTCAAACGTTGTCGTTGTGACTCGAAACTTGACATGGAGCCTTTTGGAGATATTCTGAGACTATCCATAGGTTTTGATCGAAGATTTGATATCTTCGACACCGTTGCTGCCGGAGAGCTGACTTTGCTGCGAGTGTTTCCTTGTTTGGCCAAACAATGTCGGAATGGCTAGGAATTTGTTGTAGAGCCTCCTAGTGGCATTTTGAGACCAACTATGTGCTCTATTTTGTGTGTCAAGCTCTTTCGCTTCACCGCCGCTGGGAGCTCCTGCTCAGTTGTTGGAAGAGCGAAGTTAGGCCAAATGATATTGAAATGGCTCGAAACTTCATGTTTATCCTTCTTTTGGCTATTTTGAAGGATCTTACAGTTTTTATTTGATTCTGACAAGATATGATACTTGAAGTGGCATTTGCCTATTTGTGGTAGGATGTAGCTCCATGTAGCTTTTGGTGTTAAAGAGGCAAAGTGACATTTTTTGTGTCAACAATTGCCCCCTCGAGGTACAGCGACGGGTTGCATATCTTTTGTAGTCAATGTGCCTCGAAGAGAATTTTGAAGGAGAGCTTCTTGACTTGACCAAAAGTTTTGAGAAAAGGTTTTGATAGAGTAGCCTTTTGAGTTTCAAAGGGGATTTTATGGCAGTGATAGGGGTCACGTACCATCTCAAGGCAAAGTTTTGAAAATGACATGAGGGATTTGGTTTTTTGGGTTTTTGGATTTTCCTTTTTGACCTTGTGAACCTAAAGGCTTTATGTGGAGCATTAGGCGGTCAAGAAGGTTTTTTTTTTTTTTTTTGTTTTTGACCTTGTGACTTAACAAGCTGTATGTGGCAGGTTAGGAGGTTAGGTTTTGAATTTTGGTTTTGACCTTGTAACCTAACAAGCTGTATGTGGCAAGTTAAGGGGTCGAAATTTGGTTTTTGGTTTTGGCCTTGTGACCTAACAAGCTGTATGTGGTGAGTTAGGGGACCATGGTTTGATTTTTTGTCACTCTTTGAGACAATTTTGGGTCTATTGGAGTGGTTTGGGTTTTTTTGGAATGTCAATTTCAAGATTTTGGCTTAATTTGGTTCATGAGGTTGGATGGTTTAGATTTTTGGAAACTCATGAGGCTTGGATTTTTTTGGTATGGTCCAATCAACTTAAAAGAGGCATGGAACCATTTTTGTATGCTCTTGGTAAGAAGAATTTTTTATTAAAAGCCACTTTTAGTGCCTAAGTGGTCAAACCTGGCTCATGTGAGCTAACCCATGGGACCTTAAGCTTTTAAAGATGCCTTAGATTTCATGTGGTGTTGTTTTTGTAAAGAATATCTAAAAATATCCCCTTGGGGTAGAGAATATCTAAAAATATCTTTATTTGGAGAGAATCTCTTAAGTTTCCTTTCTTTTAGTAGAGAATATCTCAAAGCATCTTTCTTTTGGGAAGGTTGCTAATTTATAGCACTTACCTCCTTACTTTTCTCCTTGTTTCCTCTTTGGCTTGCTCTCTTCTATAAAAGCAAGGAGATTGAATCTCTTGCTCTTATTGCTCTCTTTTTGCAAAGGCTTCAAGAGTGCTTCAAGGGATTTTCTTCTTCAAGGATCTTCAAGCTTTTCTTCTCCATCAATGGCTTGAAGTAAGTCTTCTTTTTCCAGAAAACTCCATATAGAAGTAGGGTGGTAAAGATTCTTCTTTACCTTTTTTTTCTCTTTCTTTTCTTTTCTTTTTTTTTTTTCCACGTGTTTCTTCTTTTCTTTTTTTTTTTTCACACATTTTTTTTCATGTGTTGTTTTTTCTTTCTTTCTTTCTTCCTCATGGTTTTTTCTATTCTTTTTTTTTTTTATGGTTTTTTTTATTTTTCTCTTTTTTTTTCACTGTTTTTTTCTTTCTTTTTCTTTCCTGTGTTGTGTTTTCTTTTTTCTTGTGATCATACGACCATGACCTTACGAACATGTGGCCTGTGGGCCAGCCCCTTTTCCTTTTTTTTTCTTGGCATCAAGATAGAACGCTAGAGTCTCTAGGTCAAGCCAACATGAATTTTGACTTGGACAAAGTTTGATTGGTTTTGACTAAGTTGGGTTGGAATTGGTCAAACTTTTGTCAAGGTTTTCCTAGAATCTAATGCATGACGACTTTCCTTTTATGCATGATTTTTTGAAAATCGAATTGGAAGCATGATAATGCATACCTGAAAAACTTTTGCAAGTTTTGAGATTTGGAGCTCCCAACAATGTTGAGCCCTTTCCCTGTCTTGCGGGGTTTTGAGAAGCTTTGCAAGTTTTGGAGTCTGGAGCTCACAGCAATGTTGAGCCCTTTTCCAATCTTGCGGAGGTTTGAGAAGATTTGATCTCGCAGCGATGTTTGAGTTCGAGCTTTCTTTGAGAATCCTCTATTGACTATGAGCTCGCAACGATATTGAGCTCATCTTCAAGCTTCATATTTTTTTCTGGTGTTTTCCTTTTCTTCGAAATTGCCCTGGAACTATGCCAAAATTTCGCTAGGATTTTTTTTAGCAAAACTGTAATTTTGGTGTTTGATTTTTTCTTTTTTATTTTCCAACCTTTGCAGGTGGTTCCTCCAAAACAAACAAGGGTAAGGGGCCTGTTACTGACGCACCTCGCCGATCTGCCAGATTTTCCAATGTGGCTGTGCAGCAGGCCTGGGAGAAGGTTCGGTATGTGGAGAGGAACTTGGAAGAATGTGACTCCCTCAACCGAGATGAGACGAGGCAGCGATTGATCGCCCTCAAGGATGAGGAGTTCTACAAGATCATGGCAAGCAACCGTCCTTAGGTTATGGACAATCAGAGCATTGTGCCCAAGTCTATTTTTTTATTTGGTGATGCAGTCCCTGACGATTTGACATACCAAAGGAGATGTTTCTAGTTCTCTTACACAGCTGATGGTGAGGAGAGAACTGTTGTTGCCTGGTCGACTTTTGATCGTACCATCTCAATCATGAGTCTTTCTCCCACATGCTCCATGAGGGAAGATCCTCCAAGCTGGGTGAAGAGGACCAATGTGACCAAAACTGGGATTTTTGTGGCGGCCCTTCCAAATATGCGGAGAAGTCACTTGCCCGTATGGAAATGCTGATGCCGGCCAGTGGCTACCAAGGTTCTAATTATCCGTCGGTCGATTTGAGATTGGTGGGCCTTGGCATTTTTAGGGGTGACAACGGTAATTGGGTGAAGCCTTTTCGACTTCGTGGCCGCTTTAGTACAAACTCAAGTTGGGAGTCATGGACTGATCACATCATGCAGATTGGTAACGCCATTCTGAAGGAGGCCAAGATCTTTGACGCGGTTCACGCTTTTAGGAAGACCGTGGTTTTTTCCGACGAAGCCTTCATGGCTATGTTGGAGTCATTCCTTCCACAAACCAACACCTTCGTTGTCACGAATGGTTTCTCTTTGAAGGAACTGAGCACCATCACCGGGTTACCTATCCTCGGCAAACTCTATGAGGAGTTCATGCCATTGACAGCGTCCTTCAGGAGCAGTTTGAGGAGTTTAGGCTCTTTTACTTTAAGCTTGTCACCTTTTATGATTTTTTGAAGGAGAATGAGGGCTTGAAAGTTAGGTCTAGCAGTTGGAAGAGTTTTAGTTCTTCGTCTCCCAACTTCTTTGACAGTGGGGAGTCTTCTGATAGCATGACCTAGGAAGCCAGGGCTAAGAATTTGGGTTCGAAGAAGATCTCCATCATGCGAGAAAATTTGAAGAAATTCTTAGCGAGCACAAATGCCAGTTGTTCTGACATCATGCTGTGAAGAGACCTCACTATTTACCTCACTTACTGGCTGGGTGAGGCTGTTTTTGCTAGAGAAGATGGAATGCACATCATGCCGCATTGTATTTTTCCGGCTTGTCAGATGGAGTTTGGAGAGCAGCTTGCTTTGGTGTCTGCTCTTTACTCTTATTTTTGTACCGAACTACTGGCTGCTACTTTTCTCGTTTGGCTTGGGCTCCCTATGAACAGGGTATTTTCAGCCCATATTCTCTATTCGTGGTATATATACCACTGTCCTGGCTTCCACCGGCGTTGCGCAGTATGATGACCCATTTATGATTCATTTGGCTAGAGGGATAGCCGTTTCCGAATCACTTTTGTCTGCTCATTTGAGGATCTGACGGTTTAGGGACGTTGAGATAGGGCAGTCTTCGGTGAAGCTTTCTCCATGTTTACAGAAGAAGGCTTTTGATTTTGGTGTCTCCCGTGATTCCACCAGGGCAGGGTTGGGAAGACATTACCTCTTGACCAACGGAGAGAAGGGGGCTTTTCAACATACGTGTTGGCACAATGGTGTACTGCAGACATATTTTCGTCGACTTTCAGCTGTATGTCCCCTCGCGTTTTGCGCTGCAGTTGAGCTTCTCTCAATGCATTGTTGGAGTGCTTTCGATAATGGTGAAACGTTTTGGAGGTTTGCAAGATGGGAGAAATGCATGGCCTTTTTATAGTGCGGAAGACACTACTGCCATGATTCCCTATCCTGAGTTGCCCACTTTCTGGACTGCTGGCTTCACGAAATGGTTCGTGGAGAGCTTTTCAGAATACCGAGGGCTTTCCAAGAAAGAGCTTGATGTAAAGCAGTCTTCTGGGAAGGGTCTTGGTAGATTAGATGGTGTCCGGCGAGAGGAAGTTCTGGCTTTCCTTTGTGGAGAGAAGCATAAGATAGGCTTTCTTGATGATCGGGACGTCATTAGGTCTTGAAACAGCTGGAGGAGGAGGAGGCTAAGATCGACCGTTGGATGCAAGCGGAATGAATAAAGGCTTCCATGGAGTCCACTAGCAAGAGCAGACCATCTACTAAGGGGTCAAGTGAGAGACCTGACTTTGATTGCGAGGCAGGTACTTCAAGCAAGCCAACCCATAGAAGCAAGAGGAAGAGAGGGCAGCGCCATAATAAGAAACGGCATGAAGACTCTCCCGATCTGGAAGTCCCTCTTACCATTGTTGAGGAGGTGTGAAAGGATGTTGACGAGTCTACAGAAAAGAGGAGACGAGAAGAGGAGACCATTGGTGATGGTATGATTCTTCATTTTTCTCTTTCCGTTTCTTTTCTTTCATGGAGATTCTCCTATTTTGATCCATTGCTTTCTTTCCTTTTAGCAGAAGATGATGACTTTGTGATGCCCGAGGTTCCAGCTAATGAGGCAGTGACAGATCCGGTCGTGGCATCTGAAGAAGAACCAAGGGACTCTGGAGTGGTTCCAGAACCTTCACTTGGTAGGATTTCTTTTGTTTTTCGCCTTTCTGTTTTTCTTTGTTGCCATTTGCTGACATATTGTTTGTTTTTCTTGCCAGCTGACTTGCCACAAGATTCCGACGACTTTAAACCATCCATGGATGCAACTTTTGATGATGCTTCGGATGAGTCATGGAGGCAAGAAGTTCTCTGCTGGTCGTCGAGGAAGGTATTTTATAGTAATAATCTTGATAATGATTTTTTTGACAAGATCATATTCATACATTTTTCATCTTTCAATGGCAGGTTTTGAAGTGACAGGAGAAGTTCCTCCATCTTCCTCAGGGCCAGAGCAAGGGATGCTAGCAGCTGATCCAGAAGTAGGGGCTTCTTTTACTAGTTTTGGTACGGCAGAGGTGAAACCTCATGATGAGATTCCTTCGCCAGCGTCTTCAATTGGAAAGAACTTATTGACTACTCTTTCAATGAGGCATGACATGGGTGAGACTTCATCTGTGGCGTCTCTTCAACATGCAAGGAGAGTGTTGAAGAGCGTCTTCAGTTCCTGGATTGAGACTCTCTCTTCTGGTCATTTGGAAGCTAGGTTTGGCATGATCAAGCATGTGCAGGAGATACTTGCCGAGAATGAAAATGTTGGTCTAGACGTCACAAGTGCCAGAGCTTTTGTTGATGAGATCATCGCATTGGGCAACAAGTGGACTGAGATTGAGAGCTTTCCAAATGATGACTTCTTCAGGGAGATGTTTTTGAAGCCTTCCAGCGAGGTCAAATCTGAATTGGATGAGATCTCGAGGACTCGGAAGCAGTTCGTTCGTGAGAGGAATGTCATCGAGTTGGCTATCATTGAGCTGACACAGGACCTGCACTGTCTTGATAGGGAGGTCGTCGAGGCCAGGCAATGTTTTGAGCTATTGGAGGAACAAGCTGCTGCCAAGTGGACTGCTATTGTGGAAGCTCGTACTAGAGAGGGAACTCTCATTCGCCAGGTAGAAAAAGTCGACAGTAATCTCCGGAGGAAGACTCAAAAATATGAGCGATGACAAATTCTCTAGGAAAAGCTTCCTCGTGCTGAAGATGGGTCGCGGCGTTCTGCCGCATTTTATGGCAAGCTTTTGAAGGAGCATGGCCTAGAAGCTTTGCAGGCCAATGCCAAGAGGTTGCTTGAGGAGTTGAAACTTTGGCTGAAGACCAAGTTAGACTGAGCTCCTTTTTGGTTTTGTAACAAACTCTCTTTTTCCTTCTTTAGTACCTCCATGCATAAACATTTTTGGTACTCTATTTTTTGTATTCCCTCCTTTTACTTAAATCATTTTTTTATGAAAACAAATTTAAGCAAGAACTGCATGGAAATGTTTGTTTGAAAATTTGATCAAAAGGTTGTCATTTTGTGAAAATCTTTTGTCAAAGGCTTGTTTTGGGCATGAAAGCCAGATTTTGTGGTGAAAAGCCTAGTTTTTTGATGGCTTAAAAGTCGAATTTCTGAGATGGCATGGAAGCCAAATTTTGTGGCGTGAAAGCCAAATTTTGGTCTATGGCATGAGAGCCAAAATTTCGTGGCATAGAAGCCGGTTTTTATTTTTGGCGTGAAAACCGAATTTTTGTAGCATGAGAGCCAAAATTTTGTTTTTGGCATGAAAGCCAGGTTTTGTGGCATAGGAGCCAAAATTTTGTTTGTGGCATGAAAGCCAAAAAATTTTTGGTGTGAAAGCCAGATTTTTTTTTATTTTTGGCATGAAAGCCGGGTTTTTTAGAAACCAAGTTTTGTTTTGTTTGGCATGAAAGCCAGATTTTTGGCATAAAAGGTCGAGTTTTTTTATTTTTGGCATCAAAGCCGAGTTTTTGGTTTTAAAAAATGCAAGTATCTACAATGAGTCACCTCCCCGCTGAATGGTATTACAAGTGTCGCTGAAATGTCGCCTCCTTGCTCATTCGGTTGTGAGTATCGATGGAATGTCACCTCCTCGCGGTTTTGGGTGCAAGTATCGACTGAGCGTTGCCTCCTTGCTGGATGGTTTTGTCAGGCCCTGACCCAGGCTTAGTATTTTAAATTATTATTTTAACCGTGATTATCCTCTAAGTGGGATTAGAGATCGATTAGATTGAATTTTTAGTTAGATTAGAATTTTGAATAGTTTTGTGAAATTTTGAGACGTTGAGTCTGGTTTGACAGGGTCCGGGGTGACCTGTGTGACGTGTGTCCGTGTGGGATTTGATTTCGATTTCGAAAACATTGATTTCCATATTTTTGGATTTTTTATTTTGAGCACAACAACTTTCATGTTTGTTCTGTTTGCATTAGAACTCCAGAAATCGCGTTTTTCAAGAAAAAGGGCAAAATAATCCTTTTACACCCAAACTGTGCATAAATTTCAAAATTTGAAAACCACGAGGAAAGTATACTTTTTGAAAACTAGATTTTTCAACGATCATTTTTCTCTTCTTCGTCAACTTCATATGGGACCCACAAACAGGAGTTTTAAGCTCGCAAAGTTTTAGGGCCATTGGGGCCCACAACCCATTCATTTAAAAGAACCCAACCCACGTTGAACTCTTTTTTCTTCCCTCATTTTTCCTGCAACTCAACCCAAGAGAACTTTTCTCTTTTTCTTACCTTCTCTCCTTTGCATGTCAATGGAATTGAGCCCCAATTGAAAAACGAATTTCACCAATCTCTTCCTCATCCTCCAAGCTTGCTGTTGACATCATTTTCTAGGGATTTCAGCTACATTCATCATCTTCTTCAAGCATCTCTTCTTGTTTGGACATCCTAGAGGTAAGCAAGGGCTATCCTCTTGTAGCTCTAAATTCTTTTGACCCTTGAGAAGCTTTTCATCATGCATGCATGGAAGCTCTTGAGAATTCCTTTGTTTTCTAACTTTTTTTGTGGATTTTGAGATGGGTTTTCATGGGGTATTTGTGTAGATTGAAGGCTGAGTTGAGAAGGAAGATTTCTTGGAGTGTCTAGGACCTAATCTCAGCTAAGGCAAGTGCATAACTCAGTTAATGAGATGCAATTTAGTTACATGATTTCTCAAGAAAATTGTGGAATTTTGGCTCTTTCTCTTATTAATATATGCTTTCTTTATAATGAGTTGGATTAATTTCGAAATGTCTTATTATGAATTATGCTTATCTCTATTAATAGATTGTGTAAGATATATGGGCTTTCCTTATTGTGGATGGGTGATTTTCAGAGATTTGTGATTGAATTGGAAATTTCTTTGCATCAAAATTTTCCTTTTTGGAAATTGGAATGAATTGTTGACATGGTGGTTGAATGGTTAGTGTTGGTGTGGAGAATGTGTTGAATGGAGCTTAGGAATGGTTGGAATGAAAGAAGAGGGGAGAGAGTATCAAAATTATAGAAAAACTGCACTGAAACGGACAGTTTCTGAACTGTCTGCTCGAGCGAACTTGAAGGTTGCTCGAGCGAACAGGTCTGACTGTTGAAAAACATTGCAGAAACCCATCTGCTCGAGCGAACATTGTGTGAGCTCGAGCGAATGAGCTTCTGGAATGACATCGCTCGAGCGAACGTCTTTTCGCTTAAGCGAACCTGGTACTATCTAGCGAAAATGGAGACAAAAGCTCGTCCGCTTGAGCGATCTTCATGTCGGCTCGAGCGAAGGAGGTTCTAGAAGGATCCGCTCAATATACACTTTGTGTCCCAAGCGTTGAAGATCTTCAGTGGAACCAGACTTATTGTTCATAAACCAACATTGGGGCACTAAGTGTGTAATGAGACGAACCTAGGTGAGTCATTCAACCATTGTGAACCGCCCCTTTTCTTGTTAGTAGATTTATACAATTTCTTATAAATCGTTTTGAAATGGATTCGAGTGGCTCGCCACGTTTGAAAAACATCAGAAATGCTACTCATCTGAATTGGTTCCGAAATTTGTCCGATTGTTTTGATACAGAGTAGTCCTTTATCAGTTTGGAATTGTGTTTAGTGATTTGAATCATATCGTTTTGAATTTGAATCGGCACAACTAAGCTTAGGTCGCTTTATCGAGTTGATCATCCGGCTTAGGATCTTAAAATAATTTGCCAACTACAGTTTGGACCTCTGTCTATTTGCTCCGGCCATGGCGACGGTTTCTGTCTGTTTCAGCCATCTCGTATGGCAACGGTTATCTGTCCGTTCATTTCATATGGCAATGGTTATTTGTCCGGCCATTTTGAATGGCAGCGGTTTCTGTTTGCTTGCTCTTGTTACTTCGGTAATAGAAGAATATAGCTAAATGTGGGTTGCCAATATTTTGATTATTTGTTATTCAGTTTGAAATATTTAAATATGAAATCTTCTGATTTGAGTAGAAAAGGTGTGTTCAACCCATTCTTCATATATGTTTCGTTTTAAATGCACCGTATGATTTTTAATATGACATTGATAAAACTTGTATATCTTATCTGTTTTATTCACTTGCCAGACCGTTGTGTTTGATATTCTTTATGTTGGTGCCATAGGTACCAGGTCCTTTGTTCTGAGTTAGAGTACGTGCAGATGATTTGGAACCTTATATTTTGGTAGGTTGGTTGTGCTGACGATGTGATGTAGACGTCGAGTCTGGCTTTAGAGTCCACCTCATATCTGGGTAGTAGTTTGATTAATTAGTTTTCTTGTATGGCTTTCGTTAGCCTTTTTCTTTGGGTGGCTAATTAATGCACTTGTATAATTTGTAACATGAATATATGTGGGAAATGAATTCTCCTGTTACTGTCAGCTCTGTATATATTTTGAGATCATGGTTGTTCCAGTCTGAGTACGAATATTATTATGACAGCTTTGTACTGACTGGTTGAGTGCGACACGGAATCCGATGGCCACGGGCTTCAGATCACAACATCAAGTAAGCTCCCGCGAAATATTTCCATCATGATGGAAATTTGTTATCCTCTCACACGCGGATCTTGGGGGAAGCAAAAAATTTTAATTAACCCAAAAAATCACGCTCCCCGAGATCGGATTACTGCAAGAGTCCGGTTTCGAGGCGTGACAGGTTTTGTAAGTATCGATGAAATGTCACTTCCTTACTTATTCGGTTGCGAGTATCGATGGAATGTCGCTTCCTCGCAGTTTGGGTGTAAGTATTGACTAAGCGTCGCCTCCTTGCGTTTTCAAAAATTTCGTTTTGCGGGTATCGACTGAATGTCGCTTCCCCATGATTTTTGAAATTTGGGTAGTGGATATCAATTGGAATGTTGTGTCTCCACGTTTTTTTTCGAAATTTCACAAGTATCAGTGAGGTATTGCTTCCTTGCGATTTTGAAAATTTTGAAGTATATAATGTGGTTTGCATACTTCAGATTTTTGAGTTTTGCGAGTATCGACTGAACGTTGCTTCCTTGCGTTTTTTTTGAAAAACCTTTTTTTTTTTTTTTTTTTGTTTAAAGACACGAGGGTCGTAAATTTTGACCTAAAACCATTTTTGGCGGTAAAAGTCAGGGTGGACTAGGGTAGAAATCCCTAAGTCCTGATTTTTGTTTCAAACCATGAATTTTGGGTTCAAGGATCGAAAATTTTGATCAAGTTAGGGAAGAGGCTCCTAAACTTGGATTTTTGGATTTGATGTTTTTTATTAACAATGAAACGATGAAAGTAAGCATTTTTTTGAGTTTTTTTTTTTTTTTTAGAAATTTCAATGTAAAGATGAAAATTCCAAAAGGAGTGGGTTTGACAAGCAAGTACCTAGGAATAGGCTTTGGCCATACAGGCATCGCTCTAACCCGGTACAGGAAGTTTTCAAGTGTAGTACTGCTCCTAGAACTTGCCGTTGATGAGCAGCATACATCTGTCACCCTCCATGTTTAGATGAGCGTATGTGCCATTGGAGAGGACTTTTTCAATGATGTAGGGTCTCTCCCATTTTGGTTTGAATTTGCCTTTGGATTTGTGGGCGAAAACCATTGGCCTTTTTACTATAAGAACCAAGTCACCCTTTTTGCGGGCGCGTTGCCTGACCTTCTTATGAAAAGATCCTGGTATGCATGCTTGGTAAAGCTCAATGCTTTGTTGAGCTTCAAGCAGTCTTTCATCGAGATTATTTAGTTCTTGGAGTCTCAATTTAATATTGCTTTCTTACGTCATGTCATTTTGCAAAGATACCCTTAAAGAAGGAATTTGTACTTCTAAAGGGTTAACAGCTTCACATTAATAGACCAAGGATAATGGTGTGCTATGGGTTGGTCCTTGAACGGTAGTTCAATAGGCCCATAAAGCTTCAGGTAGTTTGTCGCCCCTGTCTCTTTTGTGACTAGAGACCGTTTTCTTGAGGATTTTGCAGAGTGTTTTGTTGAAGGCTTCTGCTAGTTCGTTTGCTACCAGATTATATGGAGTCAAATGACAACTTTGGATTTTGTACTTGTCGCAGAACCTGTAGAATTTGTGATCCCAGAATTGTAGTCCGTTATCATGGATGAATCTCTTAGGTATGCTGAAACGACAAATAATGTTGGTGCGAAAAAATTGAATGACTGACGATGTCTTCATTTCATTGAGCACAAATGCTTCTGACCACTTGGAGAAATAATCCGTAATGGCGTAGATAAAGCGATGGGCTTTACTTGATGGGGGAGAGATAGGACCTATGATGTCCATACCCCATGCTTCGAAAGGCCATGAGATTGTTGTGGATGTAGCCATTCTGGAGGGATGTGGACATAATCTCCATGAACTTGGCATTGTTGGCAGTGCTTAGCAAATTGCATTGCGTCAGCTACCATGGTAGGCCAATAATAACCTAATATTTTTATCTGATCGTAGAGCTTAGGACCAGCCTGATGGGCTTCATAAAGACCAGCATGAACTTCTTTAAGAGTTTCTTCGGCCTCTTATTGTAACAAGTAGCGTAGCAATACTCCGTTGGAGCATTTTCTGTAAAGTATTTTTAAAGGAATGTCCAAATGAAAGTTTGGGGCTCGTCTTTGGATGCTTATCCGCTCTTTTGGATTTTCAGGTAGGATTCTGAATATAATGTAATCAATGAACGAATCCTTCCAGTCGTCGATCGGAGGTCTGAGGATGGAAATCCGACTTCCAACCACTCGGTGGCATTCATCAACTGCTTGGTGTATGTTGAGAGGAGGGAGAATCCTTTTTTCACACACTGTAATTTGCATGTTTACCCCTTCTTGGATTGCCATAGTTGAAGCAAGTTTAGCCAGGGCTTCTGCACGGATGTTTTTACCTCTAAGGATGTCGATGATGCGATAGATATCAAACCTTCACTGAAGCGATTGTGCCTTGTTGTAGTAAGGCAATAGATCAGGCTTCCGGATTTCATCTTTCTAATTAATCTGGTTGACGATGAGTTGAGAGCCCCCAAAGGCTTCCACCATGGTGATGCCAGATTTGAGGGCGAGTTCCAATCCTACGATAAAAGCTTGGTATTTAGCTGCATTGTTTGAACATGGTTCTAGTAGCGAGAATGCGTGTGGAATCATGTATTTGTCGGGGCTAACAAAGAGGATGCCAATTCCCGATATCAGCCTTCCTTTTTCATTTGTCCTGGTTGCGCCATCGAAGTACATGTCCTAGGAAGCATTTGATGAGGAGGTCTCCATATTGCAGACAGGTTTGTCTGGGAGATCATCCCTGAGTGGAGAATCCTTAGGCAATGGATGCTCTGCGAGAAAGTCTGCTAGAGCTTGGCCTTTGATTGCCTTTTGTTGTACATACCTAATATCAAACCGTGATAAAGGATGGACTATTTTGCCAGTCGGGCATTGAGGGAACCTGCTTTTGTGACAAGGACCTTTAAGAGGTTGATCTTCGAAATCAGGTAGACCGTGTTGGCAAAAACGTAGTGACGTAGCTTTAAAAACAGCGCCGTAGAAATTTGTTATGCAGCATAAACCTGTCTCCTTTGAAGTTGAAGAAGGCATATGCTCCATTGGAGAAGGCTTTGTCAATGATATAGGGCCGTTTCCATCTTGATTCATCATTGATTTTAGATGTACAAACGAGAATCAATGGCTTTTTAACCACGAACATAAGGTCGCCTTTCTCGAATGACTCTGTGGGGTTTGGATCATCAAGAGTGATGTTGAGGTCTGGTATGTGGTTGATACTCTCTATCAAGAAAGACTCAACGTTGTCACTTTCTTGTTCGATGGGTTCACCCACCATGTTGTCAAAAGAGATATTTAAGTCTGGTATAAGATACCTTCCTTCAAAAGGTTCGAGTGCTGGAAGTGATGAAGATGCTTCAAAATTGTGGAAGATGGAAGACGCGGTATCTTCTTTTTCTGTTTCTAAATAAGAGTCAGTGTCTTGCATGATCGACACCAAGGAGACGGTGAACTTGCCCCCAGTCTTTTTTTTTTTTTTTTTTTGTCTTCATTGCTTTGGTTGTGAGGACCAAAGGCTTTGATGTTTTGAGAGAGATCACGAAGGGAGCTTGACTGAGTGCTTTTTGAGAAGGGTCTTCGTTTGGAAGATCATCCTCGGAATCAAGGGGTTGATCTTTCTTATTTGTTGAAGACGTTTCTGTGTCAGCATTGTCGTCTTCAGCAATTGTATTGCACGGAGCATTTTCCAGGACCAAGTCCTGAACAACATCCAGCAACTTTTCTTCCTTGTTGAGTATTTTATCAGTCCAGACATCACCTATGAGGTCGGGTATCTGGGACCAGTTGTCTGGGTTTTCTTTGAAGAAGACTTCATCAGTCGAAGTTACTTCAAGATGATCAGTCAGAAGAGGCTTGAGTTCCGATGTCACAGTTTCAGGAGACGAAGCTTGAGAAAGTGATATCTTAGTGGAAGTCACTTAATAAGATGGAGCTCCGGAAGATATACTACCAGATGTGGTTTGAGAGTATGTGTCTTCGGCAGATGAGGCTTCAGAGGAACTATTATCCCGAACTATCACATTACAGGTTGCTCCAATAAGAGTTATTCCCCGAATGGATTGTTGGGAATCAGACTCATCTTCGGATGTAAGAGGATCATCAATCCAACAGCCTTCTTTGTTTTCAGGAGTTACCAGATGAGGTACCTGTAGATTTTCAAGGACTTCTGGGTTTGGACTTTGATTACGACGAAGCTGATTGATGTGCTCTCGCTCTTACTCTATGGCAAGACGCTGTAAGATCCTCGCATATTCTTCGAGATTGAGCATAGGAGCCAAATCTTTTTCTTCGTCTGCTCCTTTTGGTTCAACATGGTTGGGTCAATAGCAGCCTCTTAGTCTTCTTCATCATCATACCATGATCCTTGTGGCTGTAAGGGGTTATACCAGATTACTAGTATAAGGTGAGATTCATGGGCCCATTCTTCATCGGAGAGGTATTCTCATGTTTCAAAGGATTCTTCCCACTTGTCGGTGTCACTAGAGTTGTATCCATCCATGGAGAATCCGACGACTGACTTGCAAGAGTATGATGCCCCTGCGTAGTTTCATTTCTAAGCTATGGTGGCATGAATCATTGAGAGTGAATCTCCTTACAACCTTTGAAGTCTTGGGAAGGGACTTTTCTATTGCCCCTAGTGAAGCAGTAGAGGAGGTCTCTACCTTTTCAAGGACTTCTTGTTTTTTTTTTTAGCTTTCTCCTGCTGTTTGAGCTTGCGGAAATTTCTCTTGGCTTACCTTCGCTGTTGAGCTGTTGGCTTTGTTTTGGCAATCTCCCAATCTTCATCTTCCAGGAGATTGGGATGCACCCATATGGGTTGTCCGTCTGGTGTTGGATAAGGGACCAGCTCTTGGGACGTTTGAGTTATTTTTATCACATTGAAGGAAGTAATGATCTTTTTCTCTGGTGACTTTGATGTTTGTCCATATAACACCATGTTGATGGAGGCAGACCCGTAGTTTTTATCAAAGGTGATGACTCCATTTTTCCATATCTCATCGATCTTCTCTCTCACAACAAAACATTGATTGAGAGGATGCGAGATCATTTGGTGGTATGGACAATACCAAGGATCGTTGGTTTTTTGCCAACATCTTCTGGTCTTTTGGGGTCAGGTAAGATGAGTTTGCCGTTTGCTAAGAGAGCTCCAAAAATTTCTTCAACATCTTCATCGAAGAGGTATTTCTTCTCTACTCATTCTTTGAAGGCATCAGCGAGTTCAGGTTTTTTACTTGCAGCTTTGTTTTCAGTTTTCTTTGGCGGCTGAGGAGCTAACTTGGTTTGCACATTGAGAACCTCCTTTTTCTTTGGCTTTGAGGTTGTAATGGTGGTCGGCTCTTTCTTTGATGATTTATGATTGTTGAGGTCTTTGATCACCGTTTCAGCCTCCATGGATGCTTCTAGGAGTGCACTTAGATTCTTTGATTTACTGCCGATGATCATGGAGTGGGTCATCGCTCTCATGTTGTTATGACAAATGTCGACCAGCGACGCTTGTGGCAGTATGTCTGAGCATTTGTATGCCATTCCCTTCCACTTGTGAATGAAGTCATATGTTGGCTCATTCTCTCCCTATTTTAGGCTGTAGTGCTGAGCTATAGTAACAGATGATCCTTACCTTTGAAGTGGGTTAGGAAGCGTGTCTCTAGCATGGTCTAGTTTTGGATGTAGTCCTCCAGCAGGGTGGAGTACCAATCAAAGGCCGTACCTTTTAGGTACTTACAAAGAGACGAATCTTGAGGGCATCTTAATCTGCAATAGCTCCTGTCAGGATCTTGAAGTGTATGACGTGTTGTCTGGTTGAACCTTTCCCCGTGTGCGTTTGGAGAGTAGGTTGTTTGAACTTTACAGGGAATGAAACCGAGTCCATCCATAAGGGATATGGTGGTTTGATTCCATGCTCCTTTAGTGTATCATCTTCTTTCGTTTTGGCGATGATATCGTCCACGTACTTTTTGGTAAGGGCGCATGACTCATAATCTCCCCTGTTTGTTTCATCAATTGGAGGGACTTCATTATTTGGTGGACATTGGAAAGTGAGAAGGAGGTTTTCCATTAGAGCTTCTATTCTTTGCTGTCCTTGCTCCAACTGCTGGATGCGTGCAGTCACGTCATCATGCGGTGGAGGTTGCTCAATGTTTGTAGCCAAGACGTTCACCCTTCGAGAGTCGAATGAGGATATCGTCTTGGTGACCGAACTGGAACTCATGCTTTTAGATGAAGAGCTCGATAAATTGTTACTCCAGTGTCCTTGGCTTGAAGGACCGGGAGAATCTTCCTGATGTCTTCGTGTCCTGGTGACATTGCGAGTCATCGATCGTCTGACATGAATTGTAGTTACCGATCTGTGGCGCTTTTTGATTTTGCCAACCATTGGACAACAACAACTTGGTCGGGTCTTTCTTTTTCGACCCATTTTTTAGAGACTTGAAGTGTAGAATGCTGGGTTCTCTGCTTCTTTAGCCTCTTTTGTCGATATACTGCGCGGTGACGTATACAACGAGTAATTTGTGTTTCTGTTAGCTCTGGCTGGGCTTTGGCGATGGAGGGCGTAGTCCCTTGTGCGCAACAGCCGAGCCTATCTTCTTTGAAGCTTGGCATGGACAGGATCTAAACGCGGTCCTTTGCCTGTCGCAGTGAGGCTTTGAATTTTGCGAGTTTGGCCCCTGTCGAGATGAAGGGTCAAACTGTGGGATTGCAGGCATTGACAGGTTTTTACAGAGGCCTTGTGATGCATGATCTGATTTTGGGCTTGTAGGAGCAAGCTGGTTCGTGCTGAGTTGACTTATTTGTTTGGCGGAGGGTAGGTCTCTCCTCTTTCATGTAGGAGAGAGGACAGAACCGGTTCTCCTTGAGAGGGGCCAGGTATACTAGCTTTGTAGATGTTTGGGACCTCCTCTGTTTTGGTGAAGGTCTTGGGGACCAAGTCTTGGGATAGACCTGGTTCCTTGCAGGTTGAGGCTTCGTGGGATTGCAGCGGGCTTCAGGCTTCTTCTCAAGCTTCTTGGTGGCCGCCTTTGGTGTCGAGGCAGTGACACGTTCAGGGGTGGTTTTCTGCTTCTTGGCATGTGCAGTTTCTTCTACAGGGAGTGGGAATGGTCCCAGTGACCTGAAGACAATGGTCAGGGGAGTAAAGGTCGACTAGGTGTTTTGAGAGTTGCAGAGGGAGATGACACTTTGGCAGCTGGCAGGGTGCTTGTGAGTGCGCATGCTTTGCTTCACTTGAAGCATGAGCTGGTACATGTTCTCATCGAAGGTGATGGTTAATGAAGCTGCCATTGTTAGTTTGGAAAAACTTTTGAAAAAAGATCACATCCATTAGTAATCACAAGAATATAATGATCATAAATGGAAAAAAGAACTATGGTTTTCTCTTTTCAAATCACTCGAGGGGACATGGCCCGGCCCAAGTGAAGTGAAGAAGGCAAAAATCCATAGAGGGTACAATTATTCTAAACGCAAGTATGAGAGGCCCAAAATGAGCATTCCAGTGATTGCTAGAAGCAATTGTAAACCTTAATTCAAATTACCTAGAAGCGAGGCTCACTTGAGGTAAGATGATATAAGGTTGGAAGTACAAATGTGTCGGTCGCGAATACAGTAAACCCGAAAGGGCATACTAGCACCGCTAGACACAGATGTTGCAAATCGCATCATTGAAATGGATACGAGATGGAATTTTTTGAAAGGCCAAGATTGGTTTCATAAAAGAGAGCAAATGATATTCTAATCCGAATGCAAGCTGCAAATGATTTCCGCGAGTTATTGTCCGAAAGGGAAAGAACCAAGATTTCTCAGATTTGAACACAAAAATGACGAAAGTTTTTTTTTTTTTTTTTGAAGGTCAAGATCGAATTCATCAAAGAGAGCAAATGGTGTTCCATTCTGAACGCAAGATACAAACGATTTCCGTGAGCTTTTATCCAAAAGGGAATGAACCAAGATTTCTCAATTTTGAACTCAAAAGTGACGGAAGTTTTATTTTTTTTCAAGAGATTTCTTTTTTGAAGATTTTTTTTAGAGGTTGGAGAATATATCGAGGTCTCCCAATTCGTTCTTATGAAACCTCAGTTGATAGATCAGCCCCCCTGGTAAGGGTAGGATTACTTAATGAATCCGTTTGGAGGACCTTTGCTTAGAACAGCCTAGCTGTCTCTACACTCTGGACAATGCTTTTATTAGATAAATTTTGATCAAAGAACGCAATTGGTACAACTTTAGAGTTCTTCGCTGTGCCCTTCTTTTTCTTTTGAAGATCACTAATGGACCCATCAAAGAAAGCGAATGGCTCTTCTCAATCCGAACGTTAGCTACAAATGATATCCGCGAGCTATTGTCCGAAAAGGAAAAACCAAAGTTTATCAAATTTGAATCCAAAAGAGAGAGAACTGAAAATTTTTTGTTTGTTTTTTTTGAAAGATCTCTAATGGACCTTATCAAAGAGAGCGAATGGCCCCTCCCGATCCAAATGTTTAGCTACAAACAATTTCTGCTAGCTATAGTCGAAAAAGAAAAGAACCAAATTTTCTCAAATTTGAATCCAAAAGAGAGAAAACTGAAAATTTTGTTTTTTTTTAAATTTCTTCAAAGAGAGCGAATGACCCCTCCCGATCCGAACGTTAGCTACAAACGATTTCCGCAAGCTATTGTTCGAAAATGAAAGAACCAAAGTATCTCAAATTTGAATCCAAAAGAGAGAAAATTGAAAATCTTGTTTTGTTTTTTTTTAGAGAGAGAAAAGAGAAAAGATGGACCATTCCCCGATACGAACAATAGCTGCAAACATTTCTGTGAGCTATCAAGTTTGAAGAAGAAAGGATCAAGGTTTCTCAAAATTGAATAAAAAAAATGAGAAATCATATTTTTTTTAAATGAGAAATAGTGGAAATAAACTCAAAGATAGAAATTTCCAAAAAATCCCTTCTCATGCTTTTTTTAGATGCAAAATCGAACATAGGCCCCCAACTAGAAAGGAGCCAAAGAATCTAAGCATCATGTTCTCAAATGAACGAGTCCCACTGGGTGTGCCAACTTGATGGACCCGGCTTCTCTGTTTTTCCGTCTCAGGGCTATCGGGGTCGGCAGAGAAAAGCGAGCATCAACATTTTTGTGTCCGGGTATGCCAGACTTTCTACTCTACTTGGAATTTAGAAGTGGTGGTCTGGAGATCCACTTTCACAAGTAGAAAAGGAAATCAACTTTTTTTTAGTTTTTCATTGCATGTATATTTAAGAAAAGAGACATGTTTTTGCCGTGGAAGGCTATTTTTCTTTGTTTGCAGTGAAAGGCAATTTTTTTTCTGTGAAAAGAGATTTTTCATTTATTTGCCGTGAAAGGCTATTTATAAATCTCATCAAAATATAAAGACAAGAGTTGTGATTTTTTTTTTGTCTCTTTAGAAAAATACAAAATACAACGAAAAACAAGAAAATAAATTCTAACTTCTCAGAAGATTGAGGGGATTCGTTCAGATTGACAGTTGTAAGTCATGTATGGACTTCACCGTCATCCTTTAGATGAGAACATGGGATGCTTTGATTTGCTTGGCTTGGCTTTGCCATTAGATTTTTAGAGGATAAAGACTAAAGGGAGGTCCTATATCCAATAAAAAGCTGAGTAAACTGGCTGAAAAGCCACGTCTAGCCATGTGGATAGAAGGAGAGGGCCTTGAGTGGGGGGGCGGGGGTGGGGGTGGGGGTGGGGTGTGTGGCCCTTCCAAGAGGCTTCGGTCACCTTATGGTGGTCGTTGCTACAGAGTTTCTTCGAAGGAGAGGAAGTCGTTGTAGCAACGTTTACGAATTCTCTGACTTTTTTTTGGATTTCGATCGTTCGATGCCATTCTTCTTCAAATGACCCCCCCTTTTATAGGCTTTTGGTGGCCATTAGGAGGGTTTATGAGCATTGATTGCATTAATGTTCCATGATGGGAGGAGTTACATGTTTTTAATTCAGGATTTTGTAACTCCTTTTTCTTGGCTTTTGATTGGCCAATGGAGAATAATGGACATTTAATCGCCTTTAAACTCCATGATGAGAGGAGTAACATGATTTAATGCCATGATTGCTTGGACTTTTAACTCTTTTTTCCTTGCTTCTGATTGGGCCGTCCAAAATAATGAGTTATATTTAACTGCATTAAGTGGTCACTAGGGCGATTGAAGAGTCGCAGGATGCGCCGCGTCTTTTGGAATTCTTCTTGCGATGATCGCTGATGGATCTTCATGCTGATTAATGCCGGATGACCATGCAATTTCAGACATTAATTGATACCAGTGGGCCGGTAACACCTGTCCAGTCGATTTCTAGATCGGTTGGACAGAAAGTGTACTTTCTTGGTCGGCTGGTTGGCGATTCCGAAGCGTTTGATGATAATCCCATGCTTTTGACGGTGGATCCGAGATGTTGATGAAGATCGGTCGATTTTCTGCCCCGAAAATAAGAATTTAGAAAGCCATAAGGGCCAATTATCTCGAAACGCGAAAAGGACCCAAAAAAGTTGGTTTTTGGGCGAAATCCGGCGACCCGGATCTCCATGGTTGCCGGTGACCATGGAGGATTTTCCCTTTTTGGCCGCTGGTTTTCGGCCGTTTTTTGGGTTTTTCTGATTCTTTTTTCTCTGGTATTTTTCTTGACATTTTTGCACATTTATTGGCCTGATTTTCCTGAAGGAAACTTGACGAGAAACCGTGCAAATCAAAGCACAAAGTTTCATATTTTCTGGAAAAGTTGAAGATTTTGTTGACGATTTTCCGTCAGAAGCAAAAACTAGGTCAAACGATGTCAGAATGACCTGAAATTTTAGGTGAAGCCTCCTGAGCAGTAGATAGGACCAATTATGGGCTTTTGTTTGAGTTTTAAAGCCGTATTGGGTCGCATCGCCAGTAGACCATGTTTTGTCGCGGGAAAGATGCCGCACTTTGATGTACAATCAACCGATGTCCGATTGACTGAAATTTGACAGGGAGCCTATTGGAGTCATTTTGAGACGATCCATTAGTTTCAATTAGTCCTAGGGAGCTTCGCCGCCGGGAGGCCTAATTTTGTTTCCAAGCGTCAAAGTTGGGCCAAATGTTGTCGAAATGACCTGAAATTTGACGTGTAGCGTTTTGGAAGCATATTGAAGTCACCTATGTACTTTGTTTGATGAGTGATGGCTTCGGTGGTTCTCACCGTTGAGAGGCTTGATTTTGCTGCTCAAGGGTTGATGGAGGGTCAAAAGTTGTCGGTTTGACTCGAAACTTGACATGAATCCTTTTAGAGATATCCCGAGACCATCCATAGGCTTTGATCGAAGATTTGATATCTTCGACACTATTGCTGCATGGAGAACTGATTTTGCTACGACTGTTTCCTTTTTAGGCCAAACAATGTCGGAATGACTAGGAATTTGATGTAGAGCCTCCTAGTGGCACTTTGAGGCCAATTGTGTGCTCTATTTTGTGTGTCAGGATCTCTGGCTTCACCACCGTCGGGAGCTCCTACTCAGTTGCTAAAAGAGCGAAGTTAGGCCAAATGATATTGAAATGGCTCAAAACTTCATGTTTACCCTTTATTTGGCTGTTTTAAAGGATCTTGTAATTTTTGTTTGATTTTGACAAGATATGATGCTTGAAGTGGCATTTGCCTATTTGTGGTAGGATGCGGCTCCATGTAGCTTTTGATGTTGAAGAGGCAAAGTGAAATTTTTGGTGTCAACAATCGTTTTGTCAGCGAGTGGTGTAGTTGACTCTCCTTCGGCAATCCAAGCTTGAAGGTGGCCACTACTACTTGTTCGTTGCTTTCTTCTACCTCATTATAGAGGCATCAATAGCGAGCGCTAAACTCTTTCAGGCTCTTTAAGCTTTGCTTCTTAAGGGACAACAATGCCCCAATGTCTTTGGGTTGCTTGGAGTTTGTTACGAAACAAGTGACAAAATATCCAGGAAGCTTTCGGAAGCTGCAGATCGACCTCGACTTCAAGCGCGGGAATCATTTCAAGCCTAGGTCTCCCAAGCTCGTGGGAAAAACGTTGCACATCAATGACTCTTTCCATGTCCACATTGCCATGGAATGCTGGTAATGCTAGACGTGGTCGGCAGGATCGGAGGTTCCATCATAAATCCTCAGCTTGGGGATGGAGAGTCGCCGAGGAGGATCCGCTCTTTCTATCTCCTTCGAGAAAGGAGATTCAGAATTTTGTGCATTCCCCAGGTACCTTGCTCGGGTCACAGTCTCTTGAAGGGGTTTCTGATTTGCCAACGCCTTCTCAATAAGGGCCTGCACATCCTTCTCGGCCAATGCTCGTGGGGGTGTGTCCATCCTCTGGGCTTCTTTGTCCTTAGAGCGTCGTACCCGAACTTCGGTTCCCTCTTGCCTTCATGTTTGGGAACTTGAAGTTCTACTCCCTTCATCACTTGCTCTGGTTTTAGCTCGGGTCCGCCAAGCTCTCGATTAGGAATAGTGGCTCCTGGGCTTTTGCACAATTGTTTGACTTCGGTGCTCCAATCTTCGCGTCTCATGAGCATTTTTCGGGCTCAAGGAGCGTCCCTGCCCTTCTTTTGCGGCTTCCAATTCCAGCAACAAGCAGTTAATTTTTTCTTGCTGCCGCTTTACTCCCTAGGCCAAATCCCGTACAGCATCCCTACAAGCCTTCTCTAGTCGAGCATATGTGCCCTGCGTCGGGCACGTTTCGAGAGGCCATGCCTCTGCATCTAGTGGATTTCTCTTTGCAATCCATCCACAGACGGTGAGATCGTTGCGCGGCTCGGGTCAGCACTGTAGACTTCTGATCGGATCTGTCCTTTCCTGTCTACAAAAGGAACAGTCGGGTCACTTTCGGTGCATGGGACATATTCAAAATCTGCCCCACCGGAGTGATTGACCTGAGGGTTTTTCCCGGATCGTTCTCACTGCCCCCCGTCTTGGGTTTCCTTCCTTTGAGACAGAGGTCGTCCAGTCTGAAGCTGCGATCCTAAATCTCGTTCTTGATTTGTCATTTCACTCAGCAAGAAGAAGCGTCAATGGGTTATTTCCTTTCTTCGTTTCCCACAGACGACACCAATTGTAAGATCAATTTTGCATGGGCCAAAGATGGATAGGTCAGCATGGCCCGTCAATGCGATGTCTATCTTCGCTTTCCCGTCTCGCACAAGATCTCTGAATTGGTTCCCTATTTCAAGGAAAAACATAGTGAAGGCTCGATCGGGTGGTCCGACCGAGGTCCCTCCGACGGTCAAGTTAGCAATGGAGCTTGGGGAATTTTGTCTGGTGATTGGGTTAGATATTTTCAGCGTACCACCTCCAATATCCTTTCTTCCTCTTATTTGATCTCTCCCTAGATTTCCGCCCCCCTCCCGGCACACGTTCCCCCACCTTCTTCATTGTGGTAATCGGTAACAGTTGGGCCGTTGGGTTGTGGGTCGTGTGGCGTCCCACCCCCCCAATATAGGTCTTCCCGCTAGCTATCCCAATGCCCCTTCGATTCAACCTTCCTACGGGATTAGGTTGATCATGGCAATTTGGGTTGGTTCCGACCCAAACCCAACCCAAGGTAAATTCAAACTTTCCACACCACCCACCCACCCAATCCACCCCCCCCCCCCCCCCCCCCCCCCACCCCCCCTAAATAAAATGATACTAGGATCATCTGTCACGAAGATAAAGGAATTACATAAAACCTTCTAGATATGGCGGACTTAGGAAAATTTCCTTGAATTGGGCTACTATGTTTTAAAGAATCACAAGAGGGCCATATGCAAGAAAAACAAGTTTCCATAAAATTTTGAGGGGGACATGGCCACCCTCGAGCTCGCTGTTCCAACATTTTCTATATCTACAACTTCTTTCTCTAAAAAAAGCAGGGGCGCCGAGGGCTTTTCTCTCTCTGTTAAAAGAAGCTTCTTTTAGAGATTTCTCTAAGATTGCACTCTTATCAGATGTTACTGCACTGATGCTAAGGAAGTGGTCTATGGCATTAAAGGGAACTCAGGTTGGGCATCAACGTTATTATTTTTGACATTAATATGCAATGTTTTCCCTTTCTTTTGTCGAGTTTCAGATTGTTCCTAGGACTATTAATGAGGTTGCTCTGTTCTCACCTTGGTAAAAGCTTTTTGTTAGAATGGTTGTTTTCTAAACTAGGTGAGGGATTATTTACCTCCTCCCTAGTTGTCAGTTCTTTTGGCTTTGTAGTGTTTGTTTCTATTGAATGAATTCTTCTAAAATATAAAGACAAGAAAAGAAAGAAAAAGAAGGGATCTAGTTCGTGCTCCAAATTTTAGGTGAGGTCCAAAGTAGGCTGCTATGTGCCTAGATATCACTACAATGAAAAGAAAGAAAAAGAAGGGATCTAGTTCGTGCTCCAAATCTTAGGTGAGGTCCAAAGTAGGCTGCTATGTGCCTAGATATCACTACAATCAAACTAGCAATGAATTTCATACTAATCACTAATCAGAGTGATAATCAGATTTACTCGCGAGCTTCTCACACAAGATGTAGCCTCGTTCATTGGTTTGTCAAATTTCCCTTGGATATTTTAATAGTTCTATATAATATGATTTGATTTGGAACACTACAAAGTTTGGCATATCTTTACCCAAAAAAGAAAAAAACGTCTGGCGTATTCTTGGAACATTTCCATTGCACAGTCCACTTATCCAAATTGTTGGCCTAGTCCGATCAAATAGATGGCTGAAATGGAAACTCTGCTCTTTATCTGCTGAGACCTTGAAATGTCACATTCATAATTTCATTTTGGGTAAATCACCAATCTAAAGATTGTCCTTGTATTGTTTTTCATCGATAGTGGGGCACATAAACATGGCACAAGTATGATTTTGAATAACACAAAAAAGGCTTTTGCAACCAATATCCATACTCCTCTTGGGCTAAGCCTAAAAACATTTGGGGCCGGTACAAACCTCTAGACCAGGCACATGTACATCCCCACCCTTAGGGAGGCAAATGGGCTGATTTTGAGCCACAACCATAGTAGTTGTAGAACTAGAATTGTTTCTAAATGACAGTTCCGGTTTCAGATCCAGCTCCAACTTAGAACCCGTTTTGTTGGATCCATATTGGTTTCGAAAAGAGGACCCGGATCCAATTCCAATTAGAGGACCGGAATTTAGTTCTAAAACTAGTTTAGACTTTTTTCATTTATTTATGTATTTTTGCTTAAAATAAGGATATCATTTAACGTGTAAGTGTGGATCAAGTCTACTACTTGCAATATTAACTTACTAGGTATATAAATGTGCAACCAAAATTGATTTTGAGCTACAATTTGCAACATTAAAGACTCTTATGTTGGGTTCCGGGCCCACTGGTCCTAAACCTATTAGGATCCGAATCCGCACCCGTTTATCAATCGGATCCAAATTGGACTCATGACCCAAACACCTTTATGAATCATGTTCTGAACCAGGTTTTCAATGGGTCTCAACCTTCAGATAATCGAAAAATCAGAGAACCATCCCTACTCTATAGTCCCAAACATCGACAATATTTTGAAAATAGCTTAATAACATTACACTCACACACTACCTATCACCTGCGGACTACATGTGCACCTCGCTATGAGACCCACCTTGGGCCCTCCCTAGGGATGGCATTGGGGGATGACAAGATTTGGTGTGTCCTACCGATGTACATTGGCGGGGGCTCTTGTGATCATCTTAATCCCTTGATCAATGGCCCACAAATTTTCATCATTAAAAATAGGCACACAGACAATCCATTGGTCTAGTTTATTCAGGTGGATGCAAACCTAGGGGTCCGGTGACTATTAGGGGTCCCTTTGTGTGGTCCATTCAGATGAACCATCAAGTGGTCCCATATGAGGTGTGCACAGAAAAGAGTTGTGCACCTGATAATTTTCCTATCTATTCATCTTGCTCTGTTTTAATGTGAGAACCACCGATCAATCCCTAGTCATCATTGTGAGAATGAGGTGTATTGCTACTGAGGTATATAGTGGTTCAGCATAATATTGCGATATTTACTTAAAATAGTATCTTCACACTAATATCACAATATTTCTAAAACATCGTCTAAATTGTAAATATTGACAGAAATTCATGTAATAGCACAATGAAACTGAAAAAAGTTCGAGAAAACCCTATGAAACTTCTTTTTAATAGTATGTTGTATTTATTTAATTCTCTCTTTTAAAAATTTATATATTTCTTGCATAACTTTCCTTTAATTTCTCAATTCTAAGATGATAATATCCTAAAGAACCATACCCCGTACAATGGACAACCCCACCAACAATCCTAAGTTGGGGTACCTAAAATTGGGAGAAAAACTTTTATCAACTACCAAGGAAAGGGGTTTTCTTGAAAGTGATGGCCACCATCTCTGAGGCAGAAACACAAACACATCTATTGGATTTGGACTTTCCTTTATTTTGAGCACAGAATCAGTTGTGAGAATCTACCAAGGAATAAGATCTGTCATCCACTGTCTAGAGCCATTCAATCAGGAAATTGCATGTTGACATGTTTGTACTTGTGGAAGAATTTTATATGACATTTGATGGAAGTTAAGATGCATCTGATATTCCCTCAAAGCAACACAAAATTTTTCTGGTTTTCTATACTAAAGTTCAAGATATGGGCAATGGGACCAGATGACAACTAGTCTACTAGAATATCTGCTGGTTCAAACATTCAACGACAAAGATATCTTTTAGCCACTCCTTGATAATAAAGTAATGCATTGCACTTTAGAGAACATTGCCAACCCTTCCACTTTAAAAGGTTTAACATAAATAAGACCAACTGGAAAATGTGCAGGTGCTCACCTCGAATGGGACCCATCTATATGCTTGGTAACCAACTGGAGCAGAGGGAGGGATAGATTTCAGAGTGGATAAAAGGTGTTCCTGTTATCAATTCATTTAAATGACCATAACTCTTAATTTTAGATATTAAAAAACCTGTAACTTTAAAATGATGTAAATTTCTTATGGTTGAATTCAATAGCCTAAATTAGCCAGACTAGTGTCAAGTTTGGATCAATGCCAATTCAAGAAGGGGAAGCATATGTGAAAAGGTTGATAATAGATAGGGCACTTTTGTGAAAGCAAGAAGTGGGAATCAGGGAAAATGGCCCTTATAATATATTTGTCATTACCTTCAGATACTGTAATCCAGTTTGTTCAGAGGATAGATTAGAGCAAGAAAGACATAATTAAAATTCAAACCCATGATGAGTAGGCAATATCATATCCATTGCACTATGTGATGGACCAATCCAAAGGTGAAAACTGGCATTCTAATTCAAACTTGCAGTGATTAATTTACTTTTTAAACAAGAATGGGAATATCTTTCAAGGATTTGTTCTGCACCCCTTTTGGATAGCCTACTAATAACAACACCACTACAAATCCAATCCTTTCTCATGGGGTATTGGGTACTGCACCCAGTCAGCCCTGGCCTTCCATGTTTGTGACTGGATGTGTTTCTTTTTGTATCCGAACCAGGATGGAAAATTCGAACTCGTTCACCCAATCTGACCCGTACTTGACCCGGTAATTCGATTCAGGTCGACCTTCGTTTTGTTTTAAATTTTTGGATTGGGTTGAAATTTTTTATGCGGCCAATAGATGATTTGGATTTATGTTGAGTCCTTTCATTCTGGTTGCTAAAGAGTCCGGATTTTCTATTGGCTTTGTTTCACATCGTGAGTGGACCACTCATAGTTCAGTGGACCCGAACTGTGTCACCGTAAAACAAAGCCCATAGAGGATCCAACCTCAGTTCTTGCTGAATTGCCAACTAGGGTTGCAAACGAAACGGTTCCGGGTCGGAATCATACTGGATCTAGACCCGGGCCTATTTCTAAATAACGGTTCCGGTTTCGGATCCAGTTTTGACTATATTTTTTTCAAATCGAAACTTTCGGGTAATCGGAGAATTAGATACCCGTTTGCAACCCTACTGCCAACTATACATAACCCAACCAACCCAATCAATTAAACTAGAACCCACCAGGGTAAGTCAACCCATGCCAGCATACATCTTTTGTTTGAGTGATTTCTATTTAATATCCCTCTGTGCTTGTAAGAATCAAATAGCTAGCTGCTCTCAGAGTGAGTTCAATAATTGAGAGAAGGCAGGCCCGTCAATATCCTTTAGTACAAACAAATCCATGTCGATGCCTAAACCATCCATATGAGTCACGGTTTTCAACAAGAACTATGTGCCAAAGTTTAACCCTTGTTAGAAACTTTATTTGTTTATGATTTCTTATAGCCCAAGCCTAGGAAAATTAAATTATGTATGTGGTTACTTGGGACCATATAATCGTGGGTCCACATCTAACATTCTCCTGTCATGCAATAAAACAAGTGGATCGAAGACCTTTTCAGAATTGATTGACCTTTATTTATCAAAAGGATAAAAAGACAAAAAAGGGTCTTTGAGCAGTTACTGTTTTATTTTTTCTTCTTTCATCTGTTTACTAAATTTCTCATTCTAAACAAATCTTAGTGGTGTTTTGTTGAGCCAGTTTATCTAGAGGACACTTGCTAGAGCGAGAATCCAGCTCGCTATAGCAAGCAGGGTGGAAATTGTCCAATTGGATATGGACTCTTATTAAGAGTTTGAGCATGCTTGATATTTTTAGTGTATTGACACTAAAAGTCTTATGCATGGATTTGGGGCTATAAATTGACTATTTATCTCAACCCGAAGGTACACACCACCTCTCTCATTAATCTGAGCAAGGGATATCTTAGAGAAAGAATTAATCTCTAGAGCTATTGAGAGATTATTCTGAAAGGCTGCTCTAAAAGGTTTGAAACTTCTACTTCTTTGTAGAAGATTGTCATCTTGGTCTCAAGGTGTTGAAGGAGGATCAAGCACAGGGAGTAGTGCGCTCGAGTAGTCGTGGCAACGAGGAATTGTGCGAGAATAACTACAGTCCTTAGGTTGACGTACTGACTGGGATTAATGAGCTGTGAGTATATCTTGTAATTGTTAAATAGTAATTGGTTTTTTTTATCGTGGTTTTTTCTCTCAGAAAGGGTTTTCACGTTAAATTTGTGTCTGCCTTCTTGTGGTGATTGCTTGGTTAATAATTATTACTGATTCTATCTTTTTTGGTTGATTACTTTTACTGTGCATTGGTTAATAGACTAGCTTACTCATTCCATTCTAGTAACTTTCATGTTTAATTTTTTGTTTATCAAGCGAAAATGCCACACAAGGAAGGTGATGGTAACTATGTCATTGTTGACGTAGGCCTTCCATTATCATACAGCGAGCACTCATACGATCAAAGTCCAGCTTCATGACATATTGTTCTTCCTTCTTTTTTGACCCTTTTTGCATGCACCCACACAGAGAGTAACATGTCTCAATCAACAGAGCAAGATCATGGGATGGCATATTGTAATTTAAGGACAATTCTTTTCATTGTAACTTCATTGGCACCATCTTGTCACTGTCATTGTTAATCGGTTCATTTTTTTTCCTACTGAATCTATACCCTTATATAAAAGAGAAAAGATGACATGTTGTTTCACTGCACTTTTGTGCTGGGCTGGCTTCATCATTATCTTTCATTTAGAATATCTATATCTATACCCCTTATCTATAACCCTTATATATATTTTATTATATATCAATCTATACCCTTATTATAAAAGAAAAGTTGTCAAAAAAATTCTCTCCACACCCATGGCCCACTCTTTATTATATTATAAATTATAATATATCTTTTATTTTCTTATCTTATCTTTCTTATTATAAATCTATACCCTTTTTATAAAAGAGAAGTTGTCAAAAAAATTCTCTCCACATCCATGGCCCACTCCTTATTAGATTATAAATTATAATATATCTCTTATTTTCTTATTTTCTTATCTTATCTTTCTTATTATAAAAGAGAAGAAGTTGTCAAAAAAATTCTCTCTATGCCCATGGCCCACTCCTTATTATATTATAAATTATAAAATCTATCTACCCTTATAAAAGAGAAGAACTTGTCATCCTTTTTCTCTACACATCTGTGAACCCCACTTAGTATTATTATATTATATATATATAAAATAAAAGAGAACTATGATAAAATCTATACCCTTATTATAAAAGAGAAGAAGTTGTCAGAAAAATTCTCTCCACACCCATGGCCCACTCCTTATTATATTATAAATTATAATATATCTCTTATTTTCACGTGTTGTCTCTAGACAAATTTATGAAAAAAATTACAAGTGACATTGCTATTTATTGTATACAAATGAGTAAATCCACACTACTATATTCAAATACGTGATAAGTGTAATGTCTGATGTAGCATCATCCATTGTGTGTATTTGGTATTATAAATGGGTGGTCCTTGGTTGATGTCTTTACAGCCTTGGTTTTTTTAATTCAATTGGTTTCAAATGGATGTTATAAAATAGAATCTATGATTAGAAATGGCAATGACTCCGGTTGAGAGTTTATGTTGTATGGAGCATAGAGGTTGTATAGGTTTAGCCTAAATGGATATTATTAATCAAGTTGAAAATGTCTTAATTTGAAAGGGAGAAGGGTAAGCTGAAACTCTTAATTAACATGTTGGTTTTGGATTGAGTTGGTGTGTGATGTTGTTATTAACAAGATCCCTTCGATGAAGATTCTTACGAAAGTAGGAAATTGTGCATGTGGGATCCTGTTTGAATCCGATGCATATCATGGATCGAGTGATGCTAGCATATTTTCTAGTTCATTACCTATTCTGCCGCGTGAGAAGTGTATGACTTTCTTTTCAAATGGTTCCTTTTAGCCATTACTTCATTTTCTTGTCAATTTATATAAGAGTGACATGCTACCTTATTCTTATCATGATGCAGTGAATTTCAATGATTCACGATTTTACATAGTTCTGGTTTGGAAGTTGTTTTGTAAGATGAAGAAACTGGTACAGTTTTGATAGTTTTGTCCTTCTTAAAATAAATCAACTTAATTATAATAATAGCTTTGATTTGAGTATATGTAGCATTTGTTTTTTAATTAGATTTCTTAGCATCAATGAATTCTTCGACTACTTTCTCTTCTACTGAATTACGTCCGACTAAATTACTATTGGAATATGAACTATATTATAGGGTGATAATAGATAATCATATGCAGTCTTTGCTAACACCAACACATCTAGCCATCGTCTTGAAATATGCTGGTGGTCTCTCTCTCCTCTTAATCATAAGTTCCATTAGAGAATCTTTGGTAATTCTCATGTTATCTTTTTAAGTTTGATGGATGTTCTTGCATGACAGCGAGTTCTTAGTGATGATATGATTTTGATTTTTATATATTCATCAGATTCACCAAATAAGTTTTACCAACGATAATGATTAAACAAATGTATTCATTGGATTCACCAAATAAGTTTTACCATCGATAATGATTAAACAAATGTATTCATCAGATTCAACAACTAAGTTTTACCACGGATAATGATTAAACAAAGTTGATAAAAGTGGTTATCTAAGCTATCATAGAGGTTTTTTCTTTTTCCAAAACTTAAACCCTATCATCATTGAAATAGAACAATAATCATACATACATTTTGCTACAAATTTAGTTTCATTTCTATACAATAACAAACATAACCTGATCTTCTAGGTGAGTACAATACCATGGTCATTGATCTTCTTGGTGAATACAATACCAAGAGTATACAAATTTTGTTTCTGTGGAGGCTGAGTACAATGCCATGGTCCTTGATTTTCTAGGTCCAAGTTTAGAAGATTTGTTTAACTACTGCAATAGAAAGATTACAGTGAAAACACTGTTATTACTCATAGACTTTCTCTTTTCCCATATAAGAGCACAATTTATAAAGAGACACTCTTGGTATAGATTAATGTCTACTTATTGGATTTTTATTGGCTCAATGATTTTGGTAATCTTTTAATATGTTTGATCAATGGAGTTGAATAAGTTGGTTGTCGTGGGATTTGTATGTATTACATGTGTTTAATTCATATTTGTATGAGAATCTGACATTTTATTTTGCTTAATTTTCCTGTTTTAGTTTATGTTAGTTAAATTCTTACGCTTTAGACCAAGGCCTCTTCAATCGTCACTCTCCAAACCCCTCAAGAGTGGGATAAGATCAATAAGCATTCATTCGTGGTTCCCATTGAACCATTGTGTTCACTAATTTCCAAATTTTTATTCAGTTGTTTTTTTTTTTTTTTTGGTCTTTTGTAATATTAATTGTGAGATAATGTGCTATTAAAGAATCATTTCAAAGGAAAAATATTTCAGATTTTATCGTTCAGAAAGTTTTTTTAGTCTTTCTTGGCACTATTTTGTCCATCCCGGTTAATAAACTAATCCAAGGTGGGAAAAACAAAAGATTTTAACTATGCATTATTTACTCCATTATGTGGTTCATGGTGTCCATTATGCCTTTTAACCCTGAAAACTTAAATGCCATGTGCTTTTTCAATAATAAACTTGAACTAAGACGGGATGAAAATAAAAAAGAAAACGAATAGTGTATTTTATAATGGATCAAAAGAAAAGGAATCAAGTGTATTTTACTTACTACCTTTTGGTGTTCAATGCTTACACTTTTGTGGGCACTTTAAATACTTCACCATCAGCTTAAAAATCAATTTAAAAGTTGTAACAAAAGGTATTAGCTAGCTTGCTACCTTTGTTATTGTTGCTGGTGGTCAATTGGTGGCTGTGTTATAATTCAAATACCAAGTTGACTACACATGAGAGAATTAACATTCTCTTTTTTTTATCTGAAACAATGCTAATTGTGCAAATAGTTTCTATTTATTTATTTGTTTATTTTTATTTTTATTTTTTTGGTTGAACTAAAAGATACTCGAGTGATATTTGTATCTGAAATTTGAGAGTTAAGAACATCAGAGGGCTTCGGTAGGTTTCCAGAAGATATGAGATTATTTTCTTTGTACGGATGTAACCCTTTGTTATTATTTTTTAAATATTAACCCTTTAATCTTTTGTACACTAACCTTAAATATTTGTAATTTGATGTTCCTTTAGTTGTATATTATTGATTATGGACTTTGAAAAAGGTATAGGGACCTCCAAAACTCATAAGCACATCCCATATATATAGGTACTTCGTTTGCATTATTGCTTTATGTTTAGTTCTTTTTTTCTTTTTTAGAAAAAAGTAGCAACCGACAAAATATCATAAATAAGGAAGTGAAATGTACAAACTTAAACTCATTTTATGTCCGCCCTATTTTTTTCTCTCTTATAATGAAAGTTACCATTAAAAAGATTTTAAATATTATTTTCCCTTTTGCTTCATGTATTGGTATTTTATTTAGTTAGAATAATTGAGTTTTCAATCTGGCATAATAGTTGTATTGAACTTGATTTATACCCCTGTTGGAAGAATAATGACAAGTTGGATAATGTGATAACTACTGCTAAATATTGGTTCTCTTCTGATATTAGTGATTACTAAAGATAATTCCATTAATGCAATTTAGTGGTAGGTCTTATAGATTGCTATCGTAAAATTATTGTTTTTCTATACAATTTTTAGTTTCTAGATATACTACTTTTGTGAATTTTTTCAAGCTTCTTGTTGTTGTTGTTGTTCTTCTTCTTTTCATATATTTCAATGAAGCATCATCATTTCCTTAAAGAGAAAATGAGAATCCCATAGAAACTGCTTGTTATGCCGGCGTTACTACTAACTCCAGAGTCAGTGAATGAAGTGATCGTTTTAAATGTAAACAACTAAAATAAGTATTTGATGCTGAGCTACAACAAATTCAGTTTGTCTTTGTTCGTTTTGAATTTTTCTTACTTTGATCAACACTTCCATCCTCTATACAGAACAGAGCAGAAGAGTTGATCTAAAATACCTGGGTTACATTCTTATGTATTTCTTAAGAGGAAGGTTCAATTCTTTTGGTAGATTTGTATTTGTAGTTTTTTTGTCTTTTGGTATTTTGTCCCTATGGATATCTCTATTTGTGGGCTTTCATTTAACTGAACTTCTATGATTACTTTGTGTTATCCTTTTCTTACAGGGTCTAAAATATAGTACTTTGTATCAAGCAAAAGAAGATGCTGACTCTTGGAGAGGTATTGCCTCTTTTTACCTGATAGTGGTCCGTCTTATAAAATAAAACAAAGCACATGTTGAATACTAATATTGATCAACAGGTGCTTTGCAAATCTTACCAGTCAGAGTTTATATCATAGTTCCACTATTGTTGATCCATGTTGCATGAGGACAAGCCGGATTACTCCATTATTCTTGACGGTCGGTGTGATATGTTATTATTCTTTGTAAGTTAAGACTAAGACCACCATCTCAGTTTTGTTATTTCAATGTCCTTATGTAGGATATAATTAAATTTTTTCCCTTAATAGAATCTGATTTTGTAGTGAACATATAATGTTCATGGTAATCGGTTAGAACAGTAAGCTCATCTGGTTCTTAGTTTTTATTCTTATTTTTTATAAAACTGCAGGCTATCAATTTAACTATGCTTTCGACTGGACTCCAACTTTAGCAGGTCAAGTTTGCCAGGAAACTGATAAGTCGACCTAACAGGTTAAAAAAAATAAATTTAAATTTATTTGTACACATTCATGATAAAATATCTAGAAATATGTGATTTGTATCCTTAAAAGGTTATATAAATTCCATATCTATTGTATTTTGATATCACATTTTTCTCACTATATCTTTGTTTTATTGTTTTCAAATGTATAGGAAAAAAGTAGCGTCAGCTTTATTTGGACATTGCATGGGCCTTGCAATTTACAATCACTCATTTTCTGTTGAAATTTTATTTTTAAATGTATTGAAGCTTCTACTGAATTTTTTAAGAACTTAATTTTTTTAAGATTTTCTTAGTGAAACCGTGTGTTCAGTGCACGTGCAGGGCTCCACTAGTCATAATAAAGAGTTAACAAGGCTTGTCCATATTCGGTATCACCTGTTTTCTTAAAACCAGATGGATTCAGAACAATGTTGAATACAGTTGCCGCTAGGAAAGGAGGAAAGAAGTATGTGTTTTAGTCTGATTGGAGAACTTGCTTTGAGGTTTATTATTATTTTTTTTACCCAGCCAAGGGGCTTGGGACCCAAATGAGAGCCCGCACACATATGAGAAGACAGCCCACAAAAGTGGAAAAAGGAGCCTGCACACCCCGGAAGAAAGCCCATACAAGTGGGAAGTAAAAACTTGCTTTGAGTTAGGCGTGGACTTTGTGGTGGGAAAATCTGACCCAACCCCCTAACATGAACTCCACAACTAGTCAGTTATCGGGTCAAGAAAACTTGATCTTTTGCATTTACAGTGGTCGAGTTAGAGTTAACCCACTGAACCTAAATAACCCTAGCCTCCTAACATATTTAAATGAGTTAGGTTAATTAGGTTCAATCCACATATATTAACCCATTTAAACAATCTGCTTGTTTGATATTTTGGTTCTTGGAATAGTCTGTTATATACATGGAATGAATAGAGCTTGTGTTGGGCTTTTTGGGCCTGTAATCTAAGTTAAATAAGCCTAATATTTGAAGTGGATTGGGTATGTGAGCCAAGATTCATAGGTTGATTCGGGTTAAGTGGGTTGACCTACACTAAAAATTACAGCATTGAATGCAGGTTATGTAGGTTGGGTTGGGTTGATCGTTATTAGGCAGGATTGAAGTAACTTGACCCATTTTAAAAAGGGGTCAATAAGAACTACATTAAACATGTAGATAGTCCTTGACAACCCAACATGACTCATATGCAACCTTCCATAGAGTGGAGTTAAAATCCAAGTTTTCTTCAAAAAGAAAATAAAAAACCCTCTAATACTAACCATGGATCAAGTGGGGTTATATGGAGTCATTGGGGAGTGTGGGAGCACCTTAAATATATATATATTTTTACATAATATATTATACCAGAAAGTTTCTTTCCGTAGCTCACTTGGTTATAGGCATCAATGCCCACCTATAGATCACAAGGCTGCAAGAGTTTGAGTCCATTCTCAATAAAAAAAAGTACATCAGCCAAATGATAAAATTAATGTTTGTAAGATACATCAGTGTAACACTATAGCTTATTATATCACGCACAGGTCATTGCTTACAGGTGTAGGGCACATTTGGTAATAAGTGAAGAATCCGCGAGGAACCTGCATTGCCTCTAGAGTAGGGATTCCTCACTAAGGATTTGTATTGCTGAAGATCTCAAATCATTTTGGTCCTATCGTTGCTTACATATTATGAGGAAATTAGTATTGATGTGTAAATCTACAAAATGAGAGTTTTTAAATGTAAAATTTTAAAAAATAGAGCTCAAGTTATACCCAATTTTTAAATTAAGGATAAAAAATATTTTTCAATGTAAGCTGTCCAATTTCATTTCAAAGAAAGACATAAGCCAAATTAGGGGTTTTCTTGTGACCTTTTCTTTTCTTCCCCAAATAATCAAAATGCCCTTAGATCCCTTCTTCCCCAAACCCTCTTCCAATGGTTCTTCTCTCCCAAGCATTACCCCACCTTTCCTCAAAGGCCTTCATAGGTACTTAACGGCCAAGTTGTACATTAAAATTAGACACGGAACTTCGACCGAGCTTTTCAGTTCATCGTATCCAAGATGCCTGACCATCAACTCGATTGGGATGTAGGCATTGGCAGTGGTCGACCGGTACTCTCATTCCCAGTGGCGTGAACCGCCGCTATAGGTCTGATCCGACCTGCCTGATCGACCCTGTCCGAGCGTATGAATTTAAAGGACATATTAATTGTTAGGAAAATTGTGTGGCCCGATGGCCAGATAGAGCCCGCGGGTGAACTCCCAACAATTCTTGATTTGGTTGAGTTAGATAAGGATCAAACTCTTGGTAGTAGAGTTTGGGTCAAGTTCAGACTCTTGGTTAGTAGAATTCTCACGTTGGTTAAGAGATGTGGGATTCTAGGAGGGGTAGAGTCTGTAGTAGTCGTGACTCCTAAGGATTGCTCTATATAAGGGAGATGGGAACCCTTGCTTGATTATCCAGTAAATCTGAAAGCATTCGCAGTGAGTTCGCAGGTCTACCTCACACCGAAATGCACAAGGTTCTAGGCAAGTTCGGTTCCGACAGCAATCTGGGACCAGCTAGTTCTTTCAATTGGCATCAGAGCCTGATCTATGCATTTGACGATTCGAATCTTGCGATAAGGCTATGGATCGCCAGATCTAGGATCTTCATCGTGGATTTTTTTCCCTGGTTGCACTTAGTTCCATGCAACAGAAGCGAGGAGGAAGAAAACCCAAAGACCCATTTATGAAGTATGGATTGGTGTCAAACCTAAAACTTGACCTATGACATTGAGGGGATGTGTTGTATACAAACTATTGCGGGCCACAATTATAATACCAACTGCAAATGGAAATGAAGAAATCTCTTCTTTCGTTGATAAATTGAATCATCCAAAGGGATATCGTGTGATCAATCACGAATATCGAATTATAACCAGAGGTCGGAAAGTGTGCTTCCTTGTGGATCCCATAAAAATCCTAGAGATGCACCATAACATCGGTGAGGATGGAGGCTGTTTCGCAAAGTGGGAGTTTCAACTTTGGCAGTGTTGGAAGTGTAAGTCCTGGCCATGACCCAGTTGACAATGAACAATCTGGCTTATTGGGAGTCTTGTAGGATTGATAACATTCAACGTGGTTGGATGATTGGTGCAATTATTTGGTAAAAATCGTGCAAGATCTTAACCTGTCATTCGTTGTCAATCTATGCAATATGGTGATTGACTGTACACTATAGAGGTGAATATATAATTAGACCCAGGCATGACAATCGGTCAATCCAAACTAGGATTGAAAGGCTATGGGCTCTTGACACGATAATGATAATGACAGATTGGTAGAGAGCACGATGGGTGGCACAAGGATTTAGAAATGGAAGGATTTGGTTACATGGAGATTATCTCTTCAGGTGTCAATTCCTATCCATTGTAATCCTAAGAGTAATGGTTGGTTGTGAGAATCTGTAATTGCACCTGGTGGATGTAATGGTTGAGTTCCTAAACGGCGAAAACTAGGAAAAGCGTTACATGTAATCTGCGGATTTGGTGGTGCAAAGATCATGAGGATAAACTCTTCGTGATCCCGAAAGTTCCACTAATGTCAAATGAACATGTTCTTGGCCCCATTATCTAAACTCTTCATGAGACACTAGGCCTTCCTTCCTAAGATAATGAGACACATGGAACTACCTTGCAACCCATATATTATTGAAGAGTCTAGGTAGGAGAAGAGACATGTTATATGGAGTCAACTTCACTAAGAAAATAAAGTACTAGGGTCAACCCAACTCCACTTCAGTTCTTCTTCTCCTCCCTCCTTCCTCCCCGTCTTCACTAGGTAAACAAAGTAACAGAGACGGTCAAACCAGCCATGAGATAGGCAGTAGGTGCTCGCTGGAGGAGAAGTAGGGCCGCAGGATCAGTGCAAGATAAATGCTACCACAACCTAACCGTTTGGTAATTCACTTGTAAAAAGTAAATTCAAAGTGAAATGTATGTCACTTTTAATTAAGAGAGAAGAAAAAAGAGGGGTCTATCTTTCATAAAAAAAAGAGAGAGGATCTTTCAAAAAAAAGAAAAAGAAAGAGGGGTCTTATAAAAAATACAAAATCACAAGAAAATACCTCTTTTTTTTTAAAAAAAAAAAGTCAAATGGAGTCAATCTCTCATTCGATTAAAAGACAAAAACGCTTCTTCTTTTTATGTAGAAAGTCAAAAAAGTTTCTTCATATGCCACAAAATCATAAAAAATCAAGAGGGTGGATTTTGAGATTTTATACATTTTTATGAGATATATCTTGTTTTGTTGTCTCTTAAAAGTGACCATTCACTTTGAATTAACTTTAAAAGTGAACTTCCAAATTGGGTCATGGAAAGAAAATTAAGTGAAGTACTTCAAATACAAAATATAAAGTGTCTACAACTTTTCCACCAGAACCTTCTCCCAAGCATAGAGTACCTAGATGAGGAAGTAAAATCAATCTTTGTTCACACATAGGTCTCTCTAGTAGGGGTGCTCATGGGTTGGGCCAACTTGAGCCCGGTCCGGGCCTAGCCCTCTTTGGGCCAGGCTTGTATATGTAATGAGGACCCGATTAATAGATGGGCCGCTTGGATTCATTGATAGAAAGCCCATAGCCCAGCTTGGCTCGTCTTGTGTAAGAAATGCATGTACTTTAATTTAATTAGTGCTATAAATCCCACAAAATTGATGAAAAGCCCGGTTTCGTCCAGCCCTATTGATTAAATGGGTGGGCTCGGGCCTAACTTTCATGGCCCGTATCGGGCTTCAAACTTGGATATGCCTTAGTCCGGCCCGGCACAGCCCATGAACTCCCCTCCTCTTTGGTACGAAATGAGCCACTTCGAATATGTTCATTGCACTAGCCCAGAATACAATTAATCTTGCACAGGCTAAGTGAGCCCCAAGTAGTTTACCAGAAGGCATCCATTTCCGGATCACCGGGCAGGAGTGAAAAACAAATGGAAAATGGTTTTAACAAGAAGGGTCTAATGGTATTTTGGGGAAAAAAAGAGAACAAGGTAACTGAAAAACCCCAAATCTCACTGGATGTCCTAATTTTAAAACTTAAGCTTTGTTTTGAGAACTATATTTTTTTTGTCTTGATTTGAAATCCAGTTAAAACTTGAGCCCTATTTTTAAAATATCACTTTTTAAGGGAGTTGCTATATGCACAAATGGAGTTGCTCCTTGCACATCTGTCCATGGGACCCTTGATGGACCCCTCTGAAAAAAAGATGAAAACGCCCCTCCCTTTCTTCTCTTCCTCTCCCTCTCCTTGCTCAACAACTCACCTCCACCCACCTCCCTCTCCCTCCCCCTCCCCCTCCCCGTCTCCCTCCCTCTCCTTCTCCCTCCTCCGTCGCAGCCCAACTCCACCCCCTCTCCATCTCTCCCTGTCCTTCTCCTTATCCCTTCCTCTCCCCGCACCAGCCTCTGCCCTCTCACTTGTTCGGCTCCTCTGGGCCAAACAAATGAGTATAATGTTCGGCCCTTGGTGGCTAAATTGCCGAACAAGTGATTATATTGTTTGGATACCCAGGGTCGAACAATATACTCATTTGTTCGGCCCTGAGTTGTCGAATGAGAGAGGGGGAGAGGGTGGGAGAGGAAAGTCGACGATCAGGGAGAAGGAGAATGAGAGAAAGAGGGAGAGGGAGAGAGAAAGAGAGAGCGGGCGGAGGTGCATGCTGGAAGAGGGAGGGATAGGGAGATGGAGAGGGGATGGAGTTAGACGGCGACATAGGAGGGAGAAGGAGAGGGAGGGAGGATAGAGAAGGAGAGGGAGAGAGACAGGGAGGGATAAGGAGAGACAAAGAGAAGAAGAGAGAAGGAGAGGGAGAGAGGAGGGAGGGAGACGGAGAGGTAGAGAGAAGGAGAGGGAGAGGGAGGGAGGTTGGAGGAGGTGGGCTGCCATCAGGGAAAGGGAGAGGCGCTTTCGTCTTTTTTCAAAGGGTTCCATCAATGGTCCCATGGATGGATGTGCTGGGAGCAACTTCGAATGTGCATATAGCTGCTCATCTTTTTAAATCCTATGGGGGGAGGTCAGACTAGAAAATTCTTGAAACAGGAGGATTCCATGGGCCCAAATCCTCAGATTTATGATTGCCAAATGTGGATTTTCCACAACTTATGAAAAGTAGGTGAAGAATCCTTGAGGACTTAATTACCAAATGTGACCAAGAAGTTTATAAATCTGATAGGGTAATTAAGTAAACTGTTAGAAGTTCTATCTATCTAGAATTGAAAATTCAACGGTTAAGATTCACATAATCATTAAGATTGATAAACAATGTAGATCTAGCCATGAGAAACAAGATGTACGGCTTGGATCGTTGATGAGATCAGTGGTCGGATAGACTAGATAAGATGCAATAAACTTTTCTAGATTCCTCCCTATGGATTTTTTTATACTAAAAAGTTGACAGAGACTTCTTAACAATCAAAGAAATCCCATTTCAAATTTGAAAATATGATAGTTCTTACCATGAAAAACCTTATTAGGCATGGATTCAATAAATAAAGAATACGTTGAATTTCAAAAATCAAAATCTTAGAGGTTGTTGGAGGTCCACTCACGAGTAAGAAAACATTCTTGTGCTTGTCGAAAACAACCAATTAGTTTCATTTTGGAAAAATGATTCTTCCTTGCTTCACATTTTTGAAAACTTGATGAGTGCACTCTGGTTGTACAAAACAAACATATATATTTCCATTTGGTCGAACTTTTGACTGACCTATCAACTCGACCCAAACTATACACACTGAGTCAGGGTTTAGGTTGACCCTATCTATTTTGGGGTTGGGTATGTCTTGACATCTTCAACCCAAGTAATAATTTGATTGCATTCTAGTTGTGCTTTTGCTTGCTATTCAATGCACCAACATGAACCAAATCTTTTCCAACTTGACCCATTGCACGTTGACTTGTCAACCCCCCCTTAACACCCCGACCACTAATCCTATATTAATTATAATTAATTGTGTGTTCGCTAATTAAGTGTGTTTAGCGTCTTAGCGAGTCGGGTTTGACTTGTGGATCACGCGTGCGAAGTCTCGTGCGATTCCGAGCGCACATGGACAAAGTAAGGGGTTGGTTTACAATTTCAGAAAGTTTTCAAGGGTTTTTACTAGATTATTAGTTTTTGTGAGTTTGGGTGCATCGGATAGGTCTCGGCATTTTACGAATATTATCCTTTTGTCGCATTTCAATTTGACACTTCAAAGGGGTCCAATTGGACGCTTTAGTAAATCCAAGGATTAAAGTGAAATTTCCCAAACCCTAAACCCTATTAATATCCAACTATCCCTCATTGTGAGGTCCCACCCCTTGTGGGCCCTCAATTTGAATTAAATAATAATTAATAAGGTATTTTCTACTTTAATATGTTAATTATTAGGAATTAGTAGTATAGGTCTCTAATGTTCTTAAGTCTTAGAATGTAGCTTTTATTTAATCTTTTTAATATATTTTAATTAGATTATGATTTGATTATCATTAGCACTAATGGGAAGAGTTTTGAGGGTTAGAACATTCTAGAACTCACCTAATTACCCAAATACCCATGGCCCCATTTCATTTTCATTTACAACCAAATTACCCTTTTCGTAATTAGCCTAAACCATAAGTTATAAAACCTAAGCTATTGCAAACGTTAGCCAAAACCCTAATTTCCACTCATCTCTCTCAATTACCTTATCTTCTTCTCCAAGCAATCCTAATTCCCCAAAATCCCAGTATAAGGAGGCTAGAGACTACCCCAATTTCAGCAACAACACTACTAGAAGCTTGGAATTCTCTTTTATCTCTCTACTTTATCACAAATTCTGAATTGAGGCAAGTACTCTGCAATTTCATTAGATGCATGCTTTCTTCCTTGTTTCTGTAATTTCAGTTCTATTAGATGATAATGCATGATTAGATCTTCTTTTGAGCCTGTTTTCATGGAAAATGGTTATTGATGGATGGGTTCTCCCATTTGGAAGATCAATGGCCCGATTGGTTGATGGATGGAGATCTTAGAAGTGATTTTTGTGTTTATCTTTGTTTGTGTGATGAATGGAAGGAGTTTGGAGTGATTTGGGTGAAAAATGGATTGAGAAGGAAGACCATCGGAATTCTGGAATTGCAGTTCTCTACGTATACCCGGTTGACAGGACCCTGTCTCGGTCGGCCGGGCACACTAAATACTGAGAAAGTCAAGTCCCAGTTAGCCTCTGTAAAAATGCACAGGCAGTGTACCCGGTCGACCGGATACACAGGACTCTGCAGAGATAGCTGAGACCCGATAATTCTCAGACAGTCAGGAACCCAGTGTACCTGGTCAACATCACGGCTATGATGTCGACTGGATACACAGGGAAACCTGTGAAACCCCCCAGCCGTTTGGCTTTAGGTCCCAGTGGACCCGGTCGACATCACGGCTATGATGTCGACCGGGGACACTGCAGGATGTCGACCTGGGAGGTCAACATCCAGTTCACCCGGTCGACATCCTAGGGTATGATGTTAACCGGGCAAACTGCGAATAGTGAGTTTCCCAGATTTCTATGTTTCTGATGTTTGATCATTGTGGGTCCATTAACCATCCAAATAACCTTCCATCAAGTATGCCACACACGAATCAATGGCATGACTCAGTCTTGACTCGTGGGGTCCACCAATTGAGGTTTTGGGATTCGAATCGTCAATGATTCGACCCTTAATTGTAGTCAATGGTGTCCACAACTTCAGGAGAACCAGAATTACCATCTTTGCCACCTGAGACTGCCGTTAAGGATCCAATCATATGATGAGGCTTGAACCAAGAGTGGACCATTACCTTGGATTGGTCCTTTGTCTATTTTCACTTGATTCCATGTTTTGAGGATTTCTTCTATTATTCTTCCCTCTTATTCTTATTGTTGTCTTAAACTTGTTAATTAATGGAAATTGGAGGACCTAAACCTAAGATTACTTAGTGGTGACCCTATGTGGTGTTTGGAGATAAATAATCTGTGTCTGTGGCTAGGCGGGCCCTCATATGGCCTAAGGTTGGGGATGTGAAACCATAGCATGAAGATGTTAGGTTTAATGGTTGGTTAGCTCATTGTGTATGAGCCTGGGATGATTACTTATGAAATGGACATGGTATGGTACTTATGTTGTCTCAGGCCACAGTTGTGAGCTTTGGAGTGGATCCAATGATGTTGGACTTGGACTTGGTTATTGGACTGTGTTCCATGTTGTTTTACCTTAATCTCTTAGAGACTTGGTTAGGACCTTGTTCACGCAAGATAAGCCTAGACAGACACAAACCCGTACTTGTTTCCTGAGTCGGCACTAAACATTCACTCAGTTGTTCTAAGCTCAGCCAGTTGACTAATCATCGTTGGTAGGGGCTATATTGGTTACTTAGAGCTATTATGATGAGTTGTGATTAGACGGACGGTGTGATACCGCGTTCGGGTTAATTTGATAATGGGTGTGATCGGTGCGATAAAGGGGTGTGATCGGTGTTATATATTGTATGTTATTATTATTTCAGGACTGTTATCCCTTGCATGGTTATTACCCTTTCCCCACCGCCAACTGTTTATGGTATGAGATGTTTACAGTACGAGAGGGCCGCGACATAATATCCCGCGGTATATTTAGCTTGTGTGAATGTGCCCTTTATTTTCTGATTATATTAGATACTTTATCTTTCTGACTATAAATTGTTTATTACTGCTCAACTGCTTAGATCATGTTTTTTCATTACTCTTATGATTACGTACCTGTCATTACTCTCTTTTGTTGTATACATCTTGTGTTGTCTGCATATGGTGCCTTACCAGATCCTTAGATCTGACCCATCTTTGGTGCTTAGGTCCTGACCATGACCCCGCGGACAACGTGATCTATGAGACGCCCGTAGTAAGTGACTACGGGTGGGGGCTGGCCGACCAAGTGGTTGAGCTGGAAGACGGAGCGCCTGCACAGGGGGACTGAGTGCAGCTTATTTTGGGATTTGAGAGGATTTGTGTAGTGAGACATGGGTAGATAATATGATTTGTATAAACACTTTGATAACTATACTCGAGATTTATATTAGACTTCCGCATTGTTACATCTGATTTTTACATGATACTATAGCTTCCGCCAACTTCGGGTACCTTAACGTTATCTTCGGTATTCAAAATTGGGGCGTTACAGTTTTGGTATCAGAGCGGGCAAGTCTCTAAGAAATAAAATACAATAGAAACTTTAGGACGTAGTGAGGATTTTTAGCATTGGGATACGTGTAAGGATGATGGATTGGGTAGAATGAGTATAAGTCCTAAGTGTTATACTTAAACTAATACAATTTCATTTTCTTGACAGATGTTGAGAGAAGTCCCACCACTGACGACACCAGGAGCCAGAGATCCACCGGATTTCGAGGCGAGGTTTCAATAGTTCTTCCAGGCTTTCCTTGTCTCGCAAGAGGCACAAGCTTTGGCACACCAGCAGCAGACGGAGGACTTTGCGCAGTTCTAGGCGTAGGTCCTAGACTTCGTGGAGAGGGTAGCTCGCCCAGAGCAGGCGGTTGTTCCTATTCGGGAGGTGGACCTGAACGTCATTTTTGAGAAGTTCCTCAAGAGGGGACTGCCAGAGTTCACGGGCACAGAGGATCCCTTAGTTACTGACGATTGGATAGTCCGAATGGAGAAGATCTTCAAGGTCTTCGAGTGTTCGGGACGTCAGAGGGTGCAGCTGGCAGCCTATATGTTCAGGAGTGTGGCAGAGGACTGGTGGAGAACCGTTCAACGTTCTTATGAGCTGATTGGAGATGAGGCAGCATGGATTGCTTTCCGGACAGACTTCCTTTGGAAGTTCATCCCAGTTCACGTCAGAGACCAGAAGCTGAGAGAGTTCCAGGACCTCGTCTAGGGCGACATGACCGTTTATCAGTATGAGCTCCGCTTCACCCAGCTCTCCCGATTTGCCGAGGCCCTTATCACACCAGAGTCTCAGAGAGTCCGACGCTTCGTTGAGGGACTGAGAGTTGACATCCAGTTGCATATGGCGTGTGTTGACGATGTTACCTATGAGGATGATGTGAGGAAGGCCTATTGGGCCGAGGAGCATCTGCAGAGGGTCGAGGCCATGCACCAACAGAAGCGGGTCAAGACTGCTCCACCTCGACAGCAGCCCCCAGTGCAGCAACAACAGCAGCAGTATCGGAGACATAAGCTAGCAGGCCAGGCGGCACAGTACCCACAGCAACAGCAGCACCGCCCACACGGCGCGTGTTATGATTGTGGCAACCCCGAGCATATCTCCAGGTATTGCCCCCTCCGCCAAGAGCAGCCCCCTATGCTTCATCTTCCCGCACCTCCGAGAGCCCCAGCTCCAGTTGCTGCTCAGCCCATACGTCAGATTGCCCCAGCAGCCTAGCCACCGCAGCAGCAGTATCGTGCCCAGCAGCAGGGGCGCGCTCCATAGCAGCAGCCACGAGGGCAGCACTACCAGCGTGGGCGTCACCAGAGGCACCATGGACAGCAGCGCCAGCAGCAGAGGCCCCAGGCAGCAGAGTAGGTCTTCGCGCTCACACATGAGGACGCCAAGGCTACAGGAAATGTGGTCGATGGTACACTTTTCGTTTGTGATCAGCTTGCTAGAGTACTTCTTGACCTCGGTGCAACGCATTCCTATGTATCCTCAGCTTTTGCCTTAATTCTTGGTAGAGTAGGAGAGGAGTTGCCCTGCACACTAGCAGTATCTACACTCATGGGTAGGAGCGTGTTATGCCAGACTTACCACCCCAAATGCTGAGTGCAGATTGGGGAGTGCATTCTGTTTGCAGATCTGATCGTGTTACCCATGCATGACTTTGATGTCATTTTGGGGATGGACTAGTTGGCCAGATACAAGCAGTGATGGATTGCTTTGAGAAGACGGTCAGACTTGCCATCGACGGTTCAGATGACACGGTAGAGTTTGTAGGCGAGAGGAGACCACCCAGCACTAGGATGATCTCAGCACTGAAGGCTGAGAGGATGATGAAGGCAGGATGAGAGGGCTACATCGCGTTCATCTCAGAGGATAAGAAGTCTAAGGGAGTAGAGGAGATTCCTGTAGTGTGCGAGTTTCTAGATGTATTTCCTGACGAGATCCCGGGATTACCTCCAGTCAGAGAGATCAACTTCACCATCGAGCTTGCACCAGGCACAACACCGATCTCCAGGGCTCTGTATCGCATGGCTCCGGCAGAGTTGCGAGAGTTGAAGACCCAGTTAGAGGAGTTACTGGACAAGGGCTTCATCAGGCTGAGCATATCCCCATGGGGTGCGCCAGTGCTCTTTGTGAAGAAGAAGGATGGATCGATGAGGATGTGCATCGACTACCACCAGCTGAATCAGGAGACAGTGAAGAACAAGTATCCTCTTCTGCGGATCGACGAGCTCTTCGACCAGCTCCAGGGTGCTCACCACTTTTCGAAGATAGACTTGAGATCGGGATACCATCAGCTACGAGTCAGAGAGCAGGATGTGCAGAAGACAGCGTTTTGCACACGCTATGGGCACTACGAGTTCTTGGTGATGCCATTCGGATTGACGAATGCGCCAGTAGTGTTCATGGCCCTGATGAACAAGATCTTCGCACCGTACTTTGACAGCTTCACAGTGGTGTTCATTGACGACGTATTGGTATATTCACAGTCCAGAGAGGAGCATGGGCAGCATTTGAGGACGTCTCTACAGTTATTACGCGACAACCAGCTGTACGCGAAGCTTAGCAAGTGCGAGTTTTGGTTGGAGAAAGTGGTTTTCCTCGGACATATTATCTCCAAGGATGGATTGGCAGTGGATCCAGCCAAGGTCGACAAAGTAGTGAGTTGGAAGAGACCGGAGAACGTCACCGAGATTCGGAGTTTTCTTGGTTTAGCAGGCTACTACCTCAGATTCATCAAGAGTTTCTTTAAAGTCTCAGCGCCATTGACCAAGCTAACGAGGAAGGATGTACCGTTTGTATGGTCTGATGCTTGTGAGGACAGCTTTCAAGAGCTGAAGGAGAGACTGACGTCAGCGCCGATATTGTCGTTACCATCAGAGAGTGGTAGATTCATTATCTTTATAAAAGCTTCAGGAATAGGCCTTGGATGTGTCTTGATGCAGAACGGGAAGGTCATTGCCTATGGATCACGACAGCTGAAGGAACACGAGAAGAAGTACGCTGCACACGATTTGGAGTTAGCAGCAGTTGTGTTTGCACTGAAGATGTGGCATCACTACCTCTACGGGGAGCAGTTCGAAGTTCATTCGGACCACCGCAGCTTACAGTATCTATTTACCCAGAGTGACCTCAACAACCGACAGAGGCGTTGGATGGAGTACATCAAGGATTACGACTTCCCTATCAAATACCATCTGGGTAAGGCGAATGTCGTGGGAGACGCTTTGAGCAGGAAGACCGCCATAGTTAGTTTTCTAGCAGCATAGGGTGTATGGACCGATGTCTTCAGAGACTTAGATGTTCAATTTCAGCCACTCAGCGACAGAATTATACTTGCTACCATGTCCGCATGGGAACCAGAGTTATTGGGAAAGGTCAAGGACAGTCAATGCAGTGATCCCGACCTTATCAGAGTGATCAAGCAGATTGACCAGAGGCCAAAGTTCAAACTTATTGGTGGAGTGCTCTATTATCAGGACCAATTATGCATGCCAGATGTTCGAGAGCTGAAGGACGAGATCCTAACAGATGCGCATCATAACAGATACTCGATTCATCCAGGCAGCACCAAGATGTACCAGAACCTGAGGAGCTACTACTAGTGGAACAACATGAAGAGGGAGATCGTAGGCTACGTATCCAGATGCTTGACATGCCAGTAGATCAAGGCCGAGCATCAGAAGCCACCAGGACTACTACACCAGCTAGACATAACCGAGTAGAAGTGGGAGCACATTACTATGGACTTCATCGCAGGACTTCCGACTACTAGGAGGCGTAGTGATGGCATTTGGGTTATAGGAGACCGGTTGACTAAGCCAGCTCACTTCTTGCCAGCTTTGATGAGAGCAAGACTTGATGTCCTAGCTAAGCTCTACGTGGACGAGATCGTCTCTTTGCATGGAGTTCCAGAGTCGATTGTATCGAACAGAGACCCGTGTTTCACTTCACACTTCTGGGAGAGCCTACAGCAGGCTTTGGGCACTAAGTTGAGCTTCAGCACTGCTTACCACCCCCAGACAGACGGACAGACCGAGCGTACCAACCAGACACTAGAGGACATGTTGAGAGCTTGTGTCTTGGATTACAAAGAGAACTGGGAGGATTGTCTACCACTCTGTGAGTTTGCCTACAACAACAGCTACCATTTGAGCATCAAGATGGCATCTTTCGTGGCATTGTACGCCAGGAGATGCAAGACCCTAGTTTACTGGGAAAAGGGTGGTGTCAGGAGTTTCCATGGACCATCCTTAGTCGGTGACACCGGCAGAAGATCAGACAGATAGTCGAGAATCTGAAAGTCAGCCGCAGCCGCCAGAAGAGCTATGCAGACAACCGACGCAGACCTCTCGAGTTTCAGCAGGGAGACAAAGTGTTTCTGAAGGTTTCCCCAGCCAGATGTACTCTCAGATTCGGCGAGAAGGGTAAGCTAACACGGAGATATGTTGGACCGTTTGAGATTAAGACCGCGATCGGAGATGTGGCTTACAAGCTTCAGCTACCACCAGCTTTGTTAGGAGTTCATGATGTCTTCCATGTCTCTATGTTGAAGAAGTACGTTGAGGATCCTACTCACGTTCTGCACTATTAGACACTCAACATTCAGCCAGACGCATCGTACGTCACCAAGCCAGTTGCCATCATCGACACCAAGGAGCAGGAGCTCCGGACCCGAACCATCCATTGGGTGAAGGTCCAGTGGGAGCATCACACTCCAGAGGAGGCTATGTGGGAGCTACGCGACCAGGTGGAGAGAGACTATCCACATCTTCTACCTCAGATATGTCCTGACTTTGTTTTTACATTTGGGGACCAAATGTTTTAAAAGGAGGGAGTGATGTGAGGCCCCACCCCTTGTGGGCCCTCAGTTTGAATTAAATAATAATTAATAAGGTATTTTCTACTTTAATATGTTAATTATTAGAAATTAGTAGTATAGTTTCTAATGTTTCTAAGTCTTAGAATGTAGCTTTTATTTAATCTTTTTAATAGATTTTGATTAGATTAGGATTTGATTATCATTAGCACTAATGGGAAGAGTTTTGAGGGTTAGAACACTTTAGAACTCACCTAATTACCCAAATACCCATGGCCTCATTTCATTTTCATTTACAACCAAATTACCCTTTTGGTAATTAGCCTAAACCCTAAGTTATAAAACCTAAGCTATTGCAAACATTAGCCAAAACCCTAATTTCCACTCATCTCTCCCAATAACCTTATCTTCTTCCCCAAGCAACCCTAATTCCCCAAAATCCCAGCACAAGGAGGCTAGAGACCACCCTAATTTTAGCAACAACACTAGTAGAAGCTTGGAGTTCTCTTCTCTCTCTCTCTCTCTCTCTCTCTCTCTACACTATCACAAATTCTGAATTGAGGCAAGTACCCTATGCAATTTCATTAGATGCATGCTTTCTTCCTTGTTTCTGTAATTTCAGTTCTATTATATGATAATGCATAATTAGATCTTCTTTTGAGCCTGTTTTCATGGAAAATGGCCATTGATGGATGGGTTCTCCCATTTGGAAGATCAATGGCTCGATTGGTTGATGGATGGAGATCTTAGAAGTGATTTTTGTGTTTATCATTGTTTGTGTGATGAATGGAAGGAGTTTGGAGTGATTTGGGTGAAAAACGGATTGAGAAGGAAGAGTATTAGAATTTTGGAATTGCAGCTCTCTACGTGTACCCGGTCGACCGGACCCTGTCTCGGTTGGCCAGGCACACTAAATACTGAGAAAGTCAAGTCCCAGTTAGCCTCTGTAAAAATGCACAGGCAGTGTACCCGGTCGACCGGATACACAAGACTCTGCAGAGATAGCTGAGACTTGATAATTCTTAGACAGTCAGGAACCCATCGTACCCGATCGACATCACGGCCATGATGTAGACCGGATACACAAGGAAACCTGTGAAACCCCCCAGCCTTTTGGCTTCAGATCCCAGTGGACCCGATCGACATCACGACCATGATGTCGACCGTGAACACTGCAGGATGTCAACCTGGGAGGTCAACATCCAGTTCACCCGGACGACATCCTAGGGTATGATGTTGACCGGGCAAACTGTGAATAGTGAGTTTCCCATATTTCTATGCTTTTTTTTGTTTGATCATTGTGGGGTCCATTGACCATCCAAATAGCCTTCCATCAAGTGTGCCACACACAAATCAATGGCATGGCTCAGCCTTGACTCGTGGGGTCCACCAATTGAGGTTTTGGGATTCAAATCGTCAATGATTCGACCCTTAATTGTAGTCCATGGTGTCCACAACTTCAGGAGCACCATAATTACCATCTTTGCCACTTGAGACTACCGTTAAGGATCCAATCATGTGATGAGGCCTGAACCAAGATGGACCATTACCTAGGATTGGTCCTTTGTCTATTTCCACTTGATTCCATGTTTTGAGGATTTATTGTGTTATTCTTCTCTCTTATCCTTATTGTTTTCTTAAACCTGTTAATTAATGGAAATTGGAGGACCTGAACCTAAAATTACTTAGTGGTGACCCTATGTGATGTTTAGAGATAAATAACTTGTGCCTATGGCTAGGCGGGCCCTCATACGGCCTAAGGTTGGGGATGTGAAACTATAGCATGAAGATGTTAGGTTTAATTGGTGGTTAGCTCATTGTGTATGAGCCTAGGATGATTACTTATGGAATGGACATGGTATGGTACTTATGTTGCCTCAGGCCACGGTTGTGAGCCTTGGAGTGGATCCAATGATGTTGGACTTGGACTTGGATATTGGACTGTGTTCCATGTTGTTCTACCTTAATCTCTTAGAGACTTGGTTAGGACATTGCTCATGCAAGATAAGCTTAGACAGACACAGACCCGTACTTGTTTCCTGAGTCGGCACTAAACATTCACTCAGTTGTTCTAAGCTCAGCCAGTTGACTGATCATTGCTGGCAGGGGCTATATTGGTTACTTAGAGCTATCATGATGAGCTGTGATTAGACGGACGGTGTGATACCGCGTCTGTGTTAATCTGATAAAGGGGTGTGATCGGTGTTATATATTATATGTTATTATTATTTCAGGACTGTTATCCCTTACATGGTTATTACCCTTTCCCCACCGCAAACTGTTTATGGTATGGGACGTTTACAGTACAGGAGGGCCGTGGCATAATATCTCGCGGTGTATTTAGCTTGTGTGAATGTGCCCTTTGTTATCTGATTGGATTAGATACTTTATCTTTCTGACCCTAAACTGTTTATTACTGCTCAACTGCCTAGATCATATTTTTTTATTACTCTTATGATTACGTATCTGTCATTACTCTCTTTTGTTGTATACATCTTGTGTTATCTGCATATGGTGCCTTACCAGATCCTTAGATCTAACCCATCTTTGGTGCTTAGGTCCCGACCATGACCCCGCGGACGACGTGATCTATGAGACGCTTATAGTAGGTGACTACGGGTGGGGGCCGGCCGACCAAGTGGTTGAGCCGGAAGACGGAGCGCCTGCACTGGGGGACTGAGTGCAGCTTATTTTGGGATTTGAGAGGATTTGTGTAGTGAGACATGGGTAGATAGTATGATTTGTATAAACACTTTGATAACTATACTCGAGATTTATATTAGACTTCCGCATTGTTACATTTGATTTTTACATGATACTATTGCTTCCGCCAACTTCGGGTACTTTAACGTTATCTTCGGTATTCAAAATTGGGGCGTTACAGTTTTGGTATCAGAGCGTGCAAGTCTCTAAGAAATAAAATACAATAGAAACTTTAGGACGTAGTGAGGTTTTTTAGCGTTGGGATACGTGTAAGAACGATGGATTTGGTAGAATCAGTATAAGTCCTAAGTGTTATACTTAAACTAATACAATTACATTCTCTTGACGTCGCTGGCCGGTCTTTACTTCTTCTTCCTTAAGCCTCCAAGGTCACACCCATCTCCTTTTCCAAGCCTTTCAGTCACCAACCTTTTCAAGATAAGCTTCCAAAGCTTGTAGGCTTATCTATTCTTCTTCCTTTTGGTTAGAAATGGAATAGGCTAGCTCACATCAACCCATTGCATGCATTTGTAGGTTTTATTTTGGGTTGTGTGCTTCTTCCTCCAAATTTGAGCTCAAAAAGGAATTTCCCTAATATCTTTTGGTTTTAGTCAAGCTCTTCATCTAAGGCAAGTTAATATGTATATTTATATTGGATATGTTTGTCTCCTATTGAATTGATGATTGACGAAGATTAGATACCTTGTATGCTCATTAGATGAAGTTTGATTTTGTTAAAACATGATAATTAGGTGTTTATGTTGCATGGAATTGATGTTAGTTTGAATGGACTTGAGGAGGAGGTTGTTCGATGTATGTGGAGAGGGCTAGGCCCTATCTTTCCTAATCTACAGTTGTGGATGGAGGGGAGTGAGACTCCCCATTTCCGAACCAAAACAGAATTCCAATGGTGAATTCTGTAGCTTTGCGGTTAGCCGAAATTGATTACGGCTAGTAGTGAAGTCCCGGGCGGTTAACCGCGAGGTAATCGTGGAGGTTATGCCTTCAACTGTTTGGTCCGCGGTTAGCTCACAGTAAGCTCGTGGCTAGCCGACTTGCTGTTCGATGACCTAGTGGTCACATTTCCAGAAAGCATCATTTTGGGCCTTTTGCACAGGCGGTCACCTCTGCGGCTAACCGCTAGTGCTGTTTTACTTTAGTTTGAATCCCTTTTGGGGAAAGGGATTTTCTACCCTAGCTAGGATGGACCTGGGAGTATCATTGGCTACAATTTTTGGACTCATTTGACTATCTATGAGGATGTTTTGAGCGGATGTTCTCATGGTTATTCTGGTTGTATCGGGATTCAACCTATCTCAATCGTGAATGGTATGGGGCAACATGATTCCCTCCATTATATCGATGCGTGAAGATGATTTGTTAGGGTATCGTCATCCCTAATTCCTTTTGTGGACTGAGTATGGATGTACGATGCTTTGGGAATAACACTGTACTTAGGTTTGGATTGTCTATCGCTTATGATTCCAAATTGTACTGTCTGGTACTTGTCCACATGTAACGAACATGTTTATTAGCTTGCCTTACTTTGTTTTGTTTGGGATCACATGAAGAACTTAGATGATGGACTTATGATTCCTTTTGATATTCCGTTTGTTTTGAAGTTTGATTGAAGTGTTGAGGCTGGGTGGCTTTGATTGTAAGGCTTGAAGAGAACTACTATTGAAGTTTTGTTTGAAGTTTGATATGATTTGAAGTGAAGTGGTTTCTTTATTGTTCCGATAAATCTTGTTCACGTAAGAAAGCCTAACCCCTCACTATTGTATGATTATGACTCTTTTTGTCAGGCACCACTCAACTGTTAATGTCCAATAGAGCTGAGGCAACACCATGTGTGAGGGCTTTGGAATTCCGACGTCAGCAGTATGGATTTTTATAATTTAGATGGATGCACACCATCGGATACCCCTTTGAAAAGAAGTATTGAAGTTTGGTTTTGAATAGTATCCATTTTGCTTGTTTGCCGGGTTTTTATCCCGTGCCTAGTATATCTCCACCACAACTCAATGAGAGTAGGGAGGGCAATGACATTATCCCGTGGTAATTAGCACATGTAGACCGCCTATCTTGATATATGTTAATATTAGATTATTTTGATTCTAACGCTACGCATTTCTTATGATCTTGTCTATCGTCTACTCTAATTCGTATTGCATATCTTGATGACATATATATATTGCTTACCAACCGTCGTGTCTCATGATGCTATTCTTGGTGCATAGGTATCGAGTCCTACTAAACTGAAGAGGAGACGACGGAGGAAGTTTAGGCAGATCAGCCTGATGACCTCTTAGATTATTGTACGGACGGTGTTGTTTAGCCGTTTTGACCCCGTACTTGAGAGCCTTCACATTTATACTGGGCTAGATTCCCCTTTTGGTTCTTTTATCTTTTGATTAGTCCTGAATGTTGTGACCTTTTATTGTAAATAATACTTTTGGTTAGCTGTTACAAACTTGAAATCTAATATCTGTATTACAATAATTGCTCTTAATTATACATCTTGAGATACCACTTTTATGTATGAAGCTTCTACTATTGTTTTAAGTATTCAAGGAAATGTTTATACCTCACAGCCGTTTTCGATAACATGATTGGGGCCAAGTTATTATGTTGAGAGAATTTTAATTGGCCCTAATCTCACGCTTAATCCCCGTTCTACAAAATGGGGGCATGACAAACCCAATCTAGTAATTAAGGTTTGGGTTGATCCCTTTTAACTTCTGGATTTAGTCTGAGTAGATATTTCCAACCGGCCTTTTTACAAGGTGCCGAATTCGTCAAACCGAGCCGGTCCCAACTCATTACCCACGGCTTACTGAGTCCATCGAGTTTTAATTCTAGGAATAGAATTGGACCCTGCTGGCACAGGCGCAGAGTCTTCTCAGCTTTAGGCACTGGAATCTAGCCTTTACCTCAGACTGGACTCATAAATAGTCTCACATGGGCCTGAACTTACACTGAATCAGGTACTGAGAAGATGGTTAATGGTTTAATAACTTGTCTGACTTACCCGAATTCAGCCGAGTTTACTCGCTTGGGATGTCACTAGTTGAACGAGTCCGACGAGTTCTTAATTTCTCAACTCAATGATCCTCCGAGTCGAGTTTCCAAGCTTTTCATAACAATACTGTGGCCAAGCAAACCTTGACCCAACCAGGCCCATTGGCACTAAGTTTCTGGAAGAAAATCACATGGGCCAAATAGGGCTACCCACGATTGATACTGATAGTCATTCATCTGTGGGACCCACTACAGATATATATATATATATATATATATTTTGGAGTGAAGGGTGATGGCCATCTGAGACAAAGAAAACAGTCCATATTCAGCAATTTCATTTTCGGAGAAACAGTCCATCTTCAGCAGTTTCAGAGAATCAATCTAAATCACTGATAACAAACTTACTGGTCCAAACAGCTTGTGGATTCTCTCAACCACGTTGAGCCCAGAACTATTTTTCGGTCTCTGAAACCCGTAATGGATTTGTAGATTTTATGTGTATGTAAGGTGGAGTTGTTATTCACGAATCAAACCCGTTCATAAGTAGGTCCTCTAGTTTGTGATAGACAAAGATACATGTAGATAATCGTTTTTTCATTTTTTATGGAATAATTAACCGAAAATGAGTTCAAAATGATCTATGGTATCAGGCATTAATTTGGACTCGGGCTTAGAGCCTTGATGCACCAACGGGCTTTGAATAGGTGCACCCAGATCAGCTCATAAAATAGGGTTGCAAACGGATATTGAATTATCTGATTACCCGGGGTCTCCAACCTGTAAAAAAAACGGGGCAGGTTTGATTGGATTCTGATTCCAAGTAGTTTAAAGGATCAGTAAAACTATCAGGTTTGACCATTAGAATTAGTACCAATTCTCCAGTGATTGTCTGTGAAATAGGTTTGAAATTTGAATTGATTGTAGGTCTCAATGTACAATTTAAAAGCTAACTTTTTAAAGACAAATTATTATTATTATTATTTTTTAATTTTCAAATAGAACTGGAACCAAACTGGATATTACTTCTGACCCGAAACGGGAAATGCAAACCGATATTTCAATTTCATTTTATTTTTGATGGATCTGGATCCATCTGATAGGTCCCGTAGAACCTGGGATCCATCCTACAAAAAATAATTCCAAATCCAGATACAACATGGTTTCATCCCGGACCTGACCCATTTGCAACTCTATATGGGAGGACTCGGCTGGACTTTTGGGGTCTGTGCCGGACTCGGTTTGGACCCAGGTGAGTCCATCATTGATATGTAGGCTCCATCAATATTCTCACATTGATGAGAAAGTCCCATCTCTCCATCAGGAGCTGCAAAATGAATAATTTTCTCCATCCATCAAATCCTGTTGTTATATCCTTTAACCCTTTCTACTAAAATTCTCCTTGTAAAACTAACTTTAGGGTTAGAGTCCCTTGTGTTGTTGACCTTATTAGGGCTGGGCCTATTCCTAACCTTCTGAACCTAATAAACGAAAGAGATTTTGATGATTTAACCAAGAAAATAGAGTTCACCAGGAAAAAAAAAAAATCTCAGAGTTTTAGATGAACCGGACTTGGGTTTAAGCCTGTCTAGCTATTAATGACAAGTCTAAGCCTGGCTTAGCAGTTAACAACAGTTAGTGGTGTTCATGGGTGGATTATGCCTAGTTTCTTCCAGACCATCTTGTTAATTATTGGGCATAATATTCAGGTATAGATGTAGCCACGATGCTAACATTTGGGATGGGCGTCGCCAATTTGCAAAATATACTTACTTCTTTGTGCTAAGTTACAAGGCAGGATTAGGACTTTGATCATACAAAGGCTCAATTCTGGTCTTTGTACCTGTCAGGCCAGAAATAGGCCTAGGACGACCCCAGTACCATTTCAAGCACAGCCCAATTCCAGTGTTATGAGGGGTAAGACCTGTGTTGACCCAGCCCATCACCTAACCCCTGCTAAAAACCCATGTTGATGTGGACTGTTGTTATCTTTTCCAACCCTCAGATTTTTATGTTAATTTGGCCCATCCTTATTAATGCCACTAATTAGGCAGCCCAGATCAAAGTGGGCCTAGACATGCAAGTCCAATCCTTTTTAACGGGCTAGCAACAAGACATACCTGAACATTTTGTGTGGTACATGGACCTAAAAGAGACATCAAAACCTAGCTGAAATTATAGCTGTTGAGAAGGCCTTGGAGGCCAAGCTGGCCCATTGAGAGCACTAAGTTTGGGCCTTCATCTGCATAAATAAGTTCATGGGATTTCTTAGAAATCACCTCAGTAACCGGTGGGGCCCACCTTTTTGAAACCAAGTCCATATCTCAAGTGTCATAAAAAGGTCAGCGCTATGCTGAGAATCCATTTTTATGCCTGATTTCATTCAATGAAATGGAAATTGGATGCACACAAGATCCTGTATGTTTGGGCAATCAGGAAAACACAGGAAACAGATCCACTGTTTCGTCCAAACTAGGGAACCCTGTTTGGACGAATCAGGAGGCGACATGCAAGGGGGCAGAAGAGGGGGTGGAGGAAAGAGAAACTGTTTCTCTTACCTCCGCCCCCTCACATGTTGTCCCTTGATTTGTCCAAACAGAAACCCCTGTTTGGACGAAACATGGGATCCGGTTCCGAGTACACAATATATATAGGGCCGTCAACAGGCCGGACTCCAATGCGCCTGGGTTGATTTGTGTCCTGTAGATCAACATGGATCTTTCGTTGTCTCGTTCCTTGATTATGTGATTGGATGTTAATTAATCATGAGTAGTGGTTAAATTGGCTAGTTTTGCGTGTTGGATTAGATCTTAGATGATTTTGGGGAGAGTCTGGACTTAGTTGGGATTTTTTGTGAACTTTAGTGTAGGGGGTTACTATGAGTTCTTGGGCTCTGGTCGGCATGTGGCAAGTGATGTGGCATTACTGAGGAGGCTCTATTTTGAAATGCATAGCTCTAAGTGCCTGCTTTAATATTTTGCTAATGACATACTCAGTTCCCTCGCAGACACGCATTTCCCATGAATTCACACCAATTCTGATTTGACGATGAACCGAACATTACACATAAAATCCATCCAGTTTAAAAGCTTTTGGATTAATATTTGACCCACCCTAGTCCACATCAAAATCTATTATTCCCTCTAAACAAGGTGGACCCCAAAAGAGAAGCTTATTTCCATAAAAAAAAATGCTTAGGACAAGTACAATATTTCGCTCTTTCGCACAGGGAACTTGTCTGAAGAAGACACAGACAACTGGAGGAGATACGAAAGGCATACTTTTTACAAAAGATTAAACAAATAATACATAAAATAAAAATAACCAGGGATTAAAAAAAAAAAAAAAAAAAAAGAACTAGTCCTAAATCCTGTTTACACAAATTAATTAAGAAAGACAATAAAATATCAAATTAGGTTGTCATTCATAGCCGAAAGACCAATTTTCCCCCAGAACGATATTATTAGGGCTCTTTTTAAAAATCATAATCTTTCTTCCCCGGACGATATCATTTGGCTCCCTTCAAACATTTTCCCTCTTCATTCCACTTCTTCCTCGGACGATATCTTTGGCAATGTTCGTTTCCCGCCTAAAAAAATGAAATTCATTGTCCTCTCTCGCCTCTCCTATTTTGCTCTTTACGAATCAAAACCACTCTTTTCTTATCCTCTCTCATTTCCAAAAATATAGTGAAAAGAGTGATAAAACATGGTGAAAAGAGTGAAAAAACTCACTTTAGTCATGTCTTTCAGTTGCAATGGCTGGAGAGTGTTGACAAGGAAGAACGACAGTGACCACCATGGGGAGCACAAATAATGGTGAAAAAAAATTATAGTGTAAGTTGGACAATGATCACGGGCAACCAAATATGAGAAGCACTGAGGAAGATTGTTGTCGCTTGCCAACCACTGAATTCGAAACTGTGAAGGAGAGAAACAGAGGCAGATGAAGAAGATGGGAAAAGTTGCAAAGACGATTATTTTTTTGAATGAGCCTAATGATATTATTATTATGGGGAAAAAGGGGAAAATCGGCAAAGATTTTTTGGGAAGGAGCGATAGGAAGCGAGAGGTTTCAAGTTGCAAAGAGCAAAAGACGAGAGACGAGAAAAGTTGATGAATTTCATTTTTTTAGCGGGAAATGAAGATTGGCCAAGGATATCATCCGAGGAAGAAAATGAAAGAAGATGGGAAAAGCTTAATAGGAGCCCTAATGTTATTGTCCAATAGCGATTCTTAAAAAGAGCTCTAATGATATTATTTAGGACAAAGTGGTCTTGGCTTTGTACGACACCCTAATTTGATGTTTTAGTATCTTTCTTAATCAATTAATTTAATTAAGATTTCGGACTAATTTTTTCGTAAAAATCCTGAATAACAGTCCTAGGAGTTGCCGATAACATATTAACATATTGTCATCAGATGAACTTTAGTGATGGACCGGACAAAAACCAAAAGTAAAAAAGAAATCTTTTGAATGATTTTTAGTATTAGACAAAAACCAAATTCAAAAGAGACAACAGGAAAATCTTATTGGAAATTTTATTTAAATACTAGAAAAAAATGCAATTCTTTAAACCATGTAGGCCCTTAATGCGACTTGTGGCATGAACATCAACAGTTTATTGAAAATGATATTGGGCTAGGGTGGAAGATGAGGAAAGAAGAAACCTTCGGGATCAAGAAGACAACGACACTTTATAGGAGAGGTTTTATGATTTCTTTTCAAAGATCTTCACCATTGGAAATAAATTTCCTTATTGGAATTGATTCTTCCCATATAGCAAAGATGAAAAATAAAACAAAGAACAAGGGCCAGGTCACCATAGGCCTGATAATTGAACCACATTGATCTACATTTGGGCTGTGACCTGTGGCCTGTGGTTGTGTTTTAAGGCCCATGGAATGGAGATCTTCCTTGGGCCACACTCAACTGTTTGAAGCTTCATAAGTTACAAATGAATGATCAAGATCATGGGATCAAGGATAAGTGTACTTTCAGCCCATATGTCATAGGAACTGTATTGGATTTTTTTGGGTGTTCCAAAAAAATTCAAAAGGTGTGTTTGAAAAGTTGTTTTGTCCTTTTGTGCTTTTGTTTTATATGAGTAGTGTAGACTATTAAAAAACATAGCATCCCACGTAGCGATAACTCAACTCATGAGAAGGTTTTATATGTTGTTTCACTCTGATATATTTTAAAGACTTTAGGAGCATTTTGCCAAGAGCCCTATACACGCACGCAAGTTGGGCTTGACCCGGTGTGCCTGGTCCTAAAAATGTTTAACCGAGCGTGCGTCCGCAATTTGCATTCTCTGCATATATCGTGTGTGCGGGAGGGGATGCAAATCTAGGCCAGTTGGCCGCATTTTCAAAAAGGTCCATGCATTTCGTGTTTTGCCTAAAATCTATTCACTAACAGTCTATTAAAAAGTAACTACCTACGTACCTTTTGACTCTCCAGTTTTTTGTATGTAGTGGAAGTAAAATGGAGACAAAAAGAAAGGAAGTTGGCGGAGTTCACATCTTCCAATTCTTACTTAAAGACATATTAATGACATCCACACATGTCTTGTTTTTATTTGGATCCCATACTGACTTTTCTCAATGCATGTTCTTTGGAGGTGCTTGACACTTGCATTTGTTATATTATACTCACTACTTCCTTAATCCATGAATCTCGAATCCTGAATCCTCTATAGAATACAAGATCAAAAGGTTCTTCTCCCAAACACAATAAACAAATCATTATAAACCACATTCAAGGATAAGATCAGGTGAATTACACTGGTCATCACTAGAGCTCAGGACAAATCATTATAAACCACATTCATGGATAAGATCAGGTGAATTACACTGGTCATGACTAGAGCTCAGGATCTTCCCATGTGCTACTGCCATTTAGGGGCTAAGTTACGATCTTATCTCCCTCCTAACACCTTCTATCTTTCATGAATTGGCACCAACTCTAATTTAACACTAACCCAAACTATATCCAATGTAGGATTTCATGTTTAAAACTTTTTATCACTTTGTCACCCTAGATTATAAAACCTTAATATTTAGGAATTTTTATGAAAGAATTAAGCTTAGATAATAATTAGATGATTTAATGAAGATAATTGTTCGTACATTTTTTTGGATGAGACTACCCTAGTGGAAGATGAAGGCGGCTGGTGCAGGGATGGATTGGTGTGAGGTGAGGGAGATCTGGAGAGGAGACGGGCGCAGGGATGGATGATGGAGAGATCTAATGGAAATGGAAGGTGGAGAAGGAGTTCTGCCTGCGTGAAGATGGAGAAACATTGGGGAAAAAAAGCGAGGAGACGGGCGCTAGGGCTGGGAGTCGGTAATGAGCGATGAAAGAAGGGTTTTTACTTTTATTTTTTGTTTTTTTATTTCACAAAAATGACTGTCATGGGCGGTAACAAATATTAAAAGTCAGTCAGGAAAATATGACTGCTCCAAGTGTCTTCTTCTTCTTTAATGATTTTCATATATCCATTCTTAAAGTTGTTCAAAGATTCCGAATTAACAAAAACACTCTTTGGAACTAAAACTTTACACAAACAATACAACTTTGAAAAAAATCCCACATTCATTACTCAAAAATTACCCGACATGACTCCCTACATGTTGTTTACAAACATCAAGACCTACAAATTTTTTTCAAACAAATGACTTCAAACTCTAGCAACCACCAAATGAATGTTCACAAAAGCATACTCAAATTCATTTCCTCCAACCTCACTCAAGCCACCACCAAATTGAGAGAAAATCTTCATTTGGGCATTTCGCCAAACACATTGCACTTCAAACTCGAACTCTCAAAACTCATTGGAATAATATTTACATACTTTTAATTTGTGGTTTTCTCTGGAAACTAGAGCAAGAGTTATTGTATAGATCTTTTCATCTAATGAAACTTACAATGGAATTATGGAAATGTGTTGATTCTTGAAAGTTTATAAGAATATCACTGAAAATGAAATAATTTTAGACAAGAGATTATAGAGTAAAAATAGAAATTTAATTTTTAGCTAGGATTGATTTTATGTGGTCTTAACTTTATTTACCAATTTGTCCTAATATTTTGTGATTTTGTCACATTCTTCTCAAAGAATTCTCATGAATTTTCTTCATTTCTTGATAATATCATGACATTATCAGCAAATTCTTGTTTTCTTGGGAAAAAACATATTGGTATTCTTTAAATATAGCTAATATCTGTGACACTAGTTTGAATAAAGACCAGATATTGCAAGATGAAATTTGGATCACGAAAAAATGAGCCCGCCATGATTTAAATATCACGGATGCATGCCTTTTTGGCTGACATTATTGGTATTTGAAGATATCTACTTACAAGGTATTGAGTTTTTTAGTTAACCACTCCTACGAAAATCTCGAGGCATATATTTTTTTCTTGCGGAGTCGTTGCTTCTGAGATTCAAACTCGCGACCAATTGACTCTGATACCATCTTAAATTTATTTAGCTAGTCATTCCTACCAAAACCTTGAGACATTAGTCTAGAATACATACATACTTTTCAATTGAAGATCTTCATACATGATTTACATATCTATCACTCATACAATCAATAAATACTTCTATTATATGAATCATTGGTATAATTGAAATAGATTGTTTTGACCAATAATTTTTTTTTTTTTTTACAATTAAAATAAAATCACATTAATATTAATAGAGACTATTAGCTCATCAAATGCGCCAATACAGCCAATACATGCCCATAATTTTTCCCAACAGATAAGGTTCACTATGCATACTTGAACCTATGGACTCCACTTACTGGGAGTTGGCACATTAGAATACTCTCCACTTACAGGGAGTTGCACATTAGAATACTATCCACACTCAAGCATCAGGTACATATTGTTTCAATAAATTAAGTGAATGACTAAGGTTGAGACATGGAGGTAGTCACCTCTGTTGACTTTGACTCTTTTCTTTGTCAAAGTTGTCCACTCATGTTTTTCCTTTCATGATGCACTAAACAAACACTCAAAGAATGCCGCGTTCGTACTATTTCAACTGGTAGTGTTTGTCGCTCTAAAAACTATAAAAAGCTACAAATCGGGAAGCAGGAATGGTATTGCCTGAAATTGTAGAGGCTCTAAAACAACCACTACAAATCGGGAACATAAACGTCTTTGTAAATGGAGAGGCAAATGATTCAATCCTAACAAAGCAAAGCACTGCACTGCCTTCATGGAGAAAATGAAGTTAATGGACTTGGGATCGTCAACGCCAGCTTTCACATGGACAAATAGAAGGAAAGGCTTGGCTTGTGTTAAAAAAAGATTGGACAAAGCTGTGGGTAATGTTGAATGGAGATTAAAACTCCCTGATGCTTTTTTTTCATGTTCTATCGGCAGTGGGATCTGACCACAGCCCATCATGCATGCATGCTTGTGGAAATCCGTCCATTTAGATTTTTTAATATGTGGTTGAGAGATGAAACTTGTGTGAACCTGACTAAGGCACATGGAAAGCCATTAATATCAACAATTGCAAGAAATTCATTGATGCTTTGCAAAACGTTGGGAAAAAATTAATTAGATGGAACTAACTTAAATTTGGGAAAATTGAAAATAACCTTCTTGAGGTGAGAAAAGAATTGGAGGAAATCAAATGCAAGGAACCATCAACTGGGATTGAAAGGGAGGTAGATTTAACAGCTAAGTTAGATAAGTTATTGACTAGGGAGGAGGATATGTGGAGACAGAAGTCAAGAGAAATTTGGCTTAGAGAGGGAGACAAAAGCACAAAATATCTTCACTCTATTACCATATATAGGAGAAAATTCAACAGGCTTGGAGATAGAATAAGCATTGGATCTGAAATATGTAGCCAAATCTCAAATACTTTATCCTCGAAGGGTCCTAAAAGTCTTCAAATTATGAAATTGGTGGTCCAACCAATTCTTAACCTTGAAGACAATCGTTCTTTAATTTCTTTCCCTTAGACAGGAGATCAAATCGGCCCTATTTCAAGAAGGGGCTCTGAAAGCTCCAGGGCCCAATGGAACCAGGCAAGATTTTATCAACACATGTGAAGTACGGTAGGGCAAGACGAGGTGTTGTTAGTTCAAGACTTTTTTAGGTTTAAACTTGTTAGGTTGTGTTGTGATCTAGGGCCTATGGAAAGAGATCAATCACACACAAGAACACGGAGATTTACGTGGTTCGGCTTTTGGCCTACGTCCACGGGGAAGACGGGAGAACTCTCTATATTATCAGAAGAAGGTGTACATCATAGAGACCCTAAGTCTCTATTTATAATATCAGCCCAATACCCAGTTACACCCAAACACTACTTCTAATCACAGTAGACCTATGATAATAGACCTACTTCTAATCACAGTAGAACATGGGCAATACAGGGGCCTAGTTTATTTATTATTTATTCAATTGAGCCAAACAAATAACAAATCTCCACCTTGGCGAACATTGAAGCTGATCCTCATGCACTTAACACGTCTCACCATCTCCACCTGCCCCTTAGGGCACTCAGGTACTGAGCACACCGATCAAGTCCAAGCAATGCTTGAACTTGAATTTAAACCATTCCTTCATGAGTGCACCAAATCGCTTGTACCATTGTCCAGAAGCTTGCTTCGACTCGTACAATGATTTCTTCAAACTGCATACATGATCAGGAACTTTAAACTGCACTCTACCTGCACTGGAAGCTCCTTCATCTTCCTCGTAGAACCGCTTGCATCCGATGGCCTGATTTTCCTCATCAAGAGACTCCATATCTTCAGTCATAGTTGCTGCCTGTTGACTACTTTTCAGCCCTTCCATTAATTCAAGAGACTCAGTCGTCAATGCGTATGCAACCATATCATCACGGCCATTGTCTGATGTCGACGCGTACGTCGTCATATCCTCGAAACCGTATCTAACCGGCGGTTTCCTTTCTCTCTGCGGTCTACCCGTCTGCGGCATCTGCGGCTCTATCTGCTGCATCTGCTGCACAGTCTGACGATCCCCTGTATCCCGGGAGGAGTCGGATGCACTCTCCTTCTTCACTAGGATGTCGGACTCCACCTGAACGGTGTCACTGCTGCTACCTACTTCTGTCCTCTCCACCTGCTTTCTCGATTCGAGTAAAGCATCCTCATGAAATGTAACATCCTTGCTGATGATAAATCTGGGTGAATCTTGATCAATACACCACAACCTGTATCCTTTCACCCCAGAAGCATATCCCACCAAGATGCACTTGACAGCCCTTGGTTCTAACTTATCGGTTTTCACGCGAGCATAAGCCGGACAACCGAAGATCCTCAAGTTAGAATAATCAGCTGGATTACCTGACCACATTTCTTCCGGTGTTTTGCAACCAATCTTTGTGTGTGAAGACCTATTTATCAAGTAGCCTGCAGTATTTACTGCCTCAGCCCAAAAATCCTTGGACAATCCTGCAGTAAGCAACATACAACGAGCTCTTTCCAAGATCGTTCTGTTCATCCTCTTTGCAACTCCATTCTGCTGCGGATTTTCTGTAGTGGTGTAATGCCGAACTATGCTATGATCCATGCAATAGTTCTCAAACTCTGTCGATCTGTACTCCTTGCCATTACCTGTCTTCAACTTCTTCACCTTTCTGCCAGTCTGTTTCTCAACCATTTCCTTCCATCGCTTGAATGTAACAAAGGTCTGATCCTTCGTCTTCAGAGTATAAACCCAGACTTTCCTTGAATAATCATCAATAAAAGTCAGCATAAACTGGGACCCGCCCTTGGAGTAAACCTTAGAAGGCCCCCATACATTTGAATTAACATAATCAAGGATACCTTTCGTGCGATGAAGACTTGTCTTGAAACTGACCTTTCGATGCTTCCCGAAGACGCATCTCTCACAGAAATCCAACTTGCTTGTCTTTGTGCCACATAGCAAATTCCGATTGCTCAGTATTGTCAATCCCTTCTCACTCATGTGACCCAGGCGCAAGTGCCATAAGCGTGTTGAGACAGATTCATCGTCATCTGAGGAAGACACTGCAGCTCCACCTGTAACTGTATTTCCAGACAAAACATATAAGTTTCTAACTCTATTGCCTCTCATAAGAACCAGAGCACCCTTCACAACCTTCATGACTCCACCTTCAGCTGAGAACTTACAACCATCGGAGTCCAAGGCACCAAGAGAAACAAGATTCTTTTTCAGATCAGGAACATGCCGAACTTCTGCCAACGTTCTGACGATTCCATCATACATCTTGATTTTAACTGTTCCAATTCCAACCGTCTTACATGCAACATTGTTGCCCATCAAGAAACTACCACCGTTGATTTCTCTATAAGTGGTAAACCAGTCCCTATTGGGACACATATGGTAAGAACAACCAGAATCAAGAATCCATTCATCCTTAGAACGAATACCATTTTCAATCACAGAAAGTGCATTGTCGGAATCATAATCTGATCTTCCATCTGCAATACTGACAGAATTATCATCAGATGATGAATCTTCTATTTCTTTCCCTTTCCTCTGCCTTTCGAGACAGTTTTTTCTGATGTGCCCTTTCTTATGGCAATAATAACATTCAATGTTTTTCCTGTTGGATCTATGTTTGCCCTTATCACTGGAGTCTTTTGTTCTTCCTCGTACTACCAAACCCTCACCCGAACCATCATTATCAGCTGCAACCTTTTTCTTCAACTCTTTCGAGTTCAAGGCTGCCTGCTCATATGAGGGTGGCAACGAGCACAGCAACATAATAGCTTGGTCCTCATCATCAATTTCAACATTGATATTTTCCAAATCCATAATAGCTTTTGTGAAAGAATCAAGGTGAGTTGAAACAGACGTACCTTCCTGCATTTGTAACGTGAAAAACCGCTTCTTTAGATACAAGCGATTCGTGAGAGATTTCGTGATGTACAAGTTCTCCAACTTTTGCCATATGCCGGCAGCAGTTTTTTTCTGAACAACCTTTCGCAGTACACCATCACTCAAGAACAGCAGAATCTAACCATACGCCTTTTCCAGCAACTCATCCTTCTCTTCATCTGACAATTTTTCAGATAGAGCATTCTTTCCCATCAAAGCTTTATGCAACCCATTCTGTACCAACAAAGCATGCATCTTCAGACGCCAAAGACCGAAGTCATTATTACCATCGAATTTTTCAATATCGAATTTAGCAGCCATTCCGCAAATCTTTCACTAGAACTGTGTAGATCTGGTCACCACGAGCACGCTGGAAGAAACGGATCTGAAATCCGACTTTGGACGGCTAAGATATCGCAGAAATAAGTTTCTGCGCTCCGATCAGTCAATCTTCTTTGTTGACCGTTGAATAGCCAATCTTCTTCCACAACAGCGTAGATCTGCTCGCAACGAGTCCGTAGATTCAAACGGATCTCAGATCGGACTCCGGATCGTCAAGATATCGCGAAAACAATTTTCAGCCTTCGATTTGGTCAAACAGCCTTTGACCGGACGAATCTGCTGACGTCAGCGATTCCCTGCGGGCTTTTCTTCTGGGCTTCTTCTCCACGGGTCAGGTCAACCTGGACTTGACCCGACCTGGATCTATCCTGGCAGATGGGCTTTGGCAAACAGGTCAGGCCGACCTGGACTGGACCCAACCCAGGAACAGACCCAATTTAAATGGGTTGTCTTCTTCGTCAGGTTCTGGTTCTGTTCCAGAACCAGAACCAGTGACGCCTCTTGCGACCACTGCACGGCGGGGCAGCAGCGGCAACCCCCTTCTCCGGCGACGGCGGCGACACGCAGCGGCGAGGAGTCCGGCGACGGTTCTACACTGCGTGGTGGGGCCCAGTCGGAAAAACGCAAACAGTTTCTTTTCTCTTTTCTATCTCCGGTTTGCGTCTGATCGGCGGTGCAGCAGCGGCGACAGCAGCGGCGGTGCTTCGTTTCCGGTGAGCAACAACTCCGGCGACGTCCGACCTTCTTCTCCGATCAATCCTACCAGAAGCGAAACAGCCCGGATCGTCTGATCTATTCTCTTTTCTCTCCTTCTTCTTCAATGATCTTCCGTGGCCCACTTCTAGATTGACCCTCTCAAATCCGATCCGTTGGATTTCTTCCGATCACGCCAATTAGCTCTGATACCAGTTTGTTGTGATCTAGGGCCTATGGAAAGAGATCAATCACACACAAGAACACGGAGATTTACGTGGTTCGGCTTTTGGCCTACGTCCACGGGGAAGATGGGAGAACTCTCTATATTATCAGAAGAAGGTGTACATCATAGAGACCCTAAGTCTCTATTTATAATATCAGCCCAATACCCAGTTACACCCAAACACTACTTCTAATCACAGTAGACCTATGATAATAGACCTACTTCTAATCACAGTAGAACATGGGCAATACAGGGGCCCAGTTTATTTATTATTTATTCAATTGAGCCAAACAAATAACAGGTTGTATGGCTCAATTGAAGTAATAAATCTGGTAAACCAGGCTCTTGTATTGCCCATGTTCTACTGTGATTAGAAGTAGGTCTATTATCATAGGTTTACTGTGATTAGAAGTAGTGTTTGGGTGTAACAGGGTTTTGGGCTGATATTATAAATAGAGACTTAGGGTCTCTATGATGTAACACCCCTCTTCTGATTGCATAGTGAATTCTCCCGTCTTCTCCGTGGACGTAGGCCAAAAGCCGAACCACGTAAATCTATCGTGTGCTTGTGTGTGCTTGATCTCTTTCCATAGGCCCTAGATCACAACAAACTGGTATCAAAGCAATTTGGTGTGATTGGAAGAAATCCAATGGATCGGATTTGAGGGGGTTGATCGGAGAAGAGAATTGGTGGGCCACTTCGATTGCAGCCAGGGTTCGGTCTCTGTGTAGAAGATTGGAGAACAGGTGGAATTACAAATTGGTTTGATCGGTGGGCCACACAAATCGCAGAGAGAAGGAAATCATTTGATCTTTGGAGGGCCGCTGGACTTGCAGCCGTTCGCTGGAGCCATCGCCGCGCTGCACATCCTGTCGCCGGTCCTGATCGGTCCCGTCACTAGAGAAGAAGATCGCTGGAACCGGAGAGGAAGAAGAAAACCAAAAGGGTTTTTTTTTGTACTCTGTTGTAGACCGTGGAAGAAGAAGGAAACCGGAGAAGAGGACGGATTGGGCGTTTTTTTTTTTTGGTTGGGCCCCACCTCGCCGTGTAGAAAAGTCGCCCGAATCCCCGCCTCAGCTCGTCGCCGGAGAAGGGGGGTCGCCGCCGCTGCCGTCGGTGATTGTGCGAGTGGTCGCCGCTGCTTGACGCCCGAGTGGAAGACGAACCCAGTTCTGTTACAGGAACAGAACGGTTGAAGAAGAAGAAGAAGGTGGGCCTGCTGCAGTTGTGGTTTGAGTCCAGGTCAGGTCAAACCTGACTCGCTTAAAAAGCCCATCCGCCAGTCCAGGTCGGGTCAAGTCCAGGTTGACCAGACCTGTGCAGAAGAAGCCCAGAAACAACAGCATAAAGGCACTGACGACAGTGCTGACGTCAGCATATCTGTCCGGTCAAAGGCTATTTGACCAAATCGAAGTTTAAAAATTGTTTTCGCGATATCTTGACGATCTGGAGTTTGATCTGAGATCCGTTTGAACCTACGGACTTGTTGCGAGCAGATCTACGCAGTTGTGGAAGAAGATTGGCTGTTCAGCAGTCAACGAAGAAGATTGACTGATTAGAGCGTAAAAACTTATTTCCGCAATATCTTAGCCGTCAAGAGTTGGATTTCAGATCCGTTTCTTCCAGCGTGCTCGTGGTGACTAGATCTACACAAGTATAGTGAAAGATTCGCTGAATGGCTATGAAGTTTGACATTGAGAAATTCGATGGAAATAATGATTTCGGTCTTTGGCGTCTGAAAATGCATGCTTTGTTAGTTCAGAATGGGTTGCAGAAAGCTTTGAAGGGAAAGAATGCTTTGCCTGAAAAGCTTTCGGATGAAGAGAAGGGTGAGTTGCTGGAAAAGGGGTATGATCAGATTCTGCTGTTTTTGAGTGATGGTGTACTGCGAAAGGTTGTTCAAGAGAAAACTGCTGCTGGCATGTGGCAGAAGTTGGAAAACATGTACATCACGAAGTTTCTCACGAATCGCTTGTATCTGAAGAAGTGGTTGTTCACATTAAAAATGCAGGAAGGTACGTCTGTTTCAACTCACCTTGATTCTTTCAGAAAAGCTATTATGGATCTGGAAAATATCAATGTTAAAATTGATGATGAGAACCAAGCTATTATGTTGCTGTGCTCGTTACCACCCTCATATGAGCATTTTGTTGATACCATGATGTATGGTAGAGATACTCTCTCCAAAGAGGATGTCGAGGCAGCCTTGAACTCGAAAGAGTTGAAGAAAAAGGTTGTGGCTAATAATGATGGTTCGGGTGAGGGTTTGGTAGTACGAGGAAGAACAAAAGACTCCAGTGATAAGGGCAAACATAGATCCAACAAGAAAAACATTCGATGTTATTATTGCCATAAGGAAGGTCACATTAGACAAAATTGTCCCGAAAGGCAGAGGAAAGGGAAAAAAATAAAAGATTCGTCATCTGATGATAATTCAGTCAGTGTTGCAGATGGAAGATCAGATTATGATTCCGACAATGCACTTTCCGTGATTGAAAATGGTATTCGTCCAAAGGATGAATGGATTCTTGATTCGGGTTGTTCTTACCATATATGTCCCAATATGGACTGGTTTACCACTTATAAAAGAAATCAACGGTGGTAGTGTCTTGATGGGCAACAATGTTGCATGTAAGACGGTTGGAATTGGAACAATTAAAATCAAGATGTATGATGGAATCGTCAGAACGTTGGCAAAAGTTCGGCATGTTCTTGATCTGAAAAAGAATCTCATTTCTCTTGGTGCCTTAGACTCCGATGGTTATAAGTTCTCAGCTGAAGGTGGAGTCATGAAGGTTGTGAAGGGTGCTCTGGTCCTTATGAGAGGTAATAGAGTTGGAAACTTATATGTTTTGTCTGGAAATACAGTTACAGGTGGAGCTGCAGTGTCTTCCTTAGATGACCATGAATCTATCTCAACACGCTTATGGCACTTGCGCCTGGGTCACATGAGTGAGAAGGGATTGACAATACTGAGCAATCGGAATTTGCTATGTGGCATGAAGACAGGCAAGTTAGATTTCCGTGAGAGATGTATCTTCGGGAAGCATCGAAAGGTCAGTTTCAAGACAAGTCTTCATCGCACGGAAGGTATCCTTGATTATATTCATTCAGATATATGGGGGCCTTCTAAGGTTTATTCCAAGGGCGGATCCCGGTTTATGCTTACTTTTATTGATGATTATTCAAGGAAAGTCTGGGTTTATACTCTGAAGACGAAGGATCAGACCTTTGTTACATTCAAGCGATGGAAGGAAATGGTTGAAAAACAGACCGACAGAAAGGTGAAGAAGTTGAGGACAGGTAATGGCAATGAGTACAGATCGACAGAGTTTGAGAACTATTGCACGGATCATAGCATAGTTTGGCATTACACCACTACAGAAACTCCGCAGCAGAATAGAGTTGCAAAGAGGATGAACAGAACGATCTTGGAAAGAGCTCGTTGTATGTTGTTTACTGCAGGATTGTCTAAGGACTTTTGGGCTGAGGCAGTAAATGTTGCAGGCTACTTGATAAATAGGTCTCCACACACAAAGATTGGTTGCAAAACACCGGAAGAAATGTGGTCAGGTAATCCAGCTGATTATTCTTACTTGAGGATCTTCGGTTGTCCGGCTTATTCTCGCGTGAAAACCGATAAGTTAGAACCAAGGGCTGTTAAGTGCATCTTGGTGGGATAAGCTTCTGGGGTGAAAGGATACAGGTTGTGGTGTACTGATCAAGATTCACCCAGATTTATCATCAGCAGGGATGTTACATTTCATGAGGATACTTTACTCGAAGTGAGAAAGCAGGTGGAGAGGACAGAAGTAGGTAGCAGCAGTGACACTGTTCAGATGGAATCGGACATCCTAGTGAGGAAGGAGAGTGCATCCGACTCCCCCCGAGATACAGGGGATCGTCAGACTGTGCAGCAGATGCAGCAGATAGAGCCGCAGATGCCGCAGACGGGTAGACCGCAAAGAGAAAGGAAACCGCCGGTTAGATATGGTTTTGAGGATATGACGACGTACGCGTCGACATCAGACAGTGGCCGTGATGATATGGTTGCATACGCATTGACGACTGAGTCTCTTGAATTAATGGAAGGGCTGGAAAGTAGTCAACAGGCAGCAACTATAACTAAAGAGATGGAGTCTCTTAATGAAGAAAATCAGGTCATCGGATGCAAGCGGTTCTACGAGGAAGATGAAGGAGCTTCCGGTGCAGGTAGAGTGCAGTTTAAGGTTCTTGATCATGTATGCAGTTTAAAGAAATCATTGTACGGGTCGAAGCAAGCTTCTGGACAATGGTACAAGCGATTTGGTGCACTCATGAAGGAATGGTTTAAATTCAAGTTCAAGCATTGCTTGGATTTGATCGGTGTACTCAGTACCTGAGTGCCCTAAGGGGCAGGTGGAGACGGTGAGACGTGTTTAGTGCATGAGGATCAGCTTCAATATTCACTAAGGTGGAGATTTGTTAGGTTGTATGGCTCAATTGAAGTAATAAATCCGGTAAACCAGGCTCTTGTATTGCCCATGTTCTACTGTGATTAGAAGTATGTCTATTATCATAGGTCTACTGTGATTAGAAGTAGTGTTTAGGTGTAACAGGATTTTGGGCTGATATTATAAATAGAGACTTATGGTCTCTATGATGTAACACCCCTCTTCTGATTGCATAGTGAATTCTCCCGTCTTCTCCGTGGACGTAGGCCAAAAGACGAACCACGTAAATCTATCGTGTGCTTGTGTGTGCTTGATCTCTTTCCATAGGCCCTAGATCACAACAAAACTTCCCCTTAATAGACTCAATAAAACTCATATAGTGTTAATACCTAAGAAAAAATTCCCTCAAAATGCTGCGTATAAGCTTATGTAATGTTATATACAAGATTATATCTAAAGTTGTTGCTAATAGGTTGAAAATAGTTCTAAACAAGGTTATAGGTCCTTTTTAAAGTGCCTTCATAGAAGGTAGGCATATAGTAGACAATTACATTATTGCACAAGAAATCTTCACTCCTTTAAAAAAAGAAAAGAAAGGAAAAATGCTCATGGGTATCAAGCTTGACATGTCAAAAGCTTATGATCAAATGGAGTGGGACTTTATTAGTGAGACGTTAGGAGCTTTTGGGTTTCATCGGGAATTTACATAGATAGTTAAAGAATTCATAGGGTCTGTCTTGTATTCTATTTTGCTAAATGGATCCTCTTTTGGTAACAATATACCTTCAAGGGGCTTAAGACAAAGAGACCCTCTTTCCCCTTATCTTTTCATCTTAGGGGCGGAGGTATTATCGAGATTGTTTATTAGAGCTGAAAAAGAAAGTTTGATTTCAGGCATCAAAGTTGCTAAAAGGGCACCCGGTATCTCTCATTTGTTCTTTGTTGACGATATTTTTATTTTTACGGGCTCTATAATACAAGAAGCTAGAGAAATTAAGGAGATTTTGGAAGAGTATTGCGAGGTTTCAGGTCAAATGATTAATTTCAATAAATCTGCTACATCCCTTAGTAAAGGTGCTTGCAGAAATAGATGTAAAACCATAATTTCCATTCTTGGAGTTCAATATTTGTTAGATAATGAAACATACCTGAGTAACCCACTTAACGTAGGTAGAAACAAATGAAGGACTTTTCAAACCACTGGATAAAGTTAAAAATAAAATTCAAAGCTGCCAAATCCCTCTTCTCTCCCAAGCCGGAAGAAACGCTTTAACCAAATATATTACTTCAGCTAAACCTGTTTATAGCATATCTGTCCTTCGGTTCCTAAAAGGACTTCGGAGGATCTTGACAGGTAGTTCTGGAGTTTTTGGTGGGGAGATACTGCAAGAAAGAAAAGTACCCATAGTATTAAATGGAAGGACATCTGTAAACCTATTGAGAGTGGAGGGCTAGGGATTAGAAGGTCTGATTGTAACACTAAAGCTTTACTTGCTAAGATATGTTGGAAATATCTCTCTAATCCCAAGCCTCTTTTTTCCAAATTGTTAAAAGCTGTCCTAACAGTTCTCTTTGGGAAGCCACTTCTAAAAAGAGAGATTCATAATTTTGGTGTGGTTTTATAGAAACTACAGGTTTTATAAATGAAAGCTTGGGTTGGATGATTGGGAATGGGGAAATAATTTCTTTGTGGCATCATAATTGGATCCCTTGTGCAGAGGTCTTAGGAAACCTTTTTCTTCTATTTCTAACTCAAATACTGTAGTCAGAGAGCTCTTAGATGATAATAAAGAATGGAATACACCTAAGTTAAGGTGCATTTTCAATGATCCAAGAGATGTGGAGGACATTGAGAGAATCTTCCTATCTCATTCCAATGAGGATAGAAGAATTTGGCCCTAAACTAAAGATGGAGTAATGACTACTAAATCAGCTTACAATCAATTAATCAAGGAAGAAACTAGTCATACTGATTTGGACTTTAGATGGAAGCAATTTTGGAAAATACCCCTTCCTCTAAGAATCTTACTGTTTGGCTGGAAATGTTTGAAAAATGCTATTCTGGTGAGATAATTATTAAAAGAAAGGTTTGGAAAGACTAATTTCCCTTCTAGTTGCCCTATTTTCGAAACAAAAGAAGAAATTGTTTAGCATACTTTATTTCAATGTGACTATGCTCGTGCAGTCTGGTTTGGTTCTCATTTGGGAGCTTTGACACATAAATTCAATATTAATGGCACTTAAGAATGGTGGAGATTTTGGACTAAAGGTGGCAATAACCACCATGATGCGCTTTGAAGTCTTGACATGTAGGCCCGTATTATAGCCATTGGTGGACCAATTGGAATGCTAGAAATGAATGTAGTGTAATGGGAAAGATCTCAAATCCCTCAAGGTCAATAACCCTTGCGAATACTATGATGTGGATTCCCAAATCCACCGATCATATGGCTATTGTGCGGAATGATCCCCATCAATGGAGGGAAGCAAGTTGGGACTTCAAGCAATGTGTTCTCTTATTTTGTGTTTGGTGTTCAAAGGTGAATGGAAGGGAAGATATGCCTAAAATGGATTTTTTTTACCAGATAATATTATTAGCCATCATGTGCATCTTTGGCATAAAATGGATAAATATTATGTACTTCTCAAAATAAAAAAAAGAAAAAAATAAAGTCAAAGTATGATTAACTATTGATATGATCTACTGTAGCTCTAGATAAAACCATGGTTTTTCTTAACCCCAACCAAGGGGATTGGGACCGATGAGAGAAGCCACACACATGGGAAGAAGTCGCCCGCACATGTGGGAACAAGACAGCATACCCAAGGATCAAACCCACGATAGTTGTGTGAGAGACGATGGGGATATTATTTAAAGACGTTAGTAACACCCATTTGCTCTCATGACATGGCACATGGATATTATGTAGTCCTAAACATATATCAATTTATGGACTTTCCTTTGATTAGTACCTGAGATCCTCTTTGGTTTTACAACGGAGGTTGTCCAAACAATGAACTTCAGCACATCATAACTATTGAACCCAGTCTAGTTTTATCTTTTTTATTCATATGTGCCTCTAATTCATGCCCTGAATCGTTGATCCTCTTTAAATAAACTAACCGTGTGAGTAGATTTCAGGTCAAAATTCATCATGAGTTTTTAGATATTTGTAGAAAGGTCCAAAATTGAAAATCTCTAATTCTGAATTATGTGGGTCCCATTTTCATGACCCAAACTGTCCAAACTCTTTAGAATGTTGGTTTTGGCTCCTAAAAGTCCGAGATCCGAACCGGGGGGGGGGGGGGGGGGGGGGGGTTTGAATAGGGTGAGCTTGATTTAGTGACCAATTATGTCAAATTTTAACTTATTTAAATCAATTAGTCACAAGTGATGATTATGAAATTAAGCACAGAAGCAACAAAGATAAATCACTACAAAGCATATACCATAACACAATAATTTATAGTGGTTCGGCCTCAATGCCTACATCCACTCCCAGCTTATATTCCTACACCCCACCGGCATTCCACTATCTATGTTTTTTCAATATGCTAAGCAATAATCTTTACAAAATGGTTTTCAAGGCTAAGCAATAATCTCTTGAGTTTTATGGTTCACCCATAACTTTTACACTTATGCTTTTTTAAGGCTAAGCACTAACTAATGCAACCAAAATGTTTGTTATCTATCTAAGTAGTATCTAGAGTATACTTGATGGATATACAATTTTGGTTCAATACAATACTTCTAAATAGGCGGATACACAAGTGAAAATCTAACTCACATATCTACTATATGAATACAGAGATGAATGCTCATTGTGTATGCAAGATGTCCTCAATCAGTTTTGAAAATGAAAGCTCATACATGTATGCCTAAGGCTTTTAACAATTTAAATCATAAAAGATGCTTGATTGAGGTTGAAACGCTAATCACATGTTAAAAAGACAACTTGTTAAAGATATACCTATCTAGTTCAAGCAAGTTGTCATGAAATTTCTAAAACCAAAACATGTGATGCATGAGGTCTTTAATCTAATTTAAAAATGTAACTCAATACATGTATGCTTGAAGCATTTGAAAATGTAAATCACAAAAAGATATTTGATTTATGTGAAAAGACAATTCACCTATAATTTAAAAAGCAACTTGAAAATGATATGCCTATTAATGTAAAGCAAGTTGTGTGAAACTTTAAAATAAAAAACGTGTGATTTGTGAGTGCTGTTGAATCCAAAACATAAGATAGATTGAAAGTGATTTTCTTGTAATGGAAAACAAAAACCAAAGATTCAACCAATTATATGAATTATGTTACATGTGATTTCAATGGTGGTTCCAAAACATGATTCACTTAGTTATATCAATTTGAGTCCAACTTGGTGTGAATCAAGGTGATGCATTCAAAACAATAAATCAATTTATATTCATATCTATGTTAAGGATACAACAAATCATTTTTTTTTTCTTAATGGTAAATTGGTATATTGAAAAGGGCAAAGTCCCCAGCAAAAGGAACATAGAAAAACAGACCCCTTAGCAGGGGGAGCTAAAGAAGAAAAAGAAACTAGAACGTGAAAAGGAGAGAAGAGACTGTACACCCAAAAAATCTAAAGCAAGAGCCACTAAGAAAATATCCCAAAAGCCATCAAAATGGGGGGAGGATGCAAATCTTTGACTGAAATTGCCATCCCTTTCATACTGTCCATGAAGATCCCTTTGGCCCTATCAAGACAGGGCTTCTTGGAGTTATGCTTAGAGTCATTGCGAAGAAATTGTTAAGGTTGAGATGGCGTGGAAGAAGATTGCAGCTGCACATTTTCTTCCTTGGACATCTCCAGCTGAAGTCAGGGTCAACCAAATAGAAGAAACTGGGAGAGAGGAAGATAGCGTGGCGGCACAAGGAGTGAGCGGCCAATGCCAAAAGTTGGAAGGCAGGGTGCAGGAAAAAAATAGGTCTAAATCAGGTTCATCATCATTGAAGCAGTTATAGCACCTTGAGGCCATAAAGCAGCCTTTGGATTTAGCCAAGTTATCCGTTGGAGTTCTTCTATGCATCAGGCGCCAACTCATGTAGGCTATTCTTGGGTTGAAGTAATTGTTCCAGATGAACTTGGACCAAGAAGTGGCAGCTGCAGCAGTCCTAAGAGAATTCCAGGCTGCTGAAATTGAGAAGACACCTAAGGAGCTGCCCGACCAAGTGAGAGTGTCTGGGGCATTATTGTTCTCTATGGAAATAAGGTTTGATGAGAGAGAGAGAGAAGCTCTGCCAGCTCGATGGGCGGTTGTGGGGGAATGCACCATGCTCTGTCTACTATAATGTCAGCCACTGAATCTTTTTCTAAGAAGATGAGAGGGGGGAACCTGGGAGCAATTGGTTTGGTGTCTATCCAATTGTCAAACTAGAGGCTAATTGACCTCCCATTTCCAATTAGCCACTTACTATCTTTTTGAAGAAAGGAAAGATGAGAGCCGATCTTCTTCCAAATACAGGAGCCAACCCTATCGTTCCTTAGATTCTAGAACAGAGGGTCCCTGAAATACCGTTTTCTAAACCAGGTAGCCCATAAAGAGAAGGCATTTATAGCTAACCATGCTAGAAACCTAAGACAAGCTTCGTTGAACTCCTTCACCTGGCGAAGACCCAAGCCTCCCTCTTCTTTAGGGAGACAGACTATATCCCATCTAACCAGGTTAGCTTTCAGCTTATCCGGATTTGCTTACCAAAGGAAGTTTCTCATTAGACGTTCAATTTGAAGACAAGTTTTGCTGGGACGAGGCAGGGCAAGAGCTATGTGAAGAGGAATGGAAGCTAGCACATGTCTAACAAGAGTTAGCCTACCTGCAAATGAGAGACATTTCATTTTCCAGCATTTCAACTTAGATCTTATGGAATCTAGCATTTGGGTAAAATGTCTGTGTCTTGCACTACCATAGAAGAGGGGCACTCCTAGATAGACTGTTGGTAGAGGGGCAACACTAATTTGCAGGAGTTCTGAAATCTTGCTGGCTCTCCGAATGCTGCATTTGCCAAGAAATAGGTGGCTTTTCTGAAGATTAAAACACTGGCCTGAGGAGTCTTGATACAAGTGGAGCAGATCTTGAAGCCGCCTTAGGCCTCTCTTGGATCCGTTAAGGAAAAGCAGAATGTCATTTGCATAGATTAAGTGATAGGGAGTAGAGCTAACCTGAGAGATGGGCAGAATGGAGCCTTCAAGCCTCAGCCCTTCCACTTTTTGGCTGAGGATCTCTTCTGATAGAATAAAGAGATAAGGAGAGAGCGGATCTCCTTGATGCAATCCACAAGAAGTACTGAAAAAACCACTAGGCCTTTTGTTCACCAGAACCTATCCTTTGGCAGTGCAGACTAGCTCTCTAATGAGATTGATCCACTTTGAGGAGAAGTTAAAAGTTCCATTGAAGCTTGTCAAAAGCCTTTGAGATATTCATACAGACCGACCCTCTTCTAGAAGTAGACTTAAGATTCTGAAGGAGGTCTTGGGCTAAGGCAACATGGTGATGGATTGATCTGCCTTTGACAAAGGCCGATTGGCGTTTGGAAATCGGGAGAGGGAGAATCTTAGAGAGCCTAAAGGCCAGGATTTTAGAGATTATCTTATGGATGAAATTTAGGAGACTGGTTGGTCTGAAGTCAAAGAATGTAGTAGGGGATTGTTTTTTGGGAAGAAGAGTGAGGAAGAAGGCATTAGTAGCTCTAAGCAGCCTGCCAGAGTAGAAGAAATGGAAGACTGCATTGGTCACTTCGGGGCCAACTATTTCCTAGCATTGGGTAAAAAACATACCCGAGAAGCCATCTGGCCCAGGAGAGCTGGATCTCTTAAGACTAAAGACAACTTCTTTAATTTCAGCTATAGATGGAACAACCACCAGGATAGCATTCTGCTCATCTGAAACAGCAGGCCCAAGTCTATTGAAAAGAGATTCATCTGGAACTGCTGAAGATGACTGCATCAAATTGGAGAAAAACGAGCTAGCTTCGTTCCTAATCTGCTCTACATCCTCCATTATGTTCCCATCTACTGAGATTCTGTCAATCCTGTTAATTGAGCTCCTTGACTTAGCAGACAGGTGGAAGAACTGGGTATTCCTATCCCCATCTTTTAGCCATCTAGCTAACATGCTAGAATAGTTTTACCAATAAATTAAGCAAAGCATGAAAATATATAATAAGAAAGATAAAGCTTACTTAGATGATTTAATTCATGAATCCAAGCCTTAGATTCCCTTTTGACCCTCTAGCATTCCTTAGCTCATTCCCTTTTGTTTGGCCTCAAAACACCTTAAGAAATCCCTATTGGTTCCTCAATTTTGGCCTTGGAATGAGCTGGTTTATATGGAATTGTCGGTTCACCGACTTCACACATTGGTTAACCAAACTCCCAACGGTAAAAAACGGCTAGTTTAACATCCAGTCAAATAAGCGATTTTTTCCACTTCGGTTAGCTCTCGGTTAACCAACAGCTGGCCGGCATGCATACTTTGACAGTTTTTTGCGTCTGATTATTTTGACAGAGAGGCGACCGAATTGTAGGTAGGTTAACCGAAAATTCTCTGAGTTTTTTACTTGAAAATGACTTTCTAAAAGGAAATTTTTGTTCATAGAAGTCATGCTTGGTTTCATGTTTAAATTAATTCAAAAAGTTCTTTCCAAAACATGAACCTATCAATGCCTAAGATGACTTTGAAATCCCAAGGCCATAGGCATATGCATGACGAAACTAAATTTTTGAAACTTATGCATCCAATATTAAAAATCCAAAACATGCATGAAAATCAAGTCTAAAAAGTTATAAAACCATGCATGAGAAAATTCAAGATTTCAAGATTTTCAAAATCAATGCATGTGTGAAAATTCGAATGATGATAAAGTGATCATGCATCCATGAAATTACAACACACAAAATCCCTAACAACTAGGGGGTCATGTCTCATGCATTTATTCACCATATATTTTAAGATATTTGTAAGAAGTTGTGAGATTTTTACGAAAAATGGTTAATCGCTGGATCTACTTGATTCACATGTGGAGAGGTTTGAAAATGACAAACAATTGAATGTTTTTCTCGTGTAACTCAGTTGCATATGAAAATGTTTCATATGTGAGTCATTTACATATGCAAACCATTTTCACATCACATGTGGAATTGACAAACGACCCCTAAAAAATCAATTTGAGTGTTTTTACATTCTTTCAAAACCTTAAATCTCATATGCTCATAAACTATGTAATTAATTCACACTTGAACCTCAAAGCACCAAAATAATCTTCTTTAATATGATGTGTCACGTCTCGGATTCCGAGGCACTATCGGATCCCGGGGTACGACTGAGATGCATCACATAAGCATTCATTTTAATAAATAATCAATTAAAAGTTGCAAAGTCCAAAAGTTTAAGGTTAGGTAGGCCGCTCGGTACGATGGATGACTACAACTAGGCATATAAGGGGTGCATGCGCCGTGGACGCGAATGAATAGATACTTTGGTACATACAACTAAACTAGTTGGCTAATTAAACTAGGAACCATTCCAAAGTATTAACATATGTCAATGTTTGTCATTATGAGGATAAAGCAACACAATTCACCTTTATGTTCATTTATGGTCCGAATGTTGGAATTATAAGTTCTTGGTGCTTCGAAAGGTGTTAGAAATTCTAAAACCCCAAATACACATATACTTAACTTAGTGTTGTCCCATACATTTCTCCAGATAAAAGTTGGCCCCACTATGTTGTCCCTCATCTTAATATGGTGAGGGATAGATATGCATAAATATTTATATATATATCAGTATATATTCATGGACCGTGCACATAGGCTGTTGGGGCTAACCTGTGGCTCCACAAATTATGGGACATGCGAGGGATGGAAAGATCTACTCATGAAGAAACCATATATAAAAAAATGGGGTCAATCTAATGCCTCTAACCCCTTGATCCATGGTCCAAAAGTTTAACAACATAATAATAAAGAAAAACTTGACCCCCAATCCAGCATTCCTATCCATTTGATGGGTGCAAACCCGGAGTCTAGTGACTATCAAGGGGATTTTCATCTGTGTGAACAGTTTAGATGGGTCATAAAGTGGTTATTCTAGAAATCCCCACAATAAGAATGTTCCAGCCTGATCAACCATGCTTACAGTACAGACTTGTAAATGCATAGAAAATTTGTCATAGTAGAATTTATTGGGGCAATTGATTATATGGATTAGTTATAATTAAAATCTTATGAGTGTCAATGTCCAGAAAATAGGAAATAAAAAGCAATAAAACTATAAAATTTGATACGAAGTAAGAAATCAATACAATTTTTAGTCATATTGAATATCATTTATAGCACATCAAGTATTTTTATTTTTCTTTTAATTTATATCAAATATCTTAAAAATGATCAATCTTATAGATGTGTCTAATTTGAAGTGGGAGTGATATAATTGGATTTATTTAGTTTGAATTTAAAAGGAGACCCTATTTACAAACAAAAACAAATAAAATGTAAAAGTTCCAGATACATATGATTATCTTTGCAAAACTGATATAATTACATAATCACAGAGAATGCACTAATCTTAATCTTGAATTGTTAAGTGATATAGACGTGGGCCTTTTTTTTATCAAGAAAGTAGAGTTTTTGTTAAGATCCATTTTGATCAACGGAATTAAAAAAAAAAGATAGTGGTCAATTAACCATATTTAATAAATAAAAATGACTGAAATTACCTTTAAATAACTAAGAAATTGGTGAAAAGATAGAGTAATATAAATTTACAATTTAGAAGTCAAGATTGAAATTGGTTTGGTCAAAATCAATAATTTTAATATTAATATGACAGTGGTTGAGAAAGAAATGATCAACATCATTCAGATTTATAAATAAATCATAAAAAATCTATTAATTTGAAGGTTAGGATTATACAATTCAGGATATTGTTTATGAGTGGTCAATTCAGTAGTAATAAATGCATGAAACAAAAAACAAAGTTTAAATACAATTGGGTCAATTGCAAAGGATTGGGTTTGAGTCGATTTCTTCCTGACCCGATAAAAACTATTATAAGATCATTACAAGCTTATAAATATAAAATAAATTTGGGTCAATGGCAACAGGTTAAGTTTAGGCTAGATGTAGGCCACCTTCCAATCAAACTAAAGTTAATTGTAATCCCTTAATTGAAGAAAGTCTTAAAATATATCGATAGTAATAGCAATTTTGGCCAAACCAACCGCCTAACTACCCTATTTAGTTATTCAAAGTAAGAGTTCATCTTTCTTGTTTTCTTGTAAATTTGACTTAAACAAATTTAACCTAATTAATCAATAGATATTTAACCTTCCAACCTGACTTATTCTTTGACGCTCCTAACATTATTATCATCCTTTTGGAGTGACAATTTAGATGAGTGATATTTGTCAATCATTTACGACTTTCTATCTTTAAACTATAATTTTATGCCTTGGCACTTATTATTATTATTTTTGTGTAAATAGATGAACAACATTTGCCAATCATCAGTAACTTTTTTAGCATATAAATAAGGCATTTTCTTCCATTTCAATTCATAACTCTCACTCATTTTTCAAGTGTTGGTCTCCCACCTTCGCCTGCATTTTATTTTATTTTCTTAGAAAGTTATTATTGTCGTGTTGCCACAACAAATTGAGTCGGTTGATGCTACTGGTGCCTAAATCTATATTAGAAGATAAATAAATCATTCCAATTTTCATTTCAAAGGTTTACTTTTACTTATACTTTTTGTACTTGCGTTAAATTATGTACATACACTAACACGATAGCATATTTGTAATACATATGTAATATAAAAGAGATTTTTTATGACTTTTTTACTTTTTAACCAATTTAGCTAGTCACATAATTTAGATTAAATCAAATAGTATTATTTTTTCTAAACATGAGGGACTTAGGCTTCTACATTTTCAAAATAAGTAAATTAAAAGTTGAATAAGGACATAAATGTGGCCTGAATTTGGCTCATAGATGGATTATGTTTTTGGAAGATAATGAAATATGTTGAAATGACTTTAGATATGAAAAATTATTTGATGATATATAGATATATTTTTAATTTTTGGCTTACACTAGTACTATTTTGAGTTCTTACCGTGTGTTAATTTGCGAACATTCTCAATAACAATGATGAGTTTGTTTTTGAAATAAATTATAAAGTTATTAATGAATTCATTTGTCTCAATTGCAGTCATAATGAATGGGTGGCATAGAAAAAAGGTATGTTAATCTTTTTTATTTAAAGTTTAATTTTTTGATTTAAGAATTACATTTAATTTAATTTAACCCAATATTTTTTTTAGTTTTTATTACTTATTTAGTAAATAGCAATTTGATATGATCGGTCTTAAAAGTAATTAGAAGTTGAAGGACTGAAAGAAGACTCTCGAGAGTTCACTTAATAAACAAAAAAAAAGTAAGAATTTAAAGAAAAATGAAAAAAAAAAAAACAAAATTAATTATGAACGATTTGGAACTTAAAATTGAAAGAAAAATGGTTGCTACCCTATAAGGCTTAAGGAATTCAGATCGTGAAAGATACTTATATCGTGCATGCAAGACTTCTTGTTTGAAAAGATAAAGTTAAAATTGAGTTAGAATTGGGAGTTCAATTGAGCAATCTATTGTCAAGTTAAACTTCAATTTTCAAATCAAATTGCTCGAGCTTCATATATATATATATATATATGTATATATAAATAGGATCAATTCCAAGTATGTGTAGGGAGTTTCAGGTGCGACGAGATATTAGTACTGCAATGAAAAATAAAAACCCCGAAATTCAAACCTCCATCTCATCCCTATGTATATTCCAAAGTTCAAAGTTCCTCTTTCCTAATCCCTACTCAAGTATTGGTCAAGTTTCTTATTTAGTCTAGTCTTTCTGGCAATAGTTTTTCCGTTAGGTTTCTCATTTCTTTTATTTTTAGTAGATAGTTAGAAAAATTGGGTTTTATTTAGATGACATATGATTCACAATTAGTTTTTCTTGATCATCATTATCATCTCACAAGAATCCCACAAAAACAAAGGGCCACATCAATTTTATCCAATAGTTCATTTTGCACCCATTTGATTTCTTGGCTGTGATCATCGAATCTTGTTGAAATCAATGCCAATGTACATTAAAAATCTGTGATGATACTGTGATATTTACCAAGAATAATATTTTAAAAACCCATATTTTCAAAGTACCCCCAAAATTCAAAATGTCAGAGAAGTTATTACAAAAATATAAAAGATCAAAACATCCTATGAAGAAAGTCATTTATAATATTTATTTTTTACTATTTATTTTTTATATAGTTTTTTAAAGTTAACTTGTTTTTTATGACACTTTCTCCATACGATATTGAGAAAAGGACTCAAATTTGAAAATATATGGACATTCCTGAGCTGATAATTCCTCAATAACAATATTAACAATGCTTGCATTGAAATCTATAGAGGATTTTACCAAAAAAAAAAAAAAAAAAAACTTTAATTGGCCACTGCACCAAACAGGGAACTTCAGCCAATAGTGCACCAAACAGGGAATCCATTTAACTTTTTTCATCATTTTTTTTTTTTTTTTTTTTTTTTTTGTGATCGCATTCGACCTTCATTTTCTGTGTTGAGGGTTGACAGTGACCCTCGGTATAACAAGTGAGGGTCGCATTCAACCCCGAGCAGGCATAACCTCTTCATCTTTTTCCTTCTTCTTCGAGTGTTCGAGTTTTCGATTAAAGGAAGAGAGGACTAGAAGATCTGCCACTTAAAGTTATTTTTTTGGTAAATTTCTCTTAAAAATGTTATTTTTTCTTTAACTGGCAGATTTTCCAGTCCTCTCTTCCTTTAATTGAAAACTCGAACACTCGAGGAAGAATGAAGAAGATGAAGAGATTATGCCTACTCAGGGTCGAATGCGACCCTCACTTATTATAGTGAGGGTCGCAGTTGACCCTCAACACAGAAAATGAAAGTCAAATCCGACCACAACAAAAAAATGGTGAAAAAGGTTACTTTTTTTTGTAATGATTCCCTATTTGGTGCACTACTAGCTAAAGTTCCCTATTTGGTACAGTGGCCACTTAAAGTTATTTTGGTAAAATCCCCAAATCTATACCACACTTTGAGCTTGTGTAGGATGAAAATTGGTCTCTTAAAATAAAGAGGGTTTAGCAGTGGTTTTCATGGGTTTGACACATGTAAGGGGCTTATATTTTTTATTTGAATCGGGTTTGAGGCAGGTTTAGGCTTTGGTTGGTGAAACTGATTCTGGCTTATTTATAACCTGATAATATATGTTTTTACAAGAATGTATGGTGTGATTTGATGCTTGACATTTTAGAAGTGCTCTTTGATGGTTAAGTAATCATGTGTTACAAATTCCGTGTAGCACGTTCTCGGTGGAATAATTTAAAATCATGTTGCCAAATAAGTTTTGTACAATACAATCTCATCACGATCCAATCTCAACACAATCCAATATCAGCACAAAATCAGAAATAATACTGAAACAATGCCAAATCGGGCGTTTATCAATTTTATGGGGCATTTGAGCAGTAATTGAATTACATTACATGCATTCCTTGCACGGCCCTTTTGGTTTGAGTATTTGTATACCCCTTACTTAGGGGTGCTCATGGGCCGGGCCATCCCGATCTCGATCCAGGTCCATCCCGCTTTGGGCCAGGCTTGGATATGTAATTAGGTCCCGTTTAATAATTGGCCGGGCTTTGATTAAGTGATAGAAACCCCAAAGCCCCATAAAATTGAGGGAATATAAAAAATGCATGTAACTTAAAAATGCCTGAGCTTTGGTCTTTCAAATTGGTCTTTCTTCCCTCAATTTATTCATAAAAAATCCATGAAAAGCCCGAGCTTTAGGCTTTCTAGCACTTAATCCAAGCCCGGCCCGATTATTAAACGGGACCTAATTACATATCCAAGCCTAGCTCAAAGCAATATGGGCCTGGATCTAGATCGGGCTGACCTGGCCCATGAGCTCCCCTAAGTAAGGGGTATACAAATACTGAAACCAAAAGGGCCTATCTACAAATCCTAGAAACCTTAGGAGGTTATATAAAAAATATTTTATTAATTAAATCAACACTTTTCATGAATAAATTGAGGAAAGAAAGACCAATCTGAAACGCAGGTCCATTTTATAAACTAATAGATAATCAAAGACCAGCAAGGGCTTATAATTCATGTACCCATTAGAACTTTTTTTCAATATAAAAAAAGTAGGGGCGGCAATGAGCAGGTTAAGGTGACCCTCTCTACTCCCCTGTTTGGCTATTTTTGGTTTGCAAGTGGTAAAATAAAATCTCCGGTAAAATAATCTTAGTAGCCAAAAATTTAACTTTACTGCCCGCTTGATTGGTCAAATTAAAACAAGCGGGAAAGTAAAGTTTCAGCCATCAAAAAGTTTTGCTACTTTAGAGGTTTTTGCATATTCCCTGCTAAGGTTTATAGAATTTGTGACTAAGCCCCTATAGTTTCAGTATTTGTCTATACCCACCTCCCTTTTCATTTGAATACCTTTCATGCCCTAAAGTAGTCCTAACGACAATGAGCAACCAGCAAGAGATTAGTATTGGATTTTTATAAAAAAGATAAAATGATTGCTTTGCCCTTACATTATACATTAAACAAAAATGAGTATGATGTACAAAAATAATATTTTTTATCCCAAGTTTTAGTGGTTTTTCTCTTAATAACTCTCTCATATGCATGAAGTGTAATTGTGTATTTTGAAACATACATTAATCCAACAGTGGGTTGTGCATGGATTGAGTCAATTATAACCAATTGCAAGTATAGGTTATGATTGATTTGGATTTAACAAAATGGGCTCGTATTGATAAAAATAAATTTATCTAGGGTTACTCTTTCCTACTAAATGCATTATACTACAAGTATTGGAGAAAAACAAACCCAAACTTTTGAAATTTTGCATATAGGGATAAAGAGGTAGGCAAAAGTGTTATTTTATTCTAAAAACTTATGGTGGTTGTAGGGCTACTGATTTGGGTTACAAATTCTAGAAAAGTGGGGTATACAACATATACTCTTTACTTTATTATAGTGGTGGGGTGGGTGGTGGTTATCCATATATGGATTTGTGGACTGATCAGATTCCGGGCGGGTTCAAACTTGGGCTATCTCATCCTGTCCTGCCTCTTTATCACCAATTTATTCTTTTGTTAAAATACAAACGAATTTGTCATAGGTTGGCATTAGGCATTTGCTTCATTCAATAATCACATCATATATTTAATGTGGAAAAAACAGAGTTAAATCCCAGCTTGACCCTATTGGTCACAGTGCATACTTGATGTCATATATCATAAATCCGTCATAGGTCGGATCTACGGCGAGTAAGAAGTAATTTATATAATCTATGATCATGAATATTTTGGGGGTATTCATGGATAATGTGTGATTTGAGGGTTGGAAAATTCATCGAGTTGACTCATCATGATTTCGGCATGTTACCTTGGTTTGGATGATGGTGAATTTTATTTTATGAGACGGCATATACTGGGCTCACCATTAATACGTCTTACTTGTGATGGATTTGCAGAGACACTGGAAAATCAGTGGTAGGGCACCTTAACCTCACAATACCCACTAGAGATAAGGGTCATAGAAAAAAAAAAAGAAAAGAAAAGAAAAAATGAAAAAAATGAAAAATCAGCTCCATGAGTAGAATGTCCACATCCTTAACCTTTTTATTAGTCTTTCAGCTGTAAGATCTTTGAGATTCAATCCAATGGTGAGTAAAAATTTAATAAGCATAAAATTGGACATTGTGCTAGATCATGGGGCCATACGAGCCTCAAAGGAATGGTTCTAATCAGAGGTGGCCCAAATGAACCCTGTATAGCTAGATTGTACATGTATCCTCATAGAAGAAAATTCTCGCCCATTATCACCATAACATGACACTTTTTAAGACACGTGTGAAAATCAGTATGGATTTTTTTTTTCGAGATTAGGACGATTTGGGTTAGATGTCAGCATGAAGTCTCCTTACTAATTAGATAATGCAATCAACCGTGTATGAACCCCATCATCTTTAGCTGGGTGGGATCTCTATTATTAATACAACCCCCTCAATATCCCCTCACAAGGAATTGGCATGAGCCCAGATTTGACATTCATCCAAGTGAGATTTTACGTTTTTTGTGAAATGAAAACCTAATGTGATAATACCCTTTAAAATCATTACACGTGAGGGTCATGAATTAAAAGGTGAGGATGATCTATCAGAGTTGAAATTTTGTACAAATGTAGGCCCATTCAGATTTTTCTGATCCCCCCACCTCTTCCACGATCGATATGGATCCACAAGGAAGTCTCCATACCTGACCACAATCCTTTAAATAGAGTTCGGGTCCTATGAGGATTTATCCCACAGTGACCTTGAGTGGACGTATCACGGTCCACTACATCATTGTCGGACAACTTGCCATTCACGTGGGGCTACTGCCCTACCCAAGGTAGGGGATGCCCCACTATGACATGGCAGACCGTGGTTGGTCCATTCATGGTTACTGTCGGTCAAAACTTGAGCATCCCAATTCCTTTAAATAAAGTTTAATAACGTGTTTATCTCAGCTAGTCTATTATTGTAAACAATTTGAAAGTGGTTTAAAATTTTGAAAATCTTCATTGATAACTCCATCATTAATAATCCCTATCGTTGTTTGAGACAGTAATATTGACTCAGTAGCATGCACTGACTGCAAAAGGAACTCCATTTAATGCTTATAATCACCTACATTATATTCAAGGGTCCTTTGAGATAAATGGATTTGGAATGCTTTAAAAACAAGGCTTTGATATATTTGGACAGCTTTTCTAAACAAGACGCTAATTAATAAAGATTTTGTGGTCCATTGACTAAGGCTTTAATAAGAAATATGAGTTAATGGGAAATTTATAGTCATTTGATTTAAGGTGAAATGATGATAAAAATAAAATGAATACCGCCTTTTAATGATCTAAGATTGGACATTTGGAATCATCTTAAGTGGGTTTCACATATAGATGATTAATCCTCAAATCTCGCTTTTGTCTTTTAGGATCCATAAGCTTTGTCACTTGTCCAAATTTAAAAGGCAAAGAGAATTTTTGCTGCATAAGATTTTTTTTTTTAACGGTATTGCTACATAAGATATGGTAGATCATGAAAGTTGTCATCAACATCTTAACCTTATTCCGTTAAGTAGGCAAGGCTATAAGATGTACCAAAATGCTAAAAACGAAAAAGAAAGCTATGATGATGATATATTAAACATTAATTAGAAGAAGGGGGGGTCTTCTTATGCATACTTCCCTCACCATATGGTGAGGGACACTTCCCCTCTTGGGGATTTTCAAGTACAAAAGGAGATTTTCAAGTACATAGGGTGAGGTACACTTGTATTTGAAAATCCCCAAAAGGGGAAGTGTTCCTCACCATATGGTGAGAGAAGTATGCATAAAAATACCCCCTTAGAAGAATTGACAAACACTTGATGTTTTTATAGCTTACTGTCAATCTGACGTAATTCATCATCTTTGTAAGAACTCATCATTAGCAAACATGCATAAAGCTGTATATAATCAAGGAACTATGATGATAAGATTTCGAACATTGATAAAAAGATATCATAATTGCCTAATATTTTTGTAGCCAATTGTAGATCTTATGCAACTCTTCTCCTTTGTCGGAACTTAGAATTAGTACACATCAGTAAGTCGTACACTTCGATGATAAGGTTTTTGAAGATTGATTATAAGATATCATAATTGCCTAATCTTTTATAGCCGACTGCCGATCCGATACCACACTTATGCTTTATCAAAATTTAGAATTAGCATACGTCGATAAGCCATACATAACCAATGAACTATGATGATAAGATTTCGATCATTGATTAGAACATGTCATAATTGCCCCAGGTTTTTATAGTCCATTGTCAATCTAACGCAAGTCTCTGTTTGTTTTTTTTTTTTTTTAATCTTTTTTTCAAAACTTAGAATTAGCATACATTAATAACCTATATATGACAAAAATAAAATAAAATAAAATAAAAACGATGATGATAAGATATCATAATTGCTCAATGTTTTAACTGCCGATTATCAATATGACGCAACTCTTCTCCTTGGTTTAACTTAGAATTAGCATACGTTGATAAGCCGCACATAATCAACTAGAACCCTAATACGACAACCCGATCTAACCGTTCATTTTGCATCCTCTTGAGCCAATTTCTATTTCCTAATATATAAATGAACTTAAAGACGGATGTAATCCACATTGTATCATTTATATGTGATTTCATTTCATGTACATATGTAGCTGTAATGGGCCCCACAAGATAAGTAAGAAAATAATGTACATAGGTAGCTGCCTGCAGTGGGCCCCAAAAGATAAGTACAACTGATGTTGTAACGCAACCCAGTGCACTTGGACATTATAAATAGATAGGCTGACAGATAAGCAGATAGCACTTTACTTTTCTGGAGTGTGGAGTTGAAAAGTCCAGTGCATGCAGAATAAGATGACAACATTGCATGTTTGAGAAAACAAAAAAGAAAAAAGCAGAAGAAGCGGGTGAGAAATCAACAAATAAAGTGCTTCAAATCCAATCCCAAGTGGGGTTTGTGTCAGAGATGGGAGTGTATATGTACACACACCCAAAAATAACTGCCAAATGATGGATACATAAAGGGAAAGAAACGCCTGCAAAGGAAACAAGTGCCCATGAATCTGATAAATGTCAATGGTAGTGGATTCTATTTTTATCTCCCCCCCAATCACTCCCTTCCTTTGCATGCACTGCGTTTTTAAACAAAAAAAGATCTCTTCCAACTCATCCCTTATCGTACCTTCCTGTCGGTTTCCAACTCACCCCAGAACACACCTTATAAATCACAACCCTCTCCCCTCACTCTCTCCACGAATCATATCTTGAGAACCATCTCCTTTGTCTTTCCATATTCTTCTGGATTTTCCAATCCAAACTCTCCATTTCTGTCCTAATCAGTGGTAAAGCAGGGCCTTTTAAGCCTCTTAGCTGGTTTGTCTCGCATGGGTTTTCTTCCTAGTCCCCTATTCAATCCCAAAAACTGAACTTTCTCTCTTATTTTATTAACTTTTCTGGAATGGGTTTTTGTTAATCAACTGAAAGCATCTGTTAGCAGGTTTTTATCACATGGTTTTTCTTCCTAATATCCTATTTATGAAGCCAAAAAACCAAACTTTTCTTTTATGTTACTTTGTTTTTATGAAATGGGTTTTCTTCTCTTAACAGTTGTTTATGAGATGGGTTTTATTCCTTGTGACGTATTCAATCCGAAAAAGATAAAAAATTTCTGTGATTTTACTTCTTTTTTTTTTTTTTCAAATGGGTTTTGTTATTTAAGATCTTCTCATTCTTCTTTTCTTTTCTTCCGTTGCAGGCATGGCAAATCAAGTGAGAGGCTTCCCTGTTGCAAAAAACAGTGAGGAACGGGAGACACCGAGGATCTTCTCTTGTAACTTCTGCACTCGGAAATTTTACAGTTCTCAGGCCTTGGGAGGTCACCAAAATGCTCACAAGAAAGAGAGAAATGCAGCCAAGAAAGCCCAGAAAGCAGATTGCAGAATCTGTTCTTTGCTCACTACTCCTCCACCCATCACCTATCCTTCTCCTTTCACTTATCCCCCTCCTTTCTACCTCCAATCTCACTCTGCCAGTCATGATCATTTTGGAGTTCATGACCATTTTGGACCCAGTCATGGCCATTTGGGAGCCCAGAACCGTTTCGGATCTATTGGTGCTCCAAGTTTCGAACCCGGGTACCCTCATTTTCCTTCCTATGGTGGAGAGGAAGAGCAGAGGTTGGACTGGCAAAGGAGATTTGGAAGCAGCTATGGACAAGGGTCATCGTCCTTTGTGAACAATAATAATCTGAGCTTTGATCCTGAGGTGAAGGATAAAGAGAAGAAGCTTGATCTCTCCCTACATTTATAGGAATAAGAAAGAGATGCATTTGGAGAATAAAATTGGAAAGTAGAAACAGATGTTAGGATACAAAAAAAAAAAGAAAAATGTTAAACTTTCTTTCTGCTATTAGCTTGTGTTTTTCATTTCATTGTATTTGATTACATGCAGATGTAATTGGAATAAAGAAAGATGGATTTCTTTTGTTTGTCTGTGGTTTTGTGAACTACCAAATAGTCATTGATGCATAAGATGACAGATTTTGATTTTTGATTTACCGTGCTTATTATATGGAATTTTCATACAAGTGCCTGAAGGTGAAAATCTTACTGTGCACAAATATCCCCTTGAGGGCTGTCCTCATAGTATTTATGTGCCATCCACCCAATTTGGCCCAAAGCCAATGGGGTCTGCGCCGGCTCCTAAGAAGTCCTTAAAATGAGGGATTTTGGTTTTAAGGGAAAGGCTAGGGTCCGGCTTGGACAAACGTTTACATGCCCTGAAGTTTGAGGGCGGGCTTGGATAAGTACTCACTCGGCCCCAGCCCTCCTAGTTTTTTTTATATAATATATGCATTTATATATGTAAATATATACTAAAATGCCATTATAACAATCACTTAGTAGTAATAAAATAGAGATATATAGGCAATTTTATACCCACCTATCCATTACAAATGCCCTAAAAATCCATACATACATACTTGGTTCATTTCCCCTATATTCAATTATTCAAATTATGTATTGTACTTAAATGCACAAGCAATAAATGTTGCATAGTTGCTTCTAGTCTCTTTCTTCTAGTTTTTTTTTCTTCTTATTTAGGCGTTTTATATTATATTTAGGGTTTTTTGCCAAAAGAAGCCTCAAATATTTTATACTACCAAAGGCATCCTCAAATACTTGTAATTAATGCTTAAAAGCATCTTATACTGTATACTTCATTTTTTTCTAGACCAAATTGCCTTCACTTTATCTCTTGAGACATCGAGTCTCCTTGAGTTCGCTGGTTTATTCTAGACATTGTTGCAGTTATTGTTTATTTTAAATTCATATTGCAAAGCGAGAAACGTGGAGGAAAGCATTCTAGCTTTGTAGCTAATCCTTCATGGGCTGTAGTAAAAGTAGGATTATGAATAAGGAATGGAGAGGAGTAAAATTTTTTTGTATTTCTCTTTTACTAAAAATGAGATAGAAGATGTTTATTTTTATTTTTATGGAGCAAAATCTCCACGGATTGTGCTGAGAGAAGGGTCATAGTGGGTGCATCCACTATTGAAGAAGCTCACAATAGAATGGCTCAAGTCATGCATTCACAGAAATTAATTCTTTGGATTCAGAATTTCAGTCAAATCTAATTCACTTGTATGTATCCTATTTAAGAAAAACTTAAACTATTGAACTCGTGATTCTATTCTTGACATCATGAGTTGATACTCGATATCGCGAGTTGAGTCTTGACATCTTGAGTGACTTTGGAGTAAGTTCTCCATAGATTATACTAAAAATAAGGTCCGAATGAATATATTAATGGTTAAATAAAGTTATAGTAAAATTACTCAACCTAATTTCACAATTCTTGAGGTCAACATGACAGTCGTGTCTCTTGGAAAGCTTCGGGAGAGGCTATGTTGGATTCCTATAGATTTCAGTTCTACTAACTGTAGTAAGAGTATATAAAGAATGAGGACATTATTAGAGTTTATAAAAATATAAATCAATCTAATATGATGGAAAATCTTTATGAATGCTTGGGGGTGTTGATGAATGGAATAGAACAGAAGAAGAAAATCCGAGCTCATGAATAATATTAGGCACATATATACATAGTAAATCCTAAGTTACCGAGTGTCACGTCTCTAACTCGCAAGTCATATCTCGAGCTCGCGAGTGTCTTGTCTCAAACTAGCGATAGACAAAGTGAAGGCCAATTTGGTCAAAAAAGAAATGAAGTCTACGGTATAATATGTTTTGGGGCATTACATATATTTGGGGACACTTTTGGAGGTATGAAGATATTCGAGGCTTCTTTTGGTAAAACCCCTTATATTTATATATTCTTGCAAGTGCAAAATGGGGCGTATGCTTTTGTTAATAAAGACTTGGTAGTATGTATGTGAATAGAACTTCAAGGATATAGGGTGATCCAAATATCCTTTGAATTAAATAATTATAAGTATCAATTTTAAAAGCCTAAACTAAAAATAATTTTTAATTGCATTTATTTTTGTGATTGAAATCCAACTAAGCTTAATAGTCAAATCTGTGTTAAACTTTAAATACTGCCAATTGGTAATTCTAATGAAAGGTGTGAAATAGATTAGACTCTTTAACCTTTTGCCTTTTATGAAAAAATAAAAATAAAAATAATATGTTTAGAACCTAAGTTAGCAAAGCACATATGACTCTATCTAATAGAAGAAAGCTTTTAGAGACAACTTATATTCTCCAAATATTTTTTTAATGGTGTATTTACAGCTGGGGTTAGATAAGATAACTCTCGGTCTCAATTCTTGGTAACAAGGTAAAAATAAAATAAAAATAATAATGGTTTTGCATGAGGCCCTCAGCCTTGCCCCGGCCAGGTCCTGACCCTCAAGGGTAGGGTAAGGGCTTAAGAAGTGCAGACCCTCTGAGGGCTTTAGCCCGCCTAGGCCAGCCCGACTCGACCCTTTGACAGGCCTACATCCACTTCATTTTTTGGGCCACCTAACCCACTTGGGATCCGTGGAAATTTAAAGACAATTTACATTTGCAATAAATCATCATACCTTTTATTTAGATGGGTGTGTGTATATAATATATATAAATATATATAAGAGAAAAAAAAAACACTGGACTTCATGAGCCGAGGTTAATTTTCAGCCGCTCAAAAACACTGGACTGTTGACTGATCATGGGCAAAGTTATCTTTATGAGGCCAAGTTCATTTTCAGCCGTTCAAAAACATCGGACAGCCATAAATGACAAAACTTTCACTTTGACTTTCTGTCTTCCAGCATTAGATTGGAAGGTTATCAATGTTTGGTGGAAAGTTACTGATATTTAGTGGACTTGAGTTCCTATTTTTAGATTGTCGGTGTCATTGCTTTAAGTTGGAAAGTAAACAATTTTAAGGAGACTTAAGGATTTTGTTTTTGGTAGAATAGAAGTCATAGAGGAGAAAAAGGAAAACCACGTGGAGAAAGGATCTAGGTGAACAAGTTTGGAAATATTTTTGATTTGGCAAATTTATAAAGTTTTGTAGGGCTCGGTTGGACTCAGCCCTGGTCTGTGTTTGGACATGTTTGGAGAATGGAAATTTTTTACGGTCATGTCCTTTTTTTCTTGGTAAAATTTGAAAATTTCACTGGGATGTAATGTTTTTTTTTTTTTTTTCCCTTGACAGAAGGGAAATTCTGTTTTACCCATTTTCATGCATATTGTGAGGGGATCTTAAGTATCAAAATAAGTGCTGTGTGTCCTATTTTTTAAAATTGCGACAATGCAAAACAACAAATAAAAGACTTGAGAATGGTTCAATGATGATCATATGGTTGGATGATGGATTGAAGGATTTTAGCCATTGGATATATCTTGCTCGCTAGGAAAACTGTCCGTCCAAACCAGGTTGATCTTAGGAATCTAGCATCGGATCATCTCCATCAGTCTGATCATTTCTTGTGTGATCCTGTCCATTTGAATGTTTGTCCACTCGATGTGTGGTTCATGGATGGCAGGACCCGCATATCCTCGGTTCTCAAATAACTCTAGTGGAAACTTCACTATCACATAAGTAATAGATGATGATAATAATTAAAATATTTAAGAGCAAAGCACAAATCTCAATTACTATAATTCAAGTTTAAACAAATTATTAAAAAAGTACTTTAATGACAGAATCTCTATCCACAAACCTAGGCCCAATCAAAAGGTGTACAAAAAGCCTATCCATATATCGTGAAGGCACACGGGTGCAGGGTCAAGACGACTCAGACAATGTCGTTCCCACACCACTCGTAGACGTCATTAGGCCAGTCTTCGTAAAACGTCCCTATCTCCTCCTTAAGACCGGTGGACTGAGTACCTATGCACCAACAGTAACATCATGATACTACGAATAGCCGGCAACTGGATATGCATAAATAAAAATAGATACGCAGTATCAAATAGAAGAAAAGATGATGCGATCATATGGAATTTCAACAACTGATAAACTAAGCATAAATGCATCAATCTCGATAAACAAGGATCAAATAAGACAATACACTAACAATAACATCCTAACAATAGGTGGTCCATAGAGGCTAATCTGCGATGGGATATTATTGCCTCCCTCTTGTTCTTTAATCGAGTTGCGGTAGAGAGTACACATGAGAAAATAGCCTGATCAGTATTGATATCTAGGATAACAAACCTCAAAATCCTCTCTTTTGTGGTATCCAATAATATACGTCCATCTCAAAATTGATTTGCAGTCGTAATACAATAGTCATTTCACAGAGGTGCCCCAACTGTGTTAGTGTAAGACCTTGATCCTAATCATGATGTTTAAATGCTAATTAAGTATGTTAGTATTAGTCAAGTATTAGTTAATTAAGTTTTAATGTTTGAGTAACATTCGGGTTTGTTCAACTGCGTTTCGACCAAGTACCATCCTACAAAGGATAATTTAGTGCATTCGGTTAGTGTCAAGGGTGTTTGGGTATTTCAAAGAAATACCAGGTTAGGTTCGTTAGAAAGTCCGAGTTATGGCAAACAACTATCACGTCCAACTTATGACTATTCATTGTCCAAAAACCCTTCGTTTCGTGACCTTTCGTTAGATTAGGGACATAGTTGGCTTTCGATAAAAGTTGAAAGATGAAAAAGAACCCTATCGAGACATTTAATACTACATAAATTCTAGAGGATTAAACCGGAAAAAAAAACTTAATGCGCACGTGTGACGCGATCAAACACTTTAGATGGTAGTGCACCAATTAGAGCAATTAGGCCGAATTTTCTTTTTTTTTTTAACCTATTTGGCACATTGTCGATGCCGACTTTATTTACATTGCATAAGGTCGGTGCCAACCCTGTTCGCAAACCCTATTAGGGCTCGAAACCATGTTTCTTCTCATTCTTTTCTTCTCTCTTCCAGTATACCGCCAAGACTGACTTTTGAGGAGTGCTCCTCCGTGGTAGCTGCCATTTCCACATGCACCAAGCTTCAAACTTCCTCCTCAACTACATCTCTTTGCTCTTGATCGGTTTTTCCATCGTCTGTTTTTCCCATCTTGACTGTAGAGGTACCTATCTCCTTCCATTTTTTAATCTTTCTCTATGTTTTTGTATTTTCCTTCCTTTTGGTTCTTCCGCCATCCCGCATACGATATCGAAGTGCATGGTACAAGGGCTTCAACGTCATTGTGGGATTTGTAGATTGTTTGTTTGAATGGACTAGGGTTTGTAGGATTCTGAATTTGGTATTTTCTGAGTTGAGAAGGATGATAGTTTCTGAGCAGTTACCTTCTTTGGTAGTTAGAATGAATTTTTTTTCCTTGCTCATTTTGCTTATTTTGTTAAATGGATTGAGTTGATTTTGGGCCCAAATCTTTAAAATAACAGATTCATTCTATTTTTTGGGTGTTCAATTGGATTTGTAATTAAATTAAGATTATGATTTGATTAATTTCTTTTTATTTGATAGGTCTTTCTGTCTGTTGTCAAAACCTGCCTCATTGATGCAACCCAAATGCATGGGATCCATATGGAAAACATATCTTAGTCAAGTGACCCAAAACTAGGCCATTTTGTGTTCCAAAAATGGTCACTAATTTCTTCATGAAACTATATTTTAGTTGAACCAGGTCTGAAACTATCATCAGGGAACCACCATGGGATCGATGACGAAACTCTTTTTAATTGGACTATTTATCAAAGGAGTGGTTCAAATACAAATATGAAGGTTATAACATAAAAATGTTAGTATAATTTAACTTGAATGATATTGGTCTCATACTTTACTAGCAAAGAGAAATCCGTGCTGAGCACGAGTGAGCAACCAACTAAATTTGTAATATGAAAAATATAGAGAGAGTAAAAATTGGAGATTTACCAAATTTTTAGTGCATGTTCTTTTTATACAATGCAATTAATAAGTAAAATCAACAATATTAACAAATGTTGTTGGTTGCAAGTAACCGATAATACATCCTATACTTCCTTGCAAAATCAATAATTTACCCTTCATGAACTTTAACTATTGTGGTGTTAGACAAAGCTGTTTATCTCTTACTTCAAGTGGGCGTAATCTATATCTAATATTGGATTATGAAATGTACATTTTTTAATGTTCACTATTCCATATACGCATGACATTTCTTAGTGTTCACTATTTCCGTCTTGTGAACATTTTTTATATGTGATTGCCTTCATAACACTCAATGCTATCATGTCTAATTTGGATGTATGCAGATGTCGAAAGATAATTCAAACAATGACGAATTGCCCCGCAACGAAGCTAGTACCTCAAAAGCACAACTAGCCCAACTTTTATGCGAGCAAGAGCATCACATTTCCACCGCTATCGAACGCGGTTTGGTATACTCTCTTCCACACAACCACTAATCAATTGAACTCCCTTTCGATCTCTGGCTAACGTTATTCAAACTGTCATTTTTCGCAGGAGTGATTGCGTTTGAGTGCTTTAACCTAACCTCCCTCCACTCTTAGTCTTGCCGCTTGACTTGCAGTGAACCTGTAACGCCCCACCCTTGAAGCATGCATGGTATTGTCCGCTTTGACCGACGAGCCTCACGGTTTTGTTTTTTATGGGCCAGAACCCATCGAAAGGCCTCATGCAAGGTAAGGGTGTAAGCTCTACATATAAACGCATTCACTTTCCTCTCTATAATCGATGTGGGACTCTGGGGCGTCACAATCCACCCCCCTTAGGGTTGCATGTCCCTGTGCAGTAGCTTGCTAATCCCTGTAGCCTGCCAGCCTTCTTGGCCCGCCAATATGCACCAGACCATGGTAGGGGACTCACACTCGAACTAGTCGAGAGTCGAACTAGTCCATAGTCAGCGACACCAGTGAGAAGATCCGACAGATAGTCGAGAATCGGAAGGTTAGTCGTTGCCATCAGAAGAGCTATGCAGACAACAGGCGCAAACCTCTCGAGTTCCAGAAGGGAGATATGGTATTTTTGAAGGTTTCCCTAACTAGAGGTACCCTCCGATTTAGTGAGAAGGGTAAGCTCTTAAGGTCCAGGATCGGTGACGTTGCCTACAAGCTCCAGCTACTGCCAGAGTTGTCGGGAGTTCATGATGTCTTCCATGTCTCTATATTGAAGAAGTACGTGGAGGACCCTACTCATGTCCTGCATTATCAACCACTTGATATTCAGCCAAACACTTCATACATCGCCAGACCAGTCGCCATCATTGACACCATGAAGCAGGTACTCCGGACCTGAACCATTCATTGGGTGGAGGTTCAGTGGGAACATCACTCCAGACGAGGCTATGTGGGAGTTGTGCGATCAAGTGATGAAGGACTATCCACACCTACTACCTTAGGTATGTTCTTACTTGTTTTTACATTTGGGGACGAAATGTTTTAAAGGAAGGAGTGATGTGAGGCCCCACCCCTTGTGGGCCCTCATTTTGAATTTGAATAGTATAATTATAGTATTAATAGTATAATGGTACTAATTAATAGGGATTAATAAGGGGTAGATAGATATTTTCCTAAGTCTTAGCCTACTTTCTAGGAATTAGGCTTTTGTTTAATTTATAAGATCCATAGGGTGTCTTTTGTGATTATTTTAGGGTTTTAGAGGTTTGAGGCCCTAACTAGTAAATAAGGTATTGTAGGAGGGGTTTCCCCCACTTGACAAGCTTCTAGAAACTCTCCAAATGACCCATATGCCCATGGCCTTATCCTCTTTACCATTTAAACTAGAATGCCCTTTTGGTCATTTCTCAAACCCTAACCTATATAAGCTAAACCCCTCACATTTCCCAAAAAAACCCTAAGTGCCTCCCATTTCCCAAGAACCCTAGCTCACTCCCATCTCTTCAATCTCCCTTGCTTTACTCTTGTGGATTGGTGTTAGGTATTAGAATCCTTTATACTATTAGGGCTTGTTTGGCAAATCTTTTCTATATGAAACAAATAGGTATGAAATAGATCTATTTCAAATGGCCCTATTTGAAAAGGATGTTTTAGAAATAAGTTCGTTTGGTAACATGAAAAAACTGATTGAATAGATTTTTTAAAGTCAACGCTTGAAAGTTTTTCACAGATTCTTTGAGATCCACAAGGAATTAAGCATTGATATTTGACCTCATAGTTGTGTTTAGCCTTAACAAAAGAAATAATAGTTCGGATCCTACATTTGGGGCCCGCAAACTTAAAAAAAAAAAAAAGATATAACAATTTGGAGTATTTTGTAAATATCTCAAAATTTATAATGATCCAACTGCTGAAATTTAGACTCACAACAGTACTTGACCTCCTAAATATATCCAGTGATCTAACTAGTAATTTATGGCCCCAAAATTTCAAAAAACATGAAAAAATCGTAGTGCTAATGGAGACGTCCAAAACCCTGCTAGCAAAATAGGGTGCATCAACGATCCACCTTTTTTAGAAGATTCTTTGAGTTCCACAAGGAGTAAGAAGCTAATTTTTTAGCCCATAGCCATTTTTGGCCATCTAAAGAAGATTAACGGCCCGGATCGGGATTATGGGCCCCATGAAGTCCAAAAATATACATCAAATGGTTCACATTGTTTTGCAAATATCTCGAGATTCGGACATGATCAACGACTAAAATTTGACCCACTAGCCGTGCTTGACCTTTTTAACACTTCAAACGGTTTGGATCATCATTTAGGGTCTCGAAAGTTTTTTTAAAAAATGAGACGCACGGTGATGATAAGTTCAAGCCTCAAATATTGTAGTTGGGCACCTCTATGCGCATTAGATCCAAGGATCTATTTCGATTCTCCTGGATTTTGGGGCTACCCAAAACAGACATTAAATGCCTTTTTGAGATTTGAATTGGAGACTCCTAACCTCCTTACCAAACTTTCTATTTGCATTTTCAACCCGCATTAAGATAATAAGAGCCTGGAAAAAGACATGCCAAACGAGCACTTAGTCCTTGGAGATTGTTTGAGGTCTTGGATCTCTAGTAGGAGCTTGGTTTTCTTCTCCTTGGTCATCTCCTTTGCAAATTTGGATTAAGGCAAGTGCAATAAACTTACTTAGCATGGAATTCATGTTTACTGTTTTGATTCTGTAATTTACATTCCATTGTTGTTAGATTTACCTCTGAGCTTGTTTTATGGGATTTTGGCCATTGATGGATGAGTTTTCTCATTTGGAAGATCAATGGCTAGGTTTGATGATGGATGGTGGTTATAGAAGTGCTTTTATGGTTTTACATGTTTATGTGTTGAATGGAGGTGATTATAGAAAGTTGGGATGGAAATGGTTTGAAGAAGTGAAAACCCAGTTTTTCTGGATTTTTGGTTACAGGCGCGTGTACCCGGTCGACCGGCGACACTGAATTGGAGAAAAACCAAATCTCAGTTAAATCTCTGTGAACTCTCAGTCCAGTGTGCCCGGTTGACCAGACCCTGTGCTCAGTCTATCGGATACACAGGAAACTCAGAGGCTAACTGGGAGTTGGCATTTTTCCTTAGACCCAAAAAACTCAGTACGTGCGGTCGACCGAACCCTATCCCGGTTGACCGGCTATAAAGAAAAACTCAGGGATTAACTGAGAGTTGGAACTTCTCTTAGTCTCAGAAAACTTGTGTCCCCAATCGGCATCCAGGCCAAGATGTTAACCGAGCACACTGGGAAATTCTGGGAAACAGAATCTGCCCCCCAGCTGTTTGGCTTTAGGTCTATGTACACCCTGTCGACATCATTACCACTGTGTCGACCGGAGACACTGCAGAGGATGTCGACCTGGGGTTCAACCCCCAGTGTACCCTGTCGACATACCTTGGGATGATGTCGACCGGATACACTAAGGAATGTGGAATTCCAGTTTTTGTTGATTTTTTATGTTCGATGTTTGTGGGGCCCATTGACCATCCAAATAGACTTCCATCGATGTGCCAAGCATGAGCCAATGGTGTGGCTCAACCTTAACTTGTAGGGACTACCAAGTAGGGTATAGGGTTTGGATTTGATGTCGATTCGACCCTTAAGGGTCGTCAAAGATGCCCGTAACTTCCGGAGTACCAAATACAGTATCCATTGGCATCTGAGACTTTATTTAGAAATCAAATTAACTGAGATGGACCTGAACCTAAATGTGGACCATTACTTAGGATGGACTTTTGTTATTTCCTTTTCACTTTCTTACTTGGAGGTTTAGTGTGCTTATTGCATCACTATCACTCTATTATCCTTACTATCGCTTATACTTGTTAATTAAATGGAAAATGGAAGACTTGAACCTATGATTACTTAGAGGTGACCCGGTGAAGTGATTGGTGATCAATAACTCGTATCTGTGTCTAGGCGGGCCCTCATATGGCCTAAGTTGGGATGTATGATACCCTAGAGTGAAGAAGTTAGTTATGTGAACTTGTGACTCATTGTGAATGAGAATGAACTGATTAGTATTGGATTGAGAATGTGATCTCTCATGGACTATTTTAGAATAAGGCCATGGATTTGGTGGGCCTTGGTATGGATCCAAAGTTGTACTTGGACTTGGACTGGGATCCAAGGATTGAACAAGAACTTAGACTTCTTAGGGATTTGTTAGGACCTTACTCGTGCAAGGCAAGTCTAGACAGACACATACCTGTATTTATTTTCCTGAGTCGGCACTAACATTAACTAGGTTGTTCTAAACTTAGCTTGCTGACTGATCATCACTAATAGGAGCCATTATGAGTGTTGATTGATGAGTGAGATATCATGATGAGCTATGTTTTAGACAGACGATATGATACAGGGCCTGGTCTCCCGAGTGATGAGTGTGGTGAGGTTGATGAGTGTATTTGCGAGGTTAGTTATCCCCAGCACGTGTGAGATTCCCCGCCGCAACTGTGTTCAGTATGGGAGGGCCGCGGCATAATATCCCGCAGTATCCAGCTTGTGTGAATGTGTCATGTTGTGTTAGAGTAGATATTATATTTACTCTGATTCTTAATGTTTATCTTGCTCAACTGCCTAGCTTCTGTATCATTGCAACTCTTATGATTATATGCTTGTCTCTATTCTTTTGATGCATACATCCTATGTTATTTGTATATTGTGACTTGTCAGATCTTTAGATCTGACCCATTCTTGGTGCTTAGGTATTGACCCCGAGTACGATGACAACGCGCTCGTTGAGGCCCCCATAATAGGAGACTATGGATGGGGACCAGCCGACCAAGAGGTCAAGCTAGAGGTTAGAGAGCCGGCACTGGGGGTCTTAGTGTCAATTTGATTGTTTGGGTTTGAGTGATTCTGTTGTGAGCAAGGAGGTAGACTAATATGTTAAACTTATTAACCTTCATACTTTGATATTTAGGCTTGACTTTAGCCTTGCTACACTTGATATATCATTTATGATACCTTATGCTTTCGCTATTGTCTCAAATTGCTTCCGCTATATTATACATGCTTCCGCAATCTAACCATTGATTATATGTTAGTAAAAAAGTTTTAAATTGGACCTCACCACAGACCTACGATTTTGGAAGTTCTCGGATTTTCCGGGAAATAGCGCCCCAACTTCGGGTACCTTGACGAAAATCTCGGTATTCGAAATTGGGGCGTTACAAAACCTCCCCTTACATTTGTTGTGCTATCTATGTTTTTGGATATTGATCCTAATGTAACTTGTAATTGAAGTGGTTATATTGTGGATGTTGTCAATTTGTAACTTTAAACTTAGGAGATGTGCATGCGGTTTACGTAAATGTATATCAGATGTTGATGGATTGATTGAATGTCAATTAAATGCAAGAAATATTTTTATTTTTATTTAAATTCATAAATGCTGTATTTGAAGCACATAGGGGGTTTTTTATGTAAATGTATTGGTCCCCTTCCTTAGGATTTTTTTTTTTCCAAATTTATACTACGATGGTGATGACATATTTTATGCTGCTAAGGTTATCACCAACCCCGAATGAGAATTTTTTTCCCAAGAACGCCTGAAAAAGTTACAAGTTTTTGTGAAAAAAATAGGAAGCCTGTGTCGGTGATGACCTTATTTTACACTGCTAGGGTCATCATCAACCCTGAATTTGAATTTTTTTCTCGATAATGCTTGGAAAAGTTATAACTTCTAATGTAAATAAGGTCAGCACCGACAATGTGCCAAATAGTTAAAAAAAAAAAAAAAAAAATTCGGCTCAATTGCTCTAATTGATGCACCACCATCTAAAGTGTTTGATCGCGTCACACATGCGCATTAAGTGTTTTTTTCGATTAAATCCTCTAAATTCTAATAAGAATATGAAAGATATGTATTTGGTAGTCTGTAAAACAAAGCGTTTGTTGTTCATTTGAGAAATAATCTCATTGGAATATGGTTCAAAACTTACCGATATTCCAATGCTTTTTTATCTTTTTGGTGAAAGAAATGCTCTTTCATTTTAGATGAACAAAATGCCCTTCTTTCTGACAAACTTAAAAAAACACCATCTTTCATCTTCTTATTAAGATCTATGAAGTATCAAATGTCTCAACAAGTTTCCCTGGCTATTTATTTAAGATAATATGGTTTAAACCTGTAGGAGAACATTTGACTGATGGTCAAGAGGGTACTTAACACATTAGGAAAAGGCAGGAGACATTTTATCAATGTTGTTTTCCAGAGATTTTTATAAATAAATAAAAAGGTATGGGACATTTGCAAATAGCCTTTTGGGCCGGTTTGTATTTTTATGTCATTGAATACCTACTTTCCGACCATCCATGAAAGCAATTAAAAATATAGATGAAAGGCGAATATCCAAAAATAGCTATCAAATAGCCTCCTTTTTAATGGAAATTGAACCAAGAGACGATGGAAAATGAATATAGCTAGCCATCATCCTATAAATTCAAATTCTTAGAAAATCAAAGTCCTATCTATATCGCTATCTTATATTCTTCATCTCTCTCACCTCATGTCCTTCAACCCTAACCACTTTAATAATCATTCCAAAAAGCTTATTTGAAAATGAATTCCTATATATGCTATGTGAAGAAACAAGCCCTTAAAAAATATGGAGCTCTTTCAAGAGTCCACATGAATGCATGGGTATATGTCCCACTGCGGTTTATGGTAGACGAAAGTTGTCCCAGTCAAATCATCAAACCCTTTAGCTTAGAGGCCTTAAACAAGGATGGCAACAGGGCGGGTTTGGTACAGATTGGGGTAAATCCAAAACTACCCCGTCTCAAATTTATCTCATCTAAATCCGACCCGCCTCGCGACGGGTCACTGGGATGTTATACCAAACCCGCCCCATTTGTTTGGGTCAAGTAGAATTTAAAGATTAAAACTTTTAAAATATATAAAAATAAATGAGAATGAGTGTGGTAGAGATTGAACACGCCACCTTTTTTTCCCACATGCCTTAAGCTAAGGTCTAAAACTACCTACATGACATGAGCTTTGTTTATCACTTTAATAATAATTATACATATATTATATATTTGGTTCAGGGTGGGACAACAAAACCCAAACCTGGCCCATGCCAAAAAACCACTGTCAAACCTACCCCTAATAAGAGCGCAGGTCAAGGGCACCCGTTTATACCAAACCCATTGTCATCCCTACCTTAAATGATTAATTCTTGGATAAAGTGATTTTTCCCTTGCCCTAATGCTAATATAATATATTAAAGTCAAGGGTCTTGGCTTTAATTTTGTCTGTCAGTTGTAATTTTGATAAACAATTACCCGTATTTGTTAAAATGTTTTACATTCTTTCCTTGTAACTACCTAGCTATTCATATTTTTATCTCATCAAACCACCCACTACTCTTCATGTTCTACCCCATTTCTTCTACTCCCTTTCTACCCAAATTTTCAATTTCCATTTATATAACTTACTCCATGAAAAGTACTCCTTATAACCCTTTTAATGTATGAGTATTTAATTTGTAATACATGGACATGCCGTGCTCTGGTTGTTGTGCTAGTTTACATTTAGAGCTTTTTGTATATACCCACTAAAGTTTATGGGATTTGTAAATAGGCCATTGAGATTTTAGTATTTACAAATAGGCCCCTATATTTTCATTTTAATACCTTATGTGTCTCCAAAATCAATAGTCTTCCCACCATCACGGGTTTTTAAAGAGAAATGACACTATTGTCCATCTCTTTTATCATTACATGCATAATTTCAAAAGCTTGGACACGATTTTTTTTATAAAGCATGTAACATTAACAACTGCACTTAATGGGAGAGAATAGCCCTATATAAAAAGATTTTTACCAATACAACGCTTATTTCATTAAATCCAAATTGATCATAACGACAATCAACACTTATACTTATAACCGGCTATGATTTATCCCATCCATACATGATCCATCGTTGAATTGATGAAAGTTTCAAAATACATGATTATGCTTCATGTGTCAGGGGAGTAAAAGAAATATTGGGAGAACAGGCAAATGTAAAAGAAATATTAATTTCTAGACTTCTGGCTATATGTAAAAGAACTATTGGGGGGAAGGGGCAAATATTAAATAAAAAAAAAGAAAAAAAAAGAAAAAAGAAAAATATATTAATTTTTAGAATTTGCAAGGGGGAGGGGGATTTGAACTTTTCTCAGATATGGGTGGGGGCCTCAGACCCTTGGTCATGTGCATGAGAGAGTTATTGAGAGAAACCATTGGAACTTGAGATAAAATAATGGTTTTTTTTTTTTTTTTTGAAATAATAATATACTCATTTTTGTTTAATGGATGTAAGGGCAAAGCTGTTATTTATATAAAAATCCAACACAAATCTCATGGTGGCTACCAATTCTTGTTAGGAATATTGATTTTGGAGACATAAAAGATGTTAAAAAGAAAAGGCAAGGGCCTATTTACAAATACTAAAACCTCATGGGCTTTTTTACAAATCCTACAAAGCTTGGGTGTTGTGGGGGGGGGGGGGGGGGTGGGGGTGTTGTTGTTGTATATACAAACAGCTCTTATGTTTATAGCGATTAGATACATGACAAATTAGGGTGATAGCAAATACATGAAGGTTTGGATTCATAAGAGTTAACCCAACTAATATAAGAAAAATTCCCATGATTTGTTGAAGTCCAGCGTTAAGAGCCTCCTCCACCTCTTCCCCATGAGTAAATTTTAAGTCCAAATTTGAACTTGATTTTAACATAGTTTCTAGCACTCTTCTCAGCCTGAACTCAAAAAAGCTTGTTTTCTAGGGCAACTTGGAATGCACTGATGCACGCATGTAGGATGATCATATTAGGCTTTGTCAAAGACTAGGACCCGTTGCTTTGGGGCATGAGAAGTAGAAGATCGCACTGCTAAGAGATTGTTGTGCCATGTCTCAGCAGGGTCACCAAAATTTTGAAACTAAGAAATAAAGCAATTGAATAAGAAAGAAAGATGAATCGCATAAATTTTAGGAATTGTTATGAAAAAATCAACTTTAAATACTAATTAGATGAATTGATTGACCCTCCTGACAATGTCGTTACTTGTATAACGATTTCGTTAGCCACATGAGGCCCAATTTCCATATATATATATATATATATATATATCCCGCCCAATAGAACTGATCTTTCTCCTTTTCATCTCCTTTTTAAATGTGAAGGGCTCTTTGATTATAGAAGACTAAAAAGCAAGGAAAGTACAACTGGAAGAGATGGACATATCATATCCGTCACGATGGTACACATTTAAAAACTGTTCCTTCTTTCTTATTCTCTGAATATTTTAATGTTGAGATGTTATTGTCTACCAGCTTTCTGAGCTTATAGTGAAATGGAAACATTCTTTTCCCCAAGCTCTCTCAAGTCTTTGGTGGTGGTGACTGGTGATCGTATTGATCATCTTCTTCAATATCTTAAAATCTTGCTTTTGTATTCAATAGATCCAACTCTTTCATCCCTTCCAAACACACTTTCTTTCTCTTAGTCTATGCAAAATGGGGGTCATATGGTTAACAATATCGTTACTTGCGTAACGTAACCATATTGTCACACAAGTAACAATAGGGTTATTCACTATTGCCTGGGCCTATGCAGCCATGCACAATGCACAGGCAAGGACACCCCTTTCTCCCGAGTCAATTTTTAAATCCTATATATTCAATTCCCATGTATTTTTATGCAAACAAAGAGGCCTTTGTTATATTCCATCATATTGTTCTTTACAACAAGATCCATAAGGCAATAAACTATAATTTTTTTTTACATTGGTCAAACCTTAGTTTGCTAAATCTAACACAACATTTAAACAAGCATTAGAATTTCTTTGTGGCCCGCCTTCACTAGTCTTATTCAAAATATCCTTGTCAAGCTCTTCAACGCACATGTGATATGGGGCTACAGACACACCTAAGTTTAATTTGCCCGGCTAAATGGACTTTGGTCATTTCTAAAAACAAGTTCCATGGCTTCATCTTTGCCAATCTCCAAACCATTTGATTTAACATCCTTTCTCTACACTCCTAGATTGCCATTTACTTAGTTGTTTTGTTTGACTAATTAATGCCATGTCATATGCAAATGGATACTTGTTACTCTGCGATAAAATTAACACTTGTTTTTGTTTGCAATCATTTACATACGTAATTGTTATACTGTGATAAAATTATAAATATTTAAGTTTGTTAATCATGATTTACTTGTATAAATTAATCCAAGGTAATAAATAACCAGTGTGTAATAGGCTCATTTCTGTAGAACTTTAACACATCTACACCTGGTAAAATGGTTTACATATGTAAGTGCTATGTTCTGATTAAATGCCTAATAAAACTCCAAGTTAATGTTTTTAAGGGCACATTTGGGTGACGGCCCAGGAGTCCTTGAGAAAGATGCCCGTTCGATGATTCCTCACTGGTTGTGGAACAAGGATTCCCCATGGAAGATTTGTATATGATTTCATATGTGAGAAACGATGTATAAAGTAGAAAAAAAATTGATAGCAGTATGTCAATCTGCTAAATATGACTTCCAAATCCTATGAGCTGTCGGACCTGCAAAACCCAAAAATGAGGATTTTCCACTACTCTATGAAAAACCAATAAGGAATCTCCAAGGATTTAGTTGCCAAACATGCCCTAATATTGTCCATCAACTTTTCCGATCTTTCGAATTTTTCTAGGCATATTCATGATACTGAGAAATATGTGAAAAGCACATAGCCTAACTAATTCTGATTTTTCTAATTCTTCTGCACGCTTTTGCCCTTTAATTCACAATTTTAACTGTTCAGCATTCTCATTAACTTATAAACTCCAATATATGGAGTTTCATATCTTAAATAATCTTAAATACACATGGATTTTGAGATGTATGTAAAAACATAAAAATAGCCTAATTCCATTTTTCTGATTTTCCTGCATTAATGTGACCCCCAATTCATGATCCAAACTATTCAACATTCTCATAGAATCAGAATTGATTAACCCAAAGGTGCAAAGTTTTATAACTTAGTTTCTCACACAAAAATGTAAAAAAAATTCTAAAAATAGCCTAATCCCATTTTTCTGATTTTCTTCATTCCTGTGACCCCCCATTTCATGATCCAAACCATTCAACATTCTCAGAGAATTAATCAACACAAAGACACCGTAAAGTTTTAGAACTTATTTTCTCACATTAAAAAAACAGCTTGCTCCCATTTTCAGTTTTTCCACATTCCTGTGGGCCCCCAATCCGTGATCTAAACCATACAAAGTGCTTCATACCCATTATTTTCGTTCCAACCAGTTTTGAGCTATGATGCACGGATACTTCAAAATGAGTAACGTATCGTGTCGTATCGTATCTGATACTTCACCTTTTATGTGTAAAATCCGTGTCTATGGCGTGTCCTTGCCATATCCATGCCGTATCTGTACATCATAGGTTTTGAGATCCTGGAGTCCACTAAATTGTACAAAAAATGAGAAACAAACAAGGAGCTAAAGAGACCCACACAAGCATACAGACACTACGAAAGGTGTAGAACTGACAAGAATAGCAAAGAGAAACCTGGGAAGTAGAAAGAGAGAAAATAATGGGAAGCCCACTAACAAGAAGACCTATAAGCCATCAGAAAACCAAACTGAACCAAGAGAACCAATAGAAACCAGCAATGGAACTATACATCTAAGATCTCTAAGAGAGGGAGAGAGTTTCCTCCGAAATTCTTTTATAGCCGCGCAGAACCGATCTAAGATCTTCCTTTAGAGTCGATGTAGTTCTATCCGTTTTAAGGACTGAGGTTCTCAATAAATAGATTATATAGGTTTCTAGTCCACCAAACAGCATGAGCAACTATGAGAAAAGCAATTCCAAGGCCCATTCTAACTTTTGAGTCTTAGTTCCTTACCAAAGAGAATCAGATGGTTGGAGCTGTGAAATTGGCAGGTTCAGAGCAGCCAGCAGTAGCAAGGAGTCTTCTCCGCGGGTAGGAACCAAAACAACATTGGAAGAGCAGGCGACTGGAATTTGCAGTCGTTGAGACAGACAAGACAAGAAGCGAGCGAGACTCCAACAGACTGAGCCCGGAAGCAATCAGGGTTTTTCCATGGACAAGCTTTCAAGCAAAAATGGACCATCTGGAGAGAACTGCGTTCCAGGATATTTTGAGAAAGAGAACCACCCAGGGAGGGAAGCCAGCATATATAGCTCCTCTTGCTGGGAAGGGTTGACCTGCAGACTGCTAGCAGCTGCAGAAAGAAAAGAATGCAGCACTGGAGGCAGATGTCTAGCGATACACCAGGATTTATCACTAATAATCTTTGACAGTGTCATCTGCTCTAAGACAGATTTGGGGGAAGAAGCTAGCGATTGGACCTTCATTTTTAAGTCTCAATACAGAATTCGAAGGGCCCCGGGTTCCGGTCGTGACTGTCGTCCTTCATATTCTAAGTCAGCTACCTCTTTCTAATTTATAGTCCTTAAAATGCGAATACAATTTCTATTAAATCACTTCTCATGGTCCCACCAATATCTCTCAATCCCCAACATAGAGTTCACCACTAAATACAAACTATTTAATATACAAAGGGTCCCACCAATAATTCTAAATGACTCGATCCTATTATCTTAAAATCAATGGGTCCTACAAAGTCAATGATCTATTTAAAAGACAATTCTATGCTACACAAAAGGGGTCAGCCCAAAAATTTAACTTTATATTAAAGGAAAAAATTTGACCCTCAATCCAACGGTCCAATCCATTTGGATAAGGAAAAATTTAATGAGTCTAGTGTACTTAAGGGGCTCTCATGTGTGTGAATGGTTCGGGTGTGTTATAAAGTCAGCCCTACTATGCTGTCCCTCACTATAATATGGTGAGGGATGGATGCACATGAATATTTCCCATATATATATATAATTAATCATTCACCAAATAAAATATATAATTATTCAAGACAAATCATCATAAATCCAAAAAAATTCAAGGGAATTAAACATATAAAATATTAGAAAAAATTCTAGCCCCAATAATAGGGTCAAGCATATCACAATGGATTAGGAATTGTATGAGATATTAGGCAAGAATAATAGGAGAGATTTTAGGGGGATGATGATGGTATGCCAAATGGGAAATATGAGAAGGAAAGAAACGTTGGTAGAGATTGAATGACATTAACTTGGGGAGAGAGATTATAGGGATTGAAGCCCTAGAAGAATGCAAAAAATTCAGTATTCTTATCTTTAAACTAACTTTCATAGTGCTCATGTGGCATCACATGAACTCGTTAGGAGTGTCATGCGGCAGCTCAATACCTCTCTCATTTTTGACATGTCAATCGCAACAACAAAAAGGAATATAGTATAATTTTTATGTCTTGTGCATAAAAAAAAAAAAAAAAAAAACCACCACCCCAAGGAACTTTTATCTTACACTAGTGCAACAGGCCCATGCATGATAAACAATAATTAAATTTAAAAATAAAAATGTTTAAATGAAATGTAAAGGAATATTAACACGTGACTGTTACAAAATTCTATGCTCATAAATAAATATGAAAAGTATAGGTGGAAATCAGAGAAGAAGATAGATGAAACCTAGATAGAGATTGGAGCGTTTAATTGCAATTGAAAAGAATCAATGAGAGAGAGATAAGGGAGAGGGGTTTTATGAGTTGTGTAGAGAGAGGGAAGAGAGAGAATATGAATTGTTGTAAATTGTAATCATATTATGAGAGAGGGAAGAGATAAATTCTAGGCACAGAAAAGGGAAAGAAATCTTAGGAGATAACCAAGGGATTTAAACTTTAGTGATTACTAAGATTGGGAGAGATTTTAGGACTCCTTAAGAATTTGGATAAATTAACAAACAAAACTTATCAGTGATTACTAATATAAAAAGAAATATTATTTGATAATAAGTTGATAAAACGAAGAGATTTTGAGGGATTTTATGCATCTTAAAAGAGGTTTTAAATCAGGCCCACTATAAATTAGAAAAATGGCAATACAATCATAGATAGACAATGGTTCTAATGCTAGAAGTTAACAATGAGAAATAGTAGCATTATCATTATTATTATAAAAACGACAATATATTATTATTGTATAAGCATTATTATTATTATTATTGCTTTTAATAACCGTTTTCTCATGATACAGTTGTTCAAGAATCTCTTGAATTAGTAGTTGGCTATGACGTACGTACGGTGTGTAATAGAGAGTCCAACTGGAGGCTAATATGAATGGTTCTTGCCACTGTTAATATCCTGAATTGAGAGTACCACCGTGAGAATATGAGCTAGAGCTTGTTGCTGCATTGACGTAGAGGGCTAACAAAAAAAGGTTTGTGACACTACGATTAAAATTAGAAATCCATGCTAACATTCGAACAATAACTAAATAAAATATAATTATGTGTGTACCAAGATAATTTTAGTGATTGTTTAAGATTAAGCTTTGTGGTGGGTCCATGGTGGGATCCCATGTTGGCTTGTTGCACGGTTATGTACGGATTAATTGGGTAGCAACCAATGTGTATAGAGGATCGTGTTTGGCTGTTTGTTCAGGTTATGATGGTGATAATCGGTTTTGGGAAAAGAGAAAGAAAGGCAGTGAGGATCGTGTTTGGCTGGTGGGTTAATGATGTGCAGAGGAGATGATGGTGTGGGTGATAAGAGGATGAGATAAAATCAGAAGCACTCGTTCGTACAAATAAAAGATAAATAGGTTGTGAAATGAACATGCAGAAAGATACTAAGAAGAAAGAGAGGAAGAAGTAGAGAGAGATCTCATACCTTCGATTCTTCCTCCCGAGCGACTGACTGTTAACAACTTCAAAGATGCCCAAAAACCTGAGAGAATGTTGCATTTTATGTTAAGGTTTCTGGCTTTTCAGAGGTTTCCGTCTTTTTCTGGTGAATCTTTCTAGTGGGTTATTAGGGAAGTAAATTGTGGCGAGTAAGCTGTAAAAGGATTGAGGTTGCAACCTTTCCCAACGATCGAATCTCTCTCTCACTAAGTTTGACACGTGGCGGTTCCTACCGCACTGACGTGACGCGCCCTCATGAAGAGGGTTGCTGCTTTTATATATATATATAATGTTTAGAGTTGTTTGTGACTAGGGGTCATAATCGGCTCCGATCGGGACAAAACGGGGCGGGTTGACAAAGGGCATCTATGGGCTAAAGATCAACCTGTATCCGACCCATTTTTAAATGAGTAAAGTAATGTAGATTGACCCGACCCGACCCATATAACACGCATTCAATGTGTATTAACATGTTTAACCCTACCCTACACTTGGCTAAAACCCAATCCATCTCAAATAGGACAGCTATATTTGAGATAAATTGCAGGCCAAAGAAAGCTAAACACAAGCTCAGCTGATTCCCTATAAAATAGACAATTGTTAGTATAAAAGAATTAAACTATCGGATTATTTAAATGAGTTTAGATGCAGGTTGACCCTAACCCACTTAAATAGGTTATGCAGGTTGAGCGGATGACCCTAACCCGAATCGTTTAAATGCAGGTCAATTTTTTTCGGACCCATGACAGACCCGTACATACTTTGGGTCAAGTTAGTTTGGGTCAGGCCAGATTTTGCCACTCATTTTTGTGACCAAAGCAAATAGACAAACCAAACTCCTGATCCAATCCAATTTCGATCTAGAACTAATTTTCTTACATTTGTTAATGCTCCTTCATACCTGTCATGTACAATCTATTCGGGAAATGTTCTCTTTCAAACAACTGGAAGTGCAGTCAGCACTGTGGGGCCCAACCTTTTATCGGTGTAGCCCCTTTGACAATCTTTTCATTCCATTATCTAGCATCATGCCCAATCTTACACTTATTTAACCTTCAATCACCATTGGATTGAATCTCAAGAAACTCTACAGTTGAGATACCATTAAATTTTAAGCCTAATAAATCAAGGGCTAGGATAATCTGGTGAGGTTAATTTTTTTAATCCCCCTTGTCCCCAAGGAGACCTACCATCTACCCTCCTCCCATTGAAAAATTCGCATCTAAGTGAGCCCCACAAATTGGACTGCATACACGCTATATGAAGCCTGCTCATAGGAGAAAATTCTCCCAATCTATAAATGATTCAATAAGAATCCACAGAACATTTTGTGAATGCACAGAACATGAACTCAGCTTTGTTTTCAGACTTAATAAAGATTATTATCTTGGGCGTTTCTATATTCTTTTCTTTCAGAGTTTTATCACCTGACTCGCAACATGATAGCTCAACAATTGTTCAATTTTAAACTTGCATATATTTTCATAGAAGGGGATCACGATAATCACAATATTCTTAATCCATTCTTTCGACATTGTTTTGTACTCAGAATTTTGTCAAATTGTTAAGTTTTGACGAGTAGAATTTATTTATTATTTTTTTTTATAACTTGTCGAATAGAATTGTTAATTAAACAAAAGTCCACATTTACTTAGAAAAGTTGTGTTTCTTTAACTATGCCAGCCAGTCTTAATGTTATTAGTATTATTTTAATCTTGCTAAAGCTGTTTTTTACTTCTACCACAGAAATTGTAAATTATCCATTGATTTGTTTCAGATTCCAAGTTAAAATAAACATTTGTGAGTGCATATATGTTCAAAACTGTTTTGGTCTATTAATTCATTTATGAGAGAGAGAGCTAGCTTACTAAAGGCAGTAGACGCATACTGTATGCAGAGATTTTTTTTCTAATCTGATGGTAGCCAGAAACAAAAAGAAAATGAGCATAACAATATTCTTTTCCCTTTTACTAAAAAGAAACAAACGTTTTATTATTGTTATTATTAACAGATAAATAACAAGTTAGTTGACAAGGCACAAGCACAAAAAGAAGGCACAAATACATAAAAAACTCACTGACAACCAAAACATTTCTTCAGAGTGCTAAGGCATGGTTCACAAAATACCGATGGCAAATGCAAAGGTTGAGGATGGGGTTGAGGTTGAGGTTGAGGTTGAGATGGAGGCCAGTTGTGCGGAAAATGTTTATAGAATGCATTGACTGCTCCTCCCACCCCGTCCTCTGATTTCATGGCCTTGGCCAGTTTCTCCGCCCGATGCTTTACCTGAATATCAGTGAAAAACTCAAACCATTAGGCAAGGCAAACGTCACAATTCTAACAACTTTGGGAAAGCCAAGAGATTTCAAAATGTGCAATGGGCCAGGTTTGGGTAGCACAACAGTAAGGCCCCTCTGATAATGTGGCTTGATATTCAAGTCCAAGTCCAACCAGCTCATAATTGGACTTAACTTTAAAGTGAATTCCGATCCATAACATTCCTAAATAGATTTACAAAAAAAATATATATATATCCAAATAGACCTGGACATGAGCTTTTGCAGGACCTCAACGTAAAATTTTGGACAACCTTGGTGTAGGTCCAGTCCATCACTAATCAAGCTCAGTTTCGGTTCTCAAACCTGATCCAAATATCAGTTGTTCAAGAAAGGATACGCAATGCCAGCAACAAGATCTTGGAAATTAGAATGCAAATTGCAACCTTCACCATTCAACTATATCAAAACAAGTGAAACAGGAACAGTAGAATGATCGATCTAGCAGCTTAATCACTTTGCCTTCAAAATCAGTTTTGTTTTCCCCATAAGCATAGCTTGGGGTATGGACTGATTTAGAATATTCTAAGGTCAAATATGTTAACATAATAACATTGTGATTCTAGGCTTTTTAGATCTTCTAAGGAGAGAAGGAGAGAACCCTAAAAATCACAATATTAACTGGTTTAACATTCCCATTTAATTGGAGCTTGGCTTTGGGAGTCCTACTTCTTCACTCATCCTTTTTAAGGGCTAACTTCTGCGCCCTCACATCATGATTTGCTCGAGTAACATTCATTGTATATATTTTAGCAATGTCATTAAGCCGGCTGCCACTTTGATGCAGCTCTCCTAGAGTTGGTAGCATAAATGATCAAATGCACAACAAAGGGTGCATCCTAGTGGTTACCTTTGGGTCCAACATGAAATATATTGCATGGACCAACTTTTCCAATGAGAAATCGTCAATTGGGATAGGAGGGGGGCCTACTCCTCTTGCATGCACTCGGTCTCCCCAGAAAGGCTGATCCCCAAAGAAAGGAACCACAGTAGTAGGGCACTACATACCATAATATGAAAAAATAAAAATAAAAAAGGATCAATCTCCTCTATAAAGAGAACCACATTTAAACAGATAGAATGATACAGTGCCAACTCTGGTACACCATACTAAGGTAAAGAACCCTTTTACATTGAACCACCTATGAATTGTGCAGACTCATTGGATAGAATGGCCCACAATAAACACTTTCAGCATGTCCTCTTATCATGTTTCAAAGATAAATCTAGTTGTCCTTCAAGATCTTACAAAATGAATGGAGCTGCCAAAGCCAACCTAACCATTCATTTTGCTGGCTCTGAAGAGGATCATACCCAAAAGATGAGGCGGGCTACTGTTGATAAAAAAATGGAACTCATCCAACGTAAAACCCTTCGTACTATAATGTGGTGCAGAGATTCAAACCGGATCATTCATTTTGGAACAGATTCCAAATAACAAAGATACAAAAGAAGATACCGCAGCTCTAAGGCCAGCAGCAGTTGTTCCTGCACCCCCATGATGTACCTGAAAATGCAGGACAAGACAATGTAGAAATTCGAAAACCACCACCAAAGTGTGACTGAGGCATAATAAATAAGGAAAACATTAAAAAAACACAGCAACTTGTGTTGATAAAAATGTTGGCTTCATCAAATACATCATATCAAATAGCATCTGCCTTTGTACATATGATTATGACTATGATTTTTTATAATGATTCAAAATCGTCTTTCATATCTAAAAGTTATAAAATAAAAGAGAGAATCTTACAGGACTTGTTGCTTGCCCTACTTATATTGTTTCTTAGAGAAGAAACCGATTCGGCTACACCGGCGGAGCACTATATCTCTACAAATCTAAGTCTCTCTAAATAACTACATGAAAATAACTGGTTCCTAGTTTACCCTTGTATATATCCTCTCTTTAAACCCTTCCAAAGGGTTTTCATGTAATTGCACCTTGTGAACATTAATATAAGAATAGGACCCTCGCTCTAAGATGGTACGCCATCTATTTAGTTAATCTCAATCCTATCATGGTATCAGAGCAATTCTAGGTTTAAGGTTACCTTGTTCCTCAAGATCCAGCTCTCCCTTAATGATCGTGCTAATCTAATATTTCGTCCGAACGAGGAATCATAGATCCCCAGTGTCACGATCATCTTCATACCGGCATCGAGGGTCAATTGGGGTCTCTGCGTCTTCATATCCATCCCCACATATAATATTTAAATAATATTTAATTGATTTTAGGAATTAATTAATGAATTAACTCAGTCATGGGAATTCGATCAATATTGGGGATTTAGGGTATAATTAGGGCACAATCAATTTGGACGCAATTATGGCTTAATTATATAATTAAGAAAGTAAACAAATAATGATAATTATCAATTAATTCAATTAGATTTGGTGGGACCCATCTGAGTTGGAGGACCAACTCAACTGTAAGTTAGCCCATTAGTGGATATGCAACCATAAGTGTTTTATGGTGAGTTGTCTTTGGTGAATTGGGAGTTGTGGCTAATGTCAGGATTATAGGAAGGAAAAAGAAGGCTTATTTATGATCAAAGTAAATAGCAATTATCTAATTAGGAAAGGATCAAATAATTAAGTAAGAATTATTTCTAGAGTTTTAATAAAATTTAAGTAATTATTAGTAAATAATTAATATTAAAAGTAAGTTTGATAGAAGGTGAGTGAGGCTCCAATTAGTTGCTTGTTAATTTTACTATTTTGTGAAGCTTGAACTAAGACTCTGGAACAAACTAAGAATCCCTAAACATTGGTAGAATTGTCACTCCTTAGGTAATTAGGGATTAGATGGGACAGATGGATGCTAATAAGGGTTACAGCCGTAATATCTAGAAAAGGGAGCAAAGGTGCGAACCAGTTTTCGAAGGTCAAACGATGTTAGAATTCAAAGTTCTTTGAACGTATTGCTTCATCTCATCAAGTAGTATGAGATCCATATATAGATCATCAAATTCGGAGTCGCATAGTTAAAAATGAAAACTGCCAAATATGTAAAATCACGATTAATTCCTGCCAGCTGGACTTGAAATTATAGCACAAATTTGATGTGTGTAAGATCCCGACCCAATTAAATAATGTCTAATTATAGAAAATAAATTTTCTGAATTCCATTTTAAAATAAATCAAATTGGGGAAATTGACTCACATTTGAACAATTATGGCCTATGATACCCAGATATGGATATTGATACGGGGATCAGGGATACGACTCCTCACTTTTGAAAATCTAGGACACGGATACAGATACGGGTGTCCTAATTTTTTTCTTTAGATCACTTTTGAATCAACGAAATTATCATTGTTTTCGTCCCTTCCTAGCATTTTTTATGGTGAGAAGGAAAAATATTTAAAGAACTATATGAAATAAAGGACTTTACAAGTAGGATATGTTAAACTTGTTCCTTAGAAGTATTGATGCAGTATCAGGTACCAATACAAGTATCGTATCGGTCCGATACGGATACGTTGGGCTTGTACAAGTATCCGGGTATCATAGATTATGGCACAATACGGGCACAAACTTGATCTAGGAAAGATTCGGGAATTATAGGAACCTATTTGTAATTCTGAGAAAATATGAAGGGTTTTTCATAATTTTGAAAATATGTCAATATGAGGCTCGTTGGATAGAGAATAATTAATTATGAGACTTTCAGAAAAGACGTGAACCCATCCGAGTTGGTTTGGTACCTCGTTGGATGACTTGTAAATGTAACCCATTTTAGTTGAGAGGATACCTCTGTGGAAGGGACTAGTAACCAATGGGTAGGACCCCATGAATTAGGAAGGAGGTTTTGATTAAGATCAAGACTCCCAAATCAAGAGTTTGCATTCAATTTGAATTAGAATTAGAAGAAAGGGATGGATCAAAGAGTTCTCATGGAACTCAAATTGGACCTACATCACTAAATAAAAAGGGGAGGGTCAATGACCCTTAAACCCCAACCCTTCCGTGTACACACCTCCCAAGGAGTCTTCAGCAGCCCCCCTCTCTCTCTCTCTCTCATCAACATCTCCCTCTCCCCCTCACATATTCTCTCTCTTGGTAAGTGGACTCTCTCGCTGTTTTTTCTTCCCTTGGGTTTCTCAAGGTTCTCCTTAACACACAAACCATAATCCCTCTCTTTGGGACTTGCAAATTGGAACCCTAATTAGGGCTGGAATTGGAGGCGCTATTCTTTTCTTCCCTAGGGTTTCTCAAGGTTCCCCTTCTTAACACACAAACCCTAATCCCTCTCTCTTTGGGATTTGCAAATTGGAACCCTAATTAGGGCTGGAATTTGGGGAAAAAGTAAGGAAATACAAGAAATCGATCTAGGGCTTGACTACGCACAAGACCTTTCGCCAAATACAACAAGGAGGCAAGTAAACAAACTCAAGTTCGAACAACAACATCATGTAATAAATATATCCTACATGGTTTTGCCTAAATGACATATTTCTGTAAATTTGTAATCTTATCCGCCCTTTATTCTATCAGAAAATTGTATAGAATATGAAATTTTGGTATGTTAAGTTGCTGAGGTTACTCATAATCTGATTCTCTACAATTGGTTCTTGTAGGTGACAACAATCCCTTCCGATGAACTGGAGGGAACCGCGATAAAAGAGGAACTGCGAGGAAAATACGCATTGAGAGCAGACGATATGGCTTAAAGATATTGCACTTGAGTAAGAGAATTGACAAACATAGCTGCTTAGATTATTTATTATGACATTGGTTTAAGACTATTTGATAAGGCCTTTTGTTTTCCAGTTTGTTAAGAGTTTGATTAGTTGGATTTATTCTTACACTTGACATTATTGAATTTAAATTAAAATAGGATTTTATACATTGTCTTGTGATGATACCTATGATGTCATGATAGTATTATGTTTCCACTGCAAATATTCTCGAGGTAAATTAATCTCATATTGCGGATTCCATTATTTTATTGACCGCGGCTCGAAACGTTGACTTCTCCAGAAACCCAGGTTTCGGGTCATTACAATCTGAAACTAAGATTGAAGCCTAATATCCCTATCTAATTCTAATTACATTTGGAGTCTCTCTTGTCTTGTCTAAGTTGAGAAGAATGGTGATGTACATGGAACTTGAAAACGAGCTACTCAAACTAGAAGATGAAACGTAATGGCCCTAGCTTGAGATGAAGAGTAGTTTCCCTCGATGATCTCGCTTGTCTAGGATGATGTCTAGATAAAACATTTCCCTTGGAATCTCCAGTCGGCACCACTCAGCTACTTTAAAACCGAACACAGCTGCGACGCTAATGTGCCTAGATTCTTGATGATTATAAAACTCACTGCATTTTAGTCTTGACGAAAATGACCAAAATGCCGCTTTGGTGCCATACCTGATGCTTGTCTTGATGGCTATAAACTAAATTCCTATAAGGAATCTTACTATTGATAAGTCATTATTCTTGCACAATCCTTGTTTGCTAGCTTTACCTTTATTACTCTATGAATTATTCCCATCTTTAAATTTTATTTTTGGACTTGTATGAATTACATAGTTATGGAATATTTACTTGCTAGGTTTTCATAGACCTCATTTACTACAATTGAAACTTGTAGGTTAACAACAGCTAACCGGAACTAGAGATGCTACTGCGGTAAAAGGGGACCGCAAGAGTATAAAGAATAGAGTGATGATTAAGTAGTTTGGAGACATCAGAGAACACTTCACAAATCACAAGGATTGTTTAGTTCTGATTTAGTTTATAATTGTTAGACAATTGAAGTAAATAATGAAATAGAAGTATTAAAATCATGCACTGCGATGGAAATAGATTCCGCTGCTAAGTTTTGATTTGACCTAATCTCATAAACGCGGAAGTTTTTAATACACAACTCGAAAGGCGGACTTCATCAGAAATCTAGGTTTCAGGTTGTGACACTACACAAGGCCTCTCTCTCTCTCTCTCTCTCTCTCTCTATTCGTCAATCTTCGTCATCTTGTGTACAACAGAGAGTTCATACCTCTGCAGTCTTGCCACTCTGCCCTTTTTGAGCCCTTTTCTAGGGTTTCTTTGCAACATCTCTCTCAATGAAATCTCTTGGCTTCTCTATGATTGAAGACCTCAACAACAATCCCTTTTTTTTCTAGGGTTCTTAATTGACCTTTCCTAAGGTTTGTTGGCTTGTTGGTTGTTTGATCATGTTTTTCCTTATCACTTTTGGAATCGTTGACCTACAATCATTGCTCAAATTCTATGATGCCCAGATACGCATATGGATACGGAGACTGATGTGGGAACCGGGGATACGACTCCTCACTTTTGAAAATCTAGGACACGAATACAGATACGGGTGTCCTAATTTTTTCTTTAAATCACTTTTGAATTAATGAAATTATCATTGTTTTGTCACTTTCTAGCATTTTTTATGGTGACACTATATGAAATAAGACTTTATAAGTAGGATGTGTTAAACTTGTTCCCTAGAAGTATCGGTGCAGTATCGGGTACCAATAAAAGTGTCGTATCGGTTCGATACGGATATGTTGGGCTTGTACAAGTATCTGGGTATCATAGCTCAAATTTCCTTATCATTGGCTGTTTGATCTCTGTCTATCACTACAGTTCATTGATCTTTTTTGGGTTCTCCAAGCGTTACAAATTCAGAGGCAAACTTTTCATTTGCAGAGGACGGAATTGCCGATGAAAGATTTAGAGCATCTTGCAATCTGGCGATCTAGGGTTTACTAGATTCATACCAAGGGTTCTTGCTTTTCAGAAGACATCCAAGGGTGTTTCCTTTTATAAAGCTAATTCTCGGCAACATCTTGTTTGGTTATTTTTATTTGGGAGCACTTAGATATGGTTTTCTTTTATTATTCTTGACCGAGATCATACATTTGTTTGCCTTTTGCTATTCTCTTTTCTTGCATAATTCTTCTTTTCTGTTATCGTAGTTTGGCCTTAGCCCTTTGGTTCTTTATTTCAATAAGACCTAACAATGACAGATAAAAGTGATATTTTACCTATCAAATTTAATGCCAAGAATTATTTTCTTAATGGCACAAGAGATATATAGACATATCATAGTGTGTGACTCCCAGCTGGCTTACTATAAGGAGCAGGAACTGTGAGCCTTTCCCTGTCCACCTTACCTATATTTAGCATTAACTTGGATAGGAGAATCCAATCTTTTACCATTTCTTGAATTTGGAAAACCCGATCAGGACTATGGTATAATTGCATCGATTAACACAACCCCATCTTTTCTATACCCTTAGATTGTTTAAAGTTATTATTTATTGCACTAATCATAATTAAGCTTCAGTTTGAATTTTGAGATTGATAATGAAATTATTTAATTTTAAATAAAAAATGCAAAATAACACCAAGACAGATAACATACATAAATATTAATATAAAGAAACAAGTGATAATCGTATTCACGTATTAGAAGACTCCACCAGAACAAAATGTGTCCAACTCCTAATATTTCATCAATTGCGAAAAAAAATTAGATTAGCACTAGAAGGATTCCATGCACACTAGAAGATTCCATGCACAATCTGATAAGGTCCCATGCCCGACACATGTCCAACAAGAGTAAATGGCTCATTCCAAAGAATCTTTGCAATTTACCCCATAAAAACCAGCCATATTTTAACTTATCCTTAACCCTAACCCACATCAATCTCAGTCCCGAACTTCAGATGATAAACCATCCCATCTCCTACTTCAGATGATAAACCATATCATGGAATCCTCATAAACACAGCCCTTGTTGAAACCAGGCTCTTTCCAGAGTTAGGACTTGTGACTACAATCAGTTCCAAATTTAAGAAAAAAACATCCATATCAGTTCCAAATTTAAGCCAAAAGCATCCATAACCATGCCAGTTATCCTGTCCAAAACCAGTTTGAAAATCTCATCACCTGTCCCCAATCCAGCCCCAACCAGGGATATCAATGACAGGTTGATGCATAAATTTGCGCATACACCATATGCATGCATACAGAGGACTCATGCACACACCATTCTTACCATCCACACAAGCAAGTTATGGATGTGTACAATGCAGTACTATGTAACCATAAATGGTATGGCAGCAGACAAAATCAAGAAAACTGAGTAGCAGGCTGAATCACCAAATTGAAATGCATCATAACATCGTACCAGGACCATCCAACCAGTGTCCAAATTATTGGATTCATGACAATACAATGGAACTTGGTTTTGCACGCATTAACATTTAACCTACACTGACAGGCTCTTTTTTTCTTTTGTGTAGGAGAAACAAAGACATGAGTGAAACTTATACCACAGCCTTGCATTGCAAGAATAGCCAGTCATGAGGGCAGTTGTCCAGTAGATAAACAAAATTCTTGGGTTCTGCCACTGAAAATTTTGTTTCAGGTAAACATGCAAGTCAAATGAAATGTTTATAAAAATGCAGAAGAAAACAGAAAAGCAAAATCCAGAGGCTCATGGAACTTAGTGGACCAAACTCAATAGCCACGTACTTACAGTTCCCAAGACCACCCCACCCCTTGTTAATGATGCCTCTTTGTCCAGTTCTTTCCAGTGCTCCCACAATGATTTGTGTCATTTTCCCTGGTTCTTGAACAGGCTAGCGATGTCGACATAAAAAAACACAGGAAGACTCAGAACAGATTCCTCACATATCAAAAACCATTTAAAAATGCAGGGCTCTTGGTTATGAATAAGACTTGCAGCAAAAAATAAACATGAGAAATTAAGAATATTTCAGGGGCAGGAGTCACTGTCATGATATGACATAATATTTAACAAACTTCATTCTGAGTACTGCAGCAGAGGCATCAGTGGTTCCGTTTTATGCAATATAAACACAAACAGCTCCGAACTGAAGCTTTGATAGAGGATCAGGCTTCACCTTTGGCTTATAGCAACTAAATTGCATTTATTATCTTCACATATTCTGTCCATCGTCGGTATTTATTGCATACTTTCAATAGATGGGACGAGATTTTAATGATGATGATGATTCCTTCGTTAGGTACTTCAGGTGAAAGCAGGTAATTACTGACAGATATATCTTCAAAAATAAGGGTTCATTGCTAGGAACAGTATTTTTTGGAGGCAGGCATTTGAGGTTTGCCTCCATATTTGATCTTCAGTTGTCAGACATCTTGAATAATATGTTATCTTTTTCTGACAATTTACACAAATGGAATGTTAATTTGTCAATAAAATAGGAACTAGTTACAGCACGTATCCATGGCTGGGAAATATTGTTTACCACCAATTGGACACTTATAGCAAGGCTTGGATGGATAGCTATTAGTTCTGTCCTTGCTGGGCCTATTTGGAACCCCAGAACTGAGGAAAAAATCAATATCCAGTAATATCTTGAGTTCAGAAAATCCCAACAAGAATCAAGTTGTGTCTTGTCAAAATATAACCTCCTTTTTCTCAGTTGAGCCAAAAGATGTACATTGTACTTCGTTGGTCATCGTCTATTTGTAGAGATGGTCTCATCTCAGGCAACGCTATTGGCAGCAGGCAATGTGGAAAGAACTTGACACATTGAACACCAATCTACTTGGGACACTGTTCCTTGTCCCACTGGTTCTAAATCTATTGGCTGCAAAGGGGTTTACTTCGTTAAACTTGAGTCTAACGGCTCACTAGATCGATATAAAACTCACTTAATTGCACTTGGAAATCAGCAAGAATATTGGATTAATTATGAGGAGACCTTTGCTCTAGTTGTAATAGCCCAGAACCCCCTTGAAGAAATTAGGAAAATTTCATTTTTGGGTATTATAATTTTCTTTATTTCCTTGATTTTTTTCAAATTATTTGAACTTCTTGAAATTAATTGGAATAGTTACTATATAATTATTTACTATTTTATTAATTTTCTGAGTGACTTGACTATTGTTAAATTAGATTTATTGGTTATATTAGTAAGAATTATTGGTATATATGTGGCTTTCTCAGTTCTTGGATTTTAGATAATTTGCATAAATAATTTCTATTTTGTGATTATTTATAATGATTCATCCTTTATGTGTTTATCTCATCAATTATGAATATTATAATTCTATTATTGGGACTTTAATAATTGGAACGTTGGGACCCCACTAGAGTGGGCCCATGAATTTTGTGCTATACAATTAATGAAAGTAAGGTTTTGCTAGTGGGTACCATATCCTTGGGCTGGGCCATGTCGCCTAATCCATAATTTTGGAGGTTTAGATAAGGAAACCACATGCATCCACAAAAATTAGATTCACGTTTTAATTAGGTAACAGCTTCAGGGATTTTGGACAGGGCCCAGTGGCTAAACCTGTATTTATCAAATCCAAGTAGGAACCTAGTGGGAACATAGTGGGACCTTTCCAATAGGACCTCATCCCGGTAGGACCCAATAGGTGTAAACCATCAGGTTTTATCCTCATAGGCTAGAGATAAATGGGACCCATGACTAACATTACAAGGGAGACTAGTTTTAAAAATTAAAGGGACCCACAACTAATAATAAAAGAGAGCACTGTAATATCCTAGGGGTGGGGTCAGTAAGCATAATTAGTAGAATTAATTTTGTTGGCAATCCTTGGTTTATTATGATTACGTGTAGTTATAGTTGATTTATAATTATTAAGGTAGGCCCCTTATCTCTTAAACCTTTCAGCGTGCGTATATGTTAACTGGAACCCAACTTCCTGTACACAATGAAGTCGACATTTAACATGTAGGAGTCTTACACTAGGAAAGAACTTCAATTTCTAATAGGACACTTACACGACGGAATCCTTGAGGGCTCTAGATGCAGATGACTATAAATAAGCTCTCTCACTCTCTTTGTGCATATCAATAGCCAGTTCCTCCAAAGAAACCCAATTGTAGGTTTCGAAACAAGGAGAATTAGTGATTAGTTTTAGAAGAAGTAGAGACCGGCGAATTGGAATCCCTTGTTGATGACTTACATCTTTCCAGAAGTCAATAGGGCAAACCTGGTTTACACCAGGTGAGTAGAATTCTGTGTCTTCTTGGAATTGACATTATGATTGATATTCTTGGCTTCAAATCCATGAGGGCACGTTTGTGTACACACCCTCTCCACACAAAGGGAAAATTACCACGTCAACAAATTCCATAGAAATGGAAACCTCGGAAAAGGATTTCCATAGAATTTAGAAATTCATGTTTGGTGCAAAAAAAATTCCTCGTTGAATTGGTGCTAATGTTGTTTGGTGCGGCTATGGATTCCTTACAGAAAATCAAATTTTCTTTTTTGGTGAAATAATTTTTTGAAGAAAAATAACATAACATGTATATTATTTATTCAAAATCAAATAATAATTTATTTAAAGAAATAAAAAATAAAAGAGTTGTAGGGTTTTTGGTTGAAATGGACAAGACTGAGGAAAAGAGGGAGAAGTTTTCCAAGAAAATCCATTTCCCATACCCCCCATAGGAAATCCATTTCCACAATTATCAAGGAAAATGATGACTATGCAGGAAAGCGTTTCCGTGGAATTGTTCCGCACCAAACGGCTGAAAAATGGGTTTTTGCGGAAACCTGTCCATTTTTTGGAGGAAAAGTGTTACACAAACATGCCCTAAGGGCACGTTTGTGTAGCCCATTTCCGCAAAAAAGGAGGTGTTGTTCTGTGGAAAACCCTTTTATCATGCGTTTGGTGCGGCAATTTTCCACGAAATTGCTTTTTCGCCACGTCAGCTTTTTCCTAGGCCCGGAAATGGAATTCCTATGTCTTTGGTGGTTGGGGGGGATCCTCTTTATTTCATTTCCACAGAAAACTGACCCCACTTTATTTACTCCATTTCCTCTTTAATACTAGTTTTCAAGAAGGAATCCTCGGCCGCACCAAACAACATTAGCACCAATTCATCAGGGAAAAAGAATTTGCACCAAACATGAATGTCTAACTTCCGTGGAAAACCTTTTCCGAAGTATTTAAAAGCCATAGAATTTGCTGATGTGGCAGTTTCATCTTTTCATGGAAATTGCTTGTACACAAATGTGCCCTAATTCTTACTGTAATGGTTGTTTTCCAACTATGTAGTAGATGACTACTAAATCTGAAATTACCAACTTTTCTGTAATGCTTTAATACATGTCAACATTCCCTGAAACCTTAGAGTGAATGAAATTCTATTTTTGGGTCAAGGAATCAATGTAAACCATATGGGAGGATTTATAGAATAGGGAAGAGCCATTCCTAATATTTATACCCTAAGATGGCCGGAAATCAGAACTGAAATTCTGTTATTCCAAGATCTGCACGTCACACAGTAGCATGGCCGTTTGGGGGTTGTGGGACCCCATGGCCCACCTCACTGGAAATCAGATCCGGGAATCTGAAAGGGGGCTGCCAAGCGACTAGGGTGGTGCTGGACCCATGTGGAGTGGGCCCCGCGGCCCGCCATCCTATCACTTCACACACAAGGGGTGAGTCTCTGTAAAGGGATTTTTTTATGTATGCAGGCTGTGGGGCCCAAGGGGACCATCTGATGCCAAGTCAGAACCATAGAATCAGTTGTGGGGCCCTGGGCGACCTTGGAGAGCAGGTCCATCATAGGTTTGGATTAGTGGGGCTCATCGATCATTTATTTCCACCAGAAAGAGGTGTTCAGTTACTATTCGAGCTTGAAGTCATGGGCTTTGTTCTGCAGTTACAAGTTCAGCCTGAAACTTTTTATTAATTACAAAACATTGCCTCTGGAATATTCATTAATAACTGAATTCCTTATGTGTTGATGATGACTGATATACATATAATTGGATTATGCTACCTCATTAAGACCAAGTATATAAGAATTCGTTGACTTGGGTCTATTATGCAGCTCTATTATTTTGTTAAACATGGAAGTATTCTATTGATTTCTAGGTGAATTGAGGAATACATTGATAGGGCTGTTATTTCCATCTTGTTGTGATATAGTTATGCGGAATAAAAAGGATAAAGTGCCTCATCCTATTAAGATAATTCGGGATATTATCCTCACAACGGGTACCAAGAGGGCAAGGGAATGAGATTGATGAAACCCAGAGACATCCGTAAGAGCAAAATTTCAAATTATCAGGATTACAATATTGGAAAATATTAGTAAAGGTTGTATTCGAAATATTATTGGACCTACCAATTGGACACCCCTAGACGCACCAGCACTTGGGGCTAAGAGATAGGTTTTTTACATGGCTTTTAGGCCATCTGCTTAATTTTTTTGATTTTTAGGTTCAATTGCACTTTCTTTGGCTATAGGTCAGCCGTTCGACGGACCATAGCACGCCCTGTTGCGTTTTGGAGGCACCCTTGAGGTGTATGTTTACTTTTGGAAGCCTGTGCACACGGTGGTTAGGCAGTGGTCCCACGGTTAGAATTAGAAAATTTACCGGATTCTTTGCAAACCTGTTCTCTTATTTTTCATAATTGAATTGAAGGATGCTTTCACTATAATGTTGCACACAATTTTTCTTATGTAGAAATCTATTCACTTAGTATGACTGATTGTGTTTTCGACCCAATCCCAGATATGACAAGCATATAAAGGTGGGTGGTTCCTAATGATGAAGAAATTGGTTTTGGCGTCAGCGGCTGAGCGTTTGGGACTCACAAACAATTTTAACTAGATACATGCTTTAGTTGATTCTTTTAAATTACAAAGACTATTTTTGGATTTTTGTAGTTTATTTCTTTTATTTGGAAATTATTATTGGATTTGGATATTCATTCAATTAAAGATTCAGATTTTAGGCAAAAGTCTGGTTAATATGCATGGAGGATTTGATTTATGTTGTGGTTATGCTACTTCTTGTTTACGATGCGGAATCCGATAGGGCCCACATTCCGGGTCGTTACAAGCACAATCCCCCGAGGTCTTTTAGACCTTGCACACGAATCCTCTTTGGATTCTAACACTAGCCATTGGAACTATTTAAAGACTTGAGTAATTATTTGGCCCCATTCCTCTTCACACGATCTTTTGGCTGTAGCATACAGATTTATTTCTGATGTGTATTTGGAGGCTGGACAAGGGTTAGAAGAATAAACAAAGATGTTTAGTGCAGTTGTTTGATGAAAAAGGGCCTGTCAATGCTATTGTTTAGTGAAACAGTGTGTTTCAAGTAGTCCTTTGTGGCTCTGGAAACTTTGTTTGATGAAAAGGGGCATGTCAATGCTGCTATTTGGAGAAAAAGTGTGTTTCAAGTAATCGTTTGTGGGTCTGGTGATGCAATCCTAGAGTTAGGATCGCAAGTGCCGGGGCACAATTAGGGTTCCCGGGGAACAATAACACGAGGAAGATCGCTCTCCAACGATAACCCACGCAAGGAAAATTCTATTAATCTCCAAATCTGAGATCATTGATCTCTACAATGCTATATATATAATAAAAGAGCCTTAGGGGGCTAAGAAATCAATCCAAATCAAACAAGGAAACAAGAATAAGAATCCCTATCTAAATTAGAGAGCCTTCCTAATTACAACTCTTAAAATTAGAAAATAATAAAATAAGAAAAACTCTAGATTTCCTCGGGTCCCATATGTGGACCATGCGTCTTGCTCCAAGGGATGGACAGTGCCGCTGCATAATTCCCCCCAGGTTGGAAAAGAGTTCGACCTCGAACTCGATTCTTCTTTTTTATATTGCTTTTGTATACATTGTGTACTTGAAGTGCTTCCTTGGTGAAACGTGAACTTGATCCTTTCTTTGGTGGTGTCGGCTACATAGGATAGAGTGTGACTTGCTTTTCACAATGCATGAATGTGTATGTGTTGTCGCGCATGCCATTAGTGCCATTCTTGTCATACATCCATGGGCGACCCAACAAGATATCACCGTTATCCATGGGTACCACATTACACCAAGCTGTATCTGTATAATCTTTACCAATAAAAAAGGTAATTGAACATGCATACCTCACTTGCACTTCATCACCTGTCATTAACCATCTAGCAAAATAGGGACGATGATGCTTTCGAACTTTCAGCTGTAATCGATTCACAAGAGCTTGAGATATAATGTTCTGACAACTTCCTCCATCAATGACTACCGTGCATTCTTGACCATTGACTGCTCCTTTTGAGCGAAAAATATTATCTCGCAACCATTTCTTCTCAGCAGTTGATGTAGTCTCTTTGATGACCATGAGAGACTCAAAACCCTCCTCGGGCCCAGTGTCCTCTACCTCCTCTATTTCATTCTCTTTAGGATCATCTGAAGTATCTTTTACATCAGTTTCATTCTCAATGAGGTGGATGCGTTTGGGACATTCCATTGCACGATGCCCTTGTTGTTTACAATTAAAGCATGTGATCCTATTTTGACCTTCTGGGCTTGGCGAAAACTTTCTCCGATGAACCACTTAGTTTAGAATCTGGTGCTGATGAATTCTTCTGCACAACCCATTTAAAATGCATTAAATTTCTTGACCTGATAATTTGCAATATTTTCGGCCTTGATAGCATGCTGGACGGTCTCATCAACATTATCAAAATGTTTGAATGTGATGATATGTTGTATGTCAAGTCTAAGCCCATGAAAGTATATGTCAACTAATACATCATCATCTTCATTTAAACCGCAACAAGCTTGCATGGTCATGAACTCCTGAGAATACTCAACAACTGTCTTAGATCCTTGTTTCAAATCTTGAAAACTTGAACGCAGATCTCTGGAGTAATTGACTAGGAATTTTTACTTCAACAAATTTTTCATCTCGGTCCATGTGTCAACGGGGTCAATTTGTTGGCTTCTTCTCTTCTTTTGCAACTTGGCCCACCATATCGCAGCATAATTGCGGAATCGAGTGCCACCAGTGTAGCTTTATGACCATCCGTCATTGGCTTGTGTACAAAAATATTTTCAACACACGCTAACGAATCCATGAATTCATCCGGTTTCAATTTTCCATCATATTCAGGAATCGCGAGTTTAATACCCAAATCTTGATAAACAATTACTGCATGTGGATCTCGTTGATTCCAATTATATCCTCCATCATCTCGATGATTATCCTCATGCCGATTATTTTCCAAATTGGCTAATTGGGTTTCCATCCTGGCAAGAGTCTCTTGGATTTGAACCTTCGTTGCGGTCAATTAATTAACATTTACCGATAATTTCACAACGGTTCCCCTCAAATCCTCATTGTTTGTGGATGAAGACTCCACTTCTACATGCTTCTTTGGAGGGATCTTTTAATGCAAATTTAAAAATTTGACTGACCTGGTGTGGAGATCTGCTTTCCACGATCACACTAGCGAAAAACGGAACTAAAATCTGACGGTGGATGCCTCCAATCTTGCAGAAAGAAGTTTCAGCCGCTGATCTGGACAAGGGACTGGATGGCTACTGCAGACTGATCTGATCAGTGATACAAGTTTGTGGACTGCGCTTCCTCTTTAAACAGGTCGGAGTTGACCCAAATTTAAAAATCAGGCCCAAACTAACTTGGATAAGAGGGACACTTGGGGGACTGGATTTGTCTTGGTAGTCGGGCCCAAGAAGATGAAAAGGGCAGAAATCCCTTCTTGTTACGTTCGTTGGTATGCACCAAGCAACCTAGAAATAAGCTACTAAATATGCACACAATTTAAACTCGCAAGCGCACAAGATCACTATGTAGTATAATGAATTGTAAGTCCGAGGTCGATCCCGCGAAGACTTGTGATAAAATAATGTCAACAATAACAAAAAAATCAGAATATTAAATGGATGAAAAGATGATTGAATGCTGATTGAATGAATGAAATTACTAAAAAACAGTAAATTAAACTATTAAAATAGATCAAAAGCTTAATGGAAACTAACCTAACACACAAAACTACTACTAGGATTGAAAACAATGATGATGAATGAACTAGAGTTTCATCTACTCCACTAACCTATCTTATGCATGTCCCTTATTATCCCTTAATCAAAAATCAGAATTATTGGTGACATTTATCAACCTAGATCATGACATATGTATGATTCCCCTAAACCTAATTCATGAGTGGCATACTACATGAATTGTTCATCAAGTTGCACAAACTAAGCATGGCATATGTCCTAGTCAATACATTCATGATGCATAACAACAATGGGAATGATAAATGCACGAGTCTAAGCATGGCATATACCTAGATTATTCATGGTTCTAAACCTTAGATACTTTACATCAAGATCAATCAAAGATAAGTTAGCTAATCTTAAATTTAATTGAACATGGCATGGTTGGCATGGCATATACACAACTCATCAACTTAAAATCATGGTTTAGAAACTCGACCAACAAAACTGAAATTTGAATAAGGGACTACATAAAATTAGGCCAGAGTTTCAATTACACCCTAGCCCTAAAAAGTTTAGCTACTCATGTTTGTAATAGAAAATAACATAGAAAAGAGGTTCATAATAAAAACTCTAAAAGACTGATGAAGAAGAAGGCACGGCCAGCAGCTGTTTGCTCCTTCCTTGGCTTCAAAAGGCTCCCAAATCTGATGGTGTACGGCTGCTAGGGCTGTGGTAGTGGTCGTCCATGGCTTGTGTCCCCTTTTATGCTTTTTGCAAAAGAAATCTTTAGCAAGGAGTTTCCTCCTTTTTAGGCTTTGTTTCCTTTTATGATTAGATCTCTTGCTTGCTTTACAATTAGGTTTCCTAATTAGATGAGAATAGAAATCTTCTTTTCTTGGTGTGCAAGACTTTCTAATTCTGGTCCCACTTTATAGCTTCTTGAAAGTTCTTCACTTGGACCCACAAATCTGAGATTTATGTTTGAGAGACTAAATCTACATCTTTGACATGAGAATGGGCCCATATGGGGCGTGCAAAGTGGAGTGTGGGACCCCCTCCTTGGACTTCTAAACTTAGCTTGGACTCTTGCTTGGGACTTCCTTTCTTTTTCTCCTTTTTCTTCTCTATGCTTGGGTGCCACTTGGACTTGAGAAAGAATTTCCAAATTCTGAATCTCAACTCTTTTCAATAGATGTGGGGCCCCCTTTGGGCGTGTAACACATGTTGGGCTGTTTTCTTCTTTTTCTTCCCTCCTCTTTCCTTTTTGGTTTATGCTATGATTCTCCAACACTGTCCTTCTAGGGCTCCACTTTAATTTCGAATTTCAAATCCCCAAAAAGAATAGGGAGGGCCCACCTGAATCTCTCAATTAATCAATTACTGAAATTTCTTCTCTTTTGGCTCCTTTTGACCTTTTCATAAAAAAAATAAAAAGACAATGTAAAAACAACTAAAATAACAATGAACTAGCACAAGATAAACCAATTATTAGGGCTCAAATTATAAACAATTAAGCACTTATCAAATTCGTCACGAAGGAATAAGGAAACCCCTTTTTCCTTGGCTTATTTTGCTCTTCGAAGATGAAGAAAAGACGATGGAACTGGCGCTGGAGATAGCGGCTGGAGTCGAGGTAGAGTTCAACAACGGCGGAGATGCAGCGCAGCGGGGCTCGAGTGCCAGGTACACAATCTTTTTTTTTTTATTCGACTATTCTTCTTCCTCTCTATTTGTTCGTTTTTCTGCTTCTTCTTTCTTCTCTTTCTGGTTTTTTTTTTTTCTTTTGGGGTGGGGCGCTTTTTGGGTTCTCTGAGATGGGTAGCGGGCAAGAGATGGGTATTTTTATTTTTTTTTTGCTAGGAGGGGCTTTCCGTGGGTGGAAGAAGAAGGCGATGGGGCAGGTTGAGAGGTTCAGCAAAGGCCTGTGTCACTGGAAGGGGAGATCGGAAGGGGGTTTGGAACTCCTGGTTGGCTAGGACAATTGGGACGGATCTGGTTTTGGGAACGGTGTTCTATGGGTTTCGATTGTATGGGCTGGGCGTTCCGAAATGGGGAAGTGGGATGGGCAAAGGTGGCAAAGGATTTTAGGGTTCCGGCAGTCCGAAGGTGTCAGTAGATGGATGGACGACATATAGGGGTAAGCACGCCGACGATCAAGGGATCAGTCGACTCTGATACCAATTGATGAAATCCTAGAGTTAGGATCGCAAGTGCCAGGGCACAATTAGGGTTCCTAGGGAACAATAAAAAGAGGAAGATAGCTCACCAACGATAACCCACGCAGGGAAAATTCTATTAATCTCCAAATCTAAGATCATTGATCTCTACAATGCTATATTTATAATAAAAGAGCCTTAGGGGCTAAGAAATCAATCCTAATCAAACTAGGAAACAAGAATAAGAATCCCTATCTAAATTAGAAAGCCTTCCTAATTACAACTCATAAAAATAAAAAATAAAAAAATAAAAAAAAATAAAAACTCTAGATTTCCTTGGGTCCCATATGAGGACCATGCGTCTTGCTCCAACGGATGGATAAAAAAACTCTAGATTTCCTTGGGACCCATATCTGGCCACTCCTTTAATGTATGTTGGTGCAGTCGATAGGGTTTCAAATCAACAAGGCCTCTTTGGTATATGTTATGGTGTGTGCTGACAGGAGTTGTATTGGTGGGTCGTTTGGACAGGCAACATTCATCCTTACTCACAGTTTTTATTATTATTATTAATTTTTATTTGTTTTGTTTCATTGTCGTGGGATTAATCAAATTGAAGATTAATTGAGACTTCAATTTCAATGGAGTCCAAGGGTGAGGGTTCCATGGAATCTAGTCAACAACTTCTTCCTAATGTTGTTAATCCAAATACAAGGATAACACCGAGTTGTTTCAACAGTTCTAATTATAAGGATTGGACCTATTCATCCAGAATGGCCATTGGAGGATCGAAAGGACTCGGTTACATTGACGGCAATATCAAGGAGCCTGCAAAAGAAGATTCTAAATATTCAGATTCGGTTTGAGAAAATATTTCGATAATGAATTAGATTCATAATTTGATGGAGGAAGGAATTACCAAGAGTTCTAAATATTCTAGGAATGCAACTCGGGGAGTCGATTGAGACAACTTATGCCCAAAAGAGGAATAACGCCAGGATGCTAGAATTGAAAATGGAGATTGCTGGTTTTAAACAATGAACTCTCTTAATTGGAGATTACTACTCTTGATTCTGGGAATTGTGGATAGGGCGATAGAGTTAAGAGTCTTACATGAGCCTGGAATCTTGTTATGCTAAGAATCAGCCAAAACTACACGAAGACCAACATATATTTGAAATCTTGGGCGGTGTTAACCCAAAGTAAGAATCTATTCGCACACAAGTAACAAGTTAAGATCCATTGCCTCCTATTGGTACAGTTTTTGCTCTGTTGCAAGGAGAGGAGAGTCATCAGCTGGTTATGAATCCCAAACCTGATGTGGTACCTGAGAGATGTGCCCCTAAAAACAATAATATTGGTAACACAATGCAAAATACAGGATATGGTGGTTATAGTGGTGCCAGAGGACGTGGCCATGGAAATAACCGTGGAGGTGGAGGTATGGGTGATAATGGTGAAAATGGTGGTGGTGGTCCCAATGCTGGATGGGGTTATGGTGGACAACCTAATACTAATCGTGACATACCTTTCTGCTCTCATTGTGGGAGATCTATACATACGCGGGAAAATTGTTGGGACTAACATGGTAAGCCAAGAACTGTATCTGCAACACCAACAGAAGTGGAACACCCTAGTGGTTCTCATGAACAAGAGGCAAATTGTAATGTTGACGCACAGAATTGGAAAGATGAGATCACAATTCTTTGTCAAAGATTGGTTGCATTAGAGGGTGCAACTCAAGACTCGGGACTCAGGACTCCTCAGTTGGTATGGCTTCTTCCCATAATCCTACTACATTTGCCTCCTTTGCTTCTTTTGCTTGGGTGATTGATTCAAGGGCCACCGACCATGTGACAGGTATATGTTTTGCTTTTCAGTCCTACACTTCTACTACTGATGGGAGGGTGAGAATTGTTGATGATTCCTCTACCCAAGTAGCTGGGAAAGGAACTGTCTGCATCTTACCCAACCATTATCATTTGTTCATGTTCCCAATTTTTCATTCAATCTTTTGCATGTTACTGCATTAACCAAGAGCATTAATTGTTGCATTGCCTTTTATCCTTCTTACTGTGTTTTTCAGGATCTGACAGGGAAGAAGATTGGTGGTGGTAGTGAGAGAATGGTCTTTACTGACAATTTCAAAAACGTATGACTGATAAGAAGTTTCTGAAACTGTATTCTATTATCCTCTGTCTCCCTTAGGAGATTGATCATCAATATATAGTGTATTTACATGCCTTAATCCAAGCTTTAAGTTAGGAAACTACTAATTACATCAATTGCTATTCTAAGTTAGGAAACTAACTAATCAAGAGAATATGTACAGCTGTAATGAATCTTGACCCAATCAGACCATGTGAGATATATCATGCTAGACTGGATCCTTTCACGGGCCTTGGGCCTATTTAACACCCCCCCTCAAATTGATACGGGAGAATCAACCAGCATCAATTTGCCAGCAAAAAACTGATGGCGTGGCCGTAGAAGACCTTTGGTGAGAATATCAGCAATTTGAAGTTCAGTGGAGACATGCGGAAGGTTGATGACATCACATTTAAGCTCATCACGTATGAAGTGACAATCAACCTCGATGCGTTTAGTGCATTCATGAAAAATCGGATTTTTAGTAATCCGAATTGCACTTGTATTACTTGCATAGAGGGGGGTAGCACCTTCTGCAGGAAAACCAATGTCAGAGAGCAGACCGCGAAGCCAAAGAATTTCGAAGCATGCAGCAGAGATGGCTCGGTCCTCAACCTCAGTAGAAGATTTGGAAACTTTTTCATATTTTTTGCATTTCCAGAAAATGAGACTATCACCCAAAAACATGCACCATCCTGTCGTCGATCTGCGAGTATCCGGACAACCAGCCCAATTGGCATCTGAATAAGCTTGGAAAGATAGAGGATTGTTGGATGGAAGAAAAAAAAAACCAGAGTCGGTTTGCAAATAAGGTACCGAATGATGCGGCGAACAGCAGCTAGATGAAGGTGACGAAGAGCAGTCATGAACTGACTCATCAAGTTGACCGCATAAGAGATATCAGGACGAGTGTTAGTGAGGTAGATCAAGCTACCAACTAACTGGCAATTTGCAGTAGGATCGGAAAGAAGATCACCCTCCTCTCGACTAAGTTTGACATTCAATTCGACCGGCGCATCTACTGGAGCTGAAGCAGTAAGGCCAACTAAGTCAATGAGATCAACAGTGTATTTGTGCTAATTGAGAGCTATACCTTTAGTCGATTGATGAACTTCAAGACCGAGGAAATAGTGTGGGGGACCGAGATCCTTCATGTGAAATGTCTCACAAAGAGAAGCTTGGAGCTCCTGAATCATTTTGGCATTAAGACCAGTAATGACGATGTCATCAATAGACAAGTAGTACAGTGATCTCGGATAGAGCATGATGTAAAAACATAGAAAGTGTAGAAGATAATGGGCCATGTAGAAGATAATGGGCTTAAGCCCACTAGGCCCAGCCCAGCCCATCAAGACTCATACACTGTTGTATATAATATCCCACGTGTGAGATCTATGTGCTGAATTCCTTCCTTTTACTTACTGTACAGATTTGGAGATTGATTGTATAGATTAGGAGATTGATTTAATTCTGATTCTGATTGTATTGGTTGACATATTTAGAGCCCTTGATTAGGGTATTATAACTTTATAAATAGTCAGACGATCCTCAATGGAGTGATGAAGTATTCTCTCCAAACTCTCGTCTCTTTCTTCCTTATCTTATTTCATATTATAACATGGTATCAGAGCCTAGGTTATGATCAATCATCATTGATCAATCTTCTTCTCTCATTGATCATCTTCTAGTGATCAATCTTCTTCTCTTATTGAATCTTCCTGGTGTGGATTGTCTTCCTGGCGTACAAAGCTTCTCTGATTAGTCATTGATCAACAGTGGCCCACCACGGATCATCTTCATATCTCCAAGAGACCTCTACAGTTGTGATCGACCATTCTTAAGGATCTTTCTAAGCATTTTTCAGAATTTTTTCATCACCTTTTGAGGTAGGATTCAGCAACTTCTTCCTCTGTCGATTTTTATAAAGATTTGTCAGATAGTTTTCATCAAGACCGTCCAGTTTTGTGGATCTGCATCCAAATCTCATCAGATTTGGACTGAAGGAAGTAACTTTGAACTTCTTCAAAGTGGTCAAACCTGATCTGTGATTAGACCACCCTGTGGGGCCCACGAACAGATCCTGGACCATTTTTCCAGTTCGTCTGGCTGTGTTTGGTGGAAAAATTACACTGTGAGTACTGTTTTTGCTACACGTTCCTGCTGTATTCTTCCCACTGTTAGTATTGGTTGCTGCTGTGTGCTGTTCGTATTGATTTTTTTACTGGTTAAGTGCTGGTTGATGCTGTTTGTGCACTGTTGGCTGCTCTGTTAGTGCACTATTGGGGCTGTTTGCTGTTCTTATTCTCTTCTTCTTTAGCAAACCAATACTCTCTGCTTCTTGCATATTGGTTAGTTCTTCAGTTCTGCTCTCTTCTTTCTATTACTTATTTGTGTACTCTGCTGTCTCTCTCTACTACATTCGGCAATGGATAAGTACGATGTTATCCCAATTAAATTTAATGGGCAAAATTATATGTCCTGGTCCTTCCACTTAAGGAACTTTGTAGAAGGACAGGGGCTTTTTGGTTATCTAGATGGGTCGATAACTAGGCCTATGAGTACCACTGACTCAAAAAGCCTAGCCAACTGGTCCAAGGAAAATGCGAAAGTAGTTACTTGGATCCTTAATTCCATTGATTCCTCTCTTGCCGTGGCTCTTCAAGCCTACACTACAGCAGCTGATATGTGGGCCCATCTGAAGAAAGTCTACCATCAAACCAATAAAGCCCGGAAATTTCACTTGGATAGTGAAATTGCCAAATATACTCAAGGGGATAAATCAGTACAGGAATATTTTAATGGCTTCCTTACTTTGTGGACTGAAAGGGATTCCATGTTAATCCAAACTGTATCATCTGGATTTTTATCTGAGGCTCTCAAACTACAAGAAGAAACTCACATTAGCCAGTTTCTTATGAATCTCCGTCCGGAATTTGAATCTATTCGGTCTGCTCTCATGAATCGCGAAAATTCTGCTAATCTTGATACATGCTTTCAAGAAGTCCTTCGCGAAGAACTTCGTCTCACCTCTCAGCGTGCTATTCTTGAGGAACCAAAGGCCCTCCTTGCGCCTCTTCCTGCTGACTTTGCTCTTCTGGCCACCCCAAATCAGAAGCCTACTCAATGCTATGAGTGCAAAGGCTTCGGTCATCTGGCCAAGAATTGTCGGAAGAAATTAGCTTGCAGATATTGCAAACGCTCTGGTCATCTTATTGATGACTGTCGCAGTTTACAGCGAAAGAATGGGCCCCACCAGAAGCAAAATCCTTCCGCGACAAGACAAAATGCTCCAGCTGCGTTCCAAGTTCAAGCACCTCTTCCTGACACGGGAAGCACTTCTTCCGGTGCTGTATCCATGACTCCAGCTCAGATTCAAGAACTCATTCAGAGCACGGTGACCTCCGCATATGCATCCATGGGTTTTAATGGTGGTCGGTATCAACCTCTTTCTCTTCTAGCTTTTCCTGCTTTTCATTCTTCCATCTCTCTGTCTTCCTCCATTACCCCCTCTACCTGGTTTCTAGATTCAGGAGCATCGAACCACATGACTTCCGTGGAATGTAACTTTATAGCCTCTCACCCATACCTTGGCAAAGACAAAATCACTACTGCTAATGGTGACCAATTAATCATTTCTGGAATTGGTACCATTACTTTATCTAGTGTCTCTGGCCAGTCTCTTCCCCTTTCCAATGTTTACTTTGTTCCCAAATTATCTGCCAACTTACTTTCTGTCGGCCAACTTATTGATGATGGGTACCATATTAACTTTTCTTCCACTGGTTGTGTCATACAGGAGCGGCAAACTGGGAAGGTGATCGCGACGGGGAGTAAACATGGTCGACTGTTTCTGCTGGACATTGGACATCGTTCCCTATTTTCTTCTTCTTCTCCTAATTTCAATAAATTGTGGACTATCTGGCATAGTCGTCTTGGGCATGTGAACAATGTTTATTTACATTCTTTGTTTAAAAATGGTTGTTTGGAACCCACTTTTGATAATAAACTGATGTCCTCTTTACTTTCATCAAAGTGTGCAACATGTTGTTTGAGTAAGAGTCATATTCTGCCATTTCCTATTCATCGTGCTCGTGCATTATCCTCTTTTGATATCATTCACACTGATGTTTGGGGCATTGCACCCACATTGAGTAGGACAGGGTTTAAGTATTATGTAACCTTTATTGATGATCATTCTCAATTCACTTGGATTTATTTCATGCGCTTCAAATCTGAAGTCTTTTCTCTTTTCCAAAAGTTTTACAATATGGTTCACACACAATTTCAGAAAGCTATAAAAATTCTTAGGTCTGACTCCGGCGGAGAATATATGTCCCATGAATTTTCTGCCTTCCTTTCTGATAAAGGCATTCTTCACCAAAAATCCTGCCCACATACTCCTCAGCAAAATGGTGTTGCGGAGAGGAAGAACAGGCACATTCTTGAAACTGTTCGAACTTTCCTACTTGAATCATTAGTTCCTCCAACCTTTTGGTGTGATGCTGCTCAGACTGCTGTGTATCTCCTCAATCGTCATCCTAGCTCTATTCTAGGAAAGACTACTCCATATGAAGCTCTCTTTGGCCATACCCCTTCATATTCTCACTTGCGTGTTTTTGGTTGTTTATGCTTTGTCCATCTTCCACCTACAGAGCGTACTAAGTTGTCACCTCAGGCTGCCAAATGTCTCTTTCTAGGTTACAGTACTGAACACAAGGGATTTCTGTGTTATGACCAATCTGAGAAACGCATGCGCATATCTCGCAATGTACTTTTCCTGGAACACATTCCTTTCTTTTCTTTGCGTTTGGCAACTCATCCTGTTGCTGTATCTTATCTTCCACAATTTCCTGTGGCTACTTCTCCCCCGCCACCAATTACCAATGTCTATGTCCGGCGTAACACGGTTCCTCCTATGGTGCCTCCTTCTCCTGATCCCATCCCAATGCTGCCTCCTGCTCCCCCAGGTATTAATACTTCCTCTACTGATAGTATCATACCCTTGCGACGTACTAGTCGTCCTTCTGTTGCTCCTGACAGATATGGCTTTCCTGCTCTTTTCACTTCTTTGGATAGTGCTCCTATTCCCACCTCTTATTCCCAGGCTTCGAAGATTGCATACTGGCAGGATGCTATGACTGAGGAGTTGATTGCTCTTGAAGCAAACAACACATGGGACTTGGTACCGACTCCTGAACACGCCTCTGTGATTGGCAGTAAATGGATTTACTCTGTAAAGGTTAACTCTGATGGGAGTCTTGATCGCTACAAAGCCCGATTGGTTGCGCAGGGTTACAAGCAGGAGTATGGCATCGATTATGAGGAGACATTTGCACCCGTGGCTAAAATGACCACTGTTCGTACTCTCCTTTGTATCGCTGCAGCCCGCAACTGGCCTCTCTGGCAAATGGATGTAAAAAATGCTTTTCTTCATGGTGACTTGAAAGAAACTGTCTACTTAAAACCTCCTCCGGGATATGCTTGTCCTCCTCTTCATGTTTGCAAGTTGCGAAAATCTCTTTATGGACTTAAGCAAGCTCCCCGGGCTTGGTTTGATAAATTCCGGGCAGCTATTCTTCAAGCTGGGTTTCGTCAGAGTCATTCTGATAGTTCCCTATTTCTTCGATGGACAACAAAGGGTTACACATTCCTTTTAGTCTATGTTGATGATATGATTATCAGTGGCAATGATCTCTCCGGAATTACGGCTCTCAAGCACCATCTCACTCGCCACTTCCGAATGAAGGATCTTGGTCCTCTCACATACTTCTTGGGGCTTGAATTCTTGCGAACTAAATCAGGCATTCGGGTCCATCAGCGTAAATATGCTACTGATTTAATCACCTCAGCAAGACTTGATGATGCTCACACTTTTGATACGCCAATGGAATTAAACAGCAAAATCAGTGCAGATGATGGCCTTCCCCTGGAAGATCCTTCTATTTTTCGGCGGATAGTTGGTAGTTTGCTCTACCTAACTATGACTCGACCTGATATCTCTCATGCCGTTCATACGGTTAGCCAATTTATGAGCAATCCTCGCAAACCCCACCTTGCTGCTGCTTTGCGCATCCTTCGCTATGTTCGAGGCACTCTTTCTCATGGTCTATTCTATCCTTCTGATACTTCTCTGCAGTTGTCTGCATATGCCGATGCAGACTGGGCTGGTTGCCCTGATTCTCGGCGATCTACCACTGGCTGGTGTATGTTTCTTGGCGACTCTCTCATCTCCTGGAAGTGCAAGAAGCAAACCACTGTGTCCAAGTCTTCCGCTGAGGCCGAATATCGGGCGATGTCTTCCGCCAGTGCTGAAATCATCTGGCTTCGCCGTCTTCTCTGTGAATTCGGCGTCCGTATTGGTAGTTCTACACCTCTTCATGGGGACAATACCAGTGCTACCAGAATTGCTAATAATCCTGTCTTTCATGAACGGACGAAGCACATTGAAATTGATTGTCACTTCATCCGTCAACATGTTGTCACTGAGAAGATTGCCCTGCCTCATGTCTCTACTCATGACCAGTTAGCAGATATCTTCACTAAGGCACTTCCCAAGCCACGCCATCATGACCTCACTCACAAATTGCTGTTTTCTGCTTTACCACATCAATTTGAGGGGGAGTGTAGAAGATAATGGGCCATGTAGAAGATAATGGGCTTAAGCCCACTAGGCCCAGCCCAGCCCATCAAGACTCATACACTGTTGTATATAATATCCCACGTGTGAGATCTATGTGCTGAATTCCTTCCTTTTACTTACTGTACAGATTTGGAGATTGATTGTATAGATTAGGAGATTGATTTAATTCTGATTCTGATTGTATTGGTTGACATATTTAGAGCCCTTGATTAGGGTATTATAACTTTATAAATAGTCAGACGATCCTCAATGGAGTGATGAAGTATTCTCTCCAAACTCTCGTCTCTTTCTTCCTTATCTTATTTCATATTATAACAGAAAGATCATACGGGCTTGGATGAAAATCCAAGCGGAGAAGAGCAGCTTGAAATTTCTCAAACCATGCACGAGGAGCTTGTTTCAAACCATAAAGGGAGCGACGAAGTTTGGCAACCATACCCTTCCTGGATGAGCATCCTTAAGGCAGACACATATAAACATCTTCTTTGAGATCACCATGTAGAAACGCATTTTTTACATCCATTTGATATAGAGGCCAAGACTGAGATGCAGCAACAGCAAGAATTGAGCGTACGATGGTCATCTTGACAACCGGAGCAAAAGTTTCATCATAATCAATGCCATATGCCTGCCGATTTCCAAGAGCGACAAGACGCGCCTTATATTGATCTAAAGTGCCATCAGATTTTAACTTGAGAGAAAAAACCCACTTACAGCCAATAGGTTTGACACCCACAAGAGACAAGACAATATCCCACGTATGATTTTGCTCTAATGCATCCAATTCATCTTGCATAGCCTTGTTCCAACATTGGTCCTGCACAGCCTGAGAATATGATTGGGGAATGGAAGAGGAAGACAAAGTGGCCAATAAGGAAGTATGTGAGAACCCATAACGGGCTGGTGGTACCGAAATACGAGTGGAGCAACGCAATGAAGGATGTCCAGATGGATCAAGTGCCAGGGGTGGACCGGATGCCGGAGGAAGATTAGGAGGGGGATCCCTGGGAGGCGCTGCTCTGTTCCGTCTGTGATGCACAAATTTAGGATTAAATCGAACAACTAATAGGGTGTCAGAAAAACCAGGTAAAGACACAAAAGAGGAGTCAGGAGGATCAATGGGTTTTTGAAAAAAATAGTTGTTCAAAGAAAATGACATTCCTAGAGGTCGACGAATGTGAGGATCATAACAAAGGAACCCTTTCTAGAAGGGCGCATAACCTGAAAGCACACACTGAGCTGATTGTGCGGTTAGTTAGCAGGGATGTCACCAACAGCAGTAATGGGAACATGGCCCCCGTTAGCAGTTTGTATTTGAAGAGGGTCAGTGTATCTTTGCACATTGGAGAGTGGTGCGCAGGAAGACGTCATATGATTAGACACCCCGGAATCAAAGAACCAAGTAGAAGATGGAGGGGATGTACCTGAGAGACCAAAAGCAGAGAGGGCATTGACAATCATTTGTTAACCAATTCAGGAGTGAGAGAGGTTGAGGGCTCAGGCTATGAGGGTGCAGATGTAGGAGTAGGCATAACCGAAGAAGCAATATACGCATGCGGAGGCTGATACTGTGGAGTCTAAGGCTGTGGTGATGGACGTTGTGGGTGGCGGCGACATTCAAAGATGATATGTCCCGACTTTTTACAGTATAACTACAGACCTTCTATTTGCATTGAGTTGCAATGTGCCCAAATTTTTTACAACTGTAACATTGCGTTTTGCTCAAGTCTCGTGGCGGAGGCTGAGAAGTTTTATTAGCCGAGAACGCGACTGAATAGGTCTCAGTCTTTTGTTGCGCTATATGAGCCGAGGTAGCAATGCGATGTTTTTCGCGTAGGAGTTCATTTAAGCATACATTCAACGAAGGTAATGGCGTCCGATTCATCAGGGCAGATCGGACACTTTCATATTCACTGCGCAGTTTCATCAAAAACTGAGCCCTATGACTAGAGGCCTGAAGATCTTGTATCACCGTCAAAACATTGTCAGCCACATCTGCATATTTAATACTATCGTATTCCAACCACAGCGTACGGAATCCTGAATAGTAGTCTTGTACCGACAAGGTCCCTTGTGCATATTTAGCAATTGCGCATTCAAGATGAAATTGATGCGCAGAGTTGTCTTGATGGTATTCTTTCTTCAAATACCCCCACATGGCTTTAGAGGTTGAGTAAGGATTGAGATTCATTATCAGATGTGGCTCGACAGAACCCAGAATCCATGATTTGATTTTGGCATCTTTAGTATGCCAAAAGGATTTCTTCTTTTCATCCTCAGTGGGTTTAGGGTCAACACCAGAAACAAAACCCCACAATTCCTTAGCGTCTAGGTAGATTTGGAATTGTAAAGACTAGGCAGGGTAATTTTTTCCAATGAACTTGATCAGGAAAAAATTGGATTGAAATAGTAAAAGTAGTAATCAAATCAAGCAACAGTTGTATGAAAAACTGTTTGTGAGTGCAGAAGGCAAGATCCAACCAGGCAGAAAAGGAAAAAAAATCAAAACAGACCAATAACAATAAAAAAAAAACCCCAGTGACGACCTTGTCTAGAGCTGCAAATCCTTTACATGGGCCCCACAAATGGATCTGACCACTGATCAGATGTTTGATCTGAGAAGCCACAGTATTTTCGCACCTACTGGAATAGATTTGAACCTATTCCGCCGAAAATCCAAGATTTTGGATGGTCGTGATTGAAACTGTTGTAATCTTTTGAAATAACACGAGAATGATCAGAAGCACTACCTGGAGGTGCTAAAAAATCCTGAAAAAATCGCCAATAACCTAAGAAATATCAGGCGACCATGAAGGGATGATTTCGGAAGTTGATTTGATTGATCAAGGGTGGGCCACCAACAGGATGTCACTGACGCAGCAAGAAGAGGTCGCTGGAATGGAATTTTCTTGAAAACAAATCCTGGATCTGTTTGTTGCACGATAGAGACTTATTTCTCTCTATCCCTAATCCCTTGATGCTATGGAAGATGTCTAAGATCAAGACTGCCTTGAGCCTTGCTTTGATACCATGACAATTTCAAGAACATATGACTGATAAGAAGTTTCTGAAACTGTATTCTATTATCCTCTGTCTCCCTTAGGAGATCGATCATCAATATATAGTGTATTTACATGCCTTAATCAAGGCTTTAAGTTAGGAAACTACTAATTACATCAATTGCTATTCTAAGTTAGGAAACTAACTAATCAAGAGAATATGTACAGCTGTTATGAATCTTGACCAAGTCAGACCACGTGAGATATATCATGTTGGACTGGATCCTTTCATTGGCCTAGGGCCTGTTTAACATTTACACCTTGGACTTGAAGCAATTAGAGTCGAGCATTACAGACTGAAGCTATTAATGAGAATCAAGTGTCTCTTTGGCATCGTCGTTTTGGTCATGCGCCACTACAGTGTCTTAAGAATATTTCTTTTCTAGATTTTACAAATTAACCTGATAGTAGTTTGAGATGTGATGCTTGTCAATTTGCTAAGACTAAAAGATCAGTGTACTCAGTTAATATTAATAAAAGAAGTACTTGTCTGTTTCATCTAATTCATTCTGATGTTTGGTATGCTCTTGTTACATCGGTATTTTGTGACTTTTATTGATGATGATGCAACTCGGGTGACTTGGGTGTATCTTTTAAAATCTAAAGATGAGAACTTATATTTTTTTTAAATGTATGATAAATTATTGAAGTTAAGTTTGACAAAAGAATCGAGGTAGTTCGGTCTGATAACATAGGAGTACAGCTCCAACAATTTTCAGGGTTACCTTGCTGAAATTGGGATTGAATCACAGACCTCATGGCATATACACCAGAGCAAAATGGTGTTACAGAGAGTTAGAAAATACACCTATTAGAGGTTACTAGAGTTCTTCTTTTAAAAGATGAATGTTCCGAAGACCTTTTGGTCACATGGAGTTTTAACAGCAGCATACTTAATAAATAGAATGCCTTTCAAGACATTGGGAGGAAAGAGTCCAATGGAAATATTGTGTCGCAGTACACCATTGTTCCAGGTTCCACCAAAAGTGTTCAGATCATAGTTGTCAAGTTCGGTTCGGTTCGGACGAATTGTCCGAGTTATCTCGTTTCGTACCAAAAAACGAAATTAACCTCTCGTTTGAAAATATTCGATTCAAGATTCGGTTAAATTCGCCCGAATATCAGGGTTTCGTTTTGAAACTCCTAATTTCGGGCGAACAGTGTCCGAAACCCTTGATTCGGACGAAACCAAATGACTGTTGAACTAATCAATTGGGAATTTGGGAATTCGGAGAAATCTATAGAGAAATAAATGAAACCATTCGAAATAAATGAAACTATTCGACATACCTCTTCTCATCTATCATCGAACAGGGAGCTTTGACAGAGCTAAGACTGCTCAGTGCTCAGTGACGCCTCGTTTCATCTTCTTCAATGGCGTGCAACTTCGAAACTCCCAATCGATCTATAAATTGGACCTTAATATGCAGAGGGTTTCCGCCGTTGATTGCTTTCTCCCTTGCCGTTGCTGGATATTGTTGGATGCTTTGATTGCTTTCTCCCTTGCCGTTGCTGTAGAGGGTTTCCGTCGTTGCCATTGTCTACAAACTCGCCGGAGAACAGGTATGTCCGATCTCTCCTTCTCTTTCCCTTTCTTCTTCATTTTTTTTTTCCATTGCTGTCGTCTGAGAAAATGGTTTCGAGAAGAGGGTTTACATAGGCGTTGATATGCTACCTTTAAGCGATGGCTATGATGGTGCCACGACTTCAGGCCCACTAGATTCTTATTTTCTTCTCTGTTTTGGCTCAAATAACGTGAGGCTTCGCTAGATTGAAAGGCCTGTTCTGACGTGCTGCTATCCAACTCTTCTGTCCCACTTTTTTTGCAATTTTCATTTTATCTCAATTGATCGATGATATGGAATCTGATTTTTTTTACAATAATGATTGAGCCTCAAACTCTCAATTGACTAATTATTTGTGAAATACCTGGTTGCTGGTGCATCTCCTCACTCTAAATATTTTTTTACACTTTATTTGATGTTATTAAATATTCCATTAAACAATTTTTTTTGATGAGTTACAGAACTTGAGGCCCACTGATTAGAAATTCCATAAAATAATTATTTTTTGATGAGGTACAGAACGTGAGGCCCAATTGACTATTTATCTTTCACCTGACGATGTGGCCCAATTTATTGCAATAAACATTGAAATGTCTCTCAATTGACTGTTGCTTATTAAATATTCCATTAACCAATTTTTTTTTGATGAGTTACAAAACTTGAGGCCCACTGATTAGAAATTCCATAAAATAATTATTTTTTGATGAGGTACATAATGTGAGGCCCAATTGACTATTTATCTTTCACCTGACGATGTGGCCCAATTCCATTAAACAATTTCTTTTTGATGAGTTACAGAACTTGAGGCCCAGTGATTAGAAATTCCATAAAATAATTATGTTTTGATGAGGTACATAACGTGAGGCCCAATTGACTATTTATCTTTCACCTGACGATGTGGCCCAATTCCATTAAACAATTTCTTTTTGATGAGTTACAGAACTTGAGGCCCACTGATTAGAAATTCCATAAAATAATTATTTTTTGATGAGGTACATAACGTGAGGCCCAATTGACTATTTATCTTTCACCTGACGATGTGGCCTAATTCCATTAAACAATTTTTTTTTTTGATGAGTTATAGAACTTGAGGCCCACAATTTTTTTTTTCTCATTGTGTTGCTATTGTATCAGATTTGCGAGATTCAGTCTTTGGTTTGAAAATGAGTGATAGTACACCCATATCACCTGCTGCTGCCAGTATTAGATCTGATGATCCTGCATGGGCTTATGGTTCTGTAGATCCAACCAACAACAAACATGTAATTTGTCGATTTTGTAACAAAGTCATAAAAGGTGGTAGAATCACTAGACTTAAAGAACACCTTGGCGGGGTGAAAGGAGATATTGCACCTTGTAAAAATATGCCAGGTGATGTCAAATGGCAAATGGAAAGAGTTGTTTTAGAAGGCAAAAAGGATAGAGCAAAGAAAAGGCAATTAAATGAGGAGATTGGAAACCCTTATGGAACTCCAAGGGGTGATGAAGATGACAATGATGTTGAGGTAGAAGAAGTAGGACCATTTACAAATCCAATTACCCCCACCTCAACAAGTAGAAAGGGTAAAGAGCTGGTCTCTCAAATATCTACCCAAAACAAAAGAAGGGGTGTGTCAAATACTTCCCAATCTCCAATGTCGAATTTCTTTGCACCACGAACAAGTCCTGGATCTCAGCCAGGCATCAAATCAGCATTGGCATCAAAGGAACTGAAGGATGCAGCTGACTTGGCTGTTGGCCGTTTTTGGTTTAATGCAAATCTCCCATTTAATGCAGCAAAATCAAAATTTTGTCAAGCAATGGCTGATGGAATCGCTGCAGTGGGGCCAGGTTACAAGATGCCATCATATCATGACCTTCGTGGAAAGATTTTGGGAAAAATTGTACTAGAAGTTAATGCTTTCATGGAGCATTATAAATCATGTTGGAGTGAAACTGGGTGCTCTGTCATGGCTGATGGGTGGACAGATGAAAGGCAAAGAACATTGATTAACTTTCTTGTGTATTGCCCAAAAGGAGTAATGTTCCTGAAGTCGGTTGATACAAGTCCAATTATAAAAAATTCAGATGCACTATTTAAAATTTTTGATGAAATTGTCTTACTTGTTGGGCCTAACAATATTGTCCAATTTATTACTGACAATGACGCCACTTACAAAGCAGCGGGAAAAAGAGTGGCTGAAAAATATGGGACTTTTTATTGGACAGCTTGTGCCGCCCATTGCATAGATCTGATGTTAGAGGACATGGCAAAGCCCCACTTGTTTCCAGTTAATGCGTCCACAATTGAGACGGCAAGGAAAATCACAAAGTTCATTTACAATCATTTATCAGTGTTGAATTTAATGAGAAGAGAATATACAAATGGGAGAGAATTAATCCGACCAGCCATCACAAGATTTGCTACCAATTTTATTAGCTTGCAGTGCCTTTTTAAATACAGAAAAGAACTTAGGCAAACGTTTACAAGTACTGCTTGGGTTGAATCTAATGCTTCAAGTACCCCTATTGGCATTGAGATCACTGAAATCATACTCAATAACAATTTTTGGAAGGATGTTCAGCATATATTGAAGGTTAGTGAAGCTTTGGTGGTAGTTCTACGTCTAGCCAACAGTGAAGAGAAGCCTGCAATGGGTTATGTGTACGAGGCAATGGACCGAGCAAAAGAGGTGATTCAAAAGAGGTTAAAAAATAAAAAGGACTACCAGCTATACTGGAAGATTACGATCGCAGGTGGGAAAATCAACTTCACAGTGCGCTACACGCTGCAGCATACTATTTGAATCTAGCATTTTTCTTTAGTCCTACTTTTTCTAAGCATAGTGAAGTCATAAGGGGTCTGAATAATGTCATGGAGAAATTAGTTCCTGATTTTGATACTCAGGACATGATTTTCAAACAATGTGATGCCTATAAAGATTCCCGTTTTGACTTCGGTTCTGCAGCAGCAATACGAAATCGAGAGAAAATGTCTCCAGGTAAATGAAAGTTTTTTTATTTTTCATTAACTTATTATATGACTCTAGTTCATAAAATATAATTTCATATTTCATATAAATTTTTGCAGATAAATGGTGGGATCGGTTTGGAAATGGTACCCCTGAGTTGAAAAAATTGGCAATTCGAATTTTGAGTCAATGCATCAGTGCTAGTGGTTGTGAAAGAAATTGGAGTATCTTCGAACATATTCATTCTCCTAAGAGAAATAGGCTAGAACATCAGAGGCTAAATGATCTAGTTTTTGTGCATTATAATTTGAAGCTCCGTGAAAGGTATAACAAATGTTAATCATATGTGATTCTTTTGCAAATTATTAAATGTCATAGCAAAATATTAACTTACGTAAGTTGTAGGGATATGCTTAAAAGGACTGGGAACGCTGCTTCTGACCCAATCAGTTTGGAGAATATTAATATTTTGGCGGATTGGGTTACTGAAGAAGCACCTCTCTTGACCGTAGAGGATGTCGACGGTTGGACGGCTATGGAGCAACCAACACAAGTGCAAGAGGGTATCCCTGATTTTGATTGGGGGGATGAAATAGGTGGCCCTATAGGAGAGGATTTGGGAGCAAATGAAGATGATGATCATTATTACAGTGATGCATAGTTAGTTGACTTTTTGCTTTATTTTGTGATATTTGAGGGGATGTATTTGAACCTTATCTTTTGCAAATTATATTTGTGATGCTTGGTAGAATGAAATGATGTATTTGAACCTTATCTTTTGCAAATTATATTTGTGATGCTTGGTAGAATGAAATTTTCTATATATTTTTAATATATATCTATATATATATATATATTTTTGTAATTTTCTTATATTTTCCGAAATAAATTTCCGAATTGGAAAGCGAAATGTCCGAATAACCCGAGATGTTTCATTCTGGAACCAAACCGAAACGGCGTCCGAAACAAACTTGACAACTATGGTTCAGATCAAGGAAAAAAAAATCGGCCGAGTCCGAGTCGACTCGGACTCGGCAGGGACCGAACCGAGTCCCCTGGACTCGGTACAGGTCCAAGGGGACTCAGACGAGTCCCCCTGGACTCGTCCGAGTCCCCCTGTTGACGAAGGGGGGGGCTTTTAACCCTAAAATGCTCATTTTTTTGCCATTCTACTTTGTGGAGAGTGAAGGAGACTACTTCCAAATTGTGTTTCAAGCATCAAACATCATCAAATCCATCCATTTTTGAAGATCAAGCCTACCAAAGAATCCAACCACTATTCACATCAAAGAGGGTTTTTTTATTTCTCAACTTTGAGGTTTGTTTTCTTGATTCTACATGCATATATGGTTTAGAGAAGATGCTAAGATGAAGATATTGCTTGAAGATGGTTTGGAGGATCATTATTTTTTCTAAAAATGCATTTTTTTTAATTTTTGGGTCTTTTTTTTTTTAAAAAATTAAGAAATCCGAATTTTTTTTTGTTATTTACTTATGTTCTTTGTATGAAATTATTATTTTGGGTTTGTATAACATGGATCTATGGTTCTAACACTAGATCTATGCATATATGTGCAATAATAATATTTTCCTTACTTTTTCTTGTAAAAATAATTATTAATAATATGGATTTTTTGCATTTTACATTCTTAAATTATGTAGAGTAGATGATTACATGTGTGGGTTGTTTGTAGATGAAATTTCAACTATTTTTTGGTTAAAAGAATGTGATTTTCATGATTATGATGTAATTTTAAAAAGAAATAATGAGAAATCCGAATTTTTTATTATTATTTACTTATGTTCTTTGTATGAAATTATTATTTTGGGTTTGTATAACATGGATCTATGGTTCTAACACTAGATCTATGCATATATGTGCAATAATAATATTTTCCTTACTTTTTCTTGTAAAAATAATTATTAATAATATGGATTTTTTGCATTTTACATTCTTAAATTATGTAGAGTAGATGATTACATGTATGGGTTGTTTGTAGATGAAATTTCAACTATTTTTTGGTTAAAAGAATGTGATTTTCATGATTATGATGTAATTTTAAAAAGAAATAATGAGAAATCCGAATTTTTTATTATTATTTACTTATGTTCTTTGTATGAAATTATTATTTTGGGTTTGTATAACATGGATCTATGGTTCTAACACTAGATCTATGCATATATGTGCAATAATAATATTTTCCTTACTTTTTCTTGTAAAAATAATTATTAATAATATGGATTTTTTGCATTTTACATTCTTAAATTATGTAGAGTAGATGATTACATGTGTGGGTTGTTTGTAGATGAGATTTCAACTATTTTTTGGTTAAAAGAATGTGATTTTCATGATTGTGCAGATTACTATTACTCAGATAGTTAGATTATATCACAAATGGCCCCAAAAAATAAAGAGAAAGAAGTTGACCCCGGATGGGAACATGGGGAGATGGTTGCAGGAGACCGTCATAAGGTCAAATGCAAATGGTGTCATAAGATTCTCAGTGGTGGGATCCACAGATTTAAACAACACCTAGCAGGTATACAAGGGGAAGCTAGACCATGTGCAAATGTCCCCACTGAAGTGAGGAAAGAAATGAGAGACATGTTGCTTGAAAAGAAGAATGAGAAAGAAAAGAAGAAAAAATTTGATGAGAGGGTTGTAAATATGCAGAGGATTGACACTTCTGATTCTGAGGATGACTCTGACGGTGATGGTGATGTTGAGGCGAGGGAGTTAAGGAGGGCTTTTAGAGCGAGCCGTGAACAATTTGCTTCTGAGCAGGCTCGTATGGATGAGACACGGGCTGGGGCTGGTTCTTCTAGAGCTCCTCCTGACCCTTATCGGGACACAGCAAGGAGAGGGACAATGGATCCATTCTTACATCGGTCTCAAAGTACAAAACAACCAAAGATTAGTAGCTCTATCATGGGCGATATGAAAGTTAGAGCCATGAAAATGGGGAGAGCCATCTCAAAGTTCTTCCATTATAATCGGATTCCACCGAATGTTGCTAATTCACCATACTATCGCTCCATGGTTGATACTATAGCTGAGGTGGGGCCCGGAGTTAAACCTCCATCCGCTTATGAGATTGGCGGAGAGTATCTTGACATGGAAGTTTCTGATTATTGGAGATACTTGGAAGATCACTTCAAAACTTGGGAGGAGTATGGGTGCACGCTTATGTGTGATGGGTGGACAAGCAACAATAGGCGGCACATTATTAATTTCATGGCTTACTGTGTAACGGGAACAGTTTTTATCAGGTCTGTAGATACAAGCGGACATAGAATGGATGCTGAATATTTGTACAGTTTAATTGATGATACCTTGGCCATGGTTAACAATTGGCACAAATATGTTGTTGCAATTATGACAGATAATGCGCCTAACTTTAAGGCCGCAGCGAAGAAATTGCGTGAAAAGGGTAAGGGTATTATTTGGGTGCCGTGCGCGGCACATTGTATTGATCTCATGCTGGAGGACATTGGCAAATTAGATGATGTCCGTGAGACTATTGATGAGGGAAAGATGGTGACATCTTTGATCTATAACCATCAGTTCATGACAGATCTACTAAGAGAAATGAACGAAGGTCGTGAGATTTTGAGGCCCGGTATCACACGCTTTGCTACGCACTTCGTAGCCCTTGAGAGTCTTTGTCGTGCCAAGGCTAACATAATGCAGATGTGGACCAGTACAGCATATGTGAAATCAAAATTTTCACGTCAACCTTTGGCACGCAAAGTACAACAGATTGTCCTTGGGGAGGATTTTTGGAACAGGGCAGAACGAATTACTGACTTACTCGAGCCTCTTGTCTTGGTTTTGAAACTAGTGGATGCTGATACGAAGCCCACAATGGGCTTTGTGTATGATGCCATGGATAGAGCAAAGCTAGCTATAGAGCAAAGGTCCAGAGGAAAGTATGGGACTTATTATAAGATATGGAAAATCATTGATAATCGATGGGACAACCAGATGCATCAAGACATACATGCGGCAGGTAATTTTTGACTATTAATTTATTATGGTTATTATAAATAGAATACTAACTAGTTATCGTTTATTACTTTATTTTGGAATCTGATAATCAATACTTATTACTTAATGACGTCATGGCATGCAGCGTACTACTTGAACCCAAGCTGCTTCTATAGCAAACACTTTTCTAACCATGAAGAAGTTTTCCGTGGCTTGAAAAAAACGTTAGAGGCTATGACAAATAACGCGCAACATCAAGTTACAATTCTTAACCAGGTAAAGATGTCATAGATCATGACATTATTATTCACAAATTAGTTGAAATTTGAAAAAGTGCTAACTGCTAGGTGCTAACTTCTAAATCTTAACTTTTATAGTTGAAAAACTACAAGGGCGCTCTAGGTAGTTTTGGATCAGACGCAGCCATATTGGGTCGTAAGCAGATGGATCCAGGTATTATTCTCAAATTTCAGTACTTAAATTAGATGAAATATAGTTTTTTATGAATTATAACAAACAATTGATTTTATTGTTTTGGTCTTTTAACACAGCTGAATGGTGGCTACATTTGGTGATGAGGTTCCCCATTTAAGATCTTTTGCAAAAAGAATATTGAGCCAAACAGCCTCATCTTCGGGATGTGAAAGGAATTGGAGCACATTCAGCTTGATACACACTAAGACCCGTAATCGCCTTACTATGGCTAAGTTGGAGAAGTTGGTCTTTGTCCATTACAACATGAGGTTACGGGCAAGGAACCTAATGAGAAGAGACAACGGCGACTACGAACTAATTAATTTGGATTATATATTCGAGGAAGATGACCCTCTTGATGAATGGTTGGCTGAAAGAGAGGAGCCAGTATTAAATGATACAACATTCCTCGATGAAGCAATGGCTGATGTTGAAGAATTTCAGTCGAATGAAGCACATATTTCCCCACCGCAGCAGCCGAGTTCCAGATCTGCTACGGCTACTTCTACAGCGCGATCAGCGCGCGATAAGGGTAAGGGTGTAGCAACCTCGTCATTGCAAGGCTCGGGACGTGGTCATAACCGTGGTCCAGAGTTGACACGTTCTACTTCAGAACATGTCGAGGGGGCTAGAGAAAGATCAAAACCAACTTTCCAATACACGCGAAAGTCAAAGGATAAGACTAAGAGCACTCATGCAAAGACAAGACAAGGCCAAAGGTTGGCCACTTATGAAGAAGAAGTGGAACAGCAGAAAACATCATCTTCTAGCAAGAGTGGCTCACGAGAAGGAGGTGAACAAGGCCAGAACGAGGAGGCATACGAAGGTAGTGATGATAGACGTGGTGGTGGACATGACAACATTAATGTATATTATAGTCCAAGTGAGCCTACTGGTGGGTCACGTGAGGGGGGCAGAGGTGAAGGAAAAGGAAGTGAGCCAACGGATGAATATCCTCAGCCGCATCAAATGGCATCAAGCCCTTGGATCACAAGTTCTGATAGTTCATACGGATATGGGCAACAATATGGAGATCAATTTCATGATCCTTCTTCTGAGTATGGACTGCCGCATCAGTATGGTGGATACGGTGGTCCTTCGCATGGGTATGGGCAACAACAGTATGGAGTAACACCCCCACAAGTGCAACCGCCATATGAATATCCTCAACTTCAAGTTATGGCTCCATCATCAAACTATGGAGAAGGTCCTATAACTCCAAGAGCGGGGCAAGGGTTTTTTCATTTTGATGTTGCTCAATACTATCGTCAAAGTCAAAATAACGACGAAGATGAAGATCCAGAACCCGCAAGGCATTCAACATGGAATTAGCATTTAAATTTTAACAAGAAAGAGCTAAGGTATACTATGGTTTTACATTTTTATATGCTATAAATATAATTGAAATTTGAAGCTTAGTTACATCTTTGATGATTAATCTTACTAGTTGACTTGATAATTGACTAAATTGAGACTTGAGAGTGGATATTGAAAGTTGGAAACATGTACATTGTATTTTTTACTTTTTAGTTTTAAATTTTAAATTTTAATTGCAATTAAATTATAAAATGGCTTGCGATTTTGTTATTATTATTCTATATTTCTATCCTTAAATAACGTATTAGAATGATCAATGAAGAGAGTGAAACTTTATATATGGAATTATGAATGGATTGGATGGAAAAAAGGAGAAACAAAATTTTTCCTTTTTTTTTTTTTTTTTTTTACTAAATATGGGGACTCGGCCGACTCGGCCGAGTCCCATGCGACTCGGCCGAGTCGGCCGAGTCGACTCGGACTCGGCCCGAGCCGAGTCCGAGTCCGAGTCCGGTATTTAAAACCTTGGTTCAGATGCATATGCTTTGTTCACATTCCAAAGCATCAACGAGATAAATTGGATCCAAAGGCTGTCAAATGCATCTTTTTTGGATATCCTAGTTCACAAAAGGGGCTCTTGCAAGTAGAAGTCGCCAGTTTGTGAAAATGGATGTTAGATTTCATGAAGATAATCCTTTTTTCTCCTCCGAAAGGAAGAAATTACTACCAAAAGGAAGTGAAAAAGAGATTGCACATCTTAGTTGAGTCTGTGTCTTTCCCGTTGTATCCCAGATCACCAAATGAAACAGGTACAGAGTCCTTCACTCCAGAGAAAAGTGAGGCAATAGAGAAGCTCCAGAAACCACTGCAAGTATATTCGAGGAAGAAAAAGGGAAATAGACCATTGCTCTCATCTATGCCATCGTCTGATGCTCCGAATGCGGATTCAGATCCTTCTACCTCTTCATCTAAAGTTGTTACCCATACATGTATTATTGTATTTTCCCTAACTTAGATATTCTTGTTGCCCTACGCAAAGGAACCACATCCTGTGCTACTCATCATCCTATTCATAATGTTGTTTCATACAATCATATATGACCTATATATCAAACCTTTATTTCTAACCAAGCCTCCAAATGTATACCCCATGTGTGAAAGGCCTTGACTCATCCTAAGTGGAGAGGCGCAATGGAGGAGAAGATAATTGCTTTGGAAAAGAATCATACTTGGGAGTTGACTACTCTTCCAGAAAGAAAGTGTACTGTTGGGTGTAATTGGGTGTTCACCTTAAAGTACAATCTGGTTGGTACAATTAGCTGATATGAAGCAAGACTTGTTGCTAAGGGACCGTTTGGTAAATTTACTTTACTAGTAAAATGAGGTGAAGGGTCATTTCAAGATAGAATAAAATAAAAGGGGTCAAATCGAAAAGTACCATATTTCAAAAAACGCCTCTACTTTTTACCAAAAAAGTCAAAAAGTTATTTTCCTTAGCCACTAAATGACAAAACACAATCTTATTTTAAAAAAAGGTCAAAAAGCTACATTCTCATTTCACTAAATGACAAAAGGCCATCACTTTTTTATTTGACCCCTCTTTTTTGCTTGTCTCTTAATTTGACCATTCACCTCACATCACTGATTGGTAATCATATGGGGTTTATTACTTCGAAACTTTTTCCCATGTTGCTAAATTGACTTCTACTCTAGTATCATTATCCCAGGCAGCAAATCTTGACTGACAGTCATATCAACTTGATGCGAAAAATGCATTCCTCTATGGGGATTTAAAGGAAGTGGTTTGTACGGACCCTCCACCTGGATTCGTTGTTAATGGACAAGATGACAGTCTGTTTTCTGAATAAGTCCTTGTATGGACTTAAATAGTCACCTCGAGCCGGGTTTGAAAGGTTTAGTAGAGTTGTGATTAAGTATGGGTTCCAAAGGTGTTAAAAGGATCACGACGACTTTGTGAAAAGAAAAAATATGAAGGTGGTCGTACCTGTAGGTTATGTTGATATATAGCTGTCATTGGAAGTGATGTAGATGAAATGTCTCAACTAAAAGCTTTTTTGAAACAGAGTTTGAGATCAAGGATCCAGGTTTATTGAAATATTCCCTAGGAATTGAAGTTGCATGATCAAAGACTGGAGAATGGAATTTTTATCTCACAACAAAAATAAACCCTTGATCTCCTTGCAGAAACTAGGAAGTTAGGTGCTAAGCCAGCAGATACTCCAATAGAACAAAATCATGGCCTTCACATTGGAAGCGGAGAGTTGCTTCACGATAGGAGAATGTATCAACGGTTGGCGGGGAGACTGATTTATTTGATAATAACTAGACCTAACATTTCTTATGTTGTCAATTTGGTCATTCAATTTATGCATGCTCTGAGAACTAATCATTTTGCTGCAGTACACAGGATTCTTAGATACTTAAAAGGTTCCAGGGCAAGGAATCCTATACATGTCTCATGGGGATGCAAGGTTGTGGCATATACTAATGTTGATTGGGCTGGATCATTAATAGATAGAAAAGCCCACTACAGGGAACTGTACAACGGTCGGAGGAAATCTAGTCTCCTGGAAAAGCAAGAAACAGGTTGTCAATGCTAAGCCCAGTGTTTTTAAAAGCGAGAGCCGCATCAAGGATCTAAGGTCTCCTGGGGCCTAGGCGCAAGGCGAGGCGTAGGCTTCATTGAAGCAAGGCGCACATTGTAGATATAAAATAGATATTTTGGTATAGACAGATAATTTAAAATTCAATGAGCAATGTGTAATCCAAATTCCAGCCCAGCAGACATCATTTGATTAAAAAAAGGAACAAAAAGTATGACTGTAAAAAAATGCAACTGAAAAAGATTGAAACAAGTCCCCAAAATCAGATCATTCAACCTGGTGTTATGCATCAATGGACCTTCAGTTTTAAGTACATCATCAAATGAATTGTATTATGTTATGTGGACCACTCATGAGATCATTCATGATCTAAATACAAAATATTCATTCTAAAACATCAATCTAAAAATATCAAAATGTATATATCTCCAAAATCCAAATAATCAACTCATATCCCCACCATGGTCCATGACCATATCTACATCAACATCATCATCACCAAATGAAGACGATCCACATCAAAACCAAAATAAGGCCCCACCCCCACGATGGATGAAAAAAATTGGTGATGGTTTGCCAATTGATAATTTATAACAAAAAAAAAAAAAAGAAGAAAGGCCTCAGACCAAACAAACAAAAATATCAATGGCTGCCCCCACCCCTACTAATGAGAAATTGGTGATAGCCTGATGATGTGTTTAAAAAATAAAAAGCCGCCAAACATTGCTCTTGGCTGCAAGGTGCGCACCTCGAGCGCCTCACTTCAAGGTATTTGAAGCCCAACTAGTGCACCTCGCGCCTAGGCACGCCTTTTACAACCCTGGCGAAGTCTAGTGCGGAAGCCGAGTATAGAGTTGTTGCCCATGGATGTTGCGAGTTATTTTGGTTGTGTATCTTATTGGAAAAGCTAGTTTCAAGCAAGGCGGTCAAATGAATCGATACTCTAATAGCACCTCAGCAATTAAACTTGCTAACAATCATGTCTACCAAGAAAAAACAAAGCATGTGGAAATCAACTGTCATTTCATCCAGGAAAAAATTGAAAAGGATGGTGTTGCTTATTCAAGTTCACACTGAAGATCAGTTAGCTGATTTTCTCACCAAGGTTGTCAATAGAGCTAAGCTGCATATTGTTGTGTCCTAGCTGGGCATGATGAACCTCCATGCGCTATCTTGAAAAGGAGGAGAAGAGAAGGGAGGAGGGGGTGGGGGCTGTTAATAATAAGTTAACAGAATAGGACCTACATTTATAATTTATATCATGATAGGGACCTTGGTGTAAATATCAGGAAATTGAGGGGTTATTTTGTAATTTTCAGAAACTACGATTGTTCAAGGCCCCGCCAAGAATTATGGTCTTTGGCTGGTTAGCTCTCCGAAGACTTATCCTCACTATGGACAATCTCAAACGAAGAGGTAAGATTGTGGTCAATGCATGCCCTATGTGTTTGGAAGATGAGGAAACAATAGACCACCTTCTCCTACGGTGCAATAGCGCTGTGAAGATTTGGAATACGGTAATTAGTTGGTTCGATTGCAACTGGGTCCTTCCACAGCAAATAGAAGACTTGTTTATTTCTTGGAAATCTTCAATCAGATCAGTTAAAGGGAAGGAGATGTGGAAGCTCACCTTTCTTGCAGTTATTTGGCACATATGGAAGAAGATGAATGCAAGATGCTTCGAAGGAACCATGATGAATAGAGAGTCGATTTGTGGGAAGATCAAGTTTTCTGTGGCTCAATGGGTGTGGGTGTTAATAAATCCCATCTTCAGAGATATTTCTGTAGACCAAATCATGTTCAATTGGAAAGATGTGGCTGTCCTGTAATATTGGTTGGAAGTTTCCTATATTCATATATCCGTATCCGTAATCCTTTTTGTATGTGGAAGGGTCTGTCTTTACGGTTCCTGCTTCCAAAGGAATCATTTCAGTTGTCCCTCTTTTCATTACAAGTCTCTTGTGCTATTTTTTTTTAATGAAATTAACCATTAAAAAAAATGATATAAGAATGGTCGACCTAATGTATAGAGTAGATCACTCTGTTGTTTTACCCCTCAAATTCCCACTCTTTATTCATCTTTTCCTTTTTTTTTTGTTCGCTGGTTTCTAGGAGGTACTAAGTTAAAACCCTAGCTCTACTTGAATCTAGGGTTCAGTGCAATATCAGGTACCAATAAAACTGTCGTATCGGTCCGATAAGGATACGTTGGGCTTGTACAACCGGGTATCATAAATGCTAACATAATTCCGAATGGTGGATGTGGATTCTGACACAACCTGCTTACATACAATCTCTAAATACAATATCATGCCCCTAACTCCTCTGGTCCTTAGGTAGATGCATGCTTAACTCTTGACACATTCATTGAAGTTTAGCATAGTAGTCTCCCAGAGATAGCTCACCCCGGTTGAATTGTGCGATAGCTCGAGTTGATAGGTTCGGGCAATCTTCTTTCTTATGGGTATTTGCAACAGAAATTGAATCGCAGAACTCCATCACAGTCTTACAGTGTTGAAAACTAGCAACATAAGACCTTCCATGAGTTTAGAATCCAAATCATCTCTTCCAACATATTTTCAGATTCCCAATCACAATACTTAGGGTCATCAGTAGAGGGTTGTGTAATTCCATAATTCCCGAGTCCTATCAATATAATCAAAAATCTTCGTTCCACAAATGGCCATTTTAGCAGAATAAGACCATTCTTAAACAATTCAATTATTTGGTTTTACAACTTAAACAATATAAGTTCCAATGGAACTCTCCCACCGAATTGAAATCGATATGAAACACTCTTCAGAAGAAACCAAGAAAGGATCTTTAGAACCAACTCTCAATTGAAACCCAACCTCCACAAATACTGCCATAAAAATTTTAAAAAAAAGAAAATTAACTCCTTTGGACTCTTCCCTGATGAGGATCAACCTATCATAAACAACACCCAATCAACCCGCAGACCCCAACCCCGTGCCACTCCACCCGGCACCCCAACCAACGTGAAATATGCATTGGTCCAGAGCCCAGGTGAAGGAAGGTTAGCATAAGCAATCAATTGGCTATAGAATCTTTTGAAACATTTATGAAGAAACAAAACTCAAAAGGTTAAAAAAGAAGATGAAACTCACAAGGCTACCGAATCCAATATAAATAGGCTTTTCTCCAGCTTTGATCCACTTCACAAGTGATTCTGGTGGTTCATAACTTGATGCAAGGTCAAGGAAGCAAAATCCAACCACATCAATCTTAGATCCCCAATCTACAAATCAAGAAAAGAAAGCGAGACTGCATTATGATAAAGTGTGAACCAAATATATAAAGGGCAGAAGAACAACATCCCTGCTTCTTATTTACAAAATGATGAAACTGATGAGTTGCAACCAACATAAAGACCACATCTGTAATAAAAAGAATATTGTGGTTGAAAAACTTTTGACTATCCAACTTCATGGGACTATATTCAAGCCCAAGGTACTTATTTATTTAATCAAGAAAGTCAATTTAAAGACTCAATCTGAAGTAATGTCAAGTTTTTGTGTAAGATGTAATCCCCAACTAGGCTAAAGACCCATTCAATCTGAGCTGTTGATAAATATGCATCTGTACCAATCAATGTGTGTGTGGAGAGAGAGAGAGAGAGAGAGAGAGAGATGCTTCTGAAAGGGGTTTTCACCGTCTTACACTGAGAGGTAGCATGCAAGGGCTTACCAATCACCAATCTGAACCGTCCACACACACAGGACCCCCTATATTATACCGGATCCGTTGGGTTTGCAGTTTGCACTAATCCAAATGGATTGGCCCGTTGGATTGAGGTTCAGTTTTTTCTACAAAGTCGTTCACTTGTGAGCCACGGATGAAGGGGTTAGAGGCATGGGATTGAACCCAAACTTGATATCTAGGCCATCCAAGATGGCTATTTCCATCCCCACTTGACCTCATTAGAAATGGGAACACAGACACCAGCATGCCACTACCATAAGATGCTGAGAGCCCCTCACAAGAGCATTTTATATATATATATATATATAGCACCCCCTCTCAGCTCATACGGATGGGAGATTCCCATCCGCTCGTGTGCAGGGCCCACTGTTGGCCCATCTGAGTGGGCCACACAACAGGGACTGGACCATTGGATCAATACACTTATTTTGGACGATGAAAACTTGTCAGCTGTTGATCAAGGGTTTAGGATGATCATCCGAGCCTCTGTCACCATACACAAGTAGGTAGGAGAGGATCGAAAAATCCCCAAGTGGACGGGAAGTCCCATCCACGCAAGCTGAGGAGAGGTTGTGGTATAATAGTGGATGATACTTGAAAGAGAGACCTTTGGGTTTTGGGACAAGGTGAGGGCTCCATATATATCCAGTAGGAACATCAGAAGGAGAACCATGGGAACCACTTAAATATGTGACTGGTCGAAGCTTCAGCTTCTTTTTCCTGAAATCATTTATGATGTCTCGTATTCCAAGCCAAATCAACGAGTCAACAATTTGATATGATAGCTGCAAAATAAACCCAGGATTAAAATTAAGTGAATATAACAAGAGGATGCAACGTCAAGCCAGTCTTAAATATAAAAGGGTCACAAAACTATAGGATAGCCAAAGAAAAATGAAATTCTCTCACTCTATATGCAGCAGGCTGCTTGACGCGAGAAAGAGGATGCGGAAATTCACTAGTAGGTCTGTGAATACATTAGAAACACATCACGGTGTGATCTCAAAGGAGCCTCAACTTTCATATTCAGAATGGAGATATTGCTTAAAAGAGAGAAGGTGCACTGAGAAACATCGGCACTAAAACTTGCAAGTTATCTTGGTTCATCATGACATAAAAGACCATGTAAAATGGATTCCAAAGTTAATATGGAAGCATACGCAGAATACAAATGCATCATCACTAGGTTCATCTTGATTACATTAACAAGGCCATGTGATATCAATGACACAATGGATAGAAGCACAGAGAATAATATTTGAACATTATGAGTTGATGAATCTAATAATGAATAAGAATTTTACCCAAACAACAAGACTTACGTCCACGGCATTGTAAAGAATATATGAAGTGGCACTTTAAGTGCCTCCGCAACATGTGTATGCCCTGAACAAGCAATTCACTGGACTGGATCAGCAATTGAAATCAAGATCTCTAACCAAGTTAAATTTACCTGCTCCTAAAATTTTGCTTTCTTTTCAATCAACATCTTGGAATTCTACACTGGGATGAAAAGCATGAAATGGGTATTTAATGAAACGAAAAACACACAGGAAAAACAAAATGAGCACCTCAAAAAGATAGGAAAAATGGAAAAAAAATTATAAATACTGTAAAGAAAATCTAACCATATGCTGGGGGATTTGCAATTATGGCTTCCACTTTGAACGGGACGCCACTTTCAGGATCCGCATCTCTACATGCTGGAAGTAAAGAGTAAATGATTTCCTTTATTTGCTTTCGTTGAATAGCTATTTCTGAAGGTCCTGACGGCAAGAAGCCTTTATTCTTGACCATATCTGTAGAAAAGAAATCAATATGAAAAAAAAAAGTTTAACAAATGCCCATCCATTAGGTGTTAGAAACTAATCAAACTGAAAACCAAAACTACAGCCACCTTTGCAAAGTTCAGTACCTCCAAAGTGTTTGAACAATGAACAACGATTTATCTTGAATATGCAGGTATGTTGGTGCAGAAAAAGGACAATGCAACACACCAAGGCAACCCAAGGAAACCAGACATTTTGTTGTTATACAAATTTAATTCATAAATGCTAAAATATCAAAAACATAGACCTACATACCTAACAATTCTGCATAACTAAATAATGCATTTGTTTGATGTAGATATGATACTACCGAAAAACTAAAAAAAAAAAAAAAAGACGAGGTCAGATTTTTCTTTCTATTAAGTCATGTCTACATGTGTGAATGACACACTGTTGGACAGAACAATTTATTAGACAATGAAGATCCCTTTGATTGAGTTCAACAATCTTTGCAACAATAATGAATTGTTCTACAGGGTCACAGAAACAGAAAGATATCTGGTTCTGCAGAAATGCAATTAGGAAGGTTGAACGAGGGATGCAACATACTAAATAATTGAGGAAGGACTCTAAGAACATCAGAAATATAGATTCCTTAGTTTTTCTCAGAAAATGGGAACATAGTCAATGGAAATTACCTATAGCTAAAAGCTCTGGAAAAAAAAAAAAAAAGAAAAAAGAAAAAGAAAAAGAGGGATTGGGGGAAGGAGGAAGAAGGGGGGTTGTTGTGTGTTGGGGAAGTGTAGAAAAATCTAATAATCTATAATTGCTTGAAATGTGTTTACTGAAAATGTGCACAGAGAACATGCCAGTGGGTCACATACACTCAGCAAGAACTTTTGGATCTCCACCTAATTGAAAAAACTCCAACCCAGCAGTCAACACAAAATCTTTGAAATTTGAATGAGTTGCTAATCTCACACGATGTCCAAAATCCTGCACATGAATAGCCATATTATTTCAAGCTGACCGATATTACAATATTTTCAAGTGACATGAACAGTAACTCAAAACATGATGTTGTGTTCACATCTTAAAGGATGCAATAGAATCTGTGTTACCAGAAATAAAAGAAAACAGAAAAGGCTATACAGTAGATCCCAGCTAACCCAACTTCATCTAAAAAATTTTATCCAAAGGAAAACACCCTCCCTTACATATTATATTAGCCCTTGGGTCAAGCCGAAGGCTAGTCTTTTCAGGCCCAAAAACTTATTGGAAAAGTACCTGGACACATGATTGGGAGACCTGGTCAGAATCTTTTTTTTTAATTGGCCTGGTCTGAATCATTTTATAGTGATGAAGATAAAACGGAATTAAATGTTGGCTAAAATCAAATCTGAATTCTCAGCCACTAACGAGTTGAGTCATACACCCAATATGATAAAAATAGAGGTGCTCATCTAGACCTGATCAAGTCAATTGGCATTCAGTCGACCATGACTTATGAAATGGGGGTTTCCCATAACACAATTCAACTCATCTTTATTTAATTTCAAGATTGGGGAATGTGCAATTTTTTATTTGGGGTTCCTTGGTGCTTTTCTCAATTATAAACAAAATTTCATAACAAATAGATGTTGCTTTCACTCATTACTCAAACTATCAAGGAGGTGTAAGGAAAAAAAAATTAAGTTATCTTATCCTTCTAAAAGTAAAGCAAATTATAAGCATGAAACAGATGTTTTAAAAACCAAACTGCAGACTGAACTGCATGAGTAGATGGTTCAATCCAAAGCAATTCATTAAAATATTGGCCGATGTGTAAACCAATACCGGTATGAATCAGACAATACATACTGATGTCAGCACATACAACAACAATATGTTATGGCAAACAGGTTTGGGAACTGTATCGCCAAAATATCCCTAATATGTTGGCCGATTATTGGTTTTGGCCAATATTTTGAAAATATTGGCCGACAACCCTCACAAGCTGCCTGTTTCCATTTATTTCCTCATTGTCAAAGTTTCGTGACAGGGGACTTCATATTATTCACCTCTAAGCCATCCTTATGCCTCATATAAAAAATTAAAAATAAAATCAAAACTTAGCTGGAATTGACAGCATTCAGCGCATAAAGCAGGCTTCAGGTTAAGCAAGAGAAAGGTATTTATTTTGATTTTTTTTCTTTTTTTTCCCCAAGATTTTGGTTCAAATAACTTAGCAGTGATACATAGATGAAAGATCTAGTAACGTGGAACCAGATTTAAGGAGTTTTGGGCATTTTGTCTATTTTTTTAGTTTTGTTCATGAATCTAACCTGAATTTATTGAGTTTTATTTCCAAGAAAAGTAAATTAATTGCAACCAAAGCCATAGATTAATTTAGACTTATTTTTAGCTTTTAAGTTTGCCCTAGATCTAGTGATGTTGAGCCTAGATCTAGGTTTCAGTCTCAAAAAATTGGGGCTTCATTCAATAATCTTTTGGGTTTTGTGAAATTACTCAGTAAATAACTAAATATGCTTTAAAAAAGTCCCAGATATGGTTTTAGGTTATCACTTTGCCATAGATATAGTGATTTAAAACCTCAAATGAGAAAATTTTGGATTAGAAACAATAGACCTGATGTATTGTCACATTGTAGAAAACCATAGGAACATCTACCGCAAACCCTAATTCTATTAGCACATGTTTTTAACCACAACAATTCACATGTTCCATAAGCCAATGCACGATATTCAGCCTCCGAACTAGACTGAGCCACAACAGGTTGCTCTTTTAATTCTCCAGATACAAGATTTCCACAAACTAGGAAACAATAGCCAATAGTGGACTTCCTATCCTCTTATGGCCATACCCAGTCCCACATGACACATCTATAAAAATTTCTGCCTTTCAATGACCATGACAAGTATAGAATACCTCGTCCTAGAGAGCGCTTTTAATTTTTCAAAAATCCAATTAACAAGTTTAGTTCGCAAAGCATGCACACACTAGCTCTCTTCACCAATGCATACTACATATCTGGATGCATAATGATTAGGTAAATCAATTTCTCAATTAACCACTGATATGCACTATGATCATGTAATAATTTATCACTTTCAAAACCAAGAATATGATTCTACTTTATAGGTGTAGGAAACTTTATATGATTCTACGGATATGGGTATGGACACGGATACAAGGATCGGGGATATGACTCTCTCCTTTTGAAAATCAGAACATCAATATGGATACAGCTATCCTAATTTCTTCTTTAGATTGCTTTTGAGTTACTGAAATTATCATTGCTTATTTTCCTTTTATCATTGCTTATTTTCCTTTTTAACATTTTTTTATATTGAGAAGTAAGACAATTAGGGCATGTTTGTGTAGCCAAATTCCGCGGAAAAGTGAACGGTTTTCCGCGGAAAACCTATTTTTCTTGCGTTTGTTGCGGCTGTTTTCCGCGGAATCCCTTTTTTGCCATGTCATCCTTTTCCTTGCTGACTATGGAAATAGACTTCCCATGGGGGGGTATGGGAAGTCTATTTCCTAGGAAAACTACCCCTCCTTTATATACTTCTTTTCCTACCCATTTCTGAACCCCTAGCGCCCCTGTTCCTCATCTCCCTCATCAACGAGAGCCAGCATAGATCCCTGCATCTATGCCTATCTCCCTCTCTCTCTGTCTCTCTTCACCACGTTGCCCTAGCAGCCACACCCCAGCCCCCCTTTCTCTCCCTCCCTCTCCTCCTCGTTCGCCCGAAACCCCTGCGGCCAGCCACCTCTAGCAGGCGTTCAAGTTATGAAAATGAAATGGGGAAAGCAGTCTCCATCTCTTCACTGGGAGGGCCTAGCTCTGTCGGCCATGATTGCTTTCATCATGTGTTCTACTTCTCCTCCAATATAGATTGCCTTCTCTGTCCTGAAATGGTTTCTTAGATGCCTTTTTCTCTGTTTTTTCTGAGATGGGTTCTGGTTCTGGTTCTCTGTCTTCTTCTTTCTTCTTCATAGGTGGAAGACATAGGAAGATGAAATCTAGATACAGAGCATAGTTTTTTTTTTTTTTGCTATGTGTGTTGTTTTTTTTTTTAATCTGGGTCTGTTTGGAATCATGGCTGGAATGCTTCCTCGGGTTGAATGTGCTCGAAGGAGACGATTCCATCAAGGAGGTTCGACCATGGATTCACAGGGCAGTGGGACAAGGAGATTTTCTTTCTGCCTTTATACTAGCAGCCATGAGTGCATATCGGCTCCAACAATCCGGTATTGATGAACAAACACATACATACCCATTTCAACCATTTTTTGAGTTCTTCTTGTCCTTTTATTTTGTTGAGATAGCAGAGATTTTGGTTTTTCTTGGGTGGTTTCTTTGGTTACTACTACTGATTTGTTGAATTATTAACGTGTGTGTGCCTGTGTGGTGGTATGTGAATTTTTGTAAATTGAATTGAAAAGAAGCAAAGGAGTTTTACAAGCCAAAGCTTCCAAACGGAAAAACTTGGAGATGTGGCCAGGGAAGCCAAGGAACAGTTGGATGAGAGGCTCAAGACACAAAGGAAATCAGAACCTCCACTTGCAGAGGGGCCAGCCCAGTTTTCTCTTTAACATATGAAAACAAGAGTTTTCTCCAAAGGGGGTTGAAAAAAAATAAAATAAAGGAACCACCAATGGCAATGGCATCAATATTCTACTTTCAGACCAAGTTTCTCACAAACCCAAAGTTAATTCACATACTTTCATGGTCCCACATGCCCATTTATTTTGTCTTAAATTTCTTATAATCCATGGTTTTATGCATAGAAGTGTGAACAAATCAGTAAATAGGAAGTAATTTAAAAATGATCATACCATTGTAGTTTTGTAATTTTCCGCAAAAAATTGCCGCACCAAACAATAAATTCTAATTTTCCGTAAGGAATCCGCAGCCGCACCAAACAACATCAGCACCAATTCATTAAGGAAAAACTTTTTGCACCAAACATAAATTTCTAACTTCCGTGGAAATAGTTTTCTGAAGTATTTGAAACCCATGGATTTTGCTGATGTGTAAATTTCCAATTTCCACGGAAATTACATTTACACAAACGTGCCCTTAAAATAAAAAAATAAAATAATGGACTTGGTAAGTAGGATATGCTAAACTTCTACCCTAAGAGTATCGGAGTAGTATCAAGTACCAATACAAGAGTCGTATTGGTCCAGCACAAAAACGTTGGGCTTGTACAAGTATCCGGGTATCATAGGTAGCAATGTGTTTTGCACCATCTTTCTCATCTTTTAAAGCAAATCAGTAAACATAAATCCTTTAGTCCAATTCTTTTCCCAAAATAGCCTTCAGAGGAGCTTAAATACTGTATCATCATCACCTTCACAAAAATATAATCCCCACAAACTATATCATGATGTGATGAATGTTAAAAAAAAGGAAAAATTTTCGCAGGATGCGGATTATAATGAACCTCGAGCCTTAAATTGCAGGATATGTATTATTCAGATTTGGGGAGTGACAACTTTTACCAAGTCTCACTTGGGAAAATATACATAGAAGTGGAAGTCCTTTCTACTTCTTAGTTTTTAGTTTTGGAAAGAAAGAGAGGGGTTTTATTCTCAAGATAGCTGTGTACTAAGCCATGCACAAATGCCCACACATTTATGCTTACTAATAGATTCCAATGCTGCCTGTGAGAATGAGATTGTATTATTTGTTGCATTTGAATATAATCTCGCGGATGCAGATTATATTAAACATTTGAGCCCCGGGCCTTAAATTGCAGGATATGTATTATTCAGATTTGGGGAGTGACAACTTTTACCAAGTCTCACTTGGGAAGATATACATAGAAGTGGAAGTCCTTTCTACTTCTTAGTTTTTCGTTTTGGAAAGAAAGAGAGGGGGGTTTTATTCTCAAGATAGTTGTGTACTAAGCCATGCATGAAAGCCTATCCCTGAGATACTTTCACACATCTATGTTTTCTTATAGATTCCATCACTGCCTGTGAGAATGAGATTGCATTATTTTTTGCATTTGAATATTATTATTGTTAGTCTCTTCCGTGTCAATGAAAAATAATGATGCGACAGCAATAGATACCTAAACAGTCTAGATTCACAATACCGAAACAAGTAAATGAATTAAAATTTTAAAATAAAACCAGAAATGACAGTGGGCTGACAACCTGTAAGCGTTTGCCAATGGCAACAAAAGGTTGTACGTCTCCTCTAGTTCCAACTATAAGCATCACTATTTGCAAAGGTGGTATACATTCAATATGTGCCGAGTCCACAGCTTCTTCAATAACAACTTCACTAGAATCATCTTCGGGTCCTAGATGAAGGTTTCTCGGTGTGACACTTTCTGGAAGTTCAAATTCTACAGTTCCATCCTTATGCACAGTAGCTATTTGGTTCAACATTTTAATCTGCGCAGAATAAAATCTTTCGATAAGTTAATCAAACACCATCAAGGCACTAGAAGAAATTCAGACACAAGAAAAAAAGCAAACACAAGTAACAGATCCCCTAAATTGTCAAATAGATATGAAAAAAAAAAAAAAATAGAATACATTTCAAACAGTTCACAGAGTAAAGACCTTCTTCTGATCAGAAATCTTGTCATCAAAAATTTGAGTTGCTTCATCACCTCGTAAATAATGATGTCTCCGCCTCTCTGTTTTTGATCTTTCTAAATTAGGTGAACTTGATGAGGCCTCTGATTTGTCAATATTTACTTTCTCCACAGGGAGGGTATTTGATCTATGTAGAGTCCTATCAAGCATTCCTGAAAGGAAAAATGAAGAGGAAAAATATATGAATATTATTTTGGACATTAGACTCTTAAAAAGTCCAACCACCAACCATGTCCATACTCCATAGTCCATAACTCTATATTATCAGTGGGCTTCAGACAACATCCAATGATACAATAAGAAAGAACTACAACAGCATTTTTAAGATATACCAACCAAGTGTGCAGCTGAAGTGCATTATAGGCCTAAAGATGAGGCCCAAGAAGAGGCACACCACCAGCTGGCCCAATGGCCCTAACCATGGTGAGCCAGCCCATTTGGAAAAACCCATCGTTGTCTGATCCATTGGGCCTACCTATGGACAGCCTACTCATCATCCCAACTATGCCTACTTTCTTAGCATGCAACTTTCTGATAAAAGATTCCTAGATCTAGATAAGATAGCTTAAATCTAGCAAGGTAATTAATTGACATGTAATCAATTAAAGATAATTGATTGAAATCAAAGAGGAAAAAAAGCACATCAACTATAAAGGGATTCGCATGTAATCAATTTCATGGAAGGGAAAGACAAATCCTATTCAGATTCCTAAAAGACAGGACCTTTCGATCACTCCTTTGTGAATCAATTGTAAATTTTCTTTCCCTCTTATATTGTTGTTGCATTGAGCAATAGTTTCCTCTTGTGTAAAGATTCCTTGTGTTGATTGCCAATGGAGGTTATTCCAAATGCCACACATATGTGGTGAACGTGTGAAGACTCCATCCATCAGTGGATCTCATTTCCTAGTCATCATTTTCCAGCCATGGAGATATAGTCCATGGTTTTCCAATAAGTATGAAAGGGGAGTTCACAAAATAGTCATCAGAAAAACGTAGAGTTTGAAAAACATAATAAGAACTGTGAGATATGGAACAAAATCAGAAAGTTAATATAGTTGAAGAAAGTGAAGAGGCAGACTGCAGTCCCCTCATAAATTCAGTGATAATAAGCATCCTAAAAATAGAAAAATTATTAAACATCAACATCAGCAAGGGCTTGCTTGTTTGCATGGAATTGAATACCTAGGAATTCTAAGAAATCAATCCAAAATAACATCAAGGCCATTTAGCAACTATCAAAAGAAACCAGAGTTTGTTGTCATATACCATGCATTGACAGAAAGGTTTTCTTTGTTCATTTTAGGCAGCAAGTAGATTAGAGGATTAAAAAAGGTGAAACCAAGTATTTCATCATTCCCATCAAATGCATCAAATGTTAATACGATTATTTTTTCACAGGGTCTTAAAAGAATCCCAAAAAAAAAAACAGAGTCTTTAATACGTTCACTCCAGAAACAAACTCTTCTGATACTGAATTCCATAACTACCTTAACCCATCAGATCATAATTTCCTGCAGGAATTATAAGCCTTGAAACACCCTATCACTAAACACAGTGCACCTACATTCCTCATCCAATTCCTCGATAAAGATGCCACTTTCATTATCTTAATTCTAGTTCCATTATCAAAAAAAAAAAAAAGAGCGGGCTGTGAACAGAATATCACAGAAACAACATTTCTTGAAGTTCATTCTATCTTGGACTGAATTATAGTTATAACTACTTACTTGAATTCCTCTTCATTTAACCATCATAACATGTACACATCCTCAGAAAAAGCAATCATTCTCATTCCTAAATTACATGACAATAACAATAAACAATACCTAACAAAATAAAAGACACCAGAAATCACTACTAACCCTAGGGTTCTTCTCCACCACACAATCAGATACTAAAATATAAAAAAAAAACCTCACAATCACAATCACAACCCACAGTATCTTTCAGACTACATTTCACAAGCCACTCTTAAAAAATAAGTAACTCCAACAACAAACCTGGCGATATTCGTCCTCGAAGATCCGCACTGCCCTCACCGGATACCGACGTGACTCCGGAATCCACCCCAGCGGATCTGGGCTCCGATTCGCTGCCGGAGCGGACTCCGTTACCGATTTCCACTTCCAAAGTAATAGTTACAGACTCCGAATCACCCGAATCGGAAAGAGTAAACTCCACATCACTCTCCGTAACAGTTTTCTCCAGATCCGTAGACACTTCCGCGGCTTCTTTTCCCTTTAGCATCGAGAGACGATTTAAGAGCGCTCCGAGTTTTAGAGTTTCGGTTTGCGAGTGTGCCGGGCTCGTAACATTTCGGAGAGGTTTAGAGGTTAAAAGAGGGGATTCGTTAGAAAGAGAGAGCCGGGAAGAAGAGGTGTGTATGTTGGAACGGTTTCGGTGCGTTTTGAGGCTTGTCGGAGGGAAAGCAATGCTACGTGTCGTGGAGAGGTGAGTGAGGTGTTTGTGATGGTATCGGTTTGTCTTCATCTGTTTTATTTTTTTCTATGTATTGGTTTGCTGTTGTTTAGTGTAATAACAAATAAATAGTAATACCTCTGTGTTCTGTTCTCTTCTCTTCTTTTCTTTTCTTCCTCATCTGTGAAAGAATACGATTCTTTTCTTACAATGAGATAAGGGAATAATAGCATGGTTTAAAATCTCCGTTTCGGTCGTGGTCTCGGTCGGGCGGAAAAACCGATATGATATCGGTATTGGTCGCGGATATCGGTCCGTCGTGGTCGTCGCGGTGTGAATTTTTTTTTTAATCCAAAAAAATTCAAAAAAATATCCAAAAAATCCAGAATATTAGAAAATACTGGAAAACAATATTTTTTTCCATTAGTAACAACAATAAATCAAAATCTCGGTCACCTTAAGTTATGAGTCCTGTCTGTATCGCAGTTCGCTGTCTTCTCCAGTATTTCATATAATGCAACCATTATTGATGCTCATGATAAATTTATTAGTGTAAAATATAAGAAAATAAAGATAACATATCAATCATCATTTAATACTAACTCAATCAACAAATAAGTTAAGAAATTCAATACCATGAGTGTATGACAGATTGACAGATTGATAGCCTAATTCTAAGTGGAGTGTCGCCCAGGCTCGATATCATCATCATCATCATCATTTCTCCGGTATTGGTTAAAAAGATATGCTCCATACTGTTGTGCAGCACTATTATACCCATGACCATATTCAGATTGTTCCTAATAAGATGATGAACTATGTTGATCCCCTGTAGATTGAAATGGCTGGTTGTAATCCAATGGCATGAAATAAAAATGAGGAGCATGAATAGGTCGTTGGGAAAGTCGTGGGGGAAGCCTTCCTTGCTCAATTAATATCTGTTCGATAGAAAGTATCGGTGTTGGTGAAGGGGGTACCCAATTAGGATCATATGAATAATCCACATACTGTCCATACATAGCACCTTGTTGGCCAACATAACCCCCATAATGACCATGAGCACCTTCCCCCACTCCTTATCCAACAGGGCCTGTCCCACTACTACTCCCTGCCTCGGTCCCTCAAACATGCCTGACATAGCCATGACGAGGATCTAACTCAGTAGCACTAGGAAAATGCTCAACTGTCCCATAAGTGAGAGGCTCATCATCTCTATAATGACCCTCATCCCCGAGAGAGTCAGGTGGAATTCCTGCTGATGATGATGAAGTAGAAATACTTGACTCACTCTCCTCGTCCACCTCCTTTCCCCTTGGTTGACTTGTATCAGGTGCGCGCCCTTGTTGCATTGTCAAGTTTATTTCTTCCATCCTTTCTGAGGCCCTTACTGGCTCAGGCCTATCCCCAGTCAATTCTTCCATCAACTCCTCAAACTCTGGGTCTTTATCTAACATTAGTTCTTCTTGTTCCTCCAACCATTCACCTAACACTGTATCCTCTTCTGAAAAGATGTAGTCCAAATTAATTGGACAAAAATAATCCTGTTGATCCTCAAATTGTCTTCTCTTTCTATTTCTACTCCGGAGCTTGAGGTTGTAGTGGATGTAGACCAATTTATTTAGCTTCTGCATTGTTAATCTATTTCTTGGTCTTGTGTAGATAAATGAGAAGGTGCTCCAATTTCTTTCACAATTAGAAGACGATGTAGTTTGACTAAAGACTTTAATAGCAATCGTCCTTAGTGCAGGAGCACTCTCTCCAAAATTCAACCACCATTCAGCTGAAAATAAAAATAGAAATGATATTAGAGTCAATAAAATAATAATTAGAGTCCTTGAATAATATAGAGATGACATTACAATCAATACCGGGATTGGTCTGTGTGATGGCTCTTCGCGCAGCCGTCGTTCCAAAGCTTCCAGCACGTACATTGTATATGTCAATTTGAAGACGTTGAAGTAGAGAAATAAATTAGAGAACTTACATTCTTACAATGTTATATACTTTTTCGGTTTTTCCCTTAATTAGCCTACTGCCTACCTGATTTGTAGCCCAAATTGCTTCATCTGTATTCTCTGCTAGTCTTTCAATCACATTTTTTAGTCCCAAACGGATTTTATCATATATGTGCCCATTCGTAAATTGTGGATTAAAGAAGTATCCTATAAAAGTGTAAAACCAATGAGTTTTAGTCAATGATAAATTAATATAATGAGAAGAATTGAATACAATAATTCAAGTATTAAAGGAAATAGCCTTCACTTACCAGCAGAGTATAAATCATGTTTCAATTGTCATCCCCATCAATCGTCAATGATCTTCCAATACTTTTTATAATATCTACAATCTGCTTGAATAGCCAACTTTGATCTCTCCATGGCCTCATGTAAAAAGCCCATTGTTGGCTTATCATCGCCATCAACCAATCGAAGAACCTTTATTAGGGGATCAAAAACATTCAAAACACCCTTCACATGAGGCCAAAATTTGTTGGACTCAATTGTTTTACATACTTCTTTTGTAATGGGACTTGGCCTCTTTCCCTATTTTGAATTCATGAACTCTTGTGATTTTATCAATTGGAGAAGTTCATCTCTATACTTGTAAACACATTCGATGGCAATGAAGTGGGTGGCAAATCTAGTGATGCAAGGCCGCAGTAGTTCATGGTTGTCTGTATACGTTTTCATCATAGAAATGAGTCTATATGACTGATAAAAAAAAATTGTGATCTTCTTTATCTTACCAATCACTTGCACCATGACTTTTCCTTTTGCAATATCTTCAAGCATTAAATCTAGGCAATGTGCTGCACATGGAGACCAGAAAATCCTTGGCCTTTGTTTCATAAGCAACATTCCTGCAGCCTTCATGTTTGAAGCATTGTCAGTAACAACCTAAACTACACAATTTGCCCCAATTTCTTCAATCACCTCATTCAATAACCTATTAATATATTTTGCATCTTGGATGTAATCAGTTGCATCAACTGATTTGATAAACACTGTGCCCATAGATGAATAGACTAGAAAATTCAAGAGATGACGATGTGTGATGGTCGTCCACCCATCGCACATTAGTGTGCAACCTCTTTCCCTCCATGCCCATTTAAAAGTTTGCACCCAAGCCTGCAATTCCTCATACTCTTTCTCAACACAGACATGCCCAATCTCATAAGGGGTGGGTGCCTTTATACCTGTACCATGTTCTGCAGCCGCATCTAACATGGTGGTGAAATAAGGAGAAGATGCCTTGTTGGGTGGGATGCCTCCATGCAAAAAGAACTTCCCAGTAGCCCTTACTAGATGTTCTCTTGCTTTACCAAACTTGCCCTTTAACGCTTTCATAATGCCGGGCTGCTTTGAAGTTGGTTTTCTATAAGCAAATGGGTCTGTTGGCCCCACCACATCTGGCCTATGAGGTGCATGTGTAGGAGGTTCAACCTCCTCAATGTCTGGATCTTCACGGACACGGGGTTGTTTTTGACTAACTGCCCTACGCAAACTCGCTGCCCCCAGTCCAGATGACCCACCACCATGCTCATATTGGCTACCTCTAGCGGCTGCTTCATATTGCATTCTTCTCCTCTCTTCCTCCTCTTGAAGTGACCTCACACTTTCTCTCCTAGCCCTCCTCATTTCTGGGTCTTCATCGTCATCATCGGAGGAACCAAATATTTCTTCTCTGCATGCATCAAGTTCCTCAGTTATTCTTCTTGCTTGTACTTGTTTTTTTTTTTTTGTGCAGATGCATCAAGGAGTTCATGCATTTCAGCCCTCACATTTGGTGGCACTTTATGACATTTTGTCACTTGTCCTGATACATGTGCCAAATGTTGTTTCAATCGGGTAATCCCCCCACTGAGCACTCGTCCACAATAATTACATTTTACTTTGCTTTTGCTTCCGACTGCTTCACCATGGCTCCAAGCTGGATCTAAGTCACGCACCATTGTTCCTAACTTCCTATAAAATAAGAAATTCATATAATAGTAATACTCTAGCAACAATTATTTTTAGAAAAAGTAGAAGATTTAATAAAATCATTTTGAAATTCCTAAATATATAGATCTAGCATAAAAGTATGTAAATTAATCATTTATACACCACACAATGATCATGAATCATTAAAACAACATATTTATGATGAAATCCCCAAAAAATGATATATTATAATTCAAATATTGAAAAATCCGAAAATAAAATAATTAGAATAAAAATCTAAATCATGTTTATGACTATGAGTAGATGCAGATTTATCATCTACACACTAGTATCATAAATACTCTAACAAGTAACAACAATTATTTTTAGAAAAATCAAGATTTAATAAAATCATTTTCAAAATACTAAATATATAGATCTATCATAAAAGTAAGTAAATCAATCATTTATAAACCACACAATGATCATGAATCATTAAATCAACATATTTATGATGAAATCCCCAAAAAATGATATATTATAATTCAAATATTGAAAAATTTGAAAATAAAATAATTAAAATAAAAATCTAAATCATGTTTATGACTATGAATAGATGTAGATCTATCATCTACATACTATTAATAAGCCTTTGGTATCATAAATACTCTAACAAGTAACAACAATTATTTTTAAAAAAATCAAAATTTAAGAAAATCATTTTCAAAATACTAAATATATAGATCTAGCATAAAAGTGTGTAAATCAATCATTTATAAACCACACAATGATCATGAATCATTAAAACAACATATTTATGATGAAATCCCCAAAAAATGATATATTATAATTCAAATATTGAAAAATTCGAAAATAAAATAATTAAAATAAAAATCTAAAAATCATGTGTATGAGTAGATCTAGCATGAAAGTATGTAGATCTAACTTCTAAGTGGAGAACACAACCAAAGTAACAAACCAAATGATTTCTATGCTTCATCTAAAAATAAAAAACAAAAAACACATAATAAAATGGTATAAATTGATTTTCTCTTACCTTGAGGCTTGAATAATATTTTCTTTAAGAAATAAATGTGGGATTTGAAAAGATGCAAGATGGAGAGTAGTTGCAGCCCCTAAGGAGTAAGGAGATGAGAGGAGAGGAGAAGAAGATGAAGATTGGAGATTTTTTAACAAAAAAGTAGGGTTTTTTACATTATATATCATCTCGGCTGATATTTTGCAAAATATCGGCCGAGATATCGGTTCTGCCGATATTTTCAAAACCTCAAAAAAAAAGCGCCGATATTTTGGCAATATTTTGCCTGCCATACCGAAACCGGTATCGCAGGCAAAAAATCGTCTCGGAACTGGTCGATACCGGTTCATATCGGCCGATATGAACCGGTATCGGCCGATATTTTATACAATGAATAATAGTACCATGTCCAAGATTGCCTATGGCAAAAAACGAAGAGACTTTTTTTTTTTTTTTTTTTTTTTGTTCTGTAAGATCACAAAATAGGGCACCTTCTGAGAAGGAAGGTGTTTGGGTAGATAAATGTAATAAGAGGAAATATTGAAGGTGATGAGTTCCTATTTTTAAGTGTTGGCACTTTTATTTTGAGTGACCCTCCCATTGATGGGGATGGGATTTTTTTTTGTTGTTTATTTTTGGTTGGGCTGGTTAAATGTGCTAAAGTTGATAATTAAGTAGTAGTTTTAGTTGCGTTTGATTCGAATCTAATATGGCTTTTGCTGTTAAAAAGCAAACGTAGAAGTTGAGTAATCCAAATAATGTTTTTTTGAGATAAAATTGTTAGTAAGAAGTAGCCTTTTAATAGTTATTTTGAAAAAAAAAAAAAACACTTTTATATTTTGACTGCCCGAACCAAACACACCCAAACTTTTTTCTCTTATAGTGATGAAAAGTTTGACTCTTATTTTATGAAAGGATATGGCACCTCAATACTTTTATATTCCCTAAATGCAAATATGGGATGCATCCTCCTAACAACATTAATTATAGTAAAGGCATATAATTGTAATTTATATTTACTTTATAAGATTACTCTCACAAGACAAAGATCCAATAAAACTAATAATAAATGTGTTGATTATGTACAAGTAACGTAACATTTATATTAATATATCACTAGCATAAAAGTTCGTGCTTAGCATAGGCATGTTCAACAATAACTGAAAATTCTATTTACTGACTTATTAAGAAAAACTCAAATTACGCAAAATCAATCCTCAAATACTCATGAGAATGATTGGGTGATTATGATAGGGATAGAAATGAAGTTCTTGCAGAAAAGTAAAAAGTGAGAAAAAAATGTGGTTACATGAACTGGGGGAAATGAGTGGTTACATGTTGGAAGTGAAGATGAGTAGTTACATATTGAAAGTGAGGAGTTATAACTCCCAGTCAAAATAATAATTATGGTCAAAATTATCTTCAAAACCCATGGCTTTAAAATAGTATAATTTCTTAGGAGTTTAATATGTTGCAGTTTGATTGGATGCATTCAAATTTTTTGCAAAAGTTTGATCTCCCATTTTCACATATTTTTAACTTTCAAACCTTGGAATCTTCATGCATAGTTCTTAATTTTCAAGTCTTGAAGTTTTGGAAATTCCTCATGCATAGTTTTATGATTTTTAATCTTGATTCTTTATGCATTTTTATGATTTTTTTTCATATCTTTGTAGGCATCTTAGGATCGTGATTTAAAAATCATTGCTATCATCGTGTTAATTTTAAGGTGTGAATCTCTTTGGAGCAATCATGCTTGAAAAATCTTCTTCTTCTTCTTTTTTTCGCTACAGTAACTTTGAAATTTCTTTTTATAAATTGAAAGCTAATTTCAAGGGTTTGGGAGGTTTTTGAGGGCAGATGAAAGAGAATAGATAAGGAAGGTTAGTGGAGAAGGGAAAACTAGAGCTTGAATTTCAACCTTAAATTCATATCAAATTACTGCCTTTTTCTTTACTAAAATTTCATGCTAGGCCAAAGCCTTTGATTTTCTCTTATAGCATGATTTGTGAAATGAATTGACGTCTTTTTTTCAAAAAAAAAAAAAGTACAATCAACCTTAAGTACTTCCTGGAAAAATTTTAAGAAGTTTTCAGGTCTGAGAGTTAATTGGGGAAAAAGTGCAGTCTACTTTGCAAATTGCAATAATCAGGTTCAAAATATTATTTATGAGATTCTCAATGGTCAAAGAGGAAGCTTCCCAATGAAATATCTTGGCATTCCCTTATCACCTAAGAGGCTAAGTTTTATTTATTGTCAAGCTCTTTTTCCAAAAATTCAAAAGCAACTAGCCAAGTGGAAGTGAAAGGCATTATCATATGCGGGACGGGTGGAACTAATTAGGGCTACATTATCTACCATTCATATTTATTGGGTAGCAATCTTTCTTATACCTAAAGCCACTCTTACTGCTTTGGATAGATAGGTACGAGATTTCTTCTGGAACAAATGGTCTCCTCATTTCATTCATCTTGTTGCATGGGACTCTATTTGTCGGCCTATAGGTTGTGGAGAGTTGGGAATTCGATCCTAAGGCTGCTTTGATGCGACAACTTTGGAATGTGATCCAAAACAAGCAAACTAGTTGGAATATGTGGATAAATGCTAAATACTTAAAAGGTAATTCTATTTGGGATACTCCTGTTCCAGAGGCTGCCTCTTGGGGTTGGAAAGGAATTCCTGAGCTTCGAATGATAACGTTACCTCACATAAAATTCTTTGTTGGGAATGGACATAATGGTTAATTTCTGGACAGACCCGTGGTTAAATGGGGGGAGGTTAAAAGATAGATATGGAGAAAATGCAATTTATGACCTTGGTTTAGGTGAAGCCATCATGGTGAATCGTTTCATCACAAATCATGAGTGATCATTTCCAGTGTCCACTTCTACTTCTCTTATGGATATTATTCATGATATTCCATTAGAAATTCAACCTCATTATGACTTTGATGATGAAATAGTGTGGACATTAGAAGATGATGGTAATTTCACTCTCAAGTCTGCATATCGTCTGGTCAGTTTCAATCAAGACCACAATCTGCAATGGCCTCCCTTATTATGGTTTAAGGCCTGTATTAAAAGGCATTTCTTCTTTGCATGGATGTTCACATGGGGAAAGTTGAAAACTAAGGAATTCCTGCTTCAAAGAAATGTGGAATGTGATTCATATTGTGTGTTATGTAATTGCACTAGGGAATCTGGTTCACACCTTATGCTTCAATGCCCTTATTCTCAAACAGTATGGACTTCTCTATTAGCCAAATTAAATCTGAATTATGTTTCTTACGTTTCCCCGATAGAGTTGATGGAGTTAGTTATGATGTGTGTTGATCAACACCATAAGGGTCTCCAAACAGTGGCTAAATTACTCTTATGTGCTTATGTTTGGCACATCTGGTTTGAAAGAAATAGGCGTATTTTCAAAGCTCAAGTTCAAACAGTCTCAATTGTGGTGACTAGTATCTGTCTTAATATTAAAAGTAGAGTGTTGTTTCTTGGCATATCTCTTCCAGGTAGTATTTCTTGTCATTGGAATATTGTGGAAAGATGGTGACCATCTAATTGAAGGGACAATACAATTAGCTTCAGACTACTATCCGGGAATTCTTATGTTAATAGATCTTATTCCTGCTCAATTACCATCCATATTAATTGAAGCGGAATTCTCATTATCTCAAGTATTACGGCATCCTCATAAATCTCCATGGAATAAGAGATTTCAGATAAGAAGAATAGAAGCTGCTCTCAAGATATTTCATATAAATTTTGTGGATCTTCTTCCTACATCGGTCAGATTTAGCAAAAAGTTGAGTAGAAATAGATTGGCGCCTTCCCATGTTCCAAATGTTCAGATAGATCTGTCATGGTGAAATAGATGGTTGTCTGCTTGGAACCCGAGTAATGTTTCAAGTAGAATTTTGGTGCCTAGCCGCCAAAAATAGCATTCATTCTCCAATTTACATTATTTCTTTTTTGTATTAATGGGGTATGGCCCATTTGGAGGCTCTATGCGACCTCCTTTTCTATATAATTTTCTAATTGAAGAAATGAATAACTGTTAGAATTTTGTGTTAGCTAAATTCATGGGTTGGACAAAACTGTAGGGGTCCATTAAGTTGTATTTCGTATTTAGAAAAGGACTCTGAAGATAGAAGGCTAAAGACTCAAAAGAAGAAAGCTGGGAGAAAACTCGATGAAATTCAGGATCAACAGATTGTGATCCGCTCAAGCGACTAGTGCCTTCGCTCGAGCGAACCCCAGATAGAATGTGTCTCGCTCGACCCACCTTTGTGATCGCACGAGCGATGGTCTGATATTCGTAGACAGTAGCTTGTCCGCTCGAGCAGACTCCCTGGTCGCTCGAGTGAACCTGGGCGGATTTTTAGAAGCTTCCCTGTTTCCTCTCCTTATTTGTCTCAAATTTGTGTTGCTTATTACTAATCATATTATAACACATGAGGCGCGAATTCAAGGCTATATAAAGGATTCAAGGGCTGTTCTAAAGATACACCTCACCTCTCAAGTTCTGATTTGGAGATTTAATTGAGAGACTTCCTCTCTAGAGATTTATTAAGAAGTTGTGCTGCCAAGTTCTCTAGAGCCAACATCTTCTGCATCCTTTGTAAAAGATTATCTTCTTGCGAGAAGATCTGAGGAGTCAAGCACTGGATTGAGTCTGTTGCAATCAGCGGTGTGAAGTCGTTGAAGTGTGAAGCGACACAAGGTAACTTCAGTCCTTAGGTAGGGGATATCTGGGGAAGAAATATGAGTTTTTTGTAATTGCGAGGTTTATAGTGCTTGATTAGATCTAGTTTTGATCCATGGTTTTTCACCCGGTTAGGGTTTTCTACGTAAAAATCTGGTGTCCTTGTGGTGCGTGCTTGTGATTTTATTTCCACTGCATATTTTCTGTTTTTGCACACTTTTTGGACTGATTTATTGAGTGGACCAATCTAGAGCTCTCATACCCTAAACTTTCAAGAACTAACTTACTCTTCAAAAATATTAATGCCTTTTTTAAATGTTGTTTTCCATAACATGATTTACACCTTCAACATGCTTATCATTATGGATTCTGTTAGTTTTATGGTCTCAATCCATTAAGATTGATGTAATAAATTGATTAATTTCTTTATTTATCAATATATTCATGTTATCCTTTCATGAGATGAATGGTGTTTTATTACTTAAATACACATAACCAATACAAATGTCATACTGGCGCATGAGATGAACCGGAGTCCACAAGTGTATTAGATGTAATACATGTGTGTGGATGAGATCCACATACAGGAGACATGTGTCGCAAATCTTATACTTAAATTGATTCACAACCGGTGATGAGATTGGGTATCTCATCTGACAAGGTTGCAGTATTATGATCACTATGAGATAGTGTGATATGTCTCTATTATTGGAATGTAAGATTCTGGATCATCATACTGGTACATTGGATGTATTGAAAGGATCATAAGAAGCACCTTAGGAACACTGTCTTTACTTTAAGGTCTGCTCTCATAATTCCCTAGCAATAGGCTCCCAACCCTGAGACATTGATGAACTCAAGTTTCTATCTATTCATTTGCTTTAAGTCACCAATGAGTGAGGCCAACTGTGGGTCAACACCTCGGTGTCTTGGGTACATGGTAGTAGGACTGTGGGAACATTTAATGGTCAATATGGAATCTATCTCTATTATCCCCTTGTGCCAATTAATGGATTTATCACTAGTAAGTGTACACCCATCTCAATTAAGAGTTAATTGGACGGTACTAATGATTGCTATAATTAATTGGGCTCAAGGATAATAAGATATGGATATAAATTGGTAGGACAGTCTGATAAGTCCTTAAAAATGCATAATTTTCTTATCATTTTAGAGTAATTAAGGACTTAATCGTCAAATCATGGACCATTTTAATAAAAAAAAAATCATGATTTCATGTTTGTGAGCATCAAATTCTAAATTCATGTCAAAACTCTTCCAAAAATTACATTTTCACATAAAATCATGAATTTCTCTAATTTTGACATTGGAAGTCACAAATTGCTCATAACTTTTCATTCACACATGAAATGATGAATTTTCTTTGTACCATTTATTTAATTAAAGAAAACTTGATAGCATGGTGACATTTTATGTATCTATTTAGTGTGAATTGGGCCCGCATCTTGCATCATTCCTTACCTATATGATTATATTAATTTTTTTTTATTTTTGTAGGGAATTTTAGAAATTGGGGCCTGCGGAAGAGAATTGATGAAGCAAATGCACCATGGACTCACCTTCCTTTGGCATGGATTCTAAGGTAGGGGCGGCCATGGTAGGGTCCGCTCTCATATGCAAGAAAAAAAATCAGATTTAATCTCTTGAAGATAAGTTCCAAATTTGCAGGCCATGAGATGATGAGGTGTCCTCTCTACTCTCCAACAAATATTGCTTACATGTCATGATGGATAGCTAAGATTCAATTCAAGCCAAACAAAGAAGAAAAAAAATTGCAAAAGAAAATCAAGCCAAGGAGAGGACGTCCATACATTTTGTTTCAAGAATCACACACCCCAAGTGGGGTCCACATGCATTCAAAAATTGCACATCAAATCTGATTTTCAGATTTGGAATTTATTTGGAAGAGAAGTGGGGCCAAGTGGAGGAATGGGAAGCTACTAAAGGAGTTTGAATATTTTAAGGAAGGATGCAAAAATAGATTTGATGAGAGAAACTAACTCCTAAAAGATAGGCCTCAAAGATTTGAATTTTGCAACCCAATATCCTTCCAAGAAGTGTTGCACGTCCAACACCACCTCCAAGGAGATAAAACACGTCAAAAAAGGGGGCTGGCCTTATTGTTTCAAAATTTGAATTAAATCTGAAGTGGGCCCAAGAGAGGAAGTTGTGTGAGACATAAAGAATATTATTTTTAATAGGATTATGTGCCAAGAAATCCAAGGAGATAACAAGATGGAAAACTCCTGGAAACTCTCTAAAAACCCTCCTAATCCTAATCCAACTTGGACCCCACACTACTAATCCATACCCAAATCAAATACCTTTGACCACAAGCCATCAAACCAACATAAAAAGAGCACAAAAAGGGATGAACGTGCATTCCATCTCCCCCCTTCCTCTTGGACGACCAGCAACTATTTTGCCCCTTTTCCATCATCTTTTTTCTTCATCTCTCCTCCTTCCATCAATACTTTCATCCAAGGCCTTCCCTAAGGCACACCACCACTTGGATTTGTACACCGTCACGCTGCCGCCGTTGCTATCGTCACTCCACCATTGGATCATCCTTGAAATCATCTTCCCTTGCTTGGATTTCAGATCGCGAAACGAGAGCCGGTTTGATCGCCGTTCGAGACCGCGAGTCCCTCTCCGTTTAGTGTTTCTTGTGTCTATGGTAAGGTTGGATGCACTTTATTTTTATTAAAAGAATTTTGTAATGGTTAGTTGCTTGTAATGGTTTTTTCATTACTAAATCAAGTCTATGGGGTCTTGGTCTTCACCAATGGGTTAACATCGAATTTTTGTGCGTAGTGACAGTGCGCACTTGGTGCGGTGGTCTTGATTTTTCTTGATGGCATCAAGCAAAGTAATTATTGCAAAGTTTTATAATTAAAATCCAATTTCTTTATTCTCTGATTTTATTTTATCTTATTTTTATTTTATACATCTTAACAATTATTGCAATTAGCTGCGCTAATAATTCTTATGGTGATGCAGTAGTTAGATTAGGTTTCTAGATTAGGATTTTAATTTTCTTTGGTTGTAATTAATTTTGAAGATTTTTAATTAATTTTTAATTCAATTAGGAAATTTGATTTGTATAGTTTTTTTTTAGGCTAGAACTAGTTTTTTTTTCATTAGGACATGTTTTGCGATAAATAACTCTTCGTGGATCGACTTGGTTTCACTGGTTATTACTACAATTGCGGCCTTGTACTTGGGGCTACGATCAAGTTCTTGGCGCTGTTGCCGGGGAGTTTTTCTTTGCTTGAGGTAATTTTTTCAACCTATCTTTTTAATTGCTTTGTGGGTGTGCCTTTACTATTCCGCAATCATTCTAGATCTAAGGGTAGCATGCATGGAATGTTTGGACCTGCCCTATTGCATTAAAGAGTGGATTTTTAATCTCTGATTTTTTATAAAATTCGAATTATTTCAGATCTGAAAAATTATTTTCTCTGATTTTCCAAAAATCACATCAATTTCGAAAAATTGCCTAGTTTACTTGTTCTAGTTTGGACTAGTTTAGGTCATTTTTTTTAGTTTCTGGTTAGGATTAATTAAGGTGTGTTAAAATTAGTTATTTTTCATATTTTTATGTTTTTAAAGTTTCCAAAAAAATTCTGGAACTTTCCCTCACAAAGGCAAGTCGTAGAATGTGCAAATTCGGCTTTTTGGCCACCACACTTGCCAAAATCTGAAAATTTCAGAACTTTCATTGGAAACTCAGTTATTTTAGTTATTTTTAAATTTAAAAGGACTCTAAAAAACTTGCTGGAATTTTTTCTAAGAAGGTTAGTCATTTCTTTGGAAAGCTGAACAAACTGCCTTTCTTGATTGGTTCGATGTCTAGGCAAGTCTTATCCCATTAGACAAGGGAGACAAGTCTCTTGTTCTAGAAGGTGGTTTTTAAGCGGGACCCTTGCAACGCATCGCGACCCCACCACTGATCTGGGGACTTACCTGGTCGGGCCAGTTTCATAGATTTGAGTTTGGAAACTTTCCTTAGAGATATTAAACTCTCTAAGACTAGGACTTTGCAAGAATTTGAGAATCTTCTTTTAAATCTAAAAACGGACCTTAGGTAGTTTTTCTATCTAGGTTTAATATAAAACAAAAAAATAAATAAATAAAAACTTTTCAAAATTCCGAAAAAGAAGGAAAGACCCCCATCTTCTTGGCAGAGGGACTCCTCAAATCAGTTAGAAAGGAAGGAATCACCTATCAAGAGCTTGATTAAATTCTACGAATCTAGATCTCCTGGTTCTTTTAGGATTTCCAATATGGCTGATGAGCATAGTGATAATGATGAAATTAGGAATGAGAACGGTAATGGGAATGGACCCAATAATAATGGGGAGGTGAATCAACCTCTTAGGAGTTTACATGATTACCTTCACCCTACACGACAAACCACACCATCATGCATGGTTATACCCGCAGGTGCGGGTCAATTTGATATCAAACCGGGAGTTATCCAACTTCTCCCCAAATTTCATGGACTTGAATCAGAAAGTGCATATTTGCACATAAAAGAGTTTGAAGAAGTGTGTGCAACACTATACTTCAATAATGTGAGGGAAGACCTTATCAAATTTCGTTTTTTTCCATTTTCCCTCAAAGATAAGGCCAAGGCATGGCTTCACTCCTTACAGCCCAATTCGATTGCTCTATGGTCCGACATGGTCCGGGAATTTTTAAAGAAAATTTTCCCATTACATAAGACTAACACCTTAAGAAGAAATATTATGAATTTTAAACAAAAAGACAAGGAGTCTTATTACAGGTGTTGGGAACGCTTTAATGAACTACTCCTTGCATGTCCCCACCATGGATTTGAATTGCACAATACAATTGGTCACTTCTATCATGGACTTAGTCCAGAAACACGTAAATTCGTGGAGATGATGTGCAATGGGGAGGTCATGGCGAAGAACCCAAATCAAGCATGGACCTACCTTCAATTTTTGGCAGATAGTGCACAAAATTGGGACACATCTGAAGGTATAGACCCCATAAAGCAATCGAATCAAGCAAAAGGAGGGGGTTTATATGTATTAAAAGAAAGTGATGATCTTCAAGCAAAAATTGCCTATCTTACAAGAGAAGTTGAGTCCTTGAAATTTGTGAAGAATGAGGAACCTGCTATAGTTTGTGGCATCTGCGCTAGTGATAAACATATTTCTTCGGAGTGCCCAACACTCTCTGCTTTTCAAGAAGTGTTTCACGAGCAAGCAAATGCCACTAACACATACAACCGGTAGTTTAATAATTCTTTGGGTAACACGTACAACCCTAATGGGAAGAATCACCCCAACTTTAGTTGGAGGAATGGCCCAAATGCTACTCAGCCCAGTTTCAACCAAATGTCAAATCAATTTGGGGGTACTCCTAGTACATATGCTCAAAACACATAGCAAATGGTACCCCCTACAACTCAAACAACGCCTTGGGATGAACTTGTGGCTAAGTTTATGGTGAATCAAGAGTCCATCAATAAGAAACATGATCGGAACTTTGAGAATTTACAGAACACCATGCAAAACCTCTGCAAATTGATTGAAGCACAAAATAAAGGGGCTTTTCCAGCCCAACCACAGCCCAATCCAAAAGGGCAATATGAGGTTCATCAGGGTGGTCCGTCAAATTCAAAGGAGCAGGTTCAAGCTGTTACTACTCTACGTAGTGGTAAAGAGATTGAAAAGCTTGATCTGGAAAAAAAATAAACAACCTGCATCCTCAAATCCGGAAGAAAAAGAAAATGAAGTCCCTCCTATCAAGGAAAAAAGCCAAGTTCCTCCAGGATTCAAACCTTTACTGCCTTTTCCCAACCGATTAGCTCCTGCCAAGCCATTTATACAGAACCAGGAAATCTTGGATGTACTTAAAGAGGTCAAAATTAACATCTTGTTGTTAGACGCAATCAAACAAGTCCCATCTTACGCAAAGTTTCTTAAGGAATTGTGCATGTTGAAGTGTAAGATACATATACAAAAGAAAGCGTTGCTCACTGAGCAAGCTAGTGCAATTCTAAAGCACGACGCTCCCCCTAAATTCAAAGATCCATGATGCCTCACGATTTCGTGAATTATTGGAAATTATCAAATTGAACAAGCGCTGCTTGATCTTGGGGTGAGTGTCAACTTACTACCTTACTCGGTCTATGTAAAATTGGGGTTAGGCGAACTCAAACCCACCCAGGTTACTTTGCAGCTCACAGACCGATCAGTCAAAAGACCGAGAGGGATAGTAGAGGATGTGCTTGTGCAAGCTGACAAATTCTGCTTTCCAGTAGACTTCATTGTGTTAGACACTCATCCTATGGCAGATCCTCATGCTCAGATTCCGGTAATTTTGGGGAGACCATTCTTAGCCACATCCAATGCATTGATCAATTGCCGGAATGGAAAAATGACGCTATCTTTTGGTAACATGACATTAGAGCTCGATGTCTTTGATCTTCGCAAACAGCCATGGGATGATAATGTAGACTTTGACGGAGTGGATTTCATTGATAGTTTTGAAGAGCCGATTACTTATGCACCTGTGCTAAATAATACTAGGGAGAACTGTTCTAAGGAATGGCTGGCACGGGTTGACCATGGACCACCCCACCCCGATATGACACCTCTCCCTTCAAACATAAATGATTCATGCTTAACCGTGGAAGAGAGCTTTTCAATGGTCACCTCTTCACATTTGGGCAAAGAACATGTAGTCCAAATGTTACCTGCGCTTAATGAATTCATTAATGAAAATACCAATAGGGTTCTTATCTACTGTGGAGAGGAAGATTTTGTTTGGGATCCAGGTGGATCCACACTTGTACATTGTTAGATTAGATCTCTTTTAGTTTCTTTTGTTTTGTGTTCTTTGTCTCACATTGGACAGGGTTCTACGCAAAAGCTTCATTAATCCAGGTGCTTTCTACCCATTTCCTCCTTTTATATTTTCACCTCAGTTACATTTCATTTCGCATTTCATGTATGACATCGAGGACGTTGTCTAGTTTAGGTTGGGGGTGGGAACAAGCACACTTGTCCAATTTTAGACAAATTTTTTCGTTTCTACATTGTCTTTTCAAAAAAAAAAAAAACAAGGTGGTTTTCAAAAGAACTTGACGATTCGAAGATGCTTAGAAATATGGAATTTCAAAATTTTTGGAAGGAAGTAAATGAAGGTTCACTATTTTCTAAAAGATAAAAAGAATACCGAACTTTGTTTTTCACAGTAACACGTGTACATCATTTCAAAGTCTTGGATAAAAAGATTTAAGTGTCATTTTCAAAGTTCTTTCAAGAGAAAAAAAGAGATGACTTTCTGAAATTGGCCATATGAGTTCTCCTGGTTCATCGGTAAGGTTAGGCCAACCAAAACCAGTGAATTAATTCGGGCGAATTGAAAAAGGTTGCCTATTGTTGGGGACCGTTTGAAAAAAAAATGCTAAGGGATGTATGAATTGGTGTTTACAAAAAAAAAGAAAAAAAAAAGAAGAAAAAAAAGTGTTTAGTTATAAGTCTTGAAAAGAATAAAAAGTTATGTGACTAGTTTGGGTTCGTAGCCTTTTTAGCCCGAGCCAGTAAGCCCGTAGGGGTATTTATATACTAGTGCCCTAAAGATATCTGTTTTGGGAGTCATTGGCCTAATGGTCGTTATATGGGTTAATTAGAAAGCTTCAGGGACCTAGGCACATGTGTGTGTTAAAAAAAAAACAAAAGAAAAAAAAAAGATGCATCTCGCGGCCTTTGAAAAAACAACAGTGCGAAAGCTGTCATAGTAACCTTGAGAGGAGACTTGTATTTTGCCCGAATCTAGGAAAGTTGGAAATTCTGAGGGAGAATTCTGTTTTCATGGCATCATCGTATAACATTTAAAATTTTTGTTTTGATGTATACACTTGCACAAGGCACTCAAAGTTTTGGTTTAATTTTTAAAAAGAAAAAAAAAAAAAAAGAACAAAAACGTGAACCGGATTTTGAAAAGTCTGAAATCTTGATTATTTGAGGATTCGAGGGATTCGATTTGACTCAATAGTCTTTTGAAAAACCTTCCATTGAATTTCTTTCACTTTTAGGTAAATGAATTTTGTGGGCAAATTCAATGCAAACCCTCATGAGGCACAACTCGTCCACTAGGGGTAACCTAGGGGTTTAAGGGCTTGCTGCATACGCTAAATGCAGCCGAGAGTGCTAGCGAAAGTGGCGTTTTTCTTTTTGTCTTTGCATTTAGTTTAGATTAGATTAGGCCAGAAGACCTACCATAGTTTGCATATTTTGCTCGGGACTAGCAAAAAGCTAATTGGGGGAGGGGGGTGATAAGTCCTTAAAAATGCATAATTTTCTTATCATTTTAGAGTAATTAAGGACTTAATCGTCAAATCATGGACCATTTTAATAAAAAAAATCATGATTTTATGTTTGTGAGCATCAAATTCTAAATTCATGTCAAAATTCTTCCAAAAATTACATTTTCACATAAAATCATGAATTTCTCTAATTTTGACATTGGAAGTCACAAATTGCTCATAACTTTTTATTCACACATGAAATGATGAATTTTCTTTGTACCATTTATTTAATTAAAGAAAACTTGATAGAATGGTGACATTTTATGTATCTATTTAGTGTGAATTGGGCCCGCATTTTGCATCATTCCTTACCTATATAATTATATTAATTTTTTTTAAATTATTTTTGTAGGGAATTTCAGAAATTGGGGCCCGCAGAAGAGAATTGATGAAGCAAATGCACCATGGACCCACCTTCCTTTGGCATGGATTCTAAAGTAGGGGCGGCCATGGTAGGGTCCGCTCTCATATGCAAGAAAAAAAATCAGATTTAATCTCTTGAAGATAAGTTCCAAATTTGCAGGCCATGAGATGATGAGGTGTCCTCTCTACTCTCCAACAAATATTGCTTACATGTCATGATGGATGGCTAAGATTCAATTCAAGCCAAACAAAGAAGAAAAAAAATTGCAAAAGAAAATCAAGCCAAGGAGAGGACGTCCATACATTTTGTTTCAAGAATCACACACCCCAAGTGGGGTCCACATGCATTCAAAAATTGCACATCAAATCTGATTTTCAGATTTGGAATTTATTTGGAAGAGAAGTGGGGCCAAGTGGAGGAATGGGAAGCTACTAAAGGAGTTTGAATATTTTAAGGAAGGATGCAAAAATAGATTTGATGAGAGAAACTAACTCCTAAAAGATAGGCCTCAAAGATTTGAATTTTGCAACCCAATATCCTTCCAAGAAGTGTTGCACGTCCAACACCACCTCCAAGGAGATAAAACACGTCAAAAAAGGGGGCTGGCCTTATTGTTTCAAAATTTGAATTAAATCTGAAGTGGGCCCAAGAGAGGAAGTTGTGTGAGACATAAAGAATACTATTTTTAATAGGATTATGTGCCAAGAAATCCAAGGAGATAACAAGATGGAAAACTCCTAGAAACTCTCTAAAATCCCTCATAATCCTAATCCAACTTAGACCCCACACTACTAATCCATACCCAAATCAAATACCTTGGACCATAAGCCATCAAACCAACATAAAAGGAGCACAAAAAGGGATGAACGTGCATTCCATCTCCCCCATTCCTCTTGGATGACCAGCAACTATTTTGCCCCTTTTCCATCATTTTTTTCTTCATCTCTCCTCCTTCCATCAATACTTTCATCCAAGGCCTTCCCTAAGGCACACCACCACTTGGATTTGTACACCGTCGCGCCGCCGCTGTTGCTATCGTCACTCCACCATTGGATCATCCTTGAAATCATTTTCCCTTGCTTGGGTTTCAGATCGCGAAACGAGAGCCGGTTGGATCGCCGTTCGAGACCGCGAGTCCCTCTCCGTTTAGTGTTTCTTGTGTCTATGGTAGGGTTGGATGCACTTTATTTTTATTAAAAGAACTTTGTAATGGTTAGTTGCTTATAATGGGTTTTTTATTAATAAATCAAGCTTATGGGGTCTTGGTATTCACCAATGGGTTAACATCGAATTTTTGTGCGCAGTGACAGTGCGCACTTGGTGCAGTGGTCTTGATTTTTTTTGATGGCATCAAGCAAAGTAATTATTGCAAAGTTTTATAATTAAAATCCAATTTCTTTATTCTCTGATTTTATTTTATTTTATTTTTATTTTATACATCTTAACAATTATTGCAATTGGCTGCGCTAATAATTCTTATGGTGATGCAGTGGTTAGATTAGGTTTCTAGATTAGGATTTTAATTTTCTTTGGTTGTAATTAATTTTGAAGATTTGTAATTAATTCTTAATTCAATTAGGAAATTTGATTTGTATAGTTTTTTTTAGGCTAGAACTAGTTTTTTTTTTTCATTAGGACAGGTTCTGCAATACATAACTCTCCGTGGATCGACCCGGTTTCACCGGTTATTACTAAAATCGCGGGCATGCACTTGGGGCTACGATCACAGTCTGTCCAATTGATCCATGGATAATGATAGAGGGGCCTACTTGTAGTAATAGGGAAGTTTAGGGTCTTCATATAATTTATTCCTAAGACTAGAGTTCAATTGCATCTATTTAGTGGAGTTATTTGCAATTAACTGCGGGCCTGGATTGCAATGAGATGTGGGGTCGCGATGTCCCAGTTGGAGCCAGCTTTCCATGGAATCCCTAGTGGTCCCCACGCTAGCCCAAGATTGGATCTTTACTAATTCTATTTGAACTAAAAAAGGAAAGCTACTAGTTCTATTTGAAGTGAGACTTCTAATAGTGGTAATAGTGGAATAAAAGGTTACTAATTAATATAGAAGTTAGACTTCTAATTATAATGAAAGAGAGGAGTTGTAAAACTATAAATAGGAGGCAAGGGGATGCCTTGGACGTCCATGCTCAATTCTTCTTGGAGATTCACGCCCATCATCCCTTTGTGCAAGAGTTGCACTTCTTCTCCTTCCCATCTCTCTCTTCTAGTTCCTTTCTAGTTTTCTTAGAGATTCTAGTTAGTTTGTCTCTTAGAGATTCCACCATCTCTCTTGAGGAAAGAGATCTGAAGGGGGTCATAGCGTAGAAGACGATTGGGCATTGGAGATTCTGATTGTGGAAGAGCTCTTCATCAAAGAGTTTAATCAAGTTCTCCATTATAGCACAACCGAGCTCCATAGGTATTTTCTACTCCTTGTATGCTGTGGAATTTTGTATGCTGTTTCTATCTTCATGATAGGTTTGTTTGCTGACCATGATGGCTGAGATTGAGGACATGCATCCTGGATTGGGGTTTATTGGCTTTTGGATAGGTGTTCACTACTTCTAGTTGGTGAAAAGTTTTTAAAACCTATCCTAAAGGCCCACCCACTTCCAACAGATTCAACATTGCCCTTTTTACACATGTTATGCTTTTCATTCTATGATCAAACTTGATGGTCTTTTATTTTCATTTTTCAAATATCGAGTTTGTTTCTTGTTCAAACATGTCTTCAACATTTTATACCTTTATCTCATTATTATGGATTATCACTTAATTAGAAAGTCTTCTTGTTTGACTAATCATTCATGAACCATCATTTTAAAATGATTAGAGGTATCATGTATACTTATATTCATTGAGTTGCAATCTTTGAAATCATCTTCATGTGTATGCATTGAGTGGAAACCCGCTTTCACATCGGCCTATGTAAGAGGCACATTATTGTACTCCATTGTATCTTTACTAATATATTGTTAGACACAACTTAGAGAGATAGATTCTTTGATTGTAAAATTTTATAGTCTAGAAAAGCATATGTAAGGTTATTGTTAAGCCTTTGAAAAGCCTAAGTGGTTGTAAGGTTTGAGGTGAACCGTAAATTTCCATTGAATTAGTAGAATACCGGTGGAGTATAGGAACACAAGCCGAGAGTGGATGTAGACAACTTGGCCAAACCACTATGTATCACTTTGTTGTGGTGATTGCTTATTTTTGTGGTGAATGTTTATCTTGTTTACTTCTGCACTTTAGATTCATAAACATCACTTAAGCATAATTGGAAAAAAGAATTTAAGATTGGTCAAGAATTAAGCTCAACCTATTCACGACCGTCCTTTAGGGTTCAGATCCCGGACTTTCATCATTCATTAGTGGGATAATAATCAATCAAGATATACCAATGCCCAAAGATATTACAATGGTAAAATCTAATGCTAGATTTTTGTTAATATCATTAATAGATATATTATTTGGTGTTGACACATTTGCAAAAACATTAATTACATGAATGAAAGCTCAACAACATTAAACGGTTTACAATTGTAGAATTGTATTAAAGGGTTTAATTTCAATAATAGATAACTAGCACAATAACCCCTGCCAAGCACAGGTAGGTCCAAATATTGCAAACTAAATATTCATATATAAAAAGGCTAAATAATTGCAAGAAAAATCAAATTGATAAAAAATGGGACATAAAAATAAAAGAAAATTAACTCATAGACTCCTTACCTTCTAAGGAAAATCTCCAAATAATCATCATTTGCTAATCTTATTTCTAAATCTTAGAAAGAAAACAAAAGAAAAGAAAATGTTAAAAGTAAGTGTTTGCATGCTACGAGAGCTAAGTGGTATAGAATGAGAACTGGGAAAGAAAGATAATAAAAGAGGTGGGGTAGAAAAAGAGTTATTAGAAAAGAAGTGGAACCTTCAAAAGTGGAGAGTGGATGTAAGGTTTCACGAGATAAACAAGAGGTAGTTGAATAACATAGGTAGTGGGGAGCAGAATGTGGAGTATTTGAAATAAAGGGGATAACTTTCAATCAAAATTGCAACTTACATTCAAAATTAGATCCAAAATCTTCCAACTTAATATATTATAATTAGCGCTGTCAATGCAGCCCTTTGACTGGGGTTCCGGCCCAACTCTACCCACAAAAGCCCTTAAAGCAAGGGCTTCTTTTTTTTTTTTTTTTTTTTCCTTGAAGCCCGAGGGTAGGATAAGGCCCTATTTTCCACAATCTTGAGGGCTAAACTAGGGCTTGACTCATCTGGCCCGACGGGGCTCGACCCAACCCGCAATTTATTCAATATGTGAATTTTTTAAGAGTGTTTGTGAAGCTACTTTTGAAATTTTAGGAAGTTTGAATCTATTTATTCATTTATTTTTACTAGAAGTGATTAGAATACATAATTTATTAGTACAAAAGTTAGATGCTGTAGATATCTTTTGTAGAAATATGGCTTCAAAATGAAGAAAATTCTTGATAAATATTGAGAGCAATATAATAAAGTATTTGAAATTGCCATACTCCTTGATCCTAAATGTAAGTTGTTTGTATTTAGAGTATGCTTTAAGACAGTTAAATGGATCAAGCGAAGATATAATATAAGTATTCGTAGAGATAATACTCTCAGGCACTTTAGAAATCTTTATTAAGAGGATCGTGTGATTTATGATACACTTACCATGATATCAAATGTGGATAAAGTCGATTTAGTAAAGAATAGCTACTAAGTCTGAAGATGATTTTTTTAATGTTTGAAGAACAAATTACTTAGACTACTGTTGTTGAGGGGAAATTTGAATTAGATTGTTATTTGGAGGAGTTAAGGGACAAATCTACAAATTTCAATATATTGGATTGGTCGGAAGTTAATTCAGGAAAATATCCCGCTATTTTAAGAATGGCTCGTGACATATTTAAGTTTAGGGAAATTTTCAAAACAGGGCTCAGTTTTTACCTATATTTCAAATCAAGACAAAAAAAGAAGCTGTTATATGCACATCTCTCTTTACTCCTTGCAAATCCGACCATGGGACCCCTCTGGGACATTCCCAAAGTACCCCTATTGATGAGAACCTAATTACATCATTTAGGCCCCTCAATGAGGACTTCGTTATACCTACAGATTATATTAATTGGCATTAATTGTGATAATTTTGTGTTTATAGGTGCCATAGGTGGAAAGAGAACGAAATCGGAGGAAAATGCCTCCAGGCGTCCGAACTGGGCGTCCGGATGCCAGACCTACGAATTGATTCCGAGGCTACTGCCTCCTGGCATCTGGACGTCAGGAAGATGGCGTCCGGATGCTCAACCTAGGTGGACTCTGCCTCTTTGCGCGATTTAAAGAAAAAATTGAGGAAAAATCTATAAAAAGAGAGCCAAACTCGTTTTTAGGTCACTCACATCTTGAGAGAAGAACTTAAGGCTGATTTTGGAGGATTGGGAGGAGCGCCAATGTGGATTTCATCAAGGATTCTTCATCAACCTCTCTCCATGAGTAACTAACTCTCCTCCTTAGGGTTGCGATGAAACCCTAATCTTGTATTTTGGTGATGTATAGGTTCTAGGGTTTTACTTTGAACGCTTTTGGTTATATAACATGAATATTTTCCATTGATTGGATTTTTTTTATTAATGCAATATCTATTTTAGTATTTTAATCCTGTAGAGTCGAATACTATTCATATAATGATGCTTGAATGAATGTGTTGTTAGATCTAAGATAATATATGCCATAGAGATAGGTTATGCCTTGATTTAAACCAGCATCCCTTGTTTGTTGACCCTTGGAAGGTTTTAACCAGAACGAATCCTTAAAGCGTTGATAGTGAAACGCTAGGTCTATACTCACCATTCTACGAGGGTAGAGTGGATTCGTACCCTAAGATCTTATCTTCGATTTAGTCAAATCTTATCTTTAAATTGCTAATTTATGAATCAAACCAATCAAATCAACACTTCGTTTTCTAATAGGATTAATTTAGGAATTTTGGAACCAATACAACTTAGCCTTTTTGTCACAGTGGATACGACACTTGGTCAACATCCATACGCTCGCAAGTAGAGATAGTAGCTAGGTATAAGTTATATTTGCAAATCCCTGTAGACACCTCGTTTTGGCACCCTATAAGGGGCAATTCAGTCCACCCTATTTAATGATGTCCTGATTAGGTCTTGAGTCAAAGATCGCCTATCATTTCTAGACCTTGGATCACCCCGGGAGTTAATTCATTGCGATCTACTCATCGAGAGCTTTCCAAGATCCGACGACGGATAAAAAATCACAACATCGGGTCCCGAGCCCCCGAGACACCCGTGTGAAAAATCACTTATCATTTATGGACCTCCGATTTCCTTGAAAGTCAGATCGTTACGATCTACTCACCAAGAGATTTCCGCCAATGTGTAGAACGTCGAAATCCGACGAGAGGATTTAAATCTATGGAACCTGGGCCCCGGTAATAATGGCCCGACCAATCTCCACCAGACCCCACCTTCTGGGCCCGAACCTGCTCCTTTCATACTCGACTCGAGCTCATCACTCCTGGCTAGACCCAAATCCAAACCCCTTGAACCCAAACTCCAGCCCAAACCGACCCTGACCTGATCCAACCCACTAAACCAAGTCCTAACCCAACCAGACCCGGCACAGATTCAACCCAACTCACCCAAGCCCAACCTAGTCCGACCCAAACCCAATTTGAACCCGGACCTGACCCACCCGGCCTGGCCCGGCCTAGTGAATTTCAACCCAGGCTGAACCTGATCCGATCCGACCCATTAAACCCAAAACCATCACGATCCATTTCCAGCCCAAACCGGCCCATCACTCTCCATTCAAGACCCACCTGCACCCACTGCACACCCGTCATCCCTCTCCCAAATCTCATGTCTCCCCCCTCCATCAGAACCCATCATCTTCAACGGCCCTGCCAACGCTCTCCATCGATCCCTGCGCCCATCACCCTGCATCCAGACCCATCTCCGTCGCCGCCCACACCTCTCCATCTCTCTTAGAACAATCTCTTCCCCTCGCTCATCTCTCCCGCCCACCCCTCCCATTCCATCTCCATCTCTCTCCCCTTCATTGTCACAACCCACCATCATCTCCCGCTCTAGATCCATCTCTCCATCTCACGCTCCATCCCCCTCCATCAGAACCCATCTCATGCTCCATCTCTCCTCTCCAGACCTCTTTCATGCCTTCCCTCCTTCATCTCTCTCTCTCACAGCGCCAACCCTCTCCATCATTCCAATCCCGTCGCCCCACATCCCACGCACAACCACCATCACCCATCCCGGGCGTAGATCCCAAATCCTCTCCCTCCTTCTCCTTCATCCTCTCCGGCCAGACAACTCACCACTCCTTCATCTTTTCCATCCCCCGGCTGTAACCCAGGCGCAAACCCTCCTCTCCATCGTCCATTCTAGCCCCATCTCACCATCATCCTGCGCAGACCCATCTCCATCGCCTCCCACCAGCGCAAAACCCCTCTGCTGTTGGATGTTGGCAGAGTAAACGTGGACACACACATGAAGCAAACTGAAAGTGGAAGAGAATAAGCACAGTACGAATAGGAAATGGAAGACTTTTTCATTCAATGGTTTCATTTCACTTACACAAACCACTTAAATGGATAAAAGTAGCTAACAATAAAGGGAACAGGTGTCCCTTGAACACCTACTCTGTAGAACTAACATGGACCCGTTCATCTAAGACTTTGGAACAAACACACAAACGTTCACTAACTTTGTCAAAGCAACTGACTTATTCAAAGAAGGACACATATAGCATTTAAAATTAATTTAATATTTCAACACTCCCCCTTAATTCAAATTCCTTCAACACCAAGCATTCTTCGGAATTTGAAAAACTTTTCTCTTGAGAGAGCCTTTGTGAAAATATCAGCAACTTGTTCCTCCGAGCTGCAATACTCCACCTTTATCTCTTTCTTGGCCACAAGCTCGCGAATAAAATGGTGTCGGACTTCTATGTGCTTTGTTCTTCCATGGAAGATTAGATTTTTTGTCAATTCAATTGCTGACTTGTTGTCACAAAATAAAATTGTAGCTTCTTCTTGCTTTTGCTTCAGGTTACTTAGAATCCTCCTCACCCATACAGTTTGACAAGCTGCACTTGTTGCCGCCATATATTCAGCTTCAGTTGTAGAAAGTGCAATAGTTTGTTGTTTTTTTTAAGCCCATGATATCAATGTAGACCCAAGACTAAGCCCATAGCCTGTAGTACTTTTCCTGTCATCTACACAACCAGCCCAATCACTATCAGTGTAAGAGACAAGTTTACAAGTATTTGATTTTTTATACCTGAGTCCGAGATCCAATGTTCCATGAATATATCGTAGAACTCTCTTAGCCGCACCCATGTGAGCTTTACTTGGACTGTTCATAAACCTTGAAATCAAACTCACTGAAAACATTATATCTGGCCTTGAATGTGTGAGATAAATCAAGCCACCAACCATGCTTCGAAATTCTTTTGCATCTGCCTTTTCAATTCCATCCTCTACCATAAGCTTCTCATCTGTATTCATGGGTGTTTTAGCTAGATTGCAATTTGACATATGAAACCTTTTCAATAAGTCTCTTGCATTTTTTCCTTGGTGCAGAAAAATACCATTTGAGTCTTGAATAACTTCCATCCCCAAAAAATAATGCAACAGACCCAAATCTATCATTTCAAATTCAGACATCATATTTTTCTTGAATTCTTCAATAAATTTTGAAGAGTTACCAGTAAGTATCATATCATCAACATATAAATATACGATGAGAATTTCATCCACACCTTGCACTTTCACATACAGGGTTGGCTCACTTTCACTTTTCTGAAAATTGCGGCCCATAAAATATTTTTCAATTCTGCTGTACCAAGCTCGTGGAGCTTGCTTGAGCCCATACAAAGCCTTTTCTAATTTGTACACCTTTTTTTAAGACCCTTTAATTTCAAACCCAGGGGGTTGTTCAACATACACTTCCTCTTGCAATTCACCATTTAAAAATGCGGATTTGACATCAAATTGAAAAGTTTTCCATTCTTTTTCAGCAGCCATAGCTAGAATAGTTCTAATGGTATCAATTCTAACAACAGGAGAAAATGTTTCAAAGAAATCTACGCCTGGAACTTGTGCATACCCTTTTGCCACCAAACGGGCCTTGTGTTTTTGCAAAGACCCATCAGCATTAAACTTGGATTTGAAAATCCATTTGAGCCCAATGGGCTCTTTACCTGGTGGTAAGTCTACCAATCTCCATGTTTTATTTTTTTCAATGGCATTCATTTCAACTTTCATTGCATCATGCCAATTTTTTTCTCTTGCTGCATCTTCAAAACAAGTGGGTTCAGTAGCAAAACATACAAAATCACATGACTGGTAAATATCAACAAGACTTCTGACCTTTCTAGGAGGTGATGTGGATCCAGTCGGACTTGATAGAACATCAAGTGATGGGTCAAAAGATGTTGTCTCTTCTTCTTCAACAATTAGAGGGTAGTGATCAACCTCACTATCCCACCTTCATCCATCATGCTCATTAAAAATTACATCCCGACTAACGAACAAATTTTCTTTTTTAGGATTATAAAGTCTATAGCCTTTTGTTTCTTAACTATATCCGACAAAAATGCACTTAAGACTCTTATCATCTAACTTGTGCCTTTTTTCATAGGGAACATGTGCATAAGCTATAGAACCAAAGACTTTTAAATGACTTACATTTGGCTTTCTCCCATACCATGCTTCATATGGTGTTTTTCCATTGACTACCTTTGTAGGAGAACGATTAAGCAAGTAAACCGCTGTAGATACTGCTTCGGCCCATAAGCTTTTTGGAAGCCCTTTTACTTTCAACATGCATCTTGCGATTTCAACAATGCTACGATTTTTTCGCCTCGCGACTCCATTTTGTTGTGGAGTGAAACTTGCAGTAAGTTATCTTCGCATTCTTGCATCTTTACAGATCATAAGGAAATCCTTGGATGTAAATTCACTCCCTCGGTCAGTTCTTAATGTCTTAAGTAAAAACCCACTTTGTTTTTCAACATAAGCTCGAAATTGCAGAAAGTCTGAAAGAGCTTCAGATTTTTTCTTAAGAAAATATACCCAAATCATCCTTGTGCAGTCATCAACAAATATTAAAAAATTCTAGCTATCACCAAGTGAATTTGTGCACATAGGGCCACAGATATCAGCATGTACCAACATTAAAGGTTGATTAGCCCTCCAAGATTTACCCACTGGAAAAGGAGTTTGGTGATGTTTTCCAAAAATGCAAGCTTCACATATTTTTGTACCATGATGCACAATAGGTAACCCAACAACCATGTTTTGTTTATACACTGAATCCAAACCATAAAAATTTAGATGCCCATATCTCTTATGCCAAAGCCATGAATTATCATACTCCACAAACTTGAATGCATTGAGGGTAAGATCGGGAATTTTGAGAGGAAACATTTTATTTTGAGTCATTTTCACTATCATGACCAACTCCATATTCTTCTTTTTAAATAGCATGCATTTATCCTCATCAAAAATCGCATAATACCCTTTTTTCATTAACTGTCCCAAGCTAATCAAGTTTTGAGACAAACCTGGTACATACATAACGTCATGAATGAGCTTTGTACCTGACCTGGTGTTCAGAGAGACAATACCTTTGCCTTGCACTTGGACTTGACTATCATTTCCAATCAAGACTTGAGACCAGACGGATTCATCCATCTCAACAAACAATGTTTTATCACCTGTCATGTGGTTACTGCACCCACTATTCAGAAACCAGATATCTCCAACAAATTCAGCATTTGTAACGCCCCACCCTACACCCATGCATGATACTGTCCGCTTTGGCCCATGGGCCTCACGGTTTTGTTTCTGATGGGCCAGAACCCATCAAAAGGCCTCATGCAAGGTAAGGGTGTAGGCTCTATATATAAACCCATTCACTTTCCTCTCTATAGTCGATGTGGGACTCCGGGGCGTCACAATCCACCCCCCTTAAGGCTGCACGTCCCTGTGCAGTAGCCTGCCAGTCCCTGTAGCCTGCCAGCCCTCTTGGCCCGCCCACATGGAAACCCGCCCACTTACACCAGACCACGGCAGGGGACCCACACTCGAACTAGTCGAGAGTCGGCTCTGATACCATTTGTAACGCCCCACCCTACACGCATGCATGATACTGTCCGCTTTGGCCCACGGGCCTCACGGTTTTGTTTCTGATGGGCCAGAACCCATCAAAAGGCCTCATGCAAGGCAAGGGTGTAGGCTCTACATATAAACCCATTCACTTTCCTCTCTATAGTCGATGTGGGACTCCGGGGCCGTGGGCCAAAGCGGACAGTATCATGCATGGGTGTAGGGTGGGGCGTTACAGCATTTGCAGATAAACATGAGAGAAATAAACTTTCCTCAACTTCATCTTTTGTCTTTTCTTCATGGAAATTTGCTTGATTTTTGTTTTTATGCCAACAATCCTTTTCTTCATGTCCAAATTTATTACAAATTGAACATTGAGGCACAGTTGAGGACTTGTTTTTGTACCAACAATCCTTTTCAATATGACCTCTTTTCTTGCAATTATAACATTGAGGAGGTTCAAGATTACCTTTGTTGTAGTTTCTCTCATTTCCATTATGCATGGTTCTTCCTCGGCCTCTTCCACGAAAATTTTGCCTCCCGCGACCTCGACCGCGACCTTGGTTATTTTGCCTTTGGTTGGAGGTACCCCCTGCATTGCTGCTTGATCCCTTCTTTAAATCAAGTGTTGTTTGGAAGACCTGTTCAACTGGCTTATCTGCATTTCCATTTAATCTTTCTTCATGTGTTTGCAAAGAACCCATTAGTTGATTCAAAGATAATTTAGTTAAATCCTTGGATTCTTCAATGGCAGCAACAACATGGTCAAATTTGGGAGTAAGACTTCTTAACACTTTTTCAACAATTTTTTGATCAGATAGGTCCTCACCAAGAGACCTAATTTGGTTTACAATAGTTATGACTCTTGTAAAGAATACCTGAATGGACTCAGAAGTTTTCATCAATAAATTTTCAAACTCAAGGCGAAGAGTTTGTAATTTTAAGGTAACAACTTGACTTGAACCTTTATATTCATCTTGAAGCAATTCCCATGCTTCATTTGATGTGGTGGCTCCCATTATCCTAGGAAAGATGGTCTCATCTAAAGCTTGTTGGATGTAAAATAAGTCCTTTGCATCCTTTTTTCTATTTTCTTTCATCTCATTTTTTTGGGCTGCAGTAACTCTTCCTTCTTGTGTGTCATATTTAGGTAAGCCATTCTCAACTAAATCCCATAAATCATATGAAATGAACAAGGTTTTCATTTTGATACTCCAAAACTGATAATTATCAACTTTAAAAATAGGAACCAATGGTTGAGAAACACTTATAGTGTTGTCGTTGGCCATTCCTTTCTTTCCTTCCTTTTACTGTTATATGCAATACCTCCAGAGAGACTTGTGTTGGCAAGTACGCAGCTGAGGCAAGTATGCAGCTGAATCGGTGCTCTGATTCCAAATAGTGTTGGATGTTGGCAAAGTAAATGTGGACACACACATGAAGCAAACTGAAAGTGGAAGAGAATAAGCACAGTAAGAATAGGAAATGGAAGACTTTTTCATTCAATGGTTTCAGGGGCGGCTCGACCATTGGCCGGGCAAGAAAAGCCCTTGCTTTAGGCCCCATAAAAAATAAGGCCCCATAAAAATCATTTTTTCAAATTCTAAAAAAACATTCAAGCAACTATCATAGTTTTTTTTCTCACAAGGCCCCATAATAGTAGTTAGTATCACATCTCATTAAAGCCATCTTTTCACATTTAAACAAAGCATTAAAGCAAGTGTGATCCTTCTTTTTCTCTACACAGTGTCTTTTTAAATCCCAACAAATCTCAACCCAACCTCTTTGCTACCTTATCAATGAGGTTTTTCAAATGAACGTTCCTCCACCAACAATTTTTCATCTCACGTACTCTTTACTCTCTCACCCTTTGTCTCTCTCATAGTTTGCCTTTCTCTATAATTACTTTTTTTTTTATTTCTAAAGCAATATTCTTTAAAGATTTATTGATCTGGTTTTGTCCTCTTTTTAATAATATATGTGGATATATTCTAATAATATATATGAGTCTTTTTTACAATATATGTTAATCATAACCCACTAACTCAAATATAATCCATTTTTTTCATAATGAAAAAGATGGATCAAATTGGAAATTCATTTATATCTACAATCTTTATGGCCAATAATGATAAATCACTAAATCAGGTTCTATTGTTTTATGATTTTAAGATTTTCTTAATTCCATGCTCGTATTGTATGTTTATTATAGTTAGTGTTCGTTTTATTTATAAATATTATTAGTTATAATTTATAAATGATAGATGTATCTATTAGAAAATACGAATCCGGATGCTCAAAACTTTTAAAAAAAGAGAGAAAAAAATAGATAATTTGAGGCCTCATTTAAGATTGTCGCTTCAGGCCTCAAATTGTCTCGAGGCAGCCATGAATGCAGTTTCATCTCACTTACACAAACCACTTAAATAGATAAAAGTAGCTAACAATAAAGGGAACAGGTGTCCCATGAACACCTACTCTGTAGAACTAACATGGACACGTTCATCTAAGACTTTGGAACAAACACACAAACGTTCGCTGACTTTGTCAAAGCAACTGACTTATTCAAAGAAGGACATATATAGCATTTGGAATTAATTTAATATTTCAACATCTGCTTCCTCTCTCACACAGCGCCCCCATCTTCATCTCCCTCACGCAGCAGCTCCATCATCTCCCCCTCTGTCTCCCAGCAGAGTAGCGCCTGTTTGCAGCCCTCCGCCCTCCGCCATCATCTCTCCCTCTCACGGTTGGATTCGGACCCACAGCACTCTCTCGACACTTCCCTTCGGCGCGCGGCCAGTCATCACCCTTTCCACCATCTCGCATAGAACACAAGGCAGGGGAGCAACCCGCGCAGAGACGAGGCTCGAAGCGACGAAGAACCAAACCCAGCAGGTGAGAGATCTCTTCCTCCTCCCTATATTGTCTTCACACGCCCTGCACAGGCCCACCTGTTCCACCCATTCCTCAGATGTTTGTTTTTATCATGCTTAGATTAAATAAATTATTAATCTAATATTGCCCATGCATGAGTAGCTCGTTATTTAGTTACTCTTGCATTTCATTTAGTCCTCCCACCCTGCATCATCCACCTCACTACTATATGCCCAGCACCCTCTCTACTGCACCCTTTTCTTTTATTAGTTAAAATTTTAATCTAGCATTCTTGTGTCAGCAGAATATAAATATATATATATATATATATATTTATTCATCCATGTTTAGACTGAAGTTGTTAATCTGGCACTGTCTATGCACGAGTAGCTCATCGTTCTGTAAGTCTTGCATCTCATTCAATTCTCCGATCATCCACCTAACATGCCCATGCATCTAGTAAATTTTTAATCTCATTGCTTATTTTAAATTATACCTAGCTAGTACCAAACATGCCCATGCATCACATAACTTAGTTGCATTTCCTTTTAGGTGAAAGCATAGTTCAAAAGGAAGTTAGTTTAATTTCCAAAAAAAAAAAAAAAAAAACCACAAAACAAAAAAAAATATAAAAAAGTGAAAAAGTAAAAAAGTAAAAATAGAACTTTAGCTACCTAATTAATTAAAATAATTAGGCTAAATTCAATAACTTCTCCTCTTCCCCTATCTCATTAGGATTAGGAAATCTCATTTAGGAAACTTCACATAAATAATTAAATAAAAATTAGAAATTCACTCCCCTCTTTTTCCAATTTCATTAGGGTAAATCAGTTTAGGATTTTAGGCTTTATCAATAAACACAAAACCAAGATAAAAACAACAAAAACCCAAAAGACCAAAAACAAAGTAAAAGATATTAAAAAAATCCAAAAAATATTAATAAACTAGAATTATGAATTAAATAGTAGTCTTGACTGATTAGGTCAGACCCCGGACCTAGATCTAGGTCTCCCCTTATCCAGGTTAGACTGCCCTAATTTCTTAAACTTCAGCCAATTAGGCCCCACTCTCTCTCCGGACCCCGCTAAGGGACTGGGAGAGCAAATGAGGGCGGTTAGGACCCTAAAATAGGGTAGAGATCCATCAGGGAGATGGAATAGTTAGATTGAATCCAAGTAAGAAATCCCCTAGTTAGGCCACTCTAGCCTCAATTATCAAAAATAATAAAAAAAAAAACATATAAAACCAACAAAACCAACCCCAAAAATATTTTCTTCCCTTTTCCTCTACCTCTGGTGCTAAATATTTATTTGAACTCAATGATTAAAGGGAATAGAGGCTGATTCCAAGAACTTGAATTATTGAGAATGACGAGACGAGACGAGTGATTTCACACACCCCAATCTCAGTTTATTTACAACCGGCCCATCATCGGCCACCCCCAACATCGGCCATTTTTTTGTCTTACTTATGGCCCATCATTGGCCATGCACTTTTATCACTTGCGTATCGCACACAAACCCACAGAAATCACAGCTCGAAGTTCTGTTTGCATCGTTCTTTCGATTTAAAGAATCAGCCTTTAAACCCTAGGTCGTCAAAGGACATTGAAAGGGCTACCCAAGAATGGGCTTGATCCTCTTCTAAATATTTGGCACCTTCCCCCCTTACTTTCTTAGTTTATTTCCGTTTTATAGCATTTACTCCCTAGAATACTTGGATTTAATTTTAACTAGTCTGCACCCCCTGGATGTTGATTTCCCCTACCTAGTTCACTATAATCCTATCTTGGAGCCCCGTAATTTGACCCTTGACCCAAGTTTGACCCAAATTGAAAGACCCAAATTGAGTGACGAGAAAACTGTCATGTGTTGCCCGCGGTACATCAAATGAGAGAAGAACCCACCCCATTTTCCTCATGCATTCTTTTAGCTTTCGTCGAAGGACGGTGTTACGGCCGTATCTGTAACTGGCTATCGTGATCTGTCGACTTTGAGGGTAGTCGGAATCCTCATCTTTGATGTACTTTTTTTATCTCACACAGTTGAATGGCGATTTCCCTCTCGGGGGGAATCAAAATTCACATCCGACAACCCTGTTTTGGGACGATCAAATTTTGGCGCCGTTGCTGGAGATAATTAACACGGTTGTTTGTTTCTTTTAATTCTAACATTAGTTTTGCTTTAATAAATTTTTATTTTACTTTTTCATCTTTACTCACATCATTTACTATCCTTATTGCAGGGTATTAATTCTAACACAGAATCCTAGAGTTTGTGTAGGATCCAGGAGAATTCTTTAAGATTAAAGTTTACTCAATCAAAGCTCTCCTTCACCTAAAGCACTGTAAGTCCTAGACTTTTTGATTCTTTTTATATAATTGCAGTAAGAGTTGTGTGTGCATGCTTGGCTGTCGCTCTTGTCATCCAGATTTGGTATCTCTATACCAAAATTTAGAGCGAGTCCTTAAGGAAATTAGATCGTCTAAACACTCTGTTAATTCCTCATGCACAAATTCACAAATGGTGGAGGAAAGAAATGAAGAGGAGGTTCCACCACCTCTACCTCCTCTTCAGCCCTTGAAGGAGCACTATACTCCTTCGGAAAACACATCACTATTGTGTATTCAGCTGCCTACAGTTCAGGCAACTCAGTATGAAATCATGCCTAGTACAATCAATCTTATTCCTTCTTCCTATGGCTTGAACAATGAAGACCCGTACAATCACATTGATGATTCCATGGTTATTTGCTCCACTGTGAGAATAAATAATTTCAGTAGTGAGGCTCTAAAGATGTTTCTTTTCCCGTCTTCACTAAAGGACAAAGCTAAGTATTGGCTGAGTACTTTACCTGCAAACTCCATCACCACTTAGGCCCTACTACACAAAAATTCTTAGATAAATATTTCTCCGTGGGCAAAACCAATCACTACCGATGATCCATCACATCGTTCGCCCAAACTGATAATGAACAATTTCATGAGGCATAGGATAGGTTTTGGGATCTCATTAGGAAGTGTCCTCATCACCAAGTTGCCAAGTGGCAATTGGTACAATTCTTTTATGATGGATTGGCTCCTCAATGGCGAAACATGGTAGTCACTGCCAATGGGGGATCTATTATGTTGAGAAATGTGGATGAGGCATGTGAGCTTTTTGAAAATATGAGTGAGACCTTTCAACACCATGCCTCCATTGCTAGATTGGAGAGGCTGGCAGCCTCTAACTCTCAAAAACCTAGAGGGGTGTTTGAAGTTCAACCCTCTAATGAACTCACCACTCAAGTGGCTGTCTTGACCCAAAAGTTGGATCAGCTATTATCTGGGGGTCAATCTCTCCAATCCCTATCCTCTCGGGTGTTTGTGCTTTGTGCTCCAGTTCGACTCATTTTGTGAGCAATTGTCCTACAGTCTCTCAGTTTCTTGAATTTGTGAAAGAGCAGGTGAATGTTGCACAAGGGTTTTCCAAACCGGGAAATGATCCATTTTCAGATACTTATAACCCGGGATGGCACAATCACCCCAATTTTGCCTGGAAGTCACCCGGCCAGGGCACTTCATCCTCTCAACTGCAAAGGCAAAATTTTTCTATTACTCATGCAACCTATCATTCCTAACAATCCTACCAACACCCCAACCCTTATCTACAACAAAAGAATCCATCTTTTGAAGAGACAGTGCTGTAAGAGCTTAAAGAGCTCAAAGCAAGCACTCAGCTGGGCCATTCCCACTCTCAATCCATAGCCAAGCTAGAGGCCCAAATAGGGCAAATAGCTAATGCTTTTAATAGAAGAGAGGAGGGGCGTTTGCCTAACCAACCCACGATCAACCCTAAGAATGCATTCAAGGTGGGTAGTAGCTTGCAACCTCATGATACCTATCATAAGCAAGTGAAAATGGTTGTCACATTGAGGAATGGGCATGAGATTGAGACTAGGCCTGAGGAACCTAAGAAGGATGTGAGAGAACCTACAGCCAATCCCAAGGGTTTTGGGGCTGAAATGGTTTCTAAGGGAAATGAGGTCACCCTAACCAGTTCTTCATATGTTCCGGCTGTGGCACCTCCATATGTGCCTAAAGCCCCTTTTCCCACTTGTCTTGAAACACCCTCTCCCTTTAGTAAAAAGGGAGCAACCATGGATGAGATGTTAGAGGTGTTTAAGCAAGTAAAGATCAACCTACATTTGCTGGATGCTATAAAAAAAGTCCCTTCGTACTCTAAATTTCTGAAAGATCTGTGCACTCAAAAGTGCAAATCTAAATCTCATGTGCCAAAGAAGGTTTTGCTCACCGAGCAAGTGAGATTGATTATCCATAATGACACTCCTTCTAAGCTGAAAAATCTTGGTACTCCCACAATTACTTGTACGATTGGGAGTCACATCATCATTGATCATGCATTATTGGATCTTGGAGCAAGTGTCAATCTCTTGCCTTACTCGGTGTATGAGCAGATTGAGCTAGGGGAATTGAAGCCCACTCATGTTACCTTGCAACTTGCTGATAGATTTGTCATGGTAACCCAAGGTATAATTGAGGATGTTCTGGTCAATGTCGATAAGTTCTTTTTTCCTGTCGATTTCATCGTCCTTGACATTGAACCAATGCAACACTCAAGGAATTGGCCGGCCCCTTTTGGCCAAGGCCAATGCGAACATTAATTGCCACACCGGGGTCTTGGATGTTTCCTTCGGTAATATGAAAGTGAGGCTGAATGCTTTTAGGGCCTCTCATCAACCTCCAGGCAAAGATGACTGCTTTGCAGTCGAAGTTGTTGATGGGCTCATGGAAAAAGCTCTTCAACCTGAGGATACCTTGCCAGTTCTCATTGCTTCTGATCCGTCTGACGGTCAGGAAGATCAAATCCTGGATGTGTTGAAAAAGCACAAGAGCACAATCGGTAGGTTAATTACCGATTTGAAATATATTGATCCCTTCATCTACATACACCGCATTCATTGCATAGATGATTTTAAACCTTCTCGGGAAATGCAGAGATTTTTAATTCCTAACATAAAGGAGGCAGACAAGAAGGAAGTGCTCAGTCATGTCTTTTTACAGGTTTGGAGAGTTTTTTTGTAGGTTTTCTTTATTTTTGTTTTTCTTGCTTGCCGCTAACAATTCGCATGTACTTTGGTCCAACTTGTGGGGCGTCCTCCCCGTTTTCCTCCATTCCACCTTATGTTAGGCGATACCCGGGTGATATCCTTCCTTTTCCTTTACTTTCCTTGTCCTTTATATCTCGTTTTTCTTTGTGCTTCACGTTGTGGACAATGTTAGGTTAAGTTTGGGGGGGGGGGGTTTATTAACCTTTGGGTTAGTCTTAGTAGTTTTAGTTATTTTCCTTTAGTTTTAGTTTAAAAAAAAATGCTATTTTTGTTATTTTTTGGGGGATGTCTAACTGGGTTTTTATGAAACGAAGATACCTTGATTTTTGAAACTATTATTTTGTGAGGAAAAAGAGAAAAAAGGTTCACTATCTTCTTTTAGGAAAGAGTTTTTAAGAAATTGTTGAATTATTGATCCATCACTTAACATGTATTTTATAGAAAATTTGAAATGTGAAGCTATGATTTCCATACTTATGATAACTTCAGAACAAATATGATGAAAAACCAACCCTCAGTTATACAGTGTCCTGGTTCAACTGAGTGGATTTATCCACAAATCGGTGAATTAATTCGGGCACATGGAAAGTGTGTGAGGCCCCACCCCTTTGTGGGCCCTCAATTTGATTTGATTAATTATTAATGTTATAATAGTTACCTTATTATATTAATTAATATGATTTAGTAGAATAGTCTTTTAGTGTCCCTAAGTCTTAGGATTAGACTTTTAATTATTTCTTTATAGGTATAGGGTGTTTTTCGTACAATTTAATTAAGGTTTTAGTATATTAGGGCTTAGCTAGTAATTAAACCTTAATAGGAGGGGTGTTGTGAGTTAGGAAGCTTTTAGAATCCCTATCTAAATACCCATTTGCCTATGACCTTATCTCTCACCCATTTAAACTAAAATACCCTTTTGGTAATTGTCCTAAACCCTAACCTATATATACTAACTATTGCAATGAAATGAACTCCAAACCTAATTCACTCTCATCTATCTCTCATTTCACTCTCATCTTCTCTATCTCTCTCCCTAAGAAACCCTAATTCCCCAAATCCCAGCAACAAGAAGGAGTAGGAGGCTAACCCCAATTGCTTCATCAACCCTACGTTGGCTTCTTGGATTTCTCTTATACTCAATTTTCCATTCCTACTAGTCTAAGGCAAGTACCCTATGCTGGATAACTTAGAATGCATGCTTCCTTCCTTTGATTCTGCAAATTTCAATTCAGTTATGTATGTATGTATGTCTAGATCTACCAATTGAGCTTTGTCTATGGATGTATGACCATTTGATGGATGGGTTCTCTCATTTGGAAGATTAATGGCCCAAGGATGGCTGGTGGGATGTGTATTAGAGTGTTTTTCTTGTTTAGTAATGTTTCTATGGTGATTGGAAGTGATTATAAGTGATTTGGTTGGAATTCGGATTGGAGAAAGGAAATTGCAGAAATATGGAAATTTCAAGCAGAGCATGTACTCGGTCGACCGGCCTGTAGCTCAGTCGACCGGGCACACTAAAAACAGAAAAGCACAAGTCCCAGTTAAATTTCCTATAAATTTATAGTCCAGTGTACCTGGTCGATCGGACCCTGTGCACGGTCGACCGGATACACAGGTTTTTTGTAGAAATAGCTGAGACTTAAATTTCTCAGTCTGTTCAGGAATCCATGTAGACCCGGTCGACATCCAGGCCATGATGTCGACCGGGAACACTGTGAATTTTGAGAACACAGAAATTACCCCCCAGCTGTTTGGCTTCAGGTTCGTGTGGACCCGGTCGACATCATGGCCACGATGTCGACCGGGGACACTGCCAGGATGTCGACCTGGGGGTCAACATCCAATGTACCCAGTCGACATCCCTAGGGATGACGTCGACCGGGTACACTGTGAAAGGAGAAATTCCAGACTTCTGTAAATTCTGATGTTTGATCAATTGTGGGGCCATTGATCATCCAAATAGACTTCCATTGATGTGCCAAGCACGAGTCAATGGTGTGGCTCAACCTTGACTCGTCGGGACCACCAAATAGGTTTTAGTGATTTGAATTATCGGTAATTTGAACCTTAAATGTAGTTAAGGATGCCGTAACTTCAGGAGCACCAAATACAATACATTTTGGCATCTGAGACTGCAGTTAGGGATCTAATTATCTGATGTGGCCCTAAACCTGAGAGTGGACCGTTACCTAGGTAGGACCCTTGTTTATTCCACTTGATTCTATTGTTTGGAGAATTTTATATATTGTTCTTCTTTTCTATCTTTATTATTGTTATAAACCTATTAATTAAAGGGAAATTGGAGGACCTAAACCTAGGACTACTTAGTGGTGACCCAGTGATGTAATTGGAGATAAACAACCCATGTCTGTGGCTAGGCGGGCCCTCATACGGCCTAAGATTGGGTGTGTGGTACCCTAGAATGGAGAGGTTGGTTATGATGAAGTGTTGTGTATAGGTATGGATTGGTTATTCACATTGTTATAGACTAAGGCCGTGCTTGTGGGCCTAGTGTGGATCCACTGGTGATTGGACTTGGACTTAGATATTGGGCTGTGACCCATAATATTATACTTGAACCTCTTAGAGACTTGGTTAGGACCTCGCTCGCGCGAGATAAGCCTAGACAGACACAGACCTGTATTTGTTCATTGTGTCGGCACTAAACATTCACTCAGTTGATCTAAGCTCAGCCTGTTGACTGATCATCACTGGTTGGAACTATATTGGTTGTGAATAGAGCTATCATGATGAGCTATGGCGAGACGGACGGTATGATATCGGGTCCAGTCTAATCTGATAAAGGGGTGTGATCGATGCGATAAAGGAGTGTGATCGGTGTTATATATATATTGTTATTATCAGGGTTGTTGTCCCTTGCATATTTATTATATTTTCCCCGCCGTGACTGATTATAGTATGGGAGAGCTGCGGCATAATATCCCGCGGTATATCTAACTTGTGTGAATGTGCCACGTTGTTATCTGATTAGATTATATTATTAATATTTCTGATTCTAAACTGCTATTTACTACTCAATTGCCTAATTTATGTTTCCTTGTTACTCTTATGATTATATGCTCGTCTCTATTCTCTTTTGTTGCATACATCATGTGTTATCTGTATATGGTGCCTTGCCAGATCCTTGGATCTGACCCATCTTTGGTGCTTAGGTCTTGACCTTGACCCCGCGGGTGACGCGATCTACGAGGCGCCTGTAGCTGGCGATTATGGTTGGGGGCCGGCTGATCAAGTGATCGAGCCAGAGGATTGAGTGCCTACACCAGGTGTTTGAGAGTAGTGCATTTTTGGGATTTTGAGTGGATATGTAGTGAGCAGGGAAATAGATTGTTATGTACAAACTTGTTATTCACACTTTGAGATTTTGTTAGACTTCAGCCCTGCTTTACTTGATTCATTTTATATGATACATATTGCTTCCACTATCTTTTTTTATGCTTCCGCAAATTAACCGCTGATCATCTTATTATTCAAAAAGTTTTAAAAATTTGACCTCACTGTGGACTATGATCTTGGAAGTTTGTGGATTTTTCGGGAAATAGCGCACCAAATTCGGGTACCCAAGCAGTGACTTCGGTATTCAGAATTAGGGCGTTACAAAGTGCCTATTGTTAGGGACCGTATGAAAAAAAGAAAAAAAAGAAACAATTAGAAAAAACTAGTGAAATAGTGTTATCACGGCCTTTGAAAAAACTATAGTGTGAAAGCCACCATAAATGCCTTGAGTGAAACTGTTCATCTTTACTGGCTATGGAGAAGGCTGCCTATTGTTGGGCTTCGTATTAAAAAAAAAGAATAAAAGAAAAAAAATGTCAATAAAGTAGTGTTGTTACGGCCTTCGAAAAAATAATAGTGTGAAAGCCGCAGTAGTTGCCTTGAGAGGAAGCATGTTATCTTTTACTGAGGTTAGGTGGCTCATAATTTTGAAAGAAGAAGAAGAATATGTGTTTTCACGAAAATTTTTAGTGGATCGTTTTCTGCTCTCCCACTTCTATATATATACACAATTTTCACCGTGCATGATCAATTTTTCCAGCAAGACTTTGAGGATTTCTGACCAACAGATAGGATTTGTGAACCAAATTTGAGATGTGTATTGAAAAATCCATAATCAAGAATACCCGGTGTTCGTAGATATCATTTTGGAAAATACTCCATACTTTTGTGTTTTAGGAATTTTGTAGGTAGATTCACTGCAAACCCTCACGAAGACTATAACTCGTCCTCTAGGGAAAACTTAGAGGTTTAAAGGCTTGCTGCACATGCTAAGTACAGCCGTGCTCCCTACGAAAGTGGCCTTAGTTAGTCTTTCCTTTTGTTTTAGCTTTGCTCGAGGTCTAGCAAAGTGTAAGTTGGGGGTGTGATGAGAACCTAATTACACCATTTAGGCCCCTTAATGAGGACTTCATTATACCTACAGATGATATTAATTGGCATTAATTGTGATAATTTTGTGTTTACAGCTGCCCTAGGTGGAAAGAGAACGAAATCGGAGGAAAATGACAAGAAATAAGAAGAACCGGACGCCAGACCCACGAATTGATTCCGAGGCTACTGCCTCCTGGCATCCGGACGCCTGACCTGGGTGGACTCCGCCTCTTTGCTCGATTTAAAGAAAAAATTGAGGAAAAACCTATAAAAAGTGAGCCAAACTCATTTTTAAGTCATTCACATCTTGAGAGAAGAACTGAAGGCTGATTTTGGAGATTGGGAAGAGTGCCAATAGGGATTTCGTCAAGGATTCTTCATCAATCTCTCTCCATGAGTAACTAACTCTCCACCTTAGGGTTGCAATGAAGCCCTAATCTTGTATTTTGGTGATGTATAGGTTCTAGGGTTTTACTTTGAACGCTTTTGGTTGTATGACATGAATATTATCCATTGATTGGATTTTCTTTATTAATGCAATATCAATTTTTAGTATTTTAATCTTGTAGATTCGAATACTAGTCATATAATGATGCTTGAATGAATGTGTTGTTGAATCTAAGATAATCTATGCCATAGAGATAGGTTATGCCCCGATCTAAACTCGCATCCCTTATTTGTTGACTATGTGAAGGTTTGTAACAAGAACGAGTCCTTAAAGTGTTGATAGTGAAACCCTAGGTTTACACTTGCCATTCTACGAGGGTAGAGTGGATTCGTACCCTAAGATATTTTCTTCAATTGAGTCAAATCTTGTCTTTAAATTGCTAATTTATGAATCAAACCCATCAAATCAACACTTCATTTTCTAATAAGATTAATTTAGGAATTTTGGAACCAACACAACTTAGCCTTTTTGTCACAGTGGATACGACACTCGGTTAACATCCCTACTCTTGCGAGTAGATATAGTAGCTAGGTATAAATTATATTTGCAAACCCTATTTTGGGACGATCACTCATCCCCTCCTTTTCCCTTTGCGCACAACTCCCCGGTCTCCCACCTCCACCCGCTCTCTCCCTCCCTCCCTCTCCCTATCTCTTTCCCTCTCCTTCTCCCTGTCTCTCTCCCTCGCCCTCGCCACCCAACTCCGCTCGGCGCCCACCACTACCCGTGCCATGTCCCTCCCCTTTTCCCTCTCTCTCTCTCTCTCTCTCTCTCTCTCTCTCCTCCCTGATCATCGTCCCTCTCACGTTCGGCCACGCAGGTCCGAGCAAATGGGTATATTGTTCGGACATGGGTGGCCAAACAAGACAATCTTGCCATGCAGTAGAGTAAACAAGGGTATAAATGGGATCTAACGGTTGATTTTTCTTTACTCAAAAACATGTTCGGGGAGATAGCAACGGACATATAAAGAGAGCTGGGGCAGACATGTTTACCTAACCTATCCCTTGCAATCTCCCCGAACAAGTTTTTGAGTGAAAAAACTCGACCGTCAGGTCCCATTTGAACTCTCCTTTAATCTATTCCATGGCAAACAAACAAGTGAACTTTTAAGTACTAAAATTTACATGCAATGGACTACATATATATGGTCAAGATTCTAACATGCCGTGAGATAGAAGTTATTTAAAACTGTAACAAGCTTGCCATCTGCATACTGCAAAACCATTTCTTATGTTCGGAATTTTACTTTGATGTCTAGAATTGTATTGGTTTTCTCTCTTATTATTATTATTATTATTATTGTTATACTCTTTAGTAGAAAAGACATAAAATGGAATGCCAAAGTGATAGTATATGTCATGTTTATTATTCTACTTTTTACCCTTGCAAATGCTAGGCTTGGTGGAGTCGACCTAAATTTTGAGATGATGTCAATCCATGTGCTAAGCACCACAAGATAGACGGTCGAGATCCTCATACATGTTGATCATGAATGCTAAGTAGGAGTGCCAATGGACCATGCAGGGACGTGCCCATGAGGCCGTTCAAAATCTATATCCCAACCGTTCATCTGTTAAAGGGTTTCGTTTTAGATGGACTACTACACCTCAACATCACAAGATATAATTATAAACCACTGCATAGAATACTTGCCCATTCAATGTGGACCATTCGCTTATGATCATCAGACCATTTGACTTCAATAGTCCATCCAGACTACAACCTGTTGGAAATTTCCAACCATAAGAAAATCAGTTTTGGATTTTATTTTCTTGGAAAGTACTTTTCATATTCATGCATTTTTCATGTAGAAAAAGTATTGAAATCTCATGAAAAATAACCATTTTGAGAACCCCAAGAGGTGCCTCAACTTACTATATTAGTCTATTGATATACTTGGATCCTAACTAGTGGACTTGGGCTTGAAGTTTTAAGCCAAAATGAGGAGGCCTTTATTTTGCAACTTGTTAGGCTAAGTTGGATTACTACTGGGCTGTGCTGACCCAATCCTTATTTGGGTTGAGCCAATTGATTATGGGCCAGGTTGGACTTGCTTACCATGAAAAACCATCACCATGGGTTATATGGTTATACTGTTGGGTCCTTAAAGGGCCAATGAGTTCAGGGTTAATCTTCGGGCTACCAAACGCAGAACAACATTAGCTTTAGCTGGGCTTCATTGTATCTTGGAGGCGGCCCACTTGTTAACCCATTGCTGACTTGGTCCCACCAAGGGGGGTGGTGGAAAACATCTTAAGGAAAGCGATTACGCAGTGATGAGAGTTCCTTGTAGACTCCTAGAGAAAAAAAAGGGCTGTCACCAAACCTTTTCAGCTTAAACCATGCCACTTCACATGGACTACTTTGCTCCTCATGTGAGAATTGATTCTTCTTAAAACAGAAGTGAGAATAAACAAAGAATAATTCTATAAATGCTGCTGCAGGAGCACATTCAAGGCATAAAAAGTGGATAACATTTTTTCCAACATCTGTTCCTCCAAAACCTTTTCACCACATAATCTTAATCTGGAAACAATATTAAAGAGGGTAGAGTTGTATTCAGTTACTATTTTATAATCCTATAGCCTCAGGTTTAACCATTCATTCTGGGCAGCTGGTAGTATGACTATCTTTTTGTGAACATACCTATCCTTCAGGGATTTTCATAGACCTACTGGGTCATCCTCAGTAAGGTATTCATTTTTTAGGTCGTCATGTATGTAATGGCGCAAGAAGATGAGGGCTAACGCCTTTTCCTCCGGGGACATCTTGTTACCTTCCTTTATGGTTTCTCCAAGTTTCTTGGATTGCAAGTGAATTTTGACATCCAGTTGCCAGGATAAATAATTGTCCCCATTTATGTTAATTGCTTTAAAGTCAAGTTTAGCCAGATTTGTCATCCATCATGCAAGAACTGTAATAAGAAATATATATATATATATATATATATATGAAGTTAATTGTATGCAGATGATCAATAAAGTAAAAGGAAGGAATTAAACATGACAAAAAAAAAAAAAAGAAGGTTGGCCAATGAAAAGTTAGAACATCATGTTCTCAACTTTGAGAATCAGAATTGCTGGTTCTGTCAAGACTTCAGGCTTGATTTAGAACTTCAGGTTCATAATACATGAAATTAGAATTGCAGGTTCTGTTAAATCTTCATGTTTAAAGTAGAACTTCTAATTCTAACAAATAATCAGAACTTCTGGTGTTGTCAAATTTTCATGTTTAATTTCATGGCTGTATAATTTATTTGGATTTGAATAAAAAAAACTTCTGGTTTTGATTTATGGATATGAATCTACAGGTTCATATCAGTATTCCAACTTCTAGGACTACTGGTCCCAATGATCGGTGAACTTCAGGCTCAGATTTTGAACTTCTGGTTCTATTTTGTGATCCATTCATAGTATTAATTTAAATTAAAAGAAAAAAAAATCATGCAGGAAGATGAACAGTAATCAAACACTTCTACAGGACCAAATCGCTCGTTGATCGGGGAACGGATGAAGAAGTTATGCAAACGAATGCAAGAAGCAAATCGAGGCGCGTCCTTCTCAACGTACGTAGAAGGTCTTCTCAATTAAGCAAACCGAGGCAAGTTCCTTCTCAACGTGTGCAGAAGGTCTTCTCAACGAAGCAAACCAAGTCAAGGTCCTTCTCACCGTACGTACGCAAAAGGTATGCAAATCGAGGCTTTGGTTTTTCTTTTTGTTGTCTTTGGTAACACATGCGAATCGAAAAGAAGAAAACCAAAAGGAGAATGTTTGCTTTGCACACAAACCAAGAGGAGAAAAACTGCTTGCTGCCTTTTGAAAAACCGAAGTTGTTTGTTTTGCACGCACATCGAGAGGCAGAAGAGGTAAGATGGGTAAGAAGTAAGATGGGATCGTGCTGATAACATGTTAGAAAAGAGAGAGAAGATTAGAGAGAAAAGTAGAGAGCTTTTCTATTACCTCAATGTGTGTACCAATACAAAGGGAGGATGCCTATTTATAGGCAAAGTAACCTCCTAATAGAGAAACCCTAATTTATCTTATGTGGGCATCCACCCATGATCCATATCTCATAACATAAAATAATGGTCAAAAGCATATCTATCATTTTCCCTCTTTGGAATGGAATCAGAATTTCTCTGTTGCCTATAGCTTCTATTTTATATGATTCATTTATCAGTGTTTACTTTAGGTGATCATGTTTGAGGATGTAAATGGGTTAGCTTCATGTTGGATACATGGTGTACGTATCATTGTATCAGGATTCAGAATCAGACTGATTTTCAATGGGTCGGGTTTTTCAATGGATCTGGATCCGACGGTATTGATACGACATCCAAAATCAGATGAAACGGAAGTTTTAGACTGGGCGTTGGACCCATGGCAGCACCTGAGATTGGAGCCTAGCTGAACTGTATCTTTATGGGTGCTCATGGGCCAGCCCAGCCTGGGCCCAACCTTCTCTGGGCCTAGGGTTTAGTACTTAGGTTGGGCCTAGATCTAAGATCCAGGCCTGTTTAATGCTTGGACCGGGCGTGCTTCGGTATGTGTATGTCAGAAACTCACAACCCTACCTTCGCCAATTCAGTCTCATTCTTCTGAAATTAATCTCTATCCACCAGTGGACTTATACCAAATGGAATATTAATCATCAGTCATTGACAGGCATAAAACTGGAAACATTAATTATTATTACAAACTTATGTTTATTAGTGTTTATCTTTACAAAGAACAAACTTATTACAACTTTGACTTCAAAAAAAAAAAGAAAAAAAGAAAAAACCACCCTCATTATCAGTGGATTATGTTAGCTTTCTCTTCCTTATTTTGTTGCTCCCTTCATTATCATAGTTGAAACCACGTTTCCTGGACTCCAGCCGCTGCAAACACAAAATAGCCATTAGTTCATTTTGCTGCAGGTTGAACTCAAACCAAATTACTGCATAATATAATTTATGAACCATGCACTAAACTATTGCCATACTCTATCTCAGTTATTTTGAACCCAGGACCAATGTTTAATCAGGTCAGGACTGGAGGCGCTTACGCGGGCCCAACAAAAATGAGACCCAAAACAGAGATTACACCTTGGTTCAAAAACTCAGAAACACATATAAGGTTGGCTCAAAATTAGGTCACCATGACCACCCCACTACTGACCTGGTGACTTTCTGAGTTACAAATTACCACTACCATTATAATTTTCAATAAGTTGTTTAATATATACATGCATATCACAAGGTACGTGAACATAAATAGAACACTGAATTTGCAAGTAGCCCTTTGACACAGGAGCTAATGATGAAGATCCATGTGGATATGTGATCGATCTAGCCGTTTATTATTTTGATCAAACCAAATTTTCATGTAAATCTAGGAAAGATCAAACATAAGGGGTCAAAATTTTAATTGAATCGCCGAGATGGAACCAAATCTATTTTGAAATTCTCAGGATCAGTTGAGGGATCAAACCAGCACCATAAAGATCCTTTTTGACAATCAAGACCAAACATAATGAAAAACCCAGCAAAGTTTTGCTATAGGATTTCCTAGATTGGGCTCATTAAGCATGACCCTATTCCATTCAAAATCCAGCCCATATGAGACACTCCGTTCCTGACTTATTTATAAGCCTCTTGACTGGTACAGTAAGTCCAAAAGTGGGAACAACATAGTATGAAACGTTCAATACCTCCACATGCAAGATACTGGCAAATTTCTAAAACAAGTTTCTTGCAGTTGTTTTAACAATGTTACCAAAAAAGAAGAAGATGATAAGAAAATCACCTTTATGAAATCACCACCTGCTCCCATAGCCCCTTGCCAGGGATCGATCCGCAGGGTGGTTTAAACTTCCCTTTCCTGGCCACTGGGCCAACTCAGCAAAAAAACAAAATAATAAATAAAATAAAATAAAATCACCTCTTCCCGTAGAGTTTTCAGAATCCGTATTTCTAAATTGCCATTGTACTCAAGCATTTATGAAACCCAGTGGGACGGAATTTTTTGGGGAATTCTTAAAACCTGCTTTACTTGTCTCACTCAACAATGATGGCTGTCGGACTCCACATGGGCTGACATGTTGAAAGTTCAAACCGCTAATGAAAGCCCATATTGCTAAGTTTTACTCAAATAGGAGTTGGACCTACCATAAAATTGAGCTATAATATTTTTAGTCACATGCTAAATCTTATTGTGAAATCAACTCAAGTAGAATTTGGAGAATGTCCACCTAACAGGAGGGTGTTGATTTTGTACACAACAAGTATTCACTAGGTGCACTCCATTGTGGAGGTGCACTCACTTCTTGAAAGAGGTGAGACGCCCATGGGATCAAGATTCGTAACCTCCATTATTACATGCCTAATGCAGGCATCAAGGCCCATCAAACGATCACAAGTTACCAATCAATAGATTTTCAGCAACTTATTGTGTATGGATTGGTTTACATGTCATCTATCCGATAGGCCCTACCTTGATTAGAGAGAGATATTGGCACGTTTGGCATCATTCTGAAAATGTATTGTTCTGAGAATGAATGAAGAAAAACTTGTTTGACATACATTTTATCTCCCTTTCTGCACCTCTATAAAACCACTCTGTCTCTCTCCTCTTTCTTATTTTTCTAGATTTTCTCTCTTATAAAATGCCTGCCAACGAAGTTTTTCTTCATTTGTTCTTGGGCCAAATTAGACCTTACCCCATTGCTAGAATGAGGAGAAAATGATTATTTTGAATGGTTGGATTCATTGTGGTGAGCTCTATTATTTCCATATTTTAACTGCCCTTGCTAAGTTTAGAGAAATTATGTTTGTGAATGTTTTGAGGTATTTCCAAATTTAGGATTTTTCTTCAATTCTTATTAAAAACTTTGCAAAAAATGAAGAAAAATATAGTTTTAAGTAATTCGTAAAAAGTCAAGAAATAGAAAATATTATCGATCGACTATTTTCATCTGCAAGATAATCCTAGCTCCACCACTGCCTACCCATCCCATCGGAAATCAAAATATTATCAATCGACTATTTTCACGTGCAAGATAATCCTAGCTCCGCAACTGCCTACCCATACCATCGGAAATCAAAATAATATCACTCGACTATTTTCATCTGCAAGATAATCCTAGCTCCCATCGGAAATCAAAATATTATCAATCAACTATTTTCATCTACAAGATAATCCTAGCTCCGCCAGTGCCTACCCATCCCATGGGAATTCAAAATCTACCTACCCATTTTCTTGGTTTTTTAGGAAATCAAATATTTTTTTCTTTTCTAAAAAAAATTATTGCACCAAAAGACAGAAGAACAGGATGCACAAATATCAGAATAATTTTTCTCTGTATCCATTTTATAAAGTTCCATTTTATCCAACTATGAATTCCCGTGCATTCCAATTTCATGCAAACATACTGCCCCATTTGAATATCATTTGTATTTGAGGTCGATGCAAATCAAAAAGCTCATATGAATCAATTACTTCATATGTATTTCAATTCCATGCAAACAAATTGGCCGATTGGAATCAATAATTCCTATGTATTTCAACTCCAAGACAACAAACAGATTGATTCCATCAATGAATTCCTACGTATTCCAATTCCAAATCAGTTAATCTTAAAATAAATTGCTATGCATTCTGATTTCATTCAATCAAAGAGGCCCATCTAGATCAATCATTTCCTGTCTTCCAATTCCATACAAACAAACAAGCCCTTTGAATCAATTGTTTCCTATATATTCCAAATACAACCAAATAGGCCCATTCCATCAACGAATTCATTCCTATATATTCCAATTCCTTCCAAACAAACAAGCCAATAATTCCATGCAATGTTTGTTTGACAATAAATTTATTTGTACACCAATTCATTTCAAACAAATAAGCTATTTGAAAATAAATTCCTATGTATTCCAGTTCGATGCAAACAGGCTCAATTGAGAATGAATTCTCATGAAACCAATTCCTTGTGAACAAACTCTTATCTGAATACATAGGTTATGTGAGAGATGGGAGACTACACCTAGGAATGTAAATGGGTCCCCGATTCTCCGATTACCCGGACATTCCGACCCATTAAAAACTGGGTTTGGGTCCTTATTTAGGCCCCAATAAGCAAATGGGTCCGGGTCCACCTTGGTTCTAACTCGTGGGCCCGAGAGCCAACATATTACCTTAATTTTTTAGAATCTCTCCTAAAAACTAGGTTGTTTTCCATATCCTTTTCTACCTTGATGTGGACCCGGACCTGTCCGATGTATGGTTCCGGTTCCATCTTCTCATTAATGGTTCCGGTTCCAGCTTCTCATTAATGGTTCCGGTTCAAGGTCTACCATTGACTAGGACCAAAACCGCCACGTTTACATCCTTAACTACACCGGTTGGTGCCCAAAGAGATGTAAGTCATTTGCACACATAGATGAATGCAAATAAACATGCACGTTAGTGTTACACATGTATAACATTTACATCTATAAATGAGTTTATACCATTCTGGACTTTTTTTGTCTTTTTTGTTGCATTTGGGACTTGAACGCACATTCTCACTCACAAATTCACGTCCCTAACCAACTAAACTAGGACTATGTTATGCTAAAATTACCAACAACAAATTGCATTAATTAGCATTAGATTTGCAGAAGGTGGTGTTAAGAAAGAAATTTACAAATTGCATTAGTTAGCATCAGATTGGCAGTAAATGGTGCTGTTAAAAACGGAATTTTCCTTTTTTTTCCTGGCCATGGCCCTTGAAAGAAGGGTTGTAGGCCCACTAAGGGCTTTGGCCCAGCCTTGGCCCGGTTAGGGTAGGATACGGCCGACCCCGGCCTAGCTCAGGCTCAGCCGTTTGATACACAAGATCCAGGGTTTTTACATCCATTCCAGTCAGACTAATTGTTAGATTGAAATTAATAGGAAAAAAAAAAAAAAGAATGTTTCCGCAAAATTGTTAAACTTGAGGGCCATGGATCAAGGGGTTAGAATGATCTAATAAGACTTAGAGTTTTACAACACAAGTCCCATCTAGATCTTTCGAACCTCCATTTCTCCATATGATTGCCATGGCATGCCCCTGTAAGGAAGTCCAAAAAAAAAACCAAAAACAATATAAGAAGGCGGGGTGCGATCCTACAGCAATGAAAAACACTTTTCTACATACAAGCTTCCCAGTGGCACTCATAATACAAAAACAAATAGCCAGATATAACAGGATGGGAGTGGGACAAGGATTTGATGGAAATGATAGGACGAAAATACATACAGGTTTTAATTTTATTGAAGTGGTATCAGCGCTGTTGCTTACTTCCATATCGAATTCCCTATGCTTGGGAAACTCCCTGCAAATATAAGAGACCAACCCAAGAAATTAATAGAAAAAAGGCACCAATTCAATTATCTGAGTGAGCAACCTAATATCATACAAATTTACTTCTAGTCGCAGCCTTTACCACTCTTGAAAGAAAATTAAATGAAATTAAATACAACAAAGTGGAAGGGCAATAACTATAAAAAGACCAACTCATTTTGATGGTAAATGACCCTACCCATAGGTGGAGGGCCAATAAATAAGCTATAAGTGCACAATTATGTCCTGACTGCCGAGGTGGGCGGGTGGGTATTGGATATTATACTATGTAGTCAGGGCATAGAATCCACACATGTTGGATATACAACGCCCATCGGTCAAGATGAAAACAGTTGTAAGTATTCTAATACTAAAATTGTCAAAATACAGCATATATATACCTCTGACTCTGAGGAACAGCCAAAATCGTATACCCATATCCTCCAACTCCATAGGGATCTTGATGGCAGAATACGCCCGACGTATAACCCATATAGGGTGGAATAGGGATTGAATAATGCATTATATCTCCATACACTCCCAACTGCATGCCTCCCAGAAATGGGTTGCAGGCTAAAGGACCAAAAGGCATCACATAGTTTTCAGCAACAAAAGCTTCAGAATTTTTCCACTGCAAGTCCCCTGCAGAACAAAAATATAAAGTACACAGATTAAAAGAAATGATTAGAACTAGGCACCTCAAGTTCTCACCAAAGACAAGCAGTAGACTCAAATGCCTCCCTAATGGCCTAATCTCTTCAGGAGAAAAAATCATATAGAAACAATCCAGTAGCAGGAGAAGATATCCTATTAACACTACCTCCACTTGGACAAGTATTCAGAAATTCTAAACGTGAATGATTTGAATAATGTCTAGAGTAAGGAAATAATCATAACATACAGTGCAAGAAAGCATAAGAAAAATGAAAGATACCAGAGTAAACATTATAATTCAGATAAGATTTCTTCTTTTAGATAATGTTTTTTTACCAAAATTTCATTCAGATAATGTTTCCCTGATCATTTCATAAGATGCCAGCAGTTTTCAACGATGTTATAATTATATGTACAGAGAGAGAGAGAGAGAGAGAGAGAGATTCAGACTGCCACAAACTACCACATATAAAGAACGTTGCAAATCACCAACCTTTCTCACCAACAGGCAGATTCTGTTGGACTTCTTCCTTAGCCTGTGGAGCAGTCGGCTGTGATGTTGCTTCCCTCACAGTGACTGACTCTATAATGACTTCTGATCCACTGACGTTTTTGGTTGCCCGACTTTTCCCAGAAGAAAGTTCTAGCATATTTAAATCAGTCTTTCCTTCTTTCCTAGTCTCCTGCATAATTGAAGTATCATTTTCACAGAGAAGTGTTGCACATTCTTCCTTGGTAGCAGCAGAAACAGTAGGCAACAATACTTTGGGCTGGGGACTGCAAGCAGACTCCATGTCTGCGAGAAATGAAGATACCTCATTAGAAAAAAAAAACAAGGTTTAGCGAGCAGACTCCATGTCTCCAGTTAAATTCCCAAATAATGTAAAAAAAGAGTTTGGATTCACTAAAAAATGAAGATGCATCGTTAAAATTTCAACCTTGGACATGGACCGGGCTTCCGGAAAATGCACTTCTGGTTGTTGACCCCAAGATGCGGTTTATTGTTTCCCTAATAGTCTTATTAGGTAACAGATCATCTGCAAGCATCTTCATGGACCCACATACACACATCGATTTAGAATTTATGTGGTCCCTAATACCTGATTTAAATTGGAAAGTACAGAGTGAGTAGAATTCGATTTCCAGTGGGCACAAGTCAGAGAACTAGATATGTAAAGTAAACCAACTAAATACACAGTATTAGCACATTACAAAATCATTAATATCGTACAGTGTTGACAGGACTAGATCGCCGAAAGCAACAAAGTCTATATATATGCTTTAGTAAATCAGCAAGAGAGTACCGTCAATAAATAAATAATTTTTTGCAGTCTGTTTGAAGGGGGACATTCATGTGCATCTATCCCTCACCATAGGGTGAGGGCACTTTCCCTTTTTGCACATGAATCCCCCTTTTGTACTTCACCCTATATGTACTTGAAATCCCCCTTTTGTACTTGAAAAATACCATTTATGGAAGCATCCCTCACGCTATGGTGAGGGATAGATGCACATGAATATTTCCCCTGTTTGAAATAATTCCTTGCAGTCTGTTTTAAATTCTATAATTTCTAGGAACAATGCAAATTAATAAATAGAGTAGAAGGAGTTTCTGTGGACAAAGGATAGTGCAGCGCACCACTGAAGATAGAACTAGTGGCAAATGATATTTGTTGGGCAACTAATAGTCAAGGCTGATTCAGACAATGCAAAGGCACAGATAGAGGGTATTAGGAATTTTGTTAATAGATGATATAAGAGGCCACTGAAAATGGCATCAACTGCAAATGATTGTTGGCAGTTGGTTTCTTATTTAAAAGTCCAATTTTTTGCATTGCTTGAAAGCTTAATGTGGAAGTGAATGCTCTAGCAAAAGCTGTTTTTCTTTTCTTTCTCAAATCAGACACTTGGTTAGATGAACCTTATTTCACATAAGCAACGGAAGTTCAGGTTAGTTCCACTTCCTCTGTGGATTTGATGTATATGTCTCTATTAAGGTTTTAAGCTAACCTAAAGGTTTTTGAAGCTCCAAATGAAAGAAAAAAAAGAGAGATAGAAAAAAGGAACAAAGAACAACCACTGTACATTATATCACTTACACTTGTCACAGAAAGTATTGAAACAGCACTTGCTACTGAGCATGGCATCTTTCATGACTTCTTTGCACAATGGGCAGTGAAGTTCTGGTGGGACATTAATGACAGGATGAACAGAAGGTATCCCCTCAATTTCCTTCTCAAAAGCAGCCCTGCTTCATGTTCAAAAGTGGTAAATTGAGTAATCACATGTCTACAACCAAGCTCCAATTAATACACTCAATAGGAAAAAGAAAAAAAAATGAAATGAATATAACAACGTACTCATTTGGTTTTAAAATAGCCACAGATCCACCAGGTAATGCATAGGACCCGTCTGGTGTTTCCATTAACATTGACTTAGGAATACCCTTAGGAGGTTTCAGCCTTTTAATGTCAAAATCAGGATCACCATTTGTAGGGCAATGCTGAATAAAATGCCCTGTGCAGAAAGAATTTCAAATCATTTATGTCTTTAAAATTAGTTACATTCCAAAAGTATTCATTAGTAGAATAGTAGGCATTAATTCCATTCAAAGAAATAATCTAATTTTTTTTTTTACATACCAGCTATTTTGCATCTGCGACAAATATAGCCTTGTGGAGGCTTCTTGCTTACAAATCCACCAATCCGGCCTTCAATTATAGGATGTCATACTCATACATGTCAAAACCACAACAAATAGCAATAACAATTGATATATTCCATGAAACTTAAAAAGAAAGAAATATTACCATTTCTACTGTCAATACCACTTTTTAAGCCCCTTCCAAAGAAGGATGCCTCGTGTGCTTGCCTGAAATAAACCAATGAGAGTATAACAAGCCAGATAGTTTCCATGTCGGATACTGACAAACAAATGTTTTCTAAGAGAAATTTTGCTTTTTGAAGATGCCTCACCGTTGGCAGCCTAGGGCGGGTGTATCAACTAGGTCTTTTATCTTCCTATCCTCATCAGCCCTGTTAGAAAGAGCATCTCGTACAGGATTCCCTGATTGAAATGGCACCACTTCTGAAAACAAATCAATGCCAAAATCATAGCATTCTGACTCTGCAAGCTGTAGAGTTCCAAAAACAATTAATCATTGACCTTTAGTTGCAGAATACCATTAACAATTCCACATCAAACGATTTTAAAGGACTACTTTAGGTAGGATCATGACAAAAAATAATGAATGTGGAAATACTATTTTTTACAGCAAAATGCAGAAGGATGCAGTACTTACAAATTCTATTGTAGACGAATCAGCTGTAGAGATGCTACTTGTCGATTTTGGATTCTCTTCAACATTGTTCTCCAAAGATTTTGGCCTGAGAAAAGAACACATGCTGCATGTTCAGTATCCTCATTACTATATCTTGCACTCACTTGCGAAGGAATTGGAACAAATTCAATGAATAACCAAAGAGCCAAAGTTGCAGAATCGTATATTTAACAAAAACTCAAGTATGATGGAAATGAAGCAAATTTCATTGACAAGTTGTAAATTAAAAAAAAATAAAAAGAAGAAAGAAGAAAATGTGACCAAAGAATTCAACAACTTTGAAAAAACAAAAAACAGAGAGGTAAAGTGTGAGAAAGTACTCGTCTTTCTTAATAACAATTGGCAACCGAGGCAATCCAGGAACCCGACGAACTATCACAGATGCATTTCTTGGTATCAACATTGCCTCGTCATCATACTCTGAAATTAGCCAGGGCAAATAAAAATTATATAAGTTGTTGGCATGAGAAAACAATGTAAGATAAAATGGTCAAAAAAATGTAATCTAACTAAACCCTCCCTTCTTCCTCCCACCCTGCATCAGCAAAAGAAAACTAGAGAAAATGAAGCACCACAGATAATGCAAAACCCATATACTAAGCAGAGTAGCAATTGAACTATATTAAAACATCCCTGCCTAGTTAGTCCCCCCAATAATAGATAATCATCCAAACTAAACAGCATGTTCGCCATCTTTGTACCAACCCAAACAAAATTAGCAAAACAAGGTAAAAGATCTTAAAAAAAAACAAAAAAACACAAGAAGATAATGATTATAGAAAAAAAAACCCAGTCGAGTCAAGCATTATATTATGTCACATTACACTCAGACAATCAATTCAAAGAATCTTAGGAGGCAGTTGTTTAATCGGGTATTGAATCCCTTAAATTTCAAAGCAATACGTTTGCATAGGAGGGGTTAAAGTGAAAGGTTGGAGGTGAAGAAGACCCATCAAAGACCCTTAAAGAATTAACACCCTCTTTCAAGAAAACCCGTCTTTTGTCTTTACTGTTATTTCCCAAGAATTCAATAAAACCCCCTAATAATGCACTTGGGATATAGAATTAGTAAAAAAAAAACGAAGTATTCAATTCAATATGTTAACAGGGAATTCAATGCACATGGGAATGGGATATGCTAAAAGAATTACACCATCCTAGCAATGAAATTCGGGGAAAAGAAAAGAAAGAGAAGTAAACTAACCTTCATTAGTCTGAGCGTTGGAGACCATAAGGTCAAAATCAGTACCACTACCAAAACGCTTGGATTTGAATATCTTTTCTTTCAAATTTGCAAGAGAGATGAAGCTGTCGTTGATGGGAACAGAGAAGTAGTGTTTTCCACTCTTAAACTTATAATAAACGGCCATTTTCTGTCTTCGTATTTGTTCTTTCAACGAAGATTTCAACGAATGGAACAAAAGCAATGCAGATTCAACAAAAACCAACGAGAATAACAAGCCCAAGATCAAGATCAAGACGATCAAGACGCAAGTGGAGCGGAAAAAATAACGAGTACAGCGACTTATATAATGGGAAGGTTTTTCGGTTTTGGAAAGGTTTGCGTGAGCGTAAAGCTAACGTCTTCTTTTTTTAACTTTATAGTTACATAGTTTTGGACAGCTCATGTCTTCAAAATCAGAGGGTTTCCCCGGAAAAATACAACACTTAATGCACAAGTGCGACCCAATCAATACTTTAGATGTTGGTGCACTAATTAGAGTAATTGGGCCGAAAAATCCTTCTTTTTTACCAATTTGGCAGGTGGTCGGTGCCGACCTTAATTTACACTACCTAATGTCGGTGCCGACCCTATTGTCATGAAAAGTTACAACACTATGGGGAAAAAATAAAAAACATGCGCCGGCACCAACCATATTTTTAACTAGTAAGGTCGGTACCGACCCTGTATCAAAATTAGGGCAAGAAAGTTACAAGTTTTTGCCAAAAAATCTATTAACATGTGTCAATACTGACACTGTAGTAAATTCAAAAAAGGCATTTACGAACTTTTAGCAAGTGATTTGCATGAGATTGCGATTCCATGCAACCTTATTACGTAAAAAATATCCACACATCATCTTTCTCGCTAATAATAAACATACACACATTCTTCAAATTAAGGATATTTTCAATACATAAACTTACCCCATATAAGGACTATGATTGCCATTTAATAAACTTTCCAAAAACATTGTTCACATACAAGTACAACCCAAAACATCACATTGACTGTTATATATCATATACATACCATTTTTGTAAAAAAAAAAAAAAAAAGGAAAGAACCAAAATAATTCAAAACATATTCTTTGGATCAAATTTCATGAAGTTCATTGTTGAATTGGTGGATTTTTGCTGCTCCCATAGTTGTGGCCGTTCTATTTACAGTGCTCCCACGGTTGTGGTCCCTCTATCTGCAGTTTGAACAAGTTACCACTGCCATTTGCTTGCGATGTCAATCTTCTACTCAGATCTTGTTCTTCTTTGGTCGACCCGGCTGCTTGCTGGCTAATGGTGGGAGGACTCACTCGGTCAAGTGATGTTCCCATTGTTTTCTATTGCGGGTGGCATGAATGCCGTCATCGTATGTCCTCTAATACGTGCTTGTGAGGTACCAATGCTCGCAATAATGTCATATGGATTCATATTCCGCGCTTTTATAGCGGTAACAGCATGGCAACAAGAGATCCCAATGCCGTCTCATTTGCGACATGAGCATGACTTGCGTTCAAGATATACTACATCGACGTACTCTGCAGATTACACTTGAAATTCATTCACAGCCCCTACCCGTGCGAGTAGCCTGCGTGAGATTCTTCCATACCGTTGCCAAGGTACTTCTCTACGTACGGAGTTAGATGTGAAGTAATGGTTTGTACTTGAGCTGATTGTCTTTGCAAGAATCCCATCAGTTTTGCACGTATCTCTTCCATTTGCTTCATAATTGGGAGCACTCGGGTGTCTTTGAGAAAACTGTTTGTGCATTCTGCAGCATTGTCGGAAAATATGCCATATCTACATCCATGAGCAAATGTCGTTGCCCAAAATTGAGGCCCGATCACATGACTTGACATCTATAGATGAGCGTGCATATAATTACATTCACGCGATTAGGCGTTTATTCCGAGCTACAACATTTGCTTCGGGAAAAATGGTATGTATATGACATACATAATAGTCAATGTGATGTTTTGGGGTTGTACTTGTATGTGAACAATGTTTATGGAAAGTGTATTAAATGGCAATGATAGTTTTTGTATGGGGAATGTTTATATGTTGAAATTATCCTTAATTTGAAGAATGTGCGTATGTTTATTTTCTGCTAGGAAGATGATGTGCAGATGTTTTTTAACGTAATAAGTTTGCATGGAATCGCAATCCTATGCAAGTCACTTGATAAAAGTACATAACTGCTATTTTTGAATTTACTACAGGGTCGGTATTGACGCAGATTATTATATTTTTTGGCAAAAACTTGGAATTTTCTTACCCTAATTTTGATACAGGGTCAGTACCGACCTTACTAGTTGAAAATGAGGTCGCTGCCGACGTAGGTTTTCTATTTTTTCCGCACAGAGTTGTAACTTTTCGTGACAATAGGGTCAACATCGACCTTAGTTAGTGTAAATTAAGGTCGGCACCGACACCTGCCAAATTGATAAAAAAGAAGGATTTTTCAGCTCAATTGCTCTAATTGGTGCACCAACATCTAAAGTGTTTGATTGGGCCACATGTGCACATTAAGCATTTTTTTCGGTAAAATCCTCTTAAAATTATATATATATATATATTAAAGCACACAATAATAACTTTTCTTTAGTTATCTTCAACGGTCCCCACATATTATTAAACTAACAAAAAAGGATAAAGGCTCTTTGGCAATGATTTTAATGATCGATGAACATATATGTATTAAATGTTTTTGCATATCAAGTTGTGGGACCCCCATGTCAGATCCAAGTTGCATAAGTTTGGGGCAATTTGGTAGGCAGTATTTTGGTACTTTTTTCTCCTATTTTTTCTATCAGTATTTGGTATTAATAATCCGTGGGGACCATTGTGGAAGCCAGTTAATTTCAAAATCCACACTTAATATATAATCATTTATATCTACTAATTCAACCAAATAAATTTTCTCTTATGAGTCTCCATCTTTATCACGATTTTTTTTATTATCATTTATTACTAATTTAACCAAATAAATCTATGAGTCTCATTATAAAATCCAAGTCTTCTTTATTTCCAAACTCACAATTTACAGGGGGCACTTTTTTTTTTATACCAACACACATAAAGCTTTTTGATATCGGAACAGGGGCCACTTTCATAGGCTGTATTATGCTACTTTTTTCTCCTTATTTTCCTTTCAATATTCAATAAGATTAATCTGTGGGGCCCATTATGGATATTTTTCTCTTTATTTTTCTTTGGATATTAGGTAGGATTAATTAATATGTGGGGCCCATTGTGGAAGCCAATTAATTCCAAAATCCACATTTAAAATTCTGAAATGACACTCAATTTATGGCTAAGCACAAATATAATCAAATCAAGGTCTTAAAATCTTTACTATTTACTTGATCTTTCCATAAATATTTCCAGCTACCTAAAATTCCTTTAATGAGTTTCCATCTTTATTATGAATTATATATTAATATTCATTTATAATTTATTTAAATATTTAAAAATATTTATAATTATAAATTTTAATTATTTTTTAATTGTGGCCTACGCCTATTGCACTAGTTATATAATAAAGCACAGCAGCCCTTTTCGTGAGGGAGCAACACGTGGCGCATCATCAAACTTTTTGCAATTCTACATTTCGAAATTATCCTTTTAATCTAATCTCATCATCTAAAATTTCTCAATGCAAATATAAGATATTCTTGAAATAAGATACTTATCCCTTCCCTAAAACATAGCATATAATAATAACTTCTCTTTAGTTACCTTCAATGGGCCCCACATATTATTAAACTAACAAAAAAAAAAAGAAGGGAAAAAAGCAGAATACCTACATGTACTTTGGTCTTTTTGTAGAGTACCCCCTGTATTTTGTACTAAACCTACATGTAGTTCCAATTAACATGCAAATATAGACGGCTGTGACGGAAAATAGGAAATGTCGAATTTACCCCTCCATATATAAGATGTCATTTTGCGATTTTGGTTCATTTTTCCCTCTTTCGCTTGTGGCTACGGTTCATCTTCGTTGGCGATCTTAGGAGAAACCGCCCCTCTCTCCCGGCGATCATCATATCCCTCAAGAATCTCTGCTGATCATAGTCATAAAGACCACCAGTGTTTTCAGTGGTATGATCTCATACCCTTAACTCTGTCTTTCATGTATATTGTGATGTATGTGGTGGTCTACAAATTGTCGAGGATCGGGTTTAGGGTTTAGAACAAACATCTTAATTTCATAGCTCTATGTGCATGTATTTTAAGGATCTTGTTGATAGGTTTCCATGATTTATGTAAAGTTTAAATTAGAAAAGTTTCCTTTTCTTTGTCTCATATAGTGAATGGGGATGATTTATGGACCTTTCGTTGTCTGATAGTGATGTTTACTGAAAATGGTCTCCTCTTGATGCAAACTGTTTCTTTCTTTTTTCTTTTTTTTTTTTTTGTTTTTTTTTTTTTTGAATGTTTGGTGGAATAGAATCCTCACCTGTCTGCACTGTGTTGGCTACTTTTGTATATAGAAAATGGTGGCAGTCACACATGGAGGGGACAACAGTCACACATTGTTAGCTTCACTGGTATCCATACTAAACATGCTCTTTTTGGCTTCATCCACCTTTTCTTTTCTCTCTCTCGACAAGAGGGTATGCGTATCCAACAAATAAGGGAAGGAAGATATCAATGTTAGTTTGATCAATTGAAGCCTGCAACATGAAAGGAAACATATCATTTGATCAGTCTAAAAGATAAAAATACTGAGGTAAAAATAAATGTGCAGCTACATTACATTTGATCCCTATTCAACTACCTACACGGCTGCACCAATGAAAAGAAATAAGCAATGAAATATGAACACTCAATGCTATCATTGCATCTCAAGAAACACTTATTAACAGTTTTATAGGCAATATTGGCATGCTCATTAAGTAATTACATCTACAGTGGTGACAATAACAGTAGAGTAATTACAGGAACTTTGATGTCCTACATTGTACTTCAATGGCCCATATATTCCGACACCATTGATCTGATGTATATCAAGACCCAAAAAACTCTTTAAACAATGGTCAGAAAGTAATTTAGTCAAATGGATCCCCACAAATAAAATAGTCACCAATGTAACACAGAAATGGTACACATCCAACATTGAAAGCCAAACAATGGATGGCTACAATCTTTAAGAAAATGTTCCATGTGGGCAGTGTCCATCTACAGTGGGGCCCTGTCGGCAATACATGGGCACATCATATACAAACTCAAACACCTGACAATACTCAATCCTTCAACATGATTTAGAGAAACTACTCAACATAGGGTGGCCTAAAAACCAATATAAAAGACGAGATACTATTCTTCTTTCTCCGGACAATCATTATTAGCAGTTAGCAAACCAGTGCAGAAAACAAGTAGAATATCTTTGTTTCTAGTTGAATCAAGGTAAAAAAAATAAAGCTAAGATAAATTTAGAGATGAAAACACTGTAAATCAGTTCACTTTGGGATAGTTTGGTCCACTATCCTCATTTCAATTTCCTTCCCCTGACTTGGTCTAGTTTTTTGGCATGGTCAAGTTTTATTGAACTCATGGATTTGTCACACATGGATTTTTCTTTGTTATTGTACATGAATTTGCCTCAAATAATTGTCGTTTACATGCAGATGTTGTTTGATGAAGTTACAATTCAATTCCACTATGGTGGTTATTTTATAGACCCACCAATTAGTGTATACATTGGGGCTGTGGTAGATGAAATCACTGATTTTGATATTGATAAAGCATCATTTTTTGTGTTCAGAGATTATGTGATAGAATTAGGGTACCCAGTGAACATTTTAATGTATTTTAAGGCGCCGGGATTGGATTTTGATGGTGGTCTGAGGCGGATTGAATCAGACAAGAATGTAGTTGCTCTATTAGAACACTATAAAGACAAGGAAGTGTTTACTATTTATGTAGAGAGGGGACATGAGCCTTTGATGGTAGTGTCACCTAAGGGGAAGATCTTATTGCAAAATATACATAGCGAAGGTCCCTTGAAGCAATTACCTGCAGCAGAAGTTGCATCATCTAGTAGGAAACTTTACTGTGAAGAGGACTATGGTGCTGACGTTGAGGATGAAACTGCTGTTGATGAAGGCAATGATGATGACCAAAATCAGCAACATGGTCATCATGATGACTCTAATGTTCATCACCATCCTGATATTGAGGATGATCATAACCAGCAGCATCAGTTAAATGTTGACAGTGAGGTTGAAAGTGAAGAATAAGATTTGATCCCGATGAGCCTCCGGAGTTACATGAGGATGTTGAGAAGCCTGAAGATGAGGATCTTGTGAGAAGGAAAAACAATCTCATGAAGCTGAGAGTGTGGAAGAAGTGCTGAAAGCAAACCAACAGGTACCAGTCGATGAGAATTGGATTACAAATGATGAGGATGGGGATGATACTCACTCTTTATGTAACTCATCTGATGAGAACAATAGGGCTAAATGGCCTGAGTTTAATGAGCTGACTGATATCGAGGATCCTCAACTGAAGTTGGGTATGATATTTTCAAGCCCACAAGTTTTCAGACAAGCACTTGTTGAATGGACTGTAAGGCAGGGCTATGACATTAAATACTTGAAAAATGAGAACAAGAGAATCATGGTTGTCTGTAAATATGCTTGTGGATTTAGGATTCATGCATCACCCATGCGGGGTGAGAAGACATTTCAAATTAAGACATTCAAGCCCAAACATGAATATGGTATGAGGTTTCAGAATCACTTGGTAACTTCTAGCTACATAGCTACTAAATACCAGCAGAGGATGAGTGACAATCCGGAGTGGTCAATTCCTGCAATGCAAAAAGAGCTGAGAAGAGAACTGAAGGTGGATTTGTCGAAACATAAATTGTATAGAGCCAAGAGGAAGGCATCAAATAACATCTTTGGAGATATTAGAATCCAGTACACTAGATTGAGGGACTATTGTGTCACTGTCCAAAAGTACAATTCCAACACAAAGATATTTGTGGTGACATAAAGACCTCACATGGATAGAATTCCAAATTTCCAGAGATTGTAGGTTTGTTATGAGGCATAAAAGGTAGGGTTCGTGAGTGGATGTAGACCCATAATTGGTCTAGACGGGTGCTTCCTCAAAGGTAGTTATGGCGGACAAGTGTTGGCTGCAGTAGGTAGAGATCGGAATGAGAATATGTTCCCAATTGCAATGGTTGTTGTAGAGGCTGAAAATTTGGACTCATGGACTTGGTTTTTGAAATCATTAATTGATGACATTGGAGATGGGGGTGACATGGGCTGGATTTTTATGTCCGATAGACAGAAAGGGCTTGAAGCAGCATTTGAGATAGTAGCTCCTACTGTTGAGATCAGACACCGCATGAGGCATATGTATGATAACTTCAAAAAACATTTTGAGGCAAATTGTTGAAAGATGCTATGTGGGCTGCAGCATCATGTGGATCATCCAGAGAATTTGATAGCCATATGCAGAGTATCAAAGAGATAGACCAGGCTGCATATAATTGGCTGATAGCTGCTAATCCGAACAGGTGGGCCATATCTCATTTTTCTTGCAGGGCTAAATGTGATGCAATAACAAACAACCTCTGCGAGTCTTTCAACATTTACATACTTGAAGCAAGGGAGAAACCAATAGTTGGTTTGCTTGAGTGTGTTAGGAGGAAGCTTATGACCAGAACTCAAGTGAAGTTGCAAGGAATGACCAAATATGATGGGACAGTCTGTCCAGGGATATTGGAGAAGTTGGAAAAGAACAAGGATGACAGTAGACATAGTTTTCTCAACTGGTCAGGCAGAGATGAGTTTGAGGTGGACTGTTTTGCCAAAACTTTTGTTGTTAACATTGAGAGTAGAACATGTTTTTGCAGAATGTGGGATTTGACTGGGATACCTTGTAAGCATGCCATGACATGTATATATATGAATCAAGAAAAGCCTAAAGATTATATTCATGCAAGCTACAGTAAAGAGATGTATTTGAAGGCATATAATCATATGTTACATGTTGTACCTGGCATGCATGATTGGGTACAAAGTGGAATGGAACCAGTTGCTCCTCCATTGTATAGAAGACCTGCAAGTAGGCCAAAGAAGTTGAGGAGGGAAGCAGATGAGCAACCTACTTATTCTAGAGTTTCTCGAAGGAATAGAAAAATGGCTTGTGCTAGATGTTTGAAAACAGGCCATAATACTAGGTCTTGCAAGGGACCGGTACATCCAAATTCAAGACTCTTTGGTTCTGCATCACAGCCCATGCCACCTTCCCAGCTAGCATCACAGCCCATGCCCTTTTCTCAGCCCATGCCACCTTCTCAGCCAGCTTCTCAGCCTTTGCCAGCTTCCCAGCCAGCATCACAGCCCATGCCAGCTTCTCAGCCATCTTCTCAGCCCATGCTAGCACACAGGGTACAGTGTTTTACCCATGTTTTATACTTCTAACTAGATTATATGCATTTAATCACTAAAGTCTTGAAAATTTTGACTGATCAGGGGAGAGTCAGACAACCTTTTTCTCAGCCGCTGCCAGCTTTACAGCCATTTTCATAAGCAAGTAATACATATGGTAGAGGGAAGTTACAAGCAGTGAGGTCTACATCAACACCCAGATGTAGAGGGAGGGTTGGAGAAGGAAAAGGCAGCTCAATGGCTTGATGTTCTGCTTGGGTGATGATGGTGTTGCATACATGATTGTTTGGGTGATGATGGTGTTTTAAAAAACTTTCACCAGTTTGTTTTTTTACTGTTTGGATTGTCTGTTTGGACACCAAGTTTTTATGGAGCAGCATAGATGATATTCTTTGTTATTATTTGGATTGACTGTTTGTTAGATGATGACCGTTTGGAGCAGCATAGATGACCCCTTTTTATTGTTTGGATTGACTGCTTGGGTGATGATGATTTTCTTATTCCAGGTTAATTAAAGTTCAGAGCAAAATAAAGAGTAAACCAAACCAATACATGCATTGAAAAACAAACAACACCAAACCATTTTCATAATGTTATATTACAACTGATACGTATGATCATGGTAATTCCAACCCATCTACAGGGAACCAAGCTGTCAGTAGGTAACACATGAACAACAAAAGCACAATTCATGCCCAACTCCAAAGCAACACACGTAGGTAACATTTTTCCCTTCAACAAGCTATCTTCAGTTCCCTCTCTAACACATCGATTCTATCCACTATCTTTGGTACAAGATCTATTTCTCCATCAACCCATTCAAAAAATCCACACGCTGGCTGGATCTGGAAAATAATTGAAAAAAAAAAAAATTAATACTAGTGAGGGTTGACCAAACATCAAGAAGAACAATCAGATGGTTCATAGCATAACCCCATATAGTGCACACCTAAGAAACCTCCTCCCCATGTTCCGCTGTGTTCGGGAAGTTCTCAAAGCAGCCCTATGCCCTCAGTGACAGTAACGAATTTCACCATCAAATTGAGAGTTTTGACCACGAGAACAATGGGTACAGGAGTTTTGAGAGTTTTGAGAGGAAGGCATTTTATATAGCTGGAAAAAATGACTGAGAGCTGCTCCCTATATCATTACCCTTTTTAAGGGCTAGGTTCAAGGGCAAATGAGTCTTTTTAGGTGACTAATTTGCCGCCAGTATGCATCAGACACCATTTATACGGCCTACGTCGTTAATACTAACAAAATCCGTTCATTTTGCAGGTTAATTAAAACTACAGGTAGGTTTAGTACAAAATACCAAAGTAGAGGGGGTACTCTGCAAAAGACTAAAGTCCAGGTAGGTATTCTATTTTTTTCCCAAAAAAGAATAAAGGCTCTTTTGGCTATGATTTTAGTGATCGGTGATCATGTATGTATTAAATGTTGTTGCATATCAATTTGTAGGACCCTCATGTGGGATGATAACTCAGGCATTCAGCTGTCAGTTCTACATTCCAGTGCCCGTTCTTTTGTAAATGTAGATAATATCATCTTCAATTTGTAGACAGGTTTCATGTCAGTACTGCTCTTTTTGTTTCTATTTTGCGTTACGTTGGGCTGCAAATGGGTCGGTTTTTACATGCTCCAATTATATTTAAACAGGTCTGGACCCCAATCCAAATTTTAGTATTTCCTATACCTACACCTAACATTGTTTAATTGGGTCACGGTCCATAGTTAAGACTTAAATATATTCAGGTTTGCATCGGATCTGTCATCATAGTATTTGTCGTTGTTGGCTTATGGTCTTTGGACCTGGTCTCAACCCAGTTTACAGCCTAATTCTGTGTTTGGGCGAGTTTCTGAGTGACTGTTAGGTATTAGTATTTACAGAATCGCTGTGGCACATCCAACATGAATGTTATAATTGATGCTTGAGTGACTTCAGTTTGATTTAAACCACACTAAAGAGCATTGTGGTCCCTTTTAAATGGAACAAACATAAGAAGAAATTGTAGTAGATGATGAATCAACACCAAAGTCAGTCCGGATAAATGGAGCTTTAGAGAAAAATCATATGCAAATGATAAATTGATTCAGCTTATATGTGTCTTTGCTCTTTGTGACTTTCATTCCCAAAACTAGACCATTCACCAACAAAGTAGCCAGAAGAGAAATTTCTTAAACAACCATCCTTCCTCCCATGCCACAAAAGCCACCAAAATCAATCCGGATAGTTGGAGCTTTAGAGCAAAATGATTATAAGAAATCCATAGTGGTTGTCTACATGATGTATATGAATATAGGAAAATATAGGATATGGTGATCCAAGCAGTTTTTAAAATAAACTAAAATTAATTGTTGGGTCTTTGGAAATTAGAGTGATCTTCTTCTCTTTAGGAAAATAGAAAAATAATAAAAAGAGAGATAATAATCATTGCACATGGTCTTTAGACTCCACAATTATGAAGAAACAGCCATCGTTGCAGGACGGATATGAATATAGGAAAATGTAGGATATGGTCGTCCAAGCAGTTTTTAAAATAAACTAAAATGAATTGTTTTCCATTTTTAATTTGTTTTCTTCTATTATATTTTGTTTAATATGTTCTGAAATTTTGTCATTTTACAATAGATTGTACTTTCTTGAAAATAAAATATAGTTTTCATACTTTTTTGAAAGTTCCCCTGATTATTTCGAAAATTATTGTTTTCCTTTCTATTTAATTATTACATTGTATAGAAAGTCAGGTCTAATGCTTAGGTTTAGGTTTATTCTTTACTAACCTAAGCCTCACCCATATATTAAAGGGTATGTTTAGGTTTATAGTTTCCAACCCATGTTAGATTTAGTTTTGGTTATTCCAAATCACTTTACTAACCTAATGCTTGCCCATTTATTAATAGGATTGAAAATGTAAACACTATTATGGATGTAGCATGGAAGTTCAGGTTAGGTTGGTGGGTCATAATAATGAAGTCGATGTAACATGGAAGTTCAGGTTAGGTTGGTGGGTCATAGTAATAAAGTTAGTCATTTTGTAGTCTTTGGGTTAGTTTGGCAGAAATACCAAAAAAAAAATTGAATTCATCTATTAAATGGGTCATTTGGAGAAGTTTATTTCTTTCCATTTTTATTTTTTTATAAGTTGTCATTTTTTTTCATCATTTATATTTGTTTAAATTGTCCTGCGATTTTATCATTTTGCTACCCCTTATTAATTTTCCAAAATGTGCAGTTTCATATGTTTGATGATTCATATAGTTATTTTCTTATCAAGAATAACAAGTGGAGAATTGCAATTGAGACTTCAGTTGACATAAAAAAAAAAATACAATATGCGTTAATGTATATATTCTACATGTAATTGAGAAGCTTTCTTATGTTTTAGTAAATGTTTTTCTTTTATATATTTTTTATATACTCATTCAATTTACTTAATCATTAAAATATTTTCTTTTAAATTTTTGTGTTTTTTCTGCTCTCCATTTTTCTTTCTCTTTCTCAATCTTATAAGGTTTATTTAACATCCATGCATGATATATGAAAGTAGAATTTTTAGTTATTCCATTGCAGAATGAAGCGTCAACATCAGCCTCCTCTCTAATTGCATCCCAGCGTATGTTACATAGCAGAGACAACTCTAACATCATTGCCATTCATACTATAAAGAGGATGGTCAGTTTGATCTCGAATATGATTCAATGTTTTGATATTGATGATTGATTTAGATTTATATATAAGATTTTTTAATAAATTTGCCTCTTTAAAATAAACATGCATCCCAGTTGCATTTGACAATCAATTTCTTCCTATTTATATTTAAATTTACTTTCAACTAACCTATCTCTCCGTCCAATATCCATGCCCCATTAATGGGAAGGGATAAAGGTATATGGTATATGGGGTTCTCCAAAAGATGATGACTAATTCTGAATTTTATATATAATTATTTTTAATAGAGTTTGTTTATGTACTCGGTGTTTACTTTTAACTTAAATTGGGCTTTCCCACTATGAATTAAAGGCTCGCGTTGGACGCGGGCCCTGAAGCGCTAGTTGTATAATAAAAGATTGCAGGTCCTTATGTCGAAAAGCGACACGTGGCGCATTCTCAAACTTTTTGCAATGCCACATTTTGGAATTACCCTTCTAATCTAATCTCACCAAACCATTATTCTGTAATTTTACTACATAATAGGATCGAATCTGAATTCTCTAATTTTCCTACATAATAGGATCAAATCTGAATGCAAAATTAATCATTATCTTTTACTTTCCACATAATGCAACACACTATTAATCTGATTAGAATTTTTTAAAGGGCCCCATTGTCAATGGTCAAGATCTATTGTCTCTAAAATCAAGAACCTTAGATGATGATCACCATCAGTGAAATGGACTCACTAATGATGCCTTGCAGAACACAATCCTCTGGTCAAAACATATGTTGCTTTGAGTTGACAACTGGATTTTTTAAAGTAAGGATTAAGGAATGAATGGTCCAATGAATCTAACCCTTTGCATTAAATGCTCTTTCTAGAAGGGTTGAGCATGCCATCTCTGGCAATGGATTTCTTGCCCCCAAAGCTGCTAAAATCCAAACAAATATTCAGCTTGCCTGAAGTGTATTTCATTATCTATTTATTTTTTATTTCTTCTTTAATGGTGTTTATGCACTGTATCCACTTAAACATTCATTGATCTCTAATTAGCATGGTTAAAAGATAAAAAGTCAACATAGCGAAAGTCCGGGATCCGAACCCTAGAGGGGGGGGGGGGGGGGTTGGGTGGGGTGAATAGGGTGAGCTTCAAATTAGTGACCAATTATGACCAATTTTAAATTCTTTAAGTTAAATTAGCCACTAGTGATGATTATCAAACTAAATGCGGAAGCTAATAAAAACAATCACCACAGCTCAACCACAACTCAAAGATTTATAGTGGTTCGGCCTCAATGCCTACATATACTACCGGCTTGTGATCCTACACCCCAACGGATTTCCACTATCTATGCTTTTCAATAGGCTAAGCAATAACCTTTACAAAATGCTTTTCAAGGCTAAGCAATAATCTTACAACATGCTTTCCAAGGCTAAGCAATAACCTATTGGGTTTTATGGTTCACCCCTAACCATACACTTATGCTTTTCTAAGGCTAAGCAATAACCTATGCAGCCAAAAGGTTGGTTCTCTCTCTAAGTAGTGTCTAGAATACACTTGATGGAGATACAATTTTAGATCAATTACAATGCCTCTTAATTAGGCGAATATGAAAGTGAAAATCTAATTCACACACACACACACACTATGAATGCAAAGATGAGTGCATAATGTGTATGTATGATGTCCTCAATCAATTTGAAAATAAAACCTCATAAATGTATGCCAAAGGCTTTTAAAAGTTTTAGCTCATGAAAACATTTATTGTTTAGGAAAGAATGCTAATCACATGTTAAAAACAACTTGTAAAATATCTACTTATTCAATCCAAACAAGTTGTGAAATTTTGAAACAAAACATGTGATGCATGAGGTCTTCAATCAAATTTAACACTGTAGCTTGATACATGTATGCTCAAAGCATTTGAAAGTGTAAAACACTAAAAAGTATTTGATTGAAGTGAAGAGACAAATCATATGTATTTAAAAATTCAACTTGAAAATGATATACCTATCAATGTTAAGCAAGTTGTGAAACTTTAAACAAAAGTACATATGATTTGTGAAGTTGTTGAATCCAAAACATAAGATAGATTTGAAAGTGATTTTCTTATGATGAAAAACAACAACCAAAGATTCAACCAAGTATAGGAATCATGTTACATATGATTTCAAAGATGATTCCAAAACATGATTCACTTAGATATACCAATTTGAGTCCTACTTGGTTTGAATCAAGGTGATGCATCCAAAACAATAAATCAATTCAAAACATATGCATGTTAAGGACACAACAAATCATAGTTTATCATGCTAGAAAGGATTTACCAATAATTAAAGCAAAGCATGAAAACATATGATTAAGAAAAGTAAAGCTTACTTAGTGATTTAACTCAATGGAACCAAGCTCTAGCTTTCCAAATAACCCCTACCATCCCTTAGCTCATTCCCCTTTGTTTGGCCTCAAAACACCTCAAGGAGGGTTCCTCAAATTTTTCAAAGGAATGAAATAGCTTTTATACTAAAAAAATGAGTTCTGGCGTGTCCCCGGTCAACCTGGTCCCTTTCCTGGTCGACCGGGTGCTCAACGGTAAAAAATCCGACCGTTAGAAAAAGAGCACAACGGCTCTTTCCCGGTCGACCGGCAGTGTGCCCGGTCGACCGGGTCCATGGGCTCGGTCGATTGGGTACACTGCAGGTCAACCCGGGCCCAAGGACCAAATTCCCCAAAAATGCTATTTTTAAAGTGATTTCTTGTGGGGACTTTTGGGCCATTAAATCAAGCTTGGAAACATGTTTTAAATAAAACTAAGAGGTTTAAAAACATAAATATAAAAAGCCTAAAATGATTTGAAAAATTTAAAACTCATAGGCTTGCTTGATTCACAAAACTTCTTTTCAAATTTAAATGCATCCAAGTTTAAAATCAAAACATGCATAAATCAATATTTCTACAAGTCTAAAAAACAATGCATGTGTAAATCAAGATTTCAAGATTTTCTAAATCAATGCATGTGTGAAAATTCGAATGAGGCTAAAATGATAATGCATCCATCAAATTGCAATATACAAAATCCCTAATACATAGTAAGGTTGGCGATAATTGAATCAATAAATGAATTCTAACTTCAGCCTTTTTACGTACAGTAATTGGTTTTGTAGATTGATTTATATTAGATAGGCAAAAAATAGAGTACTAAAGTGAATTTGAATGCGCCCTAATAGTTTAATTTTTCTACCCTACAATTCTTGAATGAATTTCTCCTGATAGATGAAGTATTATTGTTGGTCACGTGTATCTTCCTTTATTTTCCCATTTAAAATTTTTAACGATCACATATTAATCCCTTTTGTTTTGCATGAGTTTTGTTTCCATATACAAGGTATAGGTATTTATTATATGATACTAAGAAACAAACATCTTCCTGTCTTATCTTTAATTAAGAATGGAATATCAAGAAGATATGAATCATTCCAAGATTGCAAGGCAACGTTGAACTCAACTGTTACTGATGAAAAAACTACGTTAAAATGAAAAAACATAACATCTACAGGTGAAAACCTATTCAATAAATATTATTTTAATTTATATTAAATAAAATTAGTTTATTAATAATTGTTATAAGTTGTTCTATGGAAATTTGTCATTAAACAGATGCACATAAAAGTGAATATCAACTTTCAAAAATGAGAAGAACGATAAAAACACGGTACCATAAAGAACACGGTAAGTTTGACTCGAACATGATTCGAGGTTTTGCTTTTGACGATCGATTTAGATTTATATATAAGATTCTTTTAAAATACTTGCCATTATAAAAAAAAAAGTCATGCCTCCCATATGCATTTGACCAACAATTACTTCTTATTTGTATTTAAATTTACTTTCAACTAAACTCACTCTATCAAATATCCACGCGCCATGAATGGGAAGGCATAAAGGTATATGGGGTTCTCCAAAAGATTGGGTTCTCGGTGTCTACTTTCAATTTAAATTAGGTTTTTCTTCCATGAATTAAAAGCTCGCGTTGGGCGTGGGCCTTGAAGCGCTAGTAAAGAGTATAAAAGGCAATTCACTTCAACTTTTTGAATTTTTTTAAAATTTTGTACCTTTGATAAAAGACTTCTCTTGGTTTTCTTATCTTTTAAAAGCGACCATTAACTTTGAATTTACTTTACAAATGAACTACCAACTCGTCAATTTGCTTTTTACACGTGATAGGAATATGGATATTATATATGGGGGCATTCGGCAATGGGTTCGAGCATTTCACTTTGTGGCCTTAGATCCACAATCTTTTCTCATAGTGTGATATATCATTTTTCCAAATTTGAAGAGCTAAAATATCCAAGTTATCATTTCTTTAAATTATATCCCATAATTAGTAGGATATGCCATTAATAATTGTCAACTACCATTTAATTGGCCACGATTAATGAAATCCCACTAATGGGGTTTTCAAATATATTTAAAAAAAATACAAATAAATTTCAAAAAATACAAATAAATTCCAAAAGAACTCAAATAAATTTCAAAAAACACAATAAATTTTAAAAAAATGCAATGAATTTAAAAAGAACGCAATCAAACTTAAAAGATGCAAATAAATTTTAAAAAATCCAAATAAATTTTAGAAAATGTAAATAAATCTCAAAAGCCGCAAATAATTTTTATGTGCATCATCACCATCTCCATCACATAAAAAATGCAATAAATTTAAAAAGAACTCAAATAATTTTTGTCATATAAATTTGACAAAAATTCAGATAAATTTCACAAATCAATTTTGCCCGTCGATTGGTCAAATTCTGCCTTTCAACATACAGCTGGCGTTATGCTGACGTCATCACAATCTCCATCACCATCCCTCCGGTCTCTCAATCTCATCCCTCCATACCCATCGCAGGCAAGCCCCTACACAGGAACCCCCTCACCCAGCCGATCTCCGTCTCCCAGGCGATCTCCATCTCCCTCCCTGCGCTCCACGCCAGCCAACTCCTTTCTCCATCTCCTTTCTCCACTTCAAAGACTTGTCTTGGTTGCTGCTTCTTCTCCAATGGTGGAGCAGGATCAGTCTCAGGAACCAAATGCTCCGATTTCCACCTCTGTAATAGAGCTCTCCTTCTTCCCTGTGTTGTGTGTTGTGTTATGCAATCAGCGCTGAAGCGCAGCGCTTGGCTGCTGCTTCTTCTCTAATGGCGGAACAAGATCGGTCTCGGGATCCGAATGCTCCGATTTCCACCTCAGGCGACGGCGGGCAAAAAACTCTTCTCCATCAATAAGCAACCTATAGGAGAGTCCGACGACGGATTACGAAGTCGGACAGATCTTGTTCTCTGCCTCTGGCGACGGGCGAACCTTGATCCGATGAGCGATGGCTGTTAGTTTTATGGTCTCAATCCATTAAGATTGATGTAATAAATTGATTAATTTCTTTATTTATCTATATATTCATGCTTTCCTTTCATGAGATGAATGGTGTTTTATTACTTGTTTGCATATAACTAGTACGAATGACATGATGGTTCATGAGATGAACCGGAGTCCATAAGTATACTAGATGCAACACATGTGTATGGATGAGATCCACATACGGGAGACATGTATAACAAATCTTATACTTGCATATCTTCACAACCAGTGATGATGACTGGACATCTCATCTGACAAGGTTGCAGTACTTTGATTACTATGAGATAGTATGATTTGTCTCGATCATCAGAATGGAAGATTCTGGATCACAGTACTGGTACATTGGATGTATTGAAGGACCATGAGAAGCACCTTATGAGCACTATCTTTACTTTAAGGTATGCTCTCATAATTTCCTAACAATAGGCTCTCATTTCTGAGACATTAATGAACTCAAGTTTCTATCTATTCATTTGCTTTGAGTCACTAATGAGTGAGGCCAATTGTAGGTCAACACTTCGGTGATTTGGGTACGTGGTAGTAGGATTGTGGGAACATTCAATGGTTAAGATGGAATCTATCGCTAATATCCCCTTATGCCAATTAATGGATTTATCATTGGTAAGTGCACATCTATTTCAATTAAGAGTTAATTGGAAAGGTACATATGATCATTATTATTAATTGGAGCTCAAGGATAATGAGATAGATCTAGTTTGGAAGGCAGGTCCAATTGATCTATGGATATTGATGAAAGGGCCTACTTGTGGACATAGGGAAGTTTAGGGTCTTCATGTAATTTATTCCTAAGACTGGAGTTCAATTGCATTTATATAGTGGAGTTATTTGCAATTAACTGTGGGCCCGGATTGCGCATGAGATGTGGGGTCGCGAGTCCCAGTTGGAGCCAGCTTTCTAAGGAATCCCTAGTGGTCCCCACGCTAGCCCAAGTTGTTGAAAAGATGCTAATTGTAGTAGAACTCTAAAAGGAAATAGAAAGTTACTATTTCTATTTAAAGTGAGACTTTTAATTGTGGTAATAGTAAGTTACTAATTATAATGGAAGTGAGACTTCTATTTAAATTGGTAAGAAGAGAGTTATTAATTGTTAGAGAAGTGAGACTTCTATTTCAATTAGAAAAATGAGGTGGCTTGGTGGCCATAAATAGATGAGGAATAAGTGTTGGATGTCCCCTATGCTATCACCATCCTTGGGATTCACACCCAAGGAGTTGTCAAGTCCAAGTGTTGGACGTCCACTACTTTTTGTGCAAGAGTTGCACATACACATCTCTCTTCTTATCTCTTCTAGTTCTCTTCTAGTTTCCGTAAGAGCTTTCTCTTGGAGATCCCACCCATCTTCTTGAGAAAAGAGAATCCAATACAAGTCATAGCGTGGAAAGCGATTGGGTCTTGGAGATTCTGATTTGGTTTGTGAAAGAGTTTCATCATAAAAGAAAGACGCAACTTCTCCATTAGAGCACAACCGAGCTCCAAAGGTATAATCTACTTCCTTGCATGTTGTAGATTTTTATGGATGCTTGTTGGGTGCTGTTCTATCTTCTTGATAGATTTATTTACTGATCATGATGCGTGAGATTGAGGACATGGATCCTGGATTTGGTTTCATGCCCTTATGGATACTTGATCCTTGAGTCAAGTGGGTCAAAAGTTTTGAAAAACTATCCACGAGGCCCACTCACTTCCAACAATGGCAATCTGGACTGAGATCGGAGCAGCGACTGTGAACAGAATCCTCTGTGGCTGTCTTCCTCGAGTTTGGCTTAACAGCGAGGGTATCACAGAACCCGCGGTGATCCAGAATCCTCTGAAGCAGTCTAATCCTTCAGATCTGGTTTCTGCAATAGGGACGATGGGATCCTCTTCTGTGTTGTTGACTACGTACGACGGCCCTGGCCTGTTTTAGCGATCTGCAACAGATCTAGTCTTTGAGATTTGATCGATCAAGTGAATCTCCCTATACGGCCCTTATACGAAACTTTTATGGACCAGAGCCTTTTAAACGTTCCATCTCAGGGAATTTTCGCTAATTTACTATTATATATATGGGGACATTCATGTGCATCTATTCCTCACCGTAGGGTGATGTCACTTTTCCTTTTTGCACACGAATCCCCCTTTTATACTTCACCCTATGTACTTGAAACCCCCCTTTTGTACTTGAAAAATACCATTTACGGAAGCATCTATGGTGAGGGATAGATGCATATGAATATTTCTCTTATATATATAGATACTCTCATAGGAGCATCTCCCATATATATATAATATCACGTATGCAAATATTATACGTGTGAAATACATTGCCATAGTTGTCAAAATCATCATTTTCACTAAGTAAATTAGTCTATCCAATAGTTCTAGATTATTTGGATATTTTGTACTTTTTCATGAATTTCTTAAAATCCATGAAGAATTAAGATATGAAACTAGTTGTCCTAATATTTACCATTAATACAAGAGTAATGAATGGTTTGGATCATGAATACCCATGGAAGTGCACAAAAAATCAATTATCTATGAAGATGAAAGATAATCAGCTTCAAATGTTGAGGTTTATTTGCCTAATAATTAAACAAATCAAGCAGTTTGGATAACAAATATGGGGCCCACATGAATGAGAAAAATAAATTTGTTTGATTGGGAATGCAATCATTGTGTGAGAAGTGTAATGGTGTTTTTTGCACGAGAGGTGTAAAAATTCACGTGTATTTGGTCTATAAATGGGCTCATTAATACACCATTTCACACCTCATATGAGTACAAATAGACGTTATGCGTAATCATTACATATGGGTATCATTTGTACATGTAAATAACTGCAAACAAATGACCCCCTTAGAAATATAAAATTCTACTCCCTATCAAAAGAAAACAAGAGGAAACAATGCACCCGAAATATGTAAAAACCATACTAGGTAGAATAGCAATTGAAACTAACCCAGAACCATCCCCCCCGCCCCCGCCGCCCCCCCAAAAACACACACACACCAACCAAAAAAAAAAAAAAAGAAGAAAAAGAAAAAAAAATGATGATTATAGAAAAAAAAAGAACCAGATCATATTTACACCCAAAGGATAGGGTCATTGCTTTGGTGCAATGGTAAAAGTCTCGAGTGCCATATGTGATGACGCAGGTTCAAGACCGGCAAGCACCCAAAGGATAGGGTCATTGCTTCGGTGCAACGATAAAAGTCTCGGTTGTCATACGTGATAACACAAGTTCAAGATCAGCGAGCAACCATTTTGTGTGAGAATTCCCAAAGGCTAGGTCTTCCTCCAATTTGGAATCTCTCATGAACCTGCTTCAGTGGGACCTAGCCAAAGGATCCATTCGTGATGCAAATTGTCTTTGGATCCATAGTCGTTTTTTTTTTCCATTTCAACATTATAGTATCCATTTTTTTTATCCCTAACCTTAAGGAAATCCTTCTATAAAAATTATTTATTTCCACTTTTCTTGTTTAGGACAAGTGATCGTATCTTCAAACATTTAACTTAAAATAGAAATCACGGGTCTTGTGGGGTCATGTGAACATAAGTGAACGCGGGTTTTAGTAAAGATTTAAGAGACCCATAAGCCCTATTATAATTAATTGAAAACGTAGGGGGCCTTTTTCTTTATTTAAAAAAAAAGCATAAAGTCGAGGTATGAATGGAGTTCTTTCCTGACATTTTTCATCCACTCCTAGTAAATAATAGGATATGTATTTTTCACATAATCTACATTTATACCCAGTACTAAAATGAGTAGTTCTCCACATGAAATCCAACTAACTAAAAATACCTTAGGCATTTCAACTTCTTCCCAATCCATTCAATATCTGGGTTCCATTCTCTCTACCTCTAAGTACAATCATTCTCAATGGCAGAAACCATACCAATCATTCTCAATGGTAGAAACCATACCAAGGCATCTCATCTAAAATCTCTCATTGGTCATCAAAATTCTTGCCACATGATGGTAGGCGTGTCCTTATTTAATTTGTTACATCTCATATTCCATCGTATTGGTTCCCTACTCACCCTGTCTATAAGAAAATTTGTAATCGACTTAATTCTTGAATGGTAAATTGCTTTGGACATGTAAGAATCATGTTTTGCAATCCCCTTTGAAATCACATGTAACATTATTCATATATTTGGTTGAATCTTTGGGTGTTGTTTTCCATTACGAGAAAATCACTTTCAATCTATCTTATGTTTTGGATTCAACACAACACACATCTCACATGTATTAGATTTTGAGATTTCTCACAACTTGTTTAGCATTGATAGTCATATCTTTAAGTTGTTTTTAAACTACATGTGATTTGTATTTTACTTCAATCAAGTTTCTTTTTGTGATTTATACTTTTAAGTGCTTTAAGCATACATTCATGAGCTATATCTTTAAATTTGATTGAAGATCTCATGCATCACATGTTTTGGTTTTGAAACTTCACAACTTGCTTAGACTACATAGGTTTATCTTTTACAAGTTGTTTTTAACATGTGATTAGAATTTCAACCACAATCAAACACTTTTATGATTTAAATTTTTAAAAGCTTGTGGCATACATATTGGAGCTTTCATTTTATATTTGATTGAGGACATTATGTATACACATTGAGCATTCATCTTTGCATTCATAGAGTGTATGTGTGTCTTGTATTATCACTTTCATATCCGCCTATTTAGAAGCATTGTATTATGCTCAATTTGTAATCTCTTTAAGTGTATTGTAGACACATCTAGAGACAAAATCTTAGGGTTGTAAATGTTATTGCTTAGCCTAGAAAACATATTGTAAAGGTTATTTCTAAGCCTGTTGAAAAGCATATTATAGAGGTTATTGCTTAGCTTTGTAAAGCATAGTGTAAAGGTTATTGCGTAGCCTATTGAAAAGCATAAATTGACATAGTGGAAAATCCGGTGGGGTGTAGAAACCCAAGCCGGTAGTGGATGTAAGCATTGAGGTTGAACGACTATATATCATTGTGTTATGGTGGATGGTTTGGGGTGATTTATCGTGTTTGCTTCCGTACTTTGCTTTCTTATCATTACTTGTGGCTAATTATTTTAAAGAAGTTAAAATTTGACATAATTGGCGTAAAATTAAGCTCACCCTATTCAAACCCTACTCTAGGGTTTGGATCCCGGACTTTCAAATACTACTTTTAAATTAATCAAGCAAACAAGGTGCTCGCAAACATGGTCGAGTCCGCGTCCATTTTTAGAGCCCTTAATTGGTTTTGTTGTAAGTCTACTTCAAACCATAAAACATTGTTATGTGATCTTCTTTATATTCTTAATGAAAAATATGCCATGTCCATGTGTAACACCTTGACCTTGTCTAAGTATGACTAACACCTAATTAATCTTGATTAGGTGTCTAATATTTGTTTTGGATGGTTTTGTGATGGATTAGGCTGATTAGTGGGGTTTGATCATGCTGGTTGACTTATGACCTTTTGAATATTTTAAGGTCGCACGTGTGGTTTCAATTTCGACGAGTTTTTATGTGCATTGCATAGAGCATATTGGAGACATCAGATGTCATGTTTGGACCCATACCATTTCCAGGCCCAACTCAATACAAAAGCTCTTTCTTCTAGAGTCCTAACATTAAGTGGGCTTTTCACCAAAAGTTCCATTTTATAAACCCAACCCGCCGTTCCCTCATGCCGTCTCTCCATTTCACCAGCAGAGAGAAGTTCTTCTTCTTATCTTTCCAAACACAAGTGATAGGAGGATTGCATGTGAGATTTGAGGGCCTCATCTTCTTCCTCAAGCCTTCCTTCATCCTTTATAAGAACCCATCTTCCCAAATCTTCTCCATCAACGAGGTTTCTCTCAATCACCTTTCGTTGCTTCGAAACAAGCTAGGAAGACTGTGCATGTTGGATTTGAGGGGTTAGGAAGCTTCATCCATATCAAAGAGCATCATCTTCTTCATCCTTAGGCTTCTTTCACAACCATTCTCCCCCTACCAATTTCCTTTGGTAAGCTATGCCCCCCTACACCTTGATGTTGTTTTGATTTATTAATGGGAAGCTTAAACGGTTGCATGCGCACTCTCTTGAGCTCATTCTTTCTCATCTCCATTGTAGGGAATTGCATTAGTTAGCACATTTGGGGTTTTTGTATAAATTGAGTGAAAGCGAAGATTTGAATTGGGAATCACCAAATTAAGGCAAGTGATGAGCAATTTGGATATATGGATGTGATACATTCATTGATTGATTTGTATGATTCCTTTGAATGTCAAATTCAATCTCTTTTCATTGAGTTAGTTTGATAATGAAAAATGGCTTTTCTTAGAATGGCTTATTGAAGAATCAATTATTATATGAGAATTAATGGATGGAATTTATGAGAGCATTGGGGGCTCAAATTGTGTAAAAGATGACCTTTAAACGTCATGGAAAGAAGTAGGCAGAGTTGGAATGAAATGAAATTAAAAGACAATGCAAACAGAGCTATTACAGGTTTTGCATGCAGGGAGCTCGGTTAACTGTTGGTCAACCAACATGGAGTTCAGTTCAAATAACAAAAGGCAGAAAAAACACATAAAATGGAGATCGGTTAACCGACACCCACCGAACTTGACCGAATGACTTCAGTCAGAAGAACTGGATGGCCTTTTTTCTTGCAGGCTGACTTCGGTTTGATGTCGGCGAACCGAAATAGCCACTCTCGGTTAACCGACAGGTAACCGAACCCTATTGGGTTCCTTTTAATCATAAATGAGGTCTTATTTACCTTGGCTTATGTACAAAAATTGTCGTAGTCATCCCTAAGGATGACTAAGATGTATACATCAAACCAATAAGTTCTTAGGGTGTGAAAAGACTGACCTTGTAGGTCCGTAGACATGGAACTATAACCAATTAACATAGTCCGATGGAAACTATATCACATGAGAAATCTTGGGTTGAGATCATCTCATGTGCTTATCCGTTTTGTTTAGCACTTCACAATGGGTGTTGGTTTAGGAATTTCGGTGTACCTCCCATACACACAAAGTGACACCAAAGAAATGTAGCATGTGCATCGAATTACCTAAACCAACATCGAAATAGACGGTTAAAGAAGGCGGGTAATTAGATTAGGGTTGGCTAGTAAATCGCCTTGATTCTATTAATCGATTTGTATTTGCATATTGAGATTGACTTATTTATTGCCCTCAACTATTCAAATAATTGTTATACGCTTTATTCAAATTATTTCTCAAACTGTTATTACAATTGTCTTACAAATGTTATCGTACATTGATGTAATATTCGTAGGAGTAAGCATATGATTCGATTCGATTGGAAATTATTCGAAATTATAGAATGAAAATAAATGGATTTGATTATTAGTGATTTGCATAGAGACGTCTTACTCCAGTTCATTATTATTTGATTCGAACGGTTCGGTACTAATTAGCTTCGACTGTACAATACCAGACGGAGTTGAAGTTCGATTTCGTTATTCGATGCCACTACCATAGGTTGTCTAGAGCACCGAAACTCCAAAATCGAGTAGCAAGGAGAACCTTTGGCCGGGTCATTGATGACATCCCAACAGGATTCACTATCTATAGGAGAGAATGGAGAGAATGAGCAGAATGTAGTAGCCAATTAGAAAAGTATGTATTTGACCTATGATTCAAAAAACATGATTTATTCATAAAGCACAATATGCCGAATGGACTAATGTTTGATCTCTTTAATTTATTTTTTTTTAATTCGAATAAGAACAGCATGTGTTAAATCTTAATTGCTCATACATTGTTGAGTCGTCGTATTCATGGTGCTTTATTTGGTGTCACAGGAATCCAGGAAACTGAGGAGGAGAACTAGCAGTCCCTCCAAGATTAGAGTGAATGAGGTTTAAGGTTCTCGGCTAACTTTGACTGTCAGAGAATGTACAGGAGTTATAACATTGGGTTTGGGATTAGATCCACCATCTTGCCCTCATTTATAGTTTTACATTTGATTAGTTATGATTTTCAATTGTGTTAGGATCATGTTCCATTGAGGTAAAACATCTAGTATTTTCTTCATTAGAGTACTTTTGTACAATGTATATTATAGGATATTAAGTTATTAATCTTGTTAAATAATAAATAATAAGATGTATTATTGTAACTCTTATGGAGTGCTCAAGCTTTGATATTAGTGATATAAAGGCTTCCGCAAATTAAAAGTACATTGATAGACATCGGTGAGTACTCCTCACACGTGTGAAGTGTAATCTTCTCCTTTGCAGATTTGGATTTGGTCCGGAACAGGTGCAAAACCCTAATCGGGGAATTCTCTGGCCCGGGATGTGACACCATGCAATCTATCTTAGTCTTCTCTAGACATGCTTTCTTATTTAGATGCAGGGGAGAAAATAATCAAAGCAGGACCAATCTCGTTTGCACTAAAGTCCATCAAAGGGCATGGTTTCTCTAAAATACGTCCATTCTCGGATGCGTTGGAGGTTGTTAAGGCCATCAAAGGTGGTGGAGACTGGTCTATCCATTTCTATATTATGAATATATTACCCTTGGAAGTTGTTTTGAAAATTTCTAAGTCTCTCATGTTCCCAAGAACTTTAATATGGCTGCCCATTGTCTTGCTAAGCATGGGTTGTCAGACTATCTTGCTAAGAATGGGTTGTCGGGATTGAAATTTGTATGCATGTGGGTCTAGATTTGCTTTGGCTGTTTCATCTTTTCTTTGGTTTAAGCATCCCCCTTACCTACCAAAAAAAATTAATAATAAAGTAGGGGTTTTGAGCAGATGAAGGTGCAAATGCTTTTTATCACAATGTATATGGACAAGTTTGTTCACTTAAAATCTATACCTTGTTGTTGTTTTTTTCTTCTGCTGCCTTAAAAATCTGTTTTATCATAAACTGTAAGGATTAGCTATCTTGGCATTACACTTGTATTCATTTACTAAGTCTTTCCAGAGAAACCATCCTGCTAGTAATGCTGCTGTTGATGGAATATATGTGAAACAGTTTGATTTGAATTAAGACATGCCGTATTTGAGATTGGTAATGATCTTGAATATATAAGTTCTTTTATTGGGACAGGAGGCTCATGTTGCACAGTTCCTGCTTTCTAGAGTTGGACTTATGTCTTCGGATCTTTGGTTATCTATTGTCCTTCTAGATGAATGGCTGTCTTGGTTTTGCTAAGGGCTGCTTAATGAAGATTTGTTGGATATTTTCTAAAAACCCTCAATTAAAAAAATAAGTTCGAAGAGACATTTGAATGCATCATTTCAAAATCAAGTGTTTTGTGCCCTTTGGATGAGATGTGTCTTTTAAGCCCATGTGAATGGATATGACCGAATCCTAAGAGATACTTTCAACATTATAAATTAAGGTGATTTGAAGTTTTTCAAAGTATTAAAGATGAATAGAAGATAGTATTTTCAGAAGCACATTATCTGAGAGAAGTTTCTTATCTTTTATTATTTACTTTGATTTTAAAGGCAATTCAATATTTCTAATTCTAGTGTGCTGACTTCGAATCAGAGTTGGGCCTTGTATCCTAGGGACAAAATTTCATCAAAACCACTTGAATGTGGAAAATTACTGTCTTTAAGAAAGCATCTTAATTGGTGTGCCTTGCCCATTTTTCTTTTGCTTTCTTATTCAATCTCTCACATTCATTAACATTCACATTTTTCACTAATTATTTATACTAATTGTTTGTTTGATTATCTTATTGCACGTTCTTCATAAGTAATTTTTCCAACAAAGTTGACATTAAAAACCTAATCATCATCACACATTTATCTTTTGATTTTAAATAGAAGATGTTATATAATAAAAAGTAGACAAAAATCACAAGTTTTGGGTCTATTTATCTTATTAGCATCCACATATTTGTTTATCTGAAACGGTTGCTAGTTGGAGCATGGGCATGATGTGGGCCACGTTTGATCAGCCTGAAACCAATATACTTATCTTTTATTTATGCATTTTTGAAATTAAACCTAAATCATGATCATTGAAGCCTTATATATTCAATCTAAGTAGATTGGATTTTTAAGTTTTACTTTTCCTTTGAACCCCTGTTTACGGTAATATTTTATCAGTAAGTCCACAAGCTATCATGCCTTTTCTCAGTACTTCTTTTAAGGTCTTTACTGTTCTCCTTCTTTTCCTAATTTCTTGAACATACAACTCAATAAGCCTCATGTGTACTATTTTGATATTCTATGTACGTGCTTGAATTATTTCTAATGATGTAGCTTGATATACTCTTCAATTGGAACTTCATGTAAGTTTCCTATGTTTTTCTTTCTAATTTGACCCTTTCTTACACCTCCACACATCCCTCTTACCATTCACATCTCTCAACGTGTTCTTTGGCTTCTTCACAACCTTTAGCTTCATATGAGGCACTAGGCTTAAGTGTCTCTTGTAAAGATGCCCTTTAAATCAAAGTATTGCTTGACCATCGCTTAAATAGTCCACCCACTTTGCCCACGCAAAACTTATCGTTTGCTATATCTAACACCCTCCGTGCTGCTCAATATTTGCTCCCAAATGTCAAGATTCTTCATGCCTTTGCACTAGATTATTTCGGTTTTCACTAACTCGTCTGCTTTACTCTCAAATCTGCTAAACCTGCTCATGACATATATTTTAGTTTTCAACTTCTATTTTCAGCTAATTTGACTTAAATCTTCTTCGAAGCTCTAAGTTATCATTTGTTTGCTTTCTTGTCTAACAAGTGAGTACAACATCATCCGTGAACAACAGACACAAATGCATTACTTCTTAATTATCTATTTTATGGTGTTTATAACCAAGGCCAATAGGTAGGAGCTCAATATCTGACCCTAGTGATGGACCTGGCTTCTTGCCTTCCTCCGCGCTGGGTTCGCCGGGGTGCGGCGGGGCGAAAAGCGAGCATCAGCATTTTTTTGTACGGGTATGCCAGATTTTCTATTCTACTTGGAATTTAGAAATGGTGATCCAGAGATCCACCTTCACAAGTAGAAAGGAAATCAAACTTTTTTCTAACTTTCCATTGCACATATATTTTTAAGAAAAGAGACAGATTTTTAATGCCGTGAAAGGCGATTTTCTTTTGTTTACCATGAAAGGCGATTTTGTGCCGTAAGTGGCGATTTTGTTGTGAAAGGCGATTTACAAATCTCATCAATGAAGAAAGACAAGAGTCGTGATTTTTTTCTCTCTTAAAAAAAAATACAAAATACAATAGAAGAAGTGAGAAAAGGGATCTAACTTCTCAGAAGATTGTAAGGACTCGTTCAGATCAACGGTCGCGAGTTATATATGGACTCCGCCATCGTCCCTTGAATGAGAACACTTGATGCTTTGATTCATTTGTCTTGGCTTGGACCTCAGATTTTTAGTGGATATAGACCAAGGGAAGGTTCTATATCCAATAAAAAAACGAGTAGACGGGCTGAAGAACCACGTCTAGCCGTCTCGGATAGAAGGAGGGGGGAAATCTTGGGGGGTGGCCCCCCAAGGGACTTCAATCACCTTCTGGTGTTTGTTGCAGCAGAGTTTCTTTAAAGTAGTCGAGCTTATTTGGGCAGAGATTTCTCCGAGAAGTTTCTAGCAATTTTTCTGGGATTCTTCAGGACAATTTTCAGGACCCTTTCTCCTTGGAATGACCGCCTATTTATAGGCTTTTGGTGGCCATTAGATGAGTTTATGAGCATTGATTATATTAATGCTACATGATGGGAGGAGTTACAAGTGTTTAATTCTTGATTTTGTAACTCCTTTTTCCTAGCTTTTGATTGGTCGATGGAGAATGATGAGCATATAATCGCTTTTAATCTCCATGATGAGGGGAGTTACATGGTTTAATGCCATGATTGCTTGGATTTGTAACTCCTTTTTCCTTGTTTCTGATTGGGCCGTCCAAAATAATGAGTTAATGACCGCATTAACTTTTCATAAATGGGTCAATTGACAGTATTAATTGGTCGCTAAGTCGCTTGAAGAGTCGCGGGCCGCGCCGCGTTTTTTGGAATTCTTCTTACGATGATTGCCAATGGATCCACATGTTGTTTGATGTCGGACGGCGATGCAATTTTAGACATTGGTTGACACCAATGGGCTGGCAACATCTGTCCAGTCGATTTCACGATCGGTCGGGTAGAAAGTGTGCTTTCTTGGTTGGCCGATTGGCAATCCTACAGTGTTGGATGATGATTTCATGATTTAGACAGCGGATCCGTGATGTTGACGAAGATCGACGGATATCATGCTCAAAAAATCAGATTTTGGAAAAATCACAGGGGCCAAACAACTCAGAACACGAAAAATACCCGAAAAAGTGGGTTTCGAGGTGAGATCCAGCAACCCAGATCCCTATGGTCGCCAGCGACCATGGGGCCGACGACCTTGGGCCATGGTCACTGGTGACCATGGGACCTTTGTCCCTTTTCGGTTGCCAGTCGGTCGGTGATTTTCCGTCTTTTTCGTTTCTTCCTTCTCCTGTATTTTTCTTGACATCTTTCCTCACTTATTGACTTGATTTTCTTGAGGAAAACCTGACAAGAAGCCACGCAAATCAGAACACAGTTTCCTATTTTTTTGAAAAGCCAAAGACTTTGTAGCCGATTTTTCGTCAATAGTCGAAACTAGGTCAAATGATGTTGGAATGACCTGAAATTTTAGGTGAAACTTCCTGAGCAATAGATAGGACCAACCATGGCTTTTATTTGAGTTTTGAAGCCGTTTGGGGTCCCGTCGATGCTAGACTTGATTTCACCACGTGGAAGATGTCGAGCTTTGATGTACGGTCAACCGATGTCCGATTGGCCTGAAATTCGACAAGGAGCCTATTGGAGTCATCCTGAGACAATCCATTAGCTCCGATTTGGATGCCATGGTCCCGGGGAGCTCCGTCGCCGGTAGGCTTGATTTTCTTTCTGAGCGTCAAAGTCGGGTTAAACGTCGTTGGAATGACCTGAAATTTGACGTGTAGCCCTTTGAAAGTATGTATAAGCTACCCATGTGCTTTGTTTGATGAGTGGCTGCATCGGTGGTTCTCGCCGCTGAGAGGCTTGATTTTGTCGTTCAAGAGTTGATGGAGGGTCAAACAGTGTCGATTTGACTTGAAATTTGACGTGGAGCGTTTTGGAGGTATTTTGAGACCATCCATAGGCTCTGATTGAAGATTTGATATCTTCGACACTGTCGCCGCCGGGAGCTCCTGCTTAGCTGTTGGAGGATTGAAGTTAGGCCAAATGGTGTTGAAATGGCCCGAAACTTCATGTGTACCCTTCTTTTGGCTATTTTAAAGGATCTTGCAGTTTTTGTTTGATTCTGACAAGATCTGATGCTTGAAGCGGCTCTGCCTGTTTGTTGTAGGATGCAGCTCCATGTAGCTTTTGATGTTGAAGAGGCAAAGTGACATTTTTGGTGTCAACACCTAGGTGTCATCCAACTCCCATTTGGCTCTTAGGTTTTTAATTACAGATTATGAATTATTGCATTAATGGGCAAGCAACAATGATGTGTAAAGTAGTTTGAAAGTACGTTTCCAAGAATGACTACTAGTTCCAATAAACCAATGCAGTGGATGTAACCAAATAAACAAGATAAGACTAGCTAATCAATTTACCAAACACACAGCACAAGAAGGCAGACATAATATTTAATGTGGAAATCCTATCCAGGGAGAAAAACCACTATCCAGAAATCATGAACAGTTATAAGATATACTCACAAATCCTTTTTCCTTGTCAATACCTCGACCTAAGGACTATAATTGTTCTTGCACATCTTCCCACTGCCACGACTTCCCCGCCGTGCACCGTTCCTCTTACTTGATCTCCTCGCACCTTGTCAACCAAGATGAACTATCTTCTACAAGAGAGTAAAAGCAACAAAAACCTTCTAAAGCTTTCTCTTCATCACAATCTCTCAATAACTCTAGAGAATCAAAGAATTTCTCCTACGGTATTCTCACCTCAGATCAATGAGACAATTAATTGATGTGTATCTTAGGGTTGAGAGCAATACCCTATTTATAGCCCCAAATTCGTGCCTTAGAGATAGAACACAAGTAGGACTCGGGAAAGTGGGAAACAAAGTCTCAAAAGGAAACACTTCCGTTCTCAGATCAAGAGACTTTCTCAAGGACTGATCGATTGGATAGAGGATCTGACCGATCGGGCCTTGTGGATGGTGTCTTTCAAATTTCATCTGTTTTCTTCTTTTCTTCGCTTCAGCTCTTCTGGCGACACAACCATAGTCCATTCTAAAACAAAATAGAAAATACAACTCAATGGACCTAGAGATTTGTCCAACCCATGAATTAGCCAACAAAAAATGCTAACAATCTCCTCTGGCAATTCATGGACAAAACTCCCTAGAACAATACATATGATCTACCTAAAAGAAAATTCCAAAATATATTGAGATTATCCGTACTAAAAAAAACTAATCAACACATGTAGATATGTAGATATTGCACCGTCTGTCTTCTCCACTAGCTTCATTCTTCTCCCCCTTTTTGTCCATAACTGACAAACAATTATCTTCATGCAGCTTCTGTCAATCTGGATTCTGTAGCTGCCCCTCAATTTTGACTTCCCTTCAATATGATCTTCATATCAGCACTAGGAGGGGTGATCACACTTGCGTATTTATGCATTTTAGCAAAGTGTGTACCAGCATAGAAGAAAGGTCTTCTTTCTTGACCCATATAGCTTGGTTTTTTATTGGTGACTCTTCCTTTTGCCTTTTCCATTGCTTTTGTTTTAATGAACTTCACAGCTTATTGCAACGGGGTCGAATGTGTCATTGGATTCCACACTGATGGTAAGCAGGTAAATGTTCAGTACGTGACACATTCTTCTTCTTGGTAGCTATGTTTGCAACATGAACAACAGGATTAGTAACAACTGAATTTTTAACAAAACAGCTAGTACCTTTGGTTTTCGATGTAGATATACCTTTACCGCAGCCAATGCCATGAATGTCGGTCTTTGCCTTTTGATTGCTCACGATGTCATTCAGCATTTTAGATCTAGTATTCATCCTGTCTAGTGAAGCCTTGCTAGTGACCAGCTCAGAAAGAATCATTTTGAGTCTTCCTTGTAAGCCAGTATTCTCAGCTTTCAAGGTCTTCATAGCGTGATCAAGCATTTCACACTTTTATACCTTTGCAGTCAGTTTATCTACCAAATTGTTATTCTCTTTCTCTAAGTGACTCACTTTTGCTAGAGCTTTAGATAGCTCGGCCTTCAGTGAAGTATTTTTCTTTTCAGAATTTTTTCAGTTTGTAGCCACGTTTTCATTCATCTTTAGCATCTTCATGGTCTTCACAAATAATAACCGATATTCATCTTTCCAATCATGTTCCGTCTCTGAGTCACTAACATCTTGATCAGTCCCATCATCAGAAGAAACTGGTGTAGTAGTAGAAGTTGAAGTTGCATGCATTTTTCTTTGCTAGCTTCAGGCTTCTTAGACTCATATTTTTTATCATCCTCCTCAGAAGTATCATCATCCCAAGTCAAATTGAAAGCGTTGTTTTTTTACTTTTAGTTACTACAGTCACTGGCAATGTGTCAATAACCTTGACACCCATAACATTGAATCCATTTAGCATATCTCTTCTTTCTATAATTTTTAGGGATTTTTAAATCACTTTTCTTCCCTTTCATAAACAATTGAAATTGCTCTATAAACTGAACGACAACTTGAGGATCAATCTCCTCAGAATCAAAATAAGAATCAATAGCAATTTTTTTTTGAATAATTCTTTAGAGGCTTTCAAAGCAACACCTTTGGATTTTGATTTTCCATTAGATCTAAGGTTTGCTTTAAAAGTGATGGACCCGGCTTTTCTCTCCCTCCACCCCGGGGCTATTGGGGTCGGCGGAGGAAAGCGAGCATCAACATTTTTGTACGGGTATGCCAGAGTTTCTAATCTGCTTAGAATTTAGAAGTGGTGGTCCGGAGATCCACCTTCACAAGTAGAAAAGGAAATCAATTTTTTTTTTAGTTTTTCATTACACATATATTTAAGAAAAGAGACAAGATCTTTTTCCGTGAAATACGATTTTGGCCATGGAAGGCGATTTACAAATCTCATCAAAATGTAAAGACAAGAGTTGTGATTTTTTTTTTGTCTCTTTAGAAAAATACAAAATGCAACAAAAAGCAACAAAATGAATTCTAACTTCTTAGGAGATTGTGAGGACTCATTCAGATTGACAGTAGTAAGTTGAAAGTCCGGGATCCTAACCCTAGAGGGGGTGAATAGGGTGAGCTACAAATTAGTAACCAATTATGACAAGTTTTAACTTCTTTAAAATTAATAGTTACAAGTGATGATTATAAAATTAAATGTGGAATCTAAACAAAAACAATCACCACAAAGCATACACCATCACAAAATTATTTATAGTGGTTCGGCCTCAATGCCTACATCCGCTACCGGCTTGTGATCCAACACCCCACCGGATTTCCACTATCTATGCTTTTCAATTGGCCAAGCAATAACCTTTACAATGATGTTTTTCTAGGCTAAACAACAACCTATCAATGTGCTTTTCTAGGCTAAGCAATAACGTTAACAAGATACTTTTCAAAGGCTAAGCAATAACCTCTATACTATGCTTTTCTTAGGCTAAGCAATAACTTTTACAAGAAGAATATTTTCTCTCAAAGTAGTGTCTACACAAACACTAAAAGAGATACAATTTAAGCTCAATTAAAATGCCTCTAAAATAGGCGGATATGAGATTGAAAATTTAACTCACACAAACACTATATGAATGCAAAGGTGTGTGCTCATGATGTGTGTGTGTGTGATAACTTCAATCAATTTAAAAAGTAAGCTCAATCAAAATATGCTCAAAGCATTTAAAAGTTTAAGGCACATAAAAAGTTTTGATTGAAGTGAAATGAAAATCACATGTATGAATACTAACTTGTTGATGAAGTGAAAATCAAAGGCTCACAAGTTGTATAAAACTAATTAACTCTAAATATGTGATGCATATGCAATGTTGTTTTCAAAACCAAACTAATTTAACTAAGGTTCAAATGAATGAAAACAACAAATAAAGATTCAACCAAGTAAATGAATCATGCTATAAAAGAAATCAAAGATTTTGGCTAAGCATGATTAAAGAAGATTTTAAAACAAACTTGGTTTGAAATCAAGGTGAAAAATCCAATCCAACTTAGATCAAAGATTAAATAAAGAATGGATTCCAACACATCATAGTTATCATGTTAAAATTCATTTACCAATAATTTAAACAAGGCATATAACATATGATTAATAAAAGTAAAGGTTACTTAGAGATTTAACTTCATTGATCCAAGCTTTAGCTTTACTAATGACCCCTTGGTCTCTCTTAGTTCATTCACCTTTTTCTTGTCTCCAAACACCTCAAGAATGGCTTAGAAGTTCCTTACTTTGGCAAAGGAATGAGCTTCATTTTATGCCCAAAAATTGCCCAACGGCTAGTCCCCGGTTGACCTGGACCCTTGCCCGGTCGACCGGGTACTCAACGGTAAAAAATATAACCGTTTGAAAAACTGCTTTTAGTGGGGGCTAGAAACCGCCGGTAAAAGTCTAGTTTTCTCAAAAATGAATATTTCAAAGAGCTTTTCTCGGGGCGCCTTTGGGCTATGGGATCAGGCTTGGAAACATGATTTAAATCAATCTAAGAGTTTTAAAAACATGAATCCTAAATTGCCTAAGATAAATTGAAAGTTTTAAAACCATAGGCTTGCTTGATTAAAAAAAAACTTCTTTTCAAAATTTAATACTTCCAAGTTTAAAAACCAAAACATGCATGAAACATGATTCTTAAAAGTCTTAAAAACCAATGTATGTGAAAATCAATATTTCAAGATTTTCTAAATCAATGCTCTTGTGAAAATTCAAATGATGATTAAAATAATAATGCATCCATCAAATCGCAAGACACGAAATCCCTAACAATCTCCCCCTTTGCAATTTGATGGCAACTCATTCATCACTGAATTTACACACTAAGTCTTCAGCTCCCCCTAAGCTGGACAAGTCTTGAAATCTCTTGGATGCTTCCTTGGCTTGGGCTCTAGTCCTTTTTCTTCATTCTTCTTGATGCTTGAAGTTTGATCATTCTTCAAGCTTCTGTTTCATCTTTCTTTCATTAGCCAAGCATCTTCTTTAACTCCCAAGCTTTATCTTCTTTCAACTCTCCCCCTTTGACCATGCACTCTCTCCCTTTGGTAAGATATGCGTTCTCTCCCCCTTTGGAAGATTATACAATATCTCCCCTTAGGCAACTTGGACATTCTCCTCCACTTTGACATTAAATTGCAAAGGTACCTACACACATGAAATAAGGAAAATATCTTTTAGTAGCACCTGTTAACAAAAGAAATAAAAGATGAAATACATAACAGGTATCATGTAGGGATAGTAATCTCTAAGGGTACAAAGCCAATATAAGGGTGAATTTGATCAAAGCTAATGCTTCCTATGAATGCTTACACTCCCCCTCAATCCATTCTCTTCTTTTGTCAAACTTTTGACAAAGATTTAGCTAAGTGAAGCAAGAAGGAGATGGTTTTACCAATTGAGGGTAAACTTCAAGGGAAGGATTAGACACGTTTAACTATAGAGCCTAATATGATCAAATTACCAAAATAAAGAGCAAGGCCATGAGGATAAGCGACCAATTGGAATCAAGGATACCAATTGCGATCAAGGATAAGGCTATTATCTCAATCACTCTAAAATGGAGTTAAGAAGATCAAATATAACTACTAGGATTAATCCAAACTAGACTTATCCATGATGTGATGGGCATCAATTAATATAACTATGAAATATGCTATGAAAATTTTGAAATCATTTCATCCAATCATTAAATATGACTGTCATGTGCAAGATTAATGAAGTTCAATCATGAAGCCTACCTCAACCATTAACCATCTAAGATTATGATCACATAAACATGGTGGTCATGAGATTTACCTATATGTGCAAGAGAGGTGGCAAACATGAAAATTATGATGCTAATGGAATGTGACATGGAATAAAAATATATTTACTATCAAGTTCAATCCAATGTACACAAGGTCTATCACATTCTCAAGATATGACATCAATTGGGTATGACATCAATCGAAAATGATACTAGTTGAAACCAATTGAATTTGACAACATGTATAAGAGCATGGATGTGACAAACATAAAATTCAATCAAGCATCATAAATGAATATTCATCACTTTTAATGATATAACTAATGACCATAGTGATGAACATGAGAAATTGCATTCTGAAAATATATAATTTAGTAGAGCATGCAATTTCAAAGTGTCAAATCATATGAATTCAACATCTAAGATATCCATCAAACAATAGATATAACTATGAAATACAAGGAATGGATTTCAAAGACGTTCATATGATCAAGTCACTACTATGAAGTTGAAACATGTATAAGGATGACATCACTTAAATAATATACATGAATCAACATCATAACCATCCATTTCAAAAATAATGACTAGAAAGCACAAAAGATGGATTTGAGAGTTCTAGTATGGTATCTACAAATACAACTTAAGAGCACAACCATACATGGAACCAATTGACATTTGTATATAAAAAGAATATAACCAAATGAGCAAAGATTCAAAGAGCTTATAACAACATTCATTTCCATTTTTTAAGATGATATATCCAAATGCATAAGGAAATGAGAACATGGAACATGCTTTGATGATTATAACTAATGATGTTTTAGAGCATTTCCATTCAAACAATCTTCAAATCATTTCAATAAACAAAATCCAACAATGAGCGTAAGGAGAATGATTTTGAAGATAACACAAAAACAATTTTGATCCTCATATCTTATAAATGAGGCTCAATCATTTTTCAACTTGCAGTTTAAAACTTATTTGGAAAACATTCAAGTTGATCTTTTGAAAACAATAATTTTCCATATGAAAGTATAACTTAGAAATCCATGGAAAATCCAAATTGTTTCAAATCATTTGTTTTAAAAAAAAAAAAATCTTACTATGACATCCAAACAAATGATTTTGCAACATCAATCGATTATGAAAGATCTAGCTATGAAAGGTTTTGGAACCATAATCAATTGAAAATATATAGAGATACATAGCAAGAGATATAACTAAATGTGAGCAAAAAGCAAATCTAACATGATGAAATTATAATCAAATGATTTTGAAAACCATGAAATTTAACTAGTATGGTGCATGAAGACAAAATCAATTGATCACAAATAAACATTGCATTATAAGAAATGTTACTATGAAAGAACAAAATGCAAATATATCATGACCAACAATATGATTTAAATATAAAGGATAGGTTGGTCAAGAAGGTTCAAGGCCTTAAGGTTTGTCTAAATATCTAACTTTAGGAATCCACCTAAGGTCTTGAGAGGGTTGATCTTTGAGGTCTATCTTAGAAGTCCCACCAACTTTTGGAAATTTGACTAGATAAATTTTTAATTTGGACTTATCACCATGATATTTAGATTTGACTAAATTTAGCTTAGATTGGTGATTAGTCTTTTGAGGTTGGTGAGTTTGTTTCTTAGGGGATTGATTCATTTTTATTTTCTTCTTATTTCCTCCCTTTATTTGACTTTTGAATTTTAAATTTAACTTTGCAACTTTTTTCAAAAGTTCTTTCGTGTGTTGATTTAAGGGAGATAGGTTGAGAAGCTTGTTGTTGATAGATTCTTTTATATTTGGTTTAACTTGTTTAACCATTTTAGAATCTATATTAGGAGACTCCTTTTTAATCGGTTTGACTTGTTTAGTCTTCTTGGAGTCTTCCTTGATTTTTAGTGTTTTACCCTTTATAGAGTTTGATTCTACTTTCTTGGGTTCAAACATGGGTTTAGACACATGGCTTCTTCTTAGTTTGCACTCAAACCTAAAATGCCCTTCAATGCCACAATAATTACATTTAGTCATGGGCAAGGAAGAATGAGTGCTAGAGAATGAGGACTCACCTTTCACAAATGTATTGGTGCATTAGGGTCATGTGAAGTGGACCTATCAAATACAAGACCCATCCTATCTCTTTGTGATTTACCCAATCTAAATAATTTTTCAAATTTCTCTTCACTTTGGGTAAATTTGCACTCATACTTTTGTTTGTAGCTTTCAAGTTGAGTGACTTGGTTTTATGAATTTTCATTTTTAACTTTTATTAGTTCATTTTCAATTCCCGTAAAGTTGTTTAGCTCTTCATAAGCAAGTTTTAACTCAAATTTAAGTTCATTAATAACATTAGATCCAAGTTCTAGAGTCTTTATCTTATTTTGTGCATTAGATAAATTTTCTTTAAAAATAGTCAACTTGGATTCTAGGTTGTTAATATCTTTGTCTTGCCTTCGTAATTGATCTCTTAGTTTTAAATTTTCCTTATTAAGATCATCGCAACCTATCTTCAATTCATTTAGTTCATCTTGAGCATTATATAGGTTATGCAAAGAGATCATAAACTTAGAGTCTACACAATTTATTACTTCTTTTTTCTCTCTAAGTTCATCCTTCGAAGAGTCTAATTGTTTGGTTAGCTTTTTAGATTCTTCTATTAATCTTTTATTCTTCTTAACAAGCTCTAAGGAAAATGTAAATAATTCATCATAAGCTTGTTGAAGGTCATCTTCATTTTCATCATTTTCTTCTTCTTTTAAATCAAATTGAGATTCATTAAGTTCAAAGTTTGAATCTCCAATTGTGGGAAGGAGGGGTCTAGAAGAACCTACACATTCTAAAATAGTGGAATCCGTTCTAATGGTTTTCATAAATCACACCACTAGGGTTCTAACTCTAGGTTTTTACGCCTATTCAAGAGTTCCAAAACACTTGATCCTAACATAGAGCACGAGGCTCTGATGCCAATTGAAAGTCCAGGATCCTAACCCTAGAGAGAGGGGGGGGGGGGGGTGTGGGGGTAAATAGGGTGAGCTGCAAATTAGTGACCAATTATGAAAAATTTTAACTTCTTTAAAACTAACTAGTCACAAGTGATGATTATAAAATTAAATGCGGAAGCTAAACAAAAACAATCACTACAAAGCATACACCATCACACAATGATTTATAGTGGTTCGGCCTTAATGCCTACATCTGCTACCGGCTTGTGATCCAACACCCCACTGGATTTCCACTATCTATGCTTTTCAATTGGCCAAGCAATAACCTTTACAATGATGTTTTTTTAGGCGAAACAACAACCTATCAATGTGATTTTCTAGGCTAAGCAATAACCTTAACAAGATGCTTTTAAAAGGCTAAGCAATAACCTCTACACTATGCTTTTCTTAGGCTAAGCAATAACCTTTATAAGAAGAATATTTTCTCTCAAAGTAGTGTCTACACAAACACTAAAAGAGATACAATTTAAGCTCAATTAAAATGCCTCTAAAATAGGCAGATATGAAATTGAAAATCTAACTCACACAAACACTATATGAATGCAAAGGTGTGTGCTCATGATGTGTGTGTGTGATAACTTCAATCAAGTTAAAAAGTAAGCTCAATCAAAATATGCTCAAAGCATTTAAAAGTTTAAGGCACATAAAAAGTTTTGATTGAAGTGAAATGAAAATCATATGTATGAATACTAACTTGTTGATGAAGTGAAAATCAAAGGCTCACAAGTTGTATGAAACTAATTAACTCTAAACATTTGATGCATGTGCAATGTTGTTTTCAAAACCAAACTAATTTAACTAAGGTTCAAATGAATGAAAACAACAAATAAAGATTCAACCAAGTAAATGAATCATGCTATAAAAGAAATCAAAGATTTTGGCTAAGCATGATTAAAGAAGATTTTAAAACAAACTTGGTTTGAAATCAAGGTGAAAAATCCAATCCAACTTAGATCAAAGATTAAATAAAGAATGGATTCCAACACATCATAGTTATCATGCTAAAATTCATTTACCAATAATTTAAACAAGGCATATAACATATGATTAATAAAAGTAAAGCTTACTTAGAGATTTAACTTCATTGATCCAAGCTTTAGCTTTACTAATGACCCCTTGGTCTCTCTTAGTTCATTCCCCCTTTTCTTGTCTCCAAACACCTCAAGAATGGCTTAGAAGTTCCTTACTTTGGCAAAGGAACGAACTTCATTTTATACCCCAAAATTGCCCAACGGCTAGTCCCTGATCGACGTGGACCCTTGCCCGGTCGACCGGGTACCCAACGGTAAAAAATATGACCGTTTGAAAAAACTACTTTTAGTGGGGGCCAGAAACCGCCAGTAAAAGTGGTTTGACCGCCGGTAAAAGTCTAGTTTTCTCAAAAATGAATATTTCAAAGAGATTTTTTTGGGGGGACTTTGGGCTATGGGATCAAGCTTGGAAACATGATTTAAATCAATCTAAGAGTTTTAAAAACATAAATCCTAAATTGCCTAAGATAAATTGAAAGTTTTAAAACCATAGGCTTGCTTGATGAAAAAACCTTCTTTTCAAAATTTAATGCATCCAAGTTTAAAAACCAAAACATGCATGAAACATGATTCTTAAAAGTCTTAAAAACCAATGAATGTGAAAATCAATATTTCAAGATTTTCTAAATCAATGCTCTTGTGAAAATTCAAATGATGATTAAAATGATAATGCATCCATCAAATTGTAAGACACGAAATCCCTAACATAAGTTATGTATGGACGCCGCCATCACCCTTCAAATGAGAACATAGGATGCTTTGATTTGCTTGGCTTGGCTTGGACCTTAGATTTTTAGAGGATAAAGACCAAGAGAAGGTCCTATATCTAATAAAAAGCTGAGTAGACGGGCTGAAAAGCAACATCTTGCCATGTCGATAGAAAGAGAGGACCTTGTGGGGGTGGCCCTCTAAGGAACTTCGGTCACCTTGTGGTGTTTGTTGCAGAGTCTCTTCGACGGAGGAGAGATTGTTGCAGCAATCGTTGTAGAAGTTCTGGCTTTTTTCTAGATTTCAATCGATCGATTTTGGACCTTTTTTCAAGATTTTCCTGGACCTGCTCTTCTTGGGATGACCCCCATTTTATAGGCTTTTGGTGGCCATTAGAAGGGTTTATGAGCATTGATTGCATTAATGCTCCATGATGGGAGGAGTTACATGTTTTTAATTCAGGATTTCGCAACTCCTTTTTCTTTGCTTTTGATTGGCCGATGGAGAATGATGGGCATTTAATTGCCTTTAAACTCCATAATGAGAGGAGCTACATGATTTAATGCAATGATTGCTTGGACTTATAACTCCTTTTTCCTCACTTTTGATTGGGCCGTCCAAAATAATGGGTTAATGACCGCATTAACTTGTTATAAAATGGGTTATTTAACTGCATTAAGTGGTTGCCAGGGCACTCGAAGAGTCGCGGGCCGCGCTGTATCTTTTGGAATTCTTCTTGCGATGATCGCTGATGGATCCACATGTTGTTTGATGTCAGATGGCAATGCAACTTCAGAAATGGGTTGCTATCAATTGGCCGGCAACATCTGTCCTATCGATTTCACGATCGGTCGGGCATAAACTGTGCTTTTTTGGTCGGCCGGTTGGTGATTTTGAAGTGTCCGATGATGATCCAATGATTTCGGTGGTGGATCCGTGATGTTGACGAAGATCAACGGATTTCATGCCTGAAAAATCAGATTTTTGGAAAACCCCCGGGGCCAATCATCTGGAAACGCGAAAAGGACCCAGAAAAGTGTGCTTTTGGGCAAAATCTGGTGACCCAGATTTCGATGGTCGCTGGGGGATTTTTCCCTTTTGGTTGCAGGTTTTCGGCTGTTTTACGAGTTTTTCTGATTCTTTTTCTCCGGTATTTTTCTTGAAAATTTTCCTCATGTATTTGGCCTGATTTTCCTGAAGGAAACTTGACGAAAAGTCGTACAAGTCAGAGCACAAAGTTTCCTATTTTCCGAAAAAGCCGAAGACTTTATTGTCGATTTGTTGTCAGAAGCCAAAACTAGGTCAAACGAAGTCGGAATGACATGAAATGTAAGGTGAAGCCTCTTGAGCAGTAGATAAGACCAACCATGGGCTTTTGTTTGAGCTTTAAAGCCGTGTGGGTCCCGTCACCAGTAGACTTGATTTTATCGCGAGGAAGATGTCGTGCTTTGATGTACGATCAACCGACGTTTGATTGACCTGAAATTTGACAAGGAGCCTATTTGAGTCATTTAAGACGATCCATTAGCTTCAATTTGGATATCATGGTCCCGGGGAGCTCTGCCGCCGGGAGGCCTGATTTTGTTTCCAAGCGTCAAAGTTGGGTCAAATGTTGTCGAAATGACTTGAAACTTGATGAGTAGCCCTTTGGAAGCATGTTGAAGTCACTCATGTGCTTTGTTTGATGAGTGATAGCCTCGGTGGTTCTCTCTGTTAAGAGGCTTGACTTTGCTGCTCGAGGGTTGATGGAGGGTCAAATATTGTCGGTTTGACTTGAAACTTGACATGGAGCCTTTTAGAGGTATTCTGAGACCATCCATAGGCTCTGATCGAAGATTTGATGTCTTCGATATTGTCGCCGCTGGAGAGCTGGCTTTGTTGCGGCTGTTTCCTTTTTGAGCTAAACCATGTCGAAATCGCCTAGAATTTGATGTAAAGCCTCCTTGTGGCATTTTGAGGTCAACTATGTGCTTTGCTTTGTGTATCAGGGTCTCTGGCTTCATATGTACCCTTCTTTTGGTTGTTTTGAAGTATCAGTTTTTGTTTGATTCTGACAAGATATGATGCTTGAAGTGGCATTTGCCCATTTGTGGTAAGATGCGGCTCCATGTAGCTTTTGGTGTTGAAGAGGCAAATTGACATTTTTGGTGTCAACAAATGCCCCATCGTGGTACAGTGACGAATTACATAGCTTTTGTAGTCGACGTGCCTCGAAGAGAATTTTGAAGGAGTGCTTCTGGACTTGACCAAGAGTCTTGAGTAGAAATTTTGAAAGAGTAGCCTTTTTGAGTTTCCAAGGGGATTTTATGGCAGTGAGAGAGATCACGTACCATCTCAAGGCAAAGTTTTGAAAATGACATTTTGATTTGGTTTTTTGGGCTTTGGATTTTTTTTTTTTTTTTTTTTTGACCTTGTGAACCTAAAGGCTTTATATGGTGCATTAGGCGGTCGAGCAGATTTTTTGGTTTTTGACCTTGTGACCTATCAAGCTACATGTGGCAAGTTAGGGGGTCAGGTTTTGAATTTTGGTTTTGACCTTGTGACCTAACAAGCTATATGTGGCCAATTAGGGGGTCGAGATTTGGTTTTTGGTTTTGGCCTTGTGACCTAACAAGCTGTATGTGGCAAGTTAGGTGACCATGATTTGGTTTTTTGTCACTCTTTGGGACAATTTTGAGTCCATTGGAGTGGTTTGGGTTTTTATGGAATGTCAATTTCAAGACTTTGACTTAATTTGGTTCATGAGGTTGGATGGTTTGGATTTTTGGAAACTCATGAGGCTTGGATTTTTTTTTTTTTTTTTTTTTTTTTGTATGGTCCAATCAACTCAAAAGAGGCATGAACCATTTTTGTGTGCTCTTGGTAAGAGGATTTTTTGACTAAAAGTCACTTTTAGTGCCTAGGTAGTCAAGCATGGCTCATATGGGCTAACCCATGGGACCTTAAGCTTTTAAAGATAGCTTAGATCTCATGTGGTGTCATTTTTATAAAGAATATCTAAAAATATCTCCTTTGGGTAGAGAATATCTAAAATTATCCTTACTTGGAGAGAATCTCTCAAGTTTCCTTTCTTTTGGGAGAGAATATCTTAAAGCATCTTTCTTTTGGGAAAGAATCCTTCAAATTTCCTCTCTTTTGGGAAGGTTGCTAATTTGTAGCATTTACCTCCTTGCTTTTCTCCTTGTTTCCTCTTTGGCTCGCTCTTCTATAAAAGCAAAGGGGAGGTTGGATCTCTTGCTCTTATTGCTTTCCCTTTGCAAAGGCTTCAAGATTGCTCCAAGAGTTTTTCTTCTTCAAGGATCTTCAAGCTTTTCCTTCTTCTTCTCCATTAATGGCTTCAAGTAAGTTTTCTTCCTTAATAAGAAACTCCATGTAGAAGTAGAAAAACTTTTTTCTTTTCTTTTCTTTTCTTTTTCTCTTTCTTTTCTTTTTTGTCTTTTTTTTTTCTTCTTGTTGCTCACGGTTTTCCCCTTTTTTTTCTTCTTCTTTTTTTTCCACGTGTTTTCTTTTTTCTTTTCAAGTGTTTTTTTTCTTCTCTTTTTTTCTTTTTGTTTTTTTTTCTTATGACCGTACGGACAGGGCCTGTGGGCCAGCCCATTTTTTTTCTTTATCTTTTTTTTTTCTTTCTCCCCCTTCTTTTTTTTTTTTTTTTCTTTTGTACTCACTATGACAATGAGGTTTATGCATTTCGAGATGTTCATGCATTTGTTTTTTTTTGTTTGATGCATCAAGATAAAAGGCTAGAGTCTCTAGGTCAAGCCAACATGAATTTTGACTTGGACAAAGTTTGTTTGGTTTTGACCAAATTGGGTTGGAATTAACTTTTGTCAAGGTTTTCCTAGCATCTAATGCATGACGACTTTCTTTTTATCATGATTTTTGGTAGATTGAATTGGAAGCATGATAATGCATACCTGGGAATCTTTTACAAGTTTTGGGATTCGGAGCTTGCATCAATGTTGAGCCCTTTCCCAATCTTATGGGGTTTTGAGGAGCTTTGAAAGTTTTGGAGTCTGGAGCTCGTAGCAATGTTGAGCCCTTTTCCAATCTTGCGGAGATTTGAGAAGATTCGATTGATTTCGCAGCAATGTTTGAGTTTGAGCATTCTTTGAGAATCCTCCATTGACTATGAGCTTGCAGCGATGTTGAGCTCATCTCCAAGCTTCCTATCTTTTTCAGGGTGCTTTCCTTTTCTTCGGAATTGCCCAAGAACCTTGCCAAAATTTCGGTAGGATTTTTTAGAAAAATTATGTCATTTTGGTGTTTGATCTTTTTTTTTTTTCAACCTTTGCAGGTAGTTCTTCCAGAAACGAACAAGGGTAAGGGGCTTGTTACTAACGCACATCATCGGTCTGCCAGATCTTCCAATGCGACCATGCAGTAAGCCTGGGAGAAGGTCCAGTATATGGAGAGAACTTGGAAGAGTGTAACTCGCTCAATCGAGATGAGATGAGGCAGGGTTTGATCGCCCTCAAGGATGAGGAGTTCTACAAGATTGTGTAAACAATCGTCCTTGGGTGACGGGCGAATAGAGCATTGTGCCCAAGCCTACCTTTTTCTTTGGTGATGCAGTCCCTGACAACTTGACATACCAAAGGAGATGTTTACAGTTCTTTTACACGGCTATTAGTGAGGAGAGAACTGTTGTTACCCAGTCGACTTTTGATCGTACCATCTCGATCATAAGTCTTTCACCCACATGCTCTAAGAGGGAAGATCCTCCAAGCTGGGTGAAGAGGACCAATGTGATGAAGACCGGGATTTTTGTTGGCGGCCCCTCTGGATATAGGGAGAAGTCGCATGCCTGCATTGACATGCTGATGCTGGCCAGTGGCGACCAAGGTTTTGATTACCCCTCGGTCGATTTGAGACCGATGGGCCTTGGCATTTTCCAAGGTGATGGCAGCAATTGGTTGAAGCCTTTTCGACTTCATGGCCGTTTCAGTGCTGACTCAGGGTGGGAGTTATGGACTGATCACATCCTGCAGATTGGTGGCACCATTATGAAGGTGGCCGAGATCTTTGATGCGGTTCGCGCTTTTCAAAGACCGTGGTTTTCTCCGATGAAGCCTTCATGGCCACGTTGGAGTCGTTCCTCCCACAAACCAACACCTTCGTTGTCACGAATGGTGAGATTGGTTTCTCTTTGAAGGAACTGAGCGCCACCACCGGGCTACCTATCATCGGCAAACTCTATGAGGAGTTCATGCCCATTGACAGCGTCCTTCAGGAGCAGTTTGAGGAGTTCAGGCTCCTGTACTTTCAGCTTATCGTCTTCTACAATTTTTTAAGGAGGAGGAGGGCTCGAAAGTCAGATCCAGCAATTGGAAGAGTTTTAGCTCTTTGTCCCCCAACTTTTTTTATAGCGGGGAGTCTTCTGATAGCATGACCCAGGAAGCCAGGGCTAAGAATCCGGGTTCGAAGAAGATCTCCGTCATGCAAGAAAATTTGAAGAACTTCTCACGAGCACATATGCCATTTGTTCTGACATTGCGCTACGGAGAGATCTTGTTGTTTACCTCACTTATTGGCTAGGTGAGGCCTTTTTTGCTGGTGGAGATGGAAAGCACATCAAGCTGCATTGTACTTTTTCCAGCTTGTCAGATGGCGTTTGGAGAGCAGCTTGCTTTGGTGCCTGCTCTTTACTCCTACTTATGCACCGAATTGCAGGCTGCTGCTTTTCTGGTTCGGCTTTGGCTCCCCATGAACAGGGTATTTTCAGCCCATATCTTCTATTCGTGGTATGTGTACCACTATCCTGGTTTCCACCAATTAGGCATTGTGTAGGATGATGACCCATTTATGATTCGTTTGGCTAAAGGGACAGCCGTTTCCAAATCGCTTTTGTTTGCCCGTTTGAGGATCCGACGGTTCAGGGACGTCAAGACTGGGCTATCTTCAGCGAAGCTCTCTCCGGATTTGCGAAAGAAGGCTTTTGATTTTGGTGTCTCCGGCCCGTGATTCCACCAGGGCAGGGTCGGGAAGACACTATTCTTTGACCAACGCAGAGAAGGGGTGGCTTTTCAACATATGTGTTGGCACAATGGTGTACCATAGACATCTTTTCGTTGACATCTAGCCGTATGTCCCCTCGCGTTTTGTACTGTAGTTGGGCTTCTCCCAAGGCGTTGTTGGAGCGCTTTCAAGTATGGTGAAGCGTTTTGGGGGTTTATAGGACGGGAGAAATGCATGGGCTTTTTACAGTGCAGAAGACACTACCGCCATGATTTCCTATCCTGAGTTGCCCACTTTTCGGACTGTCAGCTTCATGAAGTGGTTCGTGGAGAGCTTTTCAGTGTACCGGGGGCTTTCTAAGAAAGAGCTTGATGTTAAGCAGTCTTCTGGGAAGCGTCTCAGAAGGTCAGATGGCATCCGACGAGAGGATGTTTTGATTTTCATTTCTAGAGAGAAGCATAGGATATGCTTTCTTAATGAGAAAGATGTCATTAGATCGGGAGCTATGCAAGAAGTTCCTGGTGAGGTCTTGAAACAGCTGGAAGAGGAGGAGGTCAAGAATGACGCTTGGATGCAAGCAGAGCGAATAAAGGCTTTCATGGAGTCCACTGGCAATAGCAGACCATCCAGTGAGGGGTCAAGTGAGAGACCTGACTTTAATGGCGGGATAGGTACTTCAAGCAAACCGACCCATAGAAGCAAGAGGAAGAGAGGGCAGCGCCGTAATAAGAAAAGGCATGAAGGCTCTTGATCTGGAAGTCCCTCTCCATCAATGAGGAGGTCTTAGGGGATGCTGATGAGCCTCCGGAAAAGAAGAGCCAAGAAGAGGAGACCACTGGTGATGGTGTGATTCTTCTTTTTTCTCTTTCCGTTTCTTTTCTTTCATGAGAGATTTTTTGTTCTGATCTATTGCTTTCTTTCTTTTAGCAGAAGATGATGACTTGGTGATGCCTGAGGTTCTGGTCGATGAGGTAGTGACGGATCTGATTGTGGCATCTAAGGAAGAGCCGATGGACTTTGGAGTGGTTCCAGAACCTTCACCTGGTATGATTTCTTTTGCTTTTCCCTTTTTCTTTTCTTTGCCGCCATTTGCTGACGGATTTTTTGTTTTCTTGCCAACTGACTTGCCACAAGATTTCGACGACTTTGAACCATCCATGAATGCAACTTTTGACAATGCTTCGGATGAGTTCATGGGGGTAAAGAGTATTCCGCCGGTTGTCAAAAAAGGTATTTTATGGTAATAACCCTGATGATAATGACTTTTTAACAGGATCATATTCATACCTTTTTGTGCTTTTCTGGCAGGTTGTGAGGTGACAGGAGAGATCCCATCGCTTTCTTCAGAACCTAAACAAGGGGTGCCAGAGGTTGATCCAGCAGTAAGGGCTTCTACAACCAGTTTTGACACGGCAGAGGTGAGACCTCATGTTGAGATTCCTTCGCCAGTATCTTCGATTGGATAGAGCTTGTTGACTATTCCTCCAATGAGGCATGACACTGGCAGTCGGCCGATGGAGCGGGATGAGACTTCATCTGGGCCATCTCTTCAATATGCGAAGAGAGTGTTGAAGAGCGTCTTGAGTTCATGGATGGAGACTCACTCTTTTGGTCATTTGGAAGCTGGGTATGGCATGATCAAGCATGTGCAAGACATTCTTGCTAAGAGTGAGAGGTCGGTCCGGACATTACAAATGCCAAGGCTTTTGTTGATGAAGTCATCACACTTGGCACACAAGTGGACTGAAACCGAGAGCTTTCCAAATGGTGACTTCTTTAGTGAGAGGAGCCTTCTGGCGAGGTCAAATCTGATTTGGATGAGATCTCATGGACTTGGAAGCAGTTCGTTCGGGAGAGGAACGTCACCTAGTTGGCTATCATTGAGCTGACACAGGACCTGCACCGTCTTGATAGGGAGGTCCTTGAGGCCAGGCAGTGCCTTGAGCTATTGGAAGAACAAGCTGCTGCTAAGTGGATTGCCATTGTGGAAGCTCGTGCTAGAGAGGGGACTCTAATTCGCCAGGTTGAAGAAGCCGACATCAATCTTTGGAGGAAGACTCAGGAATATGAACAATGGCAAATCCTATAGGAAGAGCTTCCTCGTGCTGAAGATGGGTCGCGGCGTTCTACCTCATTTTTTGGCAAGCTTTTGAAGAAGCGTGGCTCGTAAGCTTTGGAAGCTAAGGCCAAAAGTCTGTTTGAGGAGCAAAATCTTTGGTTGAAGACCATGTTAGATTGAGCTCCTGATTTCTTTTGTAACAAACTCTCTTCTTTTTTTCTTTGGTACTTCCATGTATAAACATTATTGGTACCTCTCTTTTTTTGTGTTACCTTGTTTCACTTAAATTCTTTTTGATGAAAATAAGCAAAAGTTGAATGGGAATGTTTGTTTGAAAATTTGATCAAAAGGTTGTCATTTTGTAAAAAATCTTTTGTCAAAGGGTTGTTTTTGGGCGTGAAAACCAAATTTTGTGGCGAAAAACCTGGTTTTTTTATGGCTTGAAAGCCGAATTTTGTGGCATGAAAGCCAAATTTGGGTTTATGGTATAAGAGCCAAAAGGATTTTGTTTGTGGCATGGAACCCAAATTTTGGTTTATAGCATGAGAGCCAAAATTTTGCTTTTGCCATGAAAGCTAGGTTTTGTGGCATAGGAGCTGAAATTTTGTGGCATGAGAGCAAAAATCTGGGTTTATGGCATGAGAACCAAAATTTTGTTTTTGGCATGAAAGACAAGTTTTGTGGCATGGGAGCCAAAATTTTATTTGTGGCATGAGAGTCAAATTTTTGTGGCATGGAAGCCGGATATTTTGAAAATCAAGTTTCATTTTGTTGGCGTGAAAGCCGGAATTTTTGATTTTTTGGCATGAAAGCCGGATTTTTGGCATGAAAGCCGAGTTTTTCGGCATGAAAGCCCAGTTTTTGTCATGAAAGCCGGGTTTTTTTTGTTTTAAAAAATGCAAGCATCGACTAAAAGTTGCCTCCCTGCTAAATGGTTTTGCAAGTATCGATGGAATATCGCTTCCTTTCTCATTCAGTTGCGAGTATCGATGGAATGTCGCCTCCCCACGAATTTGGGTGCAAGTATCGACTGAGCGTCGCCTCCTTGCTGAATGTTTTTGCAAGTATCGATGGAATGTCGCTTCCCTGCTCATTCGGTTGCGAATATGGATGGAATGTCGCTTCCTCGCAGTTTTGGGTGCAAGTATCGACTAAAAGTCGCCTCCTTGCGTTTTTCAAAAACTTTGTTTTGAGGGTATCGACTGAATGTCGTTTCCCACGATTTTTGAAATTTGAGGTCTTTTGAAATTTGGGTTGTGGATATCAACTGGAATGTCGCGTCTCCACGATTTTTGAAATTTTGCAAGTATCGACGAGTTGTCTCTTCCTTGCGATTTTGAGGTTTTGGAAGTATCGAACGAGGTTCGCATCCTTCCCCTTTTTTGGGTTTTGTGAGTATCGACAGAACGTCACTTCCCCGCGGTTTCTTGAAAAACCATTTTTGTTTAAAGATATGAGGGTCGTAAATTTTGACTCAAAACCATTTTTGGTGGTAAAAGTCGAGGTGGACTAGGGTGGAAATCCTTGGGTCCTGATTTTTGTTCCAAACCATGAATTTTGGGTTCAAAGATCGAAAATTTTGGTCAAGTTAGGGAAGAGGCTCCTAAACTTGGGTTTTTGGATTTGATTTGATTTTTTTTTTACAATGAAACGATGAAAGTAAGCATTGTTTTGTTTTTAGAAATTTCAACGTGAGGATAAAAATTTCGAGATGAGTGGGTTTGACGAGCAAGTACCTAGGAATAGGCTTTGGCCATACAGGCATTGCTCTGATCCGGTGGAGGAAGTCTTCAGGGGTAGTACTGCTTCAAGAACTTGCCGTTGATGGGCAGCATACATCTGTCACCCTTAATGTTTAGGAGAGCGTATGCGCCGTTGGAGAAGACTTTGTCGATGATGAAGGGTCCCTCCCATTTTGGTTTGAATTTGCCTTTGGATTTGTGGGCGAAGACCATCGGTCTTTTTACTGCAAGAACCAAGTCACCCTTTTTGTGGGCGCATTGCTTGACCTTCTTGTCGAAAGATCCTGCCATGCGTGCTTGGTAAAGATCAATGCTTTGTAGAGCTTCAAGCCGTCTTTCATCGAGATTATCCAGCTCTTAAAGTCTCAATTTAACATTGCTTTCTTGTGTCATGTCATTTTACAGAGATACCCATAAGGAAGGAATTTGTACTTCTAAAGGGACAATAGCTTCGCATCCACAGACCAAGGAGAATGGTGTGCTATGGGTCTCTCCTCGAACGGTGGTTCGATAGGCCACAAAGCTTCAGTTAGTTTTTCGCCCTAGTCTCTCTTGTGACTAGAGACCATTTTCTTAAGGATTTTGCAGAGTGTCATGTTGAATGCTTCTGCTAGTCCGTTCGCTGCCGGATTATATGGAGTCGAAGGACAACTTTGGATTTTGTAATTGTCGCAGTACCTGTAGAATTTGTGTTCCCGAAATTGTGGTCCGTTATCATGGACGAGTCTTTTAGGTATGCCAAAACGACAAATAATGTTGGTGCGCAAGAATTGAAGGACTGATGGGGTCTTCATTTCACTGACTCAAATGCTTCTAACCACTTGGAGAAATAATCCGTAACGGCGAAGATAAAGCGATGACCTTTACTCGATGGGGGGAGAGATAGGACTTATGATGTCCATGCCCTAGGCTTCGAAAGGCCACGAGATCGCTGTAGGATGTAGCCATTCTAGAGGCATGTGGACATAATCTCCATGACCTTGGCATTGTTGGCAACGCTTAGCAAATTGCATTGCGTCAGCTACCATGGTAGGCCAATAATAACCTAACCTTTTTATCTGATCGTAGAGCTTAGGACCAATATGATGGGCTCTACAAAGACTAGCATGAACTTCCTTGAGAGTTTCTTCGGCCTTTTGTTGTGACAAGCAGCGTAGAAGTACTCCGTTGGAGGATTTTCTATAAAACATTTTTGAAGGAATATCCAAATGGAAATTTGGGGCTCATCTTTGAATGCTTACCTACTATTTTGGATCTTCAGGTAGGATTCTGAACATATTGTAATCAATGAACGGATCCCTCCAGTCGCCCGTCGGAGGTCTAAGGATGGAGATTCGACTTCTAACCACTCGATGGCATTCAGCAACTACTTTGTGTGTGTTGAGAGGAGGGAGGATCCTTCTTTCACACGCTGTAATTTGAATGTTTTCCCCTTCTTGGATTGCCATAGAAGCAGCAAGTCCGGCCAGGGTGATGTGACAGATGTCAAACCTTTGTCGAAGCGATTGTGCCTTGTTGTAGTAAGGCAACAGATCAGGCTTCCTGATTTTATATTTTTGATTCATCTGGTTGACAGTCAGTTGAGAGTCGCCAAAGGCTTCCAGCATGGTGATGCCGGATTCGAGGGCAAGTTCCAATCCTACGATTAGAGCTTAGTATTCGGCTGCATTGTTTGAACATGGTTCCAGTAGCGAGAATGCATCTGGAATCATGTATTTGTCGGGGCTAACAAAGAGGATGTCAATTCCCAATATTAGCTTTCCTTTTTCATTTGTCTTGGTTGCGCCATCAAAGCACATGTCCCAGGAAGCATTTCATGACGAAGTCTCCACATTGTAGACAAGTTCATATGTGAGATCATCCCTGAGTGGAGAATCTTTAGGCAATGGGTGCTCTGCGAGGAAGGCTGCTAGAGCTTGGCATTTGATTGTTTTTTGTGATACATACCTAATATCAAATTGTGACAAAAGGATGGACCATTTTGTCAGTCGGGCATTGAGGGAACTTGCTTTTGTGACAAGGACCTTTAAGAGGTTGATCCTGGACATTAGATAGATTGTGTTGGACAGCAGATAGTGACGTAGCTTTTGTACAGCAAACATCACTGCAAGGCATTCTTTATCGACTGGGGAATAGCGATGCTCTACACCTATCAACATGCGGCTGAGGTAATACAAAGGAGCTTCTTTTCCTCTGTCATTTTCTTGTGCGAGTAGAGCGCTCAAAGAATGGTTGAGGGCTCTTGTGTATAAGATGAATGGATTTCCAGTTGTGGAGGCAGCCAATACTAGAGGTTTGGTCAGGTATGACTTGATGTCTTGAAATGCAGCTTCACATTTAGTATCCCAAACAAAGTCCACACCTTTCTTCATCAAGTGAGAAAATGGACGGCACTTCCCTGATAGGTTGGAAATGAACCGTTGGATGTATGCCAATCTTCCTTGAAGCCCTTTTAATTATCTTAAGGTTCTTGGAGATGTCATTTCTAGGATAGCCTTGACTTTGATGGGGTCAAGTTCTATTCCAGCTTTCCGAACTATGAATCCGAGGAACTTACCCGATGAAACACCGAAGAAGCATTTGAGGGGATTCATTCGCAGTTTGTGTTTGCAAAGTCGAAGGAAGAATTCTCGAAGATCTTCGAGATGGTTCTCTTTTCTTCGGCTTTTGACGGCAAGGTCATCAACATAACATTCAATCGTCTTGTGCTGCATATTGATAAGTCCACAAAATTAGGTCATTAGTCATCATTTCATTAGCATTTGTGGACTTAATTTTGTTTAATTGCATAAAACTGCACTTAATTTCATGATTACATGTATTTGGGGATATGTTTGGGAAAATGGTCAAAATTGGTCAAAATTCATTGAATTGCATGATTTTTGTGAAATTAAGTTTTTCTCATTAAGTTTTTGGTTTCATCAATGCATACCTACTATTTTTGGCACCATGCACTATTTTTGGAAAGTCTGTCATTTGGGTGCATCATTAGGCTTGTAGGGTCTCATGCATGATTCATGTTTATTTTCTTACATGTAATTAATGTTAATTTATTTCTTTCAATTTGTAGGAGAACTCAACATGGGGACCCACATTGATGAAATTTGAGAAGAGAGGTCAAAGGAGAGTCAAATAAGCATGCCTTGGATGTCCAACATAGGTCCCACACACCCCATTGCATGCCAACATAGAAGCTTCCATTTGTGCAAAATTATTCCCGGGTTTTTCAGGGGCAGCAACTTAAATTGGGTATAATTCTCAAACCGAGTGTCGGATCGGTACAAACTAGGCACCGTTGGAAAGCTCTTTTCGAGTAGATATCCGTGGAGCTCAAGATTACGTAAATCAAAGCTATATTGAGGGAGATATGACGTCAGGAAGTTGTCTGCTACAGTTGTATGCGGGAATTGTAAGAAATCTCAATATTTGGAAAGCTTCTTTCATCCACACCACTTGCAATTTTTAAGAGATATTTTAGGACTCTACAAGGAAGTGATTATTCTCCAAGAAATTGCAATTAACAATAAATCCCTACAAAGTCAAATTCTTTCCAAGTGTGAAGCCTGGCTTGAGGCCTAAGCAAGAAATCTCTACACATTAGGAAAGAAGTCCCTAGAAGAGAGGAGCATCACCTTGTGTAATAAGCTTGGAGGCTCTCTTTTTCTTTCCATTCCATTCCCATCCACCCTTTCTCTCTAATCCCTTTCTTCTTCTTCTCCCTTCTAACTCCTTAGACATAGGTTGAGAGATCATGTTGAGAGAATGATGAAGAGAGGAGAATCTTCATTTCTTGTATTTCAAGATCAAGGAATAAAGACACTACTTGGATTGATTCTGCGTGTTTATGTAAGTGGTTTAATTTTCTTTTTCTAGTTCTTTTATTTGTTTTGATTGGAGACAATATTTCACATGATTAGATCTAGGATTTTGAAAATAAAATAAACTGATTAAAAGTCGAGAGACATCAAAAAATCAATTGCATAATTCTTTCTTCCTACTCTGAGAAGAGAGGACATCATCATTGCATTGTCAATACTTGTAGGATTGTCTAGTTTCTAGATCTTTGGTACTACTTTTCCGCTTTTTATTTTCCACCCCTTTTGTTTTTATTTAAGTTAATATTCTGATTATTTTTATTTACAAATTCTAGATTTAGAGATTACAACTTGCATCTTTCTATGTTTAGTTGAAACTTTCTATTCTTGTCGCTTGCATAACATATGGTTGGAAAGTGTTTTTTTGCATGCATCATATCTAGAAATTGCATTAGAAAAGGTTTTGTTGCTGAAATCACAATGTTATCAACTGATAAGAAAGACTAAATTCGGACCCGGTATGTGAATAGTGAGAAATTCTGCACAGTTTCAGCAGAATTGACTTAACTGGGTTACAAAAGTGAACAATTTAAAAACAAGGTAAACGTTAATATTTTGGCCCAAAAAATAGCATATTTAAAGTATGATAATAGGACTTTGAAACCCCAGAATTTCAGCCAAAAATAACCTCGGGAACCATGTCAACCAGAGGCCCAAACAGGGGTAGTTAGAAAGCATGCGAGCAGATTTCCAACACAAAACAGTTCAAGTAGGCATCTTTAGGTGGTCATATCTTTTTTGTTTTAAGTCTTTTTTCAATTCTTCTTTTTTTTTTGTTGTGTTCATGCATCATCAGAGTATTGATCCCAGCCATTAGATTTAGGTTCACATCATCTTAGGCCAGTCGTACAGTCCAGTGAAAACAAGCCTGTGCACAGTTTTTTCCAGACTTTGAAATTTTCAGCATTCATCAGATTTTTAGAGACTTGCATAAAATTGCATTGTTAGCATTTAGGGCATTATAGATCATTCATATTTGCATAAAAATTGATTTTGGTAAGTAGAATCTAATTTAGGAAGCTTTGTTTTGATTTTTCTTATATTAAATTGGTTGTTTTGATGAGTTTGTTACTTTTGCAGGTTTTAGTTAGAATAGCTTGAATAAACTAGGTTTCTTTACTTAGTTTAGGATTATTTTTTATTTTGAAAGTTGTAATTGTTAATTTTCAATTTTTAGGAATTTTCTTGTAATTTAATTAGTTTCCATTTAGGCCAGATTTAGTGTTTATTTAGGATAGGTCAAAGTTGGAAAGTTTCTTAAAAAGCATTGCTCCCTGTGGATCGACCTGGATTTACCAGATTATTACTACAATCACACCCTACACTTGGGGTCCGAACACGTATCTTGGAATATCTTCTTCATAGACCTTTAATATGTTGCACCGGTATTTTTTAGATCAAATGGCATGACAGTGTAGCAATACACGCTAAATGAGGTTTGAAAGGATGTGTGCTTTTCATCTTCAAGATGTATCTTTATCTGATTGTTGCCAGAGAAGCTATCCATGAATGTCATTCGCTCGAATCCAAAGGTGTTGTCAGTCATCACCTCCGATATGGGTAGTGGGAATTCATCTTTAGGGCATGCACCATTCAGGTCTCTGTAGTCAATACAGATCCTGATTTGCCCATTTTTCTATCACGGGGACGATGTTGGCCAACCATTTAGGATGCTGTTCCTCGCGGATAAAGCCAACGCTTTTGAGTTTCTGAACTTCTTGTTCAATTTTGTACATCACATCAGAACGGAATCTTCTTTGACCTTGTTTGACAGGTTTGATATCTTTTTGCAGATTGAGTTTGTGGACTGCTATTTTGGGGTCTAAACCAGGCATTTCAGCATAAGACCATGCAAAACAATCAACAAACTCACAAAGAAAAGAGATATACTCGGGTAACTCATCGTCATTTATATTCTTACTTATGAATACAGGACGTAGGTTATCAGGTGTTCCCAAGTCTATTTTTTGAGCAGAATCTTCTGTTGGAAGGTTTGAAGGTGGTTTCTCCACAATATTTTCAGAGGCTTCCAACTCAACAAAACCTTCTGAAGTTCCAAGGGCATTTTCAGACCAAGGCTCTACTTCTGTCCATGGGTCTTCTTGATCGGTAATCTTCTCAAGACTTGCTACGAGATTGTCCCAATCATCTGCTGGGTCGAAGTAGGGCACTTCTTTTGGAGACGATGGTTTTTCTAGGTCAGAAAACCGTATATCTATGTCATCGGATAATTCCTCTTCATCATCAGAGAAATCATACCAATTGGATGAGCTTCCTGGATCCTTGACGGGTGACACTTTAAAGAGATATCTAGGGAGATCGATGTCTTCATCAATCCGAGATGTTGAGGCTCGGTCGGCAAAACGGCTTTACAGCCTTTGTATCAACTGTCTCGGGGAAGTGTCAGGATCATACCCCAACCCACATGAAGACTTGTCTATATGATGACGGAGTTTCCAATCCTCTAGTTGGCTTTTGGTCAGGGTGGGTTCCAACGGTATGAGAATACCACGGCCACCTCTCCAGACCGATTGGATTCTAAGCGTCATAGACCATTTTCTTCATGATAGCTTGTGCCATCGGACAATACGGGGATAGTTGAGGCATACCTTCATTTTGGAAAGGTTCAAGCAAAGAATTTGAAGAAGCTTCCGATCTGTGGAAGAAGATTGGCTTTCCTTCTGCCGACGCTGCCGAAACGACGAAGGAAGCAGACACGGTATCTTCTATGTCAGCAGGTGCCTCCAATGGAGTGAGAGTGGACTGAACTTACTGAGTATCAGCTTGGCTTGACGGTGTGTCATCTTCTGGCTCTGAATCCGAATCTGTGTCTTGCATGACAGACACAAAGGAGACAGCAAGCTTGCCCCCAGCCTTTTGTTTTGTCTTCTTTGCTTTGGTGGTGATTACTAGAGGCTTTGAAGACTTGAGAGAGACAATGAAGGGAGATTGATTGCTCTCTTTGGATTTACCGGAAGGTTTTTTTTCTTCCGGTGATTGTTAAGGAGCTTTGCCTTTATCTTTTCTGAGATTTTCGGCAAAGGATGCTGTTTCTTCCTCCACCTCTTCTTTTTCGTCTTTATACTTCTGAGAGTATGCAAAATGAACTTCTTTGCTTTTGAGGGCTTTCTGCTTGCAAACACCCGATGTATCAAGCTGTCGTCGCCAACAAACTTCATGCACTAATGTAGAGTTGAAGGGACGAAACCATCCTTGTGTATCCAGGGGCGTCCGAGAAGGATGTTGTAGCATGACGGGGTCTTTATTGCATACACGGTGACTTCAAAGATAAGATCACCGATTTGCAACCTAAACTTGATTTTGCCACTAGGCCTTTGAGTGCTCCCATCATATCCAAAGATGGATACAGATATGTGACTTAGCTTAATAGGTGGGACACCCAGCTGTTCGAGTGCTGAAGTAGAGGTGAGATTGAGTGCAGAACCTGGGTTGATCTGAACTGTATGTATTGGCATCTCTTTGATTTACCCTGTAAAGTATAGGGGTCGGTTGTGCTTTGTCTCGCCCAGCAAGAGGTCTTTCTTATCAAAGGCGATGGTTTTACTTGTTGCTTTTTGAACTGAGAGGCATTCAATGCAAGATCCCTCAATTTTCTTCGTTTCTCCCTTTGAGGAAGTATTTGAATTTTTGATCCTGTAGTCCATTTCAATTTGTACGACTTGAGGGGCATGTTTCTCGACATCCGCATTCAGCATTTGCAATTCTGAAATGAGATTATCACGAATGTGTGGATACATTCGCAATAAGTCAAGGATGTGCAATTGTGCAAGTATGTGTTTGAAGTGCTCGATCAAGTCATACTTGAAAGCCTCCTTGGGGCCTACATTTTCATTATTGTTGCCACTTGGGGCATTTATAACTTGTTTTCCCAAAGGATTTACATAAGAAGAAGGTTGGTTATAATTTTTGTGGTAATCCCGACCAAAGCGGGTACCTCTGCCAACTTCAAGAGCTTCTGGAGAAGTTTCTTCATTTGGAAGATCACCCTCGGGATCAAGGGGTTGATCCTTTTCATTTGCTAAAAATGTATTTGCAGCAGTATTGACGTCCTCAGTGATTGCGTTGCATGGAGCATTTTCCGAGAACAAGTCCAGAACAGCATCCAGCAACTTTTCTTCTTTGTTAAATATCTTATCAGTCCAGACATCACCTATAAGGTCGGGCATTAGGGACCAGTTGACCAGGTTTTCATTGAAGAAGACTTCATCAGCTGGAGCTCCTTCAAGATGATCCATCGGAAGAGACTTGAGTTCCGATGTCAAGGTTTCAGGAGAGAAAGCCTAAGAAGGTGATATCTCAGTGGAAGTCACCTGAGAAGATGTAGCTCCGGAAGATATACTACCAGATGAGGTCTGAGAGTATGTGTCTTCGGTAAATGAGGCTTCAGGGGAACTATCATCCCGAATTATCACATTGCAAGCAACTTTGATAGAAGATGCCTCCAGAATGGACTGTTGGGAATCGGACTCATCCTCAGATGGAAAAGGATCATCAATCCAGCAACTTTCTTTACTTTCCAGAGTTACTAGAGGAGATGCCTGTAGATTTTCCGGGACCTCCGGTTCTATATTTTGATTGTGACGAAGCTGATTGATGCGATCTTGTTCTTACTCTATAGCCAGACGCTGCAAGATCCTTGCATATTCTTCGAGATCGGGCATAGGAGCCAAATCTTCTTTTTCGTCTGCTCCTTGTGATTCAACACGGTTGGGTTCCACTGAGGCATTGGCGGGTGCTGGGTCAATAGCATTTTCTTGATCAGCCTCTTGGTTTTCTTCATCATCAGACCAGGATCCCTGTGGCTGTAAGGGATTATACCAAATTACTAGCATAAGGTGAGATTATGGAATCGATTCTTCATCGTAGAGGTATTCCCCTGTTTCAATGGATTCCTCCCACTCGCCGGTGTCACTGGACTTGTATCCATCCATGGAGAATCCAACTACTGAGTTACAAGAGTATGATGCCCCCTGCGTAGTCTCATTTATGAGCTGTGGTGGCATGAAATCACCAAGGGTGAATTTTCTTGCCGCCCTTGAAGTCTTGGGAAGGGACCCTTTTGTTGTCTCCAGTGAAGCGGTAGAGGAGGTCTCTGCCTTTTCATAGACTTCTTATTTTTTCTGAGCCTTCTCCTGTTGTTTAAGCTTGCGGAGTTGTCTCCTGGCTTGCCTTCGCTGTTGAGCGGTCAGCTTTGTTTTGATAATCTCCCAGTTTTCATCTTCCAGGAGATCGGGATGCACCCATATGGGTTGTCCGTCTGGTGTTGGATAAGGGACCAGCTCTTGGCACGTTTGAGTCATTTTTATCACCTTAAAGGAAGTAGTGATCTTTTCATTTGGTGACTTTGGTGTTTGTCCATATGACACCATGTTGACAGAGGCAAACCCATAATTTTTGTCAAAGGTGATGACTCCATTTTTCCACATCTTGTTGATCTTCTCTCTCACAACAAAGCATTGATTGAGAGGATGCGAGATCATTTGGTGGTATGGACAATACCGAAGATTGTTGGTTTTGCCAACATCTCCCGGTCTTTTGTGGTCAAGCAAAGTGTGTTTTTTATTTGCTAAGATAGCCCCAAAGATTTCTTCAACATCTTCATCGAACGGATATTTCTTCTCTACTCGTTCTTTGAATGCATCAGAGAGTTCAGATTTCTTTGGCGGCTGTGGAGTTGACTTGGTTTGCACATTGAGAACTTCATTTTTCTTTGGTTTTGAGGTTGTAATGGTAGTTGGCTCTTTCTTTAATGATTTCTGACTGTTGAGGTTTTTTATCACTTTTTCAGCCTCCATGGATGCTTCTAGGAGTTCTCTTAGATTCTTTGATTTGTTGTCGATGATCATGGAGCGCATCCTTGCTCTCATGTTGTTATGGCAGATGTCGACCAGTGACGCTTGTGGGAGCATGTCTGAGTATTTGTACGCCATTGCCTTTCACTTGTGAATGAAGTCGTATGTTAACTCATTCTCTCCCTCTTTTAGGCTGCAGAGCTAAGCCATAGTAACAGGATGATCCTCACCTTTGAAGTGGGTCAGGAAGCGTGTCTCTAGCATGGTTCAATTTTGGATAGAGTCCTCCGGCAAAGTGGAGTACCAATCAAAGGCCGTACCTTTTAGGGTACTTGCAAACAGATGGATTGTGAGGGCATCTTGATCCACGATAGCTCCCGTCAGGATCTTGAAGTGGATGACATGCTGTCTGGCTGAACCTTTCCCCGTATATGTTTAGAGAGTAGGTTGTTTGAATTTTGCAGGGAATGGAACCGAGTCCATCCATAAGGGATATGGTGGCTTGATTCCATGCTCCTTTAGTGTATCCTCTTCTTTTGCTTTAGCGAAGATATAGTCAACGTCCTTTTTGGTAAGGGCACATGACTCATCATCTCCACTGTTTGCCTCATCATTTAGAGGGACTTCATTATTTGGTGGACGTTGGAAGTGAGAATGAGGTTTTCCATTAGAACTTCTATTCTCTGCTGTCCTTGCTCCAGCTGCTGGATGAGTACGGTTACGTCATCATATGTCAGCTGTTGCTTAGAGTTTGTAACCAAGACGTTCACCCTTCGAGAGTCGAATGAGGCTACCGTCTTAGTGATTGAGCTGGAGCTCATTCTTTTAGATGAAGAGCCCGAGAAATGATCACTCTGGTGTCCTTGGCTTGAAGGAATGGGAGAATCTTCCTGATGTCTTCGTGTCCTGGCAACGCTGCGTGTCACCGGTCGTCTTACCTGAATTTTAGTTGCCGACTTCTGGCGTCTTCTGGTTTTACCAACCATATGGACAATAGCAACTTGGTCGGGTCTTTCTTTTTCGACCCATTTTTTAGAGACTTGAAGTGTATAATGCTGGGTTCTTTTCTTCTCCAGTCTCTTTTGTCGATATGCCGCGCAACGACGTATGCGACGAGCAATTTGAGCTTCAGTCAGCTCTGGCTGGGCTCTAGCAATGAAGGATGTAGTCCCTCGTGCGTAGCATCCAAGCTTGTCTTCTTTGAAGCTAGGAATGGACAAGATCTGGACGTGGTCCTTAGCTTGTCACAGTGAGGCTTTGAATTTTACGAGTTCAGTACTTGTTAAGATGAATGGTCGAACTGTAGAAGTGCAGGCCTTGGCAAGTTCTTGCAGAGGCCTTGTGATGCATGATCTGAATTTGGGCTTGTAGGAGCAAGCCGACTCATGCTGAGTTGATTTATTTGTTCGACGGAGGGTAGGTCTCTCCTCTTTTATGTAGGCGAGAGGATAGAACCGATTCTCTTTGAGAGGAGCTAGGTATGCTGGCTTTGGAGATTTTTGGGACCTTCTCTATTTTGGTGAAGGTCTTGGGGACCGAGTCTTGGGATAGACCTGGTTTCTTGCAGGTTGAAGCTTCGCGGGATTGCCGCAGGCTTTGGGTTTCTTTATGGCCGCCTTTGGTGTTTGGCCAGTGATACGTTCAGGGGCGATTTTCTGCTTCTTGGCAGGTGCAGTTTCTTTTACGGGGAGTGGGAATGGTCCCAGTGACCCAAAGACAATGGTCCGAGGAGTAGAGGTCAACCTGGTGTTTTGATAATTGTCGAGGGAGATGATGCTTCAGCAGCTGGCAAGGCACTTATGAGTGCGCTTGTTATGCTTGTCTTGAAGCATGACTTAGTACTTGTCTTCATCGAAAGTGATGGTCAATGAAGCTGCCATTGTTAGTTTGGAAAAACTTCTGAAACAAACCCACATCCATTAGTTATTACAAGAATATGATGATAAAAAATGGAAAAAGAACTATGGTTTTGTCTTTTCAAATCGCTTGAGGGGACATGGCCCGGCCCAAGCGAGGTGAAGAAGGCAAAAGGCTATAGAGGGTACAATTGCTCTAATCGCAAGTATGGGAGGCCCAGAGTGAGCATTCTAGTTACTGCTAAAAGCAATTGTAAACCTTAATTCAAATTACTAAGAAGCGAGGCTCACTCGAGGTAAGATGATATAAGGTTGGAGGTATAAATGTGTCAGTCGCGAATACAGTAGACCCGAAAGGGCGTACTATCACCGCTAGGCATAAATGTTGCAAGTCGCATCCTTGGAATGGGCACAAGATGAGATTTTTTTAAAGGCCAAGATTGGATTCATAAAAAGAGCAAATGGTATTCCAATCCGAACGCAAGCTATAAACAATTTCCGCGAGCTATTGTCCGAAGGGGAAGGAACAAGATTTCTCAGATTTGATCCCAAAAATGACAGAAGTTTTTGTTTTCAAAGGTCAAGATCCAATTCAATAAAGAGAGCAAGTTGTATTTCAATCCGAGCACAAGCTACAAACGATTTCTGCGAGCTTTTATCCGAAAGGGAATGAACCAAGATTTCTCAAATTTGAACTCAAAAGTGAAGGAAGTTTTTTTTTCAAAAGATTTTTTTTGAAGATTTTTTTTTTTTTGAAGAGATTTTTTTTTAAGATTTTTTTTTGAAGAGATTTTTTTTAAAGAGATTTTTTTTTTTTGAAGATTTTTTTGAAGATTTTTTTTTAGAGATTTTCTTTGAAGAGATTTTTTTTTTTTTTTAAAGATTTATCTAGAGGTTGGAGAATACATCAAGGTCTCCCAATTCGATGTTATAAAACCTTAGTTGATAGATCAGCCCCCAGGTAAGGGTAGGACTACTTAATGAACCCGTTTGGAGGACCCTTGCCTAGAACAGTCTAGCTGTCTCCACACTCTGGACAAGGCTTTTCTTAGCTCAACTTTGGTCAAAGAGCGCAATTGGTACAACCTTAGTATTCTTCGCCCCCCACCCCCCCCCCCCCTTTTTTTTTTTAAGATCACTAATGGACCCATCAAAGAGAGCGAATGGCCCCTCCCGATCCGAACATTAGCTACAAATGATTTCCGCGAGCTATTGTCTGAAAAGGAAAGATCCAAAGTTTCTCAAATTTGAATCCAAAAAAGAAACAACTGAGAAATTTTTTTGAAAGATCTCTAACGGACCTATCAAAGATAACGAATGGCCCCTCCTGATCCGAATGTTAGCTACAAACGATTTCCGCTAGCTATTGTCTGAAAATGAAAGAGCCAAAGTTTCTCAAATTTGAATCCAAAAGAGAGAAAACTGAAAAAAAAAATTGTGAAAGATCTCTAATGGATCCATCAAAGAGAACGAATGGCCCCTCCCGATCCGAACGTTAGCTACAAACGATTTCCGCGAGCTATTTTCCAAAAAGGAAAGAACCAAAGTTTCTCAAATTTGAATCTAAAAGAGAGAAAACTGAATTTTTTTTTTCAAGATCTCTAATGGACCCATCAAAGAGAGCGAATGGCCCCTCCTGATCCGAACATTAGCAACAAATAATATTCTCGAGTTATTGTCCGAAAAAGAAAGAACCAAAGTTTCTCAAATCTGAAAAGTTTGAAATCAGATTTTTTTTTTTTTTTTTTAAAGATCCCTATTGGACTCATCAAAGAGAAAAGATGGCCATTCCCCGATACGAACGATAGCTACAAACATTTCTGCGAGCTATCAAGTCCGAAGAGGAAAGGATTAAGGTTTCTCAAAGTTGAATCCAAAATAAGAAATCAATTTATTTTATTTTTTTTTGAAACGAAAAAGAATGGAAATAAACTCAAAGATAGAAATTTCCAAAAAATTCATTCTCATATTTTTTTTTTTTCAGATGCAAGATCCAACATAGACCACCAAATAGAAAGGAGCCAAAGAATCTAAGCATCATGTTCTCAAATGAACGAGTCCCACTAGGTGTGCCAACTTGATGGACCCGATTTGTCTCTCCCTCTGCCCCGGGGCTACCGAGGTCGGCGGAGGAAAGCGAGCATCAACATTTTTGTACGGGTATGCCAGATTTTCTAATCTACTTGGAATTTAGAAGTGGTGGTCCGGAGATCCACCTTCATAAGTAGAAAATGAAATCGACTATTTTCTAGTTTTTCAATGCAAATATATTTAAGAAAATAGACAAGATTTTTGACATGAAAGATGATTTCATTTTGTTTGCCGTGAAAGGCAGTTTTGCCGTGAAAGGCGATTTTTCCGTGAAAAGCGATTTACAAATCTCATCAAAATGTAAAGACAAGAGTTGTGATTTTTTTTTTTGTCTCTTTAGAAAAATACGAAATACAACAAAAAGCAAGAAAATAAATTTTAACTTCTCAAGAGATTGTGGGGATTCATTCATATTGACGGTCGCAAGTCATGTATGGACTCTGCCATCATCCTTCATATGAGAACATAGGATGCTTTGATTCGCTTGGCTTAGCTTGGACCTCAGATTTGTAGATGATAAAGACCATGAGAAGGTCCTATATCCAATAAAAAGCTGAGTAGATGGGCTAAAAAGCCACGTCTAGCCATGTGGATAGAAGGAAAGGACCTTGGGGGGGGGGGGGGGGGCGGCCCCCCAAGGGACTTCAGTCACCTTGTGGTGCTTGTTGCAGAGTCTCTTCGACGGAGGAGAGATTGTTGCAGCAACTGTTGCAGAAGTTCTGGATTTCAATCGATCGATTTCGGACCTTTTTTCCGAATTTTTCTGGACCTGTTCTTCTTGGAATGACCCCCCTTTTATAGGCATTTAGTGGTCATTAGGAGGGTTTATGAGCATTGATTGCATTAATGCTCCATAATGAGAGGAGTGACATGTTTTTAATTCAGGATCTTGTAACTCCTTTTTCTTGGCTTTTGATTGGTCGATGGAGAATGATGGGCATTTGATTGCCTTTAAACTCCAAGATGAGAGGAGTTACATTATCTAATGCCATGATTGCATAGACTTATAACTCCTTTTTCCACGCTTTTGATTGGGCCGTCCAAAATAATAAGTTAATGACCGCATTAACTTGTCATAAAACGGGTCATTTAACTGCATTAAGTAGTCGCCATGGACTCAAAAAGTCGCGGGTCGCGCTGCTTCTTTTGAAATTCTTCTTGCGATGATCGCTGATGGATCCACATGTTGTAAGGTCCGCGACCTTACTGGGTCAACAGGGCCCAATAGCAGGTCCACTGACCCGTTTATTTTGTATTTATTATAATTACTGTATTATTAGATAAATAGGTGGGTTTAGATCATAAACGATTTTCTTTTAGCATTAGAATAGTGTTTGCGAAGTTTCGTGCGATTCCGAGTTCATTTAATCATAGCAGGGGGGTAGTTTGCAATTTAGGAAAAATTGAGTATTTTTCCGAAAAACTCCAATCGCTGTGATTTTGGGTTCATTGGAAAGGTCTCGTCGTGTTAATCATTTTTGTCTCTTGGCTCGTCGCGATCCGATGATCAGAAACCCTTCAAGCGGGCCATTCTTTCATCGGACCCACTTAAGGGCAATTTAGTCCTTTTTCCTCCCTTCTTCTCTTAAGCAGGGATTAGCCCTAAACCTATTACGAAACTCTGCAACGAAGAGCTACAGCAGCCCTCTTTCTTCCTCTTCATCTTCTCAAGCCCAGAACTTTTGGGAGAGACCTTCTCGAAAATCCAAACCGGTAATCTTTTTCCTCGTGATCTCCTCTTTTCATTGATCTTAGTTTGGTAAAATTTCCCTCACCTTCGTTTTTCAACCATTTTCTCTTTTGGTTAGATTTAGGTTTGATCTCAATCTTTTCCTCTCTTTTCTTCTCCTTTGCGTTTTAGGTTGCGTTTGGTTGGGTTAGATTCATGGATTTCGTAATAGAAGGTTTCTCCTCGAATTTTCCCAATTTCATATTCTTCTTGGTTGAGGCAAGTAGATATGCATTTTATATTTAAACATGTGATGTATATTTCTATTGATTGGCTATGCTTTCTTGCTAGATTTCCCTAATTCCAAGCTTGTTATGGTATTGATTTGGGGATTAAAATGTTAGATTAGGTTTGGGAATTTGGGATGGATTAAAGGATTCAATTGATAGCCTTAGGATGTTTTTATTTTGATAAAATGCATAGAAATGGTGATTGTTATGAATGGGGGAGCATGGTGGCTCATTTCTGCAGGTTTTCCATGCAATGGCCTGAAGAGGAAGAGGGCAGAACACCCAAATGCGGGGTTCCGGTGCAGTGCCGATCGACCAGACACTCTGTCTGATCGATCAGGCAGGTTTTCTACCTCAGTTAACTGAGACAGTTCACTGTCTGATCGATCGGGCAAACTGTCCGATCGATCGAACAGAAAACATGCCTCTGTTAAATGCATTCTGGCACTGTCCGATCGATAGGACAGCTCTGTCTGATCGATCGGATAGTAAAATTTTGACAGCACTTGGAAACTTCAAACACTTATAACTTTTAATCCACCTATTGGATTTCTACATATAATATACCGTTGGAAAGCCCTTGAGTCGTAGAATCCAATCGTTCTAGTTTCGTTACAATCAGAGATCAGGAAGTGATGTAAATACTTGGATTATTGCTTTAGCACATATTTTATTAGAAACAAGACCGGTAACCTAGGTTTGGGCCTTAGATGTTGGAAACCAAGAATATACTTTCACCAGACCATTAATAGGATTAAAATCGTAGCGCCTGGCTTGGTGTGCTTTGATTGGGTGTCTAGGTATTCGTGTAGTATGTATGTGTTAACCGAATGCGTATGGAATTATCTCAATAGATGCTTAACATGATTGTACACCAAGGAATTCTCCTAGAAGCATCATTGAATCAATTTTCCCCACGCACTCCGTTAAAACATGTACAATACATGAATGGCACCGCTTGCCTAGGTTTGGTTTGTAATTCCTCCTTGACTTATGACTTGTATCCGTTGTTATCGTTTCCTTGTACACTCTCTTGTCATAACACACCTAATTAATTATGAAACATAAACTCTTGTAGAATTAGGATTTGGACCTGACTTAGAGTGTACCTTAGGACCCTGTGTCATGTAATTGATAAACATGACTGGCTAGACTGAAGGGATTATCATGTGAGTGATTGGTCTTGTATTGGCTTGAATGAGATAATCCTTCTGAGCATGTCCTGTATATTGAGCTAGCCAGACTTGCTTGTCTTGTCTTTTCTTGGGTCAGCACCACTTGGTTGTTGTTTGCATGTCATGGCCAACTGCAGTTTGGGGATTTATTGATGGGCCGGTTACTCGGACATTGGGGTGGGCAGTCGGCTTGGACGGCATCCATGGCGTTGAATAGTTGGGAGCGGGCTTGGACCGTGCTACTATTCCCAGGACCGGGAGCTTGGATCCCCCTGGAGCCGGACTTTGGTATCAGTAGTTCGGATTGGGATTTGTTACTGGTACCCCGTGAGATGGCTTGGACATTCGCAGAGTCTCCCTCTTGTTACTTGCATTGCATTGTACGGATAGTGGTAATTGTTAGTGTTGCTAGGATTCCTGTTATTGTTTCTGATGGTTATTATTCATGTTTTAGGCCTAGCTTCGATTCCTTGTATTCGGACGATTATTATACTTGTCATTATTCTGATACTTGATGCATGTCATGTTCACTTATATCTTGCTTATCTATTGCTCAACATGTCGTTGACTCTGTTCCTTGGTGTGCAGACACCCCAGGTGACTACTATGATGACCAGGCAGGTGAGGAGATCCCAGAGGATCTCCAACCAACAGAGGAGGAGCAAGAGTGGCGTGCCGATGACGTAAAGTAACGTCATCACTTCCGGCATGAGAGAGACTCACTTGGGGACATTTATTAGATTTTATTATTCTTTAATCATTTACTATTTCCTCGTTGGATCTTTATTTCATTGACTTCATTTATTTAATGGCCTTAGTTATTGGGTTGGCCATTGTAGTAAATTAACTTTTGATTAGCTTTAATTGTTCTTTACAACTTTAAATTAATAAATGAGATTTAGTATCTATTGTTTGATATTTAAATATTCTTCAAATTGTATGATTTCTACACAGTGTTATATTCATGAGGCTTGAAATGCAATATCCTCACAGCGGACTTACGATCCTTGAGCCTAAAGGGCAAAAATTTTAATTAGCCCTAAATTTCACTCCCCGGATCTGGTTTATTTTCTAATCGGGTTCAGGGGACGTGACACATGTTGTTTGATGTCAGATGGCAATGCAACTTCAAACATTGATTGTTATCAAAGGGCTGGCAACATCTATCTTGTCGATTTCACAATCGGTTGGGCAGAAAGTGTGCTTTCTTGGTCGGCCGGTTGGCGATTTTGAAGCGTTCGATGATGATCCAATGATTTCGGCGGCAGGTCCGTAATGTTGACAAAGATCAACATATTTCATGCCCGGAAAATCAGATTTTTGAAAAACCACAGGGGCCATTCATCTCGAAACGCGAAGAGGACCCAGAAAAGTGGGCTTTTGGGCAAAATCCGGCGACCATGGGCCAAGGTCGCCACAGATTTTTCCCCTTTTGGTCGTTGGTTTTCGGCCATTTTTTGGGTTTTTCTGATTCTTTATTCTCCGGTATTTTTCTTGACATTTTTCCTTATGCATTTGGCCTGGTTTCCCTAAAGAAAACTTCGTAGCACAAAGTTTCCTATTTTCTGGAAAAGCCGAAGACTTTGTTGCCAATTTGCCGTCAGAAGCACAAACTGGGTCAAATGATGTCGGAATGGCCTGAAATTTGAGGTGAAGCCTCTTGAGCAGTAGATAGGACCAACCATGGGCTTTTTTTTTTTTTTTTTTTTTTGAGTTTTGAAGCCGTGTGGGGTCCCGTCACCAGTAGACTTGATTTTGTTGCGGGAAAGATGTCGCGCTTTGATGTACTGTCAACCGACGTTCGATTGAGCTGAAATTTGACAGGGAGCCTATTGGAGTCATTTTAAGACGATCCATTAGCTCCGATTTGGATGTCATGGTCCCGGGGACCTCCGTCGCCAGGAGGCCTGATTTTGTTTCTCAGCATCAAAGTTGGGTCAAATGTTGTCAAAATGACCTGAAACTTAACAAGTAGCCCTTTGGAAGCATGTTAAAGTCACCCATATGCTTTGTTTGGTGAGTGATGGCCTAGGTGGTTCTCTCCGCCGAGAGACTTGATGGAGGGTCAAACGTTGTCGGTTTGACTTGAAACTTGAAATGGAGCCTTTTGGAGGTATTCTGAGACCATTCATAGGCTCTGATAGAAGATTTGATGTCTTCGACACTGTCGCCACTAGGAGAGCTGACTTTGTTGCGGGTGTTTCCTTTTTGGGCTAAACCATGTCGGAATGGCTTGGAATTTGATGTATAGCCTCCTAGTGGCATTTTGAGGCCAACTGTGTGCTCTGTTTTGTGTGTTAGGGTCTCGGGCTTCACCTCCACCGGGAGCTCCTATTCAACTACTGTAAGAGCGAAGTTCGGCCAAATGCTGTTGAAATGGCCCGAAACTTCATGTATACCCTTCTTTTGGCTGTTTTGAAGGATCTTGCAGTTTTTGTTTAATTTTGACAAGATCTAATGCTTGAAGTGGCATCTACCCATTTGTGATAGGAAGCGGCTCCATGTAGCTTTTGGTGTTAAAGATGCAAAGTGACATTTTTGGTGTCAACAAAAAGTTTGAAGGTTGCCAACCAACTTATCAACTTTAAGAATATTTAGATTTCTTATTCTCCTCTATGGCCACAACCTTTGCATCAAACCTTTCTGGAAGAGATACAGTATTTTTTTAACAATCCTATTTTCAGGAATTGGTTCTAGGAATTGGTTCTCCCGAAGTAAAGGGATCATTCACAATTGCATTCAGTTTAGTATTGAACCCATTGAATGATTCATCGTATTCCATCTTTATGGTTTCAAAAGCAGTATATAACTTCTGAAATTTTGATTGTTTAACAATATCAATACCCTCATGCACAGTCTGCAGGATATCCTAAGCTTCTTTTGCAGTAGTGCATGTAGAAATTTTACGGAACTAGACATATTAACTCTATTGTAAATAGCATTCAAAGCCCTAGAGTTACAAGTGACAACTAATTCTTCATCCTTAGTCCACTGTTCTTTAGATTTGAGTCCAGGTACCCCATCAGTAGTGATAGTGGGCAAAAAGTAGTCATTAACAACAGATTTCCATACTTTGATATGTATGGCCTTATAAAAAAAGCAACCAACTTGGCTTCCCAATAAGCATAATTGCTACCATCCAGTAGAGAAGGCTTACTAGTAGAAGTGCATTCACGGTAGATATCCATTCTAGCAATATTTGAATCAACACAGTAACAAACTATAACCCGCTCTGATATCAATTGAAAGTATGTTTGCAAGAATGGCCACCGGTTCCAATTAACCAATGCAGCGGATGTAACTAAATAAATAAGATAGAACTAGCTAATCAATCTATCAATCACACATCACAAGAAGGCAGATATAATATTTAACGCGGAAACCCTATTTAGTCAGAAAAACCACAATCCAAAAATCAATAACTAATGAACAGTTATAAGAAATACTTACAAACCCTTTTTCCCAGTCATTACCTCAACTTAAGGATTGTAGTTGTTCTTACACAACTTCCGGCCTTCCCCGCCGTGTACAGTTCCTCTTACTAACTAAGCATACCGTTGAAGAAGACATGACAGAAAATTCTTTGCATGAACAGGTGATTCAATACTTCTATTTGTTTTTATTTATAGATTAAAAAAAGCATAAACATTTTACAGTTGAGGCAGAAGAGATTCAAACCATAGTATGGCCTTTTCAGTTTTGTCATGTGGGTACTTCAAGGGGCTCACCATGGAATAAGGCTCCTTATTTGGCCTTGGCTGTTCTGATTGCTGAGGTGGACTGTCACTGTATTGCTTTCTTGAGCATCTGTTCATAGCTAGCAAACAATTGAAGGCTCCCAATTTCTAATGAAGACATGTGGTGTGCTAAAATTTTGGTTATATCAAAGTTGTGAGAGTGAAGGAAAGGTGAATATTTGCAAGGGGCCCTCGATTCCTACCCTCTGAGTGGAAATGGTTGTCAACCATTCACCCTAAAGGAATTAAATCACAAGGGGTTGTTAGACGAGGAATGAAGGTAGAGAAAATTGTCCACAGTACAAAGCTGAACTGTCATAATTTTCTGCACCTGACATTCTCCAAGAGCCATTTGCATTATTCGCATTGAATTCCTTCTGGTGTGTTAGAATGAGGAGAAAATGGAGTAAGAGAAAACCACAGCTAAACTTCCCAATGTGAAAAGTTTTCTCCTTTTGTTTTCATTATTTGTTCTTTACATCCAAATGACCCCTAAAAACTCAATGTAAAGGGTGTGTTTATTGAAGGAGTATCAGAGAGGGCTCATGAACGGTCTAAATTGGAGATCTAGATGTGGCCATCATCTTTCTAAGATGTAATTGAATACAATGGCAGGTGCATAACCACTTCCTACCAAATGAGAGGCTATTTTATGGCCCCTTGTGAATCTTCACTTTGAAACACTCATTTTTAGCCCCTTGGTAAGAAAAGCTTTCTTTAGAAATCTGAAGAACTCAATTCCAATTAAGGACCCAGAATCCACATGATCTTTCCACCTTTTCTCGTCATCCAAACAACCTTTTTCACTGTTTGATCCTTCATTCCTCTCACAATCAATAACCCTTGGGATAAGAAAAGCCATTTTCTAATGAAACCCAAGGATTTAAGCAGAACTTAGTCAAGTTTGCCCAAAGTGTTTAATCTGTCTTATTATTTAACATAGATGTCCGTGACAGGTGATTTCAGATCAGCATACCAAGCTAAGCACTTGAAAGTTGGGACTGGTAATAACCCAGTACAAATGTCTATATTACCACCCATTTCCATGTGTTTCCTCTTTGTCTTGGGTACTGTACTAAAATCATCTACTTGGATTCTAGATCAGCAAAAGTCTAAATTATTGGGTCATCTACCAAATTGCAACGAAAGTCTTTCCTTTCTACCCTTATATCTTCCACAAAAGTTAAAATGCCAGCAAAGGCAGGTGTAAAATATACCATATAAAAACAAGGTTTTTAGTCATGCTTACAATTTAATATGATTGATTACCATAAAGATCCCATTATAAGAATATGATTTGAGCATTCCAGGTCAACACAAATAATCAAAAGAGCAGTCACAATTTCACAGACACCCACTCCAGCAACTTCCATGCAAGAGGAGCGTATTGACTAACAAAAAAGGCGCCCCTGATGCCATGCTTATAAAATGATTTACATATATAAGATTCTTAAAACTTTGATAAGAAGTTAAAAAAATCCAAAATGTCCATGTATCTTTCTGTCAAAATTGGTGAGGATATCATCCATCAAAACATCAAGAACTTTTAGCTTCTTGATCCAGAGTAACCTATAATATTACTATACTACCCCGCGATTAGCTATATGGATCACACTACTGACACTAGTCAAGATTGCTGGTCAGTTTTCCATGGTTCACCATATCAGACAGTCTAATTTAGGATTCAATTCATTCACGAGTTAGAATCTTGATCCTCTTTGATAAAGTTTTCATAAATCTGATATCAAGGTTGCAAATCAACGTGGATTGAAATATGCCCATCCTATCAGCATCTTGAAATCTTAGATCTAACACTTGGTCTCACGTGGAAATTAAAATGAATAGATGTATCTACACAAGCATCCCAAAACTATGAATTATCTCATTTACCACTAGCAAACTGGGACCATTTAGGCAGATCGCAAACGAAGGATGATAAACCTGAATTGTGATCCTGTGATCCAGTTAACTTTCTATAATTGTCTTAAACAAAGCACAAACCCATCAGAAAGACAAAAAAGTTATAAAAAAAAATTCTTTTGTTGTAAGAAGAAAGAAAATTAAAAGGAACCCGCACAGGTAGCTCAACTGGCATGTGTTCCAACCAACTTAGGAACTAGATGTGCTAGGTTTGAGTCCCGGGCTTAATTGATACACGGGTCTTGCGGGTGGGATCATGTATCCAGGGTTTGCTCCTCTCCCAGAAAGTGGGGTTAGGATTTCCTCATTACCAATCTTTTTTTTTTGGTTCTTTCCTTTTTTCTCGTATTTTTCTTGAAACTACAGAAAATTGAATACCCAATAACTTTCTTGACTGCATAGTGAGATATTTCAAAAAAATAAAAATACCTTTTGTTCTCAGTTTGTATAAAACATCTCTGATTTCCAACTATAGAGATTCAAGGAGGAAAAAAAAAAAAAACCCTCTTTAGTTGAACTGAGGAGGCCCTGCCTAAATGCAAAAAAACTAAATCATCATCAAAGCCTGTCCCAACTCTGTTGGGGAAATGCTATGAAATATATGAATTCAAAATTTATAGAGATTTAAGGCAATATCATAAAAATCGTGTTACTACCATTATAATATCACATTACTCTCATTTTCCAGTATTTCTGATTTATCCTGTTAATAATGTAATGTGGATATTTAGGAAAGATAAGCATTTATGACCGGTTATTTTCAAAATACTGATCACTGGTGGTATTTCATATTTTTGACTCCTGGTCCAATCCTGAAAAAAAGAAGGCCAAAACAGATTAGTTTAGTAGGTTTTTTTCATCAAGTGGATGCTTATAAAGGGATTTTTAAACACAAGAAAGGAGTGAAGGACCCCACAATTCCTCTACTTTTACTTAGAATGTCATCCATTTAATACACTAATACAGGTAGTAGGTAGGACAACTAAAATATACTCGGTCAATTGGCACTATATGCTTTTTTCCTACTTTTTTTCTCTGATAGGTAATGTTTTCCTTCTTGGTTCTTTTACAGCAAGCCAAGAAAGGTTCCTTCTTCTTAAAGCTATGCTCCATTGCAAATATAACACAAAACATAGTGAAGTGGCTCTACATTCAAAGATCTCTCATTGTTTCTCGTGTGCAGTAAAGAAAGATAGCATGGAAAATGCACTTGTATCACTTGTTTTGAGAGAGTTGTATGACCTGGCCAAAGATGAGTTGAGATTGTTGACTGATGTCGAGAAAGAGCTCGAACAACTTTTTAGGACATTCACAGCCATTCAAGCTGTACTGGAGGATGCTGAGAGGCAGCAAGTGACGAAAAAGGGGGTCCGAGATTGGTTAGGGAAGCTTAAAGAAGTGGCGTACGAGGTCGAGGACATACTAGATGAGTGGAGAACAGATACTTTCAGATCACAGAGAGATAAAGTTGATATTCATATTCACAAGAAGGTACGTCCTTACTTACTCTTTCCTTGCATATGTTTCAAGAAGGTTGAATCAAGGCATGACACTGGACATAAGATAAGGGAAATCACAGAAAGACTAAATAAAATTTCAATCGAGAAGAGTGCTTTCAATTTTAATGAAGGTAATACATGGGAAGGTAAGTCAAGTTCTGACAGAGAACAACGACAAACTGGTTCATTAATTGATAAAACAAAGATTTTTGTCAGAGATCAGGATAAAGAGAGTATAGTTAATGAGTTGGTTTGTGCGAATGGTCAAGAGGAGAAGCCATTTTCCATTGTTTCGATAGTAGGGATGGGTGGATTGGGCAAGACAACTCTCGCTAAACTAGTTTGCAATGATGAGAGAGTGATAAAACATTTCAAAAAGATAATTTGGGTCTATGTATCTGATAGATTTGACCTTAATCCGATTGCAAAAAAAATCATCCTATCCATGAGTGGGTCTTCATGCGAGAACCTAGACTTTGACACTTTGCAGCATAGTCTTCATGAAGTTGTTGGTAAAATGCAATTTTTACTTGTGTTGGATGATGTTTGGAATGAAAATCATTCAGAATGGGAAAAATTAAAGGTTCCACTCAATGGTGCTGCACAAGGAAGCAGAATTGTTGTCACAACTCGTAGTCGTAAAGTTGCAGAGGTAATGGAAGCAACCCACATTCATAATTTGGGCATTTTGCCTGATTTAGATTGTTGGAAGCTATTTACATATGAAGCATTCAAAGGAAGGGAAGAGGAAAAGTGCCAGGAGTTGACAGAGGTAGGTATGGAAATTGTAGATAAGTGCAAAGGTGTACCTCTTGCTGTAGTGACTGTAGGAAGTCTTTTACGCCATGAAAAGAAAACGTTAGATTGGAAATTCATCTTAGAAAGCGAAATATGGGAATGGAAAACTTCCAAGGATGAAGGCATGTTGCCAGCTCTCTTATTGAGCTATTATAAGTTGCCCCTCCATTTGAAACCATGTTTTTTATTTTGCTCAGTTTTTCCGAAAGATCACGATATAAAGAAGGATGAATTAGTCAAGTTATGGATGGCTCATGGTATCATCAAATCTGAAAGAGCAGAGACTGAAGAAATTGGTGAAAAGTATTTTGATGATTTGTTGACGCGGTCATTATTTCAAGATGCACAGGAAGACGACAGTGGAAACATTATTCAATGTAAGATGCATGATCTTGTTCACGATCTTGCAAAATTTGTCACAAATAGTGATTACTGTATCAAGGAAATTGGAAATTTGAACTTGTGTTCTGATAGCAGCCATCATCTATCATTACTTGTGAACTATGATGCATCAATCATTCCATCTCTAATGTGCAAAAGATTGCGGACACTCCTTCTGTTCGGACCATCAAGAATTAAGGAAGTGCACGACAGTTTATTCAATCATCTGAGATTTCTTAGGGCTCTGGATTTAAGTAGAACTTCAATTGAAAAACTGCCAAGTTCAATTGGGAAACTAAAACATCTAAGGTATCTCAGCTTGTGTGGAGCACAGATCGTGGAGTTGCCCGAATTTATTTCTGAACTCTGTAATTTGCAAACTCTGAAACTTAATGATTGTGGAAGACTTTGCATACTGCCAAGTGGTATAAGCAAAATGATTAAATTGCGACATCTTGAAATTGAATTGACTCATGATCTCACATTTTTTCCAAATGGATTAGGAAAGCTGACTTCCCTTCGAACGTTGTGCAAGTTCCTTGTGGGGGATGGTAACAAAGGATGTAAAATTGGAGAACTAAAAAATCTCAACCTTCTTAGAGGAAATTTAGAAATACAAAATTTGGAGAGGGTAATGACTTTGAATGAGGCTACAGAAGCAGAACTTGATAAGAAGTGTTATCTTCATAGTTTGTCTTTACATTGTGAATACAAGATGGACGAAAAGTGGATAATGCTAGGAAATGATGAGATGGAAAGGATGGAGAGTGTGTTTGAAGGCCTTAGACCACCTCATTTTTACCTAAGACAATTGCAAATACTAAACTACGCGGGTTCAAAGTTCCCCAGTTGGTTGGAGGATTCAGTGTTTTCCAGTCTAGTTGATGTTGAACTGAAGGATTGCAAAAAGTGTAAACTACTTCCAGGTCTTGGAAAATTGCATGCACTTAAATACTTGAAAATATATGGAGCTGATGATGTAAGAGCGGTGGGCAGTGAGTTTTATGGGAATGGTGATGATAGAGTGAAAGGAAATGTGTTCCCAAGGCTGGAACAACTCTACTTTCACTCGATGTTGAATTGGGAGGAATGGAGGTTGACTGAGGAATGTGGACAGGTAATGCCATCTCTCAGTCAATTATCAATTTTCAATTGCCACAAACTCAAGGCATTGCCCAGCTACCTCCCCAATTCTTTAAGGAAAGTAGTTATTGGCACATGTGGTGAAGTTATTTGGATGCCATGTAATCCACTCCCAATACTTGAAGATTTGTCTCTCAGAGGCAATGTAGGAGGGATATTCTCTAAGCCAATTCCATGCCTCTTCGCTCTCAAGACTTTGGAGATTCTAGAAACATTTCATGAGTCGCTACCCTCCGATGGATGGGGACTACTTGAATCACTCCACACTCTCAACATCTGCCGTTGTAGTGCATTGACATCTTTGCCTGATGGGTTGGGGCAACTCAAAGCTCTTCAGACTCTAGTCATATCCCAGTGCTCTCAATTGACATCTTTGCCTGAGGGGTTGGGTCAGCTTGAAGCACTCCAGACTATAAGGATCAACTATTGTTATGGGTTGACATCCCTCCTAAATGGCTTGGGACAATTCAAGGCGCTCCGGAATCTCTACATCTCAACCTGTACTAAACTGAGGTCTTTATCAGATGGGTTGGTGCAACTCGAAGCACTAGAAACTGTCAATGTCTCTACATGTACTGAATTGCGGTCTCTATTTGATGAGCTTGAACAACTCAAGTCACTCAGGAGCCTCAACATCTTTTACTGTAGTGAGTTGAGGCAGTTACCAAAGCTGCAACACCTCACAATACTCGAAGAGTTAAAGATGGCCGGGAGTCCACTTGTAACGGAGCAGTTTGATAAAGAAAAACGAGAGGATTGGGGCAACATATCCCACATCCCATGCATTGAAATTGATCACCAGAGAATTCAATAAGGTATGGATTATTAATGGTTTCACAAACAATGATAATTCTCTCTCTCTCTCTCTCTCTCTCTCTCTCTCTCTCTCTCTCTCTCTCTCTCTCTCTCTCTCTCTCTCTCTCTCTCTCTCTCTCTCTCCATGTATATATTATCTATGTTCTTTCACCTTTCTCTTGCAGCATTCTGCTTGCTGATGGTCAAGTAGGAGCATAAGAAATGAAGATATGAAAAACAACTTCAAGTCTTGAAAGTCTCTCCCAGATTAGTTGTTCAAGACTCAAGTCTCTTACCGACCTATCTTTTATTACCTTCTCTTTTTGAGGATAGAAATGCGAATAACTTTGTGGTGATTGATCTGTTTTGTTATTTTCAAGAATATTTTGATAATTTCTATCAAATATAAGTGTTCTTATTTGAGGATAGTGAAATGCGAATAAATTTGTACCTTGATTTCGCAGATGCAATAGAAATAGTTTTTATCATCACTTGGACATAGGCACACTGGTAAACTGCAAAAATTTCCGGTATTCCTCTTGTTTTGCTTCCTTATTGGTTGATCATGAGTGGTTACATCCAGAAAACATGATCAACTGTGTTAGAATTTATTCAACATTTAATTAGATGGTCACCGTCATGCTGTTAAGATAGCGCACAGATACCACGTGATGGTTGAAATGCACGTAGCCTATGTGGTGAATAATGGAAGATCAATTGGCAATTCAATACATACATGTAGTGCCCATTGTTTGACAATCCTTTCTGCCCATATGATGGACCTCATTGTGGATGAAGGATTGCCCAGAAAATTCTCATCCTGGCCCATTAACAAGACCATGATTGGATGGATTGGTCCATGTAAAGTGCTGTCTCAACATCAGCAATATTTTGAAAAAATAAAGGGGGATTTATGGGAAAAAACACCAAAGGCGGTCTTTGCACAAATAAGGACCCGGAAAAGCTTTGGAAACGGAGAAGGTCCTTAAGTTGCTTTTTTGACTTTTTTTTTTGTCATTTTGCGATATGGTTGATATTGACCATTATGTCGTGTGTTCAGCAAATAAGACAGTTACAGGTTGGAGAAAATTTAACTGACAGATTGGTCAATATCAACCATCAAGGCTAAATGGTAATGGTCGATATTGACCATTTTGTCATATTCAGCAAATACGACAGTTACAAGTTCGAGAAAATCTGATTGTCGAATTGGTCGATATCGCCGTGATGGTCAATATCGACCATTCTGCCATATTCAACAAATAAGGTGCTTATAGGTCGGGAGGAAATCAACAAATAAGGCGCTTATAGGTCGGAAGGAAATCGCCATTCCTTTTCTTGTTGATTTTGTAAGTGGGTGCTGTAAAAAAATTGGCCTAAAATCTAAACATCGATTCTATCCCATTTTCTGCTAAAAAACCAACTGACATCACCCTTTATTGCATTCTTGATTCTGAGATTGGGCCCCGCAAAAAACTGGTCTTGATTCATCTCTTGTCATGCACATCCACGGACATCTCTATTTTAGAAGCCTTCTTCCCTTCTTATCCCTACCTTTCATTCTTAGTGCCATGGGTTTTTGTGTTTTGTTTTTGTTATTTTAATTTTTTCAGTCCCACCGTTCTCCACCCTCTTTTTTTCTCATCTTTATTTTTTCCAATGGTGCATGACAAACCCTTTGCATATCAATAAATGTATCAGTCTTTCACTGATATCTTAATTTGTTTTGGCTGTTTTCCATGGCCCTTTTCCTAAATGATAATTTTTTAGAATAACCAAAATAGATGGCATACAGAAAACTTCATTCACAGTTCAGATTTCACAAACCATGTTCATCTGGGGATTTCTACAAATAGATGGCCCACAAAAAAACAACCCAGTCCAGCACTTCACAGTTGACATTAGACCCTAAACCGAAAAAAAAGCATATAGAAAAGAATAAAAAAAGAAACAGAACCCAGTCTGACTCCAGCAGTCAGCACTCAGCAGCAAACATCAGTCAGCACTTAGGGGTCGTTTGTCTACACCCATTTACGTATGTAAATGGTGAATCTGCATAATATTTACGCATCAGTCATGTTTGTCTACAAGTTTTTACGCATCTTGTGTGTAAATCAGATGTGTAAATAGTGTGAAAATGAGCTCATTTTCACACCAAGATTTGAACACCTATTCAGGTAGAAAAGGAGAATACCAAGTCACATGTGATTTCAAAAATTACCCGTTGGAAGCGGACGGTTTGGTTTTGGGGCAATTTTCATCAAAGAGGTTCTAGGTTCGAAACCCCCTCCAACACATAAAGAAAAAAAATAATAAAAGAGGCATTTCCATCAAAGAGGTTCTGGGTTTGAAACCCCACTCTAACGCATTTACAAAAAAATAATAAAAGATGCATCAAAACCAATTAAACCTATTAATGAAAACCCTCTCTGCATCTTATCCCATTTTATGAAGGTAACCTCTCTATTTCTCTCTCTTGCCTTGCTATACAATTTTATTTTTTTTATAAAATCTATTTCTTTAGTTGATTAATATTAACATAAAGCCGGGGAGATGCATGAGTTAAGTTTTATGCAAATTGAATAATAAATTAAGATAATATTGAACTAAATATTAATTAATAAAAATATTAATAATAATCATATTTTCTTTACCATCATACTATAATTTCCTTAACCAAACATGTTGGAATGTATTTTTTTTTAAGGTGATCATTGATAGAAATGTATATTTTTGAAAAATATATTTCATGTTAAAAGACATGTTCTTTTTTAAGGATCGAAAATGGAAATGAAAACTTTGATATAAATTAGACATTTTTTGTCTCCTTTTCATATCATTATAGTAGAATATAATTTAATGATTAATAAGTATCATTACATATATCATTGAAACAAACATAGAAAAATGAATCACATGTGTAAATGATGCGAAAATAGTGTTATTAGACAAACGTTGTAAAAAAAAAAAAAAAAAAAACGCATGTGTAAATGTTACATACTTAAAATTTGAATATTCATCATTTACATGTGTAAATTTTATTCACATATCCCACGCATAAAAGACAAACGACCCCTAGCAACACAGAGAACAACAATTGAAGGCTTCCAGTTGCAGGCACAGCCCATATGAAAGAAAAAAAGGGAGAAGATGAATCGGATGAGAGGTTTTTTTAGGGTTTGAATTGGTGAGAGGGGAAGTTTTGGTGTAGGATTTGGGATTGAGGGTTGCGGACAAGGGCAGATGATAAGGAGATGTTGCATTTCAGTAAGAGGAGGAGATGGTGGGTTGCAATGCTTTCACTGTGTAACTCTAGAAAATGGATCTCTTTGAACTTTGAAGCCTCATCTGTTGATTGTAGATGGGGATAGAGAGATGTAGGGTTTTGGGCTATTAATCCATGGCGAAAGGGAAACACAACAGTAGAATGAAAAATAGGGAAAAGAGGAAGAAGACGGAATGAGAGAAAAACGGGCTTTTGCCCTTTATTAGATGGGAAGGAAGTGTCGATATCGAAAATCCCAAAAAAATATAATGAAAAAAGACGAAAGGGGCCAAGGAACCCTTTTGTCTACACGATTTGAGTGTATCCTCGTCTATGTAGGGACCACCTATGTGGCTTTTTGCTATAAATTTCCTAAAAATTATATATATATGAACTAATATTTACATATAATATTAAAATATTTGAAAAATAGATTCAAAATTGAAAATATAGCAATAAAAATATCTTCAACACTTGAGATGGTAACAAAGCAAAATTTTATTTAAATGATAACGAAGATATTGTTGGGTTTATGTCTTGTATTCCGAGTTTACCGGAGTGATCAATTAGGTTGACCATGGACGGGGTTCGGGGTCAAAGGTATTTTGGTCATTGTACTGGGGCTTTCTTAAGGGCTAAGAAAATGAAGATTACATGATGTAATCTCTAACCCTAGATTCTGAAGATGGTCAAGATGTGAGTTATTTCTCTCTTGTCGTGGACATAGGCGGTTTTGCCGAACCATATAAAATCCTCATCGAATAAAAGTCTCATCTCTCTCTTGTGTGGCATGGTTGTTCAATCGTAGGTTTCGTGTTTCTGCACGCATGCGCACAACAGAAATGACAGAGAGAAAAGAAAGAGTGAAACCGTTCAATAGCAATGTAGCCCCACTCAAACCACAATTACATAACAATCCCCTCCCAATATTTTATATCAACTTTGTTTTTAATCTATTATTTTAGTTATTTAAAAATTAGTTTATTTTTTGCAACATTTTTTTAATGATATCCAAAGAAAAACTCCAAGTTTGAGAATATCCTGATATTTTCCTAAGATAGTAATTTTCAAAAATGATACTTGTGACATTGATATAAAGGGGTCGACATATCTATTCTTTAGTATGTGCTTTAAATTGGTCTACTGATTAGAAACTTAAGACATATGAAACTTACTACAGTGGATGTTCATGACACCTGATTCTTAGCTCAAAAGATAATCAAGAACCTGAAAATGAAAAAACTTTCTCATTTTTCTATCAACATATACCATGGTTGAGAACAGCTCCTTACCTAAGTGGTAAGGAATGTCGATTCGAACCCTAGCTCCCCAGGGTTCGAACCTTGGGTACGCCGCCTCTTTTCGTGTGTGTGGGCTCCCTTCCCACTTGCGTGGGCTCTCTTCTTACTAAATCCACTCTATATTCCCTAGTTTATGGATGCGAAGCGGTAGTACCACTGGAGATTCAGCTGCCATCACTCAGAGTAGTTGTTGCAGAGGAGCTAATTAGAGGAAAGAATGTTGAGTTAAGGTTCCAAGAGCTTGAAAGTCTTGATGAAAAAAGGCTCACAACCAGATAAAGCATTGAAATTTACTAAGCTCGCATTACAGGATCTTTTGACAAAAAGGTTCAGAAAAAAACTTTCAATAAAGGAGACTTGATTCTTGTAGTACGAAGACCCATGATCCTTACTCACAAATCCAAAGGCAAATTCGAGCCAAAATGGGAAGGACCATATGTCATTGATAAAGTTTATTCAAATGGTGCTTACACTATGCTCACTATCGAAGGAGATAGATGCATGATGCCTATCAATAGAAAGTTTCTTAAACGTTACTATTCCTAAAGTCTTTCAAATGATTTTCCAAAAAGCATTTTCATATTCACATTAGTTCCAGTCAAAAGGATCTCAAACTCTTTTGACTTGAACGTTGGTCATCTAGCTAAGGTCTTTTATTGGCCCTAGTTGACTATTCGTCATATGGCTAAAGTCTTTTTGTGGACCACATTCGAATTCTTCATGTATATATTCTCTGATGTCTAAAACGGTTTAGATAGAACACCAACTAATGTCCATCTAAGAGCTCGGCTAATGTTCACTCCACTTAGTTGATATTTAGAGTCAAGACAATCGAGCAGAGGGAACCAAGTCAAGGGCCCCGGCTAATGTCTTCCTTTGACCCCGGCTAAAGTCCACTTTTATGATCCCTTCTATTTATAATTCACAGTTTACTATGAAATTGTGAGTTAATGGATCTGAAAATTAAATTTGCACATTCAACCCATATTCCAAAATTTATCAAAAGGATAGTGATTCAAAAGAAATTTTTGTCATTGATAATCTTCAACAGAAGTCTAAATACAATAAAAAAAAGACAGAGAGAGAGAGAAATTTCCTAGTCATCAGAAAAGTTTGAAACTTTGCATTAAACTCCTTGAAACAACTTTTCATCATCTCTTTCTTGTTAGCCGCGTATTTCTTCACTAGAAGCTCTCTATCTTGCTGCCGCCAAATAGCCCCAAGAGATTTGTTTAGCATAGCTTCAAATTCTCCTAAAACCCTCGCGTCAATGGAGGCTTGGTACAGAATGGCCTCTAGCCTCACTAAATACTCATTCATCCTTTGTTGCAAAAATAAATGCTCGTGCTCTAAGTTGGCAAGAGTCTCTGTTGTCTTTTCGATAGAGTCACGAAGAATATCCAAAGTAGCAAGAGCTTTGGCTTGAGAGACTACGGGTGCCTCAATCTCTCGTTGCTCTTCAAGATGCTCCCGATAAGCATCCAATTGCTCATCTACTTCTCGCTGGAACAAGATGCTGGGATCCCTAACATAGGTTTCCCTCCAATTGTCCAAGTGAGCGAAAAGTTCGTCGAAAGCAGCCCTCAAGGCCATACATCCAAAACTGTCTAATCTTGTTTGAGTACAATATCAACTACAAAACAACAACTCCTCAATTGCTCCAGCTTGCAAGATGAGAGACACTTCAACACCTCTAACAGCATCATTTTCAAGCTATTCTTTTGTTCCTCAACTATAGACCAATGCGGGACAAGTTCAAAAGGCTGGCCATCAAAGTTTTCAGGTGCATCTTCCTTCAAGTCAAAGCTTCTCCTTCAAAATCTCGTTCCTCATCCATGGGAACGACAGAGGACGAACCCTCACTAGCTGTATAGATGAATCACTATTTGAGTATAAAAAAGAAAAGAAAATGATAATGCGTGCACATGTAAAGGGAGAAAACAAAAAATGTTACCCGGCTCGGTGGGTGCTTGCATTTCTTCTTCCTCTTTAAAGAACTCATCCATCGTAGAAGGATGCTGCGCCTCTAATGAAATTTACAACTACAGATCAAATGACACGAGACTCAAGGGCAATAGCTTGAGGCGCGACATCAAACTTAGTTCGCATTTCTTCTAATTCAATCAGCGGATGAGAATGACCTAAGTAAGCTATTCTCTCTCCAGAAACAGGACTAACTGATGTAATCACTGGTCGTCTAAATGTGGCAGTATTGTCCAAATTCTCTACCGAGCTACCAGACTGCATGGAAGATCTTGAGTGGGTTTGACCTGTGAAAGAAAAAGGAAAGAAAAAATTAATGACCCATTATCATAAAAGCAAGGGTACTAAGAATGTACATACCTTGAAAAGTTGTTTCTGCTATTGATGGATTCACGAGGGCTACAGTTTCTTTTGTGGTGAATTGGACAAAGGCTCCTGAGGCCACGATCTTAGGAGATGCTTCTCCAACTAAACCCTTCTCAGTATTTATAAGGGGATAGACACCTTTATAGTCCACCCCCCACCATATGTGCGTCACTAATTTCAAAGGATGGAGATTGAAGCATTTCATCTCCCTCTAGCCTAGAAGGTTGCGATACAAGTGCTGTCTTCAATGGCGGCTGTACGATTGTCAAGGCATTCATTGTGATTAACTCTGGCTCTTCATAAATGACCGTCGGATGCTTTCTCTCCAAAGAAACATTTATTGCATCTTGATAAGAGCCTAAAATATATATTTTAGGCCCCTTAATTTAGACTTTGGTATACACTCCGATGCGTTTAACTAGTCTAATTATGTCATTTTAATGTTTACAGGTTCCCTAGATGCATGGACAAGAAATTGGCGCAAAATAGGAGAAAATGACAATGATTCGAAACAAGCAGCAAAGATTCAGAAACTATGGAAAAGCCCTAGAGATTCTGCCTCCGGACGTTCGGACGCCCGGCCACAGATTTAACCAGGAAGCTACTGCTTCCGGGCGTCCGGACGCCCGGATCGTTTGAGGTCCGTCTTCAGCGCGTTTTGACGAGGTTTTTCATCCCAAAACCTATAACTAAAAGTCCAAACTCGTTTTAGCATACATTCACATCTTGGGAGAAGATCAGGAGCGAGGTTTTGGAGCTTTGGAAGAGCGTCAATGGGGATTTCGTCAGAGATTCTTCATCAACCTCTCGCCATGAGTAACTAAATCTCTATCTTATGGTTGCGATGAAGCCCTAACCTGGTGTTTATGGTGATGTATAGGTTTTAGGGTTTTTCTGTAAACGATTTTGGTTATATGATAGGATGTTTTCCATTTATTGGATTTGATTTCTTTAATGCAATATCTCTTTCTTTGGCATTTTAATCTTGTAGATTTGAATACTAGGTCATATAACGGTGTTTGAATGAATGTTTTGTTAGATCTAGGATAATCTATGCTATAGAGATAGGTTATGCCCTGGTCTGCATCCACATCCTTTATTTGTTGACTCTGTGAAGGTTTGTAACCAGAACGAGTCTTTTTAGCGTTGATAGTGAAACCCTAGGTCTATACTTGCCATTGCGTGAGGTTATGGTAGATTCGTACCCTGAGATGTTTTCTCTGATTGAATTAAAACATTGTCTTTTAATTTGTTAATTTAGGAATCAAACCCATCAAACCAACACTTCGTTTTCTCATAGGATTAGTTTAGAAATCAATATCTTGTTTTCTATTAGGATTAGTTTAGGAATTCAGGAAACAACGCAACTTAGCCATTTTGTCCCAGTGGATACGACACTCGGTTAACATCGGGATAATTTATATTTACAAACCCTGCTCTACGACGGGTCAAATTTTGGCGCCGTTGCCAGGGACAATTAGCACGGTTGTTTGTTTCTTTTAATTCTAATATTAGTTTCGCTTCGTCTAGTTTTTATTTTTCACTTTTTCAGCTTTATTCACATTGTTTACTATCCTTACTGTAGGGCATTGATTTTAACACAGAATCCTAGAATTTGTGCAGGGATCCAAGAGGGTTCACAAAGGACAAATTTTTACTCAAAAGAAATCTCTCTTTTCTTCCCAAGGCAAGGTAAGCCCTTGACTTTCTGATTATGTTTACATAATTGCAGTAAATTTTGTGTGTGCATGCTTGGTCGTCGCTCTTGTCCTCCACATTTGGTATCTCTAGACCAAAATTTAGAGCGAGTCCTTAGGAAAGTTAGATCATCTAAAAACTCTGCTGAGTCCTCACACACAAATTCACAAATGGCAGAGAAAGAAAATAAAGAGGAGACCCCACCCGGTGCACCTCCTCCTCCCCCTCTCCGCCCCTTGAAGGAACACTATACTCCTTCGGAATACACTTCCCCATCGTGTATTCAGCTGGCTACGGTGCAAGCAGCTCATTATGAAATCCAGCCTAGTACAATCAACTTACTTCCTTCTTTTTATGGCTTGAACAATGAAGACCCGTACAATCACATTGATGATTTCTTGGTTATTTGCTCTGCTGTGAGAATAAACAACTTCAGTAGTAAAGCCCTTAAGATGTTCCTTTTTCCGTTCTCGCTAAAGGACAAAGATAAGTATTGGCTGAGTACTTTACCTGCGAACTCTATCACAACTTGGGCCCAACTGCAACAAAAAAATTTAGATAAATATTTCTCTGTGGGCGAAACAAATCAGTACAGGAGATCTATCACATCCTTCGCCCAAACTGATAATGAACAATTTCATGAGGCGTGGGATAGATTCAAGGATCTCATTAGGAAGTGTCCTCATCACCAAATTGCCAAGTGGCAATTGGTACAATTCTTTTATGATGGATTGTCTCCTGAATGGAGAAACATGGTAGTCACCGCCAGTGGGGGATCAATTATGTTGAAAAATGAGGATGAGGCATGGGAGCTTTTTGAGAACATGAGTGAGACTTTTCAACACCATGCTTCCACTTCTAGATTGGAGAGGCCGGCAGCCTCCACCTTGCAAAAACCTAGAGGGGTGTTTGAAATTCAATCACCTAATGAACTTACCACTCAAGTGGCTGCCTTGACCCAAAAATTGGATCAGCTATTATCTGTGGGTCAAACTCTCCAATCCCCGCCCTCTCAAGGTGTTTGTGCTTTGTGCTCTAGTCCCGCTTATTTTGTGAGCAATTGCCTTGCAGCCTCACAATTCCCTGAATTTGTGCAAGAACAAGTGAATGCTGCACAAGGGTTCTCCAAACCGGGTAATGATCCATTTTCAAATACTTTCAACCCGGGATAGCGCAATCACCCCAACTTTTCATGGAAGTTGCCCGGTTAAAGCGCTTCATATTCTCAACAGGGAAATGGGCCTAATCTTTCTTTCAAATCCTGCGGCCTATCGTTCCCAACAGTCCTACCAGCATCCCAACCGTCAACCACCTCAACGAACTCCATCTTTTGAGGAGACAGTGCTGCAAGAGCTCAAGGAGCTCAAAGCATGCACTCATCTGGTCCATTCCCACTCTCAGTCCATAGTTAAGCTCGAAACCCAGATAGGGCAAATAGCTCATGCTCTTAACAAACGAAAGGAGGGACGCTTGCCTAGCTAACCCACGCTTAACCCCAAGAATACTTTTGAGGTGGGTAGTGGCTCTCAACCTAAGGATACCTATCATGAGCAAACGAACATAGTTGTCACGTTACGAAATGGACATGAGATTGAAACTAGGCCAGAGGAGCCTAAGCATGACTTGAGAAAGCCCACACCCCATCCCAAGGGCTCAAGGGCTGAACTGATTTCTAATGGAAATAGGGTCACCCCTCCCAATTCTTCATCTGACCCAGCTGTGGCACCACCATATGTGCCTAAAACCCTTTTTCCCACTTGTCTTGACACACCCTCTCCCTTTAGTAAAAAGAGGGCCACCATGTATGAAATGTTAGATGTGTTCAAGCAAGTCAAGATCAATCTACCTTTGCTAGATGCGATCAAACAAGTCCTTTCATATGCTAAAATTTTGAAAGATTTGTGCACTCAAAAGCTCAAATCTAAATCTCATGTGCCAAAGAAGGTTTTACTCACCGAGCAAGTGAGCTCAATTATCCATAATGACACTCCTCCCAACCTGAAAGATCCGGGCACTCCTATGATTCCTTGTACGATTAGGAGTCACGTTATTGCTCATGCATTATTGGATCTGGGAGTAAGTGTCAATCTCTTGCCTTACTCGGTGTATGAGCAGATTGGGCTTGGGGAATTGAAGCCCACCCCGGTTACCTTGCAACTTGCTGATAGATCTGTCAAGGTACCCTGGGGTATAATTGAGGATGTTCTGGTCAAGGTCGACAAGTTCTTTTTCCCAGTCGATTTCATCGTCCTTGACACTGAACCAGTGCAGAATTCACGGAAACACACTCCTGTCATTCTTGGCCGCCCCTTTTTGGCCACGGCCAATGCAAACATTAATTGCCGCACCGGAGTTATGGATGTTTCCTTTAGAAATACGAAAGTGAGGCTGAATGCTTTTAGGGCCTCTCATCAACCTCTAAACCAGGATGACTACTTTGCAGTCAATGTTGTTGATGAGCTCGTGACAGCTGATACTCTCCAACCTGAGGCTGCATTGCCAGTTCTCGTTGCTTCTGATCTGTCTAACGATCAGGAAGATCGAACACTGGATGTGTTGACTAAGCACACAAGTGCACTCGGCTGGTCCATTGTCGAGTTGACAGATATAAATCCCTCCATCTGCATACCCCGCGTTCCCTGCATTGATGATTTTCCACTTTCTCGGGAACTGCAGCAGTTTTTAGTTACTCACATTAAGGAGGTAGACATGAAGGAAGTGCTGAGTCATGTCTTTTTGCAGGTTTGGTTTGAGTTACTTAGGTTTTTTTTTTGTTTTTGTTTATTGTGCTTGCTGTTAACATTCCGCAGGTACTTTAGTCTGAGTTGGGGGGTGTCCTCCCCGTTTTCCTCCATTCCACCTGTTGTTAAGCGGTACCCAGGTGATATCCTTCCTTTTCCTTTACTTTCCTTGTCCTTTATCTTTTATTTTGTGCTTCTCATTGTGGACAATGTTAGGTTTAGTTGGGGGTGGGGTATCAACCTTTGGGGTTAGTCTTAGTAGTTTTTGTTTAGTAGTGTTAGGTTTAGTTCTTTTCCTTGAGTTAAAAAAAAAATTAGGTTTTCAGGGGATTTCTAAAAAGATTTTTATGAAACGAAGATACCTTCATTTTTGGAACTTTTTGTGAGGAAAAGAGAAAAGGGGCACTATCTTGTTTTAGGAAAGAGTTTTTGAGAAATTGTAGAATGATTTATCCACCACTTCAACACGTATTTTATAGATTTCTTTTGAAATGTGAAGCTATGATTCCCATTTTTGTGAGAACCGCAACACAATTATGTTGCGAAGTTGACCCTTGGTCATACAGTGTCCTGATTCAACTGAGTGGATTTATCCACAAATCGGTGAATTAATTCGGGCATAGGGAAATGGCTGCCTATTGTTGGGGACCGAGTTTAATCTAAAAAAAAAAAAAAAAACGTTTTGTCACTAGTTTGGGTTCGTAGCCTTTTTTACTCGAGCCAGTAAGCCCATAGGGGTATTGCCATACCTAGTGCCCCAAAGACAACTGTTTTGGGAGTCATTGGCTGAATGCTCGTTACATAGGTTGATTAGAAAGATTAAGGGACCCAGGCATTGCACAGTCACATGTTTATTCTCTTAAAAAAAACAAAAGAAAAGAAAAGAAAAATAAAAAGAGGATCCAAATAGTGTTGTTCCGGCCTTTGACAAACAATATTGCGAAAGCCACCATCAATGCTTTGAGAGGAATCATGTTATCTTTTACTGAGGTTAGGTGGCCCAGAATCTGGAAAGAAAAAAAAAGAAAGATATGTTTTCACGGGGATTCGTAGTGGATCATTTTATGCTTTCATACTTCTATATATACACAATTTTCACCATGCATGATCAATTTTTCCAAACATGATCTTGAGGATTTCTTACCAACAAATAGGATTTGTGAACCAATTTTGTGATGTGTGTTGAAAACTTCATAATCAAGAATATCCGGTGTTTGTAGATTTTATTTTGGAGAAGACCCACTTATTATTGTGGTTTTAGGAATTTTGTGGGTAGATTCACTACAAACCCTCACGAGTCATCCTCTAGGGGGAACTTAAAGGTTTAAAGGCTTGCTGCACATGCTAAGTGCAGCCATGCTCCCTACGAAAGTGGCCTTAATTAGTCTTTCTTTCTGTTTTAGCTTTGCTCGAGGTCTAGCAAAGTGTAAGTTGGGGGGTGTGATAAGAACCTAAAATATACATTTTAGGCCCCTCAATTTAGACTTTGGTATATACTCCGATGCGTTTAACTAGTCTAATTGTGTCATTTTGATGTTTACAGGTTCCCTAGATGCATGGACAAGAAATTGGCGCAAAATAGGAGAAAATGACAATGATTCGAAACAAGCAGCAAAAATTCAGAAACTATGGAAAAGCCCTAGAGATTCTGCCTCCGGGCGTTTGGACTCAACAAGCAGCTAAAAAGACTCGTTCTAATTACAAACCTTCACAGAGTCAACAAATAAAGGATGTGGATGCAGACCAGAGCATAGTGTTTCTGATTTGGAGGATTTTTGGGACAAATTTATTTTATCAATTGCATAGAATGATGGTGGGACTACTTAATGGATTCATGATATTCTGATCTGCTTTTTATTATATCTTATTTCTACACTTTAGATCTAGAATCTTCTTAATTTTATTATTGTTTCTTATTATTTCTCTTGTCATTATCATTGATAAAAATAAAATCAGATTTTAAATTTTAACTTAGTAGTGCTCCCTGTGGGATCGACCTGTAATTGACACTGTTTCAACAAGACAACTGTGCACTTGCAGTATTAAAGGATTGAATTTAAAATCACATCAAGTTTTTGGCGCCGTTGCCGGGGAGCCAAATCTGAGTTTTTGTTAGAAATCTGAATTTTTTTTATTAGATTAATATGTATGCTCATATTTAGGTTGCATTAGTTGTTTAGGCATCTAATTTGCATCAGTAGTGTTATTTGCAATTAGTATTAGTTATTATTTCAGTTTACTGATTTTTCTGAATTTTCTGATTTTTAGGATATTTCTGATATTTTTTATATAATTAACTGAATTTTCGGATTAATTAATTAATAATTTAAAAAAAAAACAAAAAAAAAATTATTTTTTTGAAGGATTTCTTTAATTCCGAATTTCAGTAAATTAAAACAAAAAGAAAATTTATTTTAGATTGGTTTTACTAATATGTTGCTTGGATTAGATTAGGATTGGTAAGGTAGAGTTTAAAATCTTTAGGATTAGGTTGTTTTGATTAATAACTAACTTTTAAATTCTGAAATTAGGTAGTTAGAAATTTTAAAATTCTATCCCTTAAGTTGTTTAGATTACTTGGAGTTTTAAAATTTGAAATTTGAATTGGATAAGATTGGATTTCTGATAATTTAAAACTTTTTGAAAACTCTAGCCATATCTAGACACTTGTTTGGATAATTTAGAATTTTTGAATTTTTTTTTAGATAGAGTTTTTTTTTTTTTTTTTTTTTTTTTTTTTTGTTTCAATAACTTAGAGTCCACTTTGGATAAAGTATTGATTAACTTGGATGTCTTTTGTTTGAAATTAGGATAAGATAGAATTTTTCGGATAGGATAAGAATTTGAGTTGGTTTGTTAACTTAGGATTTACTAACAAGAGTTTCTTCTGGATAGGTGACCTTGCTAGGAGGAGAGTTGCACAAAAACAGGAAACTGCGTGGATTTGCTCTTAAGCAAACAAATTGCTCTCAGAATTGAAAAAATTGCTATAAAAAAAATACAGGTTAAGCTTGCACAGTTTAAATATTAGCGTGGACCATTGTAAGAATTTCTAAACTTTACCCCACGAATCTTTTACTTGCAAGTGGGGCTTGGGTGATTTAATTTTTACAAAGTGTGACTGCTTGCTTGACACACTAATTAATTGGACCCACACACTTAGTTAAGGGCAATTGACCCTAATAAGATAAGGACTGGATTTCATCACCAGATCCTTGCCCAATTAGGTTTAACCACCTCTCACATAGTATCCTAACCATTAATTAAAATCAAGTAGAAACGAGACCATAAGGCTTGAGCTCATTAGGACGAAGACCACAAAAGGTTGCACCAATTGCGCTCTTTGGTCAAGTCGATGTCTAGGTAAGTCCTGTCCCTCCAAAGGGTGGCAGTCTCTGTTCTAGGAGTTTGGTTCTTAAGCGGGACCCTTGCCAAGTGCATTGTGACCCCACCACTCATCCTGGGGACTTACCTGGTCGATTTGGCTTCATAAGACCGGATTGGAGGCCTTAGTGCACTCTTCAAACCAGTTAGGAGCTGTCTAGTGAGTTATGTTAGCCCTGGGATAATTTCTTGTGCTCAATCCTTGTGCTTGACTGCTTGATTTGTTTGTGCATCATATTGGAACTAGTAGGGCCCTGCATATAGATTGGGCTTGCATTTCTTTAAGGTTGAACCCGATGCATGCGCTCTAGACCTGAGAGAGAGAAATTGTGGATACGCAAGAGTAAAAGGTTAGTAAGGATAGAGCCCGAATTAGCCTTAACCATTGTAGGAAAGTCTTCCATCTTTGAAGAAATTGTTAGGATGGCTGATCAAGAAGACCCACCCATGACTTTGAAGGATTACATGTACCCCACCAGGACAACTCAACCGTCCTGCATTACCTTGCCTCAGACCAATGCCACATTTGAGCTGAAATCTGGCATGATCCAGATGCTCCCAGTATTCCGTGGGCTAGACCAAGAAAATCCATATCAACATGTTAGAGAATTTGAGGACATTTGTGGGACCATGAGAATCAATCACATGACTGAGGAGGCACTTAAACTTAGATTATTTCCTTTCTCCCTAAAAGAAAAGGCTAAATCTTGGCTTTATGCCTTACAGGCCGGGTCCATCACTACATGGGCCAAGCTAGTCGAAGAATTTTACAAAAAGTTCTACTCTAAGCAAAAAACCGCTTCGATTAGGCAGGCCATCAATGGATTCCATCAAATGGAAGGGGAGACACTTTACATTTATTTGGAACGTTTCAAAGACCTCTTAATTCAGTGTCCCCACCATGGATTTGAAAAAATCCGATTAGTCCAAATTGTGTATGAAGGCATGGATTACCCAACCAAACAAATGGTGGAATCTTTCTGTAGTGGAAAATTTACACAGAAAACAGCGGAAGAAGCTTGGACATTTTTGGAAGATACCGCTGAGAATACATTGCAGTGGGCCCCTATCAAGAGGGAGCCCACTAAAACCACCATTCCTGAAAAAGGGGGGATGTTCAAGGTTGAACCCAAAATTGAGGTAGAAGCCAAAATGGTCACACTGATGAGAAGAATAGAAGCCTTAGAGCTAAACCAAAAGCCCACTCCAAACACTTTGGAGTCATTGAAATATAACCAGGCCATGAATGGAGGGATCGACCCAACAACTTTGGGTCAGGCCGAATCTGTTGAGGAGGTTAATGCACTATATCAAAACACTCGTTTTGATAATCGTCAGAGGTATGACCCATACTCCAACACATACAATCCAGGTTGGAGGGATAATCCAAACTTTTCTTGGACCAAAGGCCCAACTCAGGGTGGCCCATCTCAGTCCACTCAGTTTCAACCCAATCAATCTCAAGTCAATGCCCCACCCGGTTTCCAAAAACCCAACTTCACCCCTAGTCCATTGACCCAGAGGGTAGATTCTTTAGAAGAGGCCATGAAACTCATGTCTCAAACCACGGCCCAATTGTCTCAGAGTACTGCTCAATTCCAGCAGACCACTACTCAACTTTTAAATGGCCACACTCAAACCCTTGCAAAATTGGAATACCAAATGGGCCAACTGGCCAATTCATTGAGTGCTAGAGACAAGGGAACATTTCCTAGTCAACCTGAACCCAATCCCAAGGGCCAAGTCGTTCATGATATAAAAGGAAAAGGCCCGGAACAAGTTAAGTCCATCATTACTCTTAGGTCGGGTACACAAATTGATAACAATGTTGAACTCCCCAAAGAATCTAAGAAAACACCAAGTGTGGATGTGGAAAGTGATGAACAAATTGTAAATGCCGAACCTATGGTAGAACCTGAGCCAGTCAATGAAAGCCCAGTCAAAACTGACCCATCACCTAGTGAGCCATCTCCTAAGACTTATGTTCCCAAGGCACCATACCCACAAAGGCTAGGCCCAGCAAAATCAAACGTTCAACTGGATAAAATGCTAGAAGTATTCAAACAAGTGAGGATCAATATCCCACTACTTGATGCTATCCAACAGATTCCGGCCTATGCAAAATTTCTAAAAGACCTTTGCACTTTCAAAAGGACTACCAATGTGCCCAAGAAGGCATTTCTAGCACAACAAGCTAGCTCGATCATTTCCTGTCCAACCCCCATCAAATACAAGGACCCGGGGTGTCCTACAATTTCTTGTCAAATAGGGGACCATCACATAGAGAAAGCTTTGCTAGATTTGGGTGCAAGTGTGAACCTTATTCCGTACTCTGTTTATGAAGAATTAGGTTTGGGAGAGTTGAAAAGGACACATGTGACCTTGCAATTGGCAGATGCATCGATTCGATACCCCAAAGGGGTAGTCGAAGACGTTTTGATCAAAGTCGGAGACTTTGTATTTCCTGTTGATTTTGTTGTCTTGGATACCAAGCACACATCTGGGGTTGAACCCAAAATTCCAGTAATCTTGGGGAGACCATTTCTAGCAACCTCAAATGCCTTGATCAATTGTAGAAATGGAGTGATGCAAATTTCTTTTGGGACCATGACAGTTCAAGTGAACATTTTTAATGTCAGTAAGCAACCTCCTGATGATGATGATGGAGTTTTAGAAATTAGTTACATTCATGAATTGGTGGAAAATCACTTACCCCAATTGAAACTTGAAGATCCACTAGAGGCTTGTCTGGCCCACTTTGGAAGTGATTTTGATGTAAATGGACATATTGAGGAAGTCAATGCACTGTTAGACTCCACCCCATCCATGGACTGCTCCAAATGGCAACCGAAGCAGGAGATTTTAACTCCATCTGCTTCCCCACCTGTTCCATCGATTGTAAAACCCCCAACGTTAGAACTCAAGGCATTGCCAGATACCTTGAAATATGTGTTTTTAGGCCCACTAGAAACCCTTCCAGTGATTATAGCTTCAGACTTGGACCCTGTCCAAGAGGAAAAACTCATAAAAATTTTGGATGAACACAAGGAAGCTATTGGATGGTCCATCGCAGATATTAAAGGAATAAGCCCATCTGTGGTCCAACATAGAATCCATTTAGAAGAAAATGCAAAAACTTCTCGTGAACCACAGAGGCGACTGAACCCAGCAATGAAGGAAGTGATTAGGTCGGAAGTCTTGAAATTACTTGATGCAGGGGTGCTTTACCCCATATCTGATAGTGCATGGGTGAGCCCAGTTCAAGTGGTACCAAAGAAATCTGGAATAACAGTAGTTCAAAATGAAGGCAATGAATTGGTACCCACTCGGATACAGACTGGATGGAGGGTATGCATTGATTATAGGAAGTTGAACTCAGTCACTCGGAAAGATCATTTTCCCCTCCCATTCATGGATCAAATGCTCGAAAGGCTAGCCGGTCATGCATATTATTGTTTTCTTGATGGTTATTCAGGCTACAATCAAATTCCAATTGCACCTGAAGATCAGGAAAAGACCACCTTCACTTGTCCTTTTGGTACATTTGCTTACAGACGCATGCCCTTTGGGCTATGCAATGCACCGGCCACCTTTCAAAGGTGCATGTTGAGCATATTTTCTGACATGGTAGAAAGATTCATTGAGGTTTTCATGGATGATTTTTCGGTCTTTGGCAATTCTTTTGAGGAGTGCTTATATCATTTGTCCCTTGTGCTTGAAAGATGCAAAGAAAAGAATCTAGTCTTAAATTGGGAGAAATGTCATTTCATGGTGAAGAGAGGGATAGTCCTAGGACACATTATCTCTCAACAAGGAATTGAGGTGGACAAAGCAAAAATTGTTTTGATCTCCAAATTGCCACCACCAAAATCAGTTAGGCAGATTCGGTCATTCCTGGGCCATGCTGGTTTTTATCGTAGATTCATCAAGGATTTTAGTAAAATTGCTAAACCTTTGTGCCAATTGCTGACAAAAGAGGCCCCGTTTGAATTTGATGAGAAGTGTCTAAAGGCTTTTGAGAGACTAAAAAATGAACTAACTTCAGCCCCTATAATCCAGCCACCTGACTGGACCATTCCATTTGAGCTAATGTGTGATGCATCAGATACTGCTATTGGAGCTGTTTTGGGTCAACGGGTTGGGAAGTTACCTCATGTGATTTACTATGCAAGTAGGACCCTCAATGATGCACAGCTAAATTACACAACCACTGAAAAAGAATTGCTAGCTGTGATTTTTGCCTTGGAGAAATTTCGGTCCTACTTGATAGGGTCTAAAGTCATCGTCTACACGGATCATGCAGCTCTGAGATACCTTCTATCTAAAAAGGATGCAAAAGCTCGATTGATCCGGTGGATCCTTCTGCTACAAGAGTTTGATTTGGAAATAAAAGATAAAAAAGGATGTGAGAATGTTGTAGCAGACCATCTTTCGAGGTTACCCTTAGAGCCATTAGATGAGGTCCCACTGAATGAAAATTTTCCTGATGAACAATTGCTCGGTATTTCTCAAATCCCCTGGTTTGCAGATATAATTAATTACCTTGTTACAGGGGAGATGCCCAACCATTGGTCCAAACAAGATCGATCAAAATTTCTAGCTGAGGTCAAGTATTTTTTCTGGGATGACCCATATCTTTTTAAGTACTGTCCAGACCAAATAATCAGGAGGTGTATTCCTGATGAGGACCATCAAAGTGTCATTTCATTCTGTCATGATCATGCATGTGGGGGCCATTTTAGCTCCAAAAAGACTACTGCAAAAGTTTTGCAATGTGGTTTCTATTGGCCCACAATCTTTAAGGATTGTCATGTATTTTGTTTGAGTTGCGATAGGTGTCAAAAGCTTGGAAAAATCAATCGTAGGAATATGATGCCCTTGAACCCAATCTTGATAGTGGAAATCTTTGATGTGTGGGGGATCGATTTTATGGGACCATTTCCAAGTTCCTTTGGAAATTTGTATATTTTACTTGCAGTGGACTATGTTTCAAAATGGGTGGAAGCAATACCGACCAGTAAGAATGATCGCCATGTGGTGATCAAATTTGTGAAGGAATACATATTTTCTAGGTTTGGTACACCCAGGGCAATTATCAGTGATGGTGGAACCCATTTCTGTAATAGCACCTTTGACCATCTGATGAAAAAGTACTCTGTTACTCATAAGGTTGCTACGCCCTACCACCCACAAACCAGTGGCCAAGTAGAAGTTTCGAATAGGCAGATCAAACAAATTTTGGAGAAGACGGTCAATCCAAATCGGAAAGACTGGTCTTTGCGACTATTGGATGCATTATGGGCCTATCGAACAGCATACAAGACTCCTATTGGGATGTCCCCTTATAGGTTGGTCTATGGTAAGGCTTGTCATCTGCCTGTTGAGTTAGAACATAGAGCTTACTGGGCCATCAAAACTTTCAATTTTTATTTGCCCTTGGCAGGTAACCATCGTAAATTGCAAATCAATGAGCTTGATGAATTGCGAAATGATGCTTATGAAAATGCCAAAATTTACAAGGAACGGATGAAATTGAACCATGACAAATCAATCCTTAGGAAGTCATTCGAACCTGGCATGAAAGTTCTCCTCTACAATTCCCGGTTACACCTATTTCCAGGGAAATTGAAATCTCGATGGTCTGGCCCATTTATTGTGCATACTGTTTATCCTCATGGGGCAGTGGAAATTGAGAACCCCAAAAACGGGGAAATTTTCAAGGTTAATGGTCAACGGCTGAAACCTTTTCTGGAACTGAAGGATAAAAATATTGAGGAAATCCTTCTGGAAGACCCAATTTACCAGGACTAATCATTTTTGTCAAGTCGGGCTGACGACATTAAACTTAGCGCTGTTTGGGAGGCAACCCAATTTTGGAAGGTAATTGAGCTGGTTGATTACACTCTTTTGCAATCACCCCACCTGGTAAGACGTTCCAATTTTCCTTATTGTTCCTTTTCACATTACATATGCATTCATTACATTGAGGACAATGTTGGATTTAGGTTTGGGGGTGTGAGTTAGAACTTGACATGTGATCAGTTGTTCAATTTTCATTCTACATTTTTCTTTTTCGCTTTATTTTGTTTTTTTTAGGTTTCTAGGAGATTTAAAAAGAAAAAAAAAAAAAAACTTTGCTATTGTTAGGGTAGAGGGAAACTTTCGAGAGAAATTTTTTGACTGAAGATATTTATTTTGGGCAAAAGAAAACAATGGTTCACTATTTTATTTATAAAAAGGATTTTTGGAAAAGTGCTGAATTTTGATCCCTCACTTTTACACAGAATGTATACGTTTTTAAGGTTTTGAATGTGAAGCTATGATTACCGTTTTTCTTTGATAATTGAAAAAAAAAAAAAAAAAAAAAAGAAAAAAAGAAGGAAAATCGACCCCAACCCTTAGTGCTACAGTTCAACGGGTGGATACATGGAAAAGGCTGCCTATTGTTGGGGTTTGCACAAAAAAAAAAAAAAAAAAAAAAACAGAAGAGAAAAGAAAAAAAGAAAAAAAAAAGTTAGAAGTCTTGAAAAGAATAAAAAGTTTGTGACTAGCTTGGGTTCGTAGCCTTTTTAACCCGAGCCAATAAGTCCGTAGGGGTATTTGCATACCTAGTGCCCTAAAGCCATCTGGTTTGGGAGTCACTGGCCTAATGCTCATTACATGGGTTAATTAGAAAGCTTAAAGGACTTAGGCATTGCACAGTCACATATGTGTGTTTAAAAAAAAAATTGCGGCCTTTGAAAAAACAGTAGTGCGAAAGCCGTCATTATCGCCTTGAGAAGAAGACTGTTTTTCTTTGCTAAAGTTAGGCGGCCCAAAATAATAAATAAATAAATTATTGTCACGGAAATTCTTGGTGGATCATTTGATGCTTATTATGTATACATACTTATCACCGTGCACGATCAATTTAGCATGATTTCGAGAATTTCTGACCAAAAAATGGGATTGGTGAACCGAATTTAAGATTTGTCTTTGAAAATTCCGAGAACTGAGAATAGTCGGTGTTTATAAATTTTCTCTTAGAAGAAGTTTCCCTGGATTTTGTTAGGTTTTAATCATTTTTTTTAAAATAAAAATAAAAAAAAATAAAAAAAAGGGAATTTTGTGGGTAAATTCACTGCAAACCCTCACGAGGCACAACTCGTCCACTAGGGGGAACCTAGGGGTTTAAGGGCTTGTTGCATACGCTAAATGCAACCGAGAGTCCCAGCGAAAGTGGTTTTATTTCCATATTTATTTGTTTTTCTTAGATTCGGTCAAAGAACTTCAAATCTTTTTGCTCGCAACTTTTGCTAAGGGACTAGCAAAATGCTAGTTGGGGGGGTGTGTTAAGTTCATGAATTTGCATATTTATGCATCATTTTAGAATGAATTAGGGGTTTTATTTGGTGAATTACATCATTATTCATTTAATTCCATCATCTCATGCATTTTCACCTAGAAACCTGAACTTTTATATTTTTCATATATTTTCTGCATTAATTTAGAACATTATGCAATTTTTCTTCGAAGAGTCCCAGTTGGAGTAAAACTCTATCCGGATGGGTCCCACTTCAATATGGGCTCTTTTGTGTTTGATGTGTTGAATTAGAATGTGCAGAAAATGAGAATTGCAGGCCTCTGTCATGGAACCACTTTCAAGCATACATAGTCATCCTGGGCCCTACATTGCTAAATTGAAGCTTAAAAAGAAGTAAATTGAATAATTCACCACGTGGACCCCACATACAAGCCATGTGCAAATCAATGAAAGAAGGGGTCCACTCATCATGTCAATTGAAGAGTCCTAACTACAGTAGAAGACTTCTCATAGGGCCCACTGTTCAAGCAGATGAAATGTCCCACATGGCAGGGTCCGCAGTTGTTACAGACTTGAAACTATTAATGGATAATTCAAAGAGTAAAAGTTTGATTGGAATAAAAGAAGAAGAGTTTGAATCATCCACATCTGATATCCTTTCAAAAATGAAAGTTGTGCAGAGATAGAGTTCATTGCAAATCAGATTTTAAAAGTTAATCCCGTTTTTCTCAGGATAACTCATCTTCAAATGACCATAACTTTCAATCCGACCGTCGGATCGATGTAATTTACCTACTGTTGGAAAGCTTATTCAGAGTAGATGTCCGTGGAGCCCAAGATTGTGCAAATCAGAGCTAAATCGACAAAGTTATGGGCCCGGAGATTTTCATATTCATTTTTAGACGGGATTGCACTAAAATCCACACCGTTGATAATCCATTGCTGCACATCCCTTGTGGGACCCGATCTGAAGATTAGCCAAGCCATCCAGAGGTTTCCAGAAGCTTCCATCTCATTCAAATTCAAAAAGGATAAAGAGATATACCTTATCAATGAAGATAAACCAAATCTGCAGAGAAGGTGTCCAGATTCAATGTATCTGTAAGATAACCGGGAATTATAAAAGGAACCAAAAGAAAGCATACGGGAGACTCATCCCCCCCTTGGACGTCCACTACTCTCTCTCTCCTCTCTCTCTTCTTTTCCTAATTAATAGCATTAGGGATATTTTTGGGTATTCTGGAGCCCTGTTCCAGAACTAGGTTAGAAGAGTGTGAGAGATGATTGTAATTGCTATGAAGTTCTCAATGAAAATCACATCTTTTGCAATGGAGGAGTAGATCCCTGGATCAGAGTATCAGATGAAGTTAAGTTTTTCTTATCATTAATCTATGTGATATTTTTGTCTCTTGCGTATTAATTATAATAATAAATCTGCCTTCTGTCATTGACAACCTATGCTATATAATTTTTTTATTTGAATAATGCTTTAATCATGTATGTTTTCTTAATAGATTATTCTTAGATTGAAATTCTTTGATAATCTATCTTTGATTAATATGTGATATTTAGTTAAGTTCATAATTTCATTAGGTGAAGGAGATTTTTGCCTTAAATAAATTGTGAAAAATTGTGCTCTTTGATAGACAAATTATCCAAATCAGAAACATTGATTTGTTTCTGATTTGAAGGATTTTTGGGACAAATTTATTTTATCAATTGCATAGAATGATGGTGGGACTACTTAATGGATTCATGATATTCTGATCTGCTTTTTATTATATCTTATTTCTACACTTTAGATCTAGAATCTTCTTAATTTTATTATTGTTTCTTATTATTTCTCTTGTCATTATCATTGATAAAAATAAAATCAGATTTTAAATTTTAACTTAGTAGTGCTCCCTGTGGGATCGACCTGTAATTGACACTGTTTCAACAAGACAACTGTGCACTTGCAGTATTAAAGGATTGAATTTAAAATCACATCAAGTTTTTGGCGCCGTTGCCGGGGAGCCAAATCTGAGTTTTTGTTAGAAATCTGAATTTTTTTTATTAGATTAATATGTATGCTCATATTTAGGTTGCATTAGTTGTTTAGGCATCTAATTTGCATCAGTAGTGTTATTTGCAATTAGTATTAGTTATTATTTCAGTTTACTGATTTTTCTGAATTTTCTGATTTTTAGGATATTTCTGATATTTTTTATATAATTAACTGAATTTTCGGATTAATTAATTAATAATTTAAAAAAAAAAACAAAAAAAAAATTATTTTTTTGAAGGATTTCTTTAATTCCGAATTTCAGTAAATTAAAACAAAAAGAAAATTTATTTTAGATTGGTTTTACTAATATGTTGCTTGGATTAGATTAGGATTGGTAAGGTAGAGTTTAAAATCTTTAGGATTAGGTTGTTTTGATTAATAACTAACTTTTAAATTCTGAAATTAGGTAGTTAGAAATTTTAAAATTCTATCCCTTAAGTTGTTTAGATTACTTGGAGTTTTAAAATTTGAAATTTGAATTGGATAAGATTGGATTTCTGATAATTTAAAACTTTTTGAAAACTCTAGCCATATCTAGACACTTGTTTGGATAATTTAGAATTTTTGAATTTTTTTTTAGATAGAGTTTTTTTTTTTTTTTTTTTTTTTTTTTTTTTTTTTTTTGTTTCAATAACTTAGAGTCCACTTTGGATAAAGTATTGATTAACTTGGATGTCTTTTGTTTGAAATTAGGATAAGATAGAATTTTTCGGATAGGATAAGAATTTGAGTTGGTTTGTTAACTTAGGATTTACTAACAAGAGTTTCTTCTGGATAGGTGACCTTGCTAGGAGGAGAGTTGCACAAAAACAGGAAACTGCGTGGATTTGCTCTTAAGCAAACAAATTGCTCTCAGAATTGAAAAAATTGCTATAAAAAAAATACAGGTTAAGCTTGCACAGTTTAAATATTAGCGTGGATTTCTAAACTTTACCCCACTGCAATGTATTCTCAGCGGTATCTTCCAAAAATGTCCAAGCTTCTTCCGCTGTTTTCTGTGTAAATTTTCCACTACAGAAAGATTCCACCATTTGTTTGGTTGGGTAATCCATGCCTTCATACACAATTTGGACTAATCGGATTTTTTCAAATCCATGGTGGGGACACTGAATTAAGAGGTCTTTGAAACGTTCCAAATAAATGTAAAGTGTCTCCCCTTCCATTTGATGGAATCCATTGATGGCCTGCCTAATCGAAGCGGTTTTTTGCTTAGAGCAGAACTTTTTGTAAAATTCTTCGACTAGCTTGGCCCATGTAGTGATGGACCCGGCCTGTAAGGCATAAAGCCAAGATTTAGCCTTTTCTTTTAGGGAGAAAGGAAATAATCTAAGTTTAAGTGCCTCCTCAGTCATGTGATTGATTCTCATGGTCCCACAAATGTCCTCAAATTCTCTAACATGTTGATATGGATTTTCTTGGTCTAGCCCACGGAATACTGGGAGCATCTGGATCATGCCAAATTTCAGCTCAAATGTGGCATTGGTCTGAGGCAAGGTAATGCAGGACGGTTGAGTTGTCCTGGTGGGGTACATGTAATCCTTCAAAGTCATGGGTGGGTCTTCTTGATCAGCCATCCTAACAATTTCTTCAAAGATGGAAGACTTTCCTACAATGGTTAAGGCTAATTCGGGCTCTATCCTTACTAACCTTTTACTCTTGCGTATCCACAATTTCTCTCTCTCAGGTCTAGAGCGCATGCATCGGGTTCAACCTTAAAGAAATGCAAGCCCAATCTATATGCAGGGCCCTACTAGTTCCAATATGATGCACAAACAAATCAAGCAGTCAAGCACAAGGATTGAGCACAAGAAATTATCCCAGGGCTAACATAACTCACTAGACAGCTCCTAACTGGTTTGAAGAGTGCACTAAGGCCTCCAATCCGGTCTTATGAAGCCAAATCGACCAGGTAAGTCCCCAGCATGAGTGGTGGGGTCACAATGCACTTGGCAAGGGTCCCGCTTAAGAACCAAACTCCTAGAACAGAGACTGCCACCCTTTGGAGGGACAGGACTTACCTAGACATCGACTTGACCAAAGAGCGCAATTGGTGCAACCTTTTGTGGTCTTCGTCCTAATGAGCTCAAGCCTTATGGTCTCGTTTCTACTTGATTTTAATTAATGGTTAGGATACTATGTGAGAGGTGGTTAAACCTAATTGGGCAAGGATCTGGTGATGAAATCCAGTCCTTATCTTATTAGGGTCAATTGCCCTTAACTAAGTGTGTGGGTCCAATTAATTAGTGTGTCAAGCAAGCAGTCACACTTTGTAAAAATTAAATCACCCAAGCCCCACTTGCAAGTAAAAGATTCGTGGGGTAAAGTTTAGAAATTCTTACAATGGTCCACGCTAATATTTAAACTGTGCAAGCTTAACCTGTATTTTTTTTATAGCAATTTTTTCAATTCTGAGAGCAATTTGTTTGCTTAAGAGCAAATCCACGCAGTTTCCTGTTTTTGTGCAACTCTCCTCCTAGCAAGGTCACCTATCCAGAAGAAACTCTTGTTAGTAAATCCTAAGTTAACAAACCAACTCAAATTCTTATCCTATCCGAAAAATTCTATCTTATCCTAATTTCAAACAAAAGACATCCAAGTTAATCAATACTTTATCCAAAGTGGACTCTAAGTTATTGAAACAAAAAAAAAAAAAAAAAAAAAAAAAAAAAAAAAAAACTCTATCTAAAAAAAAATTCAAAAATTCTAAATTATCCAAACAAGTGTCTAGATATGGCTAGAGTTTTCAAAAAGTTTTAAATTATCAGAAATCCAATCTTATCCAATTCAAATTTCAAATTTTAAAACTCCAAGTAATCTAAACAACTTAAGGGATAGAATTTTAAAATTTCTAACTACCTAATTTCAGAATTTAAAAGTTAGTTATTAATCAAAACAACCTAATCCTAAAGATTTTAAACTCTACCTTACCAATCCTAATCTAATCCAAGCAACATATTAGTAAAACCAATCTAAAATAAATTTTCTTTTTGTTTTAATTTACTGAAATTCGGAATTAAAGAAATCCTTCAAAAAAATAATTTTTTTTTTGTTTTTTTTTTTAAATTATTAATTAATTAATCCGAAAATTCAGTTAATTATATAAAAAATATCAGAAATATCCTAAAAATCAGAAAATTCAGAAAAATCAGTAAACTGAAATAATAACTAATACTAATTGCAAATAACACTACTGATGCAAATTAGATGCCTAAACAACTAATGCAACCTAAATATGAGCATACATATTAATCTAATAAAAAAAATTCAGATTTCTAACAAAAACTCAGATTTGGCTCCCCGGCAACGGCGCCAAAAACTTGATGTGATTTTAAATTCAATCCTTTAATACTGCAAGTGCACAGTTGTCTTGTTGAAACAGTGTCAATTACAGGTCGATCCCACAGGGAGCACTACTAAGTTAAAATTTAAAATCTGATTTTATTTTTATCAATGATAATGACAAGAGAAATAATAAGAAACAATAATAAAATTAAGAAGATTCTAGATCTAAAGTGTAGAAATAAGATATAATAAAAAGCAGATCAGAATATCATGAATCCATTAAGTAGTCCCACCATCATTCTATGCAATTGATAAAATAAATTTGTCCCAAAAATCCTTCAAATCAGAAACAAATCAATGTTTCTGATTTGGATAATTTGTCTATCAAAGAGCACAATTTTTCACAATTTATTTAAGGCAAAAATCTCCTTCACCTAATGAAATTATGAACTTAACTAAATATCACATATTAATCAAAGATAGATTATCAAAGAATTTCAATCTAAGAATAATCTATTAAGAAAACATACATGATTAAAGCATTATTCAAATAAAAAAATTATATAGCATAGGTTGTCAATGACAGAAGGCAGATTTATTATTATAATTAATACGCAAGAGACAAAAATATCACATAGATTAATGATAAGAAAAACTTAACTTCATCTGATACTCTGATCCAGGGATCTACTCCTCCATTGCAAAAGATGTGATTTTCATTGAGAACTTCATAGCAATTACAATCATCTCTCACACTCTTCTAACCTAGTTCTGGAACAGGGCTCCAGAATACCCAAAAATATCCCTAATGCTATTAATTAGGAAAAGAAGAGAGAGAGGAGAGAGAGAGTAGTGGACGTCCAAGGGGGGGATGAGTCTCCCGTATGCTTTCTTTTGGTTCCTTTTATAATTCCCGGTTATCTTACAGATACATTGAATCTGGACACCTTCTCTGCAGATTTGGTTTATCTTCATTGATAAGGTATATCTCTTTATCCTTTTTGAATTTGAATGAGATGGAAGCTTCTGGAAACCTCTGGATGGCTTGGCTAATCTTCAGATCGGGTCCCACAAGGGATGTGCAGCAATGGATTATCAACGGTGTGGATTTTAGTGCAATCCCGTCTAAAAATGAATATGAAAATCTCCGGGCCCATAACTTTGTCGATTTAGCTCTGACTTGCACAATCTTGGGCTCCACGGACATCTACTCTGAATAAGCTTTCCAACAGTAGGTAAATTACATCGATCCGACGGTCGGATTGAAAGTTATGGTCATTTGAAGATGAGTTATCCTGAGAAAAACGGGATTAACTTTTAAAATCTGATTTGCAATGAACTCTATCTCTGCACAACTTTCATTTTTGAAAGGATATCAGATGTGGATGATTCAAACTCTTCTTCTTTTATTCCAATCAAACTTTTACTCTTTGAATTATCCATTAATAGTTTCAAGTCTGTAACAACTGCGGACCCTGCCATGTGGGACATTTCATCTGCTTGAACAGTGGGCCCTATGAGAAGTCTTCTACTGTAGTTAGGACTCTTCAATTGACATGATGAGTGGACCCCTTCTTTCATTGATTTGCACATGGCTTGTATGTGGGGTCCACGTGGTGAATTATTCAATTTACTTCTTTTTAAGCTTCAATTTAGCAATGTAGGGCCCAGGATGACTATGTATGCTTGAAAGTGGTTCCATGACAGAGGCCTGCAATTCTCATTTTCTGCACATTCTAATTCAACACATCAAACACAAAAGAGCCCATATTGAAGTGGGACCCATCCGGATAGAGTTTTACTTCAACTGGGACTCTTCGAAGAAAAATTGCATAATGTTCTAAATTAATACAGAAAATATATGAAAAATATAAAAGTTCAGGTTTCTAGGTGAAAATGCATGAGATGATGGAATTAAATGAATAATGATGTAATTCACCAAATAAAACCCCTAATTCATTCTAAAATGATGCATAAATATGCAAATTCATGAACTTAACACACCCCCCCAACTAGCATTTTGCTAGTCCCTTAGCAAAAGTTGCGAGCAAAAAGATTTGAAGTTCTTTGACCGAATCTAAGAAAAACAAATAAATATGGAAATAAAACCACTTTCGCTGGGACTCTCGGTTGCATTTAGCGTATGCAACAAGCCCTTAAACCCCTAGGTTCCCCCTAGTGGACGAGTTGTGCCTCGTGAGGGTTTGCAGTGAATTTACCCACAAAATTCCCTTTTTTTTATTTTTTTTTATTTTTATTTTAAAAAAAATGATTAAAACCTAACAAAATCCAGGGAAACTTCTTCTAAGAGAAAATTTATAAACACCGACTATTCTCAGTTCTCGGAATTTTCAAAGACAAATCTTAAATTCGGTTCACCAATCCCATTTTTTGGTCAGAAATTCTCGAAATCATGCTAAATTGATCGTGCACGGTGATAAGTATGTATACATAATAAGCATCAAATGATCCACCAAGAATTTCCGTGACAATAATTTATTTATTTATTATTTTGGGCCGCCTAACTTTAGCAAAGAAAAACAGTCTTCTTCTCAAGGCGATAATGACGGCTTTCGCACTACTGTTTTTTCAAAGGCCGCAATTTTTTTTTTAAACACACATATGTGACTGTGCAATGCCTAAGTCCTTTAAGCTTTCTAATTAACCCATGTAATGAGCATTAGGCCAGTGACTCCCAAACCAGATGGCTTTAGGGCACTAGGTATGCAAATACCCCTACGGACTTATTGGCTCGGGTTAAAAAGGCTACGAACCCAAGCTAGTCACAAACTTTTTATTCTTTTCAAGACTTCTAACTTTTTTTTTTCTTTTTTTCTTTTCTCTTCTGTTTTTTTTTTTTTTTTTTTTTTTGTGCAAACCCCAACAATAGGCAGCCTTTTCCATGTATCCACCCGTTGAACTGTAGCACTAAGGGTTGGGGTCGATTTTCCTTCTTTTTTTCTTTTTTTTTTTTTTTTTTTTTCAATTATCAAAGAAAAACGGTAATCATAGCTTCACATTCAAAACCTTAAAAACGTATACATTCTGTGTAAAAGTGAGGGATCAAAATTCAGCACTTTTCCAAAAATCCTTTTTATAAATAAAATAGTGAACCATTGTTTTCTTTTGCCCAAAATAAATATCTTCAGTCAAAAAATTTCTCTCGAAAGTTTCCCTCTACCCTAACAATAGCAAAGTTTTTTTTTTTTTTCTTTTTAAATCTCCTAGAAACCTAAAAAAAACAAAATAAAGCGAAAAAGAAAAATGTAGAATGAAAATTGAACAACTGATCACATGTCAAGTTCTAACTCACACCCCCAAACCTAAATCCAACATTGTCCTCAATGTAATGAATGCATATGTAATGTGAAAAGGAACAATAAGGAAAATTGGAACGTCTTACCAGGTGGGGTGATTGCAAAAGAGTGTAATCAACCAGCTCAATTACCTTCCAAAATTGGGTTGCCTCCCAAACAGCGCTAAGTTTAATGTCGTCAGCCCGACTTGACAAAAATGATTAGTCCTGGTAAATTGGGTCTTCCAGAAGGATTTCCTCAATATTTTTATCCTTCAGTTCCAGAAAAGGTTTCAGCCGTTGACCATTAACCTTGAAAATTTCCCCGTTTTTGGGGTTCTCAATTTCCACTGCCCCATGAGGATAAACAGTATGCACAATAAATGGGCCAGACCATCGAGATTTCAATTTCCCTGGAAATAGGTGTAACCGGGAATTGTAGAGGAGAACTTTCATGCCAGGTTCGAATGACTTCCTAAGGATTGATTTGTCATGGTTCAATTTCATCCGTTCCTTGTAAATTTTGGCATTTTCATAAGCATCATTTCGCAATTCATCAAGCTCATTGATTTGCAATTTACGATGGTTACCTGCCAAGGGCAAATAAAAATTGAAAGTTTTGATGGCCCAGTAAGCTCTATGTTCTAACTCAACAGGCAGATGACAAGCCTTACCATAGACCAACCTATAAGGGGACATCCCAATAGGAGTCTTGTATGCTGTTCGATAGGCCCATAATGCATCCAATAGTCGCAAAGACCAGTCTTTCCGATTTGGATTGACCGTCTTCTCCAAAATTTGTTTGATCTGCCTATTCGAAACTTCTACTTGGCCACTGGTTTGTGGGTGGTAGGGCGTAGCAACCTTATGAGTAACAGAGTACTTTTTCATCAGATGGTCAAAGGTGCTATTACAGAAATAGGTTCCACCATCACTGATAATTGCCCTGGGTGTACCAAACCTAGAAAATATGTATTCCTTCACAAATTTGATCACCACATGGCGATCATTCTTACTGGTCGGTATTGCTTCCACCCATTTTGAAACATAGTCCACTGCAAGTAAAATATACAAATTTCCAAAGGAACTTGGAAATGGTCCCATAAAATCGATCCCCCACACATCAAAGATTTCCACTATCAAGATTGGGTTCAAGGGCATCATATTCCTACGATTGATTTTTCCAAGCTTTTGACACCTATCGCAACTCAAACAAAATACATGACAATCCTTAAAGATTGTGGGCCAATAGAAACCACATTGCAAAACTTTTGCAGTAGTCTTTTTGGAGCTAAAATGGCCCCCACATGCATGATCATGACAGAATGAAATGACACTTTGATGGTCCTCATCAGGAATACACCTCCTGATTATTTGGTCTGGACAGTACTTAAAAAGATATGGGTCATCCCAGAAAAAATACTTGACCTCAGCTAGAAATTTTGATCGATCTTGTTTGGACCAATGGTTGGGCATCTCCCCTGTAACAAGGTAATTAATTATATCTGCAAACCAGGGGATTTGAGAAATACCGAGCAATTGTTCATCAGGAAAATTTTCATTCAGTGGGACCTCATCTAATGGCTCTAAGGGTAACCTCGAAAGATGGTCTGCTACAACATTCTCACATCCTTTTTTATCTTTTATTTCCAAATCAAACTCTTGTAGCAGAAGGATCCACCGGATCAATCGAGCTTTTGCATCCTTTTTAGATAGAAGGTATCTCAGAGCTGCATGATCCGTGTAGACGATGACTTTAGACCCTATCAAGTAGGACCGAAATTTCTCCAAGGCAAAAATCACAGCTAGCAATTCTTTTTCAGTGGTTGTGTAATTTAGCTGTGCATCATTGAGGGTCCTACTTGCATAGTAAATCACATGAGGTAACTTCCCAACCCGTTGACCCAAAACAGCTCCAATAGCAGTATCTGATGCATCACACATTAGCTCAAATGGAATGGTCCAGTCAGGTGGCTGGATTATAGGGGCTGAAGTTAGTTCATTTTTTAGTCTCTCAAAAGCCTTTAGACACTTCTCATCAAATTCAAACGGGGCCTCTTTTGTCAGCAATTGGCACAAAGGTTTAGCAATTTTACTAAAATCCTTGATGAATCTACGATAAAAACCAGCATGGCCCAGGAATGACCGAATCTGCCTAACTGATTTTGGTGGTGGCAATTTGGAGATCAAATCAATTTTTGCTTTGTCCACCTCAATTCCTTGTTGAGAGATAATGTGTCCTAGGACTATCCCTCTCTTCACCATGAAATGACATTTCTCCCAATTTAAGACTAGATTCTTTTCTTTGCATCTTTCAAGCACAAGGGACAAATGATATAAGCACTCCTCAAAAGAATTGCCAAAGACCGAAAAATCATCCATGAAAACCTCAATGAATCTTTCTACCATGTCAGAAAATATGCTCAACATGCACCTTTGAAAGGTGGCCGGTGCATTGCATAGCCCAAAGGGCATGCGTCTGTAAGCAAATGTACCAAAAGGACAAGTGAAGGTGGTCTTTTCCTGATCTTCAGGTGCAATTGGAATTTGATTGTAGCCTGAATAACCATCAAGAAAACAATAATATGCATGACCGGCTAGCCTTTCGAGCATTTGATCCATGAATGGGAGGGGAAAATGATCTTTCCGAGTGACTGAGTTCAACTTCCTATAATCAATGCATACCCTCCATCCAGTCTGTATCCGAGTGGGTACCAATTCATTGCCTTCATTTTGAACTACTGTTATTCCAGATTTCTTTGGTACCACTTGAACTGGGCTCACCCATGCACTATCAGATATGGGGTAAAGCACCCCTGCATCAAGTAATTTCAAGACTTCCGACCTAATCACTTCCTTCATTGCTGGGTTCAGTCGCCTCTGTGGTTCACGAGAAGTTTTTGCATTTTCTTCTAAATGGATTCTATGTTGGACCACAGATGGGCTTATTCCTTTAATATCTGCGATGGACCATCCAATAGCTTCCTTGTGTTCATCCAAAATTTTTATGAGTTTTTCCTCTTGGACAGGGTCCAAGTCTGAAGCTATAATCACTGGAAGGGTTTCTAGTGGGCCTAAAAACACATATTTCAAGGTATCTGGCAATGCCTTGAGTTCTAACGTTGGGGGTTTTACAATCGATGGAACAGGTGGGGAAGCAGATGGAGTTAAAATCTCCTGCTTCGGTTGCCATTTGGAGCAGTCCATGGATGGGGTGGAGTCTAACAGTGCATTGACTTCCTCAATATGTCCATTTACATCAAAATCACTTCCAAAGTGGGCCAGACAAGCCTCTAGTGGATCTTCAAGTTTCAATTGGGGTAAGTGATTTTCCACCAATTCATGAATGTAACTAATTTCTAAAACTCCATCATCATCATCAGGAGGTTGCTTACTGACATTAAAAATGTTCACTTGAACTGTCATGGTCCCAAAAGAAATTTGCATCACTCCATTTCTACAATTGATCAAGGCATTTGAGGTTGCTAGAAATGGTCTCCCCAAGATTACTGGAATTTTGGGTTCAACCCCAGATGTGTGCTTGGTATCCAAGACAACAAAACCAACAGGAAATACAAAGTCTCCGACTTTGATCAAAACGTCTTCGACTACCCCTTTGGGGTATCGAATCGATGCATCTGCCAATTGCAAGGTCACATGTGTCCTTTTCAACTCTCCCAAACCTAATTCTTCATAAACAGAGTACGGAATAAGGTTCACACTTGCACCCAAATCTAGCAAAGCTTTCTCTATGTGATGGTCCCCTATTTGACAAGAAATTGTAGGACACCCCGGGTCCTTGTATTTGATGGGGGTTGGACAGGAAATGATCGAGCTAGCTTGTTGTGCTAGAAATGCCTTCTTGGGCACATTGGTAGTCCTTTTGAAAGTGCAAAGGTCTTTTAGAAATTTTGCATAGGCCGGAATCTGTTGGATAGCATCAAGTAGTGGGATATTGATCCTCACTTGTTTGAATACTTCTAGCATTTTATCCAGTTGAACGTTTGATTTTGCTGGGCCTAGCCTTTGTGGGTATGGTGCCTTGGGAACATAAGTCTTAGGAGATGGCTCACTAGGGATGGGTCAGTTTTGACTGGGCTTTCATTGACTGGCTCAGGTTCTACCATAGGTTCGGCATTTACAATTTGTTCATCACTTTCCACATCCACACTTGGTGTTTTCTTAGATTCTTTGGGGAGTTCAACATTGTTATCAATTTGTGTACCCGACCTAAGAGTAATGATGGACTTAACTTGTTCCGGGCCTTTTCCTTTTATATCATGAACGACTTGGCCCTTGGGATTGGGTTCAGGTTGACTAGGAAATGTTCCCTTGTCTCTAGCACTCAATGAATTGGCCAGTTGGCCCATTTGGTATTCCAATTTTGCAAGGGTTTGAGTGTGGCCATTTAAAAGTTGAGTAGTGGTCTGCTGGAATTGAGCAGTACTCTGAGACAATTGGGCCGTGGTTTGAGACATGAGTTTCATGGCCTCTTCTAAAGAATCTACCCTCTGGGTCAATGGACTAGGGGTGAAGTTGGGTTTTTGGAAACCGGGTGGGGCATTGACTTGAGATTGATTGGGTTGAAACTGAGTGGACTGAGATGGGCCACCCTGAGTTGGGCCTTTGGTCCAAGAAAAGTTTGGATTATCCCTCCAACCTGGATTGTATGTGTTGGAGTATGGGTCATACCTCTGACGATTATCAAAACGAGTGTTTTGATATAGTGCATTAACCTCCTCAACAGATTCGGCCTGACCCAAAGTTGTTGGGTCGATCCCTCCATTCATGGCCTGGTTATATTTCAATGACTCCAAAGTGTTTGGAGTGGGCTTTTGGTTTAGCTCTAAGGCTTCTATTCTTCTCATCAGTGTGACCATTTTGGCTTCTACCTCAATTTTGGGTTCAACCTTGAACATCCCCCCTTTTTCAGGAATGGTGGTTTTAGTGGGCTCCCTCTTGATAGGGGCCCACTGCAATGTATTCTCAGCGGTATCTTCCAAAAATGTCCAAGCTTCTTCCGCTGTTTTCTGTGTAAATTTTCCACTACAGAAAGATTCCACCATTTGTTTGGTTGGGTAATCCATGCCTTCATACACAATTTGGACTAATCGGATTTTTTCAAATCCATGGTGGGGACACTGAATTAAGAGGTCTTTGAAACGTTCCAAATAAATGTAAAGTGTCTCCCCTTCCATTTGATGGAATCCATTGATGGCCTGCCTAATCGAAGCGGTTTTTTGCTTAGAGTAGAACTTTTTGTAAAATTCTTCGACTAGCTTGGCCCATGTAGTGATGGACCCGGCCTGTAAGGCATAAAGCCAAGATTTAGCCTTTTCTTTTAGGGAGAAAGGAAATAATCTAAGTTTAAGTGCCTCCTCAGTCATGTGATTGATTCTCATGGTCCCACAAATGTCCTCAAATTCTCTAACATGTTGATATGGATTTTCTTGGTCTAGCCCACGGAATACTGGGAGCATCTGGATCATGCCAGATTTCAGCTCAAATGTGGCATTGGTCTGAGGCAAGGTAATGCAGGACGGTTGAGTTGTCCTGGTGGGGTACATGTAATCCTTCAAAGTCATGGGTGGGTCTTCTTGATCAGCCATCCTAACAATTTCTTCAAAGATGGAAGACTTTCCTACAATGGTTAAGGCTAATTCGGGCTCTATCCTTACTAACCTTTTACTCTTGCGTATCCACAATTTCTCTCTCTCAGGTCTAGAGCGCATGCATCGGGTTCAACCTTAAAGAAATGCAAGCCCAATCTATATGCAGGGCCCTACTAGTTCCAATATGATGCACAAACAAATCAAGCAGTCAAGCACAAGGATTGAGCACAAGAAATTATCCCAGGGCTAACATAACTCACTAGACAGCTCCTAACTGGTTTGAAGAGTGCACTAAGGCCTCCAATCCGGTCTTATGAAGCCAAATCGACCAGGTAAGTCCCCAGCATGAGTGGTGGGGTCACAATGCACTTGGCAAGGGTCCCGCTTAAGAACCAAACTCCTAGAACAGAGACTGCCACCCTTTGGAGGGACAGGACTTACCTAGACATCGACTTGACCAAAGAGCGCAATTGGTGCAACCTTTTGTGGTCTTCGTCCTAATGAGCTCAAGCCTTATGGTCTCGTTTCTACTTGATTTTAATTAATGGTTAGGATACTATGTGAGAGGTGGTTAAACCTAATTGGGCAAGGATCTGGTGATGAAATCCAGTCCTTATCTTATTAGGGTCAATTGCCCTTAACTAAGTGTGTGGGTCCAATTAATTAGTGTGTCAAGCAAGCAGTCACACTTTGTAAAAATTAAATCACCCAAGCCCCACTTGCAAGTAAAAGATTCGTGGGGTAAAGTTTAGAAATTCTTACAATGGTCCACGCTAATATTTAAACTGTGCAAGCTTAACCTGTATTTTTTTTATAGCAATTTTTTCAATTCTGAGAGCAATTTGTTTGCTTAAGAGCAAATCCACGCAGTTTCCTGTTTTTGTGCAACTCTCCTCCTAGCAAGGTCACCTATCCAGAAGAAACTCTTGTTAGTAAATCCTAAGTTAACAAACCAACTCAAATTCTTATCCTATCCGAAAAATTCTATCTTATCCTAATTTCAAACAAAAGACATCCAAGTTAATCAATACTTTATCCAAAGTGGACTCTAAGTTATTGAAACAAAAAAAAAAAAAAAAAAAAAAAAAAAAAAAAAAACTCTATCTAAAAAAAAATTCAAAAATTCTAAATTATCCAAACAAGTGTCTAGATATGGCTAGAGTTTTCAAAAAGTTTTAAATTATCAGAAATCCAATCTTATCCAATTCAAATTTCAAATTTTAAAACTCCAAGTAATCTAAACAACTTAAGGGATAGAATTTTAAAATTTCTAACTACCTAATTTCAGAATTTAAAAGTTAGTTATTAATCAAAACAACCTAATCCTAAAGATTTTAAACTCTACCTTACCAATCCTAATCTAATCCAAGCAACATATTAGTAAAACCAATCTAAAATAAATTTTCTTTTTGTTTTAATTTACTGAAATTCGGAATTAAAGAAATCCTTCAAAAAAATAATTTTTTTTTTGTTTTTTTTTTTAAATTATTAATTAATTAATCCGAAAATTCAGTTAATTATATAAAAAATATCAGAAATATCCTAAAAATCAGAAAATTCAGAAAAATCAGTAAACTGAAATAATAACTAATACTAATTGCAAATAACACTACTGATGCAAATTAGATGCCTAAACAACTAATGCAACCTAAATATGAGCATACATATTAATCTAATAAAAAAAATTCAGATTTCTAACAAAAACTCAGATTTGGCTCCCCGGCAACGGCGCCAAAAACTTGATGTGATTTTAAATTCAATCCTTTAATACTGCAAGTGCACAGTTGTCTTGTTGAAACAGTGTCAATTACAGGTCGATCCCACAGGGAGCACTACTAAGTTAAAATTTAAAATCTGATTTTATTTTTATCAATGATAATGACAAGAGAAATAATAAGAAACAATAATAAAATTAAGAAGATTCTAGATCTAAAGTGTAGAAATAAGATATAATAAAAAGCAGATCAGAATATCATGAATCCATTAAGTAGTCCCACCATCATTCTATGCAATTGATAAAATAAATTTGTCCCAAAAATCCTTCAAATCAGAAACAAATCAATGTTTCTGATTTGGATAATTTGTCTATCAAAGAGCACAATTTTTCACAATTTATTTAAGGCAAAAATCTCCTTCACCTAATGAAATTATGAACTTAACTAAATATCACATATTAATCAAAGATAGATTATCAAAGAATTTCAATCTAAGAATAATCTATTAAGAAAACATACATGATTAAAGCATTATTCAAATAAAAAAATTATATAGCATAGGTTGTCAATGACAGAAGGCAGATTTATTATTATAATTAATACGCAAGAGACAAAAATATCACATAGATTAATGATAAGAAAAACTTAACTTCATCTGATACTCTGATCCAGGGATCTACTCCTCCATTGCAAAAGATGTGATTTTCATTGAGAACTTCATAGCAATTACAATCATCTCTCACACTCTTCTAACCTAGTTCTGGAACAGGGCTCCAGAATACCCAAAAATATCCCTAATGCTATTAATTAGGAAAAGAAGAGAGAGAGGAGAGAGAGAGTAGTGGACGTCCAAGGGGGGGATGAGTCTCCCGTATGCTTTCTTTTGGTTCCTTTTATAATTCCCGGTTATCTTACAGATACATTGAATCTGGACACCTTCTCTGCAGATTTGGTTTATCTTCATTGATAAGGTATATCTCTTTATCCTTTTTGAATTTGAATGAGATGGAAGCTTCTGGAAACCTCTGGATGGCTTGGCTAATCTTCAGATCGGGTCCCACAAGGGATGTGCAGCAATGGATTATCAACGGTGTGGATTTTAGTGCAATCCCGTCTAAAAATGAATATGAAAATCTCCGGGCCCATAACTTTGTCGATTTAGCTCTGATTTGCACAATCTTGGGCTCCACGGACATCTACTCTGAATAAGCTTTCCAACAGTAGGTAAATTACATCGATCCGACGGTCGGATTGAAAGTTATGGTCATTTGAAGATGAGTTATCCTGAGAAAAACGGGATTAACTTTTAAAATCTGATTTGCAATGAACTCTATCTCTGCACAACTTTCATTTTTGAAAGGATATCAGATGTGGATGATTCAAACTCTTCTTCTTTTATTCCAATCAAACTTTTACTCTTTGAATTATCCATTAATAGTTTCAAGTCTGTAACAACTGCGGACCCTGCCATGTGGGACATTTCATCTGCTTGAACAGTGGGCCCTATGAGAAGTCTTCTACTGTAGTTAGGACTCTTCAATTGACATGATGAGTGGACCCCTTCTTTCATTGATTTGCACATGGCTTGTATGTGGGGTCCACGTGGTGAATTATTCAATTTACTTCTTTTTAAGCTTCAATTTAGCAATGTAGGGCCCAGGATGACTATGTATGCTTGAAAGTGGTTCCATGACAGAGGCCTGCAATTCTCATTTTCTGCACATTCTAATTCAACACATCAAACACAAAAAAAGCCCATATTGAAGTGGGACCCATCCGGATAGAGTTTTACTCCAACTGGGACTCTTCGAAGAAAAATTGCATAATGTTCTAAATTAATGCAGAAAATATATGAAAAATATAAAAGTTCAGGTTTCTAGGTGAAAATGCATGAGATGATGGAATTAAATGAATAATGATGTAATTCACCAAATAAAACCCCTAATTCATTCTAAAATGATGCATAAATATGCAAATTCATGAACTTAACACATAGCCTATCTCTATGGCATAGATTATCTTAGATCTAACAAAACATTCATTCAAGCACCGTTATGAAACCCTAGGCCTATACTTACCATTGCATGAGGTTAGGGTAGATTCGTAACCTGAGATCTTTTCTCTGATTGTATTAAAACATTGTCTTTTAATTTGTTAATTTAGGAATCAAACCCATCAAACCAGCACTTTGATTTCTCATAGGATTAGTTAAGAAATCAATATCTTGTTTTCTATTAGGATTAGTTTAGGAATTTAGGAAACAACGCAACTTAGCCTTTTTGTCTTAGTGGATACGACACCTGGTTAACATCGGGATAATTTATATTTGCAAACCCTGTTCTACGATGGGTCACATCTCCCGATACAACGGACGTAAACTCAGGCCATTCTTCTTCTACACATTCTAAAATTATGGGAGCAGTGGGAGACACTTTTGCTTTAGATGTCTCAACCGTTTCCATTTATATAAAAGGCGGGAGTGAAGGAGGAGGCAATTCTTCAACTTCTAATTGCGGCTGCACATTAATCGAAGGAGCAACTAGTTTGGCTTCATCCTGTACAGGAGTCAGAACAGGCGATGAACTCTTTGGTGCAACAAGTGAGTCTTGTTGCAACTTCATATGTACATCCTGGTTTTCCTCACCAGGGGAAGGGATAGATTGCGGAGCGTCTGGAATAGTTTCTTCAACAACAAAATTAATTTTCCTCTAGTGGAGACACTCCCCTGCTACTCTTTTTAGATGCGAGAGCTAATGACACCTCTTCTCCTTTTCTCTTCTTGCTCCGGCCTTCACTGGAGGAACGAATGACTTCTTTACTAGAAGGCCTTAGAAATCTGGTAGGCTTTGAAGCAATGGGTTCTTGATGACGTGATCGTCTAGGTCCTTCAAGTCCAAGAGGAACATTCTCAACTCCAAATTGATACTGCACATATGGTGCACAACAGTATGATCCATCTTCACAAAAGCGTATCTTCCATTCGCTACTATCATGTATGTAGGAATCCAAATGATCAACATCAATTAAGCCAACGTTCTCTAGTTCAGACTTCACACCAGTTATATACGGACCATCTCTAAGGGTAGTATGAATAGAGGTCCTGCTCAAGGCATTCCATTGAGCAAATCCAAAAGTATAGACAGTAGCACTGAACTGGGGCAGCTGAAAAGAAGCACCGGTGTTGAAAGCTGAGAAGAAGCACAAAGCATGTGATGCGTCTTGAAGGGAGGCATTCCCAATGTTACCCCTAATGTGTCTAGGATTTCCTAACACTCCTTGAGAATAATCAAACTGTCGTCCGAATCTAGCAAGGACATATGGCTAAATATCAATAAGTCCATGACGACAGTAAACCAAATCTGACGGCCTTATGGATACAAGCCACTCTTTCTCCCAGTCGGTCAAAAGAAGAAGCCAAGTCAAAAGTGAACTCTGTCTACAAAAACGTTGTTCACTAACGAGACCGGTATGCTACATCTTTCTCGCTACGGCCGATCTCTTGCAGACATCATAGCTTCTGAAATCAAACACCACTCTTCGTGCCTGGTGAAGCAAAAGATTCTCCCCTGATCTATTAGTAACTTCTCTGTAAAAGAGAAGGTTCACTTGATCACCTAGTTTGTGCAATCCTATGCAATGATACACAAACCAGTCATATAGCAAATGCTCTCCAAAATATCAGTTATATGGCTTTGCACATCGCATAAGAAAGCCGACTACTTTCAATTCGGTGCAAAGATAACTCACCAGAGCAGGTGCCAGAGCAAGCTTGATGCCGAATGCCATCTTGCAAGCTGGATAAATACAGCCGGTTTGAACTTCCCTTCCGGCAATTGGGAAGATAACTTTAGACAACCAGACAGCTAGATACATCGCTGCAGCCTCCTTTTTAATATCACACCTAAAAACCTTTCTGTTACATAGGACAAAAATTCAGGACAGTCTTCAAAAGTTGTGATAGACTTGGGAGTCTTATGCTTCGGGCTCACCGAACTACGATTAACTCTTGTGACTCTCTTCTTAAAAGCACCTTCATTTTCAAAGAAGGAAATCTTGTTGGTCTAGCCTTTTGGCAACATGTTCTTGATCCACAAATTAGCTTTCGCTTTCTGACACTCATCCCGAGACATCTCGTCTAAAGAGAAAACTTGCTGGAAGCCAACTCTAAATTCTTCAGGCTCACTTATCAAATGAGAATCAACAGGAATGAATTCTTCGTAGAGATCTCCAAGTATTGGAAGACCGAAGACTTCATTGATTTCTAACAGTGAAAATCCTTCTTCAAAATTAGGAGTGATGAAAGTGTTGGTCGCGGGGCAAAATGATTCCACGATCGCCCTACAAGATTCCTTTGATTTACAAGGAATCCCCTTTGCTGTCACCTGCGCCGCTTCTAAAACTCTAGCAGCTTGCAAAACGTCACTGCATTCAGACAACACAATCTTGGTCCACTGCTCCTAGTCTTTGGAAGGTGTAAACCATCCCCTGGGGTTGTGTTTATCCCCTATCCAAAGGCTGCCATCTCCTGCTAAGATTCCAATACTAATTGTCCTAAGCTGAGAAATAGGAGAAAACTAGAAGAAAGGGTAGCAGTGCTCAGCACCAACAAATCAAACTTTGTAGCAACTAACACAAAGAAGCGTGGTTCATCACTCTTAAATGAACCGGTCTTGAAATAACTTTCAGCATAACCCCAAGCAATAACTCCATCGTTTCTGTCTGGCATACAAAATTTGAGATTCAAAGCAGATGAGCTTCTCTTGTAAGTGTCCTGGGTAGACACAGTTACTATCTCTCTTTGGTTGCTGATGAAAGATAAAGTAACAAGCTCTGAAGGATGGCGATCATAACAATCCTTGCTGTCACCAAAAATATATTCTGGTTTATCTAAAACTCCTTGATGACCATCACTCCAAAGAGGATTTGTCAATAGGTCAATGTACACCCTCTCCGACCAATAAGTCAACAATTGTCTCCGGAATCTTAAAGCTTCAGCTCTATCAATGACATCTACATTTTGACAAACATTTTCCAGACTCTATGTGCTTCTCGTATAACATCACAAGGAGAAAGAGGAACTTACGTAGCCTAAGTAAAAGCAGCAAGAGAAGTCTCTGCGACAGGTCATTTACCCTTGACGGCATTAGCAACAAAAGATGAAGAAGCAACAATTTTGTCTACAAAAGAAAGAAATTGTCAATGGAAATATTTGGCCTAATCTTCTTAAAATAAAAGGAAAGCCCAATAAATTTTTTGATAGAATCTCCCTTTAATTTGGAAATGGGTTGAAAATCCAGAGAAAGAGAAGTACTTAGCTCTCAACCTCGGCAGTGCAATTGAGTGCGCGCTCGAAAAGCTTCAAGTCAAAGTCTCCAGTTAAAGTAGGGCAATTTAATGCTTGCTAAAACCACTTGGAGAGATATTTAGATGAATAAGGAAACAATCATGCAGGTTGAGGTATATCCTTAATAGTCACCAGTTACTTACTTTCTTTCTCCCTCAAGATTTATCGGCCATCATACCATCCTCGACAAATTCATTAGTTAATGTTTATCATCATTCTTGCGGTTCTCAAGTCGCAAGGCAAGATAGCAAATCCAGATATTCCGAACTAAATTAGAAATCCCCGATTCATGCAACTCAAACAAAGCTCAAAATTTCATTCGATCTCCTGGTTTTGATTAATAACACAGCAAAGAGCAAAAACCCTAGTTCCAAAGGTGATTGAATGTTAGATCTATGGATGGAAGCAAACATACAGAAATTGATCAAGGGCTCCTGGGCTACAAGAAGATAGATATATAAATATATAAACATATATATATATATATATAAAAGAAGGGAAAGAAGAGATTTTAAGGAAAGCAAAGGGATATGCCAGCCATTGCTCTGATTTAGAAGGGAAAAAGCAGAAAGAAGGCTTGAAAAACTGAAGAAAGCTCGAGAAACAACAAGAAAAGGGTTTCTCCCTCGCTTAAGCGCTCTCAAGAAGAATCATAAATTTGATAAGGGAGGAACGAAAACGGGCGAATGAAGATTTTTATAGTTGCTGTGCGCCTCGAATCACGCAAAGCTGCCTACCTACATTTTGAGTTTTACTGATCATTATGATGATATTTTGGCGCTCATTGGAAAATGAAATCAAGATTCAAAGATCAAGCGTCGTTTCGGTTGAAAGAGGAAGTGATGTCAGCTAAATTCCCGAAGTTTATGGTCCTGCCAAGATTTTGAACATCATCACAAGAAAATATTCAAAATATCTCCAAAGGGCCTAATTTGTCTTCTTAGTTCATCAATTATCACCAATGCCATGGAAATGTTCCCCAACTAAATTAACCTCTATGACAACTTAGATTTGTTCACCTTAATCCCTTCCACATATTTCCCAAAGTTTCTCAATTGTTACCTTATACCTTTGAGATTCTTCCTTGGGTATTACCCATAATCCCCATAGATATGCATACAAGTGATATCTATGAAAAAGTAAGGTACGGGTAACCTTTAAGGTAAGCTTGGAGTGTAAGGTAAGCCAAGAAGAGTCCAAGAAGGAAACAACTCGAGCCAAGATGAGGCACAAAAACTATAAATAGGGCCCCCTATGGGAGGTCCCATGCTTAGACAAGCAAGGCTTGGATGTCCCACCCATCTCTCTTCTCTTCCCTCTTCTTTTCTTCCCCTCCTTCTAGTTCTAGGATTCTCTAGCTCATGTTCTCAACTTTTTAATTTTTTTAAAGGTAGCTTTGGGCCATGTCCAAGTAAAACTAATTAAGGATAGAGAAGATTGTAATGATTGGGCCATGTCCAAGTAAAACTAATTAAGGATAGAGAAGATTGTAATGAAGACTATTTTAATGACAAATCAGTTGTTCTTCTTTGCAATGGCTGGTTAAACTTATTGATCGAGGCTTGGATGAATTTAAGTATTCTTCCCCTATTTATTTAAGTTAATCTTTTCTAGTTCTATATGTCTATACTTGAATCTTTAGTAGATTTGTCATCGTGCCTAGAGTGCAACTTCCGTATTTGATTTCTAAAAATTAAAATATGGTTTTTGATTATCCATGCTTATGTTTGATAAGCCATGCTTAGGACTTAGATTTCTTTGATGTGTCATGCTGACGTTTGATGGGTAATGCTTAAATGGTTTTAGTTCTTTTATGAAGTGAAGGAGGTCTTGGCCTTTGAAATTATTATTTGATAAAAAGATTTCTCTAAAAGAGAAAGAGGACTTTAAGGTTAAATCATCTGGACCAAAATTCATTGATTTGCAGTAAAGACTTGGAACAATTTAGGGTTTTTTTTTTTATTAAAAAGAGTGTTAAATGCTTAGTGGATTCCTATGCCTTGATTTAATTAATTGGTACTGTTTATTTTCATTAATTGCTTGCTTTTATTAGTAATTGCTTGCTTTTCGTACTCTCAATTTCATCTTACTTCAGTTTCCTTAATTAAGCAGTTATCTTAATTCGCTCCTTGTGGGTTCAATCCAATTTGCTACTGTCTGAAAAAGGCAGTTGTTCACTTGTGGTTAATTAGTATTTGAAGATCGCACGATCAATTGGCCAAATGGTCTTTTTGCTGCATACAACACCTTAATTCGATGTTTTAATGTCTTTCTCAATCAATTAGTTTCATCAAGATTTAGAACCTTAGTAAGTAAGGGAAATTTTCAAATAAAGCCTTAAGTTTTTGCCTTATTTCAAGAAAGGACACAAATTTGAAAACTTTTCAAATTGGTTGTAGATTTTTCTAGTAAGTTTTCAATTAAGGACATCTGGCCATTTAAAGGTATTTTTAGGCGACTTCTTCCCTCAATATTTTGAAAGTACCTAAATTACTTTTCATTTAAAACCATGATATGATTTCTGCAACCACTACATGCAACTGATTGCTATGGGAATTTTGGTTGTCCTTGATCACTATAAAGACGATGGAGAAGGAAATGAGGAGAATATAGAAGAAGTGAATGAGAGTTTTATTTTAATAAAGGGTAATTCAGGTATTTTATTAAAAAAAATGGAAAATGGTTACTAGAAAATAATTTTAAATGGACGGATGTCCTTAATTGAAAACTTCCTAGAAAACTTGGGACTAATTTAAATTTTTTTGAAACTTGTGTTCTTTTTTGAAATAAGGCAGAAACTTAAGGCCCTTTTTTGGATTTTTCCTTTTTTTTTTTTTTTAAAGGGAGCTGCTATTGCCACAGCTCCACTTGCTCATTCCATATCCTCTTTTTTTTTTTTCAAAACTTTGGCACTGTTGTAGGAAACCTCCAAACTACCTCTCTTCCTCTAGCTGCTCGCCGCCCACCTCTGCCCGGCACCCATCTCCTCCCTCTCCCTCATTCGCTTTCTCTCTCCCTCTCCTTCTCCTTGTTTCTCTCCCCCTTCCTCTTTCTCTCTTTCTCCCTCACCTTCTCCTTGTTTCTCTCCCTGTCCCTTTTTCTCTTTCCCTCTCCTTCTCCATGTCTCTCTCCCTCTCCTTGCTCGCTGCCCACCTTCGCCGGCGCCCTCTCCTTTTGTCCCTCTCCCAGCTCGCCCCCACCTCCGCTAATGCCCTACCCTCCCTCTCCTTCTCCCTGTCTCTCTCCCTCTCCCTCCCTCTCCCTATCGTTCGACCGCTCGGGGCCGAACAATATACTCATTTGTTTGGCCTTGAGTGGGCGAACGGCAGGCAGAGGGAGGTAGAGGGACAACGAATAGGGAGAATGAGAGGGAGAGAGATAGGGAGAAAGAGTAGGACAGGGGGAGAGGGAGAGAGAAAGATGGAGAAGGAGATGGATAGAGGGAGAGGGTAGGGCGTGGGCAGAGGGGGGTGGTGAGCAGAAAGAGAAAGGGAGAAGGAGAGGAAGAGAGGAAGAGGGAGAGGGCACGGGTGGAGGTGGGCGGCGAGCAAGGAGAGGGAGAGAGAGGGAAGAAGAGGAAGAGGGGTAGTAGTTTGGGGAATTTTCAGGGGGTGATAAGCATTGGAAAAGAATGGGATGTGGAATGAGCAAGTATAGGTGTTCCCTTTTTAAAGGAGCTTCTAAATACACAATGAATTGGACTATTCACACACATATTTTTTAAAAGCTTTTTTAATACATTTATATCCCTATATGAAAAGACCAAAAAGGACAATCACTATCACACCTAAACCTCTACTTTCTCTTTGCACACCCTCCCATTTCACTTTCACCCCCTCCCATTTCACTTTCACCATTCCATTTCCATTACTCTTTTTCCTCCTATTCCACTGTCTTTTTCATTCACTCTCACTCCCTTCTTCCTCCAATCTCATTCTTCCCTTCACATCACCATCTCTCCATTTATCACATTTTACTCTCCCAACATTTCCCACCATTGTCAGACATTTGACTTCTTAGTAAAACCTCACTCTCAATATCATTTTTTTGTCTAATGGATGAGCGTTTAACAAGAAAAATGTAGTTTTCGAACATAATAGCAGTGAGAAGGTGAGTTTTTGTGCCTTTTTTTTGGATTTCCGGCATTTTTTGAAGCTTGTAAAGCCTTTTTTATTTTTTGTTGCCGCGAAACGTTCAAACTTTTAGTGCAGAACAAACTGCCAACGTTCAGCCTCTTATAACTGAACATATCAATTTTGCTCAGCCGTATCTGGCTGAACAAAAAATTTATATTCAGCCGAATAGGGCCGAATGAAATGATTCTGTTCAGTCATATATTGCTGAATATAAAATGTTTATTCAACCAGATACTACCGAACAGTGGCAGTTTATTCTCAATTTAATACAAAATATGTTCCTCCATCCCCTCTAATCAATCAATGCTTTAATGTAGGATGTTATGTCTACACAGTGTAGTCAAGTTCGCTCCGAATGCGTAGTGGACTATAGTCATGAATTTAACACTAAAGAGGTAAGAAATATAGTTGAATTATATTTAAAATGAATGTTATGAGTTATTATCATCTTATTTAATTCTATTATGTGCAGATATTCAACAGTTGGGAAGCATTAATTACGTGTGCTTGTGACATTGGAAGGAGAAACAGATTTGTTTGGATACAAACCAAAAAGAAAACAAAAGGAGAAGGTGATTCGGGCGACAGGTTTTGTTAATGACAATCATTTTGTTGAGGTATTGCCCCTTTCTTTTTTCATTATACATTATTAGCTAAAAAATTATGTTATTTACTAAGAGGCTGAACATGTTAGACTTGTTCAATCTATAAGGGCTTAATAGAGTGGTTTTGTTCAGCCCCGAGAGGCTGAACAGACTGATCCGACCATCATTTCCATTTGGGTGTTATTGTTGACTAAATCTCCTGCCTGTAGCCATCATGCAATCTATATTTTATTTCTTTTATCTTTTGTGGGGCTCCATGTCTCTTTGAGCCTAAACATGGATACATCTCCTGTATATAAAATGCAATAACGAGATTCAAAAGGACTATTGGCATAGCATGATCATCAGAAGGACAAAATGCGTCAGAAATGATGGCATGCAATAATGATAGACTGTTGGCCATCGTGATCATAAGAAACATGCAAAAGGCGATCACGGACTAGAAGCCACAAGGGTATTCTAGTAGGAGAAGGGAGAAGGGAGAAGGGATGGAGGAGTAACTCCCAAGACAAATAGACAGGAAGAAGAAGAAATGGAGGAGAAGAGATATTACTGATTGGAAGGAGAAGGGCTCCAAACGTCCGTTGATAATGGCAGGAGAGGCTCCAAACAATCTGAGTGTAGAGAGAAAGGGAATTTGGGCATTTTAGGTATGTTTTGTATGTATGTGGAAAGCAAAATCCAAATTTTAAATTTTGTATGGTATGTGTGGATAGAAACTGTATGCGAATAGTCCAATTCGTTGTGTATTCATAAGCTCCCCTTTTTAAATCCCTCCATTTTACACAACTCCTAAAAAAATCCCATAATACAATTGCTACCTTGTCCAACGTGCGAGCGTACTGCAGACTTTTCGTACTCTCAGTCAATACATTCCGCCTCTCGTCGGTAGAGTAGATTCTTTACCAAAACCTGAAATTTTCTGTATTTTGAAAGACAACGAGAGAGGGAGAGAGGGAGAGAGACGAGCGATGGATAGGTGTTTACGGCAGCAGATGCGTCTTCCTCTCGTTCGACTCCATCTCTCCTTTCATCTTCTTCCATTGGCACCAATCTTCCTCTCCTCTATGCTTTCCTCGCTTTCGCCATTGCCCAGGTCCTCAAGCTCTTTACCACTTGGTAAAGTATCTCCCTCTCTCTCCCCCATTGATTTTGTCAATAACAACAGTAGCTGATCGAAAATTAGATACCCCCAAATGCAATGTGCAATGAATTCCTCAAAACCCATTTCCCCAGTTTTCTCCAACCTTTCAACATCAGTTTACTTCTCCGCCGTTGAAGTATATTAGCTGAAAAACTCTGTAATGGAGCTGGTGGGTATCTCTCCCTTATTGATTTTAGCAAGAATTACCAGTGGCTGATGGAAAATTCGGGAACCCCAAACGCAATTTTCAATGGATTCGTCAAAACCCATTTCCCCAATTTTCACCACTCTCTCAAAATCAGTCATTGAATTACATCAGCTGCAGTACAGTGTGATGCAGTGTGTAAACTTCTGCCAAAGTAGGGAGGCAGCTAACTGGGTTTGCAATTTGCAACTGCGCTTTTACTTATCTAACCTAATGCACAGATGTTGAACTTTGGAGTTTGAACTGTTTACCTGTAAAAAAATAAGGCCTGATAAACTAATTGGGGGACATTTCCGCTGGAATGTGATGATTGGTCTGGTTCAGCTCTTGATATTACATGAGTGCCTAGAGATGGGTATCCTACTGAGCCATTTGAGCATTGGGTCCGAAAATAGTTGGAAAATTGCTCATTGATTAAGAAGAGAATCCATTCTAAGTGTAAAAGGCTTCACCATCAATCAATAGTGGAGAGAATTTTTGCATAAGCGTTCGTTGACATTATCATTGTTTGCTTTTCTGGGGTGTCTGAGTCTGTGTGGGATTGGCTGTGCATTGTGATTTTTGGCCTATGCATGTTTAGGACTTTGTTCTCCAGCAGTCAACATTCATACATAGTATTTCTGATGGCTTCATTTGAAATCCTTATAGGTCTTTCTCTTCTCTCAGTATCTAGGCCTTATAGGTTTTTCTGTGTTGGTTTGTTGTATTAGTGGCCTCCATTATTTTCAATTTTGTTTTGTTTGCTGTTTTGATTTCCTTATACTATGGAACATTGACGCAGCCTTGGATCCTCGATTGGAAAAATAGACCAATCTCCAATGGGATTGATTGAATCCAAAAATGGATTCAGCCACTAAGGTACACACCCAAGACCATTAAACACATCATAATTGAGAGAAACCTCACTGAAATCTTTAATTAATTATAATGAGCATAGGCAATTACAATGGGGACTCTTATATAGAGGAATATACTCATTCCTCTCTTACTTGTACTCTAAGACATTCCTAAACAATCTTAAAATAAAATAGAAATACATATAATGGCAATCCTAATAAAATATTCCTAACTTAAAGACTTCCAAATAAATCAAGCTAATTAATAATACTCCTGAATAACTTAAATTCCCACAATTAACTTACTGGTCTTGTTGGGCCTGCGGGCTGGGTCCTATGGGCTAGGTCGACCCATGGGTCATGGGTCTGGCCTGCATCAAACATCTTTAGGTTTGGTTTAGAAAAAAGATGCAGTACATCAGCCTACAGAAAATTAATTTAAATTCAAACCCTAATCGATCTAGATTTCAAAAATCCATTTGCTGCTGATAATTGAAGCATTTGACAGAGTTGGAAGTTGGAATAAAATCCCATGTAGAATCTGATTCGAGAGCTAATAATTCCTCATTCATCGCATCTTGCCAACAAGGGATTCTCTAGGCCTGTGAATATGAGGTGGGAACAGAAATAGGATCTAAAGAGGTGAAGAATGCAAAAAAACCATATCTGTCAGGTGGGACATGTTTACGACTAGAATGTCGTAGTGGAGATGGTTGAGGAGGATCATTACCCAAGGGAGGAGCCGGCAAGAGAGGTTGATTAGGAGTGGGAGCCGTAGGAGGCATAGGTTTTGTGCGCTGGACATAGACCTTTGTAATGGGTGGAGGAGACTTGGATGTAGAAAACCGAGGAAGGTATGATACTTCGATTAGATGTTTTTCGGGACTAAGTGAGTAAAAGATAATATGTACCAAGAAAACAACATTCTGTGAGATACGAACACATCGATCTTTCGGATCTTAGCATAGAAATCATTTGTGTTCATTACTGTATCCAAGACATAGACACCTAGCCGCCTAAGGCAACAATTTGTTTCTTTCAATAGATGGGAGATGAACAAAGCAAAGACACCCGAAAACCCTTTAGTGTGAGAGTAGGATGGGGCATGACCAAATCAACACTTATATGGGGAGGCCGATTGTAAAATTGAACTGGGTAAGCAGTTAATTATATGAATAGGAGTTTGAGCCGCTTCACTCCAGAAATATGGAGGAGCTAGATATTGTACAAGAAGTGTTCTAACTATTTCAAGAATGTGTCTATTCTTCCTTTCAGCAATCCCATTTTGTTGTGGTGTGTGTGAACAAGATTTTTGGTGTATGTTCCCCTTATGAGATAAGAATGTAGAGAATTTAGTGGACATGTACCCTCCCCCTGAATCAGAACGAAGTATTGTGATGGATTTTTGAAATTGAGTCCTTACCATATTATGAAAATTTTGAAAAACAGAGAAAACTTCATATTTAAACCGGAAGAAGTATATCCATGTGTAACGACAATGATCATTAATAAAAGTTACATAATCCTTAGATCCCATTCTATTCAAGTGCGGTACAATTCCCCAAACACCAGTGTGAATAACATCAAAGAGTGCAGTAGCAAGAATAACGTATTGGAAAAGGTAAAACATGACTTTTGTTCAAGCAACAAGACTCACACTTAGATGTAGCAAATGACGAAATTTTATTACCATTAATAGAACTGTCTAAACAACCATGTCTAAATAAAGATATTGAACTAGTATTATTCAAATGACCAAGGCGTCTGCGCCAATTAGTCCACAAATTTTGTAAAATACCTAGAGAAGAAGAAGCAAATATGGCATGTTTGATAATTCACTTGTAAAGTAAATTTAAGTAAAGAGTCATTTTAAAGACAAGAAAAGAAGACGGGTCATATCAAAATGTACAAAATTTCAATATCTACTACCTTTTGTCGTTTTGTGGCATAAGAAGAAACTTTTTTGGATAAAAAAAAGTGGCATTTTGTCATTTAGTGGAATGGGAGAATTACTTTTGGTACTTTTTGTTATGATCCATCTTCCTTTTTGGTCTCTTAAAGCGACCATTCACTTCAATTTACTTTACGAGTGAGTTACCCAAATACGCTTGCTGAAATAGCTTGCCATGTTTGCTCCACGTCCCGATCACCTTCCTAGTTTGCCGTTCTTGGATAACACAAGCAGAGGAAGAGAAATTAATAAGATACCCAGAATCAACAAGTTGACCTACATAAATCAAATTGGCAGACAATTGTGGAACAAAATATACATTTGAAAGGGTGAATGAATATATATATATATATATAAATATATTTATATATAAGGTGAAGAAAGCTCAATGGAACCCACACCGGTGATGGACATTTGTTTTCCATTTGTTGTTGTTATGGATTCATGCCGTACATAGTTTTGGGAATCTTGTAGATTTTGTTCCACAGAGGTCATATGATTAAAGGTTCCTGAGTCTAAAAACCATGTAGAAGGTGAAATGATGCGAAGAGTGCAGTGGAGGTATGCAATGCAGAAAATGAAGTAGAAGGATGAGACAAACCACTAATTCCCATTGATGTAAATGCAGATGCAACATAACTATTGATCATCTCTCAAATCTGAGCAGGTGTCAGGATTATAGTTTCAACATGATCTGGTATTCCCACCTGGGAGTGCTGGGCTTGAAAGGGTGTCTGTCCTTGCATAGTAGGCTGTTCATTTCTTCGATGTGGTCTCTTTGTGTACTCAGAAATAACATGGCCTTTTTATTTGCAATAGTTGCAATATAATAATGATGGATTGCCTCACTTAGTGAGGGGTTGGCCACTCCAATCCAATGGTTGGATGAGATTTAGAGTGCAAGGAAGCAAAACTGTTTACTAAAACTGCCGAACTAGAGAGTGGAAAGTGTTAAAAATTCCAGAGAAATGTCCATAAAACCATGGATGGCGGGTCGACCCTCAAGGAAGATCCTGCCTTGATTTGAAAGTTGGGGGTGGGCCCCACTTGCCGATCGCACAGAATCACAGTTTTGTGATGTTGTCTGGAATTTTGAGGATCTGACGCAGAGTAATTTCTGAATCTAAGAGAGGCAATCTAATCAAGAGATAATTAAGAAAAGGAGGATTCAACACGTCTTTGTTGGATCCGGGCAGGAAGCAGGATGTTGAAGCTGATGAATCTGCTGCAGTAGACTCAAGTAAGCAGCCCACAGAGGTCGATCGAAGATACTCCTTTGTTTTGTAGCACAGCTGTCGGAGAGAGGTAGGATATGATTCCTAGAGGACCAAAGGTAGCTCTGATACCATGTTGACTTAACGATAAGCCAGTCTGTGAAGATAATAGGAAGGAGAAATATGGTGAATAGGTCGTACCCTAACAGAGGATCCACTGTGCTGTTTTATAATCAGACCATGCCTAATCAAAGGCTGAAATTACAATGAAATAATGAAAGAATCAATTATACAGGTATCTAATCTTCTATACGAGGAAAAGTATTATATAGTTTTGACTAAATCCAACCAGATCTGTCACGTGGGATATGGGATCCATGGGCCCTTTTGGGTTGGGCCTCACTTTGGTGGATTTTATTTCTACAGTACGGCATCCATGGCTTGCTGATGTGTAAAGGGCCATGCAAGATAGCTAGCTGTAGTGTAATCCGCGGCTACCGTTTCTGAAGCTTACTGCTTGCTATAAGTTTTAGAATTTGAATCTGTAAAGGATTTGAAGTGGGATTCAAGAAAGCCATCTCTCATTTCACATTTGGGGTTCCTATTACATCTAAAGGGGCAGTCTAAGGTCCCTATTTTATGGGTCATTGTCACAGCCCCGCCCAAACTCAATATGATATTGTTCGCTTTGGCCCACGTGCGCGTATGAAGACTTCCCATGTCACCCATCCTGGTACTGCTCTGCCTGAACACGCTTAACTTCAGAGTTCTTTTGAGATTTAGGACAGCACGACTTTAAAATGCGTTATGTTGAGTTAAGACGGGGTTTGACTTATAAGCCTAGGTTCAAGACTTGGAAATTTTCGATGTGGGACTTGGACAAAGCATATGTTGCTAACCGAAGCACTCTACCCTTACCCCTATGGATTCCCCTTTATTAGCTCATAGGATCACTCGATCTTATCTTGCCTCAAGGGAATCTGCCTCACTCTCCCATCGGAAATAGAGACGTCCTCGGCTTTGATACCAATTGTTAGAGCGCCCACCCCCCTAAGCATGATATTGTCTTCTCTAGCCCACCTGCACGCGCGAAGACTTCCCAGGCAGTCGCTTATCCTGGTATTGCTCCTGCCCGAGATGCCTAACTTCAGAGTTTTGATGGGATCCGGTGCATTAGCGCTGGTATGATTGCACTCAATTTGGACCAAGTATCTGACAACGTGAGAAAGGAATATAGAAAATTATGCTGAATGACCTCCTCTAGAGGGACGATTGTATTTCATATATATAGGGGCTGAATCCCCTAGTTACAGCAATTAGTAATAACTAATCAAATCCCTAATTACAGCAATTAGCAATAACTAATCAAATCAAGATCCTAAAGATTAGCAACTAAATATGTACAGATCTTTGACCAAGTTACAAAGACTGGGCCTATGATACAAAGAATGGGCCTAATGGGCCTGCAAGCTTGGGCCAACATTAACACCCCCCCTCAAATTGATGCCGAGGAATCAACAAGCATCAATTTGTCAGTCAAGAATTGATGACGCGGTCGAGGAAGTGCTTTGGTAAAAATATCAGCAGTCTGGAGGCTTGAGGAGATGAACGGAAGGGAGATAACATTGCGTAGATATTCATCCCTGATAAAATGACAAGCCACTTCAATGTGTTTAGTTCTCTCATGAAATACTGGATTCTCAGTAATCCGAATGGCACTGGTGTTATCCGCATGTAATGGTGTGGGAGATTTCTGGGAGAAGCCAAGTTCCTCAAGAAGACCACGAAGCCATATAATTTCGGAGCAGGCGGCAGACATAGCCCGGTACTCTGCCTCAGTGGATGATTTTGAAACTTTGTCCTGTTTCTTCACTTTCCATGAAATAAGAGCATCACCTAGGAACATGCACCAGCCCGTAGTGGACCGGCGAGTATCTGGACAACCTGCCCAATCAGCATCAGAATAGGCAGACAAATGCATTGTAGAGCCAACAGGAAAAAACAACCCTCTGTGAGAAGTGCCAAGAAGATAACGAATAATACGTCGAACAGCAGCTAAATGAAGATGATGAGGCTTGGTCATATACTGACTCATCAAGTTGACTGCATAACTGATGTCAGGCCGAGTAGTAGTCAAATATATAAGACTACCAACAAGTTGACGATAATATGTTGGATCAGAAAGAAGATCACCACTGTCACTATGGAGTTTAAGATTCAGTTCAAGAGGAGTATCCACTGGTGTGGATTTAGACAAACCCGCCAATTCAATTAAATCCATAGTATATTTATGTTGATGTAAAATCAACCCCTTCTCAGAGTGATGAACTTCCAATCCCAAAAAATATTGCAGAGGGCCTAGATCCTTCAGATGAAAGGATTGATGTAGAGAAAATTGTAGATCTTGAATCGTGGCTGTATCTGTGCCAGTGATGATTATATCGTCTACATAGACGAGAAGAATGGTGATTCCTTTTGATGTGTGATGTAAAAACAAAGATGGATCATAAGGACTCTGCTGAAACTGTAGTTTGAGTAAAGCATCTTTGAATTTGTCGAACCATGCACGTGGTGCTTGTTTTAGCCCATATAATGATCGTTTCAGAAGAGCAACGTGATCTGCTGATGGTTTCGGGAAACCTTGAGGCAATCGCATGTAAACTTCCTCTTTAAGATCACCATGAAGAAAGGCGTTTTTCACATCAAATTGAAAAAGAGGCCAGGATTGAGATGCAGCTATGGCAAGGATAGTGCGAACAGTGGTCATCTTTGCAACAGGCGCAAAAGTTTCTGCGTAGTCAATGCCATATTCCTGGCGGTTACCAAGGGCCACAAGCCTAGCCTTGTATCGATCCAAAGTACCATCGGCCTTTAATTTGATAGAGTAAACCCATTTACTCCCAATAGGTTTAACCGAAGTTGGGCAAGGAACAGTAACCCAGGTTTGGTTCTGCTGTAGAGCACTAAGTTCGTCTTCCATAGCCTGTCTCCAGCACTCATGTTTTGCTGCTTGTGAATAAGAAGTAGGAATGGATACAGATGATAAGGTAGCAAAATATGAAGCATGAGAGAAACCGTATCTATCCGGTGGACGAGATATACGAGCAGTGCGGCGAATAGCAAGTTGAGGGGAAGGTGATGCTGGAGCAGGATTCGGGACCGGTTCTTGCAAAAGAGGCAAAGTAGTGGCATTTGTTCCTTGTCGACGAGTATACACCTTGTCCGGATGAAATCGCAAAGGTGAATGAGGACATTCATCCTCAAAGGAAGGTACTTGAAAAAAGGAGATTTCTGGAGAAGAATCAGAATAAGACTGAAAAAGGTACTGATGTTCAAAAAAAACAACATTCCGAGAAATACGAATACGCTTGGAGTTGGGATCATAACAAACAAAACCTTTTTGGTGGGAAGCATAACCAAGGAAGGCACATTTTACAGATTGTGCGGATAACTTGGAACGTTCATGTGGGGGAAGATGAACAAAACAAACACAACCAAAAGTGTGAAAATTTGTGTATTGTGGGTCAGTTTTGAAAAGACGAAAATGTGGAGATGTGTTTTGAAGTTTTGGAGAAGGAAGGCGGTTGATGATATGAGTAGCAGTGGTTAAAGCTTCTGGCCAAAACCGAGGTGGAACGGAGGATTCTAATAAGAGACATCTGACCATGTCTAGAAGATGACGATTTTTCCGTTCTGCAACACCATTCTGTTGGGGAGTATAGGGACAAGTCCGTTGGGATATAATCCCTTTGTTTTGTAAAAATTCCTGAAATCGGTTGGACACATATTCCCCCCCTGAGTCGGTTCGAAGAACCTTAATACATGTGGAAAATTGATTTTGAACATAATTCAAAATTTTTTGAAACACATCAAAGACTTCAGATTTGGCATGTAGAAAGGCTTCCAGATCTTGGAAGATGACCAGGAGGATCCAAAGATCATTGGATCTTGAAGAAGAAATACTGGCTAGTAGTTGACAAGCTCTGATACCATGACAACGTGAGAAAGGAATATAGAAAATTATGCTGAATGACCTCCTCTAGAGGGACGATTGTATTTCATATATATAGGGGCTGAATCCCCTAGTTACAGCAATTAGTAATAACTAATCAAATCCCTAATTACAGCAATTAGCAATAACTAATCAAATCAAGATCCTAAAGATTAGCAACTAAATATGTACAGATCTTTGACCAAGTTACAAAGACTGGGCCTATGATACAAAGAATGGGCCTAATGGGCCTGCAAGCTTGGGCCAACATTAACAGTATCCTCCTGTCACCTACCTCTTCCCAACAAATAGGAGAACGACAGTTCATTCCGTACAATGCTTCGAAAGGTGCCATCTTTATGCTTGCATGGTAACTATTGTTGCATGCAAACTCTTTCAGCGGCAATTGTTCATCCCACCTGTCTTTGAAATCTAATGTGCAAGCCTTCATCACATCTTTGATGGTCTGGTTGGTCCTCTTAGTTTGACCATCTGTTTGCAGATGGTATGTTGTACTAAAACTTAATTTGGTACCCATCGCAGCCTGTAACCTCTTTTAAAAACTGGCTATAAATTTCTGATCCCTCTCTGATACAATAGAAGTTGGTACTCTGTGTAGCCTTACAATTTCCCTTACATACATTTGTGCCAGCTGCTTGATCGTAGTTTTATTCTTAAGGGGTATGAAGTGCACAAACTTCGTCAACCTGTCCACTACCCAGATTATTTCTTTACTCCTAGAGGTCTTTGGGAATCCTGACACAAAGTCCATTAAGTTTTGCTCCCATTTCCATTTTGGTATCGGTAGTGGTTGTAGCAATCCTCCCGGTTTCTTGTGGTTGGCTTTCACCTGTAGGTACGTTAGGCATCTACCCAAAAATTCAGCAACATCATGCATCATGCCTCATGCCGATCCACCAAAATCGTTTCTTCAAATTTTGGTACATCTTTGTGCTTTCGAGATGGATGGTACAACACGACTATGATATGCCTCCTTTAAAATTTCATCTTTAATCTATTGGACGTTTGGAACACATAACCTACCTTTATAATACTGTGTGCCATCAGCAATAGAGAAATCTTCTTTGTTATCCATTTTGTTGAAGATTTCCATTAATTCTTCATCATCCCTTTGGTGATCCTTGATCCTTTGAATTAACTTAGGGCCATACTATGAAACTCCCCAACAATATCCCGTCGCTAATTGGCTATAGATTCACATATAAACCCTTGATCTCTTCAAGCAACCTCCATCCTACTGTCAAACAAGCCATCCTACAAATAATGGTGCCTTAGATTTGAAATTCTTCTCTGTGCAAATAATGGTGCCAAATCTTTAGTGCGAAAACCACTCCAGCCAATTCTACATCATTTGTGGCATAATTTTGTTCGTGCGCCTTCAATTGCTTGGAGACATAAGCGATCGCCTTACCATGTTGCATAAGCACAAGTCCCCGACCATGCATTAATGCATCCCAAAATATCGCATAACCTCCACCGTCGGAGGGGAGAGCTAGTACTGGAGCTGATGTCAACTTATCCTTCGGCATTTAGAAACTTCGCTCACTTGTCATCCGATGAAAAAGACACATTCTTCTTAGTAAGTCTTGTTAATGGCCTTGATATTGTCCGCTTTGGCTCATGTGCATGCATGAGGACTGTCAGTTATGCTCGCATGGAGAGAATAATATTATTGGAGGAAAACGGGTACCCCTTAGCCCTTAGGGTTGTATCCTTCTCATTATATAAGGGTTGATTACCCTATTATTAGTATCTTAATACAATTCAAGTTCTTAAGTTATAGCTAACTTAATGATGCAAGTTCCTAAATTATAGCTAACTTAATAAAACAATCACCAAGCCTGCGCAGATGGGCTGGATTGACACCCTCCTCAAATTGATGTGGGTGAGTCATAAAGCAACAATTTGGAAACCAGAAACTGATGTCGAGGCCGAGGAAGCCCTTTGGTGAAGATATCAGTAAACTGAAGGTCAGTAGGGACATGAGGTAAAGAAATGACATCACGCTTCAATTCATCCCGAATAAAGTGGCAACTGAAGCTGATTATCCTTGGGATAATATAAACCATGAGTGATAGTTCCCAACAAATACCGGATAATGCGCTTGACAGTAGTCAGATGAAGGTGTCTAGAAGATGTCATGAATTGGCGCACAAGATTGACAGCATGGGATATGTCTGGTCGAGTGATGGTGAGATAGACCAGGCCGCCCACCAGGTGCCTACAGGTATGTGGATTAGGAAGAAGATTGCCATCATCTTTACTCAGCTTTAGGTTGACCTCTACGGGTGTATCAACTGGCGAAGATTCATATAGATCAGCAAGATCAATAAGATTAGATGTGTATTTGTGTTTATTAGGCCTTTGAGAGATTGATGCACTTCTAAGCCCAAAAAATAATGTAAAGGGCCCAAATCCTTCATATGGAACTAATACCGAAGAGAAGCTTGGATAGACTTGATTATACTATCATCAGTGCCAGTGATAATAATATCCTCAACATACACAAGTAGAACAGTAACACCAGTAGATGTTGTGTGCATGAATAGAGATGGATCGTAAGGGCTTTGAGTAAAGCCACTCGTGCATGAGCGCCCCCTAAAAGTTTCAAACCATGCTCGAGGAGCTGGCTTTAGACCATAAAGAGATTTTTGGAGGCGGCAGACAAAATTTTTAGATGGAGAGGTGACGCCTTGCGGTATCCTCATATAGACCTCTTCTTTCAAATCCTCATAGGGAAAGGCATTTTTGACATCCATTTGGTCCTGCACAACATAACCTCGCATCACTTCCCCCTACTTTTATTCCTGCACAATACAACTAGAAGAAGAAAAGGAAACATTGTAATTATTCTCAACAAGTTGACCCACAGAAACCAAATTTGTAGCAAGATGAGGAGACACTAAAACATTGGTTAATGATAAAGGGCCAGGGGTATCACCGGCAGAGGTGATGGGAAGATGGTCTTCATTGGCAGTTTGAACAGTAAGAGTACCAGTGTAAGGAACAACATTTTGCAATTTTGTGGGTGAAGAGGTCATATGGTTACTGGCTCCAGAATCTAAGTACCATGTATGAGACAGAGACGAATTAGTACCTGAGATGTTCATAGATGTTAAGGCATTGATAATCATTTGATTTACCATATCAGGAGTGAGAGGAGCTGGGGATGCAGATTGTGATGAGGAACCAGGCTGTGAAGAAGAATCATACTGGAGGGAACCACTGAAGTCAGAGGGTACATATTATTGAGAGGTCGTTGTGTAAGCACTAGGAGCGGGCTGTACTTTGTAAGTATCCGGGGCTGACGATGTATAGTTGCGGGAAGTAGAATTGCGACCTTTTTTTCGACATTCTTCAATAACGTGACCAATGGCTTTACAATACCTGCAGATATTTGCTATATATTGGTTTGCATAATGACCATATTTTTTATAGTTATGGCACTGAACTTTACTGATGTCCCTGAGAGGTGGTCTGGTTGTAGTAACATAGGCACGTGGAACCTCAGCAGATCTCAGTTGTTCCATAGCAGTTTTGGTAACCAGACGTTGTTCTTCCCGCAAAAGTTCCTGAAGACAGTCATCTAAGCTAGATGAGTAGCCTAGCTCATTAAGTTCGATCTAACTGTCTCAAACTCCATACGAAGTTTCATAAGAAATTGGTCCCGATGGCTATTTTGCTGTAATGGAAGAAGTTCAAGTAGAAGTGCTTTAGACACAGTGTCAAACTTGATCTCATCATATTTCGATCACATTCTTTGATATCTATTGTAGTATTCCTGTATGGACAGGGTGCCATGAGTAAATTGAGAGATGTCAAGCTTCAATTGAAATTAGCGAGCAGCATTGCCTTGCTGATAAAACTTTTGAAGATAGTCCCACATCTCACGAGCAATTTTGTAGGTTTCAGGTTGAGGATAAATGTAGGTCAACAGAGCCCAGTAACTAAGTTTTGATTTTGGCATCCTTAGTTTTATAGGTAGAAATCTTTTTCTCATCGTCCTCCGGCTTACTTTCAGACTCATCAATATATCCCCACAGTTCTTTTCCATTAAATTTGAAACTGAAAAGCCCAGGAGGTATAATTTTTTCCATCAAAGCGGACGAGGGCAATTTCTGATTTCTCCATTATGTGACTGATCAGTCAAAAAGTGTAAGAGAAGATGATAGGATAGTCAACTATGCGCCAGAAAAATAACCAGAACAGTTGCTGATATAGCAACTTTGCATAGTAACCGAGCCCTAAATAGGGACTGACGACCCAAAAAAATCAATTGAGTTGTGTGCGTAGGACCCACCAGAAGATCAAAGTACAAATCAGTTGGTGTGGATGAAAGCACATAAGATTGAAGCAACTTATGGAAGAAGATTCAGCCAAAAATAGTCTAGATCCGACTTTTTGGATGGCTGAGATGAAATCAGATGTATGAACTTGATTATTCACAGAATGCAGTAGAAGTAGAAGGCCTTCCTCGGATGAGAAAAAAATTGCTGAAAAATCACCACAATTACTAAGAATTCCAGTCGACCATCATGGGCTGGTTCCGTAGAGGTGTTGAATACGATCTCAGGTGGGCCACACCTGATCTGAGATGATCGGAGATACACCAAGGGCGGCTTCCAAATGTGGAAGATGTCAGGGAGGATCTACAGATCCTTGTAACTTGAGGAAACAGGAACACTAGGGCATGAACAGTAGCTCTGATACCATGTCAGTTATGCACGCATGGAGAGAATAATATTATCGGAGGAAAATGTGTGCCCCTTAGGGTTGTATCTTTCTCATTATATAAGGGTTGATTACCCTGTTATTAGTATCCTAATACAATTCAAGTTCCTAAATTATAGCTAACTTAATGATACAAGTTCCTAAATTATAGCTAACTTAATGATAACAATCAAAAAGCCTGCACAGATGGGCTAGACTAACAAGGTCTTCCCAGTCGGTCACCTATTTTGGTATTGCTACCACCCAAGCACACTTAACTTTGGAGTTCTTATGAGATCCGGGGATGCTTGACTTCAAAACGCTTCATGTTGAGTTAAGACGGGGGTTGACTTATAAGCCCAGGGTTAGGACTTGGATATATCCGATGTGGTACTTGGATAAAGCTTCACGGTGCTAGCTAAAGCACTCCACCCTTACCCCTGCAGATTCCCCTTTCTTGGCTCACAGGATCACTTAACCTGATTTTGCCTCAAGGGATTCCCCAAGCGGATTGGGGTCTCACAACCATTTCATCCATTCCCATTGATGCCATTAAAACCCTAACAACTACCATTATCCAAATAAATGAGCTTTAAATAGGGTATCTTCATGTATAAAAGCATGGAATCAAACATTCAAAGCATAATAATCATGTTATTGACATTTTTTCACTTACCTTTGGTGTTTGCACAAAAGTCCCCCTTTTGGTTCCTTGGGTTTCAACCACACTTCCTCCAAAATGCAATCCCACTCAAAGGAGTTAGGAGCTCAATCCCACATTCCAAGAAGAAGAAAAACAACTCTAAGCTATGAATCTAGTGGTCCTAGCATGTATAAATGGAATCTACATGAGATTTAGGGAAGTTGCTGACCAAGGAAAGTGAAAAAGAGGAAGGAGTTCAAGAAGAAGGTGGTGGTCTTGGAAGCTTGGGAAGAGCTTGAGCTTGTTCTGAAGTCCTTGGGGCTTGAGTTTGGTACAGGGAATAGGGAGAAAGTGAGGGAGAGGAGAGAAATGGGAGAGAAGTGATGAAAGGGGAAAAAGAAGAAGTCAAGACCTCTTGTAGAGAAAGTGTTGTGAAATTACAAACAAGGGTTTCTAGGGACCTAAATGAAAATGGGCTTTTGGTTGGGTTTTGGTTTGCTGGATCGCGACGAGCCCAACATGAAAGACGACATGCATGATGAGAGCCACCTGATGCACCTAATTATGTAAGGTTTCTGAAATTGCTTCTAAGCCCTCCAAGTTCCCCATAATTACGAAATATCCCCTACTACATTCAAACTCACCCTGACACCTTGAAACTCACCAAAACCATTCTAATACTAAAAATAACTCGCTAAGCTGCTAACCACAATTAACTAACCCTAATCCTAATTTAGCACACTAATCCACCTAATTAAGGCCAAGGGCCTTACACAAACTATGGTAGATTTCACCATTGGAGCCTTTTCCAAAAGGGATTAAGATACTCTATCACTGGTAGATATAATGTCTAGTGGTGGAGAGCATGGTGTTGAATTGGGTGAACCAATAGGCAACCTTAAGATGGGTTTGGCAATGGGATGCGTGAATTTGTCCTTTCTCATAAGAGTTGTTAGAGAGAGGGAGGAGAGGTAGAGGGGGAGGGAGCATAGCTACCTAGTTCACTCTCAAGGCCTTCTAACTGTGAATAGTTCATTTCAAACAATTCTCGTTTCGATTTAGCAAACTAATCTTACATAATTCTCTGAGTCAAGTCCTATAAATCCATTAAGAGGCATTTGTGTACTGCCGTAGAAGAGAAATTCCTCTTCCATGGAACTTGTTTCTTACCTAGGTAGGTAGGAAATGTGATTCCCCTCCTGGGATGAAAATCCAGCGCAAAATCACCCTCTTTTGCTGCATCTAGCTGCACAAATGCTGCAGCGCCTTGTCGGCAACTCCTTTCTGTGGCATCTAGCGCTGCATAAATGCCTCCTTAGTGTTGCCTATCTAAAAATCTATGCCACTGAAAAGAATTGCTTGCACCTAGAACTAATCCATGTCTAACTCCAATCATGCTTGGCCAGACCTTAAGATTGATCACCACTGAAAAATGGAATTTTACTTTGTTTTTAAATTTAACAATGTGGTTTACAAGAATTGCTCTGAAAATTGGAATCATATCCCAAATCGCTCAAGAGAATGAATAAAATCGTATCGTGAACAGTTTTTTTTTATTTTTTTATTTTTTCTTACAAAAATTAAAAAGAAACTACTAATTTTTAAAAAAGGAAGAGAAAAAAGTAGTGTTTCGTAATCCGTCCATTTTCCATCTATAGCAACATAAATACAATGAAAAATATGACTATCGTACTATAATATGAAGAACACCATTAAGATATATTAAATTATATCATTTTTTATGTGTAAATAGTTATATCTGCTTAAACTATCAATTTTATTAGGAAAATAGGAAAAATTCACTAATTCTTGTTTAAATCAAAAAATAAAAATAAAACCCAAATAATGAATCTTACATGTCAGGATGTCTTTGAAAAAAGTATTCATGAAGAAAAAAATTACAAAAAAAAAAAAAAAGAATAAAAACAAAACCCCATATGTAGAATCAAATACCTTTACTTGAATACTTAGTCCTTATAAAACCTCCCCGAAAAAAAAAAGAAAAAAAACGACTCTTTATGAGAGGGTTTTTTTTTTTTTAAATATTAAATAACCCTTTTAAAATGGAAACGCTAACAAAAAAATAAAAAGGAAAGAAAGAAAGAAAAATATTACTAACATTAATCTCTTGGTTGTGATTATTCTCACTTAGCCGAACACTTGAATCATAAGATTCGATAAAACAAAGTATCGGATTTTAAGATTCACACTTGAATCTTAAGATTCACCAGGAAATGAGATTCATGGCATAAATATGAATTGTTTTACATAAGATTCGATACGAATTGTAGGATTTTGACAACCATGTTTACAAATAATCGTATGATGTGAGCACAACCCTGATTGAAGTAAAATTTCTCCCAGATGAAATGTAAAGATCAGTTGGTCTGGATTTTAGACATGGGCTCTAATGATGGACTCATAGTGTGGGCCTAGATGAATTAGTTCATCGAACTTGTTGAACTCAAACTCCAAATTAAACAAATTGAGAAGCGAATCAAATGAACCTACTCCATCCAATTTTCTTTCAAGCTAAGTCTCAGATTTCAAATTCGAAAATTGAATGTGAAGTAATGAAACTGTGAACAATGTAACTATGGGACTGAGGGTTAAGATGGTTTTGCATGTATTTTATTATCTATTTTTGTTTTAGAGTTGAAGTTGAACTCCTTTTGCTGACACCAGATTGATGGGATTTAAGGTTTTTGATGATGATGATAATGATGATCTCGCACATGATGCAAATAACCTCTTCTTGTATTCTGAAAGTTTGGAAGATGAAGGGAAAAACTGTCAAAAACTGGTAAATTTGACAGTCATCATTTTCATGTAGGTTTTAGAGATTCTGAGATGATGGAATTTAAGTCAGGTATTTTTATCCATTTAAGTAATCCCAATATCACTTGGTATGGTAAGCGATTTTAGAACGTTCCTATATCTTTAGAGTCCGAAAGGCCTTGTGGCATTGAAACAAGTATGTGTTCTTTCTTTTAGTTCTTGTTCTCAGCATTTTTCTTCTTATTTTTCTCTTAAGCAGTCAATACATGTATCCTAGAATGCAGGTTCAAGGAGAAGAGATGGGATTCTAGGAGGCTGTATGGATCTGGTGGAATGCCATCATCACATTCAGCAACGGTGACAGCCCTTGCTGTGGCTATTGGTTTACAAGAAGGGACTGGAGGATCATCATTTGCCCTTGCTGTGGTTTTGGCAGCCATTGTATGTAGTTTTTGACCAAGTTATTTCAAATGTTAGATTGGTCATTGTTGTGTGTGCATTCTTTTATTCTCATGTCTCATTAGTACAAATTAAGTTATACATCCTTTTATTTTATTTATCACTTTGTGTGTGTATCTATTGTTAGATTGTGAGCTCTCAATCCAATAGATGATGTAATAAATTGATTTATTTCAATATAATCATGCTTCTTTTTCATGAGATGAATGGTGTTTTGTTACTTGTTTGCACATAACCAATACGAATGACATAAAGGATCATGAGATGAACCGGAGCCCACGAGTGTATTAGATGTGACACATGCACATCTATATAATATCATGAGGACCTGATGTACTTTTAATGCTTTGTCTGTGTCTAGTTTTCATCTCTGAGGACTATTCGCTATATCATTGTTAAGTGTGGAATGATGTTATGCAAGCCACAATGTCATGAGGTTTGACTCTCTTGGATTGCTTTGGACCCACTAATGGACTACAATGAACAGACAGAAAGAAACAAAGTGACTATTGCGAACCATAAGGAACACTTGCACTACCCATGACTGGCTAGGAAACAGAAAGAAGACGCTTTCCTAATCCTGGCAATTAGTATGCGGTGTATTAAGTCCATAACTCAAGCCTACTGCTCTGTGTAGAGTCAGGATTTGTGGCACGGAATTTGGGATGAACAAGGTTTCAAGAGCCTGTAGCAGTGGCCTCTTTAAACCATGCTCTGGATGAACACATTTGTTTGATGTATTTCACTGACTTCACTCTAGTAATCTCCTTGTAGCTAAATGCATTTTCTGCATAATGAACAAATAGCCCTTTTGCCATTTTATTTTCATTTCTGGCCAAGTTGTGGGCTCTTTAATTTTGGAGTTATAGAAACAAGAATAGTAGAATCTGAGTATAAAAGCAGAACTCATGAAGTTGACAATGGATAGATGGAATGGACTTCAATGGTGACAGTTTATCTCATTTGACTCAATGGACCAGAAACGATGTAGCCATGTAGGCCATAGAAATAATTTTTTCTAAATATGTAAACTCTGTATTATAAAGTTTGCTTTTGTAATGGTTATCTTCAGTAGTTTGCATGTACTCTTTTACAGATGGATTGTGTATGCCACTACCGCCTCCATTTGAAGTCTCAGTATCTGCAGAATCCTTGTTTCTTTTAACTTCTTTTTGTTGCTAAACTGATTCGTGCTGAATTGATGCCTTTGTTTAGAATGGCTGTTAGGTCTAATCATTTTGAACCTTCTATAGGTAATGTATGATGCATCTGGTGTCAGACTGCATGCTGGTCAGCAAGCTGTGGTAAGATCTTTGATGACTGCCAAATGCATTTTAATGTTCATGGACACTATTTCCTTCATATTTCTTGTACCTTGTGGTGTTCTAGTTGTAAAACATTGGGAATATACCATTCAGAAATAAGAAAAAAAGAGAACATTGGGAAGTTTTGACATTATATGTTACAGCATACCCATGAAACATGCTGAGAAGAGAGAACCTCACATGTCGTTCTTTAAGACACGTGCAAGGCAAGTGCAGGTCAAATCCAGGACATTCTGGTTTAGCCTGATCCTTTAAAACGAGAGCCCAAATTGAGTGTAGATTCAGGTTTGATACAGGTTAGGTGGACCTGACCCATTTGAAGCCCAACCCAGGAGTAGCCAGAAACAGTTGGCATCACCACTGACGCCATCATTGCATCATCAGAGGGCAGTGAAACGGCAGATTTGACCAGATCAAAGTCCTAGAATTAGTTTTGCAACCGTGAGACCATCTGAAGTCCATTTTCGAATTTGTTTTCACCAGTGTGTTTGTGGAGAGCAAATCTATGGACAAAGGCCAGTCCATTCTTACATCCACGTCAATATGAAATTGCATATCGGTAAAGTCTAGAATTAACTTCAAAGAGTGAAATATGAACTTAAATATTGAAAATGGTATTATGAGAATGAAGACTATTTTCAAAATTTGCTTAATTTGACAAGAGGAGAGTTGTCAGTTTCCGATTTTCAAGGCTGCAAGACGTTTGTAGATTAGAGGATGACGAGGAACATGATTTAATTGTTTTTCTCAAAGGTTTGAGACCGACTATATTGGAGGAAATGAATGACTGTAAGAATATTCATGAGGCATATTGGGAACCAATTCGTGCTGAGCACATACTTAAACAGTCTCATTTGCGGAAAATAACTAACGCGCATGTTGTGAAACCCATCGCAGAGGATATCCAAACTGATATTGAGTTGTCATAACCAAAGCATGAGCAAAAAGACGAAAAGGGGCCTAAATTTCCTTCTATGAGTAATGATGATCAAGAGATGCTAGCAAGAAGGAAAAATGAACAAGTTGTTGAAGGCCCCACATAGATTTTGTCATTAGGGATCAGTAATGGAAACTTGGAGATTGTGATTTCATTATCCAAATTTTAGAAATGAAGCATCCAATGGTTTGATTTCACATTCAAACAACGTCCGACTATCAAAAGAAGCGATGTGTCAAACCTGCTTCAAATTGGAGGAAATGATCAAATGCAATCTTTAAAGGCGTACACAGAAGTTGAAGATTATCCAACGGCTCGGAAGTTAGTTTGATAATTTTTTTGACCCAAGCAGACATTTACCAACTCGAGGTCGAGTTCTTTCCAAGCTCGGAGAGAATGATGCAGTATAGACCTCAAATGCCACATGTGTAGGGCCCAAGATTAGTTTAGGGATTTTCCTATTTTATTTAGTTAATTATTAATAATTTTTAGTTTTATTTTATTGAGTTGTAATTAGGAATATGTTTCCAGTTTCATTAATTTCCTAGTTTATTAGTTTTCTTAGGGGCCAAGTTTTCTTTTTTCTTATATGGCATTGTAGAGAAGAACTTCTCAAAGTTAATGATTAATAGATTGTGGGTTTATCCCTTCCGAGGTGTGTCCTCGTGTTGTTGTCTCTGTAGAGACTCGTTGGTGTCTGCGGACACGTGCTTAAGCACTTCCTTGCAAGCCCTAATTCTATGGCCTGCATTTGTCAGCACGATGGAACTTCCCACAATCCATGTCCAAGAGGCCCCATCTTAGTCTAGGCATACCCAGTGTGCTTACCATAGTGTTTGTTGATGCTTTAGACAAGAGTCATGATTTCCAACACTTGAGGAAGTACTCACAAATAGTTCATTATCAATTTATCATGGATCAAGTCCAACACTGTCTAGAATTAGTTCATATCATAGGTCAATTACTTCTAAATTCATGCCAAGTGTGACACTAGACATGTCGGTTAGGAATTCTTTGGGTTACCAATAATTACCAGTTACCACTCATGACATTGTTCATTATCAATTTATCGTGGATCAAGTCCTACACAGTCTAGAATTAGTTCATATCATAGGTCAATTAATTCCAAATTCATGCCAAGTGGACACTAGACATGTCGGTTAGGAATTCTTTGGGTTACCAATAGTTACGAGTTACCACTCATGACATTAAGGAAATCAAGTTATGATTGCTGTTCCGTTCTTCTATAATAAAGGATGACTACAAACAAAGCTGAAGTCACAGTAAAATGACTACAGAAATAAGTTGACACTTGGGGATATCACTTCTATTCGTTACAAGTAGAAATAGGTATCGCTGGGCACCCAAGTTAAGTTAAATTTAAATTTTTGTGTTGGGACAGTTTTGACCCCCTTCCAGAAAACCAGTCACATCACATTGATCCAAGAACATCCCAAAATTATACTTGAATTTGTAGCACTTGATGAATGCTAAAAATCTAAGTACTTAAATTCAGAGTTCATTTGTCCATTAAAAAAATGGGAATTTACTGAGTTACACTTAACTTGAAACCCAAATTTCTAAATACATAATAGAATCATGAATAATCATAGATCTGAGACTAGTATGTGTTCTAGAAGATATTAAGAATTAAAAACACCAATGAAAGCATGGATTCATATCAAATTCGTGATGAAAGAACAAAACCCAATTGTAGTCTTCTAGTGAATACATGGAGAATAGGGTTTGGGAAAGCTACAAGAAACTGCCACGAAGTCTTAACCAAATTGAGGGTAAGAGCATTCTAACGCCTAGGGTTGGTTAATAGTTCGCAAGGGAATTATGGAATTAGGGTTACAAAAGGACCTACGTGTTCCTTTCTATGATCCATCATGCCCTAGAATGCATAATAGGCTCTCTATGTATTTTGGGCTACACACCCACGTGTGGGTTTGGCCAACAGGTATCCTTCACTGTTTTCACACTCGAGGCTAACACTGTTAACTTATGGATTCTATGAAAGGCACACATAGACATTGACATTCCATCATGGTTTTATGATCTAAACCCTAATATATTCACATGTTAAGGTTAGGGACTGAAATTCCCGGTTCTAACATTAACATACTTTTGGTGAGATTAGATGATGAATAACATGAAGAGAATTAGGGTTTCCAACATAGGCTAGACCCTAATGAATTGGAACATAGATACTCATACTATCATCATGGATTGATGTAAAAAAAACACAAAAATAAAAATAAAAAAAAACATAAAAAAAAAAAAAAAAACATCAACCATGTGGCCAGGCTGGGAATGGTTTCAACATTAAGTATATCTCATGAAACATATATTTAGACAAAGGAACATGATATGTTGATAATGAATCTTAGATTCTAAGAGTGCATGATTTCCATGATGGAAACTAAGAGAAAATAGTGCTTATATAAAATCAAAACACCGGTCAATGGGGACACAAGGGTTGTACTTGTACGGCCTTGGGTTTTGGACAGATGGACCATGCGGCCATGTTGGAAGTCCCACCCTAGAGTGTGGCCATCATGATTCCTTCATATTTTCGTGTTTTCATTCACTATACATTCTTGTTCCTGTAGAAGTGGGTTGATAACTATGCGGGACAGTCCTTTCACCTCAATTATTTTGTGGAAGGCCAAGGACTTGGGGGCTATCTTGATAGAACAACAGTAAAACCAACAAATGGTGATAAATCTGTACCCACCTGGTCTCAAAATAATTCTAAAGTGGGTAACTGGATTCTTACTTTCATTGAATTCAACATTGCCCTTTCCCTACAAGCCCTTACCAAAGCCTCAGATACGTGGAATCATGTGATTGTATCATCGGTGTAACAAGGCTAGGAAGTTTCATCGTGATACTAAATTAGCCAAATATGGACTAGGAAATAAGATAGTCCAAGACTATTACAATGGCTATCTCTCTTTATGGAATGAAATATACTCGATGATCTTGAGTGATGTGTTAGTGCCATAGTCAAATATGCACTTCCCTTAGTTGTCAATTCCGTATCAAAGTCCAAGACCTTGCCTCTGGGAGCTTCAACATGGAAGATCAAGTTCAAGTCTAGAATTTCAAGTATTGGAAGGCTAGAGCTACAACAAGGTGTATACCAATTTGTGCCAACATATTCAGGTATATGAGACTTTAGGCAAACCAGGAAAAGACCCCTAAAACCCTTAATCCAGATAGTTAAATCAATAGGGTTAAAATGGATAAACTGAGCACTGCAGTAGCTCAGTTTTAGTGCCTTATGGCGAACCTTAATAGGGCAACAGCTACCCGTAAAATCCCAGGAAGCTCACTGTAAGTATGCATCGGCAAGCTTTTCCAGAGTGCTATCTTGGGCCAATATGAACTACGGCTTGCTTATGGCCAGCCGTAGTCCATCCCATGACCAGCCATAAGGCTAGCCATATAACAAAGGCAATTTTGGCTGTGAAGTCAAACTAGCCATTGGGACTTAACAGCTAACCGCTGGTTTATCACGGCCAACCATAGACTAACCCATAGTTACCCAATTCGTAGTTCGACACTTGAGCTGATTTGAAAATTCGATGAGGTAGTCTCAATTAGTTTGTTTTTCGATTCTCTTAATTTAAAATTCGAGTTCAACGAGTTTGTCTTATTAATTCAAATCTATACCTTTTATATAATAGGTGATGATTCATGGGTCGAATTCTACGTACACATATTCACATGAGAATCATCCTTAGGTCTTAGCTGCTTATTTTTTGGTACCTGGTCCACCTATGATCAAGCTATCCCCCCTTGTGAACTATGAAGCACGGATACATAAAAATGGGGGGCGAATCCGTATCCTAGGCGTATTGGACATGGATACGCCTTGGATACGATCGGGATACGCTAAATGCGTATCTAATTAAAAAAAAAATTTTTTTTTTTTGAAGTGCGGACAAGTGTGGGACAAATCCTGGACATGTTCCGGACACATTTTAAGCGAAATATAAAACAAGGTGGGGAAGAGGAGAAATAGAGCAGAAACCGTGGGAGAGAAGAAAGAGAAAGGGAAAGAAGAGAGAAGGGAAAGAAGGGAAGGAAGAGAAACCCTAACCTTCACCACTACCTCGCCATCGCCATCTCCTCCATCGTCATACAGCCACCTCTGGAAAGCTTTTGTCGTCATCGTCAAACCCTAACCTTCGCTGCCGCTGCTGCTACATTGTCATACAGCCACCTTCATCGCTGCCTCTACTGCTTCGTCACCACGTTCCGCTGCTGCCGCTGCAATTGTGCTGCCTGCAACCTCAACCTTCGCCGCTGCCGCTGCAACTGTGTCGCCTGCAACCTCCACCTTCGCCCAGCACCTGTCAGGTTCTTTTCTCTTCTTCTTTCCTTTTTCTTTTTTTTTTCTGTGGTTTCTTTTTAAATGGAATTTTGGGTTTTATCTTTTCTGGAATGATGTTTGCTCCAGGGTTGTGTTTTGTCGTTTGATTTATACTTGTTAGGTTTCTTTGGGATCCTTGCATGGATTTTGGAAATTAGGTATTATTTCCTATGGGTGTAGGGTTTTGTTTGGAAATACGTTTTAGGGCTTTTATTTTTTCCTTTTCTGTGTTGGTAGGGCTATGACTTTTGATCTGTGTTTTGGGGCTTTATACTGTCAGATGTTTTAGGGCCTTTTTTGGACTCAGGGTTGTCATTTTTCAGCTCAGTCCTTACAGAGTATTGTTTGCCTTTTCAAGTTGGATGATTTCTTTTCTAGTTGTCTTCAAGATTATGATATGGGACTATGGGGTTTGTTTTTGTTTGAAGAAGGGTTTTGAAAATGGGGATCCAGCATTTTATGCTTTCAAGGGTCTATGCTTTTGATGCTACCCTTTTTTGTATTTGGGGCTTTCCCCCTGTTGAGATTCCTCAAATCCCCTGAATCATATTTTCCCAAAAGAAAAGTGTGGGAAAAATGAAGAAATAGCTTATGGAAATGGGAAAAATGAATAAGACTGCATTTTTAGGGTGTTTTCTTTTCATGGCTACCCTTTTCCCATTTCCTTTTCTATAAACATTTCGAGGTCCCATTTTTGTGACGAGTTGGGATAATCCCAGAGAACATACCTCTGTGAAGTTGCCATTCCTTCTTTTTTTTTTTTTTCTTTTCTTTGATTTCCATTTCTGGAGTTCCCAGTTCCCACTATATTGTGTCCTTTATTCTTAAACGAGTGGGTGTATAAAGTTGTCTTCTCAAATTGTTTCCTTGGCTTGCATTTTTTTAACTAATTATTTTATCATTGATGATTAATGCTTTTATGCCCATTGTTTTTGTTTGGTTTATTTCTAAAATCAACAGAACTGATTATGACGCATGGTTTTATTTATGGAATCCCTGTGATTCTGTGTAATGTCCACTAGGCAATAACCTTATTCTTTGATCTATGCATTTACTGCAATTTTTTATGATGTCTTATTAATACCCAACTTTAGAAATGGAACAATTGACAGATTTGTGAATGGGACAAATGAATAGATATATAATGTATTATATATATATATATATATGTGTGTGTGTGTGTATGTATCCATCGAATGTAATGTTTAATGATGATTAAATCAATGAAAGTGCATATATTATGGCTATTTTGATTGAAATAATGTTAGATTTTTATTACATAGTCATATAAAAAATATTAAAAAAAAAATTCAATGTATCCCCGACATATTGTATCCTACTTTTTTGAGAAATGGCATATCTGCGTATCCGTATCGTATCGTATCCGTATCTGTTCCCGTGCTTCATAGCTTGTGAATAGCCACAAGCACAACAACACATATCCAACCATTCTAGAATCGAAAAAAATGATGCATACTAAAATCATTATTCATGAGGGCCATAAATGAAGGGGTTACGATGATCTATGGGATTTTTTATCTTCTAAAACCTTTAAACTCCATTTATTTTATGATTCATGTATTTTATATATAATCCATCTAATAATGGGCTCAAATTCGAGTGAAATTTGGCTCATGGATAATATAGAAGATGATGGTAATTTTGAGCAGTTTAGAGTTTTGATGGGGCCCTTATTGATGTTTTAGTACGGAGAATTTAGTTTTAAGAAGGATACACCCCATGGCCATACAAAAAATGGCCACCAACATCTTAGTGCCGTGCAGGTAAGGCTTCTTTCTATAGTGAAAAAAAGAGAGTAAAGATATCTTTCATACATAACTGGCTAACATAAAATAAATTGCATCGTGAGATGGCGGTCAAGTCGCATTGAAAATTGGCTCAGGGGTCTCACCATACAGTTGAAAGCCTGATGGATTAGCCATCTATAAAAAATAGGCCTCATCAGACATTTTTGGCCATTCAATTAAAGGTACTGATTTTCAAACATTCATGCTTCTCTTTCAACTGTTCATTTTCATTTCTTTTGATCGGATGGCTCAAAATATTTGATGAGACTGATGTTTTACTAATTGTTAATCTAAGCTGCCCTCATTTTTGGGATGGAAACTCTGGGCCATCCTCTTAGTCCAGATGTAGTAAACCTCACCATTGCACATGAACATATGTGAACTGTCATGCTTGATAAGACCTTTTGTATACTCTTTTACCAAAGCACCGAAAGTCATCTTCCTCTGTCGCACTGCAACGAACTGCCCATTTTAAAATCTCTGATTTGCAGCGAATCGAATCACAAATTGTTCGATTCAAATAGTTCGTGATCCGACGCTCATAGCAACGAATCAAGTAACTATGGACTAGCCGTTATGAGCCGTTTTATATGTACTTGAGCTCATTTTAATGGCTGCAATGAATGTGATTTTGAGAGCCCTCTTTAACCATGATCTAATCCGCAATTAAACACCTTTAGAGACCCTCACAATCCTCTTGCACTCACTCTCCTAGGATTTGATAGATCTAAGAGCATTCAAAGCTCAAGAGAGAGTGACTAGTGAAATTAGGATCTAGAATTTTGAAGTTTGATTGCCCCTTCTAGGCAAAACGTCCTTTCTCCTTCAAGACCATCTTCCACACACTCTAAGATCCTCATAGGCGTATCTTTGAGCATTCAAAGCTCTTCAAAGAGTGTTTTGTGGAAAGATCCATTTCTAGAGATTGGACCAACCCCATTGGTATATCTTAGTCACCCTAGACCTCCTTCCGCACTTGGTTGCGCACATTTGGAACATCTTTATAACCAAGAGCTAAGAAAGGAGTCAAAGCTCAAGCTTCATTGAACGCGCATCAAGATAGAGTGGTGGAGTAAACCTTCGTGATTGAACCAACGTATCGAAAATTCAGTGTTGGTGGAGTAGACCCTAGTGATCGTTCGAACTACCATATCAAAAAACTAGGTGTAATTGTTTTTGAGGTGAACCTTTGAAAACCTCTAATTGTGGAAGCCAAGGGACCATTGGTGTGTGGTTTTCTTGAGAGTGGAAGTAGGTCAAGGACCAAAGCACTGTAAATCATTGTATCTCCACTATGCCTCATTGTTTTACATTTATGCTTTGAGATACATGTGCTAGATAGTCACACTTTTTTATTGGTTTGGCATACAATTCACTTGTGCTAGAATACTTTGAACAAATTGGCATATCATTGAGTGTTTAGCACACATTATTTATATAGCACTACACATTGTTCACTTAATTGGTCTCTCTCAAAGTTATACATTGTTGTGCGTTCAAGTGAGTTTGTTGTTTTATATAATTGGATTAAATTGTCCCCTGAGAACTTTTCTTTGGTCTAGTTTGCACTTTAATGATGTACCAACGTAGTCTCTCTCTTCTTCATCAAGATACAACAGTCAACGGGGCTCTCATCTTAGCCAGTTCTTGATGAACTTAAGCCTTAAATTTGAATCTGTCCGTATGGCTTTACTGAATAGGGAGTACCTCCAGATCTTGATACCTGGGTTCATGGTCATAAGAGAGAAGACATTCGTCTCCAATCTCAAAACACTCTAAATGAGGAAAAATATTGCAGTAAAGGTTTACCTCTCTTCAGGGGTCAACTGTGTATATATAGTATCGTTATTGCCGAAACAGTTGGCTACAATCAAGATATCAATAGATTACAATGAATCAACAATAATCGTCTTGCTAAACTTAGCTTACCGGAATATACTGTAATTAGGATGTATTTGCAATCATCTAGCTAAACTTAGCTGTGAGATATGAAGAGTGGGTGTGAAGGTTGGATGAGCAACACTAGTTGCTTTTATAATCTTTGGGCCCATTCTATCCTAATGCAACTAGTAATTCTAGTTGTTAACCAAGTATCCTACTCAACTTGACCCCTTAGCTGACATAGCCCATCCAAGATAGGCTGGGAATTTGTCTTTATTGGCGCGATCAGTCCCCTCAATGTGATGCCACAATGGGGCCCATATATCCTAGTGGTACTAAAATGCTATCCCTTTTTAATTATCCCTTGGTATCTTAAAATATTTTCCTTTAACCTTGGCTACTACAGGACTCATCACTCACTCAATAGGGCCCACTCGTGGATTGATTGGGGAAATCTTAAATGGACCTACACAAATTAATTGGCTCACAATTAATTTAAATAGGCAAATAAACCTAGCATGATGCATAAAATTAATTCTTTAGTTTCTAATTATCAAAGTGGGACCAAAAATCAAGGAAGCCCTTGCAATTAAGTATCAATTAGGTATTTCTGGGATAGGGTCTTTACATTCTCCTCCAGTTAAAGAAATTTGGTCTCCAAATTGCCTTAGGTGGGTAATGAGGCATTACACCAAGCCTTTAAAATCATCTGTTCCAGAGAATTGAGATTATTCTGGAAAGTATGCCTAGTAACTGTAGTAGATGACATGATGGCTAGCTGAAACTTAGACAAATGCTTATCACAGGCCAAAATAAAATAATTTGACGCTTCTATAGGTGTATTTGTCGATTTAGAACTTGTATTTCTTCATGAATTCTATACTTCTGAGTGCGTTGTCCACAAATGTGAATATCAAATTCATTAATAGTACTCGTGTGGTTATGTAGGTTAATTGTACTTGTTTTTGTTTAGAGCACACAGGTTTGATTAACATTATTACTGTTATTATTATTTTTATTATGATTATTATTATTATTATTATTATTATTATTATTTTATTATCATTTTCAAAGCATATGTTTGACAATTTTTTATATATGTTTGACAGTAGTGCATGCTTGTGTGGGTGATGGAGATGTTTCAAGTTCTAAAGGAAAAATATCATTTGTTTATTTATTACTTGTAAATTCAATTGAGATTTCATATATGATCTCAATTGCAGGTGCTGAATCAAATAGTATGTGAGCTACCTCCTGAACACCCTTTATCTAATGTCAGGCCCTTACGTGAACTTCTTGGTCACACTCCACTTCAGGTTTGTTTTAGGCACTACTTACGGTTGATCCTTAATTCAATATTCAAGATCATCACCATCACCATCACCATCATCATCGTGAAAGCCTTATCCCAATTATGTTGGGGTCATCTTCATGAATTTTGTTTCTCCATTCCGTTCTATCCTAGTCCAAATCCTTGGATAGTTGCATTCTTTAGATTTAACCTAACCACTTCCATCCATGTCCTCTTCTCCCTACCCGTTTCCTCAGCAGGCAATCAACTTGCATTCAAACATCAACAAACATGAATTCTTAGAAAAGGACAGTCAATATTCAGCGATTTTATTTTTGCAAATACTGCTATCTTATTTGAAAGCTACACTACTCATTTATACCTCAATTTAATCATTTGTTTAATATAACACATCAATCCCAAAAGTTCAGTTGATGAGAGTATAATCTTAGCATGTAAGCAGGCACATGTAAAACAACCAGCCTAAGAGTTCACCTAATGCACAATGAGAGCAATCCCTTTTTTATTAAGTTTCAGGTTTCATGGAGGTAGATGTAAGAGGCAATGCACATAATCAGGCACATCAATAATGTTGAGTCTATTTATGTGCAAGTTTTGTAGCTCGTCGATGCTTACAAATGTAATTTGGAGTTCAGGCAAAAAATGGAGTTAAGGCAAAAAGGGGGATGATCTTAAAAATTAAAAACTATATATTTGGCATAGTCATTCACTGATTAGATTATGTATTCTCATTTGAGTACCCCTAGTCATTTGTTGGGTATTGCTAGTAATGAGTGTGTATGTCACTGCACCGGTCCTTGCAAGTATCTAAGCAGCCAAACATTGCCTTTCTATGAATCACTTCATCTACAACCTTCCAATCTCTTTATGTTGTATTTAGAATACACTTGACCATGCAAAAAACTCCACCGTATGGTCGTTTTGGTGGACGTTGGTATTTGCACTCATCAGTTGAAACACCGTTAATCCCTGATACAATTACTTCTACCAATTTCTTTAGCCCAATCACTGCTATTAAGTGACAAAAGTTCAGATGGTAGGTAATCTTTGCCAGTGTAATTTTACTTGTACGAAGTGAAGAAATTATGGCTTTCCTGTTTATAGTTGTTTCTGCTTTACATAATTCCTAATAGAGAATATGAAGAAGGTTGGGTATCTCTCGATAAATCTCATGATAAGGATACGTTTGTGTTACACTCCCTTATATTATATTAGATTTATGACGTGATTTGGTTAAGATGTGATTAGATTAAATTAAGAGTGGGGGTGTCGGTAATGAAGGGGAAAATAGAGTACCCCCTGAACAAAAGATGATTGTAGACGATTGCCAAAATCTCTACCAGCCAGGGAAACTCAAATCTGCTCTAATCCCAATCTAGGATGAACTCATCCTCATCATAACAACCTTGTTAAGATCAAATATTCTTTTTTAGTTCCAATAGTATACACTTTCAATCTCTGCTGTAGTAGTTATTTCTGCTGTTGTTTCCATGTCTGTCACTGCTGCAGTTGTGAAAGCATTTTGGATGATGGGTAATATTGGCCCATGTAATTAATAAGCTGTAACAGATTAAACTAAAGAAATGATATTCTCCCTTGCTATGTGATGTGAAAGGTTTCTCTCTCGTACATGCAGTTCTTCCACAGTTTATTGCCTATACTTGTGACACTGATAAGCTTGTAGAACCTTCTTACTGGGCTGCCTTTGTTTGCTTTATTGCGGGCAGGTTGTGGCAGGTGCTGTCTTGGGCTGTATAGTATCTTACCTGATGAGAAATTCCTGACCCGCTTAATCAAGTCTATTGTGGGACCTGACTGATTTACCAGCATTAATGACTCTATTAGACATTGCCTTGACACCACCACCTACATGTATATTTCATTTCGGCGAAAAGAATCGGGAGATGTTAATTACCTGTTTATACCTGTTTCATTGTTAAATCAATTGGTTTCCCAACAGTACTCAAGTTGTAGCTCAGCTGGTAAGGGACATGAGTGTGTGAGTTTGACTCTATAGTCTCCAATGTAGCTAAAAACAATTGTTTATATAGATGGTTTCCATCCAAGTCATTGTATTGGAATTCAAGAAGAATCCAGGCCAACGGTCACAAGCCCGTCGGACTCCCATTAGGCCCATTTAATTGTATTTCTATATATATTTTGAATATACCATATACATACCCATTAAAATAAAATTGACATTTTTAAAAATGACTCATTTTTTATCATAAATTCATAGACACCCTAAATTCTGGATCGAGGTCCGATTTACTAAGGGGCTTTAACCAAGTGGTATCTTCTTACCCAAAAAAAGAAAAAGAAAAAAGAAGCCTACTCAGACCTGCTCCACAAACCTGTCAAAACAATAATGAGTCAACCCGGAACCAAACGATTCATTGATTGGTTCATAAATGTCAGCCCCGAACCCAACCCAAAAATAAAAATGATCAATCGGGGCTGTTAATTAGCAGGTCAAGTTGGAGTTGAGTTAGAAGGTTGCATCAGAAATTGCAAACCATGATCATATAGGGCTTGGTGCTGGTGGTAAGATTTTAATATGAATTGGGATCCTCTCCTATGGAAACTTAATCATCAATTTTATGGTTTTAAATTAATGATTATTAATATCTTATGATCTCAATTTTATGGTTGGCTAGGCTCATAAACCATCTTGTATTTGGTAGGGCCACATTCTATTATGTGCATAAAATATGAATTAAGTCGGGTCTCTTTGTTCACAGGTAGCTGAATTCCCAGGAGGTCATAGGAAAATGAGTTCCAAAGAAGGAATATGTGACTCACAAGGGTGATGGCTAGTAGTTACTTTTCACCTGATGGGAAATTATTTTATGGCCATTTGTCAATCTTTACCGTTATTATTTCATTTTTAGACAGCCGATAGGATTATATTTTTAGGAAGTGCTAGGAACTCAATTCCATGCATTACAAACAGGCAGTAGGAGGATACTTTGAATATGGTATAATTTAAACAGGGGTTTGAATCTTTACTAGTTAAAATTGGGCACATGTAGAGTTTGTGCTGCCCATTGGCCATATTGAATAAAAGAGCAAGCCATTCACATGAAATCAAATTCATTGGTTGTTGTTAGTCTGTTTGATCAAGGTCATGAGATGATGGAGAGTCAACATGTAAGGGAGAAAATTCTTTTATGTTTGTCTACTTTTGTGGCCTTAATTTTGTAGAATCATCGGCATCCATGAGGCTGAAATTTTGTAGATGGTTAGCCTAAGAAGTGTCTTGTACCTGGTAGAGCTAGCAGTTTCCAAAAACCTATTATGTGTCATAGATTATGAATCCTTGACTAATATATCAGTAAACACATTGGCTTTGGTTCATACAATGTCCCAAATTGACTTTGGCGTTAATACTTTTCTGGATGGTTACCAAATTTCATTCAAATTGATTTATTTGTCTCAAGTGGATGGATTTTAAATTGAATTGAGGATTAGTAAGGTTACATCCTAGTTTATAAAGTGAATTGAGAATGTAAGGTTATCTCAAGTAGATTAAGCGAGGAGTGGACCCCAATCTCGACCCTAGGTCAGGCATGGCCGCCTCTTGAATTTATGCATAGATTAAGGGAAGATTTTTTATTTAACTATTTATTTAATGGTCTTTAGAATGGAAACCCTGAGATCTCATTTTTTATAGACATACTAAAAAAAAAAAAAAACACTATCTTTTCTCCATGTGAAATCAGTGAATTCCACAAAGATGAGGGAAAAAGAGGAGAAGGTGACAGGGTAAAAATGATTACATAGATTTTAACTTGAAGTTTCGCTAAAGTTGCAACATCAAAGACTCCATGGCCCAATGGATAAGGCGCTGGTCTACGGAACCAGAGATTCTGGGTTCGATCCCCAGTGGAGTCGATCCCTATATATCTTTTCTTTTTTTTTTTAATTTCTGTTCGGTGCCATATTTTTCTCCAAATATCAAATAGGCGTTATAAAATTCAAAATACTCCCAAGGTTTCTCAACTAGTATCAGAAAAGGCTTTGCAAATTTTAAGATACTCCCAAAATCTTCACCAATTTTGAATTTCATCTTCATCTAGCCTGCAGCCCACAAAGCAGAGTATAGATCAAAGATTCCACCATCCTCCAACATGAGGCAAGTATAGCCTAGCTAGTAAGCTTTCACCTAATATCAAAATAGTCCTAAGATTTCAACTAATACCAAAATAGGTCTTTTAAATTGCTAAATAAACCATTTTGAAGAACTCTTCTAACTAAGTACTTTTCAGCCAATTTGAGCACTGAAAGACAACTATTAGTATAGTCCTTTTATAAGTTTTTTTACAAAAAGGCCCCTATCTTTTCACGTAACCTCAAAAAGGCCCTGTGTTTTTTCGTTTTACCAAAGTTTGCCTTGACTAACGGTAAACTTTAAAGCAGCTGTTATGACTTTTTACAAAAAAAATAAAATTGGGACTAGGTTGCCCCTGAGAAAAACTCAAGGCAGAGAGGAGAAATGGTAGCAATGTAGCCTTGGTGTTGAAGGTACAAATTGGTTTGGCGTTTCGATTTCCATGGCAAATGGGGTTTGGGGTCGGTAGTTTTGACTTTTGAAAGGGATTATGATAAAGAAGATCTGTGGGCATAAAGAAGTCAAACGAGCCGAGCTGGGGCCATGTTGGGCCGTGCCGTGCCACCGTGACTTATCGTGCTATCTCGGTTGGTCTTTAATTAAAAAAATAAAAAAATGCTCTTAAGTGGTTCGTTTGGTCTTATACTAAAACATACACACCGAGAAGAGTATGGCATACAGATTTAAGAGGTTCGGTTAAATTCAACCTACTACAATGAGAAGAGAAGGTTTTTCAATATGATCACATTTAAAACTAGAGGTGTAACGGTTCGGTTAACAGTGGTTTTTGGGAAAACCGTTAACCAAACCGTGTTTCATAGTTTTTGGTTTTTAAAAACTATGACCGAATCGTGAAAAACCGTTAAAAACCGAACCGCGGTTAAAGATTCGGTTACAGTTAACTGTCACTAAAAAAAAATTATGAAAAATTTTCCATTTACCAATCAAAATTACTGTGAAAAAAAAAAACCATAGTTGGAGAATGGCATAATATGTTACTATAAAAAAAAAAAAAAACATAATTTCCATTCAAGCCCTTAGGTTTTTTTTCTTATTAGCGAAACGATTCGGTTAACCGTGTTCCCAAAACCGATTAACCATGTGGTTTTGGAACACGGTTAACCGAACCGCAGTTAACGGTTAACCGAACCGTGATTAACAGTTCGGTTTGGTTAATAACCGTGAGTGGAGACAAAAACCGTAACCGAACCGTAAAGCACGGTTTTTCAATTTCAATAACCGTAACTGAATGGTGAAACACGGTTATTAACCGTGGTTCAGTTCGGTTCGGTTAGACAGTTTTTCGGTTTTTTTTTTTACACCCCTATTCAAAACCTTTACAATCTTTTTGGAAAATAAAAATATAAAAAATAAAATACTTTTATATTTAATAAAATTACAATCAAGAAAAGGAAAAAAATTCGATTTGTAATCCAGTAATGTATTTGGCCGGATCATAATCTTCAGTTTCTGCCAGCTCCTGCTTTCTCTTGTCAGTCATATACCAGTCCCATAGGCAGACACAACATTCCATTGTTTCTTCAGCTAAATTTGTCCTTATGTCATCTACCACACATTCACCTGCACTAAAAGTTTAGTCTGATGCTACAGAAGATATTGGAATAGTTAGTAGATCACAAGCCATGACAGCTAACAACAAAAAATTGTTTTCGTGTGCTTTCCACTAGGCTGAAATGTCCAAACTATATGCTTCTTGCATCTCTAGTACACCGAGTCAAGATACGAGGATAACTCCATCACAACTTCACTTGAGCTGAAGGCTCTTCGCAATCTGTTATAAAAGAGATCCCACCCAATTTCACTTGATTGTTGAACTTGTTAAGAGGCCATAATAGGCCCTGTTGTACCCATTTGTGACAATAAAACAGAAAAAGTTTTTGTGATTTTGTCATTAAATTTGAAAAAGTACCTAAATATTTTCCATATTATTATTTATTTCTTCAAGAAAAAATTGTACACCCTATAATTTTAATCTAGGATCTAATGCAGTAGTCAAACAAATTGTCATTGGAGCATCTTTCCAACATTTATTAAATTTTTCTTACATTTTTTAACAAATGTTATTAAGTAAATCATGAGCTCTATATTTTTTAAATTGTAAACTAATTTCAAAAATAAAAAAAGAGAATTTAGAGCTCCATTAGAGTGGGATAATAGACGCTGGAAAAAAATAATGTTGTAGTAAAACAAACTTATAATAAATCTCTTATTTGGGCACACAACTCCCAATGTGCCTCAATCATCAACAACTCTGGTGCATGAAAAGAACAAAATTCATTAAAAACTATTTTTCTTTGAACAGCCTTTTTTAACAAATCATACATAGAATCTAATCTATGTTCAACATCTGGATTTATTTTTAAAGCCGATACATTATGCTTCGCACTTATTGTGGGATATAATTATCTTCTCTGTGCAGAGCAAAAAATAAACTTAAAGCAATTTTTTTTATATTTTTTTTTGTTACAACTTCAATATGCTTTAAACCAACTAGTGCAATGAGATTTAAGATGTGATATACACATCTATTTTGGAAAATATAACCCTCTATCAAATTTGCAAGTGGAATCGCAATCTCATTAGTTCAATAATCACTGTATTATTTGTTGCATTATCTAAAGTTACAGCTATAACTTTATCCCTAATAGTATATTCTTCTAGTTTTTCCAAAATATAAGGGACCATATTCTTTGGCCAGTGTGTGGCCATTCAAGTTTAGAAAATCTAATTATTCGTTTATTAGTAACCTATTTTGCATCTATGTTATGGGCAGTCATACAAAGAAAACTATCACCACTTCTAGATTTTCATATATTAATAGTTATAGCTATTTTACCAGGAATTCCTATAAAGTAATTTTTAATATTTTTCTTCTTACTTTGACAAAGCCTAATAGCATGATTTCTAGCAGTATTTATAGAAATCTTTTTACACATTCTTCAAAAAGCTCATTTTCAGCCAAAAAAAATGGTAACTTAGCTAAGACAATCATTTTAATAAGTGATTATCTAGCAGTAACAACATCATAAGAAAAAAGTCCCAAACTACTACTACTAGTAGTAGAAATTTAGGTATGTATCCCTAATCCCCTTCCGCTTAAGTCTCGCAATATATTTGGTTTCACATTTTTTTCCTATGTCTTATCAAATGGCCGGTGCCCCCAGCCGATCTGGCAACAAAAATATTACCACAATATTTTATATTTAGCCTTAGGGGGGCCTCCTTTCCATCTTGAATAACCATAATAATTTCATATGCTTGCCAAACAATAGAAGTTCTATCTCTCTTAAATATTCCACGGGAACTATAAGGTTGTACTAGGACTTGTTCCCTATTTATTCCTCTTCCATTTGGGCAAAATCGTCTTCTTCCCCCCAAATTAACGGAAGAAGATTGTGTGGGAATTCTTCTAGAAGATCGTCTAGCAATATTTCAAAAATAAAATTTGAAACCAAAAGTTATAATATAATAATAGTAATGGAGATTTTTGTGATAATTAATTTAAGAAAGGGGAGAAGATGAGAGTTAGTATAATATATTATGGACTATATATAAATATGGGATCTCAAATTTATATGATATAAACACCTGAAGGCCCCTTTAATCTTGCCTCTTGATGACTTGATTTTTTGCTCCCCCACTCCCCAAAAAAAAAATAATAATAAATCTTAGAGAACGAGAGAGTTAAATGCTTTGAGAGAGTTAGAGAGTGTTGAGAGAGTGAGAGAGTTGAATGATTTTGGTGAGAAATGAGAATGGGAGGGTTGAAACTATTTATAGATTTTGAAATTTTCAAAAAGACAAAAGATACCCCTAATATGACCGTTCTATGGTTGTTAGTAGGGGGCAAAATGGACTTTTTATCACATATAGCCGTTGCGGGCCAGGCATGCCACACGTGCCGTGCCGCTCGCGGATCTTGCCCGCCTGGCACCTCAGCCCAACACAGCCATGACGTTGACCAGACTAGGCCGGACCACGAAATGTTGACTGTCGTGCTGGCCCGTACCCTTTGACATCTCCAAGTGGGCCCAAATAAGATTACAAGAGTGCTCCTTCCAATCCATGCATAAGAATAGGAAGAGGTGTGGACTGTTTCAAGAGCTCTGTTGGCTGTTACATAGTTTCAAACTATTGCACATAGACCGATCCAAGGGGGCTTCTAGCTACCATCCTTTTTGAATTTTAAATCTCAATTGCCATAAGTGATAAGAAGAAATCAAAGCCTTCTGGAATGAGGCGACACTTTGCACTCTAAAAAACTCTCAACTACATACGAATTAGTACTCTATATCATGTAACTTAATGTTTTTTTTTCTTTTTTTTTTTTTTAGCAATTGTTGCTTAAAGTGTGAAGTTGTCAATTTGCCACTACATTTATTTTAATTCTTAGTATCAAAACTAGGCTGTGGTCGTCGAGGGTTTGTCATCTTAATATCTCTAATACATAAAATTCCTCCTTATCATGGACTTGGTTTCACATGTTCTTCTATAAGCTTGATGCCAAGCTTGCAAAAGCTCTATTAATGTATGTGCTTTCATCCAAGACATTTGAAGTGGACTGTGGTTGCAGGCTTATGAGCAGTTCCAATCAAGGAAACCAAAACATGGAGCGTGACCTGGTCACCTTCTATTTGAGTCAAGTCAACCGAGTTGCAAGTGGAGTCATACCGAGCCACACCATAGAGCCCCACAAACTAAAATATATGTAAAAAAAGTAATTAAAAGTTACAAAATAGAAAAACCATTTCTTATGAATTGAAGTAATAGTAGGTAATTATCAATGGCTGCAATAGATTTCATCTGCTTTGATCTTCCATGTGTAGAGTCCAAGCCGACGCGACCAATTGACTTCTACTTGGCTGATTTTGAATACCATGATGCCATTTAGTTAGACCTTGAGAGGAAGATTCAGGGAGATTTGTTACAAGTCATTGTTCGATAGCTTCAATTAATGGTTGAGTCTTTTATCTACTATGTTAAAAATTAAGTTGTAAATGTTTTCCTTTGATAGATTCATGCAGGTATTTTCATGACTGGGAGTGAGCATTATGATGACTACTTTCATGATGATCGTCACAAAATCCGAACTAGACAAATGGTTCCTGTCTAGTGTCGGTAGTTTAAGTGGGTTTGTTCAATGTTGAGTGTGAATTTGTGTTCAAATGTACAATGGGTAGATTAGTCAAAACAAAAAATGTGGGAAGTCATAACTACAGTTTTAAAGTTTCCTATTAGTCAAGGGAGGCTTTAGTCGTGCAGGGGCTGTTTTTAGGTTATGTAAAAACACAGGGACCTTTTTGTAAAAAAGAAAAAACTCTTGTTTTAGGGAAATTCTACTTGCACACAGAATCTTCTTTTTGCCACACAAACTCTCACTACACACATCACTATAATTTAAAAATGATATTACTTCTTTCCACACTCACCAAAATTCCCCAAATTACCCATCCTTCAATTTCCCTCTTTCTTCCCACACACATCCTCTTCCCTTTCTCCCCACACACAAATCACAACCGGACCTCTCCGGCATCTCGGTCTCCCCAATGTTCCTCCGGCGTCCGTAGTCCTCTACACCATCTCATTTTCCAAAGGTAAATATTTCTCTCCATCATTACCATTTTATTCTTCTTCCCCATTTCTTTTTGACCATTTTATCCATCTTAGATTACATTTTTTTCATGAAAACTTGTTATGGGGGATAGGTTCTCATTCAATGTAAGATTTTATAGACAGTGCTAGTGTTTTTTCATGCATTTGGGCTGTTTTTAATGTCTCATCGCAAGGGTTTTTCACGCAGAAATCAGACTATTCGGTCTCTGTGTGGCCAAATGGATGTTCTATGTCCGGAAGTTATCAACCGAACAGTGTACATAGTGTCCGGAAGTTATCAACCGAACATAATGATAGAGTTTGGACGTTAGTGTCCGAACACTATATTTTTGTTCGAAACTACAAGTCCGAACAGTCTACTGAACACTTACTCGTTTTATTATACAAACACTTTATTTCTATATTTTAGATATGGACCGACCAAGCTCTGCTAGGGTGTGACTTACCGCTTCAAATAGGAGGCACCGCCACCGAGTGGAAGAGGTTGTAGAAGACTCAGAGGTTCCTGAGGAGGATGTTGAAGAACAACCTTGGATGGAAGAGCAACCCGCTCCGGGGCCACAAGATACGTCCTTATTGACCAGCTTTGTTACACATAGCTGGATACATTTGGAATCAATAGGTGTGTTTCATTTATTTCATATCAAGATTGATTTATTTGTTAATTTCTTTAATAATATGTCATTGGTTGAATGTAGGACCGAGGAGCACATAAGTGTCTAAGTCATGGTCAGAAAGTGTCATTGTGGCAATTGAATGAGTCTGATAGGTTTAAAGAGTTAGTATCCATGTCCAGATTGGCTCCCATAGTGACTGTATCATACCGCTCCATCAATAAGATTATTGTATCAGGTTTTGTGGAAAGGTGGTAACCTGAGACTAACACCATTCACATGCCATTTGGTGAGATGACCATCACTTTAGATGATATTGCATCCATCATTGGCATCCCAATGACGGGAAGGTCTGCATCTTATAATGAAAGAATGATATATCAGGAAGCTCAATCACTCCTTGTTGATGCACTAGGAGTGGAACCCACATAGGCACATGAAGAGTTGATGCAGGTGCAGGGCCAATTTGTTAAATTAGAGTGGTTACGGGAAAGTTTTGCCAGTGTATTTGATGATGATGGGCACGATATGGTTGACTGTGCAATAAAAGCTTACTCTTTGTACTTATTGGGCTGTATGTTGTTCACAGACAAGAGTGGCACGAGATGGTTGACTATACAGTAATTATACTCTGGCAACTTCCCAAGCCATTGTTGCATGTGACTTCTTCCACCCCGCTCATTAACTTTGTATATGTAACATGCATTGTATATTGTCTTAATTTTTGTTACGTTTAATTCACATCTTTGTTTCAACATAACCAAAATTTCTTTTGGGCTAACCATGCTCTTGGATATATCAACCAGCAACTTTGTTTCCTCCTCTGAAAATCTGCCTGCAAATGAATGCCCCTCTAAATGTTCCGTGGCCGAATGATTATGCATACCACATACAACCTCCAACATCCAATCGTCATTTGAGTCTAACTTTTTGCCCTTTAATGTGAAAGGGCATCCACATTTTTTTGAACCTGTTTGTTTAATCCTTTTTCACTTGTGGCCCTCTTCATGCTTATATTGTCCACTTCTCATATGCAAGGAGTACTCTAGCTTTGACAACCTACCCGAGCAACATTTGAAACCTTAATCACAATGACAAAGCTGTTTTTCTTTCCTACACCACGAGCTCAACTAATCAACGAATCATGACTGTGAAATATCTACAATAAACAAATTAAATACGAATTTAGTAACAAACAATTGTAATTTGAGTAATAAATTTGCAGTAGGTCTTACCTCTTGAGTTATAAACTCACTGGTATAATCCATCACAAAGTCCGATCCAACCTGACTTTCCTGTATATAGACCTACAGAATGTACAACAAATATGAACATGTTCGGAATCAAACTTCCGAACATAATAACAATATTCGGTCTGATATGTCTGGACAAAAACCCAGTGTTCGGTTACTAACTTCCGAACATACAACGCATGTTCAGAACTATACATCCGAACATGTGTATTTGGTTCAAAATTGAAAGACCCTACATATCAGGACCTGCAACTCGTTCCAAGTGAGAAAAAATTAAAAAAAGTGGCAAAAATACGAAAAAATAATAAAGAAACGGACCTTTCCACTACTGCTCTCATTGAAAGGCACCATTTGATTGTTGTTTTCTTCCTTCATTGCACTAGAAAGCCTTAGAGATAAAATGAAAAAAGATCAAGTATAAGAAGAAAGAAAGATAAAGGAGATGGAGGAAGATGAGTTGCCCAAAACCGTTGTATGAGGGAAGTGGAGAGTGAGATGGGTGGGAGAATGGGATATGGAAGAAGATGAGCTTTTGTGTGAAAAAAGGAAATATGTTTTGAGTTTCTGTGGGATAATGGATATTTTGGTCATTTCATACAGGGGTAAAAATGTAATAAAAAAAAAGAGAAATTCCTTGTGTGGGAAAAGAAAAAATCTGTGTGCCAATATAATGACCCCTTCCTTTATTACAAGAAAATAAGTGCCTTGGAGTTTATTTCTCTTCTAATTTTTATTAGCAACAGTGGCAGTGATTGACCCACGGAATTTTCAGTAAGGGTGCTACTATAAAAATAAAAAGGGATTTTTATGAAAAAAGGCCTCAAATATCCCTATGCCTTGAAATTAGTCCTCAAATGCACATATTGTGCCCAAATCAATCCATTCCCGCATCGCCCCATTTTCTTAAACTAAATTGCCATTCACTTGTTTTTCACGAGTTTGTGAGTAATGTCTTGAGCTTGCGAGTGTCAACAAAATTGCTTTCACTTATTTTTTCACGACTTCACAAGTAATGTCTTGAGCGTGCGATTAAGTCCATGTAGTGATTAGGATTGTACGTGTAATCTCTAAGCATGTTTTTCCTTCACTTCTTTCGAGGTATATGAGATTGTTAGGCTAGTGGAAGAGAAATTCTTCCATTGCAACTCCTTTCTCATTGTGGGGTTGTGGCAAGGCCTAAAGTAATCTGAATTCTCAGTTTTATAATTTGTTTGTGATTGTTAATTGTTTTCTTGATCTCACAACATCATCTAGCTTAGCTTGCACTGTCTTGCATCAATAGGCTAGAGTGAAATTAAAGTTGTTTTAACGTATTGGATTCAAGATGCGAACCTCAATGATAGATTAATAGATGTACTAAATTGAAGTAGTCCTTCAAACTCTTTAAACTTGAACTCCAAATCAGATGAATCAAACAGCGAATCAAATTAACAGTCCTTTGAATTGTTTTGAAATATTTTAAATCACGAAGTGTGAATTGCAAACTCGAATGTGAATCAATCAAAGTAGAACTCACATTAGTTACTATTTAGGAGGCATAACACCTAGATAATCACAGTAACTCCAAAAAGATGAAGCCTAATTCGATAACATGGAACCCAAAACCCAAATTCAGCCATTTGATACTGAATAGCAGATACAAAATTAGAATACAACGAACTCTACTTTAGTCATTTCATTAGTAGTTACTGCATTTACCTTTCTTTGCAGTTTGGGGTCCAATTGAAGGGAGCTGCTATTGGCACACACATTTTATCTTTTCCTACACAAATTCTCTCCACACACATCACAATAATTTAAAAATCGCATTACTTCTTTCCACCCACACCAAAAATTCTTACTTTACCCATCTCTCCATTTCCCTCTTTCTTCCCACACACATCTTCTTCCCTTTCCTTCCACACAACCGAACCCTCCACTTCTCCGGCGTCTCGGTCTCTCCGGCGTTCCTCCTACGTGAATCCGGCGTTCCCAGTCCTCCACACCATCTCCTCTTCCAAAGGTAAATCTCTATCTCCACCATTGCCATTTCATTTTTCTTCACCATTTATTCTTTATCATTTTCTCCATCTTAGATTACCTTTTTTTTCATGAAAACTTGTTATGGGGATAGATTCTCATTCAATGTAAGATTTTACAAATAATGGTAGAGTTTTTTCATGCATTTGGGTTGGTTTTCATCCATCATCGCAACCATTTTTCGCCAAGAAAACGCGACTGTTTGGACCTGAACATCCGAACATAATACAAATGTTCGGACCTGAACATCCGAACATAATGCAAATGTTCGAATCTGAACATCCGAACATAATGCAAATGTTCGGACCTGAACATCCGAACATAATGCAATTGTTCGAACCTGAACATCTAAACAGTCTACTGCACAGACACATTTATATTATTCTGCGGGTTCAGATATACAATTCCGAACATTATTGATATGTTCGGACATGAACATCTGAACGAAGTCAATTTGTTCGGACCTGAAAGTCTTTACATATCGGGAACTCTAACTCGTTCCCAAGCGAGAAAAATTTTACCAAAATGGTAAAAATACGAAAAAATAACATAGAAACGGACATTTCCACTGCTGCTCTGATTGAAATGCACCATTTCATTGTTCTTTTCTTCCTTCATTGCACTAGAAAGATGGAATGAAAAAAGTTAAGAACAAGAAGGAAAGATGAAGGAGATGGAGGAAAAAGAGTTGGCTAAGAGCAGAAAATAGATGAATTTGAATTACCCAAAACAGTAATGAAGTGGAGAATGAGATGTGGAGAGTGGGAAGTGGAGAGTTAGGGAAGAAGATGAGTTGTGTGTGAAAAGAAGATATGTTTTGAGTTTTTGTGGGAGATTGGATATTTTGGTCATTTCATAAAGGGGTTAAAATGTAATAAAAAAAAATTAAATTCCTTGTGTAGGAAAAGATAAAATCTGTGTGCCAATAGCAGCCCCCCCAATTGAAACATGAAGCAGCAGTATCTGAATTGAATTACAGTGAACTGAATGCATCCATATGACGCAGTGCTGGAAAGTAAGAGTAGCCAACATGCGAATCTCCAAGCCAAAGGCTTAGGGATAGGGATCAATAGTATCCAAAACGCCCTGGTCTCACAACATAATCATGAGAAAACTCAAGGATAAATTTTATTAATCAATATATCTCGTCCCTGAGAAGGGATTACAATCCTTTTTATTAACTCCATACTCCAACTCTAATTTGGAAATAACTCTAATTAAAATAAACACTAAATCATATAAGATAAAACTTTCTAATTAATCTCATAATTATCTCTAAAATTCAACTAATACTAAAAATAGGAAAAGTCTTGCACGATCAGAAGATTCTCTATATGAGCATTAGTAGGCTTGGGCCCAATGGGTTGGCCGATCATTGATCTGGCCTGCATCACCATATTTGATCTTACCACCAGATTGGTCTCTAAGAAAATGAAGGTTTAATAGTACCATGTAGCAGTCATTGAGTTAGATTTTGTGCACCCTAAAATTAGGATTTCATCTTCAGTTATTTTAATGGCCTCTCTGTGCTATTGAGAACCCAAACGAACATATCACAGTTGCTGAATTATCACCCACATTAGAACTAATAGTGATTTACCTGTATCAACTGAAAGGAAGAAGGATAAAAGAAATGCAAAATAAAAGAAAATTTTAATTTTAATTGGAAGAACATCTCTTTTACTTGTTTTTCATCTAAAAAGTTCAAAATCACTTGAAAATGAAGAAAAAGGAGAAAAATTAATTACCACTCGAAGATGACAGTAGAAAAAAGTTCATTTAGAATCCAAACAAACATATAGCAGTCGCTGAATTATAGCCCTCATTGGCACCAGCAGTGATTACCTGTATTAGCTAAAAGGAAGAAAGATAAGAAAAATTCATAATAAAAGCAAATTTTAAAGATGATTTGAAGAAGAAAATCTCTTTTACTTCTAAACCACTCAAAAATGAAGAAAAAGTAGAAAAAAAAAATAATTACCGCTCTAAAATGACTAACAAGTAGAAAAGTTTTAATTTAGAAATACACAATTGTAAGAAAACTAAATAATTTCAAAATGAAAAACTAAACAAAAACGGACCGTAATATAAGTTACAGAAGAAGTAGCCTTCAATTTAATTACAACAGATAGTACTTTTCTATTATTTTATTATTTTGAAACAACATTATGTAGCAAGACTCAAAACACTGCCTGTAGGGTTGCACTAGAATACTTAAGAATTGAGTATACATGAATTCTTGCCATAAGTGGTTAGAGATGAAGATCCAAGCTGAATATATAAAAATGACCAAATAGCATCCCTTTCAATGGAAAGTGAATCAAGCAAAGATAAGAAATGAATACCCAGCCATCACCATAGTAATTCAAATCCAAGGAATGTCAAAATCCCATCTACATTGCTACCTTTTATCCTTCACCCCTCACCTCATATTATTCACACATCACCTCTTTAATAATCCTTCAGAAGAGCTCATTTGACGATGGATTCCTATGTATTATAATAATAAATAAATAAATAAATAAAGGCCCTTAAAAAGATCTTCAAAAGGCAAAGAAGTATATGAAATCTATGAAAACATAAGTATTTTGCAATATGAGTTCAATTTTTCATTATAAAAGTGAAATATTTATTATACGGCTGAGGACAGAGGCTTAGAGTCACACATACAGACTGCAAATAAACTTACAAGAAACTAAACATACCCAGTAGTAGTTCCTTTCATACTACAAACTAATCAGACCCAGTTGCCTAGTAGACCCTTACCTACTGGTAACTACAAAATATTTTACAGCTATTTACATAACATTCAAGCTGCTGTGTTCCTCTGTTGCTCCAAGACTTGACATATCCGTCTAATTATCCTTTCTTCTTCTTGAGGGCTGGTACTAGTACTTGTTAATCCCTTCTATCTGCCGCTATTACCATTCGACCATCTCCAGCTGGCATGTCCGCCCTGCAAACAGCATTCAACAGCGAAAGGGAACGCATCGGTGAATATGGTAAAGGTAGGAAAAATGAGCTGAACCTACTTGTGGGCTGCGTTGTTTGCAGGTCGCCTGCACAGTTACGCCTCCAAACAAGGAGCCTTCTGAAGGAGGGCTAATAAGGTTGGTGAAATTGAGAGAAATAACAAGTTCAACATTCTTGTATCTTGTGTTTAAAGAAAAACTAATTTCTACTAGGAAATTCTAGTCAAAGAAAATATGGTGAAAAAATTGAAAACCTGTAAAAAAGTAAATTGATGCAAAAAGATAATCAAATAATAGAAGACCAAATCACTTATTAATGAAAGGTAAAATTATGCCACTGTGATCACTATGATAAAAGCATCAATAATTATAAAGTAAATTTTTTTATTAATATCAACTAATGAAGCCAAAAGCATTAGAGTAGAAATAACTTTTTTGGGAAAAAACTCAAGCAACTCATCTCTTAAACACCTGCACTCTGGGAAAAGAAGTTGTTCCCATTCTCTCTTAAACACCATCTTAGTAATGAACAACCATTGAATTTTTAATCCAGCCCATTAGAGTGTGATTCACCAAGTTCTAAAGAGTTGGTAGAATAATTTCCTTGCTGGATTTTTGCGACTGAGCTAACCCCATCTCATCGCTTTAAAGCATTTTCATAGGGAGGGAATTTTTTTTTTTTAAAAAGGGTCCCAAATAAGAAACATTGTTATCATTCTGGCATAGTAAATGAATCATAACCGGTATCATTCAGCCACTGCATTATAAGAGATGAATTGGCGGTACCTGTAGAGCTTTTTCTGTCACTGCATTTGAATGTGTTGGAAATATTTCCAATACAGTGTCTGTAACCGTATTCAACTCAGTTTCAGGTATTGCATTCTGATATGGGTAACTATCGATCTGGTCCAATCACTGCATTTTAAATTATTGAAAACAGTTTGCAATACAATTATTGTAACAGGAAGCCATTTTCTGCAATGAATTGTAGATGTAAAGACATTTGAAAATCTGGTTCATTCACAACATATAAATTTATTGAAAACGTTACCAATACAGTGTCAGTCACTGCTTGTTGAGAGATATATTGGTACCTGTAACTTTAATAAACTCAATTGCAGTCATTGCCTTGTAACTTTGGCGGTACTGTTTGGCTGTACAAAACAAAATATTACCAAAAGTGCATTCCAATCTAGAGCTATGTAAGAATAAAGCTATGCATTGTAACTAAAGCATCAAATCAAAGACATTATTAGGATCATAGAAAAACCTGAGAGGGAGAGAAAGAGAGATGGTTGGGTATGTATTTTCCACCAAAGGTGAGATTACTTGATGATCAATAGTGGATCTTCTGTCTTCAACCCCTGTTCTTTGATTTAGCCACTTAGAAAGGAATACATTTCTTAGAAATCTAGGAATGTGAAAAGGTTAGTGTTGTGGTGCTGTTATATAGGATCATTTGCATTAGCCCTTATATAGGCTTATTTCTCAGAACTTATGAATCTTAAGTAATTGGACTGCAGAGCACTAGCAAAATGCATGTCCTGCTATAATACCCGAATATTTGTACATGCCCAACATATCGGTGTTGGACCGATACGGCACTCATGAGTGCTTGATACTGCATCAATACTTTAGAGTACAAGTTTAGCATAAATATCAGCACCACATCCAAATTAAACAGAGTAATAAACATCCACATCCAAATAAACATTCACATTTAAACAGAGTAATACCCAACTTGAAGTACATAAATTAGTTCCACATCCAAATTATGTTCTATATATTTAAATTTTCCAGACATCACCACATAAAATTCCTTAAAGAGGTGAAGGGCGAAGGATATAAGGTGGATATTTAGATCTGACTTTCTCAAAGATATCATATAGCAGAGTAATGGCTGAATAGTTATTTTCCACCAAAGGTGGGATTACTTGATGGTCATTAGTGGATATTCACGCCCTGTCCTTTGGTTTAGCCACCTCTATAGGAATACATTTCTGAGAATTACTAGGAATGTGAAGAGTTTATAGTGCTGTGGTGCTGATATATAGGATTCTTTGATTTAGCCCTTATAGAGGCTTATTTCTTAGAATTTGGGGATCGTCACTATCTGTTTTCTTTGCAGGCTTAGTGATCTCCGGACTTCCAAAGACATCCCAGAGCATCAATGTCTCATCCCCTACAGATGCTACTGTGCAGCCATTGGGACTCTGAAAATTATAGTAAAAAATGACAAAACAATCAGGCTCAGTAAAGAAGAATGAAACACAATTGAAATAACATAAGATTTAAATAGCAAGAGATCCCTGGTTACTACCTGAGCCGAGAACAACACTCTTGAAACATTGCTATTAAGGTCTGCAATCTTATCCATCGATGGGTACTTCCACAAGATAAGTTGGTTTTGCGTAGTGGCATGAGAAAACAGGCGCCTGTATTGATATTCCAAAACTTAATACAACGGTCTCCACTCCTGCCACCAGAAGCAAGCAAATTGATTTGGAACTGATCACACCAAGCAAGCGCTTTCTCTGCAGCTTTATGATGATCAAATCTATGAAGTCATTGGGCTGAAGGATTTGAAGAGGCCATTGATCTGTCCCATATGCAGAGGAGATTATCATTCCCACAGCTTGTCACTTGACAGTGGCCTTTATATGTTTTCACCGTGTGGCATCTCATTCTCACATCATTGTTAACTATCATGGAATCCGATCCTCCCATTGTGAGAATATGATTGTTCCAAGAAAGCGAACCCACTCAACCTTGATGCCCTCCTTGCAAGGTTCTCAGCTGTAGGAACAAAGAAGATAAAAATATCAGAAAAATGAATTCAAATAAAGGGTCATACATACGCACGATGCCTTTTGATTGGCAGTCGTGTCCCAGAGATCCACAACAGAACTATTCAAACCCACAGCAATATGTTGTCCACCGGGAGCCCAACTTACACTCATTACAGGGTCCATTCTCTTCATCCACGGTCAACAGCTCCGAGCTAGACCCCTTTGAAGCATTCCACATATACACTGTATTTTTCAGAGTGATTGCCACAACGTTTCTAGTGCTCCAGTCAAGCAATTTCATATAGTAGTCATCTATAAGTTCCGGAGCATCTAGTGTCCTATCTGGAGACTGCAATATAATCAAGGGAAAAGAAGCAATCAAATTAGCAAAGAAAAAAGAATCCTTTGAAAGAAAAACCATGAAATATGAAAGTCAACCCACGAATCACAGAATCAAAAAACCAATTGAAGAAAAGAAAATACCTTAGGGATGTATCTTTGTTGCTGGGATGATTTTACTAGATTGGAAAGAACATTTGCTTCTTTGAAATTATCATTAGTGGGTGCTGGAGGTTTTCTCCAAAAAGATAAAATTCGGTTCTATCCATCATCGTAGCTTCTGCAAGATGCTTCCTCCCTTTCGATGGAGAAGCAACTTTCTTGTTCTCCTCCTTTCCTGGCATCCACTAGTAAGTGACGGGCCATGTCTAAATCGATGGTAGATCTGTTCGGGATGAATCTGTCGCCCTGTAAATCACCAAAAAGGAAGATGCAAGTAAGAAACAATTGAAAATCCCTTCAAGTTCTTTTAAGAACTATCAAAAAAATAAAACCCCAGAAACACAAATTCAATAAAAGTGACAATTTAGTCAAATTCTTTTAAGAATCATCAAAAAATAAAAACCCCAGATACACAAATTCAAGAAAATGTACTTGCTGATTAACTGCAGAAGGAAATCCCAAATCAGAATTATAATGAAATTTTGTTCTTTTCATTCTTCAAACGCTGGTGACAAGCACAGGATAACCCACCCAGAAACAAAAAAGACAATGGCAATCAGAAATAATTGAAAACCCATTCAAATTCATCTTAGAACTATCAAAAAGAAGAAAAAGCAAAGAACCCAGAAACACAAATCAAAGAAAACGGTATTGCTCTTTAATTGCAGAACAAAATCCTAATTCAGAACTACATAGAAATTTCGTTCAAATTCCTCAAAGCACACGTTACAAACAAACAAAGGATAAACAAAAGAGAAGAAAAAAAACCCAGAAATAAAATCTGAAAGAATTGAAATGGTCAAAGTACATACGTAATGACGATGATGATTATGGTCTTGAAGCCCGCGGCGATATTGGTATTGGTTCTGGTTCCGACGAGATTGCTTATAAGTCTTGGTCTTGGTCTTGTTAGATGAAAGAAAATTATAAAAAGAGACAGTTCCTACATCAATAATATTAGCCCCACACAAAGAGAAATGGAAACAAACAAACAAGAAAAAAATACTGAAAGAAAAGAGACAGAGAGAGAAACCCTGCAAAATCTAACAGAAAGCAGATGAAGGAAAAAAAAAAAAGCAATACTAGAAAAAATCAGATGCTAAAGAATGCGGTAATCAGTAATCTAAGAGAGATCTTGAGAGCCTTCTTGTCAACAGCGTTTAGAGAGAGAAAGAAAGAGCCTTTTGAGTTCGAGCTTTTTCCCAGAGCCCAAGTAGAGACGACGGAGCGTTTCTAGTCAAAGCCAGAGCAGAGCAGACCAGAGCAGTGAGCGAGAGAGAGCTAGAGAGCGTAAATATAAATAGGTTTGGTTAGGTCCTTCCAGCGGGTATAAAGTAGGGTTACAAACGGGTATCCGATTATCTGAAGGTTCGACCCGTAAAAAATGGGGACTGAAATCTATAATAGGTTCCAATTCATAAACGGTCTAAATTCTAATTAGATTCCGATTGATAAACGGGTCCGATTCTGAGTCCATATAGGTCCCGACCCGCGGACCTGAGATCCGGCATATGAGTCTTTGAAATTACAATTTGTACTTTAAAACCAACTCTTTTGTGGCATTTTTATGTATAATACAAGATGTTGTAGACTTGATGTATTGTTATAAGTTGAATGATATGCTTATTTTAAGAAAAAATAAAGAATAAAGAGAAAATAAAATCGATTTTAAAACTAAATTTGAGTCCTCTAAGTTGACCCGGTTCGTGAACCGGACCTAGGTTTTCTTATTTAAACCGAGTTTGAAACCAACAAAATAGGTTCCAATTCAAAACCGGATCCCAAACCGGAACCGTTATTTTAAAACGGGTCCGGGTCCGGGTCTAGGTCCATAATGGTTCCGATCCTGAATCGTCCCGTTTGCGACCCTAGTATAAACGGCCCAAGTGTTTTTTTGTTTTAAAAGCGTTTCCTCCTATGGAGGCCACATAGGTGGGCCAGGCAACGCAAGAGAAATACTCACCAACCCTCATTCATGTAATCGGTTTAAAATCATAATAATAAATAATATCCTTTTTGTATACCATAGCCCCACCTTATAAATATGAGCCGGCTATACGATAGATCCCTTGGGTTTTTACACTCATCCAAATGGACTCGACCGTCGATTTAAAATTTTTAGTTTAAAAGTTGTGGGCCGCAGATTAGTTAGGACGATGGATCGAGTTGACATTTCATATCTGGGCAAGCTCATTTCGATATTTCCATCCTCCAACTCAACGTTGCATGGTGGGGACCACCAATGGCCATGCCAATCTTGGAAGAAGTGGGAGATGGAAAGATCTCAATGAGCCCTAATGCTCTAAAAAAAACATCTCCAATAGATCAACTTAACCCATTGATCCATAACCCTTAGTTTTGACGGGTGTGAATGTCGCATTTTCTCATCCACGTTCAATTTTATTCTTTTCAGTGTAAATAGGTAAAATGATACAAAAAGATATTCCAAGATGAAATCCAAATCACCAATTGGTGAAAGGTAAAACTTTGTTAATGAAACCAAATCATTACAGTAGAAATCACCTTTTTTTTTGGGTGAAAAACTCAAGCAACATCAACTGTGCTCTGGTATAATATGTTGTGTTTGCTCTCTTAAACACCTTTTTTTTTCTTTTTTTGATAACCACGGTATTTCCAACCCAGCCCAACCTAGGAGCCTTTGGCCCTGAACCTGAGCAACATTTGATTCTGGATCGCCAAGAACTAATCCCTGTGAGGGTACATACAAAACCTCCTATCCACATACACCGGATAACACCGTCTTAGTAAGGGACTACCATCCAATTTTTTAATCCAGCCCATCAGAAAGAGTAAATACATGGTAAAGGTGTCTTATGGACATGATGCGCATGTTGTCAAAGCAAATATTGAAATATTTCTTTATAAGAAGAATGAGCCATATAGTTTTCAACTTCTGTTAAAATTATTATTTCATCAGTAACAAAGAGAATGGGATGTTGCAGATTTAGAGCCCGGCATGGGAAATTAAGGGAATAAAGAAAATATATACAAATCTGAAGCTTAAATCAAATGATTTAGCAAAGGCTTGGATTTACATACGTACACCAAAATAACAAAAGAAAAAAGCCTCAAATTACCATGCAACCCACTGAAGTTCAACTTTCGAAAATCTGCAACTGTCCTCTCTCCCAAATCTTGATTCACTTTATTCAAATGGCCCACCCAAAAAAAAATAAAACATATAACTAAGATTTTTCAGAAAGCAGCACAACTAGTCCACAACCTTTGTGGGGGAATGCTCCTAATTGAGAGAGAGAGAGAGAGAGAGAGAGAGAGAGAATTGTATTTGGTTCTATGTTATGTGAGATTCACCATGATTAGTTGGAAGAATAATTTCCCTGAATGACTTTTCCAAGTGAGAGAGAGAGAGAGAGAGAGAGAGAGAGAGAGAGAATTGTATTTGGTTCTATGTTATGTGAGATTCACCATGATTAGTTGGAAGAATAATTTCCCTGAATGACTTTTCCAAGTGACTGAACTACCTTCATCTCATCATTTTGAAACCATTAAAATAATGAGGGCATTTTTATCTGGAAAAGGTCCCCAAATAAGCCAGCCAAATTGGTATCATTCCAGCATAGCATATGAATATGATACATCATTCAGTCACTGCATTGAAAGAGATGAATTGGTGGGGGCTGTGGAGCTGGTTCTGTCACCGCATTTAAATGTATTGGAGACGTTTCCAATACAGTCCCTATTAACTATTATCAACCTAGTTTTCGGTGTCGCATTCTAAAGGACATTGGTACCTGTAAATCTGGTTCAGTCATTGCATTTAAATTAAATTGAACGCATTTTGCAATCAGTTGTAGTAACTGGAAGATAGCAGACACTACATTGTAAATGTATTGGCACCTGAAAAAAAGTGGTTTATTAACCACATACAAATGTAGTGAAAACATTACCAAAAAAGTCTGTCACTGCTTGGTAACAGATATATTGGTACCTGCAACTGTAATGGATTCAGTTGCAGTGACTGCATTGTAACTATGGCAGAACTTTTTGGCTGTGTACACAACAAATTATAACCAAAACTGCATTCCAATCCAGAGTAATGTGAGAATCTATGATAACTGGATACTTGTACAGGCCCAAACGACACTCGTATTAGTACCTAATACTGCACCGATACTTCCAAGGACCAAGTTTAACACATCCTTCTTATGAAGTCCTTTATTTCATATAGTTTTTCTAATATTTTTACTTCTCACTATAAAAAAATGCTAGAAATGAACGAAAACAATGATAATTTCATTCATTCAAATGATCTAAAGAAAAAATTAGGATACCCATATCCGTGTCCTAGATTTTCAAAAGTTAAGGAGTCGTATCCCCAATCTCTGTATCAGTTTTGTATCCATATCCGAATCTAGGCATCATAGGTGAGAATAAAGTAGTGCATTGTAATTAAAGCATCACTTTGAAGCCACTAGGATCACAGAAAAAAAATTGAGAGGAGATATAAATAGATAATATAACATTTAACATCCAAATAATCCATCAAACCTAAAACATGTCCATCCCTAAATCACGACCATAAGAGTATAACTTTAACACCTTATCATAGTCAAATAAACATCCACATTTAAACACAGTAAGAAACAACTTGAAGAACATATAATTATTCCACATCCAAATTATATTCTATATATGTAAAGTCCATCCATCAGCACATGTAATTCTTTGGAGCAGTACCACCTTGAGTGCCAATGATGGACCACTTCCAGACCTGCAAAACAAATGGCATTTAGAAATAAATGCAAAAATATGGCAGAAAATTATTCTGCTAAACACTAACACTGTTCTACGACAACAAAGGATCTAAACCTCACATGCAAAGAAATGACATAATGGTGAAATATCAACTATAAAATAGACTAGAGGAAGACATGAAATGAACAACTATAGATTGAGGGGTGAACTATGTGAATTAAATATTTGATTTATACATACCAAGGAGCATGGACTCCTTGAGATACATGCATTTTCTGTCACATGCCGTGAACTAGATGCATTTAAATGGGATACCTCAAGAAAGAGATCCAGACCCACCTCTAGTGCAAACAAGTCATGGCAAGCAATAGATTCTCACTGATTGGGCTCTCTACAGATCTTTCTATTATTTGGAAAAACAGGTTGATAAAGCCACCCCATTTAATGTTGTAATTGGGGAGGTTGTTGCTTTTGCATATAATGCACTTGTACCTACGCTATTCTTCTTGTTGTTTGTTGCTATCTGCTTTGTTGTGTAATCTGATCTCTTTTTTATTAATAAAATTTACTTGTTTTCCATTAAAAAAAATGTCTTCTCTGCTATGGACCCAACTTCCAACAGGGTCAGACCAAAATATCGAGTCTTCTGTCTAGGATCTTTTTAGGATTCTCATGGTCTGAGGTCATTGGGAGGAAGGACTGGATTCAATTTCAATTCCATCTTCTCCCACATGGTAGGCTTTGGCATTGGATGGAGAATGCTCCTATATGTTAGCCTGTCATGATGACAATACCTCCAAATCAATGGTCACTGACAATCAAAGAAACCATCCCCAGAATAACTTTTTGTCTACTTTTACAATCCCAATTAGCAACGGAAATATGCCACTATTAGCATCTAAACCAATAGCTGAAACCAACATTCCCTTGGATTTTCCCCATCAAAAAGGTGTCACTTTGGGATGATGACCATTAAGAAACCAATGATGCAAGCCTGGTATGGAACAAAAAAACTTAAGAAAGATCCACCACGTTCCAATGCATACTCTACAATGCTTCTCGAGTTAGATTTGACAAGGATCTGTACAAACAACAGAATCAAGTAACATGACACCCTCGCTTGATCCATGAATGCATTGCCATGCAATTTCTTTCACACACCACAGTTTCAACTATGGAATTTTAATACCATATTTTCTTTAAAGAAAAAAGAATCGTCCCACTTAATTATGCATTCTTAAACCTGCATCCATCTTCAGTAACCTTCTTTCTTGATAGCCACCAAAATGATTCCCTGTGAGTTCCAGTCATGGGTTATGTGCATGAGTATTAGTCTTTTAATTTGAAATGAAAGACCACACACCACATATAATGCACATTGGAGCATCTCGCCGTCAAGCGCTGCCTATCGTGCCTCACAAAATTTATGTCAAAAACATTTTGGATGAATTGCTCTCTATATAGTCATTTGAATGACATCAACATCAATAAATTGATGCCTGACCTCCAAGCAGAGAAGAAACATTGTGGTGAAGCCAACTAAAAGAATATAAAGGAAGAAAAGATAAAGAGAAGGGAATATGTGCAAAGCTTCTCATGAATTTAAAAAAAGAAAAAAAAAAAAAAAAAAAAAACTGTAACTTCTGAAAACCTCCTTTGCTTAACATATCATACCACCCCTCACAATGAGTTCCTAGGTTCACTTGCAAGTTGGAGCATGGATGTCAATAATGCCTAACTTGCCTTACATACAATGAAGACAATCTTTACTTATCCCTTCAGTAAAAAAACTCTGCAAGCTGGTCTTGTGAGTTCTAAGCACAATATAACTTCTCCCAATGCATCTCTTTTCCTTACTAATGACAATCTGCCTCAACATGTTTCATTTGCTCCTGATGTACTAGATTGGTAATAAGTATGAATAGCTGCAGTATGATCGTACTGAAGCTTCACAGGAAGAGACACAATGGGTAGTTTATGCATGTGATGACTGGTAAGGAAAACAGTGAAGCCATACTTTTTTTGAGATGGAAACTTGTATTAAAAAAGCTTTACTGTAAAAAAGGATTATACTGAGAAGCGGCAGGTGGGTAAGGACTTATTTAAATATTCTTCTATTTGGTCCTGGTTGGAAACTGAACTCCAAATTATCAGCCCAAAGAGAGTCACTGCGGTATTTGGGTAATGGACCATCCAGAGGCCCATCAGACTAGCAAGCCCTATCATTGATCCTAGGCATATCCAAGTATAGCATCAAGTCAATGATGGACAGTTTCACAACCATTACTAGCTGGGCTTCCAATCAGCTTATATATGAATGAGATGTGACACCATTGACACTTATCTTTTATTTTTGACTGTTCTAACAAGGGACGGAAGACAAATATTACATTTACAAAGAATTAACTGAGCTGTATTTAGCAATCAACATAAAGGAAGATTAATAGATAACAAACCAAGCATTAACAATAGTTGTAGGTAGCCTTAATGACATCCATGTGGTTACCTGGGAACCGAACTGGGTATCTTAATTGCCTAACATATGATCAAGTCCTGCAGCCTGAAGTGCCGCCATCCGGTTTGCTCCACTAACATTATGTACGAGCTGTTGAAGCCACCGCCTGGTTGTTGGGTCATCCTGAAGAGTATGAAACGATGCAAATGAATATACTGAAAGTGAGCTTGTAAGGCAGTGATGTGCTAGTATTAGACTTTCAAGTTTCAACCATTCACTAGTCATAATCCTTTCTTGGTTCATTTTATAAGCAAATCAATGTATGCACATATAAAGGAGAATTCTACCAAAGATTATAAGCAGGATCTAACATACAAGAGTAACAATAAGATTGAAAGCTTTGTTGGGAAACAAATGATCAGCCACCAAGACAACCAGAACATACAGACTGCTCTTCAAGCTCAAATCCACTTAGATGGGACTGCCAGCATTTCATCTTCTGCTGTGACGTTGACCCCATATCAGATTCGGGATATGATACAAATTCAGTAGCTTCGTCTTCACTTCCATGGATGTTTCTGGTCAGTAGTCGGTACACTCAGTCTCACTTTCCACTGCCCTTTCACCTCCTCAAGGTTTACTCACACAGCTCTTAACACTACCCTTTCACCTTACCTTCCCTATGGTTTATATATTCCAGTGCTTCTAAGCACGTGACTTCCGTGGAGCAAAGTCTTAGTGATGTTCGACCATATGCCAGACATGAAATGATTACCGCTGCCAATGGCCAACATTTATCCATTGCTGGCACAGGGTCGATTTACATTACAACTCTTGAACATCAACCCATTTCTAATGCAGTCCCGATTTTATGCCCAGATAACCAAAACCAGAAGTATTCCAACAACTACACAATAACGCAGTCCCAAATTTATGCAATCGGACTGTCTAGGGCTCAACCAAAACCAGAAATATTCCAACACCTACACCAATAACGCAGTCCCAATTTTATGCAATAGGACTGTCTAGGGCCCAGATAATCAAAACAAGAAATATCCCAACAACTACACCAATATGCAGTAGAGAAAACAGAAATCTAGAAACTTAATGGTAAAGGAACAATGCTGAAAAAATCGCCAAACTCACCTTAAAGCCTTCTCAATCTTCTAGCATCCACACGACACAAGAGAAAGAGGAAGAAAACAAAAGCAACTACTGTTTTGTGTAATTTACTGTTCATGGTACTGTAGCATCTACAGTAATGACGCCTACTGTTAAAACCCTAGGAAAATCCTACTAATTAGACTCCTCCTATAATTAGATGTCCTTACAATAGTTTCCTACTCAAAATCAGTCAAGAATTATTATAAGAAATAATCAAAATCAACATCTTCCTGAAATCTGGTAGTCCAAATCACTTTGGAGTAGATTGGCTATGGACCCCACATGGCCCACCCTTTGATGAAACAAATTGCAGGACCTTCTAATGAACTCCCAGGTGAACCTACAGAGGCCTTAACTTCTTGGATTGAGTCAGTTTTGACCCACTAAACTCAGGCTCCAAAACAGCTGCACGTGATACCCCTTTGAGTTCTGAATTTTTCTGTAAAAATTGTAATACAACCCCTGCTCTGTTCAGAATTCTTCAAACAGTCCCTGTGATGTTATTTTTAAGCTGAAATATGAACTGTTTGGGTTCAATACTAGGTCAAAATTTGTTGGGACCCTTGCGGACACTCTTGGGATGCTCAAATTGCTTCAAGTAGGCTTCAGCTAGTGCAAATTCATACTATAAAACTAACTCTGCATCACTCTCGAGGTTTGCATCTTCGTGTTGCCATTTGTGTCGGCGCTTTCACTTCTTTTGAGACTACTATGGAGAAGCTTGCATATCTAGCCTTGTCTTCAAATTGTCTCCATGTTGCTGCACACTGATAACTGCAGCTGTCGGAATTGAGCTCAACCTGACTTGCAACTTCACGAACCAGTCTGGATGCTTCTTCTTGCCGTTGTATTCCTTCCCACAATGGATCAACATATTCAGCATTAAGAGGATCTTCAAGATCCACAACATGCTGTTTGCATTCTTGCTTGAGCACAAATTCGGATGCAGCCTTTAGATTGTACTCTGGTTTAGAAATAAATTATGGCGCTACTTGATTTTGGAGACAACCTCTTGTTCAACTGTGTCCGGACCAAAAATATGATTTTCTAAATCCACTTCTCGAATATCATCTTCCACATATTCGTCAAATATAGGAGGTAAATCTAGTTCATCTTCTACATTGTCAACATAAGTAGAGTTCATAATTTGTTCTTTTTGAGTTTACTCATCACATATCACCTGAGAAATTAGTTGCATCCCCTAACAAAGTAAATTTCGTATTAGTTTTCTCGTGAGTAGGCCCAAGGACAAGTTTTGCATTGTCTCTCTAGAAGGTGTATGTGTTTTTATAACCATCGTGAAGTGTCCCCTGGTCATACTGCCATGGCCTACCCAATAATATGAGTAACATCCATAAGGGCCATATCCACCACACATCCTCATGGTATCTCCCACCAATTGAAAACGAAACTAATGCTTTACGAGTTACTGGTAGCTCATTGCCACACTTGAACAATGAAAAGCTTGTACAATGCCGGGTTCTTTTCTTGAGCTTGTCGACGACTTCCTGCAAAACCACATTCTTTCAACCACCCCCATCCACGATCAAGTGGCATTTGCGGTCCTTAACAGTGCATGTAATGCGGAAGATGCTAGTGCGAAGCCAATCACCTTCGATAGATGTCTTCGGAGAAAACAATGTTTTATGGATCATCAAAGATTAACCTCTAACATCATAGATAGTGTCGTCGTCGGTCTCGAATTTATCATATTCAGGATGATCATCATCCACTTAATAGGATGGTGCGTCTGATTCTTCTTCTCGTTCAGCAACATGAATTCCCCTCTTCCGGCATTCTGAGGATATGTGACCATACTCATTGCACTTAAAGCAATGGAAGGTCGCTTTGCCTTTGCCATTATTCTCCTAATCTCTTTGATTTGGTCGACTTGAAGGACCATTTGTACTATCTTCTTTAAATTGCTGCCCAAATCTCTTTGACCACCCCCCACCCCCCCCCTCTTTTTTCTCTGGAAGATTTTGGAATTGATGTCCTAGACAAGGGAATCTCAATGGTTGTGATCCTTCAATAGCAGTCGCTCACTAAATGGCTTCTGTCAATGTGTAGTAAGGATGGTAAGCCATCGCCTTCCATGAAAGGATGATCGTAATCCGCCCTTCCATAACATTATTATGGGCCACTAATTACCGGAATTCCTCCATGTAGTCATCTATAGAGCAATTTCCTTGATGGAGACTCTGCAGCCACGTAAAAGTGTTTGCTTGTATGTGGGAGGAAGAAAATACCCCTTCATGTATTCTTCTCATCTTCTCTCACGAATTCATCAGCGACTTTCCCATGTGTTGACAGGACTTCTAAAGCTGTTCCCACCATGCATCGGCTTTTCCACGAAGTTTAATAAACACCAACTTGACTTTCTTGTGATCAGCCAAATCTTTGTATGATCTTTGTATGCAAATACTTTTTCAAGTGTGTTTAGACAATTATAGAACTCATCGCCTTTAATTGTGCCATTATACTCGGTTCGGGAATTTCCATTTTAATATTCAAACCCCGACCGATGTCTTCATGACGTTCCACATGCCGTCATCTTCTCACCGAAGACTGACTACGAAACGGGTTGATAAATTGATCGACATCTATTTCATCATTATAATTCTCACGGTGATTTGGACGCTCCAATTGCTCCAGGCGTTGGGCCAGCCGTTCAACGTGCTGCCTTAAATTCTGAATCTCAATATCTCTTGGGTTTAGTTCATGAGCCCCATCGCTCTCAACCTCTGGCCTACAACCGCGAGCTTTCAGGGAGGCTTTCTCGAGTTGACGGATTCACAACACAAATCTCAGGATCGTTTTGCGCTCTAATACCAACTAATGCGCTACCGATTTGATGCAATTGGACTTCCAGGGCCAAGATAACCAAAACCAGAAATATTCCAACAACTACACCAATATGCAATAGAGAAAACAAAATTCTAGAAACTTAATGGTGAAGGAACAATGCTGAAAAAAGCCACCAAACTCACCTTAAAGCCTTCTCAATCTTCTAGCATCCACATGACACGAGAAAAGAGGCAGAAAAACAAAAGCAACTACTGCTTTTCTGTAATTTACCATTCACGGTACTGTAGCATATACAGTAATGACAGACTACAGTTCCTTATATAATGCTACCAAGAACACATAAAACCCATGTAAAGTCCTACCAATTAGACTCCTATAATTAGAAGTCCTTACAATAGTTTCCTACTCAAAAGCAGTCAAGAATTATTAAAAGAAATAATCAAAATCAGCATCTTCCTGAAATCTGGTTGTCCAAGACACTTTGGAGTAGATTGGCCATGGACCCCACCTGGCCCACCCTTGATGAAACAAACTGCAGTATCTTTTAGTGAACTCCCAGGCGAGCCTAGAGAGGCCTTAACTTGGATTGGGTCAGCTTTGACCCACTAAACCCAGGCGCAAAACAGCCACACATGCGAATCCTTTGATTTCTGAATTTTTCTGTAAAATTGTAAAACAGCCCCTGCTCTGTTCATAATTCTTCGAACAGTCCATGTGACGTTATTTTGAAGCTGAAATATGGACTGTTAGGTTCAATACAAAGTCAAAATATGTCGGGACCCTTGAGGACCCATCTTGGGATGCCCAAACTACTTCAAGTAGGCTTCGTCCAGGACAAATTCATACTCTAAACTAACTCAGCATCAATTTCTCTTCCCAATGTCTTTCTGCAGTTGTTAGACGTTTTAATTTCTGTCGGTGAACTTGTTGATAGTGGATACTCAGTGCATTTATCTTCTTCTGGTTGTTTAATGCATGACAAACGAACTAGAAAAGTGATCGGGAAATGGCATGGGCGGCTCCTTCTCTTGGATGTTGGACTCGGCTCTCTCTTTGATTCTTTTTTTAATGTTCCAATAGATTCTATGTATTCTCAATAAAATATGGTCAAATTCAACCTTGCTAGACAAGGATGTGAAACTCAAGACTCAGTGGGGGACTTGGTTCCCTTTAAGTCAAGTTTATTTGGCCGAGTCTTGGACCGAGTCACATCTTGGAGACCAAGAATCCTTAAAAATTGTGTACAACTGATAGAAAACATCTTTAAAAGATAGAGAAATAGTAACCTATGAATCTAAAATTAAGACAAATGTTTTAAACAAAAAGAATGAAGTTTAGTGGTATCAAGTGGATGCATTGGTGTTTCACTAAGTTCAATGAATAGTACTTCCAGTTATTGATCTGATTGTCCAAAATCAATGCAAGAAAGACCCCACAACGTCCCACATCTTCTCCCAACATTTGTGAAATGAAATATATATTCACAACATTTGTGAAATGAAGTGTGTGCGTGTGAAAATTGTCCCTTTTCCATGGGTGTTTTTTGGGGGACTTGGCTCGGACTCGGGCCGATTCTTAAAACCATGTTGCTGAAAGAATAGAAGAACTTGCAAGAGAAGAAATACCAATGCTTCTTGAGTGAGAATAGACACTTTAGGATACAGGATCAATACAGTATAAGGGACTGAACTCTAAAGAGCCGTATCAACACTGACAAAAGTCATTATAAACAACTATAAGACCTTGAAGTAACAAAAGGTTGGTAGAATTTGGAAAAATTAGATGGTAAATTGGAGGTTGGTTACTCTTCTGAGTATGGAAATTTGAGATTGGGATCAAGTAAGGTTCGGATAAGTGTGGATTCAAAAAGAATTAGAGGGAGCCAAAAATGACTGAAAATGGGTGGATATGGGACTGGTTTGGATGGATTTTGGGTAAGAATGGACTGCCAAAATTGAACAATCAAGTAGATTTCCTTTTTTTGGTCAGTAAATCAAGTCATGGCGCTGTTTTCGGTAATTTTAGGTTCAAACAGTACTATAGTTTAGAGGGAGTTTTGGGAAATTGGGTTATGGTAGGTGATACGGTTAGGAATGGGATCAACTTGGGTTTGAAATCGGGACCATTTGAAGTAGCCCTAACGGAAGTTTGGTCCCAAATTGAGGATGTACAGGGGCTGGAACAAAGTATTGAGATTCATTAGAGCTGGGCTCACGATTCAAAATAACACCCACTATGTAGTGTAGTGGTCGCATTATGGGCCGTAGCAGTTGAGGCCGCTACACTATTTTGAAAATAGCAGCGCTACAGTCTAAAACCCTAGTAGAGCCAAGCAATTTTAACTTAAAACGCTATTTTTCCTATTTCTTCTCCTCAACAGCCTTTCCTAAAGTTGTCTTTGCCCTTATATGGTTCCAAATAACTAACAATATATATATAGAGAGAGAGAGAGACAAACACACACCAGATTGACTGCTACACAAGTTTCAAAGTTTTTTGGCTACTTAAAAAATCACGCTACGCCACTACGTCTCACCACACAAGATTGACTGCTACACAAGTATCAAGATTTTTTGGCTACTTAAAAAATCATGCCATTGCACCACTACATCTCACCACAACTACTATATATTGCCCGCTACATAGCATTTTGGCCACTAACCGCTACACCAGCCGCAACCGCTATTTTGATCCTTGGTTTGGTTAGGGTAAAGATAGGGGTTAGTGCTCTGTACGATAAAGGATGCTGAGATTGTGCATGGAATTTAATAGTGATTAATTTGTAGGATCATTTGGGGTATGATCTGCATAGGTTAAATGGTGCGCAGGCTGGGACTAGGTTTGGGACATGTTGGAAGAGCTTGATAGGAAAATGGGTTGACTTCAGGGGTAATAAGAATAGGGACAAAATGGTCTGTTGGCCCAATGGATCCATGGGCCAGCCCAGTTGGACTCTGGACTCAGCCATGGGACTGGCCTGCATGGCTGCATCACAAGTACAGAGAGTTTAGCTCAGAAACAAATAACCAGCTTGGAAACCCCAAGCTTCAGATTACTTTTTGTCCTTTCACTGCTTTCATTATTCATGTTTTTCTCAGGTCGTATACATCAAAGAATAACTTTAGATAATGCACAGTCAATCCAATTTACACCCTCAAATGAGTTGATAACCCCAGAAGCTGTAATCTCATGAATGCTGCCACATGAGCTTTTGGAAGGTATTGGAACTTGCTGTTGAAAAAAAAAATCAGTTCTGCAACTGTTGCTTGACAAAATCTTTATGCCCATCGCTTTCAATGTGAGAGAAAAGTGGCCAACACAGTGATTAAAGATCAATGAAGCTTAAGATGTTTGACACCAAAGGAGAATTCATGCATATGAAATGACACTGAAGCTGGTGCTGCATCTCTAAGGGAAGGGTTAGAGGATCTGCTATAACTCTTTCTGGAGGCCTATCATGGAAGAAGGGGATTCAACAAGTTATCAACTGGATCACACTCCTCAATCCAACTGGAAGCATGAAGACAAACTTTCATTATAAGAAAGTACTTTTAGGGTTTACTGGAATTTAGAAAAGTCTTGTCTGGAGAATTTCTGAATTCTGGGATATGTGAAATTCCTGAATCCTCATTTGCACTTGAGCATCCAGAAATTCCAGCAAAAGCAATGGGGTTGGAATTTCAAGAATTCCAAAGGTCATTTGAGACCTTTTAGGTGACTGGAATTTTGGAATTGTGCTGAAGAAACATGCCCATCACATCATGTCCAGGAATTCCCAACACACTAAATTCTTGTCAGAAATTACACTAAAAGAATAGGCCCCGTTGAGAGTGGAATTAGATTTCTCATCTCCCAGGCTAATGAAGTCACAGATTCACATGCCAGATATCCAGTTTCGAAGAAGACACTTATCATAGATATATTTCATATGACCAAATGCCCTTTTTTCCTCAAATTATCCTAAAGAATTTTCACCACTTAATGTCATCCTTTCCTTATCAATAAAGCTCACTGCTGATTCAAAAGTAGAAATGAAGGTAGACTGCTGAATCATAGTTTTGAAAATCGGAATCATATCACAAATCGCTCATACCCATGAATCGAATCGAATCGTGAATCGCAAGATTTTTTTATTTTTCTAATACAAATAAAAAAATAATTACAAATTAATAAAGAAAAACGTAGTTATTCATAACCATCCAGTTGCCCATGTATAGCAATATAAACACAATAACAAATAAGTCTATCATACAAACTTATCAAGAACATCATGACATATTAATACTAATAAGTTTAAGGTATCAATATATATATTTATTTTTTGTTATCTTTAAATCAAAATATAAAAGAAAAAATAAAATCCAAACCATCAATCTTACAAAGTAGGATATCTCTTGAAATTAAGAAAGTGTTCATGAAGAAAAAAAAACAAAAAAAAAAAAGAAAGAAAAGATATAGACAGGCACCATACTTTATAGTCGAACGTTTTAATTAAATGCATTTTCTTTATTTATCCCTAAAACCTCCCTACAGCCGTGAATATGCTTAAGAGATTTTGTTAACTACTAAATAACTTTTGAAAGTAAAAATGCTAAAAGAAAAAAAGAATAAAAAAATAAAAAGGTAAATGATTGTTAATATTAATGTAGTGGTTGTAGGTATTCTTGCTAGGCCGAATCGCTTGAATCGTAAGATTCGACGAAACGAGTGTCAAATTGTAAGATTCACACCTAAATCCTAAGATTCATCTATAAATGAGATTCGTTGCATAGATACAAATCGTTTCCTTAAGATTCGAGATACAAATCGAGATTCGCGATATGAATCGTAGGATTCTGATAACTATGTGCTGAATATCTGATACCAAAGAAGACAATATTCCTCTTATTTTCTTAATTAATGAATGACATGCTATTGGTTGAAATGGAGTGGCCATCCTAACCTATGATGCCCAAATACGGCAAGGACACGCCATGGACACAGCAGGGACATGGATGTTACACCCAAACAGCTAAGTATAGCCTAGGTAAGTGACTGTGTATTTTGAATATGATACAACAAGGATACGTCACCTACTTTGAATAGTGACTGCATATAATAGGGGTCAATTCTCAGAACAAACCAAGGATGACTCTAGTGTCACTCAACTGAAACACTGCTGAGTCAAACTGTCAACCAGATGACTTTCATGCTGCTTGAGCTTCAGAATTACGATCCATGTGCACATTTAAATAAACTTTTTTTCTAAATCTATTAAACAACGAAGTGAGCAGCAGTAACTAGATTTTTCATGTGTACTATGACAACAGTCGGTTAGAAAGTAGCAAGATAAAATGAAAATGGCGACACCATTAAGAGCATATCCCTAGAAATACACAACTAATAGATTCACAAGAACAATGACATTACACTTACACGAAGACAGCTGTTGAATGTCGCATCCCTTAACATGTCAGGGAGGCAGTTCTTCAAAGCTTCACAAGCCCTACAACATTTTGAAACCAATAATCACTTTAAAGTGACAAGAAACACCTACAAACTTTGGCACTAAAACAAAGGATAGCAGAACACATTACTGATTACAGTTCAAGCTAAAAAGGTTAAGAACCAACCTTGGATTTTCTGAAAGTCTAAGATAACAACGAATGATGTGCTTTAGCAGACGGGTAGAGGGTTGTTCAGCAAGTGATGCAACCATGCTTGCCAGGACACGGCCGACCGCATAAAACCGTTCAGGTGTTGCACAAATGTATCGCAGACCAATATCATCCAAGAGAATCTTTTGAACAATGAAGGTAGCCACCTGCATATTCAAGTTGTTGATAATGAACTAATTAGGAACAATTCAGAAGCAAAAATAATTCAGTGGTAAGAATAGTGATAAGACATCATCATCTAACAGAATTTAATAACATGCATTGACAAAAAATGTTGAAGTGATTAAAAAATATTTTGTTCAAAAAACAGCATCAAAAGAAATTAATTATATTTTTACAGTAAAACAAAAACAAAATATGTAGACCGGCGGATGCACTAAATATTAAGCCACACACTATAATAAAGCTAAAAAGATGCAAGAGCTTGCATGCAAATACAAAAAAGATAAGGAAGTTCCATCACTCACTGTTTTTGATAGTTCACTGCCCATCTCCATTGTGCGCAAACACAGAGGAATTATTTCTGTTGAGAGAAGGAAACTAATAACCTCAGAATCATCAACCTGCAAAAAACGCATTAACCTGAGTTCATTGCCCATTCCCTTTTTGCCTGGTCGGTGTCTAGCATACATCTCTTATACCAGTAACGGATCTTGTGGAGTTTTTTGGTTGATTTTGATGTACTTTATTTCTTTTTTAATAACATTTACTGTTACTGTTCAAAAAAATATATATATAGAAGAGCACAAAGAATGAAAAAAAAATACAAAATTGTTTTGACTATAGTGCTCCCATAGTAAAAATAACTTGTTCATAGCGGTGCCTTCATGACTTTACGTCCTTCTCTAAGACTTGAGTTTAAATATAATGGGAGAAAAAAAATTGTTTCTTCCCATTATTGCTGACATTTTTATTTAGGTTTCTGCCTCAGATATGGGAAGGTGACCAATCTTCCACGAGTAGTAGACGTGCCTCAGAGAGATACTTAAGGTAGCAACAACAAGTACCACATGATTTCAAAGATTTAATCGCTGTTTCCAAACATATGAAGAACTTCATGGATGAATGTAATTTAAATTCTGGGGGATAGTGGATTAGATTTGGATTTCCTTCTTAAGGTTAAACTGGATCAGATTTCAAAATGAAGCTGCAAATGGAATAGTCGTCAAAAATTTCATGAGATGCCATATTTGCTCAACGAGAATGAATGATAGAGCTCCTTAGAGAGATCTGTAGTCTTAACATTAGGGGATTGTTTGGGCAGATGCTCCATGCACAAAGATGGGGTTCGGAGCCGTCAGCTAAAAGGAAATAAGGCTGTTGAATTAGCCAAATTCCATCAGTTTCATTCCTATAAAATCTTCTTTCAAATATGTATATTTTATCTGGTGAAGCAATCCTTGGAGAAATGCGATGAGTACATATTTTAATATTTACCATGGAAAATATGAAATGAAACAATTATGTATAGAAAAGCATTTACAAAACCCACCTGAGTTTGGGGGCATTGACCATTGATGAGTCCTTAAAACTGCATTTTTATGAGGACAATTTGGGACATTTTAAGGAACTATTCATTCTAAATTGCATCATTTGGGTCAAAATCATGATTTGTGCATCTTGCAATTCATTGCAGTATTTTAATGCATAATTCTCTCAAAATTTACTTGTTTTGCATAAAATCATGAAAACTGCATTTCTGGAACCCTGATTTTTTAAGATCTTTGGCAAAGCTCTGATTTCTCATGAAATGTTATGAATTCTCATCATCATTAGCTTATTAAGGTCAAATCATATCCAATGATGTCATCTTATGCTATCATTTCATGTGAAACAGATCCACATTCATGCATTTGTGACTTTGGGGGCAAAAATGTCTTTTCACATAAAATGACACGTTTTTCTACATGAAATCACTCAAGTCATCATTCACTACATTCTTTAGGGTATTACCTTTCATTTCTCAAAATTTAGGGGAATATTAGTTTGATCAAGACTCTTCACAAGGAATCCCAGTTACACTAAAATTCTTTCATTTCTGCGGGTAACGCGAAAACTGGGACCCACAGAATTCAGTCGAAAAAAAAGTCCTAGTCATATTATTAGTCCCACTAGCATCAGGATTCTTGTCCAGGACCCACTCACAAGCACAGAAGATCAAAATCTGGGCCTGCAGTGAAGATAGAGCTGAAAGAAGAAGCAATGAAGCAGTTAGGCCACACACACATACATGTAGGAGCTCACACATGTTGCACGTCCAAGATAGGGGGTCCACACTTCTCTTGCTCCATTCAAATTATCTTTACAGATAATGCCAGGAAGATGCCAAGAAATTGCCTAAAGACAGTCCTGAAATTAGAAGACTTTTTGCATACAGAAGAGATGTGCTCAAAATTCAAATGGCAAGAGAGTCACAGTCAACACACTCCTGGACGCCACACTCTCTTGCTCTCATTCAAAGGAAGCTTCCAAAAGAATCATGATCTCTCTTGTCTCATTGAGTCCAGAGTAAAGAAAAGTCCTATCCAAGAAAGAGAGATAAAATAAAGAAAGAATAATAGAAGAAATACCAGAGGACCCACCAACACCCTTGGACGTCCAAGGGAGAACTTTCTCCTATCCATATGAGGGATGGCTAAGGTGGGGCCCACTCAGTTCACAAAATTTTTTTAAAAAAATATCTCGTGTTGATGTAGAAATTGTGGAGACTCTGAGTTTGAAATTTGAAATTTGAAATTCAAAAAGGCTAAGAAGATGGAATTTGAAAGAGATTTCGGAGCTAAGAAATTGAAAAAGTTTCAAAAGAAGAGGTGGACATCCAGCCCTCTCTCTCCATGTGATCCACGCCCATAGTGGGGCCATCGACCCCCATAGAAAAACTTTTCCCCAGTGGTGCTGTTACTGGCCTATATTGGACATGTCCAGACCATCTCAAAGGAGTTTCTCTAAATTTATCACCTATTGATGTTGCCCATAAAAGCTCCCGAAAGCACTCATTTCTAATTCTAGCTTTCCTAGTTTTACCACACATCCATCTGAATATTCTTATCTTTGTTATACTCATTTTGTGCATGTGTTGCTTTTTGATCGGTCAACATTATATTCCATAGGTCATAGCTGGTCTAATAGCTATCTTGCAAAGTTTTTCCCTCAATTTTGTTGGTATGCGCCGATCACAAAGCCTCCCGAAGCAAGTCTCCAATTCAGCCATCCTTCTCTTATTCTTTATCTAACATCTTCTCAATTTCTACATCCTTACTAATATTGAGCCAAGTCTCAGAAAGAATCTTTTGTGATATCTCTTAAGCTTCAATTTTCATAGTACTTTCAGCTCTTTATACATCCCCACTGAAGTTACAACTTACAATCCATATATTCTATCTTTGTACGACTTATTTTTAAGCCCTTTGATTCTAAAGCCTTCCCAGCCATTTCTCAATTTTCACATTCATGTCACTCTTGATCCATCCTCAACCACTATAGCATGCAAAGAAGGATGCATGTAGCTGTAAGAAATGATAAAATTAGAAATGAGCATAAGACGGAGATTAACTAGTAGCTCCAATAGAAGAGAGAATCAAGGAATGTTGTTTAAGTTGATATTTACCCATGCCAATAAGATCGGAAACAGCCCATGTACAGCGTATCAAAGGGCTACAAGCTTAATAACAATAGAAAGTCCAATAGAGACCTTGAATGAATTAGTGATTGTAAAGTTACAAATATGGCCTTAAATAGGGTTAAAAGGAAAAGTTGAGCTCATAAAGCAGCCCAGATAGATGGGATAAGGCTTTGATGATGATATGATGAATGAAAGGCTTAATGGATGGGCCTAACAGAGTAACAATTTTGTGCACCTTTAGAAACCAATAGAATGGATATGATGAAAAACTAACAAGTGGGCCCATCTAATACCATGATGCCTAAATGGATGGGCCTAAAAAAGATAACATGACAGAGATAGAGAATGAGTACAGAAGCATGATAGCATTCTTGAAAAGATCAAAATTTTCTTCAGATCTAGGTTTGCATAAGTCTGCAAAAAGGACCATGTCATGGCTCATGAAATAGCTTTATCCATTTCTGAAAAGGCACTACAAAAAGCCTACCTAAAAGAACCTTCTGTGCAACATCTTTTTTCTTTGTTCTTTTTTTTTTTTTTTTTTTTTTGTGTTCTTCAATTGGTAACATGACTTGAACCCACAAAGCTCAAAGGTTGCAATAGTGAGCACCGTCCACTGTGACACGGGCTCTTGTCATCTAAGTAACATCTTTTGAGAATCCAAGTTGTGGAGAACTTCCGCAAAACAAGGAGAGCACAAAGTTGAACAAGAAGAAGTATTGATTGGTATTGACACGGTAAACCTACTTTGGGATGAGCCCTACTTTCAAAAAAATTGTGCATGATCAAAATTACTTTCCATGCAAGGTAACACTTTTATATTTTTAAGTTATAAGTGAAAATAAAAAGGTGAAGATTGTTAAAGCAGCATAATCAGGGTCCAAACTCCAAAGGACTGAGATTTTGTTAACCTGAAATACTATGATGAGCAATAGCGTTATGGATGGGCCTTAAATGTGGCTTCTTGATCATACAAATTTGACCCAAAAATTACTGTTTTACAATCAGAGAAAGGTCTGATCCATAACCTAACTTTCAATGCAAAAGCTGGCATAAATTTGCAACCCCACATATCAGTGGCAGCCCTTATATCCCATAAATCCACAAAATATGTAAGTGAGAAGGCTTAATCAATTACAAAAGTGACATAAAGCCTATAATCATGGTTGAAAATATCACTCCAAGTACTGACATATAACTGAAACAAATCACTCAGCAGTCATATCAGATTCAATTTTGGCGGATTGGCCATTTTGTTTCCAGGTGATGATTGTAAAATTTGAGGTTGTGACTTGTGAGTAGGGCTTGTAAATCTCAGTATTTTTGTGTCAGTCTTAGGATGTTGTATCTTGTTAAATAAACCTCTCTTATACTACAAGGCCTTTTTTCCCATTTCAATTTTTTTTTTTAACCTTTAAAAAAAATTGACGTTTCCCATTTAAAATCTAATTGTTCTTTCATCAAGTAGAAAACGGCAATTGATTACATTGATTTGATATAAAATATGAAAACAAAATTTACCTTCACAAGTGCACCAATAACTCCTAAACTGGTTAGCCTCAAATATTCAAATGGTCTTGTCTTGCTTGTGGTGTTAAGGAATGGGTACAGATATAAAGGTATATGAGCTGCAAGAGAAAAGAACAAAAAGTATGTTGTTAATAAGCCTTTACACTAACCATTCTGGGAAAAAAAAAGCCTTTACACTAACAAAATTAACTAAACAGATAGAAGAGATTCAAACTTGTGGAGATATGGTTTCACGTATGCTGTTGATAATCCATTTCCCAACAGAACTGACTAGACCAATATAAGATATTCAAATTAGTGGAATACCAAAGACCTGGATACCTCATGTCATTTAGTGAATGTTAAGGGTAATAAGAAAAACCGTACATGTCAACCGGAATGAGAGAGAGAGAGAGAATTAAGAAATATTGTCATCATTAATTTATGAATATTACATGATCATGCATATAGATGGAACATTGACCTTAGTCATGAAAGTATCCTAAACAGCAGGAAAGCTGTTCAAAATAATTTATTAAGGGAAACTTTGAAACAGGTAGGGTGAAGAATTAGGTGACACGTTTCTGAAAACTTCATAAATAGATGGAAAGACTGATATATGAACTCTAAAAAAATTGGATAATCAGAGTCAATATCTCTTACTGACCTAGCACACACAAGCAAGGCTGAAGAATCTATATTTTCACTTTAGACCAAATTTCCCTTTACGGTGCCAACCAGAATCTAAATTCATAATGCCACCATCCGAAAAGGGCCAGGATCAATCTTGATGGCAACATCAACAAATATCACATAATTTCACTTACCTAGGAGTTTATCGACCAATATGAATTATGAAGGCACAAAGAAGACGCGCAAGGGCTGGGTTTGAGTGGTTCAGAACAAGGGTTAGGCCCAAACAGTCCCATAATAAGACTCATTACTACTATGTATAAAAGGGCTGTTCATTAAATTATGAAACCGCAGGGGGTTTCTGTAATTCTTAGAAATTCTGTTCGCAAAATGTTACGGCAAACAGGCTGAACATGGGCCTAATTATCTGGGTCAACTAGGGCCAAATCTACTAGGGACCTGTACCCTCTCAGTCACCAAAGGATCCACTTTAAAGTGGTGGACCCTTTTCTCTTAAATCATAGTCCATGTGGGGCGCACAGCCAGAATCATGAAGACTGTCTAGGACATGCAAGAAATTTCTAGTTCTGTTTCTTTTGGTTATTTTAAAGAATTTAAGCATGTTTAGGAGTCTAGTTAGGAAGAGAGGAAGTACATCTTGATTCATTTAAAGTTGTTCGGGGTTTTACTGAGAGTTTCATTCATGCATGCATGCATGCCTTGGCATTGTATGTATGTATAGAGAGAGTAATAGGAACTAGAAATTGTGGGACCCTAAGTGGGCCCCACTAGGTGGATTGTACCGTAAGATGGTAAGAGAAGCTTATATATATATATATAAAAGACATTTGCTCCCTAGCGTGGAGATAATACCATACAAGACAACTGGTGGGGCCCACCATATGAACAATCTGAATGGTGCACACACCCGATCTCCTGCACATGGTGCATGTGGGGATTTCCATATGCACCTCACTACGGTGCCCATGTGGGGATGGGACTTGGGAGGACCAAAAGATCTGGTTGGGACCTATCCATGTACAAAATATGGGGCCCACCAAATCTTCCTACCCTCTTGATCAACGGCCAACAAACTTTCACCCCTTAAAAAAATATGCATTGTCAATCCAACAGTCCAGTCCATTTGGATGGGTGTAAGAAAATGGGATTAGAATAATTCAAGGGAGTCCTATGCGTGTGGTCCATTCAGATGGGGATCAAGTGGGCCCCACTATGAGGTGCGCACGGAGAATGCATTGGATAATTTCTATAAATCTATAAACATATATATATATAGGCGGGTTGGGATTGGATGGTCCACTCGGATGGACCAATAGGCGGCCCCGAAAGGTGGCTTATAACGTAAGACGGTAAGGGAAGCTTGTACAGGAGGTTACAGTACAAGCCACTTAGTGAGGCCCACTTGGGAGCCCACAAATCATGGAACGGGAGGAGGTCGAAAGATCCAAGTGGGGCCAACCTAAATATCAAATTTGAAGTGAATCAAATACCTCTAACCCATTCATCCATGGTCCATAAGTTTAACGAGTTTAAATAAAACAATAAAATTGACCCTCAATCAAACAGTTCACTCCATTTGGATCTATCAAAACCAGATGTGACCCGTGTAAATAGGCAGGTCGAGTTTGGATGGTCTACTCAGATGGACCAATAGGTGGCCCCACAAGGTGGCTTGTACTGTAAGACGGTAAGGGAATCTTGTACAGAATAAAACACTCTCCATTTAATAAAACTCCCCCTTTTGCTCTCCTATTTATTTAGGCCAAGAATCCACTCTTAAGCCAATCCAATATCTTCACATACAGTATCCCCTCATGAATTCTTACTAGTCCAAATTTGACACTCATCCAACTATTAAAATTGGATTGAAATCCTAAAAAAAATGATGCCTCTAAAACAATGAAACTTTAGGGCCATAGATCAAAGGATTAGGATGATCTAATGGAGTTGACATTATAAGCATTGGTAGGTCTTATCTAGATCTTTCCATCCAACGGCATGTAATGGATGTCATGCATCATAGTGCGATAGTAGGCCCCACTGGGAGGGGCGTTTTTATGAAAAAAAAAAGTCCATGATTGATCTTATATAGAGGAGTTGGCTTGATCCCTAAGAAACAATATTTCCTAATATCTAAATAAGCCTAAACAAAATAGGAAACTAACTAATATTAATCCTAATCAAATTAAAGCACTTAATAAGATTCCTAAATAACTAGATGTCCCGCTGGGCCCCATGGGTTGGCCAACCTATTGTCATGCCTGCATCACAAGCGCAGAAGAGGACTATATATATTGCATGGGTAGACTGCATAGAGATTGGGTAAGACTCCCATTGGAACTTTTCAATTTCAGCACTTATTGAGTTTCCATAAAATTTTAAAAGAATACTCTTCGTTTACCTCCTTTTGATCGAATAAGGCTCCCATTGGGAGTCTCTAATTTTCAGAGATTTTGTTTACAGAATTTTACAGCAGAAAGGCTATTGGCTCATCTACTTAAGTGCTTGTTATGGGCTGCTCTTTTTTTTTTTTTTTTGGTTGCTTGGCCTACCGGCCAAGGGGAGCTATCTATATTCACATCCAGACAGCTTTAAATGATAAGTTTCATGCCATTGATGAGCAACAGAAATCTTAAGTTGATGCCATAAAAAAGAATGCTTCCATCTGCACAGGCTACAAGATTTTTACTTTCTTTTTTTCAATGGTAAAGATCTAAAATCGTGCAAAGATCTACAGGATAAGTGCATATTGTGAATAACATCGATTTTTCAAGCTGGATGTGATCTACAGGATATGTACTTCCCTCTTGGCAAGTACATGCTGCAGCAATGTACTCATACCAAGAAAAAGAAAAAAGGAAAAAGAAAAAACTGAGCAGATTTACCATTGAGGAAAAAAGTCCTTGTATCTGGGTGTGATGCTACACACTGTATGAATCAAAGCAAAAGGAAATGACATCAGTGATATCGAAAAAATTGAGCAAGATGAGAACCAGAACCCTTCACCATCAAAATTGCATCACCAGTGATAATAAGAAGACAGATTAAAAACATCATGTCTATAAATCAGAGTTAATAGAAAAAGAATTTATTTTTCTCTGTTTATAATTTATAAAGACTTGACAATAGAGTTTTCTCGTAGACCAATAACAGGTCATTGTAACGAAATGAAGATGACAACAGCTATGTCAAGGAACCACCACATGTCTCAGAGAAGATGAAGCAGGAATTGATTAAAACTACAGTTCATGTCCAGACAGGAAGCGAAAAAGCTCTAATTCTCCAAACCCAAAATTAAACTCCAAGAGCTATTAATATAGTATCAGTGACAAGCCTTCAGGCTGTTGCAAATGGTACAAAGATATGGCAACAAGCTATATTTTCCTACCACAGAAAAAGAAAAAGATGGAGAAAAAAACACGGGGAAATTTGCGATGAGAAATGAAAAATTAACTTTCAGAATTGGCATCTGGTAGCAAATTACAGATACTGAAGAGATTTAGGGTGTGTTTGGTTGGACTTCTTAGAAAGGGAAAGTGCTTTTTTAAAAGAAATTTTAAGAAGTTATTTTTCAAAGCAATCTTTTAGAAGAGAAAGTTGTTTCTTCAATTTTACTTTTGATTTTACATTTTAACAACAAAAGCAATTGAGATAGTTTGGTTAGAATTTAAAAATCAGCTTTTACTATATAATAACTAAAATAATATATTGAGATTCTATAACAAAAAATAACTATACAATATGTATGACTCCAGTAATTAAATAAAATTACCTTGCTTAAAAATCAAAATATGAAATTTTTACATGAGTAATATTAAAGAAACTTCTAAACAATTAGAGATCTTATATAATGTTGGCTTGAGTTCACCAAAGAAAACCTCTCCATATTTTTTCTAAAAAATATTCCATTAATTATGACTAAACCTCCAACGACAAATGCATAGTCCTATTCATGTGATAGATGCCAGACACTTATTCATAACCATCTCTACACTGCACTTAGACCAATATTTGACAGTAAAAAATAGTTTCACAAAAACAAAAGGCCTCAAAGAACTTGAAGTGTGGCATCTTTAATTTCAAGCAAGTGTAAGTATCGGTTAACCGCTTTGAATAAAAATAAATAAATAGGCTTTAGCCCTGAAAAGAGCCAGTGGCACAGTGAAAGGCGTTTACCATTGCAACCTTGAGGCTGTGGGTTCAATTCACATTACTCGTTATCGATAAAAGCCTGTTTTTTTAATATAAAGCACAATTCCTATTGCTTCAATAATAGTATTTTCAATTTTTTATTCTAAAATTGTATAAAGATCACAGATTAACTGTTCCTTTGTCCTTTATCAGGGAAGAGAAGTTTTGAGTATGAATGGGAATTCTGATTACTTGCTTGGAGTCTTTTAATTATTATTTTTTAACCACATATTTCCACATCTATTAAATAGCAGGAAGAGGCATTTCTTGTTATAGTTGGGTGATGGGTCTCAGTAGGATGAAAATCTCACCGTCCTATAAAGGCCTACAATGCACAGGGGTATGTGGGTCCTAGGCATTTTGTGTTGAAGTTCAGTCGCTGCTTCCTGTATTATCTTCCGTTGTGCGTTCCACAAAAGTTAGAAATGACTTTGGAAAGTGAAGCAGGCGAGGTCCACTGTGGCAAGAAGCACATTTTTACGTTTGCTTTGGAGAAAGTATGGTTCAAAATTAAGTTACCAAACTGGCTTTTACAAACTTCTGAGATTTTCAATAGTCAAAAGCCCAAAAAGTGCTTACAAAAATCTGAACCAAACACCCTTTTAACCATTCTTTACACAGAAAGGCAGGAGAGAATCAGCATATATCAAGAGGGACAATAGACATTATTGGCTAATTGCATCAATAATACAAAGAAACAATAATCAAATAAAATTCTGTTACCAATCAAAAATAAAATCCAAAAGACAGATCCAAGGCCTCATGGTTTCTAATAAATCCTTGGCATGGAGTTGCTGGATACAAAGTACAAACACAATTTCTACTGTATTTATGGTTGAGTTTTCTGTATGCAGAAAAAAACATGAAATTTTTCCTCTTGAAAAAGGTTAATCATATACATGCAACCAAAGATGGATTCCATGCATATCACTTTACAGAAATGGAATTACAGGAGCAACACAACCCTAAAACTTGGCTTGTGTAATTGTTCCTTGTACTCAGAACATATAGATGATCCTTACAGGTGATTCACAGCACAACTCATCAAATAAAACTCTAATTAGAAGAGAACCTACTATATGACATGCTAGTCAGATTTAATTTGGCCATCAATTAAATATTTAAGAAAGCATCGAAATATTTTTTCTTTTTTCTTTTTCTTTTTTCTCTAGCACAGCAATATTTCTGATACAGATGAGTAAGAAAGCATTAAAAAAGGAAATAAAATTTCTAAATTGTAGAGTGGATAGTCAACCTGAAGAAGAGCAAGTGCATTACAAACTCGGTTTGATGCAGCTGGAGTAAGGTTTGGAGGAGAAAGAACAGGATATATTGAAACTATCTCCTGCAGAAATTCAAGCATTAGTTGCCAACAGTACATTCATAGCCAAATATTGAAAACAAAATCATAGCAAACTTTCTGGTCCAATCGATGATGGAGCAAAACAAAAATGTACAACAGCTGATTGTTTTGAGAAAAATTGCATTGTATATAGAGTTTGGGAGTGAACGCTAACAAAAATTCAAACTTTCTCAATTATAAGAAAATGACTTAAGCGCAAGAAACAATTCGCTTCATAAAATATTACTTCAATTCAAAATGCAAGACATGAACAATGGCCCGCAAAAGAACTGCTTTTTCCCCTCGGAAAAGTAAATTTCAATGTAAAGAAGAAATTGCAGAAGTTATACAGTATAAGAGTATATTATAGTCGCAGTATCTGTATGAACAGCCCCTCAGCTCAGGTAAAACAAATAAATAAAATAACGATGTGCTGAAACTGCGTCATTTTATCTTTGTCTCACAAAATTTGACTGAGTCAGTTATCTGATCTCTTTAATTATGCCTGTCACTGTTGTAACTGTAAATAAGTGGGACATTTAAGTGTCGTGCAATTTCAGACCACCAAATGGTCTTCATCCGTTCTACATCAGTGACCAGCATCAGTAAATGGACTTAGAAGCAGAAATAAGATTTTCCTTTTAATTCATCATCTTTTAGGGCATGTTTGTGCAGAGCATTTTCTGCAAAAATAAAAAATAAAAAAATGGAATTGGTTTCAAGGGAGAATGATTTTTCATTGTTCCGTGTCAACATTTTTTAAAACTTTTCATTTTCCAAGATGAAGGCATCTTCAGCAATTTTTGTGGAAGGAAGATTCAGATGAAAGAGGAGGAAAATCATTTTCACCAGCATTACACAAGAGGTAGAAAAATGTTTTACTTGGAAATGATTAGCCAGACCAAAGAAAACAGTAGAAAAAGTCTTCAGATTTCATTTGGAAGAAAATGAAATCACTCAGGATATAAAATGGCATGGAAAAGTGTCAAGCACAAACATGCCATTGGATTTGAAAATATCAAGTTTCATTCGTAATACTTATGATAACAACTACAGCAAGAAAATAATTACAATGGCCATCGCTTCTACGTTACATTATAGAATATCCTCTTTTTTTCAAATCTGGAGGAGCAATGAGAAAGAAACCAAACCTGTAAGAGAGCAGCAATAGTGCCAAAAGAATGCCATAACATTGGAGCAAGGTCTTGAAACAACTCCCTTTTCTAAAAAACAAATTGAAAACAAAAAATCCTCTAAGTTCATGATTCATCCATATAAATCTCATAAATAAACAAACCATAATTTGATATCATAACCATAAAAGGAAAATTACGCTAAAGCATCCATCGACACGATGTATTCAATAGGTCTGATACTATTTAAATGAATAAAAATACAAAGCATTCCATCTATCAAAATGCAAAACAATAAGAAAAATTTTAAGACGGAAGAAAAAAAATTGATTTTCTTTAAGAAAAATATTTCTTTGGACCGAACATATTCCTAGGAATTTGACAGAATATAATCCTATGAAGTTGGCTAAAATTGAAGAAAGAAAGGCGGAAACACACAAACAGCCATCATCAAATAATCCCTCTTTCAGTGAAAAATAAATACCCAGCCATCACGTTAATAAATCAAATCCTTTGAAATTCAGGGTCCCATCTTCTCTCCACCCCCACCCTCTCTCTTTTAAAAAACACCTAGGAATTTAGTTCCATGCAAGAAGCGACCCCCAAGGCTCTCCATTTATCAACAAATATCTCCCAACCATTAAAGAGAGAAGTAGAAAAAAAAATATAAAAAAAAAGAATTGTGTAATAGACAAAATCAACACTGACTAGTAAGCTCCTTACTTGAAATTACATCAAAACAAGAGCCATCTAACCCCAGATAAATATTCCATCTCTAAACCACCCAGTCAAATCAATACTGCAAAAGTTCCCAACACAAAACAATGACAAGAAGAATTCAATTCAACCCCCAAGATTCCTCCTTTATCAACAAATATCCACCCCCACCATTAAAAACAACCCAACATGTGGCTGATCAACATCGGCTCCTTATGAATAAATCCAAAAATACCCTAACCCATCAAACCCCAAACGAAAATTCCCATTTTTAAACCACCCCATCAAATGACCCAAGGAATTCAATTCAACCTGCAAGATTCTTCCTTTATCAACAAATATTCTTCCTCTACCAACAAATATCCCCACACCATTAAACAAAAAAAGAAAAACCCCCAAAATGTGGCTGAACAACATCAACTCCGTTTGAAGGGACATGAAAATACCCAATCCCATCTAGCTCCAAATGAAAAGATTTCATTTTGAAACCACCCCATCAAACGAAAACCGAAGAAATCCCAGATTTCGATTTGAAAAAGAAGAAAGGAAGAAAGAAACAAAAAGACCTTGGAGAGATCAAGGAGGGCATTTTCCCTCAGGTTGGGGTCGCTGAGTTCAAGCACGAGTTGCTCTGCTGTGGCCATTTTCCGGTCCTTGGTAGCTAGCGAGTTGGGGTTTGAGGCGTTTTGAGCGACGAAGGAGGAAATGGATTGCGGCAAATTCGCCATAACCCGCTTTTCATTTTGATTTAGTCCTCCAACTCACCCTGCCTTTATCGCCGCTGCTACAGTCCTGCGTTTCTAATGACACAGTTGGACCGGACTTTAGCTGTGTGCGTCTGCCACTGTTGCATTTGCCGATATCATTATCCTTCTCGTGAAATTATCGGCTCGATCTCGAGAAATACTAAGGAAAAGGCCTCCTTATTTTTTAGTGATATATATAAACTCAAAATGGTCCCTCATATTATTGTATTTTAAATTCAACCGCCCTAGTTTGATATGGTGAAACAGGTAACAGTTATTTTTTTTATTGACAAATGACAGAAATCGCTTTAAGTAATGTGGGGTCCACCTTGATATGTTTGATGACCAAGGGAGACATGATGAGGGAAATGCATGGATGTGAATTGGGAATATATGTGACTTTAAGCCCAACAAACAATTCTACCCTTGAAAAACACGAGACAACCATTGATAAGGGTATCTAATCTCACACAACTGCGTAACTATCCAAGGATTGATCCCGAGCAAGTAGGTTGTCCCCCAAGCTGTGTACCACTTACATATTTAATAAATAATAATAATAATAATAATAATTCTACCATTACCTTTAGGTCTTCAAAGTTAAATGATTATATATTATATGAACTATTCTTGATAAAAAGAAGTCACTAGTGAATAGCATCCAACATGTTAAACAAGAAAAATTCTAATCAAATGTCCCAATGTGTATTGTTTGATTGACAAAGACGGGTCTCCTAATTGAAAGCACAAAAATGGGAGTTTTTGAAAATGCGAGTTCTATCAAAATCATCATTTGACTCATTTTTTCCTCGAGGGCTAATCGGTTAGCAAGGAAAAACAAGGTGGAGTATAATTACTTTTTGTATGATTTGACGTTTAGTCAAAGGAGGTCTTAGTAAAAACATAGAATGTAGGAGCTCGGAGGGCCCTTCACATATATAAAGAGCTCTTTTCAAAGTTAGAGCATGTTATGGGACAATTTTTATATTAAGTAACTTAATTTCTTAAATAGCATAATATAGTAGATAAAACATAATATGGTGTGAATAATGAGTCTTTTTTTCCCTATTTTTCAATTTTTATTCTGATTTACTTGGCATGTTTTGATTTTTACGATATTTTGAAAATATCTTGATATATTAAGGTATTTTCAAGAAAATATCGGGCGTGCCCTGTAATGCATAAGAAGACATGCTTTATAAATGAAGTTTAATCCTGACCGTCAAAGTTCACTAATCCTATGGGCGGAAGGAGTCAAAACATACATTGTATAAGTTAATGCGTACTGATCTTTAACAAATTGATGATGTCATTTACTGAATTAGTTGGTTGTGAGTGCCAGCTGTCCTGAGGGCTGTGTGAGGAGTGTATTATCTTTATTAAAACGTTATACAAAAATGATAATGTCATTTACTGGATTAGTTGGTTGTGAGTGCCAGTTGTCCTGAGGGTTGTGTGAGGAGTGTATTATCTTTATTAAAACGTTACACAAAAAGCATGTGATAAAAATACTTTTTTTGCCTAACCTTATCTTAATGCGTTACGATTTTCTAATTAATCAAATGCTAAATTTCTTATAATTGCTACCATTTGAGAAAGCTACAAGATTTATTGCCTAAATGAAAGCACAAAAAAGGAAAGCTTGTGAAGATACAAACTTTATCAAAGCCATCATTTAACTCAATTTTTCCCTCAAGGGTGAATCAGATAAAAAGGAAAAACAATGAGAAGTATTTTTTAAACAATTTGACTGTTAAGTTTGGGTGATTTTAGTAAAAACATAGAGTATAGCGGACCCAAAGGGCCCTTTACGTAAAGAGTTCTTTTCAAATTTAGGGTTTTCATTAGCATGTTGTGGGGTAATTTCTACATAAAATAACTTAATTTCTTAATAGTGTAAATAGTATATAAAATTACATGGTGTGAATAATGAGTTTGTTTCCTATTTTTCAATTTTTATTCTGATTTACTTTGGATGTTTCGATCTTGACAAATATCTCGAAAACATCTTGATATGTTAAAATACGTTAAGAAAACAGTAGGCGTTTCTCACGATGCGTCAACAGGCATTCTTTACAAATGAAGTTCAATCCAGACCACCAAAATTTGCTAATCCTATGGGCGGAAGGAGTTGAAACGCACATAACAAATTAATGATGTCATTTACTGAATTAGCTGGTCGTGAGGGTCCCATATCTTAAGGGCCATATGAGAGGCGTGCCATCTTTATTGAGACAGAACACAAAGAGAATCAGACAATAAGGTTCTATTTGTCTAACCTTATCTTAATGCATTATGACTTTCTAATTAATTAAATAGTTGTTTAGCAAGTGATCAAATCATGAAGAAAATAAGATTTTCGGAATTGTAGCCATCCTATGCAAGCTTTACTATTTTAACCATAACTTGTGACTCAAGACTCCGATTAAGGCAAAGTCAGATGCGTTAGAAAGAGGACTCAAAGGAGAGGAATATCATATCTCACGACGATCTCCCAATTCTGACGTTTTGGGGGTCAAAATAGGCTGTCAAGTGGAGGGATATGAGGGATGACGAATTTGAGTGATTTCTCTTTCTTTTTCTTATTGTATTTTTCTTCTTTTTAAAGGGAGGCTCTCTTTTGCTCTAGAGTGAATATTATTTTTCTTCAATCTTTGTTAGAAATTGAAGGTGGAGATTGAGTGGTGTCATAGACAACTTGAAGGCTTTCAATAATGACGATTTGCTTCTTTGTTATTGTCTGTTCTACAATGCTTGGCTAATCCGTGGATTAGGGTGGAGGTGGAAACCAAAACCGATGAGTTCATTCCTTATTATTCTTTTATTCGTTCCTTATTATTCTTTTATGTCTTTCCCTCATTATGCTTAATGATTTAATAGGTTCTCCTTCATGAATGTTATTCAACTTCTAGTTTTGTAAAGGTTATTTGGAATGTCTTTTACTTTTTATGCTTGATCTTGACATATCATGTTTAGGTTAAATTCCTTTAATGGTTTGTGCTTGATTTTGATAAATAGTTATTAGAGTTTCAACATATTGAAGTGAAGGGAGTCTTAGGTACTATTTAGAGAGTTGGATTTTTCAGAAAAAGGGTTTTCAAGGGAAATTCTATATCCACCCACCCAAAGTGATGAACTCACCCACCGAAAGTGATGAGCCCTAGCACTAGTGTACAGCAAGTGGGTGTGTTCAACACTTCCAGTGGTGCATATAGAATTTCTCGGTTTTCAAAGCTAAATCTTCCGATCCAAGGCAATTGCTTGCACATTGGATTGAGTTTTATTGGGATAAGACTATGAAGTAATTTTGTAATGATTAAATCTGTTTTGGTGAAATCCGATACCCTGATCTCTCTTTCTCTGATCAAGTTTTTGTTTAGATTTCTTTTGATATCAATTAAATTATTATTTTCTTGACTAATTGTGGTTTTAAAATCTCTAGTGTGAAAACTGATTAAGGATTTTTGGATCTTGTTTCTATAAATCTCTGTGGATCGACCCGTATTTGCCATTATCTACTTAATAGAAATTTGTGCAATTGCGGTTAACTATTTTGAGCACCTCACAAGACCAGCACTCTAATCGCAATAAAGGGTTTCTAATGCTTTCCAATCGTTAGAAAATACAGGGCAAGCCCAAAACCAAAATGGATTAGAAAATGTCGAGAGTTTTTCATTAGGTGTTTTACATTGACACCAGGGAGCCTATTAAAGTAAAAAGAAAATGCTGAAGGCGGTGGTGGAGAATGAGGTGGTGGAGTCAGAGGAGGAGAATGAGGTGGTGGAGTAGGAGGAGGAGAATGAGGTTGATGCAGTGTAACCATATACCTCTTTTTCTCATACTAAATTGCTCAAAAACCAATTCAATTATGAAAGATTTCATTGAAATTAATGAAGTAATAAAAATGATTAAGAAATACAATTATTTCTCGTCCCAGTATTTCACTTGGTATCTTGTATGATCTTGAACATCCTGGCCTCGACCCACATTTCCATTTTTGTTCTCCCTATATTAATTCTATCATTGTCAAACCCCGATCCAGGTTTAATATTTTAATTATTGTTTTAACTGTGATTAGTTTCTAAGCGGGATTAGAGGACGTTTAGCTTGAGTTTTTAGTTAAATTAGAATTTTGAATAGCATTGAGGATTTTTAAGAGCGTTGAGTCTGGTTTGACTGGGCCTGGGGTGGCCCGTGTGACGTGTGTTAGTATGGGGATTTGATTTTTAATTTTGAAAAATATTGATTTCGAAAATTTTGAATATGTTATTTTGATCCCAACAATTTTCATGTTTGTTTTGTTTGCATTCGAAACCTAAAAATCGCATTTTTCGAGAAAAAGGGGCAAAATAGTCTTCTCACACCAAATCTATGCATAATTTTCGATATTTGAAAATCATGAGGAAAATATACTTTTTGAAAACTAGGTTCTTTTACGATCGTTTTTCTCTTCTTTGTCAACTTTATCCAGGACACACAAATAGGAGTTTTAAGCCTTTGAAACTCTAAGGCCAATAGAGCCCACAACTTGACATTTGGTTAACCGACAAGTGACCGACCTCAACTCGGTCGCAATTCCAGAAGCGTGTTTTCTCCAAGAGGTCCTTCGGTCAGCCTTCGGTTAACCGACAGCTAACCAAGTGGTGACCGAACCACATTTCAATTCCATTTTCATAATGCGATTTTTCCTGATTTAAGATCTGAAGATCAGCCGTCGGTCAGCTGTCGGTTAGTCGACTTGCACCACCTTGGCTAGCCTACATGTGACCGAGAGCTGACCGAATTTGAAAACTTGAATTATTTGTAGGATTTGAAGAGATTGAAAACCCAGAATATTCTAAAAGCCTTCAACTTGATAATGTGTACTTGTAACTTGGAATGTTGTTTACCTTTAGGGCACCAAATTAATTGTAAAAAACCCGACATTCTAGTTTCAAATCCACAATGGATCAAATGATGCGGTCTTGGTATATGTATGGTGTATGGATTTGAGTGGTTCGCCACGTTTGAATAATCGGTAAAACTCCTCGTTTGTTTTGTTCGTATTGTTCGTTTGTATTTTGCTAAGAGTAGTTCTTTTATCGATTGAAATTCCTTTCGACGGTTTGATCATATCGTTTGGATTGGAATCAGCATCACTAAGTTTGGGTCACTTTGCCGGATTGATCACCCGGCTCAGGATCCTTAAATACTTTGCCAACTAAAGTTTGGACCGTCTGTTTGTTTGCTCCGGCCATGGCAACAATTATTTGTCTGCTCTGGCCATCTCGTATGGCGATGGTTTTGCTCCGGCCATTTTGCATGGCAACGGTTCTGTTTCGGCCATTTTGTATGGCAACGATTTTTTTTGTTTGCTCTTGTTACTCGGTAATAGGAGAATATAGCTAAATGTGGATTGCCAATATTTTGATTGTTTATCAGTCAGTTTGAAATGTTTTAATATGAATTTCCTTTTTATAAAGAAATTGCTATTTTGACTCATCTTTATATTTATGTTTCTTTTAAATGCATCTTATAAAGTTAAATATGATTTGATAAAACCTTGTATATCTTATCTATTTTAATCACCTGCCAGACCGTCGTGTCTGATACTCTTTTGTTTGGTGTTAGATATCGAACCCGCAACCATTGAGGCAAAGCGCGCGGATGAGGTGGCAGAGCCGCCATTGGAGCGCGAGTGGCAGCCTAACGATGTCATTTAGACATTGTGTTAGGATTGAGCTTCGATAACATCTTTTGGTGAGTAACTCTTATTTTGGGAACTTTGTTTAAGCCTTTGTTGGCTCTTGTTGGGATGTATAACTTTAATACATTTTTCTTGATCCTCACAACTTTAATCGAACTCTAGGTTTATGCTATGAATATATTTCTCCTTCTGATATAAAGCTTGCTCATTTATTATTATGATTCATTGGATTTTGTTTAGTTACAAGCTTCCGCACATCACTATTTGTTGTGAAATTGATTAATTGGTTGTGATGGATCGCCTGGAATCCTCACCGTGGAATCCTGTGGGTAAATAATTAGTGCATGCGGGAAGAATTTTCTGGCTCGCCACGCTGCGGCCCCGGATTAAGGACTTGATTATCAAGGCCTCAGTCTAGGGGCGTGACAATCCTGAATCCAAGTTTTGACTAGGTTTGATCCACTTTCATTCTTTTCCTTTCTTTCCTATCCTAAAGAACAGAAAAAGGGTCTGTTGTGGAGGTAAGATTAGTCACAGAGAATTTCTTGTATACCTAATCTTCTTGATCCTTTCCCATGTCAATAACTTAAAAAGAAGAATAAGAAGAGGAAAACGGATTAAAGTGTTCTAGAAGGCTCAAGATATTTGTAGATGAGCTCATCCAAATATGGAAGAGTCTGAAAGCTTTATTTTATAGAGATTTGTAGATAAGGATGATGAGCTAGAATTTGTAAAGAGAAAAAAAAGGTGTTTCGGTACCTTACACAACCTCGATCCTAATTCCTAAGCCTTATAGATTTACTAACATCAGCACCCCCTGTTAATTAAATGAATAAATGAAGCCCACCATCCTGAAAGCCAAATTTTTACAATTATATATATTAAGGGCTTGTTTCTTTACTGGAATTTAGAGAAATCATGTTTGGAGAAATCAGCTCCATAAGTATGAGAAAAAGAGGTATATGGTTACAACGAAGGTAGGCAAGCGGTTTTGTTTCATGCAATATATATATATAAATAGATTATTGATATCTTAGTGGTAGAATTTAAAAATGGTGTGCATGAGAGAGAAAGAGAGAAAGAGAGAGAGAGAGAGAGGTCGTGCTGAATTTTGTTTGCATTGTTTTATGAAAATCTGTTACTCTTTGGTACCCTAGTCTAGGGGGCTGGGTCTCAAGGGAGCCCACTAAAGTGGGAAAGAGAGACCACACAAGTGGGAAAAAGAAGCCTACACTTGTGGGAAGAAAAGCCCACACAATGTGGGAAGGTGGTATACCCTGGGATCGAACCTGCGGCAAATAGGTGACATGCGAGGTTACCAACCAACTAAGAAACCCCCTTTTGTGGCATTGCTTTGTCAAAATCATTCCCACCAATTATTTTTCTTATTTTTTTAAAGATAAAAGTCATTCCTAAATTTTCATTCAGAGGGAATGATAGTCCAGGGAACCAAAACAAAGAAAAAATTCAATCAATTATACTCCCAATATTTTCATCATGGGAATAAATTTGAACAATTTAGAAAGTGGATGCTGACATGTTTGTCGACGTGACACCAACAATCTCAAGCAAGGGCAGCCAATATCTATTAGTCCTGTATATGGAATCCATTATGAGCACCTTGGAAAATGCACGCAATAACTAGACAGATGAGGGATGCGCCCAAAATAAGTTAGTAACATTGTCTGTTGCATCGTTGCTACTGTGCCATTCAATGTATCTGTTATCCTCTAAACTTATCATGAGTTGTTGCATCTGTGATCCTCCGACCATCTCTATCACCTTGTACTTGTGACGAGCATTGTAAATACTTTTCATTGTACTGGTTTTGTTCACATCCCTCTGCTTCAATGTGTGAAGAATGTTCATAGGCTTCACTAAACTCTTCGACAAATCAACAAAAACATTCAATTCTTCTTTGGAAAGCCTCCCGGCATACGAGCGCCCCTAAAGATGTTGTGCATTCGGATGATTGTGCACACTACCAATCATTGTACCATCCAATCGTCCTCAGTTGCCAACTTTCGGCCTTTCAAAGAAAAAATGCAGCTGCACTTCTTCATTGCCTTACTCGGATCTTTCTTCTCTAAGACCTTTGAAGAACCCCTGTAAGTACTGCTTCTCTCATAAGAAAATACAATTCTCGATTTCCTACCATCTACACCTGATGTTTTGATTACAATTACTAAGCCAGATTTCTTTTAGACATCCCGTGTCCATTGGATAAGGGCTTCTCGGTTTCTAAATATAGTTTCCGTGGTGAAGACGTTAGTAAAATTCAGTAAGCACTCACTGGCACCTGTAGAATCAATCTCCTGCCAAAAAAAAAAAAAAACCTAATATTTTCAACATAGTACGGCCTTGCTAAACCACCCAAAATCACACTCTTCTACTCAAAATTGCCGAGCTATACGATCTTGCATGGGGATACAAAGCCGTGTAAGACAAATATGTTCAGACAAGTATGGTTGTGCAGTATATTATTTAATGGCCATATTTGGCCGAGCACTACATATGATGCACGACTTAGGATGGTCGAGCACTACATGTGATGCATGGCTTAATGTGGTCGAGCACTACAATTTCGTGCAGTATGCAAACGGAAAAAAAAAAATAGTAGTGTCGCATCAGAAAAGCGATACCTTCTCATCATAGATTGTTATTTGTTGGTCCATATTGGAGATGGCTTCTCTAAAACACAATGTGGTGCCTAAGATTGGAGGTGTGGTAGCTTTTATCAACAAATGGATAGATGGGTTGGGAGTTGAGTTCTTCCGAGAACTAGTGGGGGGAGCTTATATGAAAGAGAAGAAGAAGAAGTATATTGCTGAAGGGGAAAGAAGTGCAGAAGAAGAAATGAAGATGAAGTCCTGAATAGGAAGATGGAGTGGAGAAAAAGGAAGGAGAAATCAGCTAAAGAGGAAGAAGATGGAGATGGAGGACAGAGAAGAAGATGAAGTCAGGGTATTGTCGGAATTTCGCATATGTTATTTTCATTTTTTTTTATCTCATTGGATTGAGAACAATATTTTGAGCGTCTTTTGTTCTTGAATCCCAAAGTTTTGATGTGTTATTTGATTTAAAATGATGTGTTTTCATTACCAAGGACTTGTTTTTAATTTTGATTTTTAACAACGGAATCATTTGACAATTTTGGATTCATTGGAAAATGGGTCAATATTTGAACAACTTCTACTCTTGGTTCGGCTTCAGTTGAAGTCATTTACTTTTTAGTGGGATTTGATACCTATAATCCAGACTATTTCAAAATTTGTATAAAAGTTACTGTGCTAAGAAACTCCATGAAATTATGATTTCTTTGTATTTCTCTATGGACTTCTTCTCTCCTTTTTTCTTTCATGCTCTCTTAGTTTCCAGCTACAAAAGTTAGGCTTCAGCTCTCTGCTTTTCCTGTTACTCCATTTCTCTTTTCATTGTTCATCTCTATAATGACTTTATCTTCTTCATTTCCTTCTTGTTATTCTCTTATTGCTATTCCTCATTTTGTATCACTGCTTGCTTTATGCTAGTTATCTATTGGACGTTTTGAAAATAAGGGTGTTATTTGGTTGGTAGGGAGTAACCAAGGCAAGTAAATGAGTGTTTTAACCAAAATTTCAGTTTCTTCCTATTAAGTTAAAAATTCTTGTTATACTCTAATTTTATTGTATAGTTGTGAATCTTTAAGTCTCATTTGATTTAAAGATGTTTTGATTTGCTTCTAAATAGTTAGAGTTGTATTCAAAAGTTTGGGATGAAGAGAAGTTATAAGGGGTTTGTTACAGAACTTGAAACAGAGGGAAACGTATTTGGGAAGTAGATTTTGTGACTACTCAATAAACTGCGATAGGTCTTACTGTTGATAGTGGACACATTACGTCTTGCCATAAAAGCTAACCATAGAATAGTCTATCAGTCAGAAATCGCGAACCTAAGACCACCCCTTTTCTACTATGTACTCACGGTCAACCGTGAAGTAAACGTAGAAACGAAATTTTTTATTTTTTACTCTTGATTTAAAGTTTTTATTTGAAAAGTTATTTTTGCATTAAATAAACTATTCAGAAACCATAGTAGGTGACTTTCCATAATGTTTATACATTGTTATTTCCTCATTTTCTTTGAATTTGGTTTAAATGTGTAATTTTATTAGTTTAGTACTGAATTTATGTTAGTTGTAATGTAATTATGTTCTGAATTTGATCACATTTTACCATGATATCTCTGATAACTTAGTAAATCTGTAATTATTCACGTTTAGTTTAGATTTTTGAAAAGAAAAGCCTGTATTTATGAAATGCATTAGTTATATGTATATGATTACTCTGAATTGGCACCATTTAGCTTCAGTCCTGCTGTAACTAGACACGGTGGAAATCAGACTGCATCTGTTCTGTATACTAGCTGCAGCTTAGTTCTGGGATTTGTTAGAGTATTTTTATACTCTTGGTACCTCTTTATTTGGTACCTTTTGATATTATATGGTACCGAATGTGATTTGTTTACCCTAATTATCTCTCTTTTGGGAGAATCGAGTTGATGTAGTAATGCCCTTTGTTATTTTAGTATTATGCACTATTCTGCATAATGCATTATCATGATTTATTTTTGTTCATGATCAGTTTTACCATGTTATTTTTGTTTATTATATTAGCTTACTTGCTTGGTTCAACTAATGTAATGCTTGACGTTACAGAAGACTCGATCAAAGAAAGCATAACACTCAATCAACATGATGATTTTGGCTAATGATTTAGGGGAAGAACAACTCCCACTATAGAATGTGTTTTCAATGTTTTATGCAAGTATATCATTTCAGTTCAAGCACATTTTAAGGGGGAGTTGATGTTTGAGTCATGAGTCATTTGTATTATGTGTAAAAGATCATGCATTTGTACTCTTGGTTGCAATTGAGTCCAATATATGTAATGTTGTCTAGAATAGAGGTTTTACCACGAAATTGACAAAAGGGGAGACTGTTAGTCCCGTACTCAATATATATGCACTACCCTAGTGTTGTCAATTCCATGTCAATCCAAGACCTTGCCTCTATAAGCATCGAAATGGAAGATCAAGTCTTGGATCGGCGTGCGGTTTATCAAGTCAAAGACTTCAAATGTGCTAAACTATTTAGGTAAAAAAGACGTTAGGCAGACCAAGAATAGGCCTTTAAAACCATTGTCCCAATTGGTAAAATTAAGAGGGTAAAGAAGGCCAACTGAACCTAGGAGCACTGTCTATCACAGTGTCCTCGGCCAATCGTGCAAGAGCACGGTTGGCCCTGAGCTCACTGAGGCCCCCCATGGTTAGTTTTTCAGAATGACGCTTCCCTAGGCTTTTGAACTTCAGTTACCCCCGCGATTGACTGTGGAGTCGATCGCGGAAACTAAAAAGCAATTTTTTACCATGAATCAAACTAGCCTTGGGAGTCCATGGCTAACCGTGGGTTAGTCACGATCAACCGTGGACTAACCGTTGGAAACTCTTCTATACATGCTTGAACTCATTCGAATGTGACATAACTTCTTTGATTTTGAGACCCCTTTTTAAGTACAAACTAAGCTTTAGTTAAACCCATTTAGAAACCTCAAAATATTCTTCCACTCACTCTCTTAGGACCAAGTAGTAAGATCTAAGAGCATTCAAAGCTCAAGAGAGAGTAGTTAGTGGATATCAGATCTAAAGACTTGAAGATAAATTGCTCCACATAAGGAAGACCTTCATTAGCCTTCAAGACCTTCTTCCACACACTCTAAGGCCATCATAGGTATATCTTTGAGCATTCTAAGTTCATTAAAGAGTGTTTGGTGGAAAGATCCATATCTAGGGACTTGACTAATTTCATTGGCATGCCTTAGTCTCCCTAGACCTAGACCTACCTAGAGGCATTGGAAGATCTAAAACACCAAAAAGCATTGCAAGAGGTCAAAGCTTGGAGGTTCGGATTCAAGCATCAAGAGCACTCTCAAGACATTGGTTTTCTTCTAGAGGTATGTTTTCTAAGCTTAATTTCATTTCCATATCATTGTAAAGTGGATCAGACATTCATGATCAAACCACTATAAAAAATAGGTTGGTGGATTGGATATTAGTGATCGAACCACGATATCTAAAAATTAAGTGTAAAGGTCATGAGGTGAGCCTTTTGGAGAAACCTCCTATGGTAGAACTCAACGAATCATTGGTGTGTGGTTGGCCTAGGACCGTGGATGTAGGTCAAGGACCGAACCTCTATAAATGATTGTTTGCTTTTATCTCTTTATGCTCTATTGTCTTTTATTTATACATTGAGATGCATGTGCTAGATAGGTGTATATTTAATGTTTTGGAATACAACACACACGTGTTAGAATACTTTGAACAAGTTGGTATATCATTGAGTTGTTAGCACATATCACTTGTGCTGCACTTCACAATTGATCTCTTGCTTATCTTGTTACATTGTTACATATTGAAGTGAAATTTAAGTCAAATTGTGATTGTACTAAGTTGGACCATTTGGGTCAATTAACTCTGAAGTTTATAATTAGTCCTATTCATCCCCTCCCTCTAGGACTTACATAGGTCTAGCTTGCACTTTCATCCCCCACCGTTTTCTAACCATGTAAGCCCTTTTTCTTTCTCTTTCATTAGTTTGAGATTTTGGGGGTTTCGGTGTAGTTTTTGGGATTGTTTTGTGTGGGGATCAGTTCAACCATGAATTGGAGTGTTCTTGAGTTGATTTGTGAGCTAAGAGACTCAAGGAAATTAATTAATTTAATTAACATGGCATGCATGCAAGCATTTGTTGATTTCCAACTTTTTACTCTGTGCATATGTTAGGAAAATCCAATTCGTGGCTCAAATTGCTTGCAATCGGTGGGTAATTAATGTGTTAATTGAGTGCTAAAGACCAAGAGACTCAACAAAATGGAAGCAGAAATTCGGTTGAGTTTTGGAGTCTGGGTTGGGTTGAGCTCTGAGGCTAAAATATATTTGCTATACATTAACCTGATCGATTTTCTTTCATTCTTTTTTTTTTTAATCTTTTCCCTATTGCCTCACTGCCAAGGATGTGATGCTTCCAACCTAAGTACCATGGACCAATCCCTAATCATCCCTGTGTAAGTGGTTTGCGTTGCCACTGATTCATTAGTGGATGGGCTTAAACCAATCGATTTATTAATTGAGTTGAAAATCTCAATGTGAATCCTTATTAAACAGGTAGGGTTCAGTTAGGGGTGCCATGTTATATAGTGCAGGTTCAGGTTGGGTGCAAGGCACACCAAAAAGAAACCCAACCTATTTATTAATCAGTCAGAGATGTCAAGCCAACTTGAAATACTGGGTTGATTTCAAATTCGTTTGCAGGTCAAGTAATGAGTTCCCACCCCTAGATATATTACATTAGGAAGAGCGTAGAAGACACTAAGATCAAAACAGATATTCATTTTAAGAGAAGTACATATGTAGTGGCAATAAAGATTACACCAACATCATGAGTTGAGCTGGGGAGAAGGGAGGATATCAGGATATGAACAAAGGTAACAGATGATGTAGTTTACGCTGCTTTGGCGAATCCAACTCTCAACTTGTCATAATCAAATACAGTGTGGTAAGCTCCCATGAAAACATCTCCTAGGATCCTGCACCAAGAGCATGAATCTCAGATTATACGATTATCTGATGCAACCATTTCCACACAATCATCAACATCAAATGAACAAAAATGACACATGGGTCTCGCGGAATTACCAGAGTGGGCCTCGAGGAGGGGGTACATCTAGAGCAGTAAATCCACTGATGCATTGTGCTGCTGCTCCCTCCCCCACTTTAAGGATGTACTGCAATCATAGATCAAGGCAAACACATTATGCATATTATTGCATGATTAATGTTCTGTTCAAAGATGAGGTGAACCATAACTTATACCCCAGAAAAGGGTGAGGAACAGGCTGCAAGAAAAGGATAAGATTTGCTATACAACATTATGTAGAAGAAAGAAATGAATGTTGGAAATGTAGATGTAAAATGCATGGTTACTATGGAGTTCAGATATATGTGTGACTGTGTCGAAGTTCAAGAATCATGTAAATTGTGCAGATCTAAGGTGTACCATATAGGCTGTGTAAACCTGCAGTCTACCAGGGTAGCATTTATCATACTGATATCCTAGGAGACTAGATTGGACTTCTTGTATCAATCCCTAAGGCCTGTTTGTTTGCATGGAATGAATTCTTGGGGAACTCTTAAGAAATGCACTTCTAAACGTCCCTAAAATCAAAGGAAAGGTGAAAATCAATAAATGGACATCAATAATTTCCCCTGGGGTTGTTTGTATGCAATCATTTATGTATGTAAATGTCACTCGTGTATCATTTATGCATTAACACGTTTGTTTGCACTCATTTATGCATCATATGCATAAATTTTGGTGAGAAAATGATGTAAAAATAGGGTCATTTCAACATCAAGATTTTCACACATCTTCACTTCAAATAGGTGCCGATGCAATTACTGCCTGCAATGGTTCGTTGGATCAAACCCATCAACCACCTTCTATTTTTTTTAAGAGTCCCATTGTCCCCAAAATTGCAGCTTGAACCATTCAAAATTTTTTTTATTGAACTAATAAACTCCAAGAAACTTACTTTCATATCTTAAATCTTCAATAGATCTTGAGAAAAATGTGAGAATGCAACCCCCCTCCCCCAACCACGACCACCCCACCCCCACCCCCACCCCCCCCACCCACACGCACACACACACACACACCAGAAAAAAAAAAATGAAAAAGAAAAAAAACCCACCCTATAGATCTGCACTTTTATAGTATCCAAGTTCATGAGTCAAACCATTCAATGTTCTCATATAAATGACAAACCTCAAGATGTGAAGTTCCATATCATAGATCCGTATGGTTTTTGAGAAAAATGTGAAAAACTCATGTGAAAATGGTGTTTCCAAGCAAACATGGTAATATATTCACATACGTAAAATTTGTATACAAAAATCTTACAAATGTAAATCCCATTTGTATATGAAAAAATGACCACTTAAAAGGAAAATGAAATAAGGAAAGATGGAAATGAATACCCAGCCATTCAATCAAATGCAAGGAAGGTCAAGGCCCCATCTACATCTCCACTTTAAATACTTCACCCTTCACCTCTTTAATTATTCTTTGCCACAACACCTTTTACCTTGAATTCCTATGAATTCAATATTTTGAAAAAAGGCCCCACAAGCTGATGCATTCTAGCCTCTGTAGTTTAATTTCTATATAGAGAGAATATCTCCGACCACATTTATCACCAATTCAAACAAAAGGAGTTTCTAACTTACAAGATGAACGCAAAATGAGTCATATCCATATAGACCAAGTATATCCTCAAAACAAGATTATACATCAAAGAAATAGAAACAAGTGAACCAAAATAGCAATATAAATGTGATGACGAGTCATCTAGGTCCCGACCCACATACTGCCAGTCATAAAGAGAAAGCAACATGGAATGGATAGAAGAGGTCACAAAAAGGATTAGGCTATTCAAATATGGGATATTTTGGGGCATATGCTATCCAAAGGAGGGCACATCATATCACTGGTCAGGCTAAGGATCATATAATTGTTACTGTTTAGACATCAGATGAAACACGGTTAAAGCTACCACTTAACTGCAGCCCAAATGTTTTTATGAAAACAAATGAAAATGTGTTCTTGCAAGAAATGCAGAATCGGATTTTACCTGCCTTGGAGTGAGGGGGAATGTTTTGCCACCAATAGTGAAAGAGACAATGGGCAGGGAAGAGAGGGTACTGCAGTCAACAGCTGATTCTCCCATAGGACTAGGTAGTCGATCACAAAGCTGCAGTATGGCAAAGGACTTAAGCCAACCTGCACCTTCTTGTGAAATAGATGATATGAAAAGTATGATTTGGTTACATCACCTGATTGGTGTAATTCAGTAGACTTTCCACTGTCTGTTTCTGACTTAGCTCATTTTGCATCCATAAAACTGCCATCTTGCATGCAGAGCACAATGCATCGCTCTGACCAAGGGATGATTTGTCATCGTTCACTACACTCTCAATGCCAACACTGTATATACACAAAAGCACATTCCATAAAAAAATTATAGCTTTTGACATACATAACAGTTAAAAAAAAACATTGACAGTTGTGTCAAAGAAGAAAAAAAGGAGTGGGGGGAAAAAGAAGAAAGAATACCTGACATCTCGAGTTCCATCAAAAGAACACAAACTGATCTCAGAGCAGATTTTTTGGGGATGTACCTGTATAAATTACACAATAAGCAAGCGTCTTAAAGATTCAATGTTAATAGCACTTACTGTCGACATGGAACAAATTAATTTTTCATAGGCAACTACAGGCAAATTAGTTACATGTTAGGGAGAGAACATCAGAAAATACCTCTGACAACAACATCTCAATTATCAGTTCCCCATATTGTCCGACTACTGCTTTGCACTCCTGGCTAATAACCCCATCAGCCCCAATGGCATGGTTGATTTGAGTTATGATACCCTTCAAGTAAGTAATCAAAGAATGATAGGAATTAGAAAATAAAACCAGAGTTCACATGGTTATGATACCTAGTTATCAGAGGATAAAATATCGACATGCACAAACAAAAAGAGCATAGGAACAGCGTTCCAACACACAATGTAGCATACATACTGATGGACCTCCAAACAAAGATGTTCACACACAAACACATACACAGGGCCCAGCTCCCGTACGTCCTTATGGTACATAACAGCTGTTGTGACCCACTGACCCACATGGGAACCCACACCGGGGGGTAATCGAAAGCTGCAAGTGGGACCACACCATATATCAAATTTGAAGCCAATCCGACGTCCCTAATCCCTTGCAGATCCGTGCAAACACATGGTATCGGTGACTATCACTGGCCGGGGGGTTGGGGGGGTGGTGGTGGGGTGGGGGTGGGATGGTTTCCATTCAGATGGGTTATAAGGTGGGCTCCACAAGGTATACATACAGGTACAGGCAATGGCAGACCTAGGATTTTCATTTGGGTGGTGCGATTAATGGTCAAGTTAAAAAGTTAAATAATAAAATAAAAAATCTTAAGGTGTTAGTTAAGAAATTTCTGGAATCTTGTGGGTGAGGTCGCACCCGCGTGGTAATATGTAGGTCCGCCACTATGTACAGGATCATTTGTCTATATGTATATAAAGAATATATAATACAACAGAGAGCGAGACTGAGATTTTGCTGGGGACATACCGATGGACCGGCAAGCAAAGATGTTCCAGAATCAGCAATCGCTGAACAACCTCTAGGGCAGAATCCTGAAAATATATAGATGCTTGTTAGTTACAACTGTGTGCACCCTAATCTCAAATGAAACATCACATAATCATTACATAAGGATGCTCATAGTTACCAGTTGTTCGTCCATCAATGAGAACTTCTCCCATATCAAACTAAAGAAAGAAATAACATATAAACATGTATTAATTGAAACATACATAACAATTTGTCAATTTCTTTTGAATGGTATGAAAGAGTTGAGAGACTCACCTGCCAGTAACCTTTCTGTTTTACAGGAACATATGTGTGCTCATCCTTGTAATGGTTGCGATCAACTCCTCCGAAGACAATCTCACCACCTTCCTCATCACCTGAATTTCGGTTAAGCCAAAAGGAGAAAACAGGTTCCTGGACAAGACCTTGCTTGAGCATGTTGTACCTGTCAAACTTAAGACTTAGTATGCTCTAACGCCAGTTATTTAAACCTCAAAGTTTTAGCAAAAAATAATGATATAATCATTGAATTGCCTGCTACAGAAAAGAAGCACTGAAACCAAATGGTGGATTACAACTGAAAGACTGGTAGCAAAGATTTCGACTAAAAGATTGTAAAATGTGAACTCTAGAAGTGATTAAGTACTCGCATCTTGTGTATATTTCAATAAAGAAAAACCATCACACCAATAAAAAAAAAAACTAAGTAGGCATACATGTGTTGGCATCAAACATGGACACACATGGAAAATGGTGATCAAACAAGCCAAAATGTCCATATTGATTGTGATAGTAAATGGATTATTACCACATTATGCCCTGTTTGGAAACTCTGATCTTTTTAAATAGAGGTGACTCAGATAGATCTGTTTTAAATAGAGCTGTTTCAAGTGGAGTAATTTCCAAATAGACAGTAGGTAAGATGCGTGGTGTATCCAATTTAATTCACAAAATGAACTTGTCATATAGTAAAAGTTATATGGGCAAACTTATATAGTACAAGAAGACTCGTTATATAGTAAAAGTTATGTGGGCAAAATTTAATAAAAAGGAGAAAGTTGTTTGGTTTAGGCATTGATGTCGACAAGGAAAAATACATAAAAATTGGAGGAATAAGAAGATGGGTTCTTGAGTGTTTCTTGATTTGTACCAAAGAGGTAAGTGGTCTCTACCAACCATTGTAATTGCACTTCTTTTTTTTCTATTTTGATAGGGAAAAATTTTCCATTTATTGGCCGTGGAAATTTCCCCAAATTTTGGTTTTTACCACCTTAAAAAAAATCCTTGTGTCTTGTGTGCATTGGTGTGCCATTATGATTATATTTGCATGAAGATTGGCTTGTTGTTTGGAATCTTGGCGTACACAAATTTGTCTGGTTTGTATTCTAAGTATCCTTACAGACCAAAGTATTTCCCTTTTGTTACTTTTTGAAAGAGAGGAAAATGGTCATAATGCTGATTCAATAAGAGAGGGAATAGACTTTCTAAATAGATTAAAGCACTCAAACATCTGTTTGGGTCAGTTTCATGTCAAATAGACCCTATTTTTAGACTTGCCAATGACATTTAAGTCAAGAATTATGATATATTCAAAACTATACTTACATTATTTTTTTTATTCTTTTTGCTGTGTTGGCCCGGTGGCCAGGAGATTAAACTGGAAACCACCCTGCCAGGATCGATCCCTCGCAGGGTGTATGGGAGCAGGAATTGCTAACCACAGCAACTCCCTGTTTTTCCCAACTATGCTTGCATTATGGATGTGCATTAGAATTCTGGAAAAACACTGTAAGATAATTTGATTTTCCCTCTTGGTGGGAGTCTGCCGGTTATTAAAAAGTGGAGTGCCATGTTTTGCTTTTGAGTCAAGCACTGTACCACATGGAAAAAATAAAAAATTGCTATTGGAGATGCATTGGCATACCATACAGGGACGACATCCGCAACTGAGATCTCTTGAAATCCAAGCCCAAATATTCCATCAAACTTGGCAGCCAAAAATGTGACACCAGGCTCACTGGTAACCTCGATAAAAACCTGGCACGGAAACCCATATGAATGCAGGCAAACCCAAATGGTTCACTAGTGACAAAATCATCTTACAGAGCTAATTTATGCAGCATTTCACCTGATCCTTGACAATGAGGTCACCAACTTGAACATTGTCTTGGCTAAGGAAACCAGATACGGATCCAGTCCCATAGTGAATTTCAGCTGATTTCCCTGCACAAACATAGATTATTTTGAACTGCGTTCAGAAATAGATTGAAACTAAAAACCATGTCAAAGAAAAATATAACAAGCCATAAGCTAGGAATCATGGCTGAAATTGCACTGTGCACATCTTAATTATATACATAGAAATGAGCATAAATTGCTGAAGAAGTTTGCAACGGGGATCAGAAAAAAGTTTAACAATAACAAAATAAAAATTAAACAGAAAGGATCAATAAGGCAAGAGAAGGTTACCTCTAATAAGCCCGATAAAATAGAAGATGATTACATTGTGAAATTTTTTTCGGCGACTCATGCTCAAAGAATATTATGATGCAACCTTTTTTCTGTTTAATTTGATGAAACCTGATATTCAACATGAGCAATCTGACCATGAAGCTGAATTGTCCAGATGGCCAGCATAAAAAATGGTGGTCTGCCATGTGAAGATCTACAACAAATGATCGCAATTCCCAACCATCTAAATAAACAAAACAAATGAAAATATAATAGTACATTATTGTTTCCATCTTTCTTGTAGGAACTTATTTAACTGTAATAACTGTCTGGATCTATTGACAATTGTAGTTATGTTTCAAAAGAATAGTTCATATTGCTTGCTGGAATATGATCATGCGGAGTAACATGGTTCTTATCATAACAATGTATAGATTATCTACACCATATCATTCCCTCTAGATATGTGGTTTATATACGATGTAAGACCTCCTAGACCGCAAGCTAAGCCTGTAAGGGGCGTCAAAGTCCTCCAAGAGGGATAATAGCTAGGTTAGAACCCCAGTTAGAACGAGAGATATTGTCCAGTAGCACCTTAAGACAAACTTGGATTTAGATGGGGTGGATATACGAGGGTAGACTATGAACCCACAAACAAATCAACCATTCGCACAAACACAACCAAACAAGGAAAAAATTAAAAACTGTGGAAGACACTAAGATCAAATAGTTCGCTACTGTTTGATATTTTGCAAAAGTGGTGCCCCTGGACTAGTTGTTCTTAGACCCCGACCTGGACTAATCGTAATTAAGGTTAATTAATACAAATTAGTGTTACTTAAGTATGATTAATTGTGCTAATTGTGGTTAATGAACAAAACTGAGATGGGTTAATCTCAAATGATTGGATTAAGCTTAATGAAGTGAATTTGAATGGGATTGAGTTGATTAAAATGAGTTTAAACTCAAACAAGGTAAACTAAGGACCTTTTTGTAAATACGGGTTTTCACGTATTTTATCAAATGCGGAAATTCTTGATACCAACGTGTGTATCTCGAAAAGTTCGTCAACTTTCATAATACACTTGATTCCATTTGACCTAAGATTGATCAAATGGGTCTTCATTTGACTCAAAATGTAAATAGACTTAGTGGAAGAGGGTTTTAGTAGAAAAACCCACTTATATAAGCTAAAAGATGAGTTCATTTTCCTTTTTAGCAAACCCAGGACACTTCCTCTTCCTTTTTCTTCCATTTTCTACATTAAGTGTGAAGATTGAGAAGATTTTCAAGTGTTGAAGAGAAGACTTCATCTCCCCCTCAAGCTTCCTCCATTGTTGAAGAACTTGAGATTTTCTTTGGGGAAGATTTGTGTCAAACCAAGCCAAAGAGAAGGGCTTTTGTCTAAGAAGCTTCAATAGAGGCAAGTATAAGCATTTACTTATGAATGTTGTTAGTATTGTAGATGTTAATTGAGATTTCATAGAAATTGGGTTTGTGTATATGTTCCATTGATTTTTAGAATGAATTGTTTATGGATTGATGGAATAATTAGAAGTGCTGTTTATATGCAAATGGTGTGAGCATTGAGTAGGGAACATGAGGTTCTAATGCTATTGCAGGTTGTGGTAATGGAATAGAGAAGGAAGAGTAAAAGAGAGAGAGTTGCAGAATTTTGGAGTGAAATTCTGAAGCGTTCACCTGAGCGAATAAGAGTTTGCTCGAGCGACCTGCTCTCTGGATGAGTGCGCTCGAGCGGATATGAATCTGCTCGAGCGACCACTTTTTTGTTTGAATCCGTTCGAGTGAACTTGAGTTTGCTCGAGCGACCACTTCTCTGTCTGGGTCCGCTCGAGCGAACTTGAGTCCTCTCGAGCGAACCTGATGCTGGACAGGATATTGATTGAGGGTGAAAATTTGGATACTTCGTGAGTACCTAAGTGTCCCTTTGAATTAGTTTTAAGGCTAATCATGGAGTAATTGAGACTATTGAGAATTAAGAACAATGAGAATAGAATTTTGTAATTGAACTATTGCTTCAATGGTTAATTGATTATGGATTAAACCTCCATAGATGATAATTATGGGGACTCCAATGTGCACATTATATACATAAATGTGATGTCCATCGAAAATAACATGTGCATTGGATAACCAACGGTTGCACCTAAATGGTTGGTTGAAACTGAATTAGAAATTAGTAGAATTATGTAATTAGTAATTCTCTCATTGTATTGTATTCCGTATCATTGTGTTCTAATCTCATAAGATTGATGTTACTGTTTAATTCATTTCCGTTATTATGAATGGAACTACTGAATTGAGTTGAATCCGAAAATAGATTTAATATATTGACTCTTGAGTTTGGCACTACCTAGCTATTGTATTAAGTTCTAAATGAATTAATAAATGAACAAATGATTCTTTTCTTGAGGCTAGGGTCATGAATGGTGCGCCCTTCCGCCCTGAGCCGAATGACTATTCCTATTGCAGCAGATGGATTTGGGTGCGTTCTGGAGCTCCGTGGTGATACTGGTGTCGCTCGCCCGGATACTGGTAAGTACCACAAATTCTGATCATATCTACGGGTACTGATTGATGCATTCCATTTGGAAAATGAATGCTTCCTTTGAGGGAAGGTGGTAAATGAAATGAAATGGAATGAAATAAATTGAAATGAATGCTATGGTAGTTGTCATCTTGTACATGCCTATTGATTGATTTATTGTGTTCAACCATTATCATTATAGGAATTATCTAGACTTGTTTAGAATTGGAATTGTTTACTAAACAGATTGAATGGGTTTAGTGTATGTACTAACATGTGCTATTACAAGTTCTATTTATACATTGTTGAACCGTCGTGTTCATTAGTGTTATTGATGGCATTACAGGCCCGATTGCCTTTGCCGGTCCAACGGTGGCCCCATCGACAGAGGAGGAGACCGCTCCGGTTCCTCCAGGAGGACTAATCGAATGGGATGGTCGGAATACCACTTGATATGGGTATTTGAGTGCACGAATGGACTAAGAATGTTTTTGGAAATTCTTTTTGAGGATTTATTTTGGGATGTAATGTTTTGAGAATATGAATAGATATCAGCCTACATTGTATTTGAATGTGCAGTGATTGATGTAAGAAAGCAAATGAATGATAGAAATGATACATGTATAAAGAACTTTATTTTGTATACATGTAAAATCTTATATTGATTTTGTCAATGTATATTTCCGCAAATTGTACAATTGACAGGTATGAATGAATGTTATCCCTTGTGGATTCTGTTTTAATTTCGGTTAATTCAGAGTTTACGGGAGTAAGTATGGATCGCGGCCCTGGATTATCGTAACTCGGGCCCGGGTCGTGACAGTTGTCCAGTCGTTGATATGATGGGGCCTACAATAAATGACCCAAGAAATTAAATTTTTTCTAGACTAATATTGCAGCCATCCATTTTTTGCCCCCTTACGTGTTGAATGTGGACCTATTATCATTGTCAATTATGTTCATGGGACCAAACTGAGTAGTTAGAGTCAACCTCTAGGGAGTGGTTTTATGAGTCCAGATCCTCGAGGCAAGGAATCTGAGGAATCCCGTAATAAGGCCTTAATATATCCTCAATGAAGCACACTTATTAAAATCCAAACTTCTTAAACATGAATGCCTTCCTCATGCATTGATTTTTGCCAAATTTCATTCTAATAAGAGTTAGGTGCATCGTCAGATTAATCACACATAAAACATGTGGATAAAATACACAAACAAATGGAGTGAAATCTCCCCAACAACTACAGTGAAATTTAAGCCAGAGCCAATGCATGAGAGTGCCTTGGGTTTTAGTAAGTGGGTTCCACTGAGGCTGTATTAAGGCCTCAATATGGGATTTCTCTAATTTCACCCCTTGAGGATCCAGGCTTTATTGGCGCACCTGAAATAATTTGTTTGGATATCAAAGACATGGGCCCAGAACAAACTTTTAATGCCCTTCTAAACAACAAAGTTCCATGCTGCTGAAATCATTTGTTCGGATATCAAATAATAGGCCCAAAACAAAATTTTAAAGCCTATATAAACAACTAAAAGTTCCATGGACCCAATACTGTATATTTCCTCTAACCATACGTGAGGTATAAAACACAATTAGTGTGATCTGGCATCCTCTTAGGAAGGTTGAGAAGGGTGTGCTGTACTGCCAAAATCTTCAACAGTTGCCTTCGGGTACATGAAGTAAAACAAGTTTTGTTTTGTGCCAACATAAGGTGCAAATCTATCATCATATTGCAGGCTTTAGGTTTTATTTATTTATTTTATTTTATTTCTTCTGTATTGTCCCTGACACTGGAAACAAAAACTCCATTGAAGACACCCTGAATCGGTTATAATCGCAATTCTTTCTGATTTCAGGAGCTCAGATAACTCTTTCATGATTCTAATGTATTATGAAGGTAGTAGAATTTATGGTTTACAAGAAGATTGTTAAGACTTAAGTGGATGCACTATTGTTATGGGTTTGTTTATTCATTTTGCTGTTATAGCATAATTGGAGCTCCAAGAAAAGTTCAAAAGAAAAAAGAAGTAAAAAACACAAACAAAAGAAACAGGAGAAAGAAAACAAACCATTCTTCTTGTAGGTGGTTGAAATGCTTGCCTTATACTTGGCATGAACATAGCAAGCAACCTGCGCCCAAACGCATATCAATAAATATCCATTCTATTCCATCAGATCCCACCAAATTCTCAACCCACTTTACTCAAGCATGACACTACAAGATAAAAACTTCACTTTTCCATGACTTCTTATTTCAAGAGTTGTTTCATTTTCCACAGAAATTGGAAATGTAGACAGAAAGTGAGAATGGAAATGCCCCTTAAAAAACGGACAATACTTTCAAATGGGTATCCATCTGCTTTGTAATGCTGCGGAAAACGACTCTATCTTATGGGTTGACTCTGCTCTTCTGGGAAAATTGGTTTCAAAAGAAAACGAAATTTATAAAAGATGTTAACAAGGAGAAATGGAAAACCATTCAAATCATTTCCAATTTCCACATTTTCCACAAAATCACACCTCAAAGCACATTTCTACACACATAAGAGTACAAGACAAAAGCAACAGAGATTCACTCCCTCTAGGCATGTTTCTCCATGACAGTGTCCCACATTTTATTTCCACACTGATTTCACTTTCCACAGAAATTAAAACTGTTTCCAGAAAATGAGAACTGAGGACCTCATTTCCAACAGTTTGAGCTTTTAGTGTTTGGAGCAGGAAAAAAAAAAGAAAAAAAAAAGATTTTCTGTACAAAAGTAATTCTTTACCTGATGAGTCCAAATTTTCTCTTCCTAAAAAGTGAAAAAATATATTTTATAGGCCCCACTTGTTGAAAAGTATGTCTCCTTCTTTAGCTAACCATTCCTACGAAAACCTCTAATAGTAGCAATAGTAGCAGTACAAATACTTTTCAATACTTCCCTTCGGGTGGAGCCCACTCCTCGATACTCCACTCAGGTGGAACCCGGTGGGTGGTTAGACTTGTCATCTTAAATTTCTTTAGCTAACCATTCCTACGACCGATTTGGTAGTATTGGTTAACAGGTAAAATTTAACTACGACCGATTTGGTAGTATTGGTTAAAAGGTAAAATTTAAAATGATATGAGAGCTAACTAGTGGCAAGTTAAATCCCAATAAAATCATTCAAACTTTGTTTCCATTTTCAAATTTTCAACATGAACACACTTCCAATGCATTACAACTCACCGAAAAGTGGCACTTGGAAGATGGCACCCAGAGATTCGAACTTCCTGTATCAAAAACCACAGTAAATCTCTGCGGAGGAGACCCAATGCCAATCTCTCCGAAGTACTGAGCATCCATGTAGTTTTTCAACGAAACGATATCCTGCTTGGATTCTAACACATACTTCCCAATGGAAGATGGAAGAAGACGAGAATTCTCCTCAAAATCGTATTGCCATGCGAGACGGTTTTTCAGGTTCAAGGGATTCTTCTTCAATTTGATTCTGAACAATCCGTCGGCAGAGACGAGAAGATTCGAAGGAAGAAAGAGGAATGAGAGAAGCAGAGAGAAGATTACGAGTTTCAACTCAGAATTCATTGGTTTTTTCTAATGCATAACAAAAAGAAACTACTGCTTTTAGAAAGCTAAGAGAAGCAAAACGCTGGAAAGCCCTGTGCCTGAAATGTAAAACCCAGGAAAAGAAAGCCTGCGAGAGACAGGGAGAGGAAGAGAATATAAGGAGGGCAACAGGTCCCAAGGGGAGACAGAGCGGAAGGGGTGGCCCCACCTCTTGTTAGTTGGAGCATGTTTTCTTACAAGTGATGAATTTGCATATTTGAAGATTCCTCAGTATCCCTATCATAAGGATCTCTCTTAGAGGATTTTATATAGCTAAGGATTTTTCATCCCATCCATATTAGTATATATTGATATATATTTGGAAAAAATTGATTGAAGTTTGCAAATTTGTAAAAGTGAGGATTTTCAAACCCTACAATCTAAAGACTTCATGGGCCTAAATCCATCGGTATTTACAATTACAAAATGTGGGTTTTTTGGGCAGTGGAGATTTCTTTCTCAATGGTTTGGTCGCCAATCATGAGTCATGACATACATATCAATGCATATCTCTAAAAAAATTTGATTTCAATGTGTAAATTCGTAGAAGTGACGATTTTCAAATCCAATGAAGGAAGGTTGGACCTGAAAATCCTTAAAAATAAATATTATCATATGTCAAAATCCTAGAGATTTACAATTTCCAAATGTCGATTTTTCGTAACTTTGTGAAAAGTGAAAATCTTTTTTCTAAAAATTTAATTGCCAAGTAAAATTAGAAATATTTATAAATGGCAAGACGGTTCATTTTTACTACTTTAAATTTTCAATAGGTGGGCCTCATTGTAAACTTTCACAACAGTCAATCTGGATGGATACACTCACAGAGGACCCAAACTTATGCAAGGAAATTGTGGGGCTCTAATTGAAAATAGGTCCATCTAAGATTAATCACCTATAAACCATACAAAAAAAATATTATATAGAATTAAATTAATTTTTTTAAAGATGAGCTTTATTTTTATTATAGTGTAATTTTTTTCGAGAAACCATATATGGGCTATTTATTTTTTAACTGTTTGATTGTTTAATTATAAATAAGCTCCACATAGGAGCTTCATGAATTTCTTCTGTTTAAAAGAGGAAGCAAGAGTGAGGTTGGGAATGCAAAAGGAAGAGAGGAGAGTGTTTTGTGTGGGAAAACGACGGGTTATTTCAGTTTGGGGGATGGATACGTTGCTGTTAAGTTGGGTTTTCGGTTGCTATGCTTTCACTACTTCTTTTGCTTCGGTTTGTTGCTGTTGGCTTTGCTTTGGAGAAGAAGTTTAGGGTGGGGACCATGGAGGGCAATGGTTGCAGTTAAGCGGGTACTCATAAGACGCTGAGATGGGGTTGGGAGTAAGGATGGCAATGAGTCATGCTTAAATGGAGACCCGACCTGCTTCTATTAGGGGTGGGTTTGATAGTGTGCTTGTAGGGATCACGTCAGGTATGGTTTTCCATATATTAACCCGAGTCGGGTTCAAGGTGGTTTTGGGTGCATCCAACCTGCCCTACCTTGTATGTCTTCACTTTATATATTGCTGAGATTTTTGCACGAGAGGTAATAAGGAGTGGCACTTTTCTAGATGTAATGGTTACAAATCTTATTTAACATGTACCTTTTCACATATTTGAAAAAAGGGTTTGGTATGACAATCATAAAAACCAACCACAAGTGGAGACGGGTATGATACAGTGGAAATAGCAATTGGGTTGGGTTTGGGTTTACCTAAAACCGAACCTGCCCCATTGCCATCCCGAGTTGGGAGTGGTTTTGTTGAATTCAAGGGCTTTCCTGAGTGGTGGGAGCATAACTGTGGCCTGTCTATTGACGATATGATCAGCTCAACATGAACTCCCAACAAGTATCTGGGATGTCTCCAAATGTCAGTAATCATATTCATTAACCACATTATTTATTCTATGCTCAACTTTGTGTTTGGAATAAAATTTAGGGAGCATCCATGAGCAGAGTGTATGTTTTGAAAGGCTTGGATTTTCAATAAGTGAGACTCATTGTGGAATTGTACTTCTTCCATAAGGGGAAGCCCGAGTGAGATTGAGTCGTTTTTCCTATGTTTAGAAGCAAGCCTGCCTTTTTTTATTTTTATTTTTATTTTTATAACGTGTATTAGGTTTGAGGCGAGCTTGGATGTGGCTATTTAATGAAATTCGTAAAGAATACCACGTCCAAGTGTAATTAGGTTTTGAGAAGTTGGATTTGCAATTTCCTGAGCTAATATTGAAAATAAATTATTTCATATTTTATATCTTAAAAAAATCTCTATTTACATTTGTTGTGATCTAGGGCCTAAGGAACACACAATATACAACAAGCACACAAGTCACGAAGATTTACGTGGTTCGGCTTTTGGCCCACGTCCATAGGAGAAGATGGGGAGAGAGCCTCTACTATGTAATCAGAAGAGAGTTATATAAGAAAAACTCTTACATTTATTTATAATATCAACCCCAAACCCTAGTATACCCATAACAGCCATACTCCTAATCCCAGGTGAATAACGACGGTGCAGGGGCCCAGTTAACCAAGGCTATTAACCTATGCACCTGAATACCATTGGCTTCTTTTGAGCCACATAAGTCAACAACATTCAAACATATAAATAAAGGATAATATGTTTCAATCTCTTGTGTCAGGAGGAAAATAACAGAACGTTCACCATCGATGGTTATTTTGAGATTTAATATCGATGGGTTTGCCCCTTTTTTTAATAGAGATAATAACCTAATTATTATATATGAAATAGACTGTTTTCAAATTGAAATCAGCTCCAATTGATTTTGACAATCACTTTGACCTATGAACCATCATCAATTCCAATGCCCAATTATCTTTTAATCTTGTTTAATCTAATTCAATTCCAATAACCACTTTTCTTTAATCTTATTAAATCTAATTCAATTCGATAAAATATAATTTATTACTCACTCCCCATCTCCCCCCTCTTTCCAAACGGCTTGTCCCTTTGGACAACTCCTCTTCCCTTTTTATATCTCTCTCTTTCTCTCTCCTGAGAACACTTCTCTATCTCTCTGTCTCGGTCCCCATCCAAGCTCGGTCTCCCTCATCACTTTTTTTTTGTTGTTGTCGTCATGGTACAAGTTTTAAATGACCCAAGTGTGAAGGTGATGCAATGAGAAATGATGAGCATGAGAAACGATCCCATCCTGACAACATGAGAAATGATCCCATCATGGCGTTTATCTATTCCTGACAACACTTATCTAGCTAATTTAACTTATGTGGCGTCTACCATTGCATCATTAAACCTGCTCCTGCCATGTATATTCACCGGCATAGGAAATGGCCCAAGTTTCACACCAAACAAAGTGACTTAAATTGATCATATATGAGAAAATTATTACATAATTCACATATGATCAATTTAGTGTGTATGATTCTGAATGAAGTAAAACTTAGGCCGATACGTAGAAAAGCATGTGACATAATCCACTTTTTTTTAATCATGTTATAATTTTAGTCAGGTCTTGGAACCTGAACTTGGACCCGAAGTTGGTATTTTCTGAACCAAGTCAAATTAGGTATTAGACCTGCCTCCACACTTCTCTACATAAATTCAAAACATAATCAGGCTGAAATTGGACAACATCCACATGGATCTATATTGAAATCCTATTTGATTTTTTTTTTTTTTTTACCAACGTAGGGTTCCCGACCCTTTGGGCTGGACTAATCCTTCCAGGGATAGAGAGAAGTTGGGTAAAACCCTTGTGGCCCCCAAGTGGTAGCATAAGTGGACTCAACCTTTGGTTCCTGAAGAGGGAGGAACCAGAGGTCGATACCAAGACCTCTAGCCCAGAAAGAGGGAGGAACCGTGGTCCTGACCACTCGGCGAACCCCTTAGGGTTAAGTCCTATTTGATTTGACTATACAAATTAATATGAGCCAGCCCAATAACCACTGCTCGAAAACCTTAGTCCACTCATTTAGGACTGAGTCCATATTTAGATTAGGATCTTACTCCAAGTATGAACCCTGAATGGGCATTTTAAAACTTCTAAAAACATTTTTTAAATCACCAATTCAGCTCCTAGGCCGTTGTCTTAGATGTTGCATTTAGGTCCTGGGTCTTTGATTGACAAAACAGGGCCCTAAATGCACATCCAAATAGGGTTGATATCCCAATTTGTCCATGGTGAAAGTCAAATTAAATAATATAATTTTCTCTTAAAATTAAAAAATTGTTTATGCCCCTAAAATTTCTAAATTTCAGTGAAAACATCGTCCACAATTTCTATCACAATATAGATGTCAAGACTGTGGTCATGGTTTCAAAATTCCTCTATTAATCACTTGACTAATTGTAATTCTTCATTCATAGCTTCCATCTTTTGTTGTGATCACCAATGTATGACATTGAAGTGAGCATATTTCAAAAGAACAAGAGAGACAATCATATACAAGAAACCGTTGGAGGTTTTGCTTCCTTTATTTTTCCTTTTCTTTTCCGAGTACCTCACTGGGACCCAAGCTAGCCCACATAAGTGGGAAGATGAAGCCCACAAAGTGGGAAGGTTAAACCACACATATTGGGAAGAGTGGCATACTGTTATGATTTTGAGCGTTGGCTAAATTCATGGGTTGAACAAAACTCTAAGGGTCCATTGAGTTGTATTTTATATTTAGTAAATGACTCTGAACATAGAAGGCTGGACAAATTAGAAGAAGAAACCAGAAGAGAAAAATCATTGACATTCCGGATCAACAATGGTCCGCTCGAGCGACCAGTGCATTTGCTCTAGCGAATTCCAGACAGAAGCTGTTTTGCTCGACCCACTTTTGTGATCGCCCAAGCCATGATCTGATATTCAAATACAGTGGCTTGTTCGCTCGAGCGAACTCTCAGGTCGCTCGAGCGAACCTGGGAGCAAAATTAGAAACTTGACCCGTTTTTTCCCCTGATTTGTCTCAAGTTTGTGTTGCTGATTCCTGATCATATTATAAAACTTGAGACACAAATTCAAGGCTATTTAAAGGACTCAAAGGCGGTTCTAAATATAGACTTCACCTCTCAAATTCTGAATTAGAGATTTAATTGAGAGAATTCCTCTCTAGAGATTTATTAAGAAGTTCTACTACCAAGTTCTCTAGAGCCAGCATCTTCTGCATCATTTGTAGAAGATTATCTTCTTGCGAGAAGATTTGAGGAGTCAAGCGCTGGATTGAGCCTGTTGCAATCAGTGGTGTGAAGTCGTTGAAGTGTGAAGCGACACAAGGTAACTTCAGTCCTTAGGTAGGGGATATCTGGGGAAGAAATCTGAGTTTCTTGTAATTGTGAGATTCAAAGTGCTTGATTAGATCCAGTTTGGATCCATGGTTTTTCACCCGGTTAGGGTTTTCCATGTAAAAATATGGTGTTCTTGTGGTGTGTGCTTGTGATTTTATTTCCGCTGCTTATTTATTATTTTTGCACACTTCTTGGGCTGATTATTGAGTATATCAATATAGAGATCTCGTACCCTAAATTCTCAATTAGTATCAGAGCAGGTTGCACTAAGTTATTGTGTTTGATCCAAAGGAGATTTCTAGAATGGTACTCAATCGAGAAGGGACATCAACTTCTAAGCGCCCTTGCTAAATGGTTCTAATTATGCCCATTGGAAGCAAATGATGATTGAGTTTCTAAAGTCCATTGATGATGATATTTGGGATATTGTTGAGGAGGGCTACTCCAAACAAACAATTGTGGCTAATGGACAAACTTTTCCTAAACCTAAAGCCCAATGGACTAAGGATGAGAAGCATGACTCCAATTATAATAATAAGGCTATGAATGGAATATACAATGGAGTATCTGCTGATGAGTTTCATAGGATTTCCACTTGTAAAACTACAAAAGAAGCATGAGAAGTCTTGCAGACAGTGTATGAGGGTACAGACACGGTTAAGTAATCTAAATTGCAAAGGCTGACTAAAGAATTTGAAACCATCGTGATGGAAGAAGATGGGACATTTGATTAATTTATGCCAAGCTGAATGATATTGTCAATTCTGTTTTCATTCTGGTTGAGGAAACTCCAGAAAACAAGATTGTTAAAAAAATTCTGAGGTCTCTACCTTCAAGGTTCGATTCTAAGGTTGATGCTACAGAAGAAAATAAGAATCTTGATACCCTCAAGGTAAACCAGCTGGTTGAAAATCTTTAGACATTTAAAGCAAACCGTTTAGATAAAGGAAAATCAAAAGAGAAAGGTATTGCTTTGAAAGCCATCTCAGAATCAAGAAAGAAGCCTGAAAAGAAAATTGAGCCTGATTCTGACTTTGAGGTTGAAAACGATATGGCTGAGATGTTTAATTGCTTTAAGAAGTACATGAAGTCAAAACAAGCCAAGTGGAAGAGTTCCAAATCTAAAAATAAAGATTCTGCAAAAGGAACCAAGTGTTTTGAGTGCCAAGGCTATGGTCACTATGCTAATGAGTGTGCCAACAAGAAAGATGGTATAAAGAAGAAGGCTCTCAACATAACTTGGGATGAAGAGTCATCAGAAAAAGAAAAGAAAGATACTGAGGCTGATTCTTTAGAAAATATGAATGGCAAGTTTGTAGCTTTCATGGCTAAGTCTTTGTTTAACGATGATACTGATGAAGATCATGAAGATGAGATGTCAGATCAAGAGAAAGATTGGGAAGAGTTGTACCATACTACCTATGCTGATTGTGTTAGGATGACCAAGTATGGTAACAAGATCAATATCAAGTTCAAGGTTGCTCAAGAGGAAAATTCTGCCTTGAAAATAGAATTAGAGCAATCACTTAATTAGGTTCGTCTCTTGGAAAGTCAGAAAAGCCTTTTGGCTGAAAATTTGACTACTGATGGTTAAAAACTTGAGAAGGTTGAAAAAGAAATAGTGAATCTGAAGAAAGAGTTATTGATGATGAAAGCTAAAAATCAAGACCTAAAAGGAAGACTGAAGATCACTCTGTCTGAGTTAGAAGTGAAATAAGTTTCGCTAAACAAGATGAACACTGGTTCGAAAATTTTTACAAACATCTTGGGTAGTCAGAAGTCTCATTTTGACAAAAGCGGCCTTGGTTATGATTATGGTGCATCCACTTCAAAAGCTAAAAGTAAAATAGTTTTTGTTTCAAGTGTTGCACATGCTACTCCACATAATGCACTTTCATATAATGTGTTGAGTAGTACAAAGAAAAAGAATGTGTCGCATGTTGATCGCACATCCACTTGTTATCATTGTGGAAAGAAAGGATACATTCGTCCCCATTGCAAGAAGCTGAATAGTCTACCAAAGACCAAGCAATGGCGAAAGAATTTTTCTCCACTCAAGGCAACTCCAATTTGGGTTAGAAAATCTAATTTGCCTAAGGAGTTTGCTCACACTGTGCTGAAAGATCAAACTACACCAGTGTGAGTGGCTACCTATAAAAATCCCTGATCAAGGAGGTCAAGCTCCCACCCCTAGTGCTAATACGAAGATACATTCAGGGAGAGTTGAAATTGAGGGGGAGCTAATGTATCTAGATTGACAAAAGCTTCATGATATTTGCTTGTCAATTATGGACAAAAAGGGGGAGAAGGGTGACAAATCAAGGGGGAGAACAAGAAGTTAGAGACAATGCAGATCTTCATTGCTGATTGCCAATTTTTTTTATTCCATGTATTTTGAGTTTTAATTTGGGTAAATCAAATTGTATTGGCCTAGGGAGTTTTGTCCATGAATTGCCAAAGGGGGAGATTGTTATGATTTTGAGTGTTGGCTAAATTCATGGGTTGGACAAAACTCTAAGGGTCCATTGAGTTGTATTTTATATTTAGTAAAGGACTATGAAGATAGAAGACTGGACGAATTAGAAGAAGAAATCAGAAGAGAAAAATCGCTGAAATTTCGGATCAACAGTGGTCTGTTAGAGCGACCAGTGCATTTGCTCGAGCGAACCCTAGAAAGAAGCTGTTTCCCTCGACCCACCTTTTATGATCGCCCGAGCCATGATCTGATATTCAAATACAGTGGCTTGTTCGCTCGAGCGAACTCCTAGGTCGCTCGAGCAAACCTGGGCGCAAAATTAGAAACTTGCCCCGTTTTTTTCTCCTAATTTGTCTCAAGTTTGTGTTGCTGATTCCTGATCATATTATAACACTCGAGACACGAATCCAAGGCTATTTAAAAGACTCAAAGGCGGTTCTAAATATAGACCGCACCTCTCAAGTTCTGAATTAGAGATTTAATTGAGAGAATTCCTCTCTAGAGATTTATTAAGAAGTTGTGCTGCCATGTTCTCTAGAGCCAGCATCTTCTGCATCATTTGTAGAAGATTATCTTCTTCCGAGAAGATATAAGGAGTCAAGCGCTGGATTGAGCCTGTTACAATCAGCGGTGTGAAGTCGTTGAAGCGTGAAGCGACACAAGATAACTTCAGTCCTTAGGTATGGGATATCTGGGGAAGAAATCTTAGTTTCTTGTAATTGTGAGATTTATAGTGCTTGATTAGATCCAGTTTGGATCCGTGGTTTTTCACCCGATTAGGGTTTTCTACTTAAAAATATGGTGTTCTTGTGGTGTGTGCTTGTGATTTTATTTCCGCTACTTATTTATTGTTTTTGCACACTTCTTGGGCTGATTATTGAGTGGACTAATCTAGAGATCTCGTACCCTAAATTTTCACATACCCACAAATAGTTGGAGTTAGTGAGCCCGCAATGAGTCAAGTGGGGGCCATGTCATTGAGAGTTATCCCCCACTCCTTTCCCTCTCCAAATATTTCCTATATGGGAATGCTTGGTTTTTAAGAATAAAACATTCCATATTTCTTTCTAAAAAAGGGAGAAAACCAAGATTTCCAATTTTCAAGTGGAAAACACGTATTTTTTCCATTGCAAAACTGTTATTTTGGAGATGCTGTAGGGCACATTTTGTAATAGGTGAGGAATTCGATTCCTTATTGTCCCTTGAACATGAATTCCTTTGCTGGGGATTTCACATTGATATCAGTACATAGCAATGCATATAGACGAGAAAAAATGATTTTGATGCGTAAACCCACAAAAGCGATGATTTTCAAATCTCACACGGGGAGATCGGACCTAGAAATCCTCAAAAGGCAAATTTTCATTGCTCCAAATCCTCAAGGATTCCCAATTAATAAACATGAATCTCCCATACAAAGAAAGTGAAAAGTCTTTTCTCCGAGGATTTGGTTACCAAACTTGACCTTAGTGACTTTGTATGTAGACCCGTAGAAGAAAAAATCGCTGCCGAAAAGGAACTGTCTGACCCTCCCGGTTGGACTCTAGAAGAAAAGAAGTCCCATTTTCCAATTTTTCAATGCCAAAGCCTATCGGCACAAAATGCCTTGACAATTGACATAAGAAAAAGCAACATATTTTCCTTTCTTAATCTGCCAACCCCAATTGCACATACAGATCCTAAATTTTGGAGAGAAGTGGAAGTTCAGCTCTATCCTTTGAATCCCACTCACGCCCCACAAAGGAGAACAAGAGGTAAAGAACATCACTGCCTTTCGAATGTAGTAAGGGTTCATTCTTGTGTATTATCTTATACATTTTAGTAGATTTTACGGGAAAAATCCTGTTTAGATGGTTATTGCTCGGAAAAGGACCCCGTAGTTCAGGCCACACAAGACTAGTCCTCTCACCAAATTTTTATTTTTTATTTTTAGACCCAGTGATGATAGCGTTGCCCAAAGAAATTATGGGCGACGTTATCGCCACCTTCACTTTATATCCCTTTCGACGTCCCTTTTTGTCCCACGTTTTTCATTCCACTTTTTCATCGTACATGCGACCTTTCTTTGCAGCTCCACCATCTACTCCCCATACCCATATTTATTGCTTATTTTAACTCCATTTTAGAGGTTGTTGATCTCCATTTAAGAGGTTGGTGCACTTCCTTTCCAGTTGTGCAAATTTACATTAAACAATAAATAAAATGTCTTTTTTGAGGATCTATCTTCTTTTGCTTTTCGGAAGAAAACTTAGATATGCTCACATATCTAAAGTTTGTTTATTTTGTAGCCTAAGATATAGTATACATGTGCCATGTTGTTTCATGATATTCAATTGTTTATTGTCTCAAACCCTAGGCATGCTCACATTTGTTTATTGCAAGAACACCCTCTTTTGTCATATCTCTGACAAGTGCAATAGATCAACCTATCTAACATACTCTGTTTGGGTCGTAGTTAGAACCCATGTGTTTCTATCTGGGTTGGTAGCAATGCACCTATAGCATCTTGGTTTCACTCCTTTTGCAATAGCTTACGAAACATGTGAATACTAATCATACAACAATGTTCCCTCAACGTCCATTTCATGTCCTTTGGCCATCTGTTCAATTTAACATCATGTAGCAACAAGCACATAGTTTAAAAATGAGTACCGAAATGCCTATTCAATTTAAAATAGAACAACACCACAAAAAACTGCACTCTAACTTCAAACACGGACAGCGTTTACACTCTAACTACACACAAAATATACTCTAAACAAAGAGGTCATTGCAATCTTACATGGTGATGTTTACACTTTAATATACTGCATTCAAACTTCACACACCGACAATGCAAGAGAACATGACTACATGTTAATATTGTTGAAGGCAATGTTGCAAACATGGTGGAAATACACTCAAAAGATTCTTGAACTATTTACAATTGATACTCGTACTCATTGTAAAATGTGTAAAAAACTATACTATTCCAAGCAATAAACCCAAGTTGCATGCACAGTTCAAGCCAAACCAAAAAAGAACATGCATATGTGGAAGATGTTTTTTTTGCAAAAATGAGTCAGAAAAATGGGTTTGCAAGTTGTATACCTTTGCATGGAGGTGCGATATCGAACGAGGTTGATGGATTAGAGAGAAAGAAGATGCAAAAGCACCACATGGAGGAGACAACATGTGGACCACAACCAAGAAGAACGCAAGGAAGAAGACAACACTACGACCTTCGATGGGACCCAATGCAATGGAAAAAATGTGAACAATCTTTAAAAAAATTTGCTAAATCCACACTGGATGGAGAAGGGGAGGGCAGAGGCGTCGACACTCTAAGAGAGGAAGGAAAGAAAAGGAGGAAAGTGGGAGAAAGAAAGGGACAATAGGGTTTTATTACTTCACGAAGAGCGACGCTATTGTTGCCCTTGTTAGGGAGGATCGATGCTATCATCGCTCTTCCCAAAAAACTTAAAAAAAACGAAAGAGGCCTAACGGACCTATTTTGTGTGGCTCGGACTATGGGGTCTTTTTTCGTGCAATGGGCATCTCATGCATTTTTTCCCATAAATTCTCCAGATAAATTTATTTTCTTATTTCAAATTTAATATTTGATGCCACCAATCACACTAAAGCTGGTCGTGAGGATTCAAGAAATTCCAATTTTGCTTGACAAAGAGCCTGAAAATATTTGAATTCAACAAATGCTTTTTAAGAAACTTCTTTATATAAAACAATATTGTTTATTTCATTGAACATATTTGAATTACACCACACCATGTTTCAACTTCTAAAATGCTTCAATGGGAGTTTTAGTGTTAGGAACTCAAAGGGAAATAAAATATGATGAAACCTATGAAAGTATAAGAATCTCTTCCTCAAACAACACACGCACAAATAGAGTTCCATTTCAACTCTACAAAGCTTGAATGACAATAATATATATCAGTTGTGTTGCTGAAAGGATGATTGTGAATGCCTCCATTGTCCTCTGAAAAACAAATTAATCTGTGTTACTAAAATCCCACATGGGGAAAGAAGTACTCTATGTGAAAAGAAGAAGAAGAAGAAGGAATAAACGGTGTCATCTATACCAGGCATGCATTCCTTATTTCCAGCTCAATCTCCTTGCAAGCCAAGCTGTATTTATAAATAGAGAGAAAAAAAAAAAACCAGTGTTAGACTATCTATACATTTTTCATGTAATTATTTTTGCATATATGAGAGAGAGAGAGAGAGAGAGAGAGAGAGAGAGGGAAAGAATTTTGAATTCATCTCATAGGCTCACTTGCACAATTTAAAGGCTTGCGCGCAACCATAGTTGCACAAACAAGTTCTAAAGGCCCATTTGCTTAATCTGTATTGAATTCATGGTTTTCTAAGTAGTGCTTTTCTATCAAAAGGGTAAAAGTGGTCTCCTTCCAAAGTAGTTTAAGTGGTAAGGCAGGCATCTAGGGTCAGAGCTGGCAGCCTAGCTCCCCTGAGAGAGTATAACCTCCACCTTTGGCTACTAGTATAAAAGAAGGGCAAAAAGTGAAGGATTAAATATGCAGACAACCAATGGACCATCAAAATAAACTCCTTTTTGTGGGAATATCTACACCAATCACCTCACTGTAGAAATATGATCTAATAGCACTTTGAAATGCTGTGATACAACTTTGTAGAAACATAAAGGTGTAAAGTGTGTGTGTTTGTGTATGTGGGGTTGTACGACCAAAGGGCCGTACATAGCCCATGCCCTGAATCAAATGGACACAACACTTGTATATAATTCGAACCTTAAGATAATAAGAGATTCCTCTCTACCAAAACACTTGGATAATCTCCTAGACTTTAACCACACACACTCTACACCCTTTCTTCACACACTACAAAACAATTACAACACAACCTTATATAGACAGCCAATTGGCCAGAGGACACTTCCTAAAGACATGACTTTACATACAACAAGACAACAATAAAATCCCATGGTGTTTAGCTTTTCTAGATGAACTTTGACCTTTAGACTTTCCAAAACGACTTTTGGATTCCCTAGGAAACTTTCTTGATTTTCATACTAGAATATTAAAGGTAGTAATTCCAACACCCACTAAATTCAATCTTAGGGAAGTGATGTTCGCATCTATATCTACACCCTAAACCTTTACTTCTCACATCTACTCTTTTGAAAATAACATTTTTTGGCTTACTAATTCAATATGAAGTAGGCAAGCCCCAAAAATGAAGCCCTTTTTACCACCAATATTCTACATGACATAAAAAGAGGAACATTAGCTAACCCCATGGCGAGAAGAGTAAGACTCCATGCAATTATGGCAGAAGATTGTGCGGATGACGAGCTCTCTTTTCTCCATGAACGGATGTGATTTATTCCATTGATAGCAGAGGCAGCACCTACAACTCCAGCAATCAACGAAAACACCACGAAGAATCCAGTGGCCGCATTTCCCATTGGAAAATGGATAGCCGAAAAATGAGCTGGAAGTTGAAGCTCCGACCCTAAAAGCTCAGGGACAAATCAAGAGTCAAACACCTTACTATATTAAGTAGTAAAGATACATGAATTGAACTCTAAACCTCAAGTCTATGGAAGCTAATTAAAGAAATGGGCTCCTTTTTCTGTTTCATGGCACATATTGTATACAATTGAAAACTGACCATGACATTGATACAAGGAAATAGCAGAAAGGATTCCTTTGATAAGAATGGAAGTGAGCACATTCTTATTTATGAAAGTCCTGCATTTTAATAAATATGAAAAACATAGAGCCCATTATGTAATTAGTGATGGGCATAATGGATTAACAAACATTTGCAAAGAATTGAGTGAGAGTGCTTATGGTGGTCCCTTTTCAAATGGGTTAATCCATTCACCTGATTACCTTTTAGAGTTAGCTTCTTATTCAATTTTTATTTTACGAGCAAACACCATGTGAGCATTTTGTGCAGCCTAGTTGCCTTGTATGTTGGCCCATTAGGTTTTTCTGCGAAATGGTTTCCCTCTTGTTATACTTGGCGGCAGTATTGGTATCAGGCTAGTAGCCGACCTTAAAAGCTTTCCGAATCAGACTTGGTTACTTCTTTTCAGAGGCAATACTCTATTTGGATTGCATTGTCAGGGATTGTAATTGAAATGATGGTGAAAAGCATTAGAGGTAACTTGTAACTTAGGTGGTAGGCTTCCTCCTACTAATTAGAAACTTTCGAGAAAATAACTATGAGTTGTATTTCAAATGTTCCTATGAGAGAAGCTGCCAGCTTAGTGATAATTATCTCTTTTTTTTCTTCTTAATTGGTAAATAAGCATGAGGTTTAGGAATTAAGAATTCTTATATTTGAATTTGCAAAAATGAGACTTGGCTATATATACTAGTAGTATAAAATTAAGACTTAAGATGATGATGCTTAAAGTAGTGATCACCACATCGTAGTTAGTCGATTTACAGAAAAGCGTGTATGTCTTCATACACAAAGTTCAGTGAAGAAGTGGAACTCAAAAGGCCAACCTAGGTGAATGATATAAGACTTCAATGATGATAAATATGATTACGATAATCCAGAATTTAGAGAATCTAGAAGCTAAGTGTGATTAGCTCAAAAAAGTAAGATTAATTTCTTCAATTGTTCACCACAGATCCAGCCACACGGTGGATCCTAGTGAGCTTGATGGAAGCTGGCAGTGTCAATAACTTAAATCCAAATTTAGGCCATGGTTGATATCACCAAAACTCAGTTTTTGCATGTTGCTTCACTGATAAGCAATCTAGCTCCTATTTTAAAAGGCCCCACTCACTAAGGCAATGCCCATGGTAAAATGACTGCGCCAATTGAATTCATATCAACACAGTAGCAACAATATTTTCTAATACATCTTTAATCTTTCACAATGCAAAAATAATGATAATGTTATAAAGATCAAGATGAAGATAGAAGATTACACACCAATGATGAAACCTCGGTCTATTGCGACATTGATGGCCCACCCTCCAATGGCTGATACGATGACATACATACAGAAGTTGAGAAATAGAAGGCCGGATGCAATGGACTGAGTAGCAGCCATGTTGGTTAATATACTAAGAGAGATGGGATGAGCAAGAAGAGATGTAGGCTTTAATTAGGACTCAGAACAAGTTTCAGGTAGACATACAATGGTTGGAAGGAGATTAGCAATGTGGTTTCTTATACATGGACTGGTGAAAAAGGAATTGTTCTTTCCTTGTAGTAATGTAGTCGGTTGTGGCTCTAAAGGGTCTGTGGGGGTTGTAAAGGTGAACCTTAAAATTCAAGGCAAGGACCAAATACCAATGCTTGGAGTTTTTAAGTGTACATTCCTATTCTTTTGTGGTATTCTTCATCCTAAAGGCCTCACCCCATCTCTGATTGGTTCCCTTTTAAATAAAAGGTAGAATCCTTATAAGCCTTTTGAAATGGTGCAAACTACCTTTGATTCCACATTGAAGAAAACCTACAGCTGTCTCTCATTATTTTCTACTGCCTAGAGATAAGAAAGAGCCCAGTCATTTGATGCCTAGTCTTATTTCATCCAAATTTTAAGTATATGTATGGTGTCACTGGATCTTGGTTGGTACAAGTCGTTCCCATGGCTCATGATCAGTGCAACTAGTCTGGTAGGCCCACTTTAAGTATATGTATGGTGTCACGTTTTCCTACACTCGGTCTGCTCGCGGTTACCAGGCGGCTAACCGCGGTTGGATAGGTCGGCTAGCCGCCAGCAGATCTCCTGTCCCCAGACAGAAATTCTCCACATTCTGTAATTGTGACCGACTCGGGGTCATTGACCGACACCCCAGATAGAAATCCTCCACATTCTGTAATTGTGACTAACTCGGGGTCAGTGACCTATTGGTCACCTGGCGGTTAGCCGTCAGCTGGCTACTAGCTGACCGCCAACCCTCCTACAAAATGTCAGTTTCTGGAATTGTGACCGAACTGGTGTCGGTCACCTGTTGGCTAGCAGCCAGCTGACTGCCACCCTGCGGACAGTTGCATTTTTGGGTCAAATTTCACCATTTCTCTTCCCATTTCACTTCTTTTCACTACTGGACAGAGCCCGACAATTCTAGAGCCTTCATGCTCCCCAAAAAGGAACAATCTCCAACAATCTCATCATCGAATTCCTCCATTCTCCATTCAACCAAGTTCATCAAACCACCCATTCAAAAACATGAATACTTGAACAAAAAACGGAATTCAGACTTAGCCAAATGGGGGGTTTTCCAAAGCAATACAAGTAACACATGCATGCAGGCTTAAAAATAGATTTCAAACTACCCCAAGCCTTGTTGATATCAATGCAATTACGAAACTAGTAGATGAAATCAAACACTTTGGAACCAAAATGTCTCTACACTTAACATGCATCATAAGAACTAAAAGAATCACTTGCCTTTGCCCAAATTGGAAATCAAATTCCTTCCCAAGAGTCCCTCTCTACAGCTGAACCAAGGATCTACAAAAGCCCCAAGAGAACACCTTAAAAACCCATAAATTTTGGAAAACCAAGACCCATTTCGAAAATGGTTTTGCATGTGAGAAATTTGCACTCCTTTATGAGCTATAAAGACTCATTGGAAGAGATGGAAAGGAGCCTTTACTTGGATGTGCCCAAACAAGAAGCAATGAAGAAGAAATGGTGGCTGTCCAGCTGAAGTTGCAGTAAAAATGGGTTCAAAGGAGAGCTAGGAATGAGAGGAAGAAGATGATGTGATCAATCCTCCAATCCAAGCTAAAAAAGTATGGCTTGCAAGGTGAAGAAGGTGCAGAGGAAAGAGCTCTTTCTTGAGTTATGAGTTTTTGAAAATCATGCAAATGGAGTTCTGAACGAGAGTGAAGGAGAGGGGAGTTTTGTTTAGGATAAATTAGTGATAGGTCCCTAAAGTGGAACTTGAAGAGGCTCTAGTCCATGGAATTTTTGTTTAAAGGCTCTGGTCCACGCAGCTAGACATCTTGCTGCTACAGGTCCCTATATTCGCCACATCACATATTTCGTGATAGATTTGCCTTTGTAACTGCCGTAATATGTCACGCATAAGTGGCCTAACATGTTATGCAAATTAAACTTTTAATTTTAGGGCCTTAACATGATATTTCATGACTTATTTGCCCCTCTAACAGATTTTATTTCCTAGTTTTAGATGAAGTTTCGACATTCAAATGGGAGGGAATAGATCAAGTTTTGAAATTCAAATAGGAGGGAATAATCTATGTTTTTTGCTACACACTCATGGGGATTTGCCCATGGATGTCTCATTGATGAATGTCTGGTAAATGGTTTTATCTAAAGTTTTTTTTATTAGAATGACCAAGCTACATGCGTAATACAATTATTCAGGTAATTCTCCAAAAGAGGGGGAGAAACTGCATTTGATGTGTTTTGACCCACTCAAATGACCATGCAATCTTTCCTCGCTTTTTTTTTTTCCTCATCATTTGTTTCCCTTGATTTTATAGATTCATGGTTTAATAATGCCAAATATAATAAAGAAATTAACAACATTTAGTAGAATGTATCAGGGAGAACTCAATCGTATTAAAAATGGGATGAAATTTGTTCTTTTGAAATTTTAGTTGGGGTCTTGAGGTCTTTTTTTTTTTAATGTGTGACTAGATTTGAAGGAAGGGTGGAGAGTGGGGTTTTTTTTATGAGACTGTGGAATTTGATCCATCATTTTCTGAATTTATCTGAGTTTGGTATGAATTTATCTGAGTTTTGAGTGAGTTTATCTAAGTTTTGCATAAATTTATTTGAGTTCTGGACAAATTTATCTGAGTTCTGGAACAAATTTGTTTGAGTTATGGACAATTTTATTTGAGTTTTGGAACAAATGTATATGAGTTCTAAAACAATTTAATTGGATACGAGGCACAGATGCTTTCAATCAAAGTCGTTCATCTGGTGTGCGCCCCACACTATGAATAGGGCATTTTGGGGGACATTGGCTTTGATTGGGCAATGTTAGCCACTTGATTGATGATAGATCTTTATATTTGGTACCGTCAGTTTTGGGTGGGATGTTTTTCACCAATTTGACAGTCAGGAAGGCCTGGTTAATTGGATTTGTTGATCGATGCCCATCCATGGTGGGATTCGCCCTACGAATTGTCTCCTTTCTTGATTCACTTTCCTCCTTCTCCTTGTGCCCGATGTTCAAAATCCCTAATTTTTCTCTTTCGTTCCTTCTTTGGCAAGTTACAACGATTTTAGGATTGCCGTTTTTTAATAAAGTGATAAGAGAATATGAGGGCATTATTGTCCTTTCAAGTATATGAAAGGGTGGAAGGAACCTTTGCCTATACGAAATTAATTTGTGGACCGTTTGCAATAAAGGTAATACTGAGGGACCTTCGACCAAATGCCCCTTTTGTTTAAGTGGGGAGTGGGCCCCACTAGGCCTAAGACTTTAGTTGGATGGAATATCCTCTTGCAGGCCCCGAATGAAATCAACTAAGAAAGAAGAAATGTTCCTTGAAAAATCTAGTTTCCAAAAAGTATAAAATTCGCATGGTTTAGAGATTTCAAAAATCGTGCATAGATTTGAGTGTGAAAAGACAATTTATCCTTTTTGGGCTAAAAACAGGGTTTCTGGCTTTGAACACGGATAGGATGAATATGAAAGTTGTAACCAATAACAAAATCTTTCAAAAGAAATGAAAATCATAATTTTGTTGAAAACCAGAATCATCTCCCATACTTATACGCGTAACCCTGGGTACCCCTGAGCGTGTCAGACTGAATCCAAACGCTCTCAAATTTTCCAAAGCTATGACCAAGACTAAGTTAAACCACACTCTAACCCAACGATCGCTTATCCCAATTAAGCCTAAGCGCCCACTAATTAATACTAATCACAATAATTTGGGTCGAGGTCTTACATCCTCCACCCCTTAGGGCATTTGGTCCACCGAATGAAAATAATTTACCTGCGGTAATAAATGGTGATACTTCCTCTAAACTTGATCTCTCAATTCCCATGTCGTTTTTCCCGGTCTGTGATTTTCCCAAAGTACCTTGACCCAATGAATGGATCGATTTCTCAACTCTTGCTCCTTTGTGTTAATGATTCTATTCGACCTCTCAACATAAGTGGCATCTTTTCGGATCTCTAGCGGCTCGTGCTGTAGTACGTGGGAAGGACTAGGTACATATTTCTTTAGCATGGAGACATGAAAAACATTTTGTGCCCTGGAGAGTTCCAACGGTAAAGCGAGTCTATAGGCAACATCTCCAATCTTGCTCAAAATTTCATATGGCCCTATAAACCTTCTTGCTAGCTTGCCTTTCTGTCTAAACCTCAGAGTTCCTATAGCCGGTGATACCTTCAAGAACGCCTTGTCATCCTCTTGAAACTGTAATTTTCTTCGACGAGTGTCAGCATAGCTCTTCTGTCTACTCCAAGCAACCTTCAAACATTCATGAATCAACTTGATTTTGTCATTAGTTTCCCCAACTATAGTCCGTCCATGAAAACTGCAACACCAACTTGCTCCCAGCAAACTAGAGTCCTATATCTCTTGCCATACAGTTCTTTAAAAGGTGCCATTCTGATGCTCGAGTGGTAACTATTATTGTAAGCGAACTCACAAAGTGGCTAGTATTCATCCCATTGTACTTTGAACTCTAACACATAAGCACGTAACATATCCTCAAGGGTTTGTATCGTCCGCTCCGATTGGCCATCTGTCTAAGGGTGATATGCGATGCTGAATTGTAGCTTTGTACCCATGGACTCAAGCAAAGTTTTCTAAAATCTTGAAACAAATCTGCTATCTCTGTCCGAAGTGATGGAGATGGGTTGACCATGCCGACTGACTATCTTATTGACGAACAATTCTATGAGAGGTAACATATGCATCATATTCCCTGTTTTCATTGGGATGAAGTGCATTGGGATGAAGTGAGCAGACTTTGAGAGACGATCCACAATAATCCATACCGCATTATCACCCTTGCTAGTATTTGGTTAACCGAAGACGAAATCCATGGTAATATGTTCCTACTTCCACTTCGGAATCTCCAATAGTTGTAGCAAACCTGGACGTTTATGAAGTTCTGCCTTTGCTAGTTGACGAGTCAAACAACGAGATACAAAAGCTTTTATTTCTCATTTCATGTTGCTGTGACACCTCATTTGGCCCCTATGATAGCTTTAAATATCTGTTATATATAGTGGTGCCCCCATTTCACCCATAATTGAATGTTTAATGGTATAATTCAGATTAATTAATGACGATGAAGATACTTGTTGATGATTTTAGACATAGTTCGATGACTTCTAGAAATTTGTGAGGGAAAAGCTAAATCGCGTCGAGATCCCGAGTCAAACCCATTATTCACGCAAGGACTGGACTGCGACACTATTCAAACCTCTTCCAGACCACTTAGAACAAATTCAAGTTGATCCCAAGGAAGTTACACTTAGCTTGCCTAAGTATCAAATGATTAGCACGAATTAGGAGGTTAGAGTCGTTGATCCAAATACCCCTTCCTTTTTCTGACATCTGATCACTATTCTATATAAACCAATAGATTCTACATCCCAAGAGCTTCCCAACGATATATAGAACGTCCAAATCCGATAAGCGGGTCAAAAGTTATGGGCTTCCAAATGTTTTCCCAAATAGGAGATCAAAGTTCCACCTAGGCACCACACCCTGGGCGCCCAAACTGCTGAATTCCACAAAGGCGCCAACCATGTGGCGCCCACCCTATCCAGACCCACCTAGGCGCCCCAAGGTGGGCACCCACCCTTCAAATCCATAAAAAAGACCTGAAAATAGCTCAGACCACTCCAAAATAGGGACCCAACTCCATAAAATATGAAACCCCACCTGGGCACCACCCTTGTGGCGCCACCACCCTTGTGGCGCCCACTTGTCCAATTCAACTTAGGTGCCAGCCCTGTGGCACCCATCTTGTCCGGGACCACTTAGGCACCACATCATGGGTGCCCACCCTCCAAATCCATTAGTTTGGCTTAAAAATAACCCGGGACCACTCAGACATAAGGACCAAGCTCCGAAAACAAATCGAACCACCTGGGCTCCACCCCATGGGCGTCTAGCTTACTGAAAACGACCTAGGCACCACCCTTGTGGCGCCCAGCCAATTAAAAGCTAATGTAGGTCCCCCGCAGTTGAACATCTATTTATTGAATCTCGACTCCAAACGGGACCAAGTTCCAAAAATGAACCCCATTTCATCTAGGCGCCACCTTGTGGGCGCCCACACTGTCCAATCCCATCTAGGCGCCCACAGACTGTACAGTTCCACCTGGGCTCCACCCTTGTGGCACCTAGCCTGTGTACCAAACCCTAATTCACCCAAAACCCTAAATCCACCTTTCTAGAAACTCGTTTAAGAGGCAGCCCTAATCCCTTTTGCACGCCCAAAAGCCCTTATATAAGGATCTCTCAACCTCATTTACAAAGGAGCTACCCTAAAATGAGAGAAAAATAGAGAATAAGCAAGAAGAAGAAAGGTAACTACCATTACAGAGAGAACTTTAGATATAGAGAAGAAGAAGAGGAAAGAGGGAAGGCAATTTTCATTTCTTCAAGATCTAGAAGGAAGAGATCATTTAGAGCCATGCATTTCAGCGAAAACGCCGGTCTAGGAACTTGAAGAACGCGATTCGAACCGGTATTTCTAGATCTCTTCCACTTAATTGCATTTTATCATCATCCTTGTTTAGAAACATGCTTAGGATCATTTAAGCATCATAGATCTATATTAGGTTCATCTTAATAGAGTAGATCTGTGGCAACTTCGTAGTTCTGATTGCATAAATAAATTAAGTCTTGCATCGGTACCATCATCATCATCATCATTTAAAACAAGTGAATTGCAAAGAGCCCCTAACAGAAAGGCTGGACGCCACCCACTGGATGCCTGCCCTCTCCCGGACAGGCTGGGCACCTGCCCTCTCTTGGACAAGCTGGGCGCCACCCACTAGACGCCTACCTTTCTGAGACAGGGTCTGGGCTTTGGATCTCAACTTGTTGCATCGTATTCTCGTAGATTTGTTAGTTGCACCATTAGTAGTTCACATTAGTCGCTAAATATATGGAATTTTGCTGAAAAATCCTAAGACAATTGTGTATTCATTGCGGTTCGTTGAAAACCTTGATTGAACAGGGTAGGCACCACAAGAGTGGTGCCCAGGTGGAGTTTTCCACCGTCGTGCACAATTTCCGATTTTCCGCATTTAGTTCATTTAGAAATTGTATGACAATGATATGTTTGGTTGTTTGATGTGTTCTGAACCTCGAATTATCATTTCTATCACACCTCATATCGTAGGATCATTTGAATCATGAAGTCATAAAAAAACCCAAAAATATCATAAAACATCAAACTACTTCTTCTCTTTCCTTACTAAGCTAGTAAATTAGAGGAGAAATCAAAAACAAATTAAAAGATACACAGAAAAGCCAAAAATAATAGGTAGATAGTTTAGGTTATCGAATTTTGCGCCTAAGTAGAATAAACCCTAGGATTGATTAAAAAAATAATTGAAACATCATAATTAGTCAACTTAAGAATCATCAAATCATTAAGAACCCTAAAACAAACAATCCTAATTAATTTGGACTAAAATTGGATTAAGGAATCACTAAAATTAATTGGGGAACCCAAAACTATTAGGATAGGCTCCTCTCCCATCGAGCCTAACCTACTCATGGTTTAAAAGCCTTTAATTAAGGATTAAATATAATTAATTAAGACTCTAATCTCACACCAATTAATACAATAAAAACCTTCAATCCAAAATACCTTGAGACCCTAATTAATTCAGACTAAAAATAACTAAAAACTCTAAAAACTCCAAAACCCAAAAATACAAAGCCACTTGGGCGCCTCGGCGCCCATCCGGCCAAGTCCACCTGGGCACCACTGCACAGGTGCCCACCCTGCTCACTTACTAAGAAGCTCCAGTTAAAACTTAATCTGACTAATTAAGACCTTAAGCCAGCCCCAATCAACATAATAAAATATTTTTTAACATAACATACTTGAAAAATTAATCAATTTGGACTTGAACTAACCTAAAACCCTAAAGCAAATTCACCTGGGCACCACCCCCTAGGCGCCCATCCTGCCAAGTCCATTTGGGCACCACCCTCTGGGCACCCAGCCTACCCAATCACTAAGAAACCCCAAATGAAATTAAACCCGAATTCAATCCTAATCAACACAACAAAATAACTTTGAATCTAAAATAATTAAAATCCTAATCAACTCAACCTCTAATTAACTCAAAAACACAAAACCAACTCATACCACAAGATAGACACCTGGGCACCACCCCCTGGGCGCCCAGCCTGTCAATCCACTTAGGCACCACCCCCCAGGCGCCTATCCTGTCCCATTCCCTTGGAAACCATAAATTAAAATTAAACTTAACTAATTAAACCCGAATTAATAATTAAAACACTGTTAATATCAACAGACTTGGAGCCTTAATCAAGTTTGACTTTGAATTAACTTAAAGATTATCGAACCAACTCAAACCACAAAAATATTCACCTGGGCGCCACCCCCTGCACGCCCATCCTTCCACATCCACCTAGGCACCACCTTCTGGGTGCCCAGCCTCCCCAATCACTAAGAAGCCTAATTAATTGAAACATAAGGTAATCCTAATTAGTGCAACAAAGCACCTTCCATCCAAATAACTCAAACCACAAAAGCTCAACCTCAAATCAACCTAAAAAACAGGAAACCGACCCGAGCGTCAAAACTGTCCACCTGGGCACCACCCCCTGGGCGCCCAGCCTGTGAACTCCACCTAGGCACCATCCCTTGGGCGCCTATACTGTCCAATTCCCTTGAAAACATCGATTAAAGCAATTAACCCAATTAGTTAAAATCTAATTCCATCCCGACTGAATACGAATAAACACTCTCCACCCAAACACATTAAGTCCTTTAACCATTTTAAACTTGAATTGACCTAAGAATCATCAAACTAACCGAAAGCCATAACACGGCCACCTGGGCGCCACCTCATGGGCGCCTATCTTGCCAAATCCACCTGGGCACCATACCTTGGGTGCCCAACTTGCCCATTTTCAGAAAAACCCAATTCGCGACTTAGCCTAATTAATTGACGTTCAAACAGACCCCAATTGAGTACGAAAATACACTTCCCACCATGACACCTAATCCCTTAAAGATTCAATCTAAAATAACCCTAAAATACCCAAAGCCCTTACGAACCAACGAACAACCACCTAGGCACCACCCCTGTGGCGCCTAGCCTACACTCTGACCCTGATCCTCTACCTCAACTAAAAACAAATAACTAAACACCCTATCACTTAAATTAATTAAGACTAAAACCTAAAATAGTCCCTGGACCCAAAGATTAATAGTTAAGTCCCATCTGGAATACTTGAAAATCAGAAATATCAACCTGGGCGCCACCCCCCTAGTGCCTATCCTTTCACTCGCACTAATACGTGAATTCTTGATTTTGCTTCAAAATCCAGATCCGAATCACTTTGACATTTGAACATCAAAGATTTTAAAAAAATTGAAACATTAAAATTCACCAATCGAACCCCATTGGAATTTGGAATATAACTAAGTTATCTTTGATATCACAAAAACCACAAACGATCAGGATAGGCTCCACCCCCTGGGCACCTACCCTGCTTTCAGCACCAAATTGTGATTTTCAATTATGGTTCTAATTCCTATTTAAAATAGACTTTAACGGAATATCCTAGAACCTTAAAACATTCCCCCAGACCAAAACATAGTCTTCAAAACCCCCGAAACTCCGAAAATAAGGTCCATACTGCCACCACTAGCCAAACCACTCGGAAACAGTCACTTGGGCGTCATTGTCTGTGCGCCCAAGTCACAAGAGTTACTTAGGCGCCACCCCCTGGGTGCCTAAGTCCTTTGTCAACCCCATTTCGCCGATTTCAATGTTATTTCACCTTTTAAATTAAAACCCTAAATTCCAGAACCTTAAACAACTTAAACAAACCCCTAAAATACCTCTAATCCACTTCTTAATGAACCTTTAACTTAAAATAAACCGAACTAACAAAGTCAAACCCAACCAATTGCTTAGGCACAAGAACTATCAGACTTAGGCTATTTACACCCTAGGTTTAGATCGGATTACCTGGTTAGGTAGCTTAGAGCATTAGGCTTCACCCCATCACTCTTCCTGTTCCGTTAGGGGATTGGGAAAGCTGATGTGGGCGGTCTAGGACCTTAGGTTAAGGTTAATCCAATGATCAGTAATAAAGCATCAATCATGTAAATCCAAGTAAAATTCCTTAGTTAGGCCCTTCTAGCCCCATATAAAAAAGCCATAAAAACTATAAAACCAACAAAATAAACCCAAAAATATTTTCTTCTCTTTTACTCTACCTGCGGTGCCAGATATTTAATCGAACTTAATGATAAAAGGGAATAAAGAACTGATTTCTAAAATTGTATGAATGAGAATAATGAGGTGAGATGAGTGATTTCGTACACACTTTTAAATAATCATGGCCCATCGGCCACCTCCAATCAATTACGATCCATTGCCCTTTCACTTTTATCACTCGTGTATCGCACACGAAAAACAAAAAAATCACAAATCAAAAGCTTGTTTGCATCATCATTTTGGTCTGAAAAAATATGCCTTTAAACCCTATTTTTCCAAGGGATTTGAAGGGGGTACCCCGGGAATGGGGCCGATCATCTTCTTAAATATTTGGCACCTGCCCCCTTTTATTTTCTTTATTTTAGTTACTTTATTTTACTTGGATACACTATGATCATGCTATGTGAGGATTAACCTTTATTTGGACTTTAACTCATGACCCTGAATTGACCCATCATCAAAGAGACCTAAAGAGACTCAAATCAACGTGACAGGCCAACCGTCGTGTGTTGCCGGCAGCACATTAGACGAGAGGAAGAACCCACCCACTTATTTTCTCCCTACATTTCTTCGGCTTTCGTCCAAGAACGGTGTTATGGCCATTACCATAGCTAACAATCGTGATCCATTGATTTTGAGGGTAGTTGGAATCCTCATTTTCGATGTAAAATTTAAATAGCATATATAGAAGAATGGAGATTTCCCGACCATGTCCTTCCTTGGGGAAGGGGGGGGGGGGGGGGGGTGGTTTCAAAATTCACATCCGATAGTTGTTCCACCAAAATCAATCATTCAAGTTATGGTACATCTTTGTGCTACTCGGATGCATGGAGTATCTTGTGCTGTGAGCTTCAATCATTATCTTGTTCTTCAAATCATCCACATTAGGGACACATAACCGATCACGGAAATACAATATCCCGTTCACTAGCTTGAAATCTGGGCATTCTGCAATGTGTTCTACAATCTGAGCCAATTCTGGATCTTGCAACTGACTGTCCTTGACTCTCTGGATAAAGATAGGTTCAGATACTGTCATATTTGCTAACATCACATGCTTCCTTAGTGGCTGCACTTCCGCTTGTAGTTTCTCAAACTGCTGGAAAACACTGACTCCTCTTAAATTGACCATGACCACTGATTTTCTACTTAAGACTTCTGCAACTACATTCACTTTACTCGGGTGATACTTGATTGGAAAATAATAATCTTTGATGTATTCCATTCACCCTCTCTGTCTCATTTTCAGTTCTTTCTATGTGAACAAGTATTGTAAACTTTGGTGGTCTGAATGGACCTCGAATTTCTCTCCATAGAGGTAGTGTCTCCACATCTTCAAAGCAAAATCAACTGCTGCCAATTCTAAGTCATGAGTTGCATAGTTTCGCTCATAATCTTTCAATTGTCTTGAGGCATAGGCAATCACCTTGCCATTCTGCATCAGTACACAACCCAGCCCCACATTCGATGCATCTGTATACACAATGAATCCGCCACTACCCGACGGTAATGTAAGGATTGGTATTGTGGTCAATCTTCTTTTTAGTTCTTGGAAACTTGTCTCACACTGATCAGTCCACACAAATGGCATACCCTTCCGAGTCAATTTTGTCAAGGGTGCTGCAATGGATGAAGATCTTTGTACAAACCTTCTGTAATAGCCTGCTAATTCCAAAAAGCTTCTAATTTCTGTTACACTGCTCGGCCTTCTCCAGCTGACAACTGCTTCTATTTTGGATGGGTCCACCGCCAAGCCTTCTCTAGAGATGATGTGGCCTAGAAAAGCAACTTTCTACAACCAAAATTCACACTTAGTGAGCTTTGCATATAGCTGGTTGTCCCTCAAAAGTTGCAATGACGTCCTCAAGTGTTGCTTATGATCTTCCTTACTCTTAGAATACACGAAAATATCATCGATAAAAACCACTATAGAATGATCTAAGTATTGTGCAAAGACTTTGTTCATGAGAGCCATGAATACTGTTGGTGCATTCGTCAGACTGAGAGGCATCACTAAGAATTCATAGTGCCCATATCTTGTTAAAAAAACTGTTTTTGATACATCTGACTCTCTAACTCTCAACTGATGATACCCTAAGTTCAAGTCAATCTTGGGAAAGTAAGCAGCTCCTTGCAATTAATCAAACAATTCATTTATTCTTGGCAACGGATATTTGTTCTTGACGGTCATATGGCTCAACCTTCTGTAGTCAATGCACATTCTCAAGCTTCCATCTTTCCTTTTCACAAATAAAATTGGTGATCCCAAAGGTGAAACGCTTGGCCTAATGAAGCCTTTGTTCAGTAAATCTTGCAACTGGAGTTTCAATTCACCCAATTCTGCTGGAGCCATTCGATATGGTGCAATAGAGATCAGAGCTGTTCCTGGAAGAAGCTCAATTGTAAATTCAACCTCACTAATTGGTGGTAATCCCGAAATTTCTTCTGGAAAAACATCTGGAAATTCACACACAACGGGGCTTTCCTCCACCCCTTGGGATTGTTTATCCTCTGTGATAAACGTAATAAATGCTTCACAACCACTCTGTACTAATCTACTAGCTTTCAGCGTTGAAATGAAACCTGTTTGAGTACCCTTCCTGTTCCCTTGAATCATCAATTCTGCTTGTGCCCCTTTTAGTTTAAGGGTAACGGTTTTACTAAAACAGTCCATGGTAGCATGATATGCTTCTAACCAATCCATCCCCAAGATGATATCAAAATCATGCATGTCCAAAACAACAAGGTTTGCTAGTAAAACAACTTCACCTAAATTAACTGGATAGTTAGGGTAATAGGTTCTACAAACAACTTGTTTACCTACTGGAGTGGTGACAGTCAAAACACATTCAAGTTCTCTAAGTGTAGTATCAATTAACTTGGCAAATATAGGAGATAAAAATGAATGAGTGTATCCAAGATCAAACAAAATCTGTGCTTCTACTCCACAAGCAAGAAGTTTACCTTCCACCACGTCACCCGCAGCGTTTGCATCCACACGATTGAGATGATATGCACGTTCTTCCTGTTGTGGCTTGTTCTATGCCTAATTCTGCCTCCCTTGTGCATTACTATTCTGTCGTGGAGGACGAGCATTTTGACTCTGAACTTATGGTTTGCCTTGCTGAACTTGCTGATGTGGTTGTTGTTGACACCAAAAAAAGTCACTTTGCCTCCTCAACGTCAAAAGCTACATGGAGCCGCATCCTACTACAAACGAGCAAATTTGCTTCAGGCTTCAGATCTTGTCAGAATCAAACAAAAACTGCAAGGTCATTCAAAATAGCCAGAAAGGAGGTACACATGAAGTTTCAGGCCATTTCGACACCATTTGGCCTAACTTCAATCCTCCAACAGCTAAGCGGGAGCGCCCAGCGGTGACAGTGTCAAAGACATTAAATCTTTAATTAGAGCCTATGGATGGTCTCAAAATACCTCCACCACGCCAAATTTCAAGTCAAACCGACACCGTTTGACCCTTCATCAAATCTCGAAAGGCGAAATCAAGCCTCTTAGAGGTGAGAACCTTTGATGCTGCCACTCATCAAACAAAGCACATGAGTAGCTTCTACATGCTTCCAAAGGGTTGCACATCAAATTTCAGGTCATTCCGACAACGTTTGACCCGGTTTTGACGCTCTGAAGCAAAATCAAGCCTACCGGCGGCGAAGCTCCCCAGGACCATAGCATCCAAATCGGAGCTAATAGATCATCTCAAAATGACTCCAATAGGCTCCCTGTCAAATTTCAAGTCAATCGGATATCGGATGACCGTACATCAAAGCTCGATATCTTCCGCATGGTGAAATCAAATTTAGCATCGACGGGACCCCGAACGGCTTCAAAACTCAAATAAAAGCCCATGGTCGGTCCTATCTAATGCTCAAGAAGCTTCACCTCAAATTTCAGGTCATTCCGACATCGTTTGACCTAGTTTCGATTCTTGGCGGAAAATCGGCTACGTAGTCTTCAGCTTTTCCAAAAATAGGAAACTTTGTGCTCTGATTTGCACAGCATTTCAATGGGTTTTCTTCAGAGGAACTAAGCCAATAAATGAGGAGAAATTTCAAGAAAAATACAGGAGAAAACAGAAGCGAAAAAGCCCGAGAAACGGCGACCGAAAGGCGACCAGAAAATGGACCAAAGTCCAAGGTCGCCGGTGACCCTAGAAGTCCGGGTCGCCGGATTTCAGCCGAAACGTCCGTTTTTCCGATTCTTTTTGCGTTTCGCGATGATTGGCCCCTGTGATTTTCTTAAAATCTGATTTTTGAGGCATGATATCCGTCGATCTTTGTCAACATCATGGATCTGCTATCGAAATGATTTTATCATCATTGGACACTCCAAAATTGCCAACCGACAGTCCAAGAAAGCACATTTTCTGCCCGACCAATCGTGAAATCAACTGGACAGATGTTGCTGGCCCATTGGTACCAACCTATTTCTGAATTTGCATCGTCATCCGACATCAAATAACATGCGGATCCATTGATGATCATCGCAAGAAGAATTCCAAAAGACGTGGCGCGGCCCGCGACTCTTCAAGCGACTCGGCGGCCAATTAATGAAGTTAAATGACCTTTTTATGACAACTTATTACGGTCATTAACTCATTATTTTGAACAGCCCAATCAGAAGCAAGCAAATGGGAGTTACAAGTCCAATCAATCATGACAATTAACCATGTAACTCCTATCATAATGGAGATTAATCATGCAACTCCCATTATCATGGAGATTAAATGCCCATTATTCTCCATCGGCCAATCAGAATCCAAAAAAAAGGAGTTACAAAATTATGCAATTAAATCTTGTAACTCCTCCGATCATGGAGCATTAATATCATTAATGCCCATAAACCTTCCTAATGGCCACCAAAAGCCTATAAATAGGCAGTCATTCCAAAGAGAAGGGGTCCTGAAAAATTGTCTGAAAACTATCCTGAAGAATTCTCTGCAAAAAGAAGCTTTCTCATTCTGAAGAAACTCTGCTGCAAATTCTACAAGGTGATCGAAGTCCTTTGGGGGGGCACCCCCACAAGATCCCCCCTCTTCTTCTATCCAACATGGCCTAGATGCGGCTTTTCAGCCCGTCTAATTGGTTTTTTATTGGATATAGGACCTTCCCTTGGTCTTTGTCCTCTAAAAATCCGAGGTTCAAGCCAAGCCAAGTGAACTAAAGCATCAAGTGTTGTCATCTGAAGGACGATGGCGGAGTCCATACATGACTTGCGACCATCGATCTGAACGAGTCCCCACAATCTCTTGAGAAGTTAGATCCCTCTTTCTTTCTTCTCTATTGTACTTTGTATTTTTAAAGAGACAAAAAAATCACAATTCTTGTCTTTCACTATTGATAAGATTTGTAAATTGCCTTTCATGGCAAAATCGCCTTCTACGGCACAAAACTGCCTTTCACGGCAAATTAAACAAAATCGCCTCTTACGGCATTTTAAAATCTTGTCTCTTTCTTTAAATATATGTGCAATGGAAAGTTAGAAAAAAAGTTTGATTTCCTTTCTACTTGTGAAGGTGAATCTCCGGATCACCATTTCAAATTCCAAGTAGAATAGAAAATCTAGCATACCCGTACAAAAATGTTGATGCTTACTCTTTTTTTCTCTTCGCCCCGCTGCACCCCGGCGGACCCGGGACGGAGGAAGGCAAGAAGAAAAAAGACTGGTCAATCAGTTGCCTAGCCTGATTCTGGACTGGTGGATTCTAAGGAGCTGCTTGACGCTGTTGTTGGTAACTATTACCTTGATTATGAAGTTGCGGGTAGTCTTTGATGACATGATTCATAGACCCGCATCTAAAACAAGCTCCCATGGCTTTACGACACTAGTTGGTTTCATGATTCTTCCCACAATTGACACAAGTAGTCCGCCGTCCCTGATTTTGGTCTTGCCTTGGTTACTTGTTATTCTGGAATTCCTGGCTCTGTTGGTGTTGATGCTTTCTCTCTGAATCTTGGATGATCTTGTTGTTGATGTTCTCAAACTTAAATGCCCGCTTGATAGCTTTATCAAAAGCAGCTGGTGGCACTACTCCTGTGGCATCTCTCTCAATGACCGAGTTCAATCATTCCAAAAACTTGTTGATCTTCTTTTCAACAGTATCAATCAACACTGGGGCATTCGAGAACGGTCATATTTCCCTGCTTGAGTTGCTGGAACTCAATGGCTTTTTGTGATCTCTTGAAATGAGATGGCACATACTTCTCACTGAACTGCTTCTTGAATTCTGCCTAAGCCTGGTGTCACGACCTCAGACCAGGACCCCACCGAGTCAAAGTCCTAATCCGGCGCCGCGGTGCAATGGGCCCTGAAATTCCACCTGCTCGCCCTGTATTTGTTTCCCACAGGTTCCTGCGGTAAGGATTCCACACTAATCACACATAAGAATTGATTTGTGGAAGCATGTAGCAAACACACTAGTAAATCACACAAGATAAAGTATATAAAAGACTCATAGATTAAGTTTAAGGTTTACAACACACCAAAAGACAAAGTTATGTTTTACAATTCCCAAAAAGATAAGCCAACAAAGGCTAATACAAGGTTCCCAAAAAGAAAGCTTGTCAATTCCTCAAAATGTTGCGCATCTCATAGCCCATCCTGATGTCTAGATGACATCATTGGGCTGCCACTCTCGGCCAACAGGCGGCTCAACCGCTACCTCCTCATGCTCCTCCTCAAGGGCAACGAAACCTGGATCTGAGCACAAAAAACGAAGGGTTAGACACAATAGTTTGGCAGGCAATTGGATAAAGTGCAATCATGTTATAAATCAAATAGTTTTGCAATGATTAAACAACATATACGAGCGAGAGAAGCCAAATAAAAATAGAGTAAATCAATGAGAATTTGACTTATAAAATCAGAATAATAAATCGAATGAAACATTCAAGACTAAAACATTAGCAACCACACATAGCTATATTCTCCATCATCGAAGTGACGAGAGCACTCACGATAATAATTCTTTGTCGCATGAAGTAATCAAGGGAGACACGATCATATAATTATAGTAACCTGGTATAGCTGGGCATCACAGACGAGTCCCACCGCGGAACAGGCTAAACAAGCACGCACGAAATCTAAGCTAAAGTTGGCACGAAGTATTTAAGGACCCAAGGCGGTTGATCAAATCGACAAGGTCGTCCAAACTGAGTAGTGCCGACAAGAAGAAGACACACGAACTTCCAAAATGAACACTTGACACTTTTAAACTCGGGAACTACTCACACTTTATCATAAACTCACACTTATGAAATTTCATGAAATAGTAGTCCCGACACAATGTGTAAGAAAACACTGTTTAAAACGGGGTTTTAAGTGAAACCTTGGAAGCATTAGTTTCAAGACGATACGAATCGCAAAATGATATTTTGGTTTGGAAATCACAAGTCCATGTCCCAAATCCTCATCAATACCGTGGGACCATAACGTCAAGTTAGTATACAACTTGGGATCCTATGTTATTCATTCGTTTAGATGGTGCCCATTTTTCAATAACATTTAAGATGTCAAGATGTACACATAGACCAGGAAGGGTCCCAAGGTGATTGGGATAGAAAACCCAACCTTTCTCTCCTTGTTTCCTTTTAATTTCCATCATCGAATATGCGTGTCAAGTCCCAAATTGTTCTTCCGAGTAGCATGGGCTTCGAATATACCTCCCATGATAAAATAAGTGGAAAAGAATGCATCGAAAACAACCATACCCAGCACCCAGGCCCACTCGAGTGGGCTTGAGTCCGCTCGAGCATACCACTCCAGAAAGGTGGTTTGCTAGAGCGAGCCTGAGCTCGCTCAAGCTAGCAACTCCAGAAGTTAGGCTTACTAAAGTGAGCCCAGTCTCTCTCTAGCGATGATGGCTTCTGTGAAAGGCTTGCTAAGCTCGATTTTTCCTGTTTCTTCCAAACTTTTCAAACTTCTACTCCTTCCATTCTCAATCAAACATTTCCTGCAATAAACAGAGCCTACAAGCTCCTCCATTCCCGCAATGAATCTTAAGCTCAAATGGGCTCAACAAAACCATGGTTTGAGGAAGAAAGCCATTGCTTACCTCTAGAATCTCTATCCAAGGAGAAAAGTCTCAAGGGGAAGATGAGACTAACTGAAATCTCTTGAAAATTGAATCAATAGCAAGCTTGAGAGGTGAGAAAGAGTTTGGTGAACTCAAAACTCCATTTTAGTCTAGAGAAGATCCATATGCAAAAGAGAGAAGACAGAAAGAATGGTTGGTTTTCTCGTTGGCTGGAACTTAGTTGATTTGAAAAACATGAAATGAAGAAGACACACATGGGCTTGCTTATAAGTTGGGTGGGGTGTGGGCCCCACTAGGCCAAACAACTGCAAGGGCTTCAAACTCCCTTATGTGGGTCCTGGATGAGATCGAAGAAAGAGAGAAAAACGATTGTCAAAATATCTAGTTTTCAAAAATATATTCTTCACATGATTTTACGAACATTGAAATTCATGCACATATTTTAAGATGAAAAGCCTGTTTTGCCCTTTTTGCTGAAAAATGCGATTTCTGTGTTTTGAAAACGGATGCAGAGAACATAAAAGTTGTAGGGACTATTTTAACAAATTGAAAGAGATGAAAATAAAAAATTTTAGAAATCAGGAATAAATTCGCCCCACACGCACACGGATCACACAGGCCACCCCCAGCCCGTGTCAAACTAAGTTCAACGACTCTCAAAATTTCCCAAAGCTATGAAAAATCTAGTCGAGCTCATAATCTAAGCTAAACGCCACCTAATCTCGCTTAAGAGATAGTCTCAGCTTAAACGACGCTAAACAAAGCAAACCTGGGTCGGGGTCTGACACCTGGTCATTAGCAATGATCTGATAGGGTTCCTTAACTATTTTTCACCAAATTTCTGCAAGTCCGGTGAACAAGGAAGCTGTAAGATGAACTCGTTGCCTACCCATGCATGTGAAAATATCAAAGATGTTTTCAGTTTGTGCTAGCCAGTCATCTGCAGTGGGTCCTCTTGACTTGAGAATTCCTTTGGTCCCCTTTTCCTGAACCGCTCAAAGAGTACATTAGGATCATGGTCCTTGTTGTTGATGACAATATTCATACCCAATGGTGACATTGGTGGGGGTTGAGGTCTCCTTTCCAAGACTTCCAAAAGTTGTCTTTGCACCTGTGCCATTTTCTCATTTTTCTTAGCCATTTGTTCTTGGAACCTTGCTTGATTCTCGTTGGCCTGCCTTTGTTGGTCTAGCATAGCCTGCATGAGCTCTTGGAATTGTGTTGCCATTGGTGGATTAACCGGATTTGTTTGGGATGGCCCAGCATTTGCATTGTTACTGCTTGAAGTGTTGGGATTTGTTGGACTCTTTCGTGGAGGCATGATGCTGTAAAACAAAATGTTAGTACACAATAAACATAGTTTGTTGGTTGGTTCGTACCCAAGTCCCATACTAAAAGAGCTAACAAGTGTTTTAACGGATCCTCGCCACGTCCCTACGATTTCTAGTTTCTTTTAAGTGCCTAAAACATGTCCCGCTCTGGTACTAGACCTGTCGCGACCCCGGACCGGCTTCCAGGGAAAACCAACTAGGGATCGTGAGCTGCTGTACACGCGCGGCATGAGGAACAAGTCATCGTCCACGCGAGCGATTTCCCATAGGTTTCGGTGGTGAGGACTCCCAAAGCAAACTCATAAGATCATGGTTGTGGAAGCATGTAGCAAATCACATCAAGACATAACACAATTGTAATAACAAGATAAAATTTTAGAGGGAGAAATGTAAACAAGCACTCCCATCATAGTTAGAGTTTCAAGTTAACAACATTAAGTTAGGATAAGTTTACAACACATAAGAGGCCCAAAAAGGCCAATACATTCCCAACAACCAAAAGATCAAACCTTCTACAAAAAGTTCTGTCTCATTATCCCGTCTGACGTCTAGATGACGCCATCGTGTTGCCACTCTCTCCTCCGGACGCTCCTCCCAAAGGCATTGACGCCTGCACCTAGGCACCAAAACAACAAGGGTTAGACACGATGGTCTGACAGGTGATTGATTTAGGTATGAGCATACACAAAATTGGAGTTCAAAAGGAACAATATTTAAAACAAAATATAAAGTTTAAAACAAGTGCAAGAGCAAGATACGTAACAAGAAAGCGAAAGTGAATAAACAATATACAAGATGAATACGTAAATAATATCATGAATAGTAAATCCACATTAAGCTCTTCTTTTCTCCATCATATAAGATGACAAGAGCAAGCAAGACAAAGCAATGAGGTAGGCGGGGTTCGGTCGCGGAACTGGAAACAAGAACAAAGTATATGACTAGTCTGCATACAGTCCACGTGTTTATGGACCACCGGACAGTGGATCAAGCTGACATAGTAGTCTAAGCTCAGTCGTATCTACTGAAATTCATGAATGCACAAAACAAAACTGTATTTACAAAGGAAAAGTCACTTATCAAAACAAAGTAGAGCAAGACAAGGCAAGATAGCATAAGCAATAAACATATCAAAACATTAGAAGTGAACCCCTTTTTTGTCCTCAAAATAATTCAAAACAAAGCTAATACTTGTACGTCAAAATAGGTGCAAACCGATGTCCTCCACATCAATCCCAAGGTTTTGAAACGAACTTTCCAAGCATATGAAAAGACCCATCACTTGATCTTGTGTATTTGAAACCCAAATGTCGGAATTTATAAGTGAATTGATGCCCCTGAAGCTAAACAACATTTCAGATTTCAAGTGCACAATATCAAGTAAAAAACCCTTAATCATATTTTGGGTTTTCATTTCTATAAAAAATCCTACAAAAATTCATTTTTTTTCCTACACTAGGCCAGCTCGTGGTTAACTGGTGGCTAACCGTGGTTGGCTAGGTTGGCTAGTCGTCAGCTAACCGCCTGTCCCTAGACAAAATTTCTCCACATTCTATAATTGTGACCGACTCGGGGTCGGTGATTGACACCCTAGACAGAAATTCTCTACATTCTGTAATTGTGATCAACTCGGGGCTAGCCGTCAGCTGGCCACCAGCTGACCATCGACCCTCCTGCAAAATGTCAGCTTTTGGAATTGTGACTGAACTAGTGTCGGTCACCTGTTGGCCAGCCGCCAAAAGACCACCACCTTAGTAACAGTTGCATTTTTAGGTCAGATTTCACCATTTCTCTTCCCATTTCACTTCTTTTCACTGCTGGATAGAGCCTTGCAATTCTAGAGCCTTCATGCTCCCCAAAAAGGAACAATCTCCAAAATTTCATCATCAAATTCATCCATTCTCTGTTCAACCAAGTTCATCAAACCACCCATTCAGAAACATGAATACTTGAACAAAAACATAATTCAAACTAGGCCAAATGGAGGGTTTTCAAAGCAATATAAATAACACATGCATGCAAGCTTAAAAATAGATTTGAAACTACCCAAGCCTTGTTGATATCAATACAATTACAAAACTAGAAGATGAAATCAAACACTTTGGAACCAGAATGTCTCTACATTTAACATGCATCATAAGAACTAAAAGAATCACTTGCCTTTGCCCAAATTGGAAATCAAATTCCTTCCAAAGAGTCCCTCTCTACAGCTGAACCAAGGATCTACAAAAGCCCCAAGAGAACACCTTAAAAAACCCATAAATTTTGGAAAACCAAGACCCATTTCGAAAATGGTTTTGCATGTGGGAAATTTGCACTCCTTTATGAGCTATAAAGACTCATTGGAAGAGATGGAAAGGAGCCTTTACTTGGATGTGCCCAAACAAGAAGCAATGGAGAAGAAATGGTGGCTGTCCAGCTGAAGTTGCAGTAAAAATGGGTTCAAAGGAGAGCTAGGAACGAGAGGAAGAAGATGATGTGATCAACTCTCCAATCCAAGCTCAAAAAGTATGGCATGCAAGATGAAGAAGGAGCAGAGGAAAGAGTTCTTCCTCGAGTAATGAGTTTTTTAAAAATCATGCAAATGGAGTTCTGAACGAGAGTGAAGGAGAGGGGAGTTTTGTTTAAGTGGGGAGTGGGCCGCACCAGGCCTAAGACTTCAGCTGGCTGGAAAACCCTTTTGCGGGCCCCGAATGAAATCAACGAAGAAGGAAGAAATGTTTCTTGAAAAATCTAGTTTCCAAAAAGTATAAATTTCGCATAGTTTGGAGATTTTGAAAATCGTGCATAGATTTGAGTGTGACAAGACAATTTTATCCTTTTTGGGCTAAAAACCGGCTTTCTGGCTTCAGAGACGGATGGGATGAATATGAAAGTTGTAATGAATAACAAAATCTTTCAAAAGAAATGAAAATCATAATTTTGTCGAAAACCAGAATCATCCCCCCATGCTTACTTGCATAACACAGGGCACCCCTAAGTGTGTTAGACTGAATCTAAACGCTCTCAAAATTCTCAAAGGTATGACCAAGACTAAGTCAAATCACACTCTAACCCAACAATCACTATTCCCAATTAAGCCTAAGCGCCCACTAATTAATACTAATCGCAATAATTTGGGTAATTAAGGGTCTTACATTCATCCTCATGCTTTTTGCTTCAAAGCTGTCCACTGTGGCTGTTAAGAACACCAGCAGAGGTGCTATTATCACCAGTGTGATTGAGGCCATATGATGTATGCAAATGATCAACCGTACACCTTTTTATCTATCAAATTGGATAGGCCTATGTTTATGTTCTAAGTTCATGCAAGAGAAAGCCTATTTTTAATGGATTGCTGAGTAAAATGTTTTTAACATGATTTGATTTATTGTTGCAAGATAAGTTTGAATCGTAGCATCTTTCATACTGAAAAAAAGGTGGTAGTAGTTGGGGAATTCTCATGGCCTGTTTTATGTATAAATGAGATGCTGTGGAGCTTGGAATTGTTTTATTTCTACATACATGTAAGTCTAAGAACTGGAATTAGAACATCTCTCTTCCATAGTAGCTGTGTTTTTCTATCTAGCACCACAAAGTTCAATATCCATATTTCTGTAACTCCAATCAGGTGCACGGGCTTGTATTTCATCCTTGCATAACCCCAATTCTCAGGCAGTGTACTGACTCAGAACAAGTTTCAGGTAGACATACAATGGTTGGAAGGAGATTAGCAATGTGGTTTCTTATACATGGAGTGGTGAAAAAGGAATTGTTCTTTCCTCGTAGTAATGCAGTCTGTTGTGGGCTGTAAAGGGTCTGTGGGGGTTGTAAAGGTGAACCTTAAAATTCAAGGCAAGGACCAAATACCAATGCTTGGGGTTTTTATGTGTACATTCCTATTCTTTTCTGGTATTCTTCATCCTAAAGGCCTCACCCCATCTCTGATTGGTTCCCTTTTAAATGAAAGGCAGAATCCTTATAAGCAATTTGAAATGGTGCAAACTACCTTTGATTCCTCATTGAAGAAAGGCTACAGCTGTCTGTCATTATTTTCTACTGCCTAGAGATAAGAAAGAGCCCAGTCATTTGATGCCTAGTCCTATTTCATCCAAATTAATTTTAAGTTTGGTGTCACTAGATCTTGGTTGGTACAAGTGGCTCCCATGGCTCATGATCAGTGCAACTGGTCTGGTAGGCCCCACTTTTTGACTGACCATGCCCATATTTCATGAGGGGCCCACTTTTAAATATACCATACTGATGAGTCCCGAAAGGCGCATATTTTCATACACATTTTGGACCATCTTTAAGGACTTAGTGATACTAAAGAGTCTCATTTAGTGTCACATATCATTATTTTATGCATTTTGGATCTATTGTAGTGCATTCATACATAATTTGCTAAAAAATCACTCTTTTTGCATAATTCATGATACTCGCCATTTTTGAAAATCTCTTTTTGGAAAGTTGGTTATTTTGATGCATTATGAGACAAGTAGGGTCCCGGGTATCATCCATTCAAATTCCTTAAATAGATTTATTTTTGACTCCATTTGTTTTAATTCGTGTAGGAGAAATCAAGAATGGGACCCAAATTGGTGAAATTTGAGAGAGATCAAGGGTAGGACATCTTTCATAGTGGACCCGCATTCTTGGTATTTTTGGAGAGTTTGAAAAGTCAACAATGGAAAGCTAGGTTTGGAATTTCAAGATCAAGAAAAAAAACTTCAGGTTTGGTAGGATCTAATGCTTACTAAGTTGGAAACTCAAAAAACAAGAAAGAAACTCAAGAAAGGAAAGTGTGCAACTTCCTTTGGATGTCCACATGGGTCCAAATCCCTTTGGACGTCCACATGGGTCCCACATACCCAATATCCCCTTGGATGTCCACATGGGTCCCACACACTCAAGAAACTCAAAGCTGGAAAGGGAGTCAATAAACAAGGAAAGAAAGATCCCAATATCCCTTTGGACGTCCACATGGGTCCCACACACCCGATTGCACAACTAATTAGAAGCTTCCATATGTATACAATTATTCTTGGATTTTTTAGGGGCAGCAAGATTAAATTGGCCATAACTCTCAATCCAACAGTCAGATCGGCACATTCTACATACCGTTGGAAACCCCTTTTCGAGTAGATATCCATGGAGCCCAAGACTGCATCAATCAGAGCTAAAACAAGAAATATATGGCTTCTGGAAGCTAGTGCTAAAATTTCTACTTGGGATTGCAATTTTGCACATGGAAAGCACGAAAAATCTCTCACTCACCTTGCTATTTCTTTGAAGACTTGTTGGCCAAGGAAGGGACTTCCCATACAAAGAAGATTTCATGCTATAAACTTGGAACAAAGAGGGAAAGAAAGAGAGCAAAAATTGATAAATTGAAGGCATAGGCATCCCTCTCCTCGAATGGGAAGATAGACCACTTTTCTCTAGAATTACTACTACACTCCATCTTCTCCCTCACTCTTTCTCTCCATTGAAGTCTTCAAGGAGATTTGGCCCGGAAATCACACTACACCCTTAGATTTTTCATCTAGAAGAGGTTCTCATCCTAGTATGTAATTGTCTTTGTCCATTTTCTTATCTTATGTAAAGACTTTGTATATTAGTAAAAGTGTTGCTTTCTCTTTTCAAATTTTCCTTCTTGAACTTGGGTGATTGGTGCTTGATTTATGTTTTTTACTTGTTGGTGTTTGGATTGACGACCCAAGGGCCCTAAGAACATGATTCAAATTATGAACCCCTTTAGAAAAGAATTTTGAAAGAGAAGAATACTTCCATACATTTAAATTTATTTTCTTCCACACATTTAAATTTTTGCTAGAACCACACATTTACTTTTCTTGTTTTCACCACACATTTAAATTCTCGAACTTTTATTTTATTTTCTTATTTTATTAATAAATTCAATTTTATGTCTATTTTTGCATAGTTTATGGTTAGAACTAGTAACTAGCATTGCAGGCATATTCATATTGGTGGAGTTTAGACACGTTTAAGTTGCTAGTTATTCGAGTGTTTAAAACTGCATTTAAATTTGGAATCAGAGTTGTGATTTTCAAGAATAACAAAAATCAGTGATTTGCAAGAAGTATTTTGGCCAAACACTTTGTTAAAATTTGGGTCTCAACATAAAAGTGCACAATTCTGCACATTGTTGCAGAAATTTCAGGACAGATTCCGTGTGAAGAGTTTGTGATTAGAAACCTAATCAAAACACATTATTTTTCGATGAAACTTGAGGAAATTAATCTTTGATTAGTATACTTTCAAACCCCAGAATTTCAAGAAAAAATAATTTTGGAAAGATGGTGAACCAATGTCTCAAACATAATTGGTTGGACCCACCTGTGTGCAGAATTTCTACACAGCTTTTATTTTTAGGTCACGTTCATGCACTCATACCTTCTTTGTTTTAAATCCTTTTTCACTTCTATTTTTTTTATTTCATTCATGAATCATTGTAGGTCAAACCCCAGCCATAAAACTTAGTTTTAGGTTTCATTAGAAAAGGTGAAAATCATGTATACTTTCAGCACTGCATTCTAGACATTTTAAGAATTTTCTGCATAGCATAGCATACATTGCATTACTAATTATACTAACTTTCTAACATTAGGATTAGTTTCTTTATTTTTTTTATTGTTTTAGATAATTTCCAGAATTAAAAGATCCTTCTAAACTTGTTTTAATTGAAGATGTTAAAATTTTAAATTGCTTCAGATTTGGAACTTCTAACATAGTATCTAAACTTTCATGCTTTCTAAATTGTGGTGATTTGAAAATCTTTATTTTTGGAAAGTTCTTAACTTTAGGAAGTTGATCAACTTAGTTCATTAGGAAAGAAAATCTAACTTAGTTGTATAATCAAGTTTCTAATTTTGTTTAGTTTTATAAATTTTCTACTTTTGGAAATTTTAACTTGTGTATTATTTTGCAGTAATTTTAGTTTTTAGTTTAGGATTTCTAGATTTAGGAAGTTAATTTCTTTTCATTGGATAGTAAATAATTTAATTTTTGGAAAGTAGGAATGATGGTTGTAACTTTTCTAGTTTATTAGGCTAGATTTAGATTTTTAATTTAGGGCAGGTACAAGTTGAAAAGGAAACCTTAGTTTACATTGCTCATTGTGGATTGACCTGGTCTCATCAGTTTATTACTACATCACGGCTCTACACTGGGGCTCACGATCACATACAATTCTTTTTGGGGTAGCAAAACTTCACTCTGCAAACATGTATCACGCCACCTAAACCATAGTTACCTAGTTTGGTTAAGAGGCCTTCGAACTGTGAATAGTTCATTTTAAACAATTCACAATTTTAATCATGAACTACTCTTGAGTTAATCTCAGTAGTTCTCTAAGTTGAATTATAAAATTCTAGAGTAAATTAGCGAAAGGTCCCTCAAACAATCTTGCAAGGCCTCCAGTCCAACAACTTTTCCTCTAAAGCCTATAGTCCATACAGTTGAATTATAAAATTCTAAAGTGAATTAGTGAAAGGTCCCTCAAACAATCTTGTAAGGCCTCCAGTCCAACAACTTTCCTCTAAGGCCTATAGTCCATACAGTTGGATATATTTTGGCGAGAGGTCCCTAGATATGCTACATCACATATTTCTATGACTGATTCACCCTTTCAATTGTTTAGGCATAAAATTTTAAATTTTCAAATTTCGAATCTTCCATTCTCCGTCATTCGTAGGGCAAGGCTCAACAGAAACCGGAATCATTCTTGCGTATTTTTCCTCTTCGGCGATGGAACAGAGGCAACGAGGATGAGACTGGCGGATCCTCCTTCTTAGGCAATGAGCACAAAAAAATTGGCGAGGTCTGCCTGACCTGCAAACAGAGACGGGATGGTCTCGTTCTGCAATAAAAAGTCCGATTGTCGTCGGGCGTTGGCTCCTTCCTCTCATCTTCTCCTCTCGAGTAAGTTCTACAATTGAACCCAGCACCGGAGTTCTTCAATGGCGTCAGCACGACTAAACCCGAGAGCCATCTTATGCAAATCGGCAGACCCAACCTCAGAACCCAGATCCTCTGCAACTGAAACACCAAAGACCATATCGTCTCTTATTCTCTAGGAGTGTCTAGGTCCTCCGATCAAATTAGGGCCTATTGTCGGATGTGAATTTGGCCCCCCCTTCCTCTCCAAGAGAGACATGGTTTGGGAAAATCTCCATTCATCTTTATATATGCTATTTAAATTTTACATCAAAAATGAGGATTTCGACTACCCTCAAAATCGACGGATCACGATCGCCAGCTACAGTTACGGCCATAACACCGTTCTTCAGCGAAAGCCGAAGAAATATGGGGAGAAAAATAATAAAGTGGGTTCTTCCTCTCGTCTAATGTGCTGCCAGCAACACACGACGGTTGTCCTGTCACGTTAATTTGGGTCTCTTTGGGTCTATTTAATTTGGGTTAATTCAGGGTCATGAGTTAAAGTCCGAATAAAGGTTAATCCTCACATAGCACAATCATAATATATCAAAGTAGAATAAAATAACTAGAATAAAGAAAAAAATAAAATAAAAGAGGGGGGAGGTGCCGAATATTTAAGAAGAGGATCGGCCCCGTTCCCGGGTACCCCCTCCTGATCCCTTGGAAAAATAGAGTTTAAAGGTTGATTTTTCAAACCGAATGATGATGCAAATGAGACTTTGACTTGTGATTTCTGTGTGTTTCGTGTGCGATACACGAGTGATAAAAGTAAAAGGCCGATGGGCTAGGATTGATTGAAAATGGCCGATGGGCCAGTGTTTGTCTTAGGGTGGCCGATGGGCCGTGATTGATTAAAAGTGTGTGCGAAATCACTCATCTCATCTCATTATTCTCATTTATTTAATTTTAGAAATCAGTTCTTTATTCCTTTTTATCATTAAGTTCAATTAAATATCTGGCACCTGAGGTGGAGGAAGAAATAAAAGGTAAATCTTTTTGGGTTTATTTTGTTGGTTTTATAGTTTTTATGGCCTTTTGATATGGGGCTAGAAGGGCCTAACTAAGGGATTTTACTTGGATCTATGTGATTAATGCTTTATTACTGATCATCGGATTAACCTTAACCTAAGGTCCTAGACCGCCCACATCAGCTCTCCTAGTCCCCTTAAAGGAACAGGAAGAGTGGTGGGGCGAAGCCTAATGCTCTAAGCTACCTAACTATGTAACCCGATCTAATCCTAGGGTGTGGATAACCTAAGCTTGGTGGTTTCAGCGCCTAAGCGATTTGTTGGATGTGACTTTAATTGGTTCAGTTTATTTTAAGTTATGAGTTGATTAGGAATGATTTAGAGATGGATTAGGAGTGTCTTAGAGTTCTGATTAGTGTGTTTTTAAATACTTTAGGGTTCTGGAATTTAAGGTTTGAATTTAAAAGGTGAAGTAATGTCGAAATCGGCTGAACGGGACTGACGGAGGACTTGGGAACACACACAATGGCGCCCAAGTGTCTAGTTCTGTGTGGCTGGGCTTGTGGTGATGATATCGAAGTTAATTTCGGAATTCGGGGAGTTCCTACCTAGGGTAGGTCTGTGTTCTGATATTATTTTAGGTTTTGGTGGATTTTATTATACTGATTTTAAGTCCGGAACTCGAAATGCGACTGAAATTCACAATCTAGGCGAGACAATGGACTTGGGCGCACCTGTGTGGGCGCCTAAGTGATTCTGTACACTTGGGCGCACCAGCAGTGGCGCCCAAGTCTTAATTGATGCTTTTCGGTCCTCTGACTTCGGTTCGAGGTTCCAGATAAGTTTAAGTTGATTAAATTTTTAATTCCAAGGTTGCCATTGGTTCTGTAAAGGTTCTGGAGTGTTGATTCGGGTTAAGATGTGAAATGAATAGGGATATGACGGGCCCTAGGGGTAAGATGTGACTTGGGCGCACCTGTGGTGGCGCCTAAGTCCTCTTGGTGTACTTGGGCGCACCTGTGGTGGCGCCCAAGTGCTGGATTCGTGAGTTTCGGTTGTCTTCGGGAATCGTTCATTTGGATTTATAGTTTTGGGTGATCTATGTTAATAAATTCCGAATCCGGAACTGGTTTGAGTCTCTAGACCTCAAGGGTGGTAATGATTGGTGTTGGGGAGCCGAAACGCAAACGAAGCATGTCTTGGGGTTAGACAAAGGAGCTGGGCGCGCCTGTGGGGGCGCCCAGGTGAGTGCTGTGACTTGGGCGCACCTGTGGTGGCGCCCAAGTGTCTGTCTATTTGTGTAGTTCCTAGTTCGATGGTTTCTTGGGTATTTCTGAGTTGGCTTTGGGTATTTGACTCTGGTTTCGGTTGGGAGAGGTTTTTATTTTTGAAATGTGATTGGTTTATTGTTTTAATTAGGTCTTGATTAGGGTTTAAATTAAGAATTGGTAATCAAAGTTTGATTAAAGTTTGGTTAAGGTTTGAATTTGGGGTTGTGAATTGGACTTCGTTGACTACAGTCTTAGTTAATTAGGTTTTTTATTTTGTTGGATTTTTTATGGGTTAGGATTTATCAAATTAGGGTTTTATTAATTAGGGATTGTTAATTAGGGGTTGTTAATTAGGTTGTTAATTAGGTTTTACTAAGTGAGGTTTTGGTTAATTGGAGCTTTATTAAGGGTTGTTGATTAGGTTTTAAGGGTTTGATTAATTAAAATTTAATTAATTAAGTCTATGGATTTTAATTGGATGTTTTCACTTAGGTGTTTTGAATTAAGTGTTTTAGATTGGAGTTGACTAAGTTAATTAATTTACTTAGGCACGGGTGCAATAGCCTAGGATCACCTAATGAACATCTACTCTATTTTTGTTTGAATTTTTCTATTTCTTTTTATTCTTTTTTCGTTCTCTTCTCTAATTACTAAAGAGTAAGATGAGAAGGGAAAAGTTTTATGATTTTGTGATTTTCTTGGTTTTTTATGCAAAAGTAATGCAACCTAAGCTAAAGTGTGATGATTCAGCAATTCAGAGTTCAGAAGTTCAGCAATAATTCATATTCAGCACAGATATTCAATAATAAGCTAAATAAAAATGCAAAAGATGGAAAATGCGATTAGAAGATGAACTGGGGACTTGGGCGCACCCACAGTTGCTCCCAAGTCTCTCCCTACAGATTAGGGTGTACTTGTAACTTCTTACGATGCTCCGACGCGATTCCTAACACTTAATGACTAAATGCAGGGTCCTAATGTTAATTATTGATGTCAGAGACTTCGGATCTAAAAGTGATGACACGAGGATCCAAATTAAAGGGGTGAATACCCTTGGCAGAGACTTGGGCGCACCCACAGTGGCGCCCAAGTGCACTGTCTGTTTTTCTTTTCTTTTCCTTCCCTTTTGGTAACGTATTTGTTTATCTTTTCAATTCTTTTCACGATTTAGAATGTAAATTTGCAAATCCGAGGGCTCTGATATCAACTTATATGATGAAAGAACCATATTTGAGAAATAAAATGCAAATAATGCAAAAAATGAGGTCGAAACCCAACTCCTGGGACTTGTGTGGCGCCCAAGTGCTTTTCTGCACTTTTCCCTTCTTTTCTTCTTTTGTGATATCTTTATATATTCTTATGATGCCTTTTATGCGATTTAAAACGTGAAGTTATGAATCCAAAGGCCCTGATATCAACTTATATGAAGAAGAACCCGAATCTAAGAGACGAAATATACGTATGACTGAAAACAGGGTTGAAACCCAGCACTTCGGACTTGGGCGCAACTGTATGTGCGCCCAAGTGCTTTTTTGCACTTTTCCTTCTCAAGTTCGGATTTTTCTTAATGAGGATGATATGGATGCAAGATCTAACCTAATCACGAGTTCGGAATGATATGAATGATGCAAATCTATTACTTATGATTGACCCTAAGCATGTTCCTAATAATGGATAATTACTGAAAATCAGATCTACTGCAAACCTACCATTATTAATGCAGATCTACTATGTATGAATGATCCCAAACATATTTCTAAACATATATAATAATGGAATGCAATAAGAGAAGAGAGATCTAGGAATACCGGTATAGCGAAGTATTTGTTAAGTTCCTAGAACGAAGCTTTCGTGAAGTTCCATGGCTCTAGTTGAAGATGTGAAAGCCTCCTCTATTTCCTCTTCTTCTTCTCTAGATCTGAAGCCTTCTCTTTCTAATGGTGGCTACCTTTCTTCTTCTTCTTTATTCTCTCTTTTCTCTCCTTTCTTAGGGTTTTTGGGTAGCCTCCTTGTAAATTAAATTAAGAGATCCTTAAATAAGGGTTTAGGGCGTGTAAGAGGGATTAAGGTTGCTGTTTGCACGAATTTCTAGAAGATTCTCGCATCCCAAGGCCAGATTAGGGCTTCTCGGGACTTGGGCGCATCTGTGGTGGCGCCTAAGTGGGTCCCAATAGTTGGGCGCCCACATGGTGGCGCCTATGTCTAGTTTCAAAGCTTAATGGGTTTGGGGTTCGGTTCCAGGTTGTTTTTGGGTCTAAACTGAGTCAGAACTACGAAGAGTAGAGTGGGACACACCTAAGTATATACCGAAGTGCATTTTTAACATTACTGGGGACCTGGGAGCACCTGTGTGTGCGCCCAAGTACATGTGCGCACCTGTGGTGGCGCCCATGTGTGTCTTGAGTGGGGGCCGCTAGGGCAATCTTCCGAGGGTCATATCTTTTGATCCAATGGTCGGATTTGGACGTTCTATATATTGTTGGAAAGCTCTCGAAGCGAGGGATCCAAAGTGTCAATTGTCCTACTGATTAGGCATTAGGAAAAGTGAGGGATATCTGGATCAATGGATTTAGTTTCCTAACTGAGGTTAATCGGGTGACATTTTGGCAAACTAAGCACTGTCTTTGTGGGAATTGACCTAAGCATGTCTTAAGTGGTCCGGAAAAAGGTTTGAATAGTATCACGGTTCACTACTTGTGTAAGTAGTGGGGTTGGACTCGAGATCTCGACGCGACTTGGCTTTTCTCTCATGAATTTTTAGAAATCATCGAACTAAGTCTAGAATTATCAACAAGCATCTTCATCGTCGTTAATTAATTTGGATTATGTCATTAATCATTCAATTGTGGGTGAAATGGGGGCACCGCTATATATGATAGGTATTTAAGGCTGTCATGGGGGCCAAATGAGGTGTCTACACCTATCTCTGATCTTTAAATCAGAGATCAATATCATCGTCCGACCCTCTTCTTTAACGAGAGCCTCTACTACCAAACCTTTACAACAGATCGTGTAACGCCCCAATTCCGAATACCGAAGATTAAGCTAAGGTACCGAAGTTGGCGCTACTTCCCGGAAAATCCGAGAACTTCCAAGATCATAGTCCGCAGTGAGGTCAATTTTTTAAAAACTTTTAAACAACATTATAATCAATAGTTGAAATGCGGAAGCGAAATAAAGATAGCGGAAGCAATAGTATCAAGTATATAAATCAGATGTAAAAGTGCGGAAGCCTGATAGTAATCTCAAAGTGGTTATCAAAGTGTTTATACATATCATGCTATCTACCCATGTCTCACTACAAAAATGCTCTCAAACCTAAAAACAATCTGCACTCAACCCTCCTGTGCAAGCTCTCCATCCTCCGGCTCGACCACTTGGTCAGCCAGCCCCCATTCGTAGTCCCCAACTACAGGCGCCTCATAGATCGTGTCACCTGCGGGATCATGGTCTGGACCTAAGCACCAAAGATGGGTCAGATCCAAGGATCTGGCAATGCACTATATGCAGATAACACAAGATGTATACACAAAGAGAGTAATGACAAGTATATAATCATATGAGTAAACAAGGTACATAATCTAGGCGGTTAAGCAGTAATAGCAGTTTAGAATCAGAAATGTCAAGTGCACTAATCTAATCAGACAACAAAGGGGCACAGTTACACAAGCTAAATACACCACGGGATATTATGCCGCGGCCCTCCCGTACTGTAAACGTCCCATACCATAAACAGTTTGCGGTGGGGAAAGGGTAATAACCATGCAAGGGATAACATCCCTGATAAATATAACATACAATATACATAACACCGATCACACTTCTTTATCTCACCGATCACACCCCTTTATCTCACCGATCACACCCCTTTATCAGATTAACCCGGACGCAGTATCACACCGTCCGTCTAATCACAGCTCATCATGATAGCTCTAAGTAACCAGAACATAGCTCCTACCAGAAATGATCAGTCAACTGGCTGAGCTTAGAACAACTGAGTGAATGTTCAGTGCTGACTCGGGAACTCAGTACGGGTCTGTGTCTGTCTAGGCTAATCTTGCGTGAGCAAGGTCCTAACAAGGTCTCTAAGAGGTTAAAGTACAACATGGAACACGGTCTTTTAAATAAGTCCAAGCCCAACAACATTGGATCCACTCCAAGGCTCACAACCGTGGCCTGAGGTAACACAAGTACCCTACTATGTCCATCTTTACCAGTATTCATCCTATGCTCATACACAAAGAGCTAATCAACCATTAAAGACTAACCTCTCCAATCTAGGGTTTTACATTCCCAATCTTAGGCTGTATGAGGGCCTGCCTAGACACAGACACGGGTCAATTATCTCTAAACACCACATAGGGTCACCTCTAAGTAATCCTATGTTCAAGTCCTCCAATTTCCATTAATTAATAGGTTTAAGACAACAACAAGGATAAGAGAAAAGAACAACTCATGAAAACCTCAGAAACAGGGAATCAAGTGGAAATAGGCAAGGGACCAATCTTAGGTAATGGTTCACTCTTGGTTCAGGCCTCATCACATGATTGGATCCCTAACTATAGCTTTAAGTGTCAAAAATAGTAAATCTGGTGCTCCTAAAGTTGTGCACACCATGGGCTACAATTAAGGTTTGAGTCATTGATGATTTGAATCCTAAAACCTCAGTTGGTGGACCCCACGAATCAAGGCTAAGCCATGCCATTGATTCGTGTGTGGCACACTTGATGAAAGGTCATTTGGATGGTCAATGGACCCCACATGTGATCAAACATCACAAATATACAGAATTCTGAAATTCACTGTTTACAGTTTTCCCGGTCGACATCACACCCTGGGATGTTTACTAGGTGAACTAGATGTTGACCTCCCAGGTCGACATCCTGCAGTGTCCCCGGTCAACATCATGGCCGTGATGTCGACCGGGTCCACTGAGACCTAGTGTCAAGCACCTGGGGGGTTCTCCTGGAAATCCAGTGTATCCGGTCGACATCATGGCCGTGATGTCGACCGGGTACACAACATTTTTGCCCTGAATGAGAAATACACGTTCCAGTTATTCTCTGCAAGTTCCTGTGTGCCCGGTCGACTGAGATAGGATCTGGTCGACCGGGTACACTGTCTGTGCGCATTTCAGCAGAAATTAGCCGAGACCTGTATTTTTGTCATTTTAGTGTGCCCGGTCGACCGACGGGTACACACAAATTGCAGAATTCTAGATTTTGGGATTTTTCCCTTTTCAATCAAATTTTCATTCCATTCCTTCCAAACCTTCTCCATTCATCACATTCACACAATAAAACACAAAAACACTCCAATATCCTCCATCCACCATCCATCCGGGCCATTGATCTTCCAAATGGGAAAACCCATCCATTAATGACCAATTTCCTATAGACAAAGCTCAAGAAGAAGATCTAAGCATGCATCTCTACTCATTTGAATTGAAATAACAGAAACAAAGAAAGAAAGCATGCATCAAGTGAAATTAGCATAAAGTACTTGCCTTAGTGTAGAAGAAAGGGAAATTGAAGTGAGAGATGAGCTCCAATAGAGTGTTGTAGATGCAAATGGGATAACCTCTAGCCTCCTTGTGCTGGGATTTTGGGAAATTAGGGTTGCTTGGGGAAGAAGATAGGTTAATTGAGAGAAATGAGGGGCAATTAGGGTTTAGGCTATTGTTACAATAACTTAGAGGTTATATAATTTAGGGTTTTAGGCTAATTACCTAAAGGGTATGTTGGTTGTTAATGGAATTGTAATGGGGCCATGGGCATTTGGGTAATTTGGTGGGGTTCTAGAATGTTCCAACTCTCAAGCCCTTCCCATTAGTACTAATGATAATAAAAATCTAATCTAACCTATCTATTAAGATTAAACAAAAGCTACACTTTAAAACTTAGGAATATTAGAATCTATACCACTAATTTCCTATTAAATAGCATATTAAAGTATAAAATATCTTATTAATTATTATTTAAATCAAATTGAGGGCCCACCAGGGGTGGGGCCTCATAGATCAAACGTGGCCCACCTTCAAAACTAGTCCTTGGTACAGACATGGCGACAGGTCAATATGCTCATGATTCAAACTGTGCCTATTCACCGAATCAGATAGGTTCGGACACGGGCAACAATGCTCATATGCATATGTTTGGACACTTCAATGGGTCTCCTGATGACATAATCCTTGATTACAATTCTGCACACTCCGGCCACCCTCTGCATCTTCTGCCTAAAACTCCATTGTGCAATAGATCTATGCCAAAAGGTTCCCTTTGGCTTCGTCTTCCAAGTTGGTTCAGGTCAAGCCAGAATCGACTAGGAAGAGAATTTATCTAAGTTTTTGTCAAATTTTTCTTAGTTCTTGTCAAATTTATTTGAGTTTTTGTAAAATTTATATGAGTTCTGTCAAATTTATCTAAGTTTTATCAAATTTATCTGACATTTTGTCAAATTTATCAGAGTTTTTTCAAAAATATATTTGAGTTTTTGGCAAATTTATCTGAGTTTTTGGCAAATATATTTGGGTTTCTAAGAAATTTATCTCCATTTTGAAAATTTTAACTAAGTTTATGAACTAATCTTTCTATGTTTTTTGAAAATTTATCTGAGTTTTTTGAAAAATTTATTCGTGTTATTTCAAATTTATTTGCAGTTTTTTAAATAAAATTTAACTGAGATTTGGAAAAAAATACTTGAATTTTTGGCAAGTTTTTTCTGAAATTTCAAAAATTGGTTTATCTTATTTTTGGAAAATGTATTTGCATTTTTTAAAATTTATTTGCAAATAAGAATTTTATTTTCATGTTTTGAAATTAATTTACATTTTTTGAATTTTATTTGGATCTTTTGAAATTTATTTATAACTTTTTATTTATGTCTTTTGAAATTTATTTGCGTCTCTTGAAATTTATTTACATTTTTTCAAATTTTATTTGGGTTTTTTTATATTTATTTGCATCTTTTGAAATTTATTTACATTTGTTGAAATTTATTTGGATCTTTTAAAAATTAATTGTGTCTTTTTAAATTTCTCTGCGTTCTTTTGAAATTTAGTGCATTTTTTGAAATTTATTTGCGTTCTATTGAAATTTATTTGCATTTTTTGAAATTTGTTTGTGTTTTTTTTGTTAGAATTTATTTGAAAATCTCAATAATAAGATTTCATTAATCGTGGTCAATTAAATGGTAGTTGACCATTATTAATGGTATATCCCACTAATCATGGGATATGATTTAAACAAATGGTAAATTAGACATTTCAAGTCTTCAAATTTGGAAAAGGGACCTATCACATTATGAAAAAAGATTGTAGACTTAAGGCCATAAAGTGAAATGTTCAGAGACCTGTTGCCCAATGACCCATGCTTGCCTAAAAACATAAGCAACCCAAAAGCAATGCCCCGATGTATTAGTGCTAATCCATACCTAACTGCAATCAGAGTTAGCCCCACATAAAGATTGATCAGTAGTAAAATATGGGATTTCATTTTGGTTTTTATTTTAACTATGTTTTACACATAGTCAATCTAATTGTGCCCCAAACTATAATTGAAGTAAAATCTTGCCGAAAGGGTAAATGAAAATAACAATTATTTTTTAGGGATTTAGATTTTAGATGAGGACTTTTGTGACGGACTTATAGAATGGGTACACCTAAATTAGTTTATCAAACTTGAACTTCAAATTAGCCAAATTGATAAGTGAATCAAATAAACCTACTACATTGATTTTTATGATCATGCTAACTGTTGAATTATGAATTGCAAACTCAAATGCAAATAGTCAAACTATGAATTAATGTAGCCGTGACCTAAACTAGGTATTGGTGAGTGATAGTTAGGGTCCTGACTCAATTATTCTTGAGACTCTATAGACAGTCATATGTGCGGAGTCCTAGTCAACATCCTGACCCAATTTATTTTAGACAATCTGTAGTCGGCACTCGCCCTAGACATCCGATTTATATTTGCTAGTGACAAAAGTCATTTCCTCATAAGCGGAAGTCTTGTTTTTGTGGGATTTTAATTTTGGAAGATTTTACGGAAAAAATTCTGAAATTTGGACATTCCTCGGAAAGGGTCCCCAAATATTGTCTAGTACTAACGAGGTCCGTCAGGCCTTTTTTCGACTTTGATAGGAGCGACGCTAACGTCGCTGGTGTATGACGAGTGCGACGCTAGCATCGCCCATGCGTTGCTCGTCAGAGCATCTCCTAATGTCCAGCGTTGCTCGTGTCTGACGAGGGTGACGCTAGCGTCACTCGTCAGAGCATCTCCTAATGTCTTCTTCTTCCTCTGCTCCTCATATTTCTCCATCTCCTCCACTAATGTCTTCTTCTTCCCCTCTTCCTATTCCTCCTAATGGACCCCTCAGTAGATGGGTATCCTCAATAGAATAGAAGGAGAAATGCACACATTTAGATTGAATGAAGAAAAAAATGGAAACGAAGTTTAGGTGAAAGAAAAAGAGCTAGAAAAAGAAATGAGAAGTGTGCTGGGTAATTGGTAGTAGAAGAACTGCTTGCGGTTTTAGAGAGGGAAGAGTGAAGGGTGTGTACTTTGTATAGTGTGTGCGTCTCGCACTGGGAAAAGGCTTTTTGGGTATTAACTCATGGGGAATATTATGCCGGCGAAGTAAGGGATGAAGACGGCATCAGCGAAGGCGGGGTCTCCCTTGAGACAGGGGTACTCGAACATCTGACGGTGGAAATGAGCTCAAGCATGTAAAGGTGGGTCCGGTACAAGCTGTGGAACCCATTGAAGGTCCTGGGGCCCAGGCCGTGGTTTGTGATGTAAGGGCAGAAATCACGGTAAATAGGGTAGTTAGAGCAGTGGATCAGCAAATCAACGTCGAGATGAGAAGTTTTGGATGTAGATCCAACGGTCATAACACTCTCCTGGATTTACACATTGGGTCAGCAGAAGGATGCCATGGAAAAGGAGGAGGAGGAGGAAGACTTTCACAGCCATGGAGAGAACACAAGAAGGAGAAGAAGATTGTCTGTTTGGATTCACAACTATATGTGTGCAATGATTAATAGTGATGAACGTAAAATGTTTATTAAAAATGGAGTGGGGGAAATGGAGAAATAGGAGAAGGAAAGGAAGGAGAAGATAAGATGCTCAGATGAGCGATGCTAGCGTCGCCCATGGTGATGCTATCGTCACTTAGAAAAAAGTATAAAAAATAAAAAAAAATTGGCAGGAGGACCTCTTTTGTACTACACAATATTTAGGGACCCTTTTCGAGGAATGTCCAAAATTTGGGATTTTTTCCATAAAATCCTCTTAATTTTGATTGTTGGGTGCAGCAAGACTACACAAAAACTTCTATTTTTGTGGGATTTTTCTATAGACTCCATATTTTCTCTTCAGCAATGTTACACAAACAAGCCCTAAAATTCGAACCAAATGAAATCTTCTCAAGCTGATTTGGGTGTATTACCTCTATTTATGTATGGATCTCTATAGCCTCTTAATTGGTGGTGGTCTGATGCGGGCACCACAAAATGTGGCTAAGGCTAGGGAAATCACATTCCAGTATTTGCAGTGACATAAGTGGACAGTCTTAGAGATTGATGCCACGGAACACTGGAAGATAGTTGCATCGTTTGCAGTTCAAGTTTGCAGATTGCAATTTGGATTCACTTGATTTTAAAATCCTATGGGCTACGTTCTTTTGATTCACTATTCAATTCTTCTGATTAAGAAGTTGAATTCGATAAGTTTAATGAACAAGTTCACTTGAGTCCGCAATAGAGATTCATCAACGGGGCCCAAATCTAAAACCCAAACCGCTAAAACTAACTATCCTTATATGAACTTGGGGCTAAATCTAACTCCAATTAAAGTTGGACATACCATCAGATTTATTACTTATAAAAACAAATTACTAAAATAAAAACCAAAGTAAAGTTCATGTGTTACTAGTGATTGATATTAAGGTCCCTGCCAATTGCGATTGGAGTTATTTATGGACTTAGACTTAATATTTAGGGCAGCAATGCTTTTGAGCAGCTTAGATTTCATAGTTGGGCTCAACAAGTTGATTTATGAGACTCTCTTACAAGCGAACATAATTGTGAATTTCTCCAAGTGAACAAAGTTTTGATTAAAAAGCCTTATTAGGTGCGGGTTTATTAGTTTAGTAGATTTTTACATTATCATCCTACACTTTAAAGAGATAGTATTAGCAGAACATCTCCAACATGAACTCTCCAATATGTTTATACATATATTTTTTTCCATTACATAATTGATTCATACTCATGTCCTTTTTGGTAAAAAGGACATTATTCTTGTTGACACAATTTACTACTGCACAACCCCTATGAAGAGAGTAACCAAAAAAAAAAAAAAAACACCACTCCGGATAGTAATGAACCATCAGTTCAATAGTGGCGAATGGTGACATTGAACTTGATCACTGCATTGAGGCTAGCCAGGTCAAGGTAAACCGTCTCCAACACGGCGAACCCCTGTGCAAAACGGAAATACCCTATTCTAGACACCACAAACACCTCTCTTTGCTTCAGGAAAAATCGGTCTGTCCATTGGATCTCTATGGTGCTGCCATTGTACTTTTCATTAGCGAAAACTATGGAAAAGAGTAGGTGAAGATCAGAAGTGTCCAACACCGAGTTAACATAGATCCCCTGCGCTCGTCCGACCTGTTTGGATTGCCGATCTTATCCTTGTGTGATTGCATCATCCACAACCATGACTATTGCGTAGTTGAGTATGCTCGAAAGGGTACCGTTCCTTCCAGCTACAGGGACTGCAGTAACATTCTTGCCAGACTCCCAGTCTTTCATGTAGAACACCATCTTGGTCTTTTTCTCCTTCATCCTAATGCTTCTGGCTTCAAAGCTGTCCACTGTGGTTGTTATGAGCACCAGCAGAAGTGTTGGTTTCACTAGTGTGATTGAGGCCATCTGATGTATGTAAATGATCAACCCTACACAGCCCTTTTTTTATCAATTGAATTGGATAGGCCTATGCTTATGCCTAAGTTCATGGGATAGAGGGCCTATTTATATTGGATTGCTGACTAATGTTTCAAACGGGAATTGATTTATTGTTGCTCGATCGAATGAGGTTCTGTTTCATGTCTGCTCGAGCAGATGCATTGGTCGCTCGAGCAAACCCCATTCTGGTTAATCCGGAATCTCAGCGCGATTTTTCTCTAGCTTTCTTCTTCCGATTCTTTCAGACTTTCTTCTTCTGAGTCCTTCCAACCTTCTAACTTCGGAGTCCTTTTCTAAATAAGAAATAGAACTCAATGGACCCAGAGTTTTGTCCAACCCATGAATTTAGCCAACACACTCAAGATCCTAACAATCTCCCCCTTTGGCAATTCATGGACAAAACTCCACAGGACAATACAATTTGATCTACCCAAAATAAAACCCAAAATACATTAAATTTAAAAGAATTTTGCAATCAACAAATGTAGATTTGTATTGTCTCTGACTTCTTGTTCTCCCCCTTGATCCATCCCCTTTCTCCCCCTTTTTTTCCATAATTGTTAAACAAAAATTGTCATGCAGCTTCTGTCAATATGGATGACGTAGCTCCCCCTTAATAGCAACTCCCCCTGAATGTTTCCTTGTAGCAGCGCTGGGGGTGGGAGCTTGACCTACTTGATCATGGTTGTTTATATGTAGCCACCCACACTTGTGTAGTTTGATTTTTCAGTACAGTGTGAGCAAACTCCATAGGCAAATCAGATTTTCTAAACCAAATTTTAGTTATATTGGGTGGAGAAAAATTCTTCCGCCATTGCTTGGTTTTAGGTAGACTATTCAGCTTCTTGCAATGGGGACGAATGTGTCCTTTCATTCCACACTGATGACAAGTGGATGTGCGTGCAGCGCGTGACACATTCTTTTTCTTTGTACTACTCATCACATTAGTAACATGTGTGGTATGTGGAGTAGCATGTGTAACACTTGAAACAAAAATTATTTTACCTTTAGCATTTGAAGTGGATGCACCATGATCATAACCAAGACCGCTTCTGTCAAAATGAGACTTCTGATTATACAAGATATTTGTAAGAATTTACGAACCAGTGCTCATCTTGTTTAGAGAGGCCTGTTCGACTTCTAGCTCAGAAAGAGTGATCTTTAGTCTTCCTTGCAGGTCTTGATTTTCAACTTTCACTATTAGTATCTCTTTCTTCAGATTCACTATTTCTTTTTTAGCATTCTCAAGTTTTTGACCATCAGTAGTCAAATTTTCAGCCATGCAATTTTTTTGACTTTCCAAGAGATGAACTTGTTTAAGCGCTTGCTCTAATTATATTTTTAGGGCAGAACTTTCTTCTTGAGCAGACTTGAACTTAATAGTGATCTTGTTACCATACTTGGTCATCTTGACACAATTAGCATAGGTAGTATGGTACAACTCTTCACAATCTTTCTCTTGATCTGACATCTCATTTTCATTATCAGTATCATCGTTAGACAGAGACTTAGCCATGAACGCAACAAACTTGCCATTCACATTTTCTAAAGAATCAGCCTCAGTATCTTTTTCTTCTTCTTTTGATGACTCTTCATCCCAAGTTGTGTTGAGAGCCTTTTTCTTTGTACCTTTTTTCTTGTTGGCACACTCATTAGCATAGTGACCATAGCCTTGGCATTCAAAACACTTGGTTCCTTTCGCAGAATCCTTTTTTTCAAATTTAAAACTCTTCTACTTTACTTTTTTTGACTTCATATACTTCTTGAAGCAATTAAACAATTCAGCCATTTCATCTTCAGTCTCAGATTCAGAATCATATTCAGTTTTCTTTTCAGGGTTCTTTCTTGATTCTGCGATGGCTTTCAAAGCAATACCTTTATCTTTTGATTTTCCTTTATCCAAACGGTTTGCTTCAAAGGTCTGAAGATTTCCAACCAACTGGTTTACTTTGAGGGTATCAAGATTCTTATTTTCTTCTATAGCATCAACTTTAGAATCGAACGTCGAAGGTAGAGACCTCAGAATTTTCTTGACAATCTTGTTTTCTTGAACTTCCTTACCCAGAATGAAAACAGAATCGACAATATCATTCAGCTTAACATAGAATTGATCGAAGGCCTCATCATCTTCCATCACGATGGTTTCAAATTCTTTAGTCAACCTTTGCAATTTTGATTGTTTCACCGTGTTTGTACCCTCATACACTGTCTGTAAGACTTCCCATGCTTCTTTTACAGTTTTGCAAGTGGAAATCCTACGAAACTCTTCAGCAGACACTCCATTGTATATTCCATTCATCGCCTTGTTATTACAATTGGAGGCATGCTTCTCATCCGTAGTCCATTGGGCTTTAGGTTTAGGAACAGTTTGTCCATTAGCCACAATTGTTGGTTTGGAGTAGCCATCCTCAACAATATCCCAAACATCATCATCGATGGACTTAAGAAACCCAATCACCCTTTTCTTCCAATATGCATAATTAGAACCATCTAGCAAAAGGGGCTTTGGAGTTGATGTCCCTTCTCGATTGAGTACCATTCTAGAAATCTCTTAGGATCAAGCACGGTAACTTAGTGTAACCCGCTCTGAGAACAATTGAAAGTTTAACAGTTCGAGAGATCTAGATTGGTCCACTCAATAAGTCAACCCAAAAAGTGTGCAACAATAATAAATATACTGCGGAAATTAAATCACAAGCACACACCACAAGGACACCGGATTTTTACATGAAAAACCCTAACTGGGTGAAAAACCACGGATTCGAACTAGATATAATCAAATACTATGAATCTCGTAATTACAAGAAACTCAGATTTCCTCCCCATATATCCCTTACCTAAGGACTGAAGTTACCTTGTGTCGCTTCATGCTTTAACGACTTCACACCGTTGATTGCAACAGACTCAATCCAGCGCTTGCCTCCACAAATCTTCTCGCAAGAAGATGATCTTCTACAAAGGATGCAGAAGGTTCTGGCTCTAGAGAACTTGGTAGCACAACTTCTTAATAAATCTCTAGAGAAGAATTCTCTCAATTAAATCTCTAATTCAGAACTTGAGAGGTGTGTTATTCCTTTAGAATAGCCCTTGAGTCCTTTAAATAGCCATTGGGACGTGCTTAAGGTTGCCTAACTTGATTAAGATTAAAACAAGCAGTTTGGGCACAATTAGAAAGAATTTTCTAATTTTCGTCAAACTCTGCAGCCATGTCCGCTCGAGCGAACCCACCATTTGTTCGAGCTAATGAGGTTATGTTTCATGTCCACTCTAGCAGATGCACTGGTCGCTCGAGCGAACCCCATTCTGGTTGATCCGGAATTTTAGTGCGATTTTTCTCTAGCTTTCTTCTTCCGATTCTTTCAGACTTTCTTCTTTTGAGTCCTTCCAACCTTCTAACTTCAGAGTCCTTTTCTAAATAAGAAATACAACTCAATGGACCCAGAGTTTTGTCCAACCCATGAATTTAGCCAACACACTCAAAATCCTAACAAAGGGCCTGTGAACTGAATGCATATGAATTCATTCCATAAGTAGCAAAAAAATTGAAAAGTGGATGAGATAAGATGGCAAATGAATACCCAGCCATTTGCTCAATAATTCAAATGGAACAAAAGTTTAAGGTTACATCTACATTGTCGTTATCCTTCACCTTTCACCTTAGATCATTAACACATCACATCTTTAATAATCCTTTAGTGGAGATCATTCCTATCTATATGTTTGATGTCAAGTTCCCTTCCACTTATCTGAATATACCAGCTAATGTCAGTCATAGTTTAAAATTGCGGTTTTGTTTGCGGTATCGGCCGCGTTGAAAAACTGATATGATATCGGTATCGGTTGTGGTTATCAATACGTCTAGGTCATCGTAGTGTGAATTTTTTTTAATCCAAAAAAAAATCGTAAAAATATCCATAAAATCCAGAATATAAGAAAATGCTGGAAAATAATATGTTTTCCATTAGTAACAACAATAAATCAAAATATCGGTCACCTAAAGTTATGAGTTCTGTCTGTGTCGCAATTCGTTGTCTTCTCCAGTATTTCATATAATACAACCATTATTGATGCTCATGATCAATTTATTAGTGTAAAATATAAGAAAATAAAGATAACATATTAATCATCACTTCATACTAACTCAATCATCAAATAAGTGGTGAAATTCAAGAACATGAAGATAACATATTAAAATATGAAATATGATAGTGAGATAGACAAATCATAAAGCACTTGGCATCAAAAGGTTCATGGTTTACCTGAAATTAGAGGGGACTGGAGAGTAGAGACTAGAGAGAGAGATTGATGAGTATGAATGAGTGACTGAATGACCGCCTAATTCCAAGTGGAGTGTTGTGCAGGCTCGATATCTTCATCATCATCATTTCTTCGGTATTGGTTAAAAAGATATGCTCCATACTATTGCGCATCACTGCCATACCCATGACCATATTTTGATTGTTCTTGATAAGATGATTAACTATTTTGATCCCCTGTAGATTGAGATGGCTGGTTGTACTCAAATGGCATGAAATAGGTATGAGGGGCATGAAAAGGTTGTTGGGGAAATGGTGGTGGGGGAGGCCTCCCTTGCTCAACTAATATATGTTTGATAGAAAGTAGCGGTGTTGGTGAAGGGGGTACCAAACTAGGGTCATATGAATAACCCTCATACTGTCCATATATTGTACCTTGTTGGCCAATATAACTCCCATGATGACCATGAGTACCTTCCCCCACTCCTTACCCAGCGGCACCACTACTACTCCCTACCTCGGTCTGTACAACATATCTAACATAGCCACGGTGAGGATCTAACTCGGTACCACCAGGAAAATGCTCAACCATCTCATAAGTGGCGGCTCATCATCTCTATAATGACCCTCATCCCCCAAAGAGTCAAGTGGAATTCCTGCTGATGATGAAGAAGTAGAAATACTTGACCCACTCTCCTCGTCCACTTCCTTTTCCCTTGGCTCACTTATATCAGGTGCGCGCCCCTGCTGCATTATCCCTATCCTTTCTGAGGCCCTCACTGGCTTAGGCCTATCCCCAGTCAATTCCTCCATCAACTTCTCAAACGTTGGGTCTTGGTCTAACACCAGTTCTTCTTATTCCTCCAGCCATTCACCTAACATAGTATCCTTTTCGGAAAAGATATAGTCCAAATCAATTGGACAAAAATAATCCCGTTGATCACCAAACTTTCTTCTCTTTCTATTTCTACTCCGGAGCTTGAGGTTGTAGTGGATGTAGAGCAATTTATTTAGACTCTACATTGTTAATCTATTTCTTGGTCTTACATGGATAAACGAGAAGGTGCTCCAGTTTCTTTCACAATTGGAAGATGATGTAGTTTGACTAAGGACTTTAATAGCAATCGTCCTTAGTACGTAGGACCACTCTCTCCATAATTTAACCACCATTCAGCTGAAACTAAAAATAGAAATGATATTAGAGTCAATAAAATAAGTTCTTGAATAATATAGAGATGACATTACAATCAATACCAGGATTGGTCTATGTGATAGCTCTCCGCCCAGTCGTCGTTCCAAAGCTTCCAGCACGTACATTGTATATGCCAATCTGAAGAAATTAATGTAGAAAAATAAATGGGAGAAATTACAATTTTTTATACTTTTTCCCAAAATTAGCCTACCTGATTAGTAGCCTTAATTGCTTCATCTGTACTCTCTGCCAGTCTTTCAATTACATTTTTTAGTCCCAAATAGATTTCATCAGATATATGTTCATCCGTAAATTGTGGGTTAATGAAGTATCCTATAAAACCAATGAATTTTAGTCAATGATAAATTAATATAGTAAGGAGAATTGAATACAACAATTCAAGTATTAAAGGGAATAGCATTCACTTACCAGCAGTGTGTAAATCATGTTTCAATTGTCGTCCCCATCGATCGTCGATGATCTTTCAAAACTTTTTGTAATATCCACAATTTGCTTGAATAGCCAACTTTGATCTCTCCATATGGCTTCATGTAAGAAGCCCATTGTTGGCTTATCATCGCCATCAACCAATCGAAGAACTTTTATTAGGGGATCAAAAACATTCAAAACACCCTTCACATGAGGCCAAAATTTGTTGGACTCAATTATTTTACATACTTCTTTTGTAATGGGACTTGGCATCTTTCCTCATTTTAAATTTATGAACTCCTATGATTTTATCAATTGGAGAAGTCTTTTTCTATACTTGTAAACACTTTCGATGACAATGAAGTTGGTGGCAAATCTAGTGATGCTAGGCCGCAGTAGTTCATGGTTGTTTGTTTGTATGCGTTTTTATTATGGAAATAAGTCTATGTGACTGATTAAAAAAATTGGTGATCTTCTTTATCTTACCATTCACTTGCAACATGACTTTTCCTTTTGTAATATCTTCAAGCACTAAATCTAGGCAATGTGCTGCACATGGAGACCGAAAAATCCTTGGCCTTTATTTCATAAGCATCATTCCTGTGGCCTTCATGTTTGCAACATTGTCGGTAACAACTTGAACTATACAATCTGCCCAAATTTCTTCAATCACCTCATTCAATAACCTATTAATATATTTTGCATCTTGAATGTACTCAGTTGCATCAATTGATTTGATAAACACCGTGCCCATAGATGAGTAGACTAGAAAATTCAAGAGATGACGATGTGTGATGGTCGTCCACCCATCACACATTAGTGTGCAACCTCTTTCCCTACATGCCCATTTGAGAGTTTGCACCAAAGCCTGCAACTCCCCTACTGTTTCTCAACACAGATATGCCCAATCTCATAAGGGGTGGGTGCCTTTATACCTGGAACATGTTCTGCATCTACATCTAACATTGTGGTGAAATAAGGAGAAGATGCATTGATGGGTGGAATGCCTCCATCCAAAAAAACTTCACAATAGCTCTCATTAGATGCTCTCTTGCTTTACCAAACTTGCCATTTAGTGCTTTCATGATGATGGGCTGCTTTGATGTTGGTTTTTTATAAGCAAATGGGTCAGTTGGCCCCACCACATCTGGCCTACAAGGTGCATGTGTAAGAGGTCTCTCAACCTCCTCAATGTCTGGATCTTGACATGGTTGTTTTTTACTAAATGCTCGATGCAAACTTGCTCCCCTCTGTCCAGATGACCCACCCTGCTCATATTGGCTACCTCTAGCAGCTGCTTCATATTACATTCTTCTCCTCTCTTCCTCCACCTGAAGTGACCTCACACTTTCTCTCCTAGCCCTCCTCATTTTCGGGTCTTCATCGTCATCATCGAAGGAACCAAGTACTTCTTCTCTACATGCATCAAGTTCCTGAGTTTTAGTTTTTCTTCTTTCTTGTACAACTTTTTTTTTTGTTGCAGATGCATTAATGAGCTTCTACATTTCAGCTCTCACATTTGGTGGCACTTTATGAAATTTTGCCACATGTCCAGATAAATGTGCAAAATGTTGTTCAATCGGGTAAACCAAACCCCCCCCCCCCTTCCCCACCCCCCCCCCCCCGCCCCCCCCAAAATTGAGCACTCATCCACATGTAATGATTACATTTTACTTTACTTTTGCTTCCGACTGCTCACCAAGGTTCCCCGCCAGATCTATGTCACGTACCATTGTTCCTATAAAATAAGGAATTCATGTAATAGTAATACTCTAACAACAGTTATTTTTAGAAAAAGTAGAAGATTTAAAAAATTCATTTTGAAAACCCTAAATATATAGATCTAGTATAAAAGTATGTAGATCAATCATTTACACACCATACAATGATTATGAATCATTAAAAGAACATATTTATGATGAAATCCCCAAAAAATGATATATTATAATTCAAATATTAAAAAATCCAAAAATAAGATAATTAAAAAAATCCAAAATCATGTGTATGACTATAAGTAGATGTCATCTACACACTATTCATAAGCCTTTAGTAGTTAAAGTTTCATATATATTAAATACACTTGAACAATTATTTTTACAAAAAAAATGAAGATTAATAAAATCATTTTCAAAGTGATAAATATATAGATCAAGCATAGAAGTATGTAAATCAATCATTTACATACCACACAATGATCATAAATCATTAATTCAACATATTTATGATGAAATCCCCAAAAAATGATATATTATAATTCAAAACTTAGAAAATCCAAAAATAAAATAATTAAAATAAAAATCTAAATCATGTTTATGACTATGAGTAGATGTAGATCTGTCATCTACACACTATTAATAAGCCGTCGGTAGCTAAAGAAAGTATCATGACATAAATACACTTGAACAATTATTTTACAAAAAAATAAAGATTTAATAAAATCATTTTCATATTCCTAAATATATAGATCTAGCATAAAAGTATGTAAATCAATCATTTACACGCCACACAATGATCATGAATCATTAAAAGAATATATTTATGATGAAATCCCCAAAAAATGATATATAATAATTCAAATATTAGAAAATCCAGAAATAAAATAATTAAAATAAAAATCTAAATCACGTTTATGACTATGAGTAGATTAGATCTATCATCTACACACTATTAATAAGCCTTTGGTATCATAAATACTCTAACCATTAACAACAATTATTCTTAGAAAAAATAAAGATTTAATGAAATCATTTTCAAAATCCTAAATATATAGATCTAGCATAAAAGTATGTAGATCAATCATTTACATACCATACAATGATCATGAACATATTTATGATGAAGTTCCAAAAAAAAATGATATATTATAATTCAAATATTAAGAAATCTGAAAATAAAAGAATTGAAAAAAAATAAAATCGTGTGTATGAGTAGATCTAGCAGGAAAGTATGTAGATCTAACTTCTAAGTGAAGAACACAAACACAAGTGACGAACCCAATGATCTCTAAGCTTCATCTAAAAATAAAAAATAAAAAACACATAATAAAATGCTTTAAGTTGATTCTCTCTTACCTTCAATAATATTTTCTTCAAGAAATAGATGTGGGATTTGAAATATGCAAGAGGGTTGTGTGATGGAGTATGGCTGTTGCTCTAAGGAGTAAGGAGATGGGAAGAGAGGAGAAGAAGATGAAGATGGGGGAAAAAGTTAGAACACTAGGGTTTTTTTTTTTTGCATTTTAAATCACCTCGGCCGATACTTTCAAGATATCGGCTGAGATATCGATAAAACCGAGATGAAGTAAATCTAGGCCGATATAGGCCGAGATATTGGCGATATTTTCCCCAACGATACCGATACCGGTATCGCGGGAGCATATTGGTTTGTTATGGGCCGATACCGGGTCATATTGTCCGATATGAACCGGTATTGGCCTATTTTTTCAACCATGATGTAAGCTATTCACAGAATTAGAAGAGAAATGGCAGCAATCCATTGGATCTACATCACAGATGACTTTATTTTGTGTGATCACAAGCACTACATTTCTACCCATTTCCTCACGGAGGACTTACTGTTACTATGATAGTGTTACCTTGTTTGGTTTCTGAATCTGATTATTGATCTTGGTCTTGATGTTGTTGTTGTTGTTGTAACTTTAATTGAAATCTGAAATTGGTTGAAAGATTTATGTGGTGATTTCTTCGGCTTTGATTCTAATTGTAAAAGTTTTAAGCAGCAGCATATTTTTAATTAAGTCTTATTTATTTATGCTAATGAATTGGGTTGTTCTATTCAGTCTAATCTAATCAGGGTTTTTCTTTTTCACACACTTTAATATGCTTTGAAAGTGGAATAGCTTAAGGAACTGCAAAAGCAAAGGGGTCTTTGCTGATATGGTTCTTTTATTGGCTAGGTTTATAACATATTCAGTGGGATTTAATACGTATAGATTGGTGTTTTGTGGATTTTTAATCTATATAGATGATTGCTGATTTGTAAAAAAAAAAAAAAGAAGATATTTTACTATTTGAGCAACCACATCACATTTCAGAGGCAATCTGCAATGGAGAGGTGCATGTCCATCTTTTTTTATTTGAGAAATAATAATCTCATTTTCGTTTCATAACGGAAAATAAATTCTTTTCATGAATTGATTTTATAGGAAAGAGGCAACTTAAAAATAATCGCAACCCCACACGATTTATCTGGTTGGGATCTCACACATAGGCAATAGGAATATATATGTATGTGTGGTTTGGAGCAACTCTCCAACATCTCTAGAATGACAACAGACCATACATTGATCACTGTATTGGTGGAGAAATTGAGGGCCAAAACTAACACATTCCATCTACCTTGTGAGGAGGCCATGGTCACATTAGAGGACGTGGCATATATCTATGGGCTTCCCATAGATGGCCCTGCAGTGACGGGTAAGGCACTGTACAACACATGAGACACTGCAAAACTATGTAAAGATTTTCTTCAAAAGGCACCGGAGACACTGCAAAACTATGTTACAGGGGCCAAAAAGAGACAAAAATGGGACACGAATAAAATTTGCATGGATGAAGGAAATATGTAAAGGTGAGAAAAAGAAGAAGAAAAATAAAAACGAAGATGAGGAGAAATGTAAGGCAAGAGCCTATTTATTTTGCTAAGCTAGTGGTCAAATCGTGAGTAATTCAAGCGGTGCATCAGCCCCGACATGGTTGTTAAGCTTATTTAGGGAATTTAAGAGATATGCATGGGGCCTTGCTTGCTTGGCTAACTTGTATAGAATGCTAAGTGAGGCAGTAATGTTATCCAACTTGAACGATGAAAATGAAGATGAAAAGGGCAAGAAAGACAATTAGAAGATTAAGATTGACTCTTCCAATACTTTGATTGGTCACGTGCAACTTTTGCAGGTAACAAATTGGTTTTCATCGTTTTCTCTTTAACAAATATGAACTTATAGTGGTTTCACTTCCGTATACTACTTATCTACAGACTTGGGCATATTCTAGAATGGCGTTCGTGCGACTGAATGACCATCATATATATATTTGACTGAATTTTGAATTCTCTCAATATAGACCATGGATAAAAAGCCTTTCGAAATTCAGGCCTCCCTTGAATCTTAAGGAGCTTCGGGATCAGCTAGACTATATGAAACGTGAAGAGGTGAGTCATGTTACTACCATAGTTTTTTCCTCCCCAAAAAATAAGGCCCCATAATAGTAATCAATATCACATCTCACTAAAGTCATTTTTTCACATTCCAAAAAAGCAATTAAAACAATTGTCATCCTTTTTTTTTTTTTTTTTTTTTTTTCTCTACACAGTGTCTTTGTAAATCTCAACCTCCCTACCACCTTACCAATGAGTTTTTTAACGTTTCTCTTATAGATTATTTTTTCTCTTCCCATATTAAAACGTCTCTATCAAAAGTTCAATCTCCACCGATGCTTACCATATCAAGTACTCTTAATAATCTCACCCTCTTTATCTCTCTCATAGATTGCTTTTCTCTGTAACTACTTATTTTTTAATTATTTCTAAAGCAATCTTCTTTAAGGATTTACTAATTTGGTTGTGTCTTTTTTTTTTTAATAATATATGTGGGTATGTATTGATAATATATATGGCCATTTTTTATAATATATGTTAACCATAATTAACTGACTCAAATATAATCTATTTTTTTAATATTGATAATGCTGCATCAAATCTGTAACTCATTTGCATCTACAATCTGTGTCCAACAGTGATAAATCACTAAATCATGTTCTATTGTTCTATGCTTTTAAGATTTTCTTAATTTCGAGATGGTATTTTATGTTTATTATAGGTAGTGTTCATTTTTTTTATAAATATTATTAGTTAGAATTTATAAATGATAAGTATATCTATTAGAAAATATGAATCCGGGTACTCAAAACTTAAAAAAAAAAAACGAAAGAAGAATAAAGAATTTGAGGTCTCATTTAGGATTGTCGCCTTAGGCATCAAATCGTCTCGAGCCGGCCTCGGCTAGATCGTTAATATGGAGGAATAATTCAGGTTCTGGGCATCAAGAAAAACTTGACTGATGCTCAGTAGAAATTGATGAGAGCAGGTCCCACAAAACATCTTTGGATTGCAAATATACACATGAATATGATGATTTCATGTGAGAAGCAGGCTCTTATATATTTAAACGAGCTGGACACTTATGACGACGGCCCTTCATCAATCAGCATGCTACTACTTCGACAACTGCTCTCATGGATTGGCAATAACCCCAATTTGACAGTCATCCAGGCTCTTGAAGGTGATGCCAAGTGTGCGCCCGGTGCAATGTTGCTAAAGGTAGGAAGATGATCTTTCAGTATTTTAAGTCACATGATCGGGGGGACCCCACAAAGAAGTCATATCATTGAAGAATTCTGGAATGTTCATTCTTATTTATTTCATCTGCCATTACATAATTGATTCAGGCAGACAGAAATCAATACATTATCACTGAATAAATCCAGGACAAGCTGTCCCGTGGGGAGTTGAGTTACTAGTCCAACACTCATGTTGTCGGCACAAATTAATTACAGCAAGTGCAAGACCTCTATAAATAGAAAAGGGAGAAACATCACTCCAGACAAGAATGAACCATCGGTTCAATAGTGGTGAATGGTGACGTTGAACTTGATCACTGCATTGAGGTTAGCCAGATCAAGGTAAACCGTCTCCAACACGGCCGGCGAACCCCTGTGCAAATCGGAAATACCCTGTTCCAGAAACCACAGACACCTCCCTCTGCTTCAGGAAAAATCGGTCTGCCCCTTGGATCTCTATGGTGCTACCATTGTACTTTTCATTAGTGAAAACTATGGAAAAGAGTAGGTGAAGATCAGAAGCATCCAACGCCGAGTTAACATAGATCCCTTGCGCTCGTCCGATCTGTTTGGATTGCCGATCTTGTCATTCTGTGATCGCATCATCCACAACCATGACTGTTGCGTAGTTGAGTATGCTCGAAAGGGTACCGTTCCTTCCAGCTACAGGGACTGCTGTAACATTCTTGCCAGTCTCCCAGTCTTGCATGTAGAACACCCTCTTGGTCTTTTTCTCCTTCATCCTCATGCTTCTGGCTTCAAAGCCGTCCACTGTGGTTGTTATGAGCACCAGCAGAAGTGTCATTTTCACCGTTGTAATTGAGGCCATCTGATGTATGTAAATGATCAAGACTACCCAGCCCTTTTTCTTTTTTTTAATCAATTGAATTGGATAGGCCGGAGCCACAGTAGGGCCCGCCCCCCCCGGTTTTTGTCCATCCTGCCCCTGGCACCCCCACCTTCCCCCCCATCCATTTATCTGTGGTGGTCGAGTTTGAAGACGGAGATGGCAATCTCACATGACTCGATCTTCACCAGTCTGCTTCCTCCCAAACACCGGAAGCATGGATCTCCATGCAATAGTCATGGGGTGCTGAGTCGAAGCTCAACTCAGTCTCTGCACTGAAAGCTCCTCTCTCTTTCAAGCTAATATCAGACTCCGGAAAGACCTCTGTGGCTAAGAATGTAATCCCATCAAGATGGCAGCCTGGTGCAACATATCGCTCTGTTGTCAACTTCAAAGCCTAAGCTCTAATGTAATAAAGACATATGATATTGAGTAGGAATTAGATAGAAAGGATGGATGCCCACCAGATTGCACACAAGATACTGGGCCCAGCCCTCTTCAATATCTTCAATTCCATTCAATTCCAAACATTAAACCTATTCTAGCATATGATTCTTCAAAAAAAAAAAGAAATGACCAGAAGGTGTCTATTGTGAGGTTAGATGATGGAATCAATCAATAAAATTCATGCATATCACATTCAAATATGTTATCCACTTGCCTTGGTTATAAAAAGCACAAAAACAGAGAAGCTCAGCTCAGGGGTGGAGGGGTTTGGGGCTATGGCCCCCATTAAATTAAATAAGGCCATTTAGTTTTTTTTTAAATTTAAAGTAGTTTTTACACATGGCTCCCGTAAGATTTTTTTTTTTCTCACAATGGCCCCCCCATAGCCTAGATCCGGGTTCCGCCCCTGCCTATGTTTATGTTCCAAGTTCATTAAAGAGGGGGACTATTTATATGGATTGCTGGCTAAGATGTTTTTAAATGGATCTGATTATTGTTGCAGGACGAGTTTGAAATGTAGCATCTTTCAATGCTGACAAAACATTGAAGTAGTTGGGATATTTCATGGATGTTCTAATTATAAGATGATGAGGATCTTGGGATTGTTTTCTTTCTACAATCTTAAGTCCAAGAACTGGAATTAAAACATCTCTCTTCCCATGGGAAATGTCATTTCTCTACCCAACACCGCAAAGTTCAACAAATCTAGTGCATGAAGTTGTATTTTTATCCTTTTTTTTTTTTTTTTCTGTGTTTTTATCGTTGAACAGTCACAAATCTCATCAGTGCACTAATCACTCACAGTAAATTATGGTATTGGGAAAATGTTGGTCAATATCGATTTTGAAGATTCCTCGGGATATTTTTTTTTAGAAAAGAGAATGTCACAAAAAATAAATTGACTATAAATAACCAAAATGTTAAAAAAAAAAACAATTATGAATAATTCGATCAATTTGATTTTTATATAATTTCTAAATTTTTTGACTAATGCTTCTGATGATGTTGTGATTTTCTGGGTGTTGACTAGCAACATTGTCAATTTTTTCCAAAAAATATTGTCTTATATCTTGGGATTCACATTTTCTAGTACTGATCCTTTGAAAGTTATAATGTCCACTAGCTTGATCACTTGTGCGTAAGGCATGGCATATATATGCATAAAAAGTGAATAAATAAAAATTAATCAAGGTACTTTCGATTTGGTTTCGAAGGTTTGAAAGCATAGAGATTTTAGCAAAAAAAAAAAAAAAAAAAAATTGGGCTTAAACTTTGATTATATGGCTAAGAAAAGAATAAACTTTGATTATATTGTTGTGTTCATGTGATTGATTGCTCATGCATTTATGCATCGTGAGCAGGGGCGGACCTATGTGGTTGTGACCTGGGGCGGTCGCCCCATGTCATAAATTTTTAATTTTTTTTCTTGGTAAACAAATCACCATAGAGTTGGGACCTTGGGCAGGGCCATTGGAGAGATTTGGGGTGCGATCTGGTGCAATCGCCCCAGGTCGGAATTGAAATCCTCATAGTGTTCAATGGGGTCTTGGAGCATGCCCCATATTTCAGTTAAACTTATCGCTCCACATATGTTTAAAGATAGCCCCACATATGTAGAACTTTGTTGGTAAAAAAAGAAGAAAATGTTGTGGCAACACATCGCTCCCTCTTCTTCTTCGACCTCTTATTTTGAAACCTCTGTGAGCCAATTGTAAATCGAGCTCCTCATTGCCAATCCCTAGACTAATGCATCTTCATCTGTCAAGCATATTTAGAATAATCCTTCATAATCACTCTATACCTAAATCTGAACGCTTAACCTCCAATTTCTTTTTCCAAACCCTGAATCCCTAAATCCTAATCCAAACCCTAAGCCCTAAACCACCAAATCTGAGTGCATCAATAAAAATCCAAAGATGACCAAATTCATTCTTGTTATCCCATCTTCTTACCCCAATTATGATTCAAAGACTGAATCTTGTTCCCATTATCCAAAGGTCGGAGGCTTTGAAAAAGTGAAAGAAATGAAAATGATGGGTGTCTACTAAATGTTCTTGTATTTAGTTCTTCTCACACACACACTCTTTTTGAATTTGCAGTGATGTCCATTGGGCATTGATTTTGATATATAAATTTAAGTAGTGAAACATTATAATGTGAGTTTGAGTTTCTAAAATTAAGGTTAGAATTATTTTTTTTAACTATCTAAAGATTTTGGGTACTTCTAATTAACATCCTAACCTCTTCATTGCCCAATCTTCAATAACTTCATGCATCTAGTTGAGTTCCACAAGTTGGACATTTTCTAAAAAATATATATAGATATATATATATATATAGGTGTTATTTGGTAATGTAAAAAAGTCTTGGTAAAGTCTAGCAAAAGTTTTTTTTAAATGTTAGATCTATCAAAATTTTTGCCCCACCTAAATGAAAATCCTGAGTCCGCCACTGGCATTGAGGTTAGCCAGGTCAAGGTAGACTGTCTCCAACACGGCAAACCCCTGAGCAAATCGAAAATACCCTGTTCCAGACACCACAGACACCTCCCTCTGCTTCAGGAAAAATCGGTCTGCCCCCTGAATCTCTATGGTGCTACCATTGTACTTTTTGTTACTGAAAACTATGGAAAAGAGTAGATGAAGATCAGAAGCATCCAATGCTGAGTTAACATAGATCCCTTGCGCTCGTCCAATCTGTTTGGATTGCCGATCGAGCCCTTTTGTGATCGCATCATCCACAACCACGATCGTTGCGTAATTGAGAATGCTCGAAAGAGTACCGTTCCTTCCAGCTACAGGGACAGCTGTAACATTCTTGCCAGACTCCCAATCTTGCAAGTAGAACACCATCTTGGTCTCTCTCTCCTTCATCCTCACGCTTCTGGCTTCAAATCTGTCCACTGTGGTGGTTATGAGCACCAGCAGAAGTGCTATTTTCATTAGTGTGATTGAGGCCATCTGATGTATGTAAATGATCAACCGTACCCTTTTTATCAATTGAATCGAATAGGCCTACGTTTATGTTCTGAGTTCATACAAGAGAGGGCCTATTTATATTGGATTGCTGGCTAAGATGTTTTTGACTGGATTTGATTTATTGTTGCAAGATGAGTTTAAATTGCAGCATCTTTCAATGCTGACAAAGATTGTAGCAGTTGGGAAGTTTCATGACTTGTTCAGTTGCTCTAATTGTAAGATGCTGTGGAGCTTTGGTTTGTTTTGTTTCAACGTACATGCAAGTCTAATAACTGGTATTAAGGCATCTCCTTGCCCACAGCAGCTATCGTTTCTCGGCCCAACTACACAAAGTTTAATAAACATATTTTTTGTGACCTTAATTCTCCGGCAGTCTTCCAAAATCATTCAATAAATTATGGTACACTGGAATAATGTTGGATTTTTCAGTTTTGAGGGCTTCTTAGGATAATTTCAAAAAGGTTTCGTAGAAAATATATTAATTTTTATATAATATTTCTTTTGTAAAGAATAATAAAATATTTAAAAGTACTAGTGGAACGAATAACTGTAAAGTTTTTATTTTAATGTTGTGTTTTACAATCTAATTATGGTTTACAAACCATAAAATATTCAATTTATGCTGAATGATTTCAAAATATTGTGATGTTAGCAGGACATTTACATTTTCTATTATGTTATCTGTGAAAGTTAAAAGGTCTATTGCAAAGAGGAGAAAAGGTCGAGAAACCTGTCCACTATTTAGATTTGTATTTGAGCCTAATGGGCCCTGCTAGCTTATGTGGTTAGCTGACGGACCCGACCCAAAAAAACAGAGTATAGACCGTTTGTGGTCTTGATCAGGGTTGCTTTGATCACTAGATTGGTTTGTAGTTTCTGGGTCATGAACTACATGGTTTTTTTCCATGCTGATGATCATGGCTCACTTGGAGGTAGGATGATATGTTCATATTTATAGATGCGGACCTCCATATGACATTCTTTTTAATTTAGAAGTATAGCTTTGTTTTAGATCTATGATATCCCATATTGGGTTTATGATTTGTAATACCAAATTCAACCGGTGAGAGGTACAAATTAGGTTGGGATTGATACAAGTTAATTTTTTATTTTGAAAAATAAGAAATATTCCATTTCTTGCTAATGACCAAACTCAAAGCTATGCCCTAATGCTTAGTATTTGATATCAATTATCCTGTAAGTAGCAGCGTTGTGTAGAAGTGTTACAAAGTAGTATACTCAAGACATATTAGGTTAAGCATAACCAAGATTGAAACCTACTCTGAACCAGACAGACCCACTATCAAACTCATCCCTAGTGGGAGTAATTGAGGCAGCTTGCCCTTTTCAACCCAAGTTGTTGATTTGTTGCCATGATTGCTAATTTGGATCTAACCCAACTAAAGAAATTGGGCAAACTAACTCTAAAGGCTTTTGAACCCAAACCCTATCTTTCTTGTCTTTTATTTTAAAAAAAAATCTCAGTTGAAGATTTATCTTTCAATTATTTAATTCAATATTTTAACGGACTATATTTTAAATTTGTTGTTCAGTAAAAAAAATCAGAAAAAAGCAATTATTTTATATAATCGAATTATTTAGTTCACTCAAGTTATTTGATTTATGGTTCCAAGTTTGGGAAGAAAATCCTCTCTCCCCCCTCTTTTATTTTGAAGGACCCTATACAAGTGTAACTCGTACTAATAAATTTTATGTTGTAAATGACTATTTCCTCATGCAAATGTCTTCAATTACTTACTTGTGCTAAGCAACAGTAACATACGTTAGTAATCGGCCCGTTTGGAATCGTTTTGGTGTTGCTCCCAAATTTGTGCTCAGATCAAGTTGTGAATTGTGACTATACTTTGCAGAATTTGTTTAGCAGCATTATAGTAAATTACTTTACTGCGAAACTTGTTTGGTAACATTATAAAAGTCTTGCTCTAAGGGGTTGTTTGTTTACTGTGAAAGTGATGCACATGTGTAAATAACCCACATGTGAGTCATTTGCAACATGTGGATCAGATTTCACTGTTAGTTACTAGCATAACATTTCACATGTGAACCTATGAATGGGTTGTATATTGTTTGATGATATCTCAACATCCAAGCAACATCAATGGTTGAAAATTGGATGCATAGCCATGTTTGAGCTTCTGAAGAATATGAACGGTCCTGATTTTACAGGTGGGGCTCAGAACATTAAACAAATCATAAAAGGCGGACTAGATATGTTAGTTACAATAGATTAACCCAATGGCTGTAATTATGTTGATGATATCTCAACCTCCATGCATCATCAACAGTTGAAAATTGGACAGATGGCCGTGTTTGAGCTTCTTAAGAAAATGAACAATCCGGATGTTTTAACTGGCGCCAAAAAAAAAAATTTAAAGGCGGACTGCTCATAATAACACCATAGCAGTCCGCCTACTAACAATATTGTGTGAAACTGATTCACACCTCTTGCGGTGTGAAAATCTTAGGCACAAAAAGGGCCAGTTTTCACACTATTTACATATCTATTTCACATGCAAATCGAAATCACACCAAACAAACATGATTTATATGTATCCGTTATGCATGTGATTTCCTTGCATATGTAAATGAAAAAAACAAACGACCCCTAAGGAACAAAAGCAAGAGAGTCGTGGGATTTACAATGTGGGACCCACTTTTTATTGTTTGTGACACTATATTATTGTCACACATGGGACTCACCTGTAGAAATTAGAACGTAACACCCACCTTTGGAAATTAGAAAATGTAACTTATATCCATAGGATTTACAATGTGGGCCCACCTATATAGGAATTATAATGTGGGGCCACATTTATAGGATTTACAATGTGAGTCTACATTTTGTCATCGTGGCCATGTGGCCTATATTTAGGAACTACAAAGTGGAGTTACATTTTTTATGATTGTAGACACAGGACTCACCTTTAGAAATTACAATGTGGTCCCAACTGTAGATATTAGAGCATGGGGGCACAATCATATGCTTACAATGTGGGTCCACTTTTATAGGAATTATAATATGTGGCCATCTTATTTGTTGATTGTCAACATGGGACCCACGTTTAAAAATTACAATGTGCAACCTACCATTAGAAATTAGAACATGGGGCCACATTCATAAAACTCACAATATGGGCCAACATTCATAGGATTTACAATGTGGCTCCACCTTTCATGATTGTGACTATATGACCCACCTTTAAGAATTATAAAGTGAGGCCACCTTTTCTGTGATTGTGTACACGGGACCTATTTTTAGAAATTTCAATGTGGTGCTCACCTTTAGAATTTAGAACATGGGGCCCACATTCATAGGATTTATAATGTGGCCCCACCATTAATAATTATAAGATGGGCCCACCTTTTATGATTGTGACCATGTGACCCATCTTTAGGAATTACAAAGTGTGGACACCTTCTTTGAGATTGTGAACATTTGGCCTATCTTTAGGATAAGTGAGAGGATTTAGAGTCTTTAAATGACCTTCTTTAAAAGGCAAGAGATAAGTAAGAAACATCAGCACCCGCAAGTTGTTTCTTAAAAAAAATAAAGTCTTTTAGTTCCACTTTCTTATTCCCACACCTGGAATAGTGATTTACACATACCAAACGTGTTTTCCTAAGTCTCAGAGAAATGAGAGGGGTGAGGTGGTGATGGCTATGAGTAAGATAGAAAATGGAGTCGAGGATGCTTAGGATATTGAACCTTTGGCAGCCTTGAGAGGTCTTCAGATGATTTATCACATTGGGGTAAGTGATATTATTCTTGAAAGTGATTCTTTACGTACGGTAGATGCTTTGAAGAAATCTTTTCCAGTTCTATCTAGACAAGGCTCTCTGGTTGATGAGATTAAATGTTTGCTGGCTTCTTTTAAGAGTTTTAAAGTTCTTCATGTGGGTAGGAATGGGAATGCAGTGGCTCATTTGCTAGCTAGGCACGCTCAATTTGAGGAAGAGATGTCGGTCTGGTGGTTTTTCCTTCCCAGATTTTATCAAACAATATGTAACCATTGATTCCATGTTGATTTCCCATCATTAATATCCAAAAGTTTTCCTATCAAAAGGAAAAAAAAAAAAAGTCTCATCTCGTGGGAACATGGGAACATCCAAATGATATGATGCCAAATAAACCCCAAATATGTATGATATGAACAAGCCTAATAATAATACTCAGGCTTAAGAACCTTGGCCCAGATCTAGGTTGTTTAGGATTTTGGATCCTAAAAATGGATTTACCCAAATCCGTGTCCGCACCCACCTGCTTCTCTCGAATATGAACCATCATCAAATCAGCAACAATTTCAGACCTCAACGATTGTTCTTGGACGTACGAACGGCTGCAACACAAGTATGCTCGTTCTCTAATAATATGAACTTTTTAAAACATAGAAATGTCACTCACCCGGACACTCCCTGTTATTTGAGAACCCCATTTCTATGCTTCTTATTAAGTTTAGACTTGTGTCAAATTGAGCTTATTTGATTTTTATTATATGAATCTCACTCCATTTACCCCATACTACTAATGCTCCCTTATGAGATTGACATGCTTATGCACAAACTTCGAGAAGTTTTGAAAAAATTCCAACAGAGTGTACCCATGCGGATACAAAGAACTTGTTGCCTATGAAATATGAAAGAAAGACAGTATCCATGACATCTGAGACTTTGTTTAAGAATCAAATTAATTAATATGGGCCTGGACCTGAAAAAAGGACCATTACTTATGTTGGACCTTTGCTATTTTCCCGTTAATTCTCTTATTTGGAGGTTTACTGTACTTAATGCATTGTTGTCACTCTTATATCCTTGTTATTGTTATATGTCTGTAAATTAAATGAAAATTGGATGACCTGAACCTAGGATTACATAGTGGTGACCCGGTGATGCAATTTGGTGATTAATGACCCGTGTCTGTGGCTAGGTAAGCCCTCATATGGCCTAAGTTGGGTGTGTGAAACCTTAGAATGAAGAGGTTAGTTATGATGGACTTGTGACTTATTTATGAATGAGAATTGACTGGTTATTAGTGGATTGAACTTAAATACTATACCTGTACTATTTTAGACTAAGGCCATGGTTTTGGTGGGCCTTAGTATGGATCCAATGATGGGCTTGGACTTGGATTGTATTGCATGGATTGTACTTGTACCTTCGACCTCTTAGGGACTTGATAGGGCCTTTCTTGCGCAAGGCAAGCCTAGACAGACATAAACTTGTACTTGTTTCCTTGAGTAGGCATTAGCATTCAGTTAGTTGTTATAAGCTCAGCCTTTGGACTGATCATCACTAATAGGAGCTATATTGGTTGTGGATATAGCTATTATGATGAGCTATGGTTAAACAGACGGTGTGATACCGGTTCCGGTTTATTGAGTGTGAGGATGTTGTTATTGTTGTTGATGTTATTGGCAGGGCTCGTTATCCCTTGCATAGTTACCTTACTTTCTATGCCGCGACTGTTTAGAATATGGGCCGCGGCATAATATCCTGTGGTGTCTAGCTTGCGTGAATGTGCCACATTGGTGTATGGTTAGGATAGGCGCTTTAGTTTCATTATGATTCTATTTGCTATATCATGATCAACTGCCTAATATCTGTACCATTGTTATTCTACATTGGTGTATGGTTAGGATAGGCGCTTTAGTTTCATTATGATTCTATTTGTTATATCATGATCAACTGCCTAATATCTGTATCATTGTTATTCTTATGATTATTTGATCGTCTCTATTCTCTTTGATGCATACATCCTATGTTATTTGTATATTGTGCCTTGCCAGATCCTTGGATCTAACCGATCTTTTGTGCTTAGGTATTGACCTTGACCCTGCGGATGACGCGATCATCGAGGCGCCCGTAACTGGTGACTAAGGATGGAGACCAGCTGACCATGAGGTCGAGTTGGATGATGGAGTGCCTACACATGGGATCTGAGAGTACTATCTTTTTGGAATCTTGAGCGTTTATGTTGTGAGCAGGGAGGTAAACTGATATGTACAAACATATTATTATTCACATTTCAAGATTTAGGCTAGACTTCAGTACTGCTACACTTGATTCATTTTATATGATACTTATGCTTCCGCTATTGTTACATTTGCTTCTGCTATCTTTCTTATACTACTGCAATTTAACTGTTGATCATTATATTGTTCAAAAAGTTTTAAATTGAACCTCACTGCAAACTATGATCTTGGAATTTCTCGAATTTTCTGAGAAGTAGCACGCCAAATTGGGGTACCTTGGCGGTAATCTCGGTACTTGGAATTGAGGCATTACGGTGATTATTATGCTATACTAAGAGGGATGTGGCATGAACTTAGCCTGTATCAACGACTTAATCCTAGGTGTGAGAAAGAATAATAAAAACATCTAGAGGTGCAACACATTTATGATTTTCTTGGAGGCTTGAACCCAGAATATGAAACTGTACGTGCACAGGTATTAAGCCAGGATCCTCTTCCGTCAATTGGAACAGTATTTGCCTTATTGCAGAGTGAGGAAGGGAGGCGTGATGCAATGTCAGATTCTATACCGTCGGTAACTAATCAAGAAAGATCAGCTCTTTCTTTTACAAATCTTACAAGTAGAGGTGATGATGGCCATGGTTGAGGTCGTGGTAGTGGTACTAGAGGTGGAGGCCATGGCGGCGGCCGTGGTCGTGGTGGTCCACCAAGTGTTGATCGAGACAGGTTGCATTGTACTCATTGTGGAAAGATTCGTCATACTAGAGACACATGTTGGAATCTAGTTGGTCGACCTCCTTGGGCCAATGCAGCATTTGCAGCTGAATCCTCAGGTGAAAAAATTAGTTTGGAAGAGACTGTAGGAAGTAAGGGGAAGTTGGATGTTAATGATGAGATCCAAGCATTGAGACAGGAGATCCAAGCATTGCCAAGCATTGAGACTAGAACGGAAAAGCTCATCACATTCAACTGGCATGGCATCATATTTTGATGTGGGTACATCTCATATAGCTTCTGCATCGTCCTCTCCATCGTGGATCATTGACTCAGGTGCCACTAATCATGTCACAGGTATGCGTTCTGAGTTCACTTCATACACGTCCTCACCCGGACTTGGGACAGTTAGAGTTGCCAATGATAATCAAACTAAAGTCCTTAGTGAAGGGACAATTGATGTAGACCGTTCTTTGTCTCTTAAGTCTGTTTTACATGTCCCTCCGTTTTCACATAATTTACTCTCTGTAAGCTCGATTGAAAAATCACATAATTGCAGCATTACATGTTACCCTTCCTACTGTGTCTTTCAGGATCTGGAGACAGGGAAGACGATTGGTGGTGGCTGTGAGCATGGTCGATTATACTTTCTTGAAGTCCCTCAAAGTAATTAGGTAGCATTAGACTTGAGTAGCACTGCTGAGGCCACATTGAAGTGGCATCGTTGCCTTGCCCATGCACCTATTAGGAGTCTTAAGTATGTCTTTCCTCATTTAAATGTTAGTGATAATTTGGTAGAAATAAACTGCGACACATGTCAATTTGCAAAAAGTTGTAGAAACACTTATCCACCTAGTAATAAAAATAAAAGCAGTGCTCCTTTTCCTTGGTTCATAGTGATGTGTGGTGTGCTCTTCTCGTTTCCATCAATGGTTATCGATATTTTATTTCTTTTATTGATGATGCTACTTGGGTATATTTGTTGAGATCACGTGATGAAGTGTTTTGCACGTTTGAGACCTTACACAAAATGGTAGCCACAAAGTTTAACGCAAAAATTCAAACATTTAGATCTGAAAATGGTGGTGAATATATGTCCCATAAATTCCAGTCAAATTTAGTTCATAATGGAATTGAGTATCAAACCTCGTGTCCTTTCACACCTGAACAAAATGGTGTGGCTGAACGCAAAAACGGACATTTGTTAGAAGTAACGCGGGCGTTGCTCTTAGAAATGAATGTTCCAAAAAATTATTGGTCTAATGGGGTTCTCACTGCATGCTTCCTTATAAACTGTATGCCTTCACATGTGGTAGCAGGGAAATGCCCCATTACAATTTTTTCATCCCGATGGCTCATTGTTTCTTATCCCTCCTAAAGTCTTTCGATGTGTTTGCTTCATTCATATTCCAAAGCACCAACGTGATAAGTTAGATCCAAGAGCTGTTAGAGGTATTTTTGTAGGTTATTCTAGCACTCAAAAGGGATATAAGTGTTATGTTCAATTAAAAGGGGGAAAATACTTTGTTACGATGGATTGCACTTTTTTTGAAGATGTACCCTTTTACTCATCAAAGGGAAAGGAAATATTGGAGCATGATAAACAAGAAGAGCCACCAACACTTGTTCAGGATGTTTCGCCACCAATATATCCGAACCCTTCCAACTCTGTTTCTAGCGAGAGTGAGCGTACACTTGTAAAAGTACCAGCAACACCCTTGGTTTACTCCTGGAGAAAGCCCAAATTTGAGCCACCACCTGCTCTTGGTACACAACCAACTGAAATCCCTGCTCCAGAGACAATATCTCAAAGCCCCAATTAATCAGGTACTCAAATCTCTGCTCCCTCTGATTTAGATATTCCTATTACAGTAAGAAAAACCAGTCGCACTTGTCCTACTAAATATCCATCCACAAGGCATCCAATACAAAATTTTGTGTCTTATCTTTTTCTTTCTCCAGCATATAGAGCTTTTGTGTTACAATTGTCCGCAGAACGTATTCCAAGATCTGTTAGTGATACACTGAGCAACCCAAAGTGGAAGGCGGCTATGCTTGAAGAAATGACTACTCTAGATAAGAATGGCACATGGGAAATAGTAGATCTCCCGGATAGAAATAAACCTATGGGGTGCAAATGGGTTTATACAATCAAATAAAATGCAGATGGCACCATCCAAAGGTATAAGGCAAGTCTAGTAGCAAAGGACTTTACACAATCCTATGGGGTGGACTACTTTAAGACCTCTCCTGTTGCTAAGCTAAATTCTGTGAGAGTTATCTTATCTATTGCTGCAAAGATTGTCCTAATGGGGGCATCAGTTATCAACATCTCAGGCAATGGGACCTCGTGCTCCTACACAACAACAATGGAGGACAGCACCCCAGTAGGAACCACAGCAGGCAAGTTTATACCCCTTGGGCCCCGCAGCCGCAGCAACAACAATAACAATTTAGGGCTCCTCATAATCAACAGTTTAAGAGACAAGCTCCACAGCAGAGGCAAGTTCAGGGTTAGCAGAGGCAACAGCAAGGGGGTCAATAGAAGTCACTTAGTCCAGTGCAAGGACAACAGAACCAGCCCCAGCAGGGGAGGGTGTATGCATTTACCCAAGATGATGTAGATGCTTCGGCGGATGTCGTAGAAAATAACATTCTAATCTCAAATGCAGAAGCTAAGACTATTTTTTATCCTGGATCCACGCATTCTTTTGTTTCGTGTGCATTTGCTAGAAACTTCAATAGTGGTGTAGCGAAATTAGAACTTGCCTTAGTGGTACGGACCCCAGTAGGTACGCAGGCCCGCTGTCACCAATATTTTCCGGGCACCCGAGTTCAGGTTGGGGATTTTATACTACCCACCGATTTGATTCTTTTATCAATGAAGGACTTTAATCTCATAGTTGGTATGGATTGGTTAGCAACCTATAGGGCAGTGATGGATTGTTTCAACGAAACCATTAAGTTGACGTTGCGGTCGGATACAGTCGAATTTGTGGGATAGAGGAAATCGATTCAGACTTGTCGTATCTCCGCATTGAAAGCGGAAAGATTGTTGAAATCTGGTTGTGAAGAATATTTGGCGTTTATAATGGAGGATAAACAATCTAAAGGAGTGGAGGGCATTCCAGTAGTATGTGAGTTCCCAGATGTTTTCCCTGATGACATTCTGGGCTTACCTCCAGTGAGAGATAGATTTCTTGATTGAATTGGTCCCAGGGATAACCCCAATTTCGAAATCTCCATATAGAATGGCTCCATCAGAGCTCAAAGAATTGAATACGCAATTGAAAGATTTGCTGGACAAAGGGTTCGTGAGACCGAGTGTATCACCTTGGGGTGCGCCAGTACTATTTGTTAAAATGAAGGATGGCACAATGAGAATGTGTATAGACTATAGACAGCTCAATCAGGTCACGATCAAGAATAAGTACCCTCTCCCCAGGATTGGTGAGTTGTTCGATCAATTGCAGGGAGCTGAGATTTTCTCTAAGATAGACTTGAGATCGGGGTATCATCAGCTCAGAGTAAGAGACAAAGACATTCAGAAGACAGCCTTTTGGACTAGATATGGCCAATATGAATTTTTGGTGATGTCGTTTGGGTTAACTAATGCCCCAGGAGTATTTATGGCTTTAATAAACAAAATATTTGCTCCTTTCGTCGACCAATTTATCGTTGTTTTTATAGATGATGTTGTTCCGTTTAAAAAATAAAAAAATCTACCATGATAATGATATGCATGGCTGAGAGGTGAAAGAGTCTTTGTAGAAGCTTCATTTCTCATTTATCTTTCAAACATTACGAAAAGACATGGAGACAGCTCAATTACAACAAAAAGGTTATCCCCACTTTTTATTTTTACATGGGTTATTCACTGTTTCACCTTTTGAGCGCAAGCTGTTTATATATATATATATATATATATTTTACAACTCCCTCATCAGGCTTAGGAGATCAAAATAAAAGAAAAAAAGGTTGGGTTAAAGGAAGGGAAGAGAAAGTTGTTGTCTTTGAGGATTTGCTAGAGGCATGATTGGAGAAGTCTGCAACTAAGCTTCTTCAATCAACCTTCGCAATTCATCACGATTAATGGGAGGTAAGAATTAAAACAGAGAGACCTACTTCAGAACAGCATAGGTCATCTCTGTCTTTCCTCCCTGGTGAGAAGAACAAAGGCCGACCTTCAGAGGCTATCGCCCAGGGGCCAGAAGAGGAGTGTCTATCACTGCTTGATTCTCACCTAATGGATGAAAGAGAGAGTTTTCGCAACAACAGAGTTTCTGAGCTTCAGGATCCGAGAGACAGTAGCCGTTTTACACCAAAGGCAAATTTTGCAGACCTTTTTCATGGTCTTCTAAGTCTTCAATTTACAGCCTCTATGGGGCAATAATTGCAGGAAATCCAAAAGGAGCTCGGTGGCCAATGTATGAAGCCATGTAGCTTCCAGCGACCACTTTTGCATCGTTGGGTGAAGTCATCTAGCGGCCAGTCCTTGAACGAGAGTTGGAGGCCACTCCCTTATGCTGGGCGGTCTGTACTTTGAAGACTGCAGCAGCTGGTGATATTTTATAATTAGTAGCCGTTGGATAATTCCTGTTGTAGCCGGCCAAATTCTAGCGGTCACCAAGTTGCCAACCCCCCCCCCCCCCCCCGAGGTACAATGATTGTAACTTGTTATGGTAATCATTGTGCCTCGGGAATTTCAAAAATCAAGGCTTATAATGGAAAGGTGTAGAATTTTTTTTTTAAAGGCTGCTCATGCACTACTTTTCGCAAATATCAATTATTTGCATCTCCACGGGGATTATGGGAATAGGCCCAAGGAAGGATCCCTGAGGTATAAAACAACCATTTGTTTGACAATTTTCTTTTTTTCTTCGGTGAAAAGATAGGCAGATTTTGTCAGAGTTTGGGATTTTATGGCATTGATTTGTGTTTTTTATGAAATTTGGGTAATTTGGTAGGCAAATTGACTTCAAATTGGATATGTAACCAATCTATTCGAAGGTATTCTCAAATGTATCGTTATGATGACGTCACTTCTTAGATTTTGGCGGTTCCGTAGATTTCGAGGATCAGTTGAAAATCCAAACGGCACCTCCTTGAATTGCGTGTTGACCGGCCAGTTTTTGTTTTGCTGGCTTTAGGCTTTGGCCACTGAAGTAGTTTTTGGATGGCCATTGGGTGTTTTTTCATTTTCGCAGTAGCTGCTGGGTGTCGTTCTGTTTCCGAAATGGCCGATGAGCATTTAACTCGGCCGCCTGTGCCTTTTACGGGAATCGAGGCGTCAGATGACTTGCGGCGGACGTCCCTTGCGAAAACCATTGATGAAGAGTGGTCGGCACAATGGCGTAGTCATGCAACCATCTTCTTCCAAGCAAGATATTATAGCATGCTCGTGTTTTGATGACGTCCAAAGTAGCCTTAGAAGTCAAGCTCCCAAGCTAGAATTTAATCCGAATTTTTCCGATAGGGTTTTGAACTTCACCATCACAACCTTGAATCGCAGTATTGGTGCTGATGAGTTTATTTGGTGGCACTCCAAGTTCTTGCAATGTTGTGATGGTAATAAGGTCAAGAGCTGATCCCGGATCAACTTGTATCCCGGTGATTGGCATCTCTTTGATATAAGCTATGAAGTATAAAGGCCTCGTGTAATTGACGTAACCCAACAACATATCCTCTTTAGAGAAGGAAATAGTAGCTTGAAAGCATTCTGGATGGAGTAAAACTCTTCACAGTGTTTCTGAGGTCTCTTGAATTTAGCCACGTGATGCTTCTTCTCTATTTGATGCACTTGAGCCATGTGCACTTGATTATCAGGATCCAATGCTTGTAGCTCTTTAATGAGACCGTCTCGAGTCTCCTTTGACATCTGCAACAGATCAATGATGTGCAACCGTGTAGGTATGTATCTAAGATGCTCGACAAAATCATACTTAAATGGCTCTATTGGCCTTACATTAGCGTTTGCAATTACATTCTCATGATTTACATCTCGCCCCATGGGGACTACAAATGAAGGAAAAGAAGAAGGAAGAGTAGAATGGGATGGGGTGGCAGGTTTGTCATAATTAAACTTATAACATTTTCCCGATCTGAGGCCATACCCCGTGCTTCTTTGAATAGCCATCACTTCTTCTTGTTGAGTGAAGAGATTTCTCATTCCTTCAGCCATGTCTTCTACATTAGCAGATATGAAGGATGTGGTAATTTCTTCTCTTATACCAGTAGCTACGTGACATGATGTCACTTCAGGTTCGCTTGCTAGATCCAATGGCTCCACTTCCAAGTTGATAACCCCTTGCATTTCCGTGACGAACGAGTCCAAGGAGCTGACTGTTACATTGCGAGGAGCGTCTTCTGACCTTGCTCAATGATGCACATCAAATCCTGAGGCCGTATCACTGATTGTAATAACCAGCGCGTCCACCGATGGAGTATTCCGCCGATCATCTTTGATTTCTAATGTAGAGATTCCCAAGGTGGAAGGACCACTAGGGGTAAAGGTTACCAAGGTATCTTGCTTGATGATTAGGCAGTCGTCTTTCTCTAAACCACCTTCTTGACTATTTTCCAACCCGACCTACATTAATGAGCTAAAAGCATCTTGCACCGTAAATGCTTTTACGGATGCCTGATGGCAGGATTCATTGTCGTCTATAATGGGTAGAGGATCCGAATGGACTTCTGGAGGTATGAGAAACGAAGGATGATCCTCTGGTCAGTCACCAGGTTCCGAGAGTCTTAAATTGTAGACTTGAACTTCTATCTCCGGGATGATTTCTTGATATAAGTAAGGATCAGTGATAAAGTCGTTTTCATTCAATATCTAATCTGAAAGATATTCCTCTTCATCAGGATCTGACTCTAAATCATCATCTTGATCATCGTTGTCCATAGGTGGCGGCATTGTACGAGGATTCCATTCACCGTCTGAATCTTCCGAGTGTGAGGGAGAAAGGAGTTCCAATCTGGAGATTCGATTGCAATTTGAGATTTGTAATTCATCTTCCTTCTCAGAGTCTGCCACACACAATTTCCACAAGATTAAAGCCATTCAATGTGAAGGTTTGTAGGTGAGTGCCCATGTCATGAAGCTTCCCAACCATTCACCCAAAAAGAGATAGAGAGAGAGAGAGAGAGAGAGACCATGGTGGAGTCGAATGAGGTACGGATGTGCTCCCCATAGCTGATGCTTTAGAAGCCTTACCCTAAGATTTCCCTTTCCCTTTCAGTCCCTAGAAAAACTCATAGAGCCACACAAGTCGTGAGTATGCTCCCTATGCTAACGTAGAAGAGTATCTATTAGAAATAGGTCAGCTGGAACGACAAAGGTCCTCGTCAGGTGAACTGAGCGGAGAGTGGTCGACAACCATAACACTTCAAAAGCACAGTGGGTGACAGGTGCTCTCCAAAGTTCAACCGATAAGACTAAACGGCTACAAAAGAGGACCTGTGAGGGCTCACCTTCCAAAGGATAGTTAGGGAAGATTACGTCACCACCAAGGTGACAATCACGAATCGAAAGGCTCGTCCACCTTCACGTTCTTGCTGCGGCCAGAATGAACACTAGTCTTATGCTGGGGCATTTTATATATATATATATATATATATTTATATATAATCTCACATGGCTTCCCAATCCAAGTCCTCATCACACACACCAAGAACACACACTCACCTGATGCATGCTTTTATTACTAATATCTTTCGGTTGAATGCAGGAAAAACATATTCCCTAAAATGTACCAATTCTATTTTGTTATTCTCAAAGCTTGAATGCCAAAACGGCCCCCTAACAAATCTACCAAGAACGACAAATGTTGCCTTCGCCAATCATGCAGGGGGCCTAAAAATATTAAACTAACAAGTTTGTTTTGAGACCTTATAGGGAAACCAACCCCAATTACATTTGCAACATCCTACAAGCCTGGCATTTTTTTTACGGGCACTATTTTGTGCACAACTCCCAATGATATGATAATAGTTAAGATAACCAAACTTGGGAATTATAAATTATGTTTGGTATGATATCCTGTGATGAATTTGATTATAAACATATGCCATGCACACCCTGTTATGACATCATACGTTGTGCACTTTTAAATGCAATAATATTGAGCTTCTGCCTTTATACTTAGGCATTCCCTATTGATTGAAAACCCCGAATCTACATTGCTTATCCAAGTCTAAGTCGATATGAGGTTTAGTCTATTATATAGATCTCACTTTGTCTATCATGGATTTCTATTGTTCCCTTGTACAAGATCTATGCTTAGGAACGGATTTCGAGAAATTCTACAAAAATTTCAGCAAAGTTTCCACGTGTTTTTTGGCCCCCTGAAAATCTCCGAGCACAAAAAAAAATGATTCTTGTGAAAGAAAAACATTTTACATATTTCCTGATGCCCCACAAAAGCTCCTCATTGATCAACCATGCATTCCCATGGTACCTCTAAGGCATCAAACACACTACCTCAACTATACATACATAATACACTTGTGCACATCATACACATTAAAATAAATTCACATAAGCTCACACCATGAGCCGATGATGAAACTGTATGACATGAATACATGATCGGCACTTATATATGAATACTATATAGAAACAAGGGCGCAAAAACAAAAAAACAAAAAAAAGGCAGATCATAGAGAGATGAATCAAAGAATAATAGGCTTTACGAAGCAACTCCCTCATGACAAGCCGATGAGGCAACAGAACCAGGACTAGGAGCACGCTGTGAAGGGATGTGAGTCGAATTCGAAAACGCATACCCCTTTCCTCTGCCTCTGGCTGTATCTATCAAGGCGCCCCTGCAAAGCAATGATCTCACTCTTATGACGCATTTCCATGCAGTCCATGCGCCTAGCAAACCGATCATGAATTAGATGGGTCCTATAATGATTATTAACACATGTAATTACTAAGTAATGGGTCCTGTATTTGGTCAATCGATTATTTTCTCTTTATGTCTTGTTTAATATATCATCTTGTGAGTACTTTATGTTAGTGCCATAGTATGTTTTGTTCATGCACATAAAAGGTTTTTGGAAGAAAGCCAAATATTACAAGATACTTTCAAATTATCCAAACACCTCCTTTTCATGTCAATAGATTATATTCTAACATCTTTATTAAACACTTCGCAGAACAAATTAAATTCAAAAGTACATCTGCAAATATCATTAAAAAACCAATATTCTTCGTATATTGTCCACTCTCCACTCTCCTTTCAAGAGTAAGCCTATCTTTTTACCATTCCTGCATAAGGCATTCTTGCATTTTGATGGCTGTTGAAGAAGATGGTGATGGATCCACATTTTATAAAGAATTATTGTAGATTGCTGACGAAATTAATCAATTTCCATGCTTTTGATTTTATTCAAGAGATCGACAACTTCATGTCTTGTACGTTCATCTTCAAAAAGGATCATCCCAAGTATATAAACGGAATCTAGATGTCCCATGTATGTTCAAAGAATAACAACCCATCTGAAAATTTCAATAACGGAATCTAGATGTCCCATGTATGTTCAAAGAACTTAGCCTTTATGTAACCATTTAAAAGATGCACTTATTAAGATCAATTAACAAGTCCAACTTATTGGAATAGTCTATTAATACAATCCTAGTGTCTCTGCTTTGAATTAGATATGACATTATGCATACCCCGCATATATACTATCAACTCAAGCCACGTATCATCATCATACCAACCTATCTATACTTTCCATATCAACCTGATTAAAGGCGTGCTGTTATTTTTTCACATCATCACAATATTCAAACCTGTTGGGTCGTAAGCCCTGACCTAAACCCATACGTTTGGATCAAGACTTCAACCATTGATATGGACTTTTTTCAATTGGACCTTGTCATTTCTCATGTCTTATACATGGTCGCCTTTGCAACTCTAGTGAGCTCGCTCACTTATACATTATTTCCAAACTATAGCCTACTTATCTTAATATTATTCTTCAATACAGAAGCGTTGTGCCACCGGAGCGACAGGCAAGGGTAGGGGGCGGACAAATTTTTTGCAAAGAAAATTTTACAAAATGGCCAACCAGAATCTTCTATTGGGGTTTTGAGTAGTCTCCTACCTACATTCATGGAATTGCCCAATCTTGGATTGATTTTTCGATTTTATCAAAACTTATTTCTAAATTTTTAATTAGAATTTTATTTATTGTTGGAATGATGGATGATGACTGTGTTACAAAATGAATATCTTTTTAATGATCTAAAAATTCTAAATATTATTAATTAATAATTATCACTAATTAGAATGATTGGTGGCCTGTCAATGGTTTGGGATGTCAAACAAGGCGCATGTTAGTTTGGCATGTTGGTTTGAGATATCAAACAAGGCACAAGATTGTGCAAATGTATTAATTGTCATCATAGTTTTTTTTTTATTAACTTTTTATGAAGGTCAATCAAAGAAAGTGTGTGGGCAAAACACCGTAATGACGAGATTAAGGGAGGATCGCGGTAGGAGTGCTAGCTGTCCACCTCAACCTCGTAATCACAGCCCAGCAGTTCGGCGGCTCGGTAAGGTACGCCGACTCGAGAGACTTCTACCACGCAGCTCGGCAGCTCGTTTAGGAGTGCCAGCACGGCGGGTCAGCTCGGCAGCTCGCTGTGAGTGCCAGCTCAGCACAGTGCCCAGCGCGGCCAAGCCATTCTTGGTCTCGGTACAAAGCGCTGAAGGCAGAGTGAGCCGTCACCTTCCTCTGAGAAGTACAGGCACATCCTGACAGATAGGAGCACTCATTTCTGACGATAGGATTGCTCATTTATGGCGATAGGATTGCTCATTTATGGCGATAAGAAGTTGGCTGTATCATCCCTTAACATCAACTGACCGAAAGCATGGAAGGTCCTGATGGGATGTTCCCTTTTTACCTACCGCCGAATGTCAGGATGAGGATCGATGGGACCTCACCCCACCTACCCCTACTCACAGAGAGAATGAACAAGGAATGTCCACATATATACACGTGGGCTCAGCCCCATAGAGGTACGCGACACACAATATGAAACACATGGTCTCTCATTCTCCACTCCCTCTTCCTCCTCCTTAGTTTTCTAAGAACTAACTCAGGCATCGGAGCGCCTTTGACTCATAGCAATCAAGGGCTCTAACCCAAGCCGTTTTCCTTCTCCTTTTCAGGTTCTTGGCGTTCGGTATTCCCTGATCTACAAAGTTCATCTCAACCTAAGTGGGTGTAGTGTTTTCACCACCTACAGTTCGGCGCCGTCTGTGGGAATCACTGAACAAAAAGCTTTCAAGCACCATGCCTCAAAAAAAACCAGAAATGGTGAAGGACCCTCCAAGGGCAAGGGAAAAACCACACAGCCTGTGCTGGTACAAGGCCCACCCCCTCGATAGAGAAGGTCAGGAAGAAGGTTCCCTACAGTCCAGTCAATATTACAGTCTAGGGGATTGACAATGCCCTCCATTCACAATGTTACGCCTCCAGAGCAGCCCCGCCATAGCAATGACCACGCCAGGCGAGGTGACAAGTCAGTCACCAAGCTGCGTGAAAAGTCAGCACGGGCTGGATCTCAGTCCCACCATCAGGTCAATCCTGACGAAGACCCTCGCCTGGATGAGGTCAGAGCTCAGAACCGCCTCATTCAGGAGCAGGACGAGCTTATCCTGCGGCTCAAACAGCAGCTCCAGGAGAAGAGAAGGACTCGGAGCCCACCTCACAGGCGTAGCCAACGCCTCAGGTCCTCCACCCAGGCACAGCCAGGCTCCTCCGGGCCACGGGTGGGACCTGAGGCACGTCCTCGATAATAAGAGGCGTGATCGAGTCCGCAGAGAAGAAGACTCCAGCAGCAACCCCGAGCATGTAGAGCCAAAGAAGCAGCAGCAACCGACAGGTCAAGCAGACTGTTCGCCAGAATGGACTGCTGGTAACGCCCGCGACTAGTGCAGCGCCTTTGAAGCTGAAGACACAGGCGTACCTCCTTTCTCCAGAGAGATCAGAAAGTACTCCCTCCCTGAGAAGTTCAACGTCCCGAGGTTCACCCTGTATAATGGAACCTCGGACCCTGCGACTCACCTCCGACATTACATCCAGTGGATGTCGATCTGGGGGGGGTGACGACTTCCTGAACTGTCGAGTTTTTTCCTCCAGTTTGGGAAATCTCCCCCTACGATGGTTCTGTTCACTCCCTGGAGGCTCCATCTCCAGTTGGCAACAGCTTCGGATGTCCTTCCTGGAGTAGTTTCAGGCCCACCGCGTCATCCCGAAGACCAATGCTGACCTAATGGCCCTCCGGATGCGAGAGGATGAAAACGTCACCCGATTCGCCCGTCGCTTATGGACTGTTTACGGCCAAATCGAGTGCGCTTCTAAGATGGCAGTGAAATCCTTTCAGCTGGCCCTGCGCCTGGGCATCCAGCTTCGAGCGCAGCTGGTCATGTACCCCGTGGCCACCATGAAGGAGCTGATGACCCGGGCAAACCGGCTCATCCGGGCAGACGAGGACGAGGTCCGCGGGCGGGAGAACTTCGACCTCTCCCAGAAGGACCTACCATCCAAAGGAGCCAGAGACAACAGGTCCTCCAGGAGGGAGGACTGCCGCAGAGACCCGTCCCTGGATCGGCACAGGGCCCGGTCCTAATATCGTCGATGGAACCCTCCACCTCGGCCGCAGCCTCAGGGAGCAGCAGGACGACCGGACACGATGCCGACACCTTGAAGGCGGTAAACACGATCTTTAAGGAGCCCATCTATAAGCTCCTCTACAAAATAAAGGCGCAGCCCTTCTTCAAGTGGCCGCAGCCGATGAAGAGTGACCCCTCATCCCGGGACCAGGGCAAGTTCTGTGCATATCACAAGCAGAGCGGGCACAAAACTGATAAGTGCAAAAGCTTCAAGTCCCACCTGGAGAACCTTGTGAGAGAGGGGCACCTGAGGGACTACGTCAAGGAGGAAGGCCAGGACCGCAGCCGACCTCCGCGCCGAAATGATGACGGCCAGGATATCGAACCAGAAGGCATCATCAACGTCATCCACCTCGCTCCTCCGCCTAAGGGGAGCTCTCAGGCCCGTGCCGAGGCCAGAAGAGCCTCCCATCAGAAGCAGGTGTTGACTGCGGCGCCGGAGCCAAGACAGAGGGGCCTAGAATATGGTTCTCCAACAGGGATCTAGAGAACGTCGAACTCCCACATAAAGACCCTCTAGTGCTCACCTTGAAGTTACAGAACTTCTTGATTCAGAGAGTCCTTGTCGACCCAGGTAGCTCGTCCGAGATCCTGTACTATGATTGCTTTCAGAAGCTGAAACTCAAGGACGAGGTCTCCAAACTGCCCAAACTCCTCTCGTCGGCTTCAGCTCGAAACCGGTGTACCCGAAGGGGAAGATCTCCCTCAAAGCCCAAGTAGGATGCGCCTCCAGGCAGGTCGACTTCCTAGTTGTCGACGTTCCCTCCCCATACAATGTCATAATGGGGAGGACGTGGCTGTATGGCATGGAGGCCGTGCCCTCCACCCGTCATCAAAAGCTCAAGTTCCCCCTAGAGAACCCGTCTGGCTGGACCGACGTAATCACTATAAGAGGCGACCAACACATGGCCAGACAATGCTTGATGGCCATGCAGCCTGGGGAAGCCGAATCGTCCCAGGTCCATGTAGCCGAGCTGGACAGAGAAGCCGAGCTTGGGGTTGTTGGCAGGGCCCCGGCGCAGAAGAGCATCGAGGACCTAACCGAGATCAGGATCTACCCAGTCGACCCGGACAGATTTTTCCTACTTGGAAGCCAGCTCCCCGTGACCGAGAAGACACAGCAGCTGGACCTCCTCCTCAAGAATAAAGAGGTCTTTGCGTGGACGCCTTATGAGATGCCGGGCATCGACCTAGTAGTCATGTGCCACAAGCTGAATGTAGACCCCAACCATAAGCCCGTGATCCAAAAAGCACGCCGAAACAGGGTACCACAAACTGAGGCCGTGAAGGAAGAGGTTGAGAAGCTGCTCGAAGCGCAAGCGATAAAAGAGGTCTACTAACCGCAATGGCTAGCCAAAACAGTGGTGGTCAAGAAGAAGACGGGGAAGTGGAGTGTCTGTGTCAACTTCACCGACCTCAATATAGCCTGTCCCAAGTACAATTTCCCCCTTCCAAAGATCGACCAGCTCATTCACGCCACTACCGGACACAACCGTATGAGTTTCCTTATCGCTTACCGAGGATACCACCAGATACCTCTGTTCGTACCTGACCAAGAGAAGACAACCTTCATCACACCCCGGGGCACCTACTGTTATAAGGTGATGCCCTTCGGGCAGAAGAACGCGGGGGCAACATACCAGGGGCTAGTGACCAAGATGTTTCAGGCACAGATCAGGAAGACAGTGGAGGTCTACATCGACGATATGGTCGTCAAATACAAAGAGTCGCAGGACCACTTGGCCAACCTCCGCCAGATTTTCAGCATCCTCCGCTAGTTCCAGTTGAAGCTGAATGCGTCTAAATGCGCCTTCGGTGTCGGTTCAATTCTTGGGGAGCCTGGTCACAAGAAGGGAGATTGAAGCAAACACTAACCAGATTACGGCGTTCCGGGAGCTCTAGAGCCCGACCTCGGCTAAACAAGTTCAGAGCATGACCGTCATGGCTGCCGTGGTCAATCGCTTCATCAGCCAAGCTTCCGACAAGTGCAAGCCTTTCTTCCAGCTCCTACCCAAAGGCTCAAAATTCCAATGGACGTTGGATTGCGATCAAGCCCTGCAACAGCTCTAAGCGCTACCTCCCTTCACCTCCGATACTGTCAAACCCAACTCATGGCAAAGCACTGTATTTGTACCTCGCAGTCTCGGACCACGCAGTGAGCTCGGTGCCAGCAAAGGCCTATCTATTACACCAGCAAGATCCTACTCGACGCCGAGACCCGGTATTTACAGCTCGAAAAGCTTGCCCTGGCGCTCGTCAGCGCCTCGCGAAAGCTCTCCCATTACTTCCAAACCTTCACAATCGTGGTTATGACCAAGCACCCACTGAAGGCTCTCTTCCGGAAGGCAGACTTCTCCGGTCGAATCTCCAAATGGGCTGTCGAACTGGGGCAATACGATATCAAGTATCAACCCACAACGGCCATCAAAGCCCAAGTTTTAGCAGACTTCATTGTCGAGTTCACTTCTCAGAGTTCGGCGCCGACCCTGCTCGACACCGAACTGGGGGGCAATAAGGATACAGAGGCAGCGACCGAGACAAAGCAAGAGCAGTCATGCAAAGTCTTCGTCGACGGATCCTCAACGTCCAATAGCGCTGGCGCTGGCATAGTCCTCCAGTCTCCGGAGGGCCTTGTCATCGAACAAGCTCTAACATTCGGCTTCAAGGCATCCAATAATGAGGCCGAGTATGAAGCACCCATCGCCGGGCTGAGCAGTGCCAAAAACTTAGAAGCTCGACACATTGTGGTTTTCAGTGATTCTCAGTTAGTGACGAACCAGCTCAGCGGAGATTACCAAGCTCAGAACGACATGATGGCGGCCTACTTAGCTCACACGAAAGAACCTCTCCCAGTTCGGAAAGGCCGAGATCCAGCAGGTCGGTAGAGAGTCCAATTCCCATGCTGATGCCCTTGCCAACCTCGCCTCAGCTATCGAAGCCGGTAATGGAAGAACAGTCGAAGTACAGACACTACGAGAGCCCAGCATCGAACTGCAACGACCACGGCAACTCATGTGCGTCGACCTAAGTCCGAGCTGGATAGACCCGGTCATCACCCACCTAAAAGATGACCTGCTGCCCGAAGACAGGACGGAAGCGCAGCGGATAAGGCTGGAAGCAGCCCGATTTTGGCTCTCTCCAAATGGCAGGCTCTACAGGAAATCATTCATCGGACCATACCACCAGTGCGTCCACCCGAGCAAAGTCGACGATTTCCTATACGAAACTCATGAAGGGATCTGCGACAGCCACATCGAAGGTCGGTCGCTTGCCTATCGAGCAATCAACCAAGAATACTGGTGGCCGTATATGCAGGACGCCCAAGTCTATGCCAAAAAATGCGAAAAGTGCCAGAAGTTCTCACACTCTCTCCACCAGCCAGCGCAGGACCTAAGCCCTCTATCCAGCCCATGGCCCTTCGCTCAGTAGGGTCTGGACATCGTAGGTCCGCTACACCGAACTCCAGGGAACAAAAGGTAGCTGATAATAGCTACGGACTATTTCACAAAGTGGGTCGAAGCGAAGCCTCTGTCCTCCATCACCGAACAAGACACGAAGAACTTTGTATGGAAGATCATCACAAGATTTAGAATCCCTCGAACTCTCATCTCCGACAACGGGACCTAGTTCGATTCCAACTTTTTCAAGAGCTTCTGCTAAGAGTACGGCATCCGAAACGTCTACTCCACCCCGGCATACCCACAAAGCAATGGTCAGGCTGAGATCTCAAACAAAGTGATCCTTAACGGACTCAATTAGAGACTCGACTGAGCGAAGGGGAGGTGGGCAGAAGAGCTTCTTAGTGTTCTATGGGCTTACAGGACAACTCCAAGGCGCCCCACCTCGGCTACACCATTCTCCCTTGCCTACGGCATGGAAATAGTCATTCCCCTTGAAGTCGGCCTCCCTACCTTGAGGTCGGAACTTTATGACCAGGGGCTGAACGACTTGAATGTAGCTCGAGAGATGGATTTCGCGGAAGAACGATGATAGACAACAGCTATCCGCCTAGCTGCCTATCAAAAGTAGTTCGCCAGGGGATACAATCAGAAGGTCAAAGCAAGAAGATTCGCGGTGGGAGAACTAGTCTTCAAGGAGAACTAGTCCTGAAGAAAACACTTCCTGGGGACCCAAATCCTAATGAAGGGAAATTGGCACCCAACTGGCAGGCACCATTTAAGGCGCTGTCAGCAGCGGGAAGAGCTGCGTACAGGCTCGAGGACATGGAAGGTAAAGAGTTGCCGCCACCATTAAACACAATGCATTTCAAAAAGTTCTACTTCTGAAAACATGAATTCAAGAGTTCAAACAGCAATAAAAAAGAACATTCTTGAACGGATCTCTTTCAAATTGTTTCCAAGTTATGCAGCTCGGCAGCAATGCCAACTTCCTCAGGGTTCGGTGACAGTACCACCCCCGGCTCGGCAACTCAGTCAGAGTGCCAACCGCCCCCAGCTCGGTGCCAGCACCAACTACGATGGTAAAGTCAATTTCATCAAGGCTCGGTGACAGCACCGCCCCCGGCTCGGCAGCTCAGTCAGAGTGCCAGCCGTCCTAGCTCAGTGCCAGCACCAGCTACGGCGGTAAAGCCAAAAATGGGCAAGACACTGACTTCGGCGCTTGGGGACACCTCGAGTTCTTAAACCGAAGATCCCTTCGTCAGTCACTTCCGGCAGCCTCCGCTCTCAAGGGTTATGGGTGCTGATTGGGACCACGGTTCATGAACCGAAGCTCGGTCAAGGGCAGACATCCAATTTTAAGGCTAACGAGGAGTTCGGTTATTCAGGCCAACCACTTAGCGAATAAAGCATAGAAAGGTAGACGTCATCCACACACCCATTCCATCAAAGGCAAAAAAAAAAAGAGCCAAGGAATGCAAAGAACGCTGCTTTTTCAATAATAAAATCCAGATTACAGAAGGGATAAGAAGAAGAATACAATGAAAGTAAGAAAAAATACAGAAGGGGCTCAGGGGGCAGCAGCTTCTAAGCATTCAATTTCTGGAGCAACCTCGGCCAGGACCGCGATGGCCTCAGGTACAGTCGAGGTGGCTTCAGAGACGGCCGCGCTCACTCTAGGTACGCTAACCTCAGGAGCGGCGGCTTCGGGAGGAGCCTGGACGACCTCGGGCACGGGGGAGTCTTCAAGCTCGGCGCTGGCAGTTGGAGGAGCCTTCGAAGGCACCTCGGGGGCAACGCTCACCTCTGGGCAAGCTTGCGAAAGAGGGCAGGGGGGAGCGAAAGATATGGCTATAAGTTTCGAGTCCGAGCGAGGGAACTTTAGGGGATTCCAGAGGAGAGGGCAATCCCCAGGAATCCCAGCCTTCTTCAAGGCTGCTTTCCATCCGAGCTCCCAGGCTCGGTCCCGGATCCCTGGCAACTGAGCCCTGTAGTCAGCTGTCAGTTTGCCAACCTCCTCCCCGATAATAGAGTTATGCTCAGCCAAGAACTCCATGAGCTTGGCTTCTTGCCTCGCCAAAGCAGACTCGATCTCAGCCGCTTTCCCCCTCAAGGCCACCTCCAGCTCGCCTTTCGCCATGTTCCGCTGGGAGAGAGCCTTTTGTTTGTCCCTTTGGCGTTTCACAGGTCCATTTCCAGCCGCGCCACCAAGGTCCGGAGATCATCGAGCTCGGAGGCGAGGTGAGTGTTTTGGGTCTCCTCATCCTTCAGCTCTTCCCTGAGATGCTCCACCAGGACCTGGGATTCTTCGAAGTCGGAGACGAGGCCAGCATTTCCTGCCCGCCTCTTCTACCAGCATCGCCTCCACGGTTCGGAGATCATCAAGCTCGAAGGCGAGGTGAGTGTTCTGGGTCTCCTCATCCTTCAGCTCTTCCCTGACATGCTCCACCAGGACCTGGGATTCTCCGAAGTCGGAGACGAGGCACGCATTCCTGCCCACCTCTTCTACCAGCATCGCCTCCTTAGCCGCCAAAGACGCCTACAGCAGCCTCCCTGGCCACGGCTACGTCCAGCCTCTCTATGCCTGTCTGGCATTTCTGCAACAGCTGCAAGAAGAAAACCAAACGTCACTAAAAGAATAACGAACTAAAGGCTCCAAAGAAATGCTACACTTACCGCTACTAGCGAGCACATCGACGTGAGCAAGAGCGACTTGTTGTCCATCTCTGCCCACCTCGCCATGTCGTGAGAAAGGGCGCAGGCGCGTTCCAGTGCTGCGACCACTTGAGCGAAGTCCAGGGAGCCAGCAGAGGGGGCAAGATCGTTCCCCCAGCTAGCGAAGGCGACGAAGGGCCAGGCGAGGCCTCAACCCTTGCTCTCTTCTCGGGTCGGCTCCCCTCAACGACCTCGACGGAGTGAGCCCGACCTCCAATCCTTGTGGCATGGTCTGGGGGTGAGTCGTCTACGACGATAGTTACTGAAGGCGGAGCCGAGGCGACCTCGACCGCGGTGGAGTGAATGGCCTCGATTGAGGCTGCACGGTCCGTCTCGCCAACCGGGGCAATAGGAGTTCCGCCCGCAGCAGCCGAAGGTGTCGCAGCCAAAGCGACGACCACGGCCTGAAAGGGATCCCGGGCCTCGCCCCCGATGTCCCCGAAGGCCGCGGCAGATAGGTCTTCTGCCGTTTAGCGTTGCCCGCGCTGGCGTAGCATCTCTCCCACTTCCTCTTCCTCCGAGCTGGAAGATGCCAAGCTCTCAGACGTGCTGGAGGCTATTAGCCTCTTCCTTCGCGAAGGCTCGGCCTCGGCTCCTGAGGTCCCGGCAGGCTCTTGGTCTGGGAGTGGAGCTAAAGCTCGGTGTCCGGACTCAACCAGACGCCCAGTAGGTATTGCGACGGTCACTGCCTCCGAGTAAGGCACCGCAGTCGTCGCTGACTCTGAGCTGGCGCCTTCCCCGCGCAACACAGAGTGTATTCCAGACACCCTTCTCGACGTGTTGAAGGATCTGTAGTGGAGCGTATACCCCAGGAGGGACCACGCAGCAGGGCAGTTGTGATCGCAGTAGTTTCTCACGCCTTCTCGTGCCACTCAGTGTTCACCCTCCAACTGTTTTTCCTGGCGAACACCCTCCTTTGGCGAAAATCTGAATAAACAGAAAAGTTGTGTTAGTCAAGTATAGAAGAAAGAAAAAACTGCAAACCGAAAAGACTTCGATCTTTACTTGGAGTTCCTATTTTTCGAGGAATCCGGACAGTGGTGCTAGGCTCTGCTTCACCGAACTCTAATCCACCTCTGACGAATACTCGGTCTTCACCCACATATTTGTTGGAATCCTCCAGCGCAGTTACAAAGCCAACCCGGCGGACCCTCAGCCGGAGGTAATGGGTGGTCCTTCGGCGGATTTGCAGAGGTCGTACGTGTCACGATGTCTGGGACACCCAGGTTGATCTATAGGAGCTCGTTCAGCCGCACTACGCCTATGATAATTTTATATCCATTGGGTAGTAAGTGGGTGTCTTGTTTTCACCGCCTACAGAAAGGAATATTTCTTCATTCTTAATTCATTTCTTCATAACATACATCTTTTACTTAAGATCTTTTAAATTAAGAAATTATATTTATTAAGGCATCAAGATCAGATTCAGATAATCTGACTGATTGTATATTTTCATCTTTTGATTATGAATAAACAAGGCAATCTATACCTAATGGATAAAAGGATGGTGATTTCGGGATAGAAATTGATGCAAATGATTTATTAAAAGAGGAAGTGGTTAATCTGTAAGATCTTTCTGGTTAATCTGTATTGATCTTTTTGTCTCATAATGAAAAGTATGATCTTAGCATATTAATAAAATTTATTGTTACTTTTCCGTCTAAATGTTCCGTAATTTATTCAACATCATCTTGATATTGAGAGATTTTTTGTTGAGCTTCTTCAAACTCACATTTTTTGTTGAGCTTCTTCAAACTCATATTTGTAAAAAAAGATTAACATCTTCTCAAGCTATGGATTTAGAGGTAGTGCCTTTATTTTTTAAATTAGTAAAGAATTAAGGTAGTTACTCATTTGATTTGTGATAAATAGACAATTTCAGGTCCAATTGTATTCATTATTTTCTAATAAATTTCATTTACGATTGCAACATTTTGTGATTAAGGTTTCATATTGAATAATTTTGTGTGGATGCCTAGAGTGATAGCTTTAAAGGCTCCTAAATCATGAAGAGATACTGTGAAATTAGGAAAGCAATTTAAAAATACAAGGCTATCGTGAAGACTAGCTTCTACTGTCTCTATTAGGGAACCTTTGAATGATTCATGTCGTTTATCTTGGACTTAGGTGAGACAGGATATATTCAAACCAACTCTTGTTAATGGCTTTATTACAACTTGAATTTGTCCTATATGCAAATATTTATATTATGATTTATGCATGTCAATTCTTTCATTTTGCTAAATTTGCTAAATTGAGAGAGTTTCTTCAACTCTCTTACTTACATAATCAGATTTTATTTTATTTTAAATGTTCCTTCCTAATAAATTTCTATTAAGGATACTTTAGAAATTGTCCAATCTTCGATTGTTTCTCTATATCATCAAAAGCTTATTTCTTCGAAATTTCAAATTTAAATTTAAATTATCATTGGAATGATGGATGATGATGTAAAAGAAGAAGAAACTATTTTAAGAGAATGAATTTCTTTTCAAAGATCTAAAAATTTCAGACATTATTCAAAATCAGGCGATTTATGAATATGGACTAACGCTATAAACGCACTCATGGCTAAATGGACAACAAAAGCGACATGACAAGAGGTCTCGGACCCAAACTACTCATTTTGGTAGCAAATATTAACTAACGCAATCAAGTGTTAAAAGATTAGAAATCAGAAATTCAGAGGGACATGTCATAATGCATGAGTTTTACATAAAAGTAATACTTGATTGAAAAGAGAAATTTATTACAGAATTACTTGTAAGGTGAGCAGTCTGGTGTGTCCCATAATAGTACACTTGACACCAAAATCTCAAAATTTTAAAATTACAAAAAACTCCTGAAATTATCCTAAATTGTACACTAAACCCCTACTATGGTCTAACGAACTCAAATCTCAACAAAACTTCACGTGTTTGTAATGTTAATTCGAACTTATTTGGCTCTAAAAACTAACTTAACAGACTAACAAAACAATTACCTAGGCTAATTACACACTGAGAGTTTCAAGACTCTACATATTAGAAAAAAAAAATTGTAAAATCCTCCAAATTTATAATAGAAAATGATGACTTTTTGGTGTATTATACTAGACTAAAAATACTAACCATTTCATTTCCTTTCATACGCAAAAGCAACAATAAAAACAATATTCAAAATGTAAAACAACAAACATCTCGATGTAGAAAAGAAATGTGGATATCACAGTGAGCTCCTACCTGTGTGGGTAAAATACCGTGGCTAAACTCGCCGAACACCTCAGCCTCTGTGGTAGAAGATCGTCAGCTCGGCAGCTCGGTCAATACCTTGGTACCTCGGCAGCTCGGTCAATAGCTTCGTAGCTCAGCACCACAGTTCGGCAGCTCGGCATAAATGCAAGCTCGGTACAAAAGCGCGCCACGGCCAAGCCATCCTTGGTCCCAGGCCACAATACTAGTCAGAATGGGCCGCCACCTTCCTACTGGAAATACTGCTCGCCCTGACAGATATGAGCAGTCATTAATGGCGATAGGATCGCTCATTTATGACGATAAGAGGTGTGCTTTATCAGCCTTGTTCGCTAACTGGCTGAAGGCGTGGAAAGAGAGGGAGGGGTGTTGTCCTTTTCACCTACTGCTGCCAGTCAGGGTAAGGATCGATGGGACCTCACCTCACCTACCCCCATTCACGGAGAGAATGAACGAGGAGCGCTGACTTATATATACACATGGGATCAGTCCCATAAACGGTACGCAACACACAATTCTCAGAGCTCCACATTGTTTCATTCTCCTCTTCCTCCTCCTGTTTGGTTTTCTCAGAACTAACTCAGGCATCGGAGTGCCTTCGGCTCACGGCAGCCAGGGGCTCTAACTCTAGCCTTTCTCCTTCCTTTTCAGGTTCTTGGCGTTCAGCATTTCCCGTCCTAAGAAGTTTACCCCGATCTCATCTCAATCTAAGTAGGTGTCGTTTTTACCGCCTACAGTTTGGCGCCGTCTGTGGGAAACTGAACAAAAAGCTTGTAAACACGATGCCTCCAAAAACCAGAAATGGCGAAGGACCCTCCAAGGGCAAGGCTTTGTCCATACAGCCTACACTGGCGCAGAATCTTCCCCCTCCACCCCCTCAGCAAAGGAGGTCTGGGGGGAGGTCTCCCACGGTCCAGACACAGTCGCAGTCTAGGGGAGTGACCATGCTCTCCCTTCGCGACGTCCCACCTCCGGAGCAACCCCACCATAGCCATAAGCGGCCCGTGCAAGGCGACAAGTCAGTCACCAAGCCACACGAGAAGTCAGCCCGGGCTGGATCGCTGTCACATCATCAGGCCAGCCTCGATCGGAACGAAGATCCCCGCCTGGAGGATATCAGAGCGCAAAACCGCCTCATCCAGGAACAGCGGGAGCTTATCCAACGGCTCGAACAGCAGCTCGAAGACAAGAAGGGTCGGAGCCCGCCGCCCAGGCGCCTGGGCCACGGGCAAGACCTGAGGCACGTCCTTAACAGTAAGAGGCGTGACCGAGACCAAAAAGAAGAGGGCTCCAGCAGCAGTCACATGCACGAAGGGCCGAAGAAGCAACGCCAGGTCTCGGAAGATCAAGAGCTAAAGCAGTGGATCAACCAGCACGTGAAGCAAACGATCCGCCAGAATTTGGAGACTGCTGGTATCGACCGAGACCACTATACCACCTTTGAAGCTGAGGACACTGGCGCGTCTCCTTTCTCTAGGGCGATAAGAAAATACTCTCCCCGAGAAGTTCAGCGTCCCGAGGTTCACCCTGTATGACGGGACCTCGGACCCTGCTGCTCACCTCCGACATTACGTCCAGAGGATGTCGGTCTGGGGGGATGACGATTCCCTAAACTGTCGAGTGTTCTCCTCCAGTTTGGCGGATCTACCCCTGCGGTGGTTTTGCTCGCTTCCAGAGGATTCCATCTCCAGTTGGCGGCAGCTCCGGCCCTCCTTCTTGGGAAAATTCCAGGCGCATCGCGTCATCCCGAAGACCGATGCCGACCTGATGGCTCTCCGGATGCAGGAGGACGAAAACGTCACCCAGTTCGCTCGCCGGTTCTGGACTGTCTACAGCCAGATCGAGTGCGCTTCTAAGGAGCTAGCAGTGAGGTCCTTCCAGCTAGCTCTGCAGCCAGGCATCCCGCTTCGGGCGCAGCTGGTCATGTACCCTGTGACCACTATGAAAGAGCTGATGACCCAAGCCAATCGGTTCATCCTGGCGGAAGAAGACGAGGTGCGAGATCGGGAGAACTTCGGCCTCACTAAGAATAGCCAACCGGCCAAGGCAGACAGCAGGTCCTCCCGGAGGGTCGTTTAGGTGTCGTTTTTACCGCCTACACTACCATATCCAAGAGTTAAACCCTGATGTCATGTTCAAAGTGATGTCATGTTCAAAGGATAATCATAAACTGTAAAGTAATTTATAGCAATTTCACTGAACTAAAAAAAAAAAAAGAAAGTAAATATTTAAGCCAATGTTTATAAAAATTGCAATGTTTTAACCAATAAACATTCATAAAAGTAGTAGCACGAAAGAACTAAAAACAAAGTAAATTACCTTCTTTCCTATACCACCAAATCCTTGGCCATGAACGAGTTGCAATGTCAAAATGAAAATCTCTTGTTTTAAAGCCTTCCATCTTCTTCCTATATGCACAAATAAGAACTAAAAACTGAATTATATGATAAATAAGTAATGAGAAAACGAAAAAATATAAAGAAATCAGTGATTCAAACAAAAGCTCCATTTCAAAAGTAGAAAGAACTGCTTTAGAAGTCACAGACGAATCCAAGATATGTAACTGATGCAGGGATCGATCCGGAACTTGTCGGGAATGTCAGTATCATACATAGTGAAAAATAAATGGCAGAAATGATTACCAGAAATTGTAGCCACTGCCCATATTCCATCAGAAATCCAAAACGAAAAATGTTACTGACAGTCCAACAGGTACTCTAAAAACAAAAATGAAAATAACGAAACGAGTCAAAACATGTTTCCTTTATAAATCATTTACTAATATGATGATAAGGATAAAATAGCAAGAACAAGACCAGTACATGTTCAAAATTCCGCTTTACACCATCAAAACTCCCCACATCCAATCCTTAACATCAGAAAAGGGGGGAAAATAACGTCCAAGGGAAGAAATGAAGCATCAAAAGCAGAAAAGAAGCAAGAAAACCATAACAGGGCCGGAAGAAAGATGCACCTGAGAATAAGAGCTCCCAAATGAGAGAAGGCAAGCCCAAAACGGATGGAAACTCATGCGTTGAGTGACTTGACTCTCGAGTCCAAAGAGAAAAAAAGAAGAAAATAATGGCACAGGAAGACGGACAAAAAGAAGCAGCCTGGCTCTCCTTTTATAAAGGATTTTCCTTAACCTTACGTCCAACAAACTCGGGGTAAGAAGTAACCATGCAGCGGAGTTTTGGTTTGACTAGAATGTTAAAAATCAAGATGGGCTGATTACTTCCGAATGTTTTCAATGCGATTTCTCCTCGACCTGCTCCCTTCTGCCATTTGCTTTTCTGGGCGCCAACGTCTTATCAGCAGGGACAGATGTTGCCAGTTAGGCGTAGACATAGCTGTGTAGTCATGTCTTTTCAGTACCCACCACTGTCCCTGGTAATACTAGAAAGCCAAATTTCATCACAGTGGACGTAGTTCAAAAATCGGATTTCAAATTTCCCCCAATCAAGTTTGGTTTAAAATTGCGATCGTGTCATCAAGTCGCGTCGGGGTTCGTTGCCATCACGCCCCACTTCATGGTTTTCGCGGTTCTATCCTAGTGTAAATTTTTATTTGATATTAAGAACTTTCGAAAATACTTTATTTATCTTTTTCAACTTCTATCATTGGTATATTCACAAACATAAGAAACTCCATTTTTTTCATATATAAAAATTAAAAAATTTTCATAATAAACAACTAAAAATAAAATACTAATATATCTCACTTATATTTTTTTCTTTTAAAAATTAATTTTACTTTACATGACTTCATTATTAAAATTGCTAATCTGGTAAAATAAATAAATAAATAAATAAAAGGCCCTCGTTGAGTTACAAGGGAAAGTTGAGAGAAGAGACTGATGAGTAAAGAGAGACCCATGCCTCTTTTTCAACGTGGTAATTAAACTTGGGTGTAACCAGGTTAAAAAATATAAATTTGGTCAGTCTGCTGCAACTCTCTTTCCCATAAACCAACCCCGGCCCGCTCCATCCTGCCATAATGTGATTTCTGTCAACGGGGGCTCTTACTCATTGTTGTCATGTCATGGTGACAGATGTCAGTTCTTTATATCTACACTCTACAGCCATGTGGTCATGCTGTAACACTGTGCATGGTTAAATCACCACGTAGGTATTTTTTAAGAAAAGAAATTTTCCATGTAGGCCCTTAAATTTTCACCTTATTAAAAAAACTAGATTTTAAAGGTTTTGAATTAGGCCTTAGTTTTCGAGTAGGTTTTCAATCCTATTTGGCATATTAATAGTTTAGTAAAAGTTAAATTAAGCCTTTGGTTTTTAGACAACAGTTCACATTAAAAGTACAGTTTTTCAAGATTTTCTCTTTTTAAAGAAAAAAGAAAAAAAAAACCTACTTCCTCCACTAAAAGACAAAAAAATTCAACTTTTCTATGCAAAAAGTCAAAAAAATTTCATACGAAATAACTAAAAATAAAATATTATCATAACCCACTTATATTTGGAGAATATTCATGTATATCCATCCATCACCATAAAGTGAGGGACACTTTCATAATTGAGAATTTTCATGTACGAAAGAGGAAAAGTCATATATGGTCATATGCATAAAAAGAATATTCATGTGCAAAAAGGGAAAGTTTCCTCACCCTATGATGAGGGATGGATGCACATGAATGTTCCCCCTTATATTTTATTCTCTCTTCGTTTGATACATTACTTTATCTTTATTTTACAGTAAAATTACCAAACGGGCCGTCTATTTAAAGTTGTCTTCTAACAACTTTTTCACTCAATTTTTTTAAAGCACCGAAATCACTTTTCATTGAACAAAACACTCTTTCACTTCCTCAATCTCCTCCTACTTTCCTTCCCAGCATCCTCATGATAATTAATGGCAACTAGTGTCCCGAAAGACATCGGCAATATTTAGTAGCTATTGGAAGCTTGTCATAGCTTAAAATGAAGAGTGATTTGAGTATTTCAAAAAAACAAAAAAACAAAAAAAAAAAAAAGGCGCAAAAAAATACCATTAGATTGTTGGATGTTCTTAATTGAAAACTTAGTAGAAATTTAGGCCCTAGTTTAAAAATCTTAAAACTTGTGTACTTTTTTTAAATAAGGAAAAAACTTAAGGATTTTTTTCAAAATTTTCCAAAAATAAATTCCAAATGGGTCCACTTCAACAACAAATGATCGGTTTGGATAGAGTCATTTTTTACAAGGAATTGAGCTTGTTGGAGAATTATGACATGAGATGACATCTTATCCCTTGATCATTTCAAATACTCTCTTTGTTGCAAGAATTCAAAATTACAAACCACATGAAAAGACATTTTCAGCCTTATGAATTTCTTAAGTTCCAGCATTCCAAATGCTAGAGAGGGGTTGAGCATTTGGAATTCTATTTTGGGGGCAGAATTTGGACAATTCTTCCAAACAAACAAGCCATAAAAGTAGAATTTCAAATGCTCAACCTCCTCTAGCATTTAGAATTTTATAAGGCTAAAAGTGTCTTTTCATGTGATTTGGATTTCTAAGTTCTTGCAATAGAGCAATTGGAATGCCCAAGGGATAAGATATCATATAATTTCATAAATTCCCAATAAGCCCAATTCCTTGTCAGAAATACCTCAAACCAATCAGGCACGAAAGTTACTTCTAACATTTTGAATTCTCAGATTGTTGAATTCTGAGTGCTAGATTAAACATGAGTATTTGAAATTCCACTTGAGGGACTGCATTGAGAGAACTCCAAATCATCGCACATGAGAATTTTAGGGATTCCTGCAAACAAACAGGACTTACATTACATCCATACGTATTACAACTTTGAGAATCTGAATTTCAACCTATCGGCCAGTTGTTTCTAATGAGAATTAGAATACAGTTTTCAACCTACACACTCCATGATCTGGATGCATCTAAGGGGGCCTACAAAATTATTCTTGTACAAAACATGTGAAAATTTTATCGCATGAAATATACACAGGCATTATATATTAAATAATATGTGAAATTACAATGTGAGAAATGGCAGTGGACACTTGACTCATCTCGTGGATGACTTTTTTAACTAGGCTTCGTGAGAGAGAACCTTTTACAACAAGCATATTTATCTGTGTACTTCCAGTGGAAAAGACCTTTTGTTTTTTAACCTAGCTTAGGGGTGCCGGGAACAGCCCAATGGAAAGACTTATCCTCTGGTATTAGAGTACATCCCATATGTTTATAGAGAAACAAATACTACTACAAAATACACATGTTTCAATGGACCTCTTAAGTTATGGCAGAGAGCAACCTGTCAATTTTTTTATTTATTTTTTATTTTTTATTTTTTTGTTGCCCGGGGTGTCCAATGCCTCTTTAAGCACCTGACTAGTCCCCCGGGATGGTGGCCTTCCCTAGTTTTCACTCACCGGGATCGTCGGGCTATATAATAGCCTAGGGCCCCAACGCCTTGGCGGGCTAAGATGCTGAAACCTTCGAGTGGTTATGGAGTGCCCCAACCAACGATGTTACCAAGGGTTGGTGACATCCTACCAAATTGGATAAGGACATTCGGAAACACCTCTCTAACAATGGCCTTAGTGAAGATGTCCATCAATTGATCATTTTATTTCATGTGCAGTTCGGATAGGATTAGCCACCTCTTTTTCCCAAACAAGATGACAATTAACAGCAAAATGCAATTTTTACCAAAAAAAGGAAAACAGGAAAATGCAATGCCCTCATGGAAGATAAGATTTTCATAGCAAAATGCATGGCCCCTTCATTTTCCAAACCATACAAGGCCAAGAAACGACAAAGAAAAAGAATAACAAGAAATAGCGAAGAAAAAGGAAAAGATTTTAGCATCTCTTGCCAAGTGCAACTCAGCCCACAAGATGCATGTATCAGAGATTCGGAATGGTCCACCTATGATTTTCCAAGTCATATGAACTGGATTTCCAATTGGTCTTCCTCAACACAATCTGGAGGCTGAGATCCATACCATGTGATGATGATCAAGATAATCCAATGATTACAATATCTATTAAGGTCAGACGTTTCCATACTTTCTCTATATTTTTTTATTTAATAGTGGGTTAAACTTTTAATAGAAAATCTGCACAATGGATCTTATCAACTATTATCTTTTGGTTAGAGAAAGGGCCAATATATAAAGAAAATAATAAATAAAAATATAAAACTTGATAGCTGGCCATTATGCTTGTATATATCATGAATTGATAGTCGTTATCCAAGCCAAACAAGAAAGAAAGATCAAGCAAATAAAAGAAAATCACATAGCTTTGCAGAAAAAAGAAATGAATTTAAGTCAATTGGGAGTTTTACAAATTTTACATTAATTAAGGCTTGCAAACGAAAACATATGATTCAAAATTAAGGATTGCAAACGAAAACATACAATTCATTATTAGGACGGATTGATCTAGTGCATTAGCCACAAACATTATCATGGTGCAACTGGCAGCTAATAATATTAGGGATTGTTATAAAAAAAATTAAGCTTAAATCTTAATTAAACGATTTTATGAAAAAAAATTATAAAATAACGGGATAATTGTTCGTACGTTTTTTGGGGACGAAATCACCCAAGTTGATGATATCGTCAATTGGTTGACAATGTCGTCAACTTTCATGGCAAAAACCGATATTCTGTTCTATCTTCTTCTAACTGGTGATGGAAAGATTATAAAAGTCATTGCATCTTGTGTCCTAGTGTTCTTCCTTAAGCAGTCTTGTCAATCTTCCTTAGGTGTGTTGGTCCCATGCTTAGTTTCTACACATTTGTTGCTTCCTTTGCAAGAGTTTTGAGAGTTCGAGTTTGGAGTACAAGGTGTTCCATAAAATGCCTAAACGAGAGTTTTCTCTCGAAGTGAGGTTGAAGGGGATGAACTTGGGTATGCCTTTGTGAATATTAAGAGTTTGAAGCTATTTGTTTGGGGAGATTCGTAGGTTTTGATATTCGTGAGCAACATGTAAAGGAGCCATGTTGGCCAATATTTGCATAGTGAATATTAGGTTTTCACGTACGTATTGTATTCTTTGTGTGGAGTTTTAGAACCCAATAGTTCGTTTATTTTATTAATATGGAATCTTTAAACCAGCTTTAAAAATGTATTTGATAGTGGATGAATTGAACACACTTCATTATGTGATTTGTGAAAGACTTATCAAACCCTTCTTCTTTAATGCATTCATCACCTCCATTTGGTTTTCCTTCATTTATTTGAAATGGATATTCATCTTTTACCAAATTTCAATGTCATCCCCTCCAAACCAAAGATAATTAGGTATGAAAACCATCAAAGAAAAAGAAATTTCCAAAAATGTCACGTCCCCAAACTACAACCAAGGGATAACATGGAAAATAAAAATAAACATTCAATTTCCTATGTTTAATGCAACACAAGCTCCCAAATATGGACCCACAAAATTCCAAAACATGATGAGTCATAATAAAATCTTTATGGAAACATTAAATCAATTGGTATCAATATTCAAAATCAAACCAACACATAACTAATTGAATATTTAAGGTTAAGTTTACAAATAAACTAAACAACAACTAAATAAAGTTAGGTTCATTATGAATAATTTGATACTAAAATAATTTCTATAATGAAAGTCACTCCTGTGCGGACTCAGACTGCTCCGTAGCTATCTCCGGCTCTCCACTTGGGTTCAACAACTGGTTCAAACGCTTGAACGTTTGGCCCTCCTCCATCTCCACAGCAAGGTAGGGGTCGGTACTTATGCACTAATAAACAAGGTAAACAACAAGTGATAAAACATAATTTATAAATAAATTACAAGATCAAGATGAGTAAAGACAAGTAATGATCATAAGAGAATAACATTGTGACAATGATGAAAAAAACGTATAACCTAAATCCAACCTACACAATAGATCAATACCATAATCACACAGAAGCAAGGCTACTGTTTTGGGTGGTCAGCCCTAACTATCTCAATCTCGTTGGCTGTCATAAACCGATCAATAATCGGGAACACCGGAGGAACAATCAATTCGAATATTACAGTGTCTGCACACATCGGTGATCTGCTGTCCAATTACAACTACAGTAGTTCAATTATGACCCAATCGATGTACATATTTATACACATATCATAATAGAATAAACCTAGTGACTTGTAATGCTCTAACACAGAAACCTAAATCAAAGTGAAGTGCTGGCTGCACAATCAATATCGATAAATCATTCGAATAAATGTCTACAATATCTCAATCGATTGCCAAACCACATCACGGTCCATATCCAATTAATGTAAGTTATGCAACTAATAAACCAACATCAATCTCAATCATTTATGCAAACCGAAGGTCAAAGAATAATCACAAGCCAATCATAAGGTCAAACATAAGGTCTCGTACTCAACAACCACAGGAATCTCTAAATAGATAAAAGGTCAACGCATCTCTTCTCAATCAATGGTGCATAGACCCAATTAAGGGTTTTCCAATAGAGATGGGTTGAGCTCGAATCCACTAGGATTTTCCCGAGGTCATACGAGGCACTAAACCCCATATTAGTAAGATACCACATACCCAAATAATATTTACATAGGTCCAATGATCCAATTAGTAAGGTCTGGAAGATATAAATTAACTTATCAAGAACTAAGGGTAATTTCAAAATAATTAGCAATTAATAATAATGTAAGACCCCGCCCCGAGATACCGCGATTAGTACTAATTAAGTCTTGTATTAGTTTAAGTGAGATTAGTGGATTTTTGTTTAAATTTGGGATTAGAATAGCTTTTAAATAGTTTTGGGAAATTTGAGAGCCTTTTTCATTAATGGGACCCTTTGGGGGTTCCTTTGTAGTGTCTTTGGGTGAGCTTGGGGGATTATCTGATATTCTGAAAAAATCATGTTTTGACTCCGTTTAATTTATCTCGTCAAGCTCTACGACTTTCGTGTTTACTCTGTTCCCATCCGAGACTTCAAGACCCTACTTTTCTTATGTTAGGGCCAAAACAGTCTTTTTACACAAAATCTGGACACAAATTTCAATGTCTATGAAACCTACGAAATAGATATTTTTTGGAAACTAGAAATTTCGACGAACATTTTTTACTTCTCGATCGAATTCATCTGAGGCCCGGAAACCCATGTTCTAAGCCCATCAAATGTGTTAAGTGGTGGGACCCAACCCCACTTCCTTTATAAGGAGAACCCATCTTCCTTTTTCCCTTTCTTGCTACTTTTCATTGGGGGAGAACTCTTGCTTTAGCTCTAAGGTTTATCTCTTCTTCTTCTTGCTTCTTCATCCCCAAATCCACACTAAACTCTTGTTAAAAGGAAAATGGGCTTCATCATCTTCTTCCTCATCATTAGGGCTCTCCATTAATGCCATTTATAGAGAAATCTAGCCACCTTGAGGTTCTCTTTGAATAAGCTCTTGATATTTGAAACACCTCCAAGTAAGCAATCACTTCCATCTTTTAGATTTGTGCTCTTCTAGTCATGGAGAAGCCCCATCTTCATTATTGGGAGCTCTCTCTTTCTATTTCATGGTTTGGCCATTTTAGGGTTTGTAATGGGTGTATTTTGGGGGTTTTTGTGTAGATTGGTGATTTCAGCTTGAGAGGGTGATTAGGAGCTTCCTTAGTCATCATAGAGGCCAAGGCAAGTGGATGAATGGGTTGATTTCATAATTTCATATTTATGAGAAATTTGGATTTCTATTGGTTGCTTTCACCTATGTTTTCTCTATGGGTTTGAACGATTTTTAAATGTGCATATTGATAAGTGTTTCTTCTCTTAAGAATGTGTGCTAATTATCTTGCTAAAAGCTTGTCTTTTTGTCAATTGTGGATCTTCATAAATGAGGGGTGTACTTGTGATAAATGAGCTGGAAATAAATGTGATTTGATGATTTTTGGTGGAATGGTTGTTGGTGGAATAAATGTGGTTGGATAAGGTAAAGACACCACTATATTGTGTCAAAGTAGTGGTATAAAGGAAGTTTGAGAAAGGAAGAGGAAGAGAACCTGGACTGCACCGGACTGCAATTTCTAAAGCAGTTCACTCGAGCGAACCCACATTTGCTCGAGCGAACACTTTCAGAAGTTGGTTAGCTCGAGCCAACCTCCAGGTTCGCTGGAGCCAACCTCCCAGAGGCCAGTCCATTCAAGCGGACTCACCTTCGCTCGGGCGGATCCCATCCAGAGGACAGTTCACTCAAATCAACTTCTAGGTTCACTCGAGTCCACCTGACTCGGACCAGTCCGCTCGAGCGAACCCTCCCAGAGAGCCAATGGCGCGAGCGGACCAGACGGTGTTAAATGCCTGGGCCTACCCTAGAAACGTTAAAAATGGTGTTTTAAGACTCGGTGAGGTTGGTTTGGAGCCCTAACGCAATGAGGGGATCTAGGAGTTGATGTATGGGATTGATTAAGAAAGGAACCCTAATTTTGGAGATTTATTGAGGATGTTGGACCTATCAGTTTGTATAGGGAACTTGGAATGTCTCCAATCTCCCGGGGTATTAAGCCATGAGCAAAAAACAGACATACGAGACCCTTATACATGTTGCTTAAATCCTGAAGCCTCAACGCATGGTCCGAAATTATGCGGAGATCCATTGTGTTAATTTTTACTTGAATTTCATATAATTCCGGCGGTTTTTGTGTGTTAGTACAAGTCGCTCTTTAAACCACTGAAATCTGTAGTCTGAATATTTGGTCAGCCTTATGCATTCTTAATAAGATATTATTGTGATAAATGTGCTTACGAGCCTCCTGTTCAGTCTGTTTTGGGTGTCATACATCTATATAGTTATGTACATGTTCTGATTTTTTTGTGACTTATGTGTCGGCACCACTAAGCTTGGACAACCTCGTCGGCTTGATCCACCAACTTGGGGTCCCCTTTTAACTTTTGTCAGCTGCAGTCTGAATTCTGTTCTGTTCTGTTACCCGGTTCCGCGGCCGTGGTTTTGGTCATTATATGCATATATGTATATAGTTTGTCTCTCGTCACTTCGCGGGTCTGAGACCAACACCTTTAGTGTGCTCTCATCACCTATGTGGTGGAGGATTTAGCTTATGTATGGTTGCCACCTTGTCAATTACTATTCATTGTTACTTTACATGTTTTATATTGCACATGTGTTTTAAGTAAATGATGCATCTTATTTTATGGGAATTATGGCTTTGACAGGTTTTCAATGTTTCTTTCTAAAATATGCTTTGAATTTCCTTATTGTTATATCTATTCACCCCCCTACCAGACCGTCGTGTCTGACTCACTCTTTTGGTACTCAGGTCCAGACCCCATTATCTTTGAGGAGGCGGCCGGTGATCCGCGACGATTAGGAGAATGGCAAGCTAACGATGTCATGTAGACATTGGGTCAAGCTTTGAGATATGGAACACCTTTTTGGGATAGTGACTGACACCTTTTAATTTATTGGTTGTAATTGGCCTTTGTTGGCCTATAATGTTTGGGAAATGCTTAATCAACTCACATTTTGTATAAACCTTTAACTTTAAATTTTGGGAATGCCAAAGGATCATTGCTCACTCTGACGTCATGTTTCTATATGTGTGATCTTAGTCTTGAATCATGAGACGAATGATAATCTGGTTTGCTACACACTTCCGCATTCTGAACGTGATGTAATTTGTGTGTTTGTGTGACATCCTCACCGCGGGAACTTGTGGAAAATTATATGTATATATCTTTTAATCATTGTTGTAACCGTCACATAGCTTGCCGATCTCGGATTAGGAGTGTCTTCGTGCGCTAACCCGGTCCGAGGTTGTGACAAATAATAAGGAAAACAAGCCTTAGTTTATAATTTTAGAAAACCTGAGGACCCTGACAAAAATATTTTCCACATTCAAAATAGTCAAAGTATTTAATTTGGATTTATAAAACAACCAAGGCCTTTTCTTCAAATTCTAAAAACTAATGAGGTGTACGGGAAAGTTATGACAAGTGCTAAAGTTGTGTCACATGGAAATTCTTTTCCAAAACAAGTCCAAGTCATACACAGAACCTCTTTTCACCTTCGCACACACAACCCATTTTAAAAATACAATGGGCATTTTCCAAATTCTTGTAACAAACCTCACAGGGCACTTCTGTAACATGTTTCTCATCTCCTTTTTCTTCTTTGAGGGAGTCTCCTTTTATTTATTTAATTCACAATACCTACTCAAGTCCAAAACCGCCCACACAAGAACCCAGTCTCCAGAACAATGGGCATTACGCCTGACACATCAAGGTGCATGGGTAGCGGGTCCCACTGGGCTCTGCCCCCAAATTAAACACTCCTTCCTACGAGGTTGCCCAGTCAAGTATGGCCAAAGGATAGGGCCTGATCCATGATCAAGTCGTCCGGTGGGTGCTGCAGTCCAAAACACAAATCTAAAGAATCACAGAAGTTTAAAAATGGATTTTGAAATCCAAATAGGGGTGGGCGATGGTCAACATAAAAATCGGAATTACCCTAACAGTAAAACATAATTTGAAGAAATCAATTGAATCATCCCCAGTCTCTAATCTCACCACAAAAACAAATTAAATAACATCATCATCACATGAAAGGGCATTAAAGGGGTCTCTATATGCACCAACATGAAAATTAAGGAGGAACACAAGTATTAAATCTATAAATTATGGTTAGGTACTTTCTTGATGTCCGCAGTTGAGGGAGACGGTTCAAAATTCCTATTGCTAAAGCCCAAAGTGATATCCCAGAGAAAAGTTGGAAGAGATAGAGAGTTGTGTGGGAGAATAAAAGAGTATGGTGTTATATAAATAGAGAATGAGAATATGATTTGTAATCTAACTTAGGGCCTGTTTGGCATCGTTCTCATATTGTTCCTAGTTTTATACTCAAATTAGGTTGTACTGAGATCGAGTTATGCCGAGACTATACTCTCCAGATCTTGTTTGGCAATATTATATTAAATTATTCTGTTGAGAATATGCTGTCCAGAACTTGTTTGTTAACATTATAAAAGTTTTGCTCTAAAGAACGGAAGCAAAAGAATCATAGGATTTATAATGTAGGGCCCACCTTTTATTATTTGCAACACTTTATTATTGTCGTATATGGGACCCACCTATAAAATTATAAGTTGGTACCACCTTTAAAAATTAGAACACGGGGCCCATATTTATAGGATTTGCGATATGGGCCCACTTTATAGGAATTATAATGTAGGGCCACCTTTTTGTAAATGTAAATATGGGACCCACCTTTAGAAATTACAATATTGTACATACCTTTTGAAATTAAAATATGACCCACATTCATAAGATTTACAATGTGGGTCCACCTTTTGTGATTATGATCATGTGGCCCACATTTAAGAATGACAAAGTGGTGACACATTTTTTGTGATTGTTGACATATGACTCATCTTTAGAAATTACAATGTGGTGCCCACCTTTAGAAATGAGAATATGAGGACACGTTCATAGGATTTACAATGTGGGCCCACCTTTATAGAATTTATAATGTAGGCCATCTTTTGATTAATTGTAAATACATGACCCACATTTATAAATTACAAGTGGTGCAGACCTTTAGAAATTAGAACATGGGGCCTTATAATGTGGTCCCACCATTATAAAAATTATAATTTGGGTCCACCTTTTGTGATTGTGACCATGTGACCCACCTTTAAGAATTACAAAGTGAGGCCACCTTCTTTGGGATTGTGAACATGGGGCCTACCATTAGGATAAATATAAGTGAGAGGATTTGAAATATTTTTAAATGACCTATTTAAAATGTATAAGATAAGTAGGAACCAACTGTGCCAGAAAGTTGTTTCTTAAAAAAATTAAAGATTTTTTGTTCCAACTTTCTTATGCCAGCGGGTTAAGATTTTGGGATTCCTTCCCGTGAGACCAAAATTGAAAACAATAATTTACACTAACCAAACATGTTTTTCGTAACATCATTTCGCAGGAACATGAGAACATCCAAATGGCATGATGCCAAACACACCCTTAAATTCTAAAAAGAATAGAGTTTGGAATCTAAATAGATAAGAGTTTGGGTTGGAAGAGAATAAGAGTTTTGGTTTGAGAAGAACTAAACCTACTAAACTGGGTCCGGGTTAACTATGGGTCAAGCCACCTACCCAACAAGCCTAACTCACCAAACCTAAGCTTTACATGGGCCCCACTTAGACTAATCGCATATTTAACTAAAATACATACAATTACATAATAATAATAAAATAAATAATTTATATAATATAAAATAATCAAAACGTTACAAAAAAAAGAAGAAGAAAAGTTGCAGGAAGTTGATGATATCATCGACCAAGTTGACAATATCGTCAATTGGATTAATAAAATCATCAACTAGGATAATTTAGTCGAAAAACATATACGAACAATTGTTTCGTCATGTTACGATTTTTTATATGCATGGCATAATATAAATAACTACCCTTTTATTTGAATTTGTTAGTTGTTAATTTTGTCTTAAATATTCTACTTATAGCCGTTTTCTTATTATGCAGGAATTGGAAGGAGTTGAGCATATTTAAGCTTAATTTGGAGAGGTTTAAAGCTAAAACCCTGTTTGAGAAAAGTTATACACAAAGAGCATATAGGCATGTTGGAGGAGAGCTGGAATTTTAAGTTAGAGGTCATGAGTTCAAGACTTGGCATAATCAGTTTTTAATTTTTATTTTTGAAGACCGAATTTGCTAGCCCCCACCATATCTAAAGCTTGATAATGGTTGCTAAAACTTAGCAATCAACTTTGCAAGAAAGGGAAGGAATCTCATGCACATCAATAAGAATGCTATTGTTTAGAAGGTAATCAAATTATGAAGGAAAGAAATTTTTGGAATTATAGCCATCCTGCGCAAGCTTTACTATTTTGATCATAACTTATGACTCAAGACTCCGATTAAGGCAAGGTTAGATGCGTTGGAAAGAGGACTCAAAGGAGAGGAATATCATGTTTCACAAGGATCTCCCAATTCTGACGTTTTGGGGGTCAAAACATGCTATAAAGTGGAGGGATATGAGGGATGACGAATTTGAGTGATTTCTCTTTCTTTTTCTTCTTGCATTTTTCTTCTTTTTAAGGGGAGGCTCTCTTTTGCTCTAGGAGTTAATTTTATTTTTTCATTCTTTGTTAGAAAGTAAAGGTGGAGATTGAGTGGTGTAATAGACAACTTTGAAGGCTTTCAATAATGACGATTTGCTTCATTATTATTATTTGTTCTACAATGCTTGGTTAATTCGAGGATTAGGATGGAGGAGGAAACCAAAACCGGTAAGATTGTTCCTTATTATTATTCTATGTCTTTCCCTCATTATGCCTTTTTTTTTTTTTTGCAAAAGGGAGATTTCATTAAAAAAGAAAGCCAGCAAACAAGCTACAACACACAAAAATGACTCAAACACCAAAAGGAAAGCAAACAAAGGCCTATTCACAATGAGGCCATATAAAGTTTATCTCAGATTGTCCACATTTAGCAAGATAGTGAGCAACCCTATTTAAATCTCTTGGAATGAAAAATGTCTCAAAAGACCCAAAATGCTCCCTCATTATGCTTAATGATTTAATAGGTTCTCATTCATCAATGTTATTCAACTTCTAGTTTTGTAAAGGTTATTTGGAATGTCTTTTACTTTTTATGCTTGATCTTGATATATCATGTTTAGGTTAAATTCCTTTAATGATTTGTGCTTGATATTGATAAATAGTGATTAGAGTTTCAACATATTAAAGTGAAGGGAGTCTTATGTACTATTTAGAGAATTTGATTTTTAAGAAAAATGGTTTTCAAAGCTAAATCTTCCGATCCAAGGCAATTGCTTGCATTGAATTGAGTTTTATTAGGATAGGACTATGAAGTAATTTTGGAATAATTAAATCTGTTTTGGTGAAATCTGATACCATGATCTCTCTTTCTCTGATCAAGTTTGTGTTTATATTTCCTTTGATGTTATTTTAGTTATTATTTTCTTGACTAATTATAGTTTCAAAATCTCTAGTGTGAAAACTGATTGAGGGTTTTTGGATCTTGTTTCTACAAATCTTTGTGGATCGACCCGTATTTGCCATTATCTACTTAATAGAAATTTGTGCGATTGCGGTTAATTATTTTGAGCACATCAGTTTTTCTTTATAAAACCATTTAATTATGGTTTAAACTTAATTTTTTCGTGAAAATCTCATAATATTATAAAGCAGTTACATGGGCTTTAGCTAAATATGTTTAAACCTAGATTGTTTTTCCTTTTTCTTTTTTTGGTATATAACAACACCTCCCCCCCCCCCCCCCAAGTTTCTATGATTTGTAAATAGCCCATACCTTTTTCATTTCAATACCTTTCGTGTCCCTAAAATCAATATTTCTACAGAGAATGGGTAACCCCCATGAGATTTGTATTGAACTTTTTATAAAAATGACACATTTGCCCTTAACATCCATTAAACAAAAATGAGTATATTATATTTACAAAAATACCATTATTTATCCCAAGTCCTAACGGCCTCTCTCAATAACTCTTTAACGCACATGAAGCCTAATCATATATTTTGAGACTTTCATCAACCTAGCGGTAGGTCGTGCATGGATTGGATCAATTATAACCAATTATAAGCATAGGCGTTGATTATTATTATGATCTATTTGGGTTTAATGAAATAGACCTTGTATTGATAAGAAATATATTTACAAACGGTTATTCTCTCCCACTAAATGTAATTATTAATGTTACAAGCTTTAGAAAAAAATAAGTCCAAGCTTTTGAATTTACGCATGTAGGGATAAAGAGATGAACGAAAGTGTCATTTCACTCTAAAGACTTTTGGTGGTTGGAAGGCTACTAATTTTGAGGACACGAAAAGTATTAAAATGTAAAAGGAGGGGCCTATTTACAAATACTAAAACCATAAGGATCTATTTATAAATCATAAAAACCTTAGGGGATATATGCAAAAAGCTCTTAAAGCTATTTGGGCCCGATTGTGCTTGTTACAAACCCAAAACTCAAGGTCAACATATGAGTTGCATCAATGTCTGATAGCAATGACATGACTGTTTATTTGGTTAACATCGAATGTAAAAGTAGTGTTGTATTTTTTCTTCTTTTTTTTGCTGAGTTGGGCCAGTGGCCCGGAGAAGAAACTTTAAGCCACTCACTGGTAGGGGCTATGGCGCCAAGAGTTGCTACTGTGATTCGCATGTTGTACTCTTTTTTACATTTTTCTTGCGTGGAGAAAAAACTCAATTGAAATGGCAAAACGCTCATGTGAGCAATCTCATGTCTGAAGTCAACGATAAAAGAGGTCTGTTAAAACAAGCTGAGTTGGTAAATAAACTTGGTCATCTCTTGACTTAGACAACAAATGGTCAATCCACTACTCAAAATAACTTATATATATCTCATATATCTCATTTAAAGTAAGAGATATCTCTCATAGGAGCATTTCCCACATATATATATATATATAAAGAGAGGGTCCGCTCAACACGTGCGTGCCAAACGCATGGCATCAAGTGGTAAAAACAAAAAACTCCCGCCCATTTAGGTTCCCACTTGTTTCATAAAAAAGAGAGAAAAAGAGCTTTCCTCTCCACTTCGGAATGTTGACTGTGGGCAAGAAAAAGGAGAGGGTTTGCCTCCAGCCCGGGCTGTGATCTTCTATCTTCTCTTGGTACGTGAAGACTAAATAGAGTCTCAAGTTCGAATCTGAGTTTCTTATTCTGGCGAAGTGCAGCAACCGACGGCGAAAGGAGACCAGAGTCCAGAGATCCACACCCTGTCTCCTTCTCTTCTGGTTGGCAACCAGACGACCTCAAAGCTTGTTGTCCGTCTTTTCTGCTACGCACTCCCTCCCTTCCTCCACCCCCACTTGTTCTGCTGTGTTTTTTTCCTTCTTGTTATGTGCATTTTTCTTTTATTTCCTTTTGTTTTTCTGTTGGGTTTGTTGGATTTGAGGGTTTGGGTTTGGGATTTTAGGGTTTGCGGTGGGGATCTGAGGGGATTTTGTGGTTGGTTTGTTTGATTTGAGTCTTTGGATTTGAGATGTTCACAGTTGAGGTTCGTTGAATTTGAGGGTTTGGGTTTGGGATTTTAGGGTTTGTGGTGGGGATTTGAGGGTATTTTTGGTTGGTTTGTTTGATTTGAGTCTTTGGGATTGAGATTTTAGGGTTTATGATGGGGATTTTAGTGTTTGGGGTAGTGATTTGAGTGTTTGATCTCCTCCCTTCATGTATTTACATGGATTTTTAGCATTAAAGAAAATGCATCTTACTCTAATCTGGCTTGCCCAATGCATCTTCTTCTAAGCATAAGTATGTACCATTTAACGTCATTACTTTGTTGAGCGTAACTCCAGGCTTCTGGTTGGGCACTGGGACACAACTTCACTGGCTCATTGAATGATTTCACACAAAACAAAGGCCTGTTGTTGGGTGGAAAAAAGATTTTTGGATACCCACCTTTGGTTTTCATTCTTACCACTTACCAAAACATAATCCTAGGTATTTCATTCAATTACATAAACAAAGATAACGCAATTGGGTGTCTCCACTCTCCACACTCTTGGACGGGTTTAATTACTGCTCTATGAACCACGACCTGGGTCTCTGAAACAAATTGGGTGTTGTGACCAAAATTTTCATAATGTAATATTCATATTGTAAATCAATCGTGATTGAGGCCTGTACCCGGCTTATCAATGGTTTAAAATCTTAGATTGTTAATTGAAAAATGGACCTGATGGTTGCGAGAGTAGTTGAACTGAGATTACAAATGTTGTCTCCATCCTAATGCAAAGGCAAATGGCCATTGCTAAGTTGAGAGGAGTTCGAATTTTATGAGTAGCAAATTTGCAACTTTTGTTTCAGATTGAAGACATTTATGCAACTATTAGTTGATGAAATGAATAGAGATCATTCAAGGAGCAAGCCATTATGCCTTGAAGGGTTCCAAGGTCCGAGCCATTACTTTTCAAGAGCATATAAAAACTAAATTGAGCACTTGTTAACTCTATGATGACTGGAAATCACTATTTACAATCGGAGCATAACTTTTAGTCTATAACAACATATACAAAAACAACCTCGTGATGAATCCTAATTTAAAATAATTAGGAACCATATTCTATTCATAAGTGAGATAAGAGGAGGAGGTTAAGAAAAAGGGTTGTGATGGAATATTTAAGTTGCACACAAAGTAACCTATTAGGGTGCATCTTCAGAAAATCTTGAATCAAAAGGGTCAGTTGCATGCCAGTTGGAGCTATTGGCTGTGCCAAACCATTTTGGAGTTCTAACACAAGCCATCGTTCTGTCCCCAGTTTCACCCCCGGAATCTAATATGGAAACCATCAATTGCAAACCCATATGCATAAAAACTCAACTAATATACACTGGACCTATTCAGGATTGCAGGAATCAGACCTATATAGATAGACCATCTCAATATCAATAGAAAATTTCATCTTCTGCTGGTAATTAAACTCTAGAATAAATCTACAAAATAAGTCAGCATTCATCATAACAAAGTCACATACAAATTAGCTCAGCTCAATGAGTTATTCCTTTGGAAATAAAAACAGCCCAAGTTCAAATCCCCATCATAAACCCTAAAATCTCTAACCCAAAGACTCAAATCAAACAACCCGACCACAAAACCCCCCTCAAATTCCCACCACAAACCCTAAAATCCCAAACCCAGACTCTCAAATCCAACAAACCCAACAGAAAAAAAAACAAGAAAAAAGAAAAATACACATAACAGGGCAATGAACATGAGCGGGTAGAAGAAAGGGTAAAAAAAAAAAAAAACACATCAGAACGAGGGGTGGAGGAAGGGAGGGACAGAAGAGACAGACGACAAGCTTTGAGGTCGTTTGGTTGACAACCAGAGGAGAAGGAGATGGTGTGGATCTCCGAACTCTGGTCTCCACCCGCAGTCAGTTGCTGCACTTCGCCATAACAAGAAGACTCAGATTCAAACTTTCTGCTAGGGATACGGACTATTCCTGAGAAGAGGAGGCCATCTCGGGTTGCAGTGCACACATCCATAATCTGTTCAGTCTTCACATACAACATCACAGCCCTGTTGTAGTCATCTTCGTTGTGCAAAAAGCAGACTCCACGTTCTTGCTCACATTAGAGATTCCGAATTGGAGACAAAGCCCTCTTTTCTTTCTTGCTCACGGTGAAGATTCTGGATTGGAGAGGAAAGTCCCTTTTCTCTCTTCTCTACTGAAACAAGCGGGAATGAGAAATAAATGGGCTGGATTTTTTTTTACCACTTTGATGCCATGCGTTTGGCACGCATGTGTTGAACGGACCCTCTCCTCAGCGTGAGCTAAGGAGAGGGTTTCCATATATATATATAAATATGGGAGATACTCTTATGAGAGATATCTCTCACTTTAAATGAGAGATTGAGTGGGGGCCCTCACATCCATATCCAATGCGAATAACTTAAATGTGAGGGCCCCCACCCCTATCTCTCATATAAGGTGAATGATATCTCTCATAGAAGCATCTCCCTATATATATATAGGGAGGCAGTTTTGTAAGGTCATGGGACAAGGGGGACTGAAAGATTCAAGTGGGGCCAACTTACATATCAAACTTGAAGTTAATCTAATACCTCTAACCCCTTCATCCATGGTTTACACGTTTAATAGCTTTATATTAAAGAAGAGAAATTGACCCTCAATCCACCAGTCTAGCTCATCTGAATCCATGCAAATTCATGAGATTCAGTGCCTATAAGGGGTTTATGAATGAATGGTCAATTTAGATGGGTCATAAGGTACGGTGCGGATCGTAAGGACGGTCCCTACTGGACCGCCTCCCATATATATATATATATATTATATGAATGTATTTCTTGATAGCAGAAATGGAACAATTCAAACAAAAAAATGACAGCAGAAATGGGCAACTATATTGTTGATCCTATCAACACCTCCAAATTAGACCCTTTACTCCTCTGATTGATCACTTTCTACTACGAATGTGCCTCAACAAAATTCATTTCTGCTATGCATTTGGGGGATAGAAGTGTAATAAAAAACCAAGACAGCCAATGTTTCATCGGGGTCGGTTTTATGTTTCTGATGATGGGAAGAACGTAGATGGTTAGGAACTAGGAAGAATGATTGATATTTGAGAGTGGTTATTGAGTTTCTGGTGGGACCCACTTCATGTCCAAGTGACCAAAGTCAGGATTTGAGTTTGGGCAGGTTTGGAGTGACTTTTTTTTTTTTTGTGTTATTGGGGAGGGACTGTTTCAGAAGGGAGGGTTTCGAAGTGAATTGGCTTGCTAGGAATTTGACATGCTTGTCAGACCTTGTGAATTCTCAATTTCTATGTTTTGATAAAGGAAGCTGAAAAAACTGGTATTTTTTTGGCTAAATTAGCCTTTGGTACTCTCAAAAGCCTGGAATTTTAAATTCTCTTTAGAGATAGGGATTAGGAAGTTTTTGATATATAATTTCTAACAATAATTTTTTGGGGCATTTGAATTTATTCAGACAAGAATTCCTCAAGTAGAACTGACAAGAGGGAAAGGGATATTAATCCCTCTCTTGGTCTCTCTCTGAGGATGTGACTATAAGGAGTGAGATCGGTGAGGATCATTTCCTTTCTCCATGCTCACACAATATATAAAAATTGATGACATATACTGATAGTCACGGATTGGGCATGAGTTAAATGAGTGTGGCCTTCTTTCCCATCGATTAGCATTTTCGTCCTTTTATATACACCTCTAACCATCTTGAGTCAGAAATAATCTCTCAACAATTCTTGTGCTATCTGAATCAGTTTTCCACTTATATTAACGAAGTTATTGTTCTAGATTGAAAAAAAAAAAAAAACACAGAACAATAACTTCCAAGTGCATCAACCTAAGTCACAAGTAATGGCCCAAGAAATTAGAATTACATCAAAGAAATGTAAAGTCAGATTTGACGTTGAGAGGGTTGTTTTTTTCTTCTCTTTTTTCCTTGTTTTGTTGGAAAAAACTCTGAGACGGTAGTAGAAGTTCTGTTAATAAAAAACCACATTGAGATGTGCTCCACCCCGTTTGGGTGAAGACCTTGTCATGATCTTGATCTTAGAGTTGCTGCAAAGTAATTTTTATATGAATTACTTCGTAATTATATAGACCAATTACATAGGCCATAAGTGGGAGCAACCCAGTAAGCAGACAGTTGTTCAAAAGCAACAAAATGCAACTTGATTTGAAATTAGAGTGAACATAATCTCATTTCCACAAGCAAACACCTTAGTAACACTGATGACCAAAGATATATCTTACAAACGAAAACAAACCCATCATTAATAAACCAATTTCTGCTGACGCTAAAGAAACCTGCATAGCAACAAGACATGAGTTACAACAAACCACAATAAAAAGGCAAACGATATAAAGATATAAGTAAAATATGAAGGGAGAGAAAAATAACTCAATAGAGACTACAAATAAGAACCTAACTACCAACTGTAAGGATGGTCTCAAGAGTACCAACTACCAAATATTCATGACGTGACACCATTTCATTTTAAAATGTCCATTGACTTGTGATTTAAAGTCTATGTTCATGAAAATGTTCCTATATATGTTCAAGATTCATATATTCAAGAATATCACAACTTTACTCATTGCAGACCATTGATCTCATGAGTCGATCAGAACTAATGGTTTTCAGTTAACATTAATTTTGCCCTTTCATATTTTAGAAAATAAAGGCACTTTAAGTTTCAAGAATGCACATTTTAAAGCTATATAGCTAGAAATGAATTTTGCAGAAACAAAGACAACACATAGAACAATTCATTCAAATGGGAGAGGAAGACTACCTCAAAATTTGCCAAAAAAGCTGATATCGCTTCATGATCTCCTCCATGTTGGTTACAATTTTCTTGTCAGATGAAGAAAGAGCAGCAGTAACATCCTCAGGAGAATGCCCACCAAATTCACAATTCTGTATATAAACCCATACGTACTTCGTTGCTTGAATTGGAATTGCGTAACCCCCATAAAAAAAAAGAACCACAGAAGAATAGAATTTGATTAAATATATGAACTTACTTGGCTTAAACTGATTATTTTTTAAAATGATTAATGATGTCAGTTAGCTCAATACAGATAAAATTATCGGCAATGTCAGGGTCATTGTAAAATAAGGTTGTATGACAGCAAACTGTCTTTTTTTTTTTTTTTTTTTTTTTTTTTTACACCAATTCAAACAACCGGAAAGCAGAATCATTGAATTTTGGATTAGTAAAATCACCCTCTAATTTAGGACCATATAACCAAGCACTAGACCACACAACCATGCAACACAAAAATATCAACAGAACACCTTTATTTTTCCATTCACAATTGGTACTACTGGTCCCTACTTGCTGTACATTTTGCCAACAAACAAACCAAATAGGTAAAAGAGATATCTTCGTTTCCACAAAGAATGAGTGGGTGTTCCACTTCTTAAACATTGTGGATTTCATCCACATCCAAATTAGAAGTTGATGGACTAGCTTCAACATCAAGTCTATTACCCGATGCAGGAAGCCCTTTTCTACTCGCTCCCCCAATATCACTGCTAGGTGTATCCAATGCACCCGCATCCTAAGAAGTATGTAAGAAAGGGATGTCATTAGCACATAGTCTAGTTACAGGAGAAGGAGATATCCTTCTCTAGTTCTTTCTCCAGCACCATTACCAGATGTAGCCAAAGATTCAACATTGGAGGCAGCACTTCATGCACAGTTTTCTTCAGCATTTGGTCATTGGTGGGTAGGAGAACATACTAACGTGATTTTTCCTCCAGCATCATTACTGGGAAAAGTCATAGTGGTGACACCCCACAATGTATTTGAGGATGATAGGTGAGCAACCGGAGCATTGCTGGGAGCAGCAAAACCACCAATTTTTATTTCGCCAGCGTCAGCAGGAGATGCAGACAAAGTGACAGCATCCAAGACAGCATTTGAGGATGTCAGCTTAGCTCCAGCGTCCAACCTAGTATTAGAAGTGGCCGACCCTTCTCTAGTTCTTCCAATGACATTGGTGCCAGGTGTGGCCAAAGAAGCAACTGTAAAACAGCGGAAATGAACAATACATACTGAAAAATAAATTAAGACAAGGAGCACAAGAACCTATAAAGCCTGGATAAATATAGACCTCCTGTAGGCATTGCCATCATGGTAGTGGGAGGACCGAAAAAAATACGGGGATAGTTGTCCTTGACAGTTTCATGGCACCAAATTTGATCATTGTAAGAGTAATAACACCAAAACTACAAAAAAAGAAATGCAACTTTAGGTTTGTACTAGAATGACGACCATGAAGAATTGCCCTTGTTAAGATTGGTCGCTTTTACACATCATGAGGGACTATTAGATCCATGTTTCAGACATGGTCCAATCATAGATCATAGTTATTGACCATCCACCTAGAGGGCGCACATTGGATTTGTAAGATCCCGGTCCCACATATTTATTATTTTATTATATTTTAATTAGATATTATTATTATTTTAATTGAATCTATTTTAGTTATTTAAGTGGGTAGGATTACGTGGGGCACACGTTAGATTAGATGCGTACATTGATGAGTTGGATTAATGGGTAGATGGCCTGACCCGTAGTTTTGACCCAATGACTTAAGCCCAATAGTATTATGTTTAACCTAATTCCTTTTTTAATGAAACCCTTCTTATCTCTCCCCACTAATCTCTGCAACTCCTCCCGGTTATCTTCGTCTTCTTCCTCTTTCAACTCCCCAAGCCATACCAGCTTTAGGATCTAGCCATCAGAATCAAGATCAGAGGATACCAGCATCCTTGGTTCAACTTTCTTATCTCAGGTAACATTCTCCTCAAATCATTAGGAGAAGATCTATATTCTTAGGTTATCTTCCTATTCTTTCCAATGTTAGGTTTTGGGTAGGAATACCATAGATCTGTTCATTTGAGCATTCCTTTCCCATATTCTTTGTCAGATCGGTGATAAGATTATTCTCAAGCGCTGTGGGATTCGCGGTTTGGGTATTGGTTAGGATCTGTGCATCTTTCTTCAACCCCGGTAAAAGGCAAGTATCTAATTATAATTTGTGAATTTAATACTTGTTTTTCTCCTTGATTTGCGTGTGTATGCATGTAGAAACCCTTTTATGCCTTTTCTTATGATAACTTTGTGATGCAATTTTATTTTGCAATGAGATCGGGGATCTCCAGACCCAATCGATTGATGTTACTGCTACAAATGGCTTCTGCCCGCAGCCCTTTGTTGGATTTCAAAACCCTTTTCTTTTTTTTCCGTCTTCTGTACACTGGTGTTTGGGGTTGTGAGACCACAATTTCAAGTGGCCTTGATGGCAGGCGAATCACATGTTGCAGGTAACGACTTCTATGTACAAGGGGATTACACAGTTTGGGATCGTCTGTGTTTTTTACCATGGGACCCAGGTGGGCCACCCGATGACCAATCTAATCCGTAGATCCGGAGGAGGACCCACGGGCGACCTTAGAGGTGTTGGACCCGTGAGAAGTGGGTCCCGTCCGACCCACCATCTAATGGTTTAGGAATCAGAGGCGTGACTCATATGGAGGTGTTTTCTTTTGCTTGATCTGGTTGTGGAGTCCACGGGGTGATTTGATAACAAATCCAGTCCGGGCATCCGTCCTTACATAACTGGGCGACGTTGGTTGTGTGGGTGATCTGGGGTTGTAACCTATAGTGCCATTATTCTATGCTTCCTGTTGTCATAGGCGTGCAGCACTTGTTCTGTAATGGGTTCTGCTGTGGCTTTGATTTGCTGGTAAAGGAAGAAGATAAAAGGGTGACCTGATGACTTGTTGGACCTGTCATGTATTATAAAAAAAAGGAATGGGATGGCTTGGTTACATGATAAAGATGGGAATAAAGTGTAGTGATGACATGGGATGATGTAATCCCATGTGACTTTTAGTATGGTGAAATAATTGACATTGCCCCTTTTGTTTATGGAAATTAGGAATAAGGGCCTAATTGTTTTATGAACCTAAATTACAACCTTTGACTATTTTTTTATGTGTTAGAACTATATTTTATTAATTGAATTATGGACCGAGTAAATACCGAATTGGCACGCGGTATCTTACCAACGTGGGGTTTAGTGCCTGGTATGACCTCGGGGAAATCCTAATGGATTTGAGCTCAACCCATCTCTATTGGAAAACCCTTAATTGGGTCTATGCACCATTGATGGAAAAGTGATGCGTTGATCTTTTATCCATTAGAGATTCTTGTGGTTATTGGGTACGAGACCTTATGTCTGACTTTAGGATTTGGTTGTAGTTATTCTTTGACCTTCGGGTTTGCATACATGAGTGGTTATTTGAATATGACTTAAGATTCTTGTGTCGGAGCATTATTAATCAGGTCTATTATGAATATATGTTTCTGTGTTTATGTGGGTCATTTATGGACGACTGCAGATCGATATATGGATGGTTGATCACCGATGTGACCGGATTACTTATAATCTGCTTTGTTTATACACGGGTTATCTTGATTTTATTTTGATCGTTTTATGACCACCGACGTTATGGACGGGCTTTTCCAATTTATTTAGGGCTGACCACCCACAACGGGGACACTTGTCACCGTGTGATTCTATTTTGCTCTCTTTGTATCGTTAGACTTTTGTTTTACATTCTTTCTCATTATTATCTTTGTCATTGTTTTATTATGATCACACTTGTCTATATTCTTCTCGTTATCGTATTAAATTTCGAATTATGATTATGTTCTTGCTATTTACTTTGTAATATTTGATGCATAGGTACTGAGCCCTACTTTACCCAGGAGACGGAAGAGGATCAAGCGTTTCAAACGTTTGAGCCAACTGATGAACCCGAGTGGGATGCCGGAGATGGCTTTGGAGCCGTCTGAACCAGCACAAGAGAGAACGTCATCTTAGAATTATATTAATGAACTTTCTTTTAGTATTGAGACCTCTTTTAGAAATTTTATAATTCTGCAATTCTAACTATTAATGTTTATTTGATTTTTGTGTTGGGTTTCATTTATGAACATTGATTACCAATTGAATAAAGCTTCCGTTGCATTTAATGAAATTTATTTTGACTCGCCACATATTGAAATTTTTTGTGGGTCCACTTTTGGAAGCTTGTGTTGTATTAAACACAAGAACTTTGAATTTGATTTATTTTTCACGTTTTTTCCTAATTCTTATTTTGGGGGACGTGACAGTTGGTATCAGAGCCTAGCACGATTCTCGGATATTAAAATGGATAGAAACAATAGGACGTGGTGAGGATTCCGATTTCTGTTAGACAGGCTTTATGTGCTAACTGTAAAGTCTATAGAATTGTTTGTTAGCTTGTTTTGTAGGAACTGAACCATTATTATTTTATTGTAGGTCATGGCACATCGTACAACCAGATCTCATGACAAGGAACCAGGGAATGGATCGAATAATTCAGACGATCGTTTCAACCAACTCTTGCAAGCTTTTGTGCAAGCCCAGACTACTCAAAATGAGCAGTAGAGAGTACGTGAGACTGAACAAGCTGCAAAGAAACAACGAGAAAGGGAAGAACGAGCTGCTGAGAGAGCACAATCAGACAGAGATAGAGCAGCATTTCAGGCTCAGATCTTAGCCTTGACTGACAGAGCAGCTCAGTCAGTGCAGGTGGTCATGCCTCCCCGGGAAGTAGATCCAAATGACCTCTATGAGAAATTCAGGAAGAGCGTTCCTCCTGAGTTTCATGGGTCCGAGGATCCCATGGTAGCAGATGATTTTATAGAACAGATGGAGCAGATTTTTGCAGTCTTCCGATGCACTCAGAAGCAGCGAGTTAATTTGGCAGCTTACATGTTCAGAGGGATAGCTCTCCAATGGTGGAACTCAGTGAAGGCAGTAGTGCAAGCAGAGGCAGTGGCCGAAGAAAATGCATAGGACACTTTCACCAAGGAGTTTATGGATAAGTTAATCCCTAAATATATCAAAGATCAGTGGAAGAGAGATTTTCAGAACTTAGTGCAAGGTGACATGTCTGTGCAGCAGTATGAACAGCAGTTCATAAGATTGGCTAAGTATGCACCCACACTAGTAGTTCCAGAGGAGGAGAAAATCAAGCGTTTTCTTGATCGGTTATCAGCTGATATCTACATGATGATTGGAGATAATCAACGCCCGACGTTCCAGGAAACCGTAAAAAGTGCATATTGGGCTGAGGGTGCACTAAAGAAGAAGCCAGTAGAACGGCAAGCCAAATATCAGCAACATCAGTTGAAGCAATCTTCTAGTCAGGGCAACCCAAAGAAACCGAAATTTCAAGGTCAACCCTCGGTTGGTCAGAAACAGCTATGTAGACGGTGTGGAAAGAATCACCCTACTGAGCAATGCTACAAGGAGACTGGGGCATGTTTTCATTGTGGGCAGCTTGGACATCAAGTTCGCGATTGTCCCAACGGTGGTAGTCAATTGCCAAAATCCCAGATGGCAGCTTCTCGTGCTCCTACGCAGCAGACTTGGAGGACAGCACCTCCGCAGGGACCGCGGCAGGCAGGTCAACAGATTCCTCAGGCACCACAGCGACAGTACCGAGCACTAGCTCCTCAGTACCAGCAATATAGGGGTGCAGCGCCACAGCAGCAGAGACAAGCCCAAGGTCAGCAGAGGCAATTCCAGCAACAGAGGTAGCAACAGCCAGTTGGTCAACCAAGAGCACCTAGGGCAATGCAAGGACAGCAGAACCAAGCTCAGCAGATGGGCAGAGTTTATGTAGTTACTCATGAGGATGCAGATGCATCTGCAGAAGTTGTGGAAGGTATTATTCTGATCTCAGAGGTAGAAGCTAAGGCCATATTTGACCCTGGCTCTACACATTCATTTGTTTCTCATGATTTTGCTAGACATATCCATGAGACTGTAGTGAGATTAGATGTTGCTTTAGTAGTGGGTACCCCAGTGGGCAAGCAGGTTTTTTGCCATCAGTATTTTCCGAGTACCCGAGTTCAAGTTGGGGATTTCATCTTACCTGCAGACCTAATTCTTTTAACGATGAAGGATTTCAATGTCATACTTGGTATGGACTAGCTAGCGACCTATAGAGCAGTGATTGACTGTTTTAATAAAACCACCAAGTTGTCGTTGCATTCGGACACTATTGAATTTGTTGGACGAAGGAGATCGATTCGGACATGCCGGATTTCGGCATTGAAAGCACAAAGATTGTTGAAATCTGGATGTGAAGGATATTTGGCGTTTATTACGGAGGATAAACAGTCCAAAGGGGTGGAGGATATTCCAGTGGTCTGTGAGTTTCCGAATGTTTTCCCGGATGAAATTCCAGGCTTACCTCCAGTCAGGGAGATAGATTTTTCTATTGAATTGGTGCCAAGGACAGCTGCGATTTCTAAAGCTCTATATAGAATGGCTCCAGCAGAACTTAGAGAGTTGAAAACTCAATTGCAAGATTTTTTGGACAAGGGATTTGTGAGACCAAGTGTATCACCTTGGGGTGTACCGGTCCTATTTGTGAAGAAGAAGGATGGTTCTATGAGGATGTGCATAGATTATCGGCAACTCAATCATGTCACAATCAAGAACAAATACCCTCTTCCAAGGATCGATGAATTGTTTGATCAGCTTCAGGGAGCTGAATATTTCTCAAAGATAGACTTGAGATCAGGATATCACCAACTCAGAGTTCGAGATCAGGACATTCAGAAGACAGCATTCCGGACAAGATATGGCCACTACGAGTTTTTGGTAGTGCCATTTGGGTTAACCAATGCTCCAGGAGTATTTATGGCCTTGATGAATAAGATATTCGCTCCATTTCTCGACCAGTTCATCATTGTTTTTATAGATGACGTGTTAGTTTATTCTCGGTCTCAAGAAGACCACGAGCAGCATTTGAGGTCAACATTGCAGACTTTGAGAGATCATCAACTCTATGCCAAGTTGAGTAAGTGCGAATTTTGGCTTAAGCAAGTAATTTTCTTGGGTCACATCATCAGCAATGAAGGATTGGCGGTAGATCCAGGAAAAATTGACGCAGTGGTCAAGTGGCAGAGACCAATGTCAGTAACAGAAATTCGTAGTTTCTTGGGCTTAGCAGGTTACTATAGGAGATTTGTGAGAGGATCTTCATCCATTGCTACTCCTTTGACCAGATTAACACGGAAAGATGTACCTTTCGTGTGGACTGACGAATGTGAAGCCGGTTTTCAGGAGTTACAGAATAGGTTGACTACAGCTCCAGTGCTCACATTGCCTACGGAGAATGGTAGATTTGTTATTTACACGGATGCCTCGAAAGTTGGATTGAGGTGTGTACTTATGCAAGATGGGAAAGTAGTGGCTTATGGCTCTAGACAATTGAAAGAGCATGAGAAAAAGTATGCCACTCATGATTTGGAACTTACAGCAGTGGTCATGGCATTGAAGATGTGGCGTCACTATCTATACTGTAAGAAGTTTGAAATTCATTTAGACCATAGAAGTCTTCAATATTTGTTTACCCAGCCTGAATTGAATATGAGACAAACTCGGTGGATGGAATACATGAAAGATTTTGATTTTCCAATCAAATATCATCCCGGGAAAGCCAACGTAGTGGCTGATGCTTTGAGTCGAAGGGTAGCAACTAATGCATGCTTGAGGGCAGAATGGTCTTGGGCAGAAATTTTTCTCGATTTGGGAGTGTCCTTACAGCCAATTGATGGCAAGATTATGTTAGCTAACATGTTCGTCTTGGAACCAGAGATCTTGAGCAGGATCAAAAGCAAGCAGTCAGAGGATCCAGAGCTAGCTCGAGTGATTGAACAGATTGACAACAGACCAGACTTCAGAATAGTGGAGGATGTGTTGTACTTTCAAGACCGGTTATGTGTGCCAAATATAGAAGAACTGAAGAATAAGATCATGACAGAGGCACATCATTCCCGTTATACCATTCATCCAGGTAGTATAAAGATGTACCAAAACCTGCATAATCATTATTGGTGGAATAATATGAAGAAGGAAGTTGCAGGATTTACAGCAAGGTGCTTGGTGTGTCAACAAGTAAAGGCAGAACGGAAGCAACCCCCAGGACTTTTAAAACAGTTGGAAGTGCCCGATTGGAAATGGGAACACATAACGATGGATTTTATCTTTGGATTGCCATCGATGCATAACAAAGATAGTATCTGGGTGATAGTGGACAGGTTGACAAAAGTGGCTCATTTCTTACCAATGAATATGAAGACACCTCAGGATGAGTTAGCTAGAATGTATATGGAGAAAGTTGTCACAATTCATGGTGTTCCCTTATTGATTGTATCAGACAGAGATCTTAGATTCTTGGATAGATTTTGGATAGAACTGCAGGAAGCTCTGGGCACCACATTGAATTTCAGTACATCGTATCATCCTCAGACCGACGGTCAAACTGAAAGGACGAACAGACACTGGAAGATATGTTGCGAGCTTGCGTCCTTGATTTTGGGAAGGACTGGCAGAAAAGTCTCCCATTATGTGAGTTTGCATATAATAATAGCTATCATTCCAGTATCGGCATGGCACCATTTGAGGCGTTGTATGGACGTCGATGCAGGACCCCAATCTGTTGGGAGGAGATAGGTGTCAGGAGTTTTCACGGTCCATCTATTGTTAGTGATATCAGTGAGAAAGTGAAGCAGATCCATGATCGGTTGAAAATTGCTAGAAGCCGACAGAAGAGTTATGCAGACTTTAAGAGGAGAGATCTTCAATTCGAGATTGGTGAGCATGTATTTCTAAAGCTTTCACCAACGCGGGGCACATTGAGGTTTGGGCAGAAAGGGAAGTTATCTTGGAGATATATCGGTCCATTTGAGATCTTGGAAAGGATTGGAGAAGTTGCTTACAGATTGGCCTTACCAGCAGCGTTGTCAACGGTACATAATGTTTTTCATGTCTCGATGTTGAAGAAGTATATTGCAGACTCATCTCACGTGTTGCAGTATGAGCCATTGGAATTGCAGCCGGATGTTACCTATGTTGAGCGACCTTCTCAGATCATCGACACGAAGGAGCAAGTTCTTAGCACTCGGACAATACATTGGGTGAAAGTCCAATGGGAGCACCACAGTCCCCGAGAAGCCACTTGGGAACTCCGGGACCAAGTGAAGAAGCTTTACCCGCATATTCTTCCAGAGGTATGTTTGTATTTGGAGGACCAAATGTCCTAAGGGGGGGGGGGGGGGAGAATGTAAGATCTCGGTCCTACATATTTATTATTTTATTATATTTTAATTAGATATTATTATTGTTTTAATTGAATCTATTTTAGTTATTTAAGTGGGTAGGATTACGTGGGGCACACGTTAGATTAGATGCGTAGATTGATGAGTTGGATTAATGGGTAGATGGCTTGACCCGTAGTTTTGACCCAATGACTTAAGCCCAGTAGTATTCTGTTTAACCTAATTCCTTTTTTAACGAAACCCTTCTTATCTCTCCCCACTAATCTCTGCAACTCCTCCCGGTTATCTTCGTCTTCTTCCTCTTTCAACTTCCCAAGCCATACCAGCTTTAGGATCCAGCCATCAGAATCAAGATCAGAGGATACCAGCATCCTTGGTTCAACTTTCTTATCTCAGGTAACATTCTCCTCAAATCATTAGGAGAAGATCTATATTCTTAGGTTATCTTCCTATTCTTTCCAATGTTAGGTTTTGGGTAGGAATACCATAGATCTGTTCATTTGAGCATTCCTTTCCCATATTCTTTGTCAGATCGGTGATAAGATTATTCTCAAGCGCTGTGGGAATCGCGGTTTGGGTATTGGTTAGCATCTGTGCATCTTTCTTCAACCCCGGTAAAAGGCAAGTATCTAATTATAATTTGTGAATTTAATACTTGTTATTCTCCTTGATTTGCGTGTGTATGCATGTAGAAACCCTTTTATGCCTTTTCTTATGATAACTTTGTGATGCAATTTTATTTTGCAATGAGATCGGGGATCTCCAGACCCAATCGATTGATGTTACTGCTACAAATGGCTTCTGCCCGCAGCCCTTTGTTGGATTTCAAAACCCTTTTCTTTTTTTTCCGTCTTCTGTACACTGGTGTTTGGGGTTGTGAGACCACAATTTCAAGTGGCCTTGATGGCAGGCGAATCACATGTTGCAGGTAACGACTTCTGTGTACAAGGGGATTACACAGTTTGGGATCGTCTGTGTTTTTTACCATGGGACCCAGGTGGGCCACCCGATGACCAATCTAATCCGTAGATCCGGAGGAGGACCCACGGGCGACCTTAGAGGTGTTGGACCCGTGAGAAGTGGGTCCCGTCCGACCCACCATCTAATGGTTTAGGAATCAGAGGCGTGACTCATATGGAGGTGTTTTCTTTTGCTTGATCTGGTTGTGGGGCCCACGGGGTGATTTGATAACAAATCCAGTCCGGGCATCCGTCCTTACATAACTGGGCGACGTTGGTTGTGTGGGTGATCTGGGGTTGTAACCTATAGGGCCATTATTCTATGCTTCCTGTTGTCATAGGCGTGCAGCACTTGTTCTGTAATGGGTTCTGTTGTGGCTTTGATTTGCTGGTAAAGGAAGAAGATAAAAGGGTGACCTGATGACTTGTTGGACCTGTCATGTATTATAAAAAAAAAGGAATGGGATGGCTTGATTACATGATAAAGATGGGAATAAAGTGTGGTGATGACATGGGATGATGTAATCCCATGTGACTTTTAGTACGGTGAAATAATTGACATTGCCCCTTTTGTTTATTGAAATTAGGAATAAGGACCTAATTGTTTTATGAACCTAAATTACAACCTTTGACTATTTTTTTATGTGTTAGAACTATATTTTATTAATTGAATTATGGACCGAGTAAATACCGGATTGGCACGCGGTATCTTACCAACGTGGGGTTTAGTGCCTGGTATGACCTCGGGGAAATCCTAATGGATTTGAGCTCAACCCATCTCTATTGGAAAACCCTTAATTGGGTCTATACACCATTGATGGAAAAGTGATGCGTTGATCTTTTATCCATTAGAGATTCCTGTGGTTATTGGGTACGAGACCTTATGCCTGACTTTAGGATTTGGTTGTGGTTATTCTTTGACCTTCGGATTTGCATACATGAGTGGTTATTTGAATATGACTTAGGATTCATGTGTCGGAGCATTATTAATCAGGTCTATTATGAATATATGTTTCTGTGTTTATGTGGGTCATTTATGGACGACTACAGATCGATATATGGATGGTTGATCACCGATGTGACCAGATCACTTATAATCCGTTTTGTTTATGCACGGGTTATCCTGATTTTATTTTGATCGTTTTATGACCACCGACGTTATGGACGGGCTTTTCCAATTTATTTAGGGCTGACCACCCACAACGGGGACACTTGTCACCATGTGATTCTATATTGCTCCCTTTGTATCGTTAGACTTTTGTTTTACATTCTTTCTCATTATTATCTTTGTCATTGTTTTATTATGATCACACTTGTCTATATTCTTCTCGTTATCGTATTAAATTTCGAATTATGATTATGTTCATGCTATTTACTTTGTAATATTTGGTGCATAGGTACTAAGCCCTACTTTACCCAGGAGACGGAGGAGGATCAAGCGTTTCAAACGTTTGAGCCAACTGATGAACCCTAGTGGGATGCCGGAGATGGCTTTGGAGCCGTCTGAACCAGGACAAGAGAGAACATCATCTTAGAATTATATTAATGAACTTCTTTTAGTATTGAGACCTCTTTTAGAAATTTTATAATTCTGCAATTCTAACTATTAATGTTTATTTCATTTTTGTGTTGGGTTTCATTTATGAACATTGATTACCAATTGAATAAAGCTTCCGTTGCGTTTAATGAAATTTATTTTGACTCGCCACATACTGAAATTTTTTGTGGGTCCACTTTTGGAAGCTTGTGTTGTATTAAACACAGGAATTTTGAATTTGATTTATTTTTCACGTTTTTCCCTAATTCTTATTTTGGGGGACGTGACAGGGTTGCTAGGGTTCCATCTTGAAAATTATTCTGAATGGAAGATCCGGATTATCTAACCATCAGATTGGTGATTTATGTTTCTCAATTTTGACCACTGCCTATATTTTCCTGAGTATCCACTCATGTTTTGGAATGTCGGACTCATCTTCTAAGAACAATTCCTGCTTCATTGGCAACTCGATGCAGGCTCCACCAGACGCTTAATACCCATTAAAATCCTGAATTTTAAATTCCAATCCCATCCCCCCCACCACCCACACCCCCTCCCTGAATTTTAAATTCCAATCCCATCCCCAACCCCCACCCCACCACACACCCAAAAAAAAAAAAAAAAAACTACCAAAAATAACTCAACTCACTTGAAAACCAGACACACAGGCACATAACCCATTATAGAGAAAAACAAAATCCAAAAGGCATGAGCATTGAAACAGAGTCAAAGAAACCAAGAAAAGAAAGTTCAGAAGATTTAGCATGAACTTACTTGGTTATCAGAATTGAGGATTCACACTCCGACATTAGGCCTATAACACTTTGGCAGGTCCTCCATCCTTAGCTTCTCCAAACAAGTCTCAGAGACCAGCTGTTGTTGCTATTTTTTCTTAGTGGCAGTGGCACAAAGAAAAAGGAAACAAAAGGAAGGTGAAGATATCCAAGGAAAGTGGTGGGTGTGTGTATCTTAAGATCCTTAATCTGCGCATCAAGCAACCTCACTCACCTCAGCAGGTGTGTAGTAAAAACGTTTCAAGTTACATGTTTGCCCAATCACAAATGCATCTTGTGCTGCTGCAGCCAGTCTGTTCATAGCCCCCTTCGCTCATGTGTTGCATCAAGGTAACTTCACTTGTGAATGGAAAACTGAACATTAACAATTGCAGAACTTAAGCCGTGTACACTTCAATGGAAGAAACTGATTCGGCAGATCTGTTACAGTGGGAATCAGCAGATCCCTCTCTTTTTTAAGAATACAATATCGAGGCCTTCACAACGTTACGGAATCTCCTTCTGTAGGCTGGAAACTTCGACACGCTCCTCGTTATTCCCACCACTCTGGAAGCCAATACTAATTAGCAAATTCAGAGAGTATGTGCTAAATATTTCATCAATGCAAGGAAAAAGAAATGCTATTTTAACCATCAATTATTCTTAGAAATCTAAACAGTTAGTCTTGACTGTAAATGGTTTAATCATGGCCAGATAAAGAAACTCCCTTCTCAATAAAAGAAAATACATGTACTCTCATCAATACGACTCTAATATTGGAATTTTTTTCCTAAAAGATTTACATATCATTGCCACTATATGTAGAATTCAGGTATTGTCGCGCCCCCGAACCCGGATCCCTGCAGCGGTCCGACCTCGGGAACGCGAATTGGGAAGTAAGTGCTAAATATATTTCTCCCCGGGATCCGCGTGTGTGAGGAAGGCAAAATTTCCAAACACATCAAGAACATTTCGCGGAAGCTTACGTGGCATTGCGATCCGGAGCCCGTGGCCATCAGATTCCATGTCACACTCAACCCGTCAGCATAAATCTGTCATAGCATAATTATACTCAAACTGGAACAAAACATAATACCAAAATATATAGAGCTGACTGTGACAGGCTTATCAATACCCAAGCATATTCAAGTTATAATTTAACAAAGTGCATTAATTACAATCCCAAAAGAAAAGGCTAACAAAAGCCTTACAAAATGAAAAGCTAAGAACAAATACTACCCAGGTGTATAATGTATCTCCGGAGTCAAGCACGACGTCTGTATGACATCACTGAAATAATAACCTGCAAAACTCATGGCTCTACAGCCATCTGCACAAGTACTAGCTCAAGACAAGGACCTGCTACCTAAGGCACCAAACAAACAAGGTCAGACACGATGGTCTGGTAGGTGATCAATTTAAGCATGAGTATGAATCATTTAAAATTTATTAGAAACCATATACTGAATTTAAAACAGTTTACAAATCTTGAAACGATGCTTGAACGACATACACTTCAAGAAAACAAAAGTCCACGAACAAGATATGAGGCAAAAGTAGCATGAGTACATGTGGTCTAGCGTTTAAAACCATTAAATAAATTTTCAAATAGTACATGAACAAAATGCAAGACAAAGCTAGCATGATTACAAGAAAACATCATGATTCGTAAATCCACATTGAGCTCATCCTTTCTTCGTCATACATGATGACAAGAGCAAGCAAAGACAAAGCAAGACAGGCAAAATGAAACGAAAGCCCGAGCCACACAAGGTGGGCGGGAAAACCGGCCGCGGAACCGGAACAAAACAAAAATGTGTATAAATACACGACTTATCTGCAGATAGTCCTTATGTTTAAGGACCCCCTAACTAGTGGAACAGACTGAGAGGGCAGTCCAAGCTCAGTGGTATTCAACGGAATTCATGAATGCACAAAACTAATGGAGACTCGCCGTTTGAGGCCCGTGGTTGACACGCTATGCCCCGTGGTTAAGGGTGCCGCCTGGACCAAGTTCTCATATTTGAATGCTCAAAACTAATGGAGACTCGCCGTTTGAGGCCCGTGGTTGATACGCTACGCCCCGTGGTTAAGAGTGCCGCCCGGACCAAATTCTCACATTACCCTCATCGACCACACGGGGTGGACGGTGCACGCAAGACAAAACAAGGTAGCATAAGCTATACGCATGTCGAAGCATAATAAGTAGTCCCCTTTTTGGGTTCTTTGAAACAAAGCTGATACTTGTAACTCAAAACAAGTGCAAAGCAATACCGAAAACAAAACTGATACTTGCAAGTCAAAACAAGTGCAAAAATACCCGAAACAAAACTGATACTTGCAAGTCAAAACAAGTGCAAAACAATACCCGAACGAAACCAATGCTTGTAAGTCAAAACAAGTGCAAAACGAGATCCAAGACAAAACCAATGCTTGTAAGTCAAAACAAGTACAAAACGAGAACCAATACAAAACCAATGTTTGTAAGTCAAAACAAGTAAAAAACGAGATCCAAGACAAAACCAATGCTTGTAAGTCAAAACAAGTACAAAATAATATTCTTCATGTCAAGACTAAGTTTCTGAAAACAGACTTTCAAGTATATGCTAAGGCCCTTCATTCGATTCTTGTGTAATTGAAACCCAAATGTTGGAATTAAAAGCGGATTGGTGCCCCTGAAGCTAAATAACATTTCATGTCTCAATTGCACAACATCAAGCTAAAGACCCCTTAACATATTCTAGTTTTTCTCTCCCATCAAAAACCCTTCAAAATTCTCCTTCTGTACACTCGGTCACCACGCGGCTACATGGCGGCTAGCCGCCGGTTGTGGTCGGCTAGCCGACCGGCTAACCGACCACTGACCGACTGCTTCAGGAACAATACTATTTTTCCATTTTTTTGCGCAGGTCGGTCAGCCGCCTACTGACCGACCGCGGGCCGACCACACCCTGTGCAAAACTTGGTTGCTGTTATTCTGACCGACACAGGGGCGGCTAGCCATGGGTCAACAGTCGACTGGCAACTGCTAACCGCCCATCTGCAGCAGCTTCAATTCAATTCAGATTTTTCACACCCTTTCACCCGTTTTTCCTCATTTCATTCCTTTGTCAAATCCCTGCACATCCCCCTGAGCCTCAATGCTCTCCAAGGGCCATTTCCATTAAATTTTAACAACCAACACATCTAATCATTTCACAAAATACTCCTCCATTCTTCCATCCATTTGCAAAACATTTAGGCAAGACAAAAGCCACTTCGATTGAATGAAAACCATCAAGATAAACCACTAGCATATGCATTTCAAACTAAACAAAAATCCAAACCATAACACATATTTGAAACAGTACATTGCTCAAATTAGAATGGAAAAAGAACCAAACCATGGAAGCTAAAACATTCAAACATTGCATGCATAAGAAGAGCTAAGTTGATCACTTGCCTTGACCAAAAATCCAAGCCCAAAAATCTCTGAAAAATCCTATCAACTGTCAGCCACGAAATCTATAAGAAAACCCATGAAAAGAACCTCAAAATCCACAAAAATGTGAAGACAAGGACCCATTTCGAAATGGGTGTTGCATGTTGAAATCAAGGCTCCCTAGGGGCTGCCCTACCTCATATCAAGAAATGAAAGGGAGGTCTTACCTGAAGCATCTCCAACCAGCAAGGAACAGCTCAAACAAGGGGCTGTCCAGCTGCTCCTCACACGAAAATGGGGTCTAGGGAGAGCTTGGAAGGTGGGGAACACAATGGCGAAATCAGATTTTTAAAACGGTGACGATCATGGTTGATTTGGTGGAGGGAGAAGCAAGGAAGGAGAGGAATAAGACTCAACTGGGAGTCCCTGCAACTCACTCTCGTTGGGGAAGAGAATGGAGAGAAGAGATGGAAGGTGGGGCTTATATAAAGTGATAATTATGGGGCCCACAACTTAAAACTCTTCATGGACTTAGAACTGCGCTTTCTGGGCCTCGGATGAAATCAACGAAGAAGACTAAAATGATCCTTATAAAATCTAGTTTTCAAGAAGTATATTTTTGGCATGGTTCTGAAATTTCGAAATCTGGGCTCAGATTTAAATGTGAAAAGACTGTTTTGCCCCTCGGGCTGAAAACTGATTTTCTGAATTTCGAATGGGGTAGGTCTAAACACAAAAGTTGTTGGATCTAATTTGACCTATAAAAGAAGCCAAAATTGTAATTTTTCAAAATAAAAAACAATCCCTTACGCTGACACGTACAGCCCAAGGCATCCCCAGGTTGTCAGACCGGGTCCAACCGCTCTCAAAATTCCCCAAAGCTATGGAAAACCATTCTAAACTACAATCTAACTCAATTAGGCTCAAATCTTATTTAGAAAACTAAACCACGGCTAAAAACACACTAATCCCGAAAATTAGGGGTCGGGGTCTTACAGGTATAATACAAAGTACTGCTCCAATAAGTTCCATACATACCATGAAATGTATATCACAATACCATAAAATGGGGCAAAGACTACAGTCAACCATCAGGCTGGATGTCATTAGGAGTAGCACCGAAAACCTAGTACCAAAAAAAAAAAGCAATTTGAGTGCGAATTTTAAAAGGAATTAAATCCAAATATAACTAATTTTTAAATCTATAGAATGCTACCCACAGGCCCGGATGAAAACGGCGACGGGCCACTCCCAGTGAACCTCTGCATCCATGTCGTCACTTGGTTCAATTCGGTTCGCATCTGGACCACCATTTGGTCTTAACCTCTGAGTTCTCTCCATCTCTGCTATCCTCACTGATTGAACAGTCGCAGCTCGTGCTTCAGCAGCTGAAGCTCATGGGCCATAAATATCAGAGGCGGTGACACCCAACCCAAACGTGCGACCTCGGCCACATCTATCTTCTCCCATCAGTTTGGTGAAGATGGCATCTCGACGCAAAAAGGGGAACTACCTGTCAAGACAAGACAAGACAAGATATCCTCCGCCACGCGAGGTGGACGAAGCAAACAACCTGAACGTTTCCGAGAAGGGCTAGTTGAGACTCACTGTTTGAAGCTCGTGGTTGACACGCTACGCCCGGTGGTTAACGGTGCCACCCGGACCAAGTTCTCACATTTACCTCATCGACCACATGAGGTGGACGGTGCACGCAAGACAATAGCATAAGCTATTAGCATATCGAAGCATAAGAAGTGATTCCCTTTTTGGTTCTCGAAATAATTCGAAACAAAGTTGATACTTGCAAGTCAAGACAAGTGCAAATCGATACCCAAAACAAAACCGATACTTATAAATCAAAACAAGTGCAAAACAATATTCTTATAGTCAAAACTAAGTTTTTAAAACAACTCTCAAGTATATGCTAAGACCCTTCATTTGATTCTTGTGTAATTGAAATCAAATGTTGGATTTAAAAGCAGATTGGTGCCCCTAAAGTTAAACAACATTTCAGATTTCCAAGTGCACAATATCAAATTAAAAACCCTTAAACATATTCTAGTTTTCATTGATCCAATATCCACTTCATTTCCCAACCTTTGATCATTAAGATTAGTATAGCATTGGATTTCTCACTTTGAGAGCTTTCTAACGGTACATAGAACTCCAAATTCCGATGTGTGGATTAAAAGTTATGGGCATTTCGAAGTGGTCCATTTAATCCCCCTGCAGGTTCCTAGCGTCCAGAAGCTAGAAACCCAGCGTCTGGACGCCGCAACCAGAATGGATGCTCTGAGCCTTTGCTCGCTAGCGTCCAGACTCCCGCAGAAACCTCCCAGACATCCAAAATTTTCCTATTTCTGCTGGATTTTCTGATCTCATTCATCTAGGATCCATTCCCTTCCTTCCTAAGTTTTTCCAAAGACTATAACCTGCATAAAAAAAGAGCCTCCATGCTCTTCAACAACAACCATTTCACACCATTCACCATCCCCAAACTCCTCCATTCTCCATGCCACAATGATCATCAACCAAACCATTCAAATCAAGTAAATTACAACCAAAAACAGAATTCAGACTTGACTAAATGAAAGATTGTGAACCATACTAACACTCATGCATGAAAGCATGAAAATGCATTTCAATTAATCCCAAGCATGTTAATATAACACAAGAGAAAACTAGGAATGGAAAACAACCATTTAAAAATCAAGATAACATCCATACTCAACATGCATTAGGAAAGGCTAAAAAGATCACTTGCCTCAACCAATAGCTAATCAAAGAACTTCTCAAGAATCCTACCCACGAGCTGAGCCAAACTCTACAAAAAAACCCCATGGAAAGAACCTCAAAAAGCCAACCAATTTTAAAATCAAAAGACCCATTTTGAAATGGGTGTTGCATGTATGAAAAACATCATCCTTAGGAGCTAGGAAAACTTATTAACAACATGGAAGAAAGCCCTTACCTATAGCTAGCCAAACAAAAAGGAAGTACTTGGATGGAGAAGGTAGAGTGGATTCTTGCACAAAGAAGGTCAAGATGAAGCTTGAAGGATGAGGAAGAAGATGGTGTGGTCAAATCTTGATTTGAAGTCTTCTAGCTAGGGCATGCAAGAGGGAAAAGATGGAGAAAATGGTTCTCTCCCTAACTAGATCTTTGAGTTCTGAAATGAAGTGAGGAGTGGGTTGCAAACGTGAGTGAGGGAGAAGGAGTACTTGAGTGACTGAATTGTGGGCCCCATTTGAGCCCGAAACTTGCGCTGGCTAAAACATCATCTTGTGGGCCCCGGACGAAAACGGCGAAGAAGACTAAAATGATCCACGAAAAATCTAGTTTCCATTGACATAGTTCTGGAATTTCGAAATTTGGGCTCATATTTCAATGTGAAAAGGTTGTTTTGCCCCTAGGGCTGAAAAACTGATTTTCTGAGTTTCGAATGGGATCGGTCTAAACACAAAAATTGTTGGGGAAAATTTGACCTATCAAAAGAAACCAAAATTGAAAATTTTCAAAATCAAGAACAAACCCCCCCACGCTAACACATGCAATCCAAGGCATCCCTAGGCTGCCAGAGTGGGCCCAACGACTCTCAAAATTCTCCAAAGCTATAGAAAACCATTAAAAACCACAAACCAACTCGATTAGGCTCAAAACTCACATAGAGAACTAACCCTCAACTAAAGACACACAAATCGTGAAAATTAGGGGTCGGGGTCTTACAGCGATTGTTGAATTTTTATTTTTTTTAGTCGTTTATGTTATAAATTGCTTGCAAGTCATTGATTTGGAATCATAGATTGCCTATGTGCAGTAGGGAATCTCACTAATTGATAAGCTACGATTGTTGGCTTTTGTTTTCTTTAGTCGTTTATGTTACTGGCCAGCAATTAGGGAGTTGGGACTAGAAAGGGAAAATTAGCAATAGGTCCCTGAAGTGGAACTTGTAAAGGCTTTGGTCCACGGTATTTATGTTTAAGGGCTCTGGTCCACACAGCTAGACTTTTTGCAGCAAGAGGTCCCAACATTCGCACGATCACATTTTTAGTGACTAATTTGCCCATGTAACTGTCGGAGCACGTCATGCAGTAGTGTCACGCTTATTTAGCCCTAGATTAAGGTCATAAGCGATCATTTATTACTGATATGCCCCTGTAATTCCGCGCAAATCTCGTTTTGAATTTCAAACTCTAATCGTTATCAATATTGAATCTGATTCTAGAAGAGAAAATAATTTGCAAGAGAAATCATTTCCGTTCGCTCTAATTGTGAAGACAGATCTTGCTAGCCTTTTTTCTTTTGCAGATTCCATCGTTTGCGAAGCAGTTCCAACTCTGGAGAGGTTAGCTATGGTCTCCATTTATAGTAGAGTTTCTGTAATCTTCTTCTTTTAATTTGTAAATATCTATAGTTCGGATGTTTATGGTCATTTCGATCTGTATGGATTCATTTTATATAGAATTTGATCTATATGTGCATATTTTATTTTATTTTTTATAGGTAGACATTTATAGATTTGTTATTTATGAGCATTTCACTTTGTATTGATTCAGATGATCTAGATTTGCTTTTTATTTTGAATTGTAGGTCTTGACGGATTTAGATTAGTTAGAGGCAGATCTATCGATGAGTCTTATTACTTAGTTTCTTTGTTATCAATTCTTTTAGTTAACAGTTAGAAATTCTGTTGAGAGATTGTTTTCTGTGACCATTGAGGAAGAAGTCATGTCATTCGTTATGAATTTATCTTAGTTATGGTAGATATTGTTCTGTCTTGAAAATCAAATTTATCTGAATTTTGCAACAGATATATGATCTGTGTACAAATTTATTTGATTTCTATAACGAATTTATCTGAGTTTATGTGAACAAATCCAAATAAATTTTCACATTTCTGGCACAGACTCAAATAAAGTTGTGTGAATCCTGTCAGTCTTTTGCCTTATGCAAAAGTTTTTCCATGCTGATGATTCTTAATGGTCCTTGCATTTTGTAGATTTCTAAATGGCACAACCGCTATTGCTTCTCTGCAAGTATGGCATGCTTATTGCCATTGTTCATTTCAGTGAGAGCATGAGATTTGATGATTTGATGCGTCATGTTTATAACAAATGGAAGAACTTGGCAGTAAATATGTCTGTTTGATGTACGAATTGCCTGGCCACCCAAAGTGTTTACTAGACAGTGATTTGGATTTGTTGAGCTTGTCCATGTTGGCCTCTTCAATGGGAATGGGAAGAGTGGATGTATTTGTATCAGAATTGCAGGAATCAGAGGACGATAATCAAGAGGAAAATGGTGATGATTTCGCTGAAGATGCTCTAGCATTAGTGGATTGTGAGGATACAGATGTGGAGACAGATCTCCTTCCACAATTTTGTACACATAAAAAGAAGATTTTGCTGTCTTCTGGCTGGGTAAGTGGTATTAGAGATGTGGGGCGGAGGTTTGAGGGCGGTGTTGCGGAGTTTAGAAGTGTCTTGTGCAGATATTCGATTGAGATTAGGTTGGAATTCGTATATGTGAAGAATGATAAGGTGAGGTTGACAGCTGAATGCTCTCGCAGTCATTCGATGGGTTGCAGATAGCTTGTTCAAGCATCAATTGAGAAGTCCACTGGTCATTTTTGTATCAGGACATTAGCTAATGAGCATACATGTGGTACAGCAGTTCGATCATCGAAGAATAGCCGTATGAACTCTGAGACAGTTGCCGATTTAATGATCGATCATATTCGTGAGAAGCCGTTGACCAAACCGATTGATGTCGTACATCACTTTAAGGCAAATTACGAGCTTACCATTACATACTATCATGCATGGTAGGGGGTAGAAAGGGCTAGAAATAAGTTGTATGCTGATTCCTTGCTTTCTTTTGACCATCTTCGTTGGTATGTTAAGGTTGCGGAGGAGATGAATCCAGGAAGCTTTTTTGTTCTAGATTATGATCAATCAACTATGTGCTTCAAGTGTCTATTTGTGTTGTTCCATATTTCAATTACTGGTTTTAATCACGTATGTCCTTTGTTATTTTTAGACAGGACTTTTCTTAAAGGCAGATACAAGGGAACGTTGTTGGCAGCAACAGGGAAGGATGGAAATCAAGGTAAAGTAACACTCTGTAGATTCTGTTATTATTAACAACTTTTTTTTATTAATGATCACCATTTTTTGATATGTTGCTTATCAGCTGAAATTTAAAAATTTGTTTATTCATGTCATAGGTTTGTTTCCTCTTGCTTTTGCGATGGTGGACTCAGAGACGGAGGACAATTGGACATGGTTTTTACAGAATTTAAGGAAAGTAGTCGGTTTTGATCGCACTATCACTTTTATTTCGAATAGAAATCAAGGTCTCATAGAGGCTGTTTCAAGTGCATTTCGTTGTGCTTATCATGCTTTCTGCCTCCAACACCTGAAGGCAAATTTGAGGGACAAGTTGTCAGGTGGGCACACGAATGAATTTAGAGAGAGAGAATGGTTATGATGCTTCAGGAATGTGAATATGCCCCGACCATAGCTGTATTCCATTCCAAGCTGCAAGCGTTGAGGCGTGAAGGTGGCTCCAATGTAAACAGACTTCTATGTGGGTTGCCTCATGAAAGATGGAGCAATGCCTACTTTAAGGGTCAACGGTATGGTGAGATGTGTTCGGATGCAGCTGAATCTTTCAACTCCTGTATTAGAGAAGCTTGTTATCTTCCAATTACAAAGATGGTGGACACAATTAAGGTTCAAATAACGGAACTAATGGCTAATAGGAGGGAAGTTTCCAGCATATGGAAGGGAGGCATTTGTCCTGATATGGATAAGAGGCTGGATGCTTCGATCAAGGTTGGAAGGACGTGGGGTGTCAAGCGTTCGAATGAAACTGTTTACGATGTTCACTCTTACCCCTCAATCACTGTGGACATTTTTAATCACATCTGTTCCTATTATCAGTGGCAAATCAATGGCTTCCCGTGCGCCCATGCTTGTGCTGCGATTCAAAAGAGTGGAAAGGACCTGACTCTTTTTGTGGATCAGTATTTTTACACTCAAACATATAGGTCTACATACAATGAGCAGATATTCCCAATTCCATTTGTGGGGATGCCTAAGCCAACAATTGCTGAAGCTGTTATTCACCCCCCCTGTCGTTAAACGGCCACCTGGCAGGCCGAAAAAAAAGAGGATCATGTCAAGAGGGGAGATCACACGTTAGATTAAATGTGGACGATGTGGTCAGATCGGTAGTCACAATAAGAAATCATGCAAGGAGCCTATTCTTTGGTAATTCATTGAATTTAATATTGAATGTAGTTTCAGTTTAATATTGTCCATTCTGATTAGTGAATAATAAGTCAAAGTGTTAGTGAATAATATTGTCCATTCTTAGCATGTATATAGAATACAATATGAATTTTGATTAGTGAATAATAAGTCAAAGTGTCAGTGCTATTATACAGTTTAATGTGTTCTTACTTTTTTAAGTAATTTCTTACAAATGTGTTTAAATCAGATAAAACTACTTCAAAATTGAGATTAAAATTGTTGTAGCAGTGAGATTAACTTGAATCAACAGCTTGTAAAGCAATTACAGTACTCAGTTAAATTTGTATGAGAACTCAGATAATTTCCTTCATAACTCAGTTAAATGTGTAGAAGAACTAAGATCATTTCCTCCAGAACTCAGATAAATTTGGGAAAAATCAGATAAACTCCTTCAGAACTCAGATAAATTTATGAAAAATCAGTTATATTAATGTCAGAACTCAGATAAATTTATCCAGAGCTCATGTGCATATACATCAGAACAAAAGATATCCACAACTACATTCTTAAAAGAATATCCTCAGCATTCATGTGAACCAAAAAAATACATCCACAAGTTTGTTGCGTCAGCACTTTTCATATACACAGATTTACATGAATTTGTCTTTCATCATCATTGGGGCACCAGTCTTTCCAAAACAACTTGTTTGCATCATCTTCTTCATTGGAATGTTATTGTTCAAAATCATCATTAGCAGCTTGTTGCCTAGCGTGGAAGTTTTGAATACTCCAGCTTCGAAGCGGGTCATTCAGGAACCTGCTAACTATTTTAGCCCTTAAAGAATCAACAACGCTCTGCAGCAGCTTCAAAGCAATTACTTGTTTATGTGTAATTTGCTTCATAAGATAGCAGACAATTACCCCACAATCGACACTGCAGAAGAACATGCGTTTATCAGTCGATTATAAATAAGGAGGTCTAAGATCAATTGAATAAGTGGATTTGGTTGATGATACTTACGAGCTCATTTTTTGTTGTGGGGCGTCTTCCACGCTTAGTAACGTAGCTCCATAGGGCTGCGTGTCTACATCATTCACATAATTGTAATCCTCTACATACTGTTGCTACATATTAAAAAAGAATCTGTATTTTTAGTGGGTGTGCGTTTACACTTATGGGTTTATGATGTCAATAATGGCTCGGTCAATGAAACATATCAGAGTTCGTGCATCATCGAAGTAATGATCAACTGTTTTAGCAGATCTTGGTCGTAAGGAGTTGTAATGTAGTCAATCCCCTTCTTTCTGATCCAGCACCAACAGTGTCCAGTGGAAGGGTTCAGTATCCTTCCTTTTTCCATTTGAATTCATTGGAAAATGCACGAATTAGTAGTTTGTAGTTCTGCTTGGGGAGATCTGAGGCTGCAAAATCTTTTCCCTCATTTATAGCATTAGCGCAGTAACAAATTTCTGCATTAAGACAAATTTAGTAATTGTTTATGACATTAAAAGAAACTAAATGGTGTCACTGTTAACTCATTTATAAACTCGTTACAAAGTATGATTTTTCTTGATTCACCACGCCTTTTTGTTGTACAGTTGTGAGTTGCTTTTGAATTTTTGTTTGTTTTGTATATAGCAACTCAGCATAGCAATCAATAACCTGATGAATTCCAGACACATAATGTTAGGCATGTTACGTGAAATTTACCACTTTGAGTAGAGCTCTAAAATGAAGAAGTAGTATGTCACTCTTTTTGTGTTGGGATGCTTACGCTGCTGGACACTTCTCCTCGGTTGAGAACTGCAATGATGTCCTCGTATGATACAATGTGTATTCCTTCCCCTCCCCAAATGAGCGCCCTGCAATTGCAAATTTTTAAAGTGCTCAATTAGTCGACAAGTAATTAATGTTTGTAAACCAGCAGTTGTTTTGCTTAGTTACATAGGATTGTAACTTATGCATTGCCCTTCTGCTTCGAAAATTTGCTTCAGCTTTTCAATGTCGGATGCATTCATTTGCTTTACAATTGCATTTTTTGGCAAACTTAAAAGTTCTACTTGTGGCTACATTTTTCTCGTTGCTGTTCTTTTTTTTATTCTTTCTACCATGGAGGACTGTAGCACCTCCTTAACAGGCTCAAGTGTTGGACCAGAGGACATCATCTCATCAATAATTCAGATAAACAAATATAGATTAAAAAGATTGGAATGTATACAAGGTCAAATAAATTTAATCAAACATCCGATAAATTTGATGGTAACTCAGTTAAATTCACACAAAAATTAGATAAATATGATGGAAACTCAGATAGATTCACCCAGAAGTCAGATAAATTTGATGGAAACTCTGATAGATTCACCCAGAAGTCAAATAAATTTGATGGAAACTCTGATAGATTCAAGAGAAACTGATAATTTTCATATAAAATCTCAGACAAGACTACATTTCAACTCAGAAAAAATCATCTTAACAAACATGGACGTGCAATTCACTTACCTTATCATCATTTCCTTCATCTGTTTGATCAGCCGCAATCTCCTCCATTGTCTTCTCTGTGATGCTACACCCTTTTTTCTTGTAACTTAGTTTTTTTTTTTAAGGCCGGAAGATATCATCCAATTTCTTTCCAACCCATTCTAATCCCTTTTCTGTATGTTGAATTGTCATTTCCCTCAAGAGTTGTTGCAGTTTAAAGTTGTTTGATTCCAGATTTATCAATTTTGTCTTCAGGCCTTTCACCTCATTTTCTGCTTTTGTAGCTCTTAAGGACTGTACATCTGACACATTTAGAGTACGTTTCAATTGCTCTTTGAGGGAACTGACCAGTCGAGAAGATTCCTTTGCAGTCTAATGGGTGTTCAAATTATGTGTTTCAAGGGAAGTCTCCTCCTTTGTCAACTGCTCAACCAACAATAGAGCATTGTCTCTTTCTCTGATCAAGCTAGTGATCCTGTTTTCAATTTCAAGCCTTTCCTTTTTTAGGCTGTTATTTTCTGCTGATGTCCTTTCAAGTTCAATAGCCATCCTATGAATCTGTACTTGTAATTATGTCTTCTCCTTGGTGAGTTGATTGGCTAATGAAGTCACCCTGTCACACTCCTCAGTAAGATTCTTGAGGTCACTGTTTTCCGGTGGATTGTGATGGGTGTCTAGGACAAGGCCTGGTATCAACAGTTACTGGTTCTGATCCAGATTGCTTTTTAGATGGCACCTCACATACTTCATCACTGGTGTTGCCAATTATGCCGGCTAAAATGTTTGCAACAACCAGATCTGTTTATAGGGTCATATGTTCATAATGAGTCATCTCCATACCAAAGGATATGGACTGGCTCGCCACACCAGTGAAATCTGTTTCTTCACTGTTATTTCCTTCTATCTGCTCTTCTAATTCGGATACGACCAATATTTCTGCCATTATGTCCATATCCGACTGGGTGGCTTCAATCATTTTGTTTTCTGCTTCCTCTCGTTTGTCTTCCACGTCTTGTTCTTATTCTTCATCTCCTTCGTCTTGTTCCTCTCCTTGATCTCCTTCGTCTCCTTCTTGCTCTTTTCCTACATCTCCATCGTGTCCTTCCTGTTCATCTGTTTCTTTTTCTTCGTTTTCATCCTCATCTACTATTTCTTCTCCTTTACTAGTATCTTTTTTGGTTCTTTCTTCTTCTACTTCTATCTCCATTAAGTGTCCTTCATGACTGCTAATGTCCAACAAAGACAGTAATCTTTGCTCTTCAAGCAATGTCGTCTCTAATGTGTCACTAAGGACTTGCATTTGGTAGCAATGTTAGGCTGAACATCTCAGATTAAAAATCCATAAAAATTTAGGAAGTGAAAATTAAGATAAAAGTTTCTTATTGTTATATAAATTACCTCATTAGCTTGTAGTGTACGCAGTGGCCTTTTCTTCAGTGCCATACTCAATGCCCTAAGATTCCACTTTACTATCCTTGGAAAATGTGTTGTCTCATTCGAGCTGACAATTGTCATGTGTTCACACAGCCAATACTGTTACAAAAGAAAAAAAAGTCATATATAAACCAGTCATTCTTTGTAACTTTAAATCCATATGTGTAAGAAGGTAGTTGTCTATTGTACCCGTAATGCAATAAGGCAGCCAATGACTCTATCAGAACCATGACTTTTACTATGCGCAGACTCCATCAGAAACTTTGATGTCTCTTCTGGTCAGGCATAGTGTTTCATATCCATGTAGTTCTCAACGTATCCCACGTATGCCCATCCTATTGTATTGCCATGGGTTGAAAGAAGATTATAAGAATGATATACAGGCACAGTCGCCTAGCAACATCAGCCACATCATTATCTGTTGTGCCATTCAAGCTAGATGGAGCTGTTGCTTTATCTGTGAGGCTAACACCCTAGGACTGTCTTGGAATCTCCAAGCTATGAAATCAAAAGTCTTTTTCTTAGCATACTTCAAATCAAGCGGTCTTATTCCATTTGGTATGCCAAATATGAGTGATATGTCGTTTGCAGTGAATGGCATATATGATTTTCCTATTCTGAATTGTCTTCTTTGGCTGTTGTATGTATCAAGGATCAACATAATGTCCTTGTCATATTTCCTTTACATCTTTTCCGTGATCGTGCCCTCCAACATACAGTCTATCAGATTCCAGAATGCCGTTTTCTTCAGTTCAGCTTTATGAACATCAGTAATCAGACTCTTTAGGTTGTGAACTATCTTTACTGTTGACACCAAATTGGACCTAAACTAGTAATGAGTATCAGCCTTCTGCTTTTTTTGCACTTGTTTAGCCTTGCCATTTTTGTCATGACCCCTCTTTCTTTTGGGTTGTTTACTTGCTGTATATAGCAAGACAGATAAATTGTATGCAAACTCAGATAAATTGAATATAAAGTCAGATAAATTGGATACAAAATCAAATACATTGTATAAGAAGACAGATACATTGGATACAAACTCAAATAAACAAACTAAAAGGACAGATAATTTTTGTAGATAACTCAGATAATGATATTAGAAACGGGTTACAAACTGTAATAAACTCATAAATTTGTGTTATTAAATGGCAAACTCAATTAAAATCAAGTAAACTTAAGCAAAAGTCAAACAAACCCAGTTAAATAGTTAGATAAATTCAGCCCAAATTCATTAAGATCAAATACAGTCATCCCACATGCATATAAATACCTGGAAATTTTAGTAAACTTTCTTTCCAAACTCAGATGTATTTGCTTCAATCTCAGATAAAGTGAATATAAATTGATTTAAATTAACTAAGAACTTAGATAAATTTGTTAAACATGATATCAATCCATTATATAGTCATATATTCACACAGTATACAATTACATTCAATAGATTCCAAGATGATTGCACTACAAAACAAGATGTTTTGTTCCATAAACAAATACAAAGTTGTAAATAATTCATATAAATGCAAATAAAACTCAGTTAAATTCAGCGTAGGTGGAGACAGAGCATTTCCATTATAGAGTTGAGAATTTTCTCATACAACTCAGATAAACTTATCTCAAATTGACAAAGTCTCAATGAATGTGTGACATTTGGTTATTTCAAACATCTGCAAAAGCACTCTTCAAAAATTATAGACAGTGAAAGGAAAAGAGAAAACTGTTTAGATACCTTCTAGTTTTTCCGATTATTCATTTTGGAGTTGTGACGATAGAGAAGACTTTGTTCTGGCCATTTCTTGAATAGGTCTGCGTAATTAGAAAAGGAATCAAAGAGAACGAGGCAAAAACATTCCAAATGGTGATGAACAGAAACATAGGGTTCCGAGACGACGAGGATTTGATGAGGACGAAATATTCAATTTACAAGGACAAATCAACAGTCTGAACTATAGTTTTTGCAATTTCAAAAACTTCTGCAAGAAAATAAGAAGCGCCTGCAACTAGGTTTGGATATACTCTTCATTGTATTTTCGTCTTTTCGAAATCGAAATCGAAAATATCGTCTGTGCAGACACGAACCTTGCAACGAAATAGTAAATCTATGGAAAGTTTTTGAAATTGTGATGTAATCTCCTCTTCGTTGCATGCAATCTCAGAGTCAAACCGCTCCTTTTTCTTCAAAGGTTCCTTTCTTTAGAAGATTCCAAGATTTTATGCGTATCGCAATCTTTGGCGTTATTTCAAGAAGCCAACAATGAATGAAGGGGCAATTTTGACATTTCAGGTACGAGAATCCATGAGAGGGACCTTTGGTTGCATGACTTTAATTCATGGTCTGTTTGCCATAAAATGATGTGTTGAGGGACCTGCGAATAAAGCCCCCATTTAGAAATTAGGATGATCTCGGGGGTGGGTGGGGGTGGGGGTGGGGGGGCCATCTTTTGATAAGTGTTTCATGCATGGTGGGTCTATCAAATCAATGGTCTATGTAGTTGATTTGGCAGTTTCTTCTTGTACAAGTTGAAAAGAACAAGGTGGCCGAAAACCTTTGAGATGGGATTCAGCAAAATATAGGAACCTCTTTATATGTGGGTTCATTTGGCCTATACATATGGCATGATTGTGTTTTATAACACTACAACAAAATCATTTTTCGCGATACAAATATTTATCGCAGAAAATCACAAAATCGTCGTCCAATATATTCTGTGATGAAACCATTTTTGTTGCCAGTTCGTTGCCTATTAGACACCAATGAATGTTTTTGCCAACGATCACAACTAATCGTCACCAAATATCAATTTTCTGCGACAACACGCTATCGTCGCCAAATGAAATTTTCTGCGATAACACGTTATCGTCGCCAAATATCAATTTTCTATGACAACACGTTATGTTGGCAAAAGAGATTTTTTGTCGCCAAATATCCATAATTCATTGCAAGGAAATGGATAAAAAATGGTGGAAGGGAATTTGGCGACAAAATGGAGTCTTCATTGAATTATGTCTTTTACCAACAAAACTATAGTCGCTAAATAGTGTATAAATTGCCCCATGAGTTATAATAGGCGACGAATTAGTTTTGTCGCGCATAGTTTGCAGACATTAGGCGACCACCTTAATCCGTCGCCCAATATTTAACCTTGCCAAAAATTCTCTTAGGCGACAAATTATATACATCAGGGATAATATGCAAAGATATATCTATTCTTATTAGGCGACAAATAAAATTCATCACTAAATTAATAGATTTATTTTTATAAATTACTACCTGCCACCTCAAAAATCTCCTTTACGTTGAATATAATAAAATCTGCTCATTCAACTAAAATAAAATGTATAATAAAACCTTCCCATTCAACAAAAATAAAATGTACAATAAAACATGCCCATTCAACTCAAATAAAATGTACAATAAAACCGGCTCATTCAACTAAAATAAAATGTACAATAAAATATGCTCATTTAACTAATCAAAAATGAACAAAACCTGCTCCTTTAACATATTAGGAAACACATAACTATTAAATCTAACCCACAAGTTTAGCCACGTCGTCGTTACTAATTCAAGTAAAATGTAGCATCCAAAATAGTACAAGTACAATATTCTTATGAAAAACAAAAAGATCTTCAAGCAATTGGCCTCTATTACATTGATCTCCAGTCCCAATCTGTGGTGCAAAAAAATATATATATATTAGGAATTAAACATGGGAATCAAAAGAAAAGAGAGACAAAATAAAAGCCTGTGAGAATATTAGGAGTGATTAATGTCGCAGCTGTTCAACTTGCCACTAGGGGTGATTAATGTCCTTTTAAGGCCAAATGACTCTGGTGACCAATAACACGGGCTCCAAATCTCGCTCTATTTGGATTGGGGCATATTGTTGGATTCATCACAAATAAAATGCATGATTTGTTCCAAAATACCATTTCTTGACACACATTTGAACAACAGAAGGCCCCAAAAAATTAACCGGACTATATAAAGCCATTCTCAAATCATAAAAACTAAAGCTAAAGCATTAAAAGAAAAATGTACAAGGTATTAGAAAACCACCGAAATAGCTAATATCATTTCAAGGACTGTAACTAACAAATGGGTTTGAGAGAGAGAAAGCATCATCTCTGCCGTATCTCTTCAATCAAATGATACGGCATTCTCATGCCTGACACAAAAAAAGAAGAAGAAATCCCAAAAAAAAAAATTTCAAGACTAAAATATTAAAAAATCCCCAAAAAACAAAAAAAGACCAACCAAACAACACAACATATAAAAAAAAAATACGAAGAAGAAGAAGCCTCAAGAGAGTTTACTCTGATCCAATAACAGAAATCTCCGAGAAAATGATGGCCTCTCTACCAACCCATTTTACAAGCACATAAAAGTAACTAAAACCACTCAATCTCTTGATGCAGGCGAAAATGCAAGAAGGGTTCAGTAACTTAGAATCCAAAAAACCAAATCCACTAAGAAAATGTAGGCTTATGAACTGCAGAAAATCCACCTTCAGTAACAGCAGCAACTGAGGACACCCAAAAACTAGTGCAGGAATTTTTTTACTTATGTATGCACCTAGCACTAATGCACATAAACTCAGAAATCAGTTTTAAATGTTGCTTATTCAGGTGAGTTTCATATCTGGATCTTCTGTTAAAGTGTAGAAAATCACGTTTACAACTAGTTCAATAAGCCCACAAAATTATCACAGTTTCATACATAGTTCGGCCATGCTGTGTCCTGTTTGATATCGGTTTTCTGCACTGTTTCCAGCAAGAAATACAAACTGCATTTAATAAGTTTCTGTTCTGATTTGGTGTAAACATCAAGCATATAAAGAATAAGAAATGGGTAGTTTCCTTTTTTGCATCGGAATCTTTAACTCCGGAGTCCGGAAAGTGGTTCTCATTCAAGTATGTATTACTTATTTTCATTTATTTTTTACTTATTCAGTATTTCTCATTACAGTTTTATTAATTGTTACGTATTATGTCACAATAGTATTATGTTACTTATTCAGTATGTATTCCTTCTTTGCTTATTCAGTTGCCTTTGATAAGGCAAATGAAAGTCTCTATTAGGAGATCCACCAAATCATATTCTACTCTGCACTCATCGTGACGCTCCAATCGACAGTTTTGATTGAAAACAACCACAAAAAGAAACAAGCATAGAACTCATTGAATCCAAACTAAGTATACATCACTAGATTGACGCTTTAACTAACCCAACTTTAGATAAATGGTTTAAACATAGTGGATGCACTTTAATTCAATCAGAGAAGAAACTAGAAATACTGACCAAAAAGAAAGCACTCCTCCCTGTGTCATCATGTCTGATCCCGTCACTCTCGCCACCAAACGCATCATCTCCTCCATCTGTTGCTGCATGGCTACTTGATTATTCTTCATCTGCTCCATCTCTTGAGATCGAGCTGCATTTTCATTTTGCAATCTCTCCACCGTAGCCCGCAATGCCCCACATTCACCATCCTCTGAGTCCGTCCTAGTGCTCCTAGTTGGAGACGTGGGCTTCAACTCGTTTCCAAACCCTCTCAAGTATCCGGACCGACCACCAAGGACATTGATTGATGTTTGCTCCTGAGTCAATTGGATCGCACCCTCCTGTGTACACTTCTCCCGCTCTGCTACAAGTTTTTCCTGCCATTTGAAACACGTTAAATCATATTGCAGTTGAAAAATTAAGTTGAACAGAACAAAATCTACATTCTACACCGTAGTCAGAAAGATAAACATAGAAGATGGCAGTTTTCCTATAGTTTTATTCAAAAACTCCCATAATGATAGTTTTCTGATAGTCTCTGGCACACTCCTGCTTGATGAATGACAGATTAGTTCCAAACAGAGGCACAGACTATTATCTTCAATTAAACATGCGTTTCTCCATGCATCCATCATCAATGGATCTTTGCCGCCTCATATTAAATATCAAGACATTTGACAGAGGCACCAACTATTATCTTTAGTTAAACATTCATTTCTCCTTGCATTCATCATCCATGGATCTTTGCTTCCTGATATTAAATAAACATTAACAACCCAACCCCAACTCCCAATCCCCCTTTTTTTATTCTCTAGCCATATATTATTCTTCTTCGGAAAAACTAAAACTCTAAAAGCATTTGCACAAAATGTGTTGGGTGCAAAATTTGATCCCATGTACAAGGTAATTCAAATTATTCGGGAAGTTTTTCAAAAGGTTCATCTGATAACCATTACTGTCCTGAAATGAGTGAGACTGAGGATATAAAGAATAAGAATCTTAACAAGCCCTGGAGCTAAATTCATGCAGTTTGGTGGTTTTTCAGCAACATGATCAATTCTCACTTGGTATAGAAAGAGTCAAAGTTTTATTGGTAAAAACATTTGCAACTCTCTCTTCTTTTGGTTGCCGAATTGCAAGTCAAATTAAGAGAGAGGATGGCTTACAAAGGCTTGAAAATGACAAGCCCCAAAAGTATACAGCAAAGAAGCACCAGCTGGAAGAGATAAGACATGAAAAACCAAAACTGAGTGTCAAAAGATTTTATTTTCCCTTTTTTTTTCTCTTGTTTTCTTGTTGGAGAGTTAAAACAATTGGTTGGGTTGGGACTCACTATCATTGTTAAAATCAAAGCTATCAAAATTCTACGAAGTGGGTTCTACAGTTTGGGTCTTACTCAGTCAAAAGAGGGGCATCTTCTAGTGGGTTTTACTGCTGGGGGTTTTTGCTTGGCTGTTACTGTTTGTTTGTGGTTAGGAAAGAAAACAATGGGATTTTACTGGTGAGAAGGAAAGGGGAAAGTATCTGTATTTAGACAGTGACTAATACCAGCACCCCGTCTGATGTAAACTTAGTCTTTACCATTCTCAAATGACCAGACAAGACATGATCATTTTCCAATTGAATTAGGCTTTCCCCCATCAGTTAGGAGAAGGTAAGTTAGAGATGACAAATGAAACCAAACTGCCTTTGAGTGTAGCCGATAAAATAATAACACATGAAAGTGGAAGATAGTAAACACCTATTAATTAGATTCTAGTCTAAGTACCTCTTTCCTTGTACCTGATTAATATAACATAAGATATTTCCTTAGAAAATACACAAAAATATGAAGAGAAGAAGGAATAGACTCAACAAATTCCAACATAAGAGTCATTTACCTGAATAGACTAAGGTTTTTAAACAAAACAGACAACTTCTTAAAATCTGGCAAAGAGACAGTTGCAGAGAAACAGAACCCACATTAATAACTAAAATGAGGGAGGATTTGGAAAGGAAATGGGAGAGTGGAGAGAAAGGAAAAGTAAAAAAAAAAACCAGCATAAACCCTAACCTCCAGCTGCTGTCCAAGAAAAAAAAAAACCACACCTCCAGCTGCTGTCTAAATCACAAGTCGGGAGAGCCAGAGTGCTCACAGTCCATGGTTGGAGGTCAGCCGACGGCAATGGCAATGGAACACCAATGATGGCTGACGGCAAACATGGATAGAGAGAGAGCCAGGATCAACAACGGGAGGAGCCACATGATGGCTGGCAATGCGCCGCCATCGACGATCATCTTCACAACATCATCTACAAAATATCAAAACCCTCGATTTGAATGCTCAATCAACAAACAAGAACCAAAACCCTTTTCAAACTGCAGATGAGATGTGTGTGAATGCGTACACCATTCTTGGCGAGCTTTGTGAGAACATTAGTGGTGTACTTGGCTGCGGATTGGTCGGATTCGTTGGAGAAGGTGTTGCTTAGGATGCAATTGGGAGCGGGCACATTTTAGAAGATGGGCATCAAGGAAATGAGAATACGGAGGGAACGATGCCCTACTTGATGGGAAGGTATTTTTATCTGCAAGCGGCTTGGAACCGCCTCTAATTAGAAATGGCTAACAGCAGCTCCAAACTAGGGTGTTTTATTTCAGTTTTTGGTCTTTTTCGATGTCTAGAATTGAGTGTCCCTCGGGCTAAGAGCGAAAGGCTCCTAGGTTGCGCTGGCCGGGAGATATCCTGGGTTTAAAAATAAAAAAAAACCTTCAAATTTGTTGTTTACTTCAGACGGTTGAAACTTGAAACCTACTATTAACCATAAGTTGTAATAATATTAGTGGGCTCACATAATGGACTCAGTACCAACATTTGGATTGCCTCTTTCATAGCTAGCCTCTCGTGGCAATGCCATCCAATGGTTCCATTACACGGTTCAATCATTCTCATCTGATAGTTATCTCATATTCAGTGGCTCCTTCTCACAGCAACAACATGTTGAGTTGTGAGCATTATGTTGGACCCAGAGGCGGACCTCCGTTACTCGTATCTGAGGCGGCCGGCCCAGATCAAATTTAAAAACACCTTTAAAGTTTGTATTGGGCCACTGGCCTACGCCCCACATGTTTAAGTCCGTCGCCCCATATCAAAAGCGATGAATGAAGAGAAAAAAAAACCTTACTTCATTCTTATGTTCTTCACTCCTCTCAACCTCGGCCAGCCCCTTCCGGCTTCTTGGCTTCTTCCTTCGAGTGCATCGCTTTTCGTCGGATGCTTGTGAGGCTGTGATAATCGTTCCTCGTTCGGCTTCAAGTAAATCTAACCCATTCTCTCTCTCCCTCTCACTCTCCCTCTAGCGATTTTCTCTATGGACTCTCAGTCTCTCTCTCTTTTAGTCCTTTTAATTGTACTTCTATGTGACTGTCATTGTTGCCTCTCTCTCTCCCCCTCTCCCCCTTCTCTCCCTATCTTCTATGATTAATGATTCCATTCATTATTTTAAGAAGTTAGGGTTCTAGTTTTTTTTTTTTTTTTTTATGTTTGATGGCTCTCTTTATTACATTACTTGATTTTGGTTTTTTTTTTTTTATTAAATCTTGTGTTCTTGTTTAATCTATGAATGAGTGAGATTTGTGACAGAGATGTTAGGGTTCGGTTTTTTTTTTTTTTTTTTATGTTTGATGGTTTGGGTTAGGGTTACGTTGCTTTAGGGCTTTTTATTTATGGTTCTCTTTATTACATTACTTGATTTTGGGTTTTTTTTTTTTTTTTGATCTTGTGTTCTTGTTTAATCTATGAATGAGTGGGATTTGTCAATCATGGATAAGGGTTGGGCAATAAATTATGATCATCTACTAATTATAACACTAAATTTAATGGCATAAAAGAATGTGGTATTTAATTATACAATTTTATTTTGCTTTAACATTAGATACATCATACATTCTACATGAATTTGAATTAGGCCGGTCCTAATTCATGGGAGACAGAAGTCAGCAGATGTTACCTACCATGTAGATGAAGAAAATTATAACTGGGCAGTGGGCTCTACATGAGTTAGAACTCAACATTATGGACATTTATGCAGCTATTCATTTTGCTATATGTGCAGAATATCAACTAAAAAGAGGTACTAATTCATTTTGCAGTGGGCAGTGGGCTCTCATTTGGATTCATATGACAAAGGAACTGTTTGGAGCACAAGGAAAGAACAAAGAGGTACTAATCTTTCATGATAATATTTATTACTTCTCTAGAGTTTCTTTATTATTATTGTAGTTGTTTGTCAATTGATGTGCTACTTTCTTGAGGATTCGCGATTTGGGTGTTGTAGTTTAAAAGTTTATTTACAAATTGGATGTTAGTAGGATTCCTTATAAAAATAAAAAATTATTTAAAATCATGTCTTTAACCTATGTTATAAATGGCGATTATACATCGTGATTATTGTCAACCCTTTCTTTTTGGGATGATTGGATTGCCCATTTTTTTGGGGCTTTTTTGTTTTCAATATAAGAGATATACTGTAAATTTTGGAGAAATGAATATAGTCATCATTTCAAACAAAAATTATATATTAGTTGATGTAGTTAAATATTTTGCATCTATTTAAATGGAATACATTTTCTCTTTTGCTAATGTGAAAAAAATTCTAGCAAAAGTTTAGCCCCACCTAAATGAAAATCCTAGGGCCGCCACTGGTTAGACCCCTTATTTCCCATTTCCATTTAACCTCTTCTAGAAAACTAGCACTCCACAAACACTTAGAAAATAGTCACAGTTGATCATAATAACAAGAAAATATTGCCCCTTGAAAGAAATGAAATACTAATTAAACAAGACCCAATGTAAGACATAACTGGGAATAGTGATTTAAGCATTTTTAGTTGGGAAGTTAGTGAATTAAAGTATGATCCTTTTCCCATCACTGCAAACGATAAGATTCACAGGAATTCAGTGATTTCTTTTCCACTGAGCCCTTTAGGCAAATAAGATTCACTCATAGTGGATTTTTGTCTTCACAACCACTAACTTCCCTGTTTCAGTTTTGCCTTATGCAGAAGCTTGACATAAATCTATATAACTTATGATTGAAGAGTTTGGCTCATTTATCAGTGATTCTGACCGCAAGATGATGAACCCACAGCACAAAAACCAGGTTCAATTTGTTAGACTGGTGATGATTGAACTAGCTTGATTTCCTGCCGACACATGATAGTGGGCATTATTCAAACGTCCACAACTCACACACTCGGGCACGTCAGTGGAACTCATGTATTCCGCTCCATGCAGTTGACACTACTATCAGCTGGAAAATCAAAATTTTCTTGCGATTTTTCCTTCGGAGAGAAGAAAGCAGTGTCTGACCTCCCCACCTTGGACTTCGGTTTCCATGGAAGAGGCGTTACACAAACAAGACCTTGAGTTATCTATCAGGAAAATAAGGGGTTTGGATCCTCTGCATTTTTATCAATGAGCAGGGTGCACTTTGTAAACCACTAAAAATACTCTTTAACCGCTCTTATTGGTCGGGCGGCCCACCATTAGATTGATCACTTGTCTTCAATATGAACAATCTATCAGGGCACCTATGATTGTAGGTGAACCTTACGCCAATTGGTGAGGTAGTGATTTGAAGCTGTTTTATATTTATGAAATGGGGCTGAAGTGGTTGGTCTAAAACTCATGGTTTGGAGGCATAACGTAAATTCATCAACCATAAACCAAGGGTTCATGTCTTCCAGTCTTGAGTTGCCTTTTAAGTGACAGTTGTTTTATTGTTTGGCATGATTAATTGCAAGTAAACAGAGTTAATGGTAATTAGATTTAGAGGTGAAGGCAGCCGAATTCAGACGATCCAAACAGGGTCCATGCAAGTAAATTCCCTAAACTCTCTCTTATGCGCCATCATCTCTATGCAACAAGAAGATACTAACAATTTTTTCTCCTCATTCTACAGATGCGGCATTTTACATTCCACAGATTCGCATGGTAGCTCCATTCATGAAATCACAACTTCAGCCTTAAGTATTGTTTCCAATGGAGAAAAGCTTTTTTTTCCATTATTTTCTTAATCACTCTTATCTTTCTTCTCCTTTTCCCGCCCTCAACATCACTAACAGACCAAACCCAAGTACTACTACAATTCAAAAAACAGTTAAAAACCAAAAAAAGTACCCTGCAAAGTCGGGAAAGACTCTGAATCTCCCTGAAATTTTTCTGGAATCTCGTGACCCAAACACCCATCAAGTCACTGGAATCTCCCTAGCTAATGAATCTCTTGAAGGCAATCTCTCCCCCTCCATCTGTGACCTCCCAAGGCTAGATTCTCTTGCACTGACAGCAAATGCAAAGTCAGGCAATATTCCTTCACAATTGGCCAATTGCACTAACTAGGGGTGTACACGGATCGGATTGGTGCGGATTAGGCCAAATCCGTCACCAATCCGTTACCTACGGATTCATAGATTTGGAATCTGTCACCAATCCGTGGCTGTTAAAATCCGATCCGTCAAGCACCAGATCGGATTGGTTTAATCCGTTCAATCCGTTGAGAAAAAAGATACAAAATTCAGATTCATTGTATCTATGCATCATCTAGAACAAAAATGAAGAAATCAGAGGCCCTTTTATGAATCTCCTTGTAATTCCAATTACAAACCACACCTTGTTCAGATTCAAAACAACCAAACAGTAAATGGAGAAACAAGAAATTCTCACAAAGAAAAAGAAGAAAAAAAAACTAAACTATGTTCATGATGATGAAAGATACAGACCAATTACGTTCGGGGAGGGGATATAGAAGCCATTCCTAAGAGGTTGCAACCCCTCCCTCCCTCCCCACTCCAAAAGAGAAAAAAAAGGGCCATTCTTGTGATCCCATATCCCTTGTACCCTACCCATGACCCTTCCCTTCTGCTGTCTGAGTTTCCTTCTCGTGTGAAACCATGAATTATTAGATCCTTGCAGGGATAGAATTTTAAAATTTTTAGTGTCATCATCCAACCTCTAGAGGAGCAAGCTTGTCTGCAACTCCTTTGCCTTTTCAATTATTGTCATCATTATGTAGAAAAGGGTGTTGTAGTTGGTAATCTGGTGCCCCTATTGAGGTAGTTTATCTACTGCCTTTTGGTTCTTGACCCTTGTTTACTTCCAAGCAGAGCGGCACACCAGCTACTTGGTCTCTCATTTGGCTAATGTATTTTAGGAATTGCCAATGCATTTGAGGAAGGCATTATATTGTTATTATCATTATTTTTTTAATCATAACTTGTGAGTCTATGCGGTTGTCATTGGTGTATATGTTCACTGCCCATCCCAGCAAAATACCAAGAAGGATAAAAGTTCTCAGAAAGTATGCCATGAGCAATGAAGTTAGCTGGGTATTGCAAAAAAAAATATTAACCGAGTGGTAAAGATTCTACCAAAAACTGAGTGGTAGAGATGGTGACTTCAGTTGGGTTTAAGGTTAAACGATATATTATTCAATAAATGCTATAAAACTTCAATCCAAAAAAGGACTTCATTTTTATTCCACAAGTTTACAAGAGCCAAGAAAAAAAAAAGGTTCACATAAGCAAACAGGGCATAGGGTCAACCTTCAAGTTTGCAAGGGCTAAGAGCTGGTCGAGTCCTTTTGGCAGGAAGAAAATTCCTTGCCACAAACAGTCCTCAGGGCCCTGTTTGGTATTTGAAAGGGAAGTTTCAAATCAGAGAAGCATCACCCATTGCTTTGTTTTTGGCTCTCCATCATCAATTTACCATGATATCTTTACGAGGGAGCACCATTGATCATTACCATGCTTATGGAAAGCTAGGAGATTTCATTAGGGCAGAGAGAGTTCTAAAGTATATGAACAAACATGGTTGTCCACCTACTGTGATCTCAGACACAGCCCTCATGGAAGCATATGGGACAGCAGGCCAGTACAACCCGGTGGAATCAATATTCCAAAGGCTGCAATCATCTGATCTTGCACCCTCACAGGGCAAATAAGCTCTGTATTACAACAAAAATTGCTAGAGAGAGACAAAATATGTTCATCGTTACATCTATATCTCTATAACGACATTGCTCAATAAACGAAACCAATACAAAGAGACAAATCTTGTTACCGTTTCAAACAAAACCAACATCAAAAGAAGAGATTTTCTCCAGAGGAATTCAGATCCAAGAAGAAAAGCACAAAAAACAGCAAGTTCCAGATAGAAATGAGAAAGCACTTACCACAAAAGGCAGGGTTTCCCCTTCTCTTCTTCTTTTCCTCCTTGTTGTTGCCTCTTTGAGGGAAGGGTTTTCTCCGCGGCTAGGGTCTTTCTCGGACGCAGAAAACAATGTGAGATATATATATAGAGAGAGAGAGAGAGACAGAGATAGAAGAGGTGTTGCTGCTGCGTGCCTACTGGGATGGATTTGGGCAAGCGGTGTTGCTACTGCTGGGAGATAAAGGTCTTGGCGACGGTGGGGGTAGGGTGATAAAAGGTACGTAGGGATCCCTAATGTTAACACTTTGAATTACATTTTGACCCCTTATGTTTTTTCTTCTTTTATATTTAGATCTTTTAATTTATATTTAGACCCCTTAAATTTTTTTTATTTATATTTAATGTCAACGGATTGAATCCGCGGATTGAGTGTGAAATCCGCCATTAATCCATTGCTAACGGATTACAACCTTTTCAATCCGTCAATCCGTTTACCTTCGGATCGGTTAAAAATCCGCAGATTGGATGGGATCGGTTTTACGGATCGACGGATTTTTTGTGCAACCCTAGCACTAACCTTCATGTTCTAGATTTCTCGAACAACAGCTTTACCGGCCCCTTGCTGGATTTCTCAACTTTGGAACATCTACAAATTCTTGACGTTTCAGAGAATTACATTTCTGGTGATTTCCCTTCATGGGCTGGAAAATTATCTGGATTGACCTCCCTAAGCCTCGCAGAGAATAACTTCAATGATGGAGGAATTCCAGTAAGCTTGGGGAATTTGAACATTGATTTATATGGCCAATCGTAATTTTAGTGGGGAGATAGAAAGATGAGATGAAGAGAGGTAGAGAGTTTCAGGGGAGAGATTTACCTGAGAAATGCTTTGGAGAAGTCGGCCATGGAAAACCAGGAGAACTCTCGCATGTAGAGAGTTTCTCACTTACTAGAATGTTTTGGAGATTTGAGAAATCGGTTGTGGGAGATAGGGGTGTCCATGGATCGGATTGGTTCGGATTGGGCCAAATCCGTCACCAATCCGTTGCCTACGGATTGACGGATTTGTAATCCGTCACCAATCCGTTACTGTTGAAATTCAATCCGATCCGATCCGTGGACGAGCGGATCGGATCGGATTAATCCGTTCAATCCGTTACTGTACAATACATGTAAAAAAAAAAAACCATGAAAAAATTCAGATTCTTCCTCTACTCTTAACCATTCTAAGACTCATACTCTAACAATGCAATGAATAAAATAAGAAATTGAGAGATACTATAAGCAAGACAGATGGATGCATATGTAATCAAAATGTTTCACAATGTACATAATACTCACATGTACATAATACCCCATATGAGATTGGTGGCCATATTCTTTTGAAATGATCTGAAAGAGATAGAAGGAATGAGGGAGACAGAAAGATAAGAAAATGCAAGTGTAAGCATGTGGAAGAGCAGAACACTAGTTAAAAGACTTTCAAAGGGTGGTAGTGACCTTTTGTCCCTAAGCTAACCAGAATAAGCAAAATAATTGAACGTTGAAAGTAACCTGATGGGTTTTGGAATCCTCTTGGATCATTCCTAAAATATCATCAATGTGTCCACAGCCAAAATTCAAATTGCAAAAAAAAATTATTATGACTTAAATACACTGTAACATATATTCTAAATTTTTTTCCTTATTTTAAATTTAGACACCTAATTTTTATTTAGACCCCTTATATATTTTTTATTTATATTTAATGACAACGGATCGGATCGGATTGAATCCACGGATTGAGAGTGAAATCTGCTACCGATCCGTTGCTAACGAATTACACAATATCCAATCCGCCACCAATCCGTTGGCCTTCGGATCGGATTGAAATCCGCGGATCGGATCGGATTGACGGATTTTTTGTGCACCCCTAGTGGGAGACCAAATGATTCATGCGTGTCCACGGGCCCAGCAGAAGAGGCCTTGACTAAACACCTAGCATCAAGTGGGCATCAAGTGGGCCCCAAATAGTTGTAGAGAATTTCATCTAAGCAAGGGGTGGGGATATATATTTATTTACTTTTGCAAGTACTTCACCATGTTCCACACCCAAATTCTATGAAACCCCCAAATGGCAAAATTGTAGTCAAACCTAAAAAAAAAAAAAAAAAAGAGGACCATAATCAAATTTTTCTTCATCAACGTCGTTCATTATTATCCATTCACATCGCCAGAGAAAGGGGAGAAAAGGACACCTTCTCCACTATGTACATACGTCAAGGATCCAGCTTAGGTGCTAGATGTGTTAAACCTGTACTTCTCAAATCATAATACATTCATCAACACAAATAAAACAATTAACATGCCCCACCATTTCAGAATCAATCTAAGACACCGACTTCCGTAATGCCATGCTTTCGATTTCTAACATCTTTATCCATTCTACTGTCATCTCCTGTGCATATCAATACCGAGTATGGTGAGGCGGTGGGGGCCCCGCAAATTTCAAAATATGGACTATTCTGAAAAGCAGGCTAGAGAGTCCTACGCAAGAAGTTGCAAAGGATTTGGATCCAGTGTGAAAATTACCTTTTGCAAATATTCAGATTTGTACCCACGTCATTCTAATGATTTGAAAATCATCTACTCCAATTAAGATCAGCAAATCCTCACAAAACTGGAGGAAAAGATCATCAAAGATTTGCAATCCATGTGCAAATGCCATGTCATTATATGCAGGTTGATGGACCCCAAGGAAAAGGGATTGAACGAAGAAGATGTGGAGGAAAGTAGTAAAGATAGATCTGAAGTGCAACCTATATGAGGATTGAGCCCAGGACAGACTCAGATGGCAAAACAGAATTCATATAGATAAAGCCCAAAATAGTTGGCACAAAGGCTTTGGTGATGATGCTGCACCAAGCATCGTATTTTAACGGCAGCAAAAAGTCCAAAAAGGGAAAAAATTAAATGGTTTGTGTTAGATAAGTCTGCCATCCGGCTTTCACAAATTCCATGAATGAATTGCTTCCTTAATCCTCATTCACATTTGACACAATTTTGAAATACATTGCCCTCTATATACAAAAGTTAAGAATGAAAAAAAAAATATTGATTGAGTCAGCTACATCAAAAAGAAAACACCAACCAATTGTTAACAGTATGACAGAGAACCCATTCATGTTCGACAGTGGTTGCCTACAAGAAATTTTACCTGACTTGAACCATGAACTATGGACAAGCCACTGACTCTTCTAGGAGTTGTCTCGTCCGAGCCAAATCCAACATGCAAACCTCAGGTCGGTAGAACTGAGCCTGGAAGGCAGCCACCTATGGATTGAATTGGATATTGGTATTGGCACTGCACAGCAAGTGGTGTAATGATAGGAGGTTGTGCGACAAGAAGACATCTCTTAACTATCACTTACATCTCCCCAAGAGACATTGGCAACAATGACAGTGATATCAGAGATTTTGCCACCAATAACTGTCCATCCTGCGTGTCTAGCAGCAACTGAGAATGGGGTAATAGAGTCGCCACATGCTCTCTCTCAAACAAGCTGGGCTATCATTGATGCCATCTTCTGTGGCCCCAAGCCCTCTTTGTTGCCTTGAACTGTAGCCCCAGCCACTTCATTGTCAAACAAATTACTAAACAACCCATCTGTACCGGCAACAATGACATCTCCTGGCGCCAGGTGGAACTTGATATCCTGCTTTCATCAAAAGGCCAAGATTAATTTTTCTTCAAATCTACTGCAAACAAAGCTGCAGACATGCATCCTCATGAAACTTTTTCGGATCTCAAGCATGCTGAATCATATAGATCCAATCTTCATCAGAATCTATTTTCTTTTGGTCTCAAGTTTTCGAATTCAGATTCTAGTTACAATTCACACCGAACCCGATGATGGAGTTAATTTAGACTTCTAATTTTAGTGTTGCATTTGTTCCCTTCCATTTTGGTAGCTCCGGCTATCATTGTGTATAAAAGTTCGATTTACTCCAAAATTACACACCCCCAAAACATAAAGACAACAACCACCACCCAAAAAAAGGAATTAAAATGAGTAAAAATGCCAATAAAAATACAGAAGACTAAACTTATTTTTTGGAACTGACCACTGCAAGACTAGGTGGATCACTGTTAGGATCACTACCCAGCTGATATGGCCAATCTAAGTCATGTTGCTGCATAGGGGAATGGAGGTAGGCGCCCCCCTTTCTAACCACCATAAAACTGTTGTCGCCAATGTTCACAGCATGCTTGTACTGTAACCAGAAACACAACACTTTGGCTCAATCTCCAAATGATTATTTCGAAAGTGAAATTTTAGTCAAAATAGTTACCTTATCTCTAACCCTCTGCCACACCAAAGGCTTGGTATTCCTCCAAACACGACCACAATTAGAACATGGTAGGTAACATGCTACGGGAACCATCATAAGGGGTATGTCGTTCCTGCAATTTAAAATCAAGCCAGCACCATTATAAGTTTAAACAAACACAGAAATAGCCATGACTGAGTATATGACAGCCAAGTTTATAAATACAGAGAAGCCCATTTCATTCAAAAGCACATGATTCACGCTATCAACTTCTCGCATATAATGCACTCAGGAAATAACATTATCGATCTTAAAAGTGAGGTTTCCCTGCATCAATTTTTAGCTAGGTTTCCTGTAGTCGCTCCTTCCTATGATAACCATCTGAAAAAAATGTCCAAATTTCCAAGTTCTGCTGGTATTACAAGTACATAGTGATAAGTGTACTAAAATGGGCAGCAGTTGCATGCTTGGATTTCAAACTAATTAAACTTGACAAAGTATAAACCATGGGATCAAATCAGAAGCTAAAACACTTCCACAACTAGCTAATACACTGTACAGTTATGGCATGTTCTGATCCTGCACCGAACCCACCCACCCTACACACAAAAGAAAAAAAAAATTCATCCTCGTCTTCTTTATTCTTTTCTCTTTTTCCTCCTAGCTCTTCTCATCTTCCTATGTCATGCTGATCTGACTGGAATGGACCGTTGGATCAAGTTTGAAATTTTATTTTGATATAAAACCATTATACTTGTGGGCAACAAATCAAGGGGTTAGGATAATTGGATTGCCTTGAAATTTTATATCTGAAGTGCTTCCACCTTGATCTTTCAAACCCACAAGCCATGATTGGTGGGGCCTCATGTGGGCCCCGCCAGATGTCTCACATGGTGCTCCTATGCGAAACATGCATAGGAGCAATGCACACACGATCCCTTCTCCTTTAGCCACAAGAACTTCTTTTACCCAGGAAAGTAATGCTTGTTTTTTTCCGCATGGGGTAATAGAGTCGCCACATGCTCTCTCTCGAGCAAGCTGGCCTATCATTGATGCCATCTTCTGTGGCCTCCAAGCCCTCTTTGTTGCCTTGAACTATAGCCCCAGCCACTTCATTGTCAAACAAATTACTAAACAACCCATCTGTACCGGCAACAATGACATCTCCTGGCGCAAGGTGGAACATGATATCCTGCTTTCATCAAAAGGCCAAGATTAATTTTTCTTCAAATCTACTGCAAACAAAGCTGCAGATATGCATCCTCATGAAACTTTTTCGGATCTCAAGCATGCTGCTGAATCATATAGATCCAATCTTCATCAGAATCTATTTTCTTTTGGTCTCAAGTTTTCGAATTCAGATTCTAGTTACAATTCACACCAAACCCGATGATGGAGTTAATTTAGACTTCTAATTTTAGTGTTGCATTTGTTCCCTTCCATTTTGGTAGCTCCGGCTATCACTGTGTATAAAAGTTCGATTTACTCTAAAATTACACCCCCCCCAAACATAAAGACAACAACCACCGCCCAAAATAAGGAATTAAAAATGAGTAAAAAAGCCAATAAAAATGCAGATGACTAAACTTATTTTTTGGAACTGACCACACTATTGTCGCCAATGTTCACAGCATGTATGTACTGCAACCAGAAGCACAACACTTTGGATTAATCTCCAAATGATTATTTCGAAAGTGAGATTTTAGTCAAAACAGTTACCTTATCTCACTTTTATGGATTGCACGCATTGCATGACACATGAGTAGGCAAGAAAATTCTCTCACATCAACACCCCTGTTGGCCCAAGCATCAACACCACCCTCTGCCACACCAAAGGCTTGGTATTCCTCCAAGATGAAGTGAGCATCACAACCACAATTAGAACATGGTAGGTAACATGCTACGGGAACATCTTAAGGGGTATGTCGTTCCTGCAATCTAAAATCAAGCCAGCACCATTATAAGTTTAAACAAACACAGAAATAGCCATGACTGAGTCTATGACAGCCAAGTTTATAAATACAGAGAAGCTCATTTCATTCAAAAGCACATGATTCACGCTATCAATTTCTCGCATATAATGCACTCAGGAAATAACATTATCGATCTTAAAAGTGAGGTTTCCCTGCATCAATTTTTAGCTAGGTTTCCTGTAGTCGCTCCTTCCTATGATAACCATCTGAAAAAAAATGTCCAAATTTCCAAGTACTACTGGTATTACAACTACATAGTGATAAGTATACTAAAATGGGCAGCAGTTGCATGCTTGGATTTCAAACTAATTAAACTTGACAAAGAATAAACCATGGGATCAAATCAAAAGCTAAAACACTTCCACAACTAGCTAATACACTGTACAGTTATGGCATGTTCTGATCCTGCACCGAACCCACCCACCCCACACACACAAGAAAAAAAATCCATTCTCGTCTGCTTTATTCTTCTCTTTTTCCTCCTAGCTCTTCTCATCTTCGTATGTCATGCTGATCTGACAGGAATGGACTGTTGGATCAAGTTTGAAATTTTATTTTGATATTAAACCATTATACTTATGGGCAACAAATCAAGGGGTTAGGATGATTGGATTGCCTTGAAATTTTATATCTGAAGTGCTTCCACCTTGATCTTTCAAACCCACAAGCCATGATTGGTGGGGCCTCACGTGGGCCCCGCCAGATGTCTCACATGGTGCTCCTGTGCGAAGCATGCATGGGAGTAATGCACACACGATCCCTTCTCCTTTAGCCACAAGAACTTATTTTACCCAGGAAAGTAATGCTTCTTTTTTCCGCATGGGGTAATAGAGTCGCCACATGCTCTCTCTCAAGCAAGTTGGGCTATCATTGATGCCATCTTTTGTGGCCCCAAGCCCTCTTTGTTGCCTTGAACTATAGCCCCAGCCACTTCATTGTCAAACAAATTACTAAACAACCCATCTGTACCGGCAACAATGACATCTCCTGGCACAAGGTGGAACTTGATATCATGCTTTCATCAAAAGTGCCAACATTAATTTTTCTTCAAATCTACTGCAAACAAAGCTGCAGATATGCATCCTCATGAAACTTTTTCAGATCTCAAGCATGCTGCTGAATCATATAGATCCAATCTTCATCAGAATCTATTTTCTTTTGGTCTCAAGTTTTCGAATTCAGATTTTAGTTACAATTCACACTGAACCCGATGATGGAGTTAATTTAGACTTCTAATTTTAGAGTTGCATTTGTTCCCTTCCATTTTGGTAGCTCCGGCTATCACTGTGTATAAAAGTTCAATTTACTCCAAAATTACACACCCCCCAAACATAAAGACAACAACCACCGCCCAAAATAAGGAATTAAAAATGAGTAAAAAAGCCAATAAAAATGCAGAAGACTAAACTTATTTTTTGGAACTAACCACTGCAAGACTAGGTGGATCACTGTTAGGATCACTACCCAGCTGATATGGCCAATCTAAGGCATGTTGATGCACAGGGGAATGGAAGTAGGTGCGACCCTTTCTAACCATCATGAAACTGTTGTCTCCAATGTTCACAGCATGTATGTACTACAACCAGAAACACAACACTTTGGATCAATCTCCAAATGATTATTTCGAAAGTGAAATTTTAGTCAAAATAGTTACCTTATCTTACTTTTATGGATTGCACGCATTGCATGACACATGAGTAGGCAAGAAAATTCTCTCACATCAACACCCCTGTTGGCCCAAGCATCAACACCACCCTCTGCCACACCAAAGGCTTGGTATTCCTCCAAGATGAAGTGAGCATCACAACCACAATTAGAACATGGTAGGTAACATGCTATGGGAACCATCTTAAGGGGTATGTCGTTCCTGCAATTTAAAATCAAGCCAGCACCATTATAAGTTTAAACAAACACAGAAATAGCCATGACTGAGTCTATGACAGCCAGGTTTATAAATACAGAGAAGCCCATTTCATTCAAAAGCACATGGTTCACGCTATCAATTTCTCGCATATAATGCACTCAGGAAATAACATTATCGATCTTAAAAGTGAGGTTTCCCTGCATCAATTTTTAGCTAGGTTTCCTGTAGTCGCTCCTTCCTATGATAACCATCTGAAAAAAATGTCCAAATTTCCAAGTTCTGCTGGTATTACAAGTACATAGTGATAAGTGTACTAAAATGGGCAGCAGTTGCATGCTTGGATTTCAAACTAATTAAACTTGACAAAGTATAAACCATGGGATCAAATCAGAAGCTAAAACACTTCCACAACTAGCTAATACACTGTACAGTTATGGCATGTTCTGATCCTGCACCGAACCCACCCACCCTACACACAAAAGAAAAAAAAAATTCATCCTCGTCTTCTTTATTCTTTTCTCTTTTTCCTCCTAGCTCTTCTCATCTTCCTATGTCATGCTGATCTGACTGGAATGGACCGTTGGATCAAGTTTGAAATTTTATTTTGATATAAAACCATTATACTTGTGGGCAACAAATCAAGGGGTTAGGATAATTGGATTGCCTTGAAATTTTATATCTGAAGTGCTTCCACCTTGATCTTTCAAACCCACAAGCCATGATTGGTGGGGCCTCATGTGGGCCCCGCCAGATGTCTCACATGGTGCTCCTATGCGAAACATGCATAGGAGCAATGCACACACGATCCCTTCTCCTTTAGCCACAAGAACTTCTTTTACCCAGGAAAGTAATGCTTGTTTTTTTCCGCATGGGGTAATAGAGTCGCCACATGCTCTCTCTCGAGCAAGCTGGCCTATCATTGATGCCATCTTCTGTGGCCTCCAAGCCCTCTTTGTTGCCTTGAACTATAGCCCCAGCCACTTCATTGTCAAACAAATTACTAAACAACCCATCTGTACCGGCAACAATGACATCTCCTGGCGCAAGGTGGAACATGATATCCTGCTTTCATCAAAAGGCCAAGATTAATTTTTCTTCAAATCTACTGCAAACAAAGCTGCAGATATGCATCCTCATGAAACTTTTTCGGATCTCAAGCATGCTGCTGAATCATATAGATCCAATCTTCATCAGAATCTATTTTCTTTTGGTCTCAAGTTTTCGAATTCAGATTCTAGTTACAATTCACACCAAACCCGATGATGGAGTTAATTTAGACTTCTAATTTTAGTGTTGCATTTGTTCCCTTCCATTTTGGTAGCTCCGGCTATCACTGTGTATAAAAGTTCGATTTACTCTAAAATTACACCCCCCCCAAACATAAAGACAACAACCACCGCCCAAAATAAGGAATTAAAAATGAGTAAAAAAGCCAATAAAAATGCAGATGACTAAACTTATTTTTTGGAACTGACCACACTATTGTCGCCAATGTTCACAGCATGTATGTACTGCAACCAGAAGCACAACACTTTGGATTAATCTCCAAATGATTATTTCGAAAGTGAGATTTTAGTCAAAACAGTTACCTTATCTCACTTTTATGGATTGCACGCATTGCATGACACATGAGTAGGCAAGAAAATTCTCTCACATCAACACCCCTGTTGGCCCAAGCATCAACACCACCCTCTGCCACACCAAAGGCTTGGTATTCCTCCAAGATGAAGTGAGCATCACAACCACAATTAGAACATGGTAGGTAACATGCTACGGGAACATCTTAAGGGGTATGTCGTTCCTGCAATCTAAAATCAAGCCAGCACCATTATAAGTTTAAACAAACACAGAAATAGCCATGACTGAGTCTATGACAGCCAAGTTTATAAATACAGAGAAGCTCATTTCATTCAAAAGCACATGATTCACGCTATCAATTTCTCGCATATAATGCACTCAGGAAATAACATTATCGATCTTAAAAGTGAGGTTTCCCTGCATCAATTTTTAGCTAGGTTTCCTGTAGTCGCTCCTTCCTATGATAACCATCTGAAAAAAAATGTCCAAATTTCCAAGTACTACTGGTATTACAACTACATAGTGATAAGTATACTAAAATGGGCAGCAGTTGCATGCTTGGATTTCAAACTAATTAAACTTGACAAAGAATAAACCATGGGATCAAATCAAAAGCTAAAACACTTCCACAACTAGCTAATACACTGTACAGTTATGGCATGTTCTGATCCTGCACCGAACCCACCCACCCCACACACACAAGAAAAAAAATCCATTCTCGTCTGCTTTATTCTTCTCTTTTTCCTCCTAGCTCTTCTCATCTTCGTATGTCATGCTGATCTGACAGGAATGGACTGTTGGATCAAGTTTGAAATTTTATTTTGATATTAAACCATTATACTTATGGGCAACAAATCAAGGGGTTAGGATGATTGGATTGCCTTGAAATTTTATATCTGAAGTGCTTCCACCTTGATCTTTCAAACCCACAAGCCATGATTGGTGGGGCCTCACGTGGGCCCCGCCAGATGTCTCACATGGTGCTCCTGTGCGAAGCATGCATGGGAGTAATGCACACACGATCCCTTCTCCTTTAGCCACAAGAACTTATTTTACCCAGGAAAGTAATGCTTCTTTTTTCCGCATGGGGTAATAGAGTCGCCACATGCTCTCTCTCAAGCAAGTTGGGCTATCATTGATGCCATCTTTTGTGGCCCCAAGCCCTCTTTGTTGCCTTGAACTATAGCCCCAGCCACTTCATTGTCAAACAAATTACTAAACAACCCATCTGTACCGGCAACAATGACATCTCCTGGCACAAGGTGGAACTTGATATCATGCTTTCATCAAAAGTGCCAACATTAATTTTTCTTCAAATCTACTGCAAACAAAGCTGCAGATATGCATCCTCATGAAACTTTTTCAGATCTCAAGCATGCTGCTGAATCATATAGATCCAATCTTCATCAGAATCTATTTTCTTTTGGTCTCAAGTTTTCGAATTCAGATTTTAGTTACAATTCACACTGAACCCGATGATGGAGTTAATTTAGACTTCTAATTTTAGAGTTGCATTTGTTCCCTTCCATTTTGGTAGCTCCGGCTATCACTGTGTATAAAAGTTCAATTTACTCCAAAATTACACACCCCCCAAACATAAAGACAACAACCACCGCCCAAAATAAGGAATTAAAAATGAGTAAAAAAGCCAATAAAAATGCAGAAGACTAAACTTATTTTTTGGAACTAACCACTGCAAGACTAGGTGGATCACTGTTAGGATCACTACCCAGCTGATATGGCCAATCTAAGGCATGTTGATGCACAGGGGAATGGAAGTAGGTGCGACCCTTTCTAACCATCATGAAACTGTTGTCTCCAATGTTCACAGCATGTATGTACTACAACCAGAAACACAACACTTTGGATCAATCTCCAAATGATTATTTCGAAAGTGAAATTTTAGTCAAAATAGTTACCTTATCTTACTTTTATGGATTGCACGCATTGCATGACACATGAGTAGGCAAGAAAATTCTCTCACATCAACACCCCTGTTGGCCCAAGCATCAACACCACCCTCTGCCACACCAAAGGCTTGGTATTCCTCCAAGATGAAGTGAGCATCACAACCACAATTAGAACATGGTAGGTAACATGCTATGGGAACCATCTTAAGGGGTATGTCGTTCCTGCAATTTAAAATCAAGCCAGCACCATTATAAGTTTAAACAAACACAGAAATAGCCATGACTGAGTCTATGACAGCCAGGTTTATAAATACAGAGAAGCCCATTTCATTCAAAAGCACATGGTTCACGCTATCAATTTCTCGCATATAATGCACTCAGGAAATAACATTATCGATCTTAAAAGTGAGGTTTCCCTGCATCAATTTTTAGCTAGGTTTCCTGTAGTCGCTCCTTCCTATGATAACCATCTGAAAAAAATGTCCAAATTTCCAAGTTCTGCTGGTATTACAAGTACATAGTGATAAGTGTACTAAAATGGGCAGCAGTTGCATGCTTGGATTTCAAACTAATTAAACTTGACAAAGTATAAACCATGGGATCAAATCAGAAGCTAAAACACTTCCACAACTAGCTAATACACTGTACAGTTATGGCATGTTCTGAGCCTGCACCGAACCCACCCACCCCACACACACACAAAAGAAAAAAAAAAATTCATCCTCGTCTTCTTTTTTCTTTTCTCTTTTTCCTCCTAGCTCTTCTCATCTTCCTATGTCATGCTGATCTGACTGGAATGGACTGTTGGATCAAGTTTGAAATTTTATTTTGATATAAAACCATTATACTTGTGGGCAACAAATCAAGGGGTTAGGATGATTGGATTGCCTTGAAATTTTATATCTGAAGTGCTTCCACCTTGATCTTTCAAACCCACAAGCCATGATTGGTGGGGCCTCATGTGGGCCCCGCCAGATGTCTCACACCTGTGCGAAACATGCACAGGAGCAATGCACACACGATCCCTTCTCCTTTAGCCACAAGATCAATATTCCCAATTGAAAAGCAACCCTTGGTTGGACAATCCTAAATGTTAAATCGATGAACTTCTTTTACCCAGGAAAGTAATGCTTATTTTTTCCGCCTTTCTTCCTTTCATTCTCCACTAATTCCAGCGTCCATAATACTAGAAAATTTTAACAGCGCCCCCCACCCCCCCCCCCCCCCCCCCCCCCCGCCCCCAACCCCAACCAAAACCTCTAGCAGTGACCACAGCTAACATCGATGAGATACATAACGATTCATTTGGAAGCTGGAAGCTGACATTATTGACCTGTGATAAGATCTATGATGTCCTTAAGAATGTAGAGGAAATGCCAACTCACTGAGAGTTTTTTCCCACTCCAATAGCATTTCTTGAGCCCCCCTCTACTCCCTCTACTGTAACCGGGCCTTGAAGGTGATGACAAAGTCCAGCAAAACACAAAAGGAAAGAATATGGATAAAGTAATGTGTTCTCATAGTGAAGGCCCCTCTTCTTTTATAGATTACAGAATTACAATCTTGTAGATTGAGAGATGAAATCCTAGGGATATGATGAAATCATAAGATTTGGCACAATCTATATACAGTATGGTACATCTCAGGAGCATACTAAAGTATGCTCTATTCACAATATAATATTGTGCATTATTAGAATAAGCATATGTACCATACCAAAAAAAATCTATAGGATTCAATTAGGACTGTAATCACCCCACTAAAAGGGATAAAATAGCTGCAGAATCCGAAAAGCTGTTGTATGGAACTTCCTATCAATACAAGTATGCAAGCCACAAAGATGTTCGATGCCTCACATTGCGAGAGACCAAATTCTATTCAATCCTCTTCTCTTGTGGATATGTTTAATCTTAAGATAGATCTCACCATCCTCTGATTTCTTAGTGAGATAAGCAAAACCTTGATAGTTCTGTTTGAGTATTTGCTGTTGGAGTCTAGTGGGGCCACCTTTAGAACAATAAATGTTGGAATCATAAGATTTATGTTCGCCCCCATCCATCTGGCCATCAGTTAACAATCCCTTTTAAATTGATGTTGAAGAATTAAACAACATCAAATTGTTAACAAGAAATTGATGGCGATCCTAAGTCAATGCCTTGGTAAAGATGTCAGCTATTAAAAGATTCATGCGTCCGGGTGTCCGAACGCCTGGAGCTGGGCGTCTGGACGCCAGGACACAGAAACTAAATCTGATAAACAAACTAAGCGTCCGGACGCCCAGAGGCAGTAACCCTAAGGAACGAAAGAAAATCTAGGCGTCCAGACGCCTGGAAGCAGAACACGTATTTTATCAATGCTTCTCCCCCAAAAGCTATCTACTCTCGGGTTTCCTCCCTGAAGAGCTTAGTTTTACGTCATCAGCCAGACGTCAAGTACATTCAATCCACAAGATAGGACGGGTCAATCAGAGCGATGGACTCCACAACTTCACCCGCAGTAATACCCTCTGCATAGGGTTTCAACCGTCGACGATTTACCTTAAGAAAACCCCCATTGTTGGGGTTGCGAATTTCAACTGCACCATGATCAAAAACCTCGGTCACCACAAATGGTCCATCCAATCTAGACTACAATTTACTTGGAAAGAGTCACAACTTGGAATTGAAAAGCCATTCCTTTTGATTCGACTCAAAGGACTTTTGCAAGATATGTTTGTCATGAAAAGCTTTAGTGCTAGCCTTGTAAATTTTGGAACTAATGTAGGCTTTGTTCCGAATCTCCTCTAACTCATTGAGTTGGAGTTTCAGAGTAGAACCGGTAGCAACCATATCAAAATTGAATTGCTTGATGGCCCACATGGCCCTGTATTCGAGTTCAACCGGCAAGTGACAAGCCTTGCCAAACACCAACCGGTAGTTGGACATACCAATAGGAGTCTTATACATAGTACGGTATGCCGATAAAGTATCGTTTAACCGCAAAGACCAATCTTTGCGGTTGGGCCTCACCGTTTTTTCCAGAATATGCTTCACCTACCTATTGGATACTTCGACTTGGCTGCTAGTTTGAGGATGACAAGGTGTAGCCACCTTGTGTGTGATCGAGTATTTCTTCACCAGCGCCTCAAAGTGTTTATTCACGAAGTGGGTGCCCCCATCATTTATTATTGCCCGCGGACAGCCAAAGCGTTTTCATTATTGCCCGCGTACAGCCAAAGCGAGTGAAAACATTGCTTTGTAAGAATTTGACCACAACTTTGTAGTCATTTGTCTTTGTGGTTGCTGCTTCCACCCACTTGGACACGTAATCAACTGCCACTAGAATGTATTAAAAACCAAACGACGGCAGAAATGGTCCCACGAAATCGATGCCCCAAACATCAAATATTTCTACAATCAAAATTGATTATAGAGGCATCATGTCCCCCCTAAACATGTTTCCTATCTGCCGACAATGCAAACAAGTCTTACAAAGCTGATGGGCATCTTGAAAAAGAGTGGGGCAATAGAAGCCACTCTGCAAGACTTTTCGCAGCAGTCTTCTTCCCACTGAAATGCCCTCCACACTCAAGAGAGAGACAGATGTGAGTAAACTTTGGTATTCACTCTCAGACGCACATCGCCTGATCACTTGGTCTGTGCAGAACCTGAAAAGTTCGGAATCCTACCAAAAATACATCTTTACATGGGAGAAGAAACGATCATTGTCCTGCTTTGACCAATATGAATGAATCTCCCTCATTGCTAGATAATTCACAATGTGAGCATACCAGGGAGGGAGGGTTCGAGACACCGTGAACAATTGCTTATTGGGAAATGAGTCATGTAAGGGTAAGTAGTCATCTGTAGCCTCTATCAGGATCCGGGACAGGTGGTCAGCTACACAGTTTTCATAACCTTTCTTGTCCCAAATCTCAAAGTTGAATTTTTGGAGTAATAGAATCCACCTAATCAATCTCGGTTTAGTGTCCTTTTTCGACAGTAAATACCGCAACGCAGCATGGTCAGTGAACACTACGACCTTCAATCCTAATAAATTAGACTGGAATTTATCCAAGGAAAACACAACCGCTAACAATTCCTTCTTCATTGTGGTGTAATTCAGTTGGATATCGAAGAGGGTCTTGCTTGCATAATAGATGACATGCGGAACCTTGTTCAACCGTTGGCCTAAGACTGCACCGACAGCATAGTCAAAAGCATCGCACATAATTTCAAATGGATGGGTCCAATCGGGAGACTAAATGATAGGGGCGGTGGACAGGGCTTCACGAAGCTTCTCAAAAGCTTGCATGCATTCCTCATTAAAGACGAAAGGGACCTCCTTGGCGAGCAATCTTACTAAAGTCTCTAATAAATCGGCAGTAAAACCCAGCGTGCCCTAAGAAAGATCGGACTCGCCTAACCGAAGAGGGAGGTGAAAGTTTGGAAATGAGATCAACCTTGGCCTTATCCACCTCAATTCTCCTCGCGGAAACGATATGCCCCAAAACAACGCCCTCACGCACCATGAAATGGATTTTCTCCCAACCCAGGACCAAGTTTGTCTCCATACAACGTTTCAGCACCTTTGCTAGATTGTGGAGACATTCATCGAAGGAAGGTCTGAAAATGGAGAAATCATCCATAAACACCTCTAAAATTTTTCCAACATGTCGGAGAAGATGGACATTATACACCGTTGAAAAGTCGCGGGTGCATTACAAAGTTCGAATGGCATCCGCTGGTAAGCGAATGTACCAAAAGGACAAGTGAATGTTGTTTTCTCATGATGATCAAGGTAGACGGCCACTTGGTTATATCCCGAATAACTATCTAGGAAACAGTAGAAACTTTGGCCAGCTAACCTCTCTAAGATTTGGTCAATGAATGGTAGGGGAAAATGGTCCTTTCAGGTCATGGAATTCAGCTTTCTATAATCAATGCACACACGCCACCCAGTAGTGGTGCGTGTGGGAACCATCTCTCCTTTCTCATTTTCCACAACAGTGATGCTAGACTTCTTGGCACCACCTGTGTAGGGCTCACCCACTTACTGTCGGAAATGGGGTATATAATACCTACATCAAGAAGCTTCGGCACATCTTTCATGACCACCTATTTCATGTTAAGATTCAAACGATGCTGCATTTCACATGATGGTTTCGCGTCATCTTCTCAATGAATGTAGTGCATGCAAATGGAGGGGTCAATGCCTTTCAAATCGGTAACGGACCAGCCGATTGCACTCTTGTGCTCCCTTAACACATCTAGGAGCGACGATGACTGGCAAGGTATCCTTAGGTCCAAGATAAACATACTTGAGTGTAGCCGAAAGTGGTTTCAACTCAAGTTTGGGGGGAACCTCAATCGAGGGAGTTGCAGGTGCTTTAGAAAGTGAAGGCAATGGTTCAAACCTCACCCTCCTAGGGCATTGACTACCTCATCCAATAGGACATTGACTTCGGTAATCGAATGGTCAACGTCATACTCATCTTAGCTGAAATGAGATAAGCAAGCCTCTAATAGGTCCTCAGTTAAAATATATGGGTGAGCTTCTTCCACAAGGTCATCAACAGTCCTTGTCGGGAGGTTGATGAGAGGCCCTAAAAGCATTCAACCGCACTTTCATATTACCAAAAGAAACATCCATAACTCCGGTACGACAATTAATGGTTACATTGGCCATGGCAAAAAAGGGTCGGCCAAGTATGATAAGAGTTTGTTTCCGCAGGTTTTGCGTCAGTTCAATGTCAAAGATGATGAAATCTGTAGGAAAAAGGAATTTGTCGACCTTGACAAAAACATCCTCAATTATACCCCGGGGCACCCTAACAAATCTATCAGCAAGTTGCAAGGTGACTGTAGTGGGCTTCAATTCCCCTAGCCCAATTTGTTCATAAACTGGTAATTGATACATACATTGATATAAAATAACAGGCTACTGACTTGTTGAAATTTCTTTTATTGTTATAAGCTTTATCCTTAAGCAATCAAAGGACACTAAGAAGCATGCATGTTACAAAGCATTACGTTATGTATGGATGGTGCAGGGCCTACTCGGTAGCATCTAGCATGGATAGCTACTAATGCATGAGCAGCATTTCATATATGTCCTAGGTATTGTTGTTGTTGGAGCCGCATAGGATGACTAAGGGGGTTCGTGACGGTTGGAGCTGTCGGTGATGGGGTGTGCACCCATCAAGCCATCACCCAAAAATCCATTGACTTTGTGTGGTACAGTATGGAATGTAGGTGTGGTGGGGTCATTCATGGGTCGAGTGAGAGAGGGAGAGAATAGAAGGAAAAGGATGATGATACTTCATTTGTTTTTTTAAATCTTCATTTGTTTAATTCAGCGAATGTTGTGTTTTGGGGAAGTTCATGTTTCAAGATGATGATACTGTTGTCATTGTTGTTCCATGGGCCCAACTCAAAGGCAAGCTCCAAACCATTTTGTGCTATCCCGAGCAAGTTTGATGCTGAACCAATTCAGTTTTGAACATTAAGGCCTCAACATTTGCCTAGAATGACTTACTTTTTCCCTAGTCCACAAAGTGTGATTATAAACCGCCAAAATTGGAAACTAAAAAGTTAGGATGCTTATCCTTGCCATTATGTTCTTGGAGTTCTCCAAGGAACAACAATAAGAAGCGTATGTGGACCAAGTTTGGGTTTGGTACAAATCAAAATACTTCAGACTTCTCTTTTATGCTTTTGTGAAGAACAAGGGTCCCAAAGGAAGCAGGGAACAAACAGAAGAACTATGAAACGAAGGAAAAACAGAGGACAGCATTTATTTCATGGATGAAAGAATAAAGAGCTTTGAAGGAGGGGCTTTATAACTGTTATGGTTTCATGGCTTGAGATGTATTTAATTGAATAAATCATGTCCAAATGACAGTTTTTCATCATTCACATCCAAAAATGATCTCATTATGCATATGTTAATCTCCATTGTTAACAATTTGGATTGCTGAGAGGGAACCCTACCCACATGGTTAATTATATCTGTATCCAGCTACACATCGTATGGCTCACCATTGATCTTATTGTTATGATATGTTCCTCATCAAGTGTTAACAATCCACTAATGGGACAAATAGCCATATCAATGAAAGTTTCAGCTCTAAAGAAATGTGCTCTTAGATGTGGAACTCTACCTTGGACTCAAGAAAGTGAGAAATGAGAAGGCGAAAAGGTTCATCTAAAGATCAACATACATCAGTTGGATCAACATATACTAGGATAGATTTGAATAACACAAGGATTTGAACAAATATAAACACATGATTGATTCCATGACAAACACCTTAAATCTTCACGAATCTCTTGATCAAACAGCTACCCATTTTTGCAGGGGAAAAAAATCATAACTCCAACTTCTCCCTCTCAGAAGTTTAAATCCTCAAAATAGAATAACTTTGCCAAAACAAGTTCCTCAAAAAATTATTCTACCAGATAACTGAATGTACTGCAAGCTTTTTTGAATGTACTGCAAATCAAGATCTAATTAATGGCTACATTGTGCATTTTCCGCAAAATGAAAATAGTTTCTACCTGAGAATGACTTCCCAGTGTTCCATGTTAATCTTTTCAATGGTTTTCATTTTTCTAGGTGAAATCATTTTCCACAAGTTTTGTGTATCTGGATCCAGGAGGAAGAAAATCACTTTCTTTTAGTCTTACTAGCACTGTCTAAAATGTTTTCGTCACAGTTGAAACTAACATGTTGGTAAGACTCCAGTTTCCACCTTTGGCAGAAACAAAAATCACCGTGTAAATAAATGCTGTAAAAAACTCACCTCCTCAGAAGTAGCTTTCAATTTATGTGATCACAAATGCACTGCCTAACAGAGCAACCCATTCTATCAAAACCATTAAATCAATTGTGAATTGGTTCATATCCAGCCGCAACTGTATCGATTAAAGATACAAAAAATTGCAAGTTCTAGTGCATCAGACTGCCCCATAAACAGCTGACTGTAGACTGAAAAAAAATTACACTATACTGTGACAACATTTCTTGGGGCCTAAAATAATTACCAAGGAAGGTGCCAATTCAGTGGCCAAAAGCTGAAAGTATTAAAATTTGCAGAAATGCAATAGAAGAAACTGGAGGGGCTGTTGGCATAATCATCCCTTCCAATCTTCAAAATCAGTAGAATACACCCATTCCCCCCATCCATGTACCTGAATGCCAGTAAGAATCGCTGCTAGAATTAGCAGTCTTCATCGGTTTAGTGTTTTAAGGTTTAACTTTGAGTATTTTCTATTTATAATGGAATGATACAACTTTGTCGAGATCTGTTTCTTTGACAGATGGAAACAGGTATAGAAAATATCTTTATTACAATCCTATAAGATCTCATCTTTGCTGCATACAAAACCATCCTTGCTAGTCTTATCCTTGTTATCCTTGTGTCAACTGCAGTAATGCTTTGACCCTATTGACAAATGACTGGGTTTCCAGTTGAGTACATACTTATCAATACCCAACTCAACATCTAACATAAAACTAAGGCATTTATTTGGTGGGTTGAAAATATCAACCTGGTTGGCATCTATGATGGGCCCACTGTGTTTACATGTGGGTGGGGGTGGACCCAATCACAAAGTGATGGACCTCCCTCACAAGGAACTTTCATACTTGCCAATAAGGATGTGTTAATCCTTGTGTGATGATAGAGATAAGAATTCATTTTAATTTGAAAGGATGTGTTAATCCTTGTGTGGTGATAGAATTCAGAAAAGCTTCTTTCCTCCTCCTTCCACTAGGTCGATCATCTTCGTCCATGTTCAGGGTGTCCATCCCCCTTGGATTGTGAAGGAGTGGCTTTAAATTTATGTGATCACAAATGCACCGCCAAACAGAGCAACCCATTGTATCAAAACCATTAAACCAGTTGAGAATTGGGTCATATCCGGCCGCAGCTGTATCAATTAATGATACAAAAAATATAAAGAATTGCAAAGTTCCAGTACATTAGATCGCCCCATTAACAGCTGACTTAAGACTAAAAAGAATTAAGTTTGGGGCCTAAAATAATTACTAAAGAAGGTGCCAGTTCAGTGGCCAAAAGCTGAAAGTATAAGAAATTGCTGAAATTCAATAGGAGAAACTGGAGGGAGTAGGAATGTTGGTATAGTCATCCCTTCCGATCTTCAAAATTAGTAGAATACACCCATCCCCCCATCCATGTACCTGAATGCCAGTAAGCACCCCTGCTAGAATTAGCAGTCTCCCTCCCATGTAATACAAGATTACAACAGTTTGCATTACAATTTGAAATCCTTCAGTTGAATGGCTGGTTTTGAAGAAATGCCAAAAGGGCTTCCATTGCTTTTGTGGAGTACAAAACAAAGTTGCCCAAACGAGACTGCTCCAAATGCATCAAAATGAGACTTTCAGATGCTTTTGAGTATACTACCAATAGACAGATAAAAGAAAATATAACCAGACAAAATAGACAGATAACCTCCATCGCCAATATGCCCATTGCAAATGGGAGAAGAGAGGCTATTTGATGGACAACCATAGATCTACACCTTTATTTCTAAATTCTCCCTTCCCTCCTACAAATGAATTACTGTGAATTCAACTAAGTAACTTGATGTGTGGATAATCATTTCCAATAAGAGAAAATTTGATGTACATTTAGGCCAAGTTCATATATTTCTAAGTACACAGAATTCTAGTTTACACAGAAGAAATTCTTTATAGATCTACACCTTTAATCACAGTAAAAATGAGGGTTAGATTGTTTAAAAACCTTAAAAACTCAGCACCAAACAAACCTTCAATAAACTACAGTTTTAATCTAAAATCAATATATCAAAGAAAGAGGATTTGAGTGCAGCAAATTAATGATGAAGGGCAAGCAATTAAATAAACTAAAAACTGACCCATACATACCAATTACGATACTCAATCGATCAAACGATTTGATCTGGTTTGATTAAAAAGCTGAATTTTTGCTAACATTTCTCCAAAGGCGGACGAACCCAAATTCATTGGATTAAAATAAATAAATATGCATAGCCACTAACATCATATCATACCCATCATGATCGCAAAAGAAATAACTCTCCATTCCTCCTTATCTGATTCGAGATACACAACTTCAAATGCAATGAAAGTCTAGAAAAAAGTATATATATTCGGCATTCGAATGATAAGAAAACGATCTCTATTTTCAGAATCTTTATTGAAAAGGATCAGAATCTTATTATATACCCCTTGCATTGTCATGCACACACATTTGTTCCTGATCTAGTGAGTTTTTTTTGTTTTAACTAACCCAGCCCTATCAGTGACCCATTCCCATAGCAACCCATCCCTGCAGAAACCTTGCTCCATCCCACTTCCCAACAATCGACACCCCAGCCCCAAACCCAGCAAAAAAAAAAAAAAAAGAAGATCAAGAAAGTAGTAGAAGAAGAAGAGACAGAGTAAGGACATAAAGAACTACAAAGCAGTCAAATCAACACCGCACCCCTTGCAAGGTGAAGATTTCTTAGAACCTTAACAAGAAAAACATCACTATACATGATTCGTATGTATCTCCAAAAAAAAATTTACACATAAACAAAACCAAAGATTTTCAAAGAAAAAGGGAAAACCAAATTACCTCTCGGATTTTGAGATCTGAAGAAGAAGAAGAAATCAAATCAAGTGAAAAAGAGTTGATTACCTCTCGGATTTTGTGATCTGAAGAAGAAGAAATCCTCTGGAAAAAAAAAAACTAGCTGAGAGAAATGAGAGAGAGAGAGAGAGGGAGGAGTTTGGCGTGGGGAGAGTTGAAGGCTTGGAGGAGTAAGGCGTGAAGACTGTGTTATGTTATTTCATTTCATCGCCCAATAGTGCTCAAAAATGAACCGCGAAGACCGAACGCGCCACCCCATATTTTATGTATTCCATGACGAAATAATTTCGTCATGGATTATTTTTAAGGGATTCTACGATGACATATTTTCGTCACAAAAATTTTTAATAAAATATGGTGCAAATGATTTACCAACGAAAAAAACTCGTTGCCAAATAAAAAGTTTTGTTGGAAAAACTTTACCTCTTCAGGGCGACGACTTATTTTTTGGTGCCAAACTTTTCGCGGCAATATTTAGCGACAGTTAAAAATTATCGTCGCTAAATAATTTGCGTTTTCTTTTTAAGCGACGAGATGAATATTTCGTCGCAAAAAACATTTAGTGAAAATTTTTCAAAACGTCACAGAATATTTGCCGCCAAAAATGATTTTTTGTTGTAGTGTAATCTCAGTGAATGTTCATTACTTTCAATTGAGATTTTGGAGATTCAAAACATGACAAATGCTACACAAACGTCCTCCCTCATCAATACCTGAACAATAACTGCCACAAAAAAACCTCTTGCTAGAAACACAAAGAATAGAGAGAGAGAGATAGAGAAATGCAGAGGCAACCCTGAACTGTTGCACTTTCTCTATCTTCCACTCTCCCACTCTCTGAAGTCTTGTCTGGATAATTATTGGCACTTTGATTCTTTACATGGAAAACTCAACAGACAAGCTCTCGAAAAAGCTGCAAGAGCTCAAAGCCGGACATCTTTACCTCATTAAAAGCCCAGAGAGAGAGAGAGAGAGAGAGAGAGAGAGAGAGAGAGAGAGAGAGAGATGGGTACTTGAAAGAGAGATAGCTATTGGAAAGAGCTGCTGCGATGGGGGTACCAAATGCGAGCGGGGTGCTGCTGCGAGGGGGAGGCGCCGAGGGATCCAAGAGTGAAAGAGAGATGGGGAGGCACTGCGATGGAGATGGTATCCGAGAGAGAGAGAGAGAGAGAGAGAGAGAGAGAGAGAGAGAGAGAGAGAGATGATGCAAGGGGGAGGCAAGGAAATGGGGAGGCGCGGCGATGGGGACTGTATGCAAACTCGCGCGCGAGAGAGAGAGAGAGAGAGAGAGAGAGAGATGCTGCGAGGGGGAGGCATCGTGATGGGAAGGCATGGCGATGGGGTCGGTATTCGAGTGAGAGAGCAGAGTCTCATTCGTTTCTCAATTTGTGTTTCGTTTCTAGGGCAGCTTTTGGTTTTTTCTTCACAAGAACGACTTGGTTCTGGCCGGCTTAGAAAACAATCTGGCGGGCTTCTAAACGTTAGGTCCAACTCACCGTCCAGCTGGACTACAACTAGGATCGGGCTGGAATTCAGGAAGATAAGTTGGGCTCCATAGACTTAATGAATGTTAAAAATTATACTAAAATTATAAATGTTAAAAAAATATAGTGGGCCGCCATGGTCGTAATTTCTCATGAGCTTCTACTAGTTTTTGCAAAAACTTTTGACCCTTGTTTTGGGTAGTTTTCTTAAGGAAAGATTACTTCATACAGCATATACATGACTATTTTAATATGAAGCTTTTTACAAGAAAGTGAGATATTGTAGGATATTTTCTAAGTTATCCAAATACCTAGTTTTTAGGTGTGGAGATTAAATTCTAAAGTATGAGATAATAAAGCAAGATCTTTAGGAATATATGATTTCCAAACACCCCCTAAATAAGAAAACTCAAGGAAAAAGTTCAATGGTACTAGGAAAGTGGTTAATGTAGACATAAGACGTATAACTTGGATAGGAGAGAGATCAACATGATTTTTAAACTTGAAATCGCTGACACAATTTAACAAACACAGTGTGTGCAAGTCAAATCCCACAGAACTACACATATATAGCTAAAACTGCACATATTTAGCACATATGATAGATTTCGACCATCTACTAACACATGCTAATAAATCACATAAGGACACAAATAAGTACAAACCATAAAGATTAAGATTCAAAAAAAAAAAAAAAAAACACAACCACCCCTAAGTTGGAACCCATCAATCAAAACATGGCTCGCTCACTAAATTAACCCCTTCTCCCTATATGTTGCTGCCAATGGGAATCAACCCCTTTTTTCAAAATTTTAATGATTCAAGCACTCTCACATCAATAGATATCAAATCCATGTGTGTATGATGCATTAATTTAATGGAATCCCAAACCTAGAATTAAGAACCCTTAACTAAAGACTCAATGGTGACTACACGGTCAACTACAAGTGAAAACACCCACCCACAAGTGATGGAAAACATGATTCTACTGAATGGAAGCACATATAATTAAATCTAGGTTACCTAGTCGAGAAAACTCCCTACTACAGCTTGAAATCAACAAGAAAACTCATAACATTGAATCTAAAGAGATTAAATTGGACATTATTGAGGAGGAGATTAAGCCACCTAACTAAATCTGAGCCGTAGCTCATGGTGGAAGATGGCTTGGGAGGAAGATGATGATTGGGAGAAGAAAATCAAAGCCCCCATTGGAAAAATCCAGCTTCCAAGCCATGCACTTCATCTTCTTCTTTCACTCTCTTCCTCCTCTGGTTCCTCTTTCTCCTTCATTTCCTTCTCTTCCTCTTTTTCTTCCTTCCTTTGCACTTTCCCCTATCTCACCCTTGATCCTTGTCTCAAGTGACTGAGACAAGAGATGGGTTCTCTTTTGGCTTGGGCAACAATCCTCTTAAGAGGATTGGGCCCCACTTTATTTCTTCTCTTTCTTCATCTTTAGCAACACATCGACATTATTATATGTCTTTTACATATTGCGAATGGGTCCTAGCGTTGAGTGCGGAAATCAAATTTGGGATCTCAAGTGGGTCTCACCTGCGCCCTACTTGACCCTTTAATTATTTTATTTTAATAAATCCTTGCTAAACTTAAGAATTAGCATTTAATTTCACTTAAAATCTCTCCCTAGATTTATCTAATGAGAACTATAGTATTAGCATAAAACCAAGGTGGGTACATACCAAAGGGTTTATTTCATTAAATTCAGAAAAATAGTATTATTTTAGAAATTTTTAACTTTTCACAGGGGCAACTTATGAACGCCGCTAAAAATAACTTAACTACTAAAAGTCAGACAATAAAAACTCAAAACTTCCCCGCAAAAATTTGGCACCATCAAAGAAAAGATTTCACCAGCGGCCATTTCTACGGTCACCACTATAAGTTACTAGAAATTGACTTTTAGCGGGGGCCAGGTTTGGCCGCCCTATGAGTGACCCATAGCCGCTCTTCTAACAAGCCCCACTATAGGTATATTTTCTTGCAATGACTGCTAACCAGACCACACCAAAAGATCATTTGATTGGGTAAAGAGACGGATGACTAGAATCCTTCTAATATAGTCGATCATAGTCACTGCCTCTTCATTATCACCAACGTTTTAGTTTCTAATAGAAAAAATATGTCAGGTTTCATTCAGAAAGGGGGGAGCTAGAACGAAAAGAAAATGAGAGAGTTGTTATCGTTCATTCATTTTATGCATCACTATCATCAACATGATGTGAGATAGGTGAGAAGTGGAAGCATATAAAAATTTCAAATAGATTATCACAGGAGCAAGGAACTTAGGCAAATCCAAGGTACCCACTGCACGGTTCTTAAGAAATGAGTAAATAAGGCTAAACTACAGCCAGCAATGATTTTTTACTCTTGAATGGTGTGATTTTCACTTCCATTCTTGTCAACCAAATAATGGATATGGTTACACCTGAAGTTTGCTTAGAACAAAGAAAACATAGCGTGATTTGAATGTGTCAAATGAATTGTGTCGTGACAGAAGATGTGAAGGGTTGTTGATAACTCAAAATAAAATGCAAAATTACAGTCAGCTGAATTATTTGAAACAACAAGCATATTCATCAATTCAGTTGTGGTGTTTGTGGATTTATGAACTTTGACCAATCAAGGACAATTCAAGTCAAATGAAAGTTTAAGGCTTCAGTAGTGTCAAAATTATCTCATTTGCCTATTGAAATGCCAGTACCAGTGTATGGGTCAGTGGTGAGGCCAAGGATCAATCCCTGGTTGTTAGTGTGATGGTGAAGCACTTGGGTGAATGTGTTTGGGTGTGTGAAGAAAAAAAACACGCATTCATAAATTAATCACTGAAAATTACTAATAAATAAATTACCTTCTTTCCTATACCACAGAATCCTTAGGCATGTTGTAGTGGCAAAGTGAAAATGAAGCTCTCTTCTTTTATAGCCTTGCATATCCTTCCTATAGAAGCAAATATGAAACAAAAACTTAAGTATATGATAAATACAAAAAGACAAAATGTAAAATAAAAACCAATAATAAAAAAAAGATCAATCTAAAAAAACGATACACATCGGAGCACCCGTGAGTGAAAGGGTAAGATTGCACTAACTAGGATGACCAAAAACATCTAAGAAGACACAATAACCACCAAGAAGAAAATTTTATGCGAGGTTTGTGCCGTTTTGATCATCCTTTTAAGTCCACGAGTTCAGTTGGCCCACTTGTTTACACTTTAAGTTTAAGGGCAGCGCAGATTTCGACAATACTGCAGCTTGTAAAAGCTAAATTAATCAAGCACATAAAACATAAAAAGGATATTATAGAAGTGGAAAATTGCCCAATCTAACTCCAAGCTGGCTATTTTTAACTTTCATGCATCAAATCTAAGGCCAATCTTGAATCCAATCAAAAGTGGCTATGAATATTAGGAATTAATTTGTGGCCCATATCTTGTATACACTGGGGTCAGTGGCACAACATCCACTGCACTTATTTTCTTTAAAAAAAAAAAAGAAGGAATCTGCCATTGATAACTAAAAAACCTTTAAATATATCAGACAGCAAAATAAAGGGCAATGTTTAAAAAGCTTGACGACAATGTACATAGACATTTAAACCTGTTTCAATTTTCAATGATCATTGAGCTTCACTATTTGCAACACTATCTTTAAAAGCGCATCCAAACCGTTGATATACCCCTAACACCCAATGTAATAAGCAACAAAGAAAATATCCCAATCGGGGAGACCACCACCTACATCTTTGAGCACATGATCAATCCATCAACTTCCTTCACTTTTCTTGTTCCTTTCAAAAAAAAAAAGAAAAAGAAAAAGAATGGAGCGATCATGTGTAAAATCGGTTGGTCACTGAAATTGGTTTTAATAATTTATACACAGTCAACAGAATGGGTTCAAGGAATAAATCATCGGTTTAGGTTGCGTTACATATCAAAGATTCTGAAACATATGGAGTTGTAGATCCGCAACTAAAAGGCATAAAAGATTTACCATAAGTTTAGCCAAAGACCCGACGAATCATAAATGAAACTAGTTGAAATTTTTCCTTCATACAGCATTTGCTGAATCAATATCATCACAAATAGGGATGGCAAAGGGGCGGATCGGGGGCGGAATTGGGTTGCCCCCTCCCCGCCCCCAACCTCACGGGATACACCCCGTCCTCGCCACGAAATGCCGCGGGCCCCGCCCCGAGGTGGTGCAACCACAAACATTATATATATTAAAGTAAAGGAGGAGGTGGGCTGTGGAGGGTGCCACCTCACCCCTGAAAAATCTCTCCTTTCAGAGAAATGAAAAAGAAAGTATGAGATGGTCTGGCTTCTACGAACGGTGAGATGGTGAGATGGTTTGGCTTTGGTGATTTGATGGAGGCTCAGATACTCTCAGGTGGGGACTTCTCAATCTCCTAAAATCTCTCTCTCTCTTCATTAATAGATAAGAGATCCATCAATCAACGATTTATCTCCTAAAAAATCTCTCATTTGCATTATCAAATCCCTCCATCATCTCTCATTTGCATTACCAAATCCCGCCATCATCTCACACCCAACTTCTTCTAGCGCACCATCTCCGTCTCCCTCATCAAATCCCCCCATCATCTCACGCCCATCTTCTTCTAGAAACCATCAAATCCCTCACACATAGAAACCAGGGTAGTTAGAGAAGGGGTGAATGCCGAAGAAGAAGAAGATGAAACAACGGAAGTAGATTTGAGGTGCGCTGTCTGGAACCGGTATTTCCAACTTTCTTCTTTCTTACTTTCTTTTATATTCTTTTCCCACACTTTGGTGATTTTTGTTGAACTAGTTTTATGCATTAGCAAAATAGAATCCAATCTATGCCCGTGCTAACATCTAGCAACCTCCTATTTTCACAAGCCATCTATCTCCCAAAAGCCCAAAAGAAAAGGCTGATGTAGCGCATTTTCTCTATAAGGGGGGAAAACCAGAGGAAATACGATTCCAAACCAGAGAGATGAGCAGCAGCAGCAGCTGCAGCAACCTAAACTCCGTCTTCTACGCAGAAAACTACCATCCAATCCAAGCAGGAAGCATCGACGGAACAGACATCCTCCCTCACGACAACGCCATCTACAGAGCTCTCCTCTGTTCTTTTGCTGGTCTATGTATGCCAACTTCCTTACCCAAAATGAAAACAACCCATGTCCTCTTCTTTTTTTGCTTTGTTCTTCATCAAATCCCACTCAAGATTCGATTTTTCAGATGACCCATTTGGGGATCCTTAAGTTATTGGAGACCCTTATTGTACTGTGATCGTGGGGCATCTTTCTCATCTCACAAACGAAGAAACGCCGTGAAAGGTGGTGTTTTTTTTTGTTTTTCTACATACCATTCGCAGTTCTTCTTCTCTCTCATTGATGGGTCTGAAGTTTCTTTTTTTTTTTTTTTTTTTTTTTTTTTTTACTGCCTCTAGGCTATGAGTAGATATGGGAGGGTGAAAAACTTGCGACTGGTGAGAGAGATTGGTAGGTTTTCTTGCAGTTGTTGTCACTTTTTATACATATGTTCCAAGGTGTTAAGTGCTTTTCTATTCATGTACTTCAGTAGTTTGTTTGTTTTTAACAGCATGTATGTTAAAATCTAACAGCTGAATTTGGTGCTTACGAAATTGTGCTTTTGTTGTTGTATGCTATAAGACTCAATTGTTAGTTTTTTAGTGAATTGATATTGAAGTGTTGATATGGTCGGATGTGATATTTAGGATAACTTTTCCATGAGTCCCATAGGGAGAGAGGCACCCCTGCGCCTTAGTCTTTAATTATGGAAACATTCATTTGATTTGTGACTTTCAATTAATGCGGGTTGGCGGGCTTCGAAAAGAAAGAAGCACCATGATAATTTAGATGGAGTTTCTGTGTTGTTGAGCTAGGGATTTTGAATTTTTGACCATAGGGTCAGTCCTTGTATCAGTTGTATGACAGTATATATCTCATATACTATTGATTTAATGTTTTTCATTGCTGTTATAGAACTGTTTCAGTTTTAATAGAAACCTTTGTTGCCTATCCGGGAAAAAAAAGTATTTGATCTGTGGACTTGAAAACATTAATCTTACAGTACTGTTTCAGTTTTAATAAGATTTTCTGTTGTCAATCTAAAAAAAATAAAGAAATTCATTTGATGTTTGGAGCTGGTACTTGGTAGCCTAGATGTTACATTATATGACAAAAGGTATTTCTTTTTTACAACTTACAAAATTATTTAAAATATTCTATTTGATGAATATACTAATTTCTCATTTTCTCCTCTATTCTTGTAGTTTGAAAAAATTGAATCCAACATTATGGGGAGATTTGGCATCATACCACTTTTATTCTTTAACATCAAATGTTGGAAGGGTCCTCTTGACTACATCAATTAAGGAATACAATGGTAATTAATTAAACTTTCTTCTATTAATTTCAGCGTATGGTTTAACGCTAATGTTAAAATTAAGTGCAAGCAATATTTATCTAAGCACATCATTCGCTACCAGGATAATGATCAACCCAAATATTCCAAAGGCAACGTCTTTATTAAAGTGGTAAGATTATCATCTTTTCAAATTTACTAATTACATAATAAAATAAATCATTCTAATATGTGTTTGAGACGTTAAATACAGGAATGAATGCCACAGTGGTGATTCAATGAATAATAGAATTTTATTGAAAGATTTAGTTTCAATAGTGGAGAATGGAGTAACTAAAGTAAATTACTTATCATTCACATCTTTTCATTACTACTGTTTACATTTTTCATTTATATTTGTATTGCATGAAATAAAATTATAAATTTTAATCCTACATGTTTATGGGTGAAATATGTTGCAATCAAAGTTACCGCTGCAATGTTGAACATAGATAGACCATTATCATTCGTATCTTGTAGTAGGTGTGATAAAAAAATCGATCAGGTGTAAATAATGGTCAATGTAATAATTGCACTTTCCCCACGCGAACAAACAAAATAAGCTAAGTAATTAATAATGCACAACGTTCATGTGATATGTTAGATTTATAAATTAAATAAAATCATTAGAAATTTATAATTCTTAACTTTTATAATTGTAGATACATTGCAACAACAACAGTCATGGATCAAACTGGAAGTGCAACATTTTTGCTTCAAGACAATGTCGTTAAGAAATTCATGAATACATCAGAAGAAAATTTTGAAGTAAATGCAGCTAAGGTAATGACAGAGTGTTTGTTTGTTTCTATTCTTTTAAATATGATCCTATCATATACAATATATCTAAATTGCACTTATGTAATTCTTTGTCTTATAAATTTATTTTTATCACATTTGGTAGGATGATTGGTATACCCATGTTGCACCTCAAATCTAAAAAGCACTATGGCAAGAATATTTGTTCCATATCAAGATAGGAACGAGCATGAGCAACTCTACTTTGGATAGTGGAGTTCCAATTAAAAAAATAAAACACATAAACATCAATCATGAGGGAAAGTTGTTACCGTCAGAAATAGAACATTGTGAGCATTTAAATTTTAGTTTTAATACGATTTATTCTTTTAAAAGATTGTTTTATTTCACTAACTTATTTTCAATTATGTGAACAGCATTGAAGATGAAAGATAACATCAACCCTTCAGCCATTGGGACAAGTAATGCACCTACTCAATTGGAAAGTAAAATGACAACATCAGTGACTAATGCTGAAACAAGTGGATAAACAAGTAGATGAATTGCACAATCTTCTTATTCTTCAAAAATTTGAATTATTTATTAATCAACTTTATGTTTGAAGCAAAATTCGTTATTTATTATTTTGGATAAACATACTTATTTCATAAACTTTTAGTTTATAGATTCTTTCATATATTAAATTATAATGGTATGACAGCTATGTGCAACTATACTTGTGCACCAGTGTCTAAATGATGCTCTTTATTTCAATTAAATAATGTCTTTTCTCTTACTTTAATTCTAAATATATTCTTAGCTTTGGGCCCGGGCTAAGCACGGGCCTTGGTTGCTAGTAATAATACAAAGTGAACAGCTAACATGATAACAACAAGCAAATCACAGTATCCAAACATAACCATCTATTCCATACCAAATACATTTGGCTAAGAAATCTACCAACTCAAGAGACCCAAACCCCAGAAGAAATCAAACCAAATAGTTATATAAAGCAATCATACAAAGACAATTTCTTCAAAATGAAGGTCCCCGTCTCCATCAACATCCGTCAGTAAAGCAACATTTAGAAAAACACCACAAACCAAAACCCTAAAATCCAAGTCCAGCAAGCCAAAACCCTCAGCAAAAACAAAAACCCAGATCCCAAAACCCCATTTGACTCAGATCAGAGCACCAAACCTGATCGTTCAAAACCCCAAACAGAAACAACATCGATAAAAGAAAAGAAAAGAAAAAAACCCATCAACCATTAATACAAATTTCAATTAGAATTCATCACAGAGACAGAAATTCAAGAACACAATCATATGCAAAGCAAAATATGTAGAGAGAATCACCAAGAATAGCACCAGCAGAAAAGCCCCAATTGACGAAAATGTGAAACCCCCAGAGGAGAAGTTGCAAAGGGTGGAGAGGGACTGAAGAACGGTTTCTTAAAATAGGAAAAGCCTCAGTTCTTCGTGCATCTGAGAGAGAGGGGCTAGAGAGAGAGAGGCAGCCGGCTGGGAGGAGTTGAGACTTGAGAGGGGAGAAAGTGCGAGGGTTTGTTAATTCGCTTACTATGTATATCGGATGTGATTCGGTGATAACCGTTCTCACGGAGTAATCGCGAGAACCTTTTTGTGGGGCCCACTGGGCCCATTTTGAAATGAGATCTGTGGGCATTGAAAGATCTATATGGGTCCCCCACGAATATCAAGTTTGGCCCTTATCTCATGCTTCTAACCCTTTCATCCATGGCCAATAAGCTCAATCCATTCGTATGGGTATATAGTCGATCCACGGTTTAATTCATTCGCATCGGTGCCAAACCATGAGACGTATAACTATCAAAGGGGTCAATATCCATTGCAAGGTTTGGATGGGGTGATAGGTGGCCCCACCTCATAGTTCTCAAGGTTTGAACCTTGAGAACACTTCTCACCTAATTATTTCCCTATATATTATTACCTATATATTATTTATCATTTTCAAAAATCCATATATCAAAGTTTATTTAAAATGAGAATGTATAGGAAAATTACACAATTTGCAATTAAAATTTATAAAATTCTTGAAATGTAGAAAAAATTCTAAAAACATATACTAGTAATTTTTTTTTAGAAAATAGAACTTATATATGAACTTCAAGTATTGTCATATGAATATTAAATCATTATTTATTGTATAGCTCTCAATTCATGAGCCTCTTATAGCGGGCCAACCTTTCTCATCATGATGCCATATGGTTACCTAACCCTCATCATCATTCTAGCAAAGAAAGTACATACTATATTGAAACCCTCATCATCAAAGCCTTATCCCAAGCTCCTAGCTGTGACAGTGTCGACTACATATATTTTTTTTCTCCATTCTAAATTAAGACCCAAATAAAAAATTTTGGCTAACTTCTGAATTTTTCTTTCAATTTAGAATAAATTAAATCTTGGATTGACTACAAAGAAAAAGGTAAATTCATTTATTTTACATGGTAAAAAGCACATGAATGATCATCTATGTTGTCTCCATGCCTTAAATAATATTAAAAAAAAAAACCCTCAACCATGCTAAATCATTTGCTCGAAACTCAGGCCCCTCTCAAAACATCAGTCTTCCTAGGGACCATGACTTTTTCCCCAAAATATAATAAAAAGATCTCCCTGCATAAATATTTTATAAGTGTGGGGCATTGTTAGATTGTTTTAATTTTTAAAAATTATCTAATATGAATATTATAAATTTTCCTTTTCCTGAAATTTTACCTATTTAAAGTGAGATTTATTCTTATAAAATTTTCTCTAAGCCCTTGAAGGCCACAAATATATAACATACACTTGAAAATATTATATATGCTTTGAGACATTATTTATAAAAAAGACAATATCTCTCTAAAATATCATGAACTCCATCAATACAGTGTTGAACTCCACTCACTAATAAAGAGGTAATCGTAGGTTTGCAATTTATTTGCAAGCTGCAAATCACTCAAAAAAAAAAAAAAAAAAAAAAAAAAAAAACCTCAAAACAAAGATGGGAGAAAGGACCTATCAATATGTGGATATGGTTATTGTAGTGTCAAATAACCTCAACCCCTTTGACTTCCCAAGCATGTGGATCATATTAGCTTAGGTAAATAATTACTTATTTATGTGACACTTAACTTACAATGTTAAATCATTAGTACAATGTTTCTAATCATACTAAAGTTGATTACATATAATTAAAATTAGTATAATTTATAGTGTTGTTAGTATGATTAGAATCATATTAAGTTACTAACTATAATTTACCTTGTTATTTCTAATCATATAAGTTATTATAAGCGTATAGCATGATATATCTTGTAATGTTATATCAAATTAGTATAATTTATATTGTTATTAGTATGATTAGAATTATACCAATTATAATTTACCTTGCTATCTCTAATAATATATGTTATTATAAGCTTAAAGCATGATCTATCATTCTATTATATTCGTTTTATTTAATATGATTTATCATGTCGCAATTTAACATTATATATGATTAAAGTCAAATAAGCTTAGATATATTTTTTAACAACTTTAATTTCATTAAATTTGAATTAGAGGGAATGGGATCATATTATATGCTTTTATAATGTCTAGGGTTCAATCAATTACATGTTTAACTTTAAAAAAATCTTCAATCAGTCTACTTAACCCTTAATAACAACATAAAATCAATATATACATTTACATATAAATATGTTTATTTATTATAAAAGAAATCTAATATATATATATATTTCTTAAAGAAGATTATTAATTTCGGGGCGGGTTACGGGGAGGGGCAACGGGGTGGGGCACGGGGCGAGGGCAGGGCGGGGCAATAAACATACCCATCCCCGCCCAGCCCCGGAGTCGGGGTATGTTTTTCTGCCCCATCCTCGCCCCGTCTAAGAGTCGAGGCGGGGAAAACCCGTACGGGGAGGGGCGGGTACTCAGGGTTGGGGCTAGGCGAGTTAAAAATGTCATCCCTAATCACAAAGATTGAAATAGCAAAGAAAAAAAATACGAAATAATGTTCCAAAATCCGATTTGTAACATAAAAACCCATCCAATCCGATTTATACTTGATATTGAGAGCTCCGAAACCAAAAGAAAAATGACTTAACAACGGCCACCTTTTCAACGCCCTGACCTCTTTTTCTCGATGCATGCCCTAACTTAACTTGTTGTGACCTGATGTCGGCTAACTCAGGTGAAATAATGAAATTTGGTTAGTCTGTTCAATAATGGAGCTCCCCAGCCCGAAACCAGAAGAAAAATGACTCAACAACGGCCACCTTTTCAACGCCCTGACCTCTTTTTCTCGATGCATGCCCTAACTTAACTTGTTGTGACATGATGTCGGCTAACTCAGGTTAAATAATGAAATTTGGTTAGTCTTTTCAATAATGGAGCTCCCCAGCCCCCGAATCGGGATCCTCTTACCAAGGGTGTACACGGATTGGATTGGTGCGAATTAAGCTAAATTCGTCACCAATCCATTACCTGATGGATTTGGAATCCGTCAATAGTCTGTGGCCGTTAAAAACCGATCCGATCCGTTCCATGAAAGACCAGATCGGATTGACCACGGATCAGATCGGATCGGTTCAATCCGTTGAATCAATGTTAAAGAAAGAGATCAAATATGTTGTAAAGAGTTTCAACATATAAGGTAACAATCCACAAAAAAATACAAATTACAAATATATTTTTTGTCCCGGAAACTGCCCAATTGATCAATACAAAGAGCTGCTTTTATCTACATTATAACAAAAAAAGATCTAAGTAACAAATAAAGCCCAACATGTTGTTAAATTCATAAAAATCACACTCAATCTATTGAAACATTGAAGTCTTACGTTTTGACCCCTGAAGTTTGTTCTTCTTTTATATTTAGTCCTTTTAACTTATATTAGACCCCTTAGGCTTTTTATTTATATTTAATGTCAACGGATCGAATCGGATTGAATCCGCAGATTGAGTGTAAAATCCGTCACCGATTCGTTGCTAATTGATTACAAAATTTTCAATCCGTCACCAATCCGTTTACTGTCGGTTCGGTTGAAAATCCACGGATCAGATTAGTTTTACGGATCGACAGATTTTTTGTACACCCCTTCCTCTTACAGCCAGTTTGCAACGTCATTAGGGGTTATCTTTTTACCTATTTGGTTGGAACTTCAAATGTTTGGAGATATGTTGTTTAGAGAATTTGAAAATTCTTAAACGTTATTACTCCTCAAAAAGTATAAGGATAAAATGCTAATTGCAAACCACCGTTCTAAATTTTAGCCTACGAATAATTTCCAGGCCCTCTACATAGCTGACACTTCGCAAAAAAAAATAAAGAGAGAACAAAGTATTTGGTAACCATTGCATGAGAATTTGGGAGGCCATGGGCCCACCCATGAAGAATCTAAATTGATGAGAAATAGCCCGCTCTTGTAGAGTATGGTTGTCGTCGCATTTTACTAAAATGACCCATCATGATTCATAACATTTTAAAATATTCAAATGGAGTAATTAAAAAAGAAGAAGAAATGTTTCACATAAATATATTTGATGGCGGTCTCTCATTGTATTCGAGTTAAATCTTTCATAGAAAATGATATTTGACTTTCGCAGGATTTAGATTTTTCTTGCCATTTTTATCCTTCTTAATGGTCCCAGCTGGCAGCCTCAGGAAATCCTCATGACTAAGTCGTCCATAATCTTGATTTAGGGGTAACTTTTGTTTTCTCAAGTGGGTCCCACTCAAGGATTTCATCAAATCCTTTTTCTAATAGCCCTAGAGGGATCCATACGTCAAAGGAAATTGAGTATGGAGAAAGAGCGAGTAGTTTGGATCCTGTTTAGTGTTCACTCAGACTTCTCATCAAGTGGAGCTCCATGGTCAAGCCCACATAAAAAAATAGTCCTAGCGATTCAAAATTAGGTTATCCCTAGAAGATCAGGAAAAAAACCTCGTTCACCATGCCCTGGGGGGACTTACTATTATGTCGTTATGCCTTTTGGGTTGAAAAATGTCAGTGCCACCTATCAGAGCCATGATGTCGATCTTTCACGATATGATGCACGATTGGATGAAAGTTTACGTAGATGACATCATAGTCAAATCCAAAACTAGTGCCGACCATGCGGCAGCCTTGAGGAAAGTTCCCTAACAATCTAGGGATACCTTGCTAAAGATGAGCCTGAAGAAATGTGTCTTTGTAGTATCCTCTGGCAAGCTCCTGGGCTTTTATGGTAAGCAATTGGGAGATCGAAGTCAACCCTTCCAAGGTAAAAGCCATCCTTGAAATGTTGTTGCCTAAGAACCACAAAGAATTGAGAGGCCTCATGGGACGCCTGCAGTTTATTTAGGAAATTCATTTCGTAGCATTCGCAAAGATGCGAACTATTCTACAAGCTGTTAAAAGGAGTATAATACAACTGGGACGATGATTATCAGAAGGTGTTTAAAGATCTAAAGAAATAGCTGTTGAGTCCTCCCGTTCTAAAACCTCCCATCAAAGACAAGCCTCTCATCTTATACGTCTCAGTAATAGAATCTGCAATCGGCATAGTCCTTGGTCAACATGATGACTTTGGAAGGAAGGAGAACGCGATCTATTATTTGAGCAAATCTTTATTATCCTCTGAGATGAAGTACTCCCCGAAGATAAGGACTTGCTTGGCCATAGTTTGGGCGCCTAGAAATTGAGACATCATTTTTTAGCTCATCAAGTTAAACTCCTAGCAATGATGGATCCCCTGAAATACATTTTTGAGAAACTTGTTACCTCAGGAAGAGTCGCGTGATGGCAAATGCTCATAGTTGAATTCGACATAACCTATGTTATTCAGAAATCCATAAAAGAACAAGCAATTGCCGACCATCTGGCACACATGCCCTTGCCCCGATACGAGTCAGTCAGAACTGATTTCCTGGACGAAGGCATTTTGTTTGCAGACATCGAAGAGGCTAGTTATGATGAATTATGGACCATGTACTTTGACAAAGCTTTGAATCAAAATGGAAAAGGAGTCGGGGTGGTGCTTCTATCCCCGGAAGGAGTCTTCATCCCTAAAACCTACGAAATTGGATTTCCAGCAACCAATAATATGATGGAATACAAAGCCTTCCTAGTAGGACTGAGGGAAGCCAAGACCCTAGGCGTCGACAAATGAAGAGTCCTCGGTGACTCTAAAGTGGTTATTTCCCAAATAGCTAGAGAATAGAACGTTAGTGCTCCTAAGCTTGCACATTACCATGAGAAAGCGAAGGAACTAATGCTTGACTTGAAAAAGATTTCTTTCTCTACATCCCTTGAGCCTTGAATCAATTAGTTGACTCGTTGGCGGTCTTAGCCTCAATCATAGAAATGCCCGACAACAAAGACTATGAAGCATTCCTTATTAGAAGGTTGGATTCTTTGTCCGTCAAATCGACAGACCTGACCAAAGGAAACCCTGCTGAAGTGCTGCCGAAAATTTCAAAAGATAAGAGTAAGAAAATTTGGATGAAGGAGCCCAAGCAAGAAGAGGATTCTAGACCTGAAGAGGGGTCCTAGCTTGCATACAGCACGACGATGACTTGAAGGGTGATCACCTATGGTACTACGATACTTGGAATTACCTACGTGATGGCTACATCCCTGAATACGCCGCTTGTTCAAATAAGAGAGCATTGAAAGAAATGGTTCAGAGATATGTCATCGTAGCGGGACTATTATACCGCCGAGCATTTAATAGGGTTCTCCCACGATGCATAACAGTAGAGGAAGAGCAAGAAATAATTGAAGGAGCGCATTTAGGCGAGTGCAGAGGGCATGTCTATGGCCTAATGCTAACCAAAAAGATCATCCGCCTAGGTTACTATTGGCAATCTCTAGAGTTGGATTCGGTTGACCACGTTAGAAGGTGTAAGGAATGTCAGCTACACACCGACTTGATCGATGCCTCCGCTTCATCCCTTCACCCTCCCATAGCTCCATGGCCTTTCTCGACCTGGGCCTTTCATAGGACCCTTAGCTCCTACCCTAGATAACACACAAAACAAGGCATTCATCTTAACAGCTACAGAATATTGCACTAAATGTGCAGAAGCAGAAGAATATGTCAACATTAGAGCTACCTCCGTAGTCAAATTCATTAAAAGAAATATAATAGCCCGGTTTGGCGTTCCTAAGGAATTCATAACAAACAATGGTCTGCAATTTATATCCCAACAAATGAACAAGTTGTGCACAAAATATAACATAGAACTGCATCATTCAACCCCACATTATCCTCAAGCAAATGGTCAAGCCAAAGCAACCAACAAGACCTTACTAAAGATCATCAAGAAGATTGTGCAAACCACTAAGGGTAGTGATTGGCCGGACTGTCTAGTCGAAGCGTTGTGGCGTATCGGAGTTCTATAAGAACTCCAATAGGGGAAACCCCATACCTTTTGACTTAGGGATTGAAGTAGCCCTTCCCCTCGAAGTCCTTCACCTGTTGCTGCACATCCAATTAGATGAAGACATGACAGAAGACCAGAGGAGAGGAGCATTACTACCTCATCTAGACCTACTCAACGAGAAGAGAATGAAAGCGGCAGAGCATACGCAAATCTATCGGAAGCAAATCCCCAGAGCCTAGGGCAAGCATGTTAAAGAACAAAGATTCAGAGTTGGAGACCTCGTGTTGAAACGCATCAGTTCAACTCAGCTTCCGCGCCCCAGAGGTAAGTTACGACCCAATTGGGAAGGCCCTTATGTAATCAAAGAAGTATATTATGGCAATGCTTATAGGTTTGGTAAATGCAGAAGAGGAAGAGCTCCCCGATCCATGGAACTCTATGTACTACAGTATGATTGTTCCCTACTTCTTACGGAGTATGACCCTCCTTGCCCTTTGGCAATAGAAATCCCGTAGGAGGACCGAGGAGATGCACTATGACCAAAACCGACACTCAAACACACACCGGCACTTAAAAAAACACAAAACAGTGAGTTTGCCCCCACACAATTTCTGCACGGTTAAAGCCATTCAATGTGAAGGTTTGTAGGTGAGTTCACCTATGTCATGAAAGCTTCCCGATCGTTTGCAAAAAAAAAAAAGAAAGGAGGGAGGGAGAGAGAGAGAGAGAGAGAGAGAGAGAGAGAGAGAGAGAGAGAGAGAGAGAGAGAAACCATGGTGGAGTCACAAAAGGTACGGGTCTTCTCCCCATGGCTAATGCTTCAGAAGCCTTACCTTAGGTTCCCTCTTTCTCATGCCAGTCCCTAGAAAAATCAATAGAGCCACACAAAGTGTGAGTATGCTCCCTACGCTCTGTGCCTAGAAGTTACAAAAAAATAGGTAGAAGAGTTCCACTAGAATTAGGCTTGCTAGAATGGCATGGGTCCTTGTCTAGCAAATCAAGTTGAGATTGGTTGATGACCACAACATTAAGGAGGCAAGGCAATTGACTGCCCCTTACACACAAACACTACTCACACTGAGCCCTGGGGACAGTCAGGTGCTCTCCGAATGAACTAAACCGCTACAAAAAAGGGACTGTGACGGCTCGACCTCCAAAGGACAGTTAAGGAACATTACGTCGCCACCAGGGAGACAAGCATGGATCAATGGGCTAGCTCAGCTTCATACTCTTACCCTCGGCCAAAATATACGTCAGTTTTATGCTAGGCATATATATATATATATATATATGAGAAATTCTCAAAAAGTTCCCTATCTCATAAGGGGAGTTTCTGCCCCTATCTATTAGTCAATGATTTAAAATAATCTATAAGGGCACGTTTGGCAAAAGTCACTGTGAAGGAATCCTCGCCACTTTCCATGATTGTGCAGATTTCTCATGTTTGGTTGGGAGAGGATTTTGAGAGGAATGACATGTAAAACCCTCTAATGCAATTATTTCCCATGTCAGACCCCCCACACCCCCCCCCCCCCCCAACAAAAAAAAAACCAAATAGGATGCAAGGAATCCACTAATGAGGAACAAGGCAGAGCTACAGTGCACACACAATGCCTTGGGACGGTAATATGGTTTTACTGGTTTTTGCCTTTTAAACATACCTTTTGGGTTACAAAATCAAGATCCAAACCGTTAAGATGGTTTAAACAATAAAAATGGCTATATCCCCAAATTTCAATCGTTGATTCCTTTTAGATCTTGAGATATTTGCATAAACATCTGAACCGTTCAATGGAAATTTTTGTTATGCTGTGGGCCAAAAAGGGGATTAAATCCAATCTGTTTTTTTATTTTTATTTTTTGGTTCCAGTGGACCCCACAATCATGATCTGAACCAGTAGTTATTTCTAGGAGGTCAAACACGGCTAGTTGACCAAATTTCAACCGTTGATCCTTTCCATATCTTGAGATATTTGCAAAAAAGTCCAAGTACTAAAATATTAGTTTCTTATTCCTGTGGGCCCCCTTTGCACTATCTGAACCATACATTTTCTCTAGATGACCACAAACAACTTTGAGGTGAAAGTTGAGGTCTTGAATTTTCATGGATTTTGAGAAATTTTTATAAAAATATTTATAACCATTGGATCTTACATTCTACACATTGTAGGAATCCTCCCTCCATCCAAACATGTAACTCTCAACGAGAATCCTACTTGAGGACTGTGGCCTTCTTTGGAGATGGACAGAATCCTCTAAATAGAGGATTCTTCTACATTTACCAAACGTGCCTTAAAAGATCCACGATTTTAGGAGAATATTTAGGAGAGAATGGATAAGTGTACCCTTGTTGACACGTGTCACACTTTCATTGTCTAAAAGAGGGGCGTTTTTCAAAGTTTTGTGGCGTAACTTTATATATATATATATATGTGTGTGTGTGTGTGTGTGTGTGTCTCGCACTGCTTCCCAATCTGGGTTCCCATTGCATACACAATTATCACGAGTACTCACTTGCCTACACACACTCACCTCATGCATGTTTTTATTACTAGTTACTTTTGGTTAAATGCAACAAAAACATGCTCCTTAAGGTACCACTTCCGCTCTTGTTAATCTTGCTCTCAAAGCTTGAATGCTAAAACAAACCCCTGACATTTTTACCGAGAAAGAGAAATGTTACCTTAGCCAACCATACAGGGGGCTAAGAATACTAAACGAACAAGTTTATTTTGAGACATTGCAGGGAAACCAACCTCGATTGCATTCGAAACATCCCACAAATCGGGGGCATTCTTTTGTTTACGGGTATCATTTTGTACACAACTACCTACAACTTGAAAAAATGTGATAGTGACAAGAAAGAAACTATATATCCTCTATGTTATGATACCTTTTAATGGATTTGACTATGGATGTATGCCATGGACACTGTTTGTTGTGACATCTCATGATGTGTGATTCGAAAAGTAATTATCTTAATATTGTAGATGCCTCAGAACATAGAACTGCTTAGGCCACGAATGTCACACATGTAGGCACTCCCTGTTGCTTGAGAACCCCAACGCTAAATTGTTTATCGGGTTTTAATTAATCTGAGATTGTACTCATTTGATTTATTATATAAATCTCACTTTATTTATTATGAGCTACTAATGTTCCCTTTTTATAAGGATCCATGCTTAGGCACGAACTTAGAGAAATTTTGGAAAACTTTCAATAGCCACCCCTTGTTTTTTGGACCCCAAAGTACAAAAAACATGTTACCTGTGAAAAACAAACACCCCGTATATCCTGCGGTACCCCCCGGAAACTCCTCACCAGCCATTATACACGTTCTCATAGCACTTCTAAGATATCAAACATGCACTATCTCGATTACACATCCACAACACATCGGTACACATCATACACATCAAATCGAATACATCATGCACATCATAAATCGAACATGAAAGGTAATACAACATATATGCATGATTGATATATAGATGGATACAATATAGAAAAGAGGACAAAAAGGACAGATCCCGAAGGGATGAATGAAAGAATAACATAATCTATGGAGCGACTCCCTCATGTTGAGCCGATGAGGCAACTGAAGCAGGGCCAAGGGCACGCTGTGAAGGGATGCGAGTCGAACTCGGAATCGCGTAGCCTCCCTCCTGCCCTTCGACAGTATCAATCAAGGCGCTCTTGCATGGCTGCGATCTCCCTTTCATGATGCGTCACCATGAGATCCATACGTCTAGCGTACTGCTCATGAATGAGAGCCTTCTCATTGCCCAAGGTATTGGATGTGGGGATAGGTGCAACAATAGCAGTGCTCTGCAAAACGACGTATAAAGAGGCATTGCATTTAAAAGCTTATAGCATGAAACATGAATTCTAAAAGAAAAAAAGGGACAAACTTGGATACCACAACCAACTCCCTCTATATACCCAAGAGGTAAACCTCGATGTCAAATTCAAATCATCACATAAATTTTCAAGCAGTTTTAGTTTTTTTCGCTAGACAAAAAAACGTATTCTAAGCCAACAAACACTCTTAAGCCAATCCACATGGAACTCAATGGTGAGGCACCTCTACTCCATAGAAACAATTAAGGATCAATCTTTGGTTGTATGTATGATGGTGAAGTACTTAGGGAGTGTATTTGGGTGTGTGGAAAAAAAAATACGTTGTGAAAACTAATAGTAAATAAATTACCTTCTTCCCTATACCACCGAGTCCTTAGGCATGTTGTAGCTGCAATGTCAAAATGAAAATTTATTGCTTTATAGCCTCACATATCCTTCCTATTCAAACAAAAAAGATATAAAAACTTACGTATATGATAAATGCAGAAAGACAATATGGAAAATAAGAAACAATAATATATAAAAACTCCAAACAAAAAAATATAAAGAACAAATGATTGAGTGTAGTAATACAAATCAGAGAGCCTGGGAGCTAACGAGTAAGATTGCACTAACTAGGATGACCATAAACTTCCGGGAGAACACAATAACTACATAAGAAGAAAATTTCATGCAAGGTTTGTGCCGTTTTGGTCATCATTTTAAGTCCTCGAGTTCAGGTGGGCCACTTGTTTTTAAAGTTTGTAAAAGAAACCAGGTTTACCCTCAAAGTTTAAGGGCAAGGTAGGACTGACAGCAGCATGTAAGAGCTAAATTAATCAAGGACATGAAACATAAAAAAGAAAGAAGACATTATATAAGTGGAAAGTCGCATGATGTGACTCCAAGCTGTCTATTTTCAACTTCCATTTATCAAATCTAACAACAATCTTAGAATCCAATAAAGAGTGGCATTATTGAAGTGGAGACGGCTTGAGCTTTAGACACAAGGAAGATTTCAGATATATACACACACGCACTGGTTCTTAGGTCGCCCGGTGAGCATTTTGTGCATGGGGGATAGAGCCCACCTGATGGTCCATGTGAATGGACACCACACACACCTTGAATTTCACATGGGGCCCACCTTTACACCCATTTGATGTACAGTACGCCGTTGGATTGACTACACACCCATCCAAATGGACTGAACAACGTGAAACTTGTGTGATCCAGATGGAGATGATAGGAATTAGGGGGATCTCGTCCCAGTCCTAGGTGGGGCCCCATGTGGGCCTCGGGTTTAGGTGCGCTCACCGATTCAGTGTGTGACTCAGTGCTATGCACACAATCTTCAAACTCTTTGATTAGGAATCCAACATCACTTTCCTTCTTCGTCTCAGAAATCGCCAGAAATTACAAAATTTGAAAAATTACATAAATTCCAATGCCTCGATGATGAGACTTACATGGTAATCTAATAATGGAAATAAAAAGTTTGTAGGGAATTCATCATGCCTTACCTTTTCACGGGAAACCAGGGAAACCATGATGCCCTTTACAAGTGTTAGTTACCTATTCATTGGTACATACTCATGTTTTAGATCGATCATGTGCTTTCGGATAAAGTATGCATCGTATTTCATGACAATTGTTGTTTAACCAGGTTTTAAAAGTTTTTCTAAGGCAACTTGTAAATTATTATATTGTTTATATCTTTTCACCTACCTGCCAGACCATCATGTTTGACCTACTATTTTATGGAAACTTTATTGTTTAGGAAAAAAGGCGAAAACACAGAAGAAAGCAGAAAATACAAGGGTATTAAAGCATCATACCTCACGAACCAAATCTGGATGAACCCCCAAAAAAACCAAGAAACAAAAATTACATAGATAAACCTATTCATAGAGAAGATCATCCACCCTTTGCTTAGCCAAATCTCATGCCATTCTATTGACGGACCTCATATATGACGAAAGGAGACAACCAAAAGAAGAGAGCTCCTCAATCTCATTGAAGTGAAACTAGAACTTCCAATGCCTAGAATCACACATCGAGGACCAACCAACAACATTGGAAGAGTCACTCTCCACCCATCAGACCTTAGAAAGTGGCCGAGAAGATCCAAACAGCTTTCAAAATAGTCAATACTTCTGCTTCATTGGAATCTCGAATCCCCACATTTGTCTATAAGCAGGCCTGTCAATGGGACGGGCAGGGCCTGGGCATGGGTTGTCCAATCCCGTCTCGAATATTGGATGGGTCTGCCGGGGATTGTCAAACCCGCCCTAAATTGATCGGGCCTATGTCAAATCCCATCCCGCGCGAGCTCAAGTAGGGCCCGGCCCAGGGCTTTGGCATTTTCATCAATGGAGACATTCTTTTTCTTCTTAATGGGTAAAGCTCTGTTAATAAAGATGATAATGATGGCCGGATAACAGGCGGACGAAATTTCAACTTGATTAGATTTAAAAAGGTCTAGATACTACATAGTGGATATTAAGTCTTCAAAATGAACAGTGATAAATCTATCAAAAATTTCAAACTTAATCTCAATAGTGGATCCAGTCCAAGTATTAAATTGAGTCCACTGCCAATTCATGGTGTGGGTTTTTGGTGTGGTGTGAGAAATGATTGAATTCATGAGAAATGGTGGAGGGAAGAGAAGTTTTGGAGGGTTCCCATTGAAATATATAAAAATTAGTAAAATAACATTGCAAGTGGGCCAGGACGGGCCTGAACGGGATGGGCATGCTCTACCCATTCCCAGTCCCAGTCCCATTTTGATCGGGCTTCCAAATAATTGCCCAAGCCCATCCCGCTTGGCTCAAAATTTTTTTTTAAAAGCTATGTGTTTATGGGCTTGGAATGGGCCGGGCCAGGTACCCTTTCATTGAGCTAAATTGACAGGCCGACATATAAGCAGTTCTCTTTAAGCTGCGACTTAGAATGAGATAAGCTCAAGTGTGTGGTGGGGCCCACCTGGGGACTCACATGGGTGTGGAGATGGGGGTGATTTCAATGACTCACTGGGACCCTCCTCTTTGCAAGAAATCAGTCATAATAGTGGTTTTTATCATCTCCATCTGGGTTCCAAAAGTTTCATTGGTCAGCGGTCCATTCGGATATGAACAAAAGTTTGTGGACATGTACAATTTACGGGGGTCGTGGGCTTGGTCCATTTGGATGGACCAAGGGTGGGCCACAAGCATGAGCTTACGGAATTTTATCTTTAAACTTTAGTTTAGGAGAGCCTTTCCTATACTGATTTCTTGGGGAGAAGAGAGTCCCACGGACTAGGGAGTCCTTGAAACCCCCTGTAAGGTCCGTGACCTTAATGGGTCAATTGGGCCCAACTGCAAGCCAATCGACTCGTTTATTTTGTTATTATTATAATTAATTGTATTATTAGATAATTAGATGGGTTTAGATCATGAGCGAGTTTATTTTAGTGTTAGAATAGTGTTTGCAAAGTTTCGTGCAATTTCGAGTCCGTTTGATTCTAGCAGGGGGTCGTTTGCAATTTAAGGAAAATTTAGTATTTTTCCAAAAAATTCCAATCGCCGTGATTTTAGGTTCATTGGAAAAGTTTCGTTGCACCGATCATTTTTGTCTCTTGGCTCTTCGCGATCCGATGATCAAAAACTCTTTAAGTGGTACATTCCTTCACCGGACCCACTTAAGGGCAAACTTGTCTTTTTCCTATTCTCTTCGTCTTAAGCAGAGATTTGCCCTAATCTCTATCTTTTCAATCTCTGCAACGAAAGCTACAATAGCCCCTTCTTCTTCTTTATCTTCTCAAGCCCAGAACTCTACTCGGGAGAGATCACCTCCGCGATCCGAACTGTTCATCTTCTTCCTCATAATCTCTTCTTTCCATTGATCCTAGTTTGGTAAGATTTCTTTCACTCTCAGTTTTCAATAATCTTCTCTTTTGGTTAGATTTTGGTAGTTCTTGATCGTTTTCTTCCCTTCCCTCTGCTTTGCGTTTTAGGTTGTGTTTGATCTGATTAGATTTCGTGGATTTCGTGGTAGAAAGCTTCTCCCCAAGTTTTTTCCCAATTTCAATCTTCTTCTTGGTTGAGGCAAGTTGATTTGCTTCATATATTGAGCATACATGTATTATTATTGCTTCTTGTTAATTCATTGCTTAGATTTTCCCTAAATTCCAAGCTTGTCATGGTTAATTGGATTACATATGCTAAAATTGGATAAATGGGTTGAATGAACCTTAATTGATGGTTGATTTTATGAATGGATGGAATGTGGATTGAGAGAGAGAGAGAGCATGGAAGCTCTTCTCATGCAGGTACAGGCCTTGGAAAGGCTTAGGAAGAAAGGGGATGGACCCTAGCTAGGTGAACGGGAGTGAAAATACCTTGAAACAGGCCAAATTTGCTTCAGCTCGGTCTCAGGCAGTGAGCAGGCTCGCTATAGTGGGCTTAACCCTCACTAGAGCGAGCTTTGCTACTGTACTGGAGCCCAGGCAGAATGCATTCTCGCTATAGGGAGACTTTGACTCGCTATAGTGGGACTGCATTCTGTAATCAGCAACATCCACTTCGAACGGGCATAACTTTTGACCCGTTCATTGGAATTTGGAGTTCTGTATACCGTTGGAAAGCCGTTGAGGCGTAGAATCTAACAGTTTTATTTTTGTTACGATCGAAGATCGGTAAGTGATGTAAATACCTTGATTATTGCTTCAGCTAATGTTTTTTTATTGAAAATGAGACTTGTAACCTAGGTTTGGGCCTTAGATGTTGGAAACTATGAACCTACTCTCACCAGACCAGTAATGGGATTAAGATCGTAGCGCGTGGCTTGGTGTGCTTCGATTGGGTGTCTAGGTATTCATGTAGTATGCATTGTTTAATCGAATGCATATGGAATTGTCTCAATAGATGCTTAACATGATTGTACACCAAGGAATTCTCTTAGAAGCATAGTTGAATCAATTTCCACACGCACTCTGTTAGAACAGATACAATACATGGATGATACAGCTTGCCTAGGTTTGGTTTGTAATTCCTCCTTAACTTGTTAATTGTATCGTTGTTATTGCTCCTTGTACACTCTCTTGATATAATACATCTAATTAATTATGAAACATAAATTCTTGTAGAGTTAGGATATGGACCTGACTAGGAGTGTAACGTAGGAACCGTGTGTTATGTATTGATAAACATGACTGACTAGCATATAAGGGATTATCGTGTGTTTGACTTGTCTTGTATTGTTTTGAATGAGATAATCCCTATGAGCATGTCATGTATATTGAACTAGTCAGACTTGCTTGTCTTGGTTTTCCCTCGTGTCAGCACCACTTCATTATCATTTGCATGTCATGGCCAACTGCAGTTTGGGGTTTTATTGATGGGCTAGTTACTCGGACATAGGGGTGGGCAGTCGGCTTTGGATGGCGTCCATGGCGTTGAATAGTTGGAAGCGGGCCTGGACCGTGCTACTATTCCCAGGACCGGGAGCTAGGATCCCCCTGGAGTCGGACTTTGGTATCAGTAGTTCGGATTAGATTGTTACTAATACCCCGGGAGGTGGCTAGGACATCCTCAGAGTCTCCCTCTTGTTACTTGCATTGCATTGCTTGTATAGTGGTGATTGCTAGTTGATGTTAAGATTTCTGTTATTGTTTTGGGTGATATTTATTCATGCTTTATGCATAGCTTCGATTCCTTGTATTCTCATGATTATTATTACCTGTCATTATTCTGATACTTGATGGATATCATATTCATTTATATTTTACTTATCTATTGCTCAACATATCGTTGACTCTGTTACTTGGTATGCAGACACCTTAGGTGAGTACTACTATGAGGAGCAGGCAGATGAGGAGATCCTCTGGGATCTCCAACCAGCAGAGGAGGCGCGAGAGTGGCATGCTGATGACGTAGAGTAGCGTCATCATAGCCGGTACATGAGATACTCACATGGGACATGTTTTAGATTTTAATTATTCTTTTATTGATTATTCATAGTTGGACCTTTCTTTCATTGACTCTATGTTGTTTAATGACCTTAGTTATTGGGATGACCATTATAATTAATTTAACTCCTCGAATAGCTTTAATTGTTCTTTTGCAATTTCGAATATTAAATGAGATTTACTATCCATTGTTTGATATTTAAATATACCTCGAATTGTATGAATTCCGTGATTTTTATATTACTTGAGATTTGAAATGCAATATTCTCATAGCGGACTTACGATCCTTGGGCCTAAAGGGCAAAATTTTTAATAAGCCCTAAATTTCACTTCCCGGATCCGGTTTATTCTCTAATCGGGTTCGGGGGAAATGACACCCCCTCCCCTATATGGGTCTATCATACACTTGAGCTTATCTTATCTTAAACTGCGGCACTGTTTGATGAGTTAACCACAGTTGGATTGACTGCATCTTGAGCACATGATCAATCAATTTACTTCCTTCCCTTTCATGGAGTCGTCAAGTGTAAAATCGACTGTCAAATCTAACTATTGGTCATGGTCACCAAAATTGGTTTTAGTAATTTAGGGACAGTCAATATAATGGGTGCACGGAATAAATCATCAGTTCAAATTTTCGAAAGTTTAGGGAGGAAAATACTTGTTTCCAAAAGCGATTTATGCCTGAGATTGAGAGCACAGAAACGAGAACAAGCGAACCCAAAACGAATTTTAGGGGGTGATGTTGAAAAGGATATACGCCAGTCGGCCAGCAGTACTCCCTCTCACTAGCCACGACACTACGCCAGTCGGCCAGCAGTACTCCCTCTCACTAGCCACGACACAACTCAGGTTAAAAAATGGACATTGTCTTTTCCAAAGACCAATGCCCGGTCTGCTCCTTTCTCCTATGTGGTTTCCGTCATAAATAAGAGAAAGTAAGAGCGTTTCTCTTGTCACAAGGACAGTTGTCGGTTCTTTATAGCTACAGCTATGTGATCATGTCTGGAACACTGTATGACTAGTTAAATCACCACGTAGATATTTTCTAAAAAAATGAAAATTTTCAAATATGCCCTTAGATTCTTGCCTTATTTTAAAAATAATAAATTTTAAATTAGGGTTTAAATTTTCTGGTAAGTTTTAAAATAACGACAACCGTTCATTTAAGGTTCTCTTCTCACAACTTTCTCACTTAATTTTATTCAAATACTGAAATTATCCTTCATTGAAATAAAGTTATCTGTCACTTCCTCAATCTCTTCTTACTTTTCTTCCCAGCATCCTCACGATAATTAATGGCAACCAGTGTCTCCACAACAATCGGAGGCATGTAGTAGCTATCGGAAGCATATTATGACTTTAAATTAAAGGTAATTTAAGTATTTAAAAAAATAAGATAAAACATACAAAAAAAATACCATGAAATGGTTGGATGCCCTTAATTGAGGATTTACTAAAATTTTAGGCCCTAATTTAAAAAGTTTTGAAACTTATGTCCTTTTTATAAATAAGACAAAAATTCAAGGCCTTTTTTTAAAAAAATTAAAAAAGAAATTACCATGTAAATGAAGTAAAAAAACAAGCCTCCCACCCCTTGCACCAAAAAATAAATTAAAAAACGGAAGTGAAAGTGAAATCGGGTTTAAGCAATAATTACGGAAATTGTGAATTCTCAAGATTTTGACAAATTTTTTACATTCACGTCAATATATGTACCTTTTTTACTATTTGGTCGGAAGCATTTTGGAGATATGTCATACAAGAGGATTTGAAAATTTTCAAATGTTATTCCTCAAAAATCGAAAAGACAAAATGCTAATTGCAGAAGAACATTCTGAATTTTAGAATTCAGCAAATTCAATTGGCCAAAAGTGGCCTTTTTACTTCCTAGCTGATCTTTTAGAAGCAACGAGTTTTTTTTTTATGAAAGGATGACGTTTGTTTTGTCTGCATATTTGATAAGTTGTTCTTCTGTGCAATTCCAACCTACGAAAAAACAAGTTTATTTTGGTTGTGTTTTCTTCGCAACAAATAGAAACACAACCCACCTCTTCTATATTTCCATATTTGTTGAAGAGAAATGCAAGTTTCCTCTTCTGCGACTTTATACAAATATTGTAAACTCTAAGGTCCAACAAGAGGAATGCATATAAAAAAGCTCTTAACTCTCAAATCTTGTTTTTGATTTCTAATTGTGGCAAAGGCAGTTCTTTTCCAATGGGAGCAACTTGTAGTTAACAACAATTTAAAAAAAAATAAATGAAAAGCTTATAATGGACTAGATCACGTTGGACTAAAATTTCTAACAGAAAAATGGGCATCTGTAGTGTGGCCTACTAATAAATCCAAGGCCCTCTACATAGTCGACACATCAAGAAAATAAATAACGAGAGAAAATAAAGTGTGACATAACATTTTTCGATAATTTCGGAGGCCACTTAGTGGGCCCACCTATGAAGAATGTAAGTCGATGGAAAAATTGCCCACTCTTATATAGTATAGTAATCATATGATTTTACTAAAATGACCCATCGTGATTGATAACTTTTCAAATTGCTCAAATAAAATAACTAAAAGATTAAATATTTCATATAGAAATATTTGAGGGTGGGTCCCGATCATATTAGAGTTAAGTTTTTCATAGAATGTGATATATTTCTTTCGCGGGATTTAGATTTTTCTTGCCATTTTCATTTTTCTCAAGGTGCCCGCCTGCCTAGGAGCATAAGGAATTTATCATGATTAAATCGTAGATTATCTTGATTTAGGGTTGACTTTTATTTTTCTTTCGCCTGTCCCACTCAAGGATTTTCACCAGATTCTTTGTCTAAGGCCATGTTTGGCATTTCTACTCTTTTTCTGACAGACCATTTAAAATAGAGCCATTAAAAAAAGAGCTATAAAAAAAAGAGGGCATTTCAATTTTAGAGGATTTGCCTCTACGTTTTTTTTGGAGCCTATGCCTCTATTTTTCATATGTCCAAACAGTGGGCATTTCAATTTTAGAGGATTTGCCTCTTGTGAGGCCCCACCCCTTGCGGGCCCTCAGTTTGATTTAAATAATTATTAATATGATATTTCTTATTTTAATATGCTAATATATAGGAATTAGTAGAATAGATGGCTACTATTCCTAAGTCTTATGATGTAGCTTTTATATAATTTTTTAATAGATATTAGGTACTTATTGTAATTTGGTGGAGTTTTGATTAGATTAGGACTTAGTTGTTATTAGAATTAATAGGAGGGACATTAAGAGTTTAGAAGATTTTAGAATCTCACCTAATGACCTAATTACCCATGGCCCCATCTCTTTTTCATTTACAACTAAGTTACCCTTTTGGTAATTGTCCTAAACCCTAAGCTATATAACCAAACTATTGCAAACCTAGCTTAAAACCCTAATTCCCCAAACCCCAGCCCAAGAAGAAGCTAAAGATCATCTCAATTGCACAATCAACACCTTAGGAGCTTGGAATTCTCATATCTCTCTCTCAACTCTATCACCAATTTCGAATTGAGGCAAGTACCCTATGCTAATTTCACATGATGCATGCTTTTTCCCTTTTGATTATACAATTCAATTCAATTAAGTAGAGATGCATATTTAGATCTTTACATTTGAGCTTTGTTTATAGAAATGGCCATTTGATGGATGGGTTCTCCCATTTAGAAGATCAATTGCCCGGTTGGATGATGGATAGAGATTTTAGAAGTGTTTTTGTGTTTATCTTTGTTTGTGTGATGGATGGAAGAAGTTTGGAATGAATTGGATGAGAAATGGATTGAGAAGGAAGAATCCCAGAATTCTGGAAATTCAGCTCTCTACGTGTACCCGGTCGACCAGACCCTGTCTCAGTCGACCGGGCACACTGAAAAGCAGAGAAATCAAGTCCCAGTTATTTGTGCATGTAACCTTACTGACAGTGTACTCGGGACCGAACCCTGTCTCAGTCGACCGGATATACAGGACTTTGCAAAAATAACTAAGACTTGAAATTCTCAAACAGGTCAGGAACCCTATGTACTTGGTCGACATCACGGCCATGATGTCGACCGGATACACTGCGCATCCTGAGGAACCCCCCAGCTGTTTGGCTCCAGGTCCCAGTGGACCCGGTCGACATCACGGCCATGATGTCGACCGGGGACACTGCAGGATGTCGACCGGGGAGGTCAACATCCAGTGTACACGGTCGACATCCCAGGGTATGATGCCGACTGGGCACACTGTGAATAGTGAGTTTCCAGACTTCTGTGTTTTTTATGTTTGATCATTTGTGGGGTCCATTGACCATCCAAATAGGTTTACATCAAGTGTGCCAAGCACGAATCAATGGCCTGTCTCAGCCTTGATTCGTGGGGTCTACCAATTGAGGTTTTGAGATTTGAATCGTCAATGATTCGACCCTTAATTGTAATCCATGATGTCCATAACTTCAGGAGCATCAAATTTACATTCTTTGACATCTGAGACTACCGTTAAGGATCCAATCACATGATGAGGCCTGAGCCAAGAGTGGATTATTACCTAGGATTGGACTTGTCTATTTCCATTTGATTCCATGATTTGGAGGATTTCATGCGTTGTTCTTCCCTCCTATCCTTGTTGATGTTATAAACCTGTTAATTAACGGAAATTGGAGGACCTGAACCTAGGATTTACTTAGTAGTGACCCTATGATGTGTTTGGAGATAAATGACCCGTGTCTGTGGCTAAGCGGGCCCTCATACGGCCTAAGGTTGGGTATGTGAAACCATAGAATGAAGAGGTTAGGCTTAATGGATTGAAGGCTCATTGTGTATGAGCATGGGATGATCACTTGTGGAATGATTATGGTGTTGCACTTGTATTGCCTCAAGCAATGGTTTGGGCCTTGGAGTGGATCCAATGATGATTGGACTTGGACTTAGATATTGGATGGTGTTCCATGTTGTTATACCTTAACTTCTTAGAGACTTGGTTAGGATCTTTCTCACTCAAGATAAGCCTAGACAGACACAGACCTGCACTTGTTTCCTGGGTTGGCACTAAACATTCACTCAATTGTTCTAAGCTCAGCCAGTTGACTGATCATTACTGGTAGGGGCTATATTGGTTACTTAGAGCTATCATGATGAGCTGTGATTAGACGGATGATGTGATACCGAGTCCGAATTAATCTGATGAAGGGGTGTGATCGGTGCGATAAAGGGGTGTGATCGGTGTTATATTTATGTATGTTATTATTATCAGGGTTGTTATCCCTTGCATGGTTATTACCCCTTTCCCCACCGCAAACTGTTTACAGTATGGGAGGGCCGCGGCGTAATATCCCGTGGTATATCCAGCTTGTGTGAATGTGCCATTTGTTATCTGATTAGATTAGAATACTTTACATTTCTGATTCTAAACTGTCAATTACTGCTCAATTGCCTAGATCATGTATCTTTGTTACTCTTATGAATACATACATGTCACTACTCTCTTTTGTTGTATACATCATGTGTTATCTGCATATGGTGCATTGCCAGATCCTTGAATCTGACCCATCTTTGGTGCTTAGGTCCCGACCATGATCCCGCGGATGACGCGTTCTATGAGGCGCCTATAGTTGGTGACTATGGGTGGGGGCCAGCTGACTAGGTGGTCGAGCCGAAAGACAGCGCCTGCACAGGGGGAATGAGTGCAGTTCTTTCGTTTGAATTTTGAGAGTTTTATGTAGTGAGTTGGGTAGATAGACAGTTTTGTATAAACATTGATAACTACACTTGAGATTTTTATCAGACTTCCGCATTGTTATATTTGACTCATTTACATGATACTATTGCTTCCGCTATCTTTTCTTACGCTTCCACAATGCAATTGTTGATTATGTTATTGTTTAAAATGTTTTAAAAATTTGACCTCACTGCGGACTACGATCTTAGAAGTTCTTGGATTTTCCGGGAAGTAGCGCACCAACTTCGGGTACCTTAGCGTCATCTTCGGTATTCGGAATTGGGGCGTTACACCTTGACTCCTCTAAAATAAGAAGAGGATAAAGTCATCTACCAAACACTCTAATTTTTCTAACCTCTGTCTGATTTAGACAAATAGACAAATAGAGGTGAAAAATAGAGATACCAAACATGCACTAAGAGCCCTAGAGGACCCATATGTTAAATTCCATCAAAAGGGAGCATATGTTTACAGAGAGGAAAATCAACCCATATCCTCTTGGGGTCGACTGTTTCACTCTGGCTTCTCATCGAGTGGAACTCCATGGTTAAGCACATAAAAAATCCTAACCATTCAAAATGAAATCATTTCCCTTCAATAGGATGTCTCCAAATATCACTTCATTAGGAGTTGGTGCCACACTAACATTGAGTATATATTAACAGTATGATTAACACAATCTTATGCATTATATTACTTCTATAAATTAATCATGTGCTTAATCTTAGGATGCTACTAACTCATGTTGGAGTAGAATTTGGGAAAGTTTCATAAAAAGGGATGGTGTTCATTTTTAGTAGTTTAGGTTTTCAACAGGAGTTGCCCACCATAGAGCCCACCACAGAGTTCCATTCCCTTCATTCACTTTCCTTTTTTGGGTACCATCCTCACCAAGGATTTCTTGGTGGTTTTTCTCACTATTGAGGAAAAACCCATATTTTGGAGACAACTAGGGCAAGGAAGGAGGAAAGACAAAATCCATATCTAACCCAAAATCAGTGATTCCTCCCTTCCCCCAATACCCCCTCGCCCCACCCCACCACCAATCAGAGCCCACTTTTCCGCACTCTCGTAGAAACGCGATGATACAATTTAAAGGACCTTTGTTTTCAAATTTCTGGTTTGTTTTTTTTTTTGGACCATTCATCGTGTTTAAAAAGGCACAAAATGGTTGGGATGTCGGATGTCAACCATTGATTTATCAAGTATAATAAAATATTTATAAATAATATAGACCAATAGATGACCATTTGTGGACTTCTTTGTGCTTCATTTACATTATCCGAATTGTTCATCAACTTCAAGCTGGTCATGTATTCAAATTTGCCAACTTGATTTATTATGGATTATGAGAGGATTGTGAAAAACTCTAAAATTGTTGACATGCTATAATGCAAAAAAAAAAAAGGGGATTTTTTTTTTGCATTTTTTAATTCTTTAATCCTTTTGCCCCTAAATCACATTCCAAACCATTCATCATCTCTAAAAGGGTCAAATTTCAGCCATAGATTCAACACCAGTTTTGAGATATTTGCAACAAAAAAAAAAAAAAAAAAAAAGACATTAAAAACTGAATATGTTTTTCTCAAATCTTTTAGAACGACAAAAACGACTAGGAGTTTACATTTTAGGTCTTAACTCATCTTGGATTGCGAGATTTTTTTTTTAAAAGTATGGAACCGTTGGATGAAATAGAGTGAAGATAGCTTAATTATGTGGTGCTTGCCAAATATAGAATGTGATAAATCCTCCCCTCAAAGTCCTCATCCTCATTCAAGGGGAAGGAAGAAATCCTCTAAATAGAGCATTTCTATCTTGTTACCAAACATGCCCTTTATAAAGAGTGGATTTGGACATGTGAGAGTGGATAAGAATATGTGTTAATTCATATCTCTCTATTCCCTATTATAAAAGAGAGTAAGATGTAGTACGGCTTCACTACACACCTGCCTAATAAAAAGAGAGTAAGATGTAGTAGTAAGGGAGGAAATAGAATGAGATAAAGGAAAGAGAAAGAAAAGAGATAAGAGAGAGTGAATCGGATGGATAAAGAGGGGGACATAATGAGAATTTCCCAATTTGTCTAAAATAGACTTTGGGCCAGGCTTGGATTTAGAGGGCTTTTGAGGATCCGGATCAAGATGAGCTAGAAGACTAAAGTTTAGGAATTAAAAACATCTACCCAACGGTACTATAATCTCAAAAATCTAAAATTACAAAAAAGACCCCTAAATTCTCTGGAAAATTGCTAACTACCCCCCTACTATACCGAAATGAACCCGGATCTAGACCAAACTTGGCACACACGAGCCTAATAGTTTTTTTAATCTCTTCTATTGAGTAGATGCTGATATTTTAAACGTAAAAACATTGCGTTTTAATACATTCCAATAAATCGAGTAATTTTTTTTATTTCTTTTTTATTTTTTAAAGGCGGTGAAGAAAAGAAAAGGAAAATGTGGATAAGATTGAAATCTATCTCAAATCAATATATCAAATGTATTTCTTCCCTCTTATTTTTTCAAATTTCTTTTAACATTCTTCTTATTCAGATACTACAAGATTTTCAATGCAGGAAATTTTGTGGGTATGAGGTTTTTCCTCTGTGAGTAATTGTGTAAGGACGAACATGGCCTTTTAACATATTCTTCATTCACTCTTAGCCTCTTTTGGAATGGAGGGAGTTTTCATACATGTAAGTGAGCATTGTCTACTAAAATTATTATTGTTTGATTGTGTCTTCTTCTTCAATTTTTTTTAATGTTGCAATAAAATCTTCATTCTAAGAAAAATGGGTGCAACCAGAGTTAAGAAAATGATGATGAAGAGTTGGTTTTTTCTTTCTCATTTCTGTTTGGGCCAAAGTTAGGCCCATTGATAGCCTTTGTGATCTGATCATTTTAATTATATGTCTGTTTTATTTCTTGAATCTTAACCGCAGGCTTCCAAACTGTGCGTGTTTCGTGTTTCCTTATAGTAGAACTTTGTATTTAGTTCTCACTTTATGTTTGGACTATCAATTTGTGCATAGCATTTAAAATGTAAAATTGATATTGTTTTGTTATGTGAGATAGGAAAATGGAAAACTAGGAAAATGGAAAACTCAAACAGAAAGTGTCCTGATTGAGAAAATCAAAGTAGACAATAACTAAAATGACGATGTTATAAGGCATGGAAAAGCTTTCTAATATCTGTCAGAATCTGTTTTCCTTCTCCATAGAGTCAAAGGGGAAGGGATTTTGTTTTAAGCAGTACAGGGGTAAAGATGGAAACCCATGAAGCATGACAGTTGATGCAGGTGCTACCATTTGGATCTTAAGTGGGCCCCATGAAGTGTGTAAACAGCCTTATATATATTTTATTATATATCTATCTATACCCTTATTTTATTTTATTTCTATATCTATCTACTATTATAAAAGAGAACAAGTTGTAGTACTTGTTTCACTACACACCTTTGTGGGGCCCACCCTTGGAGAATGATGGGCATTTAATCGCCTTTAATCTCCATAATGAGGGGAGTTACATGATTTATTGCCATGATTGCTTGGACTTGTAACTCATTTTTCCTTGCTTCTGATTGGGCTGTCCAAAATAATGAGTTAATGACCGCATTAACTTGTCATAAAATGGGTCATTTAACTACATTAAGTGGTCGCCAGGGCAATCGAAGAGTCGCGGGCCACACCATGTCTTTTGGAAATTTTCTTGCGATGATCGCTGATGGACCCACATGTTGTTTTATGTTAGATGGCAATGCAACTTCAAATATTGATTGTTATCAATGAGCCGGAAACATCTGTCCAGTCGATTTCTCGATCGGTCGGACAGAAAGTATGCTTTCTTAGTCGGCCAGTTGGCGATTTTGAAGCGTTTGATGATGATCCTATAATTCTGGCAGTGGATCATGATGTTGACGAAGATCGACGGATTTTGTGCCTGAAAAATCAAAATTTTGGAAAATCGCAGGGGCCAAACAACTTGAAATGCAAAAAGGGTCGAAAAATGGCCCTTTTGGCGGAAATCCGACGACCCTGATTTCCATGGTCGCCGGCGACCCTGGGCCAAGGTCGCCGCCTATATTTTTCTTGACATTTTTCCACATTTATTGGCTTGACTTCTCTACAGAAAACTTGAAAAGAATCCTTGCATATCAGAGCACAAAGTTTCTGATTTTCTGGAAAAGCCGAAGACTTGATTGTGCTGAGTTTTCCGATTTTCCGTCGGAAGCCAAAACTAGGTCAAACAATGTCGGAATGATCTGAAATTTGACATGGAGCCTCCTGAGCAGTGGATAGGACCAACCATGGGCTTTTGTTTGAGTTTTGAATCCGTTTGAGGTCCCATCGCCAGTAGATTTGATTTTGCCGTGAGGAATATGCTGCGCTTTGATGTATAGTCAACCGATGTCCGATTGACCTAAAATTTGACAGGGAACCTATTGGAGTCATTTTAAAACAATCCATCAGCTTCAATTTGGATGTCATGGTCCTGGGCAGCTCCGCCGCTAGAGGCCCGATTTTGCTTCTGAGCATCAAAACTGGGTCAAACGTTGTCGAAATGACCTGAAATTTGATGTGCAGCCTTTTGGAAATATGTTGAAGCCACCCATGCTTTCTATTTGATGTGTGATGGTCTCGGTGGTTCTCGCTGTCGAAAGGCTTGATTTTACTGCTCGAGGGTTGATGGAGGGTCAAACGTTGCCGGTTTGACTTGAAACTTGACATGGAGCATTTTGGAGGTATTTTGGGACCATCCATAAGCTCTGATTGAAGATTTGATGTCTTCGACACTGTCGCCGCTAGGAGAGTTGACTTCGTTGCGGCTGTTTCCTTTTTGGGCCAGACGATGTCAGAATGGCCTAAAATTTGATACAGAGCCTCCTAGTGGCACTTTGAAGCTAACTGTGTGCTCTGTTTTGTGTGTCAGGGTCTTTAGCTTCACCGCTACCAGGAGCTCCTGTTCAGCTGCTTAAAGAACAAAGTTGGGCCAAATGATGTTGAAATGACCTGAAACTTCATGTGTACCCTTCTTTTGGATGTTTTGAAGGAACTTGCAGTTTTTGTTTGATTCTGACAAGATCTGCTGCTTGAAGCGTCATTTGCCCATTTGTGGTAGGATACGGCTCAATGTAGCTTTTGGTGTTGAGGAGGCAAAGTGACATTTTTAGTGTCAACAACTTAGAGAAAGAAGATTAGAGGGAGAAAAGAGAGGGTTTTTTTTTTATTATCTCAAGTATGTACCAATACAAAAGGGAGGAGGCCTATTTATAAACAAAGTAACATCCTAATTGAGAAACCCTAATTACAATCAAATTCTAATCCTAACTCATCTTATGTGGGCATCCACCCATGATCCATATCTTATAATACTTTCCCTTAGATAACCACCATTCAATGACAGTTGCCTCATTGAAAACCTTGCTAAGGAAAAACCCAATGGGAAAAAAACCAAAGCAAATGGAAAAAGAGTATTGCATTCTTCAAGATCATTGAACTAATGTTGGATGTACATAATGCTGGCTCGTTAAAACCTTAACTAGGAAAACTCAGTGGGATAAAATCTAGAAAAGGAAAAAAGTACAGCGCACAGATGTCATGGGTAGCATACTTCAGGATGTCCCCCCTTGATTAACTACTCCCCCTGATGATAGCAACCATTTACATAATTTGATGATGAACTCTACGCATGCCAATCTCAGATACAAACTTTTGGAATACTAATTTCGGCAAAGATTTGGTAAACAGATCAGCCAGGTTGTTAATTGAATTAACTTGCTTGACTTCAATTTCATTGTTCTTTTGAAGTTCATGAGTGAAGAAGAACTTCGGTGCTATATGCTTAGTCTTGTCTCCTTTAATGACACATTCTTGAATCTATTTTATGAATGCTTCATTATCTTCATAAATAATGTTCGGGATACCTGCAATAGAAGGTAATTGACAAGAACTACGAACTTGCTGAATCAAAGATTTAAGCCATACAACTACTAGCTTCATAATGAGCCAAAATCTCAGCATGGTTAGAGGAAATAGCTACCAAAATCTGTTTAGTAGAACGCCAAGAAACGACGACATTACTACTAAGAAATACATAACCTGTTTGTGATCAACCTTTATGAGGATCAAAGAGATAACCCGAATCAACATATCCTACAAAACTGGAATATTTACGATCATAAGAATAAAATATTCTCAAATTAGTTGTTCCACGCAAATATCGTAGGATGTATTTAATACCAGTCCGGTGCCTTTGAGGTGGTGCGGAGCTATATCTGGCAAATAGATTAACAGAAAATGAAATATCCGGTTAATGCATTGTGCCAAGTACATAAGGGTTCTAACAACACTTAAGTATGGTACTTCGGGACCCAATACTTCTTCATTTTCCTCGATGGGACGGTAATATGGATCTTTCTTTATATCTAGAGACCAAACGACTATAGGGGTGCTTAATGGATGTGCTTTGTCCATACTAAATAGTTTTAAAAATTTCTAGATATAATTAGATTGATGGACCAACATCCCACTAGAATTTGTCACGATTTGCAAGACGGGACGGAATCTCATTTTTCTAGGGTCTTTCATTTCAAATTCTTTCTTTAAATAATTAACAGTTTCTTCGAGCTCTTCTGGAGTCCATATCAAATTTATATCATCCACATAAATTGCTAATATTGTAAATCCCTTCAAGAATTTCTTCATAAATAGACACGGGCAAATATGATTGTTTTCATACACCCTTTTAGACAAGTATTCACTAAGAAGATTGTACCACATTCTTCTGGATTGCTTCAGGTTGTACAATGATCATCTTAATTAGATTGAGTACGTACTCCTTGGCTTTGCTTCAAGCAAAGGAAATCCTTCCTAGATTTTCATGTAAATTTCTGTGTCTAAGACCCTATACAAGTAAGCATTTACAACATCCATGAGTCTCATTTCTAGATTTTGAGACATTGCTATCAGATATCTGAATGTTGTTGTATCCATAACAGGGGAGTATGTTTCCTCATAATCAATCACAGGTTTCAGCAGGAAACCTTGTGCCACTAATCATGTCTTATATCTGGTAATTTCATTCATTTCATTAATTTTTCTTACAAACACCCACTTGTAACCTACAAGGTTATAAGCAACTTTTGGGGTTTGTACTATAGGTTCATATTAGTTTTATGGTCTCAATCCATTAAAATTGATGAAGTAAATTGATTAATTTCTTTATTTATCAATATATTTATGCTTTCCTTACATGAGATGAATGATGTTTTATTACTTGTTTGCACATAACTAATACGAATGACATGATAGCTCATTAGATGAACCGGAGTCCATAAGTATAATAGATGCAATACATGTGTATGGATGAGATCTACATACGGGAGACATGTATAGCAAATCTTATACTTGAATATCTTCACAATTAGCAATGAGACTGGACATCTCATCTGGCAAGGTTGCAGTACTTTGATTACTATGAGATAGTGTGATTTATCTCGATCATTAGAATGTAAGATTCTGGATCATAGTGCTGGTACATTAGATGTATTGAAGGACCATGAGAAGCACCTTATGAATATTGTCTTTACTTTAAGGTCTACTCTCATAATTCCTTGGCAATAGGCTCTCAATCCTCAGACATTAATGAACTCAAGTTTCTATCTATTCATTTGCTTTGAGTCACCAATGAGTGAGGCCAATTGTAGGTCAACACCTCGTTGATTTGGGTAAGTGGTAATAGAGTTGTGGGAACATTCGATGGTCAAGATGGAATCTATCTTTAATATCCCCTTGTGCCAATTAATGGATTTATCATTGGTAAGTGCACACTCATTCCAATTAAGAGTTAATTGGATTTGTACCAAATGATCATTATAATTGGGGAAAAAGGATAATAAGATATGGCTCTAAGTTTGGAAGACAAGTCCAATTGATTCATGGATATTGATGGAGGGGCCTACTTGTGGACATTGGGAAGTTTAGGGTCTTCATATAATTTATTCCTAAGACTGGAGTTCAATTACATTTATATAGTGGATTTATTTGCAATTAACTACGGGCCCGGATTGCATATGAGATGTGGGGTAGCGGTGTCCCAGTTGGAGCCAACTTTCTAAGGAATCCCTAGTGGTCCACACGCTAGCCCAAGTATTGGAAAGATACTAATTCTAATAGAATTCTAAAAGGAAATAGAAAGTTACTATTTTTATTTGAAGTGAGACTTCTAATAGTGGTAATAGTAAGTTACTAATTATAATGGAAGTGGGACTTCTATTTAAATTAGTAAAGAGAGAAGGTTGATAAATATTATGGAAGTAGGACTTCTAATAATAAACCAAGAGGAGGTGGCTAAAAACTATATATAAGAGGAGCTAGGGCTGGACGTCCTCAATGAATAACCCCCTAGGGATTCACGCCCAAGGCCCTTATTGTGCAAGAGTTGCACATGCATCTTCTTCTCTTCCTCTTCTAGTTCTCTTTTAGTTTCCTTAAGAGCTTTCTCTTGGAGATCCCACCCATCTTCTTGAGAAAAGAGAATTTGATACGAGTTACAGCGTGGAAAACGATTGGGTCTTGGAGACTCTGATTTGGTTTGTGAAAGTGTTTCATCATCAAAGAAAAAAATCAACTCCTCCATTAGAGCACAACCGAGCTCCATAGGTATGATCTATTTCATTGTATATTATGGATTTCATGGTTGCTTGTATGCTGCTATTTCTATGTTCTAGATAGGGTTTATTACTGTACATGGTGATGAGAAAGAGGCCACGGATCTTGGATTGAGTTTTGTAGCCTTCCGGATAGATGATCACTGCATCAAGTTGGTCAAAAGTTTTTGAAACCTATCCTTAAGGCCCACCTATTTCCAACAGTTCGAACACACCACGTTTATTGAGAGACTCTAACTCTGCTTTAGTGGCACGTTCCCATTTTGGCCAATCCTTTCTTTGTTGATATTCATTTATAGTACGTGGTTCTGTATCCCAATCATCATCATCATTTTCCTTTGATATTTGTGTAGCTACCGCATATGCAAATTCGTCATCAATGACAATTTCATTTCTATTCTGTCTCTCTCTTGAACTATTGTAAAGTATAGAGATCTCTTCATTATCTGATACCGGTGCCTCTTCAGGGGCTTTTAAAGTCTCATAAGGGACTTCCATTATTCTAGAGAGAATGGATTTTACCATAACCTTTTCAGGAGTGTTATGTGCCTCTTCGGGAGGAACCTCTTCAGGAGCATTATGTGCCTCTTCAGGAGGAACCTCTTCAAAAGTGTTACATGTCTCTTTGGGAGGACATGATGATAATTGCTTATTTCTTTTAAGTCTGCCATGCTTCCGGCGTATTGCAGACTCTTTTGCTACTGTATTTTGACTTTGTCCTATATAGACATTAATCCTAGCAGGTGCATTCATAGTTGGTATATGTGACTTTGTCACTTTTGCTGCATCATTAAATGCATCAGGTAATTTATTTACAATTTCTTATAAGTGCACAATTCTCTGTACTTCATTTTCACATTATGAAGTACGTGGATCTAGATGAGACAGAGTGGAAGTACTTCATGTTAATTCTCGTCGTTCTTCGAGAACAAGTTGTTCTACAGGAACAATACATTCTTCAGGAACTATCTTATCTCCCCCTAACGGTCATAAATATTGTCTCATCGAATTGACAATTGGAAAAACGAGCAGTGAATGCATCACACCCCCAGATAAGATATGGGTTGATCGACGTTGCCGATAGGACTCACGCCCCCCCGGATCAGTCTGGCCATACGAGATCTGTTCTGTGTGAGTCCAACACCCATAAGGTCACTCATGGGTCCATCTTCGGATCCCTAGACTTGATTGATTATGTGGGATAGGTTGGCCAATGAAAAGTTGGAGCATTAGGTTCTCAACTTTAAGAATCAGAAAGGCTTGTTCTGCCTGAATTAGAACTTCAGGTTCATAACACATGACTTAGAACTGCAGGCATCTGCGGTTTGAAGTAGAACTTCTGATTCTAACAATTGGAACATTAGGTTTTCAACTTTGATAATCAGAACTGCTGGTTCTTTCAAGACTTCAATCTTGATTTAGAACTTTAAGTTCATAATACATGAAATTAGAATTGCATGTTTTGTCAAATCTTCAGGTTTGAAGTAGAACTTTTGGTTCTAATAATTGATCAGAACTTCAGGTTCTGTCAAATCTTCAGGTTTGAAGTAGAATTCCTGGTTCTAACAATTGATCAGAACTTCTGTATCTGTCAAATCTTCAAGTTTGAAGTAGAACTTTTGCTTTTAACAATTAATCAGAACTTCTGGTTCTGTCAAATCTTCAGGTTTAATTTCATAGCCTTATAATTTATTTGGATTTGAACAAAAAAACTCCAGGTCTTGATTTATGGATATGAATCTACAAGTTCATATCAGTATTCTAACTTATAGGACTACTGGTACATAGATTGGTGAGCTTCGGGTTCAAATTTAGAACTACTAGTTCTATATTGTGATCCATTCACATAAATAGTATCAAAAAAATAAAGCAAACAAAAAAATGAATAGTACATGAATACAATGATTACTGTAAATAGGCATTATAAACTAGTTGCATGCATTCTAATAAATTGATTTTTAGGATAGCTCATATACTACTTACCGTATTTGAAGAAAAATATTATCATTTTTTGAAATCCGCACTGGGAAGGATTCAGCGATGGAAATCCGCGCCGGAAAGGAATCTGTAATGGAAATCTGCGCTAGGAAGGAATCTACGCAAGGAATCTGCGATGGAAATCCGCACTAGGAAGGATTTCGCAATGGAAATCGGCGCAGGGAAGGGTTTCGCGATGAAAATCCGTGTAGTGAAGGATTTCTCTTCTCTTTGGATAAGAATACTAGGCTTTCTTTCTTCTCCTAGAGCTTCGTGCTGATAACGTGTTAGAAAAGGAGAAAACTTAGAGTAAGAAGATTAGAGGGAGAAAAGAGAGAGAGTTTTTTTATTATCTCAAGTATGTACCAATACAATAGGGAGGAGGCCTATTTATAAGCAAAGTAACCTCCTAATTGAGAAACCCTAATTACAATAAGATTCTAACCCTAACTCATCTTATGTGGGCATCCACCCATGATAAATATCTCATAATATTTTTCCAATTGGATGATTCCATTCCATACCATTGCATTTCCAGGAGTGTTCATTGCCCGAGACCGGCCATGTTGAGACATATCCATGCCTTGTTCTACTTTAGAAATAGAGGTCTATATTCGACAGCTATAATCCTCATTCAAACATCTCACGCCCAAGCCCTTCCATTAGTCAATCGGTCTAGGCCAAACACAGCACTACTTATTCGGGCGACCTTTTGGTTTTCTATCACCTAGTTAAAGCCCTACCAAAATATTAAACTGCCCCAACCTTTAGATTAAGGTCTGGCCCAAGTACTAACTCAAGGCCCTTAAATAGCCCAAAGTGACCTCGCCCTTCATCGGGCCTGGGATACCCTAGCCATGAGCATCCCTACCGATCCCTCAACTAAATGGTCCCTTAATATGTGCCCATAGAGGGACCGTTTAGTTGAGGCTGGGCTAGGCACATGATTGTCCTCATCCTACCTTCAATATATGTAGGGCTGGGCCCAGGCAGGCTAAAGCCCTCGGAGGGCCTGCGCTACCTAGGCCCTTCCCTTACCTTCAAGGGCCAAGGCAAGGCTAGGGGCCTAAAATTAGAAAATCAAAATTTACATTTATTTACATTGCTACCAAGCATCAAATGTTAAGCGAGTATTATGTTGTCCATCCTCTCTTGCGAAGGAACGACTAAGAAAATGTTTAGAGAATAGAAGTTGTCTTTAGAATTTATTTATTTATGGACAAAGTCATATATTTGGTTACTTGGATTCTAGACGTACATTTTTATTTATTTTCTCAAACAAAGAAAATGGTTAAAGAGCCTATTCAGTCGCACCCCTTTCACGGGAATCTCCACATATCAAATCATTCCAATTTAAGGTTTTCCCCACTCTTTACTTTTACAACATAGTCTTATCTTTAAGAAACTTAAACCATTTATGCTTGCCTATTTCTTTATGAATTGCCGTTATTTTCAATTTAATGCAGATCTGACTATTCATTGTTGTCAAATTCTAGTCACAAAAGTAAATATACATAGAAAGCACAATAGCTTAGACTTTAAAATTTTGAAAATATAATTATCTAATTAAAATAACATTTGGATCACCCATATTTTTAAACTTCCATGCACATACAAGGTACCTCTATGAATTGACGTCCCAAGCCACTCCATACACAAAAAAGTTGTATCCTTACTATCAGAAGGTGTTTTTGCATGAGCCTTTTAATTTGGAGGGGCCCCATCTGTTATTTGTTTGGCTCAATTGAATAAATAATAAATAAATCGGGCCCCTGTATTGCCCATGTTCTACTGTGATTAGAAGTAGGTCTATTATCATAGGTCTACTGTGATTAGAAGTAGTATTTGGGTGTAACTGGGTATTGGGCTGATATTATAAATAGAGACTTAGGGTCTCTATGATGTATGACCTCTTCTGATTGCATAGTGAATTCTTCCGTCTTCCCCGTGGACGTAGGCCGAAAGCCGAACCACGTAAATCTTCGTATTCTTGTGGGTGCTTGATCTTTTCTCATAGGCCCTAGATCACAACAAACTGGTATCAGAGCTTTGATCGGAGGAGATCTGTTGAATCGGATTTCGAGAGGGCCACGAATCTTGCATAAGATTAGGTGATCTCGAAGTGGGCCACGGATCGAAGAAGAAGGAGAAGAAGACTGCCTCGTCACCTCCCATCACAGTTATGTTCCGTGGACAAAGAGGAGGCTCTTAGAGGATCGCCAGGAGATCAGGGGAGCCATCGCTGTTTTGCACATCACCGGAGAAGAGATCAGGTTCTTCGAGTGGGCCACGGTTGGTTGATCAGGAGCAGATCTGATCACCGCAGATCTGATCAGACTGCGATTTGATTTTTTTTTCTTTTCGGCTAGGCCCCACCACGCTGCCCAGGACATCAGGGCGTCGCCGGAGTTTTTTTGCCGCCGCCACTGCGTGTCGTCGCCGCCGCCGGAGAAGCAGCACCCCCTGCGCCGTTGCCGTGGAAGTAGATTGGAGATTGAAAAAGTTCTCTGTCTGAAACAGAACTTGAAACAGAGGAGGAAGACAACCCAGATTTGTGGGTTTGGTTCTAAGTTGGGTTTGGGCCAGGTCCAGTCTGACCAGCTTCAAAAGCCCATTCGCCAGTCTAGGTCGGGTCAAGTCCAGGGTGACCTGACCCGTGGAGAAGAAGCCCAGAAGCAAAGCCCGCAGGGAAGAGCTGACGTCATCTCTGATGTCAACAGATTCGTACTGTCAAAGACAGTTTGACAGAATCAAAGGCTGAAATTGTTTTTGCTATACCTTGACGATCCCGAGTCCGATCGAAGATCCGTTTGAACCTACGGACTCGTTGCGAGCAGATCTATGCTGTTGTGGAAGAAGATTGGTTGTTCAGAAGTCAACGAAGAAGATTGACTGATTGGAGCGCAGAAACTTATTTCTGCGATATCTTAGCCGTCCAGAGTTGGATTTCAGATCCGTTTCTTCCAGCGTGCTCGTGGTGACCAGATCTACACAGTTCCAGTAAAAGATTTGTGGAATGGTTGCTAAATTCGACATTGAAAAATTCGACGGTAATAATGACTTCGGTCTTTGGCGTCTGAAGATGCATGCTTTGTTGGTCCAGAACGGGTTGCATAAAGCTTTGAGGGGAAAGAATGCTCTATCTGAAAAACTATCAGATGAAGAGAAGGATGAGTTGCTGGAAAAGGCGTATGGTCAGATTCTGCTGTTCTTGAGTGATGGTGTAGTGCGAAAGGTTGTTCAGGAAAAAACTGTTGCTGGCATATGGCAAAAGTTGGAGAACTTGTACATCACGAAATCTCTCACGAATCGCTTGTATCTAAAAAAGCGATTGTTCACATTACAAATGCAGGAAGGTATGTCTGTTTCAACTCACATTGATTCTTTTACAAAAGCTATTTTAGATCTTGAAAATATAGATGTCAAAATTGATGATGAGGACCAAGCTATCATGTTGCTATGCTCTTTACCACCCTCGTATGAGAATTTTGTTGATACCATGATGTATGGTAGAGAAACTCTTTCTAAGGAAGATGTTGAGTCAGCCTCTAACTCCAAGGAGTTAAAGAAAAATGTTGCAACTGAAAACAATGACAATTCTGGTGAGGGTTTGGTAGCACGTGGCAGAACAGAGAAGAAAGAGCAGAATAGGAGAGGCCGATCTAGGTCAAAATAAAAAACTAGAAAATTAAAGTGCTTCAAATGTCACAAGGAAGGGCATTTTAGAAAAAATTGTCCAGAGCGTAAAGGGAAAGAGAAATCTAATTCTGGAGAAATTGACGGAGTTGCAACCGATGTTGTAGAGACTAATTCTGATGGTGCAGAAGTTCTTTCGGTTACTGTTGGTAGCTCAGCCACTGAGTGGATTCTTGATTCGGGCTGTTCCTATCATATGTGTTCTTATAGAGATTGGTTTACCAATTATCAATCTATTGATGGTGGTAAAGTGCTTATGGGAAATAATGCAGTTTGTAAGGTTGTTGGGATAGGTGCAATCAAAATTAAGATGCATGACGGTATTGTGAGAACATTGTCAGATGTTAGGCATATTCCAGAGTTGAAGAAAAACTTGATTTCCTTGGGTACGCTTGACTCCAACTGTTGTACCTACAAAGCTGGAGGTGGAGTTATGAGAATCTCGAAGGGTGCTCTTGTAGTGATGAAGGGACTGAAGCAGAATGGTCTTTACTTTCTTCAAGGTAGTACAATTACAGGTGCTGTAGCTGTGTCGTCCTCAGATTCAAATTCAAAAATTACCAAGTTATGGCATATGCGACTTGGGCATATGAGTGAGAGGGGTATGGATGAGTTGACTAAACAAAGTTTACTGTGTGGTCAGAAAATAGGAAAGCTGGACTTCTGTGAGCATTGTATCTTTGGAAAGCAATGTAGAGTCAAGTTCAGGACTGCTGTTCATCGGACAAAGAGTACTTTGGATTATATCCACTCTGATCTTTGGGGTCCCTCTCGTGTTCCATCTCTTGGTGGTGATTTATACATGTTGACCTTTATTGATGACTATTCTCGGAAGGTCTGGGTGTATATCTTAAAGCACAAACATGAAGCTTTTGCACAGTTGAAGCAATGGAAGGCTATGGTCGAGAAGCAGACAGGTAAACAGCTCAAGCGCTTGAGAACTGACAATGGCTTGGAATTCTGTAATAGTGCTTTTAATGAGTTCTGCAAGAATGAAGGTATTGTGAGACATCGCACAGTCAGAAATACACCGTAACAGAACGGAGTTGTAGAACGGATGAACAGGACTATTCTAGAGAAGACCCAGTGCATTCTCTCTAATGCAGGGTTACCTAGGAAGTTTTGGGCGGAAGCTGTTAACACAGCTTGTTATCTGATAAACCGGTCTCCATCAACAGTTATAGAATGCAAAACTCCTGTAGAGGTATGATCTGGAGCTCCTGCTGATTACACAAACTTGCGGATATTTGGTTGTCCTGCCTATGCTCATGTGAATGATGGAAAAGCTTGAACCAAGGGCAAGAAAGTGCATATTTCTAGGGTATGCAGATGGTGTTAAAGGATATAGGCTGTGGTGCCTAGATGGGAAATCTCCCAAATGCATTATAAGCAGAGATGTGACCTTTGATGAGTCTACTATGTTGAAACCAAAGGAGTGTTATGATGTTGGAAAGGTGGAGGATCAAAACGGTGTCAGTAAACAGGTGGAGCTTGAGAAGGAAGCTCCAGAAAAATTGCAGGATAAGGTGCAAACAGATGTCCCAGTTCAACAAGATGTAGAGGAGATGCAAAGCTCAAACGAGGAAAGTGCAGTTCCGGATGATTACATGCTTACTCGGGACAGAGAAAGGAGGCAGATTAAGAAACCTCAGAGATACGGGTATGAAGATATTGTTGCCTACGCTCTTAATACAGCTGAGAGTATTGAGTCTGAGCCGGTTACATATCGGGATGCCATCACTAGCAAAGAATCAGTAAAATGGGCCGTAGCCATGGGTGAGGAGATTGAATCTCTTCATAAGAATCAAACTTGGGAGTTGGTAAAACCTTCGAAAGGCCAGAAGATTGTTGGATGCAAATGGGTCTTCAAGAAAAAGGAAGGAACTCCAGGGGTGGAAGAGACTAGGTTCAAAGCACGACTGGTTGCAAAAGGCTATACTCAGATGGAGGGTGTTGACTTCAATGAAGTGTTCTCTCCTGTGGTGAAGTATAGTTCTATCAGGGTGCTACTTGCTATGGTTGCTAAATTCAATTTAGAGTTGGAGCAGCTTGATGTCAAGACAACGTTTTTACATGGCGAGCTAGATGAACATATTTATATGTATCAACCAGAGGGGTTTGAAATTCATGGAAAGGAAGACCACGTTTGTTTGCTAAAGAAATCGTTGTATGGTCTGAAGTAGTCTCCTAGGCAGTGGTACAAGCGTTTCGACACCTTTATGGTTGGAAACGGTTATTGCAGGAGTGCATACGATAATTGTGTATACCACAAGAAGCACTCCAATGGCTCGTATGTCTATTTGCTGCTATATGTTGATGACATGTTGATTGCTGCAAAGGACATGTCTGAGATCAACAGGTTGAAAACTCAGTTGAGTGGTGAATTTGAGATGAAAGACTTAGGTGCTGCAAAGAAAATTCTTGGAATGGAGATTCAAAGGGACCGGAAAGCGGGCAAATTGTCTTTGTCACAAAAGGGGTACCTTGAGAAGGTTATGGAACGCTTTGGTATGCAAAGTTCGAAACCTGTGAATACTCCATTGGCAGCCCATTTCAAACTTTCCGCTGCTTTGTCACCACAAACTAAGGAAGAGGTGGAGCACATGTCTCGTGTTCCTTATGCCAGTGCAGTTGGGAGTATCATGTATGCCATGGTTTGCACGAGGCCAGCTATTTCACACGCGGTTAGTGTAGTTAGCAGATACATGGATAACCCCGGAAAGGCCCATTGGCAGGCAGTGAAATGGATACTCCGTTACTTGAGAGGTACTACTGATGTTGGGATAATTTATGACAGAAGTAATAACACTTCTGGAAGTGTTATTGGATATGTTGATTCAGATTTTGCTGGAGATTTAGACAGAAGAAGGTCTCTGACAGATTATGTCTTCACTTTTGCTAGCGGTGCCATTAGTTGGAAGGCAGCATTGCAATCCAAAGCTGTCTTGTCTACCACTAAAGCAGAATATATGGCAGCTACAGAGGTAGTGAAGGAAGCTATTTGGCTGACAGGCTTGGTTGGAGATCTAAGATTGGAACAGAAGCTAGTTACTATTTTCTGTGACAGTCAGAGTGCGATCGATCTGACACATAATCGAAAGTATCATGAAAAGACCAAGCACATAGATGTAAGGGCTCATTTCATTCGAGATGTCATCGCCGAGGGTGCTATTGCAATAATTAAGATTGCTACGGCGGAGAATCCAGCAGACATGATGACCAAGACTATTCCAACAGTCAAGTTCAAGCATTGCTTGGACTTGATTAATGTGATCAGTACCTGAGTGCCCTAAGGGGCAGGTGGAGACGGTGAGACGTGTTAAGTGCATGAGGATTAGCTTCAATGTTCGCCAAGGTGGAGATTTGTTATTTGTTTGGCTCAATTGAATAAATAATAAATAAACCGGGCCCCTGTATTGCCCATGTTCTACTGTGATTAGAAGTAGGTCTATTATCATAGGTCTACTGTGATTAGAAGTAGTGTTTGGGTGTAACTGGGTATTGGACTGATATTATAAATAGAGACTTAGGGTCTCTATGATGTATGACCTCTTCTGATTGCATAGTGAATTCTTCCGTTTTCCCCGTGGACGTAGGCCGAAAGCCGAACCACGTAAATCTTCGTATTCTTGTGGGTGCTTGATCTCTTCTCATAGGCCCTAGATCACAACACCATCCAATCGGTGAGAGCCTTTAATTCGAAGGGGCCCGGATATTTTGCTCCCAAGGTTCGACCCAAGTCAGGGCCAATATGTGACCCAACTCAATTTCATAGATGGCCAATACAATTTATTATTATTATTTTTTTAAATGGCTAGTCCAGACCTACTAGTAGTGGTGGGACCTGGGCAAGAAACATGCCAATTCCCAACTATCCATATTCTTTTTACTGTTTTTTTCAGATAAAAAAAATGCTGCAGATAGTCTCTATATAAGGCCATAAATAGTGGGTGACCCGTTACATCATGGTTGGTGGCGACAGGGACAATCTTGGCTTCTTGCACCTAATCCTGATAATCTTAGGCCGAACTTTTTCGGCTACCTGTTTAAACAAATCTGTTGGGCCCACTTTGGAGATCCAAACAGATGAAAATCAATGATCTGCTGTGTTGTAGAATTGGGAAAGATTTTATTCCAATCGGATTTGGTCCACCGTCATTTTGATTATGCTGTGATTTCCTGTGTTTCACCGGTACTGATCCACCGACAATGGAATTGGATGGAGCTCAGCCAAGCCCCAATACGCAGGTAAAACAGTGGTTTTGACTGTTTTCAAGGTGCTTGGATTTTGATAAGTGGACCCCAGTGGTGAATTGTATTGAGGATCTGGATTCAACACAAATCTTGATCAACTGAGGGCTATGTAGTGGGGCCCGCCACTTGGAATGTTGCACAAAGTGCCTCTGTCCATCATTCAAAGAAACGCACTCTATGACTTTTATCTTCTGCCAAAAGTCATGGCTTGGGTCCTCCTAACCAACACTTGTGCACGTTCTAGAAAGTGCTTCCCCTTTTTTGGGCCCACCTGAGATGGGCACAATTCAACAATGTAGGTTTTGTGTGTAGGAAAATTGAGGATGGCATGTCTTTCAAATATACTCTAAAATCAGCGGCACCAAATACTCAAAATCTAATGATTTTATAATTTTTTTTTTTTTGGCTTGTGACTCTTACTAGTAAGTTGGTGAGTGCTCATTGGAAGTAGCAACTTAAAAAAAATATGGTCAGTGTCAGTGAATTGAATTTATTGGTCAATGATGGGCATCATGTCTAAAATAAGGTGCGGAAAAAAGAACTTATATTAAAATTGTTTTACATGGGAGGAACCTACCTTGTTGATTTTATAGGGGATTACGCTAGTCTGGGACTGTTGTCACTCACGAGTGGACTCCTAATTACCCTCCCATGTATTGAGGCAAATATTAATTCTATAAAATCTCTATGTTTATTTTGAAATCTGTTCAGTTAAACATAAAAATGAATAAGTTAAGTGTCTATTTTACAGCTAGAAGTTACTCTTTTAAGAACTTGAAATTTTCTTATGCTACCATTAGAAACTTTACAATTGAATATCTTCTGATGTTTTTGAAATCCTCCCTGTTTACAAATTGACAGGGTGTGGCATGAATTCTACTGTATATGAAGAATTTCCATGAAAATCTTCAATTATTAATAGATGGTGGTAGCATATGTAAGAAATAATGCAAATCGGTTCCAACTAGGTATATATATCAAGGAGGTGAGAGGTAAAGAATATAAGATGGAGATATAGATGTAACATTGATGTTCTTAAGATTTAATTAATATTTAGATATATAATGTCTTAGTAATTATTTTTCCTTGAACAAATGAGATTATTTGATAACCATTTGTTGATGTTCATCTTTATCTTTTCAGTTCATGCAATTAGCTACATCCCTAAAAGAAACAAATAAACTCCAAAAAATTCAATTCATGCGGACAAACGACACCTGAGTTTTAAAAGAACAATAGACAGAAAACTTCCTAGAAATTCGTCACCTACAAGTAAACAATATATCCAAATAATATAAACCACTCACATCATAAACACCAAAAAAGAAAAAAAAAAAAAACAAAAAACTTGTGACACACAGTTATGGCTTTCACTTGCATTGAAATACACTCAACAGCACAGGAGGAGCAATTAGAAAGCATTAAAGATGAAAAATGACTCGAAACCATCTTGAGTTGGATCAACTCAGCCAATTCTAACCATGTCGAGTCAAGCCGAGTCGAGTCGATTCAATTTGAGTTCTAAATCAATGGTGCAGCACCATAGCATCAGTAATGGCGAATGGTGACATTACACTGGACCACAGCATTGAGGTTGCGAAAAAAGACTGTAGTTAAAACAACATAGCCCCTAACAAACCGAAACGCTCCGGTTCCCGACACCACCGATACTTCTCTCTGATTCAAGGAGAACCTATCGGCCCCTTGGATCTCAAGTGTGCTACCGTTGTATTCTGCATTTGTGAAGATGATCGAAAAGATTAGATGATCATCGGTTCCATCCAACATTGAATTCACATAAATTCCTTGTGCGCGCCCCACTTGCGGTGAGCTCCTCTTGGGGCCGGCGGTGACCGCATCGTCGATGACCACTACGGTGCCGAAGTCCGTTGGTTTTGTTGTTTTATTTCTCCCGGCAACGGGAAGAGCGGTCGCAGTTTTTCCGTTGACCCAATCTTGAAGGTAGAAGGTCATCTGGGTCTCTTTGATTAAGGTTTCAGAGGTAACCATGATGGCCGAAAGCAGTAGTAGGAGGAAGGATGTGTATCTTTGTGAGGTGGCTGGTGCCATGAATGGATTAGATGGACTTAGAAAGGCCTATGAGTGAGCCCTGGATGTTGGGTCTGGATGAAGCATTCGAACCACGGGGGCTTCTTTTTATAACTTCTTTGTGGCCGGTAGTTGTTGAAAATGTTTGGTATCGATGTGAAATGATTTTTGAGCGATGGTGGTAAGCCGGAAGAGCTATCAAAATAGCAAACATGCCCGCGCACTTAGCTTAGACAATATAATTCACAATATTAAATATAATAAGAAAGTTTAAATAATATTTAATCTAAATTATATTGAGATGGTAAAATATCATCATATCATCGAGGTATCCCCCTCCAATAGCTTTTGCCAGCAACATCAGGATATTTCAAAAGAATCATCAAATTTGAAAGTACGTGAACGGCGAGTGGCTAGCGAGAAGATCTGCAATCCCTTAAGTTGAGTTGCAACTGGGGAAAGATTGTAAGTGATTGTTGTAATCTTCTTTTTATAATGTTTGGCTTTTCCTTGGATAGGGTTCCGGGATCCGTGGTCTTTTACTGTATGGGGTTTTCCATGTATATCCACGTTTTCGTATCTATGTGTGCATGAATGATGGTTATTGACTGTTGATCATTTTCCTATTTTTGAAACTTCATATCAAAGATCTAGTCTGGGACCTTAACCCATGCTAGGGTTTAAAACCTTCATGTGGTATCAAGCAGGGTCACGCAATTGTTCATGTCACGGGTGATTCGATCGATCAAACCTTTCCTATGGAATTGAATAGAGATGATATTTCAACCACTAAGCCTCCCTTGCTAGATGGGTCAAATTACACTTATTAGAAGGTTAGAATGATCGCCTTCCTCCGATCCATAAATGATGAGGATTTTGATGCCATATTTGTTAGGAGATTTCAGAAACTATTGGATAAAAAGAAAAAGTGGTCTCAAATGTGGTCATCCGAAAAATAAGGCACAAACCCGGAAAAACAACGTGCCTAAGCGTGATAAACCTTCTGGGAAGAGTTTTTCAAAGGGTATTCAGTGCTTTGAGTGTCAAGGATATGGCCACACTGCTGCTGAGTGTGCCAATCGAAAAGAGAAGTGCTTGAGTAAAGCCCTAAACATCACATGGGATAACAATTCTGAGAATGAAAACTGTGAACCTAAGTCTCCCACTCAAGGTCCTAGAAAGTTCATAGCATTTATGGCAAAATATCTTGACATTTTTTCTGAGCAAGGGTCATCTGACCGTGACTCAAAGTCAGATGAAGATTTGAGTCTAAATGGTTTCGCTGATGAAGAACATGATCTAGAAGTTAGCTACATGAAGCTATTAAAGGACTCGATACGATTAATCATGATTAATGACAGGATGACACTCAAGTTAAAATCCATGGAATCTCAAAACTCATCTCTAAAAGTTGAGCTGGATCACACACGAGCGAAGGTGAGCCAGTTGGAAACTCATCACTCGATTTTATTGAACAATTGCGTGAGGCAGGTGTCAATACCGGTTTGCTCACAAAGCAAGCGGAGAAAGCTGAAAAAGAATTGGAAGTAAAGCGACAAGAACTGGAATCATGTATCGTTGAGAAAGCTGATCTTAATGTCAAGTTGAGAATGATCCACACTGAGTTAGCAACTGCCTAGGTTTTGATAAATCACATGAACATAGGGTCAAAGAAACTGGAGGAAATCTTGTGCAGTGAAAAGTCGAACTCCTCCAAACATGGTCTTGGCTACGTACATGGAGCTTCAACATCCAACACTTTTGGTGAATTTGTATTTGTCAAGGGATCCACATAGTTCTCCAGTGCACCCACTATGTCATATACTGCACCCTTGAATTCAGGAGCAAGTTCATCAAAAAGGAATGTGTCCCACCCAAAGTTTATCCTAGTTTGTCATTATTGTAAGATAAAAGGACACTGTGTGGGTAAAACACCGTAATGACGAGATTAAGCGAGGATTACAAAAGTACTTACTGTCCACCTCGGCCTCTGTAATCATAGCTCGGCAGCTCGGTTAGGAGTGCCGGCACGGCAGGCAGCTCGGCAGCTCGGCACGAGTGCCAGCTCAGCACAAATGCCCAGCGCGGCCAAACCGTTCTCGGTCTCGGAACAAAACGCTGAAGGCAGAATGGGCCGTCACCTTCCTCCAGGAAGTACGGCGCGCCCTGACAGATAGGAGCATTCATTTATGGCGATAGGATCGCTCATTTATGGCGATAAGAAGTTAGCTTTATCATCCCTTAACATCAACTTACTAAAGGCATGGAAGGTTCGGATGGGATGTTTCCTTTTTACCTACCGCTGAATGTCAGGGTAAGGACCGATGGGACCTCACCCCACCTACCCCCACTCACAGAGAGAATGGGTATGTCCAAATATATACACATGGGATCAGCCCCATGCAGGTACGCGATACGCAACTCACAATACACAACGGACTCCCTCATTCTCCTCTCCCTCCTGCTTAGTTTTCTTAGAACTAACTCAGGCATCGGAGCACCTTCGGCTCACGGTAGCCAGGGGCTCTGACCCAAGCCTTTTTCCTTCCCCTTTCAGGTTCTTGGTGTTCAGTGGCGTTCGGTCTTCCCTAATCTAAGAAGTTCATCTCGATCTAAGTAGGTGTCGTTTTTACCGCCTACAGTTTGGCACCGTCTGTGGGAATCACTGAACAGAAAGCTTTCCAACACCATGCCCCCAAAAACCAGAAATGATGAAGGACCCTCCAAGGGCAAGGGACCAACCATGCAGCCTGTGCTGGTACAAGGTCCACCCCCTCGACAGAGAAGATCAGGAGGAAGGTCCCCTACAGTCCAGTCGGTATCACAGTCTAGGGGATTGACAATGCCTTCCTTCCACAATGTTATGCCTCCAGAGCAGCCCCACCATAGCCATGAGCAAGCCAGGCGAGGTGACAAGTTAGTCACCAAGTTGCGTGAAAAGTCAGCAAGGGCTGGACCTCAGTCCCACCATCAGGTTAACCCTGACGAAGACGAAGACCCTCGCCTGGATGAGATCAGAGCTCAAAACCGTCTCATTCAGGAGCAGGATGAGCTTATCCAGCGGCTCAAATAGTAGCTTTAGGAGAAGAGAGGGGCTCGGAGCCCACTTCATGGGCGTAGCCATGCTTCGGGTCCTCCACCCAAGCACAACCAGGCTCCTCCGGGCCATGGACGGGACCTGAGGCACGTCCTCGATAATAAGAGGCGTGATCGGGTCCACAGAGAAGAAGACGCCAGCAGCAGCCACGAGCATATAGAGCCAAAAAAGCCACGGGGGATACCAGAAGACGAGGGGGAGCTCAAGCAATGGATTGACCAGCAGGTCAAGCAGACTGTTCGCCAGAATATGGAGACTGCTGGTATCGCCCGAGACCAGTGTAGTGCCTTTGAAGCTGAAGGCACGGGCGCGTCTCCTTTCTCCAGGGAGATCAGAAAGTATTCTCTCCCTGAGAAGTTCAATGTCCAAAGGTTCACCCTGTATGATGGAACCTCGGACCTTGCGGCTCACCTCCGACACTACAGCTAGAGGATGTCAGTCTGGGGGAGGACGATTTCCTGAACTGTCGAGTTTTTTCCTCCAGTTTGGGAGATCTCCCCCTACGATGGTTCTGCTCACTCCTTGGAGGCTCCATCTCCAGTTGGCGACTGCTTCGGACGTCCTTCCTGGAGAAGTTCCAGGCCCACTGCGTCATCCCCAAGACCGATGCCGACCTAATGGCCCTCCGGATGCGAGAGGATGAGAACGTCACCCAGTTCGCCCGTCGTTTCTGGACTGTTTACAGGCAGATTGAGTGCGCTTTTGAGGAGATGGCAGTGAAATCCTTTCAGCTGGCCCTGTGCCCGGGCATCCAGCTTCGGGAGCAGCTAGTCATGTACCCCGTAGCCACCATGAAGGAGCTCATGACCCGGGAAAACCGGTTCATCCAGGCAGAGGAAGACGAGGTCCGCGAGCGGGAGAACTTCGGCCTTTCCAGGTTGGACCGACCATCCAAAGGAGACAGAGATAGCAGGTCCTCCAGGAGGGAGGACCACCGCAGAAACCCCTCCCCGGATCGGCACAGGGCCCAGTCCTCAGATCATCGACGGAACCCCTCCACTTCGGCCGCAGCCTCAGGGAGCAGCAGGAGCACCTGAGACGATGCCGCCACCTTCAAAACGGTGAACACAATCTTCAAGGAGCCCATCTATAAGCTCCTCCACCAAATAAAGGCGCAACCCTACTTCAAATGGCCACAGCCGATGAGAAGTGACCCCTCCTCCTGAGACCAGGGCAAGTTCTGTGCTTATCACAAGCAGAGTGGGCACAGAACAGATGAGTGCAAAAGCTTCAAGTTCCACCTCGAGAACCTTGTGAAAGACGGGCACCTCAGGGACTACGTCAAGGAGGAAGGCCGGAACAACGGCCGACCTCCACGCCGAGATGATGGCGGCCAGGATAGCGAGCCGGAGGGCATCATCAACGTCATCCACCTCGCTCCTCCGCCTAAGGGGAGCTCCCAGGCCCGTGCCAAGGCCAGAAAAGCCTCCCACCAGAAGCAGGTGTTGACCGCGGCGCCTGAACTAGCTACAAAGAAGGCCAAGAGAGAGGGGCCCAGAATATGGTTCTCCGACAGGGACCTAGAGGACGTCAAGCTCCCACATAACGACCCCCTAGTACTCACCTTGAAGCTGCAGAACTTCTTGGTTCAGAGAATCCTTGTGGACCAAGGCAGCTCGTCCGAGATCCTGTACTATGATTGTTTTTAGAAGCTGAAACTCAAGGACGAGGACCTCCAGACTGCCAGAACTCCTTTCGTCGGCTTTAGCTCAAATCCAGTGTACCCGAAGGGAAAGATCTCCCTCAGAGTCTAAGTAGGAGGCGCTTACAGGCAGGTCGACTTCCTAGTCGTCGACGTTCCCTCCCAATACAATGTCATAATGGGAAGGACGTGGCTGCATGGCATGGAGGTTGTGCCCTCCACCCGTCATCAGAAGCTCAAGTTCCCCCTAAAGAACCCGTCTGGCTAAACCAACGTGATCACTATAAAAGGCGACCAGCACATGGCCAGACAATGCTTGATGGCCGTGCTACCTGGAGAAGCCGAATCGTCCCAGGTCCATATGGCTGAGCTGGATAGAGAGGCCGAGCTTGGGGATGTTGGCAGGGCCCCGGCGCAGAAGAGCATCGAGGACCTCACCGAGGTCAGGATCGACCCCGCCGACCCGGACAGATTTTTCCTAGTTGGAAGCCAGCTCCCCGAGCCCGAGAAGACACAGCTGCTGGACCTCCTCCTCGAGAATAGAGAGGTCTTTGCGTGGACGCCTTACGAGATGCCCGGCATTGACCCAGCAGTCATGTGCCACAAGCTGAATGTGGACCCTAACCATAAGCCTGTGATCCAAAAAGCACGTCGAGCGGGGGTCCCACAAACTGAGGCCATGAAGGAAGAGGTCGAAAAGCTGCTCGAAGCGCAAGCGATAACAGAGGTCCACTATCCGCAGTGGCCGGCTAACACAGTAGTGGTCAAGAAGAAGACGGGGAAGTGGAGGGTCTGTGTCGACTTCACCGACCTCAATGCAGCCTGCCCCAAGGACAGTTTCCCCCTTCCAAAGATCGACCAGCTAATTGACGCCACTGCTGGACACGACCGTATGAGTTTCCTCGATGCTTACCGAGGATACCACCAGGTACCTCTGTTCGTACCTGACCAAGAGAAGACAGCCTTCATCACACCTTGGGGAACCTACCAGCGGCTAGTGACTAAGATGTTTCAAGCGCAGCTTAGGAAGATAGTGGAGGTTTACATCGACGACATAGTTGTCAAATCCAGAGAATCGCAGGACCACTTGGCCGACCTCCGCTAGACTTTCGGCATCCTCCGCCAGTTCCAGTTGAAGCTAAATGCGTCTAAATGCGCCTTCGGTGTCGGTTCTGGAAAGTTCTTGGGGAGCATGGTCACGAGAAAGGGGATTGAGGCAAACCCTGACCAGATCACGGCGATCCAGGAACTCCAGAGCCCGACCTCGACTAAACAAGTTCAGAGGCTAACCGGCATGGCTGCTGGCTCAATCGCTTCATCAGCCGAGCTTCCGACAAGTGCAAGCCTTTCTTCCAGCTCCTACACAAAGGCTCAAAATTCTAATGGACGCCGGACTGCGATCAGGCTCTGCAGCAGCTCAACCACTACCTCTCTTCACCTTCGTTGCTGTCGACCCCAACCCATGGCGAAACACTGTACTTGTACCTGGCAATCTCGGACCACGCAGTGAGCTCGGTGCTCATCAGGAAAGAAGACGGCCAGTAGAGGCCTATATATTACACCAGCAAGATCCTGCTCGACGCCGAGACCCGGTATTTGTAGCTCGAAAAGCTTGCCCTAGCGCTCGTCAGCACCTCGCGCAAGCTCTCCCATTACTTCCAAACTTTCACTATCGTGGTCGTGACCAAGCACCCACTGAAGGTTCTCTTCTGGAAGGCAGACTTCTCCAGTCGAATTTCCAAATGGGTTGTCGAACTGGGGCAATACGATATCAAGTATCAACCTAGAACGGCCATCAAAGCCCAAGTTTTAGCAGACTTCATTGTTGAATTCACTCCTCAGAGTTCGGCGCCGACCCTGCTCGACACCGAACTAGAGGGCAATCAGGATATAGAGGCAGAGCAAGAGCAGACTTGAAAAGTCTTCATCGACGAATCCTCAACGTCCAATAGGGCTGGCGCTGGCATAGTCATCCAGTCTCCAGAAGGCCTTGCCATCGAGCAAGCTCTAACATTCGGCTTCAAGGCATCCAATAATGAGGCCGAGTACGAAGCACTCGTTGCCGGGCTAAACAGTGCCAAAATCTTGGGAGCTTGACACATTGTGGTTTTCAGTGACTCCCAACTAGTAACGAACCAACTCAGCGGAGACTACCAGGCTCGGGACGACAGAATGGCGGCCTACTTAGCTCATACGAAGGAACTTCTCTCCTAGTTCGAAAGGACCGAGATCTGACAGGTCGGCAAAGAGTCCAATTCCCATGCCGACGCCCTTGCCAACCTCGCCTCAGCTGTCGAGGCTGGTAATAGAAGAATTGTCGAAGTGGAGACGTTGCGCGAGCCTAGCATCGAACTACAACGACCTCGGCAACTCATGTGCGTGGACCTCGGCCCGAGCTAGATGGATCCGGTCATCACCTATTTAAAGGACGACCTGCTGCCTGAAGATAGGACGGTGGCACAGAAGATTATGCTGAAAGCAGCCCGGTTTTGGCTCTCCCCAGATGACAGGCTCTACAGGAAGTCGTTCATCGGACCCTACCTCCAGTGCGTCCACCCAAGCAAAGTCGACGATTTCCTATACGAAATTCATGAAGGGATCTGCGGCAGCCACATCGAAGGTCGGTCGCTTGCCTACCGAGCAATCAGCTAAGGCTACTGGTGGCCGTACATGCAGAAGGACGCCCAAGTCTATGCCAGAAAATGTGAAAAGTGCCAGAAGTTCTCACACTCTCTCCACCAGCCCGCGCAGGACCTGAGCCCTCTATCCAACCCGTGGCCTTTCTCTTAGTGGGGTCTGGACATCGTCGGTCCGCTACACCGAACTCCAGGGAACAAAAGATGGCTGATAGTAGCTACGGACTACTTCACAAAGTGGGTCGAAGCGGAGCCTCTGTCCTCCGTCACCGAGCAAGACACGAAGAACTTCGTATGGAAGAACATCATCACGAGATTTGGAATCCCTCGAACTCTCATCTCCGATAATGGGACCCAGTTCCATTCCAACTTCTTCAAAAGCTTCTGCTAGGAGTACGGCATCCGAAACGTCTACTCCACCTCGGCGTACCCACAAAGCAATGGTCAGGCTGAGGTCTCAAACAAAGTGATCCTTGACGGACTCAAGAAGAGACTCGACAGAGCCAAGGGGAGGTGGGCAGAAGAGCTTCCTAGCGTTCTATGGGCTTACAGGGCAACTCCAAGGCGCTCCACCTCGGCTACACCATTCTCCCTTGCCTACGTCATGAAAGCAGTCATTCCCCTTGAGGTCGGCCTCCCGACCTTAAGGTCGGAACTCTATGACCAGGGGCTGAACGACTTGAACGTAGCTCGAGAGTTGGATTTCGCCGAAGAACGAAGAGAGACAGCAGCTATCCGCCTGGCTGCCTATCAACAACAGTTGGCCAGGGGATACAACTAGAAGGTAAGACCAAGGAGATTCGCGGTGGGAGAACTAGTCCTGAAGAAAACGCTTCCTGGCCACCGAAATCCTAACGAGGGGAAACTGGCACCCAATTGGCAGGGGCCATTTAAAGTGCTATCAGCAGGGGGTAGAGCCGCGTACCGGCTCAAGGACATGGAAGGCAAGGAGCTGCCGCGAGCGTGGAACACAATGCATCTCAAAAAGTTTTACTTCTGAAAACATGTATTCAGGGTTCAAACAGTAATAAAAAGGAACATCCTTGAGCAGATCTCTTTCAAAATTGTTTCCAAGTTATGCAGCTCGGCCGCAGTGCCAGCTTCCTCAGGGTCCGGTGACAGCACCACCCCGAGGCTCGGCAGCTCTGTTTAGAGTGCCAACCGTCCTCAGCTCGGTGCCTGCACCAGCTTTGGCGGCATAGCCATAAGCGCCTCAGGGTCCGGTGACAGCACCACCCCGCGGCTCGGCAGCTCTGTTCAGAGTGCCAACCGTCCTCAGCTCGGTGCCTGCACCAGGTTTGGTGGGACAGCCATAAGCGCCTCAGGGTCAGGTGACAGCACCATCCCGCGGCTCGGCAGCTCTGTTTAGAGTGCCAACTGTCCTCAGCTCGGTGCCTGCACCAGCTTTGAATGCACAGCCATAAGCGCCTTAGGGTCCGGTGATAGCACCACCCCATGGCTCGGCAGCTCTGTTCAGAGTGCCAACCATCCTCAGCTTGGTGCCTGCACCAGCTTTGGCGGCATAGCCACAAGCATCTACGGGTCCGGTGGCAGCACCACCCCGCGGCTCGGCAGCTCTGTTCAGAGTGCCAACCGTCCTCAGCTCGGTGCCTGCACCAGCTTTGGCGGCACAGCCATAAGCGTCTCATGGTCCGGTGACAGCACTACCCCGCGGCTCGGCAACTCTGTTCAGAGTGCCAACCGTCCTCAGCTTGGTGCCTGCGCCTGCTTTGGCGGCACAGCTATAAGCATCTACGGGTCCGGTGACAGCACCACCCTGCGGCTCGGTAGCTCTGTTCAGAGTGCCAACCGTCCTCAGCTTGGTGCCTGCACCAACTTTGGCGGCACAGCCATAAGCGTCTCAGGGTCCGGTGACAGCACCACCCCGCGGCTCCGCAACTCTGTTCAGAGTGCCAACCGTCCTCAGCTCGGTGCCTGCACCAGTTTTGGCGGCACAACCACAAGCATCTAAGGGTCTGGTAACAGCACCACCACCGGCTCGGCAGTTCAGTCGGAGTGCTAGCCATCCTAGCTTGGCCCCAGCACCAGCTACGGCAGTGGAGCCAAAAATGTCCAAGAACGCTGACCTCGGAGCTCACGAACACCCCGAGTTCTGCCAGCTTCCGTTCTCAAGGGTTATGGATGCGGATTGGGACCACGGTTCATAAACTAAGTCTCGGTCAAGGGTAGACATCCAATTTTAGCTTTTAAAGACTTATGAAGGGTTCGGTCATTCAGACCAACCACTTAGCAAATGAAGCATAAAAAGGCACACGTCATTTGTGCACTCATTCCATCGAAGAAGAAAAAAGAAAGCCAGGAGATTCAAAGAAAATCGTTGTTCCATTGATATAATTCGGATTACAAGGATAAAGGAAATAAGTGAAAGAAAGGAAAAATACAATGGGGGCTCAAGGGGCTACAGCTTCTATGTTATAGTCAATCTCTGGAGCAGCCTCGGCCACGACCGCGCTGGCCTTGGGCACAGTTGAGGTGGCTTCAGAAACGACCGCGTTGGCCTCGAGCACAGTTGAGGTAGCTTTAGAAATGACCGCGCTCGCTTCGGGAACGCTAGCCTCAGAAGCGGTGGCTTCAGAAGGGGCCTGGACGACCGCGGGCTCAGAGGAGTCTTCAAGCTCGGCGTTGGCAGTTGGAGGGGCCTCTGAAGGCGCCTCAGGGGCGGCGCTCGCCTTCGGACAGGCTTGCGGAGGAAGGCAGGGGGAAGCCAGAGATATGGCTATAAGTTCCGAGTCCGAGCGAGGGAACTTTGGGGGATCCCTGAGGAGAGGGCTAACCTCAGGAACCCCAGCCTTCTTCAAGGCTGCTTTCCATCGAAACTCCCAGGCTCGGTCCCAGATCCTTGGCAGCTGAGCCTTGTAGTCAGCTGTCAGCATGCCAACCTCCTCCCCCATGATGGAGTTATGCTCGGCCAAGAACTCCTCCTTGAGCCTGGCTTCTTGTTTCGCCAGAGCAGGCTCGATCTCGGCTGCTTTCCCCCTCAAGGCCATCTCTAGGGAGCCTTGCGCCAAGTTCCGCTGGGAGATGAGCCTCTTGTTTGTCCCCTTGACATCCCGTAAGTCCTCTTCCAGCCACTTCACCTCGGTCCGGAGATCGTCAAGCTCAGACGCAAGGTGAAAGTTCTGGGTCCCCTCTTCCTTCAACTCTTCCCTGAGATTCTCCACCAGGGCCTAGGACTCTTCGAGGTCGGAGATGAGGCCAGCATTCCTGCCCACCTCTTCTACCAACATCGCCTCCTTAGCCGCTATGGACGCCTGCAGCTCCTCCCTCTCGGCCACCCATTCAGCCTCCCTGGCCTCGGCTGCGTCCAGCCTCTCAATGCCCATCCGGCATTTCTGCAACAGCTGCAAGAAGAAAACCAGACGTTAATAAAAGAATACCGAATTAAAGGCTCTGGAGAAATACTACACTTACAGCTACTAGCGAGCGCATCGAGGAGAGCAGGAGCAACTCGTTGTCCATCTCAGCCCACCTCGCCATGTCCTGAGGAAGGGCATAGGTGCGTCCCAGCGCGGCGACCACTTGGGGATCGGTTGCATGGTCTGTTTCAGTCAGCTGCCTCCCTAGTACTTCCTCAATGGCTGGCCTCCACGGAGCCAGTGGAGGGATGAGATCGTTCCGCCAGCTGGCGGAGGCGACGAGGGGCCAGGCGAGGCCTTAACCCTTGCCCTCTTCTCGGGTCGACCCCCCTCAGCGACCTCGGCGAAGCGAGCCTGACCTCCAGCCCTTGTAACACAGTCTGGGGGTGAGTCGTCTACGACGATAATCGCTAAAGGCAAAGCCGAGGCGACCTCGGTCGCGGTGGACTGTGTGGCCTTTGTCGCGGCTGCGCGGACCGTCTCAGCTACCAGGGCAGTAGGAATCCCGCCCACAGTGGCCGAAGGGGTTGCAACCACGGCCTGAGGGGGATCCCGGGCCTTGCCTCCGATGTCCCCGAAGGCCGAGGCAGACAAGTCTTCTGCAGCGTAGCGTTGCACGTGCTGGCGTAGCATCTCTCCCTCTTCCTCCGAGCTGGAAGACGACAAGCTCTCAGACGAGCTGGAAGCTACTAGCCTCTTCCTTCGCGAAGGCCGGGGCTCGGCTCCCGAGGCCCTATTAGGCTCTGGGATTGGAAGTGCTGAAGCGCGATGTCCGGACTCAACCAGACGACCAGTAGGTATCGCGACAGTCACTGCCGCCGAGCTAGGCACCGCAGTCGTTGCTGACCCTGAGCTGATGCCTTCCCTGCGCAGCACGGAGTCTATTCCTGACACCCTTTTCGAGGTGTTGAAGGATTTGTAGTGGGGCGTATACCCCAGAAGGGACCACGCAGCACGACAGTTGTGGTCGCGGTAGTTTCTCACCTTCTCGTGCCACTCACTGTTCACTCTCCAACGATTTTTCCTGGCAAACTCTCTCCTTTCTCGAAAATCTGCTTAAACAGAAAAAATTGTGTCAGTCAGGCATAGAAGAAAGAAAAAACTGCAAACCGAAAAGACTTCGGTCTTTACTTGGTGGAGTTCCTATTTTTCGAGGAATCCGGACTGTGGTGCTAGGCTCCGCTTCACCGAACTCCCATCCTCCTTTGACGAGTACTCGGTCTTCACCCGCGTATTTGTTGGAATCCTCCAACGCGATTACAAACCCAACTCGGCGGACCCTCAGCCGAAGGTAATGGGCGTTCCCTTCTGCGGATTTGCAGAGGTCATACGTATCCTCGATGTCCGGGACATCGAGGCCGATCCCTAGGAGCTCGTTCAGCCGCACTACTCCCATGATAATTTTGTATCCGTTGGGAAGTAGCTGGCATGGGCACAACCTCCACTCCCGGAGGCAGTCCCTAACCAGTGGATGAAGGGGGAAGCGGACCCCTCCCTCCACAACGGAGACCAGCCAGAACGGCATCCAGCCATCGCGGTAGGCAAGGCCATTGTTAGGGCCATCTGGTCTGACCTCCACATTGTTTGGGATCTTGTACGCATCCCTAAAATAGGCTATGGAACTCGGGTCTCCTAACAAATGTCTATAGATTCCCATTCTCAACCTAGACGAAGGTCTACCCAGAAGAAAAGACAAGGAGAGCAGAAAGAAGCCCTACGAAAGGGGACTGCACAGACAGGATCGTCGGAAACTTGTAGACGTTGAAGAAGTTCTCTTGCAGGGTGCAGTAGAAATTCGAAAAGAGTAAAAGAAGGTGGAGACGAAGGAGAAACCCTGATTTATAAGGGCCAGAGACGCCGTTTCGGCTTTCGAGAAGAGCCTTTAAAGAGGCGTCCCCTCAGCCAGCCGTAACGTCGCATCTCGCAGCCCTAACGTCTTTTCAAAGTAATTGCGTGGCGACCAAAGAGGCGACACGTGCTACCATCAGCGCAGTATCAGAGGGCTATTAAATATCCTGGATAGGCGAAGAGACATCTTGAAAGGGGCCATACGTTAGCGACGGTCATCAGGCTCAGGAGGGACCCCCTCTGATCCAGAGCTTTTCTATCTCGGTAACCCCTTCCCACACTTCGGTAACCCTCTCTCGAGCTCGATAGTGGTGCCGGCTAGTCAGTCACTAAGCTTCAAACCTCCTCGAGCTGGAGGACTCTCAGAGGTCAAAAGCTAGGGGGCAATTGTGTGGGTAAAACACCGTAGTGACGAGATTAAGCGAGGATTACAGAAGTACTTACTGTCCACCTCGGCCTCTGTAATCATAGCTCGGCAGCTTGGCAGTTTGGTTAGGAGTGCCGGCACGACAGGCAGCTCGGCATGAGTGCCAGCTCAGCACAAATGCCCAGCGCGGCCAAACCGTTCTCGGTTTCGGGACAAAACGCTGAAGGCAGAATGGGCCGTCATCTTCCTCCGGGAAGTACGGCGCGCCCTGACAGATAGGAGCATTCATTTATGACGATAGGATCGCTCATTTATGGCGATAAGAAGTTAGCTTTATCATCCCTTAACATCAACTGACTAAAGGCATGGAAGGTTCGGATGGGATGTTTCCTTTTTACCTACCGCTGAATGTCAGGGTAAGGACCGATGGGACCTCACCCCACCTACCCCCACTCAGAGAGAATGGGTATGTCCACATATATACACATGGGATCAGCCCCATGCAGGTACGCGACACGCGACACGCAACTCACAATACACAACGGACTCCCTCATTCTCCTCTCCCTCCTGCTTAGTTTTCTCAGAACTAACTCAGGCATTGGAGCGCCTTCGGCTCAAGGCAGCCAAGGGCTCTGACCCAAGCCGTTTTCCTTTCCCTTTCAGGTTCTTGGTGTTCAGTGGCGTTCGGTCTTCCCTAATCTAAGAAGTTCATCTCGATCTAAGTAGGTGTCGTTTTTACCGCCTACAGACACATTAGACCAAATTATGCAAAATCAAGAAATCAAACGGAAAGGAAGCACATGAAAAAGTTTCATTCTCTTCGAAAGGTCAAGACCGAATTGGTCTGGGTTCACAAATCTGACTTGTGCTGCAATGTTATCCTTTCTGCACTGAATGCAAAATTCTTGCAAGCTTGGTTACCTAAATATGAGAAGCTCTAAGACTGTGGTTGTAAAAAGGATCTTGGCTCAGTCCTTAAATGATGAAAGAGGGTCAAGCCCCTCATCCCCCATATCTCCAATGGAAGATGAATTTTAGGGGGAGTCACAAGTCAGGGGTTGCTATTGATGAATATGCCGATTGTTATTCATATCTTTGTCAATTCAGAACAAAAAGGGGGAGTAGGAGTACTGTGTTGATTGTGCTATCTACCATGGTCATTATCTAAAGGTTTGGTGTATACAGTGTTGTTATTTTGGAAAGTCCAGTTGATTTCTTTTGTGGCGTTTATTTTTTTGGGTAGGATGTACTTTTTAGAAAGTTTCGTCCATGAATTGCCGAACGGGGAGATTGTAAGCATATTCATGGGATTGGACAAAACTAGGGTTTGATATTATATGTAATTTTCCAAGTTTAAGATTGGACTGTTTCGTACTTTATCGGGTCACTTGAATGAAGGTGTTAGGAGAAAAATGACCATATATCTCAAACCGACCGTTGGATCATGGTGAGCTACATACCATTGGAATGCCCTATTCAAGTATATATCCTTATAACCCAGGAATATGCTAATCAAAGCTAAAACAATAAAGTTATGGCCGCAGGAAGTTTTCAGAATAATTATGAAAATGCCACCCATTAAAATGGAGGCTGAGTGTGTTCGAACGGAGGCTGTGAAAGCTGAAAAACTCACAAGCCAAAAAGCAGAGACAACGTGCGTTCGAAAGGGGTGTTGGGCGTTCAAAGGGGAAGCGTGAAACCCGACTTGTGTGAAAACAAGGGAAAACACTCCTTTTTTGTGCCACACGAAAAAAGGCATATACGTTCCTATTTTTCTCTGCCCTAAAGGTGATCTCTCCAAGAAAGAAACGCTAGAAATCACGAAGATGGACTTTTCATCAGATTTAGAGCCTCCACCATTAAAGAACTGAAGATCTATGTTCTAGAGATTCAATCATCCTCTTTCTATTCACAAATTCATCTCGAAGGTGCTTTGAGGCTGTAGGTGGCTGATTCAAGCGCGGTTGAAGGTAAACGGCAAGTTGCTGAAGAGAGGATTTGTAGTCCCTTATGTTGAGTTGCAACAAGGGAAGGGTTATAAGTGATTCTTGTAATCTTCTTTTTATAGTGCTTGGCTTTTTCTTGGACATAGTTCAAGGATGTATAGTTTTTTTCCGATTATGGTTTTCCACATATATCCACGTGTTTGTATCTCTGTGTGGATGAATGGTCGTTATTGATTGTTGATTATTTTCCTATTTTTGAAACTGCATATCAAAGATCTGGTCTGGGACCTTAACCCTTGCTAGGGTTTGAAAACCTTCATTAGATTTTTATAGAAAACTAACAAATCTCATGATATCATGCGAACAGTGGATGTTACAGAAACAAATGAATTTCATGATACAAACGATGGATGTTACAGAAACTTAAAAATCCTATGATAACATGTCTTTGCTACAACTTCTAAGGGTGAGAACTTTCAGAATGATAAAATCTAAGAAATGGTGGTCAGATGTGTATTTTTTCTCACAAAATACCATTTTTCATGTTTTGTAAAACAACAATTTTTCTTGTTGATTGTAGAAAGTGAATGTTACATTAACTAATAAATCCCATGATATCATGGAAACAGTGGAGGTCATTAAATGATGGAAACCGGATTTAATCCATGTTAAAAAGGTAAGGGGCATAAGTAAAATATTACTACATGTTTTTTAAAGTGGATATCCCATGATTTTGTGAGTGATGATATCACGGGGTTTTGGGAAAAAAAAAAAAAAAAGAGTGGACGAGAAATTGACTGATGATTTGAAGTTTTTTCATTAAATGGTGGAAATCAAATTTAAGGCCGATTAATCCATCAAAATCCCACATTATTATTGTTTCCAATTATTTAGGAAATAATTTACTTGCTGAGAATTTGATTGATGATTTGTTGTGAACCTATTGTATCTAATTTAGGCATGAACCCAATGCTACGGTGTAGCTTAGTTAGCCTAGGACCATGGTTTGCTCTTAGAGGTTGAGTGTTTGAAACTGCGCTAGTACACTGGGGCCATAGGAGATTTACCCGGCTCCCCCTTAGCCCGAACAGATTAGTCCAGCCCGAAGGACTAGGACACCCTTGTTATTTAAAAAAAAAAAAAAAAACCTTTGGTGTGAACCCACATGGATGCATGATCATTATGGAGCTGACGGGATGGGAAACATTTTCATTACAAAATCAGCGAGCTCATCACATCATCCTATTCCCTCGATCTTTGCCTTCAAAGTCTAAGAGCTTTACTGTGGGTGTTCATAGGCCAGCCCAGTCGCCTCAGCCAGAGCCCGGCTCAACCCATTTTAGGCGGGCTTGGATATGCAATTTGGGCCCGTTTAATAATTAGGATTGGATTAAGCGAAAGAAAGTCCAAAGCCCGACCTGGCCAGTCCCATATATGGAGTGCATGTAATTTAATTTAATTAGGCCAAAGACTTGCTAAAAAGCTCACAAACTTGATCAAAAGCCTGGTTCATCTCAGCCTGGTTAACTAAATGGGTGATCTCGTGCCTGACTTTCAAGGCCAGTTTCGAGCTTGGGCCTGGTCATGTGTTTATAAGGTTGGGCAGGGCCTGGTATGGCTCACCCCCGGCCCGTGAACACCCCCAAGGCTTTATAAGCAATGCTATTTTTTATTTTCAATCTAATGGTGTTGAGTAACTTTTAAATAACTGTCGACTTGGGGGAGGGAGGTTGATAGATTATAGGTGAGCTAGGCTGAAAGGAATTAGGAAGCCCGCAACTTGTTACATTTCACCATACATGGTCTCGATAATATCCCAATAAGAACCCCAAACTTGGTAAGATCTTGCCATTTTCACAAGGCAATACTTTATTGAGAAAAATGATATTAAGAGGGTGGCAATTTTGGCCTAAACAACTTCACTCTGACCCTATGAAGTTTTCCGGTTTGATTATTTTAATCCAACTGACAAGATTTTACCAAAAAGCCAATAACTCATGGTTGACTAGTTTCAGCATCTCTGTATCGCACATACCTATGGATCGATCACTAGGTTTTAATGTTGACAGTGTCACTTCTGGTTGATAGGCAACCTAGTAGAAAACTTTAAAAAACAAAAAGGGCGAGTTCAGTTGGGACCTTGCATGTTTTCAGGAAACCAAAACAATGACAAATGAACCCCAAGCAACTTGCACCCGGGTCGGCCTGCTTTATTGTATTTAACCTTTCAACTCAATCGGGACTCAACCCAAAGTCCCACTGCTGGAGTAAGTATTTTCAACCTAATAATGAAAACAGTTTTTTTTTTTTTTTTTTTCTCTTTGGTAAAACCCAATAATAAAGAGGTTAGGCTCAAACCAATCCAGTACCTAGTCTCAGCCCAAGCCCTCCATTTTAGTCAATCGGTCAAGGCCGAACCAGGCTTTCTGTCACTTGGAGCAATTCAGTCACTAAAACACACAACTTTACTTATTCGGGTGAGATTCGGCTTTCTATCATTTACTATTATAGCCCTACCTAAATATTACGCAGGCCCAACTTTTAGATCAAGGCCTGAGCCAAGTACTAACTCAAGGCCCGTCAACGGACGAAAGTGAGCTTGTCCCTCGTCAGGCCGAGGCTGGCCTAGCCCATGAGCACTCCTATCGATTCCTCAACTAAATGGACGAAAGCGAGCTTGCCCCTCATCGGGCCGAGGCTGGTGTAGCCCATGAGCACTCCTACCGATTCCTCAACTAAATGGTCTCTTAATATGTGTCCATAAAGTGTTTGTTCATAGAAGGGATTTAAGATATTTCTCTTGGCATATTTAGATACCTCTTCAATATGGAATCAAAATGTTAGTCTTCTTTTCGGTTAACAAGGAGCATATACCTCTTGTTAGGCTACCTAACCGGGTGTTGGCTCGGTGGTTAGGACACTGGGTTTGCTTTCCAGAGGTCCTGGCAATGATTCTCCCGAGCATTAACCGTCCTCCATCTGTGTGAGTGTGGGTGTGGGCCCAGGGATCAGTCCTCCCAAAGGTGGGGATACCATGACATCAAAATAAAAAAATATATATATATACCTCTTGTTTGGTTGGGCTGGGTGCAGGGTTGTCCTTACCCTACCCTTAATATATGTAGGGCCGGGGCAGTGGCAGACCAAAGCCCTTGGAGGGCTTGTAATACCTAGGCCCTTACCCTACCCTCGAGACCCAGGGCAAGGCTAGGGCTAAATATAGAAAATTGATTTTTCGTTTTTTTTTCCTACACTTCTACTAAGCATCAAATGTGAAGCGAGCATTATATTGTCTATCCTCTCTCGCAAAGGGATGACTGAGAAAATGTTTGGACGGCATGAGTTGTCTCATGGAATTCTTTTTGTTTTGACAAAGTCATATATTTGGTGGCTTGGGCTCTAGATGTACAATTTTATTTATTTTTTTAAAGAAAGAAAATGGTTAAAGAGTCTATTCAATCTCAAACCTTTCACAGGAATCTCTACATATCCAATCATTTAAATTTAATATTTTCTCTGCTCTTTACTTTTCACAACATATTAAATGTCTAAAGTGGGCAGAGGGTAGAATCCTAGGCCAAGAACCTCTAATTTTTCAAACCTATGTCCTCTTTAAACATTTAGAGAAATAACTAGATGCCAAACATGCACATGGTCTTATTTTCGAGAAATTTAAACCATTGACGTTTACCTACATTTTATAAATTCGCATTACTATGAATTTAACGATGACATGCCTATACATAATTGTAAGATTTTAGACACAAAAAGAAATGAACTTAAAAAAATACTATTAGTTTAGAGTTTAAAAATTGGGAATTATCATTATCTTATTAAAATAATTTTCGGATCACACCATATCTTTAAAGGGAAATATTCAAGTGAGAACTAATTCTCACCTATTATATAAGAACTTTTTTGTGGGGCCCGACTAGCAACCCATCCAAACCTAGCAACCAATAGGGAATTCCCCCGATAGTCACTAATCCCAAGGATTGGTACACATCCGAATGAACTGAACCGTTGGATTGAGAGTTGAATATTTTTTTGAATATGAATTCATTAAACTTGTGGGCCACAGATGAAGTTGTTAGGGGCATGGGTTTGGGGCCAAATTTGATACTTGGGGTGGTCTCACATAGATCTTTTCATCTCTCCAGGCCCAATCCCCAAATGGAGCCCACAATTGGGCCCCACAAAAAAGTTCTCACATAATATGTAAGAATAATTCCCACCTAAATATTACCCATCTTTAAAATTCCACGCACATACAAACTATCTTTATGAATTGACACCCCAAGTCACACCATAGGGAGTTAACAGGGCAGAATGGGGAGGTGAGGCACCCTAAATTACAATAACGCCCATTTGATATATTAAAATTTAAAACAGCTTTTACACATGGCCACCTGAAGAAATTCTTTTTCACAATGGCCCCCCATTAGCTTGATCCTGGTTCCTGCCTTGCTTATTAATAAGAGGCGTTTTAGAATGAGCCTTTAATTCCAAGGGGTCCCGGTCTTTTAAGAGGGCCATAGCCTGATGGGAATGCATGTATGTAGTAGAGATTTTTGCAGAAGATTCCAAAGGAAGGAAGAGCAGTGGTCCGCTTTGTATTTAGGGCTGGGAAAGGTTTTACTCCAATCGGATTTGGTCCTGCGGTGACATTGATTATGTTGTGATTTCATATGTTTCACCAGTGATCCATTGACAATGGGGACTGGATGAAGCTCGGCCAACCACCATTAATACGCAGGGCAAACAGTGGTTTTGACCTGCTTGGATTTTGATAAGTGGACCCCCAGTGGAGAATTGCATGGAGGATCTGGATTCATCTCAAATCTTGATCAGGCTATGGAGTGGGGCCCACAACTTGGAATGTTGCACAAAGTACCTCTGTCCATCATTCAAAGAAACACGCTCCATGACTATTATCTTCTGCCAAAAGTCATGGCTTGGGTCCTCCAGTCCAACACTCATGCACTTTCTTTGGGCACAATTCAACAATGTTGGTTGTGTGTATAGGAAAATTGAAGATGGGATGCCTTTCAAATATACTCTAATCAGCAGCACCTAATACTAGTTTATCATATATATATATATATATATTTTTTTTTTTTTTCTTTTTTCTTTTTAAGTGAATCTGACTGGCAATTGGTGAGTGGTAATTGGAGTTGGTACCAATTTATGAGATATGGTGAGTGCCAATGGATTGAATTTGTCAAATTAAACTAAGGGGCCCAAAAAGAGCTTAATTAAATTAAATTAGTTTATATGGAACTATGGATATAGAAGGATCCTACCGTTTGGATTTTGAAGAGGATTCCGCTAGTCTGGGACTGTTATAACTCATGAGTGGACTCCTAATTACCCTCCCATGTATTGGGGCAAATAATTCTATCAAACTTCTTTGTTTATTTTTAGATTTTTTTAGTAAAACATAAAAATGAATAATTTAAGTGTCTGTTTTATAGCTAGAATTTGAGAAGTTACTTTTTGAAGAAATTAAAATTTTCTTATGTTACTGTTAGAAACTTTACAAATGAGTTTCTCAAATGATAATACAAAAGAAACAGAATAAAAAAAAAAAAAAAGTAAATTTTAAAATTTGAAGCATTTTAAGAGCTATTTCATAAACTTTTTGTAGCGAAATTGGGCTGTGATTGAAGTTCTCCCTGTTTACAAATTGACGATGTGTGGAATGAATACCACTGGATATGAAGAATTTCGATGGAAAATTTCACTTAATAATAGATGGTCGAAGTCCAACCATATGTAAGAAACAATGCAAAATGATTTCTTTAAGGGCGTGTTTGTCAGGATGGTATTGCTTTATTAGAAATTCATGGTAAAATAGGTTCCAACAAGGCAATATCAATGTGGTGAGAGATGAAGAATAAAGGTGGCTGAGATGTAGATGTGACATTTATGTTCTTAAGATTTGATTACTAATTTCAGAATATCTTGGCAACCACTTTGTTGATTTTCATCTTAACTTTTCCAGTTTAATTTAGTCACGTTTGTAAAAGAAACTCCTGAAAATTCAATTCTATGCCGACAGAGGAGACTTGAGTTTTAATAGAACAATAGATTGCGAACTTCCTAGAAATTCATCACGTTCAAGTAAACAATATATCCAAATAATATTAACCGCTCACATCATAAACCCAAAAAACGAAAACGTGTGACACACAGTTATGGCTTCCACTCTTTGCATTGAATACACTCAACTGCACAGGAGGAGCAATTAGAAAGCATCAAAGATGAAAAATGACTCGAAACCCTCTTGAGTTGGATCAACTCAGCCAATTCTAATCAAGTCGAGTCGAGCAGAGTGGAGTCGAGTCGAGTTGAGTTCCAAATCAATGGTCCATCACCATAGCTTGATAACCATTAGTAATGGCGAATGGTGGCATTACACTGACCACAGCATTGAGGTTGCGAAAAAAGACTGTAGTTAAAACTACAATGCCCCTAACAAACCGAAATGCTCCGGTTCCCGACACCACCGATACTTCTCTATGATTTAACGAGAACCTATCGGCCCCTTGGATCTCAAGTGTGCTACCGTTGTACTCTGCATTCGTGAAGATGTTCGAAAAGAATAGATGAACATCAGTTCCATCCATCATTGAATTCACATAAGTTCCTTGAGCGCGCCCTGAAAGTTTTGGGTGCGAAATCTCTAGATTGGTCAACTAAATAAGTCAACCCAAAAGTGTGCAAAAATAATAAATATGTAACAGAAATAAAATCACAAGCACACACCACAGGGACACCAAATTTTTATGTGGAAAACCCTAACCGAGTGAAAAACCAAGGATCCGAACTGGATCTAATCAAGCACTATGAATCTTGCAATTACAAGAAACTCAGATTTCTTTCCCAGATATCCCCTACTTAAAGACTAGAGTTACCTTGTGTTGTTCACGCTTCAACGACTTCGCACCGCAGATTGCAACAGACCCAATCCAGCACTTGACTCCTCAAATCTTCTCGTAAGAAGAAAATCTTCTACAAAGGATGCAGAAAAACTGTCTCTAGAGAACTTGGCAGCACAACTCCTTAATAAAACTCTAGAAAAGAATTCTCTCAATTAAATCTCCAAATCAGAACATGAGAGATGAGGGATGCTTTTAGAATAGCTCTTGAGTCCTTTATATAGCCTTGAATTTGTGCATCATGTAGTGTAGTATGATTAGGAATCAGCAACACAACTTTAAGACAAATCAGGATAGGAAATAGGGAAGTTTCTAAAATTCGCCCAGGTTTGCTCGAGCGACCAGGGAGTTTGCTCGATTGTGAATATCAGATCCTCGCTCGTGTGAATATCAGATCCTCGCTCGTGTGAGCACAAAGGTGGGTCGAGCGAAGGAGCTTCTGTCTGGGTTCGCTCGAGCGAATGCAATGGTCGCTTGAGCGAATCACATACTGTATGATTCAAAATTTCAGCGATTTTATCTCCCAGCCTTCTATCTACAAAGTCCTTTTCTAAATATGAAATACAGCTCAATGGACCCCTAGAGTTTTGTCCAACCCATGAATTAAGCCAACACAAAATTCTAACAATCTCCCCCTTTGGCAATTCATGGACAAAACTCTCTAGGACAATACACTTTCATTTACCCAAAATAAAACCCAAAATACATTGGATTTTGTAGAAAAATTTGCAATCAGCACATGTAGATCATCCGCGTTGTCTGTGACTTCTTCTGAATGTCTTTTTCTTGAACTTCTTGTTCTCCCCCTTAGTCCAACAGCTTTCTTCCCCTTTTTGTCCATAATTGAGAAAAAAATATCAAGCAGCTTCTGTCAATCTTGATGCATTAGCTCCCCCTCAATTTCAATTCCCCCTGAATGTATCATCGTAGTAGCACTGGGTTTGGGAGCTTGACCTCCTTGATCAGGGCTTATTATAATTAGCCACCCACACTTGTATAGTTTTGAGCTTTCAGCACAGTGTGAGCAAACTTCGTAGGCAAATCAGACCTTCGAACCCAAATTTGAGTCGTCTTGGGCGGAGAAAAATTCTTTCGCCATTGCTTGATCTTTGGTAGACTATTTAGCTTCTTGCAATGGGGATGAATGTGTCCTTTCTTTCCACAATGATGACAAGTAAATGTTCGATCAACATGCGACACATTCTTTTTCTTTATACTATGCAGCACATTATTTGAAAGTGCAGTATGTGGAGTAGCATGTACAACACTTGAAGCAAAAATTATTTTACCTTTAGCATTGGAAGTGGATGCACCATGATCATAGCCAAGACCGCTTCTGTCAAAATGAGGTTGTAAGAATTTTCGAACCAGTGTTCAACTTGTTTAGAGAGGCCTGTTTGACTTCTAACTCAGATAGAGTGATCTTTAGTCTTCCTTGCAAGTCTTGATTTTCAGCTTTCATCATTACTATCTCTTTCTTCAGATTCATTATTTCTTTTTCAGCCATTTCAAAATTTTGACCATCAGTAGTCAAATTTTGCCGCCAGATAGTTTTTCTGACTTTCCAAGAGATGAACCTGTTGAAGCGCTTGCTCTAATTCAGTCTTCAATGCAGAATTTTCTTTTTGAGCAGCCATGAATTTGATAGTGATCTCGTTACCATACTTGGTCATCCTGACACAATCAGCATAGGTAGTATGATACAACTCTTCCCAATCTTTTTTTTTTGATCTGTCATCTCATTGTCATGATCTTCATTAGTATCATTGTCAGACACAGACTTAGCCATGAAAGCCACAAACTTGCCATTTATATTTTCTGAAGAATCAGCTTCAGTATCTTTTTCTTCTTCTGATGATGACTCTTCATCCCAAGTTGTATTGGGAGCCTTCTTCTTTGTACCATTTTTCTTGTTGACACACTCATTAGCATAGTGACCATAGCCTTGGCACTCAAAACACTTAGTTCCTTTAGCAAAATCCTTCTTCTCAGATTTGAAACTCTTCCACTTGGCGTGTTTTGACTTCATGTACTTTTTGAAGCAATTAAACAATTCAGCCATATCATCTTCAGCCTCAGATTCAGAATCAGGCTCAATTTTCTTTTCAAAATTCTTCCTTGATTTTGAGATGGCTTTCAAAGAAATACCTTTATCTTTTGATTTTCCTTTATCTAGACGGTTTGCTTCAAATGTCTGAAGATTTCCAACCAGTTGGTTTACCTTGAGGGTATCCAGATCCTTATTTTCTTCAATAGCATCAACTTTAGAATCAAACCTTGAAGGTAGAGCTTCAGAATTTTCTTGACAATCTTGTTTCCTGGAATTTCCTCACCTAAAATGAAAACAGAATTGACAATATCATTCAGCTTTGCATAAAATTGATCAAAGGTCTCATCTTCTTCCATCACGATGGTCTCAAACTCTTTAGTCAATATTTGCAATTTAAATTGCTTCACCGTGTCTGTACCCTCATAAACCGTCTTTAAGACTTTCCATGTTTCTTTTGCAGTTTTGCAAGTGGAAATCCTACAAAAATCTTCAGTAGACACCCCATTGTATATTCCATTCATTGTCTTGTTATTACAATTGGAGGCATGCTTATCGTCCTTAGACCATTGGGCTTTAGGTTTAGGAACAGTTTGTTAATTAGCCACAATTGTTGGTTTGGAGTAGCCCTCCTCAATAATATCCCAAACATCATCATCAATGGACTTAAAGAACCTAATCATCCTTTGCTTCCAATATGCATAATTAGAACCATCTAGCAAAGGGGGCTTTGTAGTTGATTAACCTTCTTGATTGAGTACCATTCTAGAAATCTCTTTAGATCAAACACAACAACTTAGTGCAACCCGCTTTGATACCAATTGAAATTTTTGAGTGCGAGATCTCTAGATTGGTCCACTCAATAAATCAACCCAAAAGTGTGCAAAAATAATAAATATACAGTAGAAATAAAATCACAAGTACACACCACAAGGACACCAAATTTTTACGTGGAAAACCCTAACCGGGTGAAAAACCACGGATCCGAACTAGATCTAATCAAGTATTATGAATCTCGCAATTACAAGAAACTTAGATTTCTTCCCCAGATATCCCCTACCTAAGGACTGAAGTTACTTTGTATCGTTTCACGTTTTAACGACTTCGCACCGCTGATTGCAACAGACCCAATCCAGCACTTGACTCCTCAAATTTTCTCGCAAGAAGAAAATCTTCTACAAATGATGCAGAAGAAACTGGCTCTAGAGAACTTGGCAGCACAACTCCTTAATAAAACTCTAGAGAAGAATTCTCAATTAAATCTCCAAATCAGAACTTGAGAGATGAGGGATGCTTTTAGAATAGCCCTTGAGTCCTTTATATAGCCTTGGATTCGTGCCTCATGTACTATAGTATGATTAGGAATCAGCAACACAACTTTGAGAAAATCAGGATAGGAAATAGGGAAGTTTCTAAAATTCACCTAGGTTCGCTCGAGCGACCAGGGAGTCCGCTCGAGCGGACAAGTCACTGTCTGCGAATATCAGATCGTCGCTCGTATGAGCACAAAGGTGGGTCGAGCGAAGGAGCTTCTGTTTGGGTTCGCTCGAGCGAACACAATGGTCACTCGAGCGAATCACATACTGTATGATTCGAAATTTCAGCGATTTTATCTCCCAGCCTTCTATCTATAGAGTCCTTTTATAAATATGAAATACAGCTCAATGAACCCCTAGAGTTTTGTTCAACCCATGAATTAAGCCAACACAAAATTCTAACACGCCGCACTTGTGGTGAGCTCCTCTTGGGGCCGGCGGTGACCGCATCGTCGATGACCACTATGGTGTCGAAGTCCGTTGGTTTTGATGTTTTATTTCTCCCGGCGACTGGAAGAGCGGTCACATTTTTTCCGGTGACCCAATCTTGAAGGTAGAACGTCATGTGGGTCTCCTTGATTAAAGTTTCAGAGGTAACCATGATGGTTGAAAGGAGTTGTACTAGGAGGAAGGGTGTGTATCTTGGGGAGGTGGCTGGTGCCATGAATGGATTAGATGGACTTGGAAAGGACTACGAGTGAGCCCTGGATGTTGGGTATGGATGAACCATTCCAAGCACAGGGGCTTCTTTTTATAACTTCTTAGTGGCAGGTGGTTGGTATGGATGTGAAATGATTTTTAAGTTATGGTGGACAGCCACAAGTGCTATCAGTGTCACAAGAACGGGACATGTTTTGAAAATATCATCATACCAGCGAGGCATCTATCTACAACAGCTTTTGTCAATAACATCAAGATATTTCAATCGAATCTTCGAATTTGAAAGTACTGAGAGATGTGCAATAAAATGGGGTAAGAATGGAGGGAATAAACCTATTGAGATATGAGGGGTTTTGATGGATTAATCCTCTTTAAACCTGGTTTCCACTATTTAATGATAAACCTTCACAAAATACCAGCCAAGTCGTTTGATTTGGTCATAATTTATTATTTTCAATTTTGCTAAAATTCAATGATATTGTTGTATCCGAATGTGAAAGTATAAAACCCAACCCCCCGTGCATTTCATTCACTTTCCGTGTTCACTCTCCTTCGCCTTTTCACTTGAGTTCTCTCTATGCAGAACCAAGATAGTGATGATATGTGCATCTTTTCTCCCTTGCATTGAGGCATATTCTCTTGCCACGTTCTCCCCCTCGTCTCATATATTCGCGATACTTATGGTCTCTCCTTTCCCTTTCTTATTCTTCTCTTCTTCCCTTCTTGTTCCATAATTGAACCTGAGAAATTGTGGTCAGATGTGACAAAATACCATTTTTCATGTTATGTAAAAAATAGTCTTGCCTTTTGTTGTACAATTAAAGGGACATTTACTTTAAAAATCCCATCAAATGGGATAATTACAAATGAGGATCTTAAATTTTTATAATGACGGCTAAGGACCTCCAACCCAAAATCTAATATTTTATTCCGTTTTTGCCCTTGGTTAGTTGATGTACAATTAAAGGGACATAACCCTAAAAAAAAAAAAAGTTTCTTCACCCCCAAATCAACAGCAACAGTAGAATGGAAGAAAGAGAGGAAGGAGAAGAAAGAAATCAACACCTTACCCTTTTTTTCTCAATCACAATGAGAGAGAGATTGCGCGATGTCAGCAAAACCTTAAACAACGAAAAACTTAATTTTTATTGTCGCTAACTAGGCGTTTTTGTTGACGTCAACAAATTCACAGGGTCACTGTTAACTTGGCATTTTTGTTTACTTCAACACAATTTTATGTTGATGTCGACGAATCTTCTATCGACGTAAAAGAATTTACAAGGTCACTGATTGTAATAACTTAGCATTTTTGTTGATGTCAACACAATTTTATATTGATGTCGACGAATGTTTTGTTGATGTAAACAAATATTGCTCATGGTAGAATAGGAAACTGGTTATGTTGACATCAACAAAAAAAGGGAAAAGCGGGGAAAAAATAGATGATTTGGGCTAAAGGTCCTTGGCCATCATTATAAAAGTTTAGGGTCCTCAACTGTCATTATCCTGTTTAAGGGGATTTTTATGGTAAATGTCCCAAAATACAATCTTGTTTGCTAGCTGCAGAAAGTGGATTTTTATAGAAACAATCAAATCTTATGATACAATGGGAACAGTACTGGATAAGTTACAAAAACAGATAATTTCATGATACAATTGAAACAATGAATGTTAAAGAAATTGATAAATTCGATGTCAAAGGTGAGAATTAGAGAAGAAAGAGGGATTTGGGGTGTGGGGCTAAAAAAAGAGGAGAGACAACGTGGTATCTAGGTTATCTTTTCTCGAAGTGGGTATCCCATGCTAAAAAAAAGAAGAGTTGTCTAGAGTCAAGTGACTCTGGTGACATTATTTGAAAATTTTTTATTAAATGGTGGAAATAAGAGTTAAGGAGGATTAATCCATCAAAATCCCATCTTATTATTGTTTTCAGTTCTTTAAGAAATAATTTATTTGTTGAGAATTTGAGTGACGAATTGCTGTGCACCTGTTGTATCTTACTTAAATGTGAACCGACGTGGATGCATGATCATCATCGAGCTGGAGGGATGAAAAAACATTTCATTATACAATCAGCCAGCTCATCACATCATCCTATTGCCTCGATCTTTGCCCTCACAAGTTCAAGGGCTTTACAAGCAAATGCTACTTTTGTTTTTCAATCTAATGGTGATGAGTAACTTTTAAATAACTGTCGACTTGGTTGATAGATTACAGGTGAGCTAGGATGAAAGAAAATGGAAAGGTCGTACCTTCCTTGTGACATGGGACACTCAACATTTGACCAAACCTGGTCTTGATAACATCGACAATAAGAAACCCAAACTTGGTAAGAACTTGACGTTCGGGCAAGGCGTGACTTTATTGAGAAATGATATTAAGAGGGTGGGAATTTTGGCCTAAACAACTAGACTCTTAGCCCTCTGAAGCTAGCTTTCGGGTTTGACAATTTTAACCCCAACTAACAACGTTCTACCAAAAAGCTAATAAATTCATGGTTGAGTGGTGTCAATATTCTGTTATCACACATGCCCATGATCGATTTCTTGGTCTTCACATTCGTAGTATGATTTCTGGCCGATAGGCCAACTTAGTAGAAAAATCTCTGTAATAAGAAAGAAAAAACTACTAACGAAAAAGGCGAGCTCAGTCAGGTTCATGCATGTTTTTCGGAAACCAAAACAATGCCACGTGAACCCCAGGCTGCTTGCACTCGAGTCGGCCTGCTTTATTGTATTTAACCTTTCAACTCTATCAGGACTCACGCAAAATTCCTCGGCTGGAGTAAGTATTTTCAACCTAACAATGAAGAGAGTTTTATTTATTTATTTATTTTTTCTTATTTTTTGCTAAAACCCAATAATAACGAGGTTAGGTTTGAGACTAACCAATTCTGTACCTTGTCCCACTACCGAAGCTTGGTTATCGACATGGGTGTATTGAGTAATATTGTTTTGAATCCATCATGTAAATAGAAAAAAAAAAAAAAAAAAAGAAAAAAAAAGAGGCCAATAGAGTCAGAGGTGAAACCCACCAAACCAGCGAACCTCTAGAAATTACACGCCCCTGCCATAATTTTAAAACTTGTAAGAACTCATTATTTCTCTGCCAATAAAAAAATGAAAGAGTCACTCAATTAAGACATGGTAGCCGCTAGGCCTGTCTATGCGTCCCTTAAATGAGGGAGCCTGATTCAGCTTAGCTCTTAAAATGAGGGTTTTTTTTTTCATTAAAAAAAATAACACTCGGACAAGGCTTGAAAATATTATTTGCAGGCCCTAAAATTTGAAGGTTGGACTAACACATACGAGGCCTCGCCCCGCTTGGCCCTTGTATTTTTCTTTTAATTATATACAAAAAATCCCTTTTTTGAGTATTTTCTGGCTTTATTTACAGGCTTTGTAGTTTTTTTAATTTTAGGATAGAAAATAATGGATTAGTATGAAAGGTATTACTGTTATATACCTTTGAAAATGAATCTTTGTCTGATGATTGGAATTTGACTCTCTGGATATATTTTTGTTCTATCATCGTTGACTTAAAAAGAGGAATTTACGGGAAAATCCTCAAACATGAACGCTACACCAAAAAAAGACCCACAAAAAAGCGTGTAGACAGAAGGGTTCATTTGGGCCCCTTTTGTCTCTTTTTTTTTTTAATTATTAATTAATTATTATTATTTTTTTATGGTAGATATCGAACGTAACGTATCCCCCCACACCCAAAAAAAAATAAAATGTCTTCTTCCTCTTTCCCCTGCTTCCCTTCTCCTTGTCGCTAACGACACTCCCCGCCACGGTGGTCCCAGCCAGTGGTCGCTGACTCAGCCCTCCGATGGCACCATCGTCTACGAGCTCCTCCCCAAGTACGGCCTCTTAAGAGGCCTCTTGCCAGACTTTGTCACCTCCTTCTCCCTCTCCGACAATGGCAGCTTTGTCATCGACCTCTAGAAACCCTAAAATCTGCAATTCAAATACCTAGTCTATTATGAACATCGGATCACCGGAGCCTTAATGTATGCAGGGATCAAGAACTTGAAGGGGATTGAGGTGAAGAAGTTCTTATTAGGGCTCGATGTTGATGAGATCATGGTCGATCTCCTGCCTTCAAATTTCATCTATTTTCCTGTTGGGTGGATCACCAAGAAGCTGGGGGTCTCACAGTTTCGGCGAGTTCAATCTTGCAGTGATGGGGTCGAAATTTATTGAGAGTCGAAACCCTAGTTCTTGGATTGTTGTTGGAGAGGAGAATACATGCGGATGGGCAGCTTATATTTCATAAAAATCAGCCCTAACCACGGTCACACGGTGTTATTTGTGAGATGTTTGGCAAAGATTTGAGTTTTCTTCATTTTAATCCGTATTTGGTTTGGCTATGTGTGGGGAAATACCATAATTCCGAGATTAAGCTAAACCTCGGCAACAGTACCAACTAGTTCGTCTTGATCTCTGTAACTCGCATCTCGGTAACTCGGTAGCTCGGCAAGACCACTTCTGGTCTTAGTAAGAGTACTGAATGCCAGAAGTGGGCCATCACACTCCTATGAGAAGTATGAACGTGCACTGACAGATAGGGTGGCGCGTGATAGAGATAAGGAGTTGACTTTATCACCCTATCACGTCAGCCGTCCTAAGGGGAATGGAAACTTCCGATGGGATGTTCCCTTTTCACCTACCACTCAGTGTCAGGGTAAGCCCGATGAGACCTTACCCCCACCTAGCTCCACTCAACAAGAAAGTTGACGAGACTTCCACCTACATATACGCATGGGGTTAGTCCCATGAAGGTATGCAAAAAACACATACACAAAAAAAAAAAACCTACTTCCCTTCTCCACTCGACCTTTTCTTAGTTGTAGAACCAACTTAGGCATCGGAGTGCCTTCGGCTAACGGCAGCCAGGGCCTCTGACCATCCTTTCTCTCATTCCCTTTCAGGTCTCGGGCGTTCGGTCTTTCCCTGAAAAAGAGTTCTACTTTTTCCTAATTAAGTGGGTGTCATTTTTGGCGCTTACAGTTGGCGCCGTCTGTGGGAAGCGACTGAACAAAAATCTACAAACACCATTTCTCCAAAGACCAGAAACTGCGAAGGATCATCCAAGGGCCTGTCCCCACTACCTACATTATCAAAGAAACTGCCACTGCCGGTCCCTTGTCAAGGAGATCTGGGGGAAGGTCTGGCCCTGCAAGCATCAAAGACTTTATGACCCATTCGGGCTCCTCATCGAGGGGGGTGACAGCACCTTCCCGTCAAGATATTCCACCACCAGTACAACCCCAGTAGAGTAAACAACATACCAAGGGAGAAGAAATGTCGGCATTGGCTAAGTCACAATCTCATCATCAAGCCAACGCCAATGGTGATGATGACCCGCTCCTTGCGGATATTAGGGCCCAAAACCTTGTTATCCAAGAGAAGGACAAGCTCATCCGTCAGCTTCGACAGCAGCTCCGGGAGGAGAAGAAGGCTCCAAGCCCACCTCCCAGACGCAGCCATGCCCCTTCGGCTGAACGGGATCTAAGGCACGTCCTAAATAATAAGAGGCGTGACCAAGTTTATGACGAAGGATCAAGCAGCAGCCATCTGAATGAAGAATCGAAGAAGCTGTGCCAAAAGCCGGAAGACAATGGCGACTTGAAAGAATGGCTTGACCACCAGATCAAGCAGATAATTAGCCAAAATATGGAGATTGCTGGCCTCACCCGAGATCAGTTCAACACCTTTGATACAGAGGATCTCGGTACCTCTCCTTTCTCACAGGAGATAAGAAACTTCTCACTTCTAGAGAAGTTTAATGTCCCGAGGTTCGTCTTCTGTAATAGGACTTCGGACCCCGCAGCCCACCTCCGATACTTCATCCAAAGAATGTCGGTGTGGGGGCGACGTGGATCACCTAAACTGTCGAGTCTTCTCCTCCAGTTTGGAAGACCTCCCATTGAGGTGGTTCTGCGCGCTTTCCGAAGGCTCAATCTCAAGTTGGCAGCAGCTCCGGAGTTCCTTCCTGGAGAAATTCCAGGCTCACAGGGTCATCCCCAAAACAGACATAGACCTCATGGCTCTCAGTATGCGGCAGAACGAGAATGTCACCCACTTCGCCAAAAGATTGTAGACGATCTACTGCTAGATCGAGGACGCTTCTGGCAAGGAAGCTGTCAAGTCCTTCCAGCAGGCCCTGCTGCTAGGCAACGAGTTTCGAAAGGACCTAGTATGGTTCCTCGTGGTCACAATGAAGACATTAATGGCCCGGGCGAACCAGTTCATTAAAATAGAAAAAGACGAGGCTCGAGCCCGAGAGAGCTTTGACCTATACCAAGAAGAAAGGCCCTCCAAAAGAGACAAAAGATCGTCTCAGCGGGAGGAAGTGGACCGAAACAGGGTCTTGTCAACCTTGGCAGTGGCCTCGGTTCCCACCTCGAGAGGCAGCAGGAAGTCTAAGCCAAACACTACCTCTTACAAGGCTGTAAACACGATCTTCACAGAACCGATCTACAAACTCCTCAGCAAGATCAAGTCACAGCCTTTCTTCAAGTGGCCATAGCCGATGAAGGGTGACCCATCCACCAGAGATCAAAACAAGTTCTGTGCCTACCACAAGCAGAATGGGTACAGAACTGAAGATTACAAGGCCTTTAAAGCTCACCTCGAAAAGCTCGTCAAGGACGGGCACTTGAGGGACTACATCAAGAAAGAGGGCAGGGACGACAGCCGAGCTCAGTGCCGAAATGATGATGATTAAGACAGCGACGAGCTAGAAGGTATCATCAACGTCATTCACCTCGCCCTTGCTCCAAAAGGAAGCAACCAAGCCTGTGCTGAGGCCAGGAGGGCCTCCCACTAGAAGCAGGTGATGACTGCCAAGCTGGAGTCTACTGCAAAGAAAGCTCGGACGGAAAGGCCCAAAATCTAGTCTCAGATAATGACCTGGATGGCGTCCAGCTCCCCCACAATGATCCCCTAGTTCTCACTTTGAAGTTAAAGAAACTTCCTGGTTCAGAGAGTCCTGGTGGATCCTGGGAGCTCGCCGGAGATGCTCTACTACGATTGCTTCAAGAAGGTGGGTCTCAAAGACGAGGATCTCTAGGCAGCCCGCACCCCTCTGGTGGGTTTCAGCTCGAAGCCAGTGTACCCCAAGGGCAGAATCTCCCTAAGGGTCCAGGTTGGAGGCGGCTCCATACAGGCTGACTTCGTGGTGGTAGATGTATCATCCCGATATAATGCAATAATGGGGACAACCTGGCTGCACAGTATGGAAGCCGTGCCCTCCACCCGTCACCAGAAGCTCAAGTTCCCATTGGATAACTACAACGGCCGAGTCGAAGTGATTACGGTCAGAGGTGACCAACACATGGCCAAGCAGTGCCTCATGGCCGTGGTACGTGGCGAAGCTGAATCGTCACAGGTTCACATGGCCGAGCTAGACAAAGAAGCCAAACTCGAAGATGTCGGCCGGGCCCTAGAGTAAAAAAGCATTGAAGACCTCACAGAGATCAGGATCGACCCCAACGACCCTGAGAGATACTTTCTGCTGGGAAGTCAGATCCTTGAACCTGAGAAGACCGAGCTGCTGGACTTCTTGTTGCAGAACAAAGAGGTCTTCCCTTGGACTCCCTACGAAATTCCTGGCATAAGCCTCGAAGTCATTTGCCACAAGCTGAACGTGGACCCCAAACACAAACCAGTGATCCAGAAAGCTCGCAGAATGGGGATCCCACAGACCGAGGCCGTGATCGAGGAGCTCCAGAAGCTGCTAGAAGCCCAGGCGATCAGGGAAGTCCACTATCCGGAGTGGTTGGCCAACACGGTCGTGGTCAGAAAGAAGAATGGGAAGTGGAGGGTCTGTGTGGACTTCACCAACCTCAACAAAGCTTGCCCTAAGGACAGCTTTTCCCTCCCAAAAATCGACCAGATGATCGATACCACTATTGGACACCACATAATGAGCTTCCTCGATGCTTACCGAGGTTACCATCAAATTCCAATGTCCAGGCCTGACCAAGAGAAGACCGTATTCATAACACACAGAGGCATTTACTGCTACAAGGTCATGCCGTTTGGGTTGAAGAACGCTGGAGCAACTTATCAAATGATGGTGACCAAAATGTTTCAAGCCCAGCTCGACAAAACAATGGAGGTCTACATTGATGATATGGTCGTCAATTCTAAAAGGTCACATGACCACTTGGCAGACCTGGGTCAGACATTCGGCATCCTCAGACAGTTCTAACTAAAGCTGAACGCATCCAAGTATGCATTTGCTGTCGGCTCAGGTAAATTCCTGCGAAGCCTGGTCACTAGAAAGGGGATTGAGGCGGACCCAGACCAAATCTCAGCAATCCAAGGGGTACAAAGTCCAACCTTGGCAAAACAAGTTCAAAGGCTCATTGGCATGGCTGCCACTCTCAATCGCTTCATTAGCCGGGCTTCTAACAAATGCCGACCCTTTTTTCAGCTTTTGAGGAAAAGCTCGAAGTTCCAATGGACCCCTGAGTGCGACCGAGCTCTGCAGGAGCTCAAACATTACTTATCTTCGCCACCCCTGCTGTCAACACCAATGCAAGGCGAAGTGTTGTACTTGTACCTGGCAGTCTCGGATCATGCAGTGAGCTTGGTGCTCATTGGAGAAGAAACGGGCAGCAAAGGCCTATTTACTACACGAGTAAGACCCTCCTCGATGCCGAGACCAGGTGCTTACAACTGGAGAAACTTGCATTAGCACTCGTCAGTGCTTCTCGCAAACTCTCCTACTACTTCCAGATATACACCATAGTGGTTGTTATAGAACATCCACTCAAGACCTTTTTCAAAAAGGTGGACTTCTCTGGAAGAATCTCAAGATGGGCTGTCGAACTAGGACAGTATAATATCAAATATCAAGGTGATCAACATTCACACATGCGAGGAGAATAATAAAAACTGACATATGCAAAGAGAGAGGAGGTAGGGTTCGAACCCAAGCCCACCAAATGAGAACTGCTACTCCTTCCGTCGCAAGATTGAAAATCCTTGGAATGTTATTGTTGATTTCTCAATTTGGTACAAACAACGAAGTCTACCCCTATTTATAGTTCTAGTCTATACAACGAATTGACAAGATTAACTGACAAGTCACTCGGCCAATGGATGACAACATTCCAAAACTTATTTTAAGGGGTATTTGGAAATGTGCTATTTGAAAGATTTTGTAAATTTTCTGCTAGATTTAATATATAAATACTTTTAACCATGAAGATTTAACTTTCAAAGAAATAGTACTAGAAAATGTAAATTCCAATATATATGACAATATGTTTGGCAAAAATTTAAAAGATCGTGAGTGAGAAAGAAAATCACAATTTCATCATAAGCATTTATAACAATTCTAAAGATTATATGAAAATCAAAATTCTAAAGTTATTCATAATTTATTGTATTTTTTAAAAAGTTGAATTATGTGAAATCAATTTATTTTCTACCACATTTATTTTCTAAACTATCTGGAGAAACCCTCAAAAACTGAAAATGCCAACAGTTTTCCACAAAATAATTCATTGAGAGTGAGAGTGACTTAGTACACTGCTTTAGAGTTGGGACTATTCAAGGATGAAAATACAACTCCGTGCCCCTGATTGGCTAGAGACACTGGTGGAACCTTCATAAAATGCCCTTGTAGTTTTAGAAACTTCTATGTAGTTTTTTTATATGGCCCCTCTAAGATTTTTATATTTTTACATATTGGCCCCTTCAAAGATAAATTTCTGGGCCTGCCCGTGTAGAGAAATACCAGTTCTTAGACTTACATGTTTGTAGAAAGAAAACAATCGCAAGCTCCACAGCATCTTATAATGAGAACAGGCCATGGGACTTCCCAACTACGTACTGCAATCGTTTTGCAGCATTGAAAGATTCTATAATTCAAACTTACCTTGCACCAATAATCAAATCCTGTAAAATACATTCTATTCAGCAATCCAATATAAATAGGCCCTCTCTTACATGAACTTATCATAAACTTAGGTCTATCCAATTCAACTGATAAAAAAGGACAGGGTAGGGTTGATCATTTACATACATCAAATGGCCCCAATCACACTGGTGAAAATAGCACTTATGGCGGTGATCATAACAACCACAGTGGACAACTTTAATGTCAGAAGCATGAGGACGAAAGAGAAAGAGACCAAGATGGTGTTCTACATGCAGGATTGGGAATCTGGTAAAAATGTAACAGCAGTCCCTGTGGCTGGAAAGAACGGTACAAATTCAAGTGTACTTAACTTTGCAACGATCCTGGCGGTGGATGATGCAATCACAGAAGGGCTAGATCGGCGATCGAAACAGATCGGACGAGCACAAGGGATCTATGTTAACTCGGCATTAGATGCTTCTGATCTCCACCTCCTCTTTTCCATAGTTTTCACAAATGAAAAGTACAATGGTAGCACCATAGAGATCCAGGGGGCCGACCGATTTTTCCTGAAGCAGAGAGAGGTTTCTGTGGTGTCTGGAACAGGGTATTTTCGATTCACACAGGGGTTCGCGGTGTTGGAGACAGTTTACCTTGACCTGGCTAACCTCAATGCAGTGATCAAGTTCAATGTCACCATTCACCACTATTGAACTGATGGTTCATTATTGTCTAGAGTGATTTTTTTTCCTATTTATCTTTTCATGGAGGTATTGCAGTAGTTAATTAGTGCCAAGAAAAAGAATAATGGGATAATTAGGAAGCTTGTCCCGGATCAATTGTGAGGATGTATTGATTTAAGTCTTTCATGAGTCAATTATGTAATGGAAGAAAAATAAAAATTCGTAAATTCTCCAATTGTGTTACTAGATATGCTGAAATATCATTTCCTTAGGGATGTTCTATGAGGCCCACAACTGGCCATCACCAATGAAGGGGATGAGTTAGTGTTAAATTGGGATAAGTGCCAATTCAAGGAAGCGAGTGTCAAATTATTAGCATACTCTGCTTGATCAAGTGGGATTTTCATAAGAATCCAGCTCATTTAATTATAACAACCTACAGAATTCATTACTTGTATATTTGCAATCCAAAGAAGTCAATATTGTTGGACCAGTGGGATTTTCATAAGAATCCAGCTCATTTAATTATAACAACCTACAGAATTCATTACTTGTATATTTGCAATCCAAAGAAGTCAATATTGTTGGACCTGCTCTGATCAATCTCTACAGAGTGTCTAAAGCAGTCAAATTTTTCTTGATGTCCAGAACCTGATTTATTCCTCCATATTAATAATCTAGCGTAGATGCTTCTACTCAAATGGTAATCTGGGCCAGATCCCACCAATTTGTGCATATTATTTGAGGAGTGAGGAATGCTTTGAACCTTCCTTTTCTACAGCAACTTTTGAAATCATTATATTGTTTCACCTCACATGCATTGAAGAGATAGCTACAAATAGAAGAACTAAACAACTATTATGGATTATAATAATGTTAAAGACAAATTGTAAAGGATAGAATATAGTATATTCTATTCATAACAAGGGACAACAATGTCTGCGACCTATACCAATACAAGGAAACTAGAAGCAGTCTCATATGCCACAATCAGAACATGACAATCTCCAGTCAATTGATTGTCACATGTGCCACAGTTTGCATGAGGTCTGTCAAAGGTCCAAGGTAGGCTAGGCCAGGCCTAGGATTGTCCTTGTCCTTCGCCTACCCTCAGTATATACAGGGCTGAGCCCAGGCTAAGGGCTTTCTGCCAATATTTCTTCTTGCTTTTTACTTTCTTGCCTATATATCATGATATCACGTGTCAGACTACAGTATTGTTGCAAATGTCCTTACATGAAATTCTCCCTTTGTTCGTTATCATACTACTTCTGCCTCTGTTAGACAAATCAGACTACTTGGATAGGGCACAGGATAAGTTTGTTTAAACGAGACAATAGACATTTTATGTCCATTTGAGTAAGGCTCATAAACCACACATTTTGGGATGGAGCGAAACCTCTAAAGCGGACAGATGCATTGCTACTGCGCTCAAACACGCCTTAACGTGTATTTCTTTCGTCCTTATTTTAATCTAGGGACTTAATAAAGATCCAAACCGTTGACTTTCTTGAGAAGAACAAGAACAAGAACAATTGTAAGGTCGAACAAGAACACGAACATGAGTCTCGAGATATTTTTAAAAAATCATGCACTACTAGATCTGCATTTTTGAACTTTTGTGGGACCCTAGACTATGATCCAAATCATTATCCTTTTAAGAAGGCTAAGAATGACTATGGGATCAGGTCGTAAACTTTGATTCCACATTGATCTCAAGAAATACATGAGAAACAGTGGACCATATTCACATCCTTTTAAATTAATTGGGCTTTTTCATGCGAAGGTACCTGATTTTTTCATATTTTTTTTATTTGTGAGGCCCTAATTGTGAATTCAAACCATTGATCCTCTTTATAACCTCAAACACGGACATGGAATTAAATTTCATCGATTAATTACTTATGGATCTATGGATATTTGTGAAAAAATGTGGACCATAATATATGAGTTTTTGGACAATGTGGGCCCCTAGATCATGATCCAAACCATTGATCCTCTTCATAAACAAAGAATAGCTATGGGGCCTAATTTCTTTCCTTTAATTTCTCGTGGATCTCAATAAATTCATGAGAAACATTGAACCATAGGATTCTAAAATTTCTATTTCAAACAGTGAATTGGTCTTACCAAACAATCTAAAAGTAAAACATTTATTCTACACAGATCCATTCTGCATGGATCTGTCGTCCACGGATTTATTTCATGCATGGTTGGAAAATTCTTCGAGCTGACTCTTGACTCTCCTAACATCTCATTCTGACAAAAGGCCAAGTAAAAAATAGGGGAGACTCAGTCGAGTCATCTCATTTTAATGATGTTTTTTTTTTTTTTTTTTTTTTTTTTTTTTTTTTTTTTTTGCATTTGGAAATATTTAATAGGCATATCTAATTTTAAACAATTAAAGTTTATTTATAAGTAATTACGCATGAGGTTGGTAGTCAAAAATTTAAAAATGAGATACTTGAAATATAATTGGAAACTTATATTTGATCTTTTAATTGCATTCAATACTTGAACTAACAACTTATGTAATATGCAATACTTTTTTTTATTTCCTTATTGTAGTACTCTTCTTGCATATATAAATTTATTGATTTGAATTGATTATCATAAATGCATTTAAATAAATATATATTTATATTTTATAAGTAATAGATTTATTTTAAAAAATTAAAATTTTCTTTAAAAAATAAGACTCTCTAGAGTCGACTCATTGACTCTATCTGACTCTTTTTTTTTTTTTTTGCATTGGACGAGTTGAGTCTGAACCACAAGTTTCCCAATCTTGATTTCATGTAGCAAATAAGATCTTATGTTTTTTTTTATAGGAACATGCCTTATTTTTAGTTGTGCAGTTCCCAGCATCTCCTGCTTGGTAGTTTCTTGGAGTATTCCATAGGATAGTTACCGAATTGAGAACTGTTAGGTATGAATAATCCAAATGATTAGAAGAGTCTCTAAGTTGAGTCACATACATTGATCAATGGAGACTAATTAAGAAATCTAAGCTGCTCAAGAGCATTGTTGCCCAAAATATTAACTCTAGTCCTTATGTTACTCCAATCCCAGTCACCCAAAATATTAACATCAATCGAAGGTGTGTCCAACTTTAATTGGAGTTAAACTTTTAGTAGTTTGGGTTTAGGATTTGGGCCCGATAATGGACTTATAATGCAGACTTAAATGAACTGTTTCATTAAACACCAAGGGCATGTTTGTTTGTATTATAACACATATAATTCATACTATAAGTGGCTAAAAATAATTATTAAATATGAGTTTTAAAAATAAGCATCAAATAACTAATTTCTTAAAGAAAATAGAATTAAGAAAATAAAAGGATGCGAAATGGACTACTAGGGTGGCTAAAAATAATTATTAAATATGAGTTTTAAAAATAAGCATCAAATAACTAATTTCTTAAAGAAAATAGAATTAAGAACATAAAAGGATGAGAAATGGACTACTAGGGTGTTGGCCGGTAGTTCATTTCTCATCTTCTTTTTATTCTATTTCCTTTGATCTTCATTTTTAACCAGTATGAATTCTATGTATTCAGTCCAGATGTATTGCGAAGAAACAATCACCAAAAGAATCAAATAGTGAATCAAAGAACCTGACCCATTGAATTTTAAAATAAAGTTAAACAAATTTCCAAATCGCAAAAACTAATGCAAAATGGTTCGGTTGTGGATGAAACTATGGTACATTTTAGGTGTTTGTAACTCTCCTGCTGTTATTTATTTAAACAAGGGTTTCCCTGTGATACGTAATCTGACAGGTATGCACGAGATTTGAGCAGACGACATGGGGAGCAGACGACATGCCTCATGCCAATCAGCTAACTCCCCGGCCGGTGGGCGTAACTATCCACTTATGTGTACATAATATATTAAAAATAAATGGGCCAGCCTGTAGAGTGGGACCTGCTTTCATTGCCCTCTACGGAGTGTCTAAAAAGATTGTGTCGGGATCTGACTATAAAACTATATAAATCACCAATACATGGTTTAGGTGAGGTCTAGCGGTCCCGATAGCGGGTCATAGAAGAATAAATATATGTTTAGGTGTGTTTTTTTTTTTTTTTTGGCTTTTATATTTTAGGAATCTGTTATTACTAAGAGCTGCGAGATTTCTTTAACCCCTTTTGTTTTTTGGCACCTAAATATAGATCTGTACTTCCAATCTTAAATATAGATTGGAATAGAGAAACGAAACTCATGTAGCTGATTCAACAAAGTTGGGACAAGGATTTGATGATAATGGTCATGACGATGATCTAATCTTGAATATAAAAAGAATACTTATTTTGTACTCTATAAATTTATATTATCGTGTTATCTCACATAAAACTTACATTATTTTATTACTTTTTATTTTCTAATTTTCAAATATTTATGGGAATAAAATTTTAATTTCATTCAATTCATAAATGTAATTATATTTTTAAACCATTGAGCTATCAATTCTACATTGACTAAGTTTAGTTTATTTATTTATTGTTTTATTCAAATAAATGCTCATGCTTTAAAGTGTATGGATGGTCAAGCTAGTACATCTTTCGACTTTCAAGCAAAGAATACTAGAAAATGTGAATTCCCAAATATATCACAATATTTTCCAAAATGTTTAGCAAACACTAAAAGGATTAGGAAGGAAATAGCAAGAAAATCACAATGAGAATCACAACATCATCATAAGCATTGGACCATAGGAGGACGAGCACCCCTTTGGCAAGCCACTTCTCCACCGTTTTGCCTCTTTTAGGTGAGTCCTTTACATTGCAGGAAGTTAGAACTAGGACTCTTTGGTTTAGAAATGAGTTCTCCTTAGCTCATTAGTGTTTTTGCTTTGATTTGTAGACCATTTGGGTGTTTAGGTTTTCTCCCACTTGAGTGTGGGCTTCGTCAGTGAGTGGAGCTTGGGCTTCTCCCTTCCATTTTCTTTTCTCTTTGCTTCCAACACCCAAGGCACGTGGATACACTTTGATAAATATGGATATGAATGTTTACTTTGGTGTTTAGCTTGTGAATGTTTACTTTGATTTCTAGCTTGTTTACTGCTTTGGTTATTTGAGATCAATTTATGGATTTTGCTAATAACATGCTACAATTAGGTTTTGAATTGGAAATGGATGTTGAGGAGGGATGTGTACTGTGCTTTGGAGAGGGCAAGGCCCTTTGATACAGGTTCATGTAGGTGGAAATGAACTAGGAATGACAATCCCCAAGTTCTATAATTGCACAGAATTTCGAACCTAGAATTCCAGTGTACTTGGTCAACCGGGGACCTTTGTGGTCGATCGAGGACACTGGCTTAGATGGAAGTTGACTAAGCCACTTTTGGATTGAAACTTTCTACTTTTTTAAGGGTTTAGTGCATTCCTAGTCGACCGGGGTCGACCGGAGGTGAAGGTCCTTGTTGAGACCTTCTCTGTGTCGAAATTCACATGACACAAAATACTGGAACATTTTGCCCTAGTGTACTCGGTCGACTGAGGCCCTTTACGATTGACCAAGAACACTGGAATTCCTGGGAGTTCCTCCTCTTCTTTTGACTTCAAAGTTCAGGTGGGACAATTGGACCTTACCTTAAGGACTAATTTATGACTATAGGTGAGCAATGTTGTGAGCTAACATGCCCTTACGAATTATCAGGTTTTCGTACACGTTACGATTTGATGGGACCGGTCAGTGTGAGGTATGATGATATCCACTAATTGATTATGCACCAAGGTACACCAATGGGATATCACTACCTCACATGCAACCGGAATTTGGTACGATGCTTCGTATAGAGTTGACAATTCTTTATCAATAAGTCTATATGGACATAATTTGGAGCCCGAATTCGTGACCGATCCGACGTGGTGGACCAGCGAGCGCTGACGTGGACCATGGCTCTGTTTTTTCAAAGCCCGCCAAAACGAAAGAAAAGACTGAAATGAGGGAGGCGAACTGAGAAAACACATTTCGAACATTTCTTCTCTAGTTCTTCTCTCTCTCTCTCCATTTGTCTCTCTCTCTCCATTCGCAAGGCGATAAGAAAATCTGCACATATGTTCCTTCTCTGATTCTTATCTCTCTCTCTCTCTCTCTCCATTCGTCTCTCTCTCTTTCTCCATTCGCAAGGCGATCGGAAAATCTGCACAGACATCGCTCATCTCTCCATTCGCAAAGGCTGAAATCTGCGCAGCGAACAGAGAACCCATTTCGAACGAAAGTTCTCTAGTTCTTCTCTCTCTCTCTCTCACTCTCTCCATTCGCCTCTCTCTCATCTCTCTCTCTCTGTTGCTGGAAACTTCCTCTGCTCAGATTCTTCTTCGACGAATCTCTGCTGCTGGAACGTTCTCTTTGTCTGCCACATCGCAAGAAATTTCACTCAGAGGATCAATAACGTTGCTGCTGCTGTTGGAAACTTCCTCTACGCAGATTCTTCTTGAAGAGGTATTCTCTCGCCCCATTCTCTCAATACTGAATACATATATAAATGGGTTGTTTTCACCATGAAATGTAATGAAAGCTTTTTCCCAACCAAAAGTGGAATGAAGCTTGAAGTAAGGTTCGAAATTGAATTTATTATCCAACCATGTGATTTTGGAAGTTGGAAGAACCCCACATGCACACACGCATCCTAATATGCTCTCCTTGTAAATAAAAACATGGAAAAAGGGCCTTTGAATAAAGGACTTGCGTAAAGGATCTGATGCTGAGGCCCTCTGTTCACATGGAGCCTGCCTCTTCATGTCCCAACATGCCAACAACAGCCACCCTTACTACCAGCTAGATCAAAACAATGGTTTAAAAATCGGACCAGAAGGCAAGCCGTTGCAGGGGATGGTTTAATTCAATTTGGTTCGACCATCCAATGTAGCATGGCTCAATTGTGGTATAAGAAAAATGATACAATCAATATATTTTCAAAATAATTAACAGCCGTGGTAATTTCTTTTATTCAAAATAATTAACAGTGGTAGTAATCGCTTTTGATTGGGTTTAACTGATTTTGACGATCTTATTTTCGAATACTCCGGTTTTATGTTTCGGTTGAACCTGGAATCACCCTAGAGATTTGGCAAAATGTAGTCCCTAATTTTTTACAATCCCCACTAATTACAACTAATGTTCTATTCAGACCATATTGGTTGGTGGTCACAACTCACTGCCATCTCATAATGTATCTTGTGTGGCATCACACCAGTCCATCCACCTCTGAAACATTCTTTGTCTATGAGAGTTATTGTGAAGTTCATGTTGTGTGTTGTTTTGATTAAGGTCTATTATATGATTCAAGAATCATATGAATTCTTGAAATGGAACTCCCAAGTCCTAAGCATTTTTTGAATGACATCCAAACACAGCCATTAATGGTGTAGAAAATACTTTCCATTGGGTCATCCAATCACAAGAGTCACAACCAATGGTGTAATTGGTCAGCCATTTGGGGAACACACAATTTTCTTTGAATTTCCCTTTTGGTATTGAAGCAGTGATTGAAAATAAGATATGTAAGCATCTTCTATGTTTTATTTCCGTAGGAAGCCTTTTTGAAGTATCTTGTTGTTTCTTGAAGAACCATTTGAAAGATTACCTATTATTATTATTTTTTTGCTGAAGTATCTATTATTTTTTATTTCCTTAAAAACTTTAGCTATTTGTGTACTTATCCAATGCAATGAATTTGTTCCCATCTTCTTCAATGTGTATGTTTGTTTTTATTGAATTACTCTCAACACCCGAATGCTTTATTTGTTTTTAGAAGCATGGAATAAGATGAATTGTCACATGAATTTGATGGAGATGACAATGAAATTGAAATGGGGACGGATGAGCAGGAATTAGATAATATTAAGATAGAGAAGCCCTTGGAGGGAGCTGAAAACTTAGAAGAGGTAGTAATTGAACCTCATAGGGGAATGCTATTTGGTTCAATTGAAGAAGTACATGAATATTATGCAAGATATGCCAGGCGAATCGGGTTTGCTGTTGCCCAAAGGAGTTCAAAAAAGGATCGGATGGAAAGAAGAGGTTTGTTACTTTTGCTTGCACAAAGGGTAGAAAGCCAAACTCAAGTGCAAGCAACCCAGTTAAACCCCGTCCACAATCAAGAACAAATTGCAAAGCAGCGTTGAATCTTTCTTTGCAATTCGACAGGAAGTGGCTTCTAAACTCATTTGTGCTTGAGCATAACCATGATATGAGTCCAAACAAAGCTCGATATCACAAGAGTAATCGGGTAATCCCACCACACGTGAAGAGGCAGTTTGAATTGAATGACAAGGCGGGTATTAGATTGAACAAGACTGTTAGCTCATGTGTGGTAGAGGTAGGGGGCATGATAATCTAACATGGTTAGCAAAGGATGCACGAAATTACATGGATAAACTCAGACGCTTAGAACTCAAGGAAGGGGATGCCGAGGCAATGCAAAGCTATTTCAAAAAAAATGCAGCGAGACAATGGATCCTTTTTTTATGTCATGGATCTTGATATAGAGCATCGAGTAAGGAACATCTTTTGGGTTGATGCGAGAAGTAGAGCAGCATTCGCTGAATTTAGTGATGTGGTCATGTTTGACGCCACTTATTTGGTTAACAAATATGAAATTCCTTTTGCTCCTTTTGTGGGTGTGAATCACCATGGACAGTCTGTATTCTTAGGATGTGGATTGATATCACGAGAGGACACAGATACATTTGTATGGTTGTTTCAGTCTTGGCTTGATTGCATGTCCGGGTGTCCCCCTAATGCCATAATCACCGACCAAGATAAGGCAATGCAAAATGTGATAGGAATAGTATTTCCTAAAGCACAACATTGGTGGTGTTTGTGGCATATCTTGAAAAAGGTGCCTGAAAAATTGAGGGGGTATAAGGACTATGACTCAATTAAATTTCATCTTCTTAATGTTGTTTATGATTCGATGGCAATTGAGGAGTTTGAAGAGAATTGGGCCAAGTTCATTATGGCATATCAACTAGAGGACAACGATTGGCTAGCAGGATTGTATGATGAGAGGTACCGATGGGTGCCAGCATTTGTGAAGGATATTTTTTGGGCAGGGATGTCAACAACCCAGCGTTCTGAGAGCATGCATGCCTTTTTTGATGGCTACATCAATTCTAAGACAACTTTGAAGCAATTTGTTGAGCAATATGATAATGCATTGTCTAAGAAGGTGCAATTAGAAGCTGAGGAAGATGCCCGTTGTTACAATGTATACATTCCACATGTGACCCCTTATGAGTTTGAGAGGCAATTTCAAGAAGCGTATACTCTTGCTAAATTTAAGGAGTTTCAGAATGAAATAGCCGGTAAGATCCGTTGCAATCTGTCCTCAGTTCAGGAAGGAAAGGAGTTTTCAGAATTTGATGTGGAGGAAGATGTGATAGTAGGAGAAAACAATATAAGATCTTTTACTTTCCATGTTCATTTTAATGAGATATCAACGGAAGCTAGTTGTACTTGCCGGTTCTTTGAGTTTAGAGGTATTCTCTGCAAGCATATCATCGTTGTTTATTTGAGGAAGAAGGTTTATCAAATACCGGGGAAATACATTTTAGAAAGGTAGAGTAAAAACGTGAGAAGAAGGCACACAAAAATAAAGATCAAGTATGACAATTGGGAAAGCAAGGCCGAAGGGCGTCGTTACAACAGAATGTTGACTATTTTCAATCGGGTCAGTGATAAGGCCATGGATTCCGATGAAAGGAGTCAGATGGTAATGTCCTCGTTGCTAGAAGTGGAAGTTGAGCTAGATGTTTCAAAAGAGGTGAATATATGCAATAGACCTATGTCTATAGGTGTACATAAAGCCTCAACTTCATGTCATGATGAACATCTTTCTTGGCAAGAGAGCAATAACCGAGTTGCTGATCTAATTAAACGCCGCCAGAAGGGCCGACCCCCGGAAAAAAGAAGAAAGTCTAAGGTTGAGACAATTATTAAGAACTGTCAGAAAAAAAAACAAAAGCGCGACAAAGAAGGTTAGTCTAAGACTTATATTTTTTAAATCAAATAAGCACAGTATCCAATTATTCACAATCTAATTGATATCAACTTCGTGCATGTGCAGGGTACGTCGGTGGGATTAGACGAGATCATCACACAAGAGACTGTGAATTTAACCGTAAGAATGCCCCCAATTTACTATATGTTGTGATTAACTATATTGCATATGGCCTCATATACTTTTGTTACATGTGCAGGTTTCGGTGGTAGATCTGAAATTTGGGGATTTCCAATTCCACATGATGAACTTAAATTCAGCTAATTTTCAGTTAGAAAAAAGAACTTTTACGATGTTTTCAACGGCCGCACTTTTTCAAGTCGGTGGACAAGATCTTCACAGACGTTGCTGACTACCCCTGTTTAGGGAATTTTTTTGCCCACTTCCCGTGGTTCATTTTTTCTGGAATTTGGGGATTTCCAAGTCCATATGTTGAACTTAAATTCTGCTAATTTTCAGTTAGAAACAGTCACTTTTGCGATGTTTTCAATAGTCGCACTTTTTCAAGTCGGTGGACAAAATCTGCATAGATGTTGCTGAGTACCCCTGTTTAAGGAATTTTTTTGCCCACTTCCTGCGATTCATTTTTTCTGAAATTTGGGGATTTCCAATTCCACATGATGAACATAATTCTCCTAATTTTCAGTTAGAAAAAAGAACTTTTACGATGTTTTCAACGGTCGCACTTTTTCAAGTTCGTGGACAAAATCTGCACAGATGTTGCTGAGTACCCCTGTTTAGGGAATTTTTTTGCCCACTTCCCGTGGTTCATTTTTTCTGGAATTTGTGGATTTCCAAGTCCATATGATGACCTTAAATTCTGCTAATTTTCAGTTAGAGACAGTCAATTTTACGATGTTTTCAACAGTCGCACTTTTTCACGTCGGTGGACAAAATCTGCACAGACGTTGCTAAGTACCCTTGTTTAGGGAATAATTTTGGCCACTTCCCGCGGTTCATTTTTTCTGAAATTTGCGGATTTCCAAGTCCACATGATGAACTTAAATTCTGCTAATTTTCAGTTAGAAACAAGCACTTTTACGATGTTTTCAACAGTCGCACTTTTTCAAGTCAGTGGACAAAAATCTGCACAGACGTTGCTGAGTACCCCTTGTTTAGGGAATTTTTTTGCCCACTTCCCAAGGTTCATTTTTTCTGGAATTTGGGGATTTCCAAGTCCTTATGATGAACTTAAATTCTGCTAATTTTCAGTTAGAAACAAGCACTTTTCCGATGGTTTTAACAGTCGCACTTTTTCAAGTCGGTGCACAAAATCTGCACAGACGTTGTTGAGTACCCCTGTTTAGGGAATTTTTTTACCCACTTCATGCGTTTCATTTTTTCTGAAATTTGGGGATTTCCAAGTCCATATGATGAACTTAAATTCTACTAACTTTCAGTTAGAAAAAAGCACTTTTGCGATGTTTTCAACAGTCGCACTTTTTCAAGTCAGTGGACAAAATCTGCACAGACGTTGCTGAGTACCCCTGTTTAGGGAATTGTTTTGCCCACTTCCCGTAGTTCATTTTTTCTGAAATTTGGGGATTTCCAAGTCTATATGATGTACTTAAATTCTGCTAATTTTCAGTTAGAAACAGTCACTTTTGCAATTCTTTCAACAGTCGTACTTTTTCAAGTCGGCGGACAAAATCTGCACAGACGTTGCTGAGTACCCCTGTTTAGGGAATTTTTTTGCCCACTTCCCGCGGTTCATTTTTTCTGAAATTTGGGCATTTCCAAGTCCATATGATGAAATTAAATTTTGCTAATTTTTAGTTAGAAACAATCACTTTTGCGATGTTTTCAACAGTCGCACTTTCTCAAGTCGGTGGACAAAATCTGCACAGACGTTGCAGAGTACCCCTGTTTTGGGAATTTTTTTTCCCACTTCCCGCGGTTCATTTTTTCTGAAATTTAGGGATTTCCAAGTCCATATGATGAACTTAAATTTTGCTAATTTTCAGTTAGAAACATTCACTTTTGCGATGTTTTCAACAGTCGCACTTTTTCAAGTCGGTGGACAAAATCTGCACAGACGTTGCTGAGTACCCCTATTTAGGGAATTTTTTTGCCCACTTCCCGCTGTTCATTTTTTCTGAAATTTGGGGATTTCCAATTCCATATGATGAACTTAAATTATGGTAATTTTTTATTTAGAAACAAGCACTTTTGCGATGTTTTCTACAGTCGCACTTTTTCAAGTCGTTGGACAAAATCTGCACAGACGTTGCTGAGTACCCATGTTTAGGGAATTTTTTTGCCCACTTCCCGCGGTTCAGTTTTTCTGAAATTTAGGGATTTCAAAGTCCATATGATGAAATTAAATTATACTAATTTTCAGTTAGAAACAATCACTTTTGCGATGTTTTCAACAGACGCACTTTTTCAAGTCGGTGGACAAAATCTGCACAGACGTTGCTGAGTACCCATGTTTAGGGAATTTTTTCCCCACTTCCTGCGGTTCATTTTTTCTGAAATTTGGGAGTTCCAAGTCCATATGATGAACTTAAATTTTGCTAATTTTCAGTTAGAAACAAGTACTTTTCCGATGTTTTCAACAGTCGCACTTTTTCAAGTCGGTGGACAAAATCTGCACAGACGTTGCTGAGTACCCTTGTTTAGGGGACTTTTTTGCCCACTTCCCGCTGTTCATTTTTTCTGAAAATTGGGGATTTCCAAGTCCATATGATGAACTTAAATTCTGCTAATTTTCAGTTAGAAACAGTCACTTCTGCGATGTTTTCAACAGTAGAACTTTTTCAAGTCGGTGGACAAAATCTGCACAGGGGTTGCTGAGTACCCCTGTTTAGGGAACTGTTTTACCCACTTCCCGCTGTTTATTTTTTCTGAAATTTGGGAATTTCCAAGTCTATATGATGAAATTAAAATTTACTAATTTTCAGTTACAAAGAAGCACTTTTACAATGTTTTCAACAGTCGCACTTTTTCAAGTCAGTGGACAAAATCTGCACTGACGTTGCTGAGTACCCTTGTTTTGGGAATTTTTTTACCCACTTCCTGCGGTTCATTTTTTCTGAAATTTGGGGATTTCCAAGTCCAGATGATGAACTTAAGTTCTGCTAATTTTCAGTTAGAAACAAGCACTTTTGCGATGTTTTCAACAATCACACCTTTTCAAGTTGGTGGACAAAATCTGCACAGACGTTGCTGAGTACCCTTGTTTAGGGGACTTTTTTGCCCACTTCCCGAAGGATTTTTTGGCTGCAATACGGGGATCTCCAAGTCCATATCATGGACATAAAATCTGTTAATTTTCAGTTCAGTACAACCACGTTTGCTGTGTTTTAAACTATGGCACTTTTTCAACCCGGCCGACAAGATCTGCACAAAATTGACAACATCAAAACATCGCAATGTGGAGTCATATGAAACTACATAAATAAAGCATTGACAACATCACAACTGAAATCACGTGATGGAGTCATTCGAAACAAATGTCAACAATACACTACAAGCTCCAACATCCTTTGGAACCTGTGGAGCACCTCAAAATTACAAATCAAAATCGACCAACAACCATCACAACTGAATTCTGAAGCCAAACGCACCTCTTTCATTCGAAACAAATGACCATAATACATTACAAGTTCCAACATCAAAACAACCTGTGGAGTCATATGAAACTACAAGAGTCAAAATCAACCAACAGCCATCACAACTGAAATCTATACATATTCACCTCTTACAACCTCTTCTAAACAACATTCAGCCATTTCATTTCTTAAAAAAAAAGAAAAAAGAAGGAAAGAGTTTCTTTCCACCAAAGCTGCATAAACTAGCTGGCTGTTGCATGATATGTTACTATCAGCATCAAACACACCAATTTTGGCATCACAGAAGGCAGCATAAACTAGCTGGCTTTTGTATGAGTATACTCCATGAGATATAGGTGAAGCCAGAAGATCCTGCAGAACCCACTGCAACCAAAGAACACGAGAACAGTTTAGAATCACCCAAAAGCTCATTCCAAACAAGCATCATGCCTGAAATGTAGTAACAACCACCAAAATATGTATATTATTCAAGCAAGGAGATCACCCAAAGCACCTTGATTGTTCTCCACCAATTATTCACACAAATGTTCTCCACTAGTTGAACCATTACTTAGTTGCAACAACATAAACCTTTCCAAGTCCAAGTCCATTTGAAGCCTACAAAAGAAAAACCTGCACACAATTACAAATCTGATATGGGTTCCCCTAAGTTCCACTTCCAATCCCCCACACAACAACATAATTAAAAAAAAATCATTTAGAAAAGTCAAAGAAAAAAAAAAAAAAGAAGCAAAATCAGCATCAATGGAAAAGAAGAAAATGACAGAGGTATAGATCATTAAAAAGAAGAAAAGAAGATGGTACCTGGTGCTACACTGAGAAGAGAGAGAGGAGGGGGGCAATCAGATGCATTTGATCCGTTTCCTGAAAGTCCAACTGATTGCAGGCCATGATACAAAAAGGGCTCATGCAACTGCAAAAGCCACCAAACAATACTTCACTACTAACCCAGTTCCACGAGAAGACATCTCTCTCTCTCTCTATGTGTGTTTTCTTTGCTATTTTGACTGAGAGATGTCTTCTTTTTTTTCTTCTCTTCTTTGACCATCATCATCATTATCAGATCAAGAAACAAAAACCCATTTCAGAAATCTGAGCACCCCATAAAACAAAGATGGTCAGGTCAGCGCTAGACATGATCCTTCTTCATAGAAGCAGAGCCACAGCCACACACAACCGAAATCTGAGCCACACCCACTCTTGGATATCATCACCAACAACAACCAACAACAATAGACTACTTAAATATTCACATAAAGCAATGGAAAAAATGGAGAAAAAACCCCTGACCTAATTTGTGGAGGCGTGGCTGCTCAAGGCGATGGGGGTTAGGGCGCTGCGATTTTGATGGGGTCCGATCGCGCGAGTGAGAGAGAGATGATGATGTGCTGCTGATGGGGAGGGAGCCTCGCACAAGAGAGCTGCTGCTGAGATATAGAGAGAGAGATGCTGATGGGGAGGAGAATAGCGCACGAGAGAGAGAGAGAGAGAGAGAGAGAGAGAATCGCGATGGGCAGAGAGAGATGATGAACATGGGCAATGGAGTGAGAGAGAATGAGAATGGGGAGAGGAGAAGAATGAAAATGTTCTTTCGTTCTGGCGGGTTTTGAAATCTTGAAAACCATTTGGTCTAGTCACCGATTGGCTTTTTCTCCAGCTCGGACTCTGGCGCAGATCGGTCTTCAGTTTGGGCAAAATAATACGTCCATATAGACTTATTGATTCTTTATTTCCAGAATGGACCATAAACTACTTTGATTACCGAATTTATCGTATCGCTTTATCGATTGAAGTGTTAGAACTTGGCTGCCTTGATCATTGGGCTTTGAGAGGTCTATCAATTGGGGTTTGAATTTGAATGTGGTGCAATTGATCGTTATTGAATGATAGTCCCTCTCTTATTCGCTTTGACTAACCAGTTCACGGGGGATGGGCCAAGTCCTTCACTCTTTAGGTTGTTCTACCTTTGACTTGGGTCCCACTCAGCTATTGTAGTTCGACACAGAAGTGTAGCACCTTTGTGGTGCAGATCGTATTGAACTTTTAAGCGGATGTACACCGTTATTTGGACTAGGATTTATTGTTAGCTTTTTTTTTTAGTATTGCCTAATTCATGGGTTGGCCAAAACTCTGGGTCCATTGAGTTATATTTTTTATTCTTAGATCTAAACTGTGATTGTGCTTCACTCTAAAAATATAAGTCCGAAAGAATTAGAAGATAGAACTCGAGAAGAATTAGAAGATTAGAAGTATACCGAAGGAAGAAAAAAAAATCTAACCGAATTAGAAGTGTGCTGATTTTCTCAAACCAGAATAAGAGCCCGCTCGAGCGCCCCATCGCCTGTTCGAACGGACATTATTGGAAAGTAGCCAAACTATAGACGGAATGTTGGCCCGCTCGAACAGATGAGGGGCAGAGTTTTGTACAAATTATATCTGCTATTTCCTATTTGGGTCAAGCTACTTGTTTTAGTGATCCTAATCAATTTACGCAACATTAAGCACGTCCCTAAGCATATTTGAGGACTCTATGGCTGTACCTTAAATAGGTACTTCACCTCTCTCATTGTTCTGAGTAGGAAGATCTAATTGAGAGAATTCTTCTCTAGAGATTCATTGAAGAGTTGTATTGTAGAGATCATCTAGAGAGATGGTTCTAAAATATCCCTTGTAGAAGATCATCTTCTTTCGTAAAAGATCTGAGGAGTCAAGCGGGTTTGAATCTTTTGTAATCAATGGTGTGAAGTCGTTGAGGCGTGAAGCTACAAAAGAGGTACCTACGTCCTTAGGTAGGGATTATATGGGGAGGGATTGTGAGTGCCTTGTAATTGCGAGATTCATAGTGCTTGATTGCTGATTAAGTTTGGATCTGTGGTTTTTCACCCGATTAGGGTTTTTCACATTATATTTGGTATCCTTGTGGTGTGTGCTTTTGATTTTATTCCCGCTGCATATTTTATTATTTTTGCACACATTGGGCTGCTGAGTTGGCCAATCTAGAGATGCAAGAACCTTCACATCGACTTGAACAGGGTTGAACGCTCGATGTATTGTTTTGGACAGGGCTGAACACCTGATGTCGGGCCACTGCCTGATGTATTGTTTTGGACTGGGCTAAACACCCGATTTCAGGCCATTGCCTGGTGTATTGTTTTGGACATGGTTGAATTCTTAGGGCTTGTTTTGATGCCCAAGAAAACACAAGAAAATAATATTTTGTAGAATATAATCGTTCATTTTCTAAAGAAGAGAATCTTGTGCGTTTGGTAACAAAAGAAAAACTTGAAGCAAATATTCTTTTCTTTTAAAAAGCTCAATATTTTCTCCTATAGCTCCCCCTATAGAAAACTTTCTATAAGATAAAAATCTTTCAAAATGACAATTACAAAGTGGTAAAGTAAAGACTTTAGTTCACCAAATCCATCATAATGTGTTTGTTTACATATATGGTAAAGTAAAATAAAAGTAAATCTCACAGCACGGTAAAGGTAGGGGTAAAGTAAAGGTGGGATAAAATACTTGGTAAAGTAAAGTGGGAAGGAAGGTAAAGTAGTTTCTTTTTATTTAACTTTACTTTATCACATTTATCGAAGTTTTATATGGTAAATAAAAGTGAATTGTTTACAGGTGTGGTAAAATAAATAAAGATTGATGTTATATCATAGTAAATGTGAGGTAAAGTAAGGTGAGATGAAGTATGTGGTGAAATAAAGTGGGAGAGAGAGTTGTAAAGTAGTTATTTTTTGTATTGACTTTACTTTACTATACTTTATAATGGTCTTATGTGATAAAAGAAAAGTGACTTAAGGTAAAAACATGGCAGTTGAACTTGACTTTACCACACTACTTTTTTATCCAGATGTAGTAAATTACATTTAAATTAAAATATTTAATAAAGAATTATTCTAATAATGTAATTTACTTTACTTTAATCATAGCACATTCCAAACAAATCAATTTAAAATCTGTAAAATTCTTCAAAAATTGCCAAACGCAAAAATATTGTAATATTATAATATTACATTATTCTATTCTATACTATTTTATTCTTGCAATATTTAAAATTGTAAATATTTTATTCTGTAAACATCCAAACGGGCCCTTAATGTATTGTTTTGGACATGGTTAAATATCTTACGCAGGGTTGACCACCCGATGTTCGTTGGACAGGGTTACTACCTGAAGTACCACGACTCCTTATGTCAGGTAGTTGCTTATGTTGACCGCCCTATTGATAGAGTCCATTTTAGGACTCCGTATGTCATCGATCGTCCTTTATCGTTCATAACATGCTCATGTTAGTATTTAGTACCGCTTTATACTTGCATATCTGTTTATGTTTCTGTATAACTGCTTCCAAGCTACTTGTAACTTGATGATGCTACGCTTGGTGCATAGGTACCGAAACCGTCTAACCTGAGGAGGAATAGGAGGAAGAGGCACTTTAGGCAGATCAACTCGATGGCCACGAGTGGTGTGTGTTAGGCCAAAAGTCAACCTGATAGAAAATTTTGTCAGGCCGAGACAGTGAGATGTCTCGCTATAGCGAGAGTGATGATGCAAGCTCATAGAAGAGGGTCTCGCTATAGCGAGACTCATGCTCGCTATAGCGAGCCTAGCGGTAGGCCACTAATTCGGTCCAAACTCTATGAAAGTGTTTGAAAAGAACTTCTATTCTAAGTGGATTATTCTTAGAAGTCTCTTGGACGAACTTAGGGCTATAAATTGGGTGATTCTCTCAACCCAAATACACAACACAAGAAGTTAATTCTCTCTCTTGATCTGAGGTTAAAATAACCTAAGAGAGATTTTCTTGTTTCTCTAGAGCCATTGAGAGATCATTCTGAAGGGCTGCTCTAGAAGGTGTTTGCTGCTTCTACTATCTTGTAGAAAATTGATCATCTTGTTTGACAAGGTGCGAGGAAATCAAGTAAGGAGAACTGTGCATGGTGGAAGTCGTGTTAGTGGATTCTGTGTAAGAAGAACTACGGTCATTAGGTCGAGGTACAGACTGAGGTAAAGGAGCTGTGAGTATATCTTGTAACTGTTCATGAACTCTTGATTTCTAGTTTTCGTGGTTTTTCTCCCTAGAAAGGGTTTCCACGCTAAATACTGTGTCTGCCTTCTTGTGATGTGTGTGATTGTAGATAGCTAGTTCTATATTGTCTGATTGGTTATTTCCGCTGCATTGATTAGTTAAATTAGAACTAGTATCCACTCTAGTGGGTCCTGCAAAATTCTCAATTGGTATAAGAGCAAGTTACACTATTTTATTATGTTGATCCTATTTTTGCTAGAATGGATATCTACCGCGAAGGCACTTCAACCAATAAGCCTCCTCTGTTGGATGGTAACAATTATGCTTATTGGAAAGCTAAGATGGTTGCCTTCTTGAAAGCCATAGATCGAAAAGTTTGGAAATTTGCTGTGAATGGCTATTCCTTGCCCACTATTACTACTGAAGGGATAACTGGTCCAAAACCTGAAGATAAGTGGACTAAGGAAGAAGAGTTGACTGCCACTTGTAACTTCAAGGCTTTGAATGCCATTTATAATGGAGCTAGCATATTTGAGTTTCGTAGAATTTCTACATGCACTGCTGCAAAAAAGGCTTGGGATATTCTGCAGACTGTGCATGAAGGGACTGACACTGTTCAATAGTCAAAATTTCAGAAATTGTATACAGCCTTCGAAACCATAAAGATGGAAGATGATGAAACTTTTGATGAGTTCAATTTGAAGCTGAATGCAATTGCGAATGATACCTTTACTTTGGGAGAGCCAATTCCTAAAAATAGAATTTTGAAAAAAACTCTGCGGTCACTTCCAGAAAGGTTTGATGCAAAGGTTGTGGCTATAAAGGAAAATAAAAATCTGAATGCCCTCAAAGTCGATGAGTTGGTTGGCAACCTACAAACTTTTGAAGCAAACCTTAGGTCTAATGGGAAGACACAATCTAAAGGTCTTGCTTTGAAAGCGTCCAAGGAATCATATAAGAAAGCTGCAAGTGATTCAGATTCAGATTCCGAGGAAATTGATCCCCAAGTTGATGTTCAGTTCATGAAGCAATTCAAGCTTTTTATGAAGGGGAAGAAATCCAATGTGACAATCCCTAAAAATTCTGGAAAGAATAAATCTTTTAAAGGAATTCAATGCTATGAGTGTCAAGGCTATGGACACATTGCTAATGACTGCAGAAACAAAAAAAAATCTAAAAAGAAGGTTTTAAATACTACTTGGGAAGATGCAACTTTTGATGAGAATGATGAAAATCCTGAGTCGGACAAGCCTGACATTGGTAAGGGAAAGTTTCTTGCTTTTATGGCAACTTTTGGTTTTGCTGCTTCCCATGTTTCTTCCAAAGCTAAGGCTGATCAAGATACTGAGTCAGATGAAAAATCGGATTGGAAAGCTGAATATGAAACACTTTTCAAGGAAACCATGAAGATGGTTAAAGTGAATGAAAAAGTTTCTATTAACTAGAAAGTGTCTGAAGAGCAGAATTCCTCCTTGAAAGCTGAACTTGCTGAAGCACTTCAAAAGTACAAAAATTGGAGTATGGAAATAATAAGTTGATTGACAAATTAACTGCAGAATCACAAAAGTGTGACATACTTGATTATGATATGAAGACTTTGAGAGAAGAAAATTCTAATATGAATGGAAGACTCAAGATGGTTTTATCTGAGTTACATACTGCTAAAGCTTCATTGAATAGGATGAACACCAGATTGAAAGAATTAGATGACATCCTATGCAGTCAAAAGGCACTAACTGACAAGTATGGCATTGGCTATGCTGACGGAGCATCCACTTCGAATGCCAAAGGTAAAAATTGTTTTGTTAAAAATTCAGTTGTTACTAATCATGTTGTTAGTGTTGCAAAGAAAGCTCCAAAGGAGCAGAATGTGTCATATCCTGAACGAATTCCCACTTGTCATCATTGTGGAATTAAATGACATATTTGACCCAATTGCAATAAGCTGCGAAGTTTACTGAATCAAAAGCAATGGAAAATGCAGAATGCTAAGCTGAAAAAGAAGAATACAAAAGTTGTTTGGATAAAAAAAGAAAACCTCTCTTCTGTATTGGTACACACTATGCTGAAATATTTAAATTCACAAGTGTGTGTGCCTAAGCTTCATCACCCCCAACCTGCAAGATTAAGCCCCCACCCCAGTGTTGATACGAAGATCATATTAAGGGGAGTCAATATTGAGGGGGAGCTACTGTATCCAGATTAACAGAAGCTGTATGATGATATTTGTTTGTCAATTTTGGACAGAATACAGGGGGAGAAGAATGGAGCTAGGGGGAGCTATATAAGCCAAGGCAATTTAAGATCTAAAAGTTTAAGCAAAGGCAATGCAAGCCTACAGTGCTGAATTTTTTCATTTTAAAATTCAATATATTTTGGGTTTTTCTTTTGGGTAGATCATATTGTATTATGCTAGGGGGTTATGTCCAAAAATTCCCAAAAGGGGGAGATTGTTAGGCCAAAAGTCAACCTGATAGAAAATTTTGTCAGGCCGAGACAGTGAGATGTCTCGCTATAGCGAGAGTGACGATGCAGGCTCGCAGAAGAGGGTCTTGCTATGGCGAGACTCATGCTCTCTATAGCGAGCGTGGTGGTAGGCTACTAGTTCGGTCCGAACTCTATGAAAGTGTTTGAAAAGAACTTCTATTCTAAGTGGATTATTCTTAGAAGTCTCTTGGACGAACTTAGGGCTATAAATTGGGTGATTCTCTCAACCCAAATACACAACACAAGAAGTTAATTCTCTCTCTTGATTTGAGGTTAGAATACCCTAAGAGAGATTCCTTGTTTCTCTAGAGCCATTGAGAGATCGTTCTGAAGGGCTGCTCTAGAAGGTGTTTGCTGCTTCTACTATCTTGTAGAAGATTGATCATCTTGTTTGACAAGGTGCGAGGAAATCAAGTAAGGAGAACGGTGCACGGTGGAAGTCGTGTTAGTGGATTCTGTGCAAGAAGAACTACGGTCCTTAGGTTGAGGTACAGACTGAGGTAAAGGAGCTGTGAGTATATCTTGTAATCGTTCATGAACTCTTGATTTCTAGTTTTCGTGGTTTTTCTCCCTGGAAAGGGCTTACACGCTAAATACTATGTCTGCCTTCTTGTGATGTGTGATTGGTAGATAGCTAGTTCTATATTGTCTGATTGGTTATTTCCGCTGCATTGATTGGTTAAATTAGAACTAGTATCCACTCTAGTGGGTCCTGCAAAATTCCGAGTGTGTAAATGACATCTACTGAGTCATCATGACCTGCACCTGGGTGCCTTCATCTTTTGGACATTAGAGCTTTATTTTGTAACCCAAGTTTTAGTGGCCTTTCTAATTAAATACTTTTTTTTTATTATCAACTCAAACTTTAATACATATTATTCTTGCTTACTCTGAAGTGTTTATTATACAGTCTGTTATTAGGAAGCTTCCGCGGTGTACGTCGGGTATCCGATTAAACGTAGTTCCTCATAGCGGACTTAGATTATGTGAGACCATGATTGGGTGCTAAGCACTATTAAGTCAAGAGAATTTTAATTAGCCCCTAGTCTCACGTTTAATCTCGTTGTTTATCAGCGAGGACGTGACACTTTCCACTGTAAGGAACACTATAGATCTCCGGCATGTGTCGAAGCCTTCCAAGTCCCAATCCTTTATAATTAGCTTTGTGGTGTTGGGTAGAAAATGATAGTTTTTTTTTTTTAAATAAAGTCTTATTAAAAGAAAAAAGTACCAACCAACAAAGGACAATCCAACTACACAAGAGAAAGACTTTACCTCCAGCCCTAAGAATCAAAGAAGCCCTTTCCCAAGATATATCTTGTCTAGTAGAAAAACAAAACTTAGTGAGCATATGCGCTTGCACATTGAGAGCTCTAGGAAAATAGTCAAATTCTATGCAACGAAATAAAGCAGCCAAGACTTTAATGTCTGAAATAATGGGGTTGATGGACCAATTATGACCTCCCTTAAAAGCTTGCACCATTTCTTTAGCATCCATCAAGATACAAACCCTATCAAAATCATTTGGCTTTGCCTTTTCTTTAGCCTTGCTTCCGCCTCTTTTGAAGAGGCAACTTTTGGAACTTGGATTGCACCTGCATCCACCATAATTCCATTTAACGTCATAACAAAAACCAAATGAGGTCAATCCATTATTAGCCTTGTATGCAACATCCGTGAAGATCATAATGTCTTCTTTGCTAGATAAAACTTTAGGGATTTCAGCACAAATCTCGTCTTTCGTAGAGAATGGTTCATACCATGGGTTATGTGGTCTTGAAGCATTCTATTGACTACTTCAATGATGCGGAAGGGGTCTAACGACTTGTCCTTATGTAGGAAGTCATTTCTAGCTTTCCAAATAGACCACCACGTATAAAGAACCCACATTTTTGAGAGATCATCAAGAGGGGGATTTGGAAGGCTCATATAGATTTTTCCACCAATCCAATAACTCTGATGGGTGCCAAAAATATGAATGAAGGCCCCACTGCAAGCAAAACCAGCTCGCCCTAGCATAATCTCATAGCAAGAGAGCATGCCTAACCGAGACCTCCTCTGTTTCACATATAGAACATTTATCATCCATGGAATTAATTTTTTATTTAATAATAGCTCTTACCAGGATGGGATTTTTTATTCATTTCCAACCAAACACAAGAACCCTTTGTGGGAGGGGGAGTCTCCAAAGAGCTTTCCAGTTGACAATCGGATTGGGGTTAGATTCATTTCTGAAGTAAATTACTCCATAAGCTGATTTTGTAGTTGGCTGACCATTTTTTGAATAAGGCTAGATCCTTTTACCCTTGCTAAAGCATTTTGGGATATAAATTTTACCAATGTGCTCAACATCAATTGGGTTATTAAAAAGGTCTTTGAGAACATTTAATTTCTTTTCCACATTCCACAAGTCTTTAACTTTAAGGTCCTAGACAGTCATAGAAGAGAAGGGCTTTCTCAATCCATTTTTGCAAGGGATCCAGTTACACTTCCACACAGAAATATTTTCTCCAATACGGATAATCCATCCTACCATTTCACTAATGAAATTCATCCCCTCTACAAAACCCTTCCAAAACTAGGAGTTGCCTCTTCTATACTTTGCCTCCCATAGGTTACTTCTAGGACAGTATTTAGCCCTCATAATTTTTGAGTGAAGGAGTTCCTCGTTACTCGAACACCTCCAACATTTTTTGGCTAAGAGAGCTAGATTATTACTTTTGGTATCTCTCACTCACATGCCCCTGTAGACACCTCATTTGGCCCCTATGATAGCCTTAAATACCTATCATATATAGCGATGCCCCCATTTCACTCATAATTGAATGATTAATGACATAATTCAGATTAATTAACGACGATGAAGATGCTTGTTGTTAATTTTAGACTTAGTTCAACGATTTCTAGAAGTTCGTGAGAGAGAAGCCGAGTCGCGTCAAGATCTTGAGCCCAACCCACTACTCACACAAGGAGTGAACCATGACACCACTCAAACCCTTTCCGGACCACTTAAGACATGCTTAGGCCAATCCCTCCAAAGACCATACTTAGTTTGCCAAAATATCACCCGATTAGCCTAAGTTAAGAAATCGAATTCATTGGTCCAGAGATCCCCCATATTTTTCAGCTCCTATTTGTCAAGGAATTTAGACCATTGAATTCCTCACTTCGAGAGCTTTTCGGCGGTACGTAGAACGTCCAAATCCAATAAGCGAGTCAAAAGTTATGAGCTTCCGAAGTTTGTCCTAAGAAGATATCACCTAGGCACCACCCATGTGGCGCTCACCCTATGGAAAACCATCTAGGCGCCCCATGGTGGGCGCCCACACAGCCTGGGACCACCTAGGCGCCCCATGGTGGGCGCCCGGCCTCCAAATTTCACTAGCTAGCCTAAAAGTAGCCCGGGACCACTCAACGTAGGGGCCGAACTCTGAAAATAAATCGACTCCACTTAGTCACCACCCATGTGGCGCCTACCCTACTAAGTTCCACATGGGCACCAACCCTGTGGCGCCCACACAGCCCAGGACCACCTAGGCACCCCATGGTGGGCGCCCACCTTAAAATTTATTTGTTTGGTTCGAGATTAGACTGGGACCACTCATACGTAGGACCAAGCATCGAAGACGAACCGAACCACCTAGGCACCACCCATGTTGCGCCTAGCCTTTAAATCCATCTGGGCACCACCCATGTGGCGCCCAGCCTTGAAATCCATCTGGGCACCACCCATGTGGCGCCCAGCCTATTAAGTGCTAATGTAGGTCCCCCCCCCCCCCCCCCCCCAGGTGAAGACATATCCGTTCAGTCTCGACTCCAAATGGGACCAAGGACCAAAAGCGAAGCATGAACCAGCTGGGCACCACCCTGTGGGCGCCCACTCTCTCCAGGATCACCCAGGTGCCACCCTGTGGGCGCCCAGCCTACGCAGGCCATGTGGGCGCCACCCCATGGGCGCCCATCTTCCCACCAAACCCTAGTTCACCCTAAAACAACTTAAGCCGCCTAGGGATGCGTGAGACCTTCTAGAAACCCGAAATAGAGAAGCCCTAGCCCTTCTAAAACTCGTCCCAAACCTATATAATCCCTCTTAACTTCATTTACAAGGGAGGCTACCCAAAAACCCTAAGAAAAGAGGCAAAAGGAGAGAATAGAAAACGAAGAAGAAAGGTAGCCACCATTAGAGAAGAACTTCAGATCTATAGTAGAGGAAGGAGAAAGAGAAGAGGAGGCTTCCATATCTTCAACTGGAGTTATGGATCTTTGCAAAAGCTTCGTTTTAGGAACTTGAGGAACGCGTCATATACCGGTATTCCTAGATCTCTTCTTTCTTTTTCTATATTCCATTACCATTCATTCTTAGAAATATGCTTAGGACCATTTGAGCATCGTAGATCTACATTAGCTTGTGATATAAATAGTATTAGTGCATCATCATGTTAGTAATATGTTTAGGTTCATTCTAATATAGTAGATTCGTCTTGATTTTGTAGTTCTAATTGCATAGTTAGATAAGATCTCGCATTAGCATCATCACCATCATTATTTATATTGAAAAGATCGCGAACAGCCTTTGGCAGAAAGGCTGGGCGCCACCCACTGGGCGCCTGCCCTCTCCAGAACCACCTGGGCGCCACCCACTGGGCGCCTGCCCTTTCCAGAATCACCTGGGCGCCACCCCCTGGGCGCCTACCCTTCTGAGACAGGGTCCGGGTTCTAGATCTCCGCCCGTTGCATCGCTAGTAGTTCGAATTAATACATTCGCATCAGTCGCTGAATATTGGAAGTTGTGTTGAAAACACTAAGATTCTTGTGCGTTCGTTGTGTTCCGTTGAAAACCCTGACTCAGCAGGGTAGGCGCCACAGGGGTGGTGCCCAAGTAGATTTCTCCACTTTTGTGCACAACTTCAAATCTTCCGCATTTAGTTCATTTAGAAACTGCATGATGATGATATGTTTGGTTGTATGATATGTTCTGAACTTTGAATTACCATCTTTGTCACACTTCACATCATATCATTTGAATCGCATAACCATAGAAAATCCAAAAAAAAAATCATAAAACATAAAATCCCTTCTTCTCTTTCCTTAGTCTCTAGTAAATTAGAGGAGAAACCAAAAACAAATTAAAAGATATCCAGAAAACCCAAAAATAATAATTAGATAATCTAGGTTATTGAGTTTAGCGCCTAAGTAGGATAAATCATAAGATTAATTAAAACATCATAATTAGCTAACTTAAGAAACATCAAATCATTAAGAACCCTAAAACCTTAAGACCCTAATTAATTTGGATTTAGAAGTAATTAAGAACTTTAAAAACACAAAAAACCTAAAACCCCAAAAGACAGCCACCTGGGCGCCACCCCCTGGGCGCCCATCCTTCCACAGCCACCTGGGCGCCACCCTCTGGGCGCCCAGCCTATTCATTCTCCAAAACACCCCGATTAAAGCTTAAGATAATTGGTTAAGACCTTAAACCAATTTGAATCAACACAGTAAAACATTTTAAACCTGAAATAATTGAAACCTTAATCAACTTAATCTCTATTTAACTCAAAAACTCAAAGCCAACACAACTCCCAAAACAGTCCACCTGGGCGCCACCCCCTTGGTGCCCAGCCTGTACTGCCACCTGGGCACCACCCCCTTGGCGCCCATCCTATCCCGTCTCTAAAGAACCCCTAATTAAAATCTCTAATTAATCACAACACAAATTTAATCCTAGTTAACATAACAAAACACTTTTAAATTTAAGAAACCTAAAACCTCAATCAACTTAGACTTGTACCAACCTAAAAACGCAAAAGCAACCCGAAACCACAAAACAGACATCTGGGCGCCACCCCCTGGGCGCCCAGCCTGCCTTTACACTTGGGCACCACCCTCCTGGCGCCTATCTTATCCCATTCCCTTAGAAACCACCACTTAATTAAATTTAATCGATTAAACCCGAATTAACACCTTAAAACACTATAAACCTAAAAGACTCGAAACCTTAATCAATTTGGACTCACACCAATTTAGAAAGTACAAAACGAATAAACCACAAAACATCCACTTGGGCGCCACCCCCTTGGTGCCTATCCTTCCGCATCTACTTGGGCGCCACCCCCTTGGTGCCTATCCTTCCGCATCCACTTGGGCGCCACCCCCTTGGTGCCTATCCTACCGCATCCACTTGGGCACCACCCTCCCGGCGCCCATCCTACCCAATCACTAGGAAACCCCACTCGAAATTAAATTGAATTCAATCATGATCAACACACCGAAACACCCTTGAAATCTAAAATAATCGAAACCATAAGCCCGAATAGATTTAAAACATCGAACCAACTCGGACGCACAAGGCAGACACTTGGGCGCCACCCCCTGGGCGCCCATCCTGTCACCTCCACCTGGGCACCACTCTCTGGGCGCCCAGCCGATCCCGTCACTAAAGCCAAATTAATTGAAACGGAATTTAATCTTAATCATCGCAACAGAAGATTTTTAATTTAAAATACATCAAACTGTAAAAGCTCAACCGCAAACCAACCTAAAAAATACGGAACCGACCCGAACCACAGGATAGTTCACCTGGGCGCCACCCTTTGGGCGCCCACCCTCTAAATCCACCTGGGCGCCACACCCTGGGCGCCCAGCCTACCTGTTTTCATAAAGTACCCCAACCGACAATTTAACATAATTAATTAACATTTAAACCAATCCGAATCAACATATTAAAACACTTTTAACTTAAAACGTTTGAAACTTTAATCGATTTGGGCTTGGCTCCTAAAGCCTTTACGAACAAACAAACAACCACCTAGGCACCACCCCTGTGGCGCCTATCCTACACTCTAACCTTGGTTCACAACTTCAATTTAAAACGAATAGCTAAACACCTTACCACTTAAATTAACTAAAACCAGAACCTAAAATAGTCTCTAGATTCGAAAACCAATATCGAATCCCATCCGGAATACCTGAAAATCACAAGCCATCAACCTAGGCGCCACCCCCTTGGCGCCCATCCTCTCATTTGCACTAAAACACAAACTCTTGGTTCTGTCTCAAAATCCGGATTCGAATCCCTTTGACATTTGAACATCAGAGAATTAGAACAATTTGAAACATTAAAATTCACCAAGTAAGAATCCCTTGGATTTCGAAACTAACATCGATACCATCGTCGCTAGCCAAACCACCCAGAAACAGCCACTTAGGTGCCACTGTCTGGGCGCCCAAGTCACCAGAGTAACCTAGGCGCCACCCCCTGGCGCCCAAGTCCTTCGTTAACCCTGTTTCACTGATTTCGACATCGTTTCACGTTTTAAATTAAACCATAAATTCCAAAACCTTAAATAACTTAAACAGAACCCCAAAATACATTTAATCCACTCCTTAATCAATCTTCAACCCAAAACTAACCGAACCAATTAAAAATCACAATCAATAAGTTGCTTAGGCACTGAACCATCAAACTCAAGCTATTCATACCTAGGATTAGATCAGATTATCTAATTAGGTAGCTTACAGCATTAGGCTCCGCTACACCACTCTTCCTGTTCCTTTAGGGGATTGGGAGAGCTGATGTGGGCGGTCTAGGACCTTAGGTTAGGGTTAATCCGATGATCAGTAGTAAAGCACTAATCATGTAAGTCCAAGTAAAAATCCCCTAGTTAGGCCCTTCTACCCCAATATCAAAAAGCCAAAAAAAAAAAAAAACTATAAAACCAACAAAATAAAATAAAAAAGATTTTCCTTTTATTTCTTCCTCCACCTCAGGTGCCAGATATTTAATCAAACTTAATGATAAAAGGGAATAAAGAACTGATTTCTAAAATTGAATAAATGAGAACAACGAGATGAGATGAGTGATTTCGCACACATTTTTTATCAATCACGGCCCATCGGCCACCCTAAAACAAACACTCGTCCATCGGCCATTTTCAATCAATCCTGGCCCATTGGCTACCTTCAATTAATTACGGCCCATCGGCCTTTTACTTTTATCACTCGTGTATCGCACACGAAAAACACAGAAATCACAAATCAAAGACTCATTTGCATCATCATTTTTGTTTGAAAAATCAGCCTTTAAACCCTATTTTGCCAAGGGATCAGAAGGGGGTACCCGGGAACGGGGCCGATCCTCTTCTTAAATATTTGGCACCTCCCCCCTCTTTTATTCTATTTTCTTTATTTTAATTATTTTGTTTTACTTGGATATACTACGATTATGCTATGTGAGGATTAACTTTTATTCGGACTTTGACTAATGACCCTTAATTGACCCAAAATTAAAGAGACCCAAAGAGACCCAAATTAATGTGACAAGACAACCGTCGTGTGTTGCCGGCAGCACATTAGACGAGAGGAAGAACCCACCATATTATTTTTCTCCCCATATTTCTTCGACTATTGTCAAAGAACGGTGTTACGGCCGTACCGTAGCTGGCGATCGTGATCCATCGATTTTGAGGGTTGTCGGAATCCTCATTTTCGATGTAAAATTTAAATAGCATATATAGATGAATAGAGATTTCCCCAAACCATGCCTCTCTTGGAGAGGAAAAGGGGGGGTCGAAATTCACATCCGACAGCCTGGCGATCGTGATGGGACCTCTTATGTTTTCTTGTCACCTATTTGGGTCTTCCTAGAGTAATATTCTAAGACACAAACATCCAATCAATGATCTGATGTCCGTGTCCCATTCAGTTTAGGGTTGTTATGAGTAGTCTGAAAATTAAACCAAAGGTCCAAATGCACCATCCACTAAGCTTTCCCCCATTACACCATTAGAAACAAATCTTCACCAACAAAACTACATAACAAGTGCTCTTCTCTTCCTCTCCTTCTCTCTCTTCTCATCTAAACATTTCTTCACAAATGGAGGGTCAGACGTTCGGAATGTCCGACTTTCAACTCCTCTCACCCCCACTATTGATCCGCACCACTGGCGGGTTACACCAAACCACGCAAAATGTAGAACCCTCTAGAGTATTAGATGGATCCTTAGCAGCTTCAAGCCATGACCCACAACAGATAAGATGGTCCCTCTTCGAAGGAGGCCCATTACCAGTCAATACCATAACAATGGGAAGGAGTCATTCCAATACATCCACCCCATCTCCTTCATCTAGAGAGAATAATTTCTCCTTGCATTCAGGGGTAACTTACATAGATCTGGTCAGTCCCACCGGCCAAGTTATAAGATATAGGGTCCACGATAACGTTTCATCAACAGACTACCCTCTTTGCGCAAGTGATCCTGTTGTCTCGCAGGTTATACCCTATTCTTCCATGATCAGCCAAACCGAGCCAATCACATCCTCTATCCCGCAGTATGGGATGCCTTCTAACGCACCTATCATAACCCCGGTTAGGGCCATCGCACCTTCCCAGACTCTTGCGATAAATGAAAACCCATATCACCAGACAAGTCATAGTCCAATGAACATGGGTCGATTGGCGACATCCAACATCTCGCACCAAAACCCTTCGACACATATAGGAGCGCTAGATGCCTACCGGCAACACGAGATGGCTCGGCCCCAATTCCAAGCAATGATTCCTCCACCAACGGATCAAGTTCGTTACAATCCTGTGACGGTTGGCGCTAGTATGTTATATCCCCAACCAGCTCAATACGAGAGGGGGCCTCTCACTTATCAAAATTAAATAGTCCCGATCTATCAAATGCCCAATGCGAACCAGAACCTCCCAATCTAGAACGTGCAAGTTACTAACCCCACGAGCATTGGAAATCCTTATCAAACACACCAAGCGAATGAGTCGCGCTATTAGCAAGCATATCAACCACCCACTTTAAGCCCAATAGTTGACCCATATAGGGGACAACCAATTACTCATGAGGGAATTTAGTTGAACCAAAGCTATCAGCCTATCTCGCAATCGTGTTTCCAAGGCCAATGCCAAGAACCGGCCTACGCCCCTACTTCGCTAGAACCACAAAGAGAATGTCAACCACAGACAAATCAATATATAGATCCTCCAGCATTCAAGGAGTTGCAGAAAAATATGGAGGAACTCAAGAATGAAATTAAAAAGAAATCCTCGAGCTCAACTGGCAAGAAACTAGGATTCTACGACTTTACCAAAAAGGAGGAAAAAGAGAGGTCACCTTTCCCTGTTAGAGCCCCTAAGTTCGTACCTTACGATGGGACTACTGACCCTCAGCATCACCTAGTCTCGTTTTGCAACAAGTGTCGTGCCATTGCACACAATGACTCCATGCTCATAAATTATTTTCAGGAATCGTTAACCGGAGATGCATTAACTTGGTATAGGTTCGTGCCTTCGCATGAAATCAATACCTTCGAGGATGTAGTAGAGAAGTTTCTAGCGCGATACCAGCATCTAACTAAAAACAAACCCTTATGGCATGACTTAGCTAATCTCAAACAGAAGAACAATGAAGACTATGGGGAATTTGCAGTGAGATGGCAAAACCAATTCGCATGGTCAGATTGCAACATGCAAGAGGAAGAACAAGTAAGAATGGCCATATCGAACATGAAGGATCCCATGAGAGCCCTGATGACAATTGGGGAGGTCGTTAGTTGGAGTGGCCTGTACCGTAGGTTATCTAGGATGAAGCAAAATATAGATGAAGGGGTATTGAACACCATCATTGACCATAAAAAGAACACGCGTAGGGTAGGCACAACCACCCAACCAGAGATCCGCACGACCCCTGAAGTTAGCTTGAATCAGGAAGAGGTCTACTGATCGTATCAGGAGCGTACCAGCGTTAGCTTTAACCAACTCCAAAACCCAGGGCAAAATGGCAATCCCAATTTCCAAGGTGGTAACCCGAATTATCAGTGGAATAATCAAAACTATCAGCGAAACAATCAGAACTACCGAAACCCTCCGAGAAATAATCAAAGTTATGACCAACCACCAAGAAACCAAGGGCCTCCAGTGAATCAAAACCAGAATCCTAATCCCATATAGCCGGTCTCGAACCCGATAGCCCCGCCGCAAAACCAGAACGCGAATCCTCAACCCAACTATAGTACCATCCCTTTCAATTACAATAGAGACAACAATGGCAACCAGAATAACCCGAACAATGGAAATAGAAGAAGATTCGGACCTAAAAGGGCAAACTACCCATCCTTTCCTCAACCATGGACTGCTGTCTTCCTGTCTCTTTTAAATCAGAATGCCCTCCAACTTCCGCCAGAACGACCGCAGGCATGGTCCGAACAGCTAGACAAGACTAAGTTTTGCGCCTACCATAGGATGCCAGGTCATGACCTCACCCAATGCTATACGGTTAGAGATTTGATCTATGATCTCAATGATGAAGGTAGAATTGACTGGAGTAACATTAGGCCAATAGGTCGGAATGATCCATGGAATGCCCCTCCCAATCAAAATCCAACCACAAATTCCGCACAAAATATTCCCAACATGCAGATTTATACAAACCCTTTACCTTAGCATGGAGCGTCAACCTCTGGACAGGGCCCACAGACCCAATTAATAAACATCGACGTAATAGAGCACCAACACATTGATGCCCCGGCCCAAGGGAGTGTAAACCATAGCCAATCATGTCATGGTGATTTCTTTGAAGAAGAGGATTATCGAAAATACATTACGCCATGGGATGGGAAGACCAAATTCAAAATCTTCAATTCAGGGATGGATACGATCGTTGACTCCCCTGACCTTTACAAGGTAAATTTTGATGAGCCAAACGACCGAGAATCGCCGATCATCACGAATTCCCAACCAGATCCTTACCCAGACACAAATGCGTCTCAGGCCCACTTACGATCTGGACGGATCCGTCCTCCCCGACTACCCCCTCACCCTGTTTCTCAGAACTTAGATTCGCAAAATCACAATATTCAGGTTGAGGAGATAGTTGATGAAAGAGCTTATAGTTCGATAGAAATAGGGATAGAATATGACCTTTTAGGACACCTCACAAAGATCCCAGCTAAAGTATCTGTCCTTGATCTGATTAAAACCTCCCCCAAACATCAGCAACAATTACTTGAGGCTATTACACGCTTACAAGTCCCGGTAGGCATAACTCCAGAAGAATTAAGAACGTCTATTTCAGCCTTGGCCCCGGGAGCTTCGTTCTCTGCCATTACTTTTACTGAGGAAGAATTAAAGGAAATACCACCTGAGGCGAGAACCTCTCCCCTACATCTAACAATCAAGATAGCAGGGAAGGAAATGTCAGGAGCTTTGGTTGACACTGGTGCATCACTGAATATTTGTCCGTTGAAAACCTACAAAGCCTTAGGGCTCATAATAAAGGACTTAATTCTAGCCCCTATGGTCATAACTGGTTATGACGGGAATAAGAAAACTGTTTGTGGAAAAATTATGTTATTAGTCAAAGCGGGCCCAATTTCAATGCCAGAAGAATTTTATATTATGGACATCCCTGCCACTTTTAATTTGATCTTGGGATGCCGATGGTTGAACCACATGAATGCCATTATGTCAAGCCGACACCAATGCGTCAAATTCCCCCACTTGGGTAAGATCATGAAATTGATGGGAGACCCGCCTGTCATTGAACCGGAAGAACTTCAAATACTCCCGACCTTACAACCTGCTCCCATTACACCAGAGGTCAAGATTCATGGGTACAAGGTCGATCCTCTCATTTCTTTGATGGATATGGACCCTGTGCAAAATATGTTTTCTGAATTATCCTCCCCGCAAAATCTGATGTTTGACAACGAAGGTCAAGCTCGAGGATGGACTCTAATGAAGAAGATGGGGTATCAACCCGGATTTGGGCTAGGAAAGAATGGAGAAGGCATTACCGACCCTTACATACCGGACCCTAGGGCGAGAGTAGAAGGATTAGGGTACGACACATACAATGACATAAGGTATAAACAAGAGGACTGGACCTTAAATGAACATTTCATGAAGCATGACGAAACCTTGGACCCCAACACACCTCCATTCGGAAGGGGATGCTACAATTTGGATCCAAATGATAAAGGCAAGACCGTTTTAGTAGAAGATTGGGAAGATTCGACTTCATTTGAAAGTGAGACTCACGAGGAAATTTTCGGCACTTGGAAAGAGCTCCATTCACCAAAAGGACTGAACAATATAGACCACACTATCGATCCGAGATTCTAGACCCTATCTTGTAACATGCTAAATGCGAGTGAATTAACTCATCTACCAAAAAAAAAAACGCCGATCGCCGAAATCCGAGAAAGTCGCGAGACGTGGGAAATCGAAAACCCTACCAGCGAAGAAGTGGTATATTGGCCCGTTGCCTGGCGCCATTGGCGAGAAGACTCCTCTCGAGAGAACCATGAAATTTGGGAAACTGATGACCTTAATGATCACGAAATGGTATACTGCCCCACCGTTTGGCCAAGCCAGTGGGGAGGATCCTCCTCAGTAGATAGCCCATCTTCAACCTCACCTGTACCATATCATTCCAAAAATCCCAAAAAATTAGAAAATTCCAAAAATCCTAAAAAATTAGAAAACCCCGAAAATCCAAAAAAATTAGAAAACCCCAAAAACCCAAAAAAATTAGAAAATAGAAAACCCAAAAACATAGGAACCGTAGGAGTAGAAGACTGTGATCATCATCCAAATATGGGCAACCTAAGGCGATGGAAGATACCCACAGTGGAGCAGTCTCGACTAGAAGAGATTATGACAAACATCGAGAAGTTAGGCTACGAATCTCTGCCTGTCATTCCAGAACCCGAACTTTTCGTGCAACATGTGAACGTCAATGATGGAATGGGTGTTTACGAATTAGTAGACACTGAAGAAGGGGATGATGAAGTTTCAGATGAATTTAGGAGAGTAATTAAGAAGTTTGACAAAGAAACACAAACGGCTGCCGAAAAGACAAAAGAGATAAATCTAGGAACGGACGAAAGACCCAAGTAGGTCCAAATCAGTGCATGCCTAGAACCTGACGAAGAGAACGAGATCCTTGAGGTCCTAAGAGAATATCAAGACGTATTTGCATCGGATTATAATGACATGCCCAGACTCGCGCCAGACTTAGTGGAACACAGGATCCCATTGGAGGAAAATGCTAGACCGGTTAAACAGAAATTGAGAAGAATGCTCCCTGATGTCGCACTGAAAGTAAAAGAGGAGGTTGACAAACTCCACCAAGCGAAGTTCATCAGGGTTGTGTTGTTTCCTCAATGGGTTGCCAATATAGTCCCGGTGAAGAAGAAAGACGGACGCGTCCGAGTCTATATTGATTTCCGAAATTTGAACAAGGCATCTCCCAAAGATGATTTCCCTTTACCTCACATCGACTTGCTTATTGATAATACCGCAGGGCACGCTATGCTATCATTCATGGATGGTTGCTCAGGGTACAACCAAATCAGACTATCACCAGAGGATCAGGAGAAAACCTCATTCACCACGCCCTGGGGGACTTACTGTTACATTGTTATGCCCTTCGGCTTGAAGAATGCCGGCGCTACCTATCAAAGGGCCATGATGGCAATATTTCATGATATGATACACGACTGTGTGGAGGTTTACGTAGATGATATTCTGATCAAATCTGGAACACGTGAAACACATGTCACGGCTCTCAGGAGAGTTCTTCAGCGATCCAGGGACACCCAACTAAAGATGAATCCGAAGAAATATGTTTTCGGAGTATCCTCTGGAAAACTCCTAGGCTTTATGGTAAGTAATCGAGGAGTCAAAGTCGATCCTTCTAAGGTAAAGGCCATTCTTGAAATGCCGCCCCCGAAGAACCTTAAAGAATTAAGAGGCCTAATAGGACGACTACAGTTCATCAGAAGATTTATTTCGCAGCATTCGCAAAGATGTGAGCCATTCTACAAGTTGTTGAAAGGAGGCGTGGAATATCACTGGGACGACGACTGCCAGAAGGCATTTGAAGACCTAAAGAAATATCTATTAAGTCCTCCTGTCCTGAAGCCCCTTGCTAAACATAGGCCCCTCATTTTGTATGTATCAGCGACAGAGTCTGCAATAGGCATGGTCCTGGGTCAACATGATGAGACTGGGAGGAAAGAGAACGCGGTTTATTACCTGAGTAAATCTCTCTTACCCTACGAAAGGAAATACTCCCCAATGGAGAGAACTTGCTTAGCCGTAGTTTGGGCCGCCCAGAAACCGAGACACTACTTTCTAGCTCACCAGGTCAAACTCTTAGCCAGAATGGACCCCTTAAAATACATTTTCGAGAAACCCGTTACTTCGGGAAGAGTCGCGCGATGGCAAATGCTCTTGGCAGAGTTTGACACAACCTATGTTACCCAGAAGTCTATAAAGGGACAAGCAATTGCCGATCATCTGGCACACCTCCCTCTGCCACGGTATGAACCAGTTAGAACTGATTTCCCCGATGAAAGTATCTTATTTGCAGACGTTGAAGAAGCAAAGGATGATGATTTATGGACCATGTACTTTGATGGGGCTTTGAATCAAAATGGAAAAGGAGTTGGTGTAGTGTTATTATCCCCGGAAGGAGTTGTCATCCCAATGGCCTATAAAATCGGATTTCCAGCAACCAATAATACGATGGAGTACGAAGCCTTATTAGCAGGGTTGAGAGAAGCGCAGGCCCTAGGTGTTGATAAGCTAAGAGTCTTCGGTAATTCTAAAGTCGTTATTTCCCAAATAGCTGGAGAATGGAAGGTTAGCGCCCTTAAGCTTGCGCACTACCACGAGAAAGCCAAAGAGCTGATGTCAAAATTCAAGAAGATTTCATTTCTCTACATCCCCCGCGCCTTGAACTGATTGGCTGACTCATTAGTGATTTTAGCCTCAATCATAGAGATGCGTGATGATAAGGATTCCAAAGAATTTCTGATTAGAAGGCTAGATTCTCCGTCCGTCAAACCAATAGACCTGACCAAGGGGAACCCCGGCGAAATCCTGCTGAAAGTTTCGAAAAATAGGAGTAAGAAAGCTAAGACCGAAGAGTCCGATCAGGAGGAAAATTCTAAACCTAACGAAGGGATCTTAGCTCGCATACAACATGATGATGACCTGGAAGATGACCACCCGTGGTACTATGATATTTGGAATTACCTGCATGATGGCTACATCCCTGACTACGCCACCTGATCGGATAAGAGAGCATTAAGAGAGATGGTTCAGAGATACGTCATAGTCGCAGGGCTACTGTACCGTAGATCTTTTAGTGGAGTTCTCTTATGATGCATGACCATAGAAGAAGGGCAAGAGATAGTTAAAGAGGCACATTCAGGAGAGTGCGGAGGACATGTCAACGGCCAGATGTTAGCTAAGAAGATCATCCGTTTAGGTTACTATTGGTCGTCCCTAGAATCAGACTCAGTCAATTATGTCAAAAGATGCAAAGAATGTCAGCTGCATGCTGACCTAATTCATGCCCCCGCATCATCCCTTCACCCTACCATCGCTCCATGGCCTTTCTCGACTTGGGCTTTTGATATCATAGGACCCCTGACCTCCACTGTACAGAACACACAGAATAAGGCATTTATATTAACAGCAACAGAATATTACACTAAATGGGCAGAAGCAGAAGCATATGTTAATATTAAGGCAACCTCCGTAGTCAAATTCATTAAAAAGAATATAATAGCTAGGTTTGGCATCCCTAAAGCATTCATAACAGACAATGGTCCACAATTCATATCCCAACAAATGAACGAGTTGTGCACAAAATATAACATAGAACTGCATCATTCAACCCCATACTATCCCCAAGCAAATGGTCAAGCCGAAGCAACCAACAAGACCCTACTAAAGATCATCAAGAAGACTGTGCAAACCACCAAAGGTAGTGATTGGCCAAACCGTTTGGTCGAAGCGTTGTGGGCGTATCGAACCTTAATAAGAACTCCCACCGGAGAAACCCCATACTCTTTGACTTACGGAATGGAAGCAGTCCTTCCCCTTGAAGTCCTTCACCCATCGCTGCGCATCCAGCTAGATGAAGACATGACAGAGGACCAGAGGAGAGAAGCATTGCTACTTCGGCTGGACCTTCTCGACGAAAGGAGAATGAAAGCAGCAGAGCACGCACAAGTATACCGGAAGCGGATTGCTAGAGCCTACGACAAACATGTCAAAGAAAGAAAATTCAAAGTTGGCGATTTCGTGCTGAAACGCATCGCTCCTTCTCAGCTTCCGCATCCCCGAGGTAAGTTACGACCCAATTGGGAAGGCCCTTATGTAATTAAAGAAGTATATCCTGGAAATGCATATAGACTAGTAAATGCAGAGGGGGAAGATCTCTCTGATCCATGGAACGCTATGTACCTGAAAAGGTACACAGTATAACCCTTCCTCACTTCTTGTAGAATATGACCCTCCTTGCCCTTTTGTATAGTTGTAGAAATCTCATAGGAGGACCGAAGAAATGCACTCTGATCAAATTTGGAACTCGGACACACACTAACACTTAAAAATACACAAATAGGTGAGTCCGCCCCGCACAAATTCCGCACGGTCAAAGTCACTCGATGTGAAAGTCTGAAGGTGAGTTCGCCCATATCATGAAAGCCTTTCGACTGTTTGCTAAATATATATATATATATATATGTTCGTAACTAGTTTGGGTTCGTAGCCTTTTTAACCCGAGCCAGTAAGCCCGCAGGGGTATTTATGTACCTAGTGCCCTAAAGCCGTCTGGTTTGGGAGTCACTGGCCTAAAGCTCGTTACATGGGTTAATTAGAAAGTTTAAAGAACCTAGACATTGCGCAGTTACATGTTTAAAAAAAAAAAAAAAAGGTGATTAGTTTGGGTTCGTAGCCTTTTTAACTCGAGCCAGTAAGCCCACAAGGGTATTTATGTACCTAGTGCCCTAAAGCCGTCTGGTTTGGGAGTCATTGGCCTAATGCTCGTTACATGGGTTAATTAGAAAGCTTAAAGGACCTAGACATTGCACAGTTACATGTTAAAAAAAAATCTCTATTAGAATTAGGCCCGCTTGGGTGACATGGGTACTCATTGCATGAACTGAGCAGAAGGTGGTCGGAAGCCACAGCACTAGGGAGGCACGGTGACTTACCACCCCACACATAAACACAACTCACGAACGAGCCCCGAGGACAGTCAAGTGCTTTCTGAAGTTTAGCTGAAAAGACTAAGCAGCTACAAGAGGAGGGCTTGTGAGGGCTCGACCTCCAAATGATGGTTAGGGAGTATAACATTACCGCCAAGGTGACAATCATGGAACGAGGGTACTTTCTTGCCCACAGCCAAAATGAACACTAGTCTTATGCTGGGGCATTTTATATATATATATATATGTATGTATATACCTATCTATCTGTCTTGCACGGCTTCCCAATATGGGCCCTCACCGCATACACGATTGCCACGAACACTCATTGGACTGCACACACCCTCACCTCATGCATGCTTTTGTTGCTAACCATTTCCGAGTGAATGCAGGAAAGAACACATACACTAAGGTACTAATCCCATCTCTTTTCCCAAAGCTTGAATGCCAAAATGGCCCCCTGACATTTTTTACTGAGAAAGAAAGATGCCACCTTAGCTAAATTATGCAGGGGACTTAAAAATATTAAACTAACAAATTTGCTTTGAGACCTTGCAGGGAAACCAACCCCGATTACATTCATAACATCCCACAAGCTGGGGCATTTTTTTTATTATTATCTACGGGTATTATTGTGCCCACAACTCCTCATAACTAGAAAAGGTCAAAATGCTGATGACCAAACGTTGGACTTACGGAAAGCTCTGGAGGTAAGTACCCTTGACTGTGATTTTCATGATTTTACTTCATGTCTGGAAATTGAGTCGCCGTAGGCCTCCCTTAAGCGCTTATAACCGGTATGGCAACCATAATATCATGTTCTCATGAATTGTGCGTTCGCCGACTCAAATCTTAACGTTGGAAGATGGAAACCGTGTAACTTGAAACTCTCCATGATAAGCACCAAAAAGATGATCGAATCTATCCCAGGTTCTCATTTAAGCTTGGGTGAAGACCAAGATCCCTAGAGAGTGATGGCTTTCCCGGTGACCGTCTTCCGTTGATTTAGCTTTTTCGATGCATACCTGAGTTTTAAAATCAAACATCTTTTAAAAAAAAAAATGCATCTCATTCTCATATGCACCTCACACTATTGCTTGAACTATGTTTGTAATTGCCTTCAAGATCCCCATTTTTGTTAGTTAGTTTTAACTATGCCTTGAACATTCAACTGTGGATGAAAGTTAAAAGATGCTATATATGACCATTTGAATTAAACTCTATTGCATGAACAAGTGAAATTCTAATAGTGACTTAACCAATCGAAAGATTGACTTCTGATTCAGACCACCGGGGCACAGTTCCCGCCATCATTTTAAATTTCAGTAACCGGGGCACAGTTCCCAACCCGCCACGTGACAATACCACGGGCACCGAGGCACAGATCTCGGGTTTCCAATCAAATCAGTAGGCACGTAACTTCTTTTTTCTTTTTCCCCCTGAATCAGGATCTATCCTAGAAAAGTGAACCTCATCTTTAGAATGAATTTGCAATTGCATACATCCATAGATGGCCACTCCCGCGAGCTCAAAAGCTCCCGTGAGTCATGAGTGGTGTGTCTACTTTCTTTGGAGCACAACTCTCGACGTGTTGCTCTCCAAAGAGGGGCATACTGTAGACACCTTATTTGGCCCCTATGATAGCCTTAAATACCTATCATATATAGCGATGCCCCCATTTCACCCATAATTGAATGATTAATGACATAATTCAGATTAATTAACGACGATGAAGGTGCTTGTTGTTAATTTTAGACTTAGTTCAACGATTTCTAGAAGTTCGTGAGAGAGAAGCCGAGTCGCGTCAAGATCTTGAGCCCAACCCACTACTCACACAAGGAGTGAACCATGACACCACTCAAACCCTTTCCGGACCACTTAAGACATGCTTAGGCCAATCCCTCCAAAGACCATACTTAGTTTGCCAAAATATCACCCGATTAGCCTAAGTTAAGAAATCGAATTCATTGGTCCAGAGGCCCCCCATATTTTTCAGCTCCTATTTGTCAAGAAATTTAGACCATTGAATTCCTCACTTCGAGAGCTTTCCGGCGGTACGTAGAACGTCCAAATCCGATAAGCGAGTCAAAAGTTATGAGCTTCCGAAGTTTGTCCTAAGAAGAGATCACCTAGGCACCACCCATGTGGCGCCCACCCTATGGAAAATCATCTAGGCGCCCCATGGTCGGTGCCCACACAGCCTGGGACCACCTAGGCGCCCCATGGTGGGCGCCCAGCCTCCAAATTTCACTAGCTAGCCTAAAAGTAGCCCGGGACCACTCAACGTAGGGGCCGAACTCCGAAAATAAATCGACTCCACTTAGTCACCACCCATGTGGCGCCTACCCTACTAAGTTCCACATGGGCACCAACCATGTGGCGCCCACACAGCCCAGGACCACCTAGGCACCCCATGGTGGGCGCCCACCTTAAAATTTATTTGTTTGGTTCAAGATTAGACCAGGACCACTCATACGTAGGACCAAGCATCGAAGACGAACCGAACCACCTAGGCACCACCCATGTGGCGCCCAGCCTTTAAATCCATCTGGGCACCACCCATGTGGCGCCCAGCCTATTAAGTGCTAATGTAGGTCCCCCCCCCCCAGGTGAAGACATATCCGTTCAGTCTCGACTCCAAATGGGACCAAGGACCAAAAGCGAAGCATGAACCAGCTGGGCACCACCCTGTGGGCGCCCACTCTCTCCAGGATCACCCAGGTGCCACCCTGTGGGCGCCCAGCCTACGCAGGCCATGTGGGCGCCACCCCATGGGCGCCCATCTTCCCACCAAACCCTAGTTCACCCTAAAACAACTTAAGCCGCCTAGGGATGCGTGAGACCTTCTAGAAACCCGAAATAGAGAAGCCCTAGCCCTTCTAAAACTCGTCCCAAACCTATATAATCCCTCTTAACTTCATTTACAAGGGAGGCTACCCAAAAACCCTAAGAAAATAGGCAAAAGGAGAGACTAGAAAACGAAGAAGAAAGGTAGCCACCATTAGAGAAGAACTTCAGATCTATAGTAGAGGAAGGAGAAAGAGAAGAGGAGGCTTCCATATCTTCAACTGGAGTTATGGATCTTTGCAAAAGCTTCGTTTTAGGAACTTGAGGAACGCGTCATATACCGGTATTCCTAGATCTCTTCTTTCTTTTTCTATATTCCATTACCATTCATTCTTAGAAATATGCTTAGGACCATTTGAGCATCGTAGATCTACATTAGCTTGTGATATAAATAGTATTAGTGCATCATCATGTTAGTAATATGTTTAGGTTCATTCTAATATAGTAGATTCGTCTTGATTTTGTAGTTCTAATTGCATAGTTAGATAAGATCTCGCATTAGCATCATCACCATCATTATTTATATTGAAAAGATCGCGAACAGCCTTTGGCAGAAAGGCTGGGCGCCACCCACTGGGCGCCTGCCCTCTCCAGAACCACCTGGGCGCCACCCACTGGGCGCCTGCCCTTTCCAGAATCACCTGGGCGCCACCCCCTGGGCGCCTACCCTTCTGAGACAGGGTCCGGGTTCTAGATCTCCGCTCGTTGCATCGTTTGCTTATAATTTCGTTAGTTGCATCGCTAGTAGTTCGAATTAATACATTCGCATCAGTCGCTGAATATTGGAAGTTGTGTTGAAAACACTAAGATTCTTGTGCGTTCGTTGTGTTCCGTTGAAAACCCTGACTCAGCAGGGTAGGCGCCACAGGGGTGGTGCCCAAGTAGATTTCTCCACTTTTGTGCATAACTTCAAATCTTCCGCATTTAGTTCATTTAGAAACTGCATGATGATGATATGTTTGGTTGTATGATCTATTCTGAACTTTGAATTACCATCTTTGTCACACTTCACATCATATCATTTGAATCGCATAACCATAGAAAATCCCAAAAAAAATCATAAAACATAAAATCCCTTCTTCTCTTTCCTTACTCTCTAGTAAATTGGAGGAGAAACCAAAAACAAATTAAAAGATATCCAGAAAACCCAAAAATAATAATTAGATAGTCTAGGTTATTGAGTTTAGCGCCTAAGTAGGATAAATCATAAGATTAATTAAAACATCATAATTAGCTAACTTAAGAAACATCAAATCATTAAGAACCCTAAAACCTTAAGACCCTAATTAATTCGGATTTAGAAGTAATTAAGAACTTTAAAAACACAAAAAAACCTAAAACCCCAAAAGACAGCCACCTGGGCGCCACCCCCTGGGCGCCCATCCTTCCACAGCCACCTAGGCGCCACCCTCTGGGCGCCTAGCCTATTCATTCTCCAAAACACCCCGATTAAAGCTTAAGATAATTGGTTAAGACCTTAAACCAATTTGAATCAACACAGTAAAACATTTTAAACCTGAAACAATTGAAACCTTAATCAACTTAATCTCTAATTAACTCAAAAACTTAAAGCCAACACAACTCCAAAATAGTCCACCTGGGCGCCACCCCCTTGGTGCCCAGCCTGCACTGCCACCTGGGCACCACCCCCTTCGCGCCCATCCTATCCCGTCTCTAAAGAACCCCTAATTAAAATTTCTAATTAATCACAACCCAAATTTAATCCCAGTTAACATAACAAAACACTTTTAAATTTAAGCAACCTAAAACCTCAATCAACTTAGACTTATACCAACCTAAAAACGCAAAAGCAACCCGAAACCACAAAACAGACACCTGGGCGCCACCCCCTGGGCACCCAGCCTGCCTTTACACTTGGGCACCACCCTCCTGGCGCCTATCTTATCTCATTCCCTTAGAAACCACCACTTAATTAAACTTAATCGATTAAACCCGAATTAACACCTTAAAACACTATAAACCTAAAAGACTCGAAACCTTAATCAATTTGGACTCAAACCAATTTAGAAAGTACAAAACGAATAAACCACAAAACATCCACTTGGGCGCCACCCCCTTGGTGCCTATCCTTCCGCATCTACTTGGGCGCCACCCCCTTGGTGCCTATCCTTCTGCATCCACTTGGGCGCCACCCCCTTGGTGCCTATCCTACCGCATCCACTTGGGCACCTCCGGGCGCCCATCCTACCCAATCACTAGGAAACCCCACTTGAAATTAAATTGAATTCAATCACGATCAACACACCGAAACACCCTTGAAATCTAAAACAATCGAAACGATAAGCCCGAATAGATTTAAAACGTCGAACCAACTCGGACGCACAAGGCAGACACTTGGGCGCCACCCCCTGGGCGCCCATCCTGTCACCTCCACCTGGGCACCACTCTCTGGGCGCCCAGCCGATCCCGTTACTAAAGCCAAATTTATTGAAACGGAATTTAATCTTAATCATCGCAACAGAACATTTTTAATTTAAAATACATCAAACTGTAAAAGCTCAACCGCAAACCAACCTAAAAAATACGGAACTGACCCGAACCACAGGATAGTTCACCTGGGCGCCACCCTTTGGGCGCCCACCCTCTAAATCCACCTGGGTGCCACACCCTGGGCGCCCAGCCTACCTGTTTTCATAAAGTACCCCAACCGACAATTTAACATAATTAATTAACATTTAAACCAATCCGAATCAACATATTAAAACATTTTTAACTTAAAACGTTAGAAACTTTAATCGATTTGGGCTTGGCTCCTAAAGCCTTTACGAACAAACAAACAACCACCTAGGCACCACCCCTGTGGAGCCTATCCTACACTCTAACATTGGTTCACAACTTCAATTTAAAACGAATAGCTAAACACCTTACCACTTAAATTAACTAAAACCAGAACCTAAAATAGTCTCTAGATTCGAAAACCAATATCGAATCCCATCCGGAATACCTGAAAATCACAAGCCATCAACCTAGGCGCCACCCCCTTGGCGCCCATCCTCTCATTTGCACTAAAACACAAACTCTTGGTTTTGTCTCAAAATCCGGATTCGAATCCCTTTGACATTTGAGCATCAGAGAATTAGAACAATTTGAAACATTAAAATTCACCAAGTAAGAATCCCTTGGATTTCAAAAATAACATCGATACCATCGTCGCTAGCCAAACCACCCAGAAACAGCCACTTAGGTGCCACTGTCTGGGCGCCCAAGTCACCAGAGTAACCTAGGCGCCACCCCCTGGCGCCCAAGTCCTTCGTTAACCCTGTTTCACTGATTTCGACGTCGTTTCACGTTTAAAATTAAACCATAAATTCCAAAACCTTAAATAACTTAAACAGAACCACAAAATACATTAAATCCACTCCTTAATCAATCTTCAACCCAAAACTAACCGAACCAATTAAAAATCACAATCAATAAGTTGCTTAGGCACTGAAGCATCAAACTCAAGCTATTCATACCTAGGATTAGATCGGATTATCTAATTAGGTAGCTTACAGCATTAGGCTCCGCTCCACCACTCTTCCTCGTTTCTTTAGGGGATTGGGAGAGCTGATGTGGGCGGTCTAGGACCTTAGATTAGGGTTAATCCGATGATCAGTAGTAAAGCACTAATCATGTAAGTCCAAGTAAAAATACCCTAGTTAGGCCCTTCTAACCCAATATCAAAAAGCCAAAAAAAAAAAAAAAACTATAAAACCAACAAAATAAAATAAAAAAGATTTTCCTTTTATTTCTTCCTCCACCTCAGGTGCCAGATATTTAATCAAACTTAATGATAAAAGGGAATAAAGAACTGATTTCTAAAATTGAATAAATGAGAATAACGAGATGAGATGAGTGATTTCGCACACATTTTTTTATCAATCACGGCCCATCGGCCACCCTAAAACAAACACTAGTCCATTGGCCATTTTCAATCAATCCTGGCCCATTGGCCACCTTCAATTAATTACGGCCCATCGGCCTTTTACTTTTATCACTCGTGTATCGCACACGAAAAACACAGAAATCACAAATCAAAGACTCATTTGCATCATCATTTTTGTTTGAAAAATCAGCCTTTAAACCCTATTTTGCCAAGGGATCAGAAGGGGGTACCCGGGAACGGGGCCGATCCTCTTCTTAAATATTTGGCACCTCCCCCCTCTTTTATTCTATTTTCTTTATTTTAATTATTTTGTTTTACTTGGATATACTACGATTATGCTATGTGAGGATTAACTTTTATTCGGACTTTGACTCATGACCCTTAATTGACCCAAAATTAAAGAGACCCAAAGAGACCCAAATTAATGTGACAAGACAACCGTCGTGTGTTGCCGGCAGCACATTAGACGAGAGGAAGAACCCACCATATTATTTTTCTCTCCATATTTCTTCGACTTTTGTCAAAGAACGGTGTTATGGCCGTACCGTAGCTGGCGATCGTGATTCATCAATTTTGAGGGTTGTCGGAATCCTCATTTTCGATGTAAAATTTAAATAGCATATATAGATGAATAGAGATTTCCCCAAACCATGCCTCTCTTGGAGAGGAAAAGGGGGGGGGGGGTCGAAATTCACATCCGACGGCCCCCGTCAAATATATGCTTACACAATTCTACCCATTTGATAGTATTGAACTTTCTTTTACCGTCATTCTCACCTCACCAAAAGGTTGTTAGCATTTTATCAATAGAGTTTGAGGTTTTAGTAGGAAGGCGGGCAAGAGACATGTTATAAACAGGAATGACAGAGGCTACAAATTTAATTAAAGTATGTCTACCATCTTGAGAAAGCAGGGAAATTTGCCAAGAGCTTAATCTACTTTTAACTTTATTACTGAGAGCATTAAAAGTTCAAGTTCCTCGTGGGTAGAAAAATGATAGTTATTGTGGAAAGAGTCAGTTCTTACTTCTTTTCTTTCTTTTTTTTTTTTTGCTAACGGAGGGTTCTCAACCCTTTAGGCTGGACTAATTCCTTCGGGCTTAGGGAGAAGCCGGGTAAAACCCCTGTGGCCCCAGGTGATAGCACTAGTTCTTATTTCTTAAGACGTACATGCACAGAAGCAAAACAACCCCAAGCTCCACATCATGTTTTACTTAGAAGTCTAGGGCTGTAAATGGGTCTCAGATTCTCCGATTACTTGAAGGACCCATTAAAAAAAGGGTTGGGGTCCTTATTTAGGTCTTAATAAGGAAATGCGTTAGAGTTTGGTTCCACCTTGGTTCAAACCTGTGGACTAGAGACCCCATATATTACTTCAATTTTTAAAATTTTTTTCTAAAGACCTTGTTTTTTAAATATCATTCTCTACCTAGACCGGGGCTCGCATCCAAAATGATTTTGGTTCTCGTTCCGAATTCTAGAAACCGGTTTCGAAACGATTTCGGGCCCAAAAGACCATAGTCATCAATCGAATAGAAATTCCAACTTATCTTGCAAGAGCAAATATTTTATCTCAGATTTAGTGACACCATCAATTTCAAGCCAGTTTTGGATGAGCTGTTCTTTCCTACCAATAGACTTCCTATTCAAGAAGTTCTTCAAACTTCAAAGTAATTCCTGTTAGAACTTGGGTGTCGGACGGCTTGTCTCGAGTTGCAAGTTACACCGTGAGAGAAGGAAGCGAGCACGGTTCTCTTCCTGCAAATGTCCTAGTTTTTGTTCGGCATCAGATCGGCATCCGTTGATTGGGCAAATTAGAATCTTTGTTAACTATAATGGCATCACCATCCTAATCTTATAATTCCTATTGGAACCCGAGTGTTGGACGGCTTCTCCTTGGTTCTACCGTTGGTGAGAGAAGGAAGCGAATGCGGTTCTAATTTTCTAAACTGAGAATATTAAGATTTCTTCTTGACTTCACTCAGCTTAAGGTAATTCTTCTCTCATCTTCTTTTTTAAGGTTTATAAAAATAAGGTTTCTAATTTTCTAAACCAAAGAGAAGATTAGGGCTTCTAAATAATTTAGTTTCTTTTCTGCCATAATGCTCTCATTTTCTTCTCTTTTTTAGGGTTTATAAGATTAGAATAGGATTTCTAAAGAACTTCTGTTCAGTTTCATTTTTCTTAAATTTGATTGTATTTGGTTTTTTTTTATTTTTATTTTTTTTACCATAGGATGGCGATGCCATTAGAGTTAACAGAGATTTAAATGTCTGCCCAATCAGTGAATGGAAACATCTGAGAACAAAAACTCAGAAATTTGCAGGAAGAGAACCGTGCTCGCCTCTTTCTCTCACTAACAGTGGAACTCGCAACTAAGGACGAGCCGTACGACACTTGGGGGTTACAGCAGGAATTATTTTGAAGAACTTCTTGGATACAAAGTCTTCTGATAGGAAACAGTAGCTCATCCAAAGCTGGCTTGAAATTGAGAGTGCCACTAAATCTGAGATCAAATATTTTCTCTCTCAAGATGAGATAAAAAAAAAAATCTTGCGTATGAGCGTAGCATAAACAAAGGCCTATCCAATTCCATTGATAAAAAGAGCAGTGTAGGGTTGATCAGTTACATGCATCAAAATGGCCCCAATCACACTAGTGAAAATAGCACTTTCGTTGGTGCTCATGACAACCACAGTGGACAACTTTGAAGCCAGAAGCATGAAGATGAAACAGAAAAGGACTAAGATGGTGTTCTACATGCATCATACGGAGACTGGAAAGAATGTTACTGCAGTCCCTATAACTGGAAGGAAAGGTACCAATTCGATCTTTACTCAATTACGGAACGATCATGGTTATGGATGATGCGGTCACAGAAGGGCTAGATCGGCGATCCAAGCAGATAGGACGAGCGCAGGGGATCTATGTTAATTTGGCATTGGATTCTTCTTATTTTCACTTCCTATTTTCCATTGTTTTCACTGATGAGAAGAACAATGGTAGCACAATAGAAATCTAGGGGGTAAATCGAGTTTTGAAGGGCGACTGAGTTTTGAAGCAAAGAGAACGGTCTGTGGTGTTTGGAGCAGGGCATTTCCGATTCGCGCAGGGGTTTGCGGTGTTGGAAACAGCCTACCTCGACCTGCCTAACCTCAATTCAGTGACCAAGTACAATGTTACCATTTACCACTATTGAACTGATGGTTCATTACTGTCAGGAGTGATGTTTTTCTTGTTACTCTCTTCATAGGGTCTTGGGTCTTGCAGTGGTCTTTGTGCCAACCACATGAATAATGTTCTAGTTAGGTACCTCCCTAGAGGAGAGCTTGTCCTGGTTCTATCTTGTGAGGATGAATTGATCTCAGCCTTGCCTGTTTGTTGAAAGTGCTTCCGCCCCTTGTGTGTTTGAGCGAGTTGGTCTTGAGTTCGAATCGCTTTAGAGTCCCTGGAGGGTTCAATTTCGAAGAAGCTACCGGATTTGGAGAATAATGGATTTCTCTCCATGATTTGGAGCAGCTGGTGGATTTAGCAGGGACCCCAATTCCCACGTCTCCACGCAGAGAGAGACAAAGAGAAGAAGATGGGAGGAGTTAGGTTGCTTTAGTTTCATGAGGAGCAGTTACTTTCTGAGTCTCAAGGAGTCTCACACCTACAATTGTCAAATTCAAGTCAAAAGCCTTGGGTAGAATTGAAGTCTTTAGTTACAGGAGAGGTGGTGGAGGACATTTAAAATAATCAGTTACTGAAGGGCTTGGGGAGAACATTTAAGACAATCAAAATTGTGGTCATGGTCATTAAATCAATGGATTAGATGGTCATTAGATCAAGAATTATTGCAATGTAGGGTCTACATGTCTGAAATGTGGAGAGGTCAAAATCAATTTGGAAAAATTGGAGTTGATTCAGAATTGAAGCCAGTTTGACTTGAATTTGACAATAGTAGGTGTGAGACTCCTCGAGACTCAAAGAGTAACTGCTCGTGAAACTGAAGCAACCTAACTCCTCTCATCTTCTTCTCTTAGTCTCTCTCTGCGTGGAGACGTGGGAATTTGGATCCCTGCTAAATCCACCAGCTGCTCCAAATCATGGAGAGAAATCCACCAATCTCCAAATCTGGAAGCTTCTTCGAAATCGAACCCTCCAAGGACTCTAAATTGATTCTAAGTCAAGACCAACTCGCTCAAATGCACAAGGGGCAAAAGCACTTTCAACAGACGGTATTCTTTTGCCATTTGATTTTCCTCTCTTTTTTGTTTGTGGGTTTGGACTTGATTTTGTGCTCTCCCCAAATCAAAAGAATCGCAGATCTTTATCTTTCATTATTAGGTTTTGGAGCAAATGCAATTTTTTATCGTTTGGGGGTAATGAAAGATAATATTCATTCGTTTTGCAGTGAAACATGTAATAAGGACATCCTTGTAGGTCTCATTGACATGCAACATGCACACTTGTAGTCTTGATTCAAAGATCAAGATGAATTTAGGTATCTTTTCTATGTCATCTTCTCTGATGTTTCTCCTTTTTTAACTTATCTGTTTTGTTGCCTCCAAAATAACATACTCTCAGGTTGTGGAGTCGGTTACATAAGTTAGAAAACTTGTAGAAAGAATGTGTCTTTTCAATGCTTTTCTATTTTTTTTCCTCTCTAATTTTTCATCTGATCTCCACTAGAAAATCACAGCCCAAAATGGTTTGTGGCGGACACCTACACGTTTCTTGCCACATAAACCTTCTGATTTTTAAACAGAAATAGACATTGTTTCATAGCATTTTCTTAAGACCATTGCTAACGGATGCAGTGGAATAAAGTAGAGGTCCTGTCATTCTTTGGCCTTTTGCAACCATTTGATTAGAGAAATGATCTTTTCTCTTAAAAAATTGGATCAACTTAGTTTAGAATGGTTATTATTGCTACAACAATGATGTCCTCACTCTTTCTTGCAGAGTTAAAGATACAAGACTGGTGTACATTTATAGAATATTTGGTAATTTAAGAACCAGGAATTTGAACTTCCAACCTAGGGTCCTGTTGTTTTGCATGATCATGTCCTTGGAACCTAGAGTTTACAAATGCAAGGTTTTCACAAAGGTATCAATGATGTTTGCTAAATATTTGTTTAGTTTGCTCCATCCTTGAGAGTGAGTTTCAGAAACTCTTGAAGTTCTGAATGCCCCTTGAGGAATCTCTTAGCATCTGACTCATGTCATGCCATGAACAACTGTGTTATTAAATACTTCAGGTTTTTGTGTTTATTTGTAGTGGATTGGGTGGAATGAAATACAAATGAGTGAGTGCCAAGTTTTATGTTGTAATCTAAAAGGGAGTGACAAGTTTTAAGTAAGATTTAGCAGCATTTCCACTCCAAATATATTGTTTGATATCTTTATAGTAATAAAAGAACGAAGGGATTATGCAGTTTATATTTATGTTGTGTTCATATGTGAGATATTGTTTGGGTTATGTGGATTGTCCTTCGTGTTTGTTTAAATATGTATTTGGGCTATCTGTTATATATGAATGATTGTAGGTTTTATATTATTTATGTTTTCCTTGGCTAGGTGAGGAGAAGTTCCAATCAGTCAATAGGCTTTTTACACTCACTTTTCATGAGGATATGCCTATCTATCTGTCCTCACATTTTTTTTTTCCATGAAAGTTACTATATCCACCCTGCTATTACTTTGACTTAAGATCATGTTAACATTTTAGAAGTTTTGTTAAGAGCCAATAGAATAGGATTTACTATCATTGTCAGTACAATTTCAGTTGATCAACCTCATGTAATAATTTAAATTTATTTATGTCAAAACTCTTTCTATTTACTTTTTCTAATATTGTTAATACCTTCTATAGGTTGGATATGAATTTGAGCTCTTGAAAGAAGCGGAGGCAATGGAAAGGATAGGATTTTTCCTACATTCCAATAACAAGAAAATCCCTGTCTCAGTACCAAATGGTTCACAACATGGTGATGAGTAATGTATGCTACAATTATGATACGTGTAGTTGTAGTGGAAGTTTGTTGCAACATACAATATTAGTCATTTAGGTATTTCATAGACTAATTTTCTTTTAAAATATGCTTTGCATTGCATAATTATGTAAAGTTACTTTTGAAGTGTTGAAAAGGAGTGACATTTTTTTTTTCTATTGTTATTTCCTTTACAGGTTGGATATGAATTTGAGCTATTAAGAGAAGATCGTCATTCGCGGCCGACAAGTCCAGTCCATTTAGATGGATGCACAGCCGATCCAATGGCCCAATCCATTTGGATGGTGCAAAACCAGGGGACGTATATTTTAGGGGAGTTGTGTGCGTGTGGTCCTGTGACTCCTGTCAGATGAAGCATCAGGTGTGTGCCACTATTGGTGCACACTTTGCACACAATGTTGCATAGGACCATATATATATATATATATATATATATTGGCTCTGCATTTTGGGCTTTTAAAGTCCAACTCTTTCAATTTCTATATCAACTGAAAATTCTAATAATATCATATTCTCTGATTACCTTTTCATATTGAATATCATTCTTTTGACAAAAACAATTTAAAATAATAAAATATCCATCATTTTTATTTTTAGCAAAATATTCTGATTCATGATGAGAAGTTTTCTATTTTTAAAGTGTATTCTTTGCTAAACAATAAGTTTTGACAACACTTCATAATAGTAAGTTTTCACACGAACCATACTTCCTTTCCGTGTTGCCACTCAGCATGTTGCCTTCTAAAACCATCCAAAAGGTAGGATTTTGCCCACAAACTGTCTTCTATGCCACCAAACGTCTCTTAAGTCAATGCTACTATTGTGCAGCGCCACCCTACTAGCAACAACAACTGACTTATTTTCCAACTGGTTCTTACTCAAAGCAAGAACAGTCCACACATTGCTACTCCAACACCAATCTCCAGTCACAAACAAAGACTTTGAATTGGTCAACTTTTCGAAAGCAAACCTATCACAGGGTCTGAATAGTGATTATCTCCACTATTTACCATTACAGCCCCCTCTTTGGAGCAGTAGAAAGGTTATAGAAAATGATCTGTTGCTTTTACAAAAACTGATCATTTTTTTTTTTTTTCATAAAAATCTTATGTTTGAAATACTTTTATGCTTCCTCTAAAATCATATTTTAAAACAGCTTAATGCATCCAAGAGCCAACAAGGGTCACTAATTGAATTTGTTATTTTTGAATGCTATTTCACCATGTACTTTGAAAGAAGGTTTATTCTCGTTTTTGGGTTTTTGGTTTTAGTGTAAATGTTGTGCTTCAGACGATGCATGAAAGTGTCATTGTAATTTTATAGACGATCTGATTGAAATTTATACATTTACAGAGATTTTTACTTTCTATACTATGCATAAGGGCACCATATATGAATAATGAGGCACAATGAAATATGTTTTCCTCCATATAATTTAAGCCCAAATGAGGTGTAGAATCTTTTGGCCTCTGCCTTGTATGTTGCATAAACTCAACTGTTCATGTCCATTTGAGGAGTTGTTGATGTCAGCACTTGAGAAAGCTCTTCCAAGCAATCACTAGCAAGACTACGATGCGCATTCAATCCTAAAGTAGTTAAAGATATCAACCTATACATACACAATGCTTCTTATCTAAATTTCTGGACTAGCAAATGATTGTTCTAAAAACCCTAGAATTGTCGTAAAAACTTAACAACTAATGAGAGTAAATTGGCTACTGAGTAGATGGTATCAAAATAAGCGAGTGATTGTTTGGATAAAGCTATGTGGACAGGTGTTTATTAAGGTTTTTTGTTTATTATGGTTTTACAAATTGGCAATGCCACTACAAGAAAAATGACTTTTAGTTACACTAAATAGCGGCGGTTTTAATTTTCCGCCTCTAAAGAGGAATTTTTAGGGTTGCTAGTGGGAGATTTCTAGGGTTTTTGAGCTGCTAGGGTTTCCTCAAAGGTCTTCCTCTTCTTCGAAACACCATATCTTGCTGTAGGTAAAAATCAGTGATGTGAAAATCTTTTCTAGGGTTTTGCATGTGTGAAAATCTTTTGTTTTGTATCTTTTCCAGAGCTTTTCTATGGTTTACATTGATCCTCTCTCTCCATCTCACTTGGTATGATTCCCTCCATTTGAACCAAAATTCCTAGGGTTTTGACTTTTGCTTGGATTTCGAGTTTCAGATCGTCTTATTCTCTTCTCAGGTACCTTTGATTTTAGTTCCTCCAATCAATCGGAACCCTAGTTTCGTTGTTTAATGCTTTTAGCACCTAATCTTTCTTTCTTCGTCTCAGTAAATATTGATCTGAAATTGCCTTCTTTCTTTATATTGACATTTGATATTGTCTGTTTTGAAGAGAGTGGAGCTGAAACTTGAGGAATCATTGAAAGGAGAAGTTTCCAGCCATGAGGTATTTCAGATCTCTTGCACTTGCATTTTTTATTATTTATTATTTATTATTTTTTTATGCATTTGGTAGATAGTAACAGAAAAAAGAGGACTATCTGTTTTTGGTTAGTAAAACACGATGGTACAAACATTTCTGAGAGGACGATACCACTACTTAGTTGCTCAAAATAATTTAACGTCATTTCTGGTGTTTGTAGTATCTTTCATTTTGTAGGCAACAGCTGAGATTGTTTGGTGTTAAATGGCAAACTGTGCTCCAGAGTGGCTATGGGTCTAGGAGTGACTATGGGTCCCAGGCCCATTCTACGTTAGAATGATCTTTTTGCGCTTGTTTTTGTTTTGAATTGGAACCTAGTAAAACTATGGAAAATGTGATTCAAAGCCTAGTGAAGTAGTGATGTATTTTGAGCATCATGCCTAAGAGTAGATTATGTTGATTCTATCTATATTTTGTTTTGCCTGATGTATTCCCATTGGATACTGCGCCCCCCCCCCCCCCCCCCCCCCCGTTTGGTACTGACTACCGAGCTCCATTATATTTTAGGCTCTAAAGTTGTGGTGGTTCTCACATTGGTACCATCCCCCAATTAAATTTGGAGATCTGAGGAAGTGGATTACATTACCAACGCAGTATTTCTTGTTGCATAAACATTCGTCCTGGATCATCCATATATTTTAAGGATGAAGTCAGAAAAAAAAAAAAAAAAAGAGGAAGCGACTCCTCCCCCAGTGTCGACCTCAGTGATGCCTGGCATTTTGTGTGAAAGGGAACTAGCAGATGAATTTCGTGCCTTTGGGGTAGTCAGAAGGTTTGCTCGGTTCCCAGAGTAGTCTTCCCACTTAGATTTTATTTTTCTTTCCTGATTTATATTGTGCATTTTTATTTTGAAGAATTCTGAAGCCATTCAGAAAGTTATAAACAAAATACTTGTAGTAATAATCTCTCTATGTTGTAATTTGGCTGGTAAATGATTAATTGGCAATACTCCTTTCTACAAAAGGAGGGAATCAATCAAGATTTTATATTATTTACTTTCTTGTTATATAGCTAGAGCTCTAGGAGATTCTGAAAAGGTGAGAGGCATTTATATATATATATATATATATATAAAGTGAAGACATCTATTAGTGCTGGTTACAATTGAATGGAAAATGTTGGGTTTGCTTTGTTAGCTTGACATTAGTTCCATTGTGTATACCCAGTGTAAGATATTCCTGCCTTTGAAGCTTTTACTTAGTTTTCAAGATTGTTTCAAACTCCAGAACATCTGAAAATGTTAGTGTAGATATCAATACTAGTTTTTGTTTTTAATCCATTCGTATTCTGCTTTATAAGGCTATAAGTTTGATTGAGTTTGATTGCTTTATAAATCAAGACTGATACGCTCATATTTATCATCTTTGTCATAGTTGATGCTGTTGATTTCATGCTTCAATTGACCCGTTCATCACAAATTTTCAAATAATTCCTCTTTTTTAAAATCAGACCATGTATTTTGGTATTTTCTTCATTCCACATATGTAGCCTCATGCGTTTTTTTGTAGTTGCTACGTGGATTGCAACTGTAGTTTATTTGTCAATTTTCATGTATGGCTCAAAATGGGTTTGATTTCATGTATTTGATGGGTCATAATCGAATTTGATAAGAATGTTAGGGTACTGAATCTGAGCTTATATGCTGAAGGTAGGATATAAAACCAAATCTAATTATTTTATGAGTTCACATCTGTATTTCAAATGGATTTAGTTCTTTTTTAAATAACCTGATTTAGAGCTTACAAGTATTCATAAGAATATCACGTTATCAGTACATGGTTAGATATATGCAAGCTAATTGATTATTTGAAAGAATAAGAAAAAAAAATATTACATTTACTTCTAATACTCCGTAGTCTTGCTACTGTGTTATTGGTATGCACTAAGCAACCTAGAAATAGGCTACTAGTATGCACACAATTAAAACTCGCAAGCGCACAAGATCACTATGTAGTGTAGTGAATTGTAAGTACGAGGTCGATCCCACAAAGACTTGTGATAAAATAATGTAAAAAACAACTAAAAATCAGAATATTAAAAGAACAATTTAAATGATGACAAGTTGAATTAAACTCTAAAAACAGTAAATTAAACTATTAAAAGCTAAATGGAAAATAATCTAAAACACACAACTAATATTAAAATTGAAAAATAGTAATAATGAATGAACTAGGGTTTCATCTACTCCCCTAACCAACCCTATGCATGTCCCTTATTATCCTTTAATAAAAAAAATCAGAATTATTAGTGACATCTATCAACCTAGACCATGGCATATGCGTCTAGATTACTATTCCTCTAAACCTAATTCACGAGTGGCATACTACATGAATTGTTCATTATGATGCAAAAACTAAGCATGGCATATGTCCTAGTCAAAACACACATAATGCATAAAAACAATAGGAATGATAAATGCATGAGTCTAAGCATGGCATATACTTAGATTATTCATGGTTCTAAACCCTAGATGCTTAACATCAAGATCAATCAAAATTAAGTTAGCTACTCTTAAAATTAATTGAACATGGCATGGTTGGCATGGCATATACACAACTCATCAATTGAAAACATGGTTTAGAATCTCAACTAATAAAACTGAAATTTGAATTAAAAGATGCCAAAAGAGACTACATAGAACTAGGCTAGGGTTTCAACTACACCCTAGCCCTAAAAAGTTTAGCTACTCATGTCTAGAATTGAAAACAAAATAGAAAATAGAGCCATAAGAAAAACTCTGAATATTGAAGAAGAAGAAAAAGTTGTCCAGCAGCTTTTTTCTCCTTTTCCCAGCTCCAAAAGCTCTCCAAGATGCTCCAAAGAATGCTCCAAAGGTGGCAACTAGGGGTTTTGGGATGATGATGGATGGTTTTTGTGATGATAGGGTGCTGAAATAGTGGCTGGTATTCTTCTGGACGTGGCTAGGGTTTTATATGGGATATATATCCTGGATAACCACCTCTTTTTGTCCTTTTATAAGTTTTGCAACAGCCCCTTTTAGCAAGTAGTTCTCCTGTGGAAATAGATCTCCAACTTTCTTTACAAGTAGGCTTCTTAATTAGAATGAAATAGGAGTCTTCTTTCTTAATAACAAGACTTTCTAAATCTGATCTTACTTGTATTTTATAGAAAGTTCCTCACATGGACCCACAATTCTGAGATTAATTGCAAGAGATTAAATCTGAACCTTTTATAATAAAGGTGGGCCCATATGATGCATGTACAATGATTGTGGGACCCCCTTCTTGAACTTCTAACTTGGCTTGGACTCTTCCTTTAAACTTTCCTTATTTTTCTCCTTTTTCTTCTCCATTCTTGAGCTCCACTTGTACTTGAAGAAGACTTTCTAATTTCTGAAATTTCACTTTTGCAATGGCTGTGGGCCCCCTTTTTGACGTATAACCCTAGATTGGGTTTCTTCTTTCTTTTACTTTTCTTCTTTGATTAGAATTGTAAGTTGTTCAAAGAATTAGAAAGTAGTCTTGAAATCTGAAATAACTTGGATGGGACCCACCTTGGCCCTACTTGATGATTTACGCCCATCACTCTTCATGAAATCTTCTCTTTTTACTCCTTTTTACCTTTGCATACAAATTAACAAAGAATATGTAAAATCAAATAAAATAAACATGACTAGCATAAGATAATTCAAATATTAGGGCTTAGATTGTAAACAATTAAGCACTGATTAAATTCCCCCAAACTTACCTTTTGCTAGTCCTCGAGCAAAACAATAAAGTAAACAAGTAAGGAATTTAAAACAAGAAATTTAAAACACCAAAAAAAATTAAATGAAACCTATCCTTCCACCATTAGTCTCAGAGATGTATGATCAATACATGATTCAAAGAAGCTTGAGTCTCAACCTGTTCTAAAGATTACCCGAATAATAAGTTAGCTCATATCCACATGCTCAAAGGGTCGTCTGTAAAACAATACCAACATAACTTTCAGTTTAGGCTTTCACGCAACCAAACAATCATTTGCATATTAGTTTAACTTCAATCCTCACCATGGATACACTCACAATAAAACACTCAATAATTGTCTACGAATGAACAGACAATGCTCTCATGAAAAATACCACATGTTTGAAGTGAAATCATACACCATAGGCTCCCATTCCATCTCATCTCCACAATGGGACTACACTTCACCTAGGATCAATTAGGACTTTTACAAATGGGTTATCATGGGGCTAGGGTGAAGAGCTAAGAATGAGAGGAAATGGATAACAAGATCTAAGGAATTTGCATAGAATCACACTTTTGGTTCCTTTATACACTACTGAATTTGGCGGCTAAGGCTTGCATTTTGAATTTTCACCTTGTTGAGTCACACGTGTACCCTCCTTTTTTTTTTTTTTCTTTTCTTTTCTTTTTTTTTTTTTTTTTTTTTTATATATAAAACTGAAACTATGGAGTGGCAGGGTAACAACAACCTTTCTTTTATTTTCTTTTTCTCTTTTTTTTTTTTTTCTCAAGCCTTGCACACATTTTGTAGTGAACCTTGAATCCATCTTTATACTTCCTTAGATATAGGTAAGGCTATACATACGGTAAGGTTACTCCCCCAAACTTCGGAGTTGGTATGGGTGCACGAAACGGCTTAATTAAGGCTCAACATGGATAACTAGTGATAAACATCAAAGGGCATGGATAGAAAAGCACAAAACTAGTCAAACATGGCCTAAAATCATATCCTATGGTTCGTGCAGTCGAAATATGCCTCGATCGGATAAAAATGAGAGTTCTAGCATGTTATTCCATATAAAATCAAAACATGTGATCAAAGAATGATAATGAATTCAATTGCATCGTATAGATCAAGAAATGGAAGATCAAATCACTCAGCATATAACCCTCTCAAGAATAAGCATTTAGGCTCAAAGCTCCCTAGGTTATACAAGTTTCCACCAAAAGCATCTAATCATTCAATTCTGCAGAGGCTTTCAACCTCAACCATATCGGTATTGTAATCCACATAGTGATAGTTCAAACATGATTAAACGAGATTTACAACAATTGAATAATATAAAGAACCAACATAATGAAGTTCAATGAACCATGCAAGACAAATCATCATTTCTCATCACTGTGGTAGGAAGGAACTATGACTCAAAGGAAAACAAATAAAAACAAATATTTTTGTGATTTTCTAAATTTTTTAAATTTTTATGCATTTTTGGACTATAATGACTCTATTAATGACTCTATCTTAACTAAGACTCTTCCCCCAAACTTAAAGTAAACATTGTCCCCAATGTTGTAAAATAAAGCTGGAAGGAAACACTAAAAACATAAACAGAAAAGTAATTAGAAAGACAAAGAAAAGGGTAAAAGAACTCAGCTGGATATGGAGTACATCTCCAGCTCTCAATCGCCATCTTAACTTTTCTTTGCAAAGATCTGGGCTACCTCCCAGTAGTGCTTGCTTTATAGTCTGCAGCCAGACTGTGCTTTTCTATCAAGCTGAAGGGGAATCTGTGAATGTAAGCACATCCACATCCTTGTCAAAATTCTGCTCCCAATAGGGCTTGAGCCTATGTCCATTGACTTTGAACTTGTTTCCATTCTTTGGATTATAGATCTCAATAGCCCCATGCTCAAATACCCGAGTGACCTCAAAGGGGCCACACCATCTAGACTTTAGCTTCCCTGGAAATAATTTGAGTCTTGAATCGAAGAGTAGTACCTTCTGTGCCACCTCAAACGCCTTTCTCACTAGTTTCTTATCATGGAACACTTTAGTCCTCTCTTTATACAGCTTAGCATTCTCATAAGCATCATATCGTAGCTCTTCAAGCTCGTTCAACTGTAGCTTCCTCTTCTCACCTGCGGCTTTCATATCAAAATTAAACTTCTTGATCGCCCAGAATGCCCTGTGCTCTAATTCCACCGGCAGATGACATGCTTTCCCATAGACCAACTGATATGGAGACATGCCTATAGGAGTCTTGTAGGCTGTCCTATATGCCCAAAGTGCATCATTCAGCCGTAAATACCAATCTTTCCTGTTGGGTTGCACTGTCTTCTCTAATATCTGCTTGATCTCTCTATTACTCACTTCAACCTGACCACTTGTCTGAGGATGGTACGGAGTAGCTATCTTGTGAGTTATCCCATATTTCTTCATTAATGCTTCAAAGGATCTGTTTTTGAAGTGACTGCCGCCATCGCTGATGATTGCTCTGGGTGTCCCAAATCTAACAAATATCATGTTCTTCAAAAATTCCAAAACCACCTTGTGGTCGTTTGTCTTACTCGGGATAGCCTCCACCCACTTGGATACATAGTCGACTCCTACTAGAATGTAGAGATACCCATAGGATGATGGGAATGGTCCCATAAAATCAATCCCCCATACGTCAAATAGCTCCACCTCTTGTATGCCTTTTAGTGGCATTTGATTCCTTGAGGAAATGTTCCCCATTCTTTGGCACCTATCGCAACTTAAACAAAAAGCATGTGCATCTTTAAATATAAAGGGCCAAAAGAAACCAGATTGAAGTACCTTAGCAGCTGTCTTCTTCCCCCCAAAGTGTCCTCCACACTCTTTGCTATGGCAATGTGCTAAGATGCTCTGAACTTCTTCTTCTGGTACATATTTTCTGATAATCTGATCTGAACAGTACTTGAACAAATATGGGTCATCCCAATAATAGAAACGTGCCATGTGCGTCAACCTCTTCTTGTCTTGATTAGTAAAATGCATTGGGAACTCACCACAAACCTTGTAATTCACCAAGTCTGCAAACCATGGAAGCTTTGTAATCTGAAATAATTGCTCATCTGGAAAAGATTCATTGAGTGGAATTTCATCCCCCCTGCTTGCCTCCTCATTCAGCAATCTGGATAAGTGGTCTGCCACTACATTCTCGCTTCCCTTCTTATCTTTGATCTCTAGGTCAAATTCTTGTAGTAACAGGACCCATCTGATTAGCCTTGGCTTTGCATCTTTCTTGCTCAGTAGATACTTCAGTGCTGCATGATCTGTGTAGATTATTACCTTAGACCCAACCAGGTAAGATCTGAATTTTTCTAGTGCAAAAATTACAGCAAGAAGTTCCTTCTCAGTAGTAGAATAGTTCAGCTGTGCATCATTTAGAGTCCTGGATGCGTAGTAAATCACATGCGGAAGCTTTCCTACTCTTTGTCCAAGCACAGCCCCTAGAGCATAGTCACTGGCATCACACATTAGCTCAAATGGCAAATTCCAATCAGGTGCCATAATAATAGGGGATGATATCAAAAGCTTTTTCAGCAGCTCAAATGCTTGTAAACAATCCTCATCAAAAACAAATTCCACTTCTTTTTGTAACAAAGCACATAGTGGGCGTGCAATCTTGGAGAAGTCTTTAATGAATCTGCGATAAAATCCTGCATGCCCTAGGAAACTCCGTACTCCTTTCACTGATGTAGGTGGGGGAAGCTTGCTGATCAAGTCTATCTTAGCTTTATCCACCTGTATCCCCTTGCTTGTCACCACATGTCCAAGTACAATACCATGTTTGACCATGAAGTGGCATTTTTCCCAATTCAACACCAAATTACACTCTACACATCTCTTTAGCACAACCTCCAGATGATACAAGCAGTTATCAAATGATGATCCAAAGACAGAGAAATCGTCCATGAATACCTCAATAAAGTGCTCCACCATATCAGAGAATATACTCATCATGCATCTCTGGAAAGTTGCTGGTGCATTGCATAGTCCGAAAGGCATCCTCCTATAGGCAAATGTCCCAAATGGACAAGTAAAAGTGGTCTTCTCTTGGTCCTCTGGAGCAATAGGAATCTGATTGTACCCACTGTACCCATCTAGAAAACAATAATGTGAATGCCCAGCTAGCCTCTCTAACATCTGGTCAATGAATGGTAGTGGGAAGTGATCCTTTCTGGTGGTTGTGTTAAGCTTTCGGTAGTCTACATACCCTCCATCCAGTAGTAACTCTAGTAGGAATCAGCTCATCATGTTCGTTTTTTACCACTGTCATACCACTCTTCTTGGGAACAACTTGCACTGGGCTGACCCACTTGCTATCGGAGATTGGGTAGATGATCCCAACGTCTAATAGCTTCAGTATTTCTGCCTTGACAACCTCTTTCATATGTGGGTTGAGTCTCCTCTGTGCTTCTCTTGTAGGTTTAGAATCTTTTTCTAACAAGATTCGGTGCATACACATGGTTGGGCTTATACCTTTGATATCTGCAATGCTCCACCCCAATGCTGTCTTGTGAGCCTTTAACACTTTTAACAACTTGCTCTCCTCATTAGAACTCAAATCACTGGCTATGATACATGGCAAGGTCTCATGCTCTCCCAAATAGGCATACTTGAGATGTTCAGGTAATGGCTTCAATTCTAACTCTGGTGCTTTTATAACCGAAGGAATGGGTGGCTTTGTGGAAGAACCCAGAATTTCATAAGAATTAGAATATTTGCTTGGGATGGAGGGAAGTACTTCTAGTTGATTTACAATCTCCATAAGTGTTGCCTCAAATTCATCACTATCTCTCACGATTTCAGATTTGATGAGGCCTTGCTGAATGCATGTGTCCAACTCCTCCTTGCACCCATGTGCTCTTGGAAACACCTCTCCTATAGCCTGCTCAATCACTTCAATCTGAAAGCAATCTTCATCTCTTGGCATTTTCATAGCTTCGAACACTTTAAACTCAATCTTCTGCCCATTGACCTTCATTTCAATTGTGCCTTTTTGTACATCTATCTTTGAACCCGCAGTGGCCATGAAAGGTCGGCCCAGTATAATAGAAAGGTGGTGTGGCATTGATACACTCTCCATGTCTAGTACCACAAAGTCAGCAGGTAATATGAACTCTCCTATCTTCACCAAAATGTCCTCCAGAATGCCCCTTGGGTGTTTCACACTCCTGTCTGCCAATTGCAATGTAATTGAAGTTGGTTTGAGCTCTCCTAAACCTAGATACTCATAGACTGAAAATGGCAGCAAATTGATACTAGAACCTAAATCCAGTAAGGCTCTCTCAAACATATGATCTCCTATCTTGCAAGGTATAGTAAAGCTCCCAGGATCCTTAAGTTTGGGAGGAAGCTTTCTTGACAGAACTGCACTAACTTCCTCGGTTAACTTAACCTCTTCATGATCTTTGAATCTCCTCTTGTTTGTACATAATTCCTTGATAAACTTTGCATAAGAGGGTATCTGCTTGATAGCATCAATAAGTGGGATGTTAATCTCTACCTTCCTCAGTGTTTCAAAGATATCCTGTGTAAATTGACTCTTCTTTTCCTGTCTCAGCCTTTGAGGGTAAGGTGGGACTGGTTTATACACTCTCTCTGGCTCTTTAGAAGTTGTGACCTGAATAGGAGTAGCTGCAATGTCTGTGCTTTTCTTGTCACTCTTCTAGTTCACATCAATCTCATTTTGCCCTGCGCTGACCTGTGGCTCAATGTCTACAGTTTTAGGATTTTCATACGGCCCATTCATGCTGGTGTCTATGACTGTACCATGCTGCCTCATTCTCCTGTAGACCTTCTCTGGCTCTTTAGTGAGGGTAGTTATGGCCTTCAAATGCTCATGATTTTTAGGGTTTATTTTAGTTTGACTTGGGAACTTACCGTCCTCCCTCTTGCTCAAGGCATTAGCTATCTGACCCATCTGTGCTTCCAGCTTTGCCAAACTCTGCTGAGTGTTTGTAATTGCTTGACTATGCTGCTGGAAATTAGCCTGAGATGATTGAATAAACTGTGTCACCAAACTTTTGAACTCATCTTTTGGTGGCTTTTGTGCACTGTTCTGAGAAAAGTTATTCTGGGGGTGTTGGTAGTTTCTCTGTTGTCCTTGATACTGCTGCTGATTACCTTGATTGTTTTGATTGTTCTGATTGCTTCCCCAAGAAAAGTTTGGATGGTTCTTCCATCCAGGATTGTAAGTATTGCTGTAGGGATTGTTCTGCTTAGGGAATGTGTTACCAACATAATTGGCATGCTCCTGATCTGTAAAAGATGACATGGGACAGCATTCAGTAGTATGGTTAGTGTGAGAACATATAGCACATACTTCTTTTGATGTTTGTCCGAGCATGCTATTGGAAGCCATTGCTTTGATAATCATGTCTATCTTTTTATCCATGGCCGCCATTTGGGTAGTTACATTTCCTTGAGACTGCACCTCATATACTCCTTGCTTCTTACCCATTTGTCTGGTCCTACAAGAGAATTGTTGTGAGTTTTCACTAAGAGTTTCAAAAAGTTCATATGCTTCCTCACTATTTTTCTCCATCAGGGCTCCTCCACATGCTGAGTCTACTATTCCTTTATTTAGCTCATTTAGTCCTTCATAGAAAGCTTGAACCTGATCATCTTTGGTGAGGTTATGATGTGGGCACTTTCATAATAAATCTTTAAAATGCTCCCACGCTTCCCAGAACTGATCTCCATCTTTCTGCTGAAATGTTTGGATTTCTCTTCTTAATTGCCTTGTCTTTTGAGCAGGGAAAAATTTCTTAAGAAACTTGCTAGCTAGCTGCTCCCAAGAGGTGATAGAACCAGCATCCAAGGAATTTAACCACAATTTAGCTTTATCCTTGAGAGAAAAAGGAAATAAACGTAACCTGATGCCCTCTGGGGTAACTCCTTGTATTTGTTGTGTCGCGCACAGCTCAAAGAATTCCTTAATATGAAGATAAGGATCCTCATTAGGTAACCCATGATAGTGTGGCACCATATTCAGCAGTTGTGCAGTGAGGGTGAAATTGCCAGCCGTATTAGGTGGATAAAGGATGGTGGACGGCTGGTCGGTGTGCAAGGGAATGTAAGACTCCTTCATTGGTCTCTTTTGATTGTTCACTACTTCTTCTTCTGCGCCAGCCATCTTTTTTTTAGGACTTTGATTTCCGTTAACAATTATTTCTTTAAGTTCTGAGTTAGATGAGAGCTGTGTATTGGATCTTGCCCTCTCAGCTTGCCTTCGCTGTTGTCTAAAGGTTCGTTCGATTTCTGTATCGTAGACAATGATCGCTAAGTTCTGAGATCGCCTACCTTGCATATACAAACTTTAAGGCTCCAAGAAAACACCTACTAAATAAGCAATGTGTTAAAAGTAAGAAAAGATAGAAAACTGAAAATAAAATAGTTGAATTAAAAGAATACTACGATAAAACAATAAATAACAGCACTTTAAAACTTCAAGCAACTGAACTAAAGACTAAACTAGACTATGACACTACACTAAACTCAAGTTTTGACACTATTCTATGCCAACAAGTCCCCGGCAACGGCGCCAAAAACTTGGTATGCACTAAGCAACCTAGAAATAGGCTACTAGTATGCACACAATTAAAACTCGCAAGCGCACAAGATCACTATGTAGTGTAGTGAATTGTAAGTACGAGGTTGATCCCACAAAGACTTGTGATAAAATAATGTAAAAAACAACTAAAAATCAGAATATTAAAAGAACAATTTAAATGATGACAAGTTGAATTAAACTACTAAAAACAGTAAATTAAACTATTAAAAGCTAAATGGAAAATAATTTAAAACACACAACTAATATTAAAATTGAAAAATAGTAATAATGAATGAACTAGGGTTTCATCTACTCCCCTAACCAACCCTATGCATGTCCCTTATTATCCTTTAATAAAAAAAATCAGAATTATTAGTGACATCTATCAACCTAGACTATGGCATATGCGTCTAGATTACTATTCCTCTAAACCTAATTCACGAGTGGCATAATTGTTCATTATGATGCAAAAACTAAGCATGGCATATGTCCTAGTCAAAACACACATAATGCATAAAAACAATAGGAATGATAAATGCATGAGTCTAAGCATGGCATATACTTAGATTATTCATGGTTCTAAACCCTAGATGCTTAACATCAAGATCAATCAAAATTAAGTTAGCTACTCTTAAAATTAATTGAACATGGCATGGTTGGCATGGCATATACACAACTCATCAATTGAAAACATGGTTTAGAATCTCAACTAATAAAACTGAAATTTGAATTAAAAGATGCCAAAAGAGACTACATAGAACTAGGCTAGGGTTTCAACTACACCCTAGCCCTAAAAAGTTTAGCTACTCATGTCTAGAATTGAAAACAAAATAGAAAATAGAGCCATAAGAAAAACTCTGAATATTGAAGAAGAAGAAGAAGTTGTCCAGCAGCTTTTTTCTCCTTTTCCCAGCTCTAAAAGCTCTCCAAGATGCTCCAAAGAATGCTCCAAAGGTGGCAACTAGGGGTTTTGGGATGATGATGGATGGTTTTTGTGATGATAGGGTGCTGAAATAGTGGCTGGTATTCTTCTGGACGTGGCTAGGGTTTTATATGGGATATATATCCTGGATAACCACCTCTTCTTGTCCTTTTATAAGTCTTGCAACAGCCCCTTTTAGCAAGTAGTTCTCCTGTGGAAATAGATCTCCAACTTTCTTTACAAGTAGGCTTCTTAATTAGAATGAAATAGGAGTCTTCTTTCTTAATAACAAGACTTTCTAAATCTGATCTTACTTGTATTTTATAGAAAGTTCCTCACATGGACCCACAATTCTGAGATTAATTGCAAGAGATTAAATCTGAACCTTTTATAATAAAGGTGGGCCCATATGATGCATGTACAATGATTGTGGGACCCCCTTCTTGAACTTCTAACTTGGCTTGGACTCTTCCTTTAAACTTTCCTTATTTTTCTCCTTTTTCTTCTCCATTCTTGAGCTCCACTTGTACTTGAAGAAGACTTTCTAATTTCTGAAATTTCACTTTTGCAATGGCTGTGGGCCCCCTTTTTGGCGTATAACCCTAGATTGGGTTTCTTCTTTCTTTTACTTTTCTTCTTTGATTAGAATTGTAAGTTGTCCAAAGAATTAGAAAGTAGTCTTGAAATCTGAAATAACTTGGATGGGACCCACCTTGGCCCTACTTGATGATTTACGCCCATCACTCTTCATGAAATCTTCTCTTTTTACTCATTTTTACCTTTGCATACAAATTAACAAAGAATATGTAAAATCAAATAAAATAAACATGACTAGCATAAGATAATTCAAATATTAGGGCTTAGATTGTAAACAATTAAGCACTGATCAGTTATCTTTGTAAATGATATAAACCCAGTGGCAGAGAGATGTCCCACCTTTAGCCGCCCAAGGATCCATCTGTTGTGTGCCTCTTCAAGAAGGTGAGTTTCACAATATGGGTGTTGTTCAGGTGGGTAATGGGCTCCCCGACCCCTGCCTCTTCTACCTCCAGCTATTTTGAACAGGAATTAAGGGATGGTAAGAAAGGAAGAAGATGAGAAAGAGTGGATGTTAGCAGGTTTCTTCGAGGGAAACCAACCTCCCAGTTAATGCATTAATGTGCAAACTGATTCTTTTTTACTGTTGCCTACAAACTAGCAACAACTCTTCTAAATATTGCAACGGTAACATAGAAGTAGAGAACCCACCTCTTACAACGTGTCCCATTTCCATTCCTAAGACTCATTTCAAATGCCAAGTTTCTTTTTGCTGGAACTCTGAATTCCAACTCTTCCAACCCACGTGAGTCACAAAAAGCCTTTGGATATCTCAAAAGTTTAGCATTACAAACGCTAGATGGAAGATGGCTCCAAACATTAGTTCTAAGAATTCTGATAAAGAAACACGCATCATGTTTCCACCGATATTTCAGTAGCAAAAATAAAAAATAAAAAATCGTGGCTCCAGTAATTTACCTTGTTTTCATCACAAAAAGAGGATCATCACAAATACATCGGCATGATAGATTTGATTATCAACATAATCATTTCAAAATGGGAGCTGATGGATTACAATGGAAGAATCAACAGCTTCTCTGCTACTCTACACCATTGAGAAACAGAGTTGAATAAAAGAATACCCATTCTGACAACAAATGGCCCAAGAAAAAAAATGAAATGCCTACACCTCAATGCAATTAGAGCCATAAGAAAGATACAGAAAAATAGATTAATCCTACCAAATACTAAAAGGGAAATAAGGAGAAAAAAGCCGCAGAGTATAGCCTATGAAAGTGGCCTTCGTAAATTGAGTTTGAAGAGGAAAAAAAATATCTGGTTTTCACAATGGGTCCCATAGATTGTTCGAACATGGGACAAAAAATAGAAAAAGAAAAAAAATTGTATTTCACAGTGGGCACCACAAATTGATTAAAAACAACAATGAAGAAGCCATGATTTATATGTAGGCCCAAAATCTTTGCTTCTTGGATCTGACATGAGACTACAACAGAATGTAATACATACATGCCCACCTATCATTAAAATCATAGCCAACTTGATTTCTATATTTTTCATCAATCTGTAGGGCCCACTATCAAAGCGAAAAGGCCTTTGTTTTTATATTAGTTTAATAATCTGCGAGACCCATAATGATTTTGATAGGGACAAAAGAGAAGTTAGTATCATATGCTATGTTTTAGGGAAGAATAGTTAGGGAAGGGATAAGTGTTTTGAAATTTGAAAATCCAATAACTTTAGAAAATGGTTATCTCTGCATTGGCTTGAGAGTATTTGCTTGGGAGAGCTATTTAGAATGCACGTGCCACTCCCTCACAAAGGGGGCTGCTGTCATTATATATATAATTTAGGATCTTTTAGGATATTACCATTAATGTTGTCATCACTGTGATTAGGCAAAGAATCTCTTATTACTATGATTAGATTAGATTAGATTGATTAATAAGGTTAACTTTCCTTATTTATCAGATTGGAGTCTATAAATAGGACTTGTGATTCTTAATAAAATTATATGATCAGAGCATGGTCCTGCCTCCAATTGCTTCCGGTGTGATATTCTCATTATCTTATTCTCTGTCCCCCATTACTCACTTTTTCTTTATGGGCATCAATCTTTTCTCCAAAAAAATAAAAATAAATAAATAAACCTTCCTATAGTGGATCAATCACAACTGGAGCTTAAATGAGAAAAAATGGAAACCATAGCAAAGAGAGCATTGTAGAAGATTTGCCTTTTTAAAGGTGACTGTTAAAAAACATCTATTTATCTAGCCATCAAAGAAATTCTTTAACCTAAACTGACAAAAACCATCAATAGAATTGGTCTTTAAAATTAAAACCATCAGAAATTTAGCGTTGACCCTTGTATTGGATCTAGGATAAACCTTACTCTAAACGAAGCTGGCCCCTACCATTAAACTTATCACGTCTAAAATTTGTGATTCCATCCCTTTGTTGTGTTTATTTAAATTTCATTTACACCATGTGATGCTTCTAATAATGTTTCTAACTCCACTTCTCCTTCAAACATTGAGGACTGCCTACAGGGAATGGACAGGTTGGTGACAAATAACATGAATGCCATGTTATTTCAAATGCACCCAAGCAAAGCACTGGGCCCTGATGGAATGAATGCGTCCTTTTTACAAAATCTTTGGAATGTGTTGGAGATAATTTCACATAGGCTACTCTTTTCTTTTTTTACTACTGGTCATATGCCAAAATCAATCAACGACACTTTTATTGAACTGATCCCAAAAACGAAAGAACCTGTGAAGATGACTGAATCTAGACCAATCAGCGTTTGTAATGTGGTATACAAGCTGATATCCAAAGTCCTAGCAAACAGATTGAAGAAAATTCTACCTTCTATTATAACTAAATCTCAAAGTCCGTTTGTTTCTTGAAGACTCATTTCTTATAATGTACTGGACTCTTCTGGACTTCTAAATAGTATGAACTAGAAAAAATGAGGAAGAAGGGGACAAATGGCCTTAAAGCTTGATATGAGTAAAGCATATGATGGGTAGAATGGTGGTTTTTGGAAAAAGTTATGGGAAAATTGCGCTTTCATAAAAAAATGGATTGAGTTGATAATGGGTTGCGCTACTACTGTTTCCTACTCTGTTTTGATAAATAGGTGGTTAGTCGTGGAGGCCCATGTATTTCTCATTTATTTTTTGCGGATGATAGTTTGCTATTCTGTCAAGCTACTGTCGCAGAGTGTACTTCCTTGCAGGATGCGATTCAGAGATATGAGGAAGCATATGGTCAAATAATCAATTATGAAAAAACTGGGCTGTTCTTCAGCAAAAATACAGAGGAAGAAACAAAGGACAAAATCAAATCTTTGTTGGGGGGGAAAGTATCTGGTTTGGAAGGTATCTGGGCCTTCCATCCTTTATGGTTAAGTCCAAAATTCAGATGTTCGCCGCAATCAAGGTGAGAGTGTGGAAGAAGTTACAGGGTTGGAAGGAAAAATTGTTGTCCAAGGCGGGCAACGAGATATTGATTAAAGCAGTGGCTCAGTCAATTCCGACATATGCCATGTCTTGCTTTAGATTGCCGAAGACATTATGTGATAATTTGCAGTCCTTGTTTAGCAAATTTTGGTGGGGTCAAACCAACAAGGAGAGGAAGATACATTGGCTCGGGTGGGAGCAGCTATGCAAGTCAAAATGCCGGAGAGGCTTGGGTTTCAGAGATTTGAGCTCATTCAAACTAGCACTTCTTGTCAAACAAGAATGGAGGTTACTTTATAATCATAACCCTTTGTTCTATAAAGTTTTCAAAGCCAAATACTTCCCAAGATCCTCGTTTTTAAAAGCCAGAATGGGCAGAAGACCTTCCTATGCTTGGAGAAGCATTATGTCGGCTCAACAACTTTTAATCCCAATGTGTGAGATGGTGAGTTGGTAAGGGTACTCTGATTAGAATCTGGAAAGATAAGTGGATGTCAAATCCATCAAACTCTTTGATTCTGTCAGTACCAAATACCTTGGACACTGAGGCTAGAGAATGCGGGCTTATTGATCTAGATACTAATTAATGGTGGAAATCGGGTCTTATAAAACAGATATTCTTATCGCAAGATGCTGAGTGTACTTTAAACACACCATTAAGTTCAATGCCATTGGATAACAAGATTACATGGACAGCTTCAAAGAATGGTAGATATACTGTTAAAACTGCATATCATCTGTCTTTCAATAAAAAAAATTACAGCAATTGAAGCAGCGTGCTCTGATGGAAGCCCGGAGAAGAGGATGTGGAATACGATATGGCATGCGAATATCCCCAACAAAATCAAACACTTTATTAGGAGATCTTGCAAAAACACTCTCCCTACTAGGAGGAATTTGGTCAAGAAGAAAGTGGTTGCGAATGATATATGTGAATTATGCAGAATGGAGCCAGAAGATGGAATTCATGCTTTGTGGTGCTGTATTGCAGCTAAAACATTTTGGGCTTGTTGTTCCTCAAAGTTGCGGAAAAGTTCTCAAGGTTATTTTGATATTCAAAACCTTACAGTCGATATGATGGACAAATTGGATGCTTCTGAACTTAATTTTTTTTTTTTTTTTTAACAGTGTGGCATATTTGGAACCAAAGAAACAATGTCTTGCATGGAGGAAACATTATCGAGCCACAGAGTCTTGCTGACAGAGCCAGGTGCTATTTGGAGGAGTATATCAATAAAATCGACCACAAACCTGTTCTGGAAACCAAGAGATGCAACACTTGGTCCCCACCAACCACGGCTTGCTACGAAGTTAATTTTGATGGTGCAGTGTTCAAATGAAGCTCGTAGATCTGGTATGGGGGTTATAATTAGGGTTGAAAATGGTCTTCCTATTGCAGCCCTGAGTTCAAGTGGAAGACATGTTGGAGACGCAGAGGAAGTGGAGGCCTATGAACTTGTTCGGGCACTAAGATTTGCTCTGGAGGTAGGTACCAGAACCATTATTGTAGAGGGTGACTCACTCCAAGTGATTAAAGTTGTTCAGTCACCAGAGTCTGATTTCTCACGGATTGGCCATATCATCGATGAAGCCAAAGCTATTTCAAGGATGTTTAGCTCGTGCAGTTTTACACATGTACTCAGAAATGGGAACAGAATGGCTCATTCTCTAGCAAAACATGCAAAAAATGACGTTTTTTTAGCATATTTGGTTTAGAGGAGGTGCCACCATTTCTAAACAAATCTTGTATTATCTGATGTACTGTAAGCTGCTCTTTAATAAAAATTCCGACTTTTCTATAAAAGAAAAGACAATAAAGTGCACCCAATCTGTATTTATAAACTGGAGCCCAAAAATCCCTTTTACCATTTCATATTATCCACACTCTTTAATCTTTCTGCAAAATACATCATCCATCTAATAATCCTTAGTTATTGTATTTATATATTAACTTTCAAGTTCTTGCTTTAAATCAACTTGTGTTTTTCATTTTCCTTCTCCGAACAACTGTGAACTAGCCCAGACTGCAAATTATTTGATTCATACTACTAGACGCCATCTTTTTTATCTTCTTGGTATGAGACAGTGAGGGCTTAAGAGGAGTCTATCCGAAAGCAAAAGGCAAAGACAGAAAGCAATATGAGACTGGTAATGGCGCAGAATATTTGGACTTAGAAAACTGACTTGGTATGTGCAGGAGGGATAGCAATGGAACCTGACCTACAGACACCTGCCCCACCCTCCACTTGACCTGACCCAACCCATGATTTTATGGTTTGTATAGTAGGTTTATGGTTTGTAACACCAAACTCATACCACCCGGCACTTGACCTGGTCTTACCTGTGATCGTTTTATGGTTTTGTAACACCAAACCTGTAATCACCTTGTAAAGGGGTTGTGACTCCAGTCAGGTCTGATACTTTTTGCTTCTACTTGTGTACGTCACAAATTGGTCTCCCACACTCACACACGCCAAGATTGACAATCCTTGGAATCGTTTTGTTGATTTCTCAATTTGGTACAAACAATGAAGTCTACCCCTATTTATAGTTCTAGTCTATACAACCAATTGACAAGATTAAGTGACAAGTCACTAAGCCAATGGACGACAACATTCCAAAACTTATTTCAAGGGGGTGTTTGGAAATGTATTATTTTAAAGATTTTGTAATATTATCTACTAGATTTCTATACCCTATTATAAAAGAGAGAAAAGTGTAGTACGGATTTACTACACACATGGCCAATAAAAAGAGAGTGTGATGAATGAGATGAGATAAAGAAAAAAGAAAGCAAAGAGACAAGAGAGAGTCAAAATGATGGATAAGACATGATGGGAATTTTTCAATTTGTCTAAAATAGACTTTGGGTCAGGTTTGGATTTAGAGGGGTTTTGAGGATCTGGATCAAGACGAGCTAGAAGACTAAAGTTTAGGAATTAAAAACATCTACCCAACGGTACCATAATCTCAAAAATCTAAAATTACGAAAAAGCCCCCTAAATTCTCTGCCGAAATGAACTCGGATTTAGACCAAACTTGGCATACACGATCCTAATAATTTTTTAATCTCTTCTATTGAGTAGATGCTGATATTTTAAAAGTAATAAAAATTCATTTAATACATTCCAATAAATCGAGTAATCGTTTTTCGATTTCTTTGTTTTTTTTTTAAGGTGGTGGAGAAAATAAAAGGAAAATGTGGATAAGATTGGAATCTATCTCAAATCAATATCTCAAGTCCATTCTTACCTCCTTTCTATTTTTAATTAATTTATATTTACACCAAATTCATGACACAATTCTTCTCTTTTATTTTGACTTGAGGCATGAAGCAACTTGACATAAATGTGAATAGCAAAGATGAGAATGTTAAATGGATTTATGATAAAATTAGAAATGAGCACATTCGATCAAGAACATCTACAGGTAGTATCAATATGTGATAAATGAAGTGCAATTGAACTTTGTCCAATGTGGACTAAAGGATAATGTTCGGGAAGAAAAAAAAACTTATCTATGCAAGTTGATGCCCCCTCAAAAATGGGTTAGCCAAAGATGACACAAATGAAGGTAGTAAGAATAGATCCAATGAAGTGCTACCTATTCAAGGATTTAGCCCTTATGCAGCCAAACCCATTAATATAATTGGAACAAGATTTTGATGATGGCGATATTTAAACCAAGAAATATAAAAAAAAAACAATTGAAGATGAAAACCCATTTTGTTTTCCTAGAAAAAACTTGAGCTCATGCACTCTCACAAGCTAATAGGACATTTTGTGTCCTAACCTACCGAGCTAAACTAGAGACACCCACTATTATCTTATATTTTGTGTGCGTCCTTTTGGAAAAATAAAGCCAACATAATGGAGAAACTCAATATCAAGCTAGCTGCAAAAGGGTTTTTTCTCTAGTACATTTGAGGTCCTCAACTATGTTCTAAAGCCAACATTGAGATCAATCACACCTCTCATATATCACACTTTGAAAGGATTATTTTCACTTGCCATGTATCGCTTTCAATGATTTCTGGTGTGTTCTAGACATAATATGACCCCTTATATATTAAAGCAATAGAAGAGGGGTGCACAAGGGGTACCATGTCAGCAGGGAGGGAGTTCTCCTTTCAAAGAATTACTTTTAAAAAAATATACACAGCTTTTGCTTTGATGTGGGCCACTACTCCTCCCAAATCTCCTCCCTAAATCTCTGAGTTAACTTAAAATTATGTTTCCATAACTACATTTCTAAAATCCTTCTAACTTCTTCTCAAATCTCTCTTTTCCTAACTTTCCTATTTTATCTTCCTAACTTAATCGTCACATCACTTTCTAATCTTAATCTATCCTAAAATCTGTCTACCCTATCCTCTTATCATTATGATTTTTAGTATTAATTAACTTTAAAGAGATCAAAGGTGATAAGATAAGCCCATCAATATACGAGTTCCATAATCTTCTCAAAATACCACTCATAAAATACTGTTACATGGTCTTGTCAACCTCTTTCATCTGCAAAATCCAACAAGCTTTACAGTTGATAGTCCTCTCAAACCCATCATCAAAACCAAGTAAGACAACCTATTTAATATAAAAAATTTCAAATGTCATCGGTAATTATTTGTTTTTTTTTTTCGACGAATAAGAAGATTGAAATAGCTTTTTCTTCTTTTGAAATAATTTTTCATTTGCCATTGTATTTTCTTCAAGTTCATATATTGATTTTTACTAATTCAACCTCATTAAATGTGGGTACTATTAGGATGAACCAAGCCATTTTTCTAAATAATATATTTATTTATTTATCTTGTCAATAATATTTTAATCAAAATATTATGTTTAAATATATTTTTATTTCTTTGGCTCGGGCTTAGCACGGACCTGGGAAGAAAGAATTTGCTTATAATTTTCTCTCCACACCATGGGGCCCACTCAACCAAATCCAAATCGACATATGCCGATTCTTCCCACTCTCAATCGAACTACAAGTCACAATTAACATGACGTATATAGGTAGCGGGCCCCACAAGAGCATGACATGCATGGCATCTAAATGGACGGCTGCCCATCTTCTCACCTCCACTGAACTTCAAATCCTATCCATCATGACACATAGATAGTGGGCCCCAAGAGAGGTGTTTGAGATTTTCATTTTCGCTTTGAGAAGCTCTACATTGCCTTAAAAAAATAAAGAAAACTGAAACAAAACCTATAAGAGTTTTCTCTCCTAAACAATATGATCTCTTCTCTTTGAAACTGAGATCAATCAACTCATCGACAACTTTTCTCTTTTGTCTCTTCTTACTGAATTTTTCTTTACACTAAACCAATAGAAGATCATGCATTGATTTAATGATTTCTTCGGAGTGGGGATTTTTTTTCTTTTCCCAATTGAATTTCAGGTATTACGATTTGGGTATTTTTCCCATTCACGAGATGATGTGGGATGTTAGTAGATGGCTCACCTACGTGTGGAGGACTTGTGGTTGGATTACAACCTTGGGATGACTTGTATATGATGAAAATTCACATACCTCCTATTTGTGTATGTTTTATTTTCACATGTTACTATATCCATGAATTGCCACTTATCTAGCTGGGACATGTTTTCCGGCCATTACCTTGTATCATTATCGGCTAGAGGGGTGCTTTCATTCCTTTCTTCTTTATTTTTAATCAAATTTTTATTGATAAATTACATTTCTATTGGAAAACACTTAGAATATCTTCATTTATCCTTTTTTTTTTCTGTTTATTTCTTTTCTCCATTTATCCATGTCTTATGATATTTGATCTTTAGATTTATCTTTTTCAATATCAAATGAAACTTCAAAAAATTGCTCTTAAGATAGTGAAAAAAGTCAAAAGTGACTAATAATCTCTTTAACATAAATTACTTATTAAAAAGAATTATATTAACAATCCTATTAGTGAGGGAAAATTAAAAATTTAGGTCAATGAAAAATGCACATGTCAATGAGAGACTTAAAACATGAGAGAAATTACACCTTAATAAAAGATTAAAATAGTTTGAAATTTAAATAGATAAAAAGCTTGTCATTAAAAGAAAAGAAGCCATTTGAGAATGGAAAATACCAATTTTTATTTTCAATCATTAATTAAATAAACACTATATAAGAGATAAGACATTAAGCTAAATAAATTTGGTTAAAAGTTAATAAAAAGAAAAAAGATATGAAAAAGTGGTGCACAATCTAAAAGACAGGATAAAAGAATTAGTAATAAAGGAAAAATATTATAATGGTAACGGAAACGGGAATAAAGTAGAACTTTTCAATCTGAAAGAAGGTAAAGCTATAAAAAAAAATTATATGTTCGGACAAACACTTGTAGCACTATATGAATGGCATTCTATTAAGTTGGATTTACATTATCTTTGTAAAATAAAATGTGAAAGTGCTGATAAAACCTTAATGATAAGCAGGCATCTCAAATTTCAAACAGCCAAATGCTTGGGATTCCTTTTCTTTTATGCTCCTCTTTTCATGAACTTAAACTTTTGTCACTATACATTTGAGTGTGATTTCCATACCTTTTGATTCCTCTTTTTTCTTGCTTCTTCTTTTAATAGTGATGTTTTAATTAAATTTTATGCATATTTCTTAACATTTGATTCAATTGATACTATTATCATTTCTTAATGGGTTTTTTAAGGCTAAGAATATAAAGGATTAGTTAGCTAGAGATGGACCAAGCTGCTTACTATCGTACATGCACGTGTAATAATAAGCTTTGTTTACTTCTATTTTTAATGCTTGTTTCCAATATAATTTAATGTTATCTTTTTTGTCAAAAAGAAAAAAAAAAATGATGGGAGGAGATTAAAGTCGAGAAGAAACTATAGAAAGGGAACCATTTCCAAAACAAGAGCAAATATCTGCTGTCATTCATTTATTTTTTTATCGATATCTTATTTAGTGGACACACTTAAAAGTATTTCAATCAAGCAATACGGATTTGCTCATTTGTAATAAAATAAATAGTACTGTGAGATTTAATTTTCTTCATATATATGTTTGGACAGCACTTGCCTTACACGTGCATGGCTTCACTAGTAAGATATAAATACTTTTAACCATGATAATTTAATTTTCAAAGAAATAGTACTAGAAAATGTAAATTCCAATATATATATATATATAGATATATATGACAATATGTTTGGCAAAAACTTAAAAGATCATTATGAGTGAACAGCAAGAAAATCCCAATTTCATCAGAAGCATTTAGAACAATTGTAAAGATTATATGAGAATCAAAGCTTTAAAGCTATTCATAATTTCTTGTATTTTTTAAAAATTTAATTACGTGAAATCAATTTATTTTCTACCACATTTCTTTTCTAAAATATCCTGAGAAACCCTCAAAACTGAAAATGTCCAACAATTTTCCAAAAAATAATTTATTGAGAGTGAATTAGTACATACACTGCTTGAGACTTGGGACTATTCAAGGATGAAAATAAAATTCCGTGCCCTGATTGGTTTCATAAACATATATGTAGCTCTAGCGTTGTGTGTTGGGTAGAGACACTGGTGGAAGCTTCATAAAAGCCCTTGTAGTTTTAGAAACTTCTATGTAGTTTTTAAATATGGCCCCTCTAAGATTTTTATCTTTTTACATATTGGCCCCTTCAAAGATAAATTTCTGGGCCCGGCCCTGGGTAGAGAAATACCAGTTCTTAGACTTACATGTTTTGTAGAAAGAAAACAATGCCAACCTCCACAGTATCTAATAATGAGAACAAACCATGAGACTTCCCAACTACTACAATCGTTTTGCAGCATTGAAGGATTCTATAATTCAAACTTATCTTGCAGCAATAATCAAATCCAGTAAAATACATTCTATTCAGCAATCCAATATAAATAGGCCCTCTCTTACATGAACTTAGCATAAACTTAGGCCTTTCCAATTCAACTGATAAAAAGGACAGGGTAGGGTTGATCATTTACATACATCAAATGGCCCCAATCACACTGGTGAAAGTAGCACTTATGATGGTGATCATAACAACCAGTACAGTGGACAGCTTTAATGTCAGAAGCGTGAGGACAAAGGAGAAAGAGACCAAGATGGTGTTCTACATGCAGGATTGGGAATCTGGTAAAAATGTAACAGCAGTCCCTGTGGCTGGAAAGAATGGTACAAATTCAAGTGTACTTCGGTGGATGATGCAATCACAGGGGGGCTAGATCGGCGATCCAAACAGATCGGACGAGCACAAGGGATCTACGTTAACTCGGCATTGGATGCTTCTGATCTTCACCTCCTCTTTTCAATAGTTTTCACAAACGAAAAGTACAATGGTAGCACCATAGAGATCCAGGGGGCCGACCGATTTTTCCTGAAGCAGAGAGAGGTGTCTGTGGTGTCTCGAACAGGGTGTATCCGATTTGCAAAGGGGTTCGCTGTGTTGGAGACAGTTTACCTTGACCTGGCTAACCTCAATGCAGTGATCAGATTCAATGTCACCATTCACCACTATTGAACTGATGGTTCATTATTGTCTAGAGTGATTTTTTTTCCTATTTATCTCTTCATAGAGGTATTGCAGTAGTTAATTTGTGCCAAGAAAATGAATAATGGGCTAACTAGGAAGCTTGTCCCAGATCAATTGTAAGGATGTATTGATTTAAGTCTTTCCAGAATCAATTATGTAATGGAAGAAAAGTAAAAATAAAAATTCATAAATTCTCCAATTATATTGCTAGATATGCTGAAATATCATTTCCCCCACCTTTAGCTACGTTCTATGAGGCCCACATAGGGCCATCACCAATGAAGGTGCGTTTGTGTTAAATTGGGGCAAGTGCCAATTCGACGAGCGAGTGTCAAATTAGTAGCATACTCTGCTTGATCAAGTGGGATTCATAAGAGATAGCTTCAAATGGAAGAACTCAACAACTGTTATGAAATAAAATACTGTGAAAGACAAATTGTAAAGGATAGACTATAGTATATTCTATTCATAACAAGGAACAACAATGTCTGCGCCCTATACCAATACAAGGAAACTAGAAGCAGTCTCATGTGCCGCAATGACATGACAATCTCCAGTCAATTGATTGTCACGTGTGCCACGGTTTGCATTAGGGCTGTCAAAGGTCCAGGCTAGGCCAGGCCCGAGATTGTCCTTCCCCTACCCTCAATATATATAGGGCTCGGGCAGGCCAAAGCCCTCAAAGCGCCCGCATTTCCTAGGCCCGTACCCTATTCTTTAGGAAGAGACCAAATATTTCATATTGATCTCTAAGGGCTTTCTGCCAATATTTCTTCTTGCCTTCCTACTTTCTTGCCCATATATCAGGATATCTTGTGTCAGACTACAGTATTGTTGCAAAAGTCCTTAGATGAAAATCACCCTTTGTTCGTCATCACACAGCTCCTGCTTCTGTTAGACAAATCAGAGTATTTGGATAGGGCATGGGATATGTTTGTTTGGACGAGACAATAGACATTTGATGTCCATTTGAAAAGGGCTCATAATCCGCACATTTTTGGACCGGCCGAAGCCTCTAAAGCGGATAGATGCATTGCTACTGTGCTCAAACATGCCTTCACATCTATTTCTTTCAGCCTTATTTTAATCTAGGGACTTAATAAAGATCCGAACCGTTGACTTTCTTGAGAAGAACAAGAACAATTGTAAGGTCAAATCTGAACCGTTGATGCGCCACGAATGTCGAGATATTTTAAAAAAAATCATACACTACTAGATCTGCATTTCTAAACTTCTGTGGGACCCTAGACTATGATCCAAATCATTGATCCTTTTCAGAAGGCTAAAAATGACTATGGGACATGACACAAACTTTGATTCCACGTGGATCTCGAAAAATACATGAGAAATAGTGGACCATGGATTCATATCCTTTTAAATTAATTGGGTTTTTCATGCGAAGGAACCCAATTTTTTCAAAGTTTTTTTATTTGTGGGGCCCTATTTGTGAATTCAAACCATTGATCCTCTTTATAACCTAAAACACGGACACAAAATTAAATTTCATTGATTAATTACTCATGGATCTATGGATATTTGTGAAAAGATGTGGACCATAATACCTAAGTTTTTGGACAATGTGGGCCCCCATATCAATATCTAAACTGTTGATCCTCTTCATAACCAAAGAATAGCTATGGGGCCTAATTTTTTCATTTAATTTCTCGTGGATCTCAATAAATTCATGAGAAAAACTGAACCATAGGATTCTAAAACTTCTATTTCAAGCAGTGAATTGGTCTTACCAAACAACCTAAAAGTAAAACATTTATTCTAAACAGATCCCTGTATTCTACAGGGATCTGTTGTCCAAGGACTTATTTCATGCATGGTTGAAAAATCTCCGAGCTGACTGTTGACTCTCCTAAGTCATCTCATTTTGACGAAGAGTCAAGTAAAAAATAGGGGAGACTCAGTTGAGTCATCTCATTTTAATGAGTTTTATTCTTTTGGCATTTGGAAATATTTAATAAGCATATCTAATTTTAAACAATTAAATTTTATTTATAAGTAATTACGCATGAGGCTATGAGTCAATAATTTACAAAATGATGATTGAAATATAATTTGAAACTTATATTTGATCTTTTAATTGCATTCAATATTTGGACTAACAATTATGTAATATGGAATATTTTTTATTTTATTTCCCCTATTGTAGTACTCTTCTTGCATATATAAATTTATTCATTTTAATTGATTATCATAAATGTTTTTAAATAAATGTATATTTATTTTTTAGAAGTAATAGATTTATTTTAAAAAAATATAAATTATTTTTAAAAAGTAAGACTCTCTAGAGTCTATGCATTGACTCTATCCAACTCAATTTTTTTTTATTGGACGAGTCGAGTCCGAGCCAGGAGTTTTCCAATCTTGATTTCATGCAGAAAGCAAGGTCTTATTTACTTTTATTATTTTCTTATTGGAACAAGGCCTTATTTATAGTTGTGTAGTTCCCTGCATCTCATGCTTGGTAGTTTCTTGGAGTATTCCGTAGGATATTTACCGAATTGAGAACTGTTAGCTATGAATAATCCAAATGATTAGAAGAGTCTCAAAGTTGAGTCACATACATTGATCAGTGGAGACCAATTAAGAAATCTAAGGTACTCAAGAGCATTGCTGCCCAAAATATAAACTCAAGTCCTTATGTAACTCCAAGCCGAGTCGTCCAAAATATTAACATCAATCGAAGGTGTGTCCAACTTTAATTGGAGTTAAACTTTTAGCAATTTCGGTTTAAGATTTGGGCCCCATAATGGATTTATAATGCGGGCTCAAATGAACTATTTGATTAAACACAAGGGCCTGTTTGTTTGTAGTATAATACAAATAATTCATACTATAAGTGGCTTAAAATAATTATCAAATATGAGTTTTAAAAATAAGAATCAAACAACTAATTTCTTAAAGAAAATAGAATTAAGAAAATAAAAAGATGAGAAATGGACTACTAGGGTGATGGCTGGTAGTTGATTTCTCATCTTCTTTTTATTCTATTTCCTTTTATATTCATTTTTAACCGGTATGAATTCTATGTATTCAGTCCGGATGTATTGCGAACAAATAGTCACCAAAAGAATCAAATAGTGAATTAAAGAACCTAACCCGTTGACTTTTAAAATCAAGTTAAACAAAATTTCCAGATCGCAAAATCTAATGCAAATTGGTTGAGTTGTGGACGAAACTATGGTACATTTTAGGTGTTTGTAACTCTCCAACTTTGTTTCTTACAAGGGTTTTTCTATGAAATGTAATCCAACAGGTATGCGCAAGATTTGAGCACACGACATGGGGAGCAAACGCATGCCTTATGCCAATTAGCCAATTCCCCGGTGGGTGTAACACTCCACTTATGTGTACATAATATATTAAAAATAAATGGGCCAGCTTGTAGAGTGGGACCCTGGCTACGGAGTGTTTAAAAAGATTTGGTCAGGATCCGACTATAAAACAATCTAACTCACCAGTACATGGTTCAGGTGAGGTCTGGTGGTTCTGATAGTGGATCATAGAAGAATAAATATAGTTTTAGATATGTTTAGCTCTTTTTTTTTTAGGAATCTGTTATTAGTAAGAGCTACGAGATTTCTTTAACCCTTTTTTTTTTTTTTTTTTGTTGACACCTAAACATAGATCTGTACTTCCAATCTTAAATACAGATTGGAACAGAGAAACGAAATTCATTTAGCTGATTCAACAAAGTTGGGACAAGGATTTGATGATAATGATCATGACGATGATCTAATCTTGAATATAAAAAGAATACTTATTTTGTACTCTATAAATTTATATTATCGTGTTATCTCACATAAAACTTAAATTATTTTATTACCTTTCATTTTCTAGTTTTCAAATATTTATGGGAATAAAATTTTAATTTCATTCAATTCATAAATGTAATTATATTTTTAAACCATTGAACTATCAATACTACATGGTCTACAAATCAAAGATTAGCACAATATTTTCCAAAATGTTTAGCAAACACTAAAAAGATTAGGAAGCAAATAGCAAGAAAATCACAATGAAAATCACAACATCACCATTAGCATTGGTAAAATTTTTAAGATTCAAATAAAAACTAAAAATTTTAAGTTAATCATAATTAGTCTACTTTCGGACCACATGAGCAAGCCACTTCTCCACCATTTCGCATGTTAGGTGAGTCCTTTACATTGGAGGAAGTTAGAACTAGGAGTCTTTGGTTAGAAATGATTTCTCCTTAGCTCATTAGTATCTTGCTTTGACTTGTAGACCATTTAGGTGTTTAGGTTTTTCCCCCACTTGAGTGTGAGCTTCATCAGTGAGTGGAGCATTGACTTCTCCCTTCCATTTTCCTTTTTCTTTGCTTCCAACACCCAAGGCAAGTGGATACACTTTGATAAATATGGATATGAATGTTTACTTTGACTTCTAGCTTGTTTACTGCTTTGGTCATTTGAGCTCAATTTGTGGATTTTGCTAATAACATGCTACAATTAGGTTTTGAATTCGAAATGGATGTTGAGGAGGCATGTGTATAATGCTTTGGAGAGGGCAAGGCCCTTTTATACAAGTTTAATCAGGTGGAAATGAACTGGGGATGAAAATCCCCGAGTTCTATAACTGCACAGAATTCCGAAAATAGAATTCCAGTGTACTCGGTCGGCTGAGGACCTTTACGGCCAACGGAGGACACTAGCTGAGATGCAGGTCGACTGAGCTACTTTTGGATTGAAATTTTCTACTCTTTGAAGGGTTCAGTGCATTCCCAGTCAGCCGGGGTTGATTGGAGGTGAGGGACTTTGTTGAGACCTTCTTTGTCTCAAAATTCACCAGACACATAGTATTGGAACATTCTGCTCGAGTGCAATCGGTTGACCGAGGCCCTCTGCGGTCGATTGAGAGCACTGGAATTCCTTGGAGTTCATCCTCTTTTATTTTGACTTCGAAATTCAGGTGGGACAATTGAGCCCTACCTTAAGGACTAATTGATGATTGTAGGTGAGGAATGTTGTGAGCTAACCTACCCTTACTAATTATTAGGTTTCCATACATGTTACGATTTGATGGGACTGGTCGATGAAAGGTACAATGGTATCCACTAATCGATTATACACTAAGGTACACCAATGGGATATCACTACCTCACCCGCAACCAGAATTTGGTACGATGTTTCGTACGGATTTGACAATTTTTTATTTCCAGAATGGACCATAAACTACTTTGATTACCGAATTTATCGTATCGCTTTATCGATTGCAGTGTTGGAACTTGGTTGCCTTGATCATTAGGCTTTTAGAGGACTATCCATTAGGGTTTGAATTTGAATGTGGTGCAATTGATCGTTATTGAATGATAGTCCCTCTCTCCTTTGCTTTGACTAACTAGTTCACGCAGGATGGGCCACGTCCTTCACCCCTTAGGTTGTTTTATCTTTGACTTGTGCCCCACTAAGCTATTGTAGTCCAACACAGAGGTGTAGCACCTTTGTGGAGGGCATAGTCAGTTACATTGACTATTGAATGACTGCAGATCGTATTGAACTTTTAAGCGGGTGTACACCATTATTTGGATTAGGATTTATACTGTTAGTTTTTTAATTGTTGGCAAATTCATGGGTTGGACAAAACTCTGGGTCCATTGAGTTATATTTTTTATTCTTAGATCTAGACGGTGATTGTGGTTCACACTAAAGACAGAAGTCCGAAAGATTTAGAAGATAGAAATTTGGAATTAGAAGATTAGAAGTATGCTGAAGGAAGAATAAAAAATCTAACAGAATTAGAAGTGTGCTGATTTTCTCAAACCAGAATAAGGGTTCGCTTGAGCGCCCCATCACCCGTTCAAGCGAATGTTGTCAGAAAGTAGCCAAACGCAAGACAGATGTTGGCCTGCTCGAGCAGATGAGGCGCAAAGTTTTGTACGAATTATATCTGCTATTTCCTATTTGGGTCAAACTACTTGTTTTAGTTCTAATCAACTTAGGCAACATTAAGCACGTTCCTAAGCCTATTTAAGGACTCTATGGATACCCTAAAGAGGCACTTCACCTCTCTCATTATTCTGAGTTGGAAGATATAATTGAGAGAATTCTTCTCTAAAATTCATTGAAGAGTTGTGCTGCAGAGATCATCTAGAGAGATGGTTCTTCTACTTCCCTTGTAGAAGATCATCTTCTTTCATAGAAGATATGAGGAGTCAAGCGGGTTTGAATCTTTCGTAGTCAACAGTGTGAAGTCGTTGAGGTGTGAAGCTACAAAAGAGGTAGCTGCAGTCCTTAGGTATGGATTATATGGGGCGGGATCTATGAATGTCTTGTAATTGCGAGATTTATAGTGATTGATTGTTGATCCAGTTCGGATCCGTGGTTTTTCACCCGATTAGGGTTTTCGATGTTATATTTGGTGTCCTTGTGGTGTGTGCTTTTGATTTTATTCCCGCTACATATTATTATTTTTTCACACATTGGGTTGTTGCATTGGCCAGTCTAGAGATCCAAGAACCTTCATATACCCCAAGGCATTGACTTGGACAAGGTTGAATACTCGATGTCGCGCCACTGCCTGATGTATTATTTTGGATAGGGTTGAACACTCGATGTTGGGCCATTGCCCATTGTATTGTTTTGGACATTGTTGAATTCTTCATGTATTGTTTTGGACAGGGTTAAATGCCTTACGCTGGGCTGACCACCTGATGTTGGTTGGGCAACGTTACTACCTGAAGTACGTCGACTTCTTAAGTCAGCTAGTTGCTTATGCTGACCGCCCTATTGATAGAGTTTGTGTTTCATTAATCGTCCTTTATCGTTCATAACATGCTCATGTTGTTATTTACAACTTTATACTTGCACACCTATTTATGTATCTGTATATCTGCTCCCCGACTACTTGTAACTTGATGATGCTACGCTTGGTGCATAGGTAACAAGCCCGTCGACCCAGAGGAGGAGGAGGGGGAAGAGGCACTTCAGGCAGATTAGCCTGATCTCCACAAGTGGTGTGCAAATGACATCTACTAAGTCATCGTGTCATGCACCTGAGTGCCTTCATCTTTAGGACATTAGAGCTTTATTTTGTAGCCCAAGTTTTAGTGGCCTTTCTATAATTAAATACTTTTTTTTATTATGAACTCAAACTCTAATACATATTATTCTTACTTACTCTGAGAATGTTTATAGGAAACTTCCACAATGTACGTCAGGTATCCGATTAAACGTATTTCCTCACTGCGGACTTCGATCCTGTGGGACCATGATTGGGTGCTCATCGCTGCTAAGTCAAGAGAATTTTAATTAGCCTCTAATCTCACGTTTAACCTCGTTGTTTATCAGCGGGGACGTGACACTTTGCACTGTAAGGAACATTATAGATCTCCAGCATGTGTCAGAGTCTTCCACGTCCCAATCCTTTATATTTAGCTTTGTGGTGTTGGGTAGAAAAATAATAGTTTTTTTTTTTTGGTAAATAAAATCTCATTAAAAGAAAAAAGCACCAACCAACGAAGGACAATCCAACTACACAAGAGAAAGACTTAACATCCTACCTTGAGAACCAAAGAAGCCCTTTCCCAAGATACATCTTACCTAGAAGGAAAAAAAAAAAAAAACTTAGCAAGCATATGTGCTTGCACATTTAGAGCTCTCGGAATATAGTCAAATTCTATGCAACAAAATAAAGTAGCCGAGGCTTTAATGTTTGAAATAATGGGGCTGGTGGACCAATTATGATCTCCCTTAAAAGCTTGCACCATTCCTTTAGCATCCATCAACATACGAACCATATCAAAATCATTTGCCCTTGCCTTTTGTTTAGCCTCGCGTCCGCCTCTTTTGAAGAGGGAACATCTGGAACTTGGATTGCACCTGCATCCACAATAATTCCATTTAACATCATAACAAAACAAATGAGGTCAATCCATTATTAGCCTTGTATGCAGCATCCATGATGATCATAACGTCTTCTTTGCTAGATAAAACTTTACGGATTTCAGTACAAATCCCATCTTTTCATAAAGAATGGTTCATATTGTGGGTTATGTGATTTTGAAGCATTCTATTTACTAATTCAATGATGTGGGTGGGGTTTATTGACTTGCCCTTATGAAGGAAGTCATTTCTAGCTTTCCAAATAGACCACCACATATAAAGAACCCACATTTTTTAGAGATCATCACCAAGATCTGGATGGCCATGCTTGATGGACTCGCTTTTTCCGTCTCAGAACTATCGAGGTCGGCGAACATGAGAGTCCATGGGACCCAACCTTTTCGTGACTGAGGGACGAAGTGAGCATCAACATTTTTATGTATGGGTATACCATATTTTTTCACTCTACTTGGAATTGAGAAGTGGTGGTCCGTAGATCCGCCTTCACAAGTAGAAAAGGAAATTAACTTTTTTCTAATTTTCATTGCACATATATTTAAGAGAAGAGACATGGTTTGCTATGAAAAGCTATTTTCATTTGTTTGCCATGAAAGGCGATTTAGAATTCTTATAAGAAGGAAAGACAAGAGTTGTGATTTTCTTTGTCTCTTAAAAAAAAATACAAATGATACAATGAAAAGTAAGAAAATGAGATCTGACTTGTTAGGAGATTGTGGGGACTCGTTTAGATTGACAGTCGCAAGTCATGTTTGGACTTCCCCATCATCTTTCAGATGAGAACAGAGGACGCTTTTGATTTTCTTGGCTTAGCTTGAACCTCAAATTTTTAAAGGATGAGGACCAAGAGGAGGTCCTATATCCAATAAAAAGCTAAGTAGATGGGCTGAAAAACCCCATCTAAGCCATATAAAAGGAGAGGGCCTTTGGGGGTGAAACCCCTGATGGACCCGTCTTTTTCTTTCTTGCCTTCCTCCGTCCCGGGTCCGCCGGGGTGCGGCGGGGCGAAGAGAAAAAAAAGAGAGCAAGCATCAACATTTCTTTTGTACGGGTATGCCAGATTCTCTATTCTACTTGGAATTTGAAATGGTGATCCGGAGATTCACCTTCACAAGTAGAAAGGAAATCAAACTTTTTTTCTATCTTTCCATTGCATATATATTCAAAGAAAGAGACAAGATTTTAAAATGCCGTGAGAGGCGATTTTGTTTAGTTTGCTGTGAAAAACGGTTTTGTGCCGTAGAAGGCGATTTTGCCATGGAAGGCGATTTACAAATCTTAGCAATGATAAAAGACAAGAATTGTGATTTTTTTGTCTCTTTTAAAAATACAAAATACAATAGAAAGGGAAGAAAGAGGGATCTGACTTCTCAAGCGATTGTGGGGACTTGTTCAGATCGACTGTTGCGAGTCATGCATGGACTTCGCCATCATCCTTCAGATGATAACACTTGATGCTTTAGTTCACTTGGCTTGGCTTGGACCCCAGATTTCTAGAGGACAAAGACCAAGGGAAGGTCCTATATCCAATAAAAAACCGAGTAGACGGGCTGAAAAGCCACATCTAGGCCATGTTGGATAGAAGAAGAGGGTGAAACCTTGTGGGGGGGGGGGGGGGGGCGGGGTGGCCCCCCAAAGGACTTTGATCACCTTGTAATTCTTGTAGCAGGGTTTCTTCAAGGCAGGAGAGCTTCTTTGTGCAGAGAATTCTTCAGGACAATTTTCAGGCGATTTTTCAGGATCCTTCAGATGATTTTTTCTGGACCCCTTCCCTTTGGAATGACCGCCTATTTATAGGCTTTTGGTGGCCATTAAGAGGGTTTTATGGGCATTAATAGTATTAATGCTCCATGATGGGAGAAGTTGCAGGATTTAATTTCATAATTTTGTAACTCCTTTTTCTTGGATTCTGATTGGGCGATGGAGAATAATGGACATTTAATCTCTATGATGATGGGAGTTTCATGATTAATTACCATGAATAATCTTCATAATGATAGGAGTTACATGGTTAATTGCCATGATTAATTGAACTTGTAACTCCCATTTGCTTGCTTCTGATTGGGCCGTCCAAAATAATGAGTTAATGGCCCTAATAAGTTTTCATAAAATAGGCAATTAACAGCATTAATTGGTCGCCGAGTGTCACGACCCGGGACCGAGATTAGGGTTACCACGGCCAAACCCTGAGTCGTGATGCCATACTTACTCCCGTAAACCTCGCATCACCAAAGTCAATACGAGATTCACAAGGGATCTTACATACACCTGTCAAATGTACATTATTTTGCGGAATTTATACATACATTGACATTCAACTTTAATATGTATAAATTCTTTACAGAAAGTAAAGTTTACTTATACATTTCATTTCCTATTTAAATCACCCATGCATATTCAAATACAATGCATGTGATCACTGTTTACAACAAAATGAATCTATTCAAAATGTTCCCAAAATTTTTTAAACCGGTCGCCTCCGATTTATATCCATTCGTTCAATCCTCCTGGGGGAACCGGGTTGGTCTCCTCCGCTGGCGGCGTGGTCTCGGAACCACTGGTACGGCCAACTGGGCCTGTAATGTCATCAATAACACTGTGAACACGACGGTTCAACAATGTATACACAATTCTAATATATAACAATAATATTCAAATCAATTCAATTCAATTCAATTTAATTCAATTCACTTCATATAATTCTTCCCCGAAGGAAGCATGCAATTCATGTGAGTCTCCCCTGAAGAGAGCATTCAATTCATGTATACACTTTATCAAGTGTCTTTTCATTGTCCTATAGCATAGGCGGAAGGCGCACCATTCACAACCCAGCCTTTCAAGGACTCATTTTATTTCATTAGTACTCACTTTATTAAGTGGTTTATCAAATAGTTACTCACTTTATTAGGTGGCTTATCAAATGTGTGGGATTTACCAGTGTCTTGATCAGAGATCACTGGCATCACCACGGAGCTCCGGAACGCTCCATCTACTGCAGCAGACTTAATCTTTCATACATTACAATGTTTGTTCATTTCAGTTCTTTTTGTTTCATTTCATTGCATTTCATTGTATTAATTCAATACATTATTCAATGATAGCTCAACAAGGAGCATAACAGTAATAGACGAGAGAGGACAAGCCAACTCAAGTCATAAACAAGCAAATTTCCTAAAACAACATTCGGGTGAAACGTTCATTATGCGATGTAGGTGTTATTGTGGATGACATCACTTTTTAGTGAAATTTACATTCACATAAGTTTAGCTAACACCCATGAAGGTTTAGGAAATTATCAGCAATCAATGCTGATATTCCCTCAATTTCGGTCACCTCGTCGGTTACCTGGCGGTTAGCCGCATTAGGGGTTTCGGCTGACCGAACCACATTCGGTCAGCTTCCAGAATTTCAATTTCTACAGGACAATGTGTCCAAATTCGGTCACCTACGCGGTCACCCACTCGGCTGGCCGAAATTCAAATTTCGGTTAGCCGAATTTCTTCGGTTAGCTTACGGTTCATTTTCCAGAAGCTAAACTTCTGATGGAAAACCCTGACAAGATTTTCGGTCACCTTGCGGTCAACCCGCGGCTAGCCGAACTCACAATTTCGGCTAGCCGACCTATGTCGGTCAGCTCTCGGTTCGGTGTCGGTCAGCCTAGCAGTTGACCGAATTACGCCCAGAAGTTCAGAAAATTCTGAACCGAATTCTCTGTAACTGAACTCCTTGAGTTCTAACAAACCACTTAACAATTGAAATCATTATAATTGAGTATACTTGCCTTGTTTGGAAACTTTTTAGCAAGAATTCCCTTGTCTAGCTTGAATCCAAGCTAAATTCTTCAAGTCAAACCTCCTTTTGAACGTAAAACCCAAAATCAATCCACAAAACAGACTTCTTGTGAATTCTTTGAGCCATAACTCAATAATGAAACCATAGAAGTGCATAATTCAACTCAACACTTACTTGTAGCTTCTTTGATGGAAATCTTGAGATCTTCTCAAGCTTAAACTCCCAAAATAGTAGGGAAAAGAGATGAAGAAGAGGATGGTGAAGATGGAGTCCCTCTTCACAAGCACTTGTTAGCTCTCCCAATCATCACCCAAGGAAGAAAATTGGAAGAAAGAAGAAGAAGGGAAAGAAAGAGATCGGCTGGGATGAAGAATGAACTCAAATGAGTTCATCCTCATCTTATAAGCCTAAATTGCATTTAACCCCCCTCCTATTCCTCTAATTACAATTTAAGTCAAATGAAGGGTCATTTGAACCAATTCACGTCAAATGGAAACAATACATTTACGGAAGTTAACGTACTCCTTGAGATATACGTGTGAGTATCACGAGTTTCCGTATTCGACGAAATACGTATAATTTCGTATTTACGAAAAAGTCCTTACATTGCATGGTTTAGCCTAAAACCATTTCAAGTCACCCATGACCTTCACTATTCTTTTCATTAAGTTCAATTTAGCCATGAATCAACATTAATTCCATAAAACATGTTGAATTAGCATTAATCTCGATTAATTAGAGTTAATCGTAATTAACTCGGGACAGGGTGTTACATTCCCCTAAACTTTTAGAACCATTCGGTCCTCCGAATGCAATACAAATCAATTAAGCACTGTAAAACAAAAATTACCTGAACGAATAGCTCTGGATACTTTCGAGCCATTTGCTCTTCAAGCTCCCAGGTAGCTTCGTTTGGTCCATGATGTGCCCAAAGCACTTTGACCTATTTGATAGTCTTGGTACGCAGAACCACCTCCTTGGTATCAATTATCTGACTTGGCTTCTCAACGTATGCAGTGTCTGGCAACACTTGGATCTCTTCATGACGAATCACATGTGAAGGATCTGACACATACTTCCGAAGCATTGACACATGAAAGACATTATGGATACCAGAGAGTTCTGCTGGAAGATCTAGACGATAGGCCACATTTCCAATTCTACTTTAGATCTTAAAGGGTCCGATAAATCTCGGAGAAAGCTTACCTTTTTGTCCAAATCTGACAGTGCCCTTCATTGGAGAAGTCTTCAAAAAGACTAAATCACCAACAGCGAATTCCAGATCACGCCGACGATTGTCAGCATAGCTTTTCTGCCTTGATCTAGCAATTTTCAACCTCTCTTGCACTTTCTGCACTTTATCTGCTGTTTCAGCAATGATCGTAGGACTGTGGAAACTTCGAGTTCCAACTTCTTCCCAGCTAACTGGAGTCCTACATCTTCTACCATATAATGCTTCAAAGGGTGCCATTTCAATGCTGGAGTGATAGCTATTGTTGTACGCAAATTCGGACAAAGCTAGGTGATCATCCCAATCACTCCCAAAATCTGCAACACTAGCCCAAAGCAAATCTTCAAGAGTTTGGATTGTTCTCTCTGACTGCCCATCTGTCTGTGGATGATATGCAGTACTAAACCGCAGTCTCGTACCCATGGCATTCTGATATGTTTGCCAAAATGTGGAGACAAAGCGACTATCTCGATCAGAAATGATTGAGACTGGTACTCCATGCAGTTTAACAATCTCCTTGACAAACAATTTGGACATTTCGCTGAATCTCATATCCTTTCTAAATGGAAGGAAATGCGCGGACTTCGTAAGACGGTCCACAATAACCCAAATGGCATCATGTTGTCTCCGCGTCCTTGGTAATCCGGACACAAAGTCCATCGTGAGATGTTCCCACTTCCATTTAGGGATATACAACGGATGAAGCAAGCCTGGTGGCTTCTTGTGCTCAAATTTCACACGCTGGCAAGTCAAGCAGGAAGATACATAACTGGCTATCTCCCGTTTCATGTTATTCCACCAGAATCTGCCCTTAAGATTTCTATACATCTTCGTACTTCCTGGATGCACAGAATATCTGGTGTGATGAGCTTCAAACATGACTGCTTGCTTCAAATCTTCCTGTGCTGGTACACATAGTCTGTCTCTGAAATAGAGAACTCCTGTTACCAACACAAAATCTGGCCTTGCTGCAATGTTATCCCGAATTCTCAATAATTCCGGGTCGTCGAACTGCCTATCTTTAATTTGCTGAATGAGTAGCGGTTCGAACACAGACATCGCTGTAATCATGACTTGATTGTCCATGACTTCAATGGATACATCTCAATCCCTGAATTCTTCAATCATAATCCATTCACCCACCAATGATGCCAAGTCAGCTGATTTGCGACTCAAAGCATCAGCTACCACATTACCCTTTCCAGGTACATATGTGAATGGAAAATCATAATCCTTGATAAGTTCTAACCAACGGCGTTGCCTCAGATTGATTTCTTTCTGAGTGAACAAGTATTGGAGACTTCTGTGATCGCAATGGACTTCAAAAGTTTCTCCATACAAATAATGTCTCCATTGCTTCAATGCGAATACAACAGATGCGAGCTCTAAATCATGTGTAGCATAGTTCTTCTCATGCTCTTTTAATTGACGCGAACCGTAGGCAATTACCCTACCTCGTTGCATCAACACACATCTCAATCCAACGCCTGAGGCATCTGAGTAAATCTCAAATCCTCCTCTTCCTTCAGGTAAAGCCAAGATTGGGGCAGTTATCAACTTCTGTTTCAGAGTTTGGAAACTGCACTCGCATACATCAGTCCATTGAAAAGGAACATCCTTCCGAGTCAGTTTCGTCAACGGAGCTGCTATATTGGAGAAGTCCTTTACGAACCTTCTATAGTAGCCCGCCAACCTTAAGAAACTCCGAACCTCGGGCACATTCTTCGGACTCTGCCAATTGCTAACCGCGTCAACCTTAGCCGAATCAACAACTAATCCATCTCTGGAAATGACGTGACCCAAAAATGCAACCTGCTGCAACCAAAAGTCGCACTTCGAGAACTTTGCATACAACTGATTCTCTCTTAGTATCTGTAAGGCTATTCTCAGATGAAGTGAATGCTCTCTCTCTGACCTTGAGTATACCAGGATGTCATCAATAAAGATCACAACAAACTGGTCTAGGTACGAAGCAAACACTCTGTTCATTAGAGCCATAAAAACTGCAGGTGCATTGGTTAGACCAAAAGGCATCACTAAAAATTCATAGTGTCCATAACGAGTCCTGAATGCTGTCTTCTGTACATCTTGATCCTTAACTCGTATCTGGTGATATCCAGATCGAAGATCAATCTTAGAAAAGTAAGCTGCACCTTGGAGTTGATCAAACAACTCATCGATTCTAGGCAGTGGATATTTATTTTTAATTGTCACTTGATTGATCTGCCTATAATCAATACATATTCGAAAGGTGCCATCTTTCTTCTTTACAAACAGTACAGGTGCTCCCCATGGTGAGACACTAGGTCTGATAAAACCTTTGTCTAGCAATTCCTGTATCTGTTTCTTCAATTCATACAACTCTGATGGTGCCATTCGATACGGTGCCTTGGATATCGGTGTAGTACCGGGCACAAGTTCAATAGTAAAGTCCACTTCCCTTGCTGGAGGTAGACCTGGCATTTCATCGGGAAATATGTCTGGAAATTCACAGACTACTGGGATGTTCTCTAATTTCTGTTCAGGCTTCTGTTCAGAAATGAATGCAATGTAGCCTTCACAACCACTATGCATCATTCGTTCAGCCTTAAGTGCTGAAATAAGCCTTGTGTCAAATCTCTTTAAAGTGCCTTCAAAAAGTACACTGGCATTGGCCTCATCAACCCTGAAGGTGATGATTTTGCGGAAACAGTCTAAACAAGCTCTGTACTTCGCAAGCCAATCCATGCCAAAGATCACATCAAAATCATTCATGGCTAGTATAACCAGATCAGCTGGCATTGCTACTTTCCCGATTTTCACATCACATTGGGGAACGTACAATTCATATACTACCCTTCTCCCTAAGGGAGTAGACACTGTAAAGTCATATGGCAATTGCATTATCCGGTCTCGCATATTACACACAAATACAGGTGCTACAAATGAATGCGTGGAACCGGGATCAAATAATGCAACCGCAGGTTTATCACCTATAAGAATTGTACCTTCAACCACATTGGTTGCAACATTAGCTTGCTTTCGGTTAAGAGCATAAGCCCTTCCAGCTATCTGTGGCCTCTGCTGTTGCTGTCCAGGTTGTTGCCTCTGCCATTGACGTTGCTGGCCTTGTTGTTGCTGTTGCCTAGGAGGTGCTGGCAAAGCTAATCGTTGTGGAGGAGTAGGGAGTGCTGCTTGTCCTTGAGCAGTCTGCTGGTTAGGAGCTCTGTCATCTCTCCTTGCCTTTGGACATTGTGCCATTTTGTGTTCCAAAGAACCACAAACAAGGCATGCCCCAGTAGTCCTCCAACACAACTCAGTCTTATGAGCCTTTCCACATGTCTCACAAACTGGCTTATTCTCAGTCCTAGCAGTAAATTTCTGTTTCTTATTTTTATCCTTGAATCGTCCTCCCTTTTTGAACCAGGAGCCTGTAGATTTTTCACCACTACTCCTCTTAGTACTCTCATTCTCAGCCATTTCCTCTCTGTGGACTTCTTCTGCTGTGTAGGCTTTATCAACGGCATCATCGAAGGTAGTAGGCTTATTTGCCAATACCATCTTTTTATATGTGGCATTTAGGCCATTAAGAAACCTCTTCACCTTCTTGTCTTCCGTATCTACCAAATCAGTAGCATACTTAGACAACTGCAGAAAGGTATGGACATACACAGATACGGTCATTTGACCTTGCTTCAATTGCAGAAATTCTGCTTCTTTCTTCTGCCTCACATGTTCTGGAACAAACTTCCTTTGAAATTGTTGTTTGAAAGTCTCCCATATTACTGCTTCTGGCAATTTAGTGATTGCCCCACTCACACTCTTCCACCATGTCTTTGCTACCTCGCGTAGCATGGAGGAAATGAGAGCAACTTTTTGTTTCTGCGTACACGTGACTGTGCCAAACACATCCTCAATGTGTTCCAGCCACTCATCAGCTTTCAGCACATCTTCAGTACCCCGGAACTCAGTAGCTCCTCTTTTCCTGAATTGTTCATACAGGACATTAGGGTCTTTCTCCTTGGATTGAATTACCACTTGTGTTCCAACCTGAGTAGGTGGTTGAACTGGTGGTCCTACTGGTGCTACTTGCATCTGAGCCTGCAATTGGCTCTGCACTTGCAATAACGAAGTGATCTAGGCTTGCATACCCATCTGTGCTTCATGACTCTTAGCCATTTGCTCATTGCTTCTCACCAATTGCTCTAGGATGGCAGTCATCCTTGTGTCCATATCGGAGACAGGAGACGGTGTGAGAACCTCAATAAAGTCATCGCTTCCTGGATTCGATCCAGACGCAGCCATGCTGTAAACAATACGGAAGGTAAGAGACATAAATCTCAACACTTCCATCACATATATCACATCAAGTGAAAGCATTTACTTTACAAACCCAAGATTGGATTTGGTACGAAACGCAATGTTCCTCACTTCGTTCCTATAATGGGCTAAGTCATTTAACTTAGTTAACTTAGCTCTGATACCATACAATAAGTATGTCACGACCCGGGATCGAGATTAGGGTTACCACGGCCAAACCCCGAGTCGTGATGCCATACTTACTCCCGTAAACCTCGCATCACCAAAGTCAATACGAGATTCACAAGGGATCTTACATACACCTGTCAAATGTACATTATTTTGCGGAATTTATACATACATTGACATTCAACTTTAATATGTATAAATTCTTTACAGAAAGTAAAGTTTACTTATACATTTCATTTCCTATTTAAATCACCCATGCATATTCAAATACAATGCATGTGATCACTGTTTACAACAAAATGAATCTATTCAAAATGTTTCCAAAATTTTCTAAACCGGTCGCCTCCGATTTATATCCATTCGTTCAATCCTCCTGGGGGAACCGGGTTGGTCTCCTCCGCTGGCGGCGTGGTCTCGGAACCACTGGTACGGCCAACTGGGCCTGTAATGTCATCAATAACACTGTGAACACGACGGTTCAACAATGTATACACAATTCTAATATATAACAATAATATTCAAATCAATTCAATTCAATTCAATTTAATTCAATTCACTTCATATAATTCTTCCCCGAAGGAAGCATGCAATTCATGTGAGTCTCCCCTGAAGAGAGCATTCAATTCATGTATACACTTTATCAAGTGTCTTTTCATTGTCCTATAGCATAGGCGGAAGGCGCACCATTCACAACCCAGCCTTTCAAGGACTCATTTTATTTCATTAGTACTCACTTTATTAAGTGGTTTATCAAATAGTTACTCACTTTATTAGGTGGCTTATCAAATGTGTGGGATTTACCAGTGTCTTGATCAGAGATCACCGGCATCACCACGGAGCTCCGGAACGCTCCATCTACTGCAGCAGACTTAATCTTTCATACATTACAATGTTTGTTCATTTCAGTTCTTTTTGTTTCATTTCATTGCATTTCATTGTATTAATTCAATACATTATTCAATGATAGCTCAACAAGGAGCATAACAGTAATAGACGAGAGAGGACAAGCCAACTCAAGTCATAAACAAGTAAATTTCCTAAAACAACATTCGGGTGAAACGTTCATTATGCGATGTAGGTGTTATTGTGGATGACATCACTTTTTAGTGAAATTTACATTCACATAAGTTTAGCTAACACCCATGAAGGTTTAGGAAATTATCAGCAATCAATGCTGATATTCCCTCAATTTCGGTCACCTCGTCGGTTACCTGGCGGTTAGCCGCATTAGGGGTTTCGGCTGACCGAACCATATTCGGTCAGCTTCCAGAATTTCAATTTCTACAGGACAATGTGTCCAAATTCGATCACCTACGCGGTCACCCACTCGGCTGGCCGAAATTCAAATTTCGGTTAGCCGAATTTCTTCGGTTAGCTTACGGTTCGTTTTCCAGAAGCTAAACTTCTGATGGAAAACCCTGATAAGATTTTCGGTCACCTTGCGGTCAACCCGCGGCTAGCCGAACTCACAATTTCGGCTAGCCGACCTATGTCGGTCAGCTCTCGGTTCGGTGTCGGTCAGCCTAGCGGCTGACCGAATTACGCCCAAAAGTTCAGAAAATTCTGAACCGAATTCTCTGTAACTGAACTCCTTGAGTTCTAACAAACCACTTAAAGATTGAAATCATTATAATTGAGTATACTTGCCTTGTTTGGAAATTTTTTAGCAAGAATTCCCCTGTCTAGCTTGAATCCAAGCTAAATTCTTCAAGTCAAACCTCCTTTTGAACCTAAAACCCAAAATCAATCCACAAAACAGACTTCTTGTGAATTATTTGAGCCATAACTCAATAATGAAACCATAGAAGTGCATAATTCAACTCAACACTTACTTGTAGCTTCTTTGATGGAAATCTTGAGATCTTCTCAAGCTTAAACTCCCAAAATAGTAGGGAAAAGAGATGAAGAAGAGGATGGTGAAGATGGAGTCCCTCTTCACAAGCACTTGTTAGCTCTCCCAATCATCACCCAAGGAAGAAAATTGGAAGAAAGAAGAAGAAGGGAAAGAAAGAGATCGGCTGGGATGAAGAATGAACTCAAATGAGTTCATCCTCATCTTATAAGCCTAAATTGCCTTTAACCCCCCTCCTATTCCTCTAATTACAATTTAAGTCAAATGAAGGGTCATTTGAACCAATTCACGTCAAATGGAAACAATACATTTACGGAAGTTAACGTACTCCTCGAGATATACGTGTGAGTATCACGAGTTTCCGTATTCGACGAAATACGTACAATTTCGTATTTACGAAAAAGTCCTTACATTGCATGGTTTAGCCTAAAACCATTTCAAGTCACCCATGACCTTCACTATTCTTTTCATTAAGTTCAATTTAGCCATGAATCAACATTAATTCCATAAAACATGTTGAATTAGCATTAATCTCGATTAATTAGAGTTAATCGTAATTAACTCGGGACAGGGTGTTACACCGAGTCGCTTGAAGAGTTACAGGCCGCACCGGTCTTTTGGGATTCTTCTTGCGATGATCATCGATGGATCCGCACGTTATTTGATGTCGGATGATGATGCAAATTCAAACATTGGTTGACACCAATGGGCCGGCAACAATTGTCCAGTCGATTTCACGTCGATTGGACAGAAATTGTACTTTCTTAGTCGGCTGGTTGGCGGTTTCGGAGTGTCCGATGATGATAAAATGATTTCAATGGCAGATCTGTGATGTTGACGAAGATCGACGGATACCATGCCTCAAAAATCAGATTTTAAGAAAATCACAGGGGCCAATCATCGTGAACCGCGAAAAGAATCGGAAAATCGGTCGTTCCGGCGGAAATCCGGCAACCTGGACTTCTAGGGTCGCCCGCGACCATGTACCCATGGTCACTGGCTACCATGGGGCCGGCGACCTTGGGCCATGGTCGTCGAAGACCATGGGCCAAGGTCGCCGGCGACCATTGGGCTTTGGCCCCTTTTTCAGTCGCCGTCCGGTCGCTGTTTCTTCGCCGTTTGTCGGGCTTTTTTGCTTCTGTTTTCTCCTGTATTTTTCTTTGAAATTTCTCCTCATTTATTGTCTTGATTCCACTGAAGAAAACCCATCAAAAGGCTGTGCAAATCAGAGCACAAAGTTTCCTATTTTTGGAAAAGCCGAAGATTCCATAGCCGATTTTCCGCCAAGAGTTGAAACTAGGTCAAACGATGTCGGAATGACCTGAAATTTGAGGTGAAGCTTCTTGAGTATTAGAGACCAACCATGGGCTTTCATTTGAGTTTTGAAGCCGTTTTGGGTCTCGTCAATGCTAGACTTGATTTCACCATGTGGAAGATGTCGAGCTTTAATGTGCGGTCATCCGATGTCCGATTGACCTGAAATTTGTCAGGGAGCCTATTGGAGTCATTTTGAGATGATCCATTAGCTCCAATTTGGATGCCATGGTCCCGGGGAGCTTCGCCGCCGGTAGGTTTGATTTTGCTTCGGAGCGTCAAAACCGGGTCAAACGTTGTCGGAATGACCTGAAATTTGGCGTGCAACCCTTTGAAAGCATGTAGAAGCTACTCATGTGTTTTGTTTGATGAGTGGTGGCATCGGAGGTTCTCGCAGCCGGGAGGCTTGATTTCGCCGTTCGAGAGTTGATGGAGGGTCAAACGATGTCAGTTTGACTTGAAATTCGTCGTGGAGCCTTTTGGAGGTATTTTGAGACCATCCATAGGCTTTCATCGAAGATTTGATATCTTTGACACTGTCGCCGCCGGGAGCTCCCTCTCAGCTGTTGGAGGATTGAAGTTAGGCCAAATGGTGTTGAAATGGCCCGAAACTTCATGCGTACCTCTTCTTTGGCTATTTTGAAGGATCTTGCAGTTTTTGTTTGATTTTGACAAGATCTGATGCTTGAAGCAGCTTTGCCTGTTTGTAGTAGGATGCGGTTCCATGTAGCTTTTGATGTTCAGGAGGTAAAGTGACATTTTTTGTGCCAATAAATGCCCCCTAGAGGTACAGCGACGAATTGGATAGTTTTTGCAATCGATGTGCCTTGAAGAAAACTTTGAAGGAGAACTTCTGACTTGACCAAGAGTCTCTGAGCATTCTTCTTGATAGTGTAGCCTTTTGAGTTTCCAAGGGAATCTTATGGCAGTGAGAGACATCACGTACCATCTCAAGGCAAATTTTTGAAAATGACATTTGGATTCAGTTTTTGGGTTTTGGATTTTATTTTTGACCTTGTGAACCTAAAGGCTTTGTGTGGCGCATCAGGTGGTCAAGACGGTTTTGGGGTTTTTGACCTTGTGACCTAACAAGTTGTATGTGGCAGGTTAGGGGGTCGGAGTTTGGATTTTGATTTTTGGTCTTGTGACCTAACAAGCTGTATTTGGCAAGTTAGGGGGCTGGGATTTGGTTTTGGTTTTAGCCTTGTGACCCAACAAGCTGTATGTGGCAAGTTAGGAGACCATGGTTTGGCTTTTGGTTTTTGTGGAATGTCAATTTCAAGGTTTTTGGCTTAATTTAGTTCATGAGGTGGGATGGTTTGGATTTTTGGAAACTCATGAGGCTTCTATTTTTTTTATATGGTCCAATCAACTCAAAGGAGGCATTAAACCATTTTTGTATGCTCTTGGTAAGAGGGATTTTGACTAAAAGCCACTTTTAGTGCCTAGGTGGTCAAACCTGGCTCATGTAGGCTAGCCAATGGGACCTTAAGCTTTAAAGATGACTTAGATCTCATGTGGTGTCATTTTTGTAAAGAATATCTAAAAATATCTCTTTTTGGTAGAGAATATCTAAAAATATTCTTACTTGGAGAGAATCTCTCAAGTTTCCTTGATTTTGGGAGAGATTTTCTCAAAGTGTCTTTCTTTGGGAGAAAGTTTCTCATAATCCCTCTCTTTTTGGAGAGAATTTCTCAAAAGATCTTCTTTTTGGGAAAGAATATCCCATAATTCCTTTCTTTTTGGAAGTTTGCTAATTTGTAGCACTTACCTCATTTCTTTTCTCCTCCTTTCCTCTTTTGGTTTGCTCTCTTCTATAAAAGCAAGGGGAGGTTGGATCTCTTGCTCCTATTGCCTTCTTTTTGCAAAAGTCCTCAAGAGTTCTCCAAGATCAAGAACTCTCCTTCTTCTTCAAGGATCTTCAAGCTCTTCCTCCTTCTCCATCAATGGCTTCAAGTAAGTTTCTTCTTTTTCCTTAAGAAACCCCATGTAGAAATAGGAAAAAGTTTTTATTCCTTCCTTTTCTTTTCTTTTTATTTCTTTTTTTTTTCTCTTTTTCACGTTCATCTTTTTTTTTTCACACGTTATTTTTTCTTTCTTTTCTTTTTTATTTCTTTTTTTTCTTCTCTTTTTTTCTTTCTTTTTTGTTCCTTTTCTTACACGGTTTTCTCTCTCTGTTTTTTTTACCGTGGGTTTTTTTTTTCTTTTTTTTTCTCACGGTTTCTCTTTTTTTTTTCTTTTTTTACTGTGTGTTTTTTTTTTTCTTCTTTTTTTTTTCTATCTCTTTTTTTTTTTTTTTTTTTTTTGTGTGGCCATACGGACAAGACCGTACGGTCATGGTCGTACGGCCATGTGGCCTGTGGGAAAAAAAAAAATTTTCTTTTTTTTTTTGAAAAGAGATTCTTTTTTTCTCTTTTTCCTTCTTTCTTTCCCGGATTTCGAGACACGCATGCATGACAACTTTCCTTCTATGCATTTTTTCTTTTTAGAAAATAGAATTGGAAGCATGATAGTGCACACTTGGGAATCTTTTCGCAAGTCTTGAGATTTGGAGCTCGCAGCAATGTTGAGCCCTTTCTTGGTCTTGCGGGGATTTTTTGAAGAGCTTTGCAAGTTTTGGATTCTGGAGCTCGCAGCAATGTTGAGCCCTTTTCCAGTCTTGCGGATATTTGAGAAGATTTGGTTTGATCTCACAGCAATGTTTGAGTTCAAGCCTTCTTCGAGAATTTTCCATTGATTATGAGCTTGCAGCGATGTTGAGCTCATCTTCAAGCTCCTATTTCTTTCGGGGTGTTTCCCTTTTCTTCGGAATTGCCCCGGAACCATGCCAAAATTTCCCTAGAATTCTTTTTAGCAAAATTCTGTCATTTTGATGATTGATTTTCTTTCTTTCCATCCTTTGCAGGTAGTTCCTCCAGAACGAACAAGGGTAAGGAGCCCGTCATTGATGTGCCTCGTCATTCTACCAGATCCTCTAATGTGGCCGTACAGCAGGCCTGGGAAGAGGTTCAGTATGTTGAAAGGAACTTGGAAGAGTGTGACTCGCTCAACCGAGATGAGATGGGGCAACGTTTGATTGCCCTCAAGGATGAGGAGTATTACAAAATCATGGTAAGCAACCGTCCCTGGGTCATGGACGATCAGAGCATTGTGCCCAAGCTTACCTTCTTCTTTGGTGATGCCGTCCTCGACGATTTAACATACCAAAGGAGATGTTTTCAGTTCTCTTTCATAGTTGATGGTGAGAAGAGAACTGTTTCTACCCGGTGGACATTCGATCGGACTATCTCGATCATGAATCTTTCCTCCACATGCTCGAAGAGGGAAGGTCCTCCAAGCTGGGTGAAGAGGACAAATGTGATCAAGACCGGGGTTTTTGTTGGCGGCCCTTCTGGTTTTGCAGAGAAGTCGCCTGCCCGTATGGACATTTTGATGCTGGCTAGCGACTACCAAGGTTCAGACCATCCTTCGGTCGATTTGAGACCGGTGGGCCTTGGCATTTTCAAGGGCGATGGCAGCAATTGGGTGAAGCCTTTTCGACTTCGTGGCTGTTTCAGTGCTGACTTGAGCTGGGAGTTGTGGACCGATCACATCCTGCAGGTTGGCGGTGCCATTCTGAAGGAGGCTGAGATTTTTGACGCGGTTCGCACTTTTCGGCAAACCGTGGTTTTCTCCGATAAGGCCTTCATGGCCATGTTGGAGTCATTCCTTCCACAAACCAACACCTTTGTTGTCACGAATGGTGAGATTGGTTTTTCTTTAAAGGAACTGAGCGCCATCACCAGGCTGCCTATCCTCGGCAATCACTATGAGGAGTTCATGCCTATCGACAGCGTCCTTGAGGAACAGTGTGAGGAGTTCAGGCTTTTGTACTTTCAGCTCGTCGCCTTCTACGATTTTTTGAAGGAGAAGGAGGGCTTGAAAGTCTGGTGTAGCAGTTGGAGGAGTGGTAACTTTTTGTCTTCCAACTTCTTTGACAGCAGGGAGTCTTCTGAGAGTACGACCCAGGAAGCCATGGCTAAGAACCCAGATTCGAAGAAGATCTTCGTCATGCGAGAGAATTTGAAGGTATTCTTTGCAAGCATAGACGCCATTCATTCTGACATTGCGCTGCGGAGAGATCTAGCTGTCTTCCTCACTTATTAGCTTGGTGGGGCTATTTTTGCTGGAGAAGATGGAACGCACATCAGGCCGCACTGTATTTTTTCGGCTTGTCAGATGTCGTTTAGAGAGTGGCTTGTTTTGGTGCCTGCTCTTTACTCCTATTTGTGTACCGAACTGCAGGCTGCTGCTTTTTTGGTTCGGGTTGGGCTTCCCATGAATAGGGTATGTTCAGCCCATATTTTCTATTCGTGGTATGTATACCACTGTCCCAGTTTCCACCGATTGGGTGCTGCTCAGGACGATGATCCTTTTATGATTTGGTTGGCTAGAGGAAAGCCTGTTTCCGAATCTCTCTTATCTGCCCGTTTGAGGATCCGACGATTCTGGGACGTCGAGATGGGGCAGTCTTCAGTGAAGCTTTCTCCTGGCTTACGGAAGAAGGCTTTTGATTTTGGTGTCTCCCGTGACTCGACCAGGGCAGGGTCGGGGAGACACTATTCTTTGACAAACGTAGAGAGTAGTTGGCTATTTAACATACGTTTTGACACGATGGTGTACCGCAGACATCTTTTCGTCGACATCCAGCCGTATGTTCCCTCGCATTTTTCCATGCAGTTGAGCTTCTCTCAAGGCGTTGTTGGAGCGCCTTCGAGCAAGATGAAGCGTTTTGGAGGTCTGTAGGATGGGAGAAATGCATGGGCGTTTTATAGTGCGGAAGACACTACTGCCCTGATTTCTTATCCTGAGTTGCCTACTTTCCGAACTGCTGGCTTCACAAAATGGTTTGTGGAGAGCTTTTCAGCATACCGGGGGCTTTCCAAGAAAGAGCTTGATGTAAAGCAGTCCAATGGGAAGGGCCTTGGGAAGTCAGATGGCGTCCGCCGAGAATAAGTTTTGGCTTTCCTTTCTGGAGAAAAGCACAGAACAGGTTTTCTCGAGGAACAGGACAACATCAGATTGGGAGCTGCGCAAGAGATTCCTGATGAGGTCTTGGAACAACTCGCAGAGGAGGAGGTTGAGGTCACTACTTGGATACAAGCAGAGCGAGCAAAGACTTCCATGGAGTCTACTGGCAAGAGCAGACCATCCAGTGAGGACTCTGGCGAGAGGCCCGATTTCGATGGTGGGGAGGGTACTTCCAGCAGTTTGTCCTGTAGGAGCAAGAGGAGAAGAGGACATCGCCGAAGTCAGAGATAGCACGAAAACTCTTGTGATCTGGAAATTCCTTCCACCATTGTTGAGGAGGCATCAAGGGATGACGATGAGCCTCTAGAGAAGAGAAGCCGAGGGGAAGAGACCATTGATGATGGTATGCTTTTCCCTTTTCTCTTTCCGTTTCTTTTCTTTCATGAGAGCTTTTGTTTTGATCTACTGCTTTCTTTCTTTTGGCAAAAGATGATGGTTTGATGATGCCTGAGGTTCCAGCCGATGAGGTGGTGACGGATCCTATTGTGGCATCTGAGGAAGAACCCAGAGAGTCTGAAGTAGATCCGGAATCTCCATCGGGTATGAGTTCTTTTTTCTTTTTGTTTTTCTTTACCGCCATTTGCTGGCATATATATTTTTTTGTTTTCTTGCCAGCCGACTTGCCAGAGGATTCTGACGACTTCGAGCCATCCATGGACGCAAACTTTTGATGATGCTTCGGATGAGCTCATGGAGGCATAAAGCATTCCACCAGTCGTCGAAAAAGGTACTTTGTAGTGATAATCTTGATATTTTGATTTTTGACAAGATCATATTCATACCTTTTTCATCTTTCATTGGCAGGCTGTGAGGTGACAAAAGAAGTTCCTCTATCTTTTTCAAAACCAGAGCAGGGGGTACCTATGACCGATCTAGGAGTAAAGGCTTCTTCCACCAATTTTGATGAGGTAGAGGCGAGTCCACCTACTGATATTCTTCCCTAGAGGCTTCGATTGGAAAGAGCTTCTTGATTACTCCTCCAACGATGCCTGACATGAGCAGTCGACCAACGGAGCATGGCAAGTCTTCATCTAAGCCATCCCGTCAGTTTGCGAGGAAGGTGTTGAAGAGAGTCTTGAGCTCATGGGTCAAGACTCTTTCTTCTGGCCATTTAGAGGCTGGTTTCGGCATGGTTAAGCAAGTGCAGGACATTCATGCCGATAGTGAAGAAGTCGGTTTGGACATTACAAATGCCAAGGCTTTTATTGATGAAGTCATCACTCTACGCAACAAGTGGACTGAGACCAAGAGCTTTCCGAATGATGATTTCTTCAACGAGATGTTTTTAAAGCCTTCTAGTGAGGTCAAATCTGAACTGAAGGAGATCTCGCGGACTCGAAAGTAGCTCGTTCGGGAGAGGAACGTCACCGAGTTGGCTATTATTGAGCTGACACAGGACCGGCATTGTCCTGATAGGGAGGTCACCGAAACCAAATAGCGCCTTGAGCTATTGGAAGAACAAGCCGCTGCTAAGTGGACTGCCACTTTGAAAGCTCGCGATAGAGAGAGGACTCTCATTCGCCAAGTTGAGGAGGTCGAAAGCAATCTCTAGAGGAAGACTCAAGAATATGAACAATGGCAGATTCTCTGGGAAGAGCTTCCTCGTGCTGAGGATGGATCGCGATGGCTTACTACTTTTTATGGGAAGATTTTAAAGAAACGCGGCCTGGAAGCTTTGGAGGCTAAGGCCAAGAGTTTGCTTGAGGAGTTAAGCCTTTGGCTGAAGACCATGTCGAACTAGCCTCCTGATTTGTAACAAACTTTTTCTTCTTTTCTTTTGATACCTCGATGTATAAACATTTTTAGCACTCTTTTTTTTGTATCTCCTTATTTCACTTAAATTCACTTTTGATGAAAGCATAAGAAAAAATCGAATGTGAATGTTTGTTTGAGAATTTAATCAAAAGGTTGTCATTTTGTGAAAATCTTTTGTCAAAAGTTTGTTTTGGGCATGAAAGCCAGATTTTGTGGCGAAAAGCCTGGTTTTTCGATGGCTTGAAAGCCGAATTTTGGATGGCGTTAAAGCCAAAATTTTGTTTGTGGCATGAAAGCTGATTTTTGGCATGAGAGCCGATTTTTGTAGCGTGAAAGCCGAGTTTTTTTAGATGGCATGAAAGCCAAATTTTGGATGGCGTGAGAGCCGAATTTTGATTGTGGCATGGAAGCCGGTTTTTGGCATGAGAGCCGATTTTTGTGGCGTGAAAGCCAAGTTTTGGTTTTGTGGCATGAGAGCCAAAATTTTGTTTGTTTGGCATGAAAGCCAGGTTTTGTGGCATGAGAGCCAAAATTTTGTTTGTTTGGCATGAAAGCCAGATTTTGGGGCATGGAAGCCGAGTTTGTTTGTTTGGCCTGAAAGCCAGGTTTTGTGGCATGGAAGCCAAGTTTTTTTGAAAACCAAGTTTTGTTTTGTCGGCATGGAAGCCAGATTTTTTATTTTTTGGCATGAAAGCCAGTTTTTTGGCATGAAAGCCAGGTTTTGGCGTGAAAGCCAGGTTTTTGGTTTTCAAAAATGCAACTATCGACTAAGAGTCGCTTCCCTGCTGAATGGTATTGCAAGTATCGATAGAATGTCGCTTCCTTGCTAATTCGGTTGCGAGTATCGATGGAATGTCGCTTCCTCGCAGATTTGGGTGCAAGTATCGACTGAATGTCGCTTCCTTGCTTTTTTCTCAAAAATTTGGTTTTGTGGGTATCGATGGAATGTCGCCTCCCCACGATTTTTGAAATTTGAGATTTTTTCGAACTTTTGTTTTTTGTTTTGAAATTTGGGCTGTGGATATCAACTGAAGCGTTGTATCTCAACGATTTTGAAATTTAGCAAGTACTAACGAGGTGTCGCTTCCTTCCGATTTGAGGTTTTGGAAGTATCGAATGGGTTCGCATCCTTCCGATTTTTGGGTTTTGTGTGAGTATCGACTAAACGTCGCTTCCCCATGGTTTTTTGAAAAACCTTTTTTGTTTTGTTTAAAGACACGAGGGTCATAAATTTTGACTCAAAACCATTTTTGGTGGTAAAAGTCGGGGTGGACTAGGGTGGAAATTCCTAAGTCCTGATTTTTGTTTCAAACCATTAATTTTGGGTTCAAGGATCGAAAGTTTTGGTCAAGTTTAGAGAAGAGGCTCCTAAACTTGGATTTTGGGTTTGGCTTTGTTTTTTTTTTATATTTTTTGAACAATGAAACATTGAAAGTAAGCATTGTTTTGAGTTTTTAGAAATTTCAACATAGGGATGAAAACTCTAAAAGGGGTGGGTTTGATGAGCAAGTACCTAGGAATAGGCTTTTGCCATGCAGGCATCGCTTTGACCCGTTGTAGGAAGTCTTTAAGGGTAGTACCGCTTCAAGAACTTGCCATTGATGGGCAGCATACATCTGTCACCCTCCATGTTTAGAAGAGCATATGTGCCATCGGAGAAGACTTTGTCGATGACGAATGGTCCCTCCCATTTTGGTTCGAATTTGCCTTTGGATTTGTGGACAAAAACCATTGGCTTTTTCACCGCAAGAACCAAGTCACCCTTTTTGTGGGTGCGTTGCCTGACCTTTTTGTCAAAAGATCCTGCCATGCGTGCTTGGTAGAGCTCAACGCTTTGTAGAGCTTCGAGTCGTCTTTCATCGAAATTATCCAGTTCTTGGAGTCTCAATTTGACGTTGCTTTCTTGCGTCATTTCATTTTGTAGAGATACCCTTAAAGAAGGAATTTGTACCTCTAGGGGGACAACTGCTTCACATCTATAGACCAAGGAGAATGGTGTGCTATGTGTTGGTCCTCGAACGGTAGTCCGGTAGGCCCATAAAGCTTCAGGCAGTTTGTCACTCCAGTCTCTTTTATGACTAGAGACCATTTCCTTGAGAATTTTGCAAACTGTCTTGTTGAAGGCTTCTGCTAGTCCATTCGCTGCCGGGTTATACGGAGTCGAAGGACAACTTTGCATTTTGTATTTGTCGCAGAACTTGTAGAATCTGTGATCCCGAAATTGTGGTCCGTTATCATGGACGAATCTTTTAGGTATGCCGAAGCGACAAATGATGTTGTTTCGTAAGAATTGAATGATTGACGAGGTCTTCATTTCACTGAACGCAAATGCTTCTGACCACTTAGAGAAATAATCCGTAGCGGCGAAGATGAAGCGATGACCTTTGCTTGACGGGGGAGAGATAGGACCTATAATGTCCATACCCTAGGCTTCGAAGGGCCATGAGATCGCTGTAGGATGTAGCCATTCTAGAGGCATGTGTACATAATCTCCATGAATTTGGCATTGTTGGCAATGTTTAGCAAATTGCATTGCGTCAGCCACCATGGTAGGCCAATAATAACCCAACATTTTTATCTGATCGTAGAGCTTAAGACCAGCCTGATGGGCTCCACAAAGATCAACATAAACTTCTTTTAGAGTTTCTTCCGCCTCTTGTTGTGACGAGCAGCATAGAAGTACTCCATTAAAGGATTTTCTGTAAAGCATTTTGGAGGGAATATCCAAATGAAAGTTTGGGGCTCGTCTTTGGATACTTACCCGCTCTTTTGGATCTTCTGGTAGGATTCCGAACATGATGTAATCAATGAACGGATCCCTCCAGTTGCCGATTGGAGGTTTAAGGATGGAAATCCGACTTCCGACCACTTGGTGGCATTCGGCAACTGCTTGGTGTGTGTTGAGAGGAGGGATAATCCTTCTTTGACACACTGTAATTTCCATGTTTTCCCCTTCTTGGATTGCCATAGATGTAGCAAATCCAGCCAGGGCATCTGCACGGATGTTTTCACCTCTGCGGATGTGGGTGATGTGATAGATGTCAAACTTGTAACGAAGCGATTACGCCTTATTGTAGTAAGGCAACAGATCAGGCTTCCTGATTTCATATTTCTGATTCATCTGGTTGACGATTAGTTGGGAGTCCCCAAATGCTTCCAGCATGGTGATGCCGGATTCGAGGGTGAGTTCCAATCCTATGATCAGAGCTTGGTACTCAGCTGCATTGTTTGAACATGGTTCCAGTAGTGAAAATGCGTGAGGAATCATGTACTTGTCGGGGCTAACAAACAGAATGTCAATTCCCGATATCGGCTTTCCATTTTCATTTGTCCTGGTTGCACCATCGAAGTACATGTTCCAGGAGGCATTTGATAAGGAGGTTTCCACGCTGTAGACAGGCTCGTCTGGGAAATCATCCCTAAGCGGAGAGTCCTTAGGCAGTGGATGCTCTGCAAGAAAATCTGCTAGAGCTTGGCCTGTGATTGCTTTGTGTGGTACATACCTAATATCAAATTGTAACAGAAGGATGGACCATTTTGCGAGTCGGGCATTGAGAGAATCTGCTTTTGTGACAAGGACCTTTAAGAGATTGATCCTCGAAATCAGGTATACTGTGTTTGATAGTAAATAGTGATACAGCTTTTGTACGACGAACATCACTGTCAGGCATTCTTTTTCGACTGGAGAGTAGCGATGCTCTGCACCTACCAACATGCGACTGAGGTAATATAGATCAGCTTCTTTTCCTCCATCATTTTCTTGTGCAAGTAGAGCGCCCAAAGAATAGTCGAGAGCTCTTGTGTACAAGATGAATGGCTTTCCGCTTGTGGGAGTAGCCAACACTAAAGGTTTGGCCAGGTATGACTTGATGTCTTGAAAGGCGGCTTCACATTCAGCATCCCAAACAAAGTCTACACCTTTCTTCATCAGGCAAGAAAATGGACGGCACTTCCTTGATAGGTTGGAAATGAACCGTCGGATGTACGCTAATCTTCCTTGAAGCCCTTTTAATTCTCTTAGGGTTCTTGGAGATGGCATTTCTAGAATTGCCTTGACTTTGATGGGGTTAAGTTTTATTCCAACTTTCCAAACTATGAATCCGAGGAACTTACCCGATGAGACACCGAAGAAGCATTTTAGGGGATTCATTCGCAGTTTGTGTTTGCGAAGCCGGAGGAAGACTTCTCGAAGATCTTTGAGATGGTCTTCTTTTCTTTTGCTTTTGACGGCGAGGTCATCAACATAACATTCGACCGTCTTGTGCTGCATATCTTGGAATATCTTCATCATAGCCCTTTGATATGTAGCACCGGCATTTTTCAGACCAAATGGCATGACAGTGTAGCAATACACACCAAATGGGGTCCGAAAGGATGTATGCCTTTCATCTTCGGGATGCATCTTTATCTGGTTGTAGCCAGAGAATCCATCCATGAAAGTCATTCGCTCAAACCCGCAGGTGTTGTCAATCATTACCTCCGGTATGGGGAGCAGGAATTCATCTTTGGGCAAGCGTTATTCAGGTCTCTATAATCAATACAGACTCTGATTTGCCCATTTTTCTTTGTCACGGGGACAATGTTGGCCAACCATTCAGGATGCTGTTCCTCGCGGATGAAGCCAACGTTTTTGAGTTTCTGAACTTCTTGTTCAATTTTGTCCATCACATCGGGACGGAATCTTCTTTGGCCTTGTTTGCCAGGCTTGACATTTTCTTACAAGTTGAGTTTGTGAATTGCTATTTTGGGATCTAAGCCAGGCATTTCAGCATAAGACCATGAAAAACAATCAACAAACTCACGAAGAAAAGAGACATACTCGGGTAACTCTTCATCCTTTATATTCTTGCTTATGAATACAGGACGTGGACGTGGGTTATCTGGTGTTCCCAAGTCTATCTTTTGAATAGAATCTTCTGTTGGAAGGTTTGAAGGTGGTTTCGACACAATATTTTCGGAGGCTTCCAACTCAACAAGACCTTCTGGATTTCCAAGGGCGTTTTCAGACCATACCATGGCTCCGCTTCTGTCCATAAATCTTCTTGATCGGTATTCTTCTCAAGATTTACTATGAGATGATCCCAATCACCAGCTGAAACTCGGTCGAAGTAAGGCATTTCTTTTGGAGACGATGGCTCTTCTGAATTACTGAACCGTGCGTCTGTGTCATCGGACAATTCCTCTTCATCATCAGAGAAATCATACCAATTTGATGAGCTTCCTGGGTCCTTGTCGGGTAGCTCTTCAAAGAGATATCCAGGGAGATCGATGTCTTCATTGACACGAGATGTTGAGGCCTGGTCGGCAAAATGACTCTGCAGCCTTTGTGTTAGCTGTCTCATCGGAGTGTCAGGATCATACCCCAACCTATATGAAGACTTGTCTATGCGACGGTGGAGTTTCCAATCTTCCAACTGACTTTTGGTCAGGGTGGGTTCCAATGGTGTGAGAATACCATGGCCACGTCCCAAACCAATTGGATTTTGAGCGTCATAGCCCATTTTCTTCATGATAGCTTGTGCCATTAGACTATACAAGGATAGTTGAGGCATATCTTCATTTTGGAAAGGCTTAAGCAGGGAGTTTGATGAAGAAGCGTCCTATCTATGGAAGAAGATTGGTTTTTCTTCTGCCGATGTTGCAGGAACGATGAAGGTAGAAAACGTAGGATCTTCTACGTCAGCAGGCACCTCCAATGGAGTGAGAGCAGGCCGAACTTGCTGAGCATCAGCTTGGCTTGACGATGCATCGTCTTCTGTCTCTGAATCTGAATCCGTGTCTTGTATGATAGACACGAAGGAAACAACGAACTTGCCCCCGGCTTTTTCTTTGTCTTCTTTGCTTTGGTAGTGATTACCAAAGGTTTGGAAGATTTGAAGGAGACAACGAAGGGAGACAGATTGCTCTCTTTGGGTTTGCCGGAAGGTTTGTTTTCTTTTGATGATTGCTAAGGAGCCTTGCCTTTATCTTTTTGGAGATTGCCAGCAAAGGATGTTATTTTATCCTCCTTTTCTTCTTTTTCATCCTTGTATATCTGAGAGTCTGCAAAATGGACTTCTTTGCCTTTGAAGGGCATTTTTTCTGCAAACACTCGATGTATCAAGCCGTCGTCGCCAACAAACTTAGTGCACTGATGTAGAGTCAAAGGAACGACACCGTTCTCGTGTATCCAAGGGCGTCCAAGAAGGATGTTGTAGCATGAAGGGGTTTTTATTGCAAACACGGTGACCTCAAAGATAAGATCACCGATTTGCATCCTGAATCGGATTTTGCAAATGGGCCTTTGAGCACTCCCATCGTATCCAAAGATGGACACAGATGTATGGCTTAGTTTGCTAGGTGGGATACCTAACTCTTCGAGTACCAAAGTAGAGATGAGGTTGAGTGCAGAACCCGGGTCGATCTGGCTCTGTGTATCGGCATCTCTTTGATGTACCCTGTGAAGTACAAGGGTCGGTTGTGCTTCGTCTCGCCTAGCAGGAGGTCTTCCTTATTAAAGGTGATGGTAGCATTTGCGGCTTTTTGGACCGAGAGGCATTCAGTGCAAGGTCCTCCAGCTTCTTTCTTTTCTCCCTTTGAGGAGGTTTTTGACTTTTTGACCCTATAGTCCATTTCAATTTGTAGGACTTGTGGGGCATGTCTGTCGACATCCACATTCAGCCTTTGCAGTTCTGAAATGAGACTATCACGAGTTTGTGGTGACATTCGTAATAAGTCTATGATGTGCAGTCATGCAGGCATGTGTTTGAAGTGCTCGATCAAGTCATACTTGAAAGCCTCCTTTGGGCCTGCATTTTCATTATCACCGCTGTTTGGGGCATTTACAACTTGTTTTCCCGAAGGATTTACATAAGAAGAAGGAGAAGGTTGGTTATGTTTTTTGTGGTAATCCCGGCCAAAGCGGGTACCTTTCCCAACTTCAAAAGCTTCTAGAGGTGGCTCTTCTTTTGGAAGACCCCCTTCGAGCTGAAGGGGCTGATCCTCCCCATTTGCTGAAAACGCCTCTGTAGCAACATTGTCGTCTTTAGTTATTGCGTTGCATGGAGCATTTTCCGGGAACAAGTCCTGAACAGCTTCCAACAACTTTTCTTCTTTGTTCAGTATTTCATCGGTCCAGACATCTCCTATGACGTTGGGTACCGAGGACCAATTGATTGGGTTTTCTTTGAAGATTTCATCAGCCAGAGCTTCTTAGTGGTGATCAGTTGGAAGAGGCTTGAATTCTGATGTCACCGTTTCAGGAGACGACAGCTGAGAAGATGCTATCTCAGTGGAAGTCACCCGAGAATATGTAGCTCCAGAAGATATGCTACCGGATGCATTCTGAGAGTCCGTGGCCTAAGCAGATGGAGCTTCAGAGGTACTATCATCCTATACTATCACATTACAGGCAACTTTGATAGAAGATACCTCCATAATGGACTGTTGGAAATCAGACTCATCCTCCGATGTAAGAGGATCATCAATCCAGCAACTTTCTTCATTTTCCGGAGTCACTGGAGGAGATGTTTGTAGATTCTCCGAGACTTCCGATTCTGGATTTTGATAAAGCTGATTGATGCGATCCTGCTCTTGCTCTATGGCTAGATGCTGTAAGATCCTTGCATATTCTTTAAGATTGGTAATAGAAGCCAGATCTTCTTCTTCATCTGCTCCTTGTGGTTCAACCTGGTTGGGATCCACTAGAGCATTTGTTTGTGCTGTGTCAATAGCATTTTGGGCAACCTCTTGGTCTTCATCATCATCAGACCAGGATCCTTGTGGCTGGAAGGGGTTATACCAGATTACTGGCATAAGGTGGGATTCTGGGATCCATTCTTAATCGGAAAAGATATTCTCCGGTTTCAAGGGATTCCTCCCATTCATCTGTGTCACTGGCAGTGTCACTGGACTCGTACCATTCATGGAGAATCCAACTACCGAGTTACAAGAGTATGATGCCCCCTGCGTAGTCTCATCTCTGAGCCGGGGTGGCATGAAATCACTGAGAGAGAATTTTCTTACCACTCTTGGAGCGTTGGGGAGGGACTCCTCTGTTGCCCTCAGTGAAGCGGTAGAGGAGGTTTCTGCCTTTTCAGGGACCTCTTGTTTTGTTTAAGCCTTCTTCTGCTATTTGAGTTTGCGGAGTTGTCTCTTGGCTTGCCTTCGCTGTTGAGCGGTCGGCTTTGTTTTGACGATCTCCCAATTTTCATCTTCTAGGAGATCGGGATGTACCCATATGGGGTGTCTATCTAGTGTTAGGTAAGGCACCAGCTCTTGGGACGTCTGGGTCATTTTTATCACCTTGAAGGAAGTAATGATTTTTTCCTTTGGTGATTTGGATATTTGTCCATATGACACTATGTTAACGGAGGCAGACCCGTAGTTTTTGTTAAAGGTAATGACTCCATTTTTCCACATCTCGTTGATCTTCTCTCTCACAACGAAACATTGGTTGAGAGGATGCGAGACCATTTGGTGGTATGGACAATATCGGGGATCATTGGTTTTGCCAACATCTCCCGGTCTTTTGGGGTCAGGCAAGGTGAGTTTGCCATTTTCCAAGAGAGCCCCAAAGATTTCTTCAACATCTTCATCGAACGAGTATTTCTTCTCAACTTGTTCTTTGAAGGCATTAGAGAGTTCAGGTCTCTTACTTGCAGCTTTGTTTTCAGCTTTCTTTGGCGGCTGAGGGGCTGACTTAGTTTGCACATTGAGAACCTCCTTTTTCTTTGCTTAGAGGTCAGAATGGCGGTCGGCTCCTTCTTTGATGACTTCTGACTGTTGAGGTCTTTGATCACCGTTTCAGCCTCCATAGACGCTTCTAGGAGTTCTCCCAAGTTCTTTGATTTGTTGCCAACGATCATGGAGTGGATCTTCGCTCTCATGTTGTTTCGGCAAATGTCGACTAGCGATGCTTGTGGCAGCACATCTGAGCATTTGTATGCCATTGCTTTCCACTTGTGAATGAAGTCATATGTCGACTCATTCTCTCTCTGTTTAAGGCTGCAGAGCTGAGCCATAGTAATAGGATGATCCTCACATTTGAAGTGGGCCAGGAAACTTGTCTCTAGCATGGTCCAGTTTTGAATGGAGTCCTCTGGCAGAGTGGAGTACCAATCAAAGGCCGTACCTTTTAGGGTACTTGCAAAGAGACAGATCTTGAAAGCATCTTGATCCGCAATCGTTCCTGTCAGGATCTTGGAGTGGATGACGTGCTGTCTAGCTGAACCTTTCCCTGTGTATGTTTGGAGAAGAGGTTGTTTGAACTTTGGAGGGAAAGGAACCGAGTGCATCCATAAGGGATATGGTGGCTTGATCCCATGCTCCTTCAGTGTATCCTCTTCTTTTGCTTTAGCGAGGATATTGTCAACATCCTTTTTAGTAAGGGCGCGTGACTCATCTTCTCCACCATTTGCCTCATCTTGTGGAGGAACTTCATCATTGTTTGGTGGACGCTAGAGAGTGAGAAGGAGGTTTTCCTTCAGGACCTCGATTCTCTACTGTCATTGCTCTAGCTGCTGAATGCGTAAAGCCATGTTATCGTCCAGTGGAGGTTACTTAGAGTTTGTCACTAAGACATTCACTCTTCGTGAGTCGAAAGAGGATATTGTCTTAGTGACTGAACTAGAACTCATTCTTCTAGATCCAAGGAATGATCACTCCAATGTCCTTGGCTTGAAGGAGTGGGAGAGTCTTCCTGATGCCTTCTCGTCCGGGACACGCTGCGAGTCACTGGTCGTTTGACATGTATTTTTGTTGCTAATTTCTGCCTTCTTTTGGTTTTGCCAACCATGTGGACAGTAGCAACTTGGTCGGGTCTTTCTTTTTCGACCCATTTTTGGGAGATTTGAAGCTCAGAATGCTGAGTTCTTGGCTTCTCTAATCTCTTTTGTCGATATGCCGCGCGGCGACGTATACGACAAGCAATTTGAGCTGAATTGTTTTGGTTGTTTAGTGGAGGGTAGGTTTCTCTCCTTTAATGTAAGCAAGAGGATAGAGCCTATTCTCCTTGAGAGGAGCCAGATATGCTGGCTTTACAGATGTCTGGGACCTTCTTTGTTTTGGCGAAGATCGATGGGACCAAGTCTTAGGACAAACTTGGTTTTTTGTAGGTTGAGGCCTCGTGGGATTGCCACGAGCCTCAGGTTTCTTGGTGACCGCCTTTGGTGTCGGGGCAGCGACACGTTAAGGGGCGGTTTTCTGCTTCTTAGCAGGCACCGTCTCTTCTGCGGGTAGTGGGAATGGTACCAGTGACTCAAAGACGATGGTCTGGGGAGTGGAGGTCGACCTAATGTTTTGGGAGTTGCCGAGGGAGGTGACGCTTCGGCAGCTGGCGGGGCGCTTGAAAGTGCGCTTGCTTTGCTTCTCTTGAAGCATGACTTGGTACTTGTTTTCTTCGAAGGTGATGGTCAATGAGGCTACCATTGTTAGTTTTGGAAAACCTTTCTGAAACAAGACCACATCCATTAGTAATCACAAGAATATGATGATCATAAATGGGCTATACTATGGTTTTGTCTTTTCAAATCGCTCAGGGGCGTGGCCCGTTCTGAGCGTAATGAAGAAGGCAAAAAGCCATAGATGGTACAATTGTTCTAAACGCAAGTATGGTCGGCTCGAAATGAGAGTTCCAGGGACTGCTAGAAGCAATTGTAAACCTTAATTCAAGTTACCGAGAAGCGAAGCTCACTCGAGGTAAAATGATATAAGGTTAGAGATACAAATGTGTCGGGAATACAGTAGACCAGAAAGGGCGTATTAGCACCGCTAGGCACAAATGTTGGAAATCGCATCCTTGAAAAAGGACATTAGATGGGATTTTTTTTTTGAAATGTCAAGATTGAGTTCACAAAAGAGAGCAAATGGTAATCCAATTTGAATATAGGCTCAAACATTCCTGCGAGCCTAAATCCGAAAAAAGGAAAGAACCAGGATTTCTCATATTTGAATCCAATAATGACGGGATTTTTTTTTTCTGAAAAGTTAAGATTGAATTCATAAAAGAGGGCAAATGCTATTCCAATCCGAATACAGGCTCAAACATTTCTGCGAGCCTAAATCCGAAAAGGAAAGAACCAAAATTCCTCCAATTTGAACACAATAGTGACAGAAGTTTTTTTTTTTAAGATTTTTTTTAAAGATTTTTCCTTTTTTTTTTTTTTTGAAGAGTGCACATAGGTCTTCCAATTCGGTCTTATGAAACCTTAGTGGATAGATTAGCCCCCAGGTAAAGGTAGTATTACTTAATGAACCCGTTTGAAGGACCCTTGCCTCGAACAATCTGGCTGCCTCCACACTTTAGACAAGGCTTTTCTTAGGTCCACTTTGGTCAAAGAACGCAATTGGTGCAACCTTAATGCATTTTTTTTTTAAAGATCTCCAATGGACCATCAAAGAGAGGGAAATTGCCCCTCCCAATCCGAACATTGGCTCAAACATTTCTGCGAGCCATTGTACGAAAAGGAAAGAACCAAAGTTTCTCCAATTTGAATCCAAAAGAAAGGAATTTGAATTTTTTTTTTAAAAACTTTTTTTTTGAAAGATCTCCAATGGACCCATCAAAGAGAGGAAAATGGCCCCTCCCAATCTGAACGTTGGCTCAGACATTTCTGCGAGCCATTGTACGAAAAGGAAAGAACCAAATTTTCTCCAATTTGAATCCAAAAGAAAGAAATTTGAAAAGTTTTTTTTTAAACCTTTTTTTTTTTTAAAGATCTCCAATGGACCCATCAAAGAGAGGAAAATGGCCCCTCCCAATCCGAACGTTGGCTCAAACATTTCTGCGAGCCATTGTATGAAAAGGAAAGAACCAAAGCCTCTCCAATTTGAATCCAAAAGAAAAAAAAAACTTTTTTTTTTATTGAGAAAAGAAAGAATGGAAACAAGTTTGAAGAAAGAAATTTCCAAAGGATCCCATCTCATGTTTTCTTTTAGATACAAGATCCAACATAGGCCACCAACAAGGAAGGAGCCAAGGATTCTTAGCATCGTGTTCTCAAATGAACGAGTCCCACCGGGTATGCCAACTAGATGGACCTGTCTTTTTCTTTCTTGCCTTTCTCCGTCCCGGGTCCGCCGAGGTGCGGCAGGGTGAAGAGAAAAAAAAAAAAAAGAGCGAGCATCAACATTTTTTTTTTGTACAGGTATGCTAGATTTTCTATTTTATTTGGAATTTGAAATGGTGATCCGGAGATTCACCTTCACAAGTAGAAAGGAAATCAAACTTTTTTTCTATCTTTCCATTGCATATATATTCAAAGAAAGAGACAAGACTTTAAAATGCCGTGAGAGGCGATTTTGTTTACTTTGTCGTGAAAGGCAGTTTTATGCAGTAGAATGCGATTTTGCTATGGAAGGCGATTTACAAATTTTATCAATGATATAAGACAAGAATTGTGATTTTTTTGTCTCTTTTAAAAATATAAAATACAATAGAAAGGGAAGAAAGAGGGATCTGACTTCTCAAGCGAGTGTGGGGACTCGTTCAGATCGACGGTCGCGAGTCATGTATGGACTCCGCCATCGTTCTTCAGATGAGAACACTTGATGCTTTAGTTCACTTGGCTTGGCTTGGACCCCAGATTTTTAGAGGACAAAGACCAAGGGAAGGTCCTATATCCAATAAAAAACCGAGTATACGGGCTGAAAAGCCACATCTAGGCCATGTTGGATAGAAGAAGAGGGTCAAAACCTTGGGGGGTGGCCCCCCAAGGGACTTTGATCACTTTGTAGTTCTTGCAGCTGGGTTTCTTCAAGGCAGGAGAGCTTCTTTGTGCAGAGAATTCTTCAGGACAATTTTCAGGCGATTTTTCAGGACCCTTCAGATGATTTTTTCTGGACCCCTTCCCTTTGGAATGACCGCCTATTTATAGGCTTTTGCTGGCCATTAGGAGGGTTTTATGGGCATTAATGGTATTATTAATGCTCCATGATGGGAGGAGTTACAAGATTTATTTTCATAATTTTGCAACTCCTTTTTCTTGGATTCTGATTGGCCGATGGAGAATAATGGACATTTAATCTCCATGATGATGGGAGTTTCATGATTAATTACCATGATTGATCTCCATAATGATAGGAGTTACATGCTTAATTGCCATGATTAATTGGACTTGTAACTCCCATTTGCTTGCTTCTAATTGGGCCGTCCAAAATAATGAATTAATGACCCTAATAAGTTGTCATAAAAAGGTCAATTAACAACATTAATTTGTCGCCGAGTCGCTTGAAGAGTTGCAGGCCACGCCTCGTCTTTTGGAATTCTTCTTGCGATGATTATCGATGGATCCACACGTTATTTGATGTCGGATGATGATGCAAATTCAGAAATTGGTTGACACCAATGGGCCGGCAACATCTGTCCAGTCGATTTCACGATTGATCGGGCAGAAAGTGTACTTTTTTGGTTGGCCTGTTGGCGGTTTCGGAGTGTCCAATGATGATGAAATGATTTTAATGGCAGATCCGTGATGTTGATGAAGAACGATGGATATCATGCCTCAAAAATCAAATTTTAAGAAAATCACAAGGGCCAATCATCGCGAAACGCAAAAAGAATCGGAAAATCGGTCGTTCCAGCGGAAATCCGGCGACCCTGGTATGCACCCATGGTCGCCTGGCAACCATGGGGCTTTGGCCCCTTTTTCGGTTGCCGTCCGGTCGCACTGAAGAAAACCCATCAAAACGCTATGCAAATCAGAGCACAAAGTTTCCTATTTTTGGAAAAGCCGAAGACTCCGTAGCTGATTTTCCGCCAAGAGTTAAAACTAGGTCAAACGATGTCGGAATGACTTGAAATTTGAGGTGAAGCTTCTTGAGCATTAGATAGGACCAACTATGGGCTTTCATTTGAGTTTTGAAGCCGTTTGGAGTCTCGTCAATGCTAGACTTGATTTCACCATGCGGAAGATGTCGAGCTTTGATGTGCGATCATCCGATGTCCGATTGACCTGAAATTTGACAGGGAGCCTATTGGAGTCATTTTGAGATGATCCATTAGCTCTGATTTGGATGCCATGGTCCCGGGGAACTTTGCCGCCGGTAGGTCTGATTTTGCTTCGGAGCGTCAAAACCGGGTCAAACGTTGTTGGAATGACCTGAAATTTGACGCGCAACCCTTTGGAAGCATGTAGAAGCTACTCATGTGTTTTATTTGATGAGTGGTGGCATCGAAGGTTCTCGCCACCGGGAGGCTTGATTTCGCCGTTCGAGAGTTGATGGAGGGTCAAACGATGTCAGTTTGACTTGAAATTCGTCGTGGAGCCTTTTGGAGGTATTTTGAGACCATCCATAGGTTTTGATCGAAGATTTGATATCTTTGACACTGTCGCCGCCGGGAGCTCCCGCTCAGCTGTTGGAGGATTGAAGTTAAGCTAACTGGTGTCGAAATGGCCCAAAACTTCATGTGTACCTCTTTTTTGGCTATTTTGAAGAATCTTGCAGTTTTTGTTTGATTTTGACAAGATCTGATACTTGAAGCAGCTTTGCCTGTTTGTAGTAGGATGCTGCTCCATGTAGCTTTTGATGTTGAGGAGGTAAAGTGACATTTTTTTGTGTCAACAACCCCCCAAGGGGACTTCAATCACCTTATAGTGGTGGTTGCTGTAAAATCTCTTCGACAAAGGAGAGGTTGGTGTAGCAACTTTCGCAGAAGGATTTGCGAATTTTTGTTTTTCTGGATGAATTCCGATCCGTTCTTCTTGAAATGACCCCCCCCCCCCCTTTTATAGGCTTTTGGTGGCCATGAGGGGTTTTATGGGCTTTTAATGCATTAAAGCCACATGATGGGAGGAGTTACAAGTTTTTATTTCATTATTTTGTAACTCCTTTTTTCCTGGCTTTTGATCGGCTGACGGAGAACGATGAGCATTTAATTGCCTTTACTCTCCATGATGGGAGGAGTTACATGGTTTAATGCCATGATTGCTCTTGATTTGTAACTCCTTTCTCCTCGCTTTTGATTGGGTCGTCCAAAATAATGATTTAATGATCACATTAACTTATCATAAAATGGATCATTTAACTGTTTTAAATTGTCGTCGAGGCATCCGAAGGGTGGCAGGCCGCACCGCACCTTTTTGGATTCTTCTGGCGATGATCGCCGATGGATCTTCATGCTGTTTGATGTCAGATGTCCATGTAATTTCAAACATTGATCATTACCAGTGGGTCGTACCATTTATCCTGTCGATTTTTCGATTGATCAGGTAGAAAGTGTGCTTTCTTGGTCGGCCGGTTAGCGATTTCGAAGCGTCGGATAACGATCCCAAGATTTTGGCGGCTAATCCATGATGTTGACGAAGGTTGACAGATTTCATGCCCGAAAAATCAGATTTTTGGAAAGTCACAGGGGCCAAATAGCTCGAAATGCGAAAAGGGACCGGAAATTGGTCTTTCGGAGAAAATCCGGCAACCCTGACTGGCGACCATGGGCCAAGGTCACTGTGACCATGGGGACTTTTTATCCCTTTTGGTCTTCATTTTTCTGCCATCTTCTGATTTTTCTGATTTTTCTGGTATTTTTCTTGACATTTTTGCACATGTGTTGGCCCGATTTCCTTGAAGAAAACTTGACGAGAAGCCTTGCATATCAGAGCGTAAAGTTTCCGATTTTCCAGGAAAGCCAAAGACTTTGTCGCGTAGAGCTGCAAATTTGCTTGCAAGAGCCAAAACTATGTTAAACGATGTCGGAATGACCTAAAATTTAAGGTGAAGCCTCCTGAGCAGTAAATAAGACCAGCCATAGGCTTTTGTTTGAATTTTGAAGCTGTGTGGGGTCTCGTCGCAAGTAGACTTGATTTTGTTGCGGGGAAGATGCGACACTCCGATTTACGGTCAATCAAGGTCCAATTAATTAACCAAAAATTTGACAAGGAGCCAATTGGAGTCATTTTAAGATGATCTATTAGCTCTAATTTGGAAATCATGGTCCCGGGGGGCTCCACCAACGAGAGGCCTGATTTAGCTTCCGGGAGTCAAAGTTAGGTTAAATATTGTCGAAATGATGTGAAACTTGACGAGAAGCCCTTTGAAAGTACCTTGAAACCACCCATGCGCTCTGTTTGATGAGTGATGGTCTCGGTGGTTCCCGCCACCAGGGGCTTGGTTTTGTTGTTTGAGGGTTGATGGAGGGTCAAACGTTGTTGGCTCGACCTGATATTTGACACAGAGCCTTTTGGAAGTATTCTAAGACTATCCATAGGCTCCGATCAAAGACTTGATGTCTTGGTGTCATTGCCGCCGGAAGAGCTGACTTTGCTACACCCGTTTCCTTTTTGGGCCAAATGATGTTGGAATGGCCTGAAACTTGATGTAGACCCTTCTAGTGGTATTTTGAGTCCAACCATGTGCTCTGTTTCCTGGATCAGGGACTCTAGCTTCACTGTAACCGGGAGCTCCTGTTCAGCCGCTGGAACAGTGAAGTTAGGCTAAATAATGTTGAAATGGCCCGAAACTTCATGTGTGCTCTTCTAATGGCTATTTTGAAGGATCTTCCAGTTTTTATTTGATTCTGACAAGATTCAATGTTTGAAGCAGCATTGCCTATTTGTGGTAGGATGCGACTTCTTGTAGCTTCTTCATGTTGAGAGCGTATGAAGAGGCAAAGTGACATTTTTTGTGTCAACAATGCTAATATAGATTTTCCACCAATCCAATAACTCTGATGGGTGCCAAAAATATGAATGAAGGCCCCACTACGAGCCAAACCAACTCGCCCTAGCAAAATCACATAACATGAGAGCATGCCCAACTGAGACCGCCTCTTTTTCACATATACGACATTTAACATCCATGGAATTAATTTTTGATTTAATAACAGATCTTACTTGGATGGGATTTTTGATAAATTTCCATCTGAAAAGTTGATCGTGCGGTGGTTAGTCCTCTATAGAAGAAATGGACCAACTGGGCCTTGTCAAGCCCGTGGTGTGGGCATTTGACAAGAAGGTCATGAAACCTTTCCCAAGCTTGAGAAAACTCTTCCTCAGGTCGTCCCCTAAAGTTCCTAATGGCATCCTTTATTTTCGCTGTCTTGGCCATTGGGTAAAATTTTGCCATGAATTTCTTTGACAACCCATCCCATGTTGTTATGGAATTAGGAGCAAGAGAATTCAACCATGCCGCGGCATGGTCTTCTAAGGATAGGGGAAAGAGCCTTAACTTGACATTTTCTTCATCTAAGTTCTGGTTTTTAAAGGTCTGACAAATTGTCAAAAATTTGTTCAAATGGATGCACGGTTGCTCACTCTCAAAACCATGGAACTTAGGAAGCATGTTAATGGTAGCAGCTCTAATCTCAAACTGGGCTGCAGTGGTTGCAAGTAGAACTATGCAAGTGGGTAGGGTAGCAGAAGCGGGTACAAACATCTCATTCAGAGTTCTCTCTTGGTTTTCCATTTTGGGATCAATTGAGAAACTGTCTACAAACGTGATGGGTACCTCAAATAATTCAATTCGGACTAGACGACCTCTCTCACGTGTCCAAGTTTGCAAAAACCAAGCACACCTTTTTTTTCTTTTTTTTAAGGAAGCACACCTTAATGTTAACACACCAACAATCTAATGGGCTAGCCTATGTTAACTAGACAGCTCCAAACTGTGAAGAGTACACCTAGGCCTCCAAACCAGTCCTATGAAACGTAGTCGGCCAAGCAAGCCCCCAGGGGATTGGTGGGATCACGATGCTTGTGGCAAAGGTTCCGCTTAAATACCAAACTCCTAGAACAAATGAACTGTCTCCTTTAAGGGACAAGGCTATTCTAGGCACCGATTTCCGTCAAGGAGCACAAATGGTACAACCTTTGGTGGTCGTATCCTAATGAGCTCGGGTCCTAAGGTCACATTTCTACTCAAATTTTATTAAAGGCTAAGTATTCCTAAGTAGTGAGGAAAATAAATTCCTATGGACAAGGAAATGGTGATGAAATCCAATCCTTATCTTGTTGGGGGTACGATTGCCCTTACTAAGTGTGTGATTCGAATTTAATCAATGTGTACATTCAATCAATCACACTTTTGCCAAAATTAAACAACCATGAATTAACCCACTTACTGAAAAGGGGTGGGTAGGGTTTCAGTACTCACCTCCCACTTAAGATGGGGGAAGATCTGGTTGAGTCGACTCGGGCTACTGATACCTAGACCCAGTGTACCAACCCGAGGTGCAGAGACAGTATCGTCCAACTGTCGTTCTTCCCTGCCCCTAACTATTACAATCTGGGCCTTCCCAGAATTTAAAAATAATTAAAATTATTACACTTTGAAAGTCCTACTACAATGGATCTAAAAAAAGATACTACTACTAAAACTAAAATTTCTTTCCCGCTTTGAGTTGCTTTTTTTGCAAGATTCTTCTCTTTATTATTTTTTTTTGGCAACTTAATCGAAGATTCTTTGTGCTCCAAATCTGGTAACTCTTTGCTACAAATGCTCCTTCTTTTTTTTTCTTTTTCTTTTTTTCAATCCTGCAAAATCAACAATACCAACGTGTAAAAAGGAAAAAAAATGCTAATTAGTTAAAATCCTAAAAGGAATTCAAAAAAAGAAAAGTAATAAAATAAAATCCTAAACCAAACTAGAGTAAAAATCAGAAATCAGATTTTTGAAACAATTTTCAAGAACAAATCCCCGTCGACGGCGCCAAATTTTGGTGTTTTCAAAATAATTAACCGCAATCGCACAAATTTCTATTAAGTAGATAATGGCAAATACGGGTCGATCCACAAAGATTTGTAGAAACAAAGTCCAAAAATCCTCAATCAGTTTTCACACTAGAGACTTTAAAACCACAATTAGTCAAGGAAATAATAACTAAACTGATATCCAAAGAAATCTAAACACAAACTTGATCAGAAAAAGAGAGATCAGGGTATCGAATTTCACCAAAAAAAGATTTAATCATTGCAAAATTACTTCATAGTCTTATCCCCATTAAAACTCAATCCAATGTGCAAGCAATTACCTTGGATCGGAAGATTTAGCTTTGAAAACTTTTTTTCTTAAAAAATCCAATTGTCTAAATAGTACCTAAGACTCCCTTCACTTCAATACGTTGAAACTGTAATAACTATTTATCAAGATCAAGCACAAACCATTAAAGGAATTTAACCTAAGCATGATATGTCAAGATCAAGCATAAAAAGTAAAAGACATTCCAAATAACCTTTACAAAACCAGAAGTTGAATAACATTCATGAAGGAGAACCTATTAAATCATTAAGCATAATGAGGGAAAGACATAAAAGAATAATAAGGAACGAACTCACCGATTTTGGTTTCCTCCTCCACCCTAATCCACGGATTAGCCAAGCATTGTAGAACAAACAAAAACAATGAAGCAAATCGTCATTATTGAAAGCCTTCAAGTTATCTATTATACCACTCAATCTCCACCTTCAATTTCTAACAAAGATTGGAAAAAAAAATTCCTTTTCGAGCAAAAGAGAGCCTCCCCTTAAAAAGAAGAAAAATACAAGAAGAAAAAGAAAGAGAAATCACTCAAATTCGTCATCCCTCATATCCCTCCACTTGAGAGCCTGTTTTGACCCCCAAAAGATCAGAATTGGGAGATCTTCGTGAGACATGATATTCCTCTCCTTTGAGTCCTCTTTCCAACGCATTTGATCTTGACTTAATCGGAGTCTTGAATCACAAGTTATGGTCAAAATAGTAAAGCTTGCGTGGGATGGCTACAATTCCGAAAATCTTCTTTCCTTCATGATTTGATCAGCTGCTAAACAATAACATTCTTATTGATGTCCATGAGATTCCTTTCATTTCTTGCAAAGTTGATTGCTAAGTTTTAGCAACCATTATCAAGCATTAGATATGGTGGGGGCCACCAAATTCGGTCTTCACAAAAATAAAAACTGATTGCGCCAAGTCTTGAACTCATGACCTCTAAGTTGAAATTCCAACTCTCCTCAAAAAAGCCTATATGCTCTTTGTGTATACTTTTCTCAAATGAGGTTTTAGCTTTAAACCTCTCCGAATTAAGCTTAAATTTGCTTAGCTCCTTCCAATTCCTGCATAATAAGAAAAATGCTATAAGTAGAACATTTAAGATAAAATAAACAACTAGCAAATTCAAATAAAAGGGTAGTTATTTATATTATGCTATGCATATCACTGCTCTAGAAGGCTTGAAGCTTCTACTTCTTTGTAGAAGATTGTGCATCTTTGTCTCGAGGTGTTGAAGTAGGATCAAGCATAGGGAGCGATGCGCAGCGAGTAATCATGGCAGCGAGGAGTTATTCAAGAACAACTACAGTTCTTGAGTCGACGTACTAACTAGGATAAAGGAGCTATGAGTATATCTTGTAACCGTTCAATAGTTATTAGTTTTTCTAATCGTGGTTTTTCTCTCGGAAAGAGTTTCCACGCTAAATTTGTATATGCCTTCTTGTGGTGTTTGCTAGGTCTATCTTATTTGGTTGATTAATTCCGTTGTGCATTGGTTATTAGACCGGATTACTTATTCCATTCTAGTAACTTTCACACCCCCTTAGTCTGAATCGATAAAATTCATCAATAGAGTCAATCTTTAAAATCAAAACCGTTAGAAATTTAATGGACCCTTGTATTGGCTGTAGGAGAAATCTTACTCTAAACGAAGCTGGCCCCTACCATTAAACTTATCACACCAAAAATATGTGATTCCATGCCTTTGTTTTGTTTATTTAAGTTGCATGTTTTACGTGTGATGCGTCTAACACTTTTGTTTCTAACTCCAATTGGAGTGAAGTTTAGTCAGTGTCATTGCATGTTAAGAAGTTAATTTTCAACGATACAGATAATAAAAGTATGCCCAATCATGTATTTATAAACCATAGTTCGAAAATTATCCGAGTGGACACTGGACTCTCCCGAGTCATCTCGTTCTGACAATAGACTGGGTCAAGATTAAGGGAGGCCTGGCCTAGGCATCTCATTTTAATAAATATTTTACATTCTTAACTATTTAATAGGATCATCTAATTTTAAACAGCTAAAGTTAATTGATAAGTAATTATATTGCTTGAGGTTTGGAGTAATTAGCAATTTAAAAATGATGACTAGAATGTAATTTGAAACTTATATTTGATCTTTTACATTCGATATTTGGACTAACAAATTATGTAATAAACAATTTATTTTTCTTTTATCTTCTTTTTTGTAGTACTTTTCTTGAAAATGTAAATTTATTAAATGGAATTGATTATTATGAATGCATGTAAATAAAATGTATTTTTATATCTTATAAGTAATGGATTCATTTTTAAATGTTTTTTAAATAAAATTACTCTCCCGAGTCTCCACGTTAACTCTATCCGAGTCAATTTTTTTGCATTGTACAAGTCGAGTCGGAGTCACGAGTTTTCCAACCTTGTTATAAACTAGGCCCAAAGATCCCTTCGGCCATTTCATATTATCAACACTCCTTAATCTTTCTGCAAAATATCTCATCCATCTAATAATCCTTAGTTATTTTATTTCTACAATAACTTTCCAATTCTTGATTTAAATTAACTTGTGTTTTTCATTTTTCTTCTTCTTGAAACTACTGTGAACTAGCCCAGATTGCAAATTGTTTGATTCAAACTACTAGATGCCATCTTTTATCTTCTTGGTATAATGGTATGAGACAGTGAGGGGTTAAGAGAAATCCGTCCGTAAGCAAAAAGCAAAGACAGAAAGCAATATGAGATTGGAAATGGCACAGAATATTTGAACTTAGAAAACTGACTTGGTATGTATAGGTAGGGATAGCAATGGAACCTGACCTACAGGCACCTACCCCACCCTCCACTCTACCTGACCCAACCTATGATTTTATGTTTGTATAATAGTGTTGAGGTCAACATCCACCCACGCTCTTACGCGGTCTTAATTGTGGTCGAGCCATTGCCCTCACCATAAAACTATTGTTGTACCATTTCTTATCACCAATTGGTTATAGGATAAGTGGTAGCTTAATGGGGTGTAAGATTATTCAAGTGGTATAAGAGCTCAACATTCCAAAATTTATTTTAAGGGGGTGTTTGGAAATGTGTTATTTTAAATATTTTGTTATATTGTCTGCCAAATCTAAGATATAAATATTTTTAACCATGATGATTTAACTTTCAAAGAAATAGTACTAGAAAATGTAAATCCCAATATATATATATATGACAATATGTTTGGCAAAATCTTAAAAGATCATTATGAGTGAACAACAAGAAAATCCCAATTTCATCAGAAGCATTTATAACAATTGTAAAGATTATATGAGAATCAAAGCTTTAAAGCTATTCATAATTTCTTGTATTTTTTAAAAATTTAATTACGTGAAATCATTTTATTTTCTACCACATTTCTTTTCTAAAATATCTTGAGAAACCCTCAAAACTGAAAATTCCAAACAATTTTCGAAAAAATAATTTATTGAGAGTGAATTAGTACACTGCTTGAAACTTGGGACTATTCAAGGGTGAAAATAAAATTACGTGCCTTGATTGGTTTCATAAACATATATGTAGATTTAGCATTGTGTGTTGGGTAGAGACACTGGTGGAAGCTTCATAAAAGCCCTTGTAGTTTTAGAAACTTCTATGTAGTTTTTAAATATGGCCCCTCTAAGATTTTTTTCTTTTTACATATTGGCCCCTTCAAAGATAAATTTCTGGGGCCCTGGGTAGAGAAATACCAGTTCTTAGACTTACATGTTTGTAGAAAGAAAACAATCCCAACCTCCACAGCATCTTATAATGAGAACAAGCCATGAGACTTCCCAACTACCACAATCGTTCTGCAGCATTGAAGGATTCTATAATTCAAACTTAGCTTGCAGCAATAATCAAATCCAGTAAAATACATTCTATTCAGCAATCCAATATAAATAGGCCTTCTCTTACATGAACTTAGCATAAACTTAGGCCTATCCAATTCAACTGATAAAAAGGACAGGGTAGGATTGATCATTTGCATACATCAAATGGCCCCAATCACACTGGTGAAAATAGCACTTACGGTGGTGATCATAACAACCAGTACAGTGGACAGCTTTAATGTCAGAAGCATGAGGACGAAGGAGAAAGAGACCAAGATGGTGTTCTACATGCAGGATTGGGAATCTGGTAAAAATGTTACAGCAGTCCCTGTGGCTGGAAAGAACAGTACAAATTCAAGTGTACTTAACTTCGCGACGATCATGGCCGTGGATGATGCAATCACAGAGGGGCTAGATCGGCGATCCAAGCAGATCGGACGAGCACAAGGGATCTACGTTAACTCGGCATTGGATGCCTCTGATCTTCACCTCCTCTTTTCAATAGTTTTCACAAACGAAAAGTACAATGGTAGCACCATAGAGATCCAGGGGGGCGACCGATTTTTCCTGAAGCAAAGAGAGGTGTCTGTGGTGTCTGGAACAGGGTGTTTCCGATTTGCAAAGGGGTTCGCTGTGTTGGAGACAGTTTACCTTGACCTGGCTAACCTCAATGCAGTGATCAAATTCAATGTCACCATTCACCACTATTGAACTGATGGTTCATTATTGTCTAGAGTGATTTTTTTCCTATTTATCTCTTCATAGAGGTATTGCAGTAGTTAATTTGTGCCAAGAAAATGAATAATGGGCTAACTAGGAAGCTTGTCCCAGATCAATTGTAAGGATGTATTGATTTAAGTCTTTCCTGAATGAATTATGTAATGGAAGAAAAGTAAAAATGAAAATTCATAGATTCCCCAATTATGTTGCTAGATATGCTGAAATATCATTTCCCCCACCTTTAGCTACGTTCTGTGAGGCCCACATAGGGCCATCACCAATGAAGGTGCGTTTGTGTTGAATTGGGGCAAGTACCAATTCGAGGAGCGAGTGTCAAATTAGTAGCATACTCTGCTTGATCAAGTGGGATTCATAAGAGATAGCTACAAATGGAAGAACTCAACAACTGTTATGAAATAAAATACTGTGAAAGACAAATCGTAAAGGATAGACTATAGTATATTCTATTCATAACAAGGAACAACAATGTCTGCGCCCTATACCAATACAAGGAAACTAGAAGCAGTCTCATGTGCCGCAATGACATGACAATCTCCAGTCAATTGATTGTCACGTGTGCCACGGTTTGTATGAGGGCTGTCAAAGGTCTAGGCTAGGCCAGGCCCAAGATTGTCCTTCCTCTACCCTCAATATATATCGGGCTCGGGCTGGCCAAAGCCCTCAAAGCGCCTGCATTTTCTAGGCCCCTACCCTATTCTTTAGGAAGGGACCAAATATTTCATATTGATCTCTAAGGGCTTTCTGCCAATATTTCTTCTTGCCTTCTACTTTCTTGCCCATATATTAGGATATCTTGGGTCAGGCTACAGTATTGTTGCAGAAGTCCTTAGATGAAAATCACCCTTTGTTCGTCATCACACAGCTCCTGCTTCTGCTAGACAAATCAGACTATTTGGATAGGGCATGGGATATGTTTGTTTGGACGGGACAATAGACATTTGATGTCCATTTGAAAAGGGCTCATAATCTGCACATTTTTGGACCGACCGAAGCCTCTAAGGCGGACAGATGCATTGCTATTGTGCTCAAACATGCCATCACGTCTATTTCTTCCAGTCTTATTTTAATCTAGGGACTTAATAAAGATCCACACCGTTGACTTTCTTGAGAAGAACAAGAACAATTGTAAGGTCAAATCTGAACCGTTGATGCTTCACGAATCTTGAGATATTTTTAAAAAATCATACACTACTAGATCTGCATTTCTAAACTTCTGTGGGACCGTATACTATGATCCAAATCATTGATCCTTTTCAGAAGGCTAAAAATGACTATTGGACAGAACGCAAACTTTGATTCCATGTGGATCTCGAAAAATACATGAGAAATAGTGGACCATGGATTCATATCCTTTTAAATTATTTGGGTTTTTCATACGAAGGAACCCAATTTTTTCATAGTTTTTTTATTTGTGGGGCCCTATTTGTGAATTCAAACCATTGATCCTCTTTATAACCTAAAACACGGACACGGAATTAAATTTCATTGATTAATTACTCATGGATCTATGGATATTTGTGAAAAGATGTGGACCATAATTCCTAAGTTTTTGGACAATGTGGGCCCCTAGATCAAGATCTAAACCGTTGATCCTCTTCATAACCAAAGAATAGCTATGGGGCCTAATTTTTTCATTTAATTTCTCGTGGATCTCAATAAATTCATGAGAAAAACTGAACCATAGGATTCTAAAACTTCTATTCCAAGCAGTGAATTGGTCTTACCAAAAAACCTAAAAGTAAAACATTTATTCTACACAGATCCATTCTACACGGATATGTTGTCCAAGGATTTATTTCATGCATGGTTGAAAAAATCTCCGAGCCGACTCTTGACTCTCCTAAGTCATCTCATTTTGACGAAGGGTCGAGTAAAAAATAGGGGAGACTTAGTCGAGTCATCTCATTTTAATGATTTTTATTTTATTTTATTTTTTTGCATTTGGAAATATTTAATAAGCATATCTAATTTTAAACAATTAAAGTTTATTTATAAGTAATTACATATGAGGCTGGGAGTCAATAATTTACAAAATGATGATTGAAATATAATTTGAAACTTATATTTGATCTTTTAATTGCATTCAATATTTGGACTAACAAATTATGTAATATGCAATATTTTTTATTTTATTTCCCCTATTATAGTACTCTTCTTGCATATATAAATTTATTCATTTGAATTGATTATCATAAATGTTTTTCAATAAATCTATATTTATTTATTTATAAGTAATAGATTTATTTAAAAAAATATATAAATTATTTTTAAAAAGCAAGACTCTCTAGAGTCTATGCATTGACTCTATCCGACTCAATTTTTTTTATTGGACGAGTCGAGTCGAGCCACGAGTTTTCCAATCTTGATTTCATACAGAAAGCAATCCAAAGATTGATTTCCAATCTTGATCTCATGCTTGGTAGTTTCTTGGAGTATTCCATAGGATATTTACCGAATTGAGAACTGTTAGCTATGAATAATCCAAATGATTAGAAGAGTCTCTAAGTTGAGTCGCATACATTGATCAGTGGAGACCAATTAAGAAATCTAAGGTACTCAAGAGCATTGCTTCCCAAAATATAAACTCTAGTCCTTATCTAACTCCAAGCCCAGTCACCCAAAATATTAACATCAATCACAGGAGTGTCCAACTTTAATTGGAGTCAAACTTTTAGCAGTTTGGGTTTAAGATTTGGGCCCCACAATGGATTTATAATGCGGGCTCAAACAAACTATTTGATTAAACACCAAGGGCCTGTTTGTTTGTATTATAATACATATAATTCATACTATAAGTGGCTTAAAATAATCATCAACTATGAGTTTTAAAAATAAGCATCAAACAACTAATTTCTTAAAGAAAATAGAATTAAGAAAATAAAAAGATGAGAAATGGACTACTAGGGTGATGGCTGGTAGTTCATTTCTCATCTCCTTTTTATTCTATTTCCTTTTATATTCATTTTTAACCGGTACGAATTCTATGTGTTCAGTCCAGATGTATTGCGAACAAATAGTCACCAAAAGAATCAAATAGTGAATCAAAGAACCTAACCCGTTGAGTTTTAAAATCAAGTTAAATCAAATTTCCAAATCATAAAATCTAATGCAAATTGGTTGAGTTGTGGATGAAACTATGGTACAATTTAGGTGTTTGTAGCTCTCCAACTTTGTTTCTTACAAGGGTTTTTCTGTGGTATGTAATCCAACAGGTATGCGCAAGATTTGAGCACACGACATGGGGAGCAAACACGTGCCTTATGCCAATCAGCCAACTCCCCGGCGCGTGTAACTCTCCACTTATGTGTACAGAATATATTAAAAATAAATGGGCCAGCGTGTAGAGTGGGACCCTGCCTATGGAGTGTCTAAAAAGATTTGGTCAGGAGCCGACTATAAAACAATATAACTCACCAATACATGGTTCAAGTGAGGCCCGGTGGTCCTGATAGCAGGTCATAGAAGAATAAATATATTTTTAGATATGTTTAGGTGTTTTTTTTTTTTTTTTGGCTTTTTTATTTTAGGAATCTGTTATTAGTAAGAGCTGCGAGATTTCTTTAACCCTTTTTTTTTTGGCACCTAAACATAGATCTGTACTTCCAATCTTAAATACAGATTGGAACAGAGAAACGAAATTCATTTAGCTGATTCAACAAAGTTGGGACAAGGATTTGATGATAATGATCACGATGATGATCTAATCTTGAATATAAAAAGAATACTTATTTTGTACTCTATAAATTTATATTATCGTGTTATCTCACATAAAACTTACATTATTTTATTACCTTTTATTGTCTTATTTTCAAATATTTATGGGAATAAAATTTTAATTTCATTCAATTCATATATGTAATTATATTTTTAAACCATTGAGCTATCAATACTACATGGTCTACAAATCAAAGATTATCACAATATTTTTCAAAATGTTTAGCAAACACTAAAAAGATTAGGAAGCAAATAGCAAGAAAATCACAATGAAAATCACAACATCACCATAAGCATTGGTAAAAATTTTAAGATTCAAATAAAAATTAAAAAATTTAAGTTAATCATAATTAGTCTACTTTCGGACCACATGAGCAAGCCACTTCTCCACCATTTCGCCTCTTAGGTGAGTCCTCTACACTGAAGGAAGTTAGAACTAGGACACTTTGGTTTAGAAATGATTTCTCCTTAGCTCATTAGTGTTTTGCTTTGACTTGTAAACCATTTAGGTGTTTAGGTTTCTCCCCCACTTGAGTGTGAGCTTCATTAGTGAGTGGAGCATGGATTTCTCCCTTCCATTTTCCTTTTTCTTTCCTTCCAACACCCAAGGCAAGTGGATACACTTTGATAAATATGGATATGAATGTTAACTTTGACTTCTAGCTTGTTTACTGCTTTGGTCATTTGAGCTCAATTTGTGGATTTTGCTAATAACATGCTACAATTAGGTTTTGAATTCGAAATGGTTGTTGAGGAGGCATGTGTATAATGCTTTGGAGAGGGCAAGGCCCTTTTATACAAGTTTAATCAGCCGGAAATGAACTGGGGATGAAAATCCCCAAGTTCTAGAACTGCATAGAATTCTGAAACTAGAATTCCAGTATACTCGGTCGACTGAGGACCTTTACGGTCGACGAAGGACACTGGCTGAGATCCAGGTCGACGGAGCCACTTTTGGATTGAAATTTTCTACTCTTCGAAGGGTTCAGTGCATTCCTCGTCAGCTGGGGCTGATCGGAGGTGAAGGACCTTGTTGAGACCTTCTCTGTCTCAAAATTCACATAGTATTGGAACATTCTGCCCAAGTGTACTCGGTCGACTGAGGCCCTCTGCGGTCGACCGAGAACATTGGAATTCCTTGGAATTCATCCTTTTTTATTTTGACTTTGAAATTCAGGTGGGACAATTGAGCCCTACCTTAAGGACTAATTGATGATTATAGGTGAGGAATGTTATGAGCTAGCCTACCCTTACTAATTATCAGGTTTCCATACATGTTACGATTTGATGGGACTGGTCGATGTAAGGTACGATGATATCCACTAATTGATTATGCACCAAGGTACACCAATGGGATATCACTACCTCACCTGCAACCAGAATTTGGTACGGTGTTTCGTAAGAGTTGACAATTTTTTATTTCCAGAATGGACCGTAAACTACTTTGATTACCGAATTTATCGTATCGCTTTATCGATTGAAGTGTTGGAACTTGGTTGCCTTGATCATTGGGCTTTTAGAGGACTATCCATTGGGGTTTGAATTTGAATGTGATGCAATTGATCATTATTGAATGATAGTCCCTCTCTCCTTTGCTTTTACTAACCAGTTCACGTGGGATGGGCCACGTCCTTCACTCCTTAGGTTGTTTTATCTTTGACTTGTGCCGCACTAAGCTATTGTAGTCCGACACAAAGGTGTAGCACCTTTGTGGAGCGCATGGTCAGTTACATTGACTATTAAATGACTGCAGATCGTATTGAACTTTTAAGCGGGTGTACACCGTTATTTGGACTAGGATTTATACTATTAGTTTTTACTTGTTGGCAAATTCATGGGTTGGACAAAACTCTGGGTCCATTGAGTTATATTTTTATTCTTAGATCTAGATGGTGATTGTGCTTCACACTAAAGACAGAAGTCTGGAAGAATTAGAAGATTAGAAGTATGCTGAAGGAAGAATAAACAATTTAACAGAATTAGAAGTGTGCTAATTTTCTCAAACCAGAATAAGGGTCCACTTGAGTGGCCAATCACCCGCTCGAGCGGATGTTGTGAGAAAGTAGCCAAACGCAAGACGGATGTTGGCCCGCTTGAGCAGATGAGGCGCAAAGTTTGTACGAATTATATCTGCTATTTCCTATTTGGGCCAAACTACTTGTTCTAGTTCTAATCAACTTAGGCAACATTAAGCACGTCCCTAAGCCTATTTAAGGACTCTGTGGATACCCTAAAGAGGCACTTCACCTCTCTCATTATTCTGAGTTGGAGGATATAACTGAGAGAATTCTTCTCTAGAAATCCATTGAAGAGTTGTGCTGCAGAAATCATCTAGAGAGATAGTTCTTCTACTTCCGTTGTAGAAGATCATCTTCTTTCATAGAAGATATGAGGAGTCAAGCCGGTTTGAATCTTTTGTAGTCAACGGTGTGAAGTCGTTGAGGTGTGAAGCTACAAAAGAGGTAGCTGCAGTCCTTAGGTATGGATTATATGATGGGGCGGGATCTATGAGTGTCTTGCAATTACAAGATTCATAGTGCTTGATTGTTGATCTAGTTCGGATCTGTAGTTTTTCACCCGATTAGGGTTTTCCATGTTATATTTGGTGTCCTTGTGGTGTGTGCTTTTGATTTTATTCCCGCTACATATTTATTATTTTTTCACACATTGGGTTGTTGAGTTGGCCAATCTAGAGATCCAAAAACCTTCATATACCCCTAGGCATTGACTTGGACAAGGTTGAATACTCGATGCCGCGCCACTGCTTGACGTATTATTTTGGATAGGGCTGAACACTCGATGTTGGGCCATTGCCCAATGTATTGTTTTGGACATGGATGAATTCTTGAAGTATTGTTTTGCACAAGGTTAAATGCCTTACATTGGGCTGACCACCCGATGTTGGTTGGGCAACGTTACCACCCGAAGTACGTCAACTTCTTAAGTCAGCTAGTTGCTTATGCTGACCGCCTTATTGATAGAGTCCGTATTTCATCAATCATCCTTTATCGTTCATAACATGCTCATGTCGTTATTTACCGTTTCATACTTGCATGCCTATTTATGTTTCTGTATATCTGCTTCCCGGCTACTTGTAACCTGATGATGCTACGCTCAGTGCATAGGCACCGAGCCCGTCAACCTTGAGGAGGTGGAGGGGGAAGAGGCACTTCACGTAACTTAGCCTGATGGCCACGAGTGGCGTGCAAATTACATCTACTAAGTCATCGTGACCTGCACATGAGTTCCTTCATCTTTAGGGCATTAGAGCTTTATTTTGTAGCCCAAGTTTTAGTGGCCTTTCTATAATTAAATACTTTTTTTATTATGAACTCAAACTCTAATACATATTATTCTTGCTTACTTTGAAAATGTTTATTATACAATCTGTTATTAGGAAGCTTCCGTGGTGTACATCGGGTATCAAATTAAACGTATTTCCTCACCTCGGACTTCGTTCCTGTGGGACCATGATTGGGTGCTTATCGCTGTTAAGTCAAGAGAATTTTAATTTGCCCCTAAGCTCATGTTTAACCCTGTTCTTTATCAGCGGGGACATGACACTTCGCACTGTAAGGAACACTATAGATCTCCAACATGTGTCGGAGTCTTCCAAGTTCCGATCCTTTATATTTAGCTTTGTGGTGTTGGGTAGAAGAATAATAGTTTTTTTTTTTTTTGGTTAATACAATCTCATTAAAAGGAAAAAGCACCAACCAACAAAGGACAATCCAACTACACAAGAGAAAGACTTAACCTCCGGCCCTTATAATCAAAGAAGCCCTTTCCCAAGATACATCTAGTCTAGTAGAAAAAAAAACATAAGAGAGCATATGCGCTTGCACATTTAGAGCTCTCGGAATATAGTGAAATTCTACGCAACGAAATAAAGTAGCCAAGGCTTTAATGTTTGAAATAATGGGGTTAATGGACCAATTATGATCTCCCCAAAAAGCTAGCACCATTTCTTTAGCATCCATCAACATACAAACCCTAACAAAATCATTTGCCCTTGCCTTTTCTCTAGCCTTGCTTCCGCCTCTTTTGAAGGGGCAACTTATGCAACTTGGATTACACCTGCATCCACAATAATTCCATTTAACGTCATAACAAACCAAATGAGGTCAATCCATTATTAGCCTTGTCTGCAGCACCCGTGAATATCATAACATCTTCTTTGCTAGATAAACTTTAGGGATTTCAGCACGAATCCCATCTTTTCGTAAAGAATGGTTCGTACCATGGGTTATGTGGTCTTGAAGCATTCTAGGCCAAATCCTTTTATCCTTGCTAAAGCATTTTGGGATATAAATCTTACCAATGTGCTCAACATCAATAGGGTTATTAAGAAGGTCTTTGAGAACATTTAATTTCTTTTCCACATTGCACAAGTCTTTAACTTTAAGGTCCAGGATAGTCATAGAAGAGGAGGGCTTTCTCAATCCATTTTTGCAAGGGATCCGATTACACTTCCACACAGAAATATTTTCTCCGTTACCGACAATCCATCCTACCACTTCATTAATGAAATTCATCCCCTCTACAAAACCCTTCCAAAACCAGGAGTTGCCATCTTCTATACTTTGCCTCCCATAGGTTACTTCTAGGACAATATTTAGCCCTCGGAGTTTTTTAACAAAGGAGTTCCTCCTTATTCAAACACCTGCAGCATGTTTTGGCTAAGAGAGGAAGATTATTACTATTGGTATCTCTCACTCTAAAGCCCCCGTCAAGTATAGGCTTACACAATTCTGCCCATTTGATAGTATTGAACTTTCTTTTACCGCCATTCTCACCCCACCAAAAGGCTCTTAGCATTTTATCATTAGAGTCTGAGATTTTAGTAGGAAGGCGGGGAATAGACTTGTTATAAACAGGAATAACAAAGGCTATAGATTTAGTTGAAGTATTTCCACCAACTTGAGAAAGCAAGGGAATTTGCCAAGAGCTTAATTTACTTTTAACTTTATTAGTGAGAGCTTTAAAGTTCAAATTCCTCTTGGGTAGAAAAATGATAGTTACTGTGGGAAGAGTTAGTTCTTAGTTCTTTTTTTTATTGGCTGACGGAGGGTTCCCAACTCTTTGGGCTGGACTAATCCCTTTGGGCCCAGAGAGAAGCTAAGTAAAACCTCTGTGGCCCTTAGGTGACAGCACTAGTTCTTACTTCTTAAGACGTACATGCATAGAAGAAAAACAATCCCAAGATCCACAGCATGTTTTACTTAGAACATGTCATCAGAGTTGCGCAACTACTGGTACCTTTTGTCGGCACTGAAAGTTGCTACAATTCCAACCCATCTTGCAGGGAAAAATGAAAATTAGTATAAAAAAATTAAAAAAAAAAAACCTTATCATCAATCCAATAGAAATTCCAACTAAGAGCAAATATTTTGATCTCAGATTTAGTGGCACTATCAATTTTCAAGCCAGCTTTGGTCGAGCTGTTCTTTCCTACCAGAACTCTTTGTATCCAAGAACAGTGAAGGATTGATCATTTACATACATCAAAATGGCCCCAATCACAATAATGATGCTCATGAGTCATGACAACCACAGTGGACTGCTTTGAAGGCAGAAGCGTGAGGATGAAACAGAGGAGGACTAAGATGGTGTTCTACATGCATAGTACAGAGACTGGCAAGAATGTTACAGCAGTCCCTGTAGCTCGAAGGAAAGGCACCAATTGGAGCATACTCAATTAGGGGACCATCATGGTTATGGATGATACAGTCACAGAAGGTCCAGATCGGCGATCCAAGTAGATCAGACGAGCACAAGGGATCTATGTTAATTTGGCATTGGATTCTTCTGATTTTCACTTCCTATTTTCCATTGTTTTCACTGATGAGAAGTACAAAGGTAGCACAATAGAAATCCAGGGGGCCGACCAAGTTTTAAAGCAAAGAGAAGTGTCTGTGGCGTCTGAATAGGGCATTTCCGATTCGCACAGTGGTTTGCGGTGTTGGAAATAGCCTACCTCAACCTACCTAACTTCAATTCCACGACCAAGTACAATGTTACCATTCACCACTATTGAACTGATGGCTCATTACTGTCAGGAGTGTTTTTTTTCTTGTTACTCTCTTCATAGGGTCTTGGGTCTTGCAGTAGTCTTTGTGCGCCAACCGCGTGAATAATGTTCCAGTTAGGTACCTCCCTAGAGCAGAGCTAGTCCTGCTTCTATTTTGTGAGGATATATTGATCTCAGGCATTCTCAGCCTTGCCTGAATCAATTATGTAATGGATGAAAAATAAGAATAAAATTACTGGAGAGTCATGCTGATGATTTTCTGAAATTACCATCTCTTTAAAGTGCAGGATAGTAATGTTAAAATCTACAAAGTTAAGACCTTTTCTATATATTTGTGTAGTTCATCTCCTCCTTGGTCGTTTCTTGGACTATTCCACTAGCATAGTTACCTAGTTCACTAATAAGTCTTTTGAATTGAGAATTATTTGTTTTGGATAATTGGCATGCTGATAAGAATCTCTAAGTTGAGTCGCATAAATTGATCAGTGGAGCCCAATCAAGAAATCTAAGCCACTCAAGAGCATTGCTGCCCAAGATATCAATTCAGTGTCCATATGTAACTCCAATTGCAGTTGGCGGCACCTTGAGATTGATCGCAAGTGAAACATAGGACTTTACTTCCTTCGGTCTTTAGTTAAGTCATGTTTTTTTATAAGTGATCAATTTGATTAATTGGAGTGAGTTTTAGCACAGAATTCATATGAGGAGGGATAGCTAGTTTTAGCAGTTTGGGTTCTTATTTGGGCCCGGTGATTACGAATTTATGGTGTAGACACAAGTGAACTATTTTATTAAATTTGTCGAACTCGAACTCTGAATAGAAATAATTGAGTGGTGAATCAGAAGAACCTAACCCCATTGAATTTTTTAAAAATCAGGTTAAATGGCCTCCACGCATTCATGATCTTTTTGGAAGATTTTAAATGAGCTTCTCTCTATAGCCAAATGCGGTTGGGTCAAGAGAGGCCCATTTCCTAATCAAATTAGCCAGTCAACAACATACCCACAGAGTTGACGTAATCTGCAAATCAGGGAGACGGGTCCTCTTAAGGAGTTACGGGAGTGGAAATTGATAGAGAGTGCAAATATGGAATGGAATGTTGTGGTTGTTAAACATATTTAGGGTCTTTTGGGATAATACCATTAATGTTGTGATTATTGTGATTAGGGAAATAACCTCTCATTACTATGATTAGATTAGATTATATTAGATTGATTAATAAGGTTAAGTTTCCTTATCTATCAGATTGGAGTCTATAAATAGGACTTGAATTCTTAATAAAATCATTTGATTGGCATATCATATGATCATAGCCATGGTCAGCAGCTGGTAGTGATCTGATCACGATTAGGCATACCATGGTCCCACCTCCTATTGCTTCCGCTATGATATTCTCATTATCCTTTTCTCTCTCCCCCCATTACTCACTTTTTCTTTATTGGCATAAATCATTTTTCCTAAAAATAAAAAAATAAACCTTCCTACAATGGATCAATCACTAGGGGGGCTTAAATGAGAAAAAATGGTAACCTTAGAAAAGAGGGCACTGTACAAGATTTTCCTTTTTAAAGGTTACTATTAAAAAGCATCTATTTGTTGATATTATACTATGCATTTATCCAAAAACCCAAGGCGCAGATGAGCCAAACAGCAGAGAGCACTCTCGCTATAGCGAGCATGGCGGACGAAGCCTGGTTGGATCCGAACTCTATGATAGTGTTTGAAAAGACTTTCTATTCTGATTGGATTGTGGGGACCCGTTCCTAGAAATACCTGGTGGGACCCATTTGACCAAGTCAACCCTTTATTATCCTATTTAATATGGTATTTCCTACTTTAATATGCTAATTAATAGGAATTAGTGGAATAGATGGCTAATGTCCATAAGTTTTAGAACTAGCTTGTATATAATCCTTAATAGATATTAGGTGTATATTGTTAATTCAATAGGTTTTGATTAGATTAGGACTTAGTTGATATTAGAATTTATAGGAAGGACATTGAGAGTTAAGAACCCTCTAGAAACCCACCTAATGACCTATTTACCCATGGCCCCATCTCTTTCCCATTCTAAACTAAGTTACCCTTTTGGTAATTATCCTAAACCCTAAGCTATAAAAACAAACTATTGCAAACATTAGCCTAAAACCCTAATTTTCTCTCATCTCTTATTTACCCTATCTTCCTCCCCAAGCAAACCCTAATTCCCCAATTTCCCAGCCCAAGGAGAAGCTAGGAGACCACCCCAATTGCTCAATCAACAACTTAGGAGCTTGGAATTCACATATCTCTCTCTCAACTCCATCACCAATTTCGAATAGAGACAAGTGGACATGTTTGGATGCTTTAGTTAATTTGATTAATATGCTTAGATTTATAAAAACTGTCTTTTATGAATGTTTAGCATGATTTATGTTTATGGGTGGTTGATTGGTTGATGTGGTGTGTGGAATTGTTGTTCTAAGCTAGTTTATGTGATTTTTGGCCATTGATGGATACGAAACCCCCAAGATCAATGGCCCATTCATGGTGAGATCAGGATGTGGGTGGTGTGTATGAAGTTTGGAGATGATCAGTGTAGATCTGGATTGGGTTTGATGAAGTTTTGAAGGAAAAATGAAAAGGACAGAATTCTGAGAAAAATATGGAACTCGTGTGTACCGGTCGACATCATCCCCTAGGATGTCGACCGAGCACATAGGAAGGCTTCAGCTAACTAGGAGGAGAAATGGCCACAAGGTACAGACTCAGTGTACCCGGTCGACTAGCCAGTGCACCCGATCGACCGGCCAAGAGGCCCGGTAGACCGGCCACACTGCATTTCCACCCCACTTGCCAGATGTTTATGGAAGTGCCTGCAGTGTACCCGGTCGACCGGGTGACCATGATGTCGACCGGGGACACTGCAGAATGTGATTTATGACTCTCAGTTAGCTGTCCATTTCCACAGAGTGCCAGGTCGACCCGTGGACCCATGATGTCGACCTGGTACACTGTAAACAGTGATTCCCCAAATTTAGTTCCCTTCTATGACCTGATCATGTGTGGGCCCCGTTGACCTTTCATTTGGACCGTTTGGGATACGCTAAACACGAGTCAAGGGCCGAGCTTAACGTTGACCCGCGTAGCCACCTAAGTAAGGTCTAGGGTTGTAAACCGCTTCTGATTCAATGGTTATGGATGTCCTATTTGATGAGACAACAGCGATGGGTGGCTATGACCCCCATGGTTGATGTCCATCGATAGTTGTCGGGACGACGACGATGGGTTGACTCTGACCTCCCACGTCCCTTGTACTTTAACTGTGGACGTACCTTTTATGCTCTTATGGTTGTATATTGGATGTATTACTATTACGTATTCAGGATGTAGTTGATTAGTGTCTTTCACTGTCGACTTTGACACGGTTGAATCCAGATACGATGATTGTGGATATGGTAGGGTTACTTCCTCTGATTACTTCTGTTACTGGTGACATAGATGTATTGCATGGTTTATACGACATATCAATGATGATGGCTTCTATTGTCTACCTGATATGTTGTATCTAACATCTGTTATATTATTGTCTCGATTACTGTTCATGCGCTACACTCCACACTGTTTATGTCGCACTCTAATATCCTATATCATTATTGAGGTACTAATTATGCAAGTTCAGCTGGGATCAAGTATGATCTTCGTCCCTATCTGTTAATATGATGTATTTCCATTTAAGCATGCCTATTTACCTGGCTCATCGAGCCTGAACCAATCCTTGGAGTTTTCAGGTATATTCTCTTCCGCTTTCTTTGATTGGTAGAACTGCTTGGCGGCTAATTTGTTGCCCTAGGGTTCAGAGAATAGTGCAGTTGGTGCACCTAGAGGCGTCTGTCAGGTAGATCTCTATTCTTTCTTTTTATTATAGTTGGCCGTGTTGGCCTAGGATTGAATAGTTAGCTTAATTATAGAAAGTACCTTATAATCCCTTAAAGTGAAATAAAATATTAGGACTCTGTCCATCTACATGCTCATATGAGATTTCAACTTGATCATATTATTGGATTTTTCAGCATCTCTTAGGTACTTTCTCGTAGCACCCTGAAATTCGAGGCGCCCGGATTTTGGGGCGTTGCAGGATTGTGATTAGAAGTCTAATTCACGGATATAGGGCTATATATTAGGCATTTTTCTCAACCCAAAGGTACTCACCACGAGGGCTGTCAAAATGCCACATGACCGGTTAACACGACACGAAACCACACAATATTAACTGGTTCGGGTGGGCTCTTAATGGGTTCGGGTCATTAACGAGTCAACTCGTTAACACATTATGTTAACGGGTCGTGTACGAATTAAACCAGCAGCCCATTAACAACTCGCTTAACCCGTTAAAATTTTTTTAGACCCTAAGTGTAGCTATAATTAATTTATATTCATAAACAATAAATTGAAATTTATAGTATTATAGTGGGGTTTTAGGTGGGATCCACTCGAGATCCTCACTTACGGTTTCATGTGGCTTATATATTTTTCTCCTCATATATTTTTGTATGAATTTTCTTTTAATTTTTGAAATGACTTAATTACTTAACGGGTTAACGGGTTGGAACAAGTTAAATTAACGGGTCGTGTTTGGGTTGGATTTTTTAACTCATTAAGTTAACGAGTCATGTACGGGTTGAGGTGATTTTAACATGAATTCGGTAACCTATAACCCAAATTTGTTAACACGACACAATTGATGGCCCTACTCACCACCTCTCTCATTAATCTGAATAAGATGATATCTAAGAGAGAGAATTATTCTCTAGAACTATTGAGAGATTATTTTGAAAGCTTGCTCTAGAAGGTTTGAAACTTCTACTTCTTCATAGAAGATTGTGCATCTTGGTCTCAAGGTGTTGAAGGAGGATCAAACATAGGGAGCGATGCGCAGCGAGGAGTTGTTCAAGAACAACTATAGTTCTTAAGTTGACGTACTAACTAGGATAAATGAGCTATGAGTATATCTAGTAACCGTTCAATAATAATTAGTTTTTTTTATCGAGATTTTTCTCCCGGAAAGAGTTTCCACGCTAAATTTGTATATGCCTTCTTGTGGTGATCGCTAGGTCTATCTTATTTGGTTGATTAATTCCGTTGTGCATTGGTTATTAGACTGGCTTACTTATTCCATTCTAGTAACTTTCACACCCCCTTTAGTCTGAACTGATAAAATCCATCAATAGAGTCGATCTTTAAAATCAAAACCGTTAGAAATTTAAAATGGTCCCTTGTATTGGCTCTAGGAGAAATCTTACTCTAAACGAAGCTGGCCCCTACCATTAAACTTATCACATCAAAAATATGTGATTCCATGCCTTTGTTTTGTTTATTTAAGTTTCATGTTTTACATGTGATGCGTCTAACACTTTTGTTTCTAACTCCAATTGGAGTGAAATATAGTCGGTGTCATTGCATGTTAAGAAGTTAATTTTCAATGATATAGATAATAAAAGTATGCCCAATCTTGTAAACCATAGTTGGAAAACTATCCGAGTGGACGCTGGACTCTACCGAGTCAACTCGTTCTGACAATGGACCGGGTCAAGATTAAGGGAGGCCTGGCCTAGGCATCTCATTTTAATAAATATTTTACATTCTGAACTATTTAATAGGGTCATCTAATTATAAACAGCTAAAGTTAATTGATAAGTAATTATATTGCATGAGGTTTGGAGTTAGTAATTTAAAAATGATGACTAGAATGTAATTTGAAACTTATATTTGACCTTTTACATTCAATATTTGGACTGCGTAATAATGTAATAAGCAATCTTTTTTTCTTTTATCTTCCTTATTGTAGTACTTTTCTTGAAAATAAAAATTTATTGAAAGGAATTGATTATTATGAATGCATGTAAATAAATGTATTTTTATATTTGATAAGTAGTGGATTCATTTTTAAATGACTCTCCCGAGTCTCCACGTTAACTCTATCCGAGTCAATTTTTTTGCATTGTACAGGTTGAGTTCGAGTCATGAGTTTTCCAACCTTGTTATAAACCGAAGCCCAAAAATCCCTTATGACATTTCATATTATCAACACTCTTTAATCTTTTTGCAAAATATCTCATCCATCTAATAATCCTTAGTTATTGTATTTCTACGTTAACTTTCCAATTCTTGATTTAAATCAACTTGTGTTTTTCATTTTTCTTCTTCTTGGAAGTACTGTGAACTAGCACAGACTGCAAATTGGTCTCCCACACTCACACACCAAGATTGACAATCCTTGGAACGGTTTTGTTGATTTCTCAATTTGGTACAAACAGTGAAGTCTACCCCTATTTATAGTTCTAGTCTATACAACCAATTGACAAGATTAAGTGACAAGTCACTCAGCCAATGGGTGAAAACATTCCAAGATTTATTTTAAGGGGGCGTTTGGAAATGTGTTATTTTAAAGATTTTATTATATTATCTGCTAGATTTAAGATATAAATACTTTTAACCATGACGATTTAACTTTCAAAGAATTAATACTAGAAAATGTAAATTCCAATATATATGACAATATGTTTGGCAAAACCTTAAAAGATCATTTTGAGTGAACAGCAAGAAAATCAAAATTTCATCAGAAACATTTATAACAATTGTAAAGATTATATGAGAATCAAAGCTTTAAAGCTATTCATAATTTCTTGTATTTTTTAAAAAATTAATTACGTGAAATCAATTTATTTTCTACCACATTTCTTTTCTAAAAGATCCTGAGAAACCCTCAAAACTGAGAATGCCCAACAATTTTCCAAACAATAATTTATTGAGAGTGAATTAGTGCACTGCTTGAGACTTGGGACTATTCAAGGATGAAAATAAAATTCCGTGCCCTGATTGGCTTCATAAACATATATGTATATTTAGCGTTGTGTGTTGGGTAGAGACACTGGTGGAACCTTCATAACAGCCCATGTAGTTTTAGAAACTTCTATGTAGTTTTTAAATATGGCCCCTCTTAGATTTTTATCTTTTTACGTATTGGCCCCTTCAGAGATAAATTTCTGGGCCGGCCCCTGGGTAGAGAAATACCAGTTCTTAGACTTACATGTTTTGTAGAAAGAAAACAATGCCAACCTCCACAGTATCTAATAATGAGAACAAGATATGAGACTTCCCAACTACTACAATCGTTTTGCAGCATTGAAGGATTCTATAATTCAAACTTATCTTGCAGCAATAATCAAATCCAGTAAAATACATTCTATTCAGCAATCCAATATAAATAGGCCCTCTCTTACTTGAACTTAGCATAAACTTAGGCCTATCCAATTCAACTGATAAAAAGGACAGGGTCGGTTTGGTCATTTACATACATCAAATGGCCCCAATCACACTGGTGAAAGTAGCACTTATGGTGGTGATCATAACAACCAGTACAGTGGACGGCTTTAATGTCAGAAGCGTGAGGACGAAGGAGAAAGAGACCAAGATGGTGTTCTACATGCAGGATTGGGAATCTGGTAAAAATGTAACAGCAGTCCCTGTGGCTGGAAAGAACGGTACAAATTCAAGTGTACTTAACTTCGCGACCATCGTGGCCGTGGATGATGCAATCACAGAGGGGCTAGATCGGCGATCCAAACAGATCGGACGAGCACAAGGGATCTACGTTAACTCGGCATTGGATGCTTCTGACCTTCACCTCCTCTTTTCCATAGTTTTCACAAATGAAAAGTACAATGGTAGCACCATAGAGATCCAAGGGGCAGACCGATTTTTCCTGAAGCAGAGAGAGGTGTCTGTGGTGTCTGGAACAGGCTATTTCCGATTTGCACAGGGGTTCGCCGTGTTGGAGACAGTTTATCTTGACCTGGCTAACCTCAATGCAGTGATCAAGTTCAATGTCACCATTCACCACTATTGAACTGGTGGTTCACTATTTTATAGAGTGATATTTTCCGTTTTCTCTCTTCATAGAGGTCTTGCAATAGTTAATTTGTGCCAAAAACATGAATAATGGGCTAATTAGGAAGCTTGCCCCAGATCAATTGTGAGGATGTATTGATTTAAGTCTTTCATGAGTCAATTATGTAATGGAAGAAAAATAAAAATAAAAATTCATAAATTATCCAATTATGTTACTAGACGTGCTGAAATATCTTTTCCCCCACAGTTAGGGACGTTCTATGTGGCCCACATCTGGCCATCACCAATGAAAGGGATGAGTTAGTGTCAAATTGGGATAAGTGCCAGTTTAAGAGATTAAGTGTCAAATTAGCAGCATACTCTGCTTGATCAAGTGGGAGTTTCATAAGAGATAGCTACAAATGGAGGAACTCAACAACTGTTATGAACTATAATAATGCGAAAGACAAATTGTAAAGGATAGACTATAGTATATTCTATTCATAACAAGGAGCAACAATGTCTGCGCCCTATACCAATACAAGGAAACAAGAAGCAGTCTCATGTCCTGCAATCAGAACATGACAATCTCCAATCAATTGATTGTCACATGTGCCACGATTTACATGAGGGCAGTCAAAAGTCCAGGCTAGGCCAGGCCCGGGATTGTCCTTCCCTAACCCTCAATATATATATAGGGAAGGGCTAGGGTGGGCCAAAGCCCTCAAAGCGCCTGCATTTCCTAGGCCCCTACCCTATTCTTTACGAACGGACCGAACATTTCATATTGATGTCTAAGGGCTTTCTGCCAATAATTCTTCTTGCCTTTTACTTTCTTGCCCATATATCGTGATATCACGTGTCAGACTACAGTATTGTTGCAAAAGTCCTTAGATGAAATTCACCCTTTGTTCGTCATCACAGTGCTCCTGCTTCTGTTAGACAAATCAAACTATTTGGATAGGGCATGGGATATGTTTATTTGGATGAGACAATAGACATTTGATGTCCATTTGAGAAAGGCTCATAATCTGCACAATTTTGGACTGACCGAACCCTCTAAGCGGACAGATGTATTAAACACGCCTTAACGTCTATTTCTTTCATCCTTCTTTTAATCTAGGGACTCAATAAAGATCCGAAACGTTGACTTTCTTGAGAAGAAAACGAACTATTGTAAGGCCAAATTTGAACCGTTGATGCTTCACGAATCTCGAGAAAGTTTTTAAAAAATCACGCACTACTAGACCTGCATTTCTGAACTTATGTGGGACCCTAGACTATGATCCAAATCATTGATCCTTTTCAGAAGGCTAAAAATGACTATGGGATCAGAAAGTAAACTTTGATCCCACGTGGATCTCGACAAATACATGAGAAACAGTGGACCGTGGATTCAGATCCTTTTAAATTAATTGAATTTTTCACGTGAAGGTACCCGATTTTTTTCATAGTTTTTTTATTTGTGGGGCCCTATTTGTGAATTCAAACCATTGATCCTCTTTATAACCTAAAACACGGACACCGAATTAAATTTCATCGATTAATTACTCATGGATCTATGAATATTTGTGAACAGATGTGGACCATAATATTTGAGTTTTTGGACACTGTGGGCCCCTAGATCAAGATCCAAATCGTTGATCCTCTTCATAACCAAAGAATAGCAATGGGGCCTAATTTTTTACTTTGATTTTTCGTGGATCTCAATAAATTCATGAGAAAAACCGAACCATGGGATTCTAAAACTTCTATTTCAAACTGTGAATTGGTCTTACCAAAAAATCTAACAGTAAAACATGTATTCTACACAGATCCATTCTACACGGATATGTTGTCCAAGGATTTATTTCATGCATGGTTGAAAACATCTCCGAGTTGACTCTTGACTCTCCTAAGTGATCTCATTTTCACGAAGGGCCAAGTAAAAAATAGGGGAGACTCAGTCGAGTCATCTCATTTTAATGAGTTTTAATTTTTTGCATTTGGAAATATTTAATAGGCATATCTAATTTTAAACAATTAAAGTTTTTTTTATAAGAAATCACACATGAGGCTGGGAGTCAACAATTTAAAAATGATGATTGAAATATAATTTGAAACTTATATTTGATCTTTTAATTGCATTCAATATTTGGACTAACAAATTATGTAATATGCAGTATTTTTTATTTTATTTCCCTTATTGCAGTACTCTTCTTGCATATATAAATATATTCATTTGAATTGATTATCATAAGTGTATTTAAATAAATGTATTTTTATTTTTTTTATAAGTAATAGATTTATTTTAAAAAATATATAAATTATTTTTAAAAAACAAGACTCTCTAGAGTCTATGCATTGACTCTATCCAACTCAATTTTTTTTATTTTTTTATTTTTCTTGTATTAGATGAGTTGAGTCTGAGCCACTAGTTTTTCAATCTTGATTTCATGCAAAAAACAAGGTCTTAATTATTATTATTATTTTTTATTGGAACAAGGCCTTATTTGTAGTTGTGTAGTTCCTGCATCTCTTGCTTGGTAGTTTCTTGGAGTATTCCATAGGATATTTACCGAATTGAGAACTGTTAGCTATGAATAATCCTAATGATTAGAAGAGTCTCTAAGTTGAGTCGCATGCATTGATCAATGGAGACCTATTAAGAAATCTAAGCTGCTCAAGAGCATCGCTACCCAAAATATTAAGTCTAGTACTGATGTAACTCCAATCCCAATTGCCCAAAATATTAACATCAATCGAAGGTGTGTCCAACTTTAATTGGAGTTAAACTTTTAGCAGTTTGGGTTTAAGATTTGGGTCCAATAATAGATTTATAATGCAGACTCAAATGAACTATTTGATTAAACACCAAGGGCCTGTTTGTTTGTTTTATAATACATATAATTCATACTGTAAGTGGCTTAAAATAATTATCAAATATGAGTTTTAAAAATAAGCATCAAATAACTAGTTTCTTGAAGAAAATAGAATAACGAAAATAAAAAGATGAGAAATGGACTACTACTAGGTTGATGGCTGGTAGTTCATTTCTCATCTTCTTTTTATTCTATTTCCTTTTATATTCATTTTTAACCGGTATGAATTATATTTATTCAGTCCAGATGTATTGCGAACAAGTAGTGACCAAAAGAATCAAATAGTGAATGAAAGAACCTAGCCCATTGAGTTTTAAAATCAAGTTAAATCAAATTTCCAAATCGCAAAATCTAAAGCAAATTGGTTGAGTTGTGGACGAAACTATGGTACATTTTAGGTGTTTGTAACTCTCCAGCTGTTTCTTTTTTTTTTTTTTTTTTTTTTTTTTTTTTTTTTTTGTTTTTTACAAGGGTTTCCCTGTGATATGTAAACCGACAAGTATGCGCAAGATTTGAGAACACGACATGGGGAGCAAACGCATGCCCTATGCCAATCAGCCAACTATTTGGTGGGTGTAACTCTCCACTTATGTGTATAGAATATGTTAAAAATAAATGGGCTAGCGTGTAGAGTGAGACCTTGCTTTCATCACCCTCTATGGAGTGTCAAAAAAGATTGGGCCAGGATCCGACTATAAAACTATATAACTCGCCAATACATGGTTCAAGTGAGGCCCAGTGGTTCTGATAGCTGGTCAAAGAAGAATAAATATATTTTTAGGTAAGTTTAGGTTTTCTTTTTTTTTTTTTTTTGGATTTTGTATTTTAGGAATCTGTTACCCCTTTCTTTATTTTTGGCACCTAAACATAGATCTGCACTTCCAATCTTAAATGCAGATTGGAACAAAGAAACGAAATTCATTTAGCTGATTCAATAAAGTTGGGACAAGGATTTGATTATAATGATCATGACGATGACCAAAACTTGAATATAAAAGGAATACTTATTTTGTACTCTATAAAATTAAATTATTGTGTTATCTCACATAAAACTTACAGTATTTTATTACCTTTTAGTTTCTAATTTTCAAATATTTATGGGAATAAAATTTTAATTTCAATAAATTTATAAATGTAATTATATTTTTAAACCATGGAACTATCAATACTACATGGTCTACAAATCAAAGATTAGCACAATATTTTCCAAAATGTTTAGCAAACACTAAAAAGATTAGGAAGCCAATAGCAAGAAAGTCACAATGAAGATCACAACATAATCATAAGCATTGGTAAAAATTTTAAGAATCAAATAAAAATTGAAATTGTAAAGTCAATCATAATTAGCCTACTTCAAACCACATGAGCATGAGCACCCCTTTGGCAAGCCACTTCACCGTTTCGCCACTTAGGTGAGTCCTTTACACGGGCGGAAGCTAGAACTAGGACTCTTTGGTCTAGAAATGAGTTCTCCTTAGCTCGTTAGTGTTTTTCTTTGATTTGTAGACCATTTAGGTGTTTAGGTTTTTCCCCCACTTGAGTGTGAGCTTCGTTAGTGAGTGGACCTTGGGCTTCTCCCTTCCATTTTCCTTTTTCTTTGCTTCCAACAGCCAAGGAAAGTGGATACACTTTGACAAATATGGATATGAATGTTTACTTTGATTTCTAGCTTGTTTACTGCTTTGGTCATTTGAGCTCAATTTGTAGATTTTGCTAATAACATGCTACAATTAGATTTTGAATTCGAAATGTATGTTGAGGAGGCATGTGTATTATTCTTTGGAGAGGGCAAGGCCCTTTTATACAAGTTTAATCAGGTGGAAATGAACTAGGGATGAAAATCCCCAAGTTCTATAACTGCACAGAATTCGGAAACTAGAATTCCAGTGTACTCGGTCGACTGAGGACCCTTGCGGTTGACAGACGGAGGACACTGGTTGAGATGCAGGTCTACTAAGCCACTTTTGGATTGAAACTTTCTGCTCTTTGAAGGGTTCGGTGCATTCCCAGTCGGCCGGGGTCGAGAGGAGGTGAAGGACCTTGTTGAGACCTTTTTCTTCAAATTCACTGAACACATAATAATGGAACATTCTGCCCAGGTGTGCTCAGTCAACCGAGGCCCACTGCGGTCGACTAAGAACACTGGAATTCTTGGGAGTTCATCCTCTTTTCTTTTGACTTCAAAATTCAAGTGGGACAATTGGGCCCTACCTTAAGGAGTAATTGATGACTATAGGTGAGGACTGTTGTGAGCTAACATACCCTTACGAATTATTAGGTTTCAATACATGTTACGATTTGACGGGACCGATCGATGTGAGGTACAATGATATCCACTAATCAATTATGCACCAAGGTACACCAATGGGATATCACTGTCTCACCTACAATTGGAAATTTGTACGATGCTTTTTATGGAGTCAAAAATTCTTTATTTTCATAATGGACCACAAACTACTTTGATTACCAAGTTTATCGTATCGCTTTATCGATTGAAGTGTCAGAACTTGGCTGCCTTGATCATTGGGCTTTGAGAGGACTATCCACTGGGATTTGAATTTGGATGTGGTACAATTGATCGTAATTGAGTGACAGTCCCTCTCTCCTTCGCTTTCACTAACCTGTTCATGTGGGATGGGCCAAGTCTTTCTCCCTTTAGGTTGTTTTATCTTTGACTTGAGCCCCACTAAGCTATTGTAGTCCGACACAGAGGTGTAGCACCTTTGTGGAGGATAGGGTTGGTTACATTGACTATTGGATGACTACAGATCGTATTGGACTTTAAGGCAGATGTACACCGTTATTTGGACTAGGATTTATACTGTTAGTTTTTTTTTTTTTTTAGTGTTGGCGAATTCATGGGTTGGACAAAACTCTAGGTCCATTTAGTTATATTTTTTATTCTTAGATCTGGACGGTGATTGTGCTACACACTATAGACAGAAATCCAAAAGAATTAGAAGATAGAATCTGGAATTAGAAGATTAGAAGTATGCTGAAGAATGAAAAAAAAAAAACCGGACAGAATTAGAAGTGTACTGATTTTCTCAAACCTGAATAAGGGCCTTCTCGAGCGCCAGCAAACGTTGTTAGAAAGTAGCTAAACGCCAGACGGAATGTTGGCCTGCTCGAGTGGATGAGGCACAAAGTTTTGTACAAATTGTAACTGCTATTTCCTATTTGGGTCAAACAGCTTGTTTTAGTCATAATCAACTTAAACAACATTAAGCATGTCCCAAGGCCTATTTAAGGACTCTATGGCTACCCTAAAGAGGTACTTCACCTCACTCATTATTCTGAGTTGGAAGATCTAATTGAGAGAAGTGGTCTCTAGAAAGTCATAGAAGAGTTGTGCTGCAGAGATCAGCTAGAGAGATGGTTCTTCTACTTCCCTTGTAGAAGATCATCTTCTTTCATTGAAGATCTAAGGAGTCAAGCGGGTTTGAATTTTTTGTAGCCAACGGTGTGAAGTCATTGAGGCGTGAAGCTACAAAAGAGGTTGCTGCAATCCTTAGGTATGGATTATATGGGGCGGGAACTATGAGTGTCTTGTAATTGCGAGATTCATAGTGCTTGATTGTTGATCTAGTTCGGATCCGTGATTTTCCACCCGATTAGGGTTTTCCACGTTATATTTGGTGTCCTTGTGTTATGTGCTTTTGATTTTATTCCCACTACATATTTATTATTTTTGTACACATTGGGTTGTTGAGTTGGCCAATCTAGAGATATAAGAACCTTCATATACCCCTAGGCATTGGCTTGACAAGGTTGAACACTCGATGTAGCGCCACTGCCTGATGAATTATTTTGGATAGGGTTGAACACTCGATGTTGGGCCATTGCCCGATGTATTGTTTTAGACATGGTTGAGTTCTTGATGTTCTGTTTTGGACAGGGATAAATACCTTATGCAAGGCTAACCACCCGATGTTGGTTGGGCAGGGTTACTACCAGAAGTACGTCGATTTCTTAAGTGGGGTAGTTGCTTATGTTGACCACCCTATTGATAGAGTCCGTATTTCATCAATCATCCTTTATCATTCATAACATGCTCATGTCGTTATTTACCGTTTTATACTTGCATGCCTATTTATGTTTTTGCATATCTGCTTCCCAGCTACTTGTAACCTGATGATGCTACGCCCAGTGCATAGGCACCGAGCCCGTCAACCTTGAGGAGGTGGAGGGGGAAGAGGCACTTCATGCAGATTACCCTGATGGCCACGAGAGGTGTGCAAATTACGTCTACTAAGTCATCGTGACCTACACCTGAGTTCCTTCATCGTTAGGGCATTAGAGCTTTATTTTGTAGCCCAAGTTTTAGTGGCCTTTCTATAAATAAATACTTTTTTTATTATGAACTCAAACTCTAATACATATTATTCTTGCTTACTTTGAAAATGTTTATTATACAATCTGTTATTAGGAAGCTTCCGTGGTGTACATCAGGTATCAAATCAAATGTATTTCCTCACCGCGGACTTCAATCCTATGGGACCATGATTGGGTGCTTATCGCTGTTAAGTCAAGAGAATTTTAATTTGCCTCTAAGCTCATGTTTAACCCTGTTCTTTATCAGCGGGGACATGACACTTCGCACTGTAAGGAACACTATAGATCTCCAACATGTGTCGGAGTCTTCCAAGTTCCGATCCTTTATATTTAGCTTTGTGGTGTTGGGTAGAAGAATAATAACTTTTTTTTTCTTGGTTAATACAATCTCATTAAAAGAAAAAAGCACCAACCAACAAAGGACAATCCAACTACACAAGAGAAAGACTTAACCTCCTGCCCTTAGAATCAAAGAAGCCCTTTCCCAAGATACATCTAGTCTAGTAGAAAAAAACATAAGAGAGCATATGCGCTTGCGCATTTAGAGCTCTCGGAATATAGTCAAATTCTACGCAACGAAATAAAGTAGCCAAGGATTTAACGTTTGAAATAATGGGGTTAATGGACCAATTATGATCTCCCCAAAAAGCTAGCACCATTTCTTTAGCATCCATCAACATACAAACCCTATCAAAATCATTTGCCCTTGCCTTTTCTCTAGCCTTGCTTCCGCCTCTTTTGAAGAGGCAACTTATGCAACTTGGATTACACTTGCATCCACAATAATTCCATTTAACGTCATAACAAACCAAATGAGGTCAATCCATTATTAGCCTTGTCTTCAGCACCCATGAATATCATAACATCTTCTTTGCCAGATAAACTTTAGGGATTTCAGCACGAATCCCATCTTTTCGTAAAGAATTGTTCATACCATGGGTTATGTGGTCTTGAAGCATTATATTAACTAATTCAATGATGTGCGAGGTGTCTAACAACTTGCCCTTATGAAGCCAGTCATTTCTAGCTTTCCAAATAGACCACCACATATAAAGAAGCCACATTTTTTAGAGATCATCACCAAGAGGGGATCCGGATGGCCATGCTTATATAGATTTTTCCACCAATCCAGTAACTCTAATGGGTGCCAAAACTATGAATGAAGGCCCCAATGCGAGCCAAACCAACTCGCCCCAGCATAATCGCATAACATGAGAGCATGCCCAACTGAGTCCTCTTTTTCACAAATAGGACATTTATCATCCGTGGAATTAATTTTTGATTTAATAATAGCTCTCATCGGGATGGGATTTTCAATGCATTTCCATCCGAACATAAGAACCCTTTGTGGGAGGGGGAGTCTCCAAATAGCTTTCCAGTTTACAATCGGATTGGGGTTAGATACATTTCAAAAAAGTAAATTACTCTAAAAGTTGATTCTGTAGTGGGCTGACCATTTTTTGAATAAGGCCAAATCCTTTTATCCTTGCTAAAGCATTTTGGGATATAAATCTTACCAATGTGCTCAACATCAATAGGGTTATTAAGAAGGTCTTTGAGAACATTTAATTTCTTTTCCACATTGCACAAGTCTTTAACTTTAAGGTCCGGGATAGTCATAGAAGAGGAGGGCTTTCTCAATCCACTTTTGCAAGGGATCCGATTACACTTCCACACAGAAATATTTTCTCCGTTACCGACAATCCATCCTACCACTTCATTAATGAAATTCATCCCCTCTACAAAACCCTTCCAAAACCAGGAGTTGCCTCTTCTATACTTTGCCTCCCATAGGTTACTTCTAGGACAATATTTAGCCCTCGGAGTTTTTTAACAAAGGAGTTCCTCCTTATTCAAACACCTGCAACATGTTTTGGCTAAGAGAGGAAGATTATTACTTTTGGTATCTCTCACTCTAAAGCCCCCATCAAGTATAGGCTTACACAATTCTGCCCATTTGATAGTATTGAACTTTCTTTTACCGCCATTCTCACCCGACCAAAAGGCTCTTAGCATTTTATCATTAGAGTCTGAGTTTTTAGTAGGAAGGTGGGGAATAAACTTGTTATAAATAGGAATAACAAAGGCTATAGATTTAGTTAAAGTATTTCCACCAGCTTGAGAAAGCACGGGAATTTGCCAAGAGCTTAATTTACTTTTAACTTTATTAGTGAGAGCTTTAAAGTTCAAATTCCTCTTGGGTAGAAAAATGATAGTTACTGTGGGAAGAGTTAGTTCTTAGTTTTTTTTTTTTATTGGCTAATGGAGGGTTCCCAACTCTTGGGCTGGACTAATCCCTCTGGACCCAGAGAGAAGCTAAGTAAAACCCCTGTGGCCCCTAGGTGACAGCACTAGTTCTTACTTCTTAAGAGGTACATGCATAGAAGAAAAACAATCCCAAGCTCCACAGCATGTTTCACTTAGAACATGTCATCAGAGTTGCGCAACTACTATTACCTTTTGTCGGCACTGAAAGTTGCTACAATTCCAACCCATCTTGCAGGGAAAAATGAAAATTTGTAGAAAAAATTAAAAAAAAAACCTTATCATCAATCCAATAGAAATTCCAACTAAGAGCAAATATTTTGAACTCAGATTTAGTGGCACTATCAATTTTCAAGCCAGCTTTGGATGAGCTGTTCTTTCCTACCAGAAGACTTTGTATCCAAGAACAGTGAAGGATTGATCATTTACATACATCAAAATGGCCCCAATCACAATAATGATGCTCATGCGTCATGACAACCATAGTGGACTGCTTTGAAGGCAGAAGCGTGAGGATGAAACAGAGGAGGACTAAGATGGTGTTCTACATGCATAGTACGGAGACTGGCAAGAATGTTACAGTAGTCCCTGTAGCTCGAAGGGAAGGCACCAAATAGAGCATACTCAATTAGGGGACCATCATGGTTATGGATTATACAGTCACAGAAGATCCAGATCGGCGATCCAAGTAGATCAGACGAGCGCAAGGGATCCATGTTAATTTGGCATTGGATTCTTCTGATTTTCACTTCCTATTTTCCATTGTTTTCACTGATGAGAAGCACAAAGGTAGCACAATAGAGATCCAGGGGGCCGACCGAGTTTAAAAGCAAAGAGAAGTGTCTGTGGCTTCCAGAACAGGGCATTTCCGATTCGCACAGGGGTTTGCGGTGTTGGAAACAGCCTACCTCAACCTACCTAACCTCAATTCTACGACCAAGTACAATGTTACCATTCACCACTACTGAACTGATTGCTCATTACTGTCAGGAGTGTTGTTTTTCTTGTTACTCTCTTCATAGGGTATTGGGTCTTGCAGTAGTCTTTGTGCGCAACTGCATGAATAATGTTCCAGTTAGGTACCTCCCTAGAGCAGAGCTAGTCCTGCTTCTATTTTGTGAGGATGTATTGATCCCAGGCATTCTCAGCCTTGCCTGAATCAATTATGTAATGGATGAAAAATAAGAATAAAATTACTGGAGAGTCATGCTGATGATTTTCTGAAATTACCATCTCTTTAAAGTGTAGGATAGTAACGTTAAAATCTACAAAGTTAAGACCTTTAGTATATATTTGTGTAGTTCATCTCCTCCTTGGTCGTTTCTTGGACTATTCCACTAGCATAGTTACCTAGTTCACTAATAAGTCTTTTGAATTGAGAATTATTGGTTTTGGATAATCGGCATGCTGATAAGAATCTCTAAGTTGAGTCGCATAAATTGATCAGTGGAGCCCAATCAAGAAATCTAAGCCACTCAAGAGCATTGCTGCCCAAGATATCAATTCAGTGTCCATATGTAACTCCAATTGCAATTGGCGGCACCTTGAGATTGATCGCAAGTAAAACATAGGACTTTACTTCCTTCGGTCTTTAGTTAAGTCATGTTTTTTTATAAGTGATCAATCTGATTAATTGGAGTGAGTTTTAGCACAGAATTCATATGAGGAGGGATAGCTAGTTTTAGCAGTTTGGGTTCTTATTTGGGCCCGTTGATTACGAATTTATGGTGTAGACAGAAGTGAACTATTTTATTAAATTTGTCGAAATCGAACTCTGAATTGAAATAATTGAGTGGTGAATCAGAAGAACCTAACCCCATTGAATGTTTTAAAAATCAAGTTAAATGGCCTCCTCGCATTCATGGCCTTTTTGGAAGATTTTAAATGAGCTTCTCTCTATAGCCAAATGCGGTTGGGTCAAGAGAGGCCCATTTCCTAATCAAATCAGCCAGTCAACAACATACCCACAGAGTTGACGTAATCTGCAAATCAGGGAGACGGATCCTCTTAAGGAGTTACGGGAGTGGAAATTGATAGAGAGTGCAAATATGGAATGGAACGTTGTGGTTGTTAAAAATATTTAGGATCTTTTAGGATAATACCATTAATGTTGTGATTATTGTGATTAGGGAAATAACCTCTCATTACTATGATTAGATTAGATTAGATTAGATTGATTAATAAGGTTAAGTTTCCTTATCTTTCAGATTGGAGTCTATAAATAGGACTTGAGTTCTTAATAAAATCATTTGATTGGCATATCATATGATCAGAGCCATGGTCAGCAGCTGGTAGTGATCTGATCACGATTAGGCATACCATGGTCCCACCTCCTATTGCTTCTGCTATGATATTCTCATTATCTTCTTCTCTTCCCCCCCCCCCCCCCCCCCCCCCCCCCCCCATTACTCACTTTTTCTTTATTGGCATAAATCATTTTTCCTAAAAATAAAAAAATAAACCTTCCTATAATGGATCAATCCCGAGGGGGGCTTAAATGAGACAAAAATGGTAACCTTAGCAAAGAGGGCATTGTACAAGATTTGCCTTTTAAAGGTTACTATTAAAAAGCGTCTATTTGTTGATATTATACTATGTATTTATCCAAAAACTCTGTTAGGATTTTATTATGTTGGCTAATTTATGGGTTGGACAAAACTCTGGGCTCGTTCGAGTTGCGATTTTTTATTGATTTTAGAATGGACTGTAGTTGAGCCGCCGGAAGAACTGAAGCGAATACTGGAATATTTGGAGAGTTCAAGAAAAATTCCAGCAAGGCTGTTCGCTATAAAGAACATGTCATTTGCTACAGTGAAGGCGCAGACGAGCCAAACAATAAAGAGCACTCTCTCTATAGCGAGCAAGGCGGACGAAGCCCGGTTGGATCCGAACTCTATGATAGGGTTTGAAAAGACTTTCTATTCTGATTGGATTGTGGGGACCTGTTCCTAGAAATACCAGGTGGGACCCGATTTGACCAAGTCAACCCTTAATTATCCTATTTAATATGGTATTTCCTACTTTAATATGCTAATTAATAGGAATTAGTGGAATATATGGCTAATGTCCCTAAGTTTTAGAACTAGCTTGTATATAATCCTTAATAGATATTAGGTGTATATTGTTAATTTAATAGGTTTTGATTAGATTAGGACTTAGTTGATATTAGAATTAATAGGAAGGACATTAAGAGTTAAGAACCCTTTAGAAACCCACCTAATGACCTATTTACCCATGGCCCCATCTCTTTCTCATTCTAAACTAAGTTACCCTTTTGGTAATTATCCTAAACCCTAAGCTATAAAAACAAACTATTGCAAACATTAGCCTAAAACCCTAATTTACTCTCATCTCTCATTTACCCTATCATCCTCCTCAAGCAAACCCTAATTCCCCAATTTCCCAGCCCAAGGAGAAGCTAGGAGACCACCCCAATTGCTCAATCAACACCTTAGGAGCTTGGAATTCACATATCTATCTCTCAACTCCATCACCAATTTAGAATAGAGGCACGTGGACATATTTAGATGCTTTAGTTAATTTGATTAATATGCTTAGATTTATAATTACTGTCTTTTATGGATGTTTAGCATGATTTATGTTTATGGGTGGTTGATTGGTTGATGTGGTGTGTGGAATTGTTGTTCTAAGCTCGTTTATGTGATTTTTGGCCATTGATGAATGGGAAACCCCCAAGATCAATGGCCCATTCATGGTTAGATCAAGATGTGGGAGGTGTGTATGAAGTTTGGAGATGATCAGTGTAGATCTGGATCGGGTTTGATGAAGTTTTGAAGGAAAAATAAAAAGGACAGAATTCTGAGAAAAATGTGGAACTCGTGTGTACCGGTCGACATCGTCCCCTAGGATGTCGACGGAGCACATAGGAAGGCTTCAGCTAACTAGGAGCAGAAGTAGCCACAAGGTGCAGACCCAGTGTACCCTGTCAACCGGCCAATAGGCCCGGTAGACCGGCCACACTGCATTTCCACCCCACCTGCCAGATGTTTATGGAAGTGCCTGCAGTGTACCCGGTCGACCGGGTGACCATGATGTAGACCGGGGACACTGCAGAATGTGATTTATGACTCTCAGTTAGCTGTCCATTTCCACAGAGTGCCAGGTCGACTCGTGGACCCATGATGTCGACCTGGTACACTATAAACAGTGATTTCCTAAGTTTAGTTCCCTTCTATGACCTGATCATGTGTGGGCCCCGTTGACCTTTCATTTGGACCGTTTGGTATACGCTAAACACGAGTCAAGGGTCGAGCTTAACCTTGGCCCGCGTAGCTACCTAAGTAGGGTCTAGGGTTGTAAACGGAACCTGATTCAATGGTTATGGATGACCTATGATGCTAAGTACCTTCAGGAGCACCAATGATACATAATAAGCATTTAGGACTCCGAGGTCACTATCTTAGGTGAAGTGGGGCCCTAGACCTGAATGGAGGGGTAGCGATCATCTATGGATTTGTGACCTATGGTACGTATATTGATGAAACGGATACTGATGCTGGCTGGTAGGTTCGAACCTTGGATGTTGGCCTTGAGAGATACTATAATCACGGCATTGCACTTAGGCTCTGATCTATGATCACGGTCCGTATTGGATGAGATGTCAGGACATGGTACTGGGAGTCCTGACCTATAATATTGGGAACTTGACGGTAGATACTAATGGACGGACTGTATAATGAGATAATGTTAATTAAGCGTATCGAGAAGCGGAGTTTACAAGGGTATGCATTATTAACTGTTGGGAATCGTAAGAATAGAATACTCATACATGAACTCCGTGCCTCATGCCCTTCACTAATATTGTCTCATATTAATTATGATAAGGCTATCCAGTTCGGAATACCCTCACCTAGTGGTTTGTAGAATTTGTGGATGTATGATTGGTCTACCGAGGGTTATGATGCCGGCATGGACATTGATATTGAGATATTGTTGGTTGACGTAGTAGGTATCGGTGTGGGAGGGGTACTGAGACCGCCGGCGCTTGGACCGGGTGTGGATGGACGGTGATGTTGATATAGTACGTAAGACCAATGGCTGGGACTTGGCTATGGCTATGGATAGGTGATTGATGTTGATCTAGCACGTAAGACCAATGGCTGGGACTTGGCTGTGGTTATGGATATTGATGGACTCTTATATGCTCCTATTCGATGAGACAACAGTGATGGGTAGCTATGACCCCTATGGTTGATGTCCATCGACAGTTGTCGGGACGACAACGATGGGTTGGCTTTGACCTCCCACGTCCCTTGTACTTCAACTGTGGACATACATTGTGTGCTCTTGTGGTTGTATATTGGATGTATTACTATTACGTATTCAGGATGTAGTTGCTTAGTGTCTTTGATTGTCGACGTTGACACAGTTGGATCCAGATACGATGATTGTGGATATGGTAGGGTTACTTCCTCTGATTACTTCTGTTACTGGTGACATGGATGTATTGCATGGTTTATATGACATATTGATGATGATGGCTTCTATTGTCTACCTGATATGTTGTATCTAACATCTGTTATATTATTATCTCGATTACTGTTCATGCGCTACACTCCACAGTGTTTATGTCGCACTCTGATATCCTATATCATTATTGAGGTATTAATCACGCAAGTTCAACTGAGATCAGGTATGGTCTTCGTCCCTATCTGTTAATATGATGTATTGGCATCTAAGCAGGCCAATTTGCCTGGCTCATCGAGCCTGACCCAATCCTTGGTGTTTTCAGGTATATTCTCTTCCGTTTTCTTTTATTGGTAGAACTTCTTGGCGGCTGATCCGTTGCCGTAGGGTTCAGAGAATGGTGCAGTTAGTGCACCTCGCCGTAGGGTTCAGAGAATGGTGCAGTTAGTGCACCGAGAGGCGTCTGTCAGATTGATCTCTATTCTTTCATTTTATTATAGTTGGCCGTGTTGGCCTAGGATTAAATAGTTTGCTTAATTATTGAAAGTACCTTATAATCCCTTAAAGTGGAATAAAATATTAGGACTCTGTCCATCTACATGCTCATATGAGATTTCAACTTGATCATATTATTGGATATTTCCGCATCTCTTAGGTACTTTCTCGTAGCACCCCGAAATTCGAGGCGCCCGGATTTTGAGGCGTTAGAGGATTGTGATTAGTAGTCTAATGCACAGATATAGGGCTATATATTAGGCATTTTTCTCAACCCAAAGGTACTCACCACGAGGGTTGTCAAAATGCCACATGACCCGTTAACACTGTAGACACCTCGTTTTGGCACCCTATGAGGGGCAATTCAGTCCACCCTATTTAATGATGTCCTTATTAGGTCCCGAGTCGAAAGTCACCTGTCATCTCTGGACCTCTAATCGCCCCGGGAGTTGACTCATCATGATCTACTCATCGAGAGCTTTCCGCCCATATATAGAACTCCAAGATTTGACTGGCGGATCAAAAATCATGACAGCGGGTCCCACACCCCGCGGCGCCCACGTGAAAAATCACCTATCATTTATGGACCTCTGATTGCCCTGAAAATTGGCTCATCGTGACCTACTCGTCGAGAGCTTTCCGTCAATATGTAGAACGTCGAAATCCGACGAGCGGATTGAAATCTACGAAACCTGGGCCCCAGTAATGATAACCCGGCCAATCTCCACCGGACCCCACCTTCTCGACCCAAACCAGTTTCTTTTAAATCCAAACCCACCAGGCCTGGCCCAATGAGCTCCAGCACAAGCTAAACCTGACCCGATCCAACTCATTAGGCCAAGTCCAGACCTCACTTGACCCAAACACAACCCGAGCCTGATCCAAACCTCCTGACCCGAACTTGACCCAAACACAACCCGAGCCTTATCCCTCTCATCTCTCTCCCAACCTAGGCCTTATCCCTCTCAATTTCAAACACCCAAGCCTTATCTCTCTCCCAACCCAGGCCTTATCCCTCTTAATTTCAAACACCCAAGCCGATCCAAAAAACCCAGGCGCAGAACCCTCCTCAAGGCCACCTTTCCACCGTCTTCTCTACTCCCTCGGAGATCTCTCTCACCCATCATTCACTCTCATCATCTCCATCATCCTCCTCCTAGGCGCCCATCTCTCCACCATCCATCATTCCCTCTCATCATCTTCGTCTCTTCCCTTGCGCCAGACCCACCTCTCCATCTCCTTCCATCGCAGAACTCCCCGACCTCTCCCAGATCTCTCTCATCTACCATCATCATCACCCTCTCCATCACCCTCTCCCCACCATAAGAACCCATCATCTTCACCACCCACCTTCTCCATCTGACGCATCTTCTCCATCTCACCATCTCGCCCTCCATCCGCCCGCACCACACATCTACACGCAGCACCCGCCAGACACCATCCTCTGCTTCATCTCCCTCCTCGGCACCGCCGGACGAGCTCAAAGACACTATGGAAGCCCGGACCTCCACGCCAGACGCCACCCACGCAGCATCCTCCACAGCACCTTGTCCATCCTCTAGACGCCACCTCCTCCTTCCTCGCCAGCGTCTCCAGACTCACGCAGCAGCACCGCCCGACAACCAGCAGCCCCCGGACGCACACAGCACCATCTTCCTCCTCCTCGCACCGCCGCTGGAGACCTCCCCACCAGGTACGCCTCTCTTCCCCTCTCTGCACCACCTGCACCCACTGCACACCATCCCTCTCTCTCTCTCTCCATCTCTCTCGCAGCAACTCCATACTCTCTCCCCTCACCCTTTCTTCTCCACCTCTCTCTCCCCCGCGCGTCCCGCCACCTGCAACTCAACACTCTCCCTCTCCCTCGCTGTCTCTCCCCTGCAACTCAACACTCTCCATCTCCCTCTCTGTCTCTCCCCTGCAACTCAACACTCTCCATCTCCCTCTCTGCCTCTCCCCTGCAACTCAACACTCTCCATCTCCCTCTCTGTCTCTCCCCTGCACCCCCTGCGCACACACTACACTGTCTCCCCTGCTCCTTCTTCCCGCTCCGCCACCTGCTCCCCATCTTCCTCTCCCTGCCATCACCCTCCTCCGTGCCACCCACCTGCAACTCCACACTCTCTCCCTCTTCCCTGTTCTTCTATCTCCCTCTCCTTCCTCTTCTTCCACTCCTCTGCCACCCGTGCAGCCACCTCCCTGCCATCACCCCTCTCCCTCCCTGGCCAGTCTCTCTCTATCTCTCTCTGCTCCACCTCTCCCTCTCGTTGTCTGCACCCTCTCTCCTTCTCCACTCTCCCTCACTCTCTCGCCATCTCCCCATCCCTCTGTTCTCTCCCCTACTCTCTTCCTCTCCCTCTCTCTCATTCCCTCCTCTCCACCACTGTCATCTCTCCTTCTATACCCTATCTCTCCATCTCCCACTCCTCTACCCACCTGCACCCATTTTCCGTGCCCTTTCTGCTCTTCTTCCTTTCTTCCTCTCTCTCTCTCTCCTCCCACCTGCGCCTCCTGCCTGCTGCTGCACCACTCCATCCTTCCCTTCTTCTTTCTTCTCCTTCCTCTCCTTCTCTTCCTCATTCCACCTTACCTTGCACCCATCTGCGGCACACCTTGCTTCCTCCCTGCACTCATCTCCACTGGATACCCCTTCCTTGCCACCATTGCACTGCACACACCCTCACTACTGTACCCACTTTTCCCTGCGCCCCTCACCCAACTGTTGGGCCCACCTGACTAGCCCACTCATCTAAACCGAACATGCCTATTTTATTTTCTTGCATATTTGTTTATTGTTTCTTTTTATGATTTCATGCAGCTTAATATGCCCATGCATGTGGTCAATTTTCAGTTTCATTGTTTATTTTAAATCATTCCTAGCCAACAGCAAGCTCGTCCATGCACCTAGTTTATTTTTTTTATTTTTTTATTTTTAGTCATTTCATCATCTTTTAAGCATAAACTTTGCGCATGCATTTAATATGGTCATTCATTTAGATTGGCATTTTTTTTCCTTCTATCATGGCTTGTTTTAATTTGTTCTTGATTCATGTATTAAAACATGCTCATGCATTCAACCTGCCCATGCATTATAACTTAGTTGCATTTTTATTTCATATTCTTTTAGGTGCAATTTAGGACTGCATAATTTATTAAAAATATATATATATATATATAAATTAGAATAAAAACCAAAAACACCAAAAGAAAACAAATAATAAAATAAAAAGTAAAGATTAAAAATAGAATTTTAGCTACCATACTAATTAGAAATAATTAGGCTAAATTTAATAATTAAGTTCTTTTCTCCTCCCCTCTCACTAGGGTTAGGGAAACCTATTTAGGGAACTCAAGATTATTTAGGATAATTAATTAAATTAAAAATAAGAAATCCACTCTCCTCTTCTTCCCATTTCATTAGGATTGGGAAGATCAATTTAGGATTTTAGGCCCTAGGAATAAACATAAAAACAAATAAAAATTATAAAAATCTAAAATACCAAAAACAAAGTAAATTAAAGATATTAAAAAAATCAAAATATTAATAAATTGGAGTTAGAAATTAGACAGTAGTCTAGACTGATTGGGTCAGACCCCGGACCTAGAAGGTCTCCCCCTAGCCAGCTTAGACTACCCTAATTTCTTAAACTTCAATTGATTAGGCCCCACTCTCTCCGGGCCCCGCTAAGGGACTGGGAGAGTGGATGTGGGCGGTTAGGACCTTAGGATAGGGTAGAGATCCATTAGAGAAATGGAACAGTTAGATTGAATCCAAGTAGTAACTCCCCTAGTTAGGCCCTTCTAGCCCTAATTATTAAAATCCAAAAAAACTATAAAACCAACAAAATCAATTCCAAAAATATTTTCTTCTCTTTTCCTCCACCTCCGGTGCCAAATATTTATCTGAACTCAATGATTAAAGGGAATAGAGGCCGATTCCAAGAACCTGAATTAATGAGGATGACGAAACGAGACGAGTGATTTCACACACCCCAATATCAGTTTATTTACTGCCGGCCCATCATCGGGCACCCTCAATCAATCCCGGCCCAACATCGGCCATTTTTATCTTACTTCTGGCCCATCATCGGCCATGCACTTTTATCACCTGCGTATCGCACGCAAACCTACAAAAATCACAACTCGAAGTTTCGTCTGCATCATTCTTTCAATTCGAAGAATTAGCCTTTAAACCCTAAGTCGTCAAAGGACATCGAAGGGGGTACCCAGGAATGGGGTTGATCCTCTTCTAATTATTTGGCACCTTTCCCCTTATTTTCTTAGTTTATTTGCATTTTAATTCGCTTATCCCCTAGAATACTTGGATTTAACTTTAATTAGTCTGTTCAACCCTGGATGTTGATTTCCCCTGTCTAGTTCATTATGGTCCCATCTTGAAGCCCGTAATTTGACCCTTGACCCAAGTTCGACCCGAATTGAAAGACCCAAATTAAGTGACGAGACAACCGTCGTGTGTCGCCTGCGGCACATTAGACGAGAGAAGAACCCACCCCATTTTCCTCCCGCATTCTTTCGGCTTTCGTCGAAGGACGGTGTTACGGCCGAATCCGTAACTGGCGTTCCTGATCCGTCGATTTTGAGGGTAGTCGGAATCCTCATTTTCGATGTATTTTTTATCTCACACTGTTGAATGGCGATTCCCCTCTCGGGAGGGTCAAAATTCACATCCGACAAACACGACACGAAACCACACAATATTAACTGGTTCGGGTGGGCTCTTAATGGGTTCGGGTCATTAACGAGTCAACTCGTTAACACATTATGTTAACGGGTCGTGTACGAATTAAACCAGCAGCCCATTAACAACTCGCTTAACCCGTTAAAATTTTTTTAGACCCTAAGTGTAGCTATAATTAATTTATATTCATAAACAAGAAATTGAAATTTATAGTATTATAGTGGGGTTTTAGGTGGGATCCACTCGAGATCCTTACTTACAGTTTCATGTAGCTTATATATTTTCCTCCTCATATACTTTTGTATGAATTTTCTTTTAATTTTTGAAATGACTTAATTACTTAACGGGTTAACGGGTTGGAACAAGTTAAATTAACGGGTCGTGTTCGGGTTGGATTTTTTGACCCATTAAGTTAAAGGGTCATGTACATGTTGAGGTGATTTTAACATGAATTCGGTAACCTATAACCCAAATTTGTTAACACGACGCAATTGATGGCCCTACTCACCACCTCTCTCATTAATCTGAGTAAGATGATATGTAAGAGAGAGAATTATTCTCTAGAACCATTGAGAGATTATTCTGAAAGCTTGCTCTAGAAGGTTTGAAGTTACTTCTTCATAGAAGATTGTGCATCTTGGTCTCAAGGTGTTGAAAGAGGATCAAACATAGAGAGCGATGCACAGCGAGGAGTTGTTCAAGAACAACTACAGTTCTTAAGTTGACGTACTAACTAGGATAAATGAGCTATGAGTATATCTTGTAACCGTTCAATAGTAATTAGTTTTTCTGATCGTGATTTTTCTCCCGGAAAGAGTTTCCACGCTAAATTTGTATATGCCTTCTTGTGGTGATCGCTAGGTCTATCTTATTCGGTTGATTAATTCCGTTGTGCATTGGTTATTAGACTAGCTTACTTATTCCATTCTAGTAACTTTCACACCCCCTTTAGTCTGAACTGATAAAATCCATCAATAGAGTCGATCTTTAAAATCAAAACCGTTAGAAATTTAAAATGGTCCCTTGTATTGGCTCTAGGAGAAATCTTACTCTAAACGAAGCTGGCCCCTACCATTAAACTTATCACATCAAAAATATGTGATTCCATGCCTTTGTTTTGTTTATTTAAGTTTCATGTTTTACATGTGATGCGTCTAACACTTTTGTTTCTAACTCCAATTGGAGTGAAATATAGTCGGTGTCGTTGCATGTTAAGAAGTTAATTTTCAACGATATAGATAATAAAAGTGTGCCCAATCATGTAAACCATAGTTGGAAAACTATCGGAGTGGACGCTGGACTCTTCCGAGTCATCTCGTTCTGACAATGGACCGGGTCAAGATTAAGGGAGGCCTGGCCTAGGCATCTCATTTTAATAAATATTTTACATTCTGAACTATTTAATAGGGTCATCTAATTATAAACAGCTAAAGTTAATTGATAAGTAATTATATTGCATGAGGTTTGGAGTTAGTAATTTAAAAATGATGACTAGAATGTAATTTGAAACTTATATTTGATCTTTTACATTCAATATTTGGACTAACAAATTATGTAATAAGCAATCTTTTTTTCTTTTATCTTCCTTATTGTAGTACTTTTCTTGAAAATAAAAATTTATTGAAAGGAATTGATTATTATGAATGCTTGTAAATAAATGTATTTTTATATTTGATAAGTAGTGGATTCATTTTTAAATGACTCTCTCGAGTCTCCACGTTAACTCTTTCCGAGTCAATTTTTTTGCATTGTACAGGTTGAGTCCGAGTCATGAGTTTTCCAACCTTGTTATAAACCGAAGCCCAAAAATCCCTTATGCCATTTCATATTATCAACACTCTTTAATCTTTCTGCAAAATATCTCATCCATCTAATAATCCTTAGTTATTGTATTTCTACGTTAACTTTCCAATTCTTGATTTAAATCAACTTGTGTTTTTCATTTTTCTTCTTCTTGGAAGTACTGTGAACTAGCACAGACTGCAAATTGGTCTCCCACACTCACACACCAAGATTGACAATCCTTGGAACGGTTTTGTTGATTTCTCAATTTGGTACAAACAGTGAAGTCTACCCCTATTTATAGTTCTAGTCTATACAACCAATTGACAAGATTAAGTGACAAGTCACTCAGCCAATGGGTGAAAACATTCCAAAATTTATTTTAAGGGGGCGTTTGGAAATGTGTTATTTTAAAGATTTTATTATATTATCTGCTAGATTTAAGATATAAATACTTTTAACCATGACGATTTAACTTTCAAAGAATTAATACTAGAAAATGTAAATTCCAATATATATGACAATATGTTTGGCAAAACCTTAAAAGATCATTTTGAGTGAACAGCAAGAAAATCAAAATTTCATCAGAAGCATTTATAACAATTGTAAAGATTATATGAGAATCAAAGCTTTAAAGCTATTCATAATTTCTTGTATTTTTTAAAAAATTAATTACGTGAAATCAATTTATTTTCTACCACATTTCTTTTCTAAAAGATCCTGAGAAACCCTCAAAACTGAGAATGCCCAACAATTTTCCAAACAATAATTTATTGAGAGTGAATTAGTGCACTGCTTGAGACTTGGGACTATTCAAGGATGAAAATAAAATTCCGTGCCCTGATTGGCTTCATAAACATATATGTATATTTAGCGTTGTGTGTTGGGTAGAGACACTGGTGGAACCTTCATAACAGCCCATGTAGTTTTAGAAACTTCTATGTAGTTTTTAAATATGGCCCCTCTTAGATTTTTATCTTTTTACATATTGGCCCCTTCAGAGATAAATTTCTGGGCCGGCCCCTGGGTAGAGAAATACCAGTTCTTAGACTTACATGTTTTGTAGAAAGAAAACAATGCCAACCTCCACAGTATCTAATAATGAGAACAAGATATGAGACTTCCCAACTACTACAATCGTTTTGCAGCATTGAAGGATTCTATAATTCAAACTTATCTTGCAGCAATAATCAAATCCAGTAAAATACATTCTATTCAGCAATCCAATATAAATAGGCCCTCTCTTACTTGAACTTAGCATAAACTTAGGCCTATCCAATTCAACTGATAAAAAGGACAGGGTCGGTTTGGTCATTTACATACATCAAATGGCCCCAATCACACTGGTGAAAGTAGCACTTATGGTGGTGATCATAACAACCAGTACAGTGGACGGCTTTAATGTCAGAAGCGTGAGGACGAAGGAGAAAGAGACCAAGATGGTGTTCTACATGCAGGATTGGGAATCTGGTAAAAATGTAACAGCAGTCCCTGTGGCTGGAAAGAACGGTACAAATTCAAGTGTACTTAACTTCGCGACCATCGTGGCCGTGGATGATGCAATCACAGAGGGGCTAGATCGGCGATCCAAACAGATCGGACGAGCACAAGGGATCTACGTTAACTCGGCATTGGATGCTTCTGACCTTCACCTCCTCTTTTCCATAGTTTTCACAAATGAAAAGTACAATGGTAGCACCATAGAGATCCAAGGGGCAGACCGATTTTTCCTGAAGCAGAGAGAGGTGTCTGTGGTGTCTGGAACAGGGTATTTCCGATTTGCACAGGGGTTCGCCGTGTTGGAGACAGTTTATCTTGACCTGGCTAACCTCAATGCAGTGATCAAGTTCAATGTCACCATTCACCACTATTGAACTGGTGGTTCACTATTTTATAGAGTGATATTTTCCGTTTTCTCTCTTCATAGAGGTCTTGCAATAGTTAATTTGTGCCAAAAACATGAATAATTGGCTAATTAGGAAGCTTGCCCCAGATCAATTGTGAGGATGTATTGATTTAAGTCTTTCATGAGTCAATTATGTGATGGAAGAAAAATAAAAATAAAAATTCATAAATTATCCAATTATGTTACTAGATGTGCTGAAATATCTTTTCCCCCACAGTTAGGGACGTTCTATGTGGCCCACATCTGGCCATCACCAATGAAGGGGATGAGTTAGCGTCAAATTGGGATAAGTGCCAGTTTAAGAAAGCAAGTGTCAAATTAGCAGCATACTCTGCTTGATCAAGTGGGAGTTTCATAAGAGATAGCTACAAATGGAGGAACTCAACAACTGTTATGAACTATAATAATGCGAAAGACAAATTGTAAAGGATAGACTATAGTATATTCTATTCATAACAAGGAGCAACAATGTCTGCGCCCTATACCAATACAAGGAAACAAGAAGCAGTCTCATGTCCTGCAATCAGAACATGACAATCTCCAATCAATTGATTGTCACATGTGCCACGATTTACATGAGGGCAGTCAAAAGTCCAGGCTAGGCCAGGCCCGGGATTGTCCTTCCCTAACCCTCAATATATATATAGGGAAGGGCTAGGGTGGGCCAAAGCCCTCAAAGCGCCTGCATTTCCTAGGCCCCTACCCTATTCTTTACGAACGGACCGAACATTTCATATTGATGTCTAAGGGCTTTCTGCCAATAATTCTTCTTGCCTTTTACTTTCTTGCCCATATATCGTGATATCACGTGTCAGACTACAGTATTGTTGCAAAAGTCCTTAGATGAAATTCACCCTTTGTTCGTCATCACAGTGCTCCTGCTTCTGTTAGACAAATCAAACTATTTGGATAGGGCATGGGATATGTTTATTTGGACGAGACAATAGACATTTGATGTCCATTTGAGAAAGGCTCATAATCTGCACAATTTTGGACTGACCGAACCCTCTAAGCGGACAGATGTATTAAACACGCCTTAACGTCTATTTCTTTCATCCTTCTTTTAATCTAGGGACTCAATAAAGATCCGAAACGTTGACTTTCTTGAGAAGAAAACGAACTATTGTAAGGCCAAATTTGAACCGTTGATGCTTCACGAATCTCGAGAAAGTTTTTAAAAAATCACGCACTACTAGACCTGCATTTCTGAACTTATGTGGGACCCTAGACTATGATCTAAATCATTGATCCTTTTCAGAAGGCTAAAAATGACTATGGGATCAGAAAGTAAACTTTGATTCCACGTGGATCTCGACAAATACATGAGAAACAGTGGACCATGGATCTAGATCCTTTTAAATTAATTGAATTTTTCGCGTGAAGGTACCCGATTTCTTTCATAGTTTTTTTATTTGTGGGGCCCTATTTGTGAATTCAAACCATTGATCCTCTTTATAACCTAAAACACAGACACGGAATTAAATTTCATTGATTAATTTCTCATGGATCTATGGTTATTTGTGAACAGATGTGGACCATAATATTTGAGTTTTTGGACACTGTGGGCCCCTAGATCAAGATCCAAATCGTTGATCCTCTTCATAACCAAAGAATAGCAATGGGGCCTAATTTTTTACTTTGATTTTTCGTGGATCTCAATAAATTCATGAGAAAAACCTTACCATAGGATTCTAAAACTTCTATTTCAAACTGTGAATTGGTCTTACCAAACAATCTAAAAGTAAAACATTTATTCTACACAGATCCATTCCACACGGATATGTTGTCCAAGGGTTTATTTCATGCATGATTGAAAACATCTCCGAGTTGACTCTTGACTCTCCTAAGTGATCTCATTTTCACGAAGGACCAAGTAAAAAATAGGGGAGACTCAGTCGAGTCATCTCATTTTAATGAGTTTTAATTTTTTGCATTTGGAAACATTTAATAGGCATATCTAATTTGAAACAATTAAAGTTTATTTATAAGAAATTACGCATGAGCCTGGGAGTCAACAATTTAAAAATGATGATTGAAATATAATTTGAAACTTATATTTGATCTTTTAATTGCATTCAATATTTGGACTAACAAATTATGTAATATGCAGTTTTTTTTATTTTATTTCCCTTATTGCAGTACTCTTCTTGCATATATAAATTTATTCATTTGAATTGATTATCATAAGTGTGTTTAAATAAATGTATTTTTTTTATAAGTAATAGATTTATTTTAAAAAATATATAAATTATTTTTAAAAAACAAGACTCTCTAGAGTCTATGCCTTGACTCTATCCAACTCAATTTTTTTTTCTTGTATTAGACGAGTCGAGTCTGAGCCTCTAGTTTTTCAATCTTGATTTCATGCAAAAAACAAGGTCTTAATTATTATTATTTTTTATTGGAACAAGGCCTTATTTGTAGTTGTGTAGTTCCTGCATCTCTTGCTTGGTAGTTTCTTGGAGTATTCCATAGGATATTTACCGAATTGAGAACTGTTAGCTATGAATAATCCTAATGATTAGAAGAGTCTCTAAGTTGAGTCGCATACATTGATCAATGGAGATCTATTAAGAAATCTAAGCTGCTCAAGAGCATTGCTACCCAAAATATTAAGTCTAGTACTGATGTAACTCCAATCCCAACTGTCCAAAATATAAACATCAATCGAAGGCGTGTCCAACTTTAATTGGAGTTAAACTTTTAGCAGTTTGGGTTTAAGATTTGGGTCCAATAATAGATTTACAGTACAACAAATTGCTTATTTGCTAACGAATCTTGCCAACGCAGTCTAAATACATCACAAAAAATGCATTTAGCCGATGCATCACAACGTTGGCAAAATGATTACGCGACGCTACCTTCTCTGCATCGGAATATCTCGTCGGTAGAGAAGATAGCGCCATCTGGATCTTGGAGTGAATATTTTCTCGACATGAATTACATTTTCTCCAATGCAGTACAGCGTCGGTAAATAAACATTCAGAAAGACGACGCATTAGATGCGTTGAGAATTATGAAAACCTAATTGTCGACGTTGAGGTGTGTCGGTGAAGGATATTAACAATAATTAACGACGCTCACGTTGAGCGTTGGGAAATGTTGTTGGACCTAAGTTAAGTCATCCCTTTTTTTGCCCCATTCTAGCTCAATCTCACACAGACACCGCCACACCCAACCCCCCCCCCCAAATTAACACAAACTCTCGAAGGAAGGGTTTGACGCAGAGAAAGGGGCTTCGAACAGGTGAGTGCCCTTCTTCTTCTTCCCTGCATTGTCTGCATTCGTTGCTGCCATATTGTCTTTAGGTAACTTCCGAAAATCCCCTTTCGTATTTCATTTACTCGATTGCTTTCTCAGACAAAATGATTTCAAGTTTGATTTAATCTTGATCATCGAAAATCCCCTTTCGTATTTTTCCATATGCAATTGGTTTATGAACAACTGTCCAACACGATGATGCAAAGGAGGGCTTGGATGATAACCAAAAAAGAATTCATTACAAGCCCCATTTGAATATAAAATGGATTGAATCAAACATGGCTTAAAACTACCTGTTAGGTAGCCAACCGCACCAAAGCCGAACTATATATAATCTGAGCTGAAGTGTTGCCTGCTCACTTTGCCGAAATATTTCCTCCACAAAAACGACAGTAGCTTAATTGGGGGCAGACATGTTAATGAGATCTCATTCAAGGTGCTTTCTTCTTAAGTCTCCCAATCTGGGATATCTGCCGATGCTTCGTTCACCATTTTCACAAGAGTCACCTGGAGATCAATTGCATAAAAAAGGAAAATAAATGAAGTTCAACCTGAAAAAAGGATATATATATTTTTTTGGATCGGTAAATAAAAAAACATTCATTAAAAAAATTTGGTCAACAGTCATGTATATCAAGTTCATTGTCTCACAGTATAAATTGATTAGGATTAATCATATGTGAGCAACAAACAAGTTCACACTCCCATATCCCATATAAGGCCATGAGGGCATCCATTTTGAGCGAAAATTGGGAAAAAGATTCTCCATATCCAAATTGCTCAAGGGGAAAAAATTGAAGACTTCATTTATGTGGATATCATTATCTTATGTTTTGTGCACTGAGGTATTATTCACCTCTAAAGAACTCACTTTTCCTGGGTGGTAGGGGTGTTTGTTAGGTAGAATGCAGGAAAGTAAAGTGGCCAAAAGTTTGCGAATTTTATAGAGAGAGGTTTTGTGAGAATCAGATGAGTGGTGAATTGATGCAGGGCATGGTCACATGGCCCAATTGTGTGCATGAGGCCCAAACACACCATCGTCAATCGACATAGAAGGGGTCAACATCAAATAATTTTTAATTGCGCAAGAGTCCAAGTTGTATAAGAAAGGGAAGAGACCACTTGTGTGGATCAATTGGAGAGAAAGTCAAGCACTAATAAGGATCATGTCCAACATACCTCTTTTTATGCTTGTAATTTCTCAAAATCTCAGAGCTTATACAAAACATTATTGATTCTTCTCTAAATGGGTGTTTGAAATTACCTACAGGGGTGAATATCTTGGATGTGTGATCTCCTATCCTCAGCCTATATGGGTGATTATCTTTGCTCCATTATACATTTTGAGGGATTTGAGTTGGGTTAGTATGAAAATAGGAATTTAGTTCAGGTGGTACAAATTTCCATGTTCTAGAAACGTTTTGAGACTCTTTAGAGCATAGGTATGGTCAAGTGGGCAGGAATCCACTACTGGTACAAGGGGTCTAGTACTCTGGTTCAACAAACCCAACATAGAACAATATATGAAACAATATTTTATTAACTATAAAACAGTGTTTAAATTAGTAATAGAAGAATATGAGAGGCAATTAAGCTACTCCTTTGAAATAATCCATGCGACTTAGCAATAGTAGAAGAGCTGGTTACCTCTGTGGAAGTTGTATGCAATACTAGAGACTAAAAGGATGTGGCTATTTATTTATAAACAAAAACTTCCATTCGTCATCGCAGTATTATGTTGACCCCTGTAGCACTCAGACATGGACGGAGTAAATTGCACATGCCTTCTTGAAATGACAACTGTTTAAAAAGCATGTTTAACCATATATTTAAAAATCTATTAGATTTTTCTTTCTTTCTAGCTGGTAACAAAGATTTTTATTCAAAGGCTCCAGCATGTATGAGTATCAATGCCATACTATAAGATGTAAGTATTTGGATCATACAAAATAGCCAGATGCAGAAAACAACTGCTGGCAAAAAATGCATTAGTCTGTACTTTGTACCAACTTTCTACACACTTTCATGTGTGGGTCACACATGTGAACTTAAAGTGGAAACCACTAGGGGCTTCACATGAAAACAACACTTTCCTCACTAATTTGGTTAGTTCTGTGAATGTGCAACCATAGTTAAATTGATTCTGACCAAAAAGGGAAGGGACCAATCTTAGGGAAAGGACAGGGACTATAATGTCCAACATGATCATTTTTCATTTTATGAAGTTTAATACCTCATTTCTTTGTGCATGTTCTTTTCATCATAACTCATAAGCACATTTGTTTGTGTGTTCTCTCTTTAATAATGTGATTAGCTTATTGATTATCCATTTTTAAGATATTGACAAGACTTGGATGACACCGGATGGTCAAGATCGCACGGTGAGAATGGGTCTGGAGTATCGTGACGGGGTGAAGTCATTTATTGAATTTGCAGAGGTGAATGCTGGGGATGCTACTGAGATTTGGTGCCAGTGTTGGGTTTACAAGAACAATCGCCGGTATGACTGCGACAGTGTAAACTTTCATATTTACCTTTGGGGTATGCAAGCCCAAATAATGGATTCACGAATGTTTCTACTTCAGTTATTGAGACACTAGCTAGTTACCCAATCAAGACTTTCATAATTTTTTACTACTTTAAGCAAATCAATCAGTGGAGTGTTTCTTTTCAAGGAAAACAAGAAACTGTCACTCACTCATGTCTTTTTGTCAGCGATAATGTTAGCACCCACTTGGATGATTTTCACTCATATCTTCTTTGGTCTTTGTATTTGTGTTTGTTTTTTTTTTTTTTTTTTTTTGTAGTTAGCTTCTTGTTGGTAGCTTTCCAGCATATTGGCCTCGTACTGTTTAGATATTTTCAATTAAAAAACTAAAAAGAATCATTGAGGAAATGTTTGGCGACTTTTATTCTTCAAATGTAATGCAACTAATCAATCAATGACCATTACTTCGAACTATATGTGAATTGTGGTTCAATAGCTGCATTACCTTGCTTTATTCCTAGTGGTTTTTCCTGATTTACTATGGATTAACAAGATATGCTAATCCTACAGCAGCACTTTGTACAGGCCATGTGTCCACCAGGTGGGTCAGACTGAAGTAGCACCTTGCCCTGAATTCAGGCTGGTCTATTCATTAAGTGGGTCATGAATATTTGTCATTTTGCAATCTTCTTGTTTTCAAAAATAGGATCAAGTTGTGTTCTGCTCAGCAGGGCTATGTGTTTATGTTCTTGTTGAGTATGAGATCATGAGGTTTTTTACTGTTGATTTTGCATAGTTCATATCTTGATTATGATAGATCTATTGGATTCGAAAAGGCGCTCTTCTCATCATATTTAAACCAGTATCAATTCTTTGTTTGGCTTCAGCCTCTTAGGTGTCTTGAGAGCATTCATTTCCGTAGGCAACATTCCCCAATAGGCATATAGGTTAGCAATGTAAGTGGCATTTGTGTATATGGCACTAGCATATATACTTGGTTGAGAACCGGTCATATAGTTTGTTTGCAGTCCATTTTATTTTCCAGGTACTTGAGCCCACCTATGATCAAGGTGCCCTAACCTACCTTCCCTCTTGTTAAATGTTAAAAGTGCAAATGTCACTATTAACTTGAATTTTACTAAGTTGCCATCTTTTATATCTTGGCCCAATATTTGTTCATCTGAGGCCCATTAGTTTGCAACATGAAAAGACCAACTAGATTTTCCTTGTCACAGCTGAATCCCTCCAAGGCCTTTAGCAGCTAATATCAGTCACAGAACTCATTTTTTCTTTAAACACAGCTGTAGTCATTACTTGGCCAAATACTGTTATTTGCCAACTTGTCTTTGCAGTCTAAAGAAGCATTGTCTTATTAGAAAATTAAATATCTGAAACTCTTTATAATATGTATTATTGACTTGGTCTGGTGGATCTTCTTTCCTCCAGTATCATTTAGCATCACTGCACAAGAGTTTATGTTCCATTAAGTTTCTTTTAAATGGTTATGTTCCCTTAAGTTTCTTTTAAATAAGCTAACTACATTGTCTATTACTTGTAATTTTCAGCGTAAGTCACAAAGGAATTCAGAGAGCCAGAGCAAAGTAAAGACGCTTCTTGATCATTTGTAGCCCAGTTCTTGATCGTGCAGGCAGATGATCAGTAGGCTCCTCCCTCTCAACCTGATTTATATCGACATTGACACTATAGCAAGAAGAGTTGAGCACCCTACGGCAGCAGCTAGCTGATTCGTTGAAAGCACAAGAAGAGTTGCGACATAAGGTTAAGGAGTCGCAGAAGCAAATGCAAGATCAGGCAGCTATGCAGGTTCACATGCAGAGTTAGATTCAGTTGTTGCTTTTCAAGGTCGATATAGACAGTTCTAGCTCCTTCGAAAGATAAAGAATTGATGGTTTTATGAATTGGCATGCGCCGTGCCTCTAACAAGTTCATTTTGCTCATAACTGACCGTGTTTCATGATGTACTTTGGATATTTGATGATGATTAGATTTTAGATGGGATTTACTTTATTGAGATATTTGACTTCTTTTGATTTGGGATCTTACATTTTATGTGGCATGGACAAGTTTTATGGTTGATTTTAGTTTATTGATGACTCATTCTTTTTTATTGTTTCATGATGAATGATGGGATATTTGTTGTTTATCAATGCTTATGCTTGTGCAATGTTAAGAATGTAGATTTGAACAGGAAAAAATTGTACAGGAAAAAGTTTCTTATTTTTTCCAATAATTTTTAATTGATAAGAAAAGCTATTTCTTGATGCACTCTTTGCGTCGCCAAAAGTAACTTTCTTGTCCTCTTTGAAGACATTTCCTGACACTTCAACAAATCGGAATAAGTATTACCGACGACGTTCATGCGTCGTTAAATATGTTTTTCGATGCTAATATGTGCGTTGGAAAATGTATAACCAACGTTGTTATGTGTTGGCAATGAGGTAATGCTATTTCTTGACGCACGCTCTGCGTAATCAAAAGTAAAATTCCTTCATTGTGGAATGCATTTCCCGACGCTTAAACATGTCGAAATATATATTAACGACGTTGTTTATGCATCGTTAAATATGTTGTCCGACGCTAGTCTGTGCATTGGCAAATGTATAACCAACGTTGTTATGCGTCGGCAATGAGGTAAAGCTATTTTCTGACGCATGCCCTGCGTCGTCAAAAGTAAAATTCCTTCATCGTGGAATACATTTCCCGACGCTTCAACACATCGGAATATGTATTAACGACGCCATTTATGCGTTGTTAATTATTTTTTCCGACGCTAGTATGTGCGTCGGCTAATGTATAACCGACGTTGTTATGCGTCGGCAGTGAGGTGACGTTGACCACTAAGTTCGACTTTTTGCCGACACTGTTGACATTGCCGACGTTTGGGACGACACACCATTGCGTCAGTGAAAGGCCATTTTTAGCCAACACGGAACATTAATACGTCGGGAAAGGATTTCCAGGCATCTAGTTGCCGACACAGTGCCCACGCATTGTAATGCGTCGGGAAAGCCTGTCCCAACGTGGTTTTCGGAATGGTCGACGCGAAGTGTGTGTCGGAAAATATGCAATTTGTTGTAGTGTTATAATGCAGACTCAAATGAACTATTTGATTAAACACCAAGGGCCCGTTTGTTTGTTTTATAATGCATATAATTCATACTGTAAGTGGCTTAAAATAATTATCAAATATGAGGTTTAAAAATAAGCATCGAACAACTAGTTTCTTGAAGAAAATAGAATTAAGAAAATAAAAATATGAGAAATGGACTACTACTTGGTTGATGGCTGGTAGTTCATTTCTCATCTTCTTTTTATTCTATTTCCTTTTATATTCATTTTTAACCGGTATGAATTATATTTATTCAGTCTAGATGTATTGCGAACAAGTAGTGACCAAAAGAATCAAATAGTGAATCAAAGAACCTAACCCATTGAGTTTTAAAATCAAGTTAAATCAAATTTCCAAATCGCAAAATCTAAAGCAAATTGGTTGAGTTGTGGACGAAACTATGGTACTTCAGACCACATGAGCACGAGCACCCCTTTGGCAAGCCACTTCACCGTTTCGCCTCTTAGGTGAGTCCTTTACACGGGAGGAAGTTAGAACTAGGACTCTTTGGTCTAGAAATGAGTTCTCCTTAGCTCGTTAGTGTTTTGCTTTGATTTGTAGACCATTTAGGTGTTTGGGTTTTTCCCCCACTTGAGTGTGAACTTCGTTAGTGAGTGGACCTTGGGCTTCACCCTTCCATTTTCCTTTTTCTTTGCTTCCAACACCCAAGGCAAGTGGATACACTTTGATAAATATGGATATGAATGTTTACTTTGATTTCTAGCTTGTTTACTGCTTTGGTCATTTGGGCTCAATTTGTAGATTTTGCTAATAATATGCTACAATTAGGTTTTGAATTCGAAATGTATGTTGAGGAGGCATGTGTATTATGCTTTGGAGAGGGCAAGGCCCTTTTATACAAGTTTAATAAGGTGGAAATGAACTAGGGATGAAAATCCCAAAGTTCTATAACTGCACATAATTCTAAAACTAGAATTCGAGTGTACTCTGTCGACTGAGGACCCTTGCGGTCGACGGAGGACGCTGGCTGAGATGCAGCTCTACTAAGCCACTTTTTTATTGAAATTTTCTACTCTTTGAAGGGTTCAGTGCATTCCCAGTCGGCCGGGGTCGAGAGGAGGTGAAGGACCTTGTTGAGACCTCTGTTTTCAAATTCACCGAACACATAATAATGGAACATTCTGCCCAGGTGTACTCGGTCGACCGAGGCCCACTGCAATCGACTAAGAACACTGGAATTCTAGGGAGTTCATCCTCTTTTCTTTTGACTTCAAAATTCAAGTGGGACAATTGGGCCCTACCTTAAGGACTAATTGATGACTATAGGTGAGGACTGTTGTGAGCTAACATACCCTTACGAATCATTAGGTTTCCATACATGTTACGATTTGACGGGACCGATCGATGTGAGGTACGATGATATCCACTAATCGATTATGCACCAAGGTACACCAATGGGATATCACTGCCTCAACTACAACTAGAAATTTGTACGATGCTTTTTATGGAGTCAACAATTCTTTATTTTCATAATGGACCACAAACTACTTTGATTACCAAATTTATCGTATCGCTTTATCGATTGAAGTGTCGGAACTTGGCTGCCTTGATCATTGGGCTTTGAGAGGACTGTCCACTGGGATTTGGATTTGGATGTGGTACAATTGATCGTTATTGAGTGATAGTCCCTCTCTCCTTCGCTTTCACTAACCTGTTCATGCGGGATGGGCCAAGTCTTTCACCCTTTAGGTTGTTTTATCTTTGACTTGAGCCCCACTAAGCTATTGTAGTCCGACACAGAGGTGTAGCACCTTTGTGGAGGATAGGGTTGGTTACATTGACTATTGGATGACTACAGATCGTATTGGACTTTAAGGCAGATGTACACCGTTATTTGGACTAGGATTTATACTGTTAGTTTTTTTTTTTTTAGTGTTGGCGAATTCATGGGTTGGACAAAACTCTAAGTCCATTGAGTTATATTTTTTATTCTTAGATCTGGACAGTGATTGTGCTACACACTATAGACAGAAATCCAAAAGAATTAGAAGATAGAATCTGGAATTAGAAGATTAGAAGTATGCTGAAGAAAGGAAAAAAATCGGACAGAATTAGAAGTGTACTGATTTTCTCAAACCTCAATAAGGGCCTCCTCGAGCGCCAGCAAACGTTGTCAGAAAGTAGCCAAACGCCAGACGAAATGTTGGCCTGCTCGAGCGGATGAGGCACAAAGTTTTGTACGAATTGTAACTGCTATTTCCTATTTGGGTCAAACTGCTTGTTTTAGTCATAATCAACTTAAACAACATTAAGCAAGTCCCTAGGCCTATTTAAGGACTCTATGGCTACCCTAAAGAGGTACTTCACCTCACTCATTATTCTGAGTTGGAAGATCTAATTGAGAGAACTCGTCTCTAGAAAGTCATAGAAGAGTTGTGCTGGAGAGATCATCTAGAGAGATGGTTCTTCGACTTCCCTTCTAGAAGATCATCTTCTTTCATTGAAGATCTGAGGAGTCAAGCGGGTTTGAACTTTTTGTAGCCAACGGTGTGAAGTCATTGAGGCGTGAAGCTACAAAAGTGGTTGCTGCAATCCTTAGGTATGGATTATATGGGGCGGGAACTGTGAGTGTCTTGTAATTGCGAGATTCATAGTGCTTGATTGTTGATCTAATTCGGATCCGTGGTTTTCCACCTGATTAGGGTTTTCCACGTTATATTTGGTGTCCTTGAGTTATGTGCTTTTGATTTTATTCCCACTACATATTTATTATTTTTGTACAAATTGGGTTGTTGAGTTGGCCAATCTAGAGCTACATGAACCTTTATATACCCCTAGGCATTGGCTTGACAAGGTTCAACACTCGATGTAGCGCCACTGCCAGATGAATTATTTTGGATAGGTTTGAACACTCGATGTTGGACCATTGCCCGATGTATTGTTTTAGACATGGTTGAATTCTTGATGTATTGTTTTGGACAGGGTTAAAAACCTTATGCTAGGCTAACCACCCGATGTTGGTTGGGTAGGGTTACTACCAGAAGTAAGTCGATTTCTTAAGTCGGGCAGTTGCTTATGTTGACTGCCCTATTGATAGAGTCCGTATTTCATCAATCATCCTTTATCGTTCATAACATGCTCATGTCGTTATTTACCGTTTTATACTTGCATGCCTATTTATGTTTCTGTATATCTGCTTCCCGGCTACTTGTAACCTGATGATGCTACGCTCAGTGCATAGGCACCGAGCCCGTCAACCTTGAGGAGGTGGAGGGGGAAGAGGCACTTCACGCAGATTAGCCTGATGGCCGCGAGTGGCGTGCAAATTACATCTACTAAGTCATCGTGACCTGCACCGAGTTCCTTCATCTTTAGGGCATTAGAGCTTTATTTTGTAGCCCAAGTTTTAGTGGCCTTTCTATAATTAAATACTTTTTTATTATGAACTCAAACTCTAATACATATTATTCTTGCTTACTTTGAAAATGTTAATTATACAATCTGTTATTAGGAAGCTTCCGTGGTGTACATCGGGTATCAAATTAAACGTATTTCCTCACCGCGGACTTCGTTCCTGTGGGACCATGATTGGGTGCTTATCGCTGTTAAGTCAAGAGAATTTTAATTTTCCCCTAATCTCACGTTTAACCCTGTTCTTTATCAGCGGGGACATGACACTTTGCACTGTAAGGAACACTATAGATCTCCAACATGTGTTGGAGTCTTCCAAGTTCTGATCCTTTATATTTAGCTTTGTGGTGTTGGGTAGAAGAATAATAGTTTTTTTTCTTTTGGTTAATACAATCTCATTAAAAGAAAAAAGCACCAACCAACAAAGGACAATCCAACTACACAAGAGAAAGACTTAACCTCCTGCCCTTAGAATCAAAGAAGCCCTTTCCCAAGATACATCTAGTCTAGTAGAAAAAAAAACATAAGAGAGCATATGCGCTTGCACATTTAGAGCTCTTAGAATATAGTCAAATTCTAAACAACGAAATAAAGTAGCCAAGGCTTTAATGTTTGAAATAATGGGGTTAATGGACCAATTATGATCTCCCCAAAAAGCTAGCACCATTTCTTTAGCATCCATCAACATACAAACCCTATCAAAATCATTTGCCCTTGCCTTTTCTCTAGCCTTGCTTCCGCCTCTTTTGAAGAGGAAACTTATGCAACTTGGATTACACCTGCATCCAGAATAATTCCATTTAATGTCATAACAAACCAAATGAGGTCAATCCATTATTAGCCTTGTCTGCAGCACCCGTGAATATCATAACATCTTCTTTGCTAGATAAACTTTAGGGGTTTCAGCACGAATCCCATGTTTTCATAAAGAATGGTTCTTACCATGGGTTATGTGGTCTTGAAGCATTCTAGTCACTAATTCAATGATGTGGGAGGGGTCTAACAACTTGCCCTTATGAAGGCAGTCATTTCTAGCTTTCCAAATAGACCACCACATATAAAGAAGCCACATTTTTTAGAGATCATCACCAAGAGGGGATCCGGATGGCCATGCTTATATAGATTTTTCCACCAATCCAGTAACTCTAATGGGTGCCAAAAATATGAATGAAGGCCCCTTTGCGAGCCAAACCAACTCGCCCTAGCATAATCGCGTAACATGAGAGCATGCCCAACTGAGTACACTTTTTCACAAATAGGACATTTATCATCCGTGGAATTAATTTTTGATTTAATAATTGCTCTCATCGGGATGGGATTTTCGATGCATTTCCATCCGAACATAAGAATCCTTTGTGGGAGGGGGAGTCTCCAAATAGCTTTCCAGTTGACAATCGGATTGGGGTTAGATACATTTCAAAAAAGTAAATTACTCTAAAAGTTGATTCTGTAGTGGGCTGACCATTTTTTGAATAAGGCCAAATCCTTTTATCCTTGCTAAAGCATTTTGGGATATAAATTTTACCAATGTGCTCAACATCAATAGGGTTATTAAGAAGGTCTTTGAGAACATTTAATTTCTTTTCCACATTGCACAAGTCTTTAACTTTAAGGTCCGGGATAGTCATAGAAGAGGGGGGCTTTCTCAATCCATTTTTGCAAGTGATCCGGTTACACTTCCACACAGAAATATTTTCTCCGTTACCGACAATCCATCCTACCACTTCATTAATGAAATTCATCCCCTCTACAAAACCCTTCCAAAACTAGGAGTTGCCTCTTCTATACTTTGCCTCCCACAGGTTACTTCTAGGACAATATTTAGCCCACGGAGTTTTTTAAGAAAGGAGTTCCTCCTTATTCAAACACCTGCAGCATGTTTTGGCTAAGAGAGGAAGATTATTACTTTTGGTATCTCTCACTCTAAAGCCCCCGTCAAGTATAGGCTTACACAATTCTGCCCATTTGATAGTATTGAACTTTCTTTTACCGCCATTCTCACCCCACCAAAAGGCTCTTAGCATTTTATCATTAGAGTCTGAGATTTATTAGGAAGGTGGGGAATAGACTTGTTATAAACCGGAATAACAAAGGCTATAGATTTAGTTAAAGTATTTCCACCAGCCCGAGAAAGCAAGGGAATTTGCCAAGAGCTGAATTTACTTTTAACTTTATTAGTGAGCGCTTTAAAGTTCAAATTCCTCTTGGGTAGAAAAATGATAGTTACTGTGGGAAGAGTTAGTTCTTAGTTCTCTTTTTTATTGGCTAACGGAGGGTTCCCAACTCTTTGGGCTGGACTAATCCCTCTGGGCCCAGAGAGAAGCTAAGTAAAACCCCTGTGGCCCCTAGGTGACAGCACTAGTTCTTACTTCTTAAGACGTACATGCATAGAAGAAAAACAATCCCAAGCTCCACAGCATGTTTTACTTAGAACATGTCATCAGAGTTGCGCAACTACTGGTACCTTTTGTCGGCACTGAAAGTTCCTACAATTCCAACCCATCTTGCAAGGAAAAATGAAAATTAGTATTAAAAAAAAAAAAAAAACCTTATCTTCAATCCAATAGAAATTCCAACTAAGAGCAAATATTTTGATCTCAGATTTAGTGGCACTATCAATTTTCAAGCCAGCTTTGGTCGAGCTGTTCTTTCCTACCAGAAGACTTTGTATCCAAGAACAGTGAAGGATTGATCATTTACATACATCAAAATGGCCCCAATCACAATAATGATGCTCATGAGTCATGACAACCATAGTGGACTGCTTTGAAGGCAGAAGCGTGAGGATGAAACAGAGGAGGACTAAGATGGTGTTCTACATGCATAGTATGGAGACTTGCAAGAATGTTACAGCAGTCCCTGTAGCTCGAAGGAAAGGCACTAATTGGAGCACACTCAATTAGGGGACCATCATGGTTATGGATGATATAGTCAGCAGTCCCTGTAGCTCGAAGGAAAGGCACTAATTGGAGCATACTCAATTAGGGGACCATCATGGTTATGGATGATACAGTCAGAGAAGGTCCAGATCGGCGATCCAAGTAGATCAGACTAGCGCAAGGGATCTATGTTAATTTGGCATTGGATTCTTCTGGTTTTCACTTCCTATTTTCCATTGTTTTCACTGATGAGAAGTACAAAGGTAGCACAATAGAAATCCAGGGGGCTGACAAAGTTTTAAAGCAAAGAGAAGTGTCTGTGGCGTCTGAACAAGGCATTTCCGATTCACACAGGGGTTTGCGGTGTTGGAAACAGCCTACCTCAACCTACCTAACCTCAATTCTACGACCAAGTACAATGCTACCATTCACCACTATTGAACTGATGGCTCATTACTGTCAGGAGTGTTGTTTTTCTTGTTACTCTCTTCATAGGGTCTTGGGTCTTGCAGTAGTCTTTGTGCGCCAACCGCTTGAATAATGTTCCAGTTAGGTACCTCCCTAGAGCAGAGCTAGTCCTGCTTCTGTTTTGTGAGGATGTATTGATCTTAGGCATTCTCAGCCTTGCCTGAATCAATTATGTAATGGATGAAAAATAAGAATAAAATTACTGGAGAGTCATGCTGATGATTTTCTGAAATTACCATTTCTTTAAAGTGTAGGATAGTAATGTTAAAATCTACAAAGTTAAGACCTTTAGTATATATTTGTGTAGTTCATCTCCTCCTTGGTCGTTTCTTGGACTATTCCACTAGCATAGTTTCCTAGTTCATTAATAAGTCTTTTGAATTGAGAATTGTTAGTTTTGCATATTCGGCATGCTGATAAGAATCTCTAAGTTGAGTCGCATAAATTGATCAGTGGAGCCCAATTAAGAAATCTAAGCCACTCAAGAGCATTGCTGCCCAAGATATCAATTCAGTGTCCATATGTAACTCCAATTGCAGTTGGCGGCACCTTGAGATTGATCGCAAGTAAAACATAGGACTTTACTTCCTTCGGTCTTTAGTTAAGTCATGTTTTTTTTATAAGTGATCAGTTTGATTAATTGGAGTGAGTTTTAGCAATGAATTCATATGAGGAGGGATAGCTAGTTTTAGCAGTTTGGGTTCTTATTTGGGCCCGGTGATTACGAATTTATGGTGTAGACACAAGTGAACTATTTTATTAAATTTGTCGAACTCGAACTCTGAATTGAAATAATTGAGTGGTGGATCAGAAGAACCTAACCCCATTAAATATTTTAAAAATCAAGTTAAATGGCCTCCTCGAATTCATGACCTTTTTGGAAGATTTTAAATGAGCTTCTCTCTATAGCAAAATGCGGTTGGGTTAAGAGAGGCCCATTTCCTAATCAAATCAGCCAGTCAACAACTTACCCACAGAGTTGACGTAATAGGCAAATCAGGGAGACGGATCCTCTTAAGGAGTTACGGAAGTGGAAATTGATAGAGAGTGCAAATATGGAATGGAACGTTGTCGTTGTTAAACATATTTAGGGTCTTTTAGGATAATACCATTAATGTTGTGATTATTGTGATTAGGGAAATAACCTCTCATTACTATGATTAGATTAGATTAGATTAGATTGATTAATAAGGTTAAGTTTCCTTATCTATCAAATTGGAGTCTATAAATAGGACTTGAATTCTTAATAAAATCGTTTGATTGGCATATCATATGATCATAGCCATGGTTAGCAGCTGGTAGTGATCTGATCACATTAGGCATGATCCCACCTCCTATTGCTTCCGCTATGATATTCTCATTATCTTCTTCTCTCACCCCCCATTACTCACTTTTTCTTTATTGGCATAAATCATTTTTCCTAAAAATAAAAAATAAACCTTCCTATAATGGATCAATCACGACGGGGGCTTAAATGAGAAAAAATGGTAACCTTAGCAAAGAGGGCATTGTACAAGATTTGTCTTTTTAAAGCTTATTATTAAAAAGCATCTATTTGTTGATATTATACTATGCATTTATCCAAAAACCCTGTTAGGATTTTTTTATGTTGACAAAACTCTGGGCTCGTTCGAGTTGTGATTTTCTATTGATTTTTAGAATGGGCTGTAGTTGAGTTGCCGGAAGAAATGAAACGAATACTGGAATATTTGGAGAGTTCAAGAAAAATTCCAGCAAGGCTGTTCGCTATAAAGAACATGTCATTTGCTACATTAAAGGCGCAGATGAGCCAAACGGTAGAGAGCACTCTCGCTATAGCGAGCATGGCGGACGAAGCCCGGTTGGATCCGAACTCTATGATAGAGTTTGAAAAGACTTTCTATTCTGATTGGATTGTGGGGACCTGTTCCTAGAAATACTTGGTGGGACCCGATTTGACCAAGTCAACCCTTGATTATCCTATTTAATACGGTATTTCCTACTTTAATATGCTAATTAATAGGAATTAGTGGAATAGATGGCTAATGTCCCTAAGTTTTAGAACTAGCTTGTATATAATCCTTAATAGATATTAGGTGTATATTGTTAATTTAATAGGTTTTGATTAGATTAGGACTTAGTTGATATTAGAATTAATAGGAAGGACATTGAGAGTTAAGAACCCTCTAGAAACCCACCTAATGACCTATTTACCCATGGCCCCATCTCTTTCCCATTCTAAACTAAGTTATCATTTTGGTAATTATCCTAAACCCTAAGCTATAAAGACAAACTATTGTAAACATTAGCCTAAAATCCTAATTTACTCTCATCTCTCATTTACCCTATCTTCCTCCCCAAACAAACCCTAATTCCCCAAAATCCCAGCCCAAGGAGAAGCTAAGAGACCACCCCAATTGCTCAATCAACACCTTTGGAGCTTGGAATTCACATATCTCTCTCTTAACTCCATCACCAATTTCGAATAGAGGCAAGTGGACATGTTTAGATCCTTTAGTTAATTTGATTAATATGCTTAGATTTATAATTACTGTCTTTTATGGATGTTTAGCATGATTTCTGTTTATGGGTGGTTGATTGGTTGATGTGGTGTGTGGATTTGTTGTTGTAAGCTCGTTTATGTGATTTTTGGCCATTGTTGGATGGGAAACCCCCAAGATCAATGGCCCATTCATGGTGAGAACAGGATGTGGGAGGTGTGTATGAAGTTTGGAGATGATCAGTGTAGATCTGGATTGGGTTTGATAAAGTTTTGAAGGAAAAATGAAAAGGACAGAATTCTGAGAAAAATGTGGAACTCTTATGTACCCGGTCGACATCATCCCCTAGGATGTCGACCGAGCACACAGGAAGGCTTCAGCTAACTGGGAGCAAAAATGGCCACAAGGTACAGACCCAGTGTACCCGGTCGACTGGCCCGTGTACTCGATCGACCGGCCAAGAGGCCCGGTAGACCGGCCACACTGTATTTCCACCCCACCTGCCAGATGTTTATGGAAGTGCCTGCAGTGTACCCGGTTGACCGGGTGACCATGACGTCGACCAGGGACACTGCAGAATGTGATTTATGATTCTCAGTTAGCTGTCCATTTCCACAGAGTGCCAGGTCGACCCGTGGACCCATGATGTCGACCTGGTACACTATAAACAATGATTTCCCAAATTTAGTTCCCTTCTATGACTTGATCATGTGTGGGCCCCGTTGACCTTTCATTTGGACCGTTTCGGATACGCTAAACACGAGTCAAGGGCCGAGCTTAACCTTGACCCACGTAGCCACCTAAGAAGGGTCTAGGGTTGTAAACAGCTTCTGTTTCAATGGTTGTGGATATCGTATGATGCTTAATACCTTCAGGAGCACCAATGATAAATAATAAGCATCTAGGACTCCGTGATCACTGTCTTAGGTGAAGTGGGGCCCTAGACCTGAATGGAGGGGCAGCGATCATCTATGGATTTGTGACCTATGGTACGTATATTGATGAAACGGACACTGAGGCTGGCTTGTAGGTCCGAACCTTGGATGTTGGCCTTGAGAGATACTATAATCAGGGCATTGCACTTAGGCTCTGATCCATGATCACGGTCTGTATTGGATGAGATGTCAGGACATGGTACTTGGAGTCCTGACCTGTATTATTGGGAGCTTGACGGTAGATACTAATGAACGGACTGTATAATGAGATAATGTTAATTAAGCGTATCAAGAAGCGGAGTTTACAAGGGTATGCATTATTAATTGTTGGGAATCGTAAGGACAGAATACTTATACATGAACTCCGTGCATCATGCCCTTGACTAATATTGTCTCATATTAATTATGATAAGGCTATCCAGTTCGGAGTACCCCCACCTAGTAGTCTGTAGGATTTGTGGATGTACGATTGGTCTGCCGAGGGTTATGATACCGGCATGGACATTGATATTGACATATTGTTGGTTGACTCAGTAGGTACCGGTGTGGGAGGGGTATTGAGACCTCCGGCGTTTGGACCGGGTGTGGATGGATGGTGATGTTGATCTAGTACATAAGAACAATAGCTGAGACTTGGCTGTGGCTATGGATATTGATGGACTCTTGCCTGCTCCTATTCGATGAGACAACAGCGATGGGTGGCTATGACCCCCATGGTTGATGTCCATCGACAGTTTTCGGGACGACAACGATGGGTTGGCTCTGACCTCCCACGGCCCTTGTACTTCAACTGTGGATGTACCTTGTGTGCTCTTATGGTTGTATATTGGATGTATTACTATTAAGTATTCAGGATGTAGTTGCTTAGTGTCTTTGACTGTCGACGTTGACACGGTTGGATCCAGATACGATGATTGTGGATATGGTAGGGTTACTTCCTCTGATTACTTCTGTTACCGGTGATATAGATGTATTGCATGGTTTATATGACATATTGATGATGATGGCTTCTATTGTCTACCTGATATGTTGTATCTAACATCTGTTATATTATTATCTCAATTACTGTTCATGCGCTACACTCCACAGTATTTATGTCGCACTCCGATATCCTATATCATTATTGAGGTATTAATCATGCAAGTTCAACTGGGATCAGGTATGGTCTTCGTCCCTATCTGTTAATATGATGTATTGGCATCTAAGCAGGCCTATTTGCCTGGCTCATCGAGCCTGACCCAATCCTTGGTGTTTTCAGGTATATTCTCTTCCATTTTCTTTGATTGGTAGAATTGCTTGGCAGCTGATCCGTTGCCGTAGGGTTCAGAGAATGGTGCAGTTGGTGCACCGAGAGGCGTCTGTTAGATAGATCTCTATTCTTTCATTTTATTATAGTTGGCCGTGTTGGCCTAGGATTAAATAGTTTGCTTAATTATTGAAAGTACCTTATAATCTCTTAAAGTGAAATAAAATATTAGGACTCTGGCCATCTACATGCTCATATGAGATTTCAACTTGATCATTTTATTGGATTTTTTCGCATCTCTTAGGTACTTTCTCGTAGCACCCTGAAATTCGAGGCGCCCGGATTTTGGGCGTTACAGGATTGTGATTAGAAGTCTAATGCACGGATATAGGGCTATATATTAGGCATTTTTCTCAACCCAAAGGTACTCACCAGGAGGGCTGTCAAAATGCCACATGACCCGTTAACACGATGCGAAACCACACAATATTAACTGGTTCGGGTGGGCTCTTAATGGGTTCGGGTCATTAACAAGTCAACTCATTAACACATTATGTTAACGGGTCGTGTACGAATTAAACTAGCAGCCCATTAACAACTCGCTTAACCCGTTAAAATTTTTTTAGACCCTAAGTGTAGCTATAATTAATTTATATTCATAAACAAGAAATTGAAATTTATAGTATTATAGTGGGGTTTTAGGTGAGATCCACTCGAGATCCTCACTTACAGTTTCATGTGGCTTATATATTTTTCTCCTCATATATTTTTGTATGAATTTTCTTTTAATTTTTGAAATGACTTAATTACTTAACGGGTTAATGGGTTGAACAAGTTAAATTAACGGGTCGTGTTCGGGTTGGACTTTTTGACCCATTAAGTTAACGGGTCATGTACGGGTTGAGGTGATTTTAACGTGAATTCGGTAACCTGTAACCCAAATTTATTAACACGACACAATTGATGGCCCTACTCACCACCTCTCTCATTAATCTGAGTAAGATGATATCTAAGAGAGAGAATTATTCTCTAAAACCATTGAAAGAGTATTCGGAAAGCTTGCTCTAAAAGGTTTGAAGCTTCTACTTCTTCATAGAAGATTGTGCATCTTAGTCTCAAGGTGTTGAAGGAGGATCAAACATAGGGAGCGATGCGCAGCGAGGAGTTGTTTAAGAACAACTACAGTTCTTAAGTTGACGTACTAAGATAAATGAGCTATGAGTATATCTAGTAACCGTTCAATAATAATTAGTTTTTTTTATCGAGATTTTTCTCCCGGAAAGAGTTTCCACGCTAAATTTGTATATGCCTTCTTGTGGTGATCGCTAGGTCTATCTTATTTGGTTGATTAATTCCGTTGTGCATTGGTTATTAGACTGGCTTACTTATTCCATTCTAGTAACTTTCACACCCCCTTTAGTCTGAACTGATAAAATCCATCAATAGAGTCGATCTTTAAAATCAAAACCGTTAGAAATTTAAAATGGTCCCTTGTATTGGCTCTAGGAGAAATCTTACTCTAAGCGAAGCTGCCCCTACCATTAAACTTATCACATCAAAAATATGTGATTCCATGCCTTTGTTTTGTTTATTTAAGTTTCATGTTTTACATGTGATGCGTCTAACACTTTTGTTTCTAACTCCAATTGGAGTGAAATATAGTCGGTGTCATTGCATGTTAAGAAGTTAATTTTCAATGATATAGATAACAAAAGTATGCCCAATCTTGTAAACCATAGTTGGAAAACTATCCGAGTGGACGCTGGACTCTACCGAGTCAACTCGTTCTGACAATGGACCGGGTCAAGATTAAGGGAGGCCTGGCCTAGGCATCTCATTTTAATAAATATTTTACATTCTGAACTATTTAATAGGGTCATCTAATTATAAACAGCTAAAGTTAATTGATAAGTAATTATATTGCATGAGGTTTGGAGTTAGTAATTTAAAAATGATGACTAGAATGTAATTTGAAACTTATATTTGACCTTTTACATTCAATATTTGGACTGCGTAATAATGCAATAAGCAATCTTTTTTTCTTTTATCTTCCTTATTGTAGTACTTTTCTTGAAAATAAAAATTTATTGAAAGGAATTGATTATTATGAATGCATGTAAATAAATGTATTTTTATATTTGATAAGTAGTGGATTCATTTTTAAATGACTCTCCCGAGTCTCCACGTTAACTCTATCCGAGTCAATTTTTTTGCATTGTACAGGTGGAGTCCGAGTCATGAGTTTTCCAACCTTGTTATAAACCGAAGCCCAAAAATCCCTTATGCCATTTCATATTATCAACACTCTTTAATCTTTTTGCAAAATATCTCATGCATCTAATAATCCTTAGTTATTGTATTTCTACGTTAACTTTCCAATTCTTGATTTAAATCAACTTGTGTTTTTCATTTTTCTTCTTCTTGGAAGTACTGTGAACTAGCACAGACTGCAAATTGGTCTCCCACACTCACACACCAAGATTGACAATCCTTGGAACGGTTTTGTTGATTTCTCAATTTGGTACAAACAGTGAAGTCTACCCCTATTTATAGTTCTAGTCTATACAACCAATTGACAAGATTAAGTGACAAGTCACTCAGCCAATGGGTGAAAACATTCCAAAATTTATTTTAAGGGGGCGTTTGGAAATGTGTTATTTTAAAGATTTTATTATATTATCTGCTAGATTTAAGATATAAATACTTTTAACCATGACGATTTAACTTTCAAAGAATTAATACTAGAAAATGTAAATTCCAATATATATGACAATATGTTTGGCAAAACCTTAAAAGATCATTTTGAGTGAACAGCAAGAAAATCAAAATTTCATCAGAAGCATTTATAACAATTGTAAAGATTATATGAGAATCAAAGCTTTAAAGCTATTCATAATTTCTTGTATTTTTTAAAAAATTAATTACGTGAAATCAATTTATTTTCTACCACATTTCTTTTCTAAAAGATCCTGAGAAACCCTCAAAACTGAGAATGCCCAACAATTTTCCAAACAATAATTTATTGAGAGTGAATTAGTGCACTGCTTGAGACTTGGGACTATTCAAGGATGAAAATAAAATTCCGTGCCCTGATTGGCTTCATAAACATATATGTATATTTAGCGTTGTGTGTTGGGTAGAGACACTGGTGGAACCTTCATAACAGCCCATGTAGTTTTAGAAACTTCTATGTAGTTTTTAAATATGGCCCCTCTAAGATTTTTATCTTTTTACATATTGGCCCCTTCAGAGATAAATTTCTGGGCCGGCCCCTGGGTAGAGAAATACCAGTTCTTAGACTTACATGTTTTGTAGAAAGAAAACAATGCCAACCTCCACAGTATCTAATAATGAGAACAAGATATGAGACTTCCCAACTACTACAATCGTTTTGCAGCATTGAAGGATTCTATAATTCAAACTTATCTTGCAGCAATAATCAAATCCAGTAAAATACATTCTATTCAGCAATCCAATATAAATAGGCCCTCTCTTACTTGAACTTAGCATAAACTTAGGCCTATCCAATTCAACTGATAAAAAGGACAGGGTCGGTTTGGTCATTTACATACATCAAATGGCCCCAATCACACTGGTGAAAGTAGCACTTATGGTGGTGATCATAACAACCAGTACAGTGGACGGCTTTAATGTCAGAAGCGTGAGGACGAAGGAGAAAGAGACCAAGATGGTGTTCTACATGCAGGATTGGGAATCTGGTAAAAATGTAACAGCAGTCCCTGTGGCTGGAAAGAACGGTACAAATTCAAGTGTACTTAACTTCGCGACCATCGTGGCCGTGGATGATGCAATCACAGAGGGGCTAGATCGGCGATCCAAACAGATCGGACGAGCACAAGGGATCTACGTTAACTCGGCATTGGATGCTTCTGACCTTCACCTCCTCTTTTCCATAGTTTTCACAAATGAAAAGTACAATGGTAGCACCATAGAGATCCAAGGGGCAGACCGATTTTTCCTGAAGCAGAGAGAGGTGTCTGTGGTGTCTGGAACAGGGTATTTCCGATTTGCACAGGGGTTCGCCGTGTTGGAGACAGTTTATCTTGACCTGGCTAACCTCAATGCAGTGATCAAGTTCAATGTCACCATTCACCACTATTGAACTGGTGGTTCACTATTTTATAGAGTGATATTTTCCGTTTTCTCTCTTCATAGAGGTCTTGCAATAGTTAATTTGTGCCAAAAACATGAATAATTGGCTAATTAGGAAGCTTGCCCCAGATCAATTGTGAGGATGTATTGATTTAAGTCTTTCATGAGTCAATTATGTGATGGAAGAAAAATAAAAATAAAAATTCATAAATTATCCAATTATGTTACTAGATGTGCTGAAATATCTTTTCCCCCACAGTTAGGGACGTTCTATGTGGCCCACATCTGGCCATCACCAATGAAGGGGATGAGTTAGCGTCAAATTGGGATAAGTGCCAGTTTAAGAAAGCAAGTGTCAAATTAGCAGCATACTCTGCTTGATCAAGTGGGAGTTTCATAAGAGATAGCTACAAATGGAGGAACTCAACAACTGTTATGAACTATAATAATGCGAAAGACAAATTGTAAAGGATAGACTATAGTATATTCTATTCATAACAAGGAGCAACAATGTCTGCGCCCTATACCAATACAAGGAAACAAGAAGCAGTCTCATGTCCTGCAATCAGAACATGACAATCTCCAGTCAATCGATTGTCACATGTGCCACGGTTTACATCAGGGCAGTCAAAAGTCCAGGCTAGGCCAGGCCCGGGATTGTCCTTCCCTAACCCTCAATATATATATAGGGAAGGGCTAGGGTGGGCCAAAGCCCTCAAAGCGCCTGCATTTCCTAGGCCCCTACCCTATTCTTTACGAACGGACCGAACATTTCATATTGATGTCTAAGGGCTTTCTGCCAATAATTCTTCTTGCCTTTTACTTTCTTGCCCATATATCGTGATATCACGTGTCAGACTACAGTATTGTTGCAAAAGTCCTTAGATGAAATTCACCCTTTGTTCGTCATCACAGTGCTCCTGCTTCTGTTAGACAAATCAAACTATTTGGATAGGGCATGGGATATGTTTATTTGGACTAGACAATAGACATTTGATGTCCATTTGAGAAAGGCTCATAATCTGCACAATTCTGGACTGACCGAAACCTCTAAGCGGACAAATGTATTAAACACGCCTTAACGTCTATTTCTTTCATCCTTCTTTTAATCTAGGGACTCAATAAAGATCCAAAACGTTGACTTTCTTGAGAAGAAAACGAACGATTGTAAGGCCAAATTTGAACCGTTGATGCTTCACGAATCTCGAGAAATTTTTAAAAAATCACGCACTACTAGACCTGCATTTCTGAACTTATGTGGGACCCTAGACTATGATCCAAATCATTGATCCTTTTCAGAAGGCTAAAAATGACTATGGGATCAGAAAGTAAACTTTGATTCCACGTGGATCTCGACAAATACATGAGAAACAGTGGACCGTGGATTCAGATCCTTTTAGATTAATTGAATTTTTCACGTGAAGGTACCCGATTTTTTTCATAGTTTTTTTATTTGTGGGGCCCTATTTGTGAATTCAAACCATTGATCCTCTTTATAACCTAAAACACGGACACGGAATTAAATTTCATCGATTAATTACTCATGGATCTATGGATATTTGTGAACAGATGTGGACCATAATATCTGAGTTTTTGGACACTGTGGGTCCCTAGATCAAGATCCAAATCGTTGATCCTCTTCATAACCAAAGAATAGCAATGGGGCCTAATCTTTTACTTTGATTTTTCTTGGATCTCAATAAATTCATGACAAAAACCGAACCATGGGATTCTAAAACTTCTATTTCAAACTGTGAATTGGTCTTACCAAAAAATCTAACAGTAAAACATGTATTCTACACAGATCCATTCTACACGGATATGTTGTCCAAAGATTTATTTCATGCTTGGTTGAAAACATCTCCGAGTTGACTCTTGACTCTCCTAAGTGATCTCATTTTCACGAAGGGCCAAGTAAAAAATAGGGGAGACTCAGTCGAGTCATCTCATTTTAATGAGTTTTAATTTTTTGCATTTGGAAATATTTAATAGGCATATCTAATTTTAAACAATTAAAGTTTTTTTATAAGAAATCACACATGAGGCCGGGAGTCAAGAATTTAAAAATGATGATTGAAATATAATTTGAAACTTATATTTGATCTTTTAATTGCATTCAATATTTGGACTAACAAATTATGTAATATGCAGTATTTTTTATTTTATTTCCCTTATTGCAGTACTCTTCTTGCATATATAAATATATTCATTTGAATTGATTATCATAAGTGTATTTAAATAAATGTATTTTTATTTTTTTATAAGTAATAGATTTATTTTAAAAAATATATAAATTATTTTTAAAAAACAAGACTCTCTAGAGTCTATGCATTGACTCTATCCAACTCAATTTTTTTTATTTTTTTATTTTTCTTGTATTAGATGAGTTGAGTCTGAGCCACTAGTTTTTCAATCTTGATTTCATGCAAAAAACAAGGTCTTAATTATTATTATTATTTTTTATTGGAACAAGGCCTTATTTGTAGTTGTGTAGTTCATGCATCTCTTGCTTGGTAGTTTCTTGGAGTATTCCATAGGATATTTACCGAATTGAGAACTGTTAGCTATGAATAATCCTAATGATTAGAAGTGTCTCTAAGTTGAGCAGCTTACATTGATCAATGGAGACCTATTAAGAAATCTAAGCTGCTCAAGAGCATTGCTACCCAAAATATTAAGTCTAGTATTGATGTAACTCCAATCCCAATTGCCCAAAATATTAACATCAATCGAAGGTGTGTCCAACTTTAATTGGAGTTAAACTTTTAGCAGTTTGGGTTTAAGATTTGGGTCCAATAATAGATTTATAATGCAGACTCAAATGAACTATTTGATTAAACACCAAGGCATGTTTGTTTGTTTTATAATACATATAATTCATACTGTAAGTGGCTTAAAATAATTATCAAATATGAGTTTTCAAAATAAGCATCAAATAACTAGTTTCTTGAAGAAAATAGAATTAAGAAAATAAAAAGATGAGTAATGGACTACTACTAGGTTGATGGCTGGTAGTTCATTTCTCATCTTCTTTTTATTCTATTTCCTTTTATATTCATTTTTAACCTATATGACTTATATTTATTCAATCCAGATGTATTGCGAACAAATAGTAACCAAAAGAATCAAATAGTGAATCAAAGAACCTAACCCATTGAGTTTTAAAATCAAGTTAAATCAAATTTCCAAATCGCAAAATCTAAAGCAAATTGGTTGAGTTGTGGACGAAACTATGGTACATTTTAGGTGTTTGTAACTCTCTAGCTGTTTTTTTTTTTTTTTTACAAGGGTTTCCCTGTGATATGTAAACCGACAAGTATGCACAAGATTTGAGCACACGACATGGGGAGCAAACGCATGCCCTATACCAATCAGCCAACTCTCCGGTGGGTGTAACTCTCCACTTATGTGTATAGAATATATTAAAAATAAATGGGCCAGCGCGTAGAGTGAGACCCTGCTTTCATCACCCTCTACGGAGTGTCCAAAAAGATTGGGTCAGGATCTGACTATAAAACTATATAACTCGCCAATACATGGTTCAAGTGAGGCCCAGTGGTTCTGATAGCTGGTCAAAGAAGAATAAATATACTTTTAGGTAAGTTTAGGTTTTCTTTGTTTTTTTTTTTTGGATTTTGTATTTTAGGAATCTGTTACACCACCCCCCGCCCCCGCCGCCCCCCCTTTTTTTTTGGCACCTAAACATAGATTTGCACTTCCAATCTTAAATGTAGATTGGACAAAGAAACGAAATTCATTTAGCTGATTCAATAAAGTTGGGACAAGGATTTCATTATAATGATCATGACGATGACCAAATCTTGAATATAAAAGGAATACTTATTTTGTACTCTATAAAATTATATTATTGTGTTATCTCACATAAACTTGCATTATTTTATTACCTTTTAGTTTCTAATTTTCAAATATTTATGGGAGTAAAATTTTAATTTCAATAAATTTATAAATGTAATTATATTTTTAAACCATGGAACTATCAATACTACATGGTCTACAAATCAAAGATTAGCACAATATTTTCCAAAATGTTTAGCAAACACTAAAAAGATTAGGAAGCCAATAGCAAGAAAGTCACAATGAAGATCACAACATCATCATAAGCATTGGTAAAAATTTTAAGAATCAAATAAAAATCAAAATTTTAAAGTCAATCATAATTAGCCTACTTCAGACCACATGAGCACGGGCACCCCTTTGGCAAGCCACTTCACCGTTTCGCCTCTTAGGTGAGTCCTTTACACGGGAGGAAGTTAGAACTAGGACTCTTTGGTCTAGAAATGAGTTCTCCTTAGCTCGTTAGTGTTTTGCTTTGATTTGTAGGCCATTTAGGTGTTTAGGTTTTTCCCCCACTTAAGTGTGAGCTTCGTTAGTGAGTGGACCTTAGGCTTCTCCCTTCCATTTTCCTTTTTCTTTGCTTCCAACAGCCAAGGCAAGTGGATACACTTTGATAAATATGGATATGAATGTTTACTTTAATTTCTAGCTTGTTTACTGCTTTGGTCATTTGAGCTCAATTTGTAGATTTTGCTAATAATATGCTACAATTAGGTTTTGAATTCGAAATGTATGTTGAGGAGGCATGTGTATTATGCTTTGGAGAGGACAAGCCCCTTTTATACAAGTTTAATCAGGTGGAAATGAACTGGGGATGAAAATCCCCAAGTTCTATAACTGCACAGAATTTTGAAACTAGAATTCGAGTGTACTCAGTCGACTGAGGACCCTTGCTGTCGACGGAGGACACTGGTTGAGATGTAGGTCTACTAAGCCACTTTTGGATTGAAATTTTCTACTCTTTGAAGGGTTCGGTGCATTCCCAGTCGGTCGGGGTCGAGAGGAGGTGAAGGACTTTGTTGTGACCTCTGTCTTCAAATTCACCGAACACATAATAATGGAACATTCTGCCCAGGTGTACTCGGTCGACCGAGGCCCACTGCGGTCAACTAAGAACACTGGAATTCTTGGGAGTTCATCCTCTTTTCTTTTGACTTCGAAAATCAAGTGGGACAATTGGGCCCTACCTTAAGGACTAATTGATTACTATAGGTGAGGACTGCTGTGAGCAAACATACCCTTATGAATTATTAGGTTTCCATACATGTTACAATTTGATGGGACCGATCGATGTGTGGTACGATGATATCCACTAATCGATTATGCACCAAGGTACACCAATGGGATATCACTGCCTCACCTACAACAGGAAATTTGTACGATGCTTTTTATGGAGTCAACAATTCTTTATTTTCATAATGGACCACAAACTACTTCGATTACCAAATTTATCGTACCGCTTTATCGATTGAAGTGTCGGAACTTGGCTGCCTTGATCATTGGGCTTTGACAGGACTATCCACTGGGATTTGAATTTGGATGTGGTACAATTGATCGTTATTGAGTGATAGTCCCTCTCTCCTTCACTTTCACTAACCTGTTCATGCGGGATGGGCTAAGTCTTTCACCCTTTAGGTTGTTTTATCTTTGACTTGAGCCCCACTAAGCTATTGTAGTCCGACACGGAGGTGTAGCACCTTTGTGGAGGATAGGGTTGGTTACATTGACTATTGGACGACTGCAGATCGTATTGGACTTTAAGGCAGATGTACACCGTTATTTGGACTAGGATTTATACTGTTAGTTTTTTTTTAGTGTTGGCAAATTCATGGGTTGGACAAAACTCTAGGTCCATTGAGTTATATTTTTTATTCTTAGATCTGGACGGTGATTGTGCTACACACTATAGACAGAAATCCAAAAGAATTAGAAGATAGAATCTGGAATTAGAAGATTAGAAGTATGCTAAAGGAAGAAAAAAATCGGACAGAATTAGAAGTGTGCTGATTTTCTCAAACCTGAATAAGGGCCTGCTCGAGCGCGAGCAAACGTTGTCAGAAAGTAGCCAAACGCTAGACGGAATGTTGGCCTGCTCGAGCAGATGAGGCGCAAAGTTTTGTTCGAATTATAACTGCTATTTCCTATTTGGGTCAAACTGCTTGTTTTAGTCATAATCAACTTAAACAACATTAAGCATGTCCCTAGGCCTATTTAAGGACTCTATGGCTACCCTAAGGAGGTACTTCACCTCACTCATTATTCTGAGTTGGAAGATCTAATTGAGAGAACTCGTCTCTAGAAATTCATTGAAGAGTTGTGCTGCAGAGATCATCTAGAGAGATGGTTCTTCTACTTCCCTTATAGAAGATCATCTTCTTTCATTGAAGATATGAGGAGTCAAGCGGGTTTGAATTTTTTGTAGCCAACGGTGTGAAGTCATTGAGGCGTGAAGTTACAAAAGAGGTTGCTGCAATCCTTAGGTATGGATTATATGGGGCAGGAACTATGAGTGTCTTGTAATTGCGAGATTCATAATGCTTGATTGTTTATCTAGTTCGGATCCGTGGTTTTCCACCTGATTAGGGTTTTCCACGTTATATTTGGTGTCCTTGTGGTGTGTGCTTTTGATTTTATTCGCACTACATATTTATTATTTTTGTACACATTGGGTTGTTGAGTTGGCCAATCTAGAGCTACATGAACCTTTATATACCCCTAGGCATTGGCTTGACAAGGTTGAACACTCGATGTAGCGCCACTGCCAGATGAATTATTTTGTATAGGTTTGAACACTCGATGTTGGACCATTGCCCGATGTATTGTTTTAGACATGGTTGAATTCTTGATGTATTGTTTTGGACAGGGTTAAAAACCTTATGCTAGGCTAACCACCCGATGTTGGTTGGGTAGGGTTACTACCAAAAGTAAGTCGATTTCTTAAGTCGGGCAGTTGCTTATGTTGACTGCCCTATTGATAGAGTCCGTATTTCATCAATCATCCTTTATCGTTCATAACATGCTCATGTCGTTATTTACCGTTTTATACTTGCATGCCTATTTATGTTTCTGTATATCTGCTTCCCGGCTACTTGTAACCTGATGATGCTACGCTCAGTGCATAGGCACCGAGCCCGTCAACCTTGAGGAGGTGGAGGGGGAAGAGGCACTTCACGCAGATTAGCCTGATGGCCGCGAGTGGCGTGCAAATTACATCTACTAAGTCATCGTGACCTGCACCGAGTTCCTTCATCTTTAGGGCATTAGAGCTTTATTTTGTAGCCCAAGTTTTAGTGGCCTTTCTATAATTAAATACTTTTTTATTATGAACTCAAACTCTAATACATATTATTCTTGCTTACTTTGAAAATGTTAATTATACAATCTGTTATTAGGAAGCTTCCGTGGTGTACATCGGGTATCAAATTAAACGTATTTCCTCACCGCGGACTTCGTTCCTGTGGGACCATGATTGGGTGCTTATCGCTGTTAAGTCAAGAGAATTTTAATTTGCCCCTAATCTCACGTTTAACCCTGTTCTTTATCAGCGGGGACATGACACTTTGCACTGTAAGGAACACTATAGATCTCCAACATGTGTCGGAGTCTTCCAAGTTCTGATCCTTTATATTTAGCTTTGTGGTGTTGGGTAGAAGAATAATAGTTTTTTTTTTTTTTTTGGTTAATACAATCTCATTAAAAGAAAAAAGCACCAACCAACAAAGGACAATCCAACTACACAAGAGAAAGACTTAACCTCCTGCCCTTAGAATCAAAGAAGCCCTTTCCCAAGATACATCTAGTCCAGTAGAAAAAAAAAAAACAGAGAGCATATGCGCTTGCACATTTAGAGCTCTCGGAATATAGTCAAATTCTACGCAACGAAATAAAGTAGCCAAGGCTTTAATGTTTGAAATAATGGGGTTAATGGACCAATTATGATCTCCGCAAAAAGCTAGCACCATTTCTTTAGCATCTATCAACATACAAACCCTATCAAAATCATTTGCCCTTGCCTTTTCTCTAGCCTTGCTTCTGCCTCTTTTGAAGAGGAAACTTATGCAACTTGGATTACACCTGCATCCACAATAATTCCATTTAACGTCATAACAAACCAAATGAGGTCAATCCATTATTAGCCTTGTCTGCAGCACCCGTGAATATCATAACATCTTCTTTGCTAGATAAACTTTAGGGATTTCAGCATGAATCCCATCTTTTCGTAAAGAATGGTTCATACCATGGGTTATGTGGTCTTGAAGCATTCTATTCACTAATTCAATGATGTGGGAGGGGTCTAACAACTTGCCCTTATGAAGGCAGTCAATTCTAGCTTTCCAAATAGACCACCACATATAAAGAACCCACATTTTTTAGAGATCATCACCAAGAGGGGATCCGGATGGCCATGCTTATATAGATTTTTCCACCAATCCAATAACTCTAATGGGTGCCAAAAATATGAATGAAGGCCCCATTGCGAGCCAAACCAACTCGCCCTAGCATAATCGCATAACATGAGAGCATGCCCAACTGAGTCCTCTTTTTCACAAATAGGACATTTATCATCCGTGGAATTATTTTTTGATTTAATAATAGCTTTCACCGGGATGGGATTTTCGAGGCATTTCCAACTGAACATAAGAACCCTTTGTGGGAGGGGGAGTCTCCAAAGTGCTTTCCAGTTGACAATCGGATTGGGGTTAGATTCATTTCTAATGTAAATTACTCTACAAGCTGATTTTGTAGTGGGCTGACCATTTTTTGAATAAGGCCATATCCTTTTATCCTTGCGATAGCATTTTGGGATATAAATTTTACCAATGTGCACAACATCAATAGGTTTATTAAAAAGGACTTTGGGAACATTTAATTTCTTTTCCACATTCCACAAGTCTTTAACTTTAAGGTCCGGGATAGTCGTAGAAGAGGAGGGCTTTCTCAATCCATTTTTGCAAGGGATCTGGTTACACTTCCACACAAAAATATTTTCTCCGTTACCGACAATCCATCCTACCACTTCATTAATGAAATTCATCCCCTCTACAAAACCCTTCCAAAACTAGGAGTTGCCTCTTCTATACTTTGCCTCCCACAGGTTACTTCTAGGACAATATTTAGCCCACGGAGTATTTTAAGAAAGGAGTTCCTCCTTATTCAAACACCTGCAGCATGTTTTGGCTAAGAGAGGAAGATTATTACTTTTGGTATCTCTCACTCTAAAGCCCCCGTCAAGTATAGGCTTACACAATTCTGCCCATTTGATAGTATTGAACTTTCTTTTACCGCCATTCTCACCCCACCAAAAGGCTCTTAGCATTTTATCATTAGAGTCTGAGATTTATTAGGAAGGCGGGGAATAGACTTGTTATAAACAGGAATAACAAGGGCTATAGATTTAGTTAAAGTATTTCCACCAGCTTGAGAAAGCAAGGGAATTTGCCAAGAGCTTAATTTACTTTTCACTTTATTAGTGAGAGCTTTAATGTTCAAATTCCTCTTGGGTAGGAAAATGATAGTTACTGTGGGAAGAGTCAGTTCTTAGTTCTTTTTTTCATTGGCTAACGGAGGGTTCCCAACTCTTTGGGCTGGACTAATCCCTCTGGCCTAGAGAGAAGCTAAGTAAAACCCCTGTGCCCCTAGGTGACAGCACTAGTTCTTATTTCTTAAGACGTACATGCATAGAAGAAAAACAATCCCAAGCTCCACAGCATGTTTTACTTAGAACATGTCATCAGAGTTGCGCAACTACTGGTACCTTTTGTCGGCACTGAATGTTGCTACAATTCCAACCCATCTTGTAAGGAAAAATGAAAATTAGTATAAAAAAAATAAAAAAAAGTACCTTATCATCAATCCAATAGAAATTCCAACTAAGAGCAAACATTTTGATCTTAGATTTAGTGGCACTATCAATTTTCAAGCCAGCTTTGGATGAGCTGTTCTTTCCTACCAGAAGACTTTGTATCCAAGAACAGTCAAGGATTGATCATTTACATACATCAAAATGGCCCCAATCACAATAATGATGCTCATGAGTCATGACAACCACAGTGGACTGCTTTGAAGGCAGAAGCGTGAGGATAAAACAGAGAAGGACTAAGATGGTGTTCTACATGCATAGTACGGAGACTGGCAAGAATGTTACAGCAGTCCTGGTAGCTCGAAGGAAAGGCACCAATTCGAGCATACTCAATTAGGGGACCATCATGGTTATGGATGATACAATCACAGAAGGTCCAGATCAGCGATCCAAGTAGATTAGACAAGCGCAAGGGATCTATGTTAATTTGGCATTGGATTCTTCTGATTTTCACTTCCTATTTTCCATTGTTCTCACTGATGAGAAGTACAAAGGTAGCACAATAGAAATCCAAGGGGGCGACCGAGTTTTAAAGCAAAGAGAAGTGTCTGTGGCGTCTGGAATAGGGCATTTCCGATTCGCACAGGGGTTTGCGGTGTTGGAAACAGCCTACCTCAACCTACCTAACCTCAATTCTACGACCAAGTACAATGTTACCATTCACCACTATTGAACTGATGGCTCATTACTGTCAGGAGTGCTGTTTTTCTTGTTACTCTCTTCATAGGGTCTTGGGTCTTCAGTAGTCTTTGTGAGCCAACCGCATGAATAATGCTCTAGTTAGGTACCTCCCTAGAGCAAAGCTAGTCCTGCATCTATTTTGTGAGGATGTATTGATCTCAGGCATTCTCAGCCTTGCCTGAATCAATTATGTAATGGATGAAAAATAAGAATAAAATTACTAGAGAGTCATGCTGATGATTTTCTGAAATTACCATCTCTTTAAAGTGTAGGATAGCAATGTTAAAATCTACAAAGTTAAGACCTTTAGTAAATATTTGTGTAGTTCATCTCCTCCTTGGTCGTTTCTTGGACTATTCCACTAGCATAGTTACCTAGTTCACTAATAAGTCTTTTGAATTGAGAATTGTTAGTTTTGGATAATCGGCATGCTGATAAGAATCTCTAAGTTGAGTCGCATAAATTGATCAGTGGAGCCCAATTATGAAATCTAAGCCAGTCAAGAGCATTGCTGCCTAAGATATCAATTCAGTGTCCATATGTAACTCCAATTGCAGTTGGCGGCACCTTGAGATTGATCGCAAGTAAAACATAGGACTTTACTTCCTTCGGTCTTTAGTTAAGTCATGTTTTTTTATAAGTGATCAATCTGATTAATTGGAGTGAGTTTTAGCACAGAATTCATATGAGGAGGGATAGCTAGTTTTAGCAGTTTGGGTTCTTATTTGGGCCCGGTGATTACGAATTTATGGTGTAGACACAAGTGAACTATTTTATTAAATTTGTCGAACTCGAACTCTGAATTGAAATAATTGAGTGGTGAATCAGAAGAACCTAACCCCATTGAATTTTTTTAAAAATCAAGTTAAAGGGCCTCCTCGCATTCATGACCTTTTTGGAAGATTTTAAAAGAGCTTCTCTCTATAGCCAAATGCGGTTGGGTCAAGAGAGGCCCATTTCCTAATCAAATCAGCCAGTCAACAACATACCCACAAAGTTGACGTAATCTGCAAATCAGGGAGACGGATCCTCTTAAGGAGTTACGGGAGTGGAAATTGATAGAGAGTGCAAATATGGAATGGAAGGTTGTGGTTGTTAAACATATTTTGGATCTTTTAGGATAATACCATTAATGTTGTGATTATTGTGATTAGGGAAATAACCTCTCATTACTATGATTAGATTAGATTAGATTAGATTGATTAATAAGGTTAAGTTTCCTTATCTATCAGATTGGAGTCTATAAATAGGACTTGAATTCTTAATAAAATCATTTGATTGGCATATCATATGATCATAGCCATGGTCAGTAGCTGGTAGTGATCTGATCACGATTAGGCATACCATGGTCCCACCTCCTATTGCTTCCGCTATGATATTCTCATTATCTTCTTCTCTCTTCCCCCATTACTCACTTTTTCTTTATTGGCCTAAATCATTTTTCCTAAAAATAAAAAAATAAACCTTCCTATAATGGATCAATCACGAGGGGGGCTTAAATGAGAAAAAATGGTAACCTTAGCAAAGAGGGCATTGTACAAGATTTGCCTTTTTAAAGGTTACTATTAAAAAGCATCTATTTGTTGATATTATACTATGCATTTATCCAAAAACCACGTTAGGATTTTATTATGTTGGCTAATTTATGGGTTGGACAATACTCTGGGCTCGTTCGAGTTGTGATTTTCTATTGATTTTAGAATGGACTGTAGTTGAGCCACAGGAAGAACTGAAGCGAATACTGGAATATTTGGAGAGTTCAAGAAAAATTCCAGCAAGGCTGTTCGCTATAAAGAACATGTCATTTGCTACAGTGAAGGTGCAGATGAGCTAAACAGCAAAGAGCACTCTCGCTATAGCGAGCATGGCGGACGAAGCCCGGTTGGATCCGAACTCTATGATAGAGTTTGAAAAGACTTTCTATTCTGATTGGATTGTGAGGACCCGTTCCTAGAAATACCTAGTGGGACCCGATTTGACCAAGTCAACCCTTGATTATCCTATTTAATATGGTATTTCCTACTTTAATATGCTAATTAATAGCAATTAGTGGAATAGATGGCTAATGTCCCTAAGTTTTAGAACTAGCTTGTATATAATCCTTAATAGATATTAGGTGTATATTGTTAATTTAATAGGTTTTGATTAGATTAAGACTTAGTTGATATTAGAATTAATAGGAAGGACATTAAGAGTTAATAATCTTCTAGAAACCCACGTAATGACCTATTTGCCCATGGCCCCATCTCTTTCCCATTCTAAACTAAGTTACCCTTTTGGTAATTATCCTAAACCCTAAGCAATAAAAACAAACTATTGCAAACATTAGCCTAAAACCCTAATTTACTCTTATCTCTCATTTACCCTATCTTCCTCCGCAAGCAAACCCTAATTCCCCAAAATCCCAACCCAAGGAGAAGCTAGGAGACCACCCCCAATTGCTCAATCAACACCTTATGAGCTTGTAATTCACATATCTCTCTCTCAACTCCATCACCAATTTCGAATAGAGGCAAGTGGACATGTTTAGATGCTTTAGTTAATTTTATTAATATGCTTAGATTTATAATTACTGTCTTTTATGGATGTTTAGCATGATTTCTGTTTATGGGTGGTTGATTGGTTGATGTGGTGTGTGGAATTGTTGTTCTAAGCTCGTATACGTGATTTTTAGCCATTGACGGATGGGAAACCCCCAAGATCAATGGCCCATTCATGGTGAGATCAGGATGTGGGAGGTGTGTATGAAGTTTGGAGATGATCAGTGTAGATCTGGATTGGGTTTGATGAAGTTTTGAAGGAAAAATGAAAAGGACAGAATTCTAAGAAAAATGTGGAGCTCGTGTGTACCGGTCAACATCATCCCCTAGGATGTCGACCGAGCACATAGGAAGGCTTCAACTAACAGGGAGCAAAAATGGCCACAAGGTACATACCCAGTGCACCCGGTCAACCAGCCCGTGTACCGTATCGACCGGCCAAGAGGCCCGGTAGACCAGCCACACTGCATTTCCACCCCACCTGCCAGATGTTTATGGAAGTGCCTGCAGTGTACCTGGTCGATCGGGTGACCATGATGTCGACCAGGGACACTGCAAAATGTGATTTATGACTCTCAGTTAGCTGTCCATTTCCACAGAGTGTCAAGTCAACCCGTGGACCCATGATGTCGACCTGGTACATTGTAAACAGTGATTTCCCAAATTTAGTTCCCTTCTATGACCTGATCATGTGTGGGCCCCGTTGACTTTCATTTGGACCGTTTGGGATACGCTAAACATGAGTCAAAGACCGAGCTTAACCTTGACCCGCGTAGCCACCTAAGTAGGGTCTAGGGTTGTAAACGGAACCTGATTCAATGGTTATTGATGTCCTATGATGCTAAATACCTTCAGGAGCACCAAGGATACATAATAAGCATCTAGGACTCCGTGATCACTGTCTTAGGTGAAGTGGGGCCCCAGACCTGAATGGAGGGGCAGCGATCATCTATGGATTTGTGACCTATGGTACGTATATTAATGAAACGGACACTGAGGCTAGCTGGTAGGTCCGAACCATGAATGTTGGCCTTAAGAGATACTATAATCAAGGCATTGCACTTAGGCTCTGATCCATGATCACGACCCGTATTGGATGAGATGTCAGGACATGGTACTTGGAGTCCTAACCTGTAATATTGGAAACTTGACGGTAGATACTAATGGACGGACTGTATAATGAGCTAATGTTAATTAAGCATATCGAGAAGCGGGGTTTACAAGGGTATGCATTATTAACTGTTGGGAATCGTAAGGATAGAATACTTATACCTGAACTCCGTGCCACATACCCTTGACTAATATCGTCTCATATTAATTATGATAAGGCTATCCAGTTCAAAGTACCCCCACCTAGTGGTCTATAGAATTTGTAGATGTACAATTAGTTTGCCAAGGGTTATGATGCCGGCATGCACATTGATATTGAGATATTGTTGGTTGACACAGTAGGTACCGGTGTGGGAGGGGTATAGAGACCGCCGGCGCTCGGACCGGGTGTGGATGGACTGTGATGTTGATTTAGCACGTAAGACCAATGGCTGGGACTTGGCTGTGGCTATGGATATTGATGGACTCTTGTATGCTCCTGTTCGATGAAACAATAGCGATGGGTGGCTATGACCCCCATGGTTGATGTCCATCGACAGTTTCGGGACGACAACGATGGGTTGGCTCTGACCTCCCACGGCCCTTGTACTTCAACTGTGGATGTACCTTGTGTGCTCTTATGGTTGTATATTGGATGTATTATTACTACGTATTTAGGATGTAGTTGTTTAGTGTCTTTGACTGTCGACGTTGACACGGTTGGATCCAGATACGATGATTGTGGATATGGTAGGGTTACTTCCTCTGATTACTTCTGTTACCGGTGATATAGATGTATTGCATGGTTTATATGACATATTGATGATGATGGCTTCTATTGTCTACCTGATATGTTGTATCTAACATCTGTTATATTATTATCGCAATTACTGTTCATGCGCTACACTCCACAGTGTTTATGTCGCACTCCGATATCCTATATCATTATTGAGGTATTAATCACGCAAGTTCAACTGGGATCAGGTATGGTCTTCGTCCCTATCTGTGAATATGATGTATTGCCATCTAAACATGCCTATTTGCCTGGCTCATCGAGCCTGACCCAATCCTTGGTGTTTTCAGGTATATTCTCTTCCGCTTTCTTTGATTGGTAGAACTGCTTGGCGGCTGATCCGTTGCCGTAGGGTTCAGAGAATGGTGTAGTTGGTGCATCGAGAGGCGTCTGTTAGATAGATCTCTATTCTTTCCTTTTATTATAGTTGGCCGTGTTGGCCTAGGATTGAATAGTTAGCTTAATTATTTAAAGTACCTTATAATCCCTTAAAGTGAAATAAAATATTAGGACTCTGCCCATCTACATGCTCATATGAGATTTCAACTTGATCATATTATTAGATTTTTCCGCATCTCTTAGGTACTTTCTCGTAGCACCCCGAAATTCGACGCGCCCGGATTTTAGGGCGTTACAGGAATGTGATTAGAAGTCTAATGCACGGATATAGGGCTATATATTAGGCATTTTTCTCAACCCAAAGGTACTCACCACGAGGGCTGTCAAAATGCCACATGACCCGTTAACACGACACGAAACTACACAATATTAACCGGTTCGGGTGGGCTCTTAATGGGTTCGAGTCATTAACGAGTCAACTCGTTAACACATTATGTTAACGGGTCGTGTACGAATTAAACCAGCAACTCATTAACAACTCGCTTAACCCGTTAAAATTTTTTTAGACCCTAAGTGTAGCTATAATTAATTTATATTCATAAACAAGATATTGAAATTTATTGTATTATAGTGGGGTTTTAGGTGGGATCTACTCGAGATCCTCACTTACAGTTTCATGTGGCTTATATATTTTTCTCTCATATATTTTGTATGAATTTTCTTTTTATTTTTTAAATGACTTAATTACTTAACAGGTTAACGTGTTGGAACAAGTAAAACTAACGGGTCGTGTTTGGGTTGGATTTTTTGACCCATTAAGTTAACGGGTCATGTACGGGTTGAGGAGATTTTAACATGAATTCATTAACCTATAACCCAAATTTGTTAACACGACACAATTGATGGCCCTACTCACCACCTCTCTCATGAATCTGAGTAAGATGATATCTAAGAGAGAGAATTATTCTTAAGAACCATTGAGAGATTATACTGAAAGGTTTAGAAGGTTTGAAGCTTCTACTTCTTCATAGAAGATTGTGCATCTTGGTCTCAAGGTGTTGAAGGAGGACCAAACATAGGGAGCGATGCGCAGCGAGGAGTTGTTCAAGAACAACTACAGTTCTTAAGTTGACGTACTAACTAGGATAAATGAGCTATGAGTATATCTTGTAACCGTTCAATAGTAATTAGTTTTTCTGATCGTGATTTTTCTCCTGGAAAGAGTTTCCACGCTAAATTTGTATATGGCTTCTTGTGGTGATCGCTAGGTCTATCTTATTTGGTTGATTAATTCCGCTGTGCATTGGTTATTAGACTGGCTTACTTATTCCATTCTAGTAACTTTCACACCCCCTTTAGTCTGAACTGGTAAAATTCATCAATAGAGTCGATCTTTAAAATCAAAACCGCTAGAAATTTAAAATGGACCCTTGTATTGGCTCTAGGAGAAATCTTACTTTAAACGAAGCTGGCCCCTACCATTAAACTTATCACATCAAAAATATGTGATTCCATGCCTTTGTTTTGTTTATTTAAGTTTCATGTTTTACATGTGATGCGTCTAACACTTTTGTTTCTAACTCCAATTGGAGTGAAATATAGTCGGTGTCATTGCATGTTAAGAAGTTAATTTTCAACGATATAGATAATAAAAGTATGCCCAATCATGTAAAGCATAGTTGGAAAACTATCCCAGTGGACGCTGGACTCTACCGAGTCATCTCGTTCTGACAATGGACCGGGTGAAGATTAAGGGAGGCTTGGCCTAGGCATCTCATTTTAATAAATATTTTACATTCTGAACTATTTAATAGGGTCATCTAATTATAAACAGCTAAAGTTAATTGATAAGTAGTTATATTGCATGAGGTTTGGAGTTAGTAATTTAAAAATGATGACTAGAATGTAATTTGAAACTTCTATTTGATCTTTTACATTCAATATTTGGACTAACAAATTATGTAATAAGCAATCTTCTTTTCTTTTATCTTCCTTATTGTAGTACTTTTCTTGAAAATATAAATTTATTAAAAGGAATTGATTATTATGAATGCATGTAAATAAATGTATTTTTATATTTGATAAGTAGTGGATTCATTTTTAAATGTTTTTTTTTTAAATGACTCTCCCGAGTCTCCACGTTAACTCTATCCGAGTCAATTTTTTTGCATTGTACAGATCGAGTCCGAGTCATGAGTTTTCCAACCTTGTTATAAACCGAAGCCCAAAAATCCCTTATGCCATTTCATATTATCAACACTCTTTAATCTTTCTGCAAAATATCTCATGCATCTAATAATCCTTAGTTATTGTATTTCTACGCTAACTTTCCAATTCTTGATTTAAATCAACTTGTATTTTTCATTTTTCTTCTTCTTGGAAGTACTGTGAACTAGCCCAGACTGCAAATTGGTCTCCCACACTCACACACCAAGATTGACAATCCTTGGAACGGTTTTGTTGATTTCTCAATTTGGTACAAACAGTGAAGTCTACCCCTATTTATAGTTCTAGTCTATACAACCAATTGACAAGATTAAGTGACAAGTCACTCAGCCAATGGGTGAAAACATTCCAAGATTTATTTTAAGGGGGCGTTTGGAAATGTGTTATTTTAAAGATTTTATTATATTATCTGCTAGATTTAAGATATAAATACTTTTAACCATGACGATTTAACTTTCAAAGAATTAATACTAGAAAATGTAAATTCCAATATATATGACAATATGTTTGGCAAAACCTTAAAAGATCATTTTGAGTGAACAGCAAGAAAATCAAAATTTCATCAGAAACATTTATAACAATTGTAAAGATTATATGAGAATCAAAGCTTTAAAGCTATTCATAATTTCTTGTATTTTTTAAAAAATTAATTACGTGAAATCAATTTATTTTCTACCACATTTCTTTTCTAAAAGATCCTGAGAAACCCTCAAAACTGAGAATGCCCAACAATTTTCCAAACAATAATTTATTGAGAGTGAATTAGTGCACTGCTTGAGACTTGGGACTATTCAAGGATGAAAATAAAATTCCGTGCCCTGATTGGCTTCATAAACATATATGTATATTTAGCGTTGTGTGTTGGGTAGAGACACTGGTGGAACCTTCATAACAGCCCATGTAGTTTTAGAAACTTCTATGTAGTTTTTAAATATGGCCCCTCTAAGATTTTTATCTTTTTACATATTGGCCCCTTCAGAGATAAATTTCTGGGCCGGCCCCTGGGTAGAGAAATACCAGTTCTTAGACTTACATGTTTTGTAGAAAGAAAACAATGCCAACCTCCACAGTATCTAATAATGAGAACAAGATATGAGACTTCCCAACTACTACAATCGTTTTGCAGCATTGAAGGATTCTATAATTCAAACTTATCTTGCAGCAATAATCAAATCCAGTAAAATACATTCTATTCAGCAATCCAATATAAATAGGCCCTCTCTTACTTGAACTTAGCATAAACTTAGGCCTATCCAATTCAACTGATAAAAAGGACAGGGTCGGTTTGGTCATTTACATACATCAAATGGCCCCAATCACACTGGTGAAAGTAGCACTTATGGTGGTGATCATAACAACCAGTACAGTGGACGGCTTTAATGTCAGAAGCGTGAGGACGAAGGAGAAAGAGACCAAGATGGTGTTCTACATGCAGGATTGGGAATCTGGTAAAAATGTAACAGCAGTCCCTGTGGCTGGAAAGAACGGTACAAATTCAAGTGTACTTAACTTCGCGACCATCGTGGCCGTGGATGATGCAATCACAGAGGGGCTAGATCGGCGATCCAAACAGATCGGACGAGCACAAGGGATCTACGTTAACTCGGCATTGGATGCTTCTGACCTTCACCTCCTCTTTTCCATAGTTTTCACAAATGAAAAGTACAATGGTAGCACCATAGAGATCCAAGGGGCAGACCGATTTTTCCTGAAGCAGAGAGAGGTGTCTGTGGTGTCTGGAACAGGGTATTTCCGATTTGCACAGGGGTTCGCCGTGTTGGAGACAGTTTATCTTGACCTGGCTAACCTCAATGCAGTGATCAAGTTCAATGTCACCATTCACCACTATTGAACTGGTGGTTCACTATTTTATAGAGTGATATTTTCCGTTTTCTCTCTTCATAGAGGTCTTGCAATAGTTAATTTGTGCCAAAAACATGAATAATTGGCTAATTAGGAAGCTTGCCCCAGATCAATTGTGAGGATGTATTGATTTAAGTCTTTCATGAGTCAATTATGTGATGGAAGAAAAATAAAAATAAAAATTCATAAATTATCCAATTATGTTACTAGATGTGCTGAAATATCTTTTCCCCCACAGTTAGGGACGTTCTATGTGGCCCACATCTGGCCATCACCAATGAAGGGGATGAGTTAGCGTCAAATTGGGATAAGTGCCAGTTTAAGAAAGCAAGTGTCAAATTAGTAAGCATACTCTGCTTGATCAAGTGGGAGTTTCATAAGAGATAGCTACAAATGGAAGAACTCAACAGCTGTTATGAACTATAATAATGTGAAAGACAAATTGTAAAGGATAGAATATAGTATATTCTATTCATAACAAGGAGCAACAATGTCTGCGTCCTATACCAATACAAGGAAACTAGAAGCAGTCTCATGTCCCGCAATCAGAACATGACAATCTCCAGTCAATTGATTGTCACATGTGCCACAGTTTAGGGCAGGGCTAGGGCGGGCCAAAACCCTCAAAGCACCTGCATTTCCTAGGCCCCTACCCTATTTTTTACAAACTGACCAAACATTTCATATTGATGTCTAAGGGCTTTCCGCCAATATTTCTTCTTGCCCATATATCATGATATCACGTGTCAGACTATAGTATGGTTGCATATGTCCTTAGATGAAATTCACCCTTTGTTCGTCCTCACACTGCTCTTGCTTTTGTTAGACAAATCAGACTGTTTGAATAGGGCTTGGGATATGTTTGTTTGGACGAGACAATAGACATTTGACGTCCATTTGAGAAAGGCTCATAATCTGCACATTTTTGGACTAACCGAAACCACTAAAGTGGATAGATGTATTAAACATGCCTTAACGTCTATTTCTTTCATCCTTATTTTAATCTAGGGACTCCATAAAGATCCGAAATGTTGACTTTCTTGAGAAGAAAAAGAACGATTGTAAGGCCAAAATTGAACTGTTGATGCTTCACAAATCTTGAGATATTTTTAAAAAATCACGCACTACTAGATCTGCATTTCTGAACTTATGTGGGACCCTAGACTATGATCCAAATCATTGATCCTTTTCAGAAGGCTAAAAATGACTATGGGATCAGAACGTAAACTTTGATTCCACGTGGATATTCTCGACAAATACATGAGAAACAGTGGACCATGGATTCAGATCCATTTAAATTAATTGGGTTTTTCACGCAAGGGTACTCGATTTTTTCATACTTTTTTTTTTATTTGTGGGGCCCTATTTGTGAATTCAAACCATTGATCCTCTTTATAACCTAAAACGTGGACATGGAATTAAATTTCATCAATTAATTACTCATGGATCTATGGATATTTGTGAAAAGATGTGGACCCCTATAAGTGAATAGGCAACACTAAATAAAAATCAGTCTGCACATAATGCAATAACTCGGAGGTTGGTTTCCCTCGAATGAACCTGCTAACATCCACTCTTTCTCATCTTCTTCCTTCCTTACCATCCTCTTAATTCCTGTTCAAAATAGCTGGAGGTAGAAGAGGCAGGGGTCGGGGAGCCTATTACCCACCTGAACAACACCCAGATTGTGAAACTCACCTTCTTGAAAAGGCACACAACAGATGGATCCTTGGGCAGCTTAAGGTAGGACGTCTCTCTGCCACTGGATTTATATCATTTACAAAGATAACACAGTAGGAAGACTATGGAGTAGTAGAAGTAAATGTATTTTTTTTTTCTTATTCTTTCAAATAATCAATTAGCTTGCATATATCTAACCATGTACTGATTGCGTGATGTTCTTACGAATACTTGTAAGCTCATAAAATAATTAGAACTAAAAGAACTAAATCCATTTGAAATACAGATGTGAACTCATAAAATAATTAGATTTGGTTTTATATCCTAACTTCAGCTTATAAGCTCAGATTCAGTACCTTAACATTCTTATCAAATTCGATTATGACCCATCAAATACATGAAATCAAACCCATTTTGAGCCATAGATGAAAATTGACAAATAAACTACGGTTGCAATCCACTCAGCAATTACAAAAAACACATGAGGCCACATATGTGGAATGAAGAAAATACCAAAATACATGGTCTGATTTTAAAAAAGAGGAATCATTTGAAAATTTGTGATGAACGAGTCAATTGAAGCATGAAATCAACAGCATCAACTATGACAAAGATGATAAATATGAGTGTATCAATCTTGATTTCTAAAGCAATCAAACTCAATCAAACTTAGCCTTATAAAGCAAAACACGAATGGATTAAAAAAAAAAAACTAGTATTGATATCTACACTAACATTTTCAGATGTTCTGGAATTTGAAACAATCTTGAAAACTAAGTGAAAGCTTCAAAGGCAGGAATATCTTACACTGGGTATACACAATGGAACTATTGTCAAGCTAACAAAGCAAACCCAACATTTTCCATTCAATTGTAACCAGCACTAATAGATGTCTTCACTTTATAGGGAGGTGCTCCTATGAGAGGCAATCTCACTAACCCGGTGAGAGATGCGTGGGGGCCCTCACTTCCATACCCACTCTCACCAACTTAAATGCAAGGACCCCCAACTTAAATGTGAGGGGCCCTACCCATCTCTCACCAAGTTGATGAGAGTGGATATGGAAGTGAGAGCCCCAACCCATCTCTCACCAACTTGGTGAGAGTACCTCTCATAGGAGCACCTCCCATATATATATATATATATATATATCTAAATGCCTCTTACCTTTTCAGAATCTCCTAGAGCTATAGCTAAATTACAGGAAAGTAAATAATAGAAAATCTTGATTGATTCCCTCCTTTCGTAGAGAGGCATATTGTCAATTAATCATTTACCAGCCAAATTACAACATAGAGAGATTATTACTACACATATTTTGTTTATAACTTTCTGAATGGCTTCAGAATTCTTCAAAATAAAAATGCACAACATAAATCAGGAAAGAAAAATAAAATCTAAGTGGGAAGACTACTCTTGGAACTGAGCAAACCTTCTGACTACCCCAAAGGCATGAAATTCATCTGCCAGTTCCCTCTCACACAAAATACCAAGCATCACTGAGGTCGACATTGGGGGAGAGTCGCTTCCTCTTTTTCTTTTCTTTTTTTCCTGACTTCATCCTTAAAATATACGGATGATCCAGGATGAATGTTTATGCAACAAGAAATACTGCATTGGTAATGTAATCCACATCCTTAGATCTCCAAATTTAATTGGGGGATGGTACCAATGTGAGAACCACCACAACTTTAGAGCCTAAAATATGATGGAGCTCGGTAGTCAGTACCAAACGGGGGGGTGGGGGGAAGTATCTAATGCGAATTCATCAGGCAGAACAAAATATAAATAGAATCAACATAATCTACTCTTAGGCATGATGCTCAAAATACATCACTACTTCACTAGGCTTTGAATCACATTTTCTAGAGTTTTACTAGGTTCCAATTCTAAACAAAAACAAGCACAAAAAGATCATTCTAATGTAGAATGGGCCAGGGACCCATAGTCACTCCCAGACCCATAGCCACTCTGGAGCACAGTTTGCCATTTAACACCAGACAATCTCAGATGTTGCCTACAAAAGGAAAGATACTACAAACACCAGCAACGACGTCAAATTCTTTTATCTTGAGCAACTAAGTAATGGTATCGTCCTCTCATAAATGTTTGTACCATCGTGTTTTACCAACCAAAAACAAATAGTCCTTTTTTTTCTGTTACTATCTACCAAATGCACACAAAAAATAATAATAAGAAATAAAAAATAAAAAATGCAAGTGCGATAGATCTGAAATACCTCATGGCTGGAAACTTCTCCTTTCTGTGATTCCTCAAGTTTCAGCTTCACTCTCTTCAAAACAGACAATATCGGAAGTCAATATGAAGAAAGAAGGCAATTTCATATCAATATTTATTGAGATGAAGAAAGAAGGATTAGGTGCTAAAAGCATTAAACAACGAAACTAGGGTTCCAATTGATTGGAGGAACTAAAATCAAAGGGACCTGAGAAGAGAATACAAGGATCTAAAACTCGAGATCCAAGCAAAAGTCAAAACCCTAGGAATTTTGGTTCAAATGGATGGAATCATACCAAGTGAGATGGAGAGAGAGAGGATCAATTAAACCATAGAAAAGCTCTAGAAAAGACTTAAAACAAAAGATTTTCACACATTCAAAACCCTAGAAAAGATTTTCACATCACCGATTTTTACCTACAACAAGAGATGGTGTTTCGAAGAAGAGGAACTTTGAGGAAACCCTAATATCTGAGTTTTTGGACAATGTGGGCTCCTAGATCAAGTTCCAAATCGTCGATCCTCTTCATAACCAAAGAATAGCAATGGGGCCTAATTTTTTCCTTTAATTTTTCATGGATCTCAATAAATTCATGAGAAAAACTGAACCATAGGATTCTAAAACTTCTATTTCAAACTGTGAATTGGTCTTACCAAACAATCTGAAAGTAAAACATTTATTCTACACAGATCCATTCTACATGGATCTGTTGTCCAAGGATTTATTTCAGGCATGGTTGAAAAAATCTCCGAGCTGACTCTTGACTCTCCTAAGTGATCTCATTTTCACGAAGGGCCAAGTAAAAACTAGGGGAGACTCAGTCGAGTCATCTCATTTTAATGATTATTAATTTTTTGCATTTAGAAATATTTAATAGGCATATCTAATTTTAAACAATTAAAGTTTATTTATAAGAAATTATGCGTGAGGATGGGAGTCAATAATTTAAAAATGATGGTTGAAATATAATTTGAAACTTATATTTGATCTTTTAATTGCATTCAATATTTGGACTAACAAATTATGTAATATGCAATATTTTTTATTTTATTTCCCTTATTGTAGTACTCTTCTAGCATATATAAATTTATTCATTTGAATTTATTATCATAAGTGTATTTAAATAAATGTATTTTAATTTTGTATAAGTAATAGTTTTATTTTAAAAAATATATAAATTATTTTTAAAAAAACAAGACTCTCTAGAGTCTATGCATTGATTCTATCCGACTCAAATTTTTTTTTTTTTTTTTTTTTTGTATTGGACGAGTCGAGTCTAAGCCACGAGTTTTCCAATCTTGACTTCATGCAGAAAACAAGGTCTTAATTATTTTTATTATTTTTTATTGGAACAAGGCCTTATTTATAGTTGTGTAGTTCCGGCATCTCTTGCTTGGTAGTTTCTTGGAGTATTCCATAGGATATTTACCGAATTGAGAAATGTTAGCTATGAATAATCCAAATGATTAGAAGAGTCACTAAGTTGAGTCGCATACATTGATCAATGGAGACCTATTAAGAAATCTAAGCTGCTCAAGAGCATTGCTGCCCAAAATATTAACTCTAGTCCTAATGTAACTCCAATCCCAGTTGCCCTAAATATTAACATCAATCAAAGGTGTGTCCAACTTTAATTGGAGTTAAACTTTTAGCAGTTTGGGTTTAAGATTTGTGCCCATTAATGGATTTATAATGCAGACTCAAATGAACTATTTGATTAAACACCAAGGGCCTATTTGTTTGTATTATAATACATATAATCATACTATAAGTGGCTTGAAATAATTATCAAATATGAGTTTTAAAATAAGCATCAAATAACTAGTTTCTTAAAGAAAATAGAATTAAAAAAATAAAAAGATGAGAAATGGACTACTAGGTTGATGGCTGGTAGTTCATTTCTCATCTTCTTCTTATTATATTTCCTTTTATATTCATTTTTAACCGGTAAGAATTATATTTATTCAGTCCAGATGTATTGCAAACAAATAGTCACCAAAAGAGTCAAATAGTGAATCAAAGAACCTAACCCATTGAGTTTCAAAATAAAGTTAAATCAAATTTCCAAATTGCAAAATCTAATGCAAATTGGTTGAGTTGTGGACGAAACTATGGTACATTTTAGGTTTTTGTAACTCTCCAGCTGTTTTATTTATTTATTTATTTATTGTTTTTTACAAGGGTTTCCCTGTGATATGTAATCCGACAGGTATGCGCGAGATTTGAGCACACAACATGGGGAGCAAACACATGCCTTATGCCAATCAGCCAACACCTCGGTGGGTGTAACTCTACACTTATGTGTATAGAATATATTAAAAATAAATGGGCCAGTGTGTAGAGTGAGACCCTGCTTTCATCGCCCTCTACGGAGTGTCTAAAAAGATTGGGTCAAGATCCAACTATAAAACTATATAACTCGCCAATACATGGTTCAAGTGAGGTCCAGTGGTTTTGATAGCAGGTCATAGAAGAATAAATATATCTTTAGGTAAGTTTAGGTGTTTTTTTTTTTATTTTGTATTTTAGGAATCTGTTATTACCAAGAGCTGCGAGATTTCTTTAACCATTTTTTTTTTTTTTTGGCACCTAAACATAGATCTGCACTCCCAATCTTAAATGCGGATTGGAACAGAGAAACGAAATTCATTTAGCTGATTCAACAAAGTTGGGACAATTATTTGATGATAATGATCATAACGATGACCTAATCTTGAATATAAAAGGAATACTTATTTTGTACTCTATAAATTTATGTTATTGTGTTATCTCACATAAAAATTACATTACTTAATCACCTTTTATTTTCTAATTTTCAAATATTTATGGGAATAAAATTTTAATTTCATTAAATTTATAAATGTAATTATATTTTTAAACCATGGAAATATCAATACTACATGGTCTACAAATCAAAGATTAGCACAATATTTTCCAAAATGTTTAGCAAACACTAAAAAGATTAGGAAGCCAATAGCAAGAAAATCACAATGAAGATCACAACATCATCATAAGCATTGGAAAAAATTTTAAGAATCAAATAAAAATTAAAATTTTAAAGTCAATCATAATTAGCCTACTTTTCAACCGCATGAGCACGAGCACCCTTTGGCAAGCCACTTCACCGTTTCGCCTCTCAGGTGAGTTCTTTACACGGGAGGAAGTTAGAACTGGGACTATTTGGTCTAGAAATGAGTTCTCCTTAGCTCGTTAGTGTTTTGCTTTGATTTGTAGACCATTTAGGTGTTTAGGTTTTTCCCCAACTTGAGTGTGAGCTTCGTTAGTGAGTGGACCTTGGGCTTCTCCCTTCCATTTTTCTTTTTCTTTGCTTCCAACACCCAAGGCAAGTGGATACACTTTGATAAATATGGATATGAGTGTTTACTTTGATTTCTAGCTTGTTTACTGCTTTGGTCATTTGAGCTCAATTTGTAGATTTTGCTAATAACATGCTACAATTAGGTTTTGAATTCGAAATGGATGTTGAGGAGGCATGTGTACTATGCTTTGGAGAGGGCAAGGCCCTTTTATACAAGTTTAATTAGGTGGAAATGAACTAGGGATGAAAATCCCCAAGTTCTATAACTGCACAGAATTCCGAAACTAGAATTCGAGTGTACTCAGTCGACTCAGGACCTTTGTAGTCGACGAAGGACACCGGTCTTGAAATTCACTGGACACATAATACTGGAACATTTTGCCCAGGTGCACTCAGTCAACCGAGGTCCACTGCGGTCGACCGAGAACACTAGAATTCCCGTGAGTTAATCCTCTTTTCTTTTGACTTCGAAATTCAAGTCGGACAATTGGGCCCTACCTTAAATACTAGTTGATGACTATAGGTGAGGAATGTTGTGACCTAACATACCCTTACGAATTATCAGGTTTCCATGCATGTTACGATTTGATGGGACCAATCGATGTGAGGTACGATGATATCCACTAATCGATTATGCACCAAGGTACACCAATGGGATATCATTGCCTCACCTGCAATTAGAAATTTGTACGATGCTTTTTTATGAAGTCAACAATTCTTTATTTTCATAATGGACCACAAACTACTTTGATTATCGAATTTATCGTATTGTTTTATCGATTGAAGTGTCGGAACTTGGCTCCCTTGATCATTGGGCTTTGAGAGGACTATCCACTGGGGTTTGAATTTGGATGTGGTACAATTGATCGTTATTGAGTGATAGTCCTTCTCTCCTTCGCTTTCACTAACCTGTTCATGCGGGATGGGCCAAGTCCTCCACCCTTTAGGCTGTTTTATCTTTGACTTGGGCCCCACTAAACTATTGTAGTTTGACACATAGGTGTAGCACCTTTGTGGAGAGGATAGGCTCGGTTACATTGACTATTGGACGATTACAGATCGTATTGGACTTTTAAGCGGATGTACACCGTTATTTGGACTAAGATTTATACTGTTAGTTTTTTTAGTGTTGGCAAATTCATGGGTTGGACAAAACTCTAGGTCCATCGTGTTATATTTTTTATTCTTAGATCTGGAGGGTGATTGTGCTTCACACTATAGACAAAAGTCCAAAAGAATTAGAAGATAGAAGTTTGGAAATAGAAGATTAGAAGTATGCTGAAGAAAGAAAAAAAATCGGACAGAATTAGAAGTGTACTGATTTACTCAAACCTGAATAAGGGTCCGCTCGAGCGCCCCATCGCCCACTCGAGCAGACGTTGTCAGAAAGTAGCCAAATGCCAGACGGAATGTTGGCCTGCTCGAGCGGATGAGGCGCAAAGTTTTGTATGAATTATAACTACTATTTCCTATTTGGGTCAAACTGCTTGTTTTAGTCCTAACCAACTTAAATAACATTAAGCAAGTCCCTAAGCCTATTTAAGGACTCTATGGCTACCCTAAATAGGTACTTCACCTCACTCATTATTCTGAGTTGGAAGATCCAATTGAGAGAACTCTTCTCTAGAAATTCATTGAAGAGTTGTGATGCAAAGTCATCTAGAGAGATGGTTCTTCTACTTCCCTTGTAGAAGATCATCTTCTTTCATTGAAGATTTGAGGAGTCAAGCGGGTTTGAATTTTTTGCAACCAACAGTGTGAAGTCGTTGAGGCGTGAAACTACAAAAGAGCTTGCTGCAATCACTTGGTATGGATTATATGGGGCGGAATCTATGTGTGTCTTGTAATTGCGAGATTCATCGTGCTTGATTGTTAATCTAGTTCAGATCCGTGGTTTTTCATCTGATTAAAGTTTTCCATGTTATACTTGGTGTCCTTGTGGTCTTTGCTTTTGATTTTATTCCTGCTACATATTTATTATTTTTACACACATTGGGTTGTTGAGTTGGCCAATCTAGAGATCCAAGAAACTTCATATACCCTTAGGCATTGACTTGGACAAGGTTGAACACTCGATGTAGCGCCACTGCTTGATGTATTATTTTGGATAGGGCTGAACACTCGATGTTGGGCCATTGCCCGATGTATTGTTTTAGACATGGTTGAATTCTTGATGTATTGTTCGGGATAGGGTTAAATACCTTATGCTGGGCTGACCACCCGATGTTGGTTGGGCAGGGTTACTACCAGAAGTACGTCGATTTCTTAAGTCGGGTAGTTGCTTATGTTGACCACCCTATTGATAGAGTCTGTATTTCATCAATCATCCTTTATTGTTCATAACATGCTCATGTTGTTATTTGCCTTTTTATACTTGCATGCCTATTTATGTTTCTGTATATCTGCTTCCCGGCTACTTGTAACCTGATGATGCTACGCTTAGTGCATAGGCAACACCGAGCCCATCAACCTTGAGGCGGAGGAGGGGGAAGAGGCACTTCACACAGATTAGCTTGATGGCCACGAGTGGCGTGCAAATTACATCTACTAAGTCATCGTAACCTGCACCTGAGTTCCATCATCTTTAGGGCATTAGAGCTTTATTTTGTAGCCCAAGTTTTAGTGGCCTTTCTATAATTAAATACTTTTTTTTATTATGAACTCAAACTCTAATACAAATAGGTCTTGCTTACTCTGAAAATGTTTATTATACAATCTGTTATTAGGAAGCTTCCTTGGTGTACGTTGGGTATCCGATTAAACATATTTCCTCATTGCAAACTTCGATCCTGTGGGACCATGATTGGATGCTTATCGCTGTTAAGTCAAGAGAATTTTAATTTGCCCCTAATCTCACGTTTAACCCTATTGTTTTCCAACAGAAACATGACACTTTGGACTGTAAGGAACACTATAGATCTCCAGCATGTGTCGAAGTCTTCCAAGTTCAGATCCTTTATATTCAGCTTGGTGGTGTTGGGTAGAAAAAATAATAGTTTTTTTTTTTTTTTTTGGTAAATACAATCTCATCAAAAGAAAAAAGCGCCAACCAACAAAGAACAATCCAACTACACAAGAGAAAGACTTAACCTCCTGCCCTAAGAATCAAAGAAACCCTTTCCCAAGATACATCTAGTCTAGTAGAAATAAAATAAAATAAAATAAAAACTTAGCGAGCATATGCGCTTGCACATTTAGAGCTCTCAGAATATAGTCAAATTCTACGCAACGAAATAAAGTAGCCAAGGCTTTAATGTTTGAAATAATGGGGTTAATGGACCAATTATGATTTCCCCAAAAAACTAGCACCATTTCTTTAGCATCCATCAACATACAAACTCTATCAAAATCATTTGCCCTTGCCTTTTCTCTAGCCTCGCTTCCACCTTTTTTGAAGAGGCAACTTCTGCGACTTGGATTACACCTACATCCACAATAATTCCATTTAACGTCATAAGAAACCAAATGAGGTCAATCCATTATTAGCCTTGTATGCAGCACCGGTGAATATTATAACGTCTTCTTTGCTAGATAAAACTTTAGGGATTTCAGCATGAATCCCATCTTTTCATAAAGAATGGTTCATACCATGGGTTATGTGGTCTTGAAGCATTCTATTCACTAATTCAATGATGTGGGAGGGGTCTAATGACTTGCCCTTATGAAGGATGTCATTTCTAGCTTTCCAAGTAGACCACCATATATAAAGAACCCACATTTTTTAGAGATCATCACCAAGAGGGGATCCGGATCGCCATGCTCATATAGATTTTTCCACCAATCCAATAACTCTAATGGGTGCCAAAAATATGAATGAAGGCCCCACTGCGACCCAAACCAACTAGCCCTGGCATAATCGCATAACATGAGAGCATGCCCAACTGAGTCCTCTTTTTCACAAATAGCACATTTATCGTCCATGGAATTATTTTTTGATTTAATAATAGCTTTCACCGGGATGGGATTTTCGAGGCATTTCCAACCGAACATAAGAACCCTTTGTGGGAGGGGGAGTCTCCAAAGTGCTTTCCAGTTGACAATCGGATTGGGGTTAGATTCATTTCTAATGTAAATTACTCTAAACGCTGATTGTGTAGTGGGCTGACCATTTTTTGAATAAGGCCATATCCTTTTATCCTTGCTATAGCATTTTGGGATATAAATTTTACCATTGTGCTCAACATCAATAGGGTTATTAAAAGGGTCTTTGAGAACATTTAATTTCTTTTCCACATTCCACAAGTCTTTAACTTTAAGGTACGTGATAGTCATAGAAGAGGAGGCCTTTCTCAATCCATTTTTGCAAGGGATCTGGTTACACTTCCACTCAGAAATACTTTCTTCGTTACCGACAATCCATCCTACCACTTCATTAATGAAATTCATCCCCTCTACAAAACCCTTCCAAAACCAGGCGTTGCCTCTTCTATACTTTGCCTCCCATAGGTTACTTCTAGGACAATATTTAGCCCTCAGAGTTTTTTAACAAAGGAGTTCCTCCTTATTCAAACACCTGCTGCATGTTTTGGCTAAGAGAGGAAGATTATTACTTTTGGTATCTCTCACTCTAAAGCCCCCATCAGGTATAGGCTTACACAATTCTACCCATATGATAGTATTGAACTTTCTCTTACCGCCATTCTCACCCCACCAAAAGGCTCTTAGCATTTTATTATTAGATTCTGAGATTTTAGTAGGAAGGCGGGGAATAGAAATGTTATAAACAGGAATAACAAAGGCTACAGATTTAATTAAATTATTTCCACCAACTTGAGAAAGCAAGGGAATTTGCCAAGGGCTTAATTTACTTTTAACTTTATTAGTGAGAGCTTTAAAGTTCAAATTCCACTTGGGTAGAAAAATGATAGTTACTGTGGGAAGAGTCAGTTCTTAGTTCTTTTATATATTTATTTATTTATTTATTTATTTTTGGCTAATGGAGGGTTTACAACTCTTTGGGCTGGACTAATCCCTTTGGGCCCAAAGAGAAGCTGGGTAAAACCCTTGTGGCCCCTTGGTAATAGCACCAGTTCTTACTTCTTAAGACGTACATGCACAGAAGAAAAACAATCCCAAGCTCCACAACACGTTTTACTTAGAACATGTCATCAGAGTTGCGCAACTACTGGTACCTTTTGTCAGCACTGAAAGTTGCTACAATTCCAACCCAACTTACAAGGAAAAATGAAAATTAGTATAAAAAAAAAACAAAAAAAGACTACCTTATCATCATTCCAATAGAAATTCCAACTAAGAGCAAATATTTTGATCTTAGAGTTAGTGGCACTATCAATTTCAAGCCATCTTTGGATGAGCTGTTCTTTCCAACCAGAAGACTTTGTATCCAAGAACAGCTCATCCAAAGCTGGCTTGAAATTGATAGTGCCACTAAATCTGAGATCAAAATATTTGCTCTTAGTTGGAATTTCTATTGGGTTGATGATAAGTTTTTTTTTTTCAAACAAGAGGTATTTGATAGTGCCACTAAATCGGATAGGAAAGAACAGCCCATCCATAGCTGGCTTGAAATTGGTAGTGCCACTTAATCTGAGATCAAGTATTTGCTCTTGCAAGATGAGATAAAATAAATAAATCTTGCATGAGCGTAGCATAAACAAAGGCCCATCCAATTCCATTGATAAAAAAACCAGTGTAGGGTTGATCATTTACATACATCAAAATGGCCCCAATCACACTAATGATGCTTGTGAGTCATGACAACCACAGTGGATAGCTTTGAAGACAGAAGCATGAGGATGAAACAGAGAAGGACTAAGATGGTGTTCTACATGCACAGTACGGAGACTAGCAAGAATGTTACAGCAGACCCAGTAGCTAGAAGGAAAGGCACCAATTCGAGCATACTCAATTAGGGGACCATCATGGTTATGGATTATGCAGTCACAGAAGGTCTAGATCTGCGATCTAAGTCGATTGGACGAGCGCAGGGGATCTATGTTAATTCGGCATTGGATTCTTCTGATTTTCACTTCCATTTTCCATTTTTTTCACTAATGAGAAGTACAATGGTAGCATAATAAAAATCCAGGGGGCCGACCGAGTTTTAAAGCAAAGAGAATTGTTTGTGGCGTCTGGAACAGGGCATTTTCGATTCGCACAGGGGTTTGTGGTATTGGAAACAGCCTACCTCGACCTGCCTAACCTCAATTCAACGACCAAGTACAATGTTACCATTCACCACTATTGAACTGATGGTTTATCAGTGTCAGGAGTGATGCTTTTCTTGTTACTCTCTTCATAGGGTCTTGGGTCTTGCAGTAGTCTTTGTGCGCCAACCGCATGAATAATGTTCCAGTTAGGTACCTCCCTAGAGGAGAGCTTGTCCTGCTTCTATTTTGTGAGGATGTATTGATCTCAGGCATTCTTAGCCTTGCCTGAATCAATTATGTAATGGATGAAAAAGAAGAATAAAATTACTAGAGAGTCATGCTGATGATTTTCTGAAATTACCATCTCTTTAAAGTGTAGGATAGTAATGTTAAAATCTACAAAGTTAAGACCTTTAGTATATATTTGTGTAGTTCATCTCCTCCTTGGTCATTGCTTGGACTATTCCACTAGCATAGTTACCTAGTTCACTAATAAGTCTTTTGAATTGAGAATTGTTAGTTTTGGATAATTGGCATGCTGATAAGAATCTCTAAGTTCAGTTGCATAAATTGATCAGTGGAGCCCAATTAAGAAATCTAAGCCAGTCAAGAGCATTGCTGCCCAAGATATCAATTCAGTGTCCATATGTAACTCCAATTGCAGTTGGCGGCACCTTGAGATTGATCGCAAGTAAAACATAGGACTTTACTTCCTTCGGTCTTTAGTTAAGTCATGTTTTTTTATAAGTGATCAATCTGATTAATTGGAGTGAGTTTTAGCACATAATTCATATGAGGAGGGATAGCTAGTTTTAGCAATTTGGGTTCTTATTTCGGCCCGGTGATTACGAATTTATGGTGTAGACACAAGTGAACTATTTTATTAAATTTGTCGAACTCGAACTCTAAATTGAAATAATTGAGTGGTGAATCAGAAGAACCTAACCCCATTGAATTTTTTAAAAATCAAGTTAAAGGGCCTCCTCGCATTCATGACCTTTTTGGAAGATTTTAAATGAGCTTCTCTCTATAGCCAAATGCGGTTGGGTCAAGAGAGGCCCATTTCCTAATCAAATCAGCCAGTCAACAACACACCCACAGAGCTAAGGTAATCTGCAAATCAGGGAGACGGATGTTCTTAAGGAGTAAGGGGAGTGGAAATTGATAGAGAATGCAAATATGGAATGGAAGGTTGTGGTTGTTAAACATATTTAGGATCTTTTAGGATATTACCATTAATGTTGTGATTATTGTGATTAGGGAAATAATCTCTCATTACTATGATTAGATTATATTAGAATAGATTGATTAATAAGGTTAAGTTTCCTTATCTATTTGATTGGAGTCTGCAAATAGGACTTGGAACTCTTAATAAAATCATATGATTGACATATCATATGATCATAACCATGGTCAGCAGCTGGTAGTGATCTGATCACAATTAGGTAGACCATGGTCCAGCCTCCTATTGCTTCCGCTATGATATTCTCATTATCTTCTTCTCTCTCCCCCATTACTCACTTTTTCTTTATTGGCATAAATCATTTTTCCTAAAATAAAAAAATAAACCTTCCTATAATGGATCAGTCACGAGGGGGCTTAAATGAGAAAAAATAGTAACCTTAGCAAAGAGGGCATTGTACAAGATTTGCCTTTTTAAAGGTGACTAGCTATTAAAAAGCATCTTTGTTGATATTATACTATGCATTTATCCAAATACCCTATAAGGATTTTATTATATTGGCTAATTTATGGGTTGGACAAAACTCTGGATCCGTTCGAGTTGTAATTTCCTATTGATTTTAGAATGAACTGTAGTTGAGCGCCGAAGAACTGAAATGAAGACTAGAATTTTGGAGAGTTCAAGAGAAATACCAGCACGGCTGTTCGTTATAACAAACATGTCCTTCGCTAGAACAAGGCGCAGATAAGCCAAACGGCAGAGATCACTCTCGCTATAGCGAGCATGGAGGACAAAGCCCGGTTGGATCTAAACTCTATGATAGAGTTTGATAAGATTTTCTATTATGATTGGAATGTGATTAGAAGTCTAATGTATGGATTTAGGGCTATATATTGGGTGTTTCTCTCAACCCAAAGGTACTCACCATTAGGGCTGTCAAAACACCACACGACTCGTTAACATGACACGAACCGATATGATATTATTGGGTTCGGGTGGGCTCTTAGTGGGTTTGGATCATTAATGAGTCAAACCCGTTAACACGTTAAGTTAACGGGTCGTGTACGAATTAAACCAGTAACTTGTTAACAACCCGCTTAACCAGTTAAAATTTTTTTAGTCCCTAAATGTGTCTATAATTAATTTATATTCATAAAGAAGAAATTAAAATTTATTGTTTTATAGTGGGGTTTTAGGTGGGATCCACTCGAGATCCTCACTTACAGTTTCGTGTGGCATATATATTTTTCTCCTCGTATATTTTTGTATGGATGTTCTTTTAATTTTTGAAATGACTTAATTACTTAACGGGTTAACGAGGTTAACGGGTTGGGTAGTGTAACCAGTTAAATTAGCGGGTCGTGTTCGGGTTGGATTTTTTAACCCATTAAGTTAGCAGGTCGTGTACGGGTTGAGGTGATTTTAACATGAATTCGTTAACCCGTAACCCAATTTCGTTAACATGACACAATTGATAGCCCTACTCACCACCTCTCATTAATTTGAGTAAGAGATATCTAAGAGAGAGAATTACTCTCTAGGTTACATTGAGAGATTGTTCTGAAAGGCTACTCTAGAAGGTTTGAAGCTTCTACATTTTTGTAGAAGATTGTGTATCTCGGTCTCAAGGTGTTGAAAGAGGATCAAGCACAGGGAGCGATGTGCAGTGAGTAGTCGAGGCAACAAGGAATTGTTCAAGAACAACTACAACTCTTAAGTCGACTGATGAGAGCCTAAAATGTACCATTTAGGCCCCTCAATTTATACTTAGGTATACATTTCGATGAGTTTAATTAGTCTAATTATGTTACTTTCATGTTTATAGGTGCCCTAGGAGCATTAGGAAGAAATTGGTGAAAAACAGAGAAAATGGAATAAAATTCAGAAAAATTTGAAATGACCTGGAGGTACTACCTCCAAGCGTCCAGACGCTCGGCCACAGAACACACCCAGAGGCTACTGCCTCTGGGCGTCCGGATGCCCAGACCGGATGATGACCGCCTTGTTCTTCGTTTTGACGAGGTTTTTCATCCCAAAATCTATAAATAAAAGCTCAACTTCATTTTAGAGACATTCACATCTAGGGAGAAGATCGGGAGCAAGCTTTGGGAGCATTGGAAGAGCGTCAATGTGGTTTTCGTCAGAGATTCTTCGCCAATCGTCGTCCATGAGTAACTAAACCTTTATCTTAGAGTTGCGATGAAGCCCTAATCTTGTATATATGGTGATGTATAGGCTTTAGGGTTTCCTTTAAATGCTTTTGGTTATATGACAATGATGTTATCTACTGATTGGATTTTATTCTCTTAATGCAATATCTTTTTTTTTTTTTTTTTTTGTATTTTAATCTTGTAGATTTGAATGCTAGTCATATAACGGTGCTTGAATGAATGTGATGTTAGATCTCAGATAGTCTATACCTTAGAGATAGGTTATGCCCTGATCTACACCTACATCATTTATTTGTTGACTCTGTTTAGATTTGTAACCAGAACGAGTTTGTTTAACGTTGTGAGAGAACTCCTAGGTCTATATTTGTCATTGTGTGAGGTTATAGTGGATTCGTACCCTGAGATCTTTTCTCCGATTGAATCAAAGCCTTGTTTTTCATTTTTTTTAATTTAGCAATCAAAACCCTTATCTTTTATTTGGTTAATTTAGGAATCAAACCAATACTCTATTTTTAATATGATTAGTTTAGGAATCATTACTTTGTTTTCAAATAGGATTAGATTACGAATTAAGGAACCAACATAACTTAGTCTTTTTGTCCCACTGGATACGATACTCGGTTAATATCTTTGCTTTCGCAAGTAGAGATAATAGCGTGGATAATTTATTTTTGCAAACCCTGTTTTAGGACGGGTCATCGACGTACTGACTAGGATAAAAGAGCTATAAGTATATCTTATAACCGTTCAATAGTTATTGGTTTTTCTGATCGTGGTTTTTCTCCTAGAAAGAGTTTCCACGTTAAATTTGTATATGCCTTCTTGTGGTGATTGCTAGGTCTATCTTATTTGGTTGATTACTTTCGTTGTGCATTGGTTATTAGACGGGCTTACTCATCCCATTTTAGTGACTTTCACACCCCCTTGGGCTGAATTAATAAAATTCATCAATAGAGTCAATCTTTAAAATCAAAACCGTTAGAAATTTAACATGGACCCTTGTATTGGCTCTAGGAAAAATCTTACTCTAATCGAAGCTGGCCCCTACCATTAAACTTATCACATCAAAAATATGTGATTCCATGCCTTTGTTTTGTTTATTTAAGTTGCATGTTTTACGGGTGATACATCTAACACTTTTGTTTCTAACTCCAATTGGAGTGAGATTTAGTCGGTGTCATTGCATGTTAAGAAGTTAATTTTCAACGATATAGATAATAACAGTAGGCCCAATCATGTATTTATAAACCATAGTTGGAAAACTATCTGAGTTGACTCTGGACTCTCCCGAGTCATCTCATTCTGACAATGGGCCGGGTCAAGATTAAGGGAGGCCTAGCCTAGTGATCTCATTTTAATAAATATTTTACATTCTGCACTATTTCATTGGGTCATCTAATTTTAAACAGCTAAAGTTAGTTTATAAGTAATTATTTTGCATGAGGTTTGAAGTTAGTAATTTAAAAATGATGACTAGAATGTAATTTGAAACTTATATTTGATCTTTTACATTCGATATTTGAACTAACAAATTATGTAATATGCAATCTTTCTTTTCTTTTATCTTCCTTATTGTAGTACTTTTTTTGAAAATATAAATTTATTAAATGGAATTGATTATTATGGAGGCATGTAAATAAATGTGTTTTTATATTTTATAAGTAATGGATTCATTTTTAAATGTTTTTTAAAAAAAATGACTCCCTCGAGTCTCCATGTTAACTCTATCCGAGTCAATTTTTTTTGCATTGTACAAGTCAAGTCCGAGTAACGAGCTTTCCAACATTTTTATAAACCGAAGCCCAAAAATCCCTTATGTCGTTTGATATTATCAACACTCTTTAATCTTTTGGCAAAAGATCTCATCCATCTAATAATCTTTAGTTATTGTATTTCTACATTTACTTTCCAATTCTTGCTTTAAATCAACTTGTGTTTTTCCTTTTTCTTCTTCTCGGAACTACTGTGAACTAGCCCAGACTGCAATTTGTTTGATTCAAAATAATAGACGCCATCTTTTATCTTCTTGGTATAATAGTATGAGACAGTGAGGGGTTGAGAGAAGTCCATCCGTAAGCAAAAAGCAAAATAAAGCAACATGAGACTGGAAATGGCGCATAATTTTTGAACTTAGAAAACCGACTTGGTTTGTGTAGGTGAGGATAGCAATGGAACCTAACCTATAGAAACCTACCCCACCCTCCACTCGACCTAACCTAACCTATAATTTTATGTTTGTGTAATAGTGTTGAGGGCAACATTCACCCTCGCTCCTGAGCGGTCATAATTGTGGTCGAACCCTTGCCCTCACCATAAAACTATTGTTGTGCCGTTTCCTATCACAAAATGGTTTTGGGATAAGTAATAGTTCAATGGGGTGTATGATCCTTTAAGTGGTATCAGAGCCTGGTAGGTCGGGTATTTGAGTTACTGGACACACGTTTTACAATTTCGCAGCAAGAGTCTTGGCGGGTGTGCCATTGAGGGAGGGATTGTTGCGGACAACATCCACCCTCACTCCTTAGCGGTCATAATTGTTGAGGTTAGTGTCAAACCCGTAATCACCTTGTGAAAGGGTCTAGTGCCTCTAGTCAGGTTTGATACTTTTTGCTTCTACTTGTGTACGTCACAAATTGGTCTCCGACACTCACACCAAGATTGACAATCCTTGTACTGGTTTTGTTGATTTCTCAATTTGGTACAACAATGAAGTCTACCACTATTTATAGTTCTAGTCTATACAACCAATTGACAAGATTAAGTGACAAGTCACTTAGCCAATGGATAACAAGATTCCAAAACTTATTTTAATGGGGTGTTTGGAACTGTGTTATTTTAAAGATTTTGCTATATAATCTGCTAGATTTAAGATATAAATACTTTTAACCATGATGATTTAACTTCCAAAGAAATAGTACTAGAAAATGTAAATTCCAATATATATGACAATATGTTTGGCAAAAACTTAAAAGATCATTATGAGTGAACAGCAAGAAAATCACAATTTCATCAGAAGCATTTATAACAATTGTAAAGATTATATGAGAATCAAAGCTTTAAAGCTATTCATAATTTCTTGTATTTTTTAAAAATTTAATTACGTGAAATCAATTTATTTTCTACCACATTTCTTTTCTAAAAGATCCTGAGAAACCCTCAAAACTGAGAATGCCCAACAATTTTCCAAACAATAATTTATTGAGAGTGAATTAGTACACCGCTTGAGACTTGGGACTATTCAAGGATGAAAATAAAATTCCGTGCCCTGATTGGCTTCATAAACATATATGTAGCTCTAGCGTTGTGTGTTGGGTAGAGACACTGGTGGAACCTTCATAAAAGCCCTTGTAGTTATAGAAACTTCTATGTAGTTTTTAAATATGGCCCCTCTAAGATTTTTATCTTTTTACATATTGGCCCCTTCAAAGATAAATTTCTGGGCTCGGCCCTGGGTAGAGAAATACCAGTTCTTAGACTTACATGTTTGTAGAAAGAAAACAATCCCAACCTCCACAGCATCTTATAATGAGAACAAGCTATGAGACTTCCCAACTACTACAATCGTTTTGCAGCATTGAAGGATTCTATAATTCAAACTTAACTTGCAGCAATGATCAAATCCAGTAAAATACATACTATTCAGCAATCCAATATAAATAGGCCCTCTCTTACATGACCTTAGCATAAACTTAGGCCTTCCCAATTCAACTGATAAAAAGGACAGGGTAGGGTTGATCATTTACATACATCAAATGGCCCCAATCACACTGGTGAAAGTAGCACTTATGATGGTGATCATAACAACAAGTACAGTGGACAGCTTTAATGTCGGAAGCATGAGGACGAAGGAGAAAGAGACCAAGATGGTGTTCTACATGCAGGATTGGGAATCTGGTAAAAATGTAACAGCTGTCCCTGTGGCCGGAAAGAACGGTACAAATTCAAGTGTACTTAACTTCGCGACGATCGTGGCGGTGGATGATGCAATCACAAAGGGGCTAGATCGGCGATCCAAACAGATCGGACGAGCACAAGGGATCTACGTTAACTCAGCATTGGATGCTTCTGATCTTCACCTCCTCTTTTCAATAGTCTTCACAAACGAAAAGTACAATGGTAGCACCATAGAGATCCAGGGGGCCGACCGATTTTTCCTGAAGCAGAGAGAGGTGTCTGTAGTGTCTGGAACAGGGTATTTTCGATTCGCACAGGGGTTCGCTGTGTTGGAGACAGTTTACCTTGACCTGGCTAACCTCAATGCAGTGATCAAATTCAATGTCACCATTCACCATTATTGAACTGATGGTTCATTATTGTCTAGAGTGATTTTTTTTCCTAATTATCTCTTCATAGAGGTATTGCAGTAGTTAATTTGTGCCAAGAAAATAAATAATGGGCTAATTAGGAAGCTTGTCCCAGATCAATTGTGAGGATGTATTTGATTTAAGTCTTTCCTGAATCAATTATGTAATGGAAGAAAAGTAAAAATAAAAATTCGTAAATTCTCCGATTTTGTTACTAGATATGCTGAAATATCATTTCCCCCACCTTTAGCTACGTTCTATGAGGCCCACATAGGGCCATCACCAATGAAGGGTCTGCTTTAGTGTTAAATTGGGGCAAGTGCCGGTTCAAGGAGCGAGTGTCAAATTAGTAGCATACTCTGCTTGATCAAGTGGGATTTTCATAAGAATCCAGCTGATTTAATTATAAATGCCTACGCCTTCCATGAAATCATCACTTGTATATTTGCAATCCAAAGATATCAATATTGTTGGACCTGCTCTCATCAATCTCTACAGTGTCTACAGCAATCAAAATTTTCTTGATGTCCGGAACCTGATTTATTCCTACACATTAATATCTAGCGTATATGCTTCTACTCAAATGGTAATCAGGCTCAGATCCCACCAATTTGTTCATATTATTTGAGGAGTGAGGAATGCTTTGAAGCTTTCTTTTCTACAGAAGAGAAAGCTACAAATGGAAGAACTAAACAACTGTTATGAATTATATAATGTCAAAGACAAATTGTAAATGATAGCCTATGGACTACAGTATATTCTTTTCATATCAAGGAACAACAATGTCTGCGCCCTATACCAATTCAAGGAAACTAGAAGCAGTCCATGTGCCGCAATCAGAACATGACAATCTCCAGTCAATTGATTGTCAAATGTGCCACGGTTTGCATGAGAGGAATAAATCTAAGCCAGTAGGGGACCCACTTAAATGAATGCCAATTATGATGAAAATGTCTCTAGATATAATTTTGGGCAAAAAAAATATTATCAAATATATTCATTGTAAGGATTATAATTCTAATATAATTAGTATTGGTAACTTCATTAGATATTAGATAAAATTTGAGATTTATTTATAATTATAATTTTAGTACGACTGCCCAAAAAATATAACTACAAAACGTATTCAATCAAAACCCAAATGCTACACGGTGCACCGTCCACGAGTTAGTGCTATGAGTTTTCAATTAGTATATCACATGGAACTTTTTTTCGTAATGACATCGTATGGAAACTTTTGTCATCACATGAGAACCTTTGTCATCACATGGGGAATTTTGTGGTGTGACATCACATGGGAAATGAAAGAGTAAAGAAGAAAGGAGGGATAGGCTCGGACATGATTGATTCAGACGGCGTGACGTGATTGATTCGGACAGCGTGCATTGCAAAAAGCATCATGCGCATAGTGAAGGTTGAGTCCGTTATTTTTAGAGTTCTTTTATGATTCGAAGTGTACTTCTACTTAATAGCCTCTCTATGCATGAATTACTATATATAAAAGGCCATCTCTCTATTCTAGGGATACATCTCTCACATCTAAAGCCTAGAATTCCTAGAGAGATTCATTGGTGCTCCAGAGCAATTTTTCGGAGGTGCTGAAGTTCAAAGCTTTGAAGATTCATTCGTCTACTTTCTCATAGTAGATTTATCTTGAAAAGGCATTCAAGGTGGTTAGATCAAGCACAGTGAAGGCGTACGACGAGTAGTCTGCAAGATCAAAACAGTGCTTAGGATGAGTTACAACTGGAAAATAGTTGTGAGTTTCCATGTAACTTTCAAATTTATCTTAATGCTTGGTTGTTTGTTGGCCTAGACGGTAAGACCTCTGGTTTTTTCCCGAGTTAGGTTTTTCTATATACAAAATTTACCGAGTCTTCTTCTCTTTGTGATGATTGCTTTTTAATTGGACTTAGGATAATTGCCTAGTTTAATCATTGGATTGAAATCTATTAGAGATTCTGATACAAAGGGTCCTTAGCCTATGTTGACAAGTCCTTAAAAATGCATAATTTCATCATCATTTTAGAGTAATTAAGAACTTAATCATCAAATCACGCACCATTTTAATAAAAAAAAATATATGATTTTATGTTTGGGGGCATCAAAATCTGAATTCGAGTCAAAATTCATAGAAAAATTGCATTTTCACATAAAATGATGAATCTTTCTATTCTTGGCATTGGAAGACACAAATTTCTCATAACTTTTTATTCACACATAAAATGATGTACTTTCTCTACACCATTGATTTAATTAAAGAAAATTTGATAAAATGGTGACATCTCATGCATCTATTTAGTGTGAATTGGGGCCAGCATCTTGCAATATTCTTTTCCTACATAAATAGATAATTCTTTGATCATTGATTATATTATTTGTATTTTTGTGGGGAAAATCAATTTCTTGGGAACCGCGGAAGAGATAAATCAATTGAAGAATTAAAGAGGGAAAACCAAGGTATTGAAGCTCCACATGGGGTCCACGTTACCTTTGTTTGAAGATTCAAATCAAGCCGAACAAAGAAGAAAAAATGACAAGGGAGAGATGCACGTCCAAGAATTTTTAGTCAAGCATCACATACCTAAGTGGGGCTCATCATGTGTTCCAATTGAAAATACAAATCTGAATTTCAGATTTGGAATTATTTAAGCCTAAGTGGAGAACGTCCATGCATAGTGTGGAGTTCAATACGTTGCATATTTTCAAGTGGGGCCTACTTCTATTCCATGTTTGAGATTAATTTCAGACTTGAGGGGATCTTTTTCAAGAGAGAAAGTGGGCCCATCTAAGGAAAATCTTCCAGCCATGATGAGTTCTAAAAAAATGGAAGATCTTACTAAGCAATCAAAGTTGGAAACAAATTCAAAGAGTCTAAGATTTTAGCACTAAGTTATTAAACTTAGCTCCAAAAAGATAGGCCTCAAGATTTGAAGTTTGTAGCCCAAGATTTATCCAGAAGACATCACACATGAAGCACCTTGATAAGAGCCTAAAATATACATTTTAGGCCCCTCAATAAGGACTTTGTTATACTTTGCGATGAGAATAATTAGTTTAATTATATTATTTTCATGATTACAGGTGATTTAGGTGCATTGAGAAGAAATTGGCAAAAAACAGAGAAAGTAGAAAGAAATTCAGAAAATCCGAAAGATCCCGGAGGTTTTGCCTCTGGGCTGGCGTCCGGATGCTCGGCCACAGCAATTGATACCCATTTTCTGTTTCCTGGCATCCGGAAGCCAGGAAGCTGGAGTCCAGACGCCCGGACCAGATGAGGTCAGCCTCCAGCGCATTTTCGACGAGATTTTTCATCCCAAAACCTATAAATAAAAGCTCAACTTCTTGTTAGAGACATTCACATCTTGGGAGAAGATTTGGAACAAGGTTGTAGAGCATTGGGAAGAGCGTCAATAGGGATTTCGTCAGAGATTCTTCGTCAATCATCGTCCATGAGTAACTAAACCTTTATCTTAGGGTTGAGATGAAGCCTTAATCTTGTATTTATGGTGATGTATAGGCTTTAAGATTTCCTTTAAATGCTTTTGGTTATATGACAATGATGTTATCCATTTGTTGGATTTTTTTTTTCTCTTAATGCAATATGTATTTCTTTGGTATTTTAATCTTGTAGATTTGAATATTAGGTCATATAACGGTGCTTGATTGAATGTGTTGTTAGATCTAGGATAATCTATGCTTTAGAGATAGCTTATGCCCTGATCTGCACCCACATCCTTTATTTGTTGACTCTGTTTAGGTTTGTAACCAGAACAAGTCTGTTTAGCGTTGTGAGAGAACTCCTAGATCTATACTTGTCATTGTACGAGGTTAGAGTGGATTCGTACCCTAAGATCTTTTCTCTGATTGGAATTAAAACCTTGTTTTTTTATTTGTTAATTTAGCAATAAAAAACCCTTGTCTTTTATTTGGTTGATTTAGGAATCAAACCAATACTTCGTTTTCTAATAGGATTAGATTAGGAATTAAGGAACCAACACAACTTAGCCTTTTTGTCCCAGTGGATACAATACTCGATTAATATCTTTGCTTTTCCAAGTAGAGATATTAGTGGGGATAATTTATATTTGCAAGCCCTGTTTTAGGACTGGTCACACCTCCATCCCAAGGTTTCACACGTCCAAGATGGGGGACTACATGTATCCAAGATTTGTTTCAAATCTGAAATTTCAGATTTGATCAATTGTTTCTTAGCCAAGTAAGTGGGACTCTTTTCAAGAGAAGCAAGCTACAAAGAGAAGTTTAAATTGAGAAGGACTTTTGGTTGCAAGTCAATCAACAATGAAAATCCAAGATTTTAAATCTCGGCCCTCCAAATCCTATCCAAAATTGGACCCCACACTTTAAACCCTTCCATACCCAAATCCCTTGCAACCCAAGTCATCAAAAAAATATAAAAAGACCCCAAGAGGGGCTGAACGTCCATACCATTCCCCCCATTCATCTTGTACGACCAGCAACCCTTCTCCCCCTTTTCCATTAAATTTCTTCATCTCTCCTCCTCCCATCACAACTTCATCCAAGGCCTTCCCTAAGGCACACCACTACTTGGATTTCTACGCTGCCGCGCCGCCGCCGCTGCTACTGTCGCTCCACCATTGGACCAATCTTTTATCATCTTCCCTTGTTTGGATTTCAGATCGTGAAATGAGAGCCGTTTGGATAGCCGTTCGAGAACGCGAGTCCCACTCCTCCGTTTAGTGTTTCATGTGTCTAGGGTAAGGCTGGATGCACTTCATTTTGATTCAAGTAATTTTGTAATGGTTATTTGCTTGTAATTGTTCTTTCATTAATAAATCAAGTTTATGGGGTCTTGGTCTTCACCAATAGGTCAATATCGAATTTTTGTGCGTAGTGACAGTGCGCACTTGGTGTGGTGGTCTTGATTTTTCTTGATGGCATTTATCAAAGCAACCGTTGCAAAGTTTTAGAATTAAAATCCATGTTTTTATTCTCTAATTTTATTTTATTTTATTTTCATTTTTATGAATCTTAACAATTATTGCAATTGGTTGGACTGACAAATCTTTTGGTGCACGCAGTAGTTAGATTAGAATTCTATATTAGGATTCTTCTTTTTCTTTGGTTGTAATTAATTTTTTCAGACTTGTAATTAATTTTTTAATTAAAGTATGACATTTGATTGTATCGTTTTTTTAGGCTAGAACTAGTTTTTCAATAGGATAGGTTTTGCGATAGATTGCTTTCCATGGATCGACCCGGTTTCACCGAATATTACTACAATCGCGGCCTTGCACTTGGGGCTACGATCATATGTCAATGCTTGTTATTTCAATTGGTATCTGAGCAGGTTGTACTAACTTTTTGTGTGATCATCAAATTAGTATTCTCTAATAAATGGAATTCAATAGAGAAGGAACCTCAATCACCTACTGGAAGGGTATGATGGTTAATTTCCTACGGTCAATAGATAATGCAGATTTTGAAGAGTTATTTTTTCAGTAGTTCTTAGAAAAATAAAAATTATTTTAAAAAAAACAAGGCTTTCAACAAAACCCCTTTTCAGTGTTTTGAATGTCATGGGTTTGGTCATGTTGATTCTAAGTGTGCAAATAGAAAATTAAAGAATAAAGGTAGAACATTGAATGCTACTTGGTCCGATGACTCAAGTATTTACTCAGATTCTTCAAGGTCTGATTTTGAGAAATCTAAGTTTGTTTCTTTCATGGCTATTACTAATGCTTCTTCTGTACAAGGCTTGTCCGACTAGGATTCCAAGCCAGGTGAGGAATTAGATATTCATGACTCCTCTGATGATGAACAGGATCTAGAAGTTCAAGATAAGAGATTGCTACAAGATTCCATACACATGGTAAAATTCAATGCTAAAAGGGCTTTAAAGCTAAAAGCAATGGAATCTCTGAATGTCTCTCTAGAAGCTACCTTGGAAGAGTCTCAATCTAAGGTAAAACAATTAGAAGATCAGTATGTGATATTTTCTAACAATATGATTGTTGCAGGTGAGGGGACTAAACAATTGAAGGATCAAACGCAGAAAGCCAAAACTGAGTTGGACAAATTACAAAAAGAATTGATTTGAGTGTAAGTCTGGAAGAGATGACTTGGATGGAAAATTGAAGATGATGTTTACTGAACTTTACTCCTCCAATGCATCAATCAAAAGGATGAATACATGGTCTAAGAAGCTTGACGAGATCCATGGAAACCAAAGACTGACAAGACAAAAAATGGAATTGGCTATGCTCTAGGAGCTTCGACTTCTAAAGACAAAGGTAAGTTTGTATTTTTTTCAAGGATCTAATGTTTATTACACGACTCTAATTGTTCATAAGGCTCCACCCTTGAAATCAGTGAATGCTAATAATGTGCCCAAGCCTAAATTCACCCCCACAAGTCATTTTTTGTGGAAATTAATGAGCACATTAGACCACACTACAATAAAAGAAGAAACCATATGAAAACCCAGCAGAGGAAGAAGCCAGGTTCTCCTGAAAAGGTCAAGTCAAAGCTTGTCTGGGTTAGAAAGAGTGACTTATGTTATAATGTAGTCCACACTATGTTTATGAAACGTATTGACCCTATTAGGTTAAACCCAAACACACCCCCCCCCCCCCCCTCGCCTCTCTCCTTTTAGAAAGTCTCGAGGCAATGCCACCACCCCTAATCCTCAAATCGTGTTTTGTTTTGCACATGCATGCTTTTTCAGGCTAATTTTATGATTTTCTGGCATGTGATACCATAGTTGTCAATAGCATTTCGGACCCCATTCCCCTCTGGCCTACAAAATGAAAAGTTTCGGCCGATTTGAAATTTCGGCCAAACTTTTCGGAATTACATTTCAGAAAAAATGTAACATAATATATATACATATATATATATATGTAAAAAAAATAAAAAAGTAATAAATATAGATTCAATCCATTCTAATAAATTCTTTGGGATTATATTTTGGTAAAATATAAGAAATGCAAAGTATATTTGTGCAAAAAAAAGTAAAAAAAAATTAATTAAGTAAAATACCATTTCGGCCCAAAAGTCACATTTCTGCCCAAATCCTGAGTTTCGGCCGAAATAGGCCAAAATCTTGAATTTCAACCGAGATTGACCGAAATTCAAACCGAAAAGTTTGGAGTGAAATTTCATTTTAGGCACTTGACCGAAATGAAAAATTTTTAGCCATTTCGGCCACTTAAATTTGCTTAGTTTTTTTAATTGAAATTCTTTATGCACGGTTTAAGGTTTTTGAACATGTGCACAAATTCACGAATGACTCACTTGGACATTCACCTAGGGTTACATTGTATTCATGTTTTTAGTGGAATTACTTTGTTTTCGGAACACCTATCTTGATTCTTTGTTGCTCTCTTTTAAGATTTTATATGAAACTATGAGACCGATGTGCGTAGAAATTTTCTGTAGACCACCGAGTTGAACTGAATAATGTCTAGGTCTACTCCCTAGGATTTATTGATGCCTGTTTCATAGGGTTCATAAATTTCTGCATGAAAAGGTTAATAATTGGGTTTGCCCCCTTGGTTTTAATGCTTTTTCATATCTTTCAAACTTGAGCATTTATATGTGAAGAAGTTCTTGAAAAGATTGGGTCAATGATGGTTTTTAATAAAAAAAAAATGTGGCATTAAGGGGGAGCTTTACACATCATTGTAAATTGGGCCGATTGTTTTCAAAAGATGTTAGTAAAAAAATGGAAAAACTTTTTCGTGTTTCCTTCTTTTTGAGATCATCCCTCTCATATAAGTTCACACATGTTCAATACCTCAAAATTTGTGTTGCTTTAGTTGTCGGGTTTTTAAAATTTTGCAAACCACCGTGTTTGATCGTCGAGGTTTTTCGATTTTTGGCCTGATTAAGTCTTTGCATTTGTGCTTGTATTTTTTAACGTTTGCGGTTATCTGATTAAGAGTTAGTTAAAACTTTGTCATTTCATGAACAGAAAGGGGAAGAATAATGTGGAGATCGAGATGAGAATGAGACTTTTTTGGAGTACTTGCACTTGTATTAATTGCGTATTTCAATTACATATTTCAATTTCGTGATTTTTCACTTGATCTGCTGAAAGTTTGAACAGGTTTGCAACAATTCTTTTTAGGCCCACGCAGTAAGATCAAGATTGATTATTTGGAACGATTGCAGGAAACCAAAGTCTGTCTTTGTATTTCAAGTTTATTTTTGGGTAGATTTTTTTATGTAACTAAGGTTTTTGTCCATGAATTGCCAAAGAGGGAGATTGTAAGGATTATAATTCTATTATAATTAGTATTGGCAAATTCATTGGGTATTAGACAAAACCTGAGATTTATTTACTATTGTAGTTTTAGTGGGATTGCCCAAGAAAGATGAATACAAGACGTATTCAATCAAAACTCGAAGGCTACATGGGTGCACCCGTGCACGAGTCAGTTTTTTTCCAATTAGTATCACATGGAAACCTTTTTTCATGATGACATCATATGGGAACTTTTGTCATCACATGAGAACCTTTGTCATCACATGGAGACTTTTGTCATGATGCCATCCTACACCCATATTACACCGACATCAAGATATGAGGATAACTCCGTCACTTTGTTACTTGAACTTGAGTTGGATGCGATGCCCATGGATAGAGAAGCATCCCACACAGCTTCACTTGTTTGCTGGACTTGTGAAGGGGTCATACTAACTCCAATTGTACACATTTGCTCACAATAAAATTGGAAAAGTGCTTATAATTTTTCCCTTATATTTGAAAAAATATTCAAATTTTGATAATTCACATTTTTATTTATTCCATTAATAAAAAAAAACTTGCACTACTTAATTTTAACCTAAGATCAAATACAGCAGCTAAAGAAAATGTCATTGGATCTTATTTCCGATATTTACTAAATTTTTCTTCCATGTTTCTAATAATGTTATTAAGTAAAAAACGATATCTAAATCTATTGACTTGTGAACTAATTTGAAAAAGCTTCATTAAAGCTTCATTAGACGTGGGATAATATACCCCACAAAAAAATAAAGTTGACGTATAAAAAGCTTATCATAAATATCTTATATGGGCACTCAACTCCCAATGTTCATCACTCATCAACAAATGTTGTGCATGAAAAGCACAAAATTCATTCAAAACTGTTTTCCGATCAATTGCTTTGTTTAACAAATCATTCAAAGAATTTCATCTATGTTTTCTACCTCTTTGGGTATTTTTATAGCTGATACGCCTTACCTTACACATATTTAAGCATAAAATTGTCGTTTCTATGCGGAACAGAAAATAAATTTAGTAATGTCTTTAATAGCATCTATGTAACTTACAATATGCTTTAAACCAATCTTTGTAATGAGATTTAAGATGTGACATACACATCTGTTTTGGAAGATACAGCCATCTATCAAAGTTGCAAGTGGCATTTGACATCTCATTAGTTCAATAGCCACTGTTATTACTAGCATTATCTAAAGTTGTAAATATAACTTTTTCCTTAATATTGTATTCATCTAGTTTTTTCAAAATAAAGGTACTTATTCTAGTGCCACTGTGTGGCAATTCAAGACACCAAAAACTAATTATTCATTTATTAATAATCTATTTTGTATCTATATTATGTGCAGTAATGCAAAGATAACAATCATCCCCTTTAGAAGTCCATATATTTATAGTTATGGCTATTCTACTAGAAATTTTTGTAGGATAATTTTTAATATTTGTCTTCTCTTCTTGCTAGAGTCTAATAGCATCATTTCTAGCTATATTTCTCTTTTTTTTCCAAGTTGCAAAATTGAATTGAAAAAGAGGGAAAGGCAAGGAGATACCGCCAAAAGAAAAACCAACAGAAAAAAAAAAAAAACCCGCAATAGGGGACAGCCCACTATCTCAAACTAGGATAGTGCTGGATACATAAAGCTAAGAAAGAGTCTAAAGAAGAGCTAGAGAAAGATGAAGTAATTTTACCAAACACTTGGGAAGCATCTGCCATGAAAAAATTAGTAACCATTTCTTGAGAGGGCTTCAAACCACTGAACAGAGAGAGATTCCTAACCTTCCACAACCTGAACAAGGCCACCAGAAATAGAGCACCAAGACCCTTTGTAGCTTTTGAGCAAGAACTAGCTGAGAGAGAGCTCCATAGAGAAGAAGCAGAGACTGCCGTAGGAGCACTGAAATTACCTTCTAGCTGAGACCAGTCCCAAAAGATCAAGGCAAAGGGACAGAGGAAGAAGAGGCTATAGGCTGACTCTTGGAGCTTGCCATAGAGACAACAAGAAGATGCCAGCTGCACCCCAATGGACTGCGCCCAATCGTTGGTAGGGAGTCTGTTCTGAAACAGCTTCCAAGCAAAGCAAGCAATGGAGGGATTGAGGAGACTGTTCCAAGCAAACTTAGACCAACATCTGGGAAGACCCCTAGTTCTAGTTGAATCCTAAGAAATAGAGAAAGAGAGATGGCTAGAGTTTGTGCTCGACTAGGTCAACTTATCAGGAACATTTGAGAGAAAGAAGTCCATCAATAGAGAGGAAGAGAAGGAAACCACCTTCTGAGGGAGATCTAAAGAAGCAATCAGCTAGGGGTTGGAAAAAAAGTCATGCATTGATTTAGTCCAGGGGACGGAAACTCCCGGAAATTGGGGCACTATCTAGAGAGGACCATGCCATTTATTATGCCAAAAACTTATATTTCTCCCATCGCCCAGCTGCCAGTGATTGCTTTGAAAAAGAAAGTGAGAAAACCTCTTGATGTGCTTCCAAATACAAGAGCCTGAGAGTAAAGAGCTAGGGTGCCAAGGAGAAAACCCTTTAAAATATTTTGCTATGAACCAGGAAGCCCATAGAGAGGAGGCAGAAAGGGCAGCCCAGCCTAGTTTTACCATACTAGCTTTGATTAGGTCCTGAATTCTACGAAAACCTAGGCCACCTTCTAGCTTGGGGAGACAAACAGAACGCCAACTTATGAAACTTCTCTTAGCTTGCAGAGACCCTCCAGACCATAGGAAATTCCTCATCCATTTCTCCAAGAAATTGCAAATCAATTTCGAGATGGGAAGAACAAGAAGCATATGCATAGGAAGACTTTGAAGGACGTGTGTTGTGATCTAGGGCCTATGGAAAGAGATCAATCACACACAAGGACACGGAGATTTACGTGGTTCGGCTTTTGGCCTACGTCCACGGGGAAGACGGGAGAACTCAGTTTATTATCAGAAGAAGGTGTACATCATAGAGACCCTAAGCCTCTATTTATAATATCAACCCAATACCCAGTTACACCCAAACACTACTTCTAATCACAGTAAACCTATGATAATAGACCTACTTCTAATCACAGTAGAACATGGGCAATACAGGGGCCCAGTTTATTTATTATTTATTCAATTGAGCCAAACAAATAACAAATCTCCACCTTGGCGAACATTGAAGCTGATCCTCATGCACTTAACACGTCTCACCGTCTCCACCTGCCCCTTAGGGCACTCAGGTACTGAGCACACCGATCAAGTCCAAGCAATGCTTGAACTTGAATTAAACCATTCCTTCATGAGTGCACCAAATCGCTTGTACCATTGTCCAGAAGCTTGCTTCGACCCGTACAATGATTTCTTTAAACTGCATACATGATCAGGAATCTTAAACTGCACTCTACCTGCACTGGAAGCTCCTTCATCTTCCTCGTAGAACCGCTTGCATCCGATGGCCTGATTTTCTTCATCAAGAGAATCCATCTCTTCAGTTATAGTTGCTGCCTGTTGACTACTTTCCAGCCCTTCCATTAATTCAAGAGACTCAGTCGTCAATGCGTATGCAACCACATCATCACGGCCACTGTTTGATGTCGACGTGTACGTCGTCATATCCTCGAAACCGTATCTAACTGGCGGTTTCCTTTCTCTCTGCGGTCTACCCGTCTGCGGCATCTGCGGCTCTATCTGCTGCATTTGCTGCACAGTCTGACGATCCCCTGTATCCCGGGAGGAGTCGAATGCACTCTCCTTGTTCACTAGGATGTCGGACTCCACCTGAACGGTGTCACTGCTGCTACCCACTTCTGTCCTCTCCACCTGCTTTCTCGATTCGAGTAAAGCATCCTCATGAAATGTAACATCCATGCTGATGATAAATCTGGGTGAATCTTGATCAGTACACCACAATCTGTATCCTTTCACCCCAGAAGCATATCCCACCAAGATGCACTTGACAGCCCTTGGTTCTAACTTATCGGTTTTCACGCGAGCATAAGCCGGACAACCGAAGATCCTCAAGTTAGAATAATCAGCTGGATTACCTGACCACATTTCTTCCGGTGTTTTGCAACCAATCTTTGTGTGTAGAGACCTATTTATCAAGTAGCCTGCAGCATTTACTGCCTCAGCCCAAAAGTCCTTAGACAATCCTGCAGTAAACAACATACAACGAGCTCTTTCCAAGATCGTTCTGTTCATCTTCTTTGCAACTCCATTCTGCTGTGGAGTTTCTGTAGTGGTGTAATGCCGAACTATGCTATGATCCGTGCAATAGTTCTCAAACTCTGTCGATCTGTACTCCTTGCCATTACCTGTCTTCAACTTTTTCACCTTTCTGCCAGTCTGTTTCTCAACCATTTCCTTCCATCGCTTGAATGTAACAAAGGTCTGATCCTTCGTCTTCAAAGTATAAACCCAGACTTTCCTTGAATAATCATCAATAAAAGTCAGCATAAACCGGGACCCGCCCTTGGAGTAAACCTTAGAAGGCCCCCATACATCTGAATGAACATAATCAAGGATACCTTTCGTGCGATGAATACCTGTCTTGAAACTGACCTTTCGATGCTTCCCGAAGACGCATCTCTCACAGAAATCCAACTTGCTTGTCTTTGTGCCACATAGCAAATTCCGATTGCTCAGTATTGTCAATCCCTTCTCACTCATGTGACCCAGGCGCAAGTGCCATAAGCGTGTTGAGACAGATTCATGGTCATCTGAGGAAGACACTGCAGCTCCACCTGTAACTGTATTTCCGGATAAAATATATAAATTTCCAACTCTATTACCTCTCATAAGAACTAGAGCACCCTTCACAACCTTCATGACTTCACCTTCAGCTGAGAACTTACAACCATCGGAGTCTAAGGCACCAAGAGAAATAAGATTCTTTTTCAGATCAGGAACATGCCGAACTTCTGTCAACATTCTGACGATTCCATCATACATCTTGATTTTAACTGTTCCAATTCCAACCGTCTTACATGCAACATTGTTGCCCATCAAGACACTACCACCGTTGATTTCTCTATAAGTGATAAACCAGTCCCTATTGGGACACATATGGTAAGAACAACCAGAATCAAGAATCCATTCATCCTTAGAACGAATACCATTTTCAATCACAGAAAGTGCATTGTCGGAATCATAATCTGATCTTCCATCTGCAATACTAACTGAATTATCATCAGATGACGAATCTTCTATTTCTTTCCCTTTCCTCTGCCTTTCGGGACAGTTTTTTCTGATGTGCCCTTTCTTATGGCAATAATAGCATTCAATGTTTTTCCTGTTGGATCTATGTTTGCCCTTATCACTGGAGTCTTTTGTTCTTCCTCGTACTACCAAACCCTCACCCGAACTATCATTGTCAGCTGCAACCTTTTTCTTCAACTCTTTCGAGTTCAAAGCTGCCTCTACATCCTCTTTGGATAGAGTATCTCTACCATACATCATGGTATCAACAAAATGCTCATATGAGGGTGGTAACGAGCACAACAACATAATAGCTTGGTCCTCATCATCAATTTCAACATTGATATTTTCCAGATCCATAATAGCTTTTGTGAAAGAATCAATGTGAGTTGAAATAGACGTACCTTCCTGCATTTGTAACGTGAACAACCGCTTCTTCAGATACAAGCGATTCGTGAGAGATTTTGTGATGTACAAGTTCTCCAACTTTTGCCATATGCCGGCAACAGTTTTCTCCTGAATAACCTTTCGCAGTACACCATCGCTAAAAAACAGCAGAATCTGACCATACGTCTTTTCCAGCAACTCATCCTTCTCTTCATCTGACAATTTTTCAGATAGAGCATTCTTTCCCCTCAAAGCTTTATGCAACCCATTCTGGACCAACAAAGCATGCATCTTCAGACGCCAAAGACCGAAGTCATTATTTCCATCGAATTTCTCAATGTCAAACTTTATAGCCATTCCGCAAATCTTTCACTAGAACTGTGTAGATCTGGTCACCACGAGCACGCTGGAAGAAACGGATCTGAAATCCGACTTTAGACGGCTAAGATATCGCAGAAATAAGTTTCTGCGCTCCGATCAGTCAATCTTCTTTGTTGACCGTTGAATAGCCAATCTTCTTCTACAACAGCGTAGATCTGCTCGCAACGAGTCCGTAGGTTCAAACGGATCTCTGATCGGACTCCGGATCGTCAAGATATCGCGAAAACAATTTTCAGCCTTTGATTTGGTCAAACAGACTTTGACCGTACGATCTGCTGACGTCAGCGATTCTGCAACAGGCTTTGACTCTGGGCTTCCACAAACGGGTCGGGCTGACCTGGACTGGACCCAACCTGGACTGGCTAACGGGCTTCTGAAACGGGTCAGGCTTGACCTGACCTGAAATCTACCCAGAACTGTTGCGAGCCCAGGCCCACTACCCCTTCTTCTTCAACCGTTCTGTTCTGCAACAGAGGACGGTTCCAGAATTCTTCTTCCACGTCAACGGCGCAGGCGTCACGCAGCGCAGGTAGCGCTTCTTCTCCGGCAACGGCGGCGGCAGCGGCGAGGAGTCCGGCGACAGGCGGCGGCGTGATGGCAGCGTTCAACAGCACAGCGTTCTCGTCAACCGGGCCCTTCCTGCTATCTTCTTCCTCTCCGGTTCCTGCGCAGGTGTTCAACAGCACAGCGATGCTTCTTCTGCGGTTCTGGCGATCTTCTTCTCCGGCGAGACCAGATCCCCTCTGCTTCTCTCTTCTCCGGTCACTGCAAGACGACGAGAGCAGCAGAAATCCGGACCTCTTTCTGCACGACGACGAGAGCACGACGCCGAGAGCAGCAGTGCTTCCGATTCTGCAACAGAACTGATCCAACAGAACTGTTGCTTCCGATTCTGCAACAGAACTGTTGCTTCCGATTCTGCAACAGAACTGATCCAACAGAACTGAAAGAATGCTCTACTTCTGATCCAACAGCAGTGCTCTGATACCAGCGTATGGTTTGCTACAGCGCAGTGAGCGCTTCTTCTCCTGTGACGTGCAACGGCAGTGGCGAAGAATTCCGGCAGGTGTTCTTCACGGCAAGGTGGCGAGGTGGGCCCAGCCGAGTGCAAGAAACCCAAAACCGCCCAAATCAAAACACGCAAGGTGTGATTTTGCTGCCAGAACAGAGAACAGGGAGCAGTCCAGATCCTCTTTCTCTTCTCCGATCAACCCTTTGAAATCCGATCCGTTAGATTTCTTCCGATCATGCCAAATAGCTCTGATACCAGTTTGTTGTGATCTAGGGCCTATGGAAAGAGATCAATCACACACAAGGACACGGAGATTTACGTGGTTCGGCTTTTGGCCTACGTCCACGGGGAAGACGGGAGAACTCAGTTTATTATCAGAAGAAGGTGTACATCATAGAGACCCTAAGCCTCTATTTATAATATCAACCCAATACCCAGTTACACCCAAACACTACTTCTAATCACAGTAGACCTATGATAATAGACCTACTTCTAATCACAGTAGAACATGGGCAATACAGGGGCCCAGTTTATTTATTATTTATTCAATTGAGCCAAACAAATAACAACGTGCTTAACCAGGATCACCCTGCTAGCAAAAGAGAGCATCTTGCTTTTCCATCCAACCAGCCTAACCCTGAAGGAGGCCTTTAGACTGTCAAAATAGATAGCTTTATGACTTCCAACGAAGAGAGGGACCCCCAGATATTACACTGGAAAAGAGGCTTGAGAAATGCCGTGACTCCTCGTGGTCCTATTTATAAACAACTGCCTGCTATTACTAAAAAGAATCTTACTTTTTCCCATTTTAAAGTGTTGACCAGCTGCCAATTGATAGGAGTTCAAGACACCCTTAATAGCCTTGATGCTATTGGAAGTAGCTTGGAAGAAAAGAAGAATATTGTCATCAAACAATAAGTGACGAATAGAAGGAGAAGAGGGAGCTCTTTAAATTGGCCTGATTTTCTTGAGGCTAACTAGCTTCTCTATATTTAGACTGAGGACTTCTTCAGCTAGGATGAATAGGTAAGGAGAAAGGGGATCTCCCTGCCTATAAGACCACATTCCAAAGCAAAGTAACCAGCGGGTTCTCTATTAACCAAAATCGGACATTTTGGAGAAGTCACACATTCTTTATTGAGAGAAATCCTGGCATTACTAAATCCAAAAAAATCCAGCACTCTAAACAGATAGGTCCAATTTAACTTGTCAAAAGCTTTGGAAATTTCCAACTTTAGACAAATGCCTTTTCCCTTAGCTCCCTTTTGAAGTTTTTGAGTCAACTCATGCGCCAAGCTATGTGATCTTGCATCTTTCTCTTCTTAAGGAAGGCTACTTGATGATTGGAAATGAGATCCAAAAGAACAGAAGCCAGCCTAGAAGCTAGGATCTTAGAGGAAACTTTGTAGATGAAATTGAGCAAGCTTATAGGGAGATAATATCCAAAAGAGGTAGGAGCAGCCACCTTCAGAATAAGGGAGAGAAAGAAGGAGTTTGATGCCTTCCAAATCTTCTTAAAGATGAAAAAATCCTGAACCGTAGCCATAACCGAAGCACCCACAACGTCCCAGTAGGTACAGAAAAAGATCCCTAAGAACCTGTCAGGACTAGGAGAACTAGACCTTTTGAGGCTAAAGACAGTAGATTCAAAAGGTCTAGTTCTAGCTAGCTGTATTTCTTCAAATACTGTGAAATTGTGGTTGACAGTATTTTTGGACGCATTCTTCAAAAAACTCATTTTCATCAAAAGAAAATGATAATTTGAATAACACAATCATTTTAACAAGATTTTGTCTAGCATTTTGTGCATTAAAAGAAAAAATACCTAAACTACTACTACTATCACCACCAGTAGTAGGAATTTGGGTCTGTGAACCAAGCCGCCCTACCTCTTAATTTGTCGACTTATGTAAGGCTAAACATTTTTGCGTATGTCTTAACAAATGGCCGGTACCGGCTTTGGATTTGGCACCTAAAATCTTACCACAAAATTCGTATTTTTCTGTTTGGACTTTCTTTCTTATTTCAACAGCTTCAAACGTATTATATATATCCCAAACTATTGCAGTTATATTCCTCATGGATGCTTGACGTAAACTACTAGCAAAGGGGGTCGTAAATCACCTACTTCATCTTCTAATTCAATAAAATCTTTTTCTCTAAATTAACGGAAGAGTTTTATGTGGGACTTCTTCTAAAAGATTGTCCAGCCATATTTCAAAAAATAAATTTTAAAAACAATAACAGTAATAGCCTTCTTTTTGTGATAATTAATATAAAAAAGGATAGAAAATGAGAATTAATATAATATATTATAAACTTATAAATATGGGATCTCAAATTTAAATGATATAAATACCTCCAAATTTTTTAAGACCCCTTTTATCTTTTCTCTTGATGACTTGATCTTTGGCCCTCCAAAAACTTCTTAGAGAGAGGTGAAAGAGTTGAATGCTTTAAGAGAAAGCTAGAGGGTGTATAGAGAGTGAGAGAATTGTATAAATTAGTGAGAAATGAGAATGGGAGGGTTAGATTATTCATAGACTTTGTAAAATTCAAAATGACACAAAATACCCCTTATATGACCGTTTTATGGCTGTTGGGGGTAAAATGTACAATTTACATAAAACTAACCGTTTTTTGCCGTTGGGCAAGCCTAGCAGGCTGACCGTTATGGATAGGTCGGCTCGTAACGTGCCATGGTGAAACAGGCCAACCGTGCCGGTTCCCTCGGCCCGCACGGCCCATGGCACTTGCCATGCCGTACTATTGGTCGTTGACTGGTGGGCTGGGCCAGGCGGAAACAGGCCGGCCCGGCCCATTTGACATCCCTAGACTGGATGCGCCACTATTTGTGAACTACATATTGTTATGAGATTGAGGGGCCAGAGATGCGATCATAGCTTGGAGCTTCTTTGGCGGAATATTGCCATGGGAGGCATGGTTCATGCTTCGATAACAGTCCATGGCGCTATGATACGGCTGTCCACAAATCTAACATACAAGTTTGCCATTGGAAGTTGTGGTGGGATCAATTGATCTGTTGGGATCCGACAATCCATTTGATTTACCTCCACTGTTGTTTCGATTCGCTCTAGTATTGTAAGTTGTTGCATTTTTTTCCTTTGAAAGGTTCATTTTTTGAGGTATAAAGGGCAGAGGTACTACCATCCGTTTGTGTGGATGATGGGGCTTAATTTGATTGGATTAGTAAGAAAGATCGACTTCATTACAAACCAGTTCATGTGGACGAAGACAACTTACTTAGGTGCATTGCTGATAAGGGTTAAACCCTTATTCATTTAAAAAAGGCCTGCACTTGTTCAATCAAAACAAGCTGCATCCCAACAAATCTATCAAAAATATTCTACAAACTTTGGGTCCGGCGAATAGCTCATCATTGCCCTCTATCGTACATCAAATAACGTAACAACTGTTTCTGAAGCAATGGATGGTAGTGATGAGTAATAAATAGGCTCTCCTATGTTTTCCATTTTGGGGGCCACACGCAAATCAAAATATGAATTTTTTTTTCTAATAAGGCTCTTTAATTTAGAAAACGTGACTTGTCCTTTTTAAACAAATATGAGCATGTTGATGTTAGGAGAAAAACAAATATTGGAATTTGCTCAAAAGCCATCTGAAATAATTTGAACAGTGATCAAGTTTGATTTCTCAACATTTCAACACAAGATTGGAGGTTTTGTAAAATCAGCATTCTCTCAGGGGTTTTTATGTTTTTAACTGTTTTAAATTTCTATTGTTTGGTGGAACAAAGAACTTTCCATGGTGAAATACGTTTTTCCCTTTTCATGAGACTACAGAAAATGTCTTTTGTTCTTTTTTTTTAATTATATTTCTTTGGTGCGGAGTTACTTTCCACAAATATTGCAAAAAATGATTTCACTTTAGAAATTAAAAACCACAGAAAGCCTTAGCATGGAATGATAAAAAATAATTCTTTGTTGAAAACAAATTTCGTTTTCCATTAAAAATGGTCTCACACTTTAGATACCTAGTTTACTCACTTAGAACATTTCACTCATAATGAACACCTCACGTGTCCCTGAATTTAACTCCAGCAGGAGTTAGCCCCATGGTAGGATTGACCACATTATTCATCCCATGGTCATTTCCTCCTGTAAAATGGTGCTTCCAAACATATATGGTACTATACTTCACATGTGTGAATTTGACATCTGTAAATCTTTATTTTCATATCCTAAGCATAAACGACAAATGACCGGCTCCCCAGTTCGTAATTCATTTGGTTAGGAACATGGGTGTATAAATTTTTTTTCTTTTTCTTTTTTTTTTTTTTGTTTGTTACCCCAGCCGAGCTAGGGGCCTGGGACAGCTAGGTAAGAACTGATGTCAAAACCAGTCAGGTAAGGAGCATTCTTAGGTGTATAAAACTGCTTGAATGTGGGAGAAAAAGGACAAATGACGCCTATGTCAGGGTTCGAAGGATTCAGACTCAATTCACACACTAATCTCATAAAATTCACCAAGCTGAGTCTTATAATCCAACATTGGCTCCCATCTTAAAAATCCAAAAATCTTAAAATCACTGCAACACTATGCATTAACACTAGTTCATATCTAACCCCAATGATCCCAATGAAACACAGGATTTTACTTTGGTTTTTATTATAATCAAATATTTTACACATGATCAATTTAATGGTAGGCCCAAATCTCATTAAAATGGAATTTGGCCTAAAGTTAATTAAAAATAATTATTATTTGAGCCATTTAGAATTTAGATGGTGGCCAGTGATGAATTTACATTTTGGACTTGGACGAATTAGTTCATTGAGCTCATCCAACTCGAATTTAGAATCAGAAGAATTGAAAATTGAGTCATATCAATCGACCCTATCAAGTTTTTTGATCTAGTTAGTCTCAAATTACGAATTGCAAACTCGAATGCAAATTGGTAGATTTAACAGATTGTGAACCATATAGTTTTTTCTTCCTCCCCTGCTCATGTGCCACGTGAAGACCAGAATTCTTAACTACTTAAGCCAAAAGAAATAATGTGACAAACGAGTTCTCCTAAAATAATATTCTACTCAGAAAGCAAACGCAGACAGGTGAATTGGATGGGAATTTAGATGAAATCGTTCTATGTCACTTGAAGGAGGAAAGTGCAGGAGACCAAGAAGGAACTGCATGCAATGTATTTCATTTTCAAATTGTTCCTGTTTTTCCGGGATATCTCAGGAACAGAGGCTATAGGGAAACATCTGGTGATTTCCTCCACCTATCAAGTTGCTAGCAATGCAACTGGAATTGCGGGTACCCTGATATTCTCTTTTCTTATTCTGACAGAATCCTTGCTTAGTTGCTGTACTTCGAAGTTCAATTCTGACATGTTTTCTCCTAGGATTTTGCTATCTAGATTGTTTATGTGATACTTAAATCAACCAATAAAACCAATAAGGAAGAAGCCATGGTTTCTTTGGAAAGTCATTCAGATTTGTTAAAGAGAACTTCGGTTGAATTCTATGTTAGTGATATCATTTTCAATATGAGCATCTTGAACTAAGGCTGTCAATGGGGCTGAATCTTGATCCCTCCAGGTGGGCCTGAAATGCATTGGGGTCTGATGGGCCAGATCTAGCCCATGGTTCTGAAGCTTTACTTTGGCTGGCCACCTACCCCACCTACAATCATGTTACCCCATCGCAAACACTATAACCCTATGAATTTCCACAAGCCCAAATCTGATTTTCATCCAACCATTATTTACTGTTGGATTGAAAATCGAAAAAATTGATGTCTTCTGAAACCATTAAACTTGAGGGCCATAAATCAAATTAAGGGTTAGGGTAATCTAATGCAGTTGATATTTTCCACACCCTTAGATGTGATTGAGATCTTTCTACGTTCTATATTCCACATGATTTGCATGGCCCTAGATGGGTCCCACATGCAATTCATATGGTACTATGCCTTGAAAACAGAGCCACCTTGGTTATCAAAAAAGGAAAAAGAAAAAAGAGCCATCTAACCAGTAACCATCTCATATTCTTCTAACAGCCCTTAAAATGACAACAATGAAGGGGTACTTTCATTTTCTGTGAGAGTTTGTTTGACTCTGTTCCTTCTGAGAATAACTGCATGTGTTATCTCCTCTCAATGACTACTTTACCCTTTTATGGTACCATTTGTATGTAGGGAATCTCTTTGCTTTCCTGTTGTTTGTATCACCAGTGTAAGTTCAATTTCTACCTTCTTATTTTGATCTTTAAGAGTTAAAATCCTACTTCCATTTTAAAATTAAAGATTTTCATCTTCTTAAGACCTAAGCTCAGGATAATTATCATGGACAAGTCAACTGGACATTTATCTGGGTTGCAATACATTTACAGCCTCTTGAACTGCTTGATCTGCCTATGGTATGGACTTCCCTTTGTGTCACCTAATGTTATAATGATTGCAACAGTCAATTCTGTTGGTGCCATTTTTCAATTAATCTACATCACAACATTCATCATCTATGCTGAGAATGCCAGAAAGGTAAATTGTTTTCTTCTGAGTTTGCACTTTTAGAAGGCTTGGGCTTTGGAGTTTGGGTCTATGAGATCTCAATATTTCCCTGTTCTTAATCCCCCTTTCATCTTGCTGGCAGGTGAAGACAACAGGATTATTGGTATCAGTTTTTGGGGTGTTTGCAATTATATCACTTGTTAGCATGAAATTTGATCCTTTCTTGCGGCAGACTTTTGTTGGATACTTGAGTTTGGCTTCCTTTGTCTCCTTGTTTGCTTCTTCATTATCTATCATTGTATGTTGAGTTTAAATCTCACTGTCTTTTCTTTTAAAATTGCAGTTTTCGTTGTCTCTCCATTGTCTCAGGACATAAATTTCATATATTTCTCATAATCCTTCAAGCGAATATGACTGTTAATCAATATTCACTATTGAAAAAACAAAAATGCATTTGGATGCACCATAAATGGAAAGTTGAATATTTTGGCATAGTAGATGGCGCGTTAAGAGTTACAGATATGATTTACCTGTGAAAAATGACTGAACATCTATTATGTGTAACTAATCAAACAACACATGACTTGGGGTACTTCCAAATGCGCTCTTGATGTTTATAGCCATAGGAGCCTCAATGCACAAGCATTCCTTTGAAGGGAGCTAGCAAGCATTTTATCAGACTCTAACATACTATTAATTGCTATTTTGCTTCTCTTTTTTTTTGCCAGGATTTAGTTATCCGAATGAAGAGTGTTGAGCTCTTGTCATTTTATCCCTCTCTCTCAACCTTCATGATGAGTGCCTCCTTCTTCTCCTATGGAATGCTTAAGCAAGATGGATTCATCTATGTAAACATCTCATAAACACATTTTGGTCTACCTTTGATTTGGTATTTGCTATTCTTTTTAATTGTATTAGTTCAACAAGTGATTTTGGTTTTGGTTCTATATTGATTTTCAGATTCCAAATGGGATTGGGGCTATTCTGGGGTTAACACATCTGGCGTTATATGCATACTACAGCAGAGAATCAAGGGAGGAAGAGTTTGGACAATCCTTGATCAGATCATTCTAGTAACTTTTTCAGCAACAAATAAGATGCATGCGCAATGAATGAGTTAGGACGACATTTCTCTTAATTTTGGTAACCTCACATTTGCTTTCTATTGATTTCGAGTTCTCTCTGTATTTAACTTTTAGTTAATTATACTTCACATTTCAAAGAATCATTAAATATAAGTCACTTCAAATGTAAGAGAATCTAAAAATTTGAAGTTGGAATGTGATTGTTGACATGTTTGATGTGAAGGCGATCAAATATCCATAACTCTCTCACCCAGCAATTATTACAAAATATTTACTTTTCTTTTTTTCAATAGATAATGTGGCATTGAAGTAGTAGAGGAGCTGTTACATGGTTCCAAGTCTAAATTCTTGAAGAAGGACCGAAACTTAATATTTCGATTTTTTTTGGGTACCAGCCAAGGGGGCTGGACCCACGAGAGACCAACAAAAGAGGTAGTGAATCCAGCATACACCGAGGAGAAGACCATTCACGTATGAGGAGGGGAGAGAACCTGGAGATTAATATATTAATTGGTATTGTGACTTCAAACCACAACCTCAAAGTTGCAATAGTCTGCTCCTTCCTTTGTGACACAGGAGGCTCTTGTACAAGTTCTAAAAGGATTCAAATCAGTAACACTTAGCCATTGGTAGGTTGACATGGTACTCTAAGAAAATAAACAAGAAGTTTCAAGAATATATATATGTATATATATATATATAGAGAGAGAGAGAGAGAGAGCAGGGCTCTCCTAAGATGAAGCTTACTTTATCCTAAGTTGGAATAGTGCTGGTCCCACAAATCAAAGTTGATTTTATCTATTTCTGTATGATGGAACTGGAAAATCTAGTTCTAATTGGATTTATCTTGATTTTGGAGATAATCATCATGCAAAAAACAATGATAATTGACTTTGTTTTGTGGGACCAACACTATTTCAACTTAGAATAAGATAAGCTTCAGGTTAAGAGAGCTGGCCCCATATATATATAGGGAGGGGCTCCCCTAAGCTGAGGCTTAGGGGAGCATAAATTGGCTCGTGTGGGAACCACGTGTGACATAAATGGCTGGAAAATTTTCAAGGCCCGCCCATTTTTCACATTTCCCCCTTTCTAGCCTAATGGAGACCTCTCTGCCTCTATCGACTTATCCTCTCTCCCTCTCTGGCTCTCTCGGCTCTCTCTCATTTCATTCCAGGCCCCAGCCCTCTCAGCGCTCTTCCTCTCCGACCTTCCCTTTGTCTTTCTCTCTGCCATCGCTCCCTGATCTCCATCATATTCTTTCTTTGTCGAGGTGGAAAAGGTGAATAGATTGAGGCCCCTCTTCCATATCTTCCCCAAGGATCGCACAGATCCCCGCCATCTATCTTCCTTGCCTCTCTGTCGAGGCGGAACAACTACTTTCTTTCTTTCTCACTCTCATGCTCTCTTCTATCTTCTCCTATGTCAATCTAGGGTTTTCGTTTTTCTTCTCTTAATGCTTGGGGTTTTTCTTATGCTTCTGTCAAGTGAACCATTTGAGGGAGCCAAAAAGAATCCTAGGTTCTTGTGTTTCTCTCTTTCATCTTCCTTTCCCATTCTCAGCTTCTTTTCCATCCTTCATTAAAAGCCCTTTTTGGAGGTGTTTCTCTAAAAGGAAGAATGAAACCTTTGTTTTCTTAATGCTTAACTATCTCATTGAGATCCTTTTTGCTGGAAGATTTTCTGGTTAATTTCTTTTCAAGAGGACATAATTTTCTGTTTTATTTTATTATTCTTTTTCTACTTTCCGTTTGCTTAGACAACAAGGAATCCTTAGAGTCAGATGACGAAAAACATATTGGAGAGCATCTGCGGTGATGGAATTCACTCTGGGCATTTGGAACCTTTCTTATTGCCCTTTTTATTTCAGATGATGCAATGTTCAAATAAATGTAATCATCCTAATGATGTAATGGATTTCATGGTAATGTAATTTTAATGATGGAATGAATTCTGGATTTAAATGCGAATGGAGATGTAATGAAATGATGAGAGTTTATAGTGGTTGAGATGTTTTGAATTTGGAATATTTTGTGAATTTTGTGACAATGGTTATCTTCTGTTGAGACGTTTGTGAATTCCTTCTATTGATACGTTTGTCATTTCATAGTCATTCACAACGCATCAAATGAAGTGCACATTAAGTTTTATTAAAAATTTGATAAAGAAGAGTGTCAAATATGTAAGTCAACCAATAATGGGTAATGACCCAAGATTAAACAAAAAATCGGCAATTCATCATCCAGTGCCTTCATCTTATAAGTTGGACTCTCCACTAAATCGACTCTAAAGGCTCCAAGGCACACTTCAAGTAGGCATCCAATCCATCCTTCTCAAAATGCTCCAAGGCACCTTGCGAGTTGAGTTCCTCTTTGAGCTCTCAGAGGTGAAAGAAGACTTTTTCACTCTGGATATATAACAAAGAAAAAGGAAAAACAAAGAGAAAAGAAAAACCAACACAAACAATTAGAAAATAAAAATCTATTCCAATTACATGAAAACCACATCACAAAATATGAGATTAAGATGGGAGATTTTAACATCTACCCACATTCAAATGATAGTATGAAACTCAGCAAGGTTTCAAGCTTTCAGCAGATCTGAACCCACCGTGTTAAGAAAAACTGTTGTTCATACTGTTGCACTGACATATCACCTTTCTTCAGATTTTGGAAATCCTTTTTCCACTGATCTTGGACGTATTTAGGAATGAACTTATCCATAAATTCTTCAGTGAACATCTTCCATGCATTTTCTTCAGTCACGATGTCTGCTTGGATTGCTGTTTTAACCGAATTCCACCACTGGAGGGCTATTCCTCAAAACATGTAGGGTGACAGACTAACTTTCTATTTCTGTGTGCATCCAAGAAATGCAAATATTTGTTCGAGCTATTCTATGAAATCGTTCGCTACCATGGGGTCTTCTGAACCATGGAATTCTGGAGGAAACAGCTTCCTAAAATTTTCATAAAGGTCATTCGGATCACTTCTTTAGGAGGCATAACTACTTGCACTGGCTGAATCACCCGATTTCTCAATTCCAGAATTTGGGCTTGAAACCCTACTCGTTCTTCTTTTTCTCGCTGCCTCTCTGCATCTCGCTCTGCTTCAGCCTGCTTTTGCTGCTCGATCTGATTATTTTGTGATTGAATAAAGGCTTCCATGAGTCGGTTGAAGCCATCGTCATTAGAGTTCGACCCACTTCCATTTTTACCTTGCGACTGAGTTTCTTGGTGTGCCATTTCCTGCAAGAGGGTGTTAGCAGTTGATTCCTAACAATAATCTAACAAGCAACATTATAGACTTTACCGTTAGCACATAAAGCCTATCTAACGAGATCGAAATCCTCGCCACATCATAATTGTTTCTATCTAGTTTTCAGTTCTGAGAAACGTGCTGGCTCCGATACCAACTGTCACATCCCTAAAATACAACCAGGGGAAAATGTGAAAAATAAATATTAACATTCAATTTCCTGTGTTTAATGCAACACAAGCTCCCAAATATAGACCCACAAAATTTCGAAACATGATGAGTCATGATAAAATATTTGCGAAGCATTAAATCAATTGATATCAATATCCAAAACCAAAACAGCACATAACCACCTAAATATTTAAGGTTAAATTTCCAAATAAACTAAACAATAACTACATAAAATTAGGTTCATTATGAATAATTTGGTACTAAAGTGGTCTCTATGATGAAAGTCACTCCCGTGCGGACTCAGACGGCTCCGTAGCCATCATCGGCACTCCACTCGGGTTCATTAACTGGCTCAAATGCTTGAAACGTTTGACCCTCCTCCGTTTCCTCGACAAGGTAGGGATTGGTACTTATGCACCAATGAACACGGTAAATAGCAAGCACAAAAGCATAATTTATAAATAAAACACAAGATCAATGAGAGTAATAACAGGAAATGATCATAAGAGAATAACAATGTGACAATGATAGAAAGAACGTATAACCAAAATCTAACCTACACAATAGAGCAATACAATAATCACACAGAAGCAATGTCACTGCTTTCGGTAGTCAGCCCTAACTATCTCAATCACGTCAGCGGCCATAAACTGATCAATAATCTGGAATACAGGTCAACAATCAATTCGGATATTACAGTGTCCGCACACATCGGTGATCAGCCGTCCGATTACAACTGCAGTCGTTCAATTATGACCGAATCGATGTACATATATATATACGTATCATAGTAGAATAAACCTAGTGACTTGTAATGCTCTGACACAGAAACATAAGTCAAAGTGAAGGGCTGGCTGCACAATAATCTACAATCAATCCCGACAAATCGTTATAATAAACCTCTACAATATCTCAATCAGTTGCCAAGCCACATCACGGTCCATATCCAATCAACATAGGGTATGCAGCTAATAGACCAACATCAATTTGAATCATGTATGCAAACCCGAAGGTCAAAGAATAATCACAAGTCAATCCTAAGGTCAAACATAAGGTCTCGTACCCAACAACCACAAGAATCTCTGAATAGATAAAATGTCAACGCATCCCTTCTCAATCAATGGTGCATAGACCCATCTAAGGGTTTTCCAATAGAGATGGGTTGAGCTTGAATCCACTAGGATTTTCCCGAGGTCATACGAAGCACTAAACCCCATGTTAGTAAGATACCGTGTGCCACGATGGTATTTACTCAGGTCCAATGATTCAATTAATAAGGTACAAACATATAATTTTAACACATTAAAAATCCATTTAAAATTAATTTTCAAATAATAAAAAAAAAGTAAAAATTCTTAATTTATAATTTTAGAAAACCTAAAGACCCCATCCAAAACATTTTCCACAGTCAAAATAAGTCAAAGGATCTAATTTGAATTTATAAAATAACCAAGGCCCTTTCTTCAAATTCTAAAAGCTAATGAGGCGTATGGGAAAGCTATGACAAGTGCTAAAGTTGTGTCACATGGGAATTCTATTTCCAAGACAAGTCCAGGTCATTCACAGAACCTCTTTTGACCTTCACACACACAACCCATTCTAAAAATACAATGGGCTTTTCCAAATTTTTGTAACAAACCTAACAGGGCATTTCTGTAACATGTCTCATCTCCTCTTTTGTTTTGTTTCCAAAACAGGTACAAGTCAAACTTCCTTACATGGAGTCTCTTGTTATTTATTTAATTTACAGTGCCTACTGAAGTCCAAAACCGCCCACACAGAACCCAATCTCCAGAACAATGGGCATCATGCCTGACGCATCAAGGTGCATGGTTAGTGGGTCCCATTGGGCCCTGCTCATAGATCAACAACACCAGCAGTGTCGCTAAAACTAGTACGGCCAAGAGAATGGACCTTATCTCTGATCAGATCAAACAATGGGTCCCACCACCTGATTAAACCACATAGGCATCCCAACAAAGACTCACGTTCTACACCAGGTGTCCATCAAGCTTGGTCCATCAGGGACGTCTGGACACTGGATCTCACTGGGCACAGTCCCAAAACAACCACAACATCTAGCTTGCACAGCCATATACGGCTACAAGAACAGACCAGATCTAATCATGTCTCCCCATGGGCCCCACATCAAGATTAAATGCAAATAAAATATCTTCAAGGTGACTCATGCCCCAAAATTTAGAATCAATAGATGGTGGACATATATGCAAGGTCGTCTCACAAAAATAGAGAAAAAAAAATAAACCTTAGGGCATAAAAGGGGTTTCTACATGCATCTACACTCGAAATAACGAAAAACATAAGCATTAAATTCACAAATTATGGTTAGGTACTCTAGAATTTTACAATTATGGGAGAAATAAGATTTGTATAAAGTATGTCGTCCACTTTTTTTCTTAGCGTCGACTCTTGTTTTGTTTCAAGTATATAAAGTTTGTGAGGAATACAAAAGTCAAATCATGTAAAATAATCACAATCTTTTTAGATCACAAAGGATCGCCCAAGCTACTATAGTCCTCATCATGTGTGTGTGTCATCCATTTGTCCTCCTTCTAATTCTTTATGCATATTTTCTTTGGATGGGTTGGATATGATGCCTTCTACCATGCATGGAAGATTTCTTTCTATCCATGATCCAATAATCATGTGAGATGGGCTGTAACTATCCTTGACCATTGACTAAGAGGATAAGTCTAAGCCAGAACTTTGTGCACGATCAAGATATGCTTGGTTGGAATGAATCATGACAAGATTTCCTTCCTTTTCTCTATGAATATTCATATCAGCTGAGGTGGATGCTAGATTTGCACAATTGATATGATGAGCTGGGACGTTATGTATGTGTTGAGATTCTGTTGGGCTGATTGCATTGGACTTTGATGAGTTGGAATTGGAACATCTTGATGAGACTGGACCGACCCATCTAGAATGCAATGAGTTGATTCATCTTGAAGATGGGCTTGCAACTTGCAGTCGTTAATAGGTACTTGCCTGAGGTTCGGAGTTGAAGGAGACGGTTTAGAATTCCTATTGCCAAAGCCCAAGTGATATCCCAGAGAAAAGTTGGAATAGAGTTGTGTGGAAGAATAAAAGAGTGTGGTGTTGTATAAATAGAGGATATGAATAGGAGTTGTAATTTAATTTAAATCCTGAAAAGAATAGAGTTTCTAAATAGATGATAGTTTGGGTTAAAAGGGAATAGGCGTTTTGGTTTGAGCAGAACTAAACCTACTAAACTGGGCCCGGGTTAACTATGGGTCAAACCACCTACCCAACAAGCCGAGAAGAACTCACCTAATGTGGTCCCCACTTACACTAATCGCGTATTTAACTACTATACAACCAATTACATAATAATAATAAAATAAATAATATATATATAAATAATCAAAACGTTACACATAGGTCAAAAAATTAATACATATCAACTGATACGGATCTATTTGCCAATTCTAAGAACACAGTATATCCAAGCAAATAGATATGATCTGAGGACTATGGCCCCGATTTCATTTTTAATCGTGGACATAGAAATCACAAAAGGATCTTCGTATAATAGCTAATAAAAAAGAATATCTTGAATTAAAGAATCGAAATCAAGAAGAAAAGGAACAGCTTGGCCACGGAAATATTGGCTTACTTGGAAGAGTTGCTGGACCGTTGGGGTGAGACAGAGAGAAGCTTGAGACGTCGCTGCAGTGGGAGAGAGGCGCAGCGAGATAGAGATCTGCAGTGAGACCCTCGACGGGAGAGGCAGAGAGAGATTGCAGCGAGAAAGAGAGAGCAGCAGCGAGATGGGAGAGAGCAGCAGTGAGAGAGAGAGAGAGAGAGAGAGAGAGAGAGAGAGAGAGCTTCGCTGAGAGGTGAGAGACAGAGGCGGGAGAGAAGTCGATTTAGGTCTAAGAAGGGGGAAAATGAAAAAAAGAGCGGGCCCAGCGAAAAACTCACCCTAATTGCAGTTTATGTTCCGCCCACACGATCCGTTCTGACCACACGATCCACAGCTGAGGGTACCCTCAGTTGTAGCTCAGGAGAGCTAATCTTATATATATATATATTTATATATATATAACGATAGAGACATGGATCTTTTTTAAAGGAAATAATTTAAAGAAGGCTTGAGAAGGCTTAACCCACTGATTAATAATGGTTGGGTCAGTGTGGAATTGGAGCTGGTACTATTTCATAGGAGATGACTACGTGTGTGTGAAGGTTATGATTGATTATAGGTGGGCCCCTATATGAATACACGAGGAATTGACCTATAACAAATGGAAAATGTTAAAGAAGAAAATAAAAGAAAAATTTGATACCTCAAGAAGACTCTGGTTCCTATAAATCATCTTTGGGTCCTACTTCTGAAATGCAAATACTCAAAGCCGCTGACTCCGTGTGAATATATTGGGCAAAATCGAACAACAACAGCATTGCTGGGTCCATCAAAATGTGGATCATGTGTATAATATGTAATTAATATAATTATAGGGTATGATGCTTGAAAACATATTTTACACATCACCAATCAATTTGACAGTGGAAGAAGCTGCATACCATTCAAAATTTGACCTAGCACAGATACACAGAAGGGATGGTTTTGAGTGGTTTCTATTTCAGAGGTGGAGAAGACTGACAGCAAGGACCATTAGAAGGACAGCCTGGGTTCACATGGCAGAGAGCAGGTGCAGATTGGTCAGGGCAAAATGGGGCATTCCCCTGTTAATTTGAGTGGCCGTTTAGGTCCTGTTTCTTTAATAGAGTTTCTAATGTGTAATTCTCATTGGCAGGTTGAATGTGACTACGAGTATATAATTGGGTGCTCAATTATGAAGCTTGAAACGTTCGGCAAATGGCAACTAAATGTTGGAGATTTCTCATTGGTTTTTCCTGAGCATCTGGAAAGTCCTCTGGCACTTGTAAATTTGAGAGGCTTTCGGTCTAGCGTCTTGCACACCAGACATTGATTTTTCTCAGCCATATGTACTGCTGTCAACGTGAAATCCTTAGCCCTAAAAATTATCAAATTTGGGACAATGACGCATCTTCCAGTCTATAGAGATCTCATCTATTACCAAACTTGTCCTAACAGTTTTCATAACACATTTTATTTATTTTTATTAAATTGAACAGTGATTAATAGTCAAATTAATGTTAAATTAGAGCAAGTTTCAATCTAGAGAAGAGAGAGGTGTGACCATAATCGACTTCTATTTGTCAAAAACAGAGTGTTAAAAATACCATGATATGGACTTAGAATAAGGGAGAAAACTCTCTTGAGGACAGTCCGTGTGGGAACATTCAGTGGGGCCCACCTGGGCATTGATACGACTGAGCCATCAGGACCGCAACGCTCTAATTACAATGTATTCATTGTATTCTCATTGATTCAAATGGATTGGACCTTGGATTGACTGCCAAGTGTTTTTTCCTCTATATAAAACCACTGAACTTGTAAGCCGTTGATCAAGGAGTTAGGATTATTCAATGGACTTGCAATTTTGTACGTACCCATGTACATTTTCAATCCCCCAACTCCACCCAAGATTAATGGGGGCCTATATGGGCCTCACAAGGCTATCCCCACCAAAGTCTATGAAAACCATTTGTAGCATAGCACCACTCTAAAATAAAAGTGGGGTGACTAGTCATGACCCATAGAAAACATAGGTTGGATTCCAACTTATATCATCATCATCATCAAAGTCTTATTTCAACTATATTGGAATCATCTACATAAATTATGTTTTTCCATTTTTGATCTATCTTGGGTTAAATCCTCAGATAAGTTATAGCTCTTTATATTTATTTTTACCATCTCCATCAACATCCTCTTTAGTGTACCCTTTTCTAATTGCTGGGCTATCAACTTTCATAAACAAACTTTTTCTTACTAATACTGTTGCCCACCTGAATATGCCGAAACTATCTCAGACGTGATTCCAACTTATATCTCTCTCTTTATTTATTCACACTAGAAAGGAATAAGAAAGAAAAACGGGGTATAAAAATGTAAAAGGGAGGGCCCTGGGGTCCTTTCTCAATTCGAAAAAACCCCGCTTCCCTCCTGTTCTCACACTTTTTCTTTGGATTCGCGCGCTACGCATTCCACTCTCTGAGTCATCAGCTTTAGAGATTCTCTGTGTTCCATCACTTCAAATCCAACAGTAGGTCCCACATTCCATATCCAAACTTTCAAAAAGTCCACCATCTCACATTGAGCTAATCATTCTTTTGATCATCCTCCTCCACCGTCAGATCAAACCCATAAAAAAAATTAATTAGAACACAAACAACACGTGAAAAAAGCCTTCAACTACGGACGCTTCCCAAAACCTCATAAACCTCGCGCCGCTGCGTTTTATGAAGGGAGAAAGAAAAAAAAAAAAAAAAAAGAGCAAAGAAGAAAGCAAGCTAGGGTTTTTGAGATTTCCTTCTCATGTCTTTCAGCGATTCGATTTCAAGACAGAGAGATTCTTCTTCTACTGATTCTGTCGATGGCGATTCGTTTTCTACAGCTGCTGCTTTTCGATTGGAAGGGAAGAAGAACAGAGAAAGATCAACTAATAAATGGTATTCAGAGTACACTTTTCATCTTTTATCCTTGTTGTTTTCTTGGATCTTTTGTCTTCTTCTTCTGTTTTTTTCTTTCTCTGTATATGATGCTATCGTCTTAAGAATTTCGTTGATGAGTTGTGGGGCGATGTCAAAGTCGCTGGAATTTTGTTTGTATGAACAGAGCTCAAAATGGGGGCCTGGTTTTGCTTTTAAGCCCCCATTTTGATTCACAGGCACACATCCAAAACTGTCTTGTCAATTGGAAGTCATCCCAAACTTGTTTTGTCAGTTAGAAGTTATCCCAGTTTGACACTGGGTTGACCACTATCAACTTAAAACTGGAATCATGATAAAAGTGATTTGAAAGAATTATCTAACTTTGATGCCCTTAAATGAAGGTTAGGATGTAGTCTATTAATGGGATTTGAATAATCCCTGATTTGTGTAATACATAGATTCAATGTAATAGAAGTGAAAAGAATCCATTGATATAGAGAGATTGGATGTGCCCTCCTGATTTTGGTCACACTGTAACTCTTTTATAACTCAATGAAGAATCAAAATTTTGAAATTATAACACAACTTTTTTAATATTTACTAGGATTTCACAATGTTGGGCTTGTTGGGTAGGTTTAAACATCAAATGTACCTAAGGATGCCAATGGACTCGATTTTGGCTGGACCAACTTATATTTAGACTTGAGTCTGGTTACAATTGAAGGGTTCAGTTTTGGACTGTGAAAGTTTAGGTTCGAGATCACTAGATTGGTCCACTCAATAAATCAGTCCAAAAAGTGTGCAAAAACAATAAATATGCAGCGGAAATAAAATCACAAGCACACACTACAAAGACACCAGATTTTTACGTGGAAAACCCTAGCCGGGTGAAAAACTACGGATCCGAACTGGATCTAATCAAGCACTATGAATCTCGCAATTACAAGAAACTTAGATTTCTTTCCCAGATATCCCCTACCTAAAGACTGAAGTTACCTTGTGTCGCTTCACGCTTAACGACTTCACACCGTTGATTGCAACAGACTCAATCCCGCGCTTAACTCCTTAGATCTTCTCCAAAAAGATAATCTTCTACAAAGAATGCAGAAGAATTTGGCTCTCTAGAGTACTTAGTAGCACAACTCTTCAAAAATCTCTAAAGAAAATTTCTCTCAATTAAATCACCAATTCAGAATTTGAGAGATGATTTGTGTCTCTTTGGGTTGTGAGAAACACTCAATTTATAGCCCCAAATTCGTGCAAGAGACTCTTAATCATAATCCACTATGAATATCAAGTTTTCTTAAATTTCCACTCAGAATCCGGAACGAACTTGCCTTCCTGCGCCTAGCTCGCTATAGCGAGCATCACCCTCGCTATAGCGAGAGGTGTTTATGCCATTCTCACTATAGCGAGACTACATACTATCTCGCTCTTCATTTCAGTGTTCTGACAGGCTGTTTGACTTAACAATCTCCCCCTTTTGGCAATTCTTGGACAAATCTCCCTAGAACAATACAATATGATCTACCCAAAAGAAAAACCCAAAATACATTGAATTTTAAACAAAAAAAAAAAAGAAGCACTGTAGATCTTGTATAGCCTTTACTTGAATTTTTCAGATCTTGAATTGCCTTGGCTTGTAAAGCTCCCACTGACTACATTCTCCTCCTCCTGTATTTGTCCAAAATTGACAAACAAATATCATCATGCAGCTTCTGTCAATCTAGATGCAGTAGCTTCCCCTTAATTTTAACTCCCCCTGAATGTATCTTCGTATCAGCATTGGGGGTGGGAGTTCAACCTCTTTGATCAGGGCTTTTTATATGTAGCCACCCACATTTGTGTAGTTTGATCTTTTGGCATAGTGTGAGCAAACTCCGTTGGCAAACTAGATTTTCTAACCCAAATTGGAGTCGTCTTGGGTGGAGAAAAATTCTTCCGCCATTGCTTGGTCTTGGATAGACTTTTTAGCTTCTTGCAATGGGGACGAATGTGTCTTGTCTTTCCACAATGGTGACAAGTGGATGTGCGTGCAGCGCATGACACATTCTTTTTTTTGAAACTACTCAACACGTTAGTAACATGTGCAGCATGTGGAGTAGTATGTGCAACACTTGAAAAAAAAATTATTTTACCTTTAGCATTTGAAGTGGATGCACCATGATTATGACCAAGACCGCTTTTGTCAAAAGGAGACTTCTGACTACACAAAATGTTTGTAAGAGTCCTCGAACCAGTGTTCATCTTGTTTAGTGAAGCTTGTTTAACTTCTAACTCAGACAGAGTGATCTTCAGTCTTCCTTGCAAATCTTCTTGTTCAGAATTCACCTTCTGTAACTCTTTTTGTAGAGTCTCAATCTCTTGTTCAGCCTTCTTAAAATTTCTGACCCTCAGTAGTCAAATTTTCAGCTATGCAGTTTTTCTGACTTTCCAAGAGATGAACCTGTTTAAGTGCTTGCACTAATTTAATCTTCAGTCTAGAATGTTCTTCTTGAGCAGCCTTAAGCTTGATGGTAATCTTGTTGCCATAACTTGTTGCCATACTTTGTCATCTTGATGCAATGTAGTATGATATAACTCTTCATAATCTCTCTTGATCTGACATCTCATCATCATTATCTTCATTAGTAGCATTATTAGATAGAGATGTAGCCATGAAAGCCACAAACTTCCCATTTACATTTTCTGAAGAATTAGCCTCAGGATCTTTTTTTTCTTCGGAAGATTCTTCATCCCAAGTTGTGTTGAGAGCCTTTTGCTTTGTACCATTTTCTTGTTGGCACACTCATTGGCATAGTGACCATAGCCTTGGCATTCAAAACACTTTGTTCCTTTCGCAGAATCCTTCTTCTCAAATTTAGAACTCTTCCACTTGGCTTGTTTTAACTTCATGTACTTCTTGAAGTAATTTAACAATTCAGCCATATCATCTTCAGCCTTAGATTCAGAATTAGACTCAATTTTCTTTTCAGGCTTCTTCTTTGCTAGTTTTCAAAGCTATACCCTTCTTTTTAGATTTTCCTTTATCCAAACGGTTTGCTTCAAAGGTCTGAAGGTTTCCAACTAGCTGGTTGACCTTGAGGGTATCAAGATTCTTATTTTCTTTAATAGCATCAACTTTAGAATCGAACCTTGAAGGTAGAGACCTCAAAATTTTCTTGACAATCTTGTTTTCTTGAATTTCCTCACCCATAATGAAATCAGAGTTGACGATATCATTTAGCTTAGCATAGAATTGATCAAAGGTCTCATCTTTTTCTATCACAATGGTTTCAAATTCTTTAGTCAACCTTTGCAATTTAGATTGCTTTACCGTGTCTGTACCCTCATATACCGTCTGTAAGACTTCCTATGCTTCTTTTGTAGTTTTGCAAGTGGAAATCCTACGAAACTCTTTAGCAGACACTCCATTGTATATACCATTCATCGCCTTGTTATTACAATTGGAGGCATGCTTCTCATCCTTAGTCCATTGGGCTTTAGGTTAGGAACAGTTTGTCCATTAGCCACAATTGTTGGTTTGGAGTAGCCCTCTTCAACAATATCCCAAACATCATCATCAATGAACTTAAGGAACCCAATCATCCTTTGCTTCCAATATGCATAATTAGAACCATCTAGCAAAGGGGGCTTTGAAGTTGATATCCCTTTTCGATTGAGTACCATTCTAGAAATCTCTTAGGATCTAACACAATAACTTAGTGCAACCCGCTCTGATACCAATTGAAAGTTTAGGGTTCGAGATCACTAGATTGGTCCACTCAATAAATCAGTCCAAAAAGTGTGCAAAAACAATAAATATACAGTGGACATAAAATCACAAGTACACACCACAATGACACCAGATTTTTACGTGAAACACGCTAACCAGATGAAAAACCACGGATCCGAACTGGATCTAATCAAGTACTATGAATCTCGCAATTACAAGAAACTCAGATTTCTTCCCCAGATATCCCCTACTTAAAGGACTGAAGTTATCTTGTGTTGCTTCACGCTTCAACGACTTTACACCGTTGATTGCAATAGACTCAATTCCGCGCTTAACTCCTCAGATCTTCTCACAAGAAGATAATCTTCTACAAAGGATGTAGAAGAACTTGGCTCTCTAGAGTACTTGGCAGCACAACTCTTCAAAAATCTCTAGAGAAAATTTTTCTCAATTAAATCATCAATTCAGAACTTGAGAGATGATCTGTGTCTCTTTGGGTTATGAGAAATACTCAATTTATAGCCCCAAATCCATGCAAGAGACTTCTAATCATAATCCACTAAGAATATCAAGTTTTCTCAAACTTCCACTCAGAGTCCGGAACGAACTTGCCTTCCTGCGCCTAGCTCGCTATAGCGAGAGGTGTTTCTGCCATTCTCGCTGTAGCGAGACTACATACTGTCTCGTTCTTCATTTCATTGTTCTGACAGACTGTTTGACTTTACAGACTGGCTCTCGGTATGACATAAACTCTAGAGCTTGTATCATCACCCCCTTGTCTCCGTTATTTGGTCTAAATAGATTGCAATGCAAGCAATATGCTACATCTTTTGTTGTGATATTCTCTGAGTAGCTACTATACTCACTACACCAAACAAAAAAAAAGGGAAAAACAAAGTTTTTGAAAATCCAACAATTTGATGCATCTGCATTTCTCGTAATGTGGTGTTTTTGAAAATCAATATTTCTTGCAAGATCATCTAGCATCTCCTTCGCCTCATAACATTTAATGTGGTGATTTTGAAAACCGGGTGCATTTTATTTTATTTCATTTTCATTCGTGCTCTCTGGCCCCTCTGTCCATTGGTCTAGTTGTCCACAACTCTTATTATTTTTTCCAGCTATTTTTATAGAACATTGAACAACCTCTTTTCTTCTTTTCTTTTTTATGATGTATGTAAGTGTAAACTCGGCCAACTCACCGAGTCTGATGGGACTTGACCATCGATTCAACTACAATTCCCTATATACCCGACTCAGTCATGGACAAGTCCAAGATGAATCGGACTTGGCCGGTTTTTAAATCCTTTCTCTTTAAGTATTCCTTCATGCCTTTTTGCTGTCTTGTAGAGTTGACGATTGAGTGTTATCTGGGGATCCACTAAACCTAATATCCAATTGATGATTTTGGCATCATCAGTTTCCCATTGAGCCAAATTAGTAGGGTCAATGGATTTTGCGGTTGTACCATCAATATAGCCTCATAGGTCTTTTCTCCTAAAAGCATGTGAAATTGAAATTCCTTTTAAAAGTAGTTTTTCCATTAAATCAGATTGGTAATATTTCTGATTTTTCAACCATAAACTCAACACCGCTATGAAAATCTAATTAAAGAAAGAGAAATTGATCTGGTTGTAGGGATTTAGGGCGGGGGTTGACATTGTTGGGCAATTGTGCGGCTGAGGTTGTACCGCACCCCCCACACCCACACACAAAACTTTTTGAAAACTTGATTTAAGATAGGTCTTTTAACGTTTTGTCAAGGTTATTTTTTATCATTCATGTATTTTTGCCCATGCTCCCTTTTGCTACAACAACTAATAGATTTACAAAAGTACCTAGGGCCAAAGTTGTCTTTTGACTTCTTCAAACATAAGCCATCCAAGAGGCTCCTGCACGGCAACTCTCTTTCTCTCTTCTTTCTTCCAACTTCTCTTTTGCACAACCATTGCTGTCTTCTTCTTCAAGGAGTCGCTTTTAGTCGTCTTCAAAGATTCACTCTTTTTATTTTGGAAGTGTATAATCATTTCTCAAATACAGGTACTTCTTCAACCCATTTGCGTTTTTTTTTTTTTACTAGAGTTCAAATGTTCAATGATTGCTTCTTGGATTAGTCAATATAGTTTTTTCCCTTGATGTCTCTTATTTTTTTATATCAAATACCGATAGTTCTTGATGTTATTTATTTATTTTATTTCATGTTGTGATCTTTTTTACTTAATCAGTTTGGATTGGATTGGAATCAAGACCTATGTTACTATGTAAAATGAATGGATTGGATTAGGCAATAATGAGGCCCACTGGATCAAATCAGGGCAGATTGGTGGAGTTTGTCATTGTGGATGTTCTAGAGCTTTTACGTCTCCATTACTAATATCGAAGTTTAGGTGAGATGTCTAAAACAACCAATCAAGATATAGATTGGTGGAGTTTGTCGTTGTGGATGAGATTAGGTTGAGAATAATTGATTGGATGATAGTTGCTGTCAGTTTGTAGGCGATTTTGACATCATTTGTATTACTGTGGTTTAAAAATACTACTTTGGCCATCACAACAAAAGCTCAATATATCATTTTAAAAGGTCAATGACATTGTATAACTATTAGAAGTCATTGAAATAATATTGTCATGTTTGTTTTGGTTAAACCTTTGATATTAGTGATTTCGAGCATGTTTTAAACTAAACAATTAGAAGCCGTTGTAACATGTTGAAAAACTAGATTTTATTGGTGTTTAAGAAATAACATTGTGATTTAAAAAATGATTAGTAACAACATCCAAGGGGAAGGCAGAGAAGGCCCATGCCATAAAAATGACATATCTCTCTCTCTCTCTCTCTCTCTCTCTCTCTCTCTCTCTCTCTCTCTCTCTCTAAATACTAAATACAAATAATATATACAGAGTACAATTGAAATTGGATTGCCAAGTACCCCCTACCAAACAACGACAATGTATACTTCATTTTCTATTTCTCTGTCAACTTGCATTTGTTAATATGTAATTAAAAAATAAGAAATAATACAAGTGCAACCTAAGTTGGGCCATTATGTCTCGACCCACATGAAATTCAATTTGGTGTTGGTGTCTTCATAATAGATTGTTGTTTTTTTATTTGTTTGCACTAAGTGTATACAGAGAATGCATACTCAAATTGGATGCATGAGTAATGAGTTTATTGCAATCTTGATAAGCTTATATCATCCATTCTTTATAGGTTCCTTATTGAACCAATTATACATAAATTTACTCAGAAGAAAGTCAAAGCTTGATATTCCACTTTCGACCCTGGAAAATGATGCACACAATCAAGTTCAACCTAGCTTAAAGAGAAGTCATGTAGAGATTAACTTGGCAGATCTTCATTCAATTTGTAGGTTACATACTCGAGTTTCAAATTATCATCCTAATGACCACGACTCGATCCGAAGAGCATATCTCCAAAAAGGGTCCTTGTCTACCATGTAACCATAGGTTTCCACAAAAAAAAAGAAGAAGAAGAAAAGAACAAACAGTGTTATGGCGATTACATGGTAGCTAGTTGGAGTATAGCATAGCAAAGGATGTTGCATTTTACTTGTATTAGTTTCTTTTTAGACTAGAAAAAGGAGAGCAAGGGTGTGGCGACTCTTTCATAGTTGAGGATTTTCCAACTGGAAAAAAAATAAATTCAAGTTCATGTGAGGGCCTAGTAGTGTTCATTATCAACAAGCATACAAGGAAACATTAATTGGTATTAGAGCAAATCAATCCTACAATTTATTTTGTTGATTTCATTTCCCAAATCATGCCTCCTTTATGTGGGTATGGTTGTAGGCAATTGTTTGAGAGAGATGTGGGGAATGAATCGGATCCTAGTGATATTGAAATTCAGAATTTAAGAATGCAAGTTGAACAATTGTCTCAAAGCTTAGAGCATATGGCGCATACAAACCATTGTGATGGTTTTAATGATGGATCGGAGAGTATGGAATTTGTTAATCCATTCCATGATCAGTCTCCGGCAAGACACCACCAAAATATAAAAGGCTCATTTTGGGAAGACAATGATTCAGATCTAAACATCAAATTACAGATTCAATACAATGGTACAATGAGATGTGTAACAGTTTTATAACTTGCTAAACACTGTGAAAAGGATTTTACATACAAAGATTTGGCCGACAATAAGAAGGTGAAGCTTGTTACAATTAGGCTTCGAGGGCGAGTTGATGCTTGCTGGAACCAAATATCATCTGGTGCCTGAGCTTATGGGTATTGATAGGTCGCAGTGGTAGTGTTGGGAGGATGGACGAGGGATGGAGGGAAGATGGATGATGATAAAAACCATACATGTATGCTATAACGTGAAGAAAGAGGAGATGTGTGTTTTCTTTGCTGGGTCACAAACTAATATTTCATTAGTTTAGTGTAGTGTAAACAAATTACAGAGAAAAAAAAAAAAAAAAAAAAAACCCCTCAATGCACTGTATTTGCATACTACCTTTAACACTATTAAAAAGGTACTATTTTTCTAACGTGGGCATCATAGGTGGTATGCCAGTCTCAATATATTCAATGCCATGATCATGCCAAATATAATTTGAAAGTTATCCTTAGATAAGCAAAATGCTACAGGGCCTATGCTAAACTTTAGCATCAAGTCATCAACTTTACAACATCTAGGATACGGTGCTTGTTCATAATCCTTTACCCAGTAGTATTTGTGAACTTTGACATGTGGAGTTTAGCTATCGATTAAAAAAAGTGTTAAGTTTAGCTATTTAGACTAGGAATTCACTTTTCATTTAAGTCCTTTGTAGGCAGTACTGATTTGTTGTTTTGACACTATGCATCTTCCAATATTTATATACTTAGTGTTGCCAAAGCTTTTCCTTAACCCATTTTCCATTATTAGGTTTGGAGATGAAAGTGATACGCTGCCGGATTTGCATTCTTCCAGCATTCAAAGTGAAAGAATGTTCAGGTCCTTTTAGTATCATCAGCAATGCATAAACAATGAAAGGCATCCTTTGGAGTCGGGAATGAAGCAATTGGTCCGTGTCATTTATGTGCCATATTTGACAAACGAAATCATGTATTCAGCTATTTTGAAAATCTTTTTTAATTTTTTTTTAATTTTTATGATTTCTAGTGCAGCGTTGTGATACCCATCTTTTTATCTTCTGTCCTATTCATTTGTATCCTATTTAGTTATATACTTGGAATGCCCTGTACACTAATTTTGGCCCAAAACTGTCATACCAGTCATTTTTCATCATATTGTTTTGTGTAGTTGCCATATCACTTTATATTCTTGGGCTTGTCTTGCTCTGACAAAATGTTCAATTCTTGAAAGCATAAACATCAAAACAGACTGAATAAATTAGAGCTGTAGGTAGTTAGGCTGTGGTTCTTTTATCGCAGCAACGTATCACTATGGCAATCACAGGAAGCTTCAGAACTTCTTGTGCTGATTTGGGCTATGAAAGCTTTTAATGGTAGATTAGGGTGAAGTACTAGGAACCTAGGATGCATGTCTTTCCATATCTTCAAGCTTAAGAATTTTTTATTCACAATGGAGAAAAATTATGGGATTTCTAATTTCGGTTGTAGCTTTGATGAATGATGGGATTTCTAATTTCTGTAGTAGCTTTGCAGGTTCACATCATATGACCACCGAAGCTTCTAAATATGCCCTGGTTTGGTGAATCAGAATTGCAGGTTCATCTGTTTTAAGAGCTGATCTACAAGCCCTCCGTTGTGGGGCCTGTGGCCCCCACAAAAATGCCATGGCCCATGTGTCATCTCGTGTAGAAATAGCTGGAGAACATCTACAGCAAAGGCTGTAGAGGACCTGGACTTTTAAATTGTTGTTTGGGTTGGGCTTGTCAAAAGGGGCCCAATTTGGCCTGGATTCTGAACTTGCCTGGCCCGGCCTTCAAACCTATCCTTTTCAAAAAAATCTCCCATGCTCAAGAGTCCATTTTACTAGATTGTTCTTTAGTTACTCATCTAGCCTTTTGTCTTTGGTGTGCGTGAAACTATAGATTATGAAACAATAGTTACTGTTTTTGTGGAGCATTTTCTGCTACCCTGAGGACATGGTTGTATTTTCCATGGCATTTACTTTTCATAATGAGTTCATCTTCTGCAGAAAATGAAAACTGAATTCTTTATATTCTATGGTTTTAGTTTCTATTGTTTGGAGTGACGGTACATGGTGGAGTTTCTTTCTACATTGTGTAAGACTGCTAAGAATGGTTATTATCTCTTGGGTCTGAATCTACTTTCTGCACAAATTGTTGATGATACTTACATTTCGAAGAATAAGAACTTGGGAAAATGCTAACATGGAACAGTGGACAATCATTCTCCCCTAAAATCCTTGTTTTCCATTTTAAGATGCTCTCCGCAGACAAACCTAAAGAGCTCATTTAGATGCATACACAACTTTTTGAGAAAAAAAAGTTGAGAAGATTGTCCTCAGTACAAATTTGAAGTGTACACAGTTTTTCCACCTCCATATTTCTTCACATTTTCTCCTCACCCAGACAGGTCCAAAGATTAAACTCTCTTTCTTGTGTAAACATGAAAACTTAATCAATAAATAGTCAAGTCTCCCCAGTTAACAGCTGCTTGGGTCAGCGCAAGCTTTCAAGTTATGATTTTACAGATGGTACGAAAAATCAACAATACGCAAGAGGTTTTGACTGAATGCTTACCAATAGAGATGGATTTTCTTACTAACTTATCAAATTCTGAATATTTTCAAATAGCTATAATTACAACATTTAAGGACTACAATGTTCTTGACCATGTAAAATCACATAAATTTAATAAATTTTTTGATATTGCATAAATATATTTCTTTCCCTTGACTTGCAATATCACATAAAATAATAAATTGTGCAATATTGTAGAATTGTCCTTCCTCCATATTCTCGTTTCTTTTGTATGACTTTATCGTTTTTTCCCCACCTCTACATATGAGGTTTTTCTCCATTTTTTATTGTATTTCTTTTAATCTTCCTACTCTGATATATTAATATTTATACGTGGAACTATTTTAGGGTAATACATTATTATTATAGAATTATTGTTAGGTCATATGTTATTGTAATGTTGTTTTGTTTGTTTTTGTTAGAGGTTTGGGATTTGAAGTTTGTTCCTGAGGTGGGTAGTGTAGTCATTTCCCCTAGAATATAGTAGGTCGGGGAAAAATTAGGAGAATTGCTAATGCCACAACTCAAGCTTCTCTTTCCACGTCCCTTTTTTATGACCAATAGATTCCTGTGTAAAATTACCAAAAATGACATCTATCAAAATCTCTTTCCAACTTCTTTCTACACTCACCCACCCCAAACCCCCAGCCTAGCCACCACCGTTCCATCTGGCAACATTGCCAGAGAGGAAGAGGGTCAGGGAGAGCATGGTGTGGCGGAGAGAGGGAGGGAGAGGGAGAGGGAGAAGGAGAGGAGAGAGACATGGAGATGGAGAGATAAGGAGAGGGAGCCAGCAAAGGGTAGCTTTAGAGAGAGGAAGGGATAGGGAAAGAAAGAGGGAGAGGGAGAGGGAGAGAGATAGGGAGAAGGAGAAGGAGAAGGAGAAGGAGAGGGAGAGAGGGCGGCGGGTGGCGGCAAGGAGAGGGAGAGGGGTAGGAAGGGGAGTGAACAGAGAAAATTAGGGTGGAGGGGTTTGTGTATTTTGGGAATAATGGGGCGTGTAGAGAGAAATTTTGAGAGTCTTTTACTTAAGTGGGGTGTAACGAGAAGAGTTGTGGAAAGAAAAGCTTGGCTTGTGGCATTCGCAGCTCTCAAAATTAGACTTTTTGGAAAGGAGGAAAAGCCGTTTTTACGGGTAAGCTACAAGTCAAAACCCATAAATAAACTCTAAACATTGGTTTTAGTCAGATTGCTTCAAGATAGAAAATGACCACAAGGAATAAGTTGAATATGGAAGGCTTTTACACTCTCCTTTATATTTATCACTAAGGGTCCTTTTGTTAATTTAAGGGAAATTTTCAAGTATGGCCTTAAGTTTTTACCTTATTTCAAAAAAGGATACGAGTTTTGAAACTTTTCAAATTAGTTCCTAAGCTTTCCAGTTAGTTATCAATTAAGGACATCAAGCCATTTAAAGGTATTTTCTGGTGGCTTTTTCCCTCAATATTTTGAAAATACCCAAATCACCCTTCATTTAAAGTCATGACATGGTTTCGGTAGCCACTACATGTAGCCAATCGCTGTGAGAATACTGGATGTCTTTGATCGCCGTGAGGACACCGATGAGGGAAATGAGGAGAATATAAAAGAAGTGAATGAGGGTTTTATTACAATGAAGGGTAATTTAGGTATTTAAAAAAATAGGAAAAAAGTTGCCGAAAAATAACTTTAAATAGATGGATGTCTTTAATTGAAAGCTTCTTGAAAAACTTAACGACTAATTTGAAAAGTTTTGAAGCTTGTGTCCTTTTTTGAAATTGGGCCGAAAATTAAAGACTTTTTTGAAATTCTCCCTTAATTTAAAGAGTATAGTGAAGGTTATGTTATGTGTCACATCATTACTTTATATGAGTAATAAAGGTGTTTTGAAAGTAGAATTGACTTTTTGATTAAGCCAAAAAGGTGCTTAGATCGTAATGTTAAGTGATTATTGTACATTACTTCTAGCATTTAGATTTCCTGGCCTCAAATTATTAAAATAAACCTAACTTTAACTACCAAAATAAAGGACGGGCCCCATACCACAAATTATTGAGAATTGATCGTTATGCAACGACATCTGAACTAAGGGCAACTATCCACCTATATCAAGGTTACGAATGTAAACATGACTGCACTCCGTTCGTAAAGAATCAAACTTGTAGTGAGCCAAGAAAAGTGGCTTGTCAATCACGGCACATCTACATTGCTCAATTGGGAGTATGTTATTTTACAGTCTTCTGTAACAGCATTTCAAATTTATCAAGGTTACCAACATGCGGTTCGAAGTCCAACGAGTACAACTCAGCAAACTACGTGGAAAAGGCCTTATACTGTAGAAATGTCCTTGTTGGTTACCGTATCAATCTCACCATATATTATATAGCTAGTACAATGAGTATGGTTTATTCAGAAATTACATGACCACGTTGAATCAGTTCAGTTTGTCTTGCTTGACTAATTTTGAAAACAAAATGTCTTGCAGTGATTCTGAATGAGAAAATATATGATTAAATGAACCAAATGCACTTCCATAGACACATTGGCAGAGAGTTTGGGCACCAGGACATCTGGACCACATACATAGAAACTAGAGTAAGACACATAATCTGCTGCCAAGACTCGTCACCAAACATTAAAATGCCTGTCACAACAACATTCCATTGAGACCATTCCAGTGATTATACTAACATGTCAATTGGTGCAACACACAAGTTGTTTATAACTAGCTGCAGGCTACCACTATACAAGATCAACAATGTATCCCACCATATATAAGCATTTCCGCAGCCTGATGAATATTTCAACTTAGATTATAAATAAAGTATTGTTCATAACCTAATATACTAGAAATAAAACAAAATAGGCACAGTGCTCAAACGACGGAGGACATGTTGCAGTAGCATGTTATCACTAACATTTTACATGCTTCGAATAAGGTAAACAATGATACCTAGCAGAATACATATGATCAAAATGAGGATAAAAACAATCCTAATAAGTGAATTCAGATGTTTGTCCTTCGCAACTGTTGCTCCTCGAGGACGGCTTGATACAGGTGTACAAGCATCTCTCAATTGGCCATCGTCCTCTTGATAGTTGTGGAGACTGTCCATAGCTTCTTCTATATTGGTGTATCTCTTATAAAGTGCATTGGGAATTGATTTACATGTGCTTTGCAATCGGTCCATGTATTATATATACCAAGTCGTCTTCCCTGGTAGACAATGTAAAAATTGAATCTAGGCATTGTCAAGATTGAAGCAAAACTTGAGATGTCAATGAGTTTAACATAACCAATGCAAAGTTAGAGAAAATAAATGTGAGATGACAATGGACATCTTAACATAACTGATGCCATTCATTTTGATTACACCACCCAATTTAAACAGTTATGCAAGCATTATAAGGCCTATCATCAAGACAGTAACACGAAGTAAACATTAGAATTACATAAAAAGTGAGATTAAGCCATGCATTACAGGATATTAGATTAGTCCATGAAAGTACACCAATCAAAAGTCATAGATATTGGTAGAAAGGGAAACCAACAGACAACTAAACAAAGGCGACCCGAAGAGGCATTAATGAAGCTAGGGGGAGAAAACAAGCAAAGATCTACAGATGTTGAGCTGAATATTTTTTTTTTTTTTGTTGTTGAAAATTCAATGTATTTTGGGCATTTCTTATGGGTAGAATGTTTGTATATTGTTCTAGGGAGTTTTGTCCATGAATTGCCAAAGGGGGAGATTATTAGTATTTTTGTTGGCTAATTCATGGGTTGGACAATACTCTGGGTCCATTAAGTTGTATTTTCTATTTTATTTTAGAATGAATTGTGGTTGTGTCGCCGGAAGAGCTGAAGTGAAGATTAGAAGAAAAAAGAAGACCGGCAAATCAACCCAGGCCTGATCGATCGGAGCCTCTGTCCGATCGATCGGACAAAGAATGCGCCTCAGTTATTTGGGCTGTCCGATTGATCGGACAGGCGGCGCAAAAACAGAAAGTCTCCTTTTCTGATTACGAATTGTTTCCCTTTTGAGACTTGGTTTCCCAATTTGAGTCCTACTTGTGCACTAAGTCTAAGGCATGAATTTGGTGCTATATATAGGGTATTGCTCTCAACCCTAAGGACATCACACCTTTCACAAATCTGAGTCAAAGATATCTAAGAGAGAGATCATTCTCTAAAGCCATTGAGAGATCATTCTGAAGGGCTGCGCTAGAAAGTTGTTGCTACTTCTGCTTTCTTGTAGAAGATAGTTTGATCTTGACTGACAAGGTGCAAGGAAATCAAGTAAGGAGAACGGGGCACGGTGGATGTCGTGTCAGTAGATTTTTTTATAAGAATAACTACAGTCCTTAGAGATTTTTTTACAAGAATAACTACAGTCCTTAGGTCGAGGTATAGACTGAAGTAAAGGAGCTTGTGAGTATATCTTGTAACTGTTCGTGAACTCTTGATTTCTGGTTCGTGGTTTTTCTCCCTGGATAGGGTTTCCATGCTAAAATATTGTGTCTGCCTTCTTGTAGTGTGTGATTGGTTAATAGCTAGTTCTATATTTTGATTGGGTATTTCCGTTGCATGCTGATTGGTTAATTTATAACTAGTATATCCATTTCGGTAGCCCCTGCAAAAACTATCAGACATTACTCCAACCAACCACAGGGAAAGCAACACCATGAAACTAGCATGATACACATATCAAATGACGGTGTAATTGTCACTTCGAATTCTTGGAAGACGGTGTCAAATCCAAGTACTTTTATCTTTTGCACAAAGGAAAATGGTGGCCATATCGGGATGGATTGTCAACCATTCATGTGCAATCTCCTCATCCAAGTCACTAAGATAAACAATCTGGTCCAGCTCCTTTACCACGTCGTCAGACACTTGTTTCTTTGGATGCCGAATACTTTCAGCCACTTTAGTAATAGCACTGGTGATTCTCTTAGAATTACGATCAACTGCTGCGACGTATGTGTCAATGTCCTTGGGGTCCTTGGCACAAGTCCTCTTATTCAATGACCCTTCACTTCCATTCATTCTGAGATTGTCATAACAATCATTTAGTCCGATTGGAACTGATCCAAACACTTATGTGTTAGCCCTACCTACGGATGTAGTAGGTTTTGAACTCCCTACATAAGTCGAAGGCCTTGCAAATTGCCCAGTTGCAACATCTTTACCAAACACCCAGCTTAGCTTATCATAATCGATTGTCTTTCCTTGCCACAACACCGCATCGGGATGCCCCTATTACAAAGGCGCGTTTTCCTTGCAATGTCATGTACACGGTGATAATTATATAAGATTAATGGATATCAAGTTTATAAATGTGTTGTACATACCTGTAGCAATGCGGTCCAGACATCATCTTCAGCTATGACTCTCTTTGTTGCTACGTCAAATCCAAAACTAGACGCATTAAGGAGCTCTATGGCCTACGCGAAGTTCTTCTTCAGTGTTAGTTTTATGGTCTCAATCCATTAAGGTTGATGTAATAAATTGATTAAACTCTTTATTTATTAATATATTCATGTTTTCCTTTCATGAGATGAATGTTGTTTTATTACTTTAATGCACATAACCAATACAAATGACATACTGGCTCATGAGATGAACCGGAGTCCATAAGTGTATTAGATGTAACACATGTGTATGGATGAGATCCACATACAGGAGACATGTGTCACAAATCTTATACTTAAATTGATTCACAACCAGTGATGAGATTGGGCATCTCATCTGACAAGGTTGCAGTATTATGATCACTATGAAATAGTATGATCTGTCTCGATCATAGGAATGTAAGATTCTAGATCATTATACTGGTACATTATATGTATTGAAGGATCATAAGAAGCACCTCAAGGATACTATCTTTTTTTTAAAGGTTTGCTCTCATAATTCTCTAAACAATGGGCTCTCAACCCTGAGACATTGATGAACTCAAGTTTCTGTCTATTCATTTGCTTTGAGTCACCAATGAGTGAGGCCATCTGTAGGTCAACACATCGGTGTCTTGGGTATGTCATAGTAGGACTGTGGGAACATTTAATGGTCAATATGGAATCTATCTTTTCCCCTTACGCCAATTAATGGATCTATCATTGGTAAGTGTACACCCATCTCAATTAAGAGTTAATTGGATGGTACTAATGATTACTATAATTAATTGGGTCTCAAGGATATAAGATATGGACCTAAATTGGTGGGATAGTTTGACCAATTGATCCATGGATATTGATGGAGGGGCCTACTTGTAGTGATAGGGAAGTTTAGGGTCTTCATGCAATTTATTCCTAAGACTAGAGCTCAATTGCATTTATTTAGTGGAGTTATTTGCAATTAAACGCGGGCTAGAATTTCAAATGAGATGTGGGGTCGGTGTGTCCCAGTTGGAGCCAGCTTTCTATGGAATCCCTAGTGGTCCCCACTCTAGCCCAATATTAGATCTTTATTAATTTTATTTGAACTCAAAAAGTAAAACTACTATTTCTATTTGAAGTGAGACTTCTAATAGTGGTAATAATGGAACAAAGGGTTACTAAGTATAATGGAAGTTGGACTTCTAATAATACACAAAGAGAGAAGGTTGAAAAACTATATATAGGAGACATGAGGAGCCCTTGGACGTTCACGCCTATCTCCTTTTAGTTTGTAAGAGTTGCATTCCTCTTCTCCCCTCTCTCTCTTCTAGTTCCCTTCTAGTTTCCTTAATGATTCTAGTTAGTCTTTCTCTTGGAGATTCCACCATCTCTCTTGAGGAAAGAGATTTGATGCGGCTCATAGCGTGGAAGACGATTGGGCATTGGAGATTCTGATTTTGGAAGAGCTCTTTCATCAAAGAGTTGAATCAAGTTCTCCATTAGAGCACAACTAAGCTCCATAGGTATCTTCTGCTCCTTGTATGTTGTGGAATTTCGTGGTTGCATGTTTAGTGCTGTTTCTATCTTCTTGATAGGTTTGTTTGCTGACCATGATGATTGAGATTGAGGACATGCATCCTAAATTGGGTTTTATTAGCCTTTTTGGATAGGTGTTCATCACTTCTAGATGGTGAAAAGTTTTGAAACCTATTCTAGATGTCCACCCACTTCCAACATTCAGCACTTTACAATGATTGATTATTGTAGACATAGTTATATGGCCAACACCATGATTTGATACATTCATTTTGGTTGCTATAGTTGCCTACGCATCTTGTTTAAAGCCACGATTTCCCTTTTTCCCAAGCTTGATATGCTCTTGTAAAAGAGCCAGCAGTTCTTCGTCCATGGAGGCATTGAAACAAACATTCTTCCATTGTGACATGTCTACATTAATAAAAATGTGCATGCAAAGAAAGTGTGATCTCCATAGATTGGCAACAGAAAATTAAAATAACAACAATGTTGTCCTTAGTATCATTAGAACATAAAATAACAGAGTACATATAGTCACCATACATTTAAGCCAAAAAAAGTCTAACCATGCTAGCTCATAGTATTCTAATTGGACAGTCAGAAACGTATCATTGACCCATCCTATGTTGAGTGTAATCATGCCAAAGTCCAGCAGCATAAGTATCCCTGAAATTGCTCCACTGCTGCCTCTCTGCTTGGGAGTAGTATTGCAATACTTGGGATGGTTGATCATTATGATGGACATCATTAACTGGAAGGGTAGTTACATCACGTTCTTCCCCATCCTCTTCAGAAGCTTAAAAGAGATCGTCATCATGGATATCCCCCCCCAATTTGTTCTTATGAAGTTACGAAGGACAGCACATGCAGTTACTATTTTCACTTGGGTGTCCGTGCAGTATTGGGGAGCTATTCTTAATATCCCAAACCTAGATTTCATGATTCCAAAAGCCCTTTCAACTACATTTCTTGCCTGGGAATGCCTTTTATTAAATAACTCTTTTGCATTTTGAGGATCTCTTCCTCTATGCTCGCTGAGGTGGCAATGCACACCGCGGTATGGTGCAAGAAAGCCTGGTGCATTTGTATACCCGGCATCCACTAGGTAGAACTTACCTAATGCATATCATAGTATTAGAAAAATCCTCCCATGTCAAGACACTTGAAAACTGAAATTACCGAAGTGTAAGTAACAAAATATACTTGTGATTACCTACTGCGACACGGAGGGGATCCGCATGGGCAAGTGAACTTTGAAGAACACGAGCATCTGTAGTGGACCCCTCTCAACCTCGATGCACATACTGAAAATTAAGGTCGAATCCACTTGCAGCCATTACATCTTGGCTCAAAGTGCCTTTCCTATTTCGCAAGGGTCCTTGAGTGGCCAATGGGACATGTACTGGAACATGAGTTCGATCAATGATGCCAACACATTCCTGAAGAGAGTTACAATCATTAAACATAATATTTGAATTGTTTGACAACTTTCTCCTTTCATTATTAATACCTCAAAGTATGGTATTCCGTCGGTATTTATCCTTGCTTGTTTGATAATGTCAGGGGACAGTAGTGCAACCGCTGTTAAGACTCTATAAAAGTGATGGCTGATAGTCTCCCCTGATCTACCCAACCTGAAACTATTTGTCCTATTCCTAACATTATGTGCAATGGTATGCAAAAACTCAGCGACTGCCTCCTCCATAATGACGTATCTTGTGTCCGCCAATAAACCTCTATTCTTTAACACTGTACACAATAGATCGAAGCAATTTTTGTTTAGCCTCAATTGACTAATACATTCGCTGTCCTTGCCTTCTGTTAAGTAAGAGATCTATTGCATCCTCTCCGCATTTCTATTTCTTCTTGTAGTCCTCTGTTTATTCCTAAATATTTGATCACCCAACGAGTACATCTCTCTTTGCCAATCGGAGGCCGCAGCCCATAAAGTTACTAGGACAACATTATGAGTATTATTGGCTGCAACATCTTCTACTTCAGTATTGGAACCATTTCCACCATCACCTTCCATCTACAGAAGTTGCCCACACTTATCCTTATGAACATATAAGAGACAAAAAGTCCATGTTGAATTCATCCATAAAACAGATAAAAAAGTATTTTGAGCTATATAAAACTACATATCAAATCGTTGGAAGGAATATTTTAGATGCACAAACTTCAATAATTCCAACATGTACTGTATTAGGTAAAAGAGATCAAACAAAATGGAAATAGCGTGTAGCAAAGAGTTATAACAGTGTAAGTTGATGGGTCATACTAAACATTTTATCTGCAAAAAATAAAATAAAATAAAATAAAATAAATTGCCTTCTGTTCATTGGCGCTTTCTCTATCCTAACTTCCTGCATTTTTTTGTTCATGCATAGATAGTATATACTTTATTTATAAAGCCTCAAATTACAATGAACTATATCTAGAGTATCATGTGCAAATGTAAAAATAAGATCAAATTGCATAACTTGAATGTTCAAAGCATACGAAAGTAAAACAGTATCAAAACTTCTAGAATCCAAGCAATATAAGGTATCCGAGATTGTTTTTCACTTTGTTTTAATCACAAGTCAAAATGCTCAATGCGTGGCAGTTGGAGATATGTAGTTACTTTTAAATTCCCAGCCCATGTAGATAACATCATCAACATAAATTATTAATTGAGAAAGGCACCAAATAAGAAATTATAGACACACCCAGCCTAATACAACTCATTATATATAGCTTCCATCTATCGGAACAAAGCTTGAAAATATTTACAGATTGAATGCTGTTTAAGAATAATATCACAAGGACGACATATAATTAGGTGTTTTCGTATCCACAGGGACAGAAAACGTTTTTAAAAGTTTATTAACAAAAAAATGTGCATATAGAATAATTGTTCCAGGAGGCCCAATAGAAAACAGGCCCTGCATACCCAGATTATGGAGCAGAACTTCGATTTGAATACTCTCTTGCATGATCGATACCATATACTATATGCATTAACAAAGACAAAAGTGTTTTAATGGAGGGGCATATCTGTTAGTGGGCCTAGAGTAACCAGACTCTACTCTTCTCCAGAATGGGAAAGGGGAAATCTATCCTAATACATCTGCATCTAAGACACCTCTTTTATAGGCAAAGATCAATCACGGCCTCATTAGATGTAGGTAGTTATTGCAGTTGAATAGAACTTACTTAGACTCTGCTATTGCAATTGATTTCAGATTATGTCGATGATTTTGGGGTCGGAAGATTTGCCCCAAGATCTTCTTGAAAGGATCCGTTCAGAGCTATTTTCTAGGGCATGGGCGACGCATGTACGACTGGTGAAGATTAATTGAACTCACTGAGTATTTCACCCATTCAGATCTACAATTAAAATCTAGCGAATCCGAGGAGTGATGAGAGGACGTCAATCCTATGAGAGAAGCTCATATGTAGAGAAGGTCTTGAATCTGTAGCTGCATAGGAGATATTGAAGAAGCAGGTACAACAGGCACGGCATGCACATGGTAGATGGAGGTAGAAGCAAAGTCCTCTTGATGGGCATTTACAGTCCTTGGGAGAACGATGGAGGTAGCATGAGGTAGGGTCTGCTGCGTTTACACCAGGTCCTGTGTTGGGTTTGTGTTGGGATCTAGGGCCTACGGGAAGAGATTAATCACACACAAGAAAACACGGAGATTTACGTAGTTCAGATTTTGGCCTATGTCCATGAGGAAGACATGAGAAATCATTATGCAATCAGAAGAGGATGTACATAATAGAGACCCTAAGTCTCTATTTATAATATCAGCCCCAAAACCCCGTTACACCCAAACACTACTTCTAATCACAGTAAACCTATAATAGGTACACTTCTAATCACAGTACAAAATGGGCAAACCAGGGGGCTCGGTTAACCAAGATTTATTAACTTCTATTGAGCCATACAAATTAACAAATCTCCGCCTTGGCGAATATTGAAGCTGATCCTCATGCACATAACACGTCTCACCGTCTCCACCTGCCCCTTAGGGCATTTAGGTACTGGTCACATTGATCAAGTCCAAGCAATGCTTGAACTTGACTGTTGGAATAGTCTTGGTCATCATGTTTGCTGGATTTTCCGTTGTAGCAATCTTACTCATTGCAATAGCACCCTCAGCGATGACATCTCGAACGAAGTGTGCCCTAACATCTATGTGCTTGGTCTTTTCATGATACTTTGGATTGTGTGTCAGATTGATCGCACTCTGACTGTCACATAAAACAACAACTAGCTTCTATTCCAATCCCAGATCTCCAATCAAGTCTGTTAGACAAATAGCTTCCTTCAAACTGCCATATATTCTGCTTCAGTGGTAGACAAGACAGCTTTGGATTGCAATGTTGCCTTCCAACTAATGGCACCGCTAGTAAAAGTGAAGACATATCCTATCAAGGACCTTCTTCTGTCTAAATATCCAGCAAAATTTGAAATAACATATCCAATAACACTTCCAGAAGTGTTATTGCTTCTTTCATAAACTATCCCAACATCAGTAGTACCTCTCAAGTAACGGAGTATCAATTTCACTGCCTGCCAATGGGCCTTTCCAGGGTTATCCATGTATCTGCTAACTACACTAACCGCGTGTGAAATATCTGGCCTCGTACAAACCATGGCATGCATGATACTCCCAACTGCACTAGCATAAGGAACACAAGACATGTGCTCCACCTCTTCCTTAGTTTGTGGTGACAAAGCAGCGGAAAGTTTGAAATGGGTTGCCAATGGAGTATTCACTGGTTTCGAACTTTGCATACCAAAGCGCTCCAGAACCTTTTCAAGGTACCCCTTTTGTGACAAAGACAATTTGCCCGCTTTCCGGTCCCTTTGAATCTCCATTCCAAGAATTTTCTTTGCAGCACCTAAGTCTTTCATATCAAATTCACCACTCAACTTAGTCTTCAACTTGTTGATCTCAGACATATCCTTTGCAGCAACCAACATGTCATCAACATATAACAGCAAATAAACATACGAGCCATTGGAGTGCTTCTTGTGGTAGACACAATTGTCGTATGCACTCCTGCAATAGCCGTTTCCAACCATAAAGGTGTCAAAATGCTTGTACCACTGCCTAGGAGACTGCTTCAGGCAGGCCATACAACGATTTCTTTAGCAAATAGATGTGGTCTTCCTTTCCATGAATTTCAAACCCCTCTGGTTAATGCATATAAATCTGTTCATCTAGCTCGCCATGTAAAAACGTAGTCTTGACATCAAGCTGCTCCAACTCTGACTTGAATTTAGCAACCATAGCAAGTAGCACCTTGATAGAACTATGCTTCACCACAGGAGAGAACACTTCATTGAAGTCAACACCCTCCCTTTGAGTATAGCCTTTTGCTACCAGTCGTGCTTTGAACCTAGCATCTTCCACCCCTGGAGTTCCTTCCTTTTTCTTAAATACCCATTTGCAACCAACAATCTTCTGGCCTTTCGGAGGTTTCACCAGCTCCCAAGTCTGATTCTTGTGAAGAGATTCAATCTCCTCACCCACGGCTACAGTCCATTTTGCTGATTCTTTGCTAGTGATGGCATCCCATATGTAACCGTCTCAGACTCAATACTCTCAGTTGTATTAAGGGCATAGGCAACAATATCTTTATACCTATATCTCTAAGGTTTCTTAATCTGCCTCCTTTCTCTGTCCCGAGTAAGCATGTAATCATTTGCATCTCCTCTACATCTTGTCGAACTGGGACATCTGCTTGCACCTTATCCTGCAAGTTCTCTGGAGCTCCCTTCTCAAGCTCCACCTGTTTACTGACACCGTTTTGATCCTCCACCTTTCCAGCATCATCACACTCCTTCGATTTCAACATAGCAGACTCATCAAAGGTCACATCTCTACTTATAATGCATCTGGGGGACTCCCCATCTAGGCACTATAGCCTATCTCCTTTAACACCATCTGCATACCCTAAAAATATGCACTTTCTTGCCCTTGGTTCAAGCTTTCCATCATTCACATGAGCATATGCAAGACAACCAAATATCCGCAAGTTGGTGTAAACAACAGGAGATCCAGACCATACCTCTACAGGAGTTTTACATTCTATCACTGTTAATGGAGATCGGTTTATTAGATAACAAGCTGTGTTAACAGCTTCCGCCCAAAACTTCCTAGGTAACCTTGTATTAGAGAGAATGCACCGAGTCTTCTCTAGAATAGTCCTGTTCATCCGTTCTGTAACTCCGTTCTATTACGGTGTATTTCTGACCGTGTGATGTCTCACAATACCTTCATTCTTGCAGAACTCATTAAAAGCACTATTGCAAAATTTCAAGCCATTGTCAGTTCTCAAGCGCTTGAGCTGTTTACCTGTTTGCTTCTCAATCATAGCGTTCTGTTGCTTAAACTGTGCAAAAGCTTCATGTTTGTGCTTTAAGATATACACCCAAACCTTCCGAGAATAGTCATCAATAATGGTCAACATGTATAGACCACGACCAAGAGATGGAACATGAGAGGGACCCCAAATATCAGAGTGGATATAATCCAAAGTACCATTTGTCTGATGAACAGCGGTCCTGAACTTGACTCTACATTGCTTTCTGAAGATACAATACTCACAAAAGTCTAGCTTTCCTGTATTTTGACCACACAGCAAACCCTGTTAAGTCAACTCATCCATACCCCTCTCACTCATATGCCCAAGTCATATATGCCATAACTTGGTAATTTTTGAATCTGAATTTGAGGACGACACTGCTGCAGCACCTGTAATTGTACTACCTTGAAGAAAGTAAAGGCCATTATGCTTTAGTCCCTTTATCACTACAAGAGCACCCTTTCAGATTTTCATAACTCCACCTTTAACTTTGTAGGTATAACCATTGGAGTCAAGCATTCCCAAGGAAATCAGATTTTTCTTCAACTCTGGAATATGCCTAACGTTTGACAAAGTTCTCACAATACCGTCATGCATCTTAATTTTGATTGCACCTATCCCAACAATCTTACAAACTGCATTATCTCCAATAAGCACTTTGCCACCATCAATAGATTGATAATTGGCAAACCAATCTTTGTAAGGACACATATGATAGGAACTCCCCGAATCAAGAATCCCCTCAGTGGCTGAGCTACCAACAGTAACCGAAAAAACTTCTGCACCATCAGAATTTGTCTTTGCAACATCGGTTGCAACTCCGACAACTTCTCCAGAATCATATTTCTCCTTCCCTTTACGCTCTAGAAAATCTTTTCTAAAATGCCCTTCCTTGTGACATTTGAAGAACTATAATTTTCTAGTTTTTGATTTTGACCTAGATCGGCCTCTTCTATTCTACTCTTGCTTCTTTGTTCTGCCACGCGCTACCAAACCCTCACTAGAATTGTCAGTGTTTTCAGTTGCAACCTTTTCCTTCAACTCCTTAGAGTTCAAGGCTGACTCAACATCTTCCTTAGAAAGAGTTTCTCTACCATATATCATGGTATCAATAAAGTTCTCATATGAGGGTAGTAAAGAGCATAACAACATAATAACTTGGTCCTCATCATCAATTTTAACATCTATATTTTCAAGATCCAAAATAGCTTTTGTAAAAGAATCAATGTGAGCTGAAACAGCCGTACCTTTCTGCATTTGTAACGTGAACAATTGCTTTTTAAGATACAAGCGATTCGTGAGAGACTTCGTGATGTAGAAGTTCTCCAACTTTTGCCATATGCCAGCAGCAGTTTTCTCCTGAACAACCTTTCACAGTACACCATCACTAAAAAACAACAGAATCTGACCGTATGCCTTTTCTAGCAACTCATGCTTCTCTTCATCTGATAATTTTTCAGATAGAGTATTCTTTCCCCTCAAAGCTTTATGTAACCCATTTTGGACCAACAAAGCATGCATCTTCAGACGCCAAAGACTGAAGTCATTATTACCGTCGAATTTCTCAATCTTGAATTTAGCAGCCATTCCACAAATCTTTTACTATACCTTTGTAGATCTCCTCGAAACAAATCTCCAGATTCAAACGGATCTTAGATCGAACTCCGGATCGTCAAGATATTGCGAAAACAAATTTCAGCCTTCAATCTGGTCAAACAGCCTTTGACCGTACTGTCCGCTGATGTTAGCGTTGCCATCAACGCCTTTCTCCTTTGGTTCTGGGCTTCCGCAAACGGGTCGGGCCGACCTAGACTAGACCCAACCTGGAAACAAACCCAAAGAAAATTGGGTTTTCTTCCTCCTCACGGTCTAGTTTTGTCCAGCAATTCACCTGCTTTGGGGACAGGACGGCGCGGAACCTCCGACAGAGACTCCTTCCTTCTCCGGCGACACGCGGCTGTTGAATCCGGCAGCTTTCCGATGATGAGAGCAGCGGCGCTGCTTCACGGCGATGTGGGGCGATTCCGGCGACAAGAAGCGCTGCAACAACGGCGATGAGATCATGGTAGCAGCGGTTGAAGTGGCGGCGATTAACGATCCTCCTTCTCCAGTGATCTTCCGGTGGAGCACTGAACACTCTCCTTTTTCCTATTCAAACTCAGGCAACAAAAAGACCAGTCTGTGGCCCACTTCATGATCGACCTGTCACGCCCTCTGAAATCTGATCCGTCAGATCTCCTCCGATCATGCCAAGTGCGCTCCGATACCGGTTTGTTGGGATCTAGGGCCTATGGGAAAAGATCAATCACGCACAAGAAAACATGGAGATTTACGTGGTTCGGCTTTTGGTCTACGTCCATGGGGAGGACAGGAGAAATCACTATGCAATCAGAAGAGGATGTACATCATAGAGACCCTAAGTCTCTATTTATAATATCAGCCCCAAAACCCTGTTACACCCAAACACTACTTCTAATTACAGTAGACCTATAACAGGCCCACTTCTAATCACAGTACAGAATGGGCAATCCAGGGGGCTCGGTTAACCAAGATTTATTAACTTCTATCGAGCCATACAAATTAACAGTTTGTTTGGGAGGTAGCGTGAGGGTGAGTTTATTGTAAAGTTGAAGTGATGGGCATGTGCAACGAGGATAGCTATTCATTCAACATTACTCATATTACACCTAACTTGCCCAAGTGTAGCCAAATGGTTGGCAAGGTGAAAGTACCAACTGTTAGGCCAAAAGTCAACCTGAACAAAAATCTTGTCAGCCGAGACAGTCTCATGTCTCGCTATAGCGAGACCTATTCTCGCTATAGCGAGAGTGAAGAAGTGATGCAGGTGCCGGTTTCCAGTAGCTGGTCTCGCTATAGGGAGACTAATGCTCGCTATAACGAGCCTTGGCGGTGAAGAACAGTCTGATCCAGACTCTTATGAGAAGTTTGACACAAACTGCTATTCTAAGTGGATTATGATTTGGAGCCTTATACACAAACTTGAGGCTATTTATTGGGTGTTTCTCTCAACCCTAAAGGTGATACACCACTCTCATTAATCTAAGTCAGAGATATCTTAGAAAGAGATTTTTCTCAAGAGCCATTGAGAGATCGTTCTGAAAGGCTACTCTAGAAGGTGTTTGTTACTTCTACTCTCTTGTAGAAGATTGATCATCTTGTTTGACAAGGTGCGAGGAGTTCAAGTAAGGAGAACGGTGCACGGTGGAAGTCGTGTTAGTGGATTCTGTGCAAGAACAACTAAAGTTCTTCGGTCGAGGTACAGACTGAGGTAAAGGAGCTGTGAGTATATCTTGTAAACTGTTCGTGAAATCTTGATTTCTAGATCGTGGTTTTTCTCCCTGGAAAGGGTTTCCACGTTAAATTTGTGTCTGCCTTCTTGTGGTGATTGCTTGGTAGTTTTATTTGCTAGTTCTATATTTTGTGATTGGTTACATCCGCTGCATTGATTGGTTAAATTAGAACTACTATACATTTTAGTGGGTCCTGCAAAATCCTCAATTGGTATCAGAGCAAGTTATATTATTTTATTGTGTTGATCCTATTTTTGCTGGGAATGGATATCCACCGCAAAGGTACTTCAACCAATAAGCCTCCTTTGTTGGATGGTAGCAATTATGTTTATTGGTAAGCCAAGATGGTTTCCTTCTTGAAAGCCATAGATCTGAAAGTTTGGAAATCTGCTGTGAATGACTATTCATTGCCCACTATTACTACTGATGGGGTAACTGGTCCCAAACCTGAAGATAAGTGGACTAAGGAAGAAGAGTTGGCTGCCACTTGCAACTCTAGAGCTTTGAATGCTATTTATAATGGAGTTAGAATGTCTGAGTTTTGTAGAATTTCTAAATGCACTACTGCAAAAGAGGCTTGGGATACTCTGCAGACTGTGCATGAAAGGACTGACACTGTCAAACAGTCAAAACTTCAGAAATTGTATACAGCCTTCGAAACCATAAAGATGGAAGATGATGAAACTTTTGATGAGTTCAATTCGAAGCTGAATGCAATTGTGAATGACACCTTTACTTTGGGAGAGCCAGTTCCTAAAAATAGAATTGTGAAAAAGATTTTGCGGTCTCTTCCAGAAAGATTTGATGCAAAGGTTGTGGCTATAGAGGAAAATAAAAATCTAAATACACTCAAAGTTGATGAGTTGATTGGTAACTTACAAACTTTTCAAGCAAACCCTATGTCTCATGGGAAGACACAATCGAAAGGTATGGCTTTGAAAGTGTCCAAGGGATCATATAAGAAAGCTGCAAGTGATTCAGATTCAGATTTCGAGGAAATTGATCCCCAAGTTGCTGTACAATTTATGAAGCAATTCAAACTTTTTATGAAGGGGTAGAAAACCAATGCGAGGATCCCTAAAAATTCTGGAAAGAAGAAATCTTTTAAAGGGATTCAATGCTATGAGTGTCAAGGCTATGGACACATTGCTAATGACTGCGGAAAAAAAATCTAAAAAAAAGGCTTTGAATACTACTTGGGAAGATGAAACTTCTGATGAGAATGGTGAAACTCTTGAGTCTGATAAGCCTGACATTGGCAAGGGAAAGTTTATTGCTTTTACGGTAACTTCTGGTTCTGTTACTTCCCATGTTTCTTCTAAAGCTGAGACTGATCAAGATACTGAGTCAGATAAAGAACCAGATTGGAAAGCGAATATGAAACACTTTTCAAGAAAACCATGAAGATGGTTAAAGTGAATGAAAAAGTTGCTATCAACTGGAAAGTGTCTGAAGAGAAGAATTCTTCCTTCAAAGCTGAACGTATAGAAGCACTTGCAAAAGTAAAAAAATTAGAGGATGAAAATGATAAGTTGGCTGACAAATTGACTGTAGAATCACAAAAGTGTGACATACTTGATTCTGATATGAAGACTTTGAAAGCAGAAAATTCTGACCTGAATGGAAGACTCAAGATGGTTCTATCTGAGTTAAATACCGCTAAAGCTTCATTGAATAGGATGAACACTGGATTGAAAACATTAGAGGACATCCTGTGTAGTCAAAAGGCACACACTGACAAGCATGGCATTGGCTACGTTGATAGAGCATCCACTTCGAATGCCAAAGGTAAAAATTATTTTGTTTAAAATTCAGTTGTTACTAATCCTATTGTTAGTGTTGCAAAGCAAGCTCCAAAGAAGCAGAATGTGTCACATCCTCAATTAATTCCCACGTGCCATCATTGTGGAGTTAAAGGACACATTCAACCCCATTGTAATAAGCTACGGAGTTTATTGAATTAAAAGCAATGGAAAACACAGAAGGCTGAGTTGAAAAATAAGAATACGAAAGCTGTCTGGGTCAAGAAAGAAGACCTCTCTTCTGTATTGGTACACACTATGCTGAAAATTTTCAATTCACAAGTGTGTGTGCCTAAGCTTCATCACCCCTGATCTACAAGATCAAGCCCCCACCCCAGTGCTGATACGAAGATCATATTGAGGGGGAGTCAATATTGAGGCGGAGCTACTGCATCCGGATTGACAAAAGCTGCATGATGATATTTGTTTGTCAATTGTGGACAAATGCAGGGGGAGAAGAATGGAGCTAGTGGGAGCTTTACAAGTCAAGGCAATTCAAGAGCTACATGTTCAAGAAAAGGCAATGCAATATCTACAGTACTGAATTTTTTTATTTTAAAATTCAATGTATTTTGGGTTTTTCTTTTGGGTAGATCATATTGTATTGTTCTAAGGGGTTTTATCCGAAAATTTCCAAAAGGGGGAGATTGTTAGGTCAAAAGTCAACTTGAACAAAAATCTTGTCAGCCGAGACAGTCTCATGTCTCGCTATAGCGAGACCTATTCTCGCTATAGCGAGAGTGGAGAATTGATGCAGGCACCGATTTCCAGTAGCTGGTCTCGCTATAGCGAGACTAATGCTCGCTATAGCGAGCCTTGGCGGTGAAGAACAGTCTGATCCAGACTCTTATGAGAAGTTTGACACAAACTGCTATTCTGAGTGGATTATGATTTGGAGCCTTATACACAAACTTGAGGCTATTTATTGGGTGTTTCTCTCAACCCTAAAGGTGATACACCACTCTCATTAATCTGAGTCAGAGATATCTTAGAAAGAGATTTTTCTCAAGAGCCATTGAGAGATCGTTCTGAAAGGCTGCTCTAGAAGGTGTTTGTTACTTCTACTCTCTTGTAGAAGATTGATCATCTTGTTTGACAAGGTGCGAGGAGTTCAAGTAAGGAGAACGGTGCACGGTGGAAGTCGTGTTAGTGGATTCTGTGCAAGAACAACTAAAGTCCTTCGGTTGAGGTACAGACTGAGGTAAAGGAGCTGTGAGTATATCTTGTAAACTGTTCGTGAAATCTTGATTTCTAGATCGTGGTTTTCTCCCTGGAAAGGGTTTCCACGTTAAATTTGTGTCTGCCTTCTTGTGGTGATTGCTTGGTAGTTTTATTTGCTAGTTCTATATTTTGTGATTGGTTACATCCGCTGCATTGATTGGTTAAATTAGAACTAATATCCATTCTAGTGGGCCCTGCAAAATCCTCACCAACGTGAGTGCCAGTGCTACATCACCCCTACTTCAAGGTGTTAATAACAAATGGATCCTAAAGAGAGTGACGGAGGGCATGTTTTTGTGCATTACAATACATAAGGAATTGAATGCATAGGATTTATGTCATAAGTTGCAAAAAATGAAGACCAAAGCTAAATTAAAAAAAAAAAAGAGCATAAAAAACCTTTTCCTTTTATGAAAATTCTTTCTCTTGAAAGGTATAAAACAGTTGGTGTAGTTGAGACCCATTTTTCAAATTTTTTGAGTTATAATCAATCCACAACTAGCCACATCAGCAATTGGAATTGGGATCTAGTTAATACATCTCAAATTTGAATTAAAAAAAAAGAAGACTAACTCATTAAAATGACTCATTGAACGGAGATGTCTTTTCTTTCTCTCCATCTAACCTCCTCTTTATGTCTCTCTATTTTCTTAACCTCCTCTTCTTCTTCTCTCTCTCTCTCTCTCCCGTTTCTTCCTCCATTTCTAATATTCATTGCATTCTCTGAATCTCAAATATTTGGTCTTGCTTGCGATCTCTCATTTCAATAAGTATAAAAGAAACTAAATAGGTACGTGAGATTCAATTTTTTTCTTCAAAGTTGAGAAATGATTGTTACAGAACTGTAGACGCCCATTCTTACACAATTACAATGTCTTATATAAGATTGACAACTTGGCATGTGCAATCACATAAGACAACCTTTTTGCACTGTAGGGCTATATTTTGTTATTCAACCCTTTTTCTAACTGATCGCCACTTGGGTTGGTAGGGCAATTTTAAAGATATCAGGGATACCAGAGCACAAATCAATCTAACCAATGAAGTGTTGTTGGAATGCCAGATTGTTACACCCCATCTCGAGTTAATCGAGATTAACTCTAATTAATTGATATTAATACAAATTAATAAAATTTAATTAAGAAAATTGTGGTTAATGACCAAATTGAAGTGACTTAGTCTCAAATGATTAATTTGAGCTTAATGAAATGGATTTGAAGAAGATTGAGAGATTTGTATTGATAACAGTGTGATACAAGGACTTTTTTGTAAATACAGGTTTTTGCGTATTTTGTCGAATGCAATAACTCTTGATACCAGCACGTGTATTTCAAGAAGTACATTAACTTCCGTAATTAACGTGATTTCATTTGACTTGAAACGAGTCAAATGAGCTTTCATTTGACTTAAATTGTAATTAGAGAAAGCTTTAGAGGGGCTAAATGGAAATATTCCCTTATGTAAGCTAAGAGATGAGTTCATTCAACTCAATCCCAACAAGAAGCAGCCCTAGACTCATTTTCCTCTTCTGTCTTCCGTTTTCTTCATCAATTGACGAGATTGAAGTGATTGAAGTGGGTTTTGAGGAGAGTTTCATCTCTTCATCTTCTTCCTCAAGTTTTTCTTCCATTTTTGGAGTGTTTGGAGCTTGAAAAGGAGCTCAAGCTTTCTTTCTTTGAATTACAAGTAAGTAAGTAGTGTTTTGGAAGATGTTTCAGGTTCCCTTAAGTATTTTGGAGTGGTTTCTAGCACAAATAATTCATTGGAATTCTGTTTTGGTTGTCTTTTTGGTGTTAGGTTGGAAAAAGGGTTGAGAATTGGGAATTTCATCTCAAAGCCAAGCTAACAAAGAGGCTTTTTGTCAATTGATCTTAAAGATAGGCAAGTATATGCATATCTTGTGATTTAGGATGCTAATGATCATGTAGGAACTCAAAGAGTCCAATTTCAAAAAATCTGGATTCTGGATTTTCTGTGTATCTGGGTGTTGTTCGGTCAACCGAAGGCTGACCGAACTAGAGACCGACCGTTTCTGCACTCAGTTGTAGAAGAAAATGAAGCTACTAGAAAGCTGACCGAACTGAGTTCGGTCAGCCGAAGTTGCAGTTCGGTTAACCGACAGCTGATCGAACTTGATTTTGGGAACAACGAGCTTTTGGAAAGCTGACTGAGTGCTGACCGAAATGGTTCGGGCTAACCGAAGTCATGACTTCGGTCGGCCAAAAGGTGACTGACAGGTGATCGAGTGCTTGTAGAAGTGTCAGAAAATCTGAAGCTTCTGGATTGTGAACTGACAAGTGACCGAGTGGTTAACCGACAGAGTTCGATTAACCCAGAGTTAACTGAGAAGCTAACCGACAGTGTTCAGTTAACCGAGTGTTAACCGAACAGCTGACCGAACTTAACTGGAGTAAAATTTGGGCTTTTGTTGGGTTAGGAATATTTCTTATCCCAAATTAGTTTTAGAACTAATTAAGGGGCGATTTGAGGTTGTTGAGAATTAAGAACAATGAAAGGAGAATTTTATGATTAGACTATTGTTCTAGTAATTAATTGCTTATAGACTAAACTTCCATAGGCGATAATTACGGGGACCCTAATGTACATTTAAATATAAAAATGTGATGTCCATCGAAAATAACAGGTACATTAGAGAACCAATAGTTACACCTAATTGGTTGTTTAGAATTGAGACAGAAATGAGTAGGATTACTATTATCCTAGTTCTCTCATAGAATTGTTGTAATATTACTAAACTCGTGCTAAACTCATATCTAAGGTGATTAGTGTTACTGTTTATTCCTTTCCATTATTATGAATGGAATTACTGAATTGAATTGAGTCCCGAATGGATTAAAAGACTGTATTATGTTAACTCTTGAGTCTGACACTACAAGCTGTTTATTAAGGCTCATATGGAGCTACACTGAATTAATGAATGAATGGCTCATATGGAGCTTAAACTGAATGAATGACTAATCCTACTGTAGTAGATGGAATTGGCAGTATTCCGAAGCTCTGTGGTGATGCTAGTGGTCCCTGGCCCGGACATTGGTAGACTCCACATTACTGATTGATTCTTCTTACTGGAAGATTAATTGATAAGTCACCTAATAAAGTGTACACACTGGAAATTGAATGAGTAATGGAGACAACACTGATTAAATCCATTAAACGGATCATTGAATGATTTCTTCTTTGAATTGGCTCTTGAATGGTGCATCATTCTGCCCTGTGTCAAAGAGGACAATATCATATTGAATGATTTCTCTATTTTTTTGGGAGATGATACTGACTGAATCCTTCCTTTTGGAAGATGGAAAATGAAATGAAATGAACTGGAATTAAATGCTATGTCATAGTTGCCAATTTGCATGTTCATTTTTTACTCTAATTATATGTATTGTCTAGAATTGCCTAGAATCGTCTAGAAATGAAAATTGAATGTAATAACTGTTTAATTGGTTGATTGAACAGACAAAGATAGCATGTACTATCATTGGGTCTGTATATACATTGTTGAATCGTCGTATTCACTCTTGTTATTGATGTCATTACATGATTGATTATCAATGTATGTCCTGCAGTAGCACCAAAGGAGGAAGCTGGTACAAGGTTCCTTCAAGAGGATTAGACGAACTGAATGATCGGGATATCATGTAATGATATCTGAGTGCGAAAGGAATTTCAGTTGCTTTGAATTATTTTGAGTATAGTCGTCACCTTGCATTGTATTTAAATATGCAGATGATGGACAAACGTAAGTAAATGATAGGACTGTACATGTATATAGGAGTGTAACTGTATAAAGATGTTTATGATATCATATGTACATTACTTCCGCAAATTATGCATATAATCAATGGATTTAATTTCCGCAATTGTTCATGTAAAGTAAGTATCCCTTGTGAATTTCGTTTTAATTTTAGTTAATTCGGAGTTTACGGGAGTAAGTATGGGATCGCTGCTCAGGGGTTGTTCGTAGTAATCAGAATCTCGGGCCCAGGTCGTGACATAGATGAAATAATGTTCATACAAAATACCTTTCAAACAATACTGATGATCATACAAAATACCTTTCACCCAATACTAGCATCAAATCCCCGTGCGATGCATGGTTAAGGAATGCATCAAACACTTCTGTAGCTCTAAGGTACTGATCTATTCTAATCTTCCCAAATTGCTCTGTAAGTTATAAAATTAAACCTTTCAATATGTACCTTTCAACCAAACAAAACGATGGAGAAGAAATTATCACAAGAATGCAAGTAGCTGATATACACGACACTTGTCACCTACTGTATCCCACAATTATGGAACTATCAGATAGATTGCTTTCATTCAATAAAAACACATGGCCTGTCATTTGAATTATCTGAGTTTGGAAAGATGCATGGGCCGGAGACCTGCAGCCATCACCTTTCTCCTGGGTTCTTTTTTTTTTTTTTTTTTTTGTAAAAGTTCTTCTCATTGGTTGAATGGTTTGGATTGAAAAGACGAACTCCGCAGTTAGATATATAGATTGTTTCTCTAGAATTCTGAAATGTGGGCCACCAGAGGGCCACAACATCAAGCAACATAATAGTGAAGTTCATCTTGATTAATGTATTGGGTCTCCATTCCTATTTGCTACTCCAAAGTTTCTAAAAGGGTGAGACTGTTATCAAGGATTTATAGGGCCAGACCATGGTGATGCCCATCTTGATCAATGGACCAGGTGTCACACTCATCACAGGCAAATAACTCATCATCATCCATCTCGGTGGATGTCTCAATTTGTGAGGTCTTATATGATGAATGTTTTCATATAGTGTTTATAGAATCATTTAAATGTCTACGTCATCCAATGCCTTGGAAGTCACTCAGGGGAATTTGGTTTCTTGTATCAGTGATTTTCTCTCGAAAACTCCACCAAAGAATATGAAAAAAAAAACTCATTTGTCCTTAAAGTGGATATAGTTGATTTGCTCTCTCCTTGTGGTTGTACCTCACCATGATCTTTTGCTTATTTTAAATTTTGAATTCATTGTGCACATGGATCTTAAGACGAAACAAGTACGAGAGATGGATTTTATTTCTTTCCTTGTCTTCTACATTTGTCCTCCTAATTTACATAATCATTTACTTGTATTATGTTAATGATGTGCCTATTTTGTTATTTATTCCATATTTACATATTTACTAAGAATTGACATGTTAAACATTTATTTACAATTACATATATTCTACTTCAATGCCTTGCAATTGATGATCGAAATATTCAATGCAATTCATCTCATCTAGAACCTAAAGTTCCTATAGCACATAGGACATATATTTTATTTTTAGTCAATTTTAATATTTGCCGGAATTGAGTTATAATTATTTGGCTGACTCTAGGGATTGTTTTCGTCTCCTCTTCTCCATTTCTCCTCCTAATTTATATATTCATTTACTTGTATTATTTTAATGGGTTACTTATTTAGTTGTTCAACACGTATTTATTTATTTAGCCAATCATTTATTTACATTCACAGATATTCTACTTCAATGTCTTGCAATGGATGGTGAAAATATTCAAGGCAACCCATATCAACTTGAACCTAAAGTTGCTAGAGCATATAGGAAGTATATACTCATAATTAAATGACTCATAAGAAACATATTAGGTAAGGTTGTCTTCAATAAAATTTATTATTTCAAGTATAATATCCCTGTCAACAATAACTAATTGCCTCAATTTGCTATGTGTGGACAATAGGAAACAACTTCGGAATACATCATACAAGAAAAACTCATCTAGACCAACATCTTTCTAAATTCAGTAGATGGAGGAGAATGTCTAGAAAGAGAAATTAAAGTTTCACAGAAATACAAGCAGGCCTTACTTTGGCAAAAGAACTTCATATGTTTTATGACCAATTTATTAAGAATAAAGAGATGGATGAGAAAAAAACCATCATTATTACTGGAATATCTACATCCCACCTTACTATATCATTAAATGGGTCATTCTTTACTCCTTCAAATTCAATATATGAGTTCGGCGGGTCATCATTATCAAATGGATCACAAGGAGCCAACATCATTAGAGAAATGCTTCACCAAGAAATGCATTGTTGAGGTCAATGTCCACCCTCGCTCCTGAGTGGTCATAATTGTGGTCGACCCCCAGCCCTCACCATAAAACTATTGTTGTGTCGTTTCCTATCATAAATTGGTTTTGGGATAAGTGGCAGCTCAATGGGGTGTAAGATCCTACAAGTAGCATCAGAGCCTGGTAGGTCGGGTGTTCGAGTCATGAGATGTCGTTGATGGAAGGATTGTTGAGGTCAATGTCCACCCTCGCTCCTGAGCGGTCATAATTGCTGTCAAGCCCTCGCCCTCATTATAAAACTATTGTTGTGCCATTTCCTATCACCAATTGGTTTTGGGATAAGTGGTAGCTCAATGGGGTATAAGATCCTACATGCATGATGCCTTCAATCAGCCAATTCACCAACAGACTTCCTCTATAAATACTCTATACATCGACAAAGAGCAATCAAGATTTATTGGAAAGAGGAAAAGGACATCAACATTTAATCATGGGTTAATATTGGTGATTTCAATAAGCCAATGCCCAGAGGTAGTTATACAATGAGTGAAGATGAATCTCAATTGAACAATCTATCCATAGAAGCCATTCAATCAAATGGAGAATTAAGTGAGTTATCAGATTAAAATCTATACATGAAATTATGCTTATTATAAATATAATCTAAAAGATTACATAACTTTTTCATTGATGTGATTGCTAACAGATATTCAAGGTGAAGAAGTAAACTTTGGGCCCCAAAAACACGAATGTGAGAAATGTGGAGCAATTAAGTAGAAAGAAGAAAGTACAAAAAATGGGAGTGGTAGAATCCTACATTTTAATTTATGTTGCAGAGATGGACTTGTCCAATTGCCTCTCCTAGTTGAAGCTCCTCCATTTCTAAAAGCATTGCTTGAAGATAATGATACTATATAGAAAAAAGATTTTCGGAGATCGATTCGTACTTATAATTCACTTTTCTCATTTACATGGATGGGAGGAAAAGTCAGTGATAGCATGTTGGGAAATAGAGGCCCTTACACATTTCAAGTTCATGGAGAAAATTACCATAGGATTGGATCATTACTTCCCGAAACAGGGAAACCTCCTCAATTTTGTCAACTATATATATAAATATGATACAAAGCATGAAGTAAGAAACCACATCTCCATCTTAAGTGGAAATAAAAATACATCCAAAATTGATGAAAACGTTGTCAAAGGATTGCAATATATGTTAGATATTGTTAATCCCTATGTTTAGGCTTTTAGGACAACCTGTGATAGATTTGATCAAAATATATCCTAAGAGTTTTCATTAAGAATATTAAACAATCGTAGAAGAGATGCAAGGCAATATAATAGGCCATCAAAGGATGAGGTTGCAGTATTAATCATTGGTGAAACTAATTCAGAAGAAAATCATCGTGATTTCATATCATGCACAAATGAGGGGGTCTTAAAATGAACTAATGAAATCCATCCAAGTTACATGGGACTACAATACCCATTATTATTCCCGTATGGAGAAGATGGTTAGAGAATGGATATATTGTATGCAGGCAATGATTCCATAAGACATAATAATGGGAAAAAAAGTTACGATGAGGGAGTTTTATGCATGTTGTTTGCAATGTAGAAAAAATGAAGGTAAAACTCTTTTACGTGGAGGACGTCTTCTACACCAATATATAGTTGATGCATTTACATGTATGGAGCAAAGTCGTGCATTTTGGATAAGGAGAAATAAAAAAAATACGTTCAAAAGTTTATAAAGGTCTGGTTGACTCTATTACACAAGGAGATTACGATGCAGCATCTGTTGGTAAAAGATTTATATTCCCTTCTTCATTTACATGTAGCCCCAGACATATAATGCAACAATATCAAGATGCAATGGCCATTTTTCATTGGAAGGCGTCTCAGGATTTATTTATTACATTTACTTGTAATCCTAAATGGATGGAAATTCAGTATTTTCTTGAAATGTACTATCCTGGCCAAAAACCCAAAGACCAACCAGAAGTTCTATCCAAAGTGTTTCAAATGAAACTTAAGAAAATGATGGCAGGACTAAAACAAGGAAGATACGTTGGGAATATCGTGGCAGGTATTACACATTATTGATAGTTTTACGCAGTTTTGGTTATGGTTATTACGATTTCTAAACATTAACTAAATATTCCTTACCTTTTCTTTGCATATATTTATGTAATTTAATTTTAGAAAAAGGCCTCCCACATGCTCACATATTACTAAATTTAGCTGACTATAATAAACCACAAACTCCAGAAGACATTGATGCCATAATATCTGCAGAAATTCCAGACAAGAACATGGACCCACAACTATACAAAACAGTTGTATATCCTATGATACACAGTCCATGTGGATTGATAAATACAAAATGTGTCTTTATGGTGGATAAAAGGTGCTCGAAAAAATATACTAAGCCATTCAAAGATCACACCGATGGATATCCTAACTATAGACGTAAAGATTATAGAAGAAAAGACAGGTTGGAAAGTACGAAGTTGACAATAGATGGGTTATTTCATACAATGAGGATCTATGCCGAGAGTTTGATGCACACATAAATGTTGAGATTTGTAACCAGATTAAAGTTGTTAAATATTTATACAAGTATATTCACAAGGGACTAGATCGAGCAACATCAGTCATAGAGGGACATAGACCATTACTAGCTTCAACAAATCAAATAAATGTCAATGACGGTGATGAAATAAAGCAATATCTAGATTGTAGATATCTATCTACTCTAGAGGCTTCCTGGCATATTTTTGGGTTCAGAATGCATGGTAGAAACTCATCATTTGAAAGACTACAATTTCACTTAGAGGGCCAACAATTAGTTGCATTCAATGATAACGATCACCTGTTCTCAATGATCTCAAGAACCGGAATCCACAAAACAATGCTAACAGAATGGTTCACAGCAAATCAAATGCATGAAGATGCAAGGGCTCTTAGATATGTAGACTTCCCTATGTATTGGACATGGAACAAGAAAGTCCAAAGGTGGGAGATTAGGAAAAAGGGCAAAAATATAGGAAGATTGTATTATGCACATCCATCATTAGGAGAACGTTACTATTTGAGATTGTTATTGCATGTTGTAAGAGGTGCTATGAATTACCTTTAGCTACAAATAATCAATGGTAAAAATGTACTACATTTAAGCAGGCGTGCATTGTATTAGGATTGGTTGATGATGACAATGAATGGGATGAAGCTATTGAAGAGGCATCAATATGGGCTATCGGGAATAACCTTCAAAACTTATTTGCAGAAATTTTATTGTATTGTGAGGTGTCAAATCCATGAACCCTATTGGAAAAGTATTAGGGTAGTTTAGATGATGACATACAAGCAACATTACAAAAGGATAGTGGATTATCCAACTATCAACTATCAGATGATGACTTAAAAAATGAGGCATTGATCCGAATTGAAAGTATTTGAAATAAGAATGGCAAATCTTTGAATGTTTTTTCAGAAATGCTAATGCCAGAGAATGAAAGAAGAATACTTCCAAATAGATTACTAAGAGAAGAGTTAGAATATGAAATAAGTGAAATAGATAGAGAATTTTAAAAGTTGTTTGCGGGCTTTAATGTTGAACAACTAAACATATTTAATCAAATCTTGCAGAGTTGTGATAACAAGATTGGAGGAGTTTTCTTTGTAAATGGTAGTGGTGGGACTGGAAAGGGATATTTATGGAGAACATTATGCTACAAGTTAAGAAGTAAACAAAAAATTGTCTTAACTGTTGCATCTTCAGGAATAGCTGCATTACGATTACCAGGAGGATGCACTGCACATTCAAGGTTTAAAATACCTCTACAACTCTTTGATGATTCATGTTGCACAATAAGTAAGAGATCTGATCTAGCGGAACTGATTAAAGAAACGTCACTAATAATATGGGATGAAGCACCAATGAAAAAAAAAATGCTTATTATGCATTAGATCGCACATGTAGAGATGTCCTAAGTGCAATTGATCAAAATGCTAGCAACAAAGTATTTGGTGGCATAACTGTTGCATTAAGAGGGGACTTTAGGCAAATATTACCAAACATTCCTAAAGGCTAACGGGAGAAAATTGTTGATGCATCATTGATCCGCTCAAACATTTGGAGATATTTCAAAGTTTTCAATTTGACAAGAAATATGCGCTTGGAAAATACTTCTACGTATGAAGACATTGAAGAAGTGCGTCAATTTGAAAACTAGATTCAAGGAATAGTGAATGGATCAACTGAATCTTTTGCACTTGATGAGGGTGATGAGTCAAACTAGGTAAGAATTCCGGATGAAATTTTGATTAATAATGAAAATAATAAAATTGAAAACTTGGCATTCACAATTTTTGACAATTTCTCAGTTAAGTATGTTGTCCCAACCTACTTACAAGAAAGATTAATACTTACACCAACAAATGATACAGTGATTCAATTAATGACATGCTCCTTGCGAAAATGCCTGAAAACTTAATGACATATCTAAATGCTGATTATGTTGAAGATGGGAGTGATTATGAATTGAAAAATCGTATTTTTCATACCACATAGTACTTAAATAGTTTAAAATTCAATGGATTACCAAATTACAAGTTGAACTTAAGAAAAGGAGCACCAATAATGCTTATGAGAAATCTTAATAAATTTAATGGGTTACGTAATGGAACAAGATTAACTATAAAGGAAATGGATGATAAAGTGCTTAAAGCAGAAATTGTTACGGGTGGTAATATTGGTGATTTTGATTAATATCTCGGATCTTGGTACCTCCCTCGGACACGGAATGGCCATCTAGATTGAGATGAAGACAATTCCCATTGACTCTTGCCTTTGCATTAACTATTAACAAAAGCCATGGCCAAACACTAGAAAAGTAGTAGGATTATATCTACTTGAAAGTTTAGGGTTCGCAAGATCTCTAGATTGGTCCACTCAATAAATCAGCCCAAAAAGTGTGCAAAAACAATAAATATACAGCGGAAATAAAATCACAAGCACACACCACAAGGATACCAGATTTTTACGTGGAAAATCCTAACCGGGTGAAAAACCACGGATCCAAACTGGATCTAATCAAGCACTATGAATCTCACAATTACAAGAAACTCAGATTTCTTCCCCAAATATCCCCTCCCTAAAGACTAAAGTTACCTTGTGTTGCTTCACGCTTCAATGACTTCACACCGCTGATTGCAATAGACTCAATCCAGCGCTTAACTCCTCAAATCTTCTATGCAAGAAGATGATCTTCTACAAAGGATACAGAAGAACTTGGCTCTCTAGAGTACTTGGCAGCACAACTCTTCAAAAATCTCTAGAGAAAATTTCTCTCAATTAGATCACTAATTCAGAACTTGAGAGATGATCTGTGTCTCTTTGGGTTTTGAGAAACACCCAATATATAGCCCTAAATCCGTGCATAAGACTCCTAATAATAATCCACTAAGAATATCAGTTTGTGTCAGACTTCTCATAAGAGTCCAGATCCAACTGGGCTTGCTGCACCACCCTCGCTATAGCGAGCTTCATCCTCACTATAGCGAGGCGTCATTCTGCCTCATGCTGAACTTTTGAGTCCTGACATGATTGATGAGGCCTGACTAGCCTTTTTGACTTTACACTACCCAAGCCAGTATTTACTCATGGACAATTATATGTAGTAGTATCCAGAACAACTTCTAAAAATGGACTTAAGATATTATTAGATAAAAATACCCATAAAATGCATAATTACACAAGAAATGTAGTATATAAAGAAGTTTTGTGTGAGGCCAACACGCAAGCTGAATTGGTATAATCACTAAATTGGATGACAATAACTATTTCATGCCATTCAGAGAACTTCTAATAAAAAGTAATCAACTTATACAACTTCCTTTTTTAAATCTTCAATGAGGTTAACAACGATCTTACTAAAGATTTATATTGAATTCATATAACAAACAATCAATTGCAAGCGAATACTGTTGTAATGTGTTAATATGTTTAACACGGTACTTTAATTCTATATCTCATTATAGGCTAAAAGGATGGATTCCAATTGACATCAAACTTTGGATAAAATAGATCCATTTGATGATCGGTGGCCTATACAAGTAAGAGTCAGTAGAATGTAGGAATAACATCAATACATTAACACATCCCAACAAAGTTGTACCCAGAAGTTACTACTCATAGATGAACTTATAATTGTAACGCCCCAATTCTAAATACCGAAGTTACCGCTAAGGTACCCGAATTTGGCGCGCTACTTCCCGGAAAATCCGAGAACTTCCAAGATCTTAGTCCACATTGAGGTCAAATTTTTAAAACTTTTTGAACAATAATATAATCAACAGTTGTATTGTGGAAGCATAAGAAAAGATAGCGGAAGCAATATGTATCATATAAAATGAATCAGATGGAACAAGGCTAAAGTCTAACAAAATCTCAAGTATAGTTAACTAGTTTAATTACATATTGGATAATGCCCTGCTCACTACAATAAACTCTCAAAAGGCCAAAATAAATTGCACTCAAATACCTTGTGCAGGCGCTCCATCCTCCTATTCGACCACCTGGTCAACCAGTCCCCAGCCGTGCTCGCCAACTACAGGCGCCACGTGGTACGCGTCACCCGCGGGGTCAAGGTTGAGACCTAAGCACCAAAGATGGGTCAGATCCAAGGATCTGGCAAGGCACCATATACAGATAACACAGGATGTATGCAACAAAAGAGAATAGAGACAAGCATATAACCATAAGAGTAATAAGGAAATACAAACTAGGCAATTGAGCAGTAAATAGCAGTTTAAAATCAGAAATATAAGTAATCTAATCTAATCAGATAACAATGTGGCACATTCACTCAAGCTGGATATACTGCGGGATATTATACCACGGCCTTCCCATATTGTAAACAATCGCAGCGGGAAAAATATAATAAACATGCAAGGGATAACAGCCCTGATAATAACAATATATATATAACACCGATCACACGCCTTTATTGCACCTATCACACCCCTTAAGCATATTAGACCGGACCCGGTATCACACCTCCGTCTAATCATAGATCATCATGATAGCTCTAGTCACAACTAATATAGCTCCTACCAGTGACGATCAGTCAACAGGTTGAGCTTAGATCAACTAGGTGAATGTCTAGTGCCGACTCATAGAACAAATACAGGTCTGTGTCTGTCTAGGCTTGTCTTGCGTGAGCAAGATCCTAACCAAGTCTCTAAGAGGTTCAAGTACAATATCATGGAACACAGTCCAATATCCAAGTCCAAGTCTAATCATCATTAGATCTATACTAGGTCCATAACCATGGCCTTAGTTAACAACGATATAGGTAACCAATCCATACTCGTACACAACCCTTCATTATAACCAACCTCTCTATTCTAGGGTACCACACACCCAATCTTAGGCCATTTGAGGGCCCGCCTAGCCATAGGCACGGGTCATTTATCTCCAATTACATCATTGGGTCACCACTAAGTAATCCTAAGTTCAGGTCCTCCAATTCTCATTTAATTAACAGGTTATAACAATGACAAAGATATGAGAGAAGCACAATGTTTAATAACCTCCAAACGAAGGAATCAAATGGAATAAGGCAAGGGTCCAACCGAGGTAATGGTCCACTCTTGGTTCAAGGCCTCATCATGTAATTGGATCCCTAACTGTAGTCTCAGATGTCAAAAGATGATATATCTGGTGCTCCTGAAGTTACGGACATCCTCGACTACGTTTAAGGTTCGAATCACCGATAATTCTAATCCCAAAAACCTATTTGGTGGTCCCCATGAGTCAAGGTTGAGCCACTCCATTGACTCGTACTTGGCACATTAATGGAGGCCAATTTGGATGGTCGATGGGCCCTACAATAGATCAAACATCATATGTGCAGAAGTCTATAATTTCACCCTTCACAGTGTGTCTGGTCGACATCATCCCCAGGGATGTTGACCGGGTACATTGGATGTTGACCCCCAGATTGACATCCCGACAGTGTCCCCAGTCGACATCATGGCCATGATGTCGACTGGGTCCACATCGACCTGAAGCCAAATAGCTGGGGGGGTTAATTTATATATTCTCAGAATTCACAGTGTTCCTAGTCGATATTGTGGCCATGATGTCGACCGGGTTCACACGAACCTGGACTGTCTGAGAAATTCGAGCCTCGGTTATTTTCTACAGGAACCTGTGTATCCGATTGACCGAGACAGGGTCCAGTCGACTAGGTTCACTGTTTATGTTTCTTTTTCAGAAATTTAACCGAGACTCAGATTTCTCAGTTTTTTAGTGTGGCCGGTCGACTGAGGCATGGTCCTGTCGACCGGGCACACGTATCTGTAGTAGAAATTTCATTTTTCTGGATTCTTCTTCTTCAATCCATTTTTCATCCAAGTCATCTCCAACCCACACCATTTATCATATAATCATATAAAATCACAAAAACACTTCTAAGTCCATCCATCCATCACTAAACAGGGCCATTGATCCTCCAAATGAGAGAACCCATCCATCAATGGCCATAAACCCAAAAGACTAGCTCAAAAAGGAAGATCTAAACACATAAATACATTAATTGAATTGAAACTTCATAATCAAGAGGAGGAAAATCATGCATTATGTGATATTAGCATAGGGTACTTGCCTCAGATTAGTAGAAAGGGAAATTAGAGAATAGGAAGAGATCCAATTAGCAAATATATGGCTGATGAAGCAATTGGGGACGACTCCTTCTTCTCCTTGTGCTGGGATTTGGGGAATTAGGGTTTTCTTGGGGAGAAAGATAGGGAAAATGAGAGATGAGAGTGAATTAGGGCTAGTTCATTGCAATAGTAATGTTTATATAGGTTTGGGGTTGGTGGTTGTTTACTAGATGCCCTTAGGGTTTAATTAGGGGAAAGGGTGGGGTAAGGGGCAAAATGGTCAAGAGAAGGGATGCTAGAAGGTTCCTTAATTCTAACACTCCCTTAAATAAAACTAAATTACTAACTAAGGCCTAGACTAACTAAAATCATAATAAATAACAAAGATCACCCTATATCTATAAAGAATTAAATAATAGTATAATTCTAAAACTTAGGAAAAATTCTATTAGACATATAAAATAGTATAATAAGGTAACTATTATAACATTAATAATTAATCAAATCAAATTGAGGGCCCACAAAGGGGTGGGGCCTTACAATAAGTGTCAACAATGAAATTATTATTAGATAAAAATAGACTAATGTAAAATAAATTGTTGTAATATATTAACAAGCTAATATCAATACAGGGTATTCAAATAATGCTAACTCTTCTATCGATGCATGATATTCTCAAGTTCGGGAGCAATCTAAATGAAGGGATGTGCTTTGCTATAAAGCACATTAGAGTGGAATAAGCAAAGCCTAGATATAGAGTGATTACACATCAATACCAGATCACACTATGCAGAGATGCTCTGGTCACAAACATAGCAAATCCTAATCTAGAAATACCATTTGCGAATTTTAATTTTGTCACTTTCAAAGACTTCCCATCATTGAGTAATAAAAATGACATTTTGAATGGTACTTTCCATGGCATGTAACTCAACATCTATAATTTAATATGATTTAACACGTCTACTAATAGTCTAAATTCTATAGATATAATAGGCGTCTATGAGGATTCAACTAGTATACCAATGATAAGGAAGACGGATGGGACGGAACTTAAAAAGATGGAAATGACTTTGGCAAACATGAGGTACTATTCGTATGTTTTGTGGAATTATCTTGAAGCGTATGTCATGACAAATGCCTGCCTAAGATCAATTATGAAAATAATCATGTGTGACCTTATTTAAGTTTAATAAAATGACTAAACATATAGACATTAAGATCTTGTTTCAATTAAAACGATAAAAGAGCCTCTATAACACTATGGGAGGGTACTGCAAGACAATGTTCAGAGGCCATACTTGGTCAAGTAGAGATAGGGACTGCCGTTGCTATAACTTTTGTAGTAATTAAACAGTACAATCGCAATTTAACGAAGCTAAACTTCTATACAATTATCTTGTCTGCTTATTATTTGCTAACTACTAATTGGTACATTATCACATCCAGGAAAATTTTATGCATCTTCCACGTACATGACAAAGGTGCTGATTGGTCTAGATACCCTTGAAAAAGATGAGCTTGAACAATGGTAATACAAAGTAATTTTCTATCAAATTATTACAGTCTTGAAAATGAAGATTAAAGATTATATACATCTCTTTTTCAATAGGTACAAAAATAGACAACACATGCATATAGTGCAAGAAATAAATAAAATAAGAACAAACATGTTGGAACATCAATCTTTTCTAGGGATATGGACGAAAATTGAATGGTAAGGGCGCTATGTGTAACCAAGGTGGAAAAAATTGAATTCAAAAAATGAAAGCCAAATGATGCTGAAGAAAATAGATGACAAAATCAAAGATGAAGAAGGTATGATAATCTAACAACTACTTATATCCCAAAGATTGATATATATATATATATATATATTTACTGCGATTCCAAATTACACTTTTATAATTTGTGGCACATTTGTGAAAAACAACAGTGGAAGATTCAAAAGCTACCTTGGGTGACTGAATTATAAAACCAGGAAATTATTGTTGTGCGCATGTATGCGGAGACGTGAATCTGATGCGAACTAACAAACAACCAACCACATAAGAACAAGCAATCACAAAAAGAATTACGTGGTTTGGCAAACTTGCCTACGTCCACGGGAAAGAAACTCGACTCTCCTTGGGTTCACTCTGTGTATACGACCAGTACGGTCCCTCATGGGTTACACATTACATGAATATAAAATGCTCTCTTTCTTATCCCCCAAGAAACCCTATCTTAGTCAATAAGAAAGTCTTGGTACAATTACCAAAATACCCATGACCATAAACCCACTTGGTCTGGACCCACTAGGCCAACAATCTCCCCCTCAAGACCATGGGGAAGACGCGCCTCTTTGAACCCCCTTACTAGGAGTCCAGTCCTGCCAACTCTGAACACAGCTCTAACTTTCCCTTAGACACGACCTTAGTCATCATGTCCGAGGGATTCTTGTCAGTGTGTATCTTCTCCAGCTTCATGAGATTCTTTTCGATGACCTCACGAATCCAATGGTATCTCACATCAACATGCTTCGTGCGGGCATAGTATGTAGCGTTCTTGCTAAGATCCATAGCACTCTGACTATCACAGTAGACTACATACTCTCCTTGCTTCAAACCCAATTCTCAAAAAATTTTCTTCAACCAAATCATCTCCTTCCCTGCTTCATTAGCAGCTATGTATTCTGCTTCGGTTGTAGACAATGCCGACCACTTCTGCAACTTAGACTGCCAAGAAATAGCTCCCCCTGCAAAAGTAAATAAGTACCCAGAAGTAGACAACCGACGAGCAAGATCGCCTGCAAAATCAGCATCTGTAAAGCCTTCAAGAACTGGTTTGGAGCTTTCGAAACACAAGTACAAATCTGATGTCCCTCTCAAATATGCTATTATCCACCCACAATCTGATGTGACCAATAGCCTTTCTATACATTTTTTTTCCAGTCTGGACCAGACATATCTTTTGGTCGAGCTTTATCCCCTTCAATGGGATCATAAAGGTCTTTGCAATAGAGTATATCCTCCATCTTTGGTTTCCAAATTAACCAATTTGTATGGTTTAATTTGGTCATGGTAGTGTTTATAGTGTTGTTCTCCATCCCGATTGAATAATTAAGAAAAACAAATAACTTTCACTAACCTCAATTTTTGCACCAATATGTAAAGCTCGTCACCACGAGCACGCTAAAGAAACGGATCTGAAATCTAACTCTGGATGGCTCCGATATCGAAAAAAAGTGTTTTGCGCTCCGATTAGTCAAATTTTCCTGTTGACCGTCAAACTGTGAATCTTCTTCCACAGATACGTAGATCTGCTCGCAACAAGTCTGCAGGCACAAACGAATCTCCGATCAGATACAGGATTATCAAGATATTGCGAGAATAATTCTCAACCGTCAATCTGGTCAAAAGTGTTATTGACCGTACTGTTCGCTAACGTGGTGCTGACGTCAGGGTATGTTGGAATGGGCTTCTGCTTCACTGGTCAGGCTGAACTGACCTAAAAAAAACCTGAACTGGTCTGGGATTTGGGCTGGGCTTCGGGTGTGCGGGTCAGGTTGACCTGGACTAGGCCCAAGCCCGAAACTGAACCCAACAAACCTGGGTTGTCTTCCTTCTTCATTCTGTTCTGGTTCAGAACCGATGGAGGGGCTTTGTTCCTTCCTCGCGTCCGGCGATGGCACGGCGCGGGACGACGGCGGTCAACGGCAAGCAGCGGCGAGCGGCGGATGATGGCTAGTGAGGATCGGACTGAATCCGGTGATGGGCTGCAGCAACGGCAATGATGGGGTTTTAAACCTCTGATCTCGGCGCAAATGAACTTGCAGCGACGATATCAGAAACCAGATCTCAGTCCTTTGATCTTCTCCGGCGAAGATGAGCTTGCAGCTGCTGGAATCCTGCGGAGAAACCCGATTAGTGTGGCCCACTCGAGATCGGAACCGATCTCTGCTCTTTTATGCAACGAAGATGACGTGCAGAAATCCGGATCAATTTCTTGATTTGTTCCGTCGATCGCAACGCAACACAATCCAATCCTAACAAAACCTTGGCTCTTATACCACTTGTTGCGCGCGTGTATGTGGAAACATGAATCTAATGCGATCTAACAAACAACCAACCACATAAGAACAAGCAATCACACAAAGAATTACGTGGTTCGGCAAACTTGCCTATGTCCACAAGAAAAAAACTCGACTCTCCTTGGGTTCACTCTGTGTATACGATCAGTACAGTCTCTCATGGGTTACACATTACATGAATATATAATGCTCTCTTTCTTATTCCCCAAGAAACCCTATCTTAGTCAATAAGAAAGTCCTGGTACAATTACCAAAATACCCATGACCATGAACCCACTTGGTCTGGACCCACTAGGCCAACAATTATTGAGGTAAAAATGACCACAATATAGAAGAAAATATTTAATGATTTATATATAAAATATATATTTTTTAAAGCATTCATTGAAAAAAATCAAAAGCATTTACAATCAAAGCTTTTAAAGCTTTATTAACCTTTCATAACATGCCATTTAATTACTATTTTTGTCTGATCATTTACCCAAAAACTATGCAGGAAAACAAAAGAGCAGGGTCATGTAATGCATACACTTGAAAAGGATTCACCAAAGAAGTCTCGCGAAATTAACACAAGCGTCATTGACATCTTCATTGTTTAGCCTCTTCATTTACATGTTTTCAGATAAAAGTATAAAGATGGACTTCATGGTTGTACTCTAATTAACAGGCCTAGAATTGGACATGTAAATTGTAATATCCATCCTTTGTTGATTGCTTAATTGTGCTTAGGAATTCATGGTTGTACGGACATAAACTGCCTTCTTCTTTTATTATAGCATGATCCTAATTAGTACTGCAGGTCTTGGATATTTAACAAACCATATGTATGCATATGTTAAGAATATTACAAAGTTAAGTTCAACAATTTAGGAAATTATTTTCATTGTCCACACAAATTTATTTAACGGTTCGGCGACAAATTAGAGAGATAACTTTAGAATTTCATATTTTGAGATTTCTTAGCTAAATTAACTTGGTGAGAAGTGCAAGGTTAATCTTGTCTTGCATATGTTGTCTTCACATGTTTTCTTCTCCATATTAACTTTGTGCTTTTATGTTGAATTCATTGAATGGGATTCTGTAATAGTAGATTTTTTTTTGTGTTATGGCATATGTGATTGAATAATAGAATAGGACCGTGTATAATAGATATGACACAATGCCTCAATATATTGTGTATATAGAACTCTTTACATAATTCTAGAAAAATCTTGGGTAAATTAGCCATAAGTCCCTAAGCACAGTCTTCTAAGGCATCCAGTCCAACAACTTTTTCTATAATGTCTATAGTCCATACAGCTAGAGATATTCCGGTGAGAGGTCCCTAATATGCCACATCATATATTTTCATGAAAAATTTGCCCCTTTCAATAGCTTGAGCATAAAACTTTGAATTTTAAAATTTGAAATCTTGCATTCTCCCTATTTCCTAGGCCTCTGTCTTCTTCTTCTTCTCTACGAACACAGAACATAGAACCCCTTCCGTTTTCTTCTCTAGGAATGAGGGACTTCACTAGAGAGCTTTGCAGATCGAAGTCGGACATCTCCGACTACACCAGCCACGATGGCGACGGCCTGGCGATGGAAACGCGACCAGTCTGCACCTTCTCTGAGGACGGGTTCTACATAAAACAAAAGTCCATTGTTGTCTTTGCCTTTTCTTTCCTTTTTCCGTTTCATATATGTCTATCTCTTGCAATCATAGCAACAAAAAATGAGGTCTCTTTCTTGTAAGAAAACTGTTGCTATTTGGAAGCAGTTTTTATCTGAGTTCGGAAAATTTATTAGAGTTTCTAAAAAACTCAGATAAATTTTCCAAGAACACGGATAAATTGCACAGAAACTTTGATAAACTGGACAAAAACTCAGATAAATTTATCTGAGTTTTTGGAAATTTTATCTTTATCTAAGTTTCTGAAAAATTTATCTGAATTTTGGCAAATTTATCTTTATCCGATTTTCTAAAAAATTTATCTGATTTTTTGTTAAATGTATCTAAGTTTCTGACAAATTTATCTCCGTTTTGAAAATTTTAATCGAGTTTTTGAACAAATCTTTCTGAAACGAGGGATAGGATTTCTTTATTCAAAAAGTCGACATTTATAACCCCATCAAAAGGTCATCTTCATCATGTAAAAAAGTCAACGTAAGGGGAGTGATCTGTATTAGTATGCTTGTAAATTAAAGGGTAAATTAGCCACAAGTTTGTGTTTTTTTTTTTTTTTTCAAAATCTCATTAAATGCATTTTCATTAATCGTGGCCAATTAAATAGTAGTTGGCCATTATTAATGGCATATCCCACTAATCATGGGATATGATTTATCTTTAAAAGGATAAGAGATTTTAAAGAAAGGGCAATTTGGACATTTTAGATCTTCAAATTTGGAAAAAGGACCTGCACCACTATGAAAAGAAAGTGTGGATCTAAGGCTATAAAATCAAATGTCCAGGGACTTGTCGCCGAAAGCCCAAAAATCTTTTCCTTTATACTTGTAGCGCCAACATCATATCTTGGATATAGCGATGCTAACTGTGTTCATCTTCTGCATCATTTGCATTTAAAAAATGCATTATACTTTTGTAAAGCTAAACTGCTCTTAAAAGAATTGAAAAGTCATTAAATAATTATGGTCACTCTATATTAATTTGTAATTAATTAAAATATTAATTCTAAATAACCATTCAAAATACATGAAATTAAACTGTGCATCACACGGGCTTTGAATGCTAGTAGCATCAAAGGAAGATGGGAAATGGATAATTGGGGTGATGGCTAGTAATTCATTTTTCATTTATCTTTGGAAAGGAAGAGACATGCTAACCAGAAAGAGAGACTGGTTTCTACTGATGTCTTTTTTTTTTTTTTCACCCCAGCCATCGAGGCTGAGACCCAAAAGAGAGCCCGCACGCGCGCCCACACACGAGAATATAGCCAACTCAAGTGACTTTTGCTTTACAATGTCACTCAAATACACCACCAAATTGATCGACGGGTATGGCTTGCTCAAAGTGACTTCTTCTATAAAAGTTGATTGTGTAGACGTCGGCAATTACCGGGACCCACTTTACCTAACAAAATTTATTATTTGCTGCCAAGTATCTCAAAAGTGGTTTCTTGATACATGTTGCCTTATATGGCCATGGCCCACTATGTTTGGCATTTATATATGCACTTGATTTGGTGCATGGAATGTAAGGATTTACGAGTGTTGGCTAATTCATTCGGAATTGGACAAAACCAGGACTCTTTATAATGTGTATTTTTCATAGAATGGACTGCCCAAGAATTTCCAAGAAATATAAGACTTTCAAAATAGATTTTGTTGTGGCCGCTCGAGCGGACCTCCTACCCGCCCTTTGGCCGCTCAAGCGATGGTTTCTCTATGTTGAATTCTGAAAACAGACGCTTGTCTGCTCAAGCAGACCCTCTGGCCGCTCGAACGGATCTGTGCGTGAAGTTAGAAACTTTCCCATAATTCTATTCCTACTTTCTCTCAAGATGCTTTGCTGAACCCTAATCAAACTACAACTCTTGAGACACGAATTCAGGCTTATAAATAGCCATTCTCTCTCTCTTCTAATGTACTTCTCTTCCAATACAAAAACCCTAGAGAATATTTATGAGAGATCCATCATCACACAAGGCTTCTAATTGCAGTGCTATAGATCAAGCTTTGGATTCGTATTCCATTCTACTCTTCTGCAGTAGACATCTTGAAGGCGGCTTCGAGGTGTTCGTTTCAAGCATGGTGAAGGTGTATAGAGAGCAGTCGGCAAAACAGTGCAATCCTTAGGTTGGGTTGCAACTGGGAAAGGGTTGTGAGTTGCTTTTTTGTAACTTTCAATTTTATATAATGCTTGGTTGTCTGTTGGTTTAGACGAAAGGCCCGCGGTTTTTTTCCAAGTAGGGTTTTTCCACGTATACATTGCTTGTCCACCTCATTGTGTGGATGGATTGCTTTTAATTTGGTTTAAGATTAATTATTAGAGTAATCACGTGTTATTTGAAATTTAATAGAGATCTGGTTATTGGGACCTCAGCCTGTGTTAAGGCCGGATTTTCATGTAAGGAATCTGCAATTGAGAGTTCTTGGCTGAATCACTTACCTAATCTATAGACCATGTCTTCTATTGATTATGAAAACTCTGGGGGTTACCAGAATGGATACTAGTTCTAATAAATCAAACCAACATGCAGCGAATGTAACCAACTAAACAAAATAGAACTAACAATTTACCAATCACACACCACAAAAGGCCAGACACAATATTTAGTGTGGAAATCCTATCTAGGGGGAAAAACCATGAACCAGAAATCAAGAATTCACAAATAGTTACTAGATTTACCCACAGCTCCTTTACCTTGGTCAGTACCTCGACCTAAGGACTGTAGTTGTTCTTGCACAACTTCCTGCTGCCACGACTTCTACTGTGCACCGTTCTCTTTACTTGAACTCCTACACCTTGTCAGCTAGCCAAGATGAACTAGCTTCTACAAAAGAGTAGAAGCAACAATAACCTTTTCGAGGATCTCAATGGCTCTAGAGAATCAAAGAATCTCTCTTAGGATATTCTCACCTTATATTAAAGAGAGAACTAATTGATGTGTCTAATCTATGCACATCTACCTTTAGGGTTAAGAGTAACACCCTATTTATAGTCCCAAATTTGTGCCTTAGAGTAATAACACAAATCGGACTCAAAGTGGGAAACCCAGTTTCAAAAGGAAACAAACTTGTAGCCTGGATTGGAAACTCCCCGCCATCCAATCGATCGGACCACCCAAAATAACTGGGACGCTTCAGCACTTTGATCGATCGTATAGAGAGTCCGATCGATCAGTCCTCGGTGGATTCACTCGGTTTTCCCTTTTTTCTTCTTTTCTTCGCTTCAGCTTTTCCAGCGACACAACCACAATCAATTCTAGAATAAATTAGAAAATACAAGTCAATGAACGCAGAGTTTTGTCCAATCCATGAATCAGCCAACATAGAAATACTTACAGATTGGATCATGATTAAATCTTGTTAGATGCTTATTGGCTGATTTGATTAAAAACAAAAGAAAGGAAAAAAAAAAAAAAAAGGGTCGCAAACCCCTTGGATGGCTAAAGAAAAAAGACAGAAAAATGGGTCCCATCCCCCTTGGATGGTTAAAAAAAAAAAAACAAAGAAAGAGAAAAAAGAGCCCCAACCCCCTTAGATGAGAAGAAGAAAAAAGAAAAATGGGTCCTAGTCCCCTTGGATAGTTAAAAAAAAAAAGGATCCCAGCCACTTGGATGGTTAAAAGGTTAAAAGCAAAAGAGAAAACAAAACAAAAATGGTCCCCAACCCCTTGGATGGTTAATAAAAAAAAAAGAAAGGAAGCAAGAAAAATAGGTCCTATCCCCCTTGGAGGGTAAAAAAAGGGTCCCAGCCCCACTTGGATTGTTAAAATGTGAAAAAATGGGGTACCAACCCCTCGGATGGTTAATAAAAAAGGGATAAGGAAAAAGAAAAATGGGTCCTATCCCCCTTGGATGGTTAAAAGAAAGGGTCCCAACCCCCTTGGATGGTTAAAAGGTTAAAAAGAAAAAGAAAAAAAAAAAAAAAAAAAAAAAGGGGTACCAGCCCCCTTGGATGGTTAAAAAAAAGTGAAGGGGTGAAAGAGTCATTTCCACTTCCCAACAAATGTAAACGGTAGAATTGGTAATACAAAAAATGAATGGAAGAGTGGGAACGTCGTTTACTTTTCTTTTAGTTGGACGTTGGTCAAGGTACCATTAAGTAAAAGTAAAAAATACAGAGGTATTTTTGAGGTTTTCTCAAAAGCTAGGTGCCTTTTAGTAAAAAAAAACTCTAAATTTTTTAAAGTATGTTATATGTGAGTGTGTATGTCTTGAATTTTGTAAATAGTTCATATCATAGTTAAGTTGATTTTTTCATAAAGCCATGCTGTACACATATTTCTAATATTCATCTAAAGACACACACAACACAACACTATTTACATTGCAAAAAAAAAAAAAAACACTAGTTTTGTCTGAAACTTCACATATATTAATCGATATCTGTATTTTAAAACTCTCATGCATGCATATATTATTTGCATACTATATGCGACCTGACTTATGGTCATGTGTAAAGTATGATTCATTTGTTTTGCGTTTCTTTCCTCAAATGTTTTCTGAAAGAAAATAAAATAATCTCATTGGATCCTGTATGTTTGGTAGGAGCCGAGTTATTATTAGTTGGTGAAGATTCCATAAAATCTTCCAACAAAACATTTGGGCACCACGCCAACTTAATTTTCTAACTTCCAAGCTAAAGAGCCATCAAGATAATCAATTATTAAAAGTAACTGACATGTGCATCATTTGGTGTGGGCACATACCATTCCTAGTGAGTTTGAAAACTAACAGTTTTCAGGCTTATCAATGATCGGCTGTGATGACCATGGTGGATCCACTTAATGTGGTGGGTGATCATTCTTTGTAGATATGCGGGGTTAAGAAGCTCTGGAAACTAGCAAGTTTTAATGTTTTTTTTTTCCACTATTTTATTATGATCCCATGCTTTCAACAGAGGCAACATGAAGAAAACGAGTTCCTTCTGGATTCAAGCATAGAGTGCATGCATAAGCATTTTATCATAATGAAACTTAAAAATTCCCTTTATTCCAACGTTATTTTCACTCCATCATAATGAACTTCCTTCAAACTTTCATGTATCTGAATTCAGATCTCAGTCTACATATGTGAATGTGTCTGCATGGTTAGTTGGTGTAGTACACCTTATGTTTTGGGCCGCTTTATCTGCCTATAATCATGCTGCCCCCTTTGTAAACAATAAATGTGTGAACTGCCACAGGCCTAATAGTTTAAAATCCAGAGACTGAATGTGTTATACCCAGTCTCGAGTTAATCAAGATTAACTCTAATTAATTAAAATTAATGCTAATTAAGCATGTTTAATTAAGCTAATAATGGTTAATGACCAAACTGAATTGAATTTGTCTCAAATGATTAATTTGAGCTTAATGAAAGGATAATGAATGACATTGAATGATTTAAATTGGTTTTAGGCTTAAACCAAGTGATACAAGGACTTTTTCGTAAATACAAGTTTTCACGTATTTCGTCGAATAAGGTCACTCTTGATACCAACGCGTGTATCTCAAAGAGTACATTAGCTTTCATAATAAACATGATTGCGTTTGACGTGAATTGGATCACATAACCTTTCATTTGAAATAAACAGGAAATGAGGTAGAGGGCTTAGATGCAAAAATTGGGCTTATAAGGATGGTGATGAACTCCTTTGAGTTCATACACTCATTCCCAACACAAAGCAACCTAGTCTCCTTTCTCTTCTTCTTCTTTCTTCCATTCCTCTTCATCAATCACCAAGAGTGAAGATTTGCAAGTGATTTGGAGAGAGCTTTGTCTTCTTCATCTTCTTCCTCACTTGTCTTCCATTTTGGAGTTCTTAGAACGTGAGAAAGAGCTCAAACTTTCTCCCTACAAAGCTACAAGTAATACTTTACTTGTTTACAGCACTTCCAGGTTCTATTCAATGGTTTTGAGTGTTTTCTAACACAAAGAACTCATAGGAGTTCTATTTTTTAATTTGGTTTTGGTTTTAGGTTGAAGAAGGCTTGGATTGAAGAGATTTCATCTCAATAATCAAGTTAGACAAAGGGCGTTTTACTAATTAACCTCCAAACAAGGAAAGTATACTGATCTCTTATGATTTAAGATGTTATTGAACTTGTTTAAGCCCAAGGAGCTCAAATTCTGAATTTCAGTTCAAAGATTTTCTGAACTTCTGGGAGCAATTCGATCAGCCGAACTACTGACCGACAGCTGACCGACCCATCTGGGTTGAGTTTCGCATGAAATTTCAGCTTCTGGAAAGCTGACCGAGAACTGATTGACAATGTTAAGCTAACCGAACTCATGGATTCGGCTAGCCGAGAGGTAACCGAAAGGTGACTAAGTTTCCCTGTCAGAATTTTTTATCAGAAGTTTAGCTTCTGGAAAGCTAACCGAAATGTGTTCGGTTAACCGAATTTGAGGATTCGGTCAGCCGAATTCCTGACTGATAGGTAACCGACGAGGTGACCGAACTTGAGAGAAATTTCATATTGAAGTCTAAGTTTCATGGATAGTAGCCTGTTGACTAAGGCTAGTGTTAATGGTGTTTTTTCCAACTTTCATGGGTGTTAGCTAATGTTAGCTTAATGTGTAAAATTCAATTAAAGTGATGTTATCGAGAATAACACACACATTGGATAACGAACGTTTCACCTAAATGTTTTGTTTGGAAATTTGAATAGGGTTTGATCCTCTGATTGATTTCCGAGTCTGGCACTACATAGTAGTTTTTTAAGCTCATATAGAGCTGAAATAAATTAATGTAATGCATGAATGAATAAATTAATAAACATTCCTACTGCAGTAGATGGAATGGGGTGTTCCGGAGCTCTGTGGTGATGCCAGTGTTCTCTGATCAAGACATTGGTAGATCCCACACATATTGAATGATAAGCCACTTAATAAAGTGTACTCACTGGAAATACTAAATCCGTTAATTAGATAATTGAATGATTCCTTTCTTGAGGCATGGGTCATGAATGATGCGCCCTTCAGCCTTGTGCTAAAGAGGACAATGATACCAAATGCTTCCTTTGAGAAGAACTGAATGAATTGTAGTTACCAATTCTTGTAGGTGTTATTACTTGACTCCAATGTATGGATTACTGTTATTTATTTGAATTGTCTAAAATTATTAATTGTAGAATTGATAAACAGGTTTATTAGCATGTAATATCATAGATTTGTGTATACATTGTAGAACTGTCGTGTTCACAGTGTTATTGATAATATTACAGGTCCAGTTGCCCATTTTAGTACTGTAGAGGCCGCGCTGCCTATGGAGGAAGCCAATCAAATTCCTCTAGGAGAATTGATTGAGTGGGCACAAATCGGAGGGCGAACCAATTAGAACAATTTGAAGACATTTTGAGAGATAAATTGTATATTCATTTTGAAGTAAATAATTGTCACCTGCATTGTATTTTGAACATGCAGTGGTTGACTTAGATAGTAAACTAAGATGTGTCTATTGGACTTTATTTTTATGTAAGGAACTTGTATTGTTTTAATTATTTTGTCGATGTATATATATGTTCCACAAAAATGTACATGTGACAGGTATGAATGTCTGTTATCCCTTGTGGATTTCATTTTAACTTTGGTTAATTCGGAGTTTACAGGAGTAAATATGGATATCGCGACTCGAGGTTTGTCAAAAGTAATCAGAATCTCGGGCCCTGGTCGTGACAGAGTGATGATGCTTTCTTTCCTTTTGGTACATTGGGGACTTGAGCTCACACCCACCCCCACCCCCCCCCCCCCCCCCCGCCCCCCTTCCCCACGCACATACACCCATGTTTCTAATTACCAACTATTAACTAACATTTCTTTTTAGAAAGCTGACTAACTATTATGGATGCCTTTTTCAACTATTAAAAGTTGAGAGCATAGACCAAGGGGTTAAGATGATTTAATGGGGTTGATATTGTTGTAGACACCCATAGGCTATTTGTTTGCATTATAATACATTGAAATCGAAGAACGGCTCCTTATCTGAGTGGTAAGGAGTGTAAGTTCTTACCTCGTTGCCCAGGTTTCGAACCACCGGTATGTCACCTCTTCCCGCTTGTGCGGGCTCCTTTCCCACTTGTGTCGGACTTCTTCCCACTTGTGCGGGCATCCTTTCACTTGAGTGGGCTACCTTCCCGTGTGCATGCAGGCTCTCTCTTGGGTCCCAGCCCCCTTGCTAGGGTACCCAAGAAAAAAAAAACACATGAAGATTGAATACATATGATGAGGTTATAGATAATGTCAAAAGTGAATTTCCAAAATTAATCTTTTCTTTTATCGAAATAAAATTAAAGAAGATGAGAAGTCAATACCAAGCCGCCACCATAATAATTCCATACATAGGGATGAAGGTTCTATCTACATCTCCACCGTATGTCATTCACCCCTCACTTCTTTAATATATTTGGTAGAGTCCATTTCAGCATGAAATCATATGTAATCATTTTCCATGTATTTTTACATAAACAAATAAACCCTAAGTCTTATATGGATCTTTCCATCTATCCCCTTCTCCATGGCTAATATGGCTCTAGAAGGACTCTATAGGTGAGTTCCCATGTGCATAAATCTTCACCATATATTTGTTAGACAGAGTACTTCTAGTTTTGTTCTCAATAAACAGAAAATTGGTTTGCAAAACTATTAAACGAATCAGAATACAATTAAAATATTAAATCTAAAACTTTAATTCCACTTACAGTATGTAGGCATAAACAAAAAACAGGTGATGATCAAGGCTAATATATTGCAGTATGTCCTTTAGACAAATCTCGCCCCCACAATGGTGCTTACGAGCTTCTGTGGTGTTTGTCTCACAGGATACAATGATCTTCTTCACACAATAGCAGCACTATAGGCTGTATGACCGGTTAACCAAACTTGTGGCAGACTCTCCCGACACTCGAATTCGAATGCACAAAAAGTAGTGAATGGATCGAATGAACCAAATGCAGGGACGAACTGTATTAAAATAGATTGCTTCAGGACTCATTCATAGGTTGCATCGGTTCTGAACAGTGACTGTTCAAGTGAAAAGATAGAACACCCCTTTGTAACGTTATGTTTCTTTGGACAAGCCTTTCCAGAGTTCGGACACACCCCACTAATCAAATAAAATTTCTCCAAAAATAATACTATTATGTGGGCTGAGCCCGGCCTGGCTCACTTGTGTGGCCCAGGCCCAAGCCCGAATTGGTGTGAGACGGGGCGGCACGCGTGGGTGGTGAACCTACCTTGGTCTAGGTCCTCCCTCCTCCACAAAAGTGGGGTGCCCCATTGGGGCTCAACCTTTACTACCAAGGTAAACACATATAAATCCAAATAATGTTTTGCTCCCAAGTAATGTGGGACTCAAGTTTTCCACATGTTCGTGTTACGATGTGTTTACCATATTCAAGCAGTGGTGTTTGGAGTCAATTTCTCATTCACTCAATGGATTAGAGCAACTCAATATGTGTTCTTAATCTATTCATAGAATAAATTACATTCTCATGTTGTCCCGTATAGAAGAATAAGTGGGGCCACTTTTATCCTGGCTCAAACTTAACCAAAAACAATGAATCTCTGTCCATTTCTCCAACAATATTTAAGTCCCGGCCCGTACCGTATTTTTTTTATTTTTTAGAAGTCCCTTTTGAAATCACATGAAATAGACTGTGGCACGTGAAGAACGAGTTCAGGTGGCTGAAATCTGCCATTAGATCTTCATCAGAGGAATGGAGGAGGCATTTCATTGCTTTCAAACTTTCTGGAAATTCACAGTTGACATTCCAATGGGTGGGGAAGTAGGGATGCAACTTGGGTTTTGGCTCAACCTCCTTGACTTGACTTTTATGTAAGGTATACCTAACCCTGAATCCGACCGGATCAAAACTTAATCATATCAAGCTCAAGCTTCAACCAAAATAAACTACTAGGTGGAACCGGATTATACACACACTTTATAAATTACACATTGAAACGGTCTGTTTGGTTCTTACAGCTTTTTTCCTTGCAATTGTTCGTATTACTGTAGAAAATCCTTCTACTAATAATCAAAAGATCTAATATCATGAAATAGCTTAACATCTTTGCCGAGCCCATATAGGGTTGTGAGCATTTATTTTAAGTGATTTAAATATTAGTTACATTGGGCACAGCTGTAGCTTAGATATTTCAAAGTATATGAGCTAATGCAAAATGGGACCTTGAAAGAAAAAAAAAGTTGGGTCTTGTCAAAATTTACCCTTATTTATGCAGGAATCATATTCAGCAGCATGCAGTTAAACCACCATTTAAAATATATATATATATATATATGTATATGTATATTTTATTCGTGTTTGCCAAACACATCCTTGGAATGTACATTGACAAATTTATATATGGAGCAGGCTTTTTGCAATTCTCGAGACCAATGAAATGGTCGTAATGTTTAATGCATGATATAGTCTCGATAAGGAATAGGGCCGACACCTGCCCGCGGAATTGGTCCAGTTATAGGGAAGGTTTATATAGCTTTTTTTTTTTTTTTTTTTTTTTTTTTTTTGGGTCTTGCGAGGGAATAAATTTATAGATTTTGACTAGGGCTTGATGGGTATGAACTTTTATAGATTTTCACTCAAGACAACTTCGAAGCGATTGGGATCTTGGTCGCCCCACTCCATGTAATTCATTTCCTTGTATAATTATTTTACATAATTTTTTAGTGGGATGTAATGCATAAGAAAGTGTTAAGTCAGGTGAAGAGGAGGAAAACATTTCTCTAAATAAATAGAGGGTATTTTTATTAAGTCCCAATGAAAAAGGATTCATATCTATAAAAATGAATCATATTTATAGGTGAATTTTAAGATTTAAGTGTAAGTCTTACGATTTGATAATTATTTCATTTATTCAACTATTCAATTGCTTTGGCTGACCGGGATTAGCAAAGTCTAACAGGTTAATATTAGTGACCTTATAGTTTTCCTTTTTTTTTTTTTTTTATTGTTAGTGTTTCTATTTTTAACATTTTATTTAGTAGTTAACAAAAGCTCGTAAGAGCTTTAATTGTGATTTTGGAGAGACTTTAGAAATCAATAAAAAAAAAAGAATGTAACTGAAGCATTCAATGACACATGTTGGGGTTTTGTCTTGTATATTCATTTCTTCTGTATATTCATTTCTTCTTTCAGAAGAGATTCTAACCATGTAAGGATGATGATTTGGATTTATTCTTATTTTTCGATAAATTTGGATTTACCCTAACCATGTTATTTAGCAGTTAACAAAAGCTTGTAAGATTGAAGCATTCAACGATACATGTTGGGGTTTTGTGTTGTATTCATTTTTTATATTTTTTTTTTCTTTAGAGGAGATTCTAACCATGTAAGGTTGATGATTTGGATTTATTCTTATATTTTCAATTTAAAATAAAAAAATCACAACCTATTAAAATTTTCCAATGACATTGATATCTTGAAATATATTTAATATATAATTATTTACACATATGTTTTATTATGTATTAATACGTGTCAAATGACGTTCTTCATATATGATTGTATCGTAGTCTTATTTGTCATTTGTCATTGTCTTAATGCTATTGTAGATAAAAAAAAGGTGATTCATTGATAATTACTTTTTTAATTATTTTTTTATTTTTATAAGAAGAATAAAAATCCTACGATTTGTATGGCACAACAACTCTATTCATCCCCTTGAAAGATTAGAGATACGATTCTAATTTTTAGAATAATAGAAATGATTTCTTTAATTTTTATTGCACGCTACACCTCTATATAAGCAAAATCAGTCAGTTTGGACAAACACATGCTCTCGGATATTTTCTATTGACTTAATTTTGTTGAGGCCTCAGAAATATTATTCTTTGGAAAACCTCAAAACTTCTCATTTTTCTTTAATAAGATTTTTCCATTTTCCATCTTTATTGTGATATTATTACAATTTTCTCACTAGCCTGACCTGCACCCAACTTTTTAATTAAGAGTTCAGATTGACCTTTCTATTTTTGGCATTGGTTTCAGTTTGTCATTCTCAGTCTAATTATTAAGAAATGGGTTGAATTATGCTTGTGGCCATGCAAATTAGAGAATTACTCACAGTGCTCAATCCATTGCCTGCAACACAGGTAAGCCACCATTTGGCAGTTATAAGGAGCAGCTTTTTGGCTTTTTGCCGATTTCTTGAGTCCTACTACTCGCACAACATGCTTGGATGTATACATATAATACAGAGTATTTGAAAGGCTTTCTTACCTGAAACTTATCATGATAAAAAGTGGGGGTGTTGGGTGTTCTCATTCACCGCCCACTCCACGCAATACATGTTGAGAGGAATCTTGCAGGCTTGAGCTTTATTCTTCTTCTTCTAGACTTGGATTGTAATTCACGTGCCCTTCAAGTTATTTCTGTCCTTTTAGATTTTGAATTGGTATGATGCTTGCCTTTGTTTTCTTTTTCTCTCTTCCTTTCTCACTTAGTTGAGATTGGAAGTGGGTTGTACCAAGATAACCAAACCAAATTGGGGTGAACCAACTGATGGTTTTCCTAAGTTTAAAGTCACACAAGTAGTTGAAGTTATATTTTTATGCATGTGGCTGTTGAACTAGAGCAAAAATCTCTGACTGGGAGACAAATACCATGCAAATCAAGAAGGCTGCAAATTCTGACCCTTTTTAAGTCTTTTGTACGGGCACATTCTGACCCAATTATATAATCTGCAGCCCTCAGGCTATATGGGTCGAATGCAGGCCTAAAATTCCTGAAACCCTAATTTGCAGTCCTATATGGGGTGGATTGGGTTTGACCTGTCTAATAAAAGGAATTAGATGTGGTCGGGCATCAAGCCCATAAGACCCCTGCTTGTGCATGACAAATCTATACTGACCCCTGAACCAGCGGATATGTGACGTGTTGAACATAACTTGAATCTGACGCTCAACTTACATATATATGAGTCGGATGCGTGTGAAGAAATGACCTGGATAGATGCAGGTTAGGTCAGGTTTGATTCATAAATACTCTCTCAACTCCACTTGTTTGCGCTAGTGAATTGGCATTCTTCCTAATTAGATGGTTATCAGACACATATTAATCATTGAATTGAGTTTTACGAAAAATTGTAAATTACTAAATTATTAAACTTTGAGGCTATTAAATTAAGATTGGGATGATCCAACCATTGATTTTTCTCTTAAAATCACAACGGAAAGTTTCCATATCTTACTTCCGGAAAATTGACTTACAAGTTACATCCATAGTGGACCTGACAAGAGGTTGAAATAGGTTTCCTAGTAAAATATATAATCTTCAAACCTTTTTGCCACCAAATTTAACTGCTCTTTTAGATAAAAGTTTGGTACTACTTTAACAACACTGAGATATCTACCATTACCCTAAATATTCAAATTAAATTTTCTCCAAGGGCAACATTGGTTGTAGTGTTTGCCTTTTTTTAACCTAGATTTAACTAGAAAGTAAATTTTAAACTTTAATTTGTAATGGGCTTTAAATTCAAATATCTCCAAGTGGCCCCACTAAATGAATACCAATTGCAGTGGTGGAATTAGAAAATTTTACTTGAAAAGGCCACTATGTGAAAAAACTAATAATACTGCAGTGGCCATATGTAAAAACGAAACCAATGAATTCTGACACCGAATCATCTATTTGACCAAAGAATTCAGGGTTCGGACTCGAACCTGACTATCAATTGGATTCCCTGTTTATGGAAAGGGTAAGGTCATTGCGGTATCAAGATGTTGTGATTCAGGGCCTACGAGGAGAAATCAAGCACACACAAGAACACGGAGATTTACGTGGTTCGGGTTTTGGCCTACGTCCACGGGAAGACGGGAGAATTCACTATGCAATTAGAAGAAGGTTTTTACAACATAGAGACCCTAAGTCTCTATTTATAATATCAGCGCAATACCCAGTTACACCCAAACACTACTTCTAAACATAGTAGACCTATGATAATAGACCTACTTCTAATCACAGTAGAACATGGGCAAATACAGGAGCCCGGTTTATTTATTATTTATTCAATTGAGCCAAACAAATAACAAATCTCCACCTTGGCGAACATTGAAGCTGATCCTCATGCACTTAACACGTCTCACCGTCTCCACCTGCCCCTTAGGGCACTCAGGTACTGAGCACACCGATCAAGTCCAAGCAATGCTTGAACTTGAAATTAAACAATTCCTTCATGAGTGCACCAAATCGCTTGTACCATTGTCCAGAAGCTTGCTTCGACCCGTACAATGATTTCTTCAAACTGCATACATGATCAGGAACCTTAAACTGCACTCTACCTGCACTGGAAGCTCCTTTATCTTCCTCGTAGAACCGCTTGCATTCGGTGGCCTGATTTTCCTCATTAAGAGACTCCATCTCTTCAGTCATAGTCGCTGCCTGTTGACTACTTTCCAGCCCTTCCATTAATTCAAGAGACTCAGTCGTCAATGCGTATGCAACCATATCATCACGGCCACTGTTTGATGTCGACGCGTACGTCGTCATATCCTCGAAACCGTATCTAACCGGCGGTTTCCTTTCTCTCTGCGGTCTACCCGTCTGCGGCATCTGCGGCTCTGTCTGCTGCATCTGCTGCACAGTCTGACGATCACCTGTATCTCGGGAGGAGTCGGATGCACTCTCTTTCCTCACTAGGATGTCGGACTCCACCTGAACGGTGTCACTGCTGCTACCTACTTCTGTCCTCTCCACCTGCTTTCTCGCTTCGAGTAAAGCATCCTCATGAAATGTAACATCCCTGCTGATGATAAATCTGGATGAATCTTGATCAGTACACCACAACCTGTATCCTTTCACCCCAGAAGCATATCCCACCAAGATGCACTTAACAACCCTTGGTTCTAACTTATCGATTTTCATGCGAGCATAAGCCGGACAACCGAAGATCCTCAAGTTAGAATAATCAGCTGGATTACCAGACCACATTTCTTCCGGTGTTTTGCAACCAATCTTTGTGTGTGGAGATCTATTTATCAAGTAGCCTGCAGCATTTACTGCCTCAGCCCAAAAGTCCTTGGACAATCCTGCAGTAATCAACATACAACGAGCTCTTTCCAAGATCGTTCTGTTCATCCTCTTTGCAACTCCATTCTGCTGCAGAGTTTCTGTAGTGGTGTAATGCCGAACTATGTTATGATCCATGCAATAGTTCTCAAACTCTGTCAATCTGTACTCCTTGCCATTACCTGTCTTCAACTTCTTCACCTTTCTGCCAGTCTGTTTCTCAACCATTTCTTTCCATCGCTTGAATGTAACAAAGGTCTGATCCTTTGTCTTCAGAGTATAAACCCAGACTGTCCTTGAATAATCATCAATAAAAGTCAGCATAAACCGAGACCCGCCCTTGGAGTAAACCCTAGAAGGCCCCCATACATCTGAATGAACATAATCAAGGATACCTTTCGTGCGATGAATACTTGTCTTGAAACTAACATTTCGATGCTTCTCGAAGACGCATCTCTCATAGAAATCCAACTTGCTTGTCTTTGTGCCACATAACAAATTCCGATTGCTCAGTATTGCCAATCCCTTCTCACTCATGTGACCCAGGCGCAAGTGCCATAAGCGTGTTGAGACAGATTCATGGTCATCTAAGGAAGACACTACATCTCCACCCGTAACTGTATTTCCAGACAAAACATATAAGTTTCCAACTTTATTGCCTCTCATAAGAACTAGAGCACCCTTCACAACCTTCATAACTCCACCTTCAGCTGAGAGCTTACAACCATCGGAGTCCAAGGCACCAAGAGAAATAAGATTCTTCTTCAGATCAGGAACATGCCGAACTTCTGCCAACGTTCTGACGATTCCATCATACATCTTGATTTTAACTGTTCCAATCCCAACCGTCTTACATGCAACATTGTTGCCCATCAAGACACTACCACCGTTGATTTCTCTATAAGTGGTAAACCAGTCCCAATTGGGACACATATGGTAAGAACAACCCGAATCAAGAATCCATTCATCCTTAGGACGAATACCATTTTCAATCACAGAAAGTGCATTGTCGGAATCATAATCTGATCTTCCATCTGCAACACTGACTGAATTATCATCAGATGACGAATCTTCTATTTCTTTCCCTTTCCTCTGCCTTTCGGGACAGTTTTTTCTGATGTGCCCCTTCTTATGGCAATAATAACATTGAATGTTTTTCCTGTTGGATCTATGTTTGCCCTTATTACTGGAGTCTTTTGTTCTTCCTCGTACTACCAAACCCTCACCCGAACTATCATTGTAAGCTGCAACCTTTTTCTTCAACTCTTTCGAATTCAAGGCTGCCTCTACATCCTCTTTAGATAGAGTATCTCTACCATACATCATGGTATCAACAAAATTCTCATATGAGGGTGGTAACGAACACAACAACATAATAGCTTGGTCCTCGTCATCAATTTCAACATTGATATTTTCCAGATCCATAATAGCTTTTGTGAAAGAATCAAGGTGAGTTGAAACAGACGTACCTTCCTGCATTTGTAACGTGAACAACCGCTTCTTCAGATACAAGCGATTCGTGAGAGATTTTGTGATGTACAAGTTCTCCAACTTTTGCCATATGCCAGCAGCAGTTTTCTCCTGAACAACCTTTCGCAGTACACCATCGCTAAAAAACAGCAGAATCTGACCAAACGCCTTTTCCAGCAACTCATCTTTCTCTTCATCCGACAATTTTTCAGATAGAGCATTCTTTCCCCTCAAAGCTTTATGCAACCCATTCTGTACCAACAAAGCATGCATCTTCAGACGCCAAAGACCGAAGTCATTATTTCCATCGAATTTCTCAATGTCAAACTTCATAGCCATTCCACGAATCTTTCACTAGAACTGTGTAGATCTGGTCACCACGAGCACGCTGGAAGAAACGGATCTGAAATCCGACTCTGGACGGCTAAGATATCGCAGAAATAAGTTTATGCACTTCGATCAATGAATCTCTTTCGTTGACTATTGAACAGCTAATCTTCTACCACAACAGCGTAGATCTGCTCGCAACGAGTCCGTAGGTTCAAACTGATCTTAGATCGGACTCCGGATCGTCAAGATATCGCGAAAACAAATTCAGCCTTCGATTTGGTCAAACAGCCTTTGACCGGACGAATCTGCTGACGTCAGCACCTTTTACTTTGCTTCTGGGCTTCTGCAGAGGGGGTTGGGTCAACTTGACTGGCCCAACCTGGACTGGCTAACGGGCTTCTGAAACGGGTCAGGCTTGACCTGACCTGGACTGGCCCGGAACTACTGCAGAACCCAAGCCCACCTTCTTCTTCTTCTTCAACTGTTCTGTTCTGCAACAGAACTGGGTTCATCTTCCACTCGGGCGTCAAGCAGCGGCGACCACTCACACAATCACCGACGGCAGCGGCGGCGACCTCCCTTCTCCAGCGACGGGCTGAGGCAGGGATTCCGGCGACGGCGATACGGGCCCCACCGGAAAACCCAATCCAAATCGCTGCTTGGATTTGCAGCGATCTGATTTCTGAAGCGATGGCGACACGCAGCAGCAGCGCTCCTCCTTCGTTTCCGGCGTGCAACAACTCCGGCGATGTCCGATCTTCTTCTCCAATCAGTCCTACAGAAAACGAAACAAACCGGATCCTATTTGGAAAACACGGACCTGACCGTTCTGATCTCTTCTCTCTACGATCCGTGGCCTATTTCGAGATCAAACGATCTCCCTCTTTGCATGATCTGGAAAATGCTATCTCAATCTTGAGATCTAATCCGTCGATCATGCAGCCACAACTCCAGCCCTCTGAGATCCGATCTGTCGAATCTCTTCCGATCAAGCGCAATGCTCTGATACCAGTTTGTTGTGATCCAGGGCCTAAAAGGAGAAATCAAGCACACACAAGAACACGGAGATTTACGTGGTTCGGCTTTTGGCCTACGTCCACGGGAAGACGGGAGAATTCACTATGCAATCAAAAGAAGGTTTTTACATCATAGAGACCCTAAGTCTCTATTTATAATATCAGCGCAATACCCAGTTACACCCAAACACTACTTCTAAATATAGTAGACCTATGATAATAGACCTACTTCTAATCACAGTAGAACATGGGCAAATACAGGGGCCCGGTTTATTTATTATTTATTCAATTGAGCCAAACAAATAACACTAGATTATCATAATCTATTCATAAATCCCCATAGGCCATAGTTATGAATCCAACTGCAATTTTCCTTCTTTAATATGAAATCGGTAAGCTAGTCAAATATCAAATCAGCAGTTTAAGCTAAGTAGGTGAGTTGCATCAAGCATGAACCATATCCTAGCTTTGACTCCTTATAGGAGTTGAGCTGTTAATGCTAAACTGAGATCCCAAACACAGAGAAATAGAAATGGTCAATCGAAACCCATAGTCTCTGTGTGGGTAAAATACCGTAATGACGAGATTAAGTGAGAACCACAGTACAGCACTGGCCTTTCACCTCGGTCTTGGTAATCGTAGCCTAGCAGCTCGGCGGCTCGACAAGAAACGTCGACTTGAGAGGTTCCCCCGCTAGGCAGCTCCGTTAAGAGCGCCAGCTCGGCAGCTCGGCGTAAGTGCTAGCTAAATGCTAGCCAAGCCAGACCATTCTTGGTCCCGGTACAAGTAATGAAGTCAGAGTAGGCCATCATACTCCTGTGAGAAGTACGTACACGCCCTAACAGATAGGGGTACTCATTTATGGAAATAGGGGCGCTCATTTATGGTAATAGGATCGTTCATTTATGACGATAAGAAGTTAGCTTTATCATCCCTTATTATCAACTGACCGAAAGCATGGAAGTTGCTGATGGGGTGTGCCCTTTTCACCTACTGCCGAATGTTAGGGAAAGGGCATGAGACCTTACCCCACCTACCCCCACTCACCAAGGGGAATGAACGAGGAATCTACATATACACATGGGACCAGCCCCATGAAGGTACGCAATACGCAAACTCACAGCCCAATCTCTCATTCTCTTCTTCCTCTTCCTGCTTAGTTTTCTCAGAATTAACTCAGGCATCGGAGCGCCTTCGGCTCACTACAGCCAGGGGCTCTCACCCTCGCTATTTTCCTTCCCATTGTAGGTTCTCAGCGTTCGGTCTTCCCTGATCTACTAAGTTCATCTTAATCTAAGTGGGTGTCGTGTTTTCACTGCCTACAGTTTGGCGCCGTCTGTGAAAAAGCTGAACAAAAAGCTTACAAGCACCATGCCTCCAAAAACAAGAAACGACGAAGGACCCTCTAAGGGCAAGACCCTATCCCTACAGCCTGTGCTAGTCGAGAACCTACCCCCTCCACCCCCTCGACAGAGGAGGTCAAGAGAAAGGCCTCTCTAGGTCCAAATAGCATCGCAGTCAAGAGGGCTAACAGTGCCTTCTATACACGACGTTCCACCTCCAGAGTAGCCCCGCCATAGCAGAGATCACGCCAGGCGAGGTGACAAATCAATCACCAAGTTGGGTGAAAAGTCAGTATGGGCCAGATCTCATTCCCACCATCAAGCCGACCTTGACGACGAAGACCCTGCCCAAGATGATATTAGGGCTCAAAACCGCCTCATCCAGGGGCAGGAAGCGCTGATCCAACGGCTCAAGCGGCAGCTCCAGGAGAGGAGGGAGGCTCTGAGTCCCCCTCCAGTGCGCAGCCATGCCTCGGGTCCTCCACCCAGGCACAACCAAGCTCCACCTCCGTCCCACGAGCGGGACCTGAGGCACGTCCTCAATAAGAGGCGTGATCGGGTCCATGATGAAGAAGGCTCCAGCAGCAGCTGTGTACGTGCAGATCCCAAGAAGTAGTGCCGGCTGCCCAAAGACGAGGCCGAGATGAAACAATGGCTTGACCGGCATATCAAGGAGACCATCTGCCAGAATATGGAGACTGCTGGTATTGCCCGAGGCCAGTACAGCACCTTTGAAGCTGAAGACACTGGCGCATCTCTATTCTCTAGGGATATCAGAAGTTTCACCCTCTCTGAGAAGTTCAACGTCCTAAGGTTCATCTTGTACGATGGAACCTCGGACCCTGCAGCTCATCTTCGACATTTTGTCCAGAGGATGTCGGTATGGGGTGATGATGACTTCCTGAACTGTGGAATCTTCTCCTCCAGTTTGGAAGATCTCCCCCTCCGATGGTTTTGCTCACTCCCCGAGGGCTCCATCTCCAATTGGCGGTAGCTCCGGACCTCCTTCCGGGAGAAGTTTCGGGCCCATTGTGTCATCCAAAAGACAGATGCCGACCTCATGGCTCTCTAGATGCGAGAAGACGAGAACTTCAGCCAGTTCGCTAGACGATTCTAGACTATCTATAGCTAGATCGAAAGCGCTTCTGAGGAGATGGTTGTGAAGTCCTTCCAGCAAGCTCTGCAATCGGATATCGAGCTTTGGGCCCAGTTGATCATATACCCCATGGCCACAATGAAAGAGCTGATGACCCGTGTGAATTGGTTCATCCGGGCAGAAGAAAATGAGGTCCGAGGTCGGGAGAACTTCGGCCTCGCCCAGAAGGCTGTTCCCAAGGGAGACAGCAGATCCTCTAGGAGGGAGGATCGTCGTAGAGATCCATCCCCGGATCGGCGCAGGGCCTCGTCCCCAGACTGGCGCAGGCCCCCCTCAACCTCGGCAGCGGCCTCAAGGAGCAGCAGGAAGTCAAGACACGAAGTTGCCAACTTCAAGGCGGTGAATACAGTCTTCAAGGAGCCAATCTATAGGCTCCTTCGCAAAATAAAGACTCAGCCCTTCTTCAAGTGGCCGCAGCCAATGAAAGGTAACTCCTCCTCTCGGGACCAGGGCAAGTTTTGCGCCTATCACAAGCAAAACGGGCATAGAACCGATGAGTGTAAGAGCTTTATGTCCCACCTGAAGAATCTTGTAAAGGAGGGGCACCTGAGAGACTACATCAAAGAGGACCGCCGACCTCTGCTCCAAGAGGAGGGCGGCCAGGACAGCGAACTGGAGGGCATCATCAATGTCATCCACCTCGCCCCTCCGCCTAAGGGGAGCTCCCAGGCCCGTGCAAAGGCCAGGAGGGCCTCCCATCAAAAGCAGGTGCTGATTGCCGCGCCAGAGCTTGCTGCAAAGAAGGCCAAGATGGAGGGGCCCAAGATCTGGTTCTCAGATAGGGACCTAGAGGACATCGAATTCTCTCATAACAACCCTCTAGTACTCACCTTGAAGCTGCAAAACTTCTTGATTAAGAGAGTCCTTGTCGACCCAGGCAGCTCGTCCGAGATCCTGTGTTACGATTGCTTTAAGAAGCTGAAACTCAAGGATGAGGATCTCCAGACAGCCCGTACCCCCCTGGTCGGCTTCAGCTAAAAGTCAGTGTACCCGGAGGGCAAGATCTCCCTCAGAGTCCAAGTGGGAGGCGCCTCCAGGCAGGTCAACTTTCTAGTGGTCGACATTCTCTCCCCTTACAATGTCATCATGGGGAAGATGTGGCTGCATAGCATGGAGGCCGTGCCCTCCACCCGCCATCAAAAGCTCAAGTTTCCTCTGGAGAACCAGTCCAACCGGACTGACGTGATCACTGTCAGAGGCGACCAGCACATGGCCAGGCAATGCTTGCTAGCCGTGCTGCCTGGTGAAGCCGAATCATCCTAAGTCTACATGGCCGAGCTGGACAGAGAGGCCAAGCTCGGGGACGTTGGCAGGGCTCCGGCGCAGAAGAGCGTAGAGGACCTCACCAAGGTCAAGATTGACCCTGCCAACCCGGACAGATTCTTCCTAATGGGGAGCCAATTCCCTGAGCCTGAGAAGACAGAGCTGCTAGACCTCCTCCTCGAGAATAAAGAGGTCTTTGCCTGGACAGCCTATTAGATACCCGGCATCGACCCAGCAGTCATGTGCCACAAGCTGAATGCGGACCCCAACCATAAGCCCGTGATCCAGAAAGCACGCCGAACTGGGGTCCCACAAACTGAGGTCGTGATTGAGGAGGTTCAGAAGCTGCTCGAGGCAGAAGCAATAAAAGATGTCCACTATCCGCAATGGCTGGCCAATACAGTGGTGGTAAAAAAGAAAACGGGGAAATGGAGGATCTGCGTGGACTTCACCGACCTCAATAAAGCATGTCCCAAAAACAGCTTCTCTCTTCCAAAGATAGACCAACTCATTGACGCCACTGCCAGACACGATCGCATGAGCTTCCTCGACGCTTATCGGGGATACCACCAGATTCCTTTGTCCGAAGCAGACCAGGAGAAGACGTCCTTCATCACACCCCGGGGCACCTACTGTTACAAGGTGATGCCCTTCGGGTTGAAGAATGCAGGGGCGACATATCAGCGGCAAGTGACCAAGATGTTCCAAGCACAGCTCGGTCTAAAAGGTCACAGGACCACTTGACTAACCTGGCTCAAATATTCGACATCCTCCGCCAATTCCAGTTGAAGCTGAATGCATCCAAGTGCCCTTTCGGAGTCGGTTCCGGCAAGATCTTGGGGAGCCTGGTCATACGAAGGGGGATTGATGCGAACCCTGACTAGATCACGGCAATCCAGGAGCTCCAAAGTCCGACCTCAGCTAAACAAGTTCAGAGGCTGACCGGGATGGCTGCCGCGCTCAATCGCTTCATTAGCCGAGCTTCCGACAAATGCAGGCCTTTCTTTCAGCTCCTACACAAAGGCTCCAAGTTCCAATGGACGCCGGACTGCGATCAGGCCCTGCAACAGTTGAAGCGCTACCTTTCTTCACCACCGCTGCTATTGACTCCAACCCATGGCGAAGCGCTGTACTTGTACCCGGCGGTCTCTGACCATGCAGTGAGCTCGGTACTCATCATAGAGGACAACGGCCAGCAGAGGCCTATCTATTACACGAGCAAGATCCTGTTTGATGCGGAGACCCGGTACTTGCAGCTAGAAAAGCTTGCCTTGGCGCTCGTCAGCGCCTCGCGGAAGCTCTCCCACTACTTCCAAACCTTCACGATAGTGGTTGTGACAAAACACCCACTGAAGGCACTCTTCCGGAAGGCAGACTTCTCAGGCAGAATCTCCAAATCGGCTGTCAAACTGGGGTAGTACTACATTAAGTATCAACCCAGAACGGCCATCAAAGCCCAAGTTCTCACAGACTTCATCGTGGAATTCACCTCCCAGAGTTCGGCACCGACCCTGCTCGACACCAAACTGGGGGAGAATAAGGATACCGGGGCAGTCACTGAGACAGAGCAAGAGCAGTCCCGGAGGAAGTTCCTTGACTCAGCCTGGAAGGTCTTCGTCGATGGATCCTCAACGTCTAAGAGGGCTGGCGCTGGCATAGTTCTCCAGTTTCCAGAGGGCCTTGTCATCGAGCAAGCTCTAACACTCGGCTTCAAGGCATCCAATAATGAGGCTGAGTACGAAGTGCTCATAGCCGGACTGAATAGTGCCAAAATCTTAGAAGCTCGGTGCGTAGTGGTTTTCAGTGATTCTTGGTTGGTGACGAGCCAGCACAGCGGAGATTACTAAGCCCAGGACGACAGGATGGCGGCCTACCTAGCTCACGCGAAGGGACTCCTCTCAGAATTCAAAAGAGCTGAAGTCCAGCAGATCGGCAGAGAATCTAACTGTAATGCAAATGCCCTCGCCAGCCTCGCCTCGGCTGTCGAAGCCGAAAGTAGAAGAGCTGTGGAAGTGGAAACTCTGCAAGAGCCCAGCATAGAACTCCAGCGACCTCGGCAGCTCATGTGCGTCGACCTTGGGCCAAGTTGGATGGATCCAGTCATCGCCTACTTGAAAAACGACCAGCTGCCAGAAGACAAAATAGAAGCTCAGAAGATAAGGCTGAAAGCAACCCGGTTTTGGCTCTCCCCAAATGGCAGACTCTACAGGAAGTCGTTTACCTGGCCCTACCTCCAGTGCGTTCATCCAAGCAAAGTCGAAGATTTCCTTTATGAAATTCATAAAGGGATCTGTGGCAGTCACATTGGAGGTCGGTCACTAGCCTACCGATCTATCAACCAAGGTTACTGGTGGCCGTACATGCAAAAGGACGCACAGCTCTACGCCAGAAGATGCGAAAAATGCTAGAAGTTCTCTCACTCTCTCCACCAGCCAGCGCAGGACCTAAGCCCTTTCTCCAGTCCGTGGCCTTTCGCTCAGTGGGGCTTGGACATCATAGGACCGATCCACTGAACTCCAAGGAACAAAAGGTGGCTGATAGTAGCCACAGATTACTTCACGAAGTGGGTTGAAGCGGAGCCTCTGTCCTCCATCACCGAGTAAGACACGGAAAACTTTGTATGGAAGAACATCATTACGAGATTTGGAATGCCCCGAACTCTCGTCTCCAACAATGGAACACAGTTCGATTCCAACTTCTTCAAGAGCTTCTGCCAGGAGTACGGCATCCGAAATGTTTACTCCACCCCAGCGTATTCACAGGGCAGCGGCCAGGCTGAGATCTCAAACAAAGTAATCCTCGATGGACTTAAGAAGAGACTCGACCGAGCCAAAGGAAGGTGGGCAGAAGAGCTTCTAAGTGTTCTATGGGCGTATAGGACGACTCCAAGGCGTTCTACCTCGGCTACGCCTTTCTCCCTTGCCTACGGCATGGAAGCAGTTATTTCACTCGAGGTCGGCCTCCCGACCTTAAGGTTGGAGCTCTGCGATCAATGGCTGAATGATCTAAATGTGGCTCGAGAGCTGGACCTCGCTGAAGAACGAAGAGAGGTGGCAGCTATCCGCCTGGCCACCTATCAGCAGCAGTTGGCCAGGGGATACAACCAGAAGGTCAAAGAAAGAAGGTTCACAGTGGGAGAGCTAGTTCTGAAGAAAACACTTCCTGGCGATAGAAATCCAAATGAGGGCAAGCTGATGCCTAACTGGCATGGGTCATTCAAAGTGATCTTAGCAGCTAAAAGATCCGCGTACAGGCTTGAGGACATGGAAGGCAAGGAGCTGCCACGGCCATGGAATGTGCTGCACCTCAAAAAATTCTACTTCTAAAAAATGTACTATGATTCAAATATCAATAAAGCGCAGTCTTTTCGAACGGATCTCTCCTTCAAATCGCTTCAAAATTATACAGCTCGACAGCAATGCCAGCTTTCTAGGGGCCCGGTGACAGTCCCCGCCCCAGCTTAGCAGCTCAGTCAGAGTACCAACCGCCCTCACCGAGTTGAGGGCGGCAAAGCCAAAAACATCAGGGGCCCGATGACATTCCCCGCCTCAGCTCAGCAGCTCAGTCAGAGTGCCAACCGCCCTTAGCTCGGTGCCAGCACCAGCTTTGGCGGCAAAGCCAAAAGACATCAGGGGCCCGGTGACATTCCCCGCCCCGGCTCGACAGCTCGGTCAAAGTGCCAACCGCCCTTAGGTCGGTGCCAACACCAGCTTTGGCTGCAAAGCCAAAAGACATCAGGGGCCCGGTGACATTCCCCGCCCCGGCTTGGCAGCTCGGTTAGAGTGCCGAATGCCCTTAGCTCGGTGCTAGCACCAGCTTTGGCGGCAAAGCCACAAACATCAAAGGCATTGACTTCGGCGCTTAGGGAAACCCTGGGTTGAAGAACCGAGGTAGGTCCCTTCGTCAAGTCAACACTGGGTTTCTCCTCAGATGATTATGGGTACGGGCCTCTAAGGCTCCAGTTGATGGACTAAGCTCGGTCCCTTGAGGGAAGTCCAATTTTAAGCTTGAGTTAGGTTACCAAAACTAGTTACTCAAGTGAAAGGAAGCTTGACGTTCCATACGCCCATTCCATCATTCAGACAAGCAAAAGAAAATCAGAGAAGCCAAGTGTGTAAAAAAGTCGCTTTTTCATTAAATGTAAATGTTGATTACAAGCATGAGAGAAGTACAATGACAACAAAGAAAGAAAAATACAGAATCAGAATCAGGGGACTGCTGAATCAACATTGCAGTCAATCTCTGGAGGAGCTTCAGACGCCGCCGCACTGGCTTCGGGGATGGCCAGGGTGGCTCAGGAGTGGCTTCAGGGACGGTTGGAGTGGCTCTGGGAGTGGCTTCAAGGACGGTTGGAGCGGCTTCGGGAGTGGCCTGGAGGGTTTCACGCGCGACGTCTGCCATTTGAGGAGCTTCCGGAGGCACGACAGCGCGGGCTTCGGCTCTCGCCACTGGAGGGGCTTGGGGAGATGTACCAGGGACTAGAGGCGAAGCAATGAGGGCCAGGAGATCGGAATCCGAGCTAGGAAACTTGGGGTGATTCCTGAGCATAGGGTTATCCCCAGGAACCCAAGCCTTCCTCAAGGCTGCCTTCCATCCGAGCTCCCAGCCTCGGTCCCGGATCCCTGGCAGTTGCGCCTCGTAGTTCACAGCCAGCTCCTGCACCTCCTCCTCCGTGATGGCGTTAAGCTCGGTCACATACTTCTCCTCGAGCTCAGCCGCCTTCTCCCTCAGGGCAACCTCCAGCTGGCCCCTAGCCTCATTCCTCTCAGCGGGTAGCCGTTTGCTCAACCCTCGACTTGATAGCAGATCCTTCTCCAACCACACCAGCGCTGCCCGGGTGCCGTCGAGGTTAGCGGAAAGGTGAGCGTTCTGGGTCGCCTCCTCCTCCGCTTCCTCCCTCAAACACACCACCTCGGCTTGAGCCTGTTCAAGGTCGGCAGCAAGACCGGCGTTCTTGCTCACCTCCTCTATTAGCAACTCATCCTTGGCTTCTAGGGCCTTCTGCAGTCTCTCCCTTTCAGCCTGCAGGTTCTCCCTTTCAGCCGCCCAGCCAGCCGCCCTGGCTTCGACTGCCTCCAACCTCCCCATGCCTACCTGGCATTTTTGCACCACCTGTGGAACAAAAACAAGTGTCAAGAGAAAGAACACAGAAGTCAGAAAGCTTGAAAGAAACCAGACACTTACCATTATCAGCGACCGCATTGACGAAAGCATCAGCGATTCGTTGTCCATCATCTCCCACTTGGCCATGTCCAGTGGGAGGGCGCAAGCTCGCCCCAATGCAATGACCACCTGGGGGCTGCCACCCGCACAGTCCGTCACCGCCAACGGCCTCCCCAACGCACCCTCAATATCCGGCCTCCACGGGACCAATTGAGGGGGCGGGGGCACGAGAGTTGCAGCGAGTGATGACGATGACGGGCCGGGCGGGACCTCGACCCTCGCCGTCTTCTCGGCGCGGCGCTCCTCCGCGACCTCGGTAGGGCGATCCCGGCCTCCTACCCTTGGAGTAGAGCCCGGAGGGGAATCGTCGATGGTGATGACTGCCGAAGGCGGAGCGGAACCGACCTCGGCCACGGCGGCGGGGATGGTCTTGGACTCGGCAGCAGCGGGAGCGGCCTCAGCAACCGGAGACGGTAAGGCCGGAGCGCTGCAAGCAGGCTGGGGGGGGCATCCAGGGCCTCGCCCCTGATATCCCCAAAAGTCGCGGCAAACAAGTCTTCTACCGCGTAGCGCGGGCGGCGATGATGCAGCATCTCAGCTTGTTTTTCCGAGCTTGAAGAAGCCGAGCTCGAAGATGTCGAGCTTGAAGAAGCACTAGAGGAAGCTACGAGTTTCTCCCTCCGCCGCGATGAGGATCCGACCTCGGCTGCCGCGGTATCGACAGGACCCAAGTTTGGAAGCGGCACTGAAGCCCGGTCACTGGACTCAACCAGGCGCTCGGTGGGGGCTGGGTTCGTTACGGGCTCCAAGCTGGTGCCTTCTCCGCGCAGCACGGAGTCTATCCCGGTCACCCGCCTCTAGGCGTTGAAAGACTTGTAGTGCGGCGTATATTCTAACAGGGACCATGCAGCTTGGCCGTGGTGCCCGCGATGGTTCCTCACATGCTTGTGCCAGGTAGTGTTTACCCTCCAGTGGTTTTGCTTGGCTTGCTGCCTTCTCTGACGAAAATCTGCATAAAAGAAGGATGTCAGTCCAGCAGAAAGAAAAAGAGTCAAACTACAAACCGAAAAGATCATCCTTTACTTGGAGGGATTCCCATTCTGCGAGGGATTTGGACCGTTCTGCCAACTTCTGCCTCGCCGAACTCCCATTCCCCTCTGACGAACACTCGATCTACGCCCACGTACCGGTTGGAGTCCTCCAACAGAGTGATGAAGCCAGCACGGTCGATCCTTAGCTGGAAGTAATGGGTGTTGCCATCTGTAGACTTACAGAGGTCATATGTTTCCTCGATGTCCGGGACACCGACATCGATCCCTAAGATCTCGTTCAGCCGCACTGCCCCCATAATGATCTTGTAGTCATTAGGGAGTAGTTGGCAAGGGCACAAGTTCCACTCCCTGAGACAGTCCCTGAGGAGTGGGTGGAGGGGGAACCGGACCCCCCCCCCCTCCATAACGGAGACGAGCCAAAATGGCATCCAGCCATCGTCCATGAAAAAGCCGTCGTCGGGGCCATCTATTCTGACCTCTACATTGGCGGGGATCTTGTACATGTTCCTAAAGATCGCTATGGAAACCGGGTCTCCTAATAGGTGCCTATAAACTCTCATTTTCTACCTAGAAAAGAGAAAAAGAAGAAAGTAGAGAAAAACCCTACAAAAAGGACTGCGCAGAAGAAAGGCGCTGACAACTTGCAGGTAGCAAAAATCTCTCTAAGCAAGAAGGAACAGAAAAGTTGATAGAGCGTAGAAGAAGAAAGTAAGGACGAAGGAGCCACCCCATTTTATAAGGGTTAGAGGCGCCGTTTCGGCTTTCGATGAGCGCCTTTAATGAAGAAACGCCTTCAATAGGGCACGCCTTTAATGGGGCGTCACCTCAAGCAGCCCTAGCGTCCTTTCGAAATGATTGTGCGGCAGCTGAAGAGGCGACACGTGCCTCCATCAACGCAATTACTAAAGACTATTAAATGCCTCGGTCAGGTGAAGAGACATCTTGATAAGGACCGCACGTCAACAACGGTCATCAGGATTAAGGAGGGACCCCCTCTTTGAACCGAGACTCCGCCATCTCGATAACCCATTCACACACTTAAGCTCGGTAACAGCACCGGCTAGGTAGAATCACTTAGCTTCCGACCTCCTCAAATTGGAGATCTTTTAGAGGTCAAAAGCTTGGGGGCAATTGTGTGGGTAAAATACCGTAATGACGAGATTAAGCGAGAACCATGGTAAAGCACTGGCCTTTCACCTCGGTCTCGGTAATCGTAGCCTAGCAGCTTGGCGGCTCGGCAAAAAGCATCAACTCGAGAGGTTCCCCCGCTCGGCAGCTCGGTTAAGAGTGCCAGCTCAGCGTTACTCAGCTTGGCAGCTCGACGTAAGTGCCAGCTGAATGCCTGCCGAGCCAGACCATTCCTAATCCCGGTAAAAGTACTGAAGTCAGAGTAGGCCATCACACTCCTGTGAGAAGTACGGACACTCCCTGACAGATATGGGTGCTCATTTATGGCGATAGGAGTGCTTATTTATGGCGATAAGATCGCTCATTTATGACGATAAAAAGTTAGCATTATCATCCGTTAACATCAACTGACCGAAAGAATGGAAGTTGCTGATGGGATGTGCCCTTTTTATCAACCGCCGAATGTCAGGGAAAGGCCTGATGGGACCTTATCCCACCTACCCCCACTCACCAAAGGGAATGAACGAGGAATCTACATATACACATGGGACCAGCCCCATGAAGGTACGCAATACGCAAACTCACAGCCAAATCTCTCATTATCTTCTTCCTCTTCCTGCTTAGTTTTCTCAGAACTAACTCAGGCATCGGAGCGCCTTCGGCTCACTACAGCCAGGGGCTCTCACCCTAGCCATTTTCCTTCCCATTTCAGGTTCTCAGCGTTCGGTCTTCCCTGATCTACTAAGTTCATCTTAATCTAAGTGGGTGTCGTGTTTTCACCGCCTACAATCTCAACTCTCAACTCCTCTAACTCACTCAAAAGGACTGTGCATAGAGAAGCCGCGTTGAGCTGAGCTTTGAAAAAAATTGTGTTTGACCTCGAGCCAAGCCCCTCAATTGAGTCGAGCTGAACCGGCCCTAGATCAAGATTGGCTGGTGAACTAAATAAGCGTGAGCCTTAGATCAACTAAGCTGAGTCAAGGCTTGACCCGTTGACACCCTCGTCAATTTAAGTAGGTTGAACGATTTGATTGGATCTATACAAACTCGGTATCATTCATTCAACTATATTTGGCACAGTCAATTTTGACTTGACCGAGTGTGAACATACGTGTTTACTCCAACGATGGGTGGATTTAGTCAATTGTGACTCCAAAATGGGACCCATCTCATTTTGGGAGGTGAATATGTTGTGGGTCCCAAATTTCCATCCAATTGGAGCAGACCCCATCATCCGATTCATCAAACGTAAACAAATGATTTCACTCTCTCTATCTTTTAGAGTTAATTACGTGTTTTATATATTATCTATCTGATTACGGATTTAAAACTTTAGAATGGGCCCTGCTACATATGAATTTATACTCCACTATTAAGTGAGTCGGTGAGAGACCCGGCTTTTTCTATCCGCGTCTTTTCTAGAAATACGAGGGAACGTGCGCACGTGCTGACGCAGCTGGCAACCCAAAAACATGAGCCTCTTCTAATAGCTGACTTGCAACGAAAGTCAAAATCAACCACAAATTAAATCTACCTTACATGGGATAATTGCTGTGGAAGCCTTACTACCATAAATTAAATATTGAGGTAGAAACGAGTGATGTAATATGGTGGACCTGGAACAAACCCGCATCCCTTGGACTTTGATTGGATTGGACTCCACTTTCTAATCTCATATACAGGTGAGCGCTAGGAATGTCTGAGCCTATATAATTGGGCAAACGAAGATGTATGGTAATTATGGAATTTCATTGGATTGGATTGGAAGATCTATATATTTTTATTCTATAAGAACATCTTAATTTTTTGTTCCATGGCTATAAAATATGGAGAAATGCTCCAAAACACCCCACTTTTAAAACACCCCTTTCTTGCCCGCCCCCCCCCCCCCCCCCCCCACCCCCCCCACCCCACCCCCCCCACTATTTCTCTCTTGTTTGTCATGGAGACCACCTTGAGCCAATCTAGTGTTTTTACAGACATGATTGTTAGGCCAAAAGTCAACTTGACATTAAAGTTTGTCAAGTCGAGATAGAATGGTGTCTCGCTATAGCAACATAAATATCAAAAGGTTGTGCCCATTTCCTTCTAGGAGCTGTGTGCCCATTTCCTTCTTTCCTTTTTTAATACAAAATCTTACCTTTCAGCAAAACAAAAAAAAAAAAAAAAAAAAACCCCAAAACTATAGTTCTCAAAATAACAACAGTTATTTTTACACATCTTAAAAATGCATACAATTTATCCCATTTTATCAATTCTTTTGCTCTCTTTTGGGCCCCACTCAAAACCCGAATCATTCAAAATCTTCATAAAACTAATACACCTTAAGGTGTGAAGTTTCAGCTATTTTATCCTCTTAGATTTTGAAAAACATATTAAAATATGAAAAAAACCACATAACACTACTTTCTACGCCCAAGAGGACCCTCAATTCATGACCCATATTGTTTAATATTCTCATAGAAATGATAAACCCCAGGGTGTGAAGTTTTACATCACATAGATTTTGAGATTTAAGTTAAAAAAAAAAAAAAAAAAACAGCTCAATCTAATTTTTTTATTTATTTTATTTTCCTTTTTCCTTTGTCCTTTTCCTTTTTTCCTTTTTTCCTTTTTTTTCTTTTCCAATCACATGGGCTACAAGTTCATGATTTTGAACTGGTCAACATACATAGAACTCATAAATCCCAAGATGTAGATTTTATATCTTATATCCTCATAGATTTTGAAAATATGTGAAAAAAAAAAACAAAAAGCCTAATCCCACTTTTTCCGTGCTCCTGTGGGACTTTGTGATTTTGGTAAGTTCTATTAATGTGTATAGATAGTTTCAACATGTATCTTTTTTAAATTTTCAATGTCTATTATTTCATTGTGATTTTCCGAATCAATTTATTTGTCAATATGTATCTTACTTTTATCCAATCAATTCAATCTTCAGTCTTTCATTAGATTTGATATCAAATATAAATAGTCTTTCTAAATTCTAGAATTATTTCTATTTTTCCTGTCCTTTGGTTTTAACAGTTTTTAAGTTTAATGGCACCATGACCATACATTTTTTTAGATTCAATCCAAAAGTGGGCGAAGATTTGAATGATTGGAAATTTAGGTATGGAGCCAGTTCATGGGATGGCCAAAACATCAAAGGAGATGTACAGATCAAATATCTTAGAGACCATGATCCCATAGTGCTAGACTGTTCATGCAGTCCAGACATAGGAGAGCATATTTTCAAATATCTTATACATGTGCTGCAGTGGAATTAGAAAATTTTCCTTTCTAATGCTACTCTGTGAAAAAAAAAACAATAAATTCTTAAGGGGCCGTATTTAAAAAAAAAAAAAAAAACAATGAATTCTTACATGATTATCTATCAGACCCAAATATTTAGGACTCGGACCCAAACCTGACTATCAATCGAATTCCCTGTTTATGGAAAGGGTCAGGTCATTTAGATATCTAGATTATCATAATCTATTCGTAAATCCCCATAGTTATGAATCCAAATAGAAATCTCCTTGTTAATATGAAAACGGTAAGAAAGTCAAATATCAAATCACCGGTCCAAGCTAAGTGGGTGAGTTCCATCAAGCATGAATCATATCCTAATTCCTAACTTTGACTCATTATATGAATTGAGCTGTACTTTTCTTTTCTTTTTTCTGTGATGAGGGTGTCCGGCTTCTTTAACAAGATACTATTTTCCTAGGCACGAAGTCCCAGCCTCTTCCAAGCACAATGTAAGTTAGGATTTTCCCCGGACAAGTAGCCCTAAAAGAGGTATAACTGCTAGAACTAAGGTCCCAAGCAAGGAAAAATAGAAATGACCAGTCGAAATCCAGTCTCTAGGGGTGTAAAAAAAAACCGAAAAACCGTCTAACCGAACCGAACCGAACCGAACCGCGGTTAATAACCGTGTTTCACGGTTCGGTTACGGTTACGGTTTTTTAAATCGAAAAACCGCGCTTCACGGTTCGGTTACGGTTTTTATCTTGACTCACGGTTATTAACCGCGGTTAACCGTTAACCACGGTTCGGTTAACCGTATTCCCAAAACACACGGTTAACCGAACCGTTTCACTAATAAGAAAAAAACTTAAGGGCCTAAATGTGATTTTTTTTTAGAGTAACATATTATGCCATTCTCTAACTATTATTTTTTTTTTCACAATAAGTTTGATTAATAAACAACAAAATTTTCATAAAAAATTTTAAGTGACAATTAACCGTAACCGAACCGTTAACCGCGGTTAACCGCGGTTCGGTTTTTAACGGTTTTTCACGGTTCGGTTACGGTTACGGTTTTTAAAAACTAAAAACCGTGAAACACGGTTCGGTTACGGTTTTCCCAAAAATCGCGGTTAACCGAACCGTTACACCCCTACCAGTCTCAACTCCTCTTGACTGACTCGAAAGGACCGTGCTTAAACAAGCCGCGTTGAGCTGACCTTTGAAAAAGATGCGTTTCCCATCAAAAGAGTTATAAGCTGAACCGGCCCTAGTTCAAGACTGGCTGGTGAACTGAATAAGCGTGAGCCATAGACCAACCAAGCTGAGTCAAGGCTGGACCCGTGGACACCCTTGAGTGATTTGATTGGGTCTATACAAACTCGGTATGATTCATTCAATTTTGTTTCTTTTTACTTAATTTGGAAAAGTCAACGTTGACTTGACTAACTGTGAACGTACGTGTTTACTCCAACGATAATGATGATGGATCTAGTCAAGTGCCCCTCCAAAATCTGAACAAAATTATTTTGTTTTTCTGTTTGTTTGTTTTTGGGGGTGGGGAATATGTTGTGGGTCATGGCTCCCGGTTAATACAAAATAAATGCACATATGGTAAATCTTAAGCAAGTTTTGAATAGAAGATGTAGGAAACAAATTCACGCCTTATATATATCACTCCACCAACTCCTAGCCGTAGGTGGGTAAGTCAATGATCCCATGTAGTCGGCTTATTTGACTAAACATCAATCCAATTAGAACTGAATCCATCATCAGATTAATCACACACAAACAAATGATTTCACCCTCTTTCCCTTTCGAGCTTCTTATGCTGTCTTACACATAATCAATCTGATTAAGGCGTTAGAATTTTAGAGTGTGACACATAAATGGATTTATATACCCATTGTTAAGTGAGCCGGTGAGAGACTTGGTTTGGTTGCACCATTCCTTGCCGTGTCTCTTCGTCTTCGGAAACGTGAGGGAACATGCGCACTAGCTGACGCAGCTGGCAACAGCAAAATGTGGGCTTTTTCTGACGGATTCACACTGAAAAAATAAGGTGACTCGCAACTACGTCGCCTTTAAATAAATATACACAAATAGACGACGGTGATCGCTTACGCGTTGAGAGTTTGAGTCAAAACTCAAACCAACAAAAAGACAAAATGGAAATGGCCTTCCTAGTTCCTAGTCAATCAGGCTAGTCTTACATGGATAATTGTTGGGGAAGGCTCTATTACTGTCCATAAAAATTGAGGTGGAAATGAGTAATGTAATATGGTGGACCTGAAACAAAATCCTCATCCAATGAACTTAATGGATTTGACCCCAACGAATTCATATTTGGGATCTAAATATATCATGTTTGAGTAGTTACCCGGTGCACAACTTTTTTTTTTTTTTTTTGGCACACCATACACACTTCGTAATGAAGTATATCTGATGACCTATCCCAATGGACCACACATACGGGACACCGTTCCCATATTTTACATCTATCCTAATGATCTATTCCGGCAAATCAATTAAGTTTTAAAGGGCTAAAATCTATTGGACGTTGATGAAGTTTGAGCCCCAACTATAACGGGGAGGTATTAGCAAATAGCCTATTAGAGCAAATAAGCTAGATAGGGTAGATTAGGAGGTATACTTGGGCAAATGGGATGGACTCAAGTAAATTTAAGTCGAGCCGAGTATCAATTGAATTCAAAAGGAGGGTACATTTCAAGTCCTTCAACTGAGGTTATTTGAGGACCATTTACATCATAAATAGAAATCATTAACCATCCCAAAACAAAGATCAATATTTTAGGCTAAGTTGAACAATGAGTGAGGAGAAATGCTTTAAACGTGAGACCAAGGGATGAGACCCTTGGTATATGTGTGATACAAATGTGCCAACAATGTGTATGCATAAATGACCAATGATTGATCCCTGGGTCTTTAGATTGATAGTATCATTACTGGATATTAGGCCAACTTAGCAAAAAGAAAAAAAAAAAGTGCAACTTAGTCATGTTTATATGGCTGCTCATTAACCCCCCTAGGCATATATGGTCATTCATTGGCCCAGTTCAGGCCCAACCTGAAATGGGCGTAGGCAAACCCAATTTTAGTTCAATTGGAGAAACCCCAAATTATATCGTACCTGGGCACAATTCTAGTTGCAACAGGTTGACACAAGGTTGGGTAACTGCCTTTTTTACTTTAAAAATATTCGCACCCCTACACACACTCACCCAAGTCCCTCACCGGGACTAGTAATTGATCTCTGATTATTTCTTCGGAAGGGAGGTGCCTAACCATTGAGCTACTTGCGGATTGGCAGGATGTGTAGCTAAATCCTTGTGTTTAATTTCCTTTCCAAAACTCACAAAATCTAAAACTTGTATGTCTTTCTTAACCAAAACATTTTGTGGTAACACAATACTTCATACAATATATACATTCATATGTCAAATTCGGGCACCTATCCTAAAGCCATGATCCTATATGACAAACCCAACTCAACCTCCACATCACCGAGCCACCTTATCCTAGCAATTCCCAATTTTAAACTCATAGTAAAAAACAAGGAGCTCTTAAACTCATCTCCCAAATACCAACCAATTAAAAGTGCTTAACCACCACGCGGAAGTTGTGTTGAGCAAGACAAAGGCCTAGAATAAAAGCACTTGCTTCTCACGTGCCTCAAAATATCAGTTATTTATAACTGAAATGTCATTCTATATAAACACACATACATTGATTCATAGATTTCAGATGCATTTCAAGAAGCAAACACAGGAGCAAAACTGAAGCTGCAGAAATGGAGAAGTGGATTAGAGGAGCTTTGCTGGGAAGGGGTAGTTTCGGAACTGTAAACTTAGCCTTCAATCTCACAAAGAGAGATCTCCAAACACCCAGGATAATGGCTGTGAAATCTGCAATTCTCTCTCAGTCATCTTCTCTTGAGAAAGAGAGAGAGGTGTTGGAGAAATTACAGGATTGTCCCCAGATACTTAGCTGCTTTGGCCATGACATCACTGTGGTGAATGGGAAGCTATTTTACAATCTCTTCCTAGAATATGCCTCCGGCGGGAGCCTGGCTGAGCTGGGAAAGTTGCCGGAAAGTGAGGTCCGGCGCTACACTTTGGCGGTTTTGAAAGGTCTGAGCTTTATGCATTTGAAAGGATTGGTTCACTGTGATGTAAAGCTTCAAAACCTTCTCCTCTTTTCTCCGCCTTCACTGGAGAAGGAGGAGGAGGTGGTGGTCAAGATTGCTGATTTTGGGTTGGTGAAGAGAGCAGGGGAGGAGGTCGGAGATGGGGTGCTTTTACGTGGGACGCCAGTTTGTATGGCGCCGGAAGCCGTAGCAGGGGGCGAATATGAGCCGCCGGCAGATATATGGGGTGTTGGGTGCGCTGTTGTGGAGATGATCACAGGGAAGCCGGCGTGGCGTGGTGTGGCCGATGCTGACGACGTCAATGCATTGCTGTTTCGGATTGGATTTAGCGATGAATTGCCGGAGATCCCATCGGAGTTGTCAGAGGAGGGGAAGGACTTCCTGCGAAGGTGCTTTGTGAGGGACCCATCGAAAAGATGGACGGCAGAGATGCTGTTGCAGCACCCCTTTGTTGGTAATGGATTGGTGGAAGGAGATGGCGCGACGCCAGAGGCGAATTCGAATTCCCATCCATCTCCTAAGAGTGTTTTCGATTTCATGACTTGGGGTTCTCTGCAATCTTCTGTCTATTTGGAATCTGTTACTGAGTCTGAAGGAGAATTAGACCCAGCTAGGATTTCTTCTTCTCCGACCGATCGGATTCGTTGGCTGGCAACAGGGCAGCCACCCAAATGGTCTGATTGTGAAGAGGATTGGATCACATCAAGGCAAGCAGAGGAATCTCCTGTATCGCAATTGTCGGAAATTCAAGCTGCAGATTGGTCTACTTCTTTGAGAAGCGATTCTTTACAGGTATTAGAACAGATGGTGCTGATTGATAGAGAGAGGGATGTAAATTCAGATTCCCCTGTTTCTCAAATGGCAGGAATTCAAGCTCTTGGTTGCTCTGTTTCTGGAGAAACAGAGTCATTGAAGCTATCCAAAGAGATGATGCTCTCTACTGATGGTAAGAGAGAGAGCAGTTCAATTGCCAATGAGATGGAGCTGCTGGGGCTTTCTGGGTCTGATATCATTACTAGATTTGGGTTCTCTAGAGGGGAATTTGCCAGCAGAAGAAATACTAGGGATGCGAATGTATATAGATTTGGAAATTGTAGGATGGATGGGTCTGGTTTCTTTTCACTTTCTTGTAAAAATAGGTGCTACAGTTGTACTGATTCTTCCATTTCACAGGAATTCAAACTCACAGATCTTTACTGAAACTTCTGTTATGTTTTCACTTTTTGTTTTCTTGTTTTCTTTTCCCCCTCTCTGTGTGGCTTGATAGAGATTTTAAAACTGAAACCAGAAGCTAATAGAGATATTAAGAATCCTGAATCTAAAATAATAATAAAAATCTAGGAACCCAATCATGGTTTGGTCGAATTTCATCGGTCACAGGAGTTCTTTTTTGCATTTTTCACACAACATCGGAATAGCCTCTGTATTTTGTGTTTCACTAAAACCACCCTTGACTAAAGTCAAAACAGTACAGATCTCTCTCCATTCTTGTTTTGTTTTGTTTTTGACCGATTTACCAAAGAAAAACTCCAGTGATTATTTTTCCAAATAATGCCCCTTTTCACAGACACTTCTTGATTGGCTTTCATATAGGGGGCTCACCATTGATCAATCAAATCCTTTTTTCACAGTTCACGCACATAGTCCCTTGATTTTAATAACTGAACCTATTTCACACTACTTTGGACATTATTCATGGTTGGATTTCACAAAAAGTTTATACTAGGTACAGCAATTAAACTTTGAGAATCTAAAATGAGGGCTAAAATCATTAGATCAGCTTGAATTTACCCATTTTCGTAATCCACATCCAAGCCTTTCCATTGCCATGTCTCCCATTGGTTATCATACGTATAGGTGGGCTCACTAACTTGAGTTGAGTAAGTGAGATTTGCCAAGTTTATTAAAAAAAAAAAAAAAAAAAACTGGTATTTTGTAATTTGTCTATCAAATAAACCATTAGTTATTTCAATATTGAGTAAGGGGGTTTTCTTTAAAAGTCAAAATTCATGGACATTTTCTAAAAATAACTCCCATCTTAATGATTCTTATGTGTTTTTGTTGGAGATCTTTCAATAAATTTAGAAAATTTGTCTGAGGGATTCTTCCACGGAAAATTTATTTTTCAAACGAATAGAGTTTCCACGTACAAATTTGGAAAGGAAATTTAATCTAATTTTTTAATCCCCCATTTCCTACTTAAATTGTAATTCACCAATGCACTTTTTTTCATTGTCTTGTGAAAGTAGATCCTCAACCATGGCTCAGGCATTGCAGTGAACCGCACCATACCAATGTGTGCACATATAAGGTGGCTTCCTTGGCATCATTGAGAGGAGCTTCAGCAAGTCTTAGACCGATTGGGTTGACTTAGTTCATGTGTTAGTGAATTTTGACTTGACTTACTGAGTTGCCTCGTGGGTTCATGCCCATTCATGGGCAAGACATTTCTTCCATAGGGTGCCCCATCTAAGTGATCATTGATTTTGAGGAAGGGTTACAACCCATTTGATGAAGGAGAAGGGTCACTTGAGCCCCTATATAACAAGGTATTGGAGAGGAACTATACACAGGCATTAAGTTGTTCATACTATTGTTCTTAGTTCATAAAACAAGTATGAGATTGCTGTTTGAGGCCCAGTAATTTCAAAAGCCTTTTAGATTTTCATTTTATATGGAGAACCAGTTCAAACCAAATAGGTCCTGCATGCACTGATTCGCTCTCTGGTCCAGTTGAATCACACTGAATGGTGCAACATTCAGAAGATCACACAAGCTGTACTATTTTTCCATCTTTTCTAACCTTAACTGTTTTCCACAACGCTTACTGACAGTAATATGATTTTAAAAGAGTAGAACATCTTGTTAAAATCTAACACTTTTTCATCCTTTGAAATAAGAACATTGTTAGTATTTTGTGTTGGCTTAATTCATGGGTTGGACAAAACTCTAGGGGTCCGTTGAGTTGTATTTTGTATTTAGAAAATGACTCTGAAGATAGAAGGCTGGGAAAAAAAAAAAACGCTGAAATTTCAAATCATACAGTATGTGATTCGCTCGAGCAACCAATACATTCACTTGAGCGAACCCAAACAGAATGTGTTTCACTCGACCCACCTTCATGATCGCACGAGCAATAGTCTGATACGCGAAGACAGTGGCTTGTCCGCTCGAGCGGACTCCCTGGTCTCAAGCGAACCTGGGCGAATTTTTAGAAACTTCCCTATTTCCTTTCTTGATTTATCTCAAAGTTGTGTTGTTGATTCCTAATCATATTACAACACATGAGGCACGAATCCAAGACTATATAAAGGACTCAAGGGCTATTCTAAAAGCATCCCTCACCTTTCAAGTTCTGATTTGGAGATTTAGTTGAGAGAATTCTTCTCTAGAGTTTTATAATTAAGGAGTTGAGCTACCAAGTTCTCTAGAGCCAAGTACTTCTGCATCTTTTGTAGAAGATTTTCTTCTTGTGAGAAGAGTGGAGGAGTCAGTGCTGGATTGGGTCTGTTGCAATCAACGGCGTAAAGTCGTTGAAGCATGAAGCGACGCAAGGTAACTTCAGTCCTTAGGTAGGGGATATCTGGGGAGGAAATCTGAGTTTTTTGTAATTGCGAGATTCATAGTGCTTGATTAGATCCAGTTTGGATTCATGGTTTTTCACCCGGTTAGAATGTTCCTCGTAAAAATTTGGTGTCCTTGTGGTGTGTACTTGTGATTTTATTTCCGCTGCATATTTTCTGTTTTTGTACACTTTTTGAGCTGAATAATTGAGTGAACCAATCTAGAGATCTAGCACCCAAAACTTTCAATTGGTATCACAGCGGGTTGCACTAAATTATTGTGTTTGATCCAAAGAGATTTCTAAAATGGTACTCAATCAAGAAGGGATATCAACTACAAAGGCTCCTTTGCTAGATGGTTCTAATTATGCATATTGGAAGCAAAAGATGATTGGGTTTCTTAAGTCCATTGATGATGATGTTTGGGATATTGTTGAGGAGAACTACTCCAAACCAACAATTGTGGCTGATGGGAAAACTATTCCTAAATCTAAAGCCCAATGGTCTAAGGATGATAAGCATGCCTCCAATTGTAATAACAAGGCCATGAATGGTATATACAATGAAGTGTCTGCTGAAGAGTTTCGTAAAATTTCCACTTGCAAAACTGCACAAAAAAAAAAGCATGAAAAGTCTTAGAGACAATTTATGAGGGTACAAACACGGTGAAGCAATCTAAATTGCAAAGATTGATTAAAGAATTTGAAACCATCGTGATGGAAGAAGATGAGACCTTCGATCAATTTTATGCAAAGCTGAATGATATTGTCAATTCTGTTTTCATTCTGAGTGACGAAATTCCAAAAAACAAATTTGTCAAGAAAATTCTGAGGTCTCTACCTTCAAGGTTTGATTCTAAAGTTGATGCTATTGAAGAAAACAAGAATTTGGATACCCTTAAGATAAACCAACTGGTTGGAAATCTTTAAACATTTGAGGCAAACCGTTTGGATAAAGGGAAATAAAAGATAAAGGTATTGCTTTGAAAGCCATCTCAGAATCAAGAAATAAATTTGAAAAGAAAATTGAGCCTGATTCTGAATCTGAGGCTGAAGATGATATGGCTGAAATGTTTAATTGCTTCAAAAAGTACATGAAGTCAAAACAAGCCAAGTGGAAGAGTTCCAAATCTGAGAAAAAGGATTTTGCTAAAGGAACTAAGTGTTTTGAGTGCCAAGGCTATGGTCACTATGCTAATGAGTGTGCCAACAAGAAAAAAGATACAAAGAAGAAGGCTCTCAATACAACTTGGGATGAAGAGTCATCATCAGAAGAAAAAAAAGATACTGAGGCTGATTCTTCAGAAAATATAAATGGCAAGTTTGTGGCTTTCATGGCTGAGTCTTTGTTTGACAATGATATTGATGAAGATCATGATGATGACATGCCAGATCAAGAAAAAGATTGGGAAGAGTTGTATCATACTACCTACGTTGATTGTGTCAGGACGACCAAGTATGGCAACAAAATTACGATCAAGTTCAAGGCTGCTCAAGAAGAAAATTTTGCACTGAAGACTGAATTAGAGCAAGCCATGAAACATATTCATCTCTTGGAAAATCAAAAAAAGTGCATGGCTGAAAAAGAAATAGTGAATTTGAAAAAGGAGATAGTGATGGTGAAAGCTGAAAATCATGACCTGCAAGGAAGACTGAAGATCACTCTGTCTGAGTTAAAAGTCAAACATGCCTCTCTAAACAAGATGAACACTGGTTCGAAAATTCTTACAAACATCTTGGGAAGTCAGAAGTCTCATTTTGACAGAACCGGTCTTGGTTATGATCATGGTGCATCCACTTCCAATGCTAAAGGTAAAACAATTTTCGTTTCAAGTGTTGCACATGCTACTCCACATACTGCACTTACAAATAATGTGTTGAGTAGTACAAAGAAAAAGAATGGGTCGCATGTTGATCGCACATCCACTTGTCATCATTGTGGAAAAAAATGACATATTCATCCCCATTGCAAGAAGCTGAATAGTCCACCAAAGATCAAGCAATGGCGAAATAATTTTTCTCCACTCAAGATGACTCAAATTTGGGTTCGATTGTCTGATTTGCCTAAGGAGTTTGCTCACATTGTACTGAAAGATCAAACTATACAAGTGTGGATGGCCAATTATAAGAAACCCTGATCAAGGAGGTCAAGCTCCCACCCCCCGCGCTGCTATGATGACACTTTCAGGGGGAGTTGAAATTAAGGGGGAGCTAATGCAACCAGATTGACAAAAACTTTGTGAGATTTGTTTGTCAATTATGGACAAAGGGGAGAAAGGTGTCGGACTAAGGGGAAGAACAAGAAGCTCAGAAGAAGTCAGAGACAATGTGAATCTACATGTGCTGATTGGTTTTATTTCGGGTAGATCAAATTGTATTGTCTTAGGGAGTTTTGTCCATGAATTGCCAAAGGGGGAGATTGTTAGTATTTTGTGTTGGCTTAATTCATGAGTTGGACAAAACTCCAGGGCTCCATTGAGTTGTATTTCATATTTAGAAAATGAACTCTGAAGATAGAAGGATGGGAAAAAAAAAAACGCTGAAATTTCGAATCATACAGTATGTGATTCGCTTGAGCGACCAATGCATTCACTCGAGCGAACCCAGACAGAATGTGTTTCGCTCGACCCACCTTCATGATCGCACGAGTGATAGTCTGATACGCGAAGACAGTGGCTTGTTTGCTCGAACGGACTCGCTGGTCGCTCAAGCGAACCTGGGCGAATTTTTAGAAACTTCCCTGTTTCCTTTCTTAATTTATCTCAAAGTTGTGTTGCTGATTCCTAATCATATTACAACACATGAGGCACGAATCTAAGGCTATATAAAGGACTCGAGGGTTATTCTAAAAGCATCCCTCACCTCTCAAGTTCTGATTTAGAGATTTAGTTGAGAGAATTTTTCTCAAGAGTTTTATTAAGGAGTTGTACTGCCAAGTTCTCTAGAGCCAAGTACTTCTGCATCTTTTGTAGAAAATTTTCTTCTTGTGAGAAGAGTGGAGGAGTCAAGTGCTAGATTGGGTCTGTTGCAATCAGTGATGTGAAGTCGTTGAAGCATGAAGCGACACAAGGTAACTTCAGTCCTTAGGTAGGGAATATCTGGAGAGGAAATCTGAGTTTTTTGTAATTACAAGATTCATAGTGCTTGATTAGTGTTTGTTTTATGTTCTCAATCCATTAAGGTTGATGTAATAAATAAATTAAATTCTTTATTTATTAATATATTCATGTTTTCCTTTCATGAGATGAATGGTGTTTTATTACTTAAATGCACATATCCAATACAAATGACATACTGGCTCATGAGATGAACCGGAGTCCATAAGTGTATTAGATGTAACACATGTGTATAGATGAGATCCACATACAGGAGACATGTGTCACAAATCTTATACTTAAATTCATTCACAACCAGTGATGAGATTGGGCATCTCATCTAACAAGATTGCAGTATTATGATCACTATGAAATAGTATGATCTGTCTCAATCATAGGAATGTAAGATTCTAGATCATTATACTGGTACATTAGATGTATTGAAGGACCATGAGATGCACCTCAAGGATACTGTCTTTACTTTAAAGTTTGCTCTCATAATTCCCTAGCAATAGGCTTTCAACCCTGAAACATTGATGAACTCAAGTTTCTATCTATTCATTTACTTTGAGTCACCAATGAGTGAGGCCAACTGTAGGTCAACACCTCGGTGTCTTAGGTACGTGATAGTAGGACCGTGGGAACATTTAATGGTCAAAATGGAATCTATCTTTTCCCCTTATGCCAATTAATGGATCTATCATTGGTAAGTGTACACCCATCTCAATTAAGAGTTAATTGGATGGTACTAATGATTACTATAATTAATTGGGTCTCAAGGATAAAAAGATATGGATCTAAATTGGTGGGACAGGCTGACCAATTGATCCATGGATATTGATAGAGGAGCCTACCTGTAGTGATAAGGAAGTTTAGGGTCTTCATGTAATTTATTCCTAAGACTGGAGTTCAATTGCATTTATTTAGTGGAGTTATTTGCAATTAACTGCGGGCCCGGATTTCACATAAGATGTGGGGTCGGGGTGTCCCAGTTGGAGCCAGCTTTTTATGGAATCCCTAGTGGTCCCCACGCTAGCCCAAGATTGGATCTTTACTAATTCTATTTGAACTCAAAAAGGAAATCTACTATTTCTATTTGAAGTGAGACTTCTAATAGTGGTAATAGTGGAACAATGAGTTACTAAGTAAATGGAAGTTGGACTTCTAATAATTCAAAAAGAGAGAAGTTTGAAAAACTATAAAAGGAAGAGGAGGGAGCCCCTTGGACGTCCATGCTCATGCTCCCTTGGAATTGACGCCCACTCCTCTTTTGTGCAAGTGTTGCACTTCTTCTCCTTCCCCTCTCTCTCTTCTAGTTTCCTTAGTGATTCTAGTTAGTCTTTCTCTTGGAGATTCTACCATCTCTCTTGAGGAAAGAGATCTGAAGCGGGTCATAACGTGGAAGACGATTGGGCATTGGAGATTCTGATTTTGGAAGAGCTCTTCATCAAAGAGTTGAATCAAGTTCTCCATTAGAGCACAACCAAGCTCCATATGTATTTTCTACTCCTTGTATCTTGTGGAATTTAATGGTTGCATGTTTAGTGTTGTTTCTATCTTCTTGATATGTTTGTTTGCTGACCATGATGGTTGAGATTGAGGACATGCATCCTAGATTGGGTTTTATTGGCTTTTTGGATAGGTGTTCATAACTTCTAGATGGTGAAAAGTTTTGAAACCTATCCTAGATGTCCATCCAGTTCCAACAATTAGATCCAGTTTGGATCTGTGGTTTTTCATCCGGTTAGGGTTTTCCACGTAAAAATCTGGTGTCCTTGTGGTGTGTGCTTGTGATTTTATTTCCGCTGCATATTTTCTGTTTTTGCACACTTTTTGGGCTGAATAATTGAGTGGACTAATTTAGAGATCTCGCACCCCAAACTTTCAGACATCACACACAGTTCGTTAATCAATGTTATGATAGAAAGAGAGAAATTTTAGACCAAGCCACTCCTACAATTTTTTTGGCTGCCAATAAACTGAGTGACAGAGAACTAAGAAGTTAAAAATTCTCTTCCTTCTATTAGTTGGAAGAACTCATATCAAGTGAGGCAAGAGATGCATATAATCCATCAGTCATCTTCATCAACATTTCATGTGTCCCTTTCTCAGCAATCACCCCATTCTTCACCACCGCAATTAAATCAGCTCCCTTGATTGTGGAGAGGCGATGCGCGACAACAATCGTTGAGCGGTTGACCATCATTCTATCTAGTGCTTCTTGAACCACGTGTTCTGATTCTGCATCTAATGCACTTGTTGCTTCATCAAGCAGAATGATTTTTGGTTGTTTCATGATTGCTCTTGCAATGGCTATCCTTTGTTTCTGCCCACCTGATAGTTGCACTCCTCTCTCGCCCACACTTGTATCATATCCATGTGGAAGTGATGATATGAAGCAATGTGCATTGGCAGTTTCAGAAGCTGTAATTATCTCTTCTTCAGGCACCTCCCCATGCTTCCCATAAGCTATGTTGGCGCGGATGGTGTCATTGAACAATATTGGTTCTTGGCTGACTAGCCCCATTTGTTGCCTTAGCCATTGTAGCTTAAACTTTTGAATTTCTATTCCATCCAAAAATATCTGACCAGAGTCAGGATTATAGAACCTCTCTAGTAACGCAATCACTGTTGATTTCCCACTGCCACTCTCTCCAACAAGAGCAACTGTCTGCAGACAAATTCATATGAGCCCCATACTAGAAACAACGAGCTAATTCATATCAAATAGAATAGTTGGAAAACACGAGAACCTGGCTCAACTACTCCACTTGTATCAATTTGATCCAATGAGTTCAAGAATTATGGTTTATAGTGATAAACAACTGATGTATATTGATGACTCGGACTAATAGTTTCAGATATCCAATAGTTGTGTCGATTATAACAATCTACTCTAGGACTGCTAAAAAGAGGAGAGAGAATAAGTACCATTCCAGACTGGATGTGCAAACACAAATCTGTAAAGATTTGTACGTCAGGACGAGTTGGGTACTTGAAACTGACATGATGGAATTCAATTTCACCCTCTACACTCAGTAAAGATATACCCTCATCGATACTAGCATCAATCTTCGATTTCCTATCAAGAATGGAAAAAATAGAAGCAACTGAAACCTTCGCATTGGTTGCATCTGGAGCCCTTGCACTGGTTTGTGCAACTCCAAAGGCTGCCATGGCTAATGAGAAGAAAACCTGAACTTTTGAAAGACCACAAAGCCACAACAGGAATTAGGAGAAAAAAATGGAGAAAAACCAAGACAGATACAACAAATAAAAAACAAGGAAAATGAATTCCTACTTGAAAGACTTGAGAAAATGTCGCCTTCCCCTCTTCCACAAAATGAGCTCCCACATAGAAAATAAGCGCGTAGGTGCAGTATAGTACAAAGTTTGAGATTCCAAAACCCACCCCGCTTATGATTCCTTGCCAAACTCCATTTTTTGTTGCAGCCTCACATATTTTCTTATAAAGGTCCACCACCTTCTGTTCAGAGCAGAAAGATACAACTGTTCGGATACTACTAACTGCATCATTCGCTACTTGACTAGCTTCTTCATACATTGCCTGCAACAATCCCTTCCTTTGTAAAATCAGAATTGTTAAAAGTCAAAGGGAATTTCATTGAACACAATACGTATTAAGTTGATACTAACTGATTATTTAGAGAACACTAAAGAAGTAAAGGAAAAGACTAATCACATCATGGTAACAACTAACCCAGTCACAATCTTGAGAGATTATTCACTATCCTTATTTAAAAAAAGACATGAAAGCACACCTTTGCATCAGAACTGAACCCTTGTAGAAACTTTGTCTGAGCATATCCCTGCATACCTACCAAAGGTAGCATAGCCAGAATTATAAAGGCCAACCGCCAGTTCACTACCATGGCTATCACCAACCCTGTTGTAGCTGTAGAAAAGTTTTGAACCACTAGGGCCAGGGCATCTCCTACAAGAATTCGCACAGCAGAAGCATCCGCTGACAATCTTGCAAGTATTGCCCCGCTGAAAATATACCAGAACTTCACATTTAGGAATGTTAAAAGATTGATAAATATGTGCAATGTAATAGATTATATTATAAATCGGATTTATTAAGGTGAGAACTAGTTGTAACCTATTATATGAGAACTTTCAATGGGGCCCAACTGCGGATCTCATTTGGGGATTGGACCGGGGGGATAGAAAGATCTATGTGTGACCACCCCAAGTATCAAGTTTGAGCTGAACCCCATGCACTTAATCCCTTCATTCGTGGCCCACAAGTTCAGTGGCTTCATATTCAAACAAAAGATTCAACCCTCAACCCAACGGTTCAGTCCATTCGGATGTGTGCCGATACTTGGGACAAGTAACTATCAGGGGATCCCTATTTTCTGCATGGTTCGGATGGGTTGCTAGGTGGGCACCACCAATAGTTCTCACGGAAGCATGGCGAGAACTACTTCCGTGAGAACTAGTTCTCGCCTAAATATTCCCGATTATAAAATAAGAAGGTTAGATAGGTTAGATTAGATGATGAGTTGGTATTATGCTAAGGAGGTGGGATTAGGTTAGATTGATGGGTTATTAGTATGATGTAATAGGATTAGATTAGATTAGAATTATAAAGTGATTAGGTTATCTTAAGATTTAGTTTCCTAGTTCAAGTTAATGATCTTCATTGTACTCTGTAAGTAGCCAACAATTCTCAAAGAAAAAATAAGAGTTAAGACCTTGAATTCCTAGGCTCATCAAAATAACTGATCTCTTGGTGCACTACCCTCTTAAATGATAATGAGCGGATACGTTGAATAAGCTTCGCACCGGCAACTCCAAATAGATACTGTTGCAAAGGTATTGCAATGAGAGCGGAGATGCCTACAATAATGAACATCATGGCCCAAAACCTAGCATCTTTTCGAAGCTCATGTGGGGGCTCAAAAAAGATTTTTATGGCACTTGACATCAATATTCCAAAACCAGGAAAGATCACTCCATGTGCGACAGCAGCGATGGTTCCTAGTAGAATCACTGGAAGCTCTGGCTTGTTTAGGTAAGCTAACCGTCGCATGGAGACTTTCTGTTGAGTTTTGTCTGGCCCATTATCATCACTTTCTTTACCTTGATCATCTTCTAGGACACTGACGATCATGGGATCAATCAAACCAAAGGGGACTGCAAAAGAGTGCCTACTGCTTCCCCCGACTGAGGAATTTCTGCTTATTGATCTCTTCAAAGAGAACCTCTGCCTTCTAGATAGGATCACTTCCTTGCAGTTATCAAAGCTTGAATCAACAGAAGGTGGATCCATAGTAGAGAATTCTTTCTCGTGCTTATTAGCCTCCTGGAGATGTATGAGTTTTGAGTAAGGCCCATCAAAATCCTTTATCAACTCTGAATGAGAACCTGTTGAAGCATCCAAAGGTGTCATCATTACTACATTTTGATCTAACATTTGTTGTTGCATTACTACTAACTAGATTTCAAATGTTGAACATTGGATATCTTATTCCTGCCACAAACTCTGAAAATTAAGACGACTGTGAGTGCATTGATGATTTCTCTAAGAAAAGTGGCTCAAAATAGTTGTTCTTTCTAAGGAATTTATTGAGGAAACAAATCCAAGAATTTATTGTTTGGGATTTTAAAAGGTATCAAGTCCTAGCTATGGTTGAAATGCAGAAGTTGAGTAGTTGCAATGATACTTAATTTGTTTCTCGTTTTGAGTATGTTTGAGGCACTTTGTCAAGGAGTGAACATAGCGAAAATTACCTTGCTCAACGACTTTTCCACCATGCAACACTACTATTGTGTCAGCGTTCCTCACCGTGCTCAAACGATGAGCAACTACTACAGTCGTTTGATTCGACATGATCCTTACTAGCGCTTCTTGAACTATGTGCTCGGACTCAGCATCCAATGCACTTGTAGCTTCATCAAGAAGCAAAATCTTAGGGCTTTTCAAAATTGCTCTAGCAATTGCAATCCTCTGTTTCTGTCCCCCAGACAAATGGGTTCCGCGTTCACCAACCATTGTCTCAAGCCCCTGCAAAATACAATCCACCACATTTAGTTAGCTAATGAAAACCGTTGCACCCTCTATGCAATAGAAACAAAAAAGGCTTGTACCTGTGGCATCCTCTCAATGAACTTCGAAGCATGGGCAAGCTCAATTGCTACCTCGATTTCTTCAAGCGTCGCACCTGCCTTTCCATATGCAATGTTGTCCTTTATGGTGGTATTAAATAATACAGGCTCTTGACTAACCATTCCAATTCTCTGCCTAATCCACTCGAGGTGCAATTTCTTCAAGTTGATACCATCAATGAGCACTTCACCAGCTTTAGGGTCATAGAATCTCTCAATCAAACTAACCACCGTCGACTTCCCACTACCACTCCCTCCGACAATAGCAGCAGTCATGCCACTTGGAACATGTAATGAGAACCCAGAAAAAATTTGAACGTCAGGCCTTGCAGGGTAGCTGAAATACACATCTCTCAGTTCAATGTCGCCTTTCATGTTTTCCAATTCAATCCCACCGTTGTCAGAAGCATCAATCTCTGGTTTTCGGTCGATAATCTTAAACATCTTGTATGCTGCAGCCTTGCCTGCTGCAAATGCATTCAGACAAGGCGAAGCTTGGCCTAGAGTCCTGTTCAGTGCAAGATTAAAAGCCAGAAAGCAAAGGTGAGGGATGAAGTACCTCCAGTGGAAAAATGTATCAACACTAGTACACTTTAATTAATTACAGCTTACGTTCCACCCGCCATGATTGCAAACATTACGTTGCTCACATCTCCTGCACTGTACCCTTTTTTAATTATCAACAGGGATGCATACCACACGGCCAATGCGTAAGTTGAAAATACAATTAACATATAGAACCCAACTCCTAAGCCAACAGCAAGCCCTTGTTGGACAGCAGATGTGTAAGCCGTTTTTAGGGACTTATCATATTTTGTAATAGCTTGCTTCTCTCCACTGAAAGAAACCACCTATATACATGCAAAGAATTGAATCTGAGTCATATGAACTATGAACAAGATATAAATATTTTATCGTGTTCATGGGGCATGTGATTACTGTTCTAATCGATCCGATAACTTGTTCTGCAATGGTTGCTGCTTCAGTATATGCTCTTTGTCCGCGGCTTGACATTTTTGATAAGATTTTTGACACGGATGCACCAGCTACAATCATAGGAGGAAGGCATGATGCCATTACAAGTGCAAGCTGCCATCCTTTGGCAAATGCTACCACAAAGCCACTAAAGAAAAGCGAAACAAGTTGAATGAACTTCCCTACCTGAACAGAGTGAAAAAAATTTATAAGCCTTCTGCTGAACAAAAAATTCAAAGTTTCATAGCCTGAGATGGCACAAGTCGGTTAAGAAGATCGATGATAATATAATTGAGGTACATTTCATTGAAACTACAAGCATTTCATAAGAAAGATAACGAGAGCACAATTAATTCATCCTGCTTCGAAATGATGTCCTAGGCAGGCATATCTAGTAAAGGTGGTTTTTAGCGAAGTACAGTTAAAGAGATGAGCAGTCATGGGTCTAAGGTTTAGATATGACTGTAATATCATTTTGCTCATATTTTGATCCACCTGGACTCCGTAGGTGCAAACCTATTCTCTTATTGAAATCCTAATTCAACTAAATAAGGGAAGTACCATTTTCAAATTTCTTATGTAACAATTTCTAGTTTTTTTTCTTTGATCCAAATTATATCTCCAAGCCAAACCCTGGGTAAGGATTAAAGGTGGAGATATACAAGAGGCAATGAGAGCAAACCACATTCATAGGAAATGGTCTCTCACACTTTACCAGAGTAAATTAATTAAATCCTAGGAATATAAAAATAAAATAAAATTAGACAATTGGGTCAAAAGGGACCATTTATTTGTGGGTGTAATGAATTTTGATGATTTCTAAGCAATGCCTTCCTGATAAAGGGGCTAAAATGAAGGTGAAGATCCAGAAGGGATCATCAAACAGTATCCCCTTTGGTAGGAAATCATCACTTACCTGTCATCTACATCTTTACCTTATACCCATTACTCCTCACCACTTAACACTCCTTTAATAGGATCCTCCTGATTGTAAATCCTAGGAATTCAATTCCAAGTAGGCGAACGAGCCCTTGTGAAAAGTGATGGGCCCTGTCAAATGAATAGAAAAGGCAAAGAACAAAGCAATAAACAAAGTCTTGTCTAGATGTACCTATCCATTATAGAGATCAAGCCAGATCTCACAACTTTCTTGGCCTCTTTTAGTTGTAAGCGAAAGAGTGACAAAATAGAGACCATTTCTGAATCATACTCTATAAATCAACTCATGTTAAATTTCAAATATACAATTATAACCATTAGACTTGTATACAACAAATGCAGATTTTGTGAAGGATTAACAAGAATATTGATAATTTTAGGGTAAGCATAAATTATAGGTGCATTTATATGATGACCTCGAAACAGGTACTCTCACCTTCTCCCCCATGGCATCTTGAATGAGTACTGTGTCCCCTGACATCCTTGCTATGACCTCTCCGGCGGTTGTTTCCTTGTCGAAGAATGCAATCTCTTGCCTCAGTATTGATTTCAGGTACAGACCACGAATCCGCGTTGCCTGCCTTTCGCCCGTCACCATCCAGCATGACACCTCTGAAGTGGACAACAATCACTATTAGATGTGCCGATGGCTATATTTTCCAGTGCAAATATATCACCATCCACTTTCATCATGGATTAGACCATACATGATCTTTTTTTTTTTTTTTTTCTTTTTTTTTTTTTTGCGTTCTCTCTAAAATGATCCTACCTTTGCAAACAGTGAACCTCAAAGAAGGTCATTGGTCATTTCATGCTTACAACTTTCCATTGGATTGGGTTTTTAGGTTTGCTTGCAGCAAGAGCTAAATACATGGCTTGTTCTAGCTTATGGGTAAATATGCTTCTTGAATAACTCTGTTAAACTCACAGGCTACTGCAATGGTGTCACTGTTTGTGTTATTGCTACTTAAGAAAAAACAACAATGTAGCCAACCCTAGATAGATGGAAAGGGATTACTACGACTAAAACTCCAAAACTGATCAGGCTACACCTCAACTCAGTTGTGCATGCGTGTGTGCGTGTGCGTGTGCATGCGCATGTGTGAAAGAGAGAGTTTACTCATAACCACCAGCCCTTTCTAATACCTTCAAGCAACCATCAACTACCAACTTCTGAGACCAAGGCCTGACCTGGCCCATACAGGGCTGAGCCTGGTCGGCCGAGGCTAGCCCAGTCCACGAGCACCCTTAATTACAGCTGGTTGCATAAAAATCTAAAATATAGGTAGTTGTTTGAAAGTTAGAGAAACGCACGTCTTATATCTGAACTTCCCATCATAAAACCCTCAATAGAGGACGGATGAGTCAAGTCAATCTAGACTTTACCTCATGTTGGACCAAGTTTTCCATAGAGTTCACTCAAAACTTCACCAACTTAAGTTAGTGGAGGTTCTCTCTTTTTATTATTATTATTATTATTATTATTTTTCTTTTTTGAGCTTCCAAAAATGCTTGTATCCTTGATATGCATTTTAAAGAATCTAATTAAAACTTTGTTCAAGTGCATGGGTGCTAAAAGCAAAGAGAGACGCTTGTATGATTCACCTGTTGTTTAGAGGATGGCAAAATCTGACCTGCATGACCGGATCCATATCCCATACAGCTTGGTCATGTGTCAAATAAGTCTAAGCAGCAGTAAACTAGATTGGTTAATGGTTAACCCACATTACCTGTCTCACCCGAATTATTAGTACTTTAAAACTCAACTGTTAAGAAGTTCAACTTCAAGCACTATTTTTCCATATTAGAGCACTGCCCCACAACCATGGATCCACTTCAGGTTTCCAACCAAGAGTGAGATGCTATGTACTTTATATACCCCATCTTTGCCGCTCTGCGGCTTGGGTTTATTTTCTTTATCTAGATCTGTCTCTCTTGCATTTGCCTCCTCTATCCAAGGTTTAACATCTACTTCCACCTGCCCCAGTACTTCTTCATGCATGGAGATGGTCAGGACTCTGTTTTTATACTTGTCAGGTGTTGGAGCTCCACTTTGAGGAATGCCCACCGCTGCATTATCAACATCCATTGTTGCTGTTGAATCTTCAAGCTAATCATCACTTCCACAACCATCATTCTTAGTTCCAGAGTTGAATCTTCTTCTTCTTCTTCTGTTGCTGGTTATTCGGATCGGGTTAGGTAAGGTAAAGGTTATACTTGTCTGACCATTTTTAAAACAGGTTGAAGACAAGTAGACACCCCTGATCAACTTGACCTTGTTTTATTCGGCCCAATCCAATTGCCAACTTACCATTATTGCGGTGCATGAGCAAGTCCAGACTGTTAACTAGAGGCCCATCCACAGTAGAGGTCCGAATGAGCAGTCTGGATAAACATAAGTTAAAAACTTGTTGACACAAACAGCTAACCCAAGGTGAAGATTTTTGGATTAATGTCTTGTATTTCGGGTTGATCAAACCTTGTGTTTGTAAGGATCTAAGTTTACGGTTCAAAGGTATTTTGGTCATTTGCATCAAATTTTATTAGTACTTTCGAAAGGATAAGTCCTAAATTTGAAGTAATTTGAAAATCCTACCCTAAGAATGGGAAAGAGGAACATGAAAAGAAAAAAAAAAAAAGAGGAATAAAGTGGAGAGGTTTTCTCTTGGCTGTGGATGTAGGTAATAAATAAATCACAATCACCCTTGGATGAGAAATATGTGAAATAGGCGAGTCGAATAAGTACTTACGCAGGAATGATGAAATACCCGAAGCCACGGCCAAGTACACAAATTTAAGAGCAACCTGCAGGATGACCCACCAACTCGTCATAATTCCCAACAAAAACCCTTAAAATTTATAGATAAAAGGGTTGCTAATGGCCAATATTTAGGATGGACTTATATGGGCCGGGCTCACGCTCGATAAGATTCACATGCGAATTCAAGTTTTGAGTCCAAAACAGACACTGGAACCTAGATCTGAGTCTGACCATGACAAAGGCTCGAGCCTTTCACTGCCATAATCCAATAGAGGCTCGAGATTGACGGAGTTTGGATCCTCAATAGATGGTTCCAATCCGATAAGATTTAAGGCCTAAGCGACTCAATGCAGCCCACATTAGGTAGAATTTGGACTACAACTTAAAAGGCCATGGTTTGGGCCCAGACCTCATTTCTATTGTTTGATATTAAAGGCTATGCTTGCACCAACCAACATTTGGCACAAAAGGTCATATATAGATTTTCAAATGGGCTCAACCTAGGATGCTTTTCTGATCCGATAGTTATATGGGCCTACAAGTAAAGGCCTGGCTGGCCGAGATATCTAGTCTACTAGTCTAGTATGAAAAGGTCATATACAATTTCTAAATGTTCAGGTCGGGGCCTAACTTTACGACAATAGGCTGGATCCAGGTAAATACTAAGCCTAATAACCAACACGCTGGGCTGGGTCAAGCTACAGCCCAGCCCAACCCAGCCCATGAACATCCCTATAATTTTGGGCCATGGTTGGAGCCTGGAGGCTTGATGAGTAGCTTGGAGCTCTCACAAATGTGCCATATTAAGGCATGTGAGCATCAGCCTTCTTCTTCCTCATGTCCCGCATCTGATTTTCGTTATATAGATATATAAGATAAATGATGAGGTGAATCAAGTACCTTTGCTATCACATGAACAATATCACTCTTGTGAGTATCTCCAAATTTGTTGATAAGTTGACCAAATAACAGTGTCATGAGAGGCATTGAAAACCCACTAAAAATGGCAGCAACTGTGCCAACAATCATCAACACAAAATCCAAGGCATCTGCAAATGAAAACAGCTTGGAGAATGGAACCTTCTCATCTCCCCCATCTCCACTCTTCAAAGGACCAGAGGCTTCTAATGACCCTTCCTTCTTCATCTCTCTCTGTGTTTTGAATCTCCACCCCCGACCCCGCACTGTCATTTAAAAATGGGAAAGCCATGAGAAACAAATGTAAAACAAGAAGGCCCAGCAAAGGACTTCTACAGAAAGTCTAGACAAATGGAGAAAAAATAGGAGAGCCATTCAATAAAATAAAAATCCAAGTAGATTCCAGAGTACTATATAATGAAGAAAGAGATAATCAGCAACTTCAAGGGCTGTTTGTGCAGAGCATTTTCTGTGGAAATGACATGATCAAAAGTATTACAAGGAAAAGTGATTTCCTTTGCTCTCATCATTTTTGCGGAAAGCAAATTCAAACCCAAGACTCAGAGGACTGTTTTCTACAGTCTTATACAAAATAGAAACAACTCACCATGGAAAATACCTACTTTCCAAGAAGAATGAGTCTTCCATTCTTCCACGTAATCATTTTCCATAATTTTCATTTTCTAAGATAAAATCATTCACCACACTTACTTTCACATACACATTTTAACCCAGGATGTAAAAACCCATCCTCTAAATTCTCAAACAAGTATAAATACCCACCAAACAATAGAAACTACAACTTTGAAATATGTTAGTTTTCCATTTTCTCTTCCTAAAAAAAAAAACAGAGATAGCCATAATAATAATAATATGGAAAGATAAAAGTCATCACACAATGCTTTAGAGAATTAAAGATTCAAATCATCCATCTTTCCTTTCCTACCTACTGCTCTTTCAAAGACCAGGAAAAGCTTAAGAAGAACCCAAAAATCACTCTTACCCTCTCTCTTTCAGAACCTCGTGGGTGGGATACAGAAACCTGCAAAAGAAAGTGATCCTGAATGTGTCTTATATGTGATATAACCCACGTGGTTTTTTTTTTTTCATGGTTATAAGAAGATTGGTATGTAATTATTGTTGGCATTTATGATGGGCCCCACTTGCGTTTACATGTGGGTAGACTCTCCTTACAAAGAAACACCCCTTGCAGGGAGTCTCATGGTGATATGGCTAAAAATAGCCTGAGTTTTATCCAACTCCCTGTCTCTTTAATCTACGTTCAAATTCAGATTGAGAGATATTGATTTTATTCTTGATCCAAATCTTCTCTCAATTCGAATTTGAATAGATATCTTATCACCCGTTAGTCAAAGGGCTATATATAGACATAAGAGATATCAGTTGGCACAACTTTTACGGTAAATCTTCCTTCCACTAGATCTACAATTCTCCATCATCATCTTCTACATCCGGGTTGTCCATTATTGCCCTTGGATCTTGAAGAGTGAATCATACACGACTGACAGATCTCCACTTCAGTATCTGATTCAAGCGTTTGTAGCAGCCAGCTCTTATAGATTCGTGCTTCCACTACATTTACAACCTACATTGGTATCAGAGCTTCATCAGTGCAAGCAAGGATTGGATTTATTTTTTGCGAAACAGGTTTTGGGTTACCTTGGCAATTTATATTAGATTGTGTGGAAAATTGGATGGGTTTTGGGCATAATCCAAATAAGGGCATATACTGAGCCTTCAGCCCTCCCTCGAACACCCCTGCATGTTTTCAATTGTTAAGAACACTTATTTTGTACATGTCCGACAAAAATTGTTCTCCTGCACACGGTTCATATACGAACTGTGCACATGGGCAGCAGTCCTGTGTCACTCAAAAGAGGGCCCCACCTATCTGATGCCTTGCAAAAGTGAATATGGATACTTTTGGGGGTTTGGAAAGAAGGTTTGATAGATAAGTCATTGCCATTAAAAAAAATAAATAAATAACCCTTATCAACTCTTAGCTGCCTTTTAATCGATTGTAATGATTTTGAGCGATTTATAGCATCTTTACAGAGTAAGAACTTTTAAAGGACCCACCTTGTGTTCCAACCACACCAATCACATATATGGGAACATGACTATAGTCACAGGGGTTTGCGCCCAATAAATGGGGTGAACCGTTGTAGGCCTCAGTCCATCCTGAATGGATTTTCCCATCCCTCATATGTCCCGTGATCCATGGGGCTTCATGTGGACCCCCTACACTATGCACACGGCTCAAATGTGTAGAAATATTACTAGCTCTCGGCATCTGGTCCCAACCCCGACCAAACTCGGCTGGCCCTCTGTTAGGGCATGGGCACCCCTAGAATGAAGGAATCAAGCGTGGGGCCCATTGAACCAACCTATGTTTTGTGCAATAAGTTTTTTTGTATCATGTTACGTGTTCATGATGGGATTTCTTTATTTTACATGGCATTTTTTGGATCCATATATATCTTACGGCCCATGTAGTAATGTTTATGGGATGTCCCTAGGGGATTTCGAGCTTAATAGGATGAAGACCACTGAGTTGGACCAATTGCGCTCTTTGATCGAGTCGATTCCAAGAAAAGTCTCATCTCACTAAAGGGAGACAGTCTATGTTCTAGAAAAGTGGTTTTTAATCGGGACCATTGTGACCTCACCACTTTCTTGGGGGCTTACTTGATCAATTTGATTTCATAAGACTGAATTGGAGGCTTAGGTGCAATCTTGAACCAATTGAACATTTCTTTGTGGATCCCTAATATATGCGGGGGATGATAAACTATTTACAACCATTTTCCCTATTAAAAGGATTCACGTCGCCCAAAATTGTCATTTGTTGTACTCTTTTTACATTTTTATAATTGCATCAATGTATCAAATTGCATAATGCTATCAAATCACCCATGTAATTACGATAATTGTTTTTGACTGCCCCGAATTAACACTAGGCATGAATGGTTTTCACTACAATGTCCTAATTCTCGGAATGATTTGAGTGCAAAAAGGGCAATCGATATGTAAGTGTGTGTTGCCAAAGTTTTGCATTCATTGATCGTCACATTTTTTTTTTATCTTATTTCTTTTTCTGTAATGGCTTCCAAAATATCATTGCTGACCTTAATAAGGGAGATAAGTTAGATGGTAATAACTATGATAAATGGTACCAGACCATGATTTACTTGTTCACGTATACCTTGGAATCGATTAATTAGACTCGATTCGAATTAGCAAATGATGCTACACCTATGCCAGCATTGAATGATTTTGAGAAATGGGATAAAGATAATCGGACTGCTCGCAACATTATGCTGAGTAGTATGTTTTGAATTGGTTCCCACTTATCAAACCTACGGTACGGCTAAGGAGATGTGGGATGCCTTGCGTAATGCCACAATTTCGAATACAGAAGATAACGCTAAGGTACCCGAAGTTGGCGCGCTACTTCTCGGAAAATCCGAGAACTTCCAAGATCGTAGTCCGCAGTGAAATCAAATTTTAAAACTTTTTGCATAGTAACATAATCAACAGTTATATTGCGGAAGCGTATGAAAAGATAGCGGAAGCAATAGTATCATGTAAATAAATCAGATGTAACAATGCAGAAGTCTAATATAAATCTAAATTGTAATTATCAAAGTGTTTATACAAAACCATACTATCTACCCAACTCACTACAAAATCTCTCAAAATCCAAAACAAGCTGCACTCAGTCCCCCTATGCAGGCGCTTCGTCTTCTGGCTCAACCACTTTGTCAACCGGCCCCCACCCGTAGTCACCTACTATAGGCGTCTCATAGATCGCGTCGTCCGCGGAATCAAGGTCGAGACCTAAGCACCAAAGATGGGTCAGATCCAAGAATCTGGCAAGGCACCATATGCAGATAACACAAGATGTATACAACAAAAGAGAGTAATGACAGGTACGTAATCATAAGAGTAATGAGAAAACACGATCTAGGCAGTTGAGCAGTAATAAACAGTTTAGAGTCAGAAAGATAAAGTATCTAATCTAATCAGACAACAAATGGCACATTCACACAAGATAGATACACCGCGGGTTATTATACCGCGGCCCTCCTGTACTGTAAACGTCCTATACCATAAACAGTTTGCGGTGGGGAAATGGTAATAACCATGCAAGGGATACAGCCCTGATAATAATAACATACAATATATAACATCGATCACACCCCTTTATCGCACCGATCACACCCCTTTATCAGATTAACCCGGACGCGGTATCACACAGTCCGTCTAATCACAGCTCATCATGAAAGCTCTAAGTAACCAATATAACCTATACCAGTGATGATCAGTCAACTGGCTGAGCTTAGAACAACTGAGTGAATGTTTAGTGCCGACTCAGGAACCAATTTCAGGTCTGTGTCTGTCTAGGCTTATCTTGCGTGAGTAAGATCCTAACCAAGTCTCTAAGAGGTTAAGGTATAACAACATGGAACACAGTCCAATATCCAAGTCCAAGTCCAACATCATTGGATCCACTCCAAGGCTCACAACCGTGGCCTGAGGCAACACAAGTACCCTACCACGTCCATTCCACAAGTAATCATCCCAGGCTTATACACAATGAGCTAACCAACCATTTAACATAACCTCTTTATGCTATGGTTTCACATCCCCAACCTTAGGCCGTATGAGGGCCCGCCTAGCCACAGACACGGGTCATTTATCTCCAAATACAACATAGGGTCACCACTAAGTATGCCTAGGTTCAAGTCCTCCAATTTCCATTAATTAACAGGTTTATGACAACAATAAGGATAAGAGAAAAGAACAACACAAGAAATCCTCAAAACATGGAATCAAATGGAAATAGACAAAGGACCAATCCTAGGTAATGGTCCACTCTTGGTTCAGGCCTCATCACGTGATTGGATCCTTAACAATAGTCTCAGGTGTCAAAGGTAATAAATCTGGTGCTCCTGAAGTTGTAGACACTATGGACTACAATTAAAGGTCGAATCATTGACGATTCGAATCCCAAAACCTCAATTGGTGGACCCCACGAATCAAGGCTGAGCCATGCCATTGATTCGTGTGTGGCACACTTGATGGAAGCCTATTTGGATGGCCAATGGACCCCATAAATGATCATACATCAAAGTCACAGAAACCTGAAAAATCTCACTGTTCACAGCTTGCCTGGTCGACATCATCACCAGGGATGTCAACCAGTTGAACTGGATGTTGACATCCCAGGTCGACATCCTGCAGTGTCCCCGGTCGACAAGCAGCTAGGGGGTCTGCATGAAGCACTGTGTATCCGGTCGACATCATGGCCGTGATGTCGACCGGGTACACAGAGTTTATGTTCTGTCTGGAAAACCCAGGTCTCAGCTATTCCCTGCAGGTTCCTGTGTGCCCGGTCGACCGAGACAGGGTTCGGTCGATCGGGTACACTGTCTGTGTACATTTTCAGGAAAAGTAACTGGGACTTGGTTTCCTGACTTTTTAGTGTGCCTGGTCGACCGAAACAAGGTCCGATCGACCGGGTACACGCAGATAGCTGAATTTCAGATTTCTGGGATTTTTTCATTTTCAATCCAATTCTCATTCAATTCTTCCCAAATCACCTCCATACATCACATAAACAAGAATAAACACAAAAGCACTCCAATAATCTCCATCCACTATCCAACCGGGCCATTGATCTTCCAAATGGGTAAACCCATCCATCAATTGGCCATTTTTCCATAAAAACAAGCTCAAAAGAAGATCTAATCATGCATAATCATCTAATAAAACTGAGATTACAGAAACAAGGAAAAAATGCATGCATCTAGTGAAATTGCATAGGGTACTTGCCTTTGTGTAGTAGAAAAGAGAAATTAGAGTGAGAGAAGAGATCCAATAGGGCTGTAGTTGCAAATTGGGGTGATCTTCTAGCCTCATTGTGTTGGGATTTTGGGGAATTAGGGTTGCTTGGGGAAGAAGATAGGGTAATTGAGAGATGAGTGGAAATTAGGGTTTAGGCTAATGTTTGCAATAGCTAGACTTTTATAACTTAGGGTTTAGGCTAATTACCAAAAGGCCAATTTGGTTGTAAATGAAAAAGAAATGGGGCCATGGGTATTTGGGTAATTAGGTGGGATTCTAGAATGTTCTAACCCTTATTAGCCCTCTTATTAGTTCTAATAATAGCCAATTCCTAATCTAATCAAAATTTATTAAAAATTAAATAAAAGCTACATTCTAAGACTTAGGAATATTAGAAACTATACTACTAATTCCTAATAATTAGCATATTAACATAGGCACTAATATATTAATAATTATTTAATTCAAACTGAGGGCCCACAAGAGGTGGGACCTCACACCTTCATAGAAGAATATGGTGAAATTACCGCTGGTAAGACCTGTGTAATGACCATGGAATCCGATGCGCATAGGATGGCCCCAGGTGTAAACCTTAGGGACCACCTCCACAAAATGAGTCAAATGATTGAGGATCTTACAAGGGCAAAAAATGTACTAACTGAGGACCAAAAGATCATTGCAGTGCTGCGATCTTTTCCTGGTTCTTGGCGCACAATTAAACAAATTTTGACTCAATCAGAGGCAGTCAAAACTTTTAAGGATCTGTGTCGCCATCTTGAGCTCGAAGCCCAAAGAGTTCAAGTAGAGATCGCTGGACAAGCACTATTTGCAAAACAGCAGCCATATCGAGGTCGGGGACTAAGGGACCAAACGTAAACATAAGCTTCAAAATGGGACTTTTCAAAATGGGGTAGATAGCCGGAAGAAGCCTAAACAGGACCAGAATGCCCTCAAACAGGACCAAAAGAAGCATCGGAAGCCTAACAAGCCCAAAGACTTAGCCAAAACCAAATGCTATAAATGTCAGGAACTTGGCCACATCGCTAAAACTTAAGCGAAATACGGTAAATACCCTAACTTTCTCACTATCTTTAGTTTGCTTCGAAGCACTTTATGTGGATGAAAGTTCTAATGGATGGATAATTGATTCAGGGGCAACCATGCACGTGACAAAGGATATTAGTGGTTTTCGGGAGTTCCAGTCAATAGATGTCGATCACACAACAAGCTCTACATCGGAAATAATTCTTCAGAAGACGTATTGGGAATCAGTGATTATTTTCTTCCAACGTCTACAGGAAAAACTATGGTGCTCCATGAGACGCTTTTTGCACTTGGCATGAGGCAAAATCTCCTCTCTGTTTGCTGGCTCGCTAGGGAGGGTTTTGATTTTCTTTTTACTAGGGATAGAATTTCCATTAGAAAAAATAGTTATATTTATGCATGGGGTTTTATTGTAGGAGACTTATATGTTTTGGATTTCAATAATTCAATAGTTGGATCTTCTGATTTATTTATGGTGTATGACACGAGTTCTGAATCTATTAAGTGGCATGCTCGATTGGGTCACATAGGAAATGATCGAATGATGCGATTGACTAGGGAAGGATTGCTTGGATCTCTCACACAAGTACAATTGCCCACATGTGAATCTTGTGTAATAGGCAAAGCAATAAGAAAACATTTTCCAAAGGTAGAAAGATCGAAGGCAACCTTTGAAATCATCCACTCTGACATTTGTGGACCAATTAACGTGGCTAATAGACAAGGAACTCGATATTTTATTACTTTCTTTGATGATTACTCTCGTTATGGTCATGTGTTTTTTATTTCCCACAAAAATGAGGCAATTGATTTTTTTCAAAATTTTTACAAAAGAAGTTCAAAATAAGTTTGACAAAAACATTAAGACCCTTAGGACCGATCGAAGTGGAGAATACACTTTGAAGATTTTTAAAAGTTTTTGCATGGAAAATGGAATTTATAGTCAACTGACTATGGCCTACACCCCACAACAAAATGGAGTTGTGGAAAGACGAAATAGGACCCTGTTAGACATGGTTAGATCAATGATGGCTCATGCAAATTTACCTGTCTCCTTTTGGGGAGATGCATTATTAACTACCGTATAAATATTAAATAGAGTCCCTTCTAAGTCTGTTCCAAAGACTCTGTATGAGTTGTGGACCAGTAGAAGACCTTCCTTGGGAGACCTACGCCTGTGGGGTCCTTTAAGGCATGTCCTTATCCCGCATCCTAATAAATTGGAGCGTAAGACAATTCCAAGTATCTTTGTGAGATACTCTGAATTGTCAAAAGGATACGTTCTAGTTCATGAGGATGTCAATGACAGATTAATTGAAAAAGAATCTCGTGACGTAGACTTCTTCGAGTTTTAGTATTCTGAAAAAAAAGAACACAAGGGTGTCCATTGAACTATTTGAAATGGATGACTTCTCCTACCAAGGGGAGCTAACATCACTTACTGGTCTTAGCTGGAGATATCCTATGGAGTCACAGGCAAGTGAGAGTGATCATGATGCCCTTCGTCGTTCTTCTCCTGGATTAATTCCAAAGAAGTATTTTGAAATTGAGGGAACTTCTTATGCATACATTGTAACTGACGAGGACGAACCATGTCCTTATCAAGAAGCAATAGAATCGGTAAACTCGAAGTAATAGATGCTCGCGATGAATAATGAGATTAGCTCTATGTGTAAGAACCATGTATGGGATCTCGTGGATCTTCCCAAGGATAGGAAAGCCATTACAAATAAATGGGTTTTGAAAATTAAGCGAAAAACCGACGGTTCCATTGACAAATTTAAAGCTAGGCCTGTGGCTAAGGGGTTCACACAGAAAGAATGTGTGGATTATAATGAAACTTTCTCCCCTGTGGTGAGATTTTCTTCTGTCCACATGATCTTATCTATTGTGGCCCACATCGATTTAGAACTCCACCAAATGGATGTTAAGACTGCCTTTTTAAACGATGATCTTGAGGAGGAAATATACATGAAACAACTGATAGGATATGTGGAAAAAGGCCATGAGGATAAAGTTTGTAGACTCCATAAATCTATCTATGGCCTGAAACAATCCTTGAGACAATGGTACAAAAGGTTCCATAATACCATCATGTCAAATGGTTTCTCCATGTGCTACGAAGATCATTGTGTTTACATTAAGCGATCTAAACATAAATTTGTGTTGCTATCCGTTTACGTTGATGATATTCTTTTGGCTTGTAATGATATTGGGTTTTTAATTGACACAAAAGCTTGGTTGTCAATTTATTTTGAAATGAAAGATTTGGGTGAGGCTGAGTTCATTTTGGGGGTTAAAATTTCGCGGAATCGTACAAAACGCATTCTTGGCCTGTCCCAAACAAGTTACATTGAGAAAATTTTAGAGGAATTTAGAATGGCAAATGCGAGTCCCGTTGAGACCCCGCAGATTAAATGTCATGCAATGTCCTCAAACCGATGCTGAAACAAAAGGAATGGTTTTCCATACCCTGTGTCAGCGCTGTAGGAAGTTTAATGTATGCTATGCTGTGCACACGTCCTGATATTTGCTATGCGGTTGCATTGGTTATTCGATTTCAAAGTAACCCGGGTATTGTTCATTGGATTGTCGTCAAACGAATCTTCTGATATCTAAAGGGCACAAAAGATATAATGCTTTGCTATTACGGTGGTGGCTTGAGTTTATTAGCATACAGCGACTTGACATTCTTGAATAATCCCGACGACAGCAAATCTACATCGGAATATGTACTCTTACTAGGCGGGGGAGCCATCTCATGTTCCAGTAAGAAACATGAGTGTACGGTCATGTTGATCACGAAGGCCGAATATGTTGCTTGGGCACTGGTGACCATGGAGGCCATATGGATTAGCCGTTTTCTGTTGGATTTGGAACTAGTATCAATTGCCTGTGCTCCCATTCCATTGAGAACTGACAGTACAACTGCTGTATGCTTGGCAAAGGACCTTTAGCTTCATCAAAGGGCAAAACACATCAAACGAAAGTAACATTTTATCCGTAAACAAGTAGAAGCAAAAGAGATAGCGATATCTCATGTGCCATCTTTGGTAATGATTGCTGACCCGATTACTAAACTCTTGGCGCGAGAGCTATTCGCTATTCATATAAGGCGTATGGGAATGTAATATATGTAATCATTTTATTCAGTGGGAGTGTATTGGACTTATTTTAATAAAAGTTTTTTTTCTCATTGTTTATGGTTATATGCATGTTATATTCATTTCATTCATGCATGTGCATACACTTTACATTGGCAACATACATAATAAGTGTGTGTATTAGATGCACACATGGCACACATGGCACCAAACAAGTGAGGTCATCCACCCGCACGGATAAAGACCACCCTTGATGTCTTAGTGACTAATAAGATGAGGTGAATGCATTTGTATGATATGATGATTAGGCTAATATAGATCTTATTAGTGCGTACATATGTATGGAACGCCGACTCAGTCTTGTGTGCATTGGGGGTGATGTGGATCACAAGACTGAATGAAACTTAACATTAGTCGTTGTACAAATCACACCCTAATAAGTTCAATAACCTATTTTAAAAACCAAGTGTAGTTGTGTTTGTGACGATCTGCTTGCGCAATAGTGAATCGGTGCAATGTTAGCATGGGCACAATTATGGAGCTAATGCATTTTCACATTGTGACGCGTGTCTACAGACGTGCGTGTTTAAGGACCTACCTACCAGCAACGGGATAATATTCTAGAATCATGTTTGTTGTGCGAGAGTTAGTCCCCTAGGTGACTCTTGATCTTGGAGTTGGTTATTGTGTAAAATCATTCACCACACTTCCTTTCACATACACATTTCAACCCAAGATGTAAAAACCCATCTTCTAAATTCTCAAAAAAGTATAAATACCCACCAAACAATAGAAACTACAACTTTCAAATATGTAAGTTTTCCATTTTCACTTCCTAAAAAAATAGAGACAACCATGATAATAATAATATGGAAAAAAAAAAGTCAACACGCATTGCTTTAGAGACTCAAAGATTAATATCATCCATCTTTCCTTTCCTACCTACTGCTCTTTCAAAGACCAGCAAAAGATTAAGAAGAATCCAAAAGTCTCTCTCTCTCTCTCTCTCAGGACCTCGTGGGTGGGAAACAGAAAGCAGCAAAAGAAAGTGATCCCGAACGTGTCGTATATGTGATACAACCCACGTGTTTTTTTTTTTTCATGGTTGTAAGCAGATTGGTATGTAATTACAACTAGTATAAACACATGCATTCTGTTTATTATGGTAACCTTCAAATTAAAAATACGTTTCGCTCTGGTTGAAAATACCTGATTGGGTCCCTCTCTGATGTGATGGTTGGGCCAGGTTTTTACACGTGGCACCAAGGTGGGTCTGGCAGCTCTTCTTGTAATTACATCCAAGAATGAATGGTAGATGGGTTAGTATCAAATTAAAATCTGTGTTAATTGACAGATTGTAGGTGCACCCATGAAGCTACTAAAATGATTTTAAGTGGACTGCCTTTCTTTTATTTTATTTTATAAGAGCACGCTCGTAGAACACCATATTTGTGAAAAAAGTAGGGGATAGAGTTCAATCAAGATCCTCTGGGTGGGTCTATACACGGTGACTCTGATTGGACCAATCAAGATCCACAACGTCACCACGGGCAGCCCCTATCTGGATGCATGGCAGGCTGCCCGTAATAACACGGCGGACCATGAATGGTCCACTTACTGTCACCATAGGATTTTACCTTATAAGATCCAAACTCAATTGAGATGTTTTCTCTACCTATTTTTTTCCTCTTTATTTGTTACAGCTGTGTTCTTAGTGCAAATCTTACTTTCTTGGATGCTATTTGTTAACGAGAAAAGATTTTCGAATTTGACTTCTATTATAATTCTATTTCCACGTAAGATAGATTACACAAATAAGCCCTAAAAATATAAAGCGGGTGTCAATTGATAGTCATGGAGAATCTTTTAATTTCTTAGGCTTTTAGTTTTTGGCTAACGACTCTGTCCTATACATTAATGATAGACTATGGAAAAGCAATTCATGGTTTGACCTATGAATCATTTGGTCAATTACTCTACCCTTTGTCATTAATGGGAGGCTATTGAAAACAACGGGGCCGACGTTTGACTTTGTAGACTTTTGGTTGAATAATCCACCTCCTTTAACTACTAAGAGCGATAGTTGCAATATTTTTCGCTAGGTCATTATGGAGTCCACCCCAAATATTATAATAAAAATATTTTCACTAGACCATTATGGAGCCCACCCCAAATATTATAATATAATATAATAATATATTATTATGAAAAATTACAAACTTTTTCACTACACCATTGTGGGGCCCACTCCCAAATAGTATAATATAATATAATAATATATTATTATGAAAAATTACAAACTTTTTCACTACACTATTGTGGAGCCCACCCCCAAATAGTATAATATAATATAATAATATATAATTATAAAAAATTACAAACTTTTTCACTACACCTTTGTGGAGCCCACCCCCAAATATTATAATATCATATAATATAATAATATATTATTATTATATTATAATAATAATAATATAAAATCTATACCCTTATTATAAAAGAGAAGAGAAGTTGCATACTTTTTCACTATACCTTTGTAGGCCCCCCCACCACCCACCACAAATATTATAATATAATATAATATTCTTATTACATTATAATAATTATTATATAATATCTATACCCTTATTATAAAAGAGAAGAAAGTGTCATGCTTTTTCTCTACACGTCTGTGGGCCCCACTTAGTACTATGATATTATATATATATAAAATAAAAGAGAAGTACACATGTGGGCCCCAATAAAAGAGAAGAACTTGTCATGCTTTTTTTCTATACATCTGTGGGCCTCACTTACTATTATTATATTATATATATATATATATATATATAATAAAAGAGAAATACACACCTGTGGGCCCCACTTAGTAAAAGAACTCAGCATGCTTTTTCTCTACATCTAGACATCCGTGGGCCCCACTTAGTATTGTTATATTATATATGTATAAATAAAAGAGAACTACACATCTGTGGGCCCCACTTAGTAGAAGAATTTGTTAAGCTTTTTCTCTACATCTAAACATTTGTGGGCCCCACCTTGTATTATTATATTATACCACTTAGTAGAAGAACTTGTCATGCTTTTTCTCTACACATCTGTGGGCCCCACTTAGTATTATTATAACATCTGTAGGCCCCACTTAATATTATTATATTATATATATATATAAAATAAAACGAGAACTACACATCTATGGGCCCTACTTAGTAGAAGAACTTGTCATGTTTTTTCTCTACATTTACACATCTGTAGGCCCCACTTAGTATTATTATATTATACATATATATATATAATCAAAGAGAACTACACATTTGTGGGCCCCACTTAGTAGAAGAACTTGTCATGCTTTTTCTCTACACATCTGTGGGCCCCACTTAGTATTATTATATTATATTATATATATAATCAAGGAGAATTATACATATGTGGGCCCCACTTAGTATTATTATATTTTGATGAAATGCTTAGCTCAAATGTTTATGAAAATTGTTGTGTTTGAAGAATTTGTACATTCGCTACAAGAACTCAAATGAGAAATTTCAATTGAAATTTTCATGAGTAGAAAATTTCAACTTCGATTCCAGTGCCTGTAAAGACACGATTTGCTTGTCAGAGGAAGAGATGAGAATGCCAAAGATTGCTTGGAATCTATGTGATTTGTTGTTGATTCGTTTAAAGCTATGAGTTGGGTACTGTTTGGGTTGGTCGGTGTTTTGTTTCATTGAACGTGCAATGTTATAAATAAAATATGTGAAATAGAATTGTGATATTTTAAACATCAATGCTCCAACAACATTCAATAAAGTGAACTTTGTGACAATAGAAAATCTCTTTTTAATGTTGGGCCTCTTTTTAATGTTGGTTTTCAACTTTTTTTTTTTTTAGTTAGTTTCCTTCCATATATCTTGTTATTCTATCTTCTGCTTACTTTTTTTTATTGAAGCTTTTATTGAAATTTATAAGAATAATGAGTTACTGTAAATTGCTTAACTTGCCAAAAAAATGAGCTATAAAACTGGTCATTCCCAATTAGGATCGTTAATATTGAGTTTTTCAATGACTTTATTTTTCCAGATTATCATACTGAAAGAGTATGTTCCTTGAACGTGCATTGCACGTGCATGGGCTCCACTAGTTTGAAAAAAAGAGAGGGTTTAACTTCCCAGACTTTTGGTTAATTAGCTCCTTCCTTAATTTAATGGATGATGGTAAATAAATAAATAAGAGGCTATTTGACTTGCTAGACTTTTAGTTAATTACTCGACTCAGCCCGCTAATCCGATCTTGCATTTGATCCACATTTTACCCGCATAACCGCAGCCACATACTAAATACTGATTGGTCACGAGTCAAATAAATTTAATCTACGATAAAAACGTTTTGGGTTATTAGGTTGCGCTTGACTCATTCAAATGGGTTGGGTTAGAACCGATATCTAATTTGATTTGAAGAGTTCAGTGCTCAATATGTTTTGTACTTTGGACCTATATCTATAACCAAACTCCAATATAACCTGAATACTTGAAATGAAGTTTGCTTAGAGATAAGTTGGTAGATCCACAGTAGATGAAGGTTGTGCAGGTTGGGTTGAGTTGACCCCCATTTAGGTTTAACTGTTTCCCACCTTAGTTCAAGCTGAAAACACTTGGGATCCAGATGTGGAGAAAAGGTGGGGAAATTTTTCTCTAGTCCAAACTGTGTTCCAGGCAATCTACAATTCAGTTTTCTCTGTTTATTTTCTCCACCAATCGTCTATACATCCATCAAAACCTAGGAGAAAAATTAACGTTTTTGAAAAAATAACTTCCACTAAAATATTATACTTGATAACTTTGCTGTGCGCTTTTGTCCATCCAGATGCAAAAAGGCTTAGGATCTAAGAATTAAAGAAAATAAAAATAAGAATCGAGCCCAATGGATGTTGTAAATCATCCCATTCAACACCATAAAATGGATGATAAGAGAAGTTTTTATTTTGACCATCTTTCCAATAATCTTTTGATCGAATAGATGGCCATCTTTCAATGCCTTCTTATGAGTAGGCTAGAGTTGATAAGAGAGCTACTAAATACACACTGAAAATTAATCTCTGCATACGGCTACTCTTTACATTCACAATGGATACTCTCTACATACCTTGTACTTCCCAATATACCATAATCTATACTCTCTCAACTTCTCTCTACACTCCCCAACTCTTCCTCTCTCCCTCTCATGCTTGCTTCCACCCGCCGCTCACCGCCTGCGCCCAATCTCCCTCTCCCTCTCTCTCTCTCCCTCCATCCCTCTCCCTGCTACCATTTGCTGCTAGCCACCTCCCTTTCTCCCTCTCCCTCTTTATTTCTCCCTCTCTCCATCCCTGCATGCCGTAGCAGCGGCCACCGCCCTCTCTCTCTCTCTCTCTCTCTCTCCCTCTCTCCCTCGGGCTTGCCGGAGGGGTGGTGGTATCTTGGGTAGGGGTGGGGGGTTGGTGTGTGTAGAAAGAAGTTAGGAATGTAGAGAGTTTGATAGATGTTCTTTTAAGTAATTTCCTATATGGGTATGGAGATCAATTTTCAGTGTGTATTTAGCATCTCTCAGTTGATAATTAGCCATCTAGCAAAAAGTCAAATCCTACGGAACTTTGACCAAGGCTAGACATTGAAGGTAACTTCTTCCATTGGTAATAGAGAAAAAATGATTTTTTTTTAGCTAATTTGGATAAGTGGTACTAACAAAACATGGTCCCACAGAATGACCAAATAATAACAATAAGGTTGAAATAACATGAAAAAAAATGATTGACAGTATTATATAAAGGGAGGTGCTCCTATGAGAGACACTCTCACCAAGTTTATGAGAGATGAGTGGAGGCCCTCACTTCCATATTTGGGGTCCTTGCATTTAAGTTGGTGATAGTGGATAGGGAAGTGAGGGCCCCCACCCATCTCTCATAAACTTGGTGAGAGTGTCTCTCATAGAAACACCTCCCTATTATAAATATTTAGTTTTTTACTTATTTATTATTTATTATTTTGTGGACATTGTTAAGAACGGGCAATCAATCACGATCTTTTCTAAATGTCACAAAAAATATTAGGTAATCACAATAATGTTGGAATAACATGAAAAAAACTGGAAAATATCTATAAAGATGATTTTTACCACATTTTATTATTTATTTATTTTTTTTCTACTTTTTTATTATTTATTATTTTTAAAATTAACTATTTTGTGGAGAATAATATGTGGGACAACTTTATTATCCATAATCAAATTGGGCTGTTTTGCTCCATCTCGTCTCATAAAAACATCAAGCATTGTCAGAGCTTCTTGTGATGCCTCATAATCATCATGAGCATTAGCAATAGGTTCCATAGAGTTCTTGGTAGCCAACTTAGTTTCATAGGGATTTGACATATTGATTCCCCTCTAACCCTATTCCCCCAATTTCATGACTAAAAACCTACACAATTTCCTTTTTTTAAAAAAAGAAAAAAAACTTTTCTGCCCTGAATCCCATGATATCATGGGAGTTTAAAAGCCCATGATATCATGGGATCCAGGTCCAGATAAGAAGACTGTCTAGGCCTTTTAATGTATGGGCTTTTCAAGTTTTCACATTTGGATCCAGGGCAGAAAAGGTAAAAAAGAAAAACAATGTACCAGAGTCATTTCAAATGACTCTGGTGACATTATTAGACTTTCAGTCACAAAATTGGAGATGCTGGGTTTAAGGGGGATTGATATGTCAAATCTCCTTTTATCTCTCAAAGCCTTTAACTGAAATGGTCACCCCTATCTGTTGTGGTCCCCCCAGGGGCCCTTGTTAACCCCAGGTACCGTTGGTACTAACCCTGAACAAATGAAAAATGAGTTTTTAAGTATAAACATAGCATAAAATGGAAAATTTATTGGAAAAATCCCCTTCAAGTGGGTGAAGACAAAAAGGGCCCTTAAATTTCAATATAGACCATAAAGTCCCTCCCGCTACTTTTTAAAATTTTTTTTGTTTTGCTGAGCAGCAATATCGCTACTCTTATTGCTACTCGTGTCATCTTCTTCACGCACGTTCGAGGCTGCTTTGACAAGGTTGATTCGCCCCTTGGGCTTCCAATTGTTCATATTCTTTCCTAAAGATGAGTTTCTTATATAGAAACAAAAGCCCTCAACGAATTTGAAAGAAAGAAAAGAGAAGGTGCAAGATCTTTACAAATTCCTTCGACAGTTGTGGTCGCGGGGTTTTGGGCAAGCTTTTGACCCAGGATTCTATATATCTCATTTCCAGAAATTAGAGATGGTTGCAAGGAAAGGAAGACAGTACGAGGGTGCATGGGTTTGCTTGGTGTCGACTTATGTTTTTGAAGAAGGACTGGAAACGAGAGAGAGATGGGTTGTCTTTGGATGTAGGTGGGTGTTTGGCAGTGGTGACAAGGTTGCATGTGAGTCGGTCAAGTTTGTTTGATTGCTTGATTTGCAGGTTTGGAAATGATTTAAAAAAACAAGGTGGGTCCTCCCTCAATTGAATGGGTGAAGAGTGAACATGGTAAGTGGAGAAAAAGGTGATGCTATTAGTAGTGATTGCTGCTTGGCAACCCCAAAAAGGGCCTGAAGGACAAGTCCGGTAATTGAAAAACGTTGAGGACATTTTTAGTCTCCACCGGTTTTAAGAGGATTTTTCCAGTAAAATCTCCATATACACAATGCTACGTACAATGAAAAGTCTAGACAAGTGTAATTGCAACATAGTTATGTGAGACAATTACTGGGTATTAATATAAATCAATGAGGAAGAGAAATATGAAAAGATGGGTTTGTCGTTTACATTGAAGATTTGGGAGAGAGGAGTGATAGAGAAGTTGGAAGAGACACCCTCGTCCCAAGAGCGAGCCTTCTGCAGAGAGACACCTCGAGCAAACGACACTAGGAGCTGGGAAAACACAGGTTCAATAATATTGGTCGATATCTGTCTATATATAAACCGATATCAGCCGTTGTTACCTGTGCAGGCCAATTTTACTGAGAGCTGGTTCAGGAATATTGACCGGATATTGGCTCCCAGTTAAATTGGCATGCATAGGTATAATAGCCGATATCGGCCATATCACTACACGACAAAAAAAAAAAAAACATACCATGAGGACCTATTCCATTAATACGGTTTTGTTGGGACACCACAAGTGGTATGGGGCCCTAGAGGGGATTTATTCGGTAATTTCCCCAAAAAAAAAAAATACAAAACTTTAAAACATAATCAAAACATGGCTAAAATATAAATACTCCAGGCAATTCTCAAAAAACTAAATAAATTGTCATATTCATTTCAAGTTTCAACTTAAGATTGAAACATTGCAGATGGCATGACCACTTCACCATCTAATCATTCTCATCTTTGGGCTTGTGTACTGAATGCAATGGACCGGGTTGACCTATGGGTCAATGGGTTGGCCCAGCTGACCTCTTGGGCCCTGCCCTGTCCGTACTACATCACATCTGCATGGTTCCAATCCTACATCATCACTCTAATCAAAACTGATATTTGAACATGTCGACCATGTTTTGGATTGAGTAAAGTAGGCCACACAAAGACCTCTCAAGGATGCAATGCAATTTTGTGGTTTATTTGGACTATCCCTCATGTTTCGAACATAACTGAAATTTACTCTACTAATTCATAATTATGACAAATAACTGTCCCTTTTTGTCGTTCAGTGTAAGTGCTAATATATAATGGCAAAGACACCATTATCCAGGGCTTTTGATATGATAATCATATTTTGAATGTGCAATCAAAGGAACAACATTTTCAACAAAACAGGGAATGTAATGAAAGGACAAGACAAGAATGATAAATAAACAGAGCAAATTGCCATCTCCAACCCTCTATATATACACATTCACATTCAAAGTACATGTATCAAGAAGGGGTGATCATGAAACTTTGGATGTGACAAGAAATTTATGCTTTGTCTTTCTCTTTTTACATAGTCCCGCTCCAAAGGAAAATTTCCTGGTTCGACCACTGGCAACAAATGTGTGTAATTTGCAAGGAAGAATTAACAAACAACCCTAATTTCCACTTACCTTCGCCTCACACTCCTCAGATGGATCACAGCCACAGCCATTGCAATCATTCCAGCGAATGCTGCTGCCGCCATTGGCCACTTGAACCTAAAACCCTTCGCATCATGAACATGGCTTTCATCAGCCTCTTTCTCCTTCTCCAACTCCAAAATCGTCTTTTCCATCTCTGCCTTGTCTACCGCGCAAGCTATGAGCTTCTCTTCCATTTCCAAGTTCTTCCTTTTCAATTCCTTCGCCAATTCCGAAATCCTCTTTTCCATCTTCGACTTGTCTACCGCGCAAGCTATCAGCTTCTCTTCCATTTCCAAGTTCTTCCTTTTCAATTCCTTCGCCAATTCCAAAATCCTCTTTTCCATCTTCGACTTGTCTACCGCGCAAGCTATCAGCTTCTCTTCCATTTCCAAATTCTTCCTTTTCAGTTCCTTCACAGCCTCCTCCCTCCCCTTCAATCTCTCCTCCAGCTGTTTCCGCATTACTTGTGTAGAAGATTTTAGGCTTTCGAACTCCTCTCTACATTTCTCCAGCTTCTCCAAGTATGAAACCAAAGATCTCGCCTCTTCTTCCAGAACGTAGATCTGATTCTCCGTATTTTCCTTCAATTTCTCCATCTCTTCACTCATGGATTCCTTCCTCCTCTCGAGATCAGCGATCTTCGCATCCTTCTCCAGATCGGTCCGTTCCAGCTCCTCATATGCCTCGGTCTGCTCTCGGAGCTCATCCGCAGCCTCCGAAAGCGAGGATCTCAACTGAGAGATGTCGAATTGCAGCGACTTGTTATCTTCTCTCAATCGATTTACTTCCTCTTGCAAATACGCGATTTTCTCCTCCATCGCGACCTGATTCTTGTTCAAATCATCGATTTCGAGCTACATGAGCTTGATTTTCTCCATCTTTCCTTCCTTATCGTGTAGAAGATCGGAAAACCCTGTGGGAAAGAGAGAGCTCATTTGAAATCAGAAGCAGAGCAATGAAAAAGAAGAGGGAAAAGCGGAGAGATATAACGGAGTAGGAAAGTAAAGTAAAGTAAAGTAAAACAAGATTGAGATATGAAGTCGGAGAGGGAGAGAGATGGTAAGACAGAAAGGTACGGATAACGAATACGACCCGTCGGTTCCTTTCCTCGTCTATTTTCCTCTCGTCCCAAAAATAATGAGCCACGTGTCTTTGTTTCGTCAAATTTCACCTACGACTACGAGCCAATTGTAGTCTTTCATCCAAGGATCACTAGGATAGTAGGATGTGACATTAGGCCCTTTTGTTTTTTTTCTACTCTCTATCACGGAGATATATGCTTAATTGAATTTTAATATTGTTAAATTAAGGATTAGGATAATTTAATGAGGGTGGTTTTTTTTAATCTTCCATATCTTTGAGGAGTTCAATATGCCCTCATCTAATTGGCAAACGTATTTTTAAGTGAGCTCCACTAGCTGAACTGCAAATAGGTTGATCCAAGCGAACTAAGCCTAAGCCACATTCCATTCTAAGAGAGGCTTTTTCGCAGCTTTTTGTTACAGCCTAAAACACCACCTTTTTTAAACCTTTAATACTTTTATTTTTGCAATTCCATTTTGGACTTGGAAATATCTATTTACATCCATCCCTCACCAAGTGATGGTGAGGGACAACATAATAGAGTTGACTTTATAATACATCTAAACCATCTACACACAAGGAACCCTCTAAGTACACTAGACCCATTGAATTTTTACCTATCAAAATAGATTAAACCGTTGCATCGAGGGTTCAAAATTTTCCTTTGATATAAAGTCATTAAATTTGTGGGTCACGGAAGAAGGAGTTAGAGGCATGAAATTTGACTCTAAATTTGATATATGGTCTCATTCAAGATGTCTCTTCCCATCCCCCACAAGTCTCATGATCAGCGGGTTCCTAGGTGGGCCCCATTAAGTTTGTCCTTTACTATATAGTGAGAGAATGATGCACAGAAATATCCCCATCTATATATATATATATATATATATACGAGGGAGGGGTGGGTTTGGATGGGTGAAGTTTTAATGGGCGATAAGGCCACCTAATATTAATATAAAATTTAGCCCCGTCTCATAAAAGAGAGAGGACGTGCATTTTAGCGGTTCACATTTTCAACGAGAGGCGCAAGTTAGGGTTTCACTCCTCTCACTTTAATTTGAGTGGAGAGAAGAAATGACAATTTTGAAAAAATCACTCTCAGAGTTTTCCCAGAAAGGACAACCTTTTGTTTTCTAAAGTACTTTGTTCGTACAACTCATATAATTTAAATAAGATTTATTATCTTAATTTTTTTAATTTATGTTTTTTCACTGATAAAAAATATCTGAAATTACCCCAATATTACCGAGCATTCCCACTCCACCATGAGGGGCCCACCATGTCAACGACACAGAGGAGGCCCTCATGCAAATTTGCTGGGCCATTTGATAATCAATCATTGCACATTTGTCTCCAAAATTCACCGCCTTTTTGTATGTAAGGAAGACATTTGTTCTACGGAATCCTCTTTACCCATGTTTAATTGCATTTTTTTTAAGGAGTACCTTCCTGGAGATTTCTCAGGTTGTTGAAGCAGAAAAGGCACTACTTTCCCACCCTAGCCATTATGGATAAGTTCCACTTTCCCTTCATCTGAAAAACCAAGAGGGAAACTAAGATGGTTGCAAAAGACACTTTTTAACTGTCCTCATGAGAGAAAATAGAGGCCGAAAACTGTCCACAATTGAAATCTGAACTGTGGCCAGTTTTCCCCACCCTCTTCATCCAAATGACCAGTTAAAGATATGATAAACTACCTTCAACCAAAATTTTCACTCTTTTCTCCACAACCAAATGTGATTTCTGTACTGGCAATGGAAGTGAACCCGAACCCACATAGGTTAAAGTGGGACCGCATAAATTAAAGTGGGGCCCAGTTCACAGGTGATAATTCCATCTGTACAAGATCATAATTCTCCTTGCAATAGTTGTAAATGAAACAAATTCTAACCTGTATAGGTTCAAAAGACACGAAATCTCTTTCAAGGAAAATAGAGGAAAGCAATTGCTTACAATAGCATCTCTCACTAAATTGCTAATGGCATATAATTAACTCTCCAAAGACACCTCATACCAGCTCTTGGTATAACCATCACCCCCATGTGATGCCATACATGGAGCAGGATTTGTGGGTCCAGGAAAAGCCATAAAGCCTTACTCCCACTCACTTGGATATGATGATCTAAATATTTGAAAAAGCATTGCCCTCTCTTTTCTCCTCAACTTGTATGCACCATAGCCCCTAGCAACTCCAAGCTTAACTGCTGCCCTTCCTTCCACTGAAGCCCTTTTCCTCAATGATAAAAGCAAAGCTGCTCCAGTATCTCCCTTCTCTGTTTCTCTCTCAGTTTTCACTTTAGACGCTTCCATGTCCTCCACTGACTCCCCAAATGGTAGTTTCTCTGCCTCATCAGCCAAGTGTTCTTCCTCTAACATCTCGTTACCATCCAAACCGCTGGTCCCCCACCATTTGGTAGAGACTGATGATAACCCATTTGTTGGAAACCCGTGCTTGAACTCATCCAAATAGGTGGGGATGTTCTTGGGTTGGCTGGACTGGAACATATTCTGGCGTCCATTTTGGAGAAGCCTGTTTCCTTGTTGCTGAGAAGCTTGACCCGCCATTTGAATGTTCCCCTGCTGTGATTTTGATGAGTCCTGCACAGAGCTTGGCGTTCGGTTTTGAAGTTGGATGCCACTGAGTTCACCACCAGATGGCATTATGCAAATGCAACAGAAAAATGAGCATGAATGCATTGATGCCAACATATACAAATAATAATATATTGTGACTGCACTTGAGGACACATGCATATTGCATGCATGCAAAGGCACAAGTTCACCATGCACAAGCCCATTCAAGCATGAGGACACTCAAAAGATCCTATAGCAGCAGCAAAAGAATAGCTACTTTTTGAAATGTTACAGTGCTTCAGATCAATTTAAAGAATAAGAAGAAGATCCGTTTATTTATTTTAGAAGCTGCTTGATTTTGTGGTGGTTTTTCACTCAATGACCATATCGTCTTGAGTTGCCACATCTCAGCTTGATGGTGTCTTCCTACAGTATAAATAATTTTCAGGAAAGCAAAACATATTATTTCAAGATATATATAAATAATATTATATGAAATGATCGACTCACTAACCCCACAAGAATTGGCACTCACCCCAAAATGAAACTCAACCAACTGTTAGAATGAAAAACTCATCTTTTCTGCATGTTCTCACTGTTCATCGTTGGGCCTCAAAATATATATCATGAATGATCTAATTATGTAAAAATATGGGGCATCCATAATCCATGCATACATGAATCTTCTTATCACCCCTACCCTTGATGATTGGCTTGCATTCAGGTGGGCCCCATAAAAATGGTTCTCATACTGAAAAATAAGAACTGTTACCAGATGAAAAAACAAATCTATAATATATATATATGGTATATTTTATCTAGCTACAGGTATGGGTATAAAGTATGGCAAGGATTATTCATAACACGCTCTTAATCCTAAATATTCATGATTCGGGGAAGGAAAGGATTGGTTGTAACTACCAACTACTATGGGTTTTCTTTTTCCCAATCCCAATTACTAGCTAGACTCAGCCCAATAATATAGACATTCCATCTCTAAACTCTAAACAATAACTAGGCCTCAATTTCAAAAAGGAAATGCCCTAAAATTGAGCATACTGATAAAGAAAAGATCTAGTTTTCAGCTCTCCAGGAAGAAGTATATATTATTTAAGGACCTGGTCCACCTGGATACCTGTACCAAGTAATGCTTTGAATGATCCAAGTATCATTGGTATGATGTCTTCTACAAAGCACAGACAGCGTCTTGTTTCATCTAAGACTGCAAAAACTGCTACTAGTACTGGTCCATATGGAACTTCTTAGAATGAGAAATTAAAGTTAAGCCTCAGCAAATTGATAGCTCATAGAGACGTTAATGTCAAAACATGTGGGCCCATGGTTTCGCCATCCATAGTTCCAGGTATTATGATGGCCCCCACCTTGAATAGTACCACAGAAATCTGTCAGATTAAAAGACCACAATCTCTCAATGAAGAACCAACAAGTAGATAGTTAAATAGTTGATAATACAAGATGTTTAAGAAGGCCACAAGTCAATGGATGACAGACTATGTTGCCCAGATACCACATGACAGATTTTTTACACACAAGATAGTCTTGGATATGATGAAATACAGATATGTCAACCATTTTGAAGTGTACTGGTATCACAAGTGAGAGATCGCGGTAATCCACCTATCCAAGATGGCAATGGCAGCCATCAGATCAATGGTCCACATCACTAAATTAAGAAACCAATATGCATTATGTTTCGAACCTTAGCAAATTACAAATTCACTGTTAAACTCATCTTATCTTAAGCAAACTACAAATTCACTGTTAAACTCATCTTCTGACTTTCGGGGCTCCTGGCTAAGTTGTTGGTGACTGATCAAATGGGGGACGAAATTTACATTATTATCAGGAAGGCTAATTTCCCTTGAGCAAATTCAACCAATGGAAGCCATTCGTCTCCAGATTCAGAAGTAAATGCCTATGATCTACATAAGCTTTTGAGTTGCTCCAACAATTAAGAAAAGCAGCGGATTAATACAAAGTATTCAGCTTATCCATTATCGAACCTAAAGCCCATATCCAAGAATGCCTTTTTTTTCTTTTAGGCTGGGAGTTTTTTGAATTTTCTATATCATTTAATGCCCTTTAAGTAATCCCTATTAGCTAGGAGTCAGTATTCCCTTCTTCGTGTTTTAAAGGGACTGTTTTGATAGGAAAGAAGTAAATGAATGCGATTAGATTCTCACAAATCTAGAGACATTCTTGCTTTGGAAGAATTAACTGTATTGTAAACACCAGTGGTCAGGATAGTTTTTAAGTTATTGAAGATTTATGAGAGTTCATGGAATTATACAGTTTTGTTTCTCTGTGGGACTGACTTCGGTGGGTTCTATGTGAACCCAAGGGTGTCAGCCATTTCTCCTCATTGGATCCAGTCCTGAGAGTGGGAGGGAGGCTTCATACTGTTGTTGCAGTTCTTCTTTTGGTGATTGTGTCAAACGGAAGGGAATTAAGTCTCTGATTGCTGCAACCTTCCACATGAGATGGGATGTTTACTTTTGATGTATTTTTTGGGCCATTTTGTGGCCGCAAGTCCAAGCCAGCATTGACTGTAAATGTGTGTTTGGGATGGAATGGTCCAGTCATCAGGTTTAGATGTTTGAGATTTATAAATTAACCCGAGTCAATCCATATCATCTGAGCTTGATATCAATTTTGGTACAAGATCAAGTTCACTCCAGGTCGATTTTTCCATCTAAGAAAGGGGGAAAAGAAGAAACAAGAACTGAATATGTATCCTAAATCAACCATTCATGATGTGGTCCATGACAACAAGAATAGCCTGTATAAGATGAAAACGGATATCCGAGCAATCAACTATTTTATTGTTGCACCTGACTGGAGTGATCAGATCATAGGAGTAGAATTTTAACCATTGCGAAGACTTTGAGCATTGATATTATTATTGTGTGCAGGATCATGAGTCTAAGATATTGGGTCATGCCTACAAGAACAGAAAATTAGCGCAGATTGTCAAAAAATATAAACAAATTCCTTAAGTTTCACTACAAAACACAAATGAAGGAATAATTGAGGAAGATTCTACGGTTGAAACTCCAACAAATCAATTCGAAGAGCAAACAGATAATAAACCTTTGACTGAATCCATTTAAGGGAGGAAGCAGATATAATCATTCAGCCAAATTGATCAAGAAAAGCAAGAAATTATCATGAATTGTGATATAGACCCATTTCCCCAAGACCATGATAATTTCATTGATTCAAAACTGCTTGCTATAAAAAATTCTAGAAAGGGACGAAAACAATGATAATTTCATTGATTCAAAACTGATTCAAAGAAAAAATTACGACACCCGTATCCGTATCCGTGTTCTAGATTTTCAAAAGTGAGGAGTCGTATCCCCGATCCCCATATCAATGTCCGTATCCATATCTGTATCTAGGCATCATAGACACCCAATGTTAGTTGTTGAAGACTTGGAGGAAAAGCAGCTGCAACATCGTGCCATTGTCGAGCTAGTATTTGATCCAAGCGCAAATTTCTATGAACTTGAGGTCAAGTTTCTCCCAATGTAAAGAGAAAGGTCCAAAGCTAAACCAATGGGGGCCCACTTATGGAAATGCACAAAACTGATGAGGATGGATTAACGATGGTGAAGATGGGTTTGGGAATGGAAGATGTGTTCTGTGGGTTTAGGGATTGGAAGTGGTGGGGGATCATGACAGGGATGATAATGAATGATAATGAACAAGGAAATCAAATCAGAGATGAGTGGACGGGTTACCTCGATCGGTCGGCAATCGAAACGGCGATATGAGAACGGATCCTCGCTCTGATACCAATTGAAGCAGCGCAGGGAACAACGGAGGTAGCCAACGGGCTATTCTCCAAGCCAGAAGGCTTAGGGTAAGATGTCATGGTCTCACACCACAGAACAAGAGAGAACACGTTTGAGAGAACTCAAATTTTCATTAATTTTCTGTATATCCCAAGAGAAGGGATTACATCCTTATAAAATAAAGTCTAAGTAGGAATTTAGCAATCAATCCCTACTAAATAAGAAACTCTCTAATTCTAATGAACTAGGGAAATTAGAAAGTACCAAATCATTGTTTAAATCATATCAATTAAGAAATCTACTAAATTTAGAAAATTATCTAAAATCAGAACTACCGTGGAAGATTTTGTCATTGCCAGGCTTTGGGCCTTCTGGAATATCCTTTCAATTGGGGCCCAGTAGTCTGGCCTGCATCAAAAACCCATGAGGGGTTTGCAAAGGAGGTCCTGATTTGTCGGGAGATATTTGAGTCTCCTACATTGTTTAATGCTCTTTTAGTAGGCCTTGATTCAGCTGGGAGATAATGAGATTCTTATATTGTCCAGTGCTCTTGAGCAATCTCAAATAACCACGATTAAATTTTCCCTCTATGTGCTTTAAATGCGACTCTTAAACTCTTAAGATGGGAAAGAAGTGAATGGCAGTGATTAGATTTTCAGAAATATTGGGATAAGATTGGATTTAGATTTTTCTAGCTTTGGAAGCAATGGATATAATGTGAAGGCCAGTGGCCAAGATAGTTTTTTCAGTTATTGAGGATTAATGATATCGTTTTGATAAAATTGATATATGAGTTAATGATAGTTTTATGGTACCCACCTGGGAGTTGGGTGACTGGCATAGGCATGGGTTTTGTACCGACATTGTGTGCTCGAATCCCGCCCCCAACTTACCTGGTGCATGTGTGTGTGGGTTTCACACACGTGCCCAGGGGAATAATCCTGTTGGGTTACATGCCACGGGGAAACCTTCGTCATTAAAAAACTAATAACTTTATGGTGTTTTTCTGTTTTATTTCTCTGTGGAACTTTCATTGGTTCCGTGTGAACCCAAGGGGGGTGAGACCCTTAATGTTTGGGTCCAGTCCTAAGAGTGGGTGTAAGGCCTGTGAATCCCTTCAAAATTATTCTGTTTCTTCTTCTATCGGTGATTGTGACAAATGGTTCAAAGGGAGTTAATTTTCCGCTTGTTGCAAGCTTCTAGAACAGAAAGGAGTGGTTGACTGTTGGTGTGATTTTAAAGCCAAAACTGACTACACACGTGCCATTCAGGACGGTATGGCCTGCCATTGGGTTTATATGGTTTATTAATCGACCAGAGTCAGCCCATATCAATCTCTATTTAATCTGGGTAATTTCAAATTACGTCAGAAGGTCCCAAGTATCAGAATTTGGGGGTCCAATCATTAAGGTGTAATTGAGTCATGTGAATAGGTGAAGTGTTTAATAATGCCTCGGTACGGAAGCTCACTAGCAAGGTTCAACCTTGACATCTCCAATTGAAAAGCATACCTAATCAACACAATACTGTTGTTTCACATTAAAAAATTTCTATTAGTTTAGAACCAAGACCGGTTCATCTTTTGTGATTGCTAATTTAAGTTGAATAAAATAACATTTGGGCTTAAAACGTCTCAACAGAACATGGCAATGAAAGAAAGAAAGGGAGGGGAGAACAGACACACAAAGGGGAAAAAAGGGTCAATCCATTAATTACAATTTTGTACAAAGTCATGATATTTTCTTTTCAAGGAATAAAGATTTGATTATTCTAATATTTAAATTACAATTTCATAAAATTCAATAAAAAAATCATAAGATACATAGAACAAGGATATCAAGTATAAAATTCAAATCTTTTTCCATAAGATTTGATTCATACAATAAATCAGATCGTTTTGATAAAATTGGTCTTATAGAGTTGGAATAAAGGAAGTACAAAGTGTTATTACTTTTACCAACAAATGCATTTTTATTTTCAAGAATAAATGTGGTTGTCACATGGACTCACTCTTCTTCATGAGAGATTTTGTGAAAATCCTTTACTCATAAGAAATTGACCCAAATGAAGATGGTTCGCTGAACAGAATTTTTGGTCATATAATTATTGGTCATGGAGATAATGGTCATTTTGTTAGAGTTCTTGAGAATCCCAACTCTAAGATCACTTCACCATGCTAATTGACATGAGAAGGCATAGCTCAACCAGAAGCTTTTTGTTAGCTTCCAGTACGAGGAAATGATGCAGAGCGGGGTACCAAGTGCGGAGCGGGTAGAGATGGAGAGACTAGAGATGGAGGGTGGAGGGGGTGGGTCAAGCTTTCGCCTGGAAATTGATCTCACGTCAGACTCCCCATCACGGGCAAGGAAGGAGAACTCGGGAAATCTCAGTAGTGTTCGAAACTTTTCATTAATCATACTCTAAATTGCGAAAGAGGCATTACAATGCATTATATAAGAAGAGGGAAAAACCTAGAACTAATGTTGGCCATCTAAATACATCAATGGCCAAGATTAAAATATCAACATAAATAACTTAAAACATAAGCAATAAACACCCTAACTAAAATAAAAATTGGCTTGTAGGTGGGATGGGCCCAAAGAATTGGTCGAGATGGATGGGTTGGGCCCATGGGGTACTATGGGCCTATCCTGCATCAACTCTCCCTGTCTTGGAGAGAACTCGACCCCAAGTTCCGTAATGTCCTCCAGGATTGAAAGTCCAACGAACGAGTCCTCGATTTTTTTTCTTGATCTCCATATTCTTCACATGATTTAGAAGATTCACTCAATCTGTTATTCCAAGGAGACTTTAGGCATCGCGTCTTTTGCTGTCCACATTCGGATTGAATATGCACTTGAACAAGTTGATGCTTCAAGTCTTGAATTTGGTCCATCTGCACATGATCTTCTAATTTCAATGGCTGATCTCTGAAGATGCAATCGATATGTGGAACCTCAATAATTTGATCATCTTTTGCAACTTCTTTACCCATAGCATTTTCTTCTGATGACTCAATCAACTCTTCTAGAAGTGGGTTTTTTATGAGACCAATCAGATGATCAGACTCCTTGTTAACAATGTTCAACTCTTCAATTTTTTCTGTTGCTTTTGTTGCTTGCATCTGTTGATCAATACTGTCCAAAGAAGGCAATTCGGATTCTTTGTCTCGAATTTTAATGCTTGCACTTGCTGATCAACACCGTCAGAAAAAGGAAACTCAGTTTCTTTTTCTTCCAATTCATCTAAAGTAGAATCCTTTGGGAGAGTGTTGTCTGTTACAGTGTTACTTCATCTGAATTTATAGTGGAATCAGTTGTTTCTTTCTTCTGTTAATAAATATCAGCCCTGACATTTTCCACATTGGGTTCCACAACATTGGAATTTATTTTTTGCAGAGACTTTCCTTCTTGCAACTTAGCTTTTCGGAGGCGATAGCGTTTTATCAAACACTCAACACATATCGCTTCCCAATATGCCTCATGCATGTCTTTGCAGTTTTTCATATTCTTCAATATTCTTTGCCTCAAACCTTTGCAAAAGAGATCGAAATCAAGTGTCTCACCCAGATTACATAAATAATGCAACCTTTCAAATTCATTGGCATATTCATCCACGGACAACTTTCTTGTTTCAAATTAAGATACTGCTCAAACTAAGCTTCATTGCCATGATACCATTTTCTACTTAAAGATGCGTATTTCATTATTTGAATTGTCTTGTCAATTTCAGAGAGGCTCAATTCTATATATGCTGACAATCCCTTATTGATTAGGATAAGGAAGGAATGTAAAATTTAATACTCTTCAAAATTAAAATCAGACTAACCAGATGTGTAGGTGAAGACAGATCGTTGATCAGTGCTCAGATGGCTTCAATATCAGCAAAAATCATTTTTTGGCCATTGGATTGGTCAACGCTGCACTTTGACCAGTCATTATTGATGTATGCCAATTGCTGATTAGGCCTTGCTGATGCAGTGATGATATCACCAATTCTTGCCTTTTGTGGCTTTTGTTCTGCTGGGCTTTATGTTTTGCCACTTTGAGTAGGGTCAGATCCTCCTGACCCCAACTTGACCTGAATACAAAACTGGACTTGGATTGGGTTGAACTGACCTGATACTGGGCCGAACCTGGACTGGACTTGAAATTGCCTCAGCACTGCAAGTGAATTGAAAGACCCACACAACATGAAATAGTGCAGGCACGTGAGAGGCCCACTTGAGTCCCTGTGTTGATTTCAGGGCCAAACAAGAACAGAAACCTCTCTCTCTCTCTCTCTCTCTCTCTCTCTCTCTCTCTCTCTCTCTCTCTCTCTCTCTCTCTCTAGTCCGTGTCGATTTCAGGGCCAAACAAGAACAGAAACCTCTCTCTCTCTCTCTCTCTCTCTCTCTCTCTCTCTCTCTCTCTCTCTCTCTCTCTCTCTCTCTCTCTCTCTCACATATCGATAGAGGGTGAATGGGTTTCAGTTTTGTGAGATCGGGGTTTTCGGTGATTTCGAGTTTGTGGCCAATTAAGGATTTCGGTCAAGGGGTTGTGGGGCATAATATGACAGTCAGTTGGTGGGTGATTGGGGTTCAGCTCTGGATGTTGGGGTCAGAGTTTTGGAGTTCCCGTGGTTGGATTAGGGTTAGGAATTTAGGGAAATTGTGGGCGTTTGCAGTTAGGGATTTTTGGGGCTGAGGTTGGGTTTTGGGGCTGATGAGGGTTTTTGGGGAAAATATGGGTTTCGGGAAATTTAGGGATTTGATAGGCGATTAGTTTAGACGTTAGAGGCTTTGGCTGATGGGGTTTACGGTCTTTCAAATTAGAGATTTCAGGAAATTTGGGTTTCAGGAATTGGGGTTTTCAGATTTGGGCGTTGGCTAGGGTTTAGGGATTTGGGGATTACGGATTTTGATAAAAAAAAAAAAGGGGTTTCGATAGGATTTGGGAATGAGTTATGGGGACGGATCGAAGGATTTTTGGAGGTGTGATTTGGTCATAAACAGTTTGGTTTTAGAAATCACAAGTTCTGATGGACTTTGGGGTAGGGTAGGATGGGATCGGAGATGGCAGGGGTGGTGTTTTCGTTACTGTGGTGGGTTTCGGGTGATGGCAGGGACTGCTGAATGGTGATAGTGAGGGTTCGGCAGCGGGGTGATGGATTACCAAATCTCGAATCCGGGGATGGATCGATCTTCAGCCCCGACACCAATTGATGCGGAGCAGAGTACCACGTGCGATGTGGGCAGAGATAGGATGGAGGGGGTAGGTCAAGCATTTGCCTGGAAATTGATCTCACGCCAAACTCCCCATCACGGGTGAGGAAGAAGAGAACGCGGAAAATCCCAGTAGCACTTGAAAATTTTCATTAATCATACACTAAACTGTGAAAGAGGCATTACAGTGCATTATATAAGAAGAGGGAAAAACTAGAACTAGTCTTGGCCATCTAAAGTCTAAACACATCAATGGCCAAGATTAAAATATCAACATAAATAACTTAAAAACATAAGCAATAAACACCATAAATAAAATAAAAATAGGTTTGTAGGTAGGCTGGGGCCAAAGAACTGGTCGAGATGGATGGGTTGGGCCCATTGGCGTGTCGACCCATGGGGGACCATGGGTTTGTCCTGCATTAGGAAAGTTCTCTACAGTGAACGATAAAGAAAGAAAGGGCTTCACCAACAATTTTAGAGAGACGCATTTTGTTAGAAGAATAAAGAGTGAATTAATCATTTATCACTATTCTAAGAATACTCAAGCACAGTGTAAAGGCACTTCCAACTATTATTTGGCGTGACTTGTGGTTTCCTCCGATCCTTGGACGAGGTGGTTTAGTGGAACCTTTTTGATGGACAAAACAATAATAATAAAAAATTAAAAAGAGGCAAAATACTTTAGAAAATATCACTCGGTGTAATTTGTGGTCTCTTTGGGGGGTGACAAAATGATAGGGACTGTTTTTTATAAGAGAAAATGATAGGAACTTCAGTAATATGATCCTTGGAAGAGATGTTATCTCATCAAGGTGAAGATTCAAAAGTGGACCTGGGCTAGGAAAGATTTCCCAATGACAATATTAGTCACATATTAGGAAGTTGGGAAGCACACATTAAAACAAGAGTGGCAAAATTTATGAAAATAAAAATAAAAGAAGGGTTCCATGGCAGCCGGATTTATTAAGATCAGTGTCAGTGGATCGATGAAGATAATTGGATGGTGAGAATGGTTAGATGAAAATTGTTTCTACCGGTCTGTTTGGACTTAAGGAGATGAATGGAGAATAATTGTTGCTATAACAGGCCCACTACAAATTATTAAAAGCTCTTTCATGGTTCTATTGAATGTAGATAACAATGCAATGAATAATATAAGTGTTATTTTCAAGCACAGAGATAGAACGGGAGAAGAGAATGAAGAATGGAATGTATTATCTTGTGTGTCTTCTCTTGGAGAACGACCACCTATATATAGGAATATACATGCCTTAATCAAGGCTCTTACATAGGAAACTAGCTAATTACATTAATCACTAATCTAAGTTAGGAAAGCAATAAATTACTAAGATATGTACAGCTGTCTCAACATTGACCAAATCAAATCCACGTGAGATGTAGCTTGCTGGACTGGATTGATTGATGGGTCTTGGGCCCCTTTATGGGTCATGGGCCAACTTAACACCACCCCACCCCCCCCACCCAGATTGATGTGGGAGAATCAATGAGCATCAATTTGCCAACCAAGAATTGATGGCGTGGTCGGGGAAGACCTTTAGTAAGAATATCAACAATTTGAAGCTCAGTGGAGACATGCGGAAGGCTGATGACATCGCGTTTAAGCTCATCTCATATGAAATGACAATCAACCTCGATGTGTTTAGTGCGTTCATGAAAAATTGGATTTTCAGTAATCCGAATTGCACTTGTATTATCTGCATAAAGGGGGGTAGCTCCTTCTGCTGGAAATCCAATGTCAGAGAGCAAACCTCGGAGCCAAAGAATTTCAGAGCACGCAGCAGACATAGCTCGGTACTCAGCCTCAGTAGAAGATTTGGAAACTTTGTCATGTTTCTTGCATTTCCAGGAAATCAGACTATCACCCAAAAACATGCACCATCCTGTTGTCGATCTGCGAGTATCTTGACAATCAGCTCAATCAGCATCTGCATAAGCTTTGAGAGATAGAGGATTGTTGGATGGAAAAAACAACCCGCGAGTCGGTGTGCGAATAAGGTACCGAATGATGCGGCGAATAGCAGCCAAATGAAGATGACGAGGAGCAGTCATGAACTGACTCATTAGGTTGACCGCAAATGAAATATCAGGACGGGTGATCGTGAGGTAGATCAAGCTACCCACTAACTGGCGATATGCGGTAGGATCTGAAAGAAGGTCACCCTCCTCTTTACTGAGTTTGACATTCAGTTCGATCGGCGTATCGATTGGAGCAAAAGCAGTGAGGCCAGCCAACTCAATGAGGTCAACCGTGTATTTGTGCTGATTTAGAACTATACCTTTAGGCGATTGATGAACTTCAAGACCGAGGAAATAGTGTAAGGGGCCGAGATCCTTCATTTGAAAAGTCTGATGAAGAGAAGCTTGGAGTTCATGAATCATTTGTGCATTGGGACCAGTAATGACAATGTCATCAACATAGACCAGTAGCACAGTAATCCCGGACGGAGCATGATGTAAGAACATAGAAGGATCATACTGGCTCGGATGAAAATCCAAGCGGAGAAGAGCATCTCGAAATTTCTCAAACCAGGCGCGAGGAGCTTGCTTCAGACCATAGAGAGAGCGACGAAGCTTAGCAACCATACCCTTCCCAGATGAGGACCCCAGAGGCAGACGCATATAAACGTCTTCTTTGAGATCACCATGAAGAAACACATTTTTTACATCCATTTGATAGAGAGGCCAGGACTGAGATGCAGCAACAACAAGGATTATGCGTACGGTGGTCATCTTGGCGACAGGAGCAAAAGTTTCATCATAATCAATTCCATATTCCTGCCAATTTCCGAGAGCAACAAGGCGCGCCTTATATCGATCAAGAGTGCCATCTGATTTTAACTTGAGAGAAAAGACCCACTTGCAGCCAATAGGTTTAACACCCTCAGGAGAGGGGACAATATCCCACGTATGATTTTTCTCTAAAGCATCCAATTCATCTAGCATAGCCTAGTTCCAACATTCGTCTTGCACAGCCTGAGAATAGGATTGGGGAATGGAAGAAGAGGACAAAGTGGCCATTAAGGAGGTATGGAGAACCCATAGCAGTCGGGTGGTACTGAAATGTGAGTGGAGCGACGCAATGTAGGAAGTCCAGATGGACCAAGTGCCAGAGGTAGACCGGATGCTGGAGGAAGATCAGGAGGGGGATCCCTGGGAGGCGCTTCTTTGTTCCGTCTCTGATACACAAAGTTAGGATTAAAACGAACAACTGATGTGTTGTCAGAAAAAACCAGGTAAAGTCACCAAGGAGGAGGAAGGAGGAGGATCAAGGTGTTTTTGAAAAAAATACTAGTCTTAAAAAAAAAAACATTTCTAGAGGTCCTGAAGCGACGAATGTGAGGATCGTAGCAAAGAAACCCTTTTTGGAAGGGCGCATAACCTAAAAACACACACTCAGCTGATTGTGCGGTAAGTCTGGTTCTCTCAGAAGGAGGCAAGTGCATAAAGCAAACGGAGCCAAAAACATGAAGATCATCATATGATGGAGATGTCTGGCACAAATGGTAATACGGGCTCTGATTGTCAAGAGAAGTTGATGGCATACGATTTATAAGATGAGCTGTCGTAGCCAGTGCCTCAACCCAAAAACGGGAAGGAACCGATGATTCTAGAAGAAGGGAACGAGTGACATCAAGGAAATGTCTATTTTTCCTTTCAACGACTCCATTCTGCTGTGGAGTATAAGGACAAGTTCTCTGAGAAATAATGCCTTTGTTTTGTAAAAACTTTTGAAAATCAGAGAACACATATTCCCCGCCCGAATCAAATCGCAAGATTTTGATGCAGGTGGAAAATTGATTCTCAACATAAGCTAAAAAAAATTTAAAAACATTGAAGACATCAGATTTGGAATGCAGAAAGTAAACCCATGTGAACCGACTGAAATCATCAATAAAAGTCATAAAGTATTTATAGTGAGCATAAGGAAGAGTGGGAGCAATGCCCCATACATCGCTATGAACTAAATCAAAACACCGAGTGCTGTGAGAAGTGGAAATAGGAAAAGGAAGAGTTTTGCTCTTTCCCATTTTACAAGTAGCACAATCAAAAGGTACACAAGAAGATAAGCCAAAAGATTTATTTAATAAACCAGAATTTAACATAAGGGACAAAGCCTTTGAATTAGGATGTCCGAGTCTATTATGCCACAATTGGCAGTTATCTCGAATAGTAAAACAAAACACATTATTGGGAAATCTAGTCCTAGAAATTTTAGAAAAATCCAACGGAAACAAGCGTCCATACTTAGGCCCCCTCGCAATCTCCTTCCCGGACATCTGGTCCTGCACAACACAACCAGAAGAAGAGAAAACGATGTTACAATTATTTTCTACAAGTTGCCCAACGGATAATAGGTTTGAAGTTAAATTGGGACAAAGGTAAACATTTTTCAATGGGAGGGGACCAGGGATATCTCCGAGAGCAGTAATGAGAACATTACCTCCATTAGCAATTTGTATTTGAAGATTGCCGTTGTATTTTGTCACATTGGATAGAGGGATGTGGGAATACGTCATGTGATTAAACGCCCGGGAATCAAGGAACCAAGTAGAAGAGGAAGGGGAGTTACCTGAGAGACCAAAAGCAAAGAGGGCATTGACAATCATTTGCTGAACTAATTCAGGAGTGAGAGAGGATGAGGTCCCAAGCTATGAAGGTGCAGATGTAGAAGCAGGCATAACCGAAGAAGCCACATAAGCATGCGAAGTTGGAGACTGTGGAGTCTGATACTGTGATGCTGGATGTTATGGGCGGTGGCGACATTCAGAGATGATATGTCCCCGACTTTTTACAGTAACTGCAGATCTTCTGTTTACATTGAGTAGCAATGTGCCCGAATTTTTGGCAACTATAACATTGCGTTTTGCTCAAGTCTCGAAGCGGAGGCTAAGAAGCCTTATTTGTCGAGAATGCGACTAAATAGGTCTCAGCCTTCTGTTGAGCCATATGGGCCGAGGTCGCAATGCGTTGTTCTTCACGGAGTTCATTGAAGCATACATCCAAGGAAAGTAATGGCGTCCGATTCATCAAGGCGGATCGGACACTTTCATATTCATTCCGTAGTTTCATCAAAAATTGATCCCGTTAACTAGAGGCCTGAAGATCGTGAATTACGATCAAAACATCCACAGCCACATTAGCATACTTAATACTATCGTATTCCGACCACAGTGTACGAAATACCGAATAGTAATCTTGTATAGACAAGGTTCCTTGTGTATATTCAGCAATCGCACATTCAAGATGAAATTGACGTGCTGAATTATCTTGATGATACACTTTCTTCATATACCCCCACATGTCTTTTGAAGTTGGGTAAGGTTTTAGATTCATGATCAGATGTAGCTCGACAGAGCCGAGGATCCATGATTTGATCTTGGCATCTTTAGTATGCTAAGAGGAGATCTTCTTTTCATCTTCAGTGGGTTTAGGGGTCTGATCCAGAAATATATCCCCACAATTCCTTAGCTTCAAGGTATGTTTGGAACTAGAAAGACCACGCAGGATAGTTTTTGCCAGTGAACCGGATCAAAGTAACCTCGGATTTCTCCATTGCTAAGTGAAATATGCCAAAAACACTGATTGAAGCAGTAAAATAGCAAAGAAGTCCAGCAATAGGGAAGAGATGAAGGCTATACTTGAATAACAAGACTACACTGTTTGGAGAAGCCAATTGCTAGTCAATCAGAGAAGAAAAACTCAACGCAGAACACTATTTCTTCGAAAAACAACCCCTGACGACCTGAAATTTGGCTGAAAAACCTCTATGTGGGCCCCACTGATGGGTCTGGACCAAGATCATATGAGATTGCTATGGAAGCACGTAAAGTTGGCTTCTACTGAAAAAAGACTGATCCAATTCCACTCAAAATCCAGGATTCTGGACGGTCTAGATGAAACAGTTATTAAAAAACTGGAAATTTTCAAGAATGAGTAAAACTCCAACCTGGAAGTGTTGAAAAAATCTAAAAAAATCTCCAATATTCTTAGAAAATCCAGGCGACCATGTCTGGATAGGTTGCTGAAGTTGTCTTGATGATCAGAGGTGGGCCACCATACAGATCCGTGAGCTGTCTTGCTCGAAACTGTGTGGATTTCTTGAAACAGATCCTTGATCTGTCGTTCTTCACGAGAGAGATTGTTTTCTCTCTAATCTATTGCCTTGATGCAATGTAAGATCGCATACCCAGATTTCTTAGAACCTGTGCTCTGATACCATGTTATTTTCAAGCACAGAGATAGAACAGGAGAAGAGAATGAAGAATGGAATGTATTATCTTGTGTGTCTTCTCTTGGAGAACGACCACCTATATATAGGAATATACATGCCTTAATCAAGGCTCTTACATAGGAAACTAGCTAATTATATTAATCACTAATCTAAGTTAGGAAAGCAATAAATTACTAAGATATGTACAGCTGTCTCAACATTGACCAAATCAAATCCACGTGAGATGTAGCTTGCTGGACTGGATTGATTGATGGGTCTTGGGCCCCTTCATGGGTCATGGGCCAACTTAACAATAAGCCCGGTCTCAAGGAGGCAAATGGGCCTTGAAAAATGAGTGACATTATAAATTAAATTGAAGAAATAAGTTATTCGAAGTGCAATTTAGGTATGTCTCAGTAAGTGCAACTTTAGCATGCATCAAGAAGTTCAAACGAAGCAACTGATTGTCTAGCTTACCAGGGAGTTTAAAAAAAAAGAAAAAAAAAAATTTGTGTTGGAATCTAGAGAATATAATGTATATATTCTTGTTTGATGATGATCTAGTGAATATAATGTAATCCTTGTTTTTGGTCCATTCTTTCTCTTTCTTTTGGCACACTGATCTGGCATGTCGCTTGTACCAGAAGATCCTTCGTGTCTCCTTATTTGTAATAACATTTTATGGTTACACCGTTAAAAGGAGAAAAAAAAAATCGTAGTTGGATTATTACTACATATCTCAATTGGTGTACACAAAAGGCAGAAGGAAGGGCATGTATCATTTATTGTGCAATTAATTGAATCTTTAAACAACATAAATCCAGAGAAAAAAAGGACACCAGTCATCAAGTCTTCCGTAACAGATCGCTTTGTTAATTAGAATTTAGAAGTGAAAAAAAATTTTAAAAATAAAAAATAAAAAATAAAAAATATATATATAGCACATACAAGAAAGCTACAGCCTACAGCCTACATATGATAATTCAAAAAGAAAAATGGAAAAAAAGAAAAAAAGAGAAAAAACTACACTTCAGTAGTTGTCAAAGGACTAACTTCCTTGTAGAAACCATCCAGAAAGTAAACAAATTTGCCAAGAGCATGAGAGATTAGATGATCATAAGTCTATACATGCAGGTATTAAGCATCTATGTTTGTTGGATCCATAAGAGTGTGACACAGCCATCTGTTGTAGATCAAGGCCCATAGAAATCAATTACCAACAAGTTCTTCTCATGTGTGATCCACAATGGGGCAGTGCGAATGCTGTGGACCACTGAGAAATAAATTTCCAATTACGCGCACACAAAATATTCTTGTCTTAGGTGCTTCCCTCAGAATTAGGGTAGTAGAAGTGAGGAAAGCATTCAAACAAATGAAGACAGGAAAGGCTACGGGTTCAGATGACATCCCGATTGAGGCTTGGAAATGCTTAGGTGAAGTTGGGGAGGTTTGGTTAACTAGACTCTTCTATAAGATATTAATTACAAAGAAAATGCCAGATGAATGGAAAAGAAGTGTTTTAGTTCCTATTTACAAGAAGAAGGGAGATATACAAAACTATACCAACCATCATGGTATTAAACTTATGAGTAATACTATGAAACTATGGGAGAGAGTAATGAAGCAAAGACTTAGACAGAAGGCCGAGATATCTAAAAATCAATTTGGTTTTATGCTAGGGAAGTCAACGATGAAAGCTATCTTCTCACTTAGGCAATTAATGGAAAAATATTGAGCAAAAAGAAAAAATCTGCATATGGTCTTCATTAATCTAAAAAAAGCCTACGATAGGGTACTTAGATATTTAATTTGGTGGGTTTTAAATAAAAGGAATGTTCTAAAAGTAACACTGAAATTATTAAATACATATATGAAGGAGCATTAACAAGTGTGAGAACTACTTGTGGAGAGACATGGGAGTTCCAAGTGACAATAGGTTTGCCTCAGGGGTCAGCCCTAAGCCCTCATCTCTTTGCATTGATTATGGATAAGTTAACTCCCCATAATCAAGAAGAGGTAACTTGGTGCATGTTATTTATAGATGATATAATGTTGGTAGACGAATCAAGAGATTGTCTGAATGTAAAACTCGAGAGATGGCAGGAGGCTTTAAAATAAGTCATACATAGACATAATATATGGTTTGTAACTTCAATAAGCATACAGAAAGAGCCGAAACTACTGTGAGACTTAAAGACCATGAGATACTACAAAGTGATTCTTTCCGTTACCTTGGCTCTATAATTAGTAAGGATGGGGAGATCGATGAAGATGTCGAACATAGGATTAAAACGGCTAGTTGAAGTGGAGACTTGCTTCTAGAGTGCTTTGTGACCAACAAATGCCAACAAAACTAAAAGGAAAATTTTACAGGACAACGATTAGACCAGCTATGAGTCTATGACCAATGGAGCATAATATTGGTTAATCGATAAGCAGCATATGCACAAAATGGATATTGCAGAGATGAGAATGTTGAGGTAGATGTGTGGTAGAACTAGGAAGGATAAAACTAGAAATGAGCGCTTTTGAGAGTATTTAGGGATAGCATCAATAGGGGATAGAATTAGAGAAACCCGTTTGAGATGGTTTGGGCATGTACAACGTAAGCCGGTAATGGCGCCGGTGAGGAAAAGTTTGGCCATGAAGGTTGATGGCCCACCAAGGGGAAGGGGTAGGCCAAAGAGGATGTGGATGGAGGTAGTAAAAATAGATGTGAAGAAATGTAACTTATCTAAGGATTTGGCTCAAGATAGATCAGAATGGAGAAACAGAATTTGTGTAGCCGACCCCAACATAGTTGGGACAAGGCTTTGATGATGATGATGATGAGATGATGAGGTGCTTCCCTCAGAAGCCAACAAACAAATCCACCTAAACTTTCTGGAGATCAAATCTCATCATTGCACTCAATAATTTTTGCATCCTAGTACCTTATTTTATAAGATAATGAATTTTATGAGGAGCAAACAAAAACTCTACAGCAGCATGCATCATTGAAGGCTGTTGACATCTGCTTTTGCCAATCAATCCAAAACACTATCAGCTTCCCTGAAGCATGGCAGATAACATGGCCCATGAACATGTTTGACATAGGCGAATGCAATTTATATACAAAATGGAGTAAAAAATGAAAAAGAAATAAAGGCTGATGGACACGTCTGACATGGGCGAACCAGCAATTTTATGGGAAATAGAGCGTTTGTGTTACATATGTTACTTTCTTAGTAGGTGTAATTAATACTTTGGGAATGGGGAGAAGCACCAAAAAGCAGAAGGAAAAGAGAGTATTACTAAGCTACAACAGTTTGCTCTTCAAAAATAGCAGACTCTTTTAGTACGTTAGTAACGTTTTTTTTATTGAGATGGTGCATTAGGTGCGACAATCTCGGTGGTTGTCATCAGTTCAAAGGAAAATATTAGGCATTATCAGCCAATCTCAGAATGAAATAGATAGCATTTCCAAATGAGAAAGACCACCATATGCATAACATGTTGTGATGCAGTATAATTCTGCGTCAAAACATAAGGGAGGCCTAGACTCACGAAGTTGGTGATACAACTGCAGGCAGAGACATTGCTGCTGAATCCTCCATCCTTTTTCTTGCTGCCCTAGAAAACCCACCCAGCTCCTTACTTCTTTCTCTAGCGGCATGTTTTTTAATTTCTTCAATTGTCTTTCCAGCTAAATACTATAGAACATACCATGCCCGGATTAAGTAGAATGAATGAAATCGATGAAATGAGTAGAGACAAACAAAATGAAAGCAAATAAAGCAAACTGTAAAGATGAAGAAGCTCCATAACGAATAATTTAGAAATTATGATGTACATTAAGACTGCTAGATCATTCAAAATATATATATATATATATTTATATATTTATATTGCTAGATGTGACAAAGCATTTTAAAGGGAGAAGAAGATAAAGCTAATACTGAACGTTAACAACACAAATTTGTAGAAAATTTGCATATTTTAATAATAATTCTAGACATTCTTTTTTGAATGGTAAAATTCTAAAATATTTTGTTTTAGAGAGACAACGAATAATTTAGAAATTATGATGTACATTAATACTGCTAGATCATTCAAAACAATTATTTATATTGCAAGATGAGACAAAGCATTTAAAGGCAGAAGAAGATAAAGCTAATACCGAACGTTAACAACACAAAGTTGTATAAAATTTGCACATCTTAAGAATAATTCTAGAAATTCTTTTTTGAATGGTAAAGTTCTAAAATCTTTTGAATGGTTAAACTCTAAAATATTTTGTTTTGGTGAGACAAAAATATACATTAATGAAGTAAAAAATGGAAGGAATGGAAGAAGCGTGGAAACGATTCAGTTTGAGGAAAAGCAGCAGGAAGAGATTTGTTCGGGGTAATGATCTAGTAAAGGTCTTAAATGATAATAAGCATGAGCATACTATGGTGGATTGTATCCTGAGCAAACTACAGTGGAATGGCTGAGGTCTAGGTCTTCCTCCTTTAGGAAGGTGGTCAACACCTTCATTCCCAAGTCCAACAGAAGAGACAGGAAGTTATTTCGAGATTGTCCATTTTACAGGAGAGACTAGCCATGAAGTTTATTGAAGCCTTGAATGCAAGTAGTTGTAAAGACACAGATAATGTGGGAACCAGTATTGATACAGGAAACAAGGGCTTGGACAGAACAGACAGCCAAATGAGCCTTTGAAGCAATAAATTGATGGGCCTAGACCTATGGGTCCAATCCATAAAACTGTTATATTAGATAAGGCTATCATGTAAAGTGGTTAGGATTAAGATAATCCCTTGTAGTTAGAGTTGCTTATCCTCTTGTACAATGATTATAAGTAAAATGGTTGGCAGCCAAAAGCTATCATGTAAAGTGGTTAGGATTAAGATAATCCCTTGTAGTTAGAGTTCCTTATCCTCCTGTACGATGATTATAAGTAAAATGGTTGGCAGCCAAAAGCAAGAACAGAGAATTCCCTCCTCTCTCTCTCTCTCTCTCTCTCTCTCTCTCTCTCTCTCTCTCTCTCTCTCTCTCTCTCTCTCTCTCTCTCTCTCAGTTTTGTAATATGGTATTAGAGCCTGATGGAAGCAAGATCTCGTGACTGACTTCTTCAGGCAAGGGTACTCTTTCGACCATTCCTCACCCTCCTTGGGCTCTCAGCAATATCCATATCGACGAGCTCAGAGAGCTTGTTCTGGTAATTCGCATCACTGGCAGTGAAGAGACCATCAAAAGAACCATTGCTCGCAATCAATTAATCAAAGGCGACAAGACTCATGACTGAAATAACCATTTCTCAACTGCAACTCTAGGCTTTCAGTTTTCTGATTCTCTCACAATGAGATATCTCTCCTCGTTTACGTTCGGGATTGAAGGTTCGTTTGTTGCCGAAAACTCCCTTCATTTGTGGTGGGCCACTCTTACTCATTAGAGGTTACTTCGGTACACGTCTGGCTTCTTCATCTCAGCGTTTGATTCCCCATATCTTGTTTCATTGAGTCACAATGATTTAACGGCCCTTGCAATAGCACTGCTCATTTTCATTGGGATCTGGTTCGTCTACCCCTGTGGAGATTTTGCCGATCTTTTTCAAATATTTTCAGAATCCTTTGATGAGGATTTTCAAATTTCAATCATTCCAGTTCTGCACCTTTCGCAATCCATTTTTCATCAAAGACCTTACAAATCACTGGATATTTATCTGTTTCATTGGCGCCTTCCTACTTAACTAGTTTATCTTCATCAATATTAAGGCTGATCTAAGATCCGTTGCATTTCAAATTCATTATGAGCATTCTAGTACAATATAGGAGGGCGCCCAAGCCAGAATTTTTACATTTCCTTCATTATCTCCATTTCTTTTGAGAGGACCTAATGGCTTCTAAATAGAAAGAAATTCTACCAATAAAGTCAAACAGAATTAATTTTTCACCATGGTCATTCCATTTTTACCATTTTTTGTCTAGCAACAGCTATTCAAGCTACTTAGATGGGAGCATACCCGTCCCTACAGATGAGAAAGCCCTGGTTAAATGGAACCAAAATAATTCCAAAGTGCTTACTTGGATTCTTAATTCAGTCGAACCCAACATTGGATTATCCCTTAATTCCTTGAAGAAGCCATCAGACATGTGCCCTCATTTGAAGTGATATAAACCAAGTAAATAAAGCCCAAAAGTTTTATCTTGACACTGAGTTCACTAAATATACTAAAGAGGATAACTCGGTACAAGAATATTACAAGGGCTCACCCTCTGGACTGAAAGGGACTTCATCTTATTACAGTTGGAGGTCAACGATCATGCAGGCTTCATTTTTATGAGGAAGCTTCAGGGGCTTAAAGCAAAAATGATATGGCTTTCCAGATCCTTCTGAATATACTAAAGAGAATGAAATGCTCAAAGCTTCATATATGGGTACTCTGCTCCTCGTTTGGTTTGGTCGATGTTATTTTCGATTTTTCTTAATAAAATAAATATATGTACATGTACAGTAGTGATCCTATGCATGCGCCCATATGCTCCTCATTGTGGAGGCCCACATGGGGATGGGACTGCGGTAAAGACAGATCTGGTTGGGGCCTACCCATGTACAAAAAATGAACCCCGTTTAATCAACCTAACCCCTCAATCAACGGCCCACAATTTTTCACTGTTAAAAACGCGTGCACAGTCGATCCAACAGTCCAATCCATTCAGATGGGTGTCAACCCCATGGACCCGGTGTAATTCTCTCTGTGTCCAGGCGTTTTGAAAAGAGAAATGCCCCATGCGTTTTATGAATTGAACAAGAATGAGGTGTACTTGTCCGAAAAAAGAGGAAAGCAAATGGCTTAAATGGCTCCTAATCTCTCTCTCTCTCTCTCTCTAAAGGCTAATGTATGGCTCCTACTTTTTTCTCTCCTAATTTATTACTGAAATTCTTTCCTAAAAAAGGGAGACAAAATTGTCTACACACTCCTTGATGTGCCCACTTATCCAAACCAATCAAAATTCATGGTTATCTCTTCAATGAGGCCCACAAATGAAACAAGGCTCATTTCCAATTCTTTCATTTAAAAGGGGAAACAAAATTGTCCACACACTCCTTGATATGCCCTCCTATCCAAACCAATCAAAATCCATGGCTCCCTCTTCAAGGGGGGCCACTTATGAAAATCAAATGTATTAAAACTACCCACCATTAGATTGATTTCTATAAGAAACTTGACAAATAGAGGGCCCACCTAGTAATAATATCCACCATCATGGGTCTTCTCACCAAATGTGTGTAGGGCCCACATACATTCGCCTTATACTCTCGCGGTTCCTATTACAATTTACATTTGGTGAGATCCACCATCGTAATAGTTCTTTGATGCTTTAAATGTCCCTATTAAATGTCCAACTACTTTGAAGCTATAGTTATTAATGCACTGAAAAAACAATGTCGGTGTTTTCTATTAGATCTTTACATTGGGGCCAAAATGCCCCTATATATATATATAGGGAGATGCTCCTATGAGAGCATCTCTCACCTTACTATGAGAGATAAGGTGGGAGCCCTCATATTTTAAGTTGTTAGCATTGGATATGGATGTGAGGGCCCCCACCTTATCTCTCATATTAAGGTAAGAGATGCTCCTAAGGGCCCCCACCTTATCTCTCATATTAAGGTAAGAGATGCTCCTAAGGGCCCCCACCTTATCTCTCATATTAAGGTAAGAGATGCTCTCATAGGAGCATCTCCCATATTTCAGCTTGAAATCTGCCCCCCCCCCGCGGGAGTATAAGGCGAATGTATGTGGGCCCTACACACATTTGGTGAGATCCACCATCGTAATGGTTCTTTGATGCTTTAAATGTCCCTATTAAATGTCCAGCTACTTTGAAGCTATAGTTATTAATGCACCGAAAAAACAATGCCGGTTTTTTTTATTGGATCTTTACATTGGGGCCAAAATGCCCCTTTATATATATATAGGGAGATGCTCCTATGAGAGCATCTCTCACCTTACTATGAGAGATAAGGTGGGGGCCCTCATATTTTAAGTTGTTAGCATTGGATATGGATGTGAGGGCCCCACCTTATCTCTCATATTAAGGTGAGAGATGGTGGGGGCCCTCATATTTTAAGTTGTTAGCATTGGATATGGATGTGAGGGCCCCCACCTTATCTCTCATATTAAGGTGAGAGATGCTCTCATAGGAGCATCTCCCATATTTCAGGGAGTCCTTGAAATCCCCCTCCCCTCCCCTCCCCCAATGCTCCTATGAAAGCATCTCTCACCTTACTATGAGAGATAAGGTGGGGGCCCTCATATTTTAAGTTGTTAGCATTGGATATGGATGTGAGGGCCCCCACCTTATCTCTCATATTAAGGTGAGAGATGCTCTCATAAGAGCATCTCCCATATTTTAGGGAGTCCCCCCCCCCCCCCCCTGTGGGTCCCCAGGTGGGCCACACCACATACTTAAGCTTACCTTATCCTAAGCTCAAGCTTAGGATAAAATTCCGTAAGCTCACACTTGTGGGGCCCACCCTTGGTCCATCTAAATGGACCAAACACAACCCCCCAGAAGTGCACATGTCCATGAACTTTCGGTCAGATCCGAATTTATTGAACCGTTGGATCGACTGTGTACCGATCCGAGACTGTTGACCATTAAACTTTTGGGCCCAAATGGAGATGAAAGAAATCGCGGTTGGGGCTTATTTTTTGCAGAGAGGAGGGTCTCAGGGAGTCCTTGAAATCCAAACACCCCCCCCCCCCCCCCCCCCCCCCTCCCCTCTCATCCTCATGTGGGTCCCCAGTTGGGCCCCACCACATACTTGAGCTTAGGAGAGCCTTGCTCATATATATATATATATCTATATATATAAATATATGGAGATGCTCCTATGAGACGACATAAGGTGGGGCCCTCACATTTAAGTTGTTGGCATTGGTTATAGATGTTAAGAACCCCACCTTATCTCTCATAGTAAGGTGAGAGATGCTCTCATAGGAGCATCTCCCATATATATATAAACACACACAGAGCAAGAAGAAAGTTGTCTTTGGCTGCTACTTTTATTTTAAGTAACGCCAAAGATTTATTCAAAAATTCAAAATTTACACTATGGTCCTCTAATCCCAGTGCAAAGATCAAAACAAGAACTCCTTCCTATGCTAGATTAGCAGATATCCCATCGGCTTCTCAACCATATGGTTTAACATGGTAGGAAAAAAAAGGAATGACAAGATGTCATCTGCTGCAAATGAAAGCTGGGACGTTCCCACTCTTTCGGCAGAAAAAGTCTATTTGTCTACTAAAATTACATGTACTTCAGGTGATCTGATCACTTTATGGGGTGAGATCCAAAATGATATTCATCCTGAGCCTTCATTTTCTGATGAGGTTGTGTGGACGTCGGAGGAGCATGGAAATTTTACTTTGAAGTCTGCATATGCTATGGTTCTGAATCTCAGTTCCCAGGATGCTATTCCTTGGGGGGACTGTGTGGTTTAAAGGATGCATTAAGAAACTTTCTATTTGCACTTGGATGGGGTTCCTGGGACGCCTTAAGACGAAAAGCTTTCTTATCTCAAGGAATGTTAATTGTTACTCTAACTGTGTTTTTTGCCCTTCTACTTCGGAAACTCAGGATCATTTGTTTCTCCAATATCCTTTTTCTATGCAGGTTTGGAAGGGTTTGCTTTATATGTTTTACCTTCAGCCTATTCCTTGCGTTTCTCTCTTGGAACTTATTCAGTCTACCTTGCTTGGGGTGGACCAAAATTCAAAAGGGATGACTAGCCTTTGTAAGCTCATCTTTACTGCATTCATCTGGCATATTTGGAGAGAAAAAAATGCTCATATTTTCCGAAATGTCAGTCGAGGAGCTGATCATGTGATTAGAGATATCATTTCGATGGTGTATAGCATGTGCATGCTCCTAGGCTTTCAAGTTCCAAGCAATACTGAGAGTAGATGGAATTTATCTCCATTTCTTGGTCCTAGGCATTCTTCTCTTGTTGCGGAAGTGCTTCCTAAGGAGGGATGGCGAATGTCTATTGTTCATATCTATCCTCTCTTGGTTGGTGTAGTGTGGTCAGAAAATGGAGATCTTGTTTTGGGCGCTACTCGTTACAGTCAAGACTGCTGTCATGCAGCTCTATCTCTTTTGCAGATGATTCCGATGCATGCTTCTATTTCTATGTTTGAATTGGATGGACATATCCAAGCGTTAGTAAAGAATCCATTGAAATCCCCATGGAGAGAGAGATTCACAGTTTGAAAGAAGTGTCTTGCTGTTGGTCGTTACTCTTCAGCTTCCCTCACCTTGCCTTCCAATCACTCCATTCAGTTGAGTAGGAAGATGAAAGAAGTTAGCATTGGTCCTACTCAGTATACTGACACTGAGCTAGAGGGATTATTTCTTTGACTTTTCTGATGCCCGGGATGTGGGCTTTATTCTTTTGGCCAGTTTGTGGGCCCAGTTTTCTGCATAGGATTTCCTCTCCTATATTTGTTGTATATTAAGGGGATTTCCCTCTTTTCAATAAAACCTATACTTACTTTTCAAAAAAAAATAATAAAAATAACTTCTGACAACTTTCTGCATTTTTAAGACAAGAAATGAACCTAACATTTGTTGAAACATATAATATGTCTCAGGACTAAACTTTTTACACATCAAGATTTTTGAATAAAAAGAACTTCTCTAACATCATCGACAGCAGCTGCATAACCTTATCCCAGCAACTTGCGTCAGCAACTTCAAAGTGCCTGTTTGGTAATTATATGCATGATTCATTAGGAAGAACAGATTTGACTATTGTTTTTCATTCCTTCTATGTTTGTGGTTTCCTGTTACCATCCATATTTCCAGCCAAATTCCTTGCCCCTTGGAGTCCTTCAACTTTCTATTGCTTGCAGTATCAAGTCATATACCCATTTTCACATGTTAACTTTGTTTTTATCAGTTACATAAAATTATATTAAAACCAGAAGAAAGCATATAAAGAAAGGGCAGTGTAAAAGGCTAAAAGCACTATACCGGAACAGCACAAAACATAATACTAGCAAAGAATAGGCACAATAATGAACCAACAAATGAGGCTTCCCTATCACCCACTTGATTAGAAGCATGTCTGCCACACCAATGGTTTCTCTTCCTGCATGACAAAAATCCACTTGAAAATAGGATGAATGCCTTAACTGGCTCAAAATGAAATGAAATTTCCAAGGAGCCCTTACCAAGGGCGCCACCTAATTCACCACTTCGAAGAATCACTTTCCACAACCAATCTGCCAGAAAAGGACTGCAAAAATATCTTCAGAATTTCATCAAGCTCGGCTTCATCAGAGTCCTCCACCTCAATAGGCACAAAAAATGACAACAATTCCTCTCCATTCAAGGACTCCACCAGTGCCTCTAATGCTAACAAGTTAGGTTATATTATCTCTATCAACCATTTTTCCCATTGTTCCTTCGTCTTTTTACTTTATCAACCTTTTCAATCAAGCATTCAATTCTATTGCGTGCACTCTAACAAATCTCTAGTTTCCATATACATAATGTTTATATTTATCGGCAGATAATCTATACATTTTCGGTGCACTTTTACATTGAAATATCATATGAGAACTCTTTGGTTAATACTTGCAACATGTACTGAAAGATCTTTTGCACTAGGGGTTTGTCAAAATGTCATTTTTAAGCCCTGTAAAACCATGTTAGCACAAAATACCGCACTGAAGATGCTCCAAGACAAAACTTCAAACCATTTCTTTCTCTGCTCTTCAGATATGCAACTTATAAAAAAATGTGAAGCTTCCAAAATTCTCTTCGACATTTTGAAAAGAAAATCCAAATTGATGAAACAGATACAGGACTGGATGCTTATAAAAGTTTCCTTGATCTTAATCAATGATTCTAAGACAAAGAAACTAGCTTATCCGAGCATAGAGATGTCATCAAATCTTCACAATGGGTCTCAATCTGCCTCCCAAGCCTTTTAAAACTTCAACAATAACCGTATTATATTTTTGGTCCCTAGTGAGAAACATTCTTTAAATGAAATATCCAATCTCCACCAATATCCTGAAGATAGCAGCAGTTTACTGAGAGCCAAATTTTAATAATATGTCCATTGTGTATCACTTATTTGGTAGAAACTGATAGACATCCTCCAGTCAACACATCTAATCTTTACCAAATCATCCTTAAGGTCACTTTTTGGTAAAATCAAGATCCATTTACTCGGCATGAAGACCATCAAGTTTCTCAGGGTTTATTGAGGGCCACTGTTCTCAGTTACAGAGAACAAGAAGAAGAGGCGAAGTTCCTTCAAGTCTAAAACACTCAAAAGTAAATAAAATTTGTATGGACTAAATTGATTCAGGAAGTTTCACATATTCATAAAGAAGGGATTGAAACAGATTAGTATGAGTTTACACCGTCTGGGCAAGAGAGAAGTCACTGAATGCCAACAATTGAGCAACACCAAGAGTTTGCAACTGTAAATACAAAGACATCAAACACCAATAGTATGTTTTGATGCCCAAGGGATACCTTACGGTATGGCCACCTTATAAGACCATTATCACGGCATATCTTCTTCAAGACACTGGTACAGACACCTGCAGGACGAAAATAGTACATAACCATCATTCTTCTTCACAGATATGAAACTAGTCTTTAGTTTCAAAAGGCCATTGAAGAAGCTATTATTGCAATTAATAGGAACTCGACCACAGAAGAATTCAATTTTAATATAGCTATGCAAAATATTGGCTGGAATTACATTTTTCATAAAAATTGAAAAGGAACAAAATTCAATCATTTACTCATTTATTTTTATTTTTTTCTTGAGCAATAAATGTTTTTATGTAAGTCAAACCAACAACACTGGTAAGGAAAAGTTTTGCCATGCAGGTTGATGGCCCACCAACGGGAAGGAATAGGCCAAAGAGGACATGGAAGGAAGTGGTAAAAATAAATTTGAAGAAGTGCAACCCATCCAAGGATGTGGCTCGAGATAGATTAGAATGGAGAAATAGAATTCATGTAGCCAACCCCAACATAATTAGAACAGATTATAATACAACAACATTGGCATCATGAATGACAAAAATAACAGCCAGGCAACATGCTGCCCACAAGGTCACTCCAAGAGGACTTCCCAGTTACATCTCTAAGAATGTGAACAAAAGAGACCTGGGACCTGTTTAGGAATCCTCTAACCCATCTAAAGAATCGACCAAGGCAGCTTGCTTTAACACTCCCAAACGATCACATGTGGAATTTCATTCAGCAATAAGTGGTAAGAGATCAACTTAATCACTTCCCATGCTCCAGAGAGCATTGGAAATTTGGAATCCCAAATCAGAAAGACCCACTTCGCCCAGACTTCCCACCGTATTCAGGCTAAACTTTCAGGTTGAACATTCAATCATGTGGAGGGGCCAAAAAAGAACATATAAAACCAAAAATGTGATGCTTGTCAATTAACTCTAGCCAACACCACTCCTGAAGCACAGATTATATCCAACTGAAAGACTAGAGGCTACCACACATAAGATCACTCGATTTTGAATTTGCAGAAAAAGAATATCCAAGTTATCCAAGTTGGCTGACAGATTCTCTTGAAGGGTATTTCTGATAAGAAGGCCTAAGATAGAAATAAAGACGATCCTAAGGCGACATACCTTGAAGTAAAAAATGGGCACTTGTAGAAGAGAAGTTGACCCAAAATAATAATAATTATAATAATAAACATGATTCACCACATACTGGACACTTCATCCCCTAGAAAACAGTAATCTAGAGAAATAAAGCATAATCCTGCAGAAATCAAAATGCCCAGAGGAAGATGCCATACAAGTGGGCAGTAGAAACAGAAATGCATAAATAAACTTCACGCTCCATGTGCATACCCATCATCAAATCCGATCGATATTTCCAAAACAAGAAAAGCTGATTCTTGCAAAAATCTTGAAAACCCAGATGGAGGATAAAACAGAAATTTGAAGATAAATCAACTTGACACTCTACCTCATACCTATAATATAAGAACACAATCCTTAAAAGCAAAATAAGGGGGAAAACTCCCAAACAGAAAATGCAATGCCTGAAAAGGCCAAAATACCTAAATGAAAAATCAAACAGCCCTTAGCTAAAGCAGAAGACAGTAAAAATACCCAGATGAAAAAACACTGAGCCATCATCAGCTAACCAAGAAAGCACACATCAGATACTCCAAATATAAGTATCATTAGAATAGATAAAGGCGGCATCAAACAGGAAAAAAAAAGGGAGATGGGGGGGGGGGGGGGGGGGGGGGGGGGGGGGGTTAAGAAAACATCAAATACATCAACTCAAATGCTAAATATACAAATAAAACCCCGAATTAAGCCATGGGAAAGCATAATCAATCAAAAACCGAAGGACCCATATGAGCATTCCAATCCATATAGGCAAATAACATAAATCGTTCGTTCAAGAGGGGAAAAGAAAAGTAAAAGGTGGGGTATTAACAAGACATCAAATGCATCAAACTCAAATACCAAACATACCAATACAATCATGAAAAACAACAGAAATCAGCCAAGAGAAAGCAGATTCCAGCAAAAACGGAAGTACCCCAGATGAGAATTCAAGGAAACAATGGCAAAAAAAAAAAAAAGAACATAATAGAATTGAGCAGCAGTAGAAAGAGAGAAAAGAAGGCAATTACTGACCGAGAATATTAGCGGCCTCTGCAATGGGCATAGAGAAAAGCTTGGCGACTTCATTGAAGGAAAGGGAGTCATTGAGTGCAACGCTTCCTCCATCGCTCTGGTGAGAGCTCTTATCTGTTTCTGACATCTCTAAGATTCAAATTCCAGCGGACTAACATATACAAAAATACACGAGTGTGTGAGTGAGATGTGAGATCCTCCTATTCTATGTTCGAAATTTTGAGGGGCGAGCAATGCATGCACCGGAAAGGGCTCTCCTGTCCACTAGTATTTTGTGTATTGTGGCTGCATTTCACCTTGTGATGACCTAAGTAATTTTGAGGGGCTGTCTAGTGCTCTTGTGGAGTATGGGGATCCATAGCCATGCACAGGTAGGACCAGTGGGGACCAGCATCTTCTTTCACAGGGCAGGTTTGGATGCCATCCTCATTTGAGAATCAAAAAAATTGCTTTCTGGGGTTGGTAGGAAAGCCCATGTTTGCAAAAGTGTGAGGAAATGGTTGGAGGAAGGAAAACCAAGTGCCAAAACACCCTCGTGAGCCGGGCTGGGCCGGGCTGAGGAATGTCGAGGACTGGCCTGACTTCTAACTATTAGTCCAAGCCTAGCCCACTTAGAAATGTTGAAGACCACACCCAGCCCGAGTTAGAGTTAAAGAATAAAAAAATTGGCCGGAGTTAGGAGCCCGGCCGTATTCATCGTACTCACACACCCCCATTGGACCTGAAAGAATTGCTCCCATGGATTTGCGTTGCTCCCCACAGTCATGACAAGATTTTTGGAATGACTATTTGTTAAAACTTGTCGCTGGTGTGGGACCCTAGAGCAAGATTGGAGCCTTTCATCCTCTTTAGAAGGCTAAGTATGGCTAGAGGGTTGAATTTCAGTTGTTGATTCATCATGGATGTTGAGATATTTGCGAAAAAAAGTCTAGAACATTAAATGTCTGTTTTTTAACTTTTTTAGGGTCTATTTGTATGATCCAAATCATTGATCTTCTTTGGAAGGTTGAAAATTACTAGAAGGCCAAACTTAAGCTCTTGATTCATCATTTATCGTTAGATAATCTCAAAAAAAGAAATAAATAAATAAATAAATGACTGTTGATGCGCTATAGTGGCATGCAAGCTTCATACAGGCAGTCCTTTTTTTATTTTATTTTTTCCTTCTTGTGGGCCTCCTAAATCATAATCTAAACTGTCCATCATCTTTGAAAGGCCTATGGTGTAGATGTTAGGACTTTGTTGTGAAGGCTGAACTTTAGGTCTTGATTTATTATAGATTGTGAGAGATTTGCGAAAAATGTAGAGGCGTTGGATGCTCTATGGTGTAGATGGTATGACTTTTGTTGTGTTTGCCAATGATGGATTGCAATTCTTCAGGTTTTTTTTCCTAAAAAACCCTCAATAAGGATAGCTTAATTCCAAGAGAACGAAGAAATCATCTGGATAGAGAGTTTTTATCCCTAAAACGAGGATGGTTAAGGATGATCAACTAATGACGTCACTAGACCCACTTATAAATAAAAAAAAATTAAAAAAAGAGTCTTTCCTTATAGTCTACATAAGATTTCACTTAACTGTTCCATAGCTAGAATAATAACTTTTAGAACACGTAGGTAGAATATTATTAAAAAAAAATAAAATCAATTTGTAGAGATCAGTATGTTAGTGGGTTTATAATATATTGCAGTGAAATTTCTTCCACGAAAATCGGCTATTCTATTGTGGCTCAATACTGATTTCAAGGTCCACGACCTTAAATAGGAAAAAAATATAGAATCACTAAAGAGTTCCAATAAAGTGGGCCCATTTATGAAACATTTAAATCATTGAAAGAAATGGCATCATCCACCTGCATAACCGAAAACAGTGTTGAGGTCAACGTCCACCCTTGCTCTTGATCGGTCATAATTGTAGTCGAGCCTTCACCCTCACTATAAAACCTCAACTGTGCCGCTTCCTATCATCAAATGGTTTTGGGATAAGTGGTAGCTCAATGGGTTGTAAGATCCTACAGAGAGTTTATGCAAAATGCTATAAAAAATAGTAACATATCCATTTGGACAATAATGGTATTTATAATTACTTCTAACCCCACAAAGACTAAACCTAGCCGGCCCAAAAGCAAATAGACCCTGCCCAACTAGGGACTAAGCCAACCGAGGTAAGGGCCAGGAAATACCAAATTAGTGAAAGGGCTCCTCATTGTGGTCTTAAACCTTCAAGCCCATGCAAACCAATTAGGATCCAAGTTTATTAAACTGCTGTTGTTACAAATGGGATCTGTTATCAATACCTACCTCCTTCTCGACTTACGATTGTATGTAAAAGAAGTCAAAGAACGGTTTGTTTTCATAGGATTTTCAACACTTTTTTCTACATTGGGAATGCATGATTTTGAAAACAAAATCTCCAAGAAGTAATCCTTGTATATGAGAGCTTCAAACGTCTGCATACCCTTGCTTGTGACCATCCCAAGTTATTGTTGCTATTGTGTTGCTTGAAATGAAGAGCTGTGGGGAAAAATATTGTAGACAGAATTGTTTCCATGCATTTGATTTGAGTACAAAAACTAACGAATTGTTTGGGCTTAACCTTGTTTCTTTATTGACCCAATTTTGTTCAAAGTAATGAAATTTCATGGATAGGAATGGAAGCTGCAGCAGTTTTTGAGTCAGATTAACTATGATGAGGTTTAATGACAGGTTCTTTCTCATTCATCTTATTGAGCTGTGGGGCTATCAATGTCATCACTTTTGTTTGTCTTGCTGCTCTTACCTGTGTTATCAATGTGGTATAGAATGCTCTGCTTTCTAAATTTGAACTTAAACGAAAAATTGTGAAAGAAGTTTCTAGTATTAAATCACAATTGCAATTGTTCACTCAATAATTAGAAATATGATTAACAAATAGTGGGGTAACAAAAAAAAAAAAAAAAAGCCAAATTATTTGCCTAAAATTCAGGTCATAGTCACATAATGGTTAGAACCCAATTGCATATAGGAAATCTGCACTACACCTGAATTGTTAACTTCAGGCCAATATTAGATCTCTCTGAGAATCTCAACTTGTAAGCCCTAACAATCATGCGGAAAGGGTGACAATAAGTTTAACCTAAAATCTAATTTATTTCCTTAACAGTATATTATCCTTTTCATAATCTTTGACTTCAATTTTTTTTTTAATTATTTTTTTATTATTTTTTGAGAGAGAGAGGTTATAATCATGACCTGTGTGTCTGAAAATCTAACATGTTGAAGAAACTAAACCTCATTATGACCTGTGTGTATGATACTCGCTTCAGCTCAAAAAATTTCAAAAGTTGCATGTCTTTTAGTTTTGTTTTCTTCTTTTTCCAATTGAAATTCAAAGGGATGGAAAGAGTTTGTATCCATTTACAACATTTAATATATAATATTTTATTTGCCTAGGATAAAAACACCCAACATTTAATATACAGACTTCGGTGGGCCTTGACAATGGACGTGTATATTCTTGATGCTGCACATCATCTTCAAATAAAATCATTCTGTCGATAGAAATACATGTTCAACAAGTGCATTTGAAATATTATACATTTTTTAATCGACACACACATATACTATTCAAAGAATTCCTAAAAATTCATTACCTTATGACATTTTCCATGTCTAGCTATCATTTTGAGACAACAGGAAAAACTATCACTGTCGAGTTGCAGAAATGAATGGTCGACAGACAATTAGGCATCAAGGTATCTTAAACGTTTGACACCATACAGCCAAAATAAATATGTTTTCCACATGCAAAAAATCAAAAGCAAGGGGCACATGAATTTCTTTGAACATATACAATCACTAATCACAATTTAAATCTTCCTTATATACAATCACTAATCACAATTTAAATCTTCCTTTACATATCTGAAGATTACAACGTATTAGAATCTTGACTATATATATATATAAAAACTTCCATGTCATACATTCACAGAAATAAGAGAGAGTACTTTGTACAGTATGCTTGTACTGCATACAAGTCTCCATCTGCACTTCCACTTCTCGATGAACAACTGTAATGGCAGAAAATACCTTTTTCGTCCTTGACAATTAATAAGAAAATATACTAAGTAGTAAAAGAAAACAAAGTGGTTATTTCAGAATAAAATTAAATAAAGGTGTCTTTGAAAATACGTATATATCAGTAAAAACTGGCAAAGTTTTGTTACAAGCGCAAACATGAACTCTGAGAGAATGGAGAAACAGAATTCATGTGTATGTACGTGTGATTCAGTATTTGGACTATAGAGCATAAGAAAAATACATGTCACGGTGAACAGAAAAATGAAGAAGCTGCAACAAGCATTCTTGTAAAGATCTCTTTAGCTTCTCAAATTATTTAGAGGAAAGCAAATCATCTAATTCAGAAGCTTATTTCATACTAAGGCCCTGTTTGGTAACTCTAATCTATCTAATAAGAGCTAATTAAATTAAGGTCTAAAATAAAAAGGTCTAGTTTCTAAGTTCAAATTTATAATTAGACTGTTTGGTAAAATTATAAAATAAAAAAAAGTTCTTATTTTATAATTGATTGTTTGAGAACCATCTAAATAAGAGCCTATTAGAGGGACACTTTTTTTTTTTTTTAAAGAAAGAAAAGGAAACACTGTCTAGAGGACTTGTATGCACTAGAAGATCCTAGCACTAACAAATACTCGTGATCATTCTACTCTACTCACACTTTCATTGACTTTCTCCAACACTCAAAAAAGTCTCATTACAAATTTACAAAAACTATGAAAAAAATCAATCAACTTTGAGTTTCTCCAATAAATTTCATAGCTATAAAATCTCATTATTAGGGCTATGTAAAAATCAATGAAAATAAAACATAATCAAATCTATAAAATCTCATTATAAGGGCTATGTAAAAATCAATGAAAATAAAATATAAGAAAATCATGATAGAGATATGGCATTCTCTAATGACTGTCATTTCCGACTGTTCATTCATATCTATTTCTTCATCAATTGCAAGCTCGTGATTATTGTTATGATTCAAGGCCACATCTTCGAACTGAAACTAACGAAATAGCTCATCGGCAATGGCTTCTTTCCGAATAAAATTGCGCACCGCCATCGCCGCGACCACTATACTTCTTTGTATTGGGAATGAGTATGGAGTCATTTTCTTCAAAATGGGAAACCTTGCCTTCAAAACACCGAAAGATCGTTCTATAATGTTCCTCAAAGATGAGAGACAATTATTGAAGGCCTCCTGCTTGTTACGAGGGAGAACATGACGATAATCAGGCAACCAATATCGAGCATTTTGATACGGTGCAAGAAAGCCTCGCATGAGAGGATATATATCCAGCATCAACGACATAATATTTACCTAAAACAATAAAACATAAAACTATTAAATAACATATAAAACATGCCTTAATGAATTGCTCTTGTAACCATTATTTATCTGGAGGAGTATGTGGAAATTTGTATTTTGTATCACGAACTACATCCATTAATATACGTGAATCATGCACTGTACCCTCTCAACAGACAAATACATAAGTAAATAACAAGTCGAAGGAGCAAGCAGCCATAACGTTTTGCGTGCACTCCCCCTTTCCTGTCCCCCTATACGGAATTTGCTTATCAATGGGGAATAACTGCTTTAATAAGTGTTCCATCGATCGCCCCGATGGAACCCTGAAAAAATTTGAACATTTTATTGACCAAAGTAAAATGATTATTGTAATCGAAAGCACATAAAAATAAAATAAATCATGCTTGTACCTTAAGTATAGATAAAATTGCGGGTTATGCCGTATATACTCTGGAATTTGATTATATGAAGGGGGTGTTATTATCTCTATTGAAAACTTCAACATAGCTGTTAAGATGATGTGGAAGTATCGATGTTTTGTCTCTCCAGAGTGCTGAAATATATATTGCAAAAATCTTTTTTCTTGTATTATGTGAAATTGTCACTAAAAATCACCATTTGCTCTTCCACGCAGAAGTATCAACAGTCTTCAAGGAACCCCTTCTTTCTAAATAAGAGACACAATCGGCGAAAGACATGTTTCCCCATCTGAAACAACTGCATACTTATATGGATTACCCTCAAGAATTTCACAAACAAAAACATGCCTTGAAAGAGATGAATTCCTACAGGGCTCCTTTGTAATGTATTGGTGGTTGTACCTTTTAAGCATCTCTGCCAGAATTTTTATAAGCTTTTGTTGTAACGGTGTCATGGTGGCTATATCAATACCATAAAAAATAAACAAAAGTGTCGAAACATGATCAGCTGTACTATGAAAAATAACAAAGACCAAAACAACAAATTAATCCGAAAAAAAAAAAATCAACATGATCAGCTCTACTTCCAAACTCTGGTAACGCCTTTTATTCAGTTTAGTTCTTCAGTGCCCAGGGCTCCAATCCAAGTTAAAACGTTGAGTAAGATATAAAATCATAAAATAGGAAACAATACATTGCTACAAAGTTAAAAGTTCAAACCACACCACCCAATATAAAATATTAGAATCAGCAAAATAAAACAAATCTTTTAAATTACATCTTCTTTTATTTAAAGCCAAAACTTAGGTGTACCCTCAAACTAGGAAGTCTACAGGTGTTCTTCATGGAGGACCTGAAACTGTCCCATATATATGCATGTTTTATATATTATTCTACACCTTGGGACGTGAACTGTGATATGGGAGAAACAGAAGCTCACTGCCCAAATGGTCACCCATATGGGGAAATATGCAAGCCACCTTGTACCCACTATCAAATAAATACTGAAAAGAACAGAGTGGTCATTTATTGTGAAAGAGGAAAAAATATTTTAAAGCTTTGTAGAGAAAAAATGAGAGCAATGAGATCCTCTTTCTGAAGTCCATCTACATTTACAAAATTGAATATACCAAGAGTCCTTTACATACTCTCTGGAGTGTCATGGAATGACGGAGTCAAACCAAAACATTAAACTGTAAAGGCAAATGATGGATTTCAAACCTTCTGTGACTGATGTTGGATGTATGGGTATTATTAACTATTAGCTTCAGATAGGAGTGAAAGATTTGAGGAGAAATGTTGTGTTAGAAGTTTGGGAACAATAAGGAGTGGAGTTAAAAAACAGACATATAATTGGTTTTTCACTATGATTCCTTGACACCATGATTCCTAAAGCATTGACACTCTATTACCACCCAATCAGCTGAGAGAAAGAAGAAAGATGGTGTTCTTGAAAAAGAAATGGTGATTCAAGTCCTTCATATTCTAGATTCTCTTTTACCTGAAGCTTATTTGACTGAACAAAATCAGCAACATATATTAAACACAGCTAAGAATGTGAATTTCTCTTTACCAAAAATACCAAAAAAAAAAAAAAAAAAAGGAATGTAAATTTCTGGTTTACCTAATCTGGCGGCATTTCAGTTGTTTTTTTTTTTTTTTTAAATATCCTCAAAACCACCGCAGTCCACAACCTCTTTCTTTGCATTGTCACAGGGTTGTCTGCTGCATAAAAACAGCACTGCATTTCCTGTATGGGGGTGTGCTTCTCTACCATAACAGTCACAAGACATTGACTGCATAGTTTGAATAATCTTCAGAATCTAATGTTGTGAAGTGACAATGCTTCTATGTTTGACCCAGTCCAATCCACTTAGGCCGGGATTGAGTTTTAAAATATCTATGACCCACCATCAAACCCTCTTATAATAAAATGAAGGAAAGAAAGAAAGCAGTTTTTGGAAGATTCCCAGGGCATACACAACTGCATCAAACTCCTTTGAAACATCAGTTGCATGGATTTTGAAATAGTATTTGATGCCAGAGCCTTGATAACATGGACAAATGAGAGTTGGGTCTGATGATTTTTGTTGTATTCTTGGATAGAATCCCTTCCAAGGGTCTGGACAGAGTACACAAATGAGGAAGAAGAGATGGTGCGGATGCTATAAATGAATGCAATGCAGGACATGATACACCATTTACAAGTGTCACTCGGGCACTTAGGTCCAACAGTTAACAATAAATAGAAAAAAACGCTTTAACCCCTTTACTAATTAGTTGAACCAGAACTTTGTCAAATACACATCAACAAAGTCACAAACTACTGCCAATTGAAACAAGGGTGAGAAGTAATAACCATTGTGGACAAATTATGAAAAGCATCATTTCAAAAAATATAAAATAAAATAAGATCATCCAAGACTTCAACTAAGCTAATCTACAAGAAGCAAAACTCTTTGAATTAGTTAAATGCATGAACAATCTCTCTCACGCATTTCATCAAACACCTTAAATACACATCGCCAAACAACCCAAAATCAACAAATACAAGATAACCAATATCTTCTCTTCACTCAAAAGCTAAAATTCCAACTCTTTTTTCCCTTCTCCTGGAACCCCCAAAACCAGATCCCTCGAAATCTCCATCCCTTTTTCCCTCAAATTCCCCTTTGCCTCTTTCTTCAATCTCTCCACCCCCACCCCTCTTGGTTCTGCAACTGGGCAAGATCCTCTCCATTGCAGCCATCAAAATCTTCTTATTCCCAATACCCAAATGCAGAAACTCTTATTTCAAATACCAAAGATATAAATCTATAGATATGGAAAGCAAATAGAATAGGGAAAACAAATAGAAGACAGAGAGATCAAACTAAGAGAGAGAAGAAGAGAAGGATTTTACCATATGAGAGAGAGAAGGAGAAGATCCTTCTTCAAGTCATCCTCATCGTCTTCCTGAGATGGTCGTGCCAAGAGGAGGAGAAATGCAGCGAATGAAAGTTCGACAATATGGGTAAGACATCGTAATATGGCTTCCTCCACTTTTAGGAAAAAAAGCTACTAAAAAAAAAACTACATAAAGCAGCTTAAGTTTAAGAGCTTAAAATTACTTATTTCTAAATATAAGCTCTAATTTTAAATCATGATTAGAGTTTTATCAAACATTCAAAAATTTTAATAAGCTCTAAATCATTTAATAAGTGCTTATTTTTAGAGTTACCAAACAGGGCCTTAAACATTACAAAGAATAGTATTACATAATAGCTACTGACGTTTTCTTCCTAATTACAATGACAATTTATAAAATATATAAATCATACCAATCAAAAAATATATACATAATTCATAGGATAGATAAACAATAAACATAAAAAAAAAAAAAAAAGTGTTATGACTTACGATCTATGGTAAAAAGAATGTGAATAAAAATACATGTGAAACAGGAAAAAAAAAAAAAAGGAAAAAAAGTTGAAGACAAAACAAAAACTCAGAAATATTGGTTCAAAAAATAAAGTATTATGAAAACTGCTCATCAGGCTATTTTTATCTACAATGGACAGAAATATCAGAACAATATGGTTAGAAGTTAGAAAAAATAAATAAAGTAAAGCATCGAGAAATACTAAAAAAAAAATTGTTGCAGCTTCCCATCTGGGGTAAAAGAATAAAAATCCATTTGAAAAATAGAAAAAGAAGAAAATAACCAAAAACTCAAAAATCTGGTTGCCAAAATTACTTTTAAGGCATTATGAAAGAGTAGTAAATAGCTGCTCGTCAGAGAGGTCTCCCACCTAGACCATAGGCCATGTTTATCTGCAATGAATAGAAATATTAAAATTAGATAATGAAATAACTTAATCCATTTCAAAATGAAAAATAAAAATAAATTAAGGCGCGGTTAATGTTCACAGATACCTACATAAAGCCCCAAATAATTTATTTTCTTTACTTCGCCCGCAAAACATGGAATACACTGCATTATATTCCCAACCATCTTCTCAAAGGCTCTATCTGATGTGGGTCACCAAATTGGAGAATAGCCCTGCATGTTCTTTTTTTGCTTGCTTAGTGACCTCTGGAGTTCCAAATACATTCCAAAACATCAATGCTTCACTTCCTGCGGATGCCACCGTGCAGCCATCGGGGCTCTGAACATTTTAGAAAAAAAAAACCACAAAATAAATGGAGTCAATAAAGATGGACAAAACCCATTTGAAATAACATAAATTAGTAGAAAGAGATATCAGTTTATTACCTGAGCAATGAACAACCCTGTAGAAGTATGGCCTTTAAGCTCTGCAATCTCATCCATCGATGGGTACTTCCACAAGATAAGCTGGTTTTCAATAAGGGCATGAGAGCTCAACAATTCCGTCTCGTTCTTGCTCCATAACAATGAACAAACTTGAGATCCCGTATTAATGGAATTCAAGCATGTGCCAGTGTTAATGTTCCAGAACTTTATAGAATGATCTTCACTCCCACCACCAGAAGCAATCATGTTGTGCTGAAATGGACACCACGCGAGTGCTTTAACCGTAGCTTTGTGACTGTTAAATCTATGAAGCTGCTGGGTTGCTGAATTCGAAGAGACCATTGACCGTTCCCATATGTAGAGGAGATGATCCTTCCCTCCACTCGCCAATTGCCGGCCGGTGCTAGACCATTTTAGTCCACACACCTCTTGATGGTGGCCTTTGTATGTCTGTACAATGTGGGATCTCACTCTTATATCACTATTAATTATCATGGAGTCTGCTCCACCCGACGTAAGAATGTTATCGTTCCAAGCAAGAGAGCCAACTCGACCTCTATGCCCACCTTGCAAGGTTCTCAACTGTAGGAATAATAAGAAGACGACAACATAAAAAAAATGAATTCAAAGGTTATACATTTGAAAAACATATATATGAGACAATCATATAATTTTAGTATTTGTTTCATCAAACATTAAATTATAAGTAAAAAAAAAAAGAAAGGAAAGCTAATAACAAACCCCTATGATTCAATGCAAGATATGTACCTTTTTATTGGCAGTCGTGTCCCAAAGCTCAACTACAGAACTATTTAATCCCACGGCAATATATTTCCCGTCAGGAGCCCAACTGACACTCGTTAAAGGGCCATTCTCCGCATTCACACTAAACAACTCCAAAGGAGACCCATTTCCCCACAAATACATCGTGTTTTCCAAAGCAATTGCCACAATGTTCCTACTGCTCCAATCAAGCAAATTCAGGTTGTAGTCGTCTAGAAGGCCTGGAGCATCTAGTGTCCTGTCTGGAGCCTGTAATTTAATCAAGGCAAAACAAACAATCAGCAAAATCAAGAATCCTCAAAAGAAAATAAGGAGCCAGTTGGAAACTCTAGTCTAATCTAATAACAACTATTAAATTAAGGCCTAAAATAAAATATCTAATTTTAAGTTTTCATTTACAATTAGTCTGTTTGGTAAAATCATATGAAAAAAAAGTCTTATTTCATGAGGTAATTGGAGCCCACCTTTTAGATTTTACAATGTAGAATCCACCATTTGCGTCATTTTGAAAATTATATGAGGTAATTTTCATCCAAAACACTAGTAACTTTTGGACTGTTCACCTCCATCCACTATAGCTAAGAAAAAAAAGCTCTGCTAAAATCAGCAGCCTCCCTTAACTTATGTTTTAGAAGGCCAAAGCTCTAATATGTAAATAAGCTCTAAAAATATAAAATACAACTAGAAGTTTACCAAATGCTCTAATATGTAAAGAAGCTCTAAATCATAGAAGAACAACTTATTTTTAGAGTTTCCAAACAGCCCCTGCATCATGAAAATAGGAAAGCATACACAAGAATCACATAAAAGAAACTACCTTCCGAATGTATCTTCGTTGCATGGATGATTTTACTCGATTCGCAAGAACGCTATCAGAAAAGTTTTCCTGGAAAATCCCATTGGTGGGTTCGGAAGGTTTGCTCCAGAAAGAGAGAATCCGGGTTCTATTCATCATCATAACTTCAGCAAGATACTTCCCATAAGTCTCCTTCGATGGAGAAGCTACTTTTTTGTTCTGTTTTCCTTTCCCAGATTCCACCAACAAGTAATGAGCCATCTCCAAATCCATGGAAGATCTGTTTGGAATGAATCTGTCGCCCTAAAAATAAACAGAAAGATAATGGCAATCAGAAACAGTCAAATTGAATGGCTAGAGTCGACTAAATGCATAACCAAGACTCCAAATCTGAAATAAAGAAAATTAATACAAATCTTTAACACATTAAAAATGAAGGTGAAGAGGATAAAATTTAGAAAACAGAAACAAAATTCAAGAAATTGGCACTAAAGTTTGAGTTCATTAATTGTAAAATGAAAACCCAAAATAAGAGATGATGAACAAATTTAATTTAGATTTGATACGGGTTGCGATGAAGATTGCATAATTGGGCAAGCAATGGCCTACATGGAGTACTATGATCGAATATGAACCAATGTGTGAACTGTTTCAGAACTATTAGGGACTCAAACAGCTCTAAACAGACGATATTTCATAATACAAGGGTTGTTTGTTCAAAACGGTACTCCTCAGGTGGTTTTGTGCAATTAAGAAAACTGTGTAGAAATTTCCAGCACACTGGCAGTTTTGGGGCCACATTCAAATACGCCAAAAACATAATAAACTCAAGAAAGGTCTGTACTACATAGGTCACTCATGAGTGGAGGAACTAGAGGTGGGGTCCAACAGATAGCTACCCACATTCAGCATTCAATACCAGAAGCAAAAATCATGCAAGCATTCACTATAGCCATCCATGGATACAACATTTAACATTCACTGCCCAATGCAATCATGCATACAATTACTGTATTCATTACCACACTTGTTACCCAGCCAACCATTCAAATGTGCATTTCCTATTCAGCCATGCATTTTTTTAAACATGCATTTGCTACCCAACCATGCATCCAGACAATACTAACCACTTAGCATTTACTAGTTTGCAATATTTAAATAAAAGGCTATTCGCTTAAGCCTTGAATTAAGAGTTTGTGAGTTACTAAATGACTGAGAAGGTGTTTGTAATTATCTTAAGTATTATTCAACAATAATGAGGAGTCAAACCCTACTTGAAAGGATTAACTTTCCCATCCTATCTTTCTATTTTTCTTTAAGTTGGATGAATATCAGTTAGATACAATACTGGGATCGCATCACCAACCCTTCAAATAGCCCACCACCTGGGCCCCACAATAGCAAATACGATACTAGGATCGTATCACCAATCCTTCAAATAGCCCACCATCTGGGCCCCACAATAGCAAACCTAAGGATTTCCCAGGATGGTAGGAACTGAACTTTTTTCTTCTATTTTATTTATTTAGTTTTGGAAAGTTTAAATGCAATTAGTAGTCTTATTATCGAGGAAACAATATGATCTAGGGATTATGATGTGTGGTTTGGATTAAATTTAGGGTTATATGGTGTTTTGAGCCTAATCTATAGGTATGGATGTATTCAGCTGGGGATAACCGTCGGCTATTTAGTTTCCAATAAAAGTTAGTGAAAAGTTATTTCAACTCATCTTCTTCAGTGATTTCCATTCTTATCCATTGTGAGCACTTAATATCGCGTTGAAGTAGAAATCCTGGTGCTTTTACTTGGACATCCTTTAGCCTGTTGCAGGGAAACAAGGGAGCAGCCTTTGACTAATGTGGATACAACAGATCAATACCATTTGGGCTATTGATTTTTGAGTTCTTGGCTTCCTTGTTATTAAGATGTTGTTTGATGTGGTTTTTGTGCAATTCACGGATTGTCATTTTAATCATGTGTTCTACAAGAAATCAATCTAATGTATGCCTGAAATGAACTGAAGATAAATTTCCCCTACCGGATCTTCCACATATGTTACCTAAACGTTCCTTTAATGTTTAAGTTTTTACCTTTTAGGCACACATTGGAACAATAAACATCTATTTTAAATCCTATTAAAAAAAAATTTTCACCTTCTATATTTTGAGAATCTATCACACTATTGGTAGTGGCAAACCTTTTCTTCCTTTCTGATTTCTTTGGTTAGAATTGACTAATTACAAAACCATCAAAAGCCCAAATCAGAGGTGATGAAGAATTTTAGTTCAAATTTTCTAACATATGTTAAAAACAAGGGATAAAGGAAAAAAATGCCAAATTTTTTTCAAGAAAATGGCAATCGACCATTGGTTAGATTTGATCAGTTGCAAAACCAAACCCACAAATCAGAGATGATGGATAAAAATTTAATAGAAATCATTATAACACATTACAAATCAAGGATGAAAAAGAAACGAAGATTCAACAAAATGGAAATTTGAATAATTACATCTGATTAGTTGCACAATTAAAACCAAATAAAAGGCGATGGAGAAATTTAACCCAAAATCCTTCAAAAACGACTTATAAACAACGGATAAAGAAAAAACCCAAGAAATACAAAATAAGAAAATGACATTCAACCATTGAATGAAGTGGTGAGTGCCTAATGGTTCATTCTGTGCCTCTGAGCTGCCTTCTTGTATGACTTCTGATTTATCTATTTTTTTTACCTTCTTGCTTCATATAGCAGGCCCCTGCCTATTCTTTTGGTGACACCATTTTGTTCTATATAGCAGGCCCCTGCCTATTCTTTTGGTGGCTCTATTTTTTTGGTGGGCCATTGCGTTCTTTTGGAACTTTCTCTAAGCTTTTCCTCCCTTCTCTTTCTAATACATTTTTTCCCATTAAAAAAAAAAAAAAAAAAAAAACAAATCAGTGGAAACAGATGATTAATTGTAGAACCAAAACACTAAATTAGCAGTGAAGAGTTTTCTAACATGTATTACAAAGAAGAAGAAAAAAAATCCCAAAAACACAAATCCAAAAAAATGCCATTGTTGGTTAATTGTAGAATGAAAACCCTAAAATCAAGAATTACAAATAAACTTCATTCAAATTCTCCTGACACACATTACAACCAAAAAAAAAAAAAAAGATGACATTCAAGCATTGGTTAGAGAAGGCGAAGAATAATAATTCAAATTCTTCAAACATACATTAGAAAGGAAGGGTAAAGAAAAAAAAATCCGAAAAAATTAAGAAAATAGCATTCAAGCATTCAATTGAATGGTTAGATTCGAGTTGCAAAATCAAAACCCTACGTGAGAGATGATTAAGAAATGTAACTCAAGTGCTTCTAAACAAGTTAATTTCTAAGTTGGCTACTTGTCAATAGTGATACTTTAAACTGGAAGACCAAGGACCGATTCCTAGGCATGTGCATGATACTTTAAAGCTACTGTTTTGAGTAGCTAGCTCGGTCTCAATTTTGACTCCAGTTTAAATTTTAGCCACCCCAATTAATTTTGACTTTATGTGGAGCCCGCACAAATTGGGCTGACACTAGATCACGCTATCATGATAATAACAAAAAAAAAAAAAAGAAAGAAACCCCAGAATCAGAAATTCAAGAAATGGGATTGCTGATTAATTGCAGAAAGAAAGAAACCCTAAATCAGCGATCATGAATAAATTCCGTTCAAATTCTTGCACTACACATTACCAGCAAAAGGATGAACAAAAAAAACACCCCGAAACAAGAATTCAAGGAGATTTTTGGGGTTACTGTACTTACGTAATAACGATGACGCTGGTGGTCTTGAATGGTATAGTCTTGAAGCCGATGGAGGTATTGGGTATCACCAGATGAAGACCAAGTAGAAGAAGAAGAAGAAGAAGAAGCAGAGACACATCCTGCATCCATCATCATGTTAACAGTACAGAAAAAGACAAAAGCGAACAAACAAAAAAACACTGAAAGAATAGACTGATAGAGAGAGAAACCCTGCCAAAAAAACAAACAAAGATCAGATGAAGAAAAAATAAGCAACAATAGAAACAATCATGCGATGAACAGAGCAGTAATTCAGAAATCTGTAGGTTTTTTGGTGCCGTAACAACACAATAGAGAGAGAGCTTGAGAGAGCAAGAGCAAGAAATGGCGGGAGAGAGAGAGAGCAAGAGAGAGAGGCCGGGAGCAAGAAATGGAGGGAGGGAGGGAGGGAGGGAGATATGAGTTTAGTGTAAATAAATAGGTTTTCCAACGAGTTTAATAACGCGTGATACGCGGCGCCAGCGTCTTGTCTTAAAAACGCGGCTTCCGGTGGGCCCATTAATCCCCCTATCAGTTCCCAATGATTCGTGGGGCCCACGCATGTGGTGCTCAAACCGCAAACCCTATCATGATTTTCACGGCATCCAAGCCAGGACTGGGGTGGCCCTGCTTCCGGCCCTAAATTCAACAGCTCTATTCCAATATCTCTTCCAATACGATAATTCATCCGACAGAATTTTTTAATTTCAAAAAAATTAGGCCATCTAGACTTAGCCCTAACACGAAAACAACAAAGATATTTGAACGGAAAACATCCAAAGTGATGGCTAAGTCAACTAGGAAAATAAAAGCCTTTAATGATGGCACTCCCTATATGAATATCCATCGTAGGCGGTAAACCACCGTTAGGTCATTCTTAAGCTGAACTAAAAATGCATTACAGAATAACAATATCATCTGCAAAATGCAAATGTTAAATCTTCATTTCCTTGAATCAAGCATTTTGCACAAATATACGTAGTCCTCCTACACTGGTAAAAAAAAAAAAAAAAGGCGTTAAAGTGGATCATGTTTCATCAACTCTCTTGAGCCGGTAAAGTAGCATTTGAGGAATTCACTAAAGAGTACCAAAAGGTAAGCTATATGTTGGCAATTCAACAGCTACTTTCAATATGTAAATAATTGAAACACGGTGAGTATATATTTTAAGGAAGTTTTGGTGGCAAAGAATAATGATGATCATGTCTTTTCCTTTTTTGCACATAAAGACAAGGAAGTGTACCTCACCCTATGTACTTGAAAAGTACATTTTGTACTTGAAAATGTCCAAAAATTGGAGTGTCCCTCGCCCTTTGGTGAGGAAAAGATGCATATAAACATTCATATTTATTTATTTTTTTATTCCTTTGACCTCATGACTCTTGTTGCTTTCTAATTTTTCTTTCAGCGCTACAACAAACCAAATTCCAATTATTTTGTCTTTGCTTTCAAAACTAGCAACTAAAATAGAAAAGTTATGATCTTCTGTCCTTTTTAAATGTTATGTTCTCTACTATATGAGGTTTTTTTTTTTTTTATTTTAGGCAATGCATTTGTTGTGGAACCCAATCAACTAAAAAGTAAAAGAAATGAAATGACTTTTATCAGTTTCACAACTGCTATGTTGGAACTAATGTTTAAGTTGTTAATAGGTGCTTGCAAACGGTACTGCCTGGGCTTGTTCTGCCTATCCACAGTCTCATTTTGGTCAAGCTTTAAAACCATTGTCCAAGCTGGGCTCAATTTTTTTTTTTAAAGCTTGCATTTTTGGGCTTGTGCCGAGTCGGGCCGGGCCGGGTACCCATTTTAACAGGCTCAATTGACAGGCCTAATCGAAGCCCCTCACACTTGGTACTCCTCTATGAATTGTACTCGCTAGCTCTAATTTCCCACTAATCTAAAGTATATTCATCATTGGATACACATTGGAAATCCTCTCTTGCAAATGGCTGCATCACTTGCATGTTTTCTCGGAGACAGAGAAAGAGATATTTATTGCAGAAAGTGCGGGAGTGAAAAAGAAAAATAGAAAGGAATAGGAGGGAGAGAGTTTAAATAAAGAGGTTTTACAAATGGTTTTGAGTTTAAGTCCATATATAATGTGGAGCAACAGTTATTAATTACAAAGGTGCCACATTTTTTTGTGATTATGGACTAAGGATCCAGCTTTAGAAACTACACTGTGGTGGACAAGGGGGCAACACATTCATAGAAATGTGGGACCACCTTTATAGGAATTATAATGTGTGGCCATCTTTTTTTTGTTGACTGTAAACACGGGATCCACCTTTAAAAATTAAAATTTGCTACCCACCTTTAGAAATCTGAACGTATGGCCACATTCATAGAATTCAAAATGTGTGCCTAACATTCATAGAACTTACAATTTAGCTCACCTTTTTGTGATTGTAATCATATTACCCACCTTTAAGAATTATAAAGTCGCGTTGTTTTCTCAAGGAGAGAGTTATACCAGAGAGAAAGGGAGTGAGAAGAACAATAGAAATGAAACAGAGGGAAAGAATATAAATAAAGAGGTTTTTCAATTGGCTTTGAGTTTAACTAGTGGTGAGTCTTGTGTGGTGCACGGTTTAACCCGAAAAATTTAATATATGCATATGTAAGGTTATTTAATCATCTAAACACTATAATATCAATTTAATTTAAATTCAGAATAAGATTACAAAGTTAATATCGACAAAAACAACCATACTTAACTAATTAACAATCAATCAGGAGCAGTTTGTTGACAATCGCACATGTCATCCTATTGCCCAGTGATTTACTTTGTGGGCTTCATTTTCCCACTTGTGTGGAAGTATATACTATTAGTTAAAAAACATAAATGAAAAGGAAAAACTGGTGATGCACAGGAGCCTATTTACAATCCTTAGAAACATCACAAGATCTATATAAAAAAAGAATCTTTATTTTATCATGTATGCTGTGAGTAAATTCTACATGATAAATAATGTAGCAAAATCTGCGACTTCTTCCCACATCCTTCTCATGATATTTAATTATATTTTCACTTTTTATATTTGATATATGTTTTAGAGTTGTGATGAGTTTAAAAAAAATCAAGAGTATATTTCAGACTTTAGTGTACGTTTGGGAAGCTCATATTTTAAGTTCATAAATATAATCTTGTACATTCACGGTATCAAAATTTTCTCCTTATTTTGTTTTAACGTACAATGGTAAAGATAAAATAAGATATTAACTGAGTGAGAAAGTAAAGTAAAAATTGTATAATTTTGGCATCTTTATTAAAAAAGAGAACTCTTTATTTTATCATGCATATATAATGCACAGGGGGAAATCATACATGATAAATAATATACCAATACCTGTGACTTCTTCCCCAACATCCATTTCATGACATCTATTAAAGTAAAAGTTGTATAATCTTGGTATATATAAAAACTTTTTATTTTATCATGCAATATAATGCGCATGGAGAAAATCATACATGATAAATAATATACTTATACCTATGTCCCAACATCCATTTCATGACATTTACTTTCTCTCTTTTATATAAGCTTCACAGTTTTGATGAGTTTCAAGACAAAAAACTAAGTGTAAATTTGAGTTTATTATTGTGAATATTTAACTATTCAAAATGAGTTTCAAGTTATATTATGCTTTTAGGTGTAGTTGGGTAGTTAAATTATTATCCAAAAGCTAATCCATGAAGTTCATAAATATATTTTGTGCCTTTATTTTACTGAATTCTTCTCTTTATTTTGTTTCAAGGTACAATAGAAGGATAAATTAATATATTAGAGTCAACTGAGAAACACTTGAGATCTTTTGAGTTTGAGCAACCTAAGTAGCATTGTTTTGTTAATGGAAAAGGTGATGATCTGGTAATTACAGGTAAAGTAAGATGCATTTTTTCAACGATGTAAAGTAAGGTAAAGTGACTTGAAAAGTCAACAAACACTAAGTAACCACTTGTTGTTTGTAAGGTGAAATCTTTTGGGTCTGTTAAAGTAAAAATGTTAACTTCTTCCAGGTTGCTAAAACTTTACCTTCCACTTATTTTGACTAACCAAACATGATACAATTATTTTATTTTTACCATGGAGATTATTACTTTGTTTCTTTTATAACGGAGGGTGTCCCAGCCCTTTTGGCCGGATTAATCCCTTCGGGCCCATGAGGAGCTAGGTAAATCCCCTGTGGTCCAGTGTGGTAGCGCAGTTTCGAAACCTTCAACCTCCGAGAGCAACCAGTGGTCCTACGCCAACTGAGCTACCCCTCAGGGTTACGAAGATTACTACTTGCTAAATACAAGTTTCTAGCATGTCATTTCAACCAAGACTCTGAGTCCAGTTCCACTAAGGCTCTATAACTTATAGAAACCCTGAGTTAAATGACTAGAACTCCACAGTGGGGAATGCCTATTGAAATTTGAATTATACAAAATAAACGGTCTCTACATATATGGGGGATCCTCAAATCTTACATAATCCTAGCAATCCTAGTGTGTTCCACCGCAGGATTGACTGTTTCAAAAAAAATGTGATAATGAATATAAGATGGGATTTCATGTTTTCCATCAAACAATCAATCCAACCGTAGAATAAACTTGGATAGACATACAATTTGAGGGCACCACTTACACATAGAGGGTGCTTATTTTGAAATGTAGGTCTGCTCAACTGTGGAGCTCCTCTCCTTTTTAATTAATCGAGTCCTTTATTGGAATCTCATAATATCTTTTTATTTGTTGAATAACAGGAAGGGCGGGATGACCCAAACGAAGATGCTAAATTGAGGTTGATGCACGCACACCAAGAAATGTAGTGAGATGACGTGATTCACTGATGGAATGTTGAAGAAGGATGGGATACAACCCATTTTCACTCGGCCCTTGTAAAAGTGTCCTCCCCGTGATGTTGTCCTTCACAATAAAGCAATTGGATGTAAATATAAAATGACAATTATTATCTGTAGCAAATCTATGAACAGATAATAAATTTGCAGTAGGACAATGAAGTATGTCGCTTACTTTGAAATTAGAAAAAAGGGTGATAAGAGTACTTGAACCCGTATTCGCTAATTGCAAACTTGTTCCATTGCCTACAGCAACATTGTCGTGGCCATGATATTCTGACTGCAAAGAGAGATTTCCAAGATTAGCAATAATATGATTTGTTGCACCACTGTCAGTGTACCATGTTCGTGGTGATGATGAAGCATTGGCCTGGGCCAACATCGCAGCAAGTTGTTGAGGTGGATGACGACCTTGATAAGAAAAATCCATCCGATGATAACAGCCAAGAGCATTGTGACCAGGGCAAGCTGGTCGACCAGTATTGGATTGAGAAGTGTGGCCACGACCAGCTGTGTTCTTTGGCTGAGGAATACTAGGCCGTCTACGCTGGTTATGAGGGGGCATATTTGTTTTCTGGTTGCTCGAGCTTGAAAACTTGGAAGTGTCCTTTATGAGGACCTTCTGATTTGGAAGAGTATATTGCATTACTCCCATGTTCAGTAATAAGAGATTGATTTTGATTGTCAAGCATTAACTCATAACTAAGGAGTTCAGCTTGAATGTCATCAAAAGAGATGGGATTATCTCTGGAAGCTGGTGAAACTGAGGTATTGAATGGGTTGCATGCTAGATTAAGACCACTTGTAATGTAGGAGATGAGATCATCATCATCAACTGGCTTCCCAACTGCCGCTAAATTATCAGCTAAAAGCTTAGCTTGTTGAATATATTCTGAGCATGTTTGAGGCCCTTGTTTTGGATTTTGTAATTGTCTCTTGAGATGGTTGATGCGAAATCTGGATTGAGATGCAAATCGACTAGCAAGTGAGGTCCAAACTTGTCTAGCCGTCTTCAGACCATAAATAGTGGAGAGCACACTCTCTGACAAGGTGACATTAAGCCCACTTTAGAGGTACTGATCTTTCTTATTCGTCTGGAGTTTCCTTCCCATTAGAATCAAGCAGATGTTTTGGGGGACAGGGCTTAGTTCCATCGACAATGCCATGAGATCATGGCTTCGAAAAACCGGAAGAAATTGAGAAACCCATAGCAAATAATTGGATCTGTCTAGTTAGACAGATACTAAATGGGCAATATTTGGTGTGTTAAATGAAGCAGAAGTGACTACTGATGTTGAAGATGACGAAGATGCCGAAGACGCCATGAATGAGCTGAAGATACAACTTTCGAAGGACCATCAAAACTTGTAGTGCTTCAATACACCAAAAGGATGATGTGCAGTTGACTAGAAACGGAGTGCAGAGAAAAAGGTAGAAAATGATGTTCTGTCTTTTCCTGTGCCTTCGATCTCTTCTTCTACCCTGGTTCTCTGTTGTTGATTTTGCAGGATGGGTGGGCCGTAGCTCAAAGAGATGTGATATTAGAGATGGGGGCGAGACTTACATAAACATATGGAACGATCAAACCGCTCTGATACCATAAAATAATTCACGGGCCTTATCATAGCCGTGAGGTATGTATTAGATATGTAGTATAAAGTTTACAAGTTTACTCCTTCAGTCGAGTCATGGAGTGAAAGAATACAAGATTTTCCCATTTGAGGAAAGAAAATATAGAGAGAGATAAATCTAGATTTTTGACAGATGAGCTTCAATATATTTTATCTCTTGATTTGCTGATCTTGTGGGAATGAGTTGACTGAGGATTTCAAATGAGTTGGCTGAGGATCTCTACAAATCTGAGAATGGGCTGGCTGAGATATGGATGGGTTATTAAGTGTGACCGGATGGGGAGAAATGTGATTTGGAATAGCATTTCATCACCAGGCACTGTGGAAATGGAAAGCAAAAAAGTGAATCTCAAGAATAGAGAATGGGAGTTGATACAGTGAGAAAATGGTAGACCTCTCGCTCTCTCTCTCTCTCCCCGCCCGCCCCCCCAAAGAGAATATTGAGGTATTGCCACAATTTGTATTTAGGTGGCAGTATCTTACCCAAACCATAAATTCTTATGGTTGAGGCCTTATTAAGGTTCGTTCAGGCTGACACTTCAAACCCAATCAATAAATGTGTTTGGTTCAAATTGAGTTTGTTATTCAACATAACAACCTGACCCGAATCCCACCAAAAATTTAACCCTACTAATAAATGAGTTGGATTCAAATTGAGCCTGCACATGTTATCCACAACAGTCACCCTGACCCATACCGGCCTCGAACAACATTTCCAAAAAAATATAAAAGGCCCCTACATTATCAGATTTTCCCCACATCATATGAGCTCACATGTCCAAAGATCAACCATTGTGATTTGTGAAGTACCTTCAACATCCTTTTGTAGCTTCTCTTCGGAAATGTACCTTACTTCCCAGAAAAAATACATTCCATGGAAATCAGAGCATCCAAAAGCAGGTTTCCCCTTTCTTAACAGCCCCAGCAGCGGCAACACCATAATTTACCAGAAACAGACTCGACATAGATAAGCCTCTTTTGGGTGGGTCAGGTTGGGTTTATTGCTTTGACCTCGACTGATCTTGCTCGCATCCAGATCCACTATAGAACCAATCAGGTTGGGTCTAGGACCCCCTAAGTACTGGATAGGGTCATAAATTTAGGGTGGAATGTACCTTACTACCCAGAAAAAAATACATTCCATGAAAATCAGAGCATCCAAAAGCAGGTCTCCCCCTTTCATAACAGCCCCAGCAGGGGCAACACTATACTTTACCAGAAACAGACTCGACATAGATAAGCCTCTTTTGGGTGGGTCAGGTTGGGTTTATTGCTTTGACCTCGACTAATCTTGCTTGTGTCCAGATCCACTATAGAACCAATCAGGTTGGGTCTTGGACCCTAGGTGACCTCAACCCAGCCCTAAGTACTGGATAGGGTCATAAATTTAAGGTTCACATGAATATCCAATTATCCATAGATGAAAGCATTGACTATGTATATATGATCGATTATTCGAATATCCACAGCAAATTGACACTGGTTGACAAAAATAATGATTTCAAACCCAATAAAATATATATACCAAATTGATAGTTCTAATAGGGCTCCGTTTTCAAGTGCCCCATCAGTGGTCATATCCTGCTAACACAAGGCCTCTCAAATTTGAAGGGCATCCGCAATGGATTCTGCAAGACTCAACACTTCGAAAGGAGCCTTGTCTGCAATGGCTTTCACAGTTTGAGGGCAGGAATCTGTGATCCAAAAGTATGTGAAAGTTTTCTCTGACCCCTCCTCTGGAAGCAATGCAAGTAGAAATTAGACACTGGTGAATTTTTAAAAGAGAGTACTTGAGAAGTGAGAGCACTTACTAGAATTCTCATGTGTGAATCGCTCCCATGAGTGTTTGGGGAACACACCATGAGTGACGTAAGCACTTACTTTTGTCGCACCATGAGCAGCCAGAACTTTCTGAGAAAAGTTAGCAGTAATAACAATAAATAGTAGTGTCATCTGCAAAGAAAGGTCACATAATAGCATGCAGCAAGTAACACATTCACTAATTTTCAATAAGCTTGTTGTATCAGAGTAGATTTACACAATAGCCCTTATTTGGGAAAACGTATATAGTAGATGGCAAATGAAGAACACTAAATTAGCAATTCAGCTTAACTTGGAATGACTCGATGTCCCCACCAATGGAGCCTTCTCTCAAATTTGGTCTGTGTAGGCTTTAAAGATAAAAAGAGCTTATTAACCATGTAAGGGCTGCACAAAAGAACTTTCTAGTACCAACCGCAATAAGTTGACAATGTTTCAGCAATCTAGCATGGAGTGTACAGTGAACCCCGCTAACTCTAGACTCAAAAGCATTGACTAGAGAGAGCAGTGAACCCACTAACTTGACGAAAGAAAGGCAATACAAGGGAAAAGGATGAATAGGTTGTACCTGGCATTCAATCAGTGTCCCTCCTGACTGAACAAGGTCATCAACAATGACAACATGGCGACCTTCAGGATTCCCCTCCTTAAGACGGACAATCCTTTTATCACCTTCACGAACCTTTGTGCAAACAACCTGCAATAGCACCATTGAAAGATAATAAACCCTCTAAAACAGACAATGGTAAGTTTATTTAATATTTATTGAGGGTACATTGAACATCCTTCAGCAAGAAGACTCTAACCATGGGAAAATGCTGCAATTGCTTGTAGAATCGCTTCCATGCTCCATCATCAGGAAATGCCACACTTATCTGGAGAAAATCAAAATTTATATGTCAGGCAACAAACCAAAGCAAAAAATCAGCAAGTTTTTTTCAATAATAAATGCACTTTGACAATAACCAGCTCACAAAGAAAATTTTAAAGGGGTCCTTTTAAGAGTCGCAAATTAAAAACCATAGATGTCAATAGAAATTGACATTAAGGCAGATAAAATAAAATAAAATAAAATAAAACAGAGAGATACTTTACCCACATTGTCAACATCAGGAAGCTGGTGAAGACGTTGCTTCAGCAGAGGGATCCCAGTTTCAAAGAAAGGCAAAACATGGTCTCCAAAATAAAATCGTTCCTGCATTAATCAAGAAAGTAATAAATTATTAAATCAAGAGCAATGGCCAATGAGTTCATTGCCATTAAAAAGCGTGCTTGTTATACAACATAGTTGGAAGAGGAATGGATGCTGCAATTACTAGATTCAAGATTGAGAAAACTTGTAGAAAAAATATATGATGTATTGACGCCACACATTGTTCTACTCACAAATGTACGAGGCCTAATGTAATATGCACCAACAAGACAATAATATGGTGTGGTTTTCTTGGTGGGATCCACACACTGGTAATCATGTAGCAGGTGAAATAATAAGGTCTCGTTGTGGATAAGCTTTGCTTCAAAATCTTTGTTGGATAATGATAGCCATCGTTTGAAGGGCAAGATCAAATTTGAGCCAGTGCCGATTTAGTAGGGTAGGTGGGTACGAGGGGGGTTGAATTCACAGGTAGCCTCCAACAAAAAAAAAAAAAAAAAAGGAAAAAGATTGAACATGTGGTTGGCTCTTACTATATAATTTACCAAAAAGGAACTAATAAAGAAAATTTTCTATACTCCAGAGTCCAGAGTCATCTTTTTTTTATTAATATCATCACCACCACCATCATCAAAGGCTTGTCCCAACTATGTTGGAGTTGGCTACAATGATGTTTCTCCATTCCAATCAATCCTTAGCCAAAACCTCAGATAAGCTGCACTTCTTCAGATCTATCTTTATCCACGTACTCTTCGGCCTACCATTTCCCCTTGGTGGGCCAATGACCTACAGAGCCAAACTTTTTCTTACCGGCACCATTGCTGGCCTGCATTGGTCATGCCTAAATCATCTCAAACGGGTTTCTCTAATTTTATCCCCTATTGAAGTTACCCCTAAATGATCTCAAAAGCACTCATTTCTAATTTTATCCTTCATATTTTTACCACACATCCACCTCAACATACTCATCTTTGCTACATCCATTTTGTGCATATGTTGCTCTTTGATTAGCCACCAATTTTCTCCATGGGTCATAGTTGTAAAGACCTGAAATACGGGGCCCTTCGGTTTCCATATCGTCCCCAATAGTAACATATCATCATAAATCAAATCATCATAAGCATAAATAACCAGGCATTTACCTAATTAGTTTCATCTTCAATTAAGTACTAAATCCAAATTTTCAATGTTAAAGAGTAATTCATAAATAGAAATAAAATATACAATCTTCATGAAATAGCCATTGAAGTCTATAATGAATTAAACTAAATCATCTAAACTAAGTCTCTTATCTTGATCTGTGAGTCCCGTCCCTTCTCAGCCACATACATCGAATTCTATTTCTTCATTGTCAAGATCCTCCTATTTTTCTATGTTCTGGTTACTTGGGATTAGGGCGAAAACACATAAATCAGTAACACTGAGTGAATAGAATTCTAAATCTACATGTGTGTATAACGTTGTGATAGGTTTTCAATGGATCTTAATAAAGTGATATTTAAAGTTTAGACGAGGTCTCTAGATCTATCCTTAGGACAACCACCTAACCACCCAAATGCACTGGCCAATCTCTTGCATCTCATGGATGCTCCACAAGCAAGGAGATATTCTATAGTCAGTCGAACGGCTGACCTAAAGTTAGTGAACCTCTGACTCACTAGTCAGGTAAAATTGTTGATCCTAGTAGCCAGGTAATTACATATAAAGAGAGCTGACATATGGTTAATAAAAGAGCCTAGTCCGATAACCAGCATCAATAAAATCTTGGCTCTAGTGCAAGGACATCGATGTTGCATTGTGCTGGTGATCTAGGGTGTCCCACGGGCCGGGCCAATTAATTTCAGTTTATCATGTTAACAGAATTACTGTGACGAGCTGGTCTCGAAATAAGCCTCTTACACAGCTTCTCAGGTTTAATATGCCCTAGTCCTCATAATGGTTAGCCGACTTGTAATCTAGGGTGTCCCATGGGCCGGTCCAATTAATTTCAGTTTATCATGTTAATAGAATTACTATGACGTGGTGGTCTCGAAAGAAGCCTCTTACACAGCTTCTCGGGTTTAATATGCCCCAGTCCTCATAATGGTGAGCCGATTTGTGTACGAGTGATCACATAACGACCTCACTAAGTTTGAGACTTTTCACAATCTCCACATGACCATCTCAAACCAACATATGTAATAAGCAACATGTAACATCAACATAGATATAAACAAATCTCAACATAGTGACATATTTATAAACAATTCTCAAATCATATAACAAGTATATAGTAACCATCCAAATCCATCAATAGTCTGGGATTCCAGTGCTCTTTCCACTCCTAACACCCTTAAACTAGTCCAATATAAACAATTGACAACATTTAACGAATACGTACTAATATATAAATCACATAATCAAGTATTGGACCGTTCCATGGCGAAGTACTTATAATACTGATCAGTGAAGCCATAAACACATATTTTGGATTTTGCCATCAACCAACAATAAAAAAAAAAAGTCAATCTGATACGATGTTGGATCCAAAAATATGTGACCATGAGTGTTGGGCCAAATCTTCCTTCAGCTGTGGGGTTTTAATCCTAAACTATTATCAGTTGTGGAGTTGGATCACAAAACCGAATTCAATCACATCTATTATCATTATACCACAGTCAGACATGTTGTTTAATTCCTATACTACATTCAGCCATGAGTATCAGGCTCAATTCACAATCAGCAATGGGTGTGAATTCCAAATTCACAACCAGTTATATAAAGACATCAAGGTATTCCCATCGGCCAGCCCAAACTCCAATACACCACTGTTTGCCATCCCGATTCTGCACAAATAACAGTCAGCCACTACTCCAATCCCCACACCCTAGCCGACCAAGGATCCCCAAAATCATTCAGTAAGCCCCAGTTCAGCAAATTTAATTTACCCAACTAGTCAGGGTTTTGAGTTTTGACCCGATTCAGCAGTTGACTATGGGATTTAATCCCAAATCCAGCAATGCATCAGCCAGATAAGATCAATTTATCAATCAACCCATCTCCACATAAGCATATGGTTGTCGACCTTTACAAATTATATCTACATATCAATCGACCATCTGATGATTCACACAACATAATCAGGTATGAGTTTGTTCCCTATTACAACAGCTTATCATGTATCCAGATAAAATTCGAATTGTATTGCTACAAGAAGAAAATCTCATAGATTCAAGTAAACCTAGAAAGATACTCACCTTCGATAGAAGACCATGACTCTCGTGATGTGCGGAAGACTATGCGCACCAACAATGCTCCTAGTGCTGATTCTTCTTCTCTCATTGAGTCTCTAACTAGTTTTCTGGTTGGTGAGAAGTAGTGAAGGCAAGACAGGGATGGAACTACTTAGGATTGAGAGGGGGCAATCAACTTGTTCCTTCCCTTTGAATAAGGAGAAAGATATGGATTGATATATTTTGATCCTATCCTTTTGCCCCACATCAACTTTTCTTTTTCTCTTGTGTGCCCCTCAACAATCTTGTTTCCCTCTTAGTAAAGAATGGAACTTTTAAAACACACAAGAGGATTTTGGTCTTTTACTCGTTAAAAAGACAACTCATCAAATCACCAAGAAAGTATGCATTTTGCTGCGATTTTTCTCCTTTTATTCTTTCTTTTTCTTGCCCATTATTGAGCCTAGAATCCTAATCCTCTTGAAGTTTGAAATTCAGAATAACCACAGCTCGTTTAATTTATTATCAAATTTTGAGTTTTTAGCATTTTACTTGAAAATCTAGATTAAATAAATCTAATTTAATTCCTAAGTAAGAAATTTCAGGTTTCTATAAATAAAGGTGCTCAAAAGTTTTTTGTTATGCTAATTACATGTCAAATGTTTCATCAAGGTTGGTGGTTTTATTAAAGTTTTAGAAAGGATTTGGGCTTTGAACAATGGGCCAAAGATCATGACTTTTTATAAACATCAACCCCATATTATGATCTTGAAAATTATTTCATTTAATTTTTAATCAAAATCATGTGCTCATGAGTAAAAATGCTAAAATTATGCAATTTACAACTCTTCTCTAGTCTTTCATACCCATTTTTATCATTGTTGGATATAAAGAGCAATCTAAATTCATCTTTTTTAAAAATATTTTTGGGTATAATGTAACAACTAGTCCATAACTTTTTTGTACCCATTATAATGTAATAACAGTTTTGAGGTATAGTGTAGTAAAACTTTTAATTCTTGCTGATAGGTCCCCTCTTTTAAACATGAGACTTACTAATACAATTCAAGGGTCCCACTATGGTCTAATAATCTTAAATCGATGGGTCCTATAATACTTAAAATCTTCTTATTAAAATTCCTGGGGGTCCCGCCAATGTCTTTTAGTTGGGGTCTTATCAATAAAGCTTTAAGTCCATCCCATTGCATAGTTAATAAATAAATAAGTAGATAAGAAATAAATAAAAAATAAGGATAATGGGAAATCAAAAAACCCAGGAGCAACATAAAAATATAAAAATTCAAACCCCAATTCTAAATTTACAGATATTGCAATAGTTGCTCTAATCGTTGCCTTGTAAAATTTCCCCTTCAATCTTATTGGCATTCCTCAGACACAAATCACTCTAGAAGCAAGTCTCTACTTCATACATCCCACTTTTATCATATGTTTGACATCTTCATCAATCCCCCCATCCATACTAATTATTGAGCCAAGGTAACGGAAAAAATCCCTTGGTGGTATCTTATGGCTTCAATCCTCACAGTAGTTTCAGCTCTTCGTATATACCAACTGAAGTTGCAATCCATATTCTATCTTTGTGCGAGCTATTTTAAAGCCTTTGGATTCTAAAGCCTCCAGCCATCTCCCGAGTTTTGCATTCACATTGTCTCTTGATTCATCTACCAACACTTTATCATCTACAAATAACATACACCAAGGTACCTCCTCTCTAATATGAGTGGTCAACTCATTCATAATCATTGCAAAGAGATAAGAGCTTAGGGCTGGGCCTTGATGCAAACCTATAGTCATTGGAAGCTCAACTGTCTCTCCACAAGTATTTCTTACACCTGTTACCCTGTTTTTGATTAAAATATGTTGGCTATATAAGGCATGTCCATAATATGTCAAAGGCCACAATGTTTTAAAAATATAATTTTAACAAAACTGAGGAGAGAAATATAAGGGACGTATCGACAACCTTAACCAAACGAGGAAAGAAATGTAAGGGACATATTCTTTTATTATGACACAAATGTGGCAGTGCAAAGAGCATGTAATGAGCAACTTAATATTTTGTTGTGGGAAAATAAAATTTGCTAAAAAAAAAAAAATACATAAAAGAAATACCAAAGATACAAACTGAAGGCATATGGTCCCTCGTTGTTGCTCGGCTCGTTAAGGGACAACAAATTTTCTCACGAAAGGAAGGGCACTCGGGTTCAGGCCCTGGTTGGAAGGGGGGGATATCAGACATTAGAACTTAAAAGTAGGGTAGACTAGATATATGTATATGTATGGCCCTAGTCAGAACAGTTTGACATCCGACATTAGTGCCTTAAAAGTAAGGTACATTGGTTCTATATAATAATATAGCAAAATTCTCAAAAAATCCCCATATAAAAAACTCCCTCGCCCAGTATTTTTTTATGCCGTGGAGCCCATCTTGAGCCAATCCACTCTTTTCACACACACTAACCCTCCATGAATTATCACAAGTCCAAAGTTTACAAATCCAATTTTTGCCCACCATTGGATTGAAATCCTAAAGAAATGATGCCTCTAAAACAATTAAACGTTAAGGCCATAGATCAAGGGGTTAGGGTGATCTAATGGAGTTGAAATTTTGCACATAGGTAAGTCTTATCTAGATCTTTACATCCAACAACATTCCACGGTTGTCATGGATCATAGTGGCCCCCACTGGGAGAGGTCTTCTTTGAAAAAAAACTCCCTAGGCATTTTCTAGGGTTCCTCATATATATATTATCATTGAGATTGGAACGTCAAAAGTCAAGTCAAATTGCATCAAATCATTCAAACAATAGAAGCCATAGGATAGCCATGTGAAGAAACCTTCAAAATCCAAAACCATGATAGAAGAAGACCATGTGACCATGAATCCATGGTTTACAATTTACATGGTCGGCCATGGGGAAGATCGCCATGCGACCCCTCGGCCACCTCGTGTTCCGTGAAATTGACATTATTTAATTGCTATGAACTTCTCCCATTATTATGTATTTAGGGTTTTTGAGTTTGGTTTTCCACACTGTATCAAGACCAATTCCGGCATTAGGGTTTCTAAGGTTAGATTCAAGGAATCAAAGGAGAATCATGTATATATCCATGAATTTCAGATTGTCTACTCACCTTTGGTATGTCTTTGTGGCTTTTTGCAATTGAGGGAGAGTGTAGAACATACACTAGAATTCAATCTTTTATATTCCCCTTCCTTTCTTCTAGCCTTCTTCAAGTCTTCTCTTCTAGTTGACGATTACTAGGGTTAGGGTTCTAATTGTGGAAAAAATACTGTTAGGTCTATTTGTGTTGCAATTTGATTGGTTGCGTTTTAAATTTTATTTAAGCTTGACTTTCCTGCAGGTATGTCTTAAGTTTTTATGTTCATCTCTTAGAAGAAGCTTCATAGATCACTTGGGATTGTAATATTTAAATGTTATCTATCTTTGTATTATTCCTTTGCATTCTGGATCCCAACCGCAGTAGCCCAAACGGTCAACACCAGTAGCTCTTCGGCTAGCCGATTAGAAGCTTGAGCTAATTAAATGGTTGCTTTGGCAACATTTCCAGAGAAATAATTTTCAGCTCCTAGGGCTTGGCTAACCAAACATTCTGTGGCTAACCAAAGACTAGCCATTGTGGAGGTCAAATATGACCCTTGGACCTTCGGCTAGCTGAGTAGAGACTTCAACTAACCGAAGACTAAATGTTGAAACATTTTCTATATATACAAAGCTCATTCCAATGGCCTGAGGATCCAGGGAGAAAAAGAGCTAGCTAACGCTTGCAAGGTGGGAGATGCTATACAGAAAGAGATAAAGAGAAAATGGAGTATTCTCTTCATGATTCAAGCCAGGTAAGTTTAAGCTTTCATAGATTTACATTCTAACTCTTGTATTATGTTCAATCCTTTGTTCTTATTCTTAGCATGATTTTACTTGGTCGAATCATTTCATTTTTTATATCATAACATGAAAACATTTTCAAATCCATGTATGTTTGGTTTCAACAATAATTAGACATCATGTGATATGTTTTCTATGCTTATAGATCAACTTGACATGTTTTGATATGTTGATCTAATATAAAGTTGATATATATGCATACCATGTGTTTGTGTTATTAGCCCAAGTAACACTCAATGAGCTTTGATATATGTATGAGGCTACATGTTTAATGGTTGTAACTTGGTATTATGCCAACTAATTGTGCTTAATTTTAATTGCCAACTGATACTAAAATTATTACAAACTCTTCATATTGATTGGCTTCAATCATTGTTAAACAATGTATGGTGTGTACTCTATGCTTGAATCAACTTAAAAATGTTTCGATATATGCATGCCATGAGTTTGTATTTTTGCCACAATCAAACCATATCCTGTGGACTAAATTTTAAAGGCTCGACCAGGCACATCTTTGTTCAACTATTGTTTGGCAATATAATCATCCTCCTTTAGGCTCATCTTTTCATTTCTTTGCCTATGAAAACTCTTGTAATGGATGTCAGCAGTGGAATACCAGAACTGTGAAGATTCACAATCTGCGAGTGGATGTTGGCAGTTGCCAAACCACTATAAACCTTTGTGTGTTGACTTGATCATTTATTCTTCTCTGAGGTGATGCTTATTATAACTCATTAATCAACTTATTCCTTTGGTCTTCACATAAGTATTTCTTGTAACAAATTTACAAGAAGCATTTTAAAAAAGGAATTACTTTTTGGCTTGCCCTATTCAACAGCCGCCCTCCCGCCCCCCTTCTTCTCCCTTTCTTGGGTTCGCATCCCAATGTCTTTCAAATATGGGACGTGAGAGTGAGTAGGAGAGGTTCTAGGGTTTTGTTGTGGATGCAAGTGAGAGACAGAGAGGGTTGTGGTAGATATAAAGTCCCTCATTGGACTTTTCTTCACTCCTAAGTAACCTCATTTAATTATTATAAATGTCATGGGACTTGGGACTTTACTACATCCTTAATCAACCTCGCTTTAAATAAGGTAGCTTAAGGATGAATCAAAGCCTCATTGCATATAATATTTAAATAACGTTGCCTAGGGACTGTCTCCAACCTGAGTGTCATGCAAGCCATCATAATCGAAGCCCTATCGTGTCCATTTGGGGTCAGGTTTGTGAGTTCTACCTCTCCATTAGTAATCAGAGCAAGTAATTGGCACAATTTGCTTCATATAGACATTTCCAAACATTATAACGGTCTGATGTAACAACCGTTGTATATTCTCAGCAATTTAGTCGGAGCTGGCCCAATTTTAGCTCTGCAAGCATAATAGCCTTATCCCACCTATTTCAGGTCAACTTTTGTAAGTAAAGATTGGAGCACGAATTTCTCCAGAATTTTGCTTCATATGGACATTACCAAACAATATGAAGATTTGATATAGCAACTGCTACACGTTCTCAACAAATAAGAGCCCATAACTTTTTAACATATATCATGCACCTACCCAACTAGCATTTCATTACAATGTAGTTGGATTTTTTTTCCATTTCTTTTTTGTTTCTGGTTCAAGCATGATTTTTGTATGATATGTATCCTGGGCAAGGCTTAATATGGTAATTGGTTGTGTGCCTCTTGACTTGCATTCATCATCATCAAAGCCTTTTTCCCAACTATGTTGGGGTAAGCTTAATGAATTTTGTTTCTAAATTATGATTTATCTTGTGCCAAATCCTCGGATAGGTTGTACTTCTTCAGATTTATTGTTACTACTTCTTTCCACATCTTCTTCACCCTACCCCTTTCCCTTGGTCAGCTATCAACCTACATAGAAAAGCTTTTCCACACCAGTGTTGTTGCTAGCCTACGTTGGACATGTCCAAACCATTTCAAATGGTCTCTCTTATTTTATCACCTATTTATGATGCTATTTCTAAATGCTCCTGAAAGCGCTCATTTCTAATTCTCTCTCTTAGTTTTACCACTTTTTCATCTTTGCTACACTTTTGTGCATGTGTTGCTTCTTAATTGGCCATTCAGCTCCATAGGCCATCGCTAGTCTAATCATGGCACTGTAAAATTTTCCATTTAATCTTGTTGGTATGCCTTAAGCATGTGTACCTCTTGACTTAAATTATAGACTTTTATCTTCTAATTTCACGCGTAAAAATTCAATCATAGTATCAAAATAATATAGTAAAAACATGGCAGTCTACAATTCCTGGTGAAAATGATCAACATTTGTGATTGGAAGTAGATTGCAGGTAGAGGTGTAAACTGGCATGGCACGCCCTGCTTTCAGGCCGGCCCGTGAAAATTCATGGCCCGTGCCGTGCTGTGCCCAGCTCGGCCGGGGTTCGGCCAGCATGGCCCACGGCACGACTTTTTTGTGCCGTGTTGGGTCGTGCCCCCCACGGGCAGGCCTACATGCCCATCCTTTTTTTTTTTTTTTCATTTTATTATATAAATTAAAAGATACTTTATGGATTTCTAGGGTTTTCAACTTGAAATAAATTTGAAATTACTAAAATAAATACACAAACATTGAAGTTAATTTACAAATGAAAAATAAACATTTAATTATTTTGAATTTTTATATTCATTTATATTAAAAATAGAATTTATTTTATATAAATGCCAGGTTGTGCTGTGCTTTAGGCCGTGCCGCGGCCTAGGCACCCTGGCTCAGCACGGCGCAGCTAGCCTTTTGTGCTATGCCGTGCCACAGCCCAAGGCCCTCTGGCCTAGCACGGTCCTATGCCGGGCCATGGCCAGGAAAAATCCATGCTAGGCAGGGCCAGGCCACCTCTAGTTGTAGCAGATAAAGGATCAGGTGGAAGTCTTAAGTGATTTTCACATCTAACATGAATGACCAGAAATTACCAAAACCATTTTTTATAAAGGTAGTTTTAGTCTTTAGGCCTATGCAGATTTCAAGAGAATTTGGATCAAGGGCGTTTATAGGCATCATTCAGAAAAAGCAGCTGATTGCTGAAAACTCCAATGAAGCTTGAAAAACTACTAAAATCTTGAAGTAAGGCATCATTCCAAAGCAGTTCATTTATCTCCAAAATTATGTCACCTTATTTCAGCACAATCATTATGATTAGCTGATTCATCTAAAATGAATATGAGGAAGACAACAAAAGCATTAGGGCTTTGTTTGTGTAATGTCTGCAGAGATGGAAATTCAAAGGGGGAGGGGAAAAAAGAGAAGGGAGAGGAGTAGAAGGGGCGGCGGGGGTGGGGTCAGACTTCATTTTCTGGTTTTTGCCAAGAAAATTGCATGGAAATCTTGGCATATCGGCGGAGATTCAAGCTGCACCAAATGAGGAGAAAAAATAGGATGGGGAAGTCCAACTCGGCATGGCTTGATTTTCCGCAGCTTTCCTCTCTACACAAAATGTGCCCTTGGGTCCTGTTTGGTAACAAGTGAGGAAACCGTGAGGAATCTGCTTATTTGGGGATTCCTCACTACCCCTAGAATGGGGACTCCTCACAAGAATTGTATCGCCGAGGACTTCACATCAATATCAATGTGTATCAATGTGTATAATTGAGAAAAATTAGTGTCGGTGTGTCAACTTGCAAAAATGAGGATTTCCAAATCCTATAGGAGATGCGGGTTGGACCCAAAAATCCTCAAAATGAGGACTTCCACTGGCCCAAATCCTTGGGGATTTATAATTGTCGAATGTAGGTTTTCCCCGACGATATGGAAAAGTAGTGAGGAATCCTCAAAGATTTGATTGCCAAACATGACTTTATAATTCCCATATAAACCCTGAGACAAACAAGATTTGGAATAGTTGTTTGTTGTGACTCCTAACATGCAGTGTTTAAGGAATACTCATGAACAAATATGATGGAAGCAACAGATATATCTGGAGTCAATTGCATTTTGAATAATTTTGAGAAACCCAGGCCATCAAATAGATAGCTAGAACAATTCATAAAGGTCTTCCAAATTGATAGCTAGAACAACTTGGTCCCAATGTTCATTTCATGGTCTTGATTCAATGGTTATGATCAGCATCATCACCATCACCATCAACAAAGCATTATCCCATCCATTTGAGGTCAGCTTTGTGAATTATGCTATTCCATCGACCCCCATTTAAAGCCATGTTCTCTATATCTCTAAAATCCATCATGTTCTCTATAACCATTTACTGCATGGTATAGAGATTATTTCAATCTTACTTGCATACTTGCCCGTACCATCTCAAATGGCATTCCTTGATTTTTCCCCCGTTCTATTAGAGCTACTCATAAGTTTCCTCTTATGCATTCATTCTTAAATCTAACCTTTTTAGTAATTCCATGCATCCATCTTAGTATGCACATCCCAACCATATGTACTTCAACTTCTTCATTGCCCTGCATTCAACACCATAGATTAAAGCAAGTCTAACTACCACCTTAAAAGAACGCCCCTTTAGTGGAAAAGTTACTCATAGATCTCGTAACACTCCACTAGTTGGTCCCACTGTGCCCACCCTATGCTTATACTATTTGATATATCCAGTTTAATCCCTCCATTTTGATATGTAATTCTTTATCAAATAAAATTCAAATTCAAACAGTATGTGATCTATGAAGCTCTCTTTCAATCAAGCCATCCACCAAAAATTACAGGGCTGAATTGGGCCCCATAGCATTGATAATGGTACTACAAATGCAGTACATTGAATTTGGTCATTCTCAATAAGGACCCGTCTGTTTGTATTAGAACACATAGGGATTGAATACATATGAATTCATACCACAAGTGGTTAAAAAATGAAGAAACAAGGTGCATATACAAAAATGATTATCAAATAATCTTCCTTCTAATAGAAAGTGAATCAAGGGAAGGTGGGAAATGGATACCAGCCTGTAACCCTAGTAATTCAAATTCTAAGAAAGTCAAGGTCTCTCTACATTGCTATCTTATACTCTCCACCTCATCTCATATCATTTTAGTATATGCACCTTGGGTCTTCATTTTTAACCACTTGTGGTATGAATTCGTATGTATTCAATCCCTATGTGTTCTAATACAAACAAACAGGTCCTCAATGAGAATGACCAAATTCAATGTACTACATTTGGGTCTTCATTTTAACAATTCATGGGATGAATATGTGAAGCAGGACTAACCCATGATCCATGGATCGACTTGTCCTTTGGGGCCCATCCCACCTAATGAGACTTTAGCAAAATTAGAAGACAAGGGATCTGAATTTCCTTCTTTGGATAATGGTGATCAAAAGATACAAGTAGCAAAGGAAAAGGGCACGACATTGAAAAGTTGGATATGTTTAGCAAGCAGACTAATCATCTGATGGATCCAATTGTAAGCCCATTTCCAGAAAAGCGAATTATATCATCAAGAGAAACAGATATTGCTAAAGACTTTTTGAACGAAGAACAAGTCATTGAGGTGCCCCACATTGATTTCATCTTTGGGGATAAACTATCATTTTTAGAAGATTGTGATCCACTGATTCAAGTCAACAACTGATGCATCCAACAGTCAGATTGCACACAAAAGCTGAATTCAGGAATCCGAAGAAGCAACACCTCCAATTTACTTCTTGGAGGAGGAAAAGACTGTTTCAAGCTTTGAAGCCATGAAAAAAAATTAAAGATCAAGAAGAACATTGAAGATTCGTACATTAGATTTTCAACCCTAGAAGACCCCTATAGAACTCAAGGTCGAGTTCTCTCCAAGAGGGGGAGAAGTTGATGCAAGACAAGCCCATGATCCATTGGTCAACTTGTAGTTTTGGGCCCAGCCCACCTATTTTATCTTATTTAGAGCTTTTATTTATGTTTAAGATTGTTTTTAAGTTGGATGTTTTAATCTTGGCCATTAAAAGTGTTTAGATGGCCAGGATTAGTTCTAGGTTTTTTATTTACATATATAAGTGATGTAATGCCTCTTTGGCTAGTTAGATTTTGGTTAATGAAGAAAAGATTCGAGTGCTTGGCTCTCTTCATCTCTCTTGGGCACGAGGCCTGATAACTTCGGGAGTGAAGCCTAACCTATCCCCTTTTCTTCCATCTTCCCCTGCCCCCCCCGCATTAATCCCCGTTCCGCATCAATATGTATTCTATGCAAACAAACAGACCCTGAGTGAAAGCAGCAGCAGCAGCTTTGTAAATGAAGTGAACCTATTTACACAAATTCATAAAGTGCAAGAAAAATGCATACAAACAAAACAAGGAAAACTACGCCCTTAAAGTTCACCAGTAAAATAAGAACCAACCTGCAAAGCATGTATGTCATAAATGACTAAACTCGTTGGTCCACCCCTCGATATGGGTATATAGGACAATATCCTTGCCAAGGTAAATGCAGTCGCTACATCCCCTTCCTCTTCCATGCGTTCAGATGATCCAGTTGGAAAGAATGGTAAAACCAATTTAAAAGAAGCAACAAACAATCGCGGCAAAGCATATATGACAGAAATCTGCTCAAAGATGACAGCAGGGGAGCTAAAAGAAGCTAGAAAAGCAACATGCTGGCCTCTGATGTGATGTGCATTATTAATGAAAAGGTTTGGGAATCCATCATCAAAGCTCCTGAAATAAGAACAAAATACATCAATTCTTTGTTTCCAATCAGTAACAGAAACAGATTACAACAAAAACCCAGTAGCAAAAGAAACCTTCTTAACAATAATTTAACTCAAAACTATTTTAAAGTATCCAAAGGCTACAAAAAAAGACGCTAGTCTAAGTTTAGCTGTGTTATAAAGCAGAAATAATATGGAACAAATTTTAACAAAATATAGACAAGCTAGGCAACATGGATGTAAGAAAAAGATATGGTATAGGCTTGCATAAGTGTCCAATATTTAAAGAAGAAGGGGAAGGAGGTGACAGATAGATGTCATTCTACCTTGATGCAGGACAATGATTTCCAATAATGCCATTGGAGTTCATTAATCATTACTTTTGTTTTGCCATTAAGCAGAAAGAAAAATCCCTCCATTTCTTCAGTTGATAGTCAATTTCACTTTCCTATCACAGTTATATTCACCTCTTAATATCTCATAATACTTACGTCTCCTTCCTGGAATTAAAAACAGTTTGTGAATCAGCATATGAAAATTTGAAACCCTCACCCCTCTATCAAATCATTGTCATCTTCAAAGCTTTATTCTTTTTATAGTGGGGCTCAAAATCCCCAATTGAAAAATAAATGAATAAAAATTGTCACCCTCTGATAAGCTAAGAATACACCTCACCTTCAACATTTTGATCTGTAATTTGTAAAACCCAAATACATGAGACCACTTCTGTGAGTTTTCTTCTTCCAGTCAACTCTATTCAACACCATACACTCACCCGATGGAATAGCAAGGCATTCCTCACAGCTTTATCCAAGGTCTTGAATGGCCTCCCTTTTCTCCTAATACCTTTCATAAGTAACCCTTCAATTTGTTTCATAAGAGCAATTTCAGACCTTTGGTAGACGTGCCCTCAGGCAGTAGTAATCTTTGATTTTTCCTCCCACTGGTAATCCCCTGATGCAGGAGCAAAGCGTTCAACTTTAGAGCATCGCATCTTAGAGCAGCTCTTTATCGTATTTAGAAACTGGATCAATCCAATGGTACTTTGATCCATCTTTCTAAGGGCTCGATCAAATGAATTGGGTCAAAACATGAAATGGATGGTCCAGATGGATCCAATCCAAATCCAAACTGTTCTGATTTAATTATGGGACTAAAACAAATCCAAAAAAGGCCTAACAGTTTGGTTCAAGCCAACTGAATCCAGCCAAATCAGGCCCAATATAGCTAGTACTGCAATTTAGAAGATTACTTGAACCTGTCATACAAACTGCAGCAACTAGCTGATCCCATGGGACAATCAGTGGCCCACAAGACATTCAAAATACTAATGAGCAAGATTTCAGCAACTAATTCTCTCCTAAATCTAGTTTTTTTAGGTTGATTCCTTTTATTTTAGCAAATAGACTCTTATATTTAGGAAGTTGTTCAGATGAGATTAGAATCGAGTGGATTTGTCCACAAGGAAACCAAGGATCCCACAGCCCTAAAGGTTCTCACAAGCAACTTCAAACAATAAGTGCAAAATTTTTTTGGGAGATTCTGTAAGGCCCAGGGACAAGATAATTATGTTTCGTGGTGATAAATCATGATTAGGGGTTAATTGAGTAAGTTTAGGTGTTAGACTAGTGGCCTGAGCAGTTTAACTGCGATTAGACTAAGTTCAGGCTTAGAAAGAGTAGTTTAGTCATTCGGCATTGTGAGGGGTATTTTGGGTATATTCAAAAGTAGGTAAATAACCTTGTTTAGATGTTAACTAATTAGGTTTGCTTGTTAGTTTAGGGGCTTTGAGGTTTTGGGTGTGTTTAGAGTCTTGGAACCCCCCACATGAGAGAACCTTAGAAATAGATAGTGGTATGGCTGGAACAAGGGCATGGGATGCCCTTAAAATTGTGATTTGTAAGCCTTGGAGCATAGGGGAGAACATTTCCCCAGAAACAGACCTGTTCTGCACTCTTCCATAGCATTCTGGTAAGCTATGGCTAGCTGTAGGCTGTTTGCGGCTAGCTGTGAGATTCAGGTAGCTTGCTGAGAGTGAACTATGGTGGCTTTTTCCAGAGAAACTCAAAATATGCATTTTTTACATCGGCGACCTTACGGCTAGCCTTGGGATCACCCACAGCGAGCCATAAGGCTAACCATAGAACAATCTTGGCTGGATGTAACAGGACCTCTAGCTTACCGTAGGCCTGGGATTTCTACAGGTTAGAAATTGGACCCTCTGACCCATGGACCATCTTTGGGACCCTAAGACCTAACCAATGGCCAATAAAGTATTGAACCTATGATAAATGGGGATATGAGATTAACCATGGCCTACCAACCGCTTGTATTATTGTGTGAGAGACCGGGCCATGTCAAGGGGGTGGTAACTGTGGGACCATTGGATACTCCAGATCATCATAGCAGTAAGGTTGGAGTGGATGGTATCCGGAACCCACGGTGGATCATCGTGTTGAATGGCATAACGTTCACTCCGAAGGGGCAACAAACAACCTAGGACCAGTCACTAGGATGTATAGTTGACTTATACATGGAGGTACAGTAGCCTTATATGGCACCCTTATCAGACCCTGACCTCTTATGCTCACTAGGCCTTGGACCCTTATGTAATAGTGTAGGGGATACCCCATCCCAATAATAAAGCGTGGGAAGCCCAATAGGAAATAGATGTTGTGTATCGACCTACCTACTACCCACTAGATCTTGGACCCAGGACCTTAGCTGGACTAGTACCCTTGCATGGATCCCTGGCACAGGACTCCAGGAAGCATTGAACCCCAAGCATTCTCACTGTTGATGAGAGTAGTAAACCCTTTATGAGTATCTGTATGCCCTAATGAGTAATGCTCCTAAATACTCCATAAATAATATTAGAGTAATGCTAGTGAAGGGCATGATAAAATGGAGCTCTGGGTGTCAATAACCTTCAGAAGTACCAAGAGAAATGTCTAGGCATCTCCGACTCCACTGAAGTCATAAGTTTGGCCGGTACTACTCTTTCATAAGGATAATCACAAACCCCCCCCCCCCCACAAAAGTTTAAGATGGAGTGACATGGATACACACTTGCTTACTTTTCACTCTAAATGGATTTCTGTTTATGCCTTCCATATTATGCTGATATGCCTTTGCTTTGCTTTATTTTGGCCATGGTAGGTATCCTTAGATACTGAGACAGCCAGCATGCGGGCGCTGGGTGCGGTAGGTGTCACGGGACACTGAATCCGGATATTCGGATAGTAGGGTATTGGGCTTGGACCAGACCTGAGCTTCCCAATGTTGCTTATTTTAATGTGAATGATTAGTAGTTGATGGTAATGAGTATGTTATTAACGATGACTATGACTACATTGATGATTATTGGTCTATTGAGCAATAATACGCACTTTGATCACGATGTGTGTTGTGGTGCTGTTGGCCCCGTTGAGTGACTATGATATTGGATACGAACTAGTGTATGTGGATTTGACAAGAATGTGCCCGCTCCATTTAATTTGTTTTGTTATAGACCATTATTCTCCACCGTTTGATGTCAGTATGATGAGATGGGTTATGTCATTATTGATGCTATTCAGTTCTGGTGTGTATGTTATACCGCTTACATTATTTCTATTTAGTCTGATATCATGGGCAGTAATATGGCCATGGGTATGTCTAGACGTTTGATTACTAGGCTGGATTGGGTGTGTCACATACAGTAGCTACGAGTTTGTCTAGATGTTAAGTCACTAGGCTTGGATGGGCACTCGTAGGCGTTGTAATGGCCTTGAGAGGCTTTGGGGATGGGACTTCCCCTATACAATCGGTATTGTTTTCATGCTTATTGTTTTGATTGACTTTGATTCTGCTAGATGTCTTTATTAATATTGTGCCTTTATTTTACCTGCCTATGTTATCGCTCATTGTACTAGATGTCTATATTTATGCCTATTTCTCTTATTATTATTTGCATATTTACTAACCCATGGTGAGATGTCTTGTCTTGCAGGTACTGGTAAGCTTACACTATATATGTGTGTGTGTGTGTGTATTCACGTGAGAACTAGTTCTCACATATTATATAAGAACTTTTTTATGGGGCCCAATTGTGGGCCCCATTTGGGGATGGGACCAGGGGGGATGGAAAGATCTATGTGAGACCACCCAAAGTATCAAGTTTGACCCCAAACCCATGCCCTTAACCCCTTCATCCGTGGCCCACAAGTTAAATGGCTTCATATTTAAAAAAATATTCAACCCTCGATCCAACAGTTCATTCCATTCGGATGTGTGCCAATCCTTGGGATTAGTGACTATCAGGAGGTTCCCTATTCGTTGAAAGGTTTGGATGGGTTGCTAGTTGGGCCCCACAAAAAAGTTCTCATATAATAAGTGAGAACAATCCTTGGGATTAGTGACTATCAGGAGGTTCCCTATTCGTTGAAAGGTTTGGATGGGTTGCTAGTTGGGCCCCACAAAAAAGTTCTCATATAATAAGTGAGAACTAGTTCTCACTTGAATATTTCCCATATATATGTGTGTTGTGTTGTGTTGTGTGTATATAGACACACAACACAACACAACACACACACACACACACACATATATATATATATGGGCAAGCCTCTCCTAAGCTAAAGCTTAGGATAAGGTAAGCTCTGTGGTGGGGCCCACCTGGGGATGGAGATAGGGGGATTTCAAGGATTCCCTGAGACTCTCCTCTTTGCAAAAAATCAGGCCCAATCGTGATTTTTATCATCTCCATCCGGGCCCCAAAAGTTTAATGGTCAACAGTCCATTCGGATCGACAATCAATCCAACGGTCCAATAAATTTGGATCTAATTGAAAGTTGGTGGACATGTGCACTTCAGGGGGGTTGTGTGTTTCATCCATTTGGATGGACCAAGGGTGGGCCCCACAAGCGTGAGCTTATGGAATTTTATCCTAAGCTTGAGCTTAGCACAGCCTTGCCCTATATATATATATATATATTATATAAATGTAATATTGCAATACATATCATGTTGTTTACTCATGTTAACTTGCTTCACTTTATAAGCCTAATGCTACTCTTGGTGCTTGTAGGTTCTAGGTCACTGACCGCTAGCGCGAAGGTTAAGGTGCTAGAGTATAAGCTGTTGGGAGACTCAGAGGGATGTGTGGTAGATGTGACTTAGGAGTGCCCCATCACCGCATTCGAGAGCCACACATTTATCTCAGATAGCTTTACCCTTTTGTACAATTAGGTTGCCCCTTTTGGGATCTATCTTTGTATTAATTTAACTAAAAACATATTGTAATTGTCACATTTGGAACTTTAATGTAACCTTTCACCCATGCTCTACGATTTATAGGGATTTTAAATTATCCACATTATTTGACTTGTGTGTTTACTGAGGTAATTCTCACTCATGTCCTAGGGTGTGACGCGCCCAGATCCTGAGGCGTGATAGATTTGATCCTCCTCATTTCCTTTCTTCATTAGAATGTAATTAAGATTCTCAAGATTAGATTTTTGTAGGGTTTAGGATTTAGATGAATGGATGAGATTCACTAGGTATTGCCTTAGAGACTCGTGAAAGCCACAGTCCCTAGACCAATTTGTAAATTATTATTTCTCAATAAAGTGGCTGTTTTTCTGCACTTTCCTTCTTTTTTCTTGCTTTGTTGAATAACTATGATTGGATTGAAGATCTTATTCAACAGATTTAGCAATTGAGCTAAGCTAATCTGTGACATTTTTCCTTGTGTTACCATTGATATTTTATCGATTGGGGATTTTGGGGATGATCGGATTTAGCTTCCTTTGATAATGTCAGTCACCCCCTTATCAAATGCATAGTCTAATATTTTGAAATAAGGAGATGAGAGAGAGAGAGAGAGAGAGAGAGAGAGAGAGAGAGAGAAGATTTACTCTAAAATAAGAACTTTGACAAATGGAAGAGAGGATTTGTTACTGAAGATTTACTCTAAAATAGGAACTTTGACAAATGGAAGAGAGGATTTGTTACTGCCCTTCCCCTTCTCTCACCTATGAAAGATGTCACTCTTCCAAGAAGCTAGTCTCCTTTCAAATGTTTTTGGTCTATCATTTTCTACACTTCTTTCTAGGTTTCCGAATGGAAAAGGGATTGTCTAAGATAGACCATAGAAAGAAATCAACTTTAAAACCATTTCTTCGTTCCATATTTCTAATAAATCTTTGGGATGCCCCACAACAAACTGAGCCTTTGTTCAATGCTATATAATGAACAACGTTGGAGACGAGTAAGCCATGAAAACTTTCATGCATAGCAAGCCTTCCTTAGAAAATCTCCATTTCAGCACCATCAGTGAGGAGAATGCGAACTGGCTGGAAAATGAGTTCCAGGAGGAAGAAGTCAAAGCAACAGTCTTTAATCTTGCCAGTGACAAAGCTCCAGGCCCAGATGGCTTCCCATTGTCATTCTTCGATAGATTCTGGGACCTCCTTCGAGTTGACATTATGGCCTTTATGAAGGAATTTCACTCTAGAGGCAAGCTTTCCAAGTCAATCGGTGCCTCTTTCATCGCCCTTATCCCAAAGAAGATAGGGGCTGACAGCATTAAGGACTTCAAACCAACAAGCCTCTAGGCAGCATCTACAAAATCTTGGCTAAAGTGCTTACTTCTAGACTTCAAAAGATCCTTCCTTCCATCATCTCCCTCTCTCAAGGAGCCTTTGTTCAAGGCAGACAGATTTTAGATGGGGTTCTTGTTGCCAACGAATGCATCCACTATAGATACAAGGACAATCTTCCTGGCATCATTTGCAAACTTGACTTGGAAAAGGCCTTTGACATGGTGGACTGGGACTTCCTCCTTTACTTGATGCGCAGGATGGCTTTCGATCAAAATGGAGGACTTGGATCAAAGAATGCATTTCATCTGCTACCTTCTCCATTCTAATCAATGGCTCCCCGAAAGGATTCTTTCCAGCTGAGAGGGGCTTGCGACAAGGGGATCCCTCGTCTGCGTTTCTATTTGTCATTATTGGAGAAGCCCTCAATAGGATGCTTTCCAAAGCAGAAGCCTGCAATCTGATCCATGGTTTCAAGCCTTCTCAGAATGCCCCTTCTGTCTCCCACATCCAATATGCAGATGACACCCTCCTATTCTGTGATGCTGATGAGGACCAAATCAAAAATCCGGTTGCTATTCTCAGATGTTTCGAAGCTGTCTCGGGTCTTAGGATAAACTTCTCAAAGCGCTCCATCCTCGGAGTCTCAATTGAAGACATCTCCATCCATCACTATGCTACCATTTTGGGGTGCAGAGTTGACTCATTCCCATCCACCTACCTTGGTCTTCCCCTATGCCTGGACAGAGTGCCTAAATCTGTTTGGAATCCAGTGCTTGAGAGGATGGAGAAAAAGTTATCTTCTTGGAAAGCAAAGTATTTATCCTTGGGAGGAAGAATTGCGTTGATCCAATCTGCCCTTGCCAACCTTCCTATTTACTACATGTCCATCCTAAAGTGCCCTGCTGCAATCATTGACCGTATTGAGAAGCTTCAAAGAGACTTCCTTTGGCAAGGCTGTGAGGATTCCAAAAAATTCCACCTGGTGAATTGGAACACAGTCTACTCCCCTAAAGACTCTGGTGGTCTTGGAATTAGACCTTTAAGGATCATGAATCTGGCTTTGCTGGGTAAATGGCTTTGGAGGCTTGGAGAAGATTCAGAAGGCCTTTGGAAAAGCATCCTGGTAGCCAAATACAAAGTGAGGAGAAATGGCTGGGAAATCTTTCCTCCTCAGCGAAGGTGCTCCACATTCTGGAAAGGGATAAATAGTTCCAAGGATTCTTTTACCCAATCCATCCGTTACTGCGTTGGCAATGGAGAGAAAATCACCTTCTGGCATGATGTTTGGGCTGGTGAGACCTCAGTCCCTGATATCTACAAATGTGCCAGAAATCGAAATGCTAAGATTAGAGATTATCTTGAAACGAGCTCTAATAATCAATTGTGGTGGCCTATTTTCAGAAGGAATCTTTCCGAGGCAGAAGAAGCTAGTCTCTTCAATCTTTTTGAGGTGCTTAATGGCATATATGGCTCCAGAAAAGGGCAAGATAGCAGGTCCTGGATCCCGTCTCGTGATGGTTCTTTTTCGGTCTCTTCTTTCTTCTCTGCCTTATCGATCACCTCAGCGTCTCCTCAAAGTTGGTCTTCATTATGGAAGCTCAAGGCCCCTCCAAGAGTCATTGCTTTTACTTGGCTTGCTCTTCGAAAAAAAAATTTTAATATGGATAATCTTCGCCGCAGACACATCCTCCTTGTCAACGTTGCCCCCTCTGCTTAGCAGACGAGGAATCGGTTGATCATCTTTTACTTCATTGCAAGCAGTCGAAAGCCCTTTGTTCAGCGATCTTGGAGGAGTTTAATTGTAGTTGGGTCATGCCGCAGTCCTTACCTGACTTGTTCCATCAGTGGGCTAACCCATTTTCTACCTCCAAAGGGAAGATAATGTGGCGTCTCTCTTTTTTGGCTTGCATTTGGACAATTTGGAAAGAGAGAAATAGAAGGTGTTTTGAAGGGATGGATTCCTCCCTTGAAGACTTAATCCTCTTAGAATGAAATTCTGCGTTGCCTCATGGGTCTCTTATCTTCCAGAGTTTTGGGGCTTATCAATTGACGCAATTATGTTCAATTGGAGGGAAGTCTCTTCATCTTGAATTGGATCTCTCTTCCTCTCTCCTTTTTGTCCCAACCCTCCCCCACCCCTCCCCCCGGGAGGTGGCTATTTTTTGGGGTTTCTGCCCGGCCGCTTCTCAATATAATTCTTTTATACTTTAAAGCTCTTTTGTAAAGTTTCTTTCTTCTTTCAATACAAGTTACCATTTCAAAAAAAAAAAAAAAAAAAAAAAGTTACATATGAATGCGGTAGTGATTTTTAAGGGTACATATGGCATATTCCAATTGAATTCCTTGGAAATCCTTGGACTTATGTAAAAGGGGTAAAGAAGAGCGAAGGGTGATCTACATGGGATCACCATGTTGAATCCTTCCCTATCAAATGGGAAATTTTTGATAGCCCCTTGTAAATTGCCACTGTTGATCCTTCATTCTTAAACCTTTTGTCAAAAGCCTATTCTTAGGCCCTATTTTTTTGCATTAAAATGCATAGAAATAGAATGCACTGGGTAGTTAAAAATGAAGATCAAAGGTGAATTTCAAAAAATGAACATCAAATAGCATCTTCTTTTGATTCTATTTCCCTAAAGTAAAATGTTATTTGGTGTTCATTTTTGGAAATTCACCTTTAAATTTCATTTTCAATCATCCTATACATTCAATTCCTATGTATTCTAATGCAAACAAACAGGCCCTAAAGGCATTCCCAGAAATTAACTATGAATGGGCCAAATGGACCCATAACAAGTGCGGGTGTTGATAGACGTGTAGATAGTGAGGAATTCAATTTCCTAGTTTTTGGGTTAAAAGGTTGGGCAGATAAACTGTACATGTCTTGTAAAGATAGCTCTTATTCTGTATAAGATACATGAGTAACTACCCCTGCAGAAGAAAAAAATGAAGGGGAGTTTGGTGAAATAAAATCCTTGTTACTGTTCCCAAAAATAATTCAACGCCAACAGACTTACAGTACTCCCAAGTCTCAATCAAGCCATTCCACACGCACAGGCGCCACAAACACACAGACAGGAAGAACACAGAGAGAGAGAGAGAGAGAGAGAGAGAGAGAGAGTGAGTGATGGTGACGATGAATTGATGATGATGATGATGATGAATTGAGGATGACGATGAGATGGTTAAAACCTCCATAAAATTCAACTTAGACGGTTTAGTACTTAGTCATCATCATGATGGCCTTATCCCATCTATCTAGGATAGGCTGGGTTCTAATTTTCTCATATTATAAGTTAAAAACTTGTTTGGCAAGATTTTTTTATAACCAATTACCAATCTTAGACAACCCTCTGCCTTTCTTAAGGGTTAGGACATACACCTGCCTACAAAAGACATGGCAAGGGAAAACTGAAACACGCCATCAAAAGGAGTAATCAAAACAACGGTTTGGGCAGAGCTTTGTGATGCCCAGTGCATTGTATCTCAAAGAAGGGACCATAAAAGATGGACCGTCCTCATGGCCTACAAAAGACATTGCAGGGGAAAACTGAAACATGCTATCAAAAGGAGTAATCAAAACACCGGTTTGGGCAGAGCTGTGTTGTTCAGTGCAATTTATCTCAAAGAAGGGACCATAAAAGATGGACCATCCTCATGGTAGTTCGATAGGGTCCTTGCATTCTGAAGGTCAACAATAGGACCCAAATCCTAAGATGACATCCAAAGCCAACACACTACGCCACTATCCTACCATTGCAAGTTTAAAGGGCAGAATTTTGAATGATGCGTCATCAGCAGAAGGGTTGTGCAATCTGTCAAGTTACTATCAGTCATCATAGCGAAAACCAAATCCCCACCAGCCTCTTATGGGTCTTACCTAATAAGTGCATTCGTGTCCAAAGTTGAAGGTTGTTGCACATATTAGAGCATTAGTGTGTGCTCAAAATCAAATGTGGTTTCAAAATCCCTTCCGCTTCGTAGTAGGGGGTATCATGGAAATTGGAAAATGCATCAGGTGCATTATCATTTTCCACATTTTCCAGCCAAATCACTATCCAATTGCTAATGCTGATTAAACACCAAAAAAGTCCATTAAGATTTCCCATTTTGGCACCAGCCAAAAGCAGAGAAGAGCAAACTGATGTGCCTTCAGCCAAAACATTCATGCTAAGAAGAAAAATAGAACCAAGGACCAAAAGCTACACAACCCATTTGGGAAAAAATAAATATACAATAAAAACTACCCATGAGAGATGAACCAAAGGAAATTTCAGGACAAAAGGGCAGAAACCCAAGGCTACAAAAGAAGCAGACAAAAAAAAAAAAACCATGTTATCAAGAGTATTTAAAGCACCCCATCATCAAAAGGAAAAGGACAAGAGGCTGTATTCTAAGATAAACAACGCAGAAGAACACAGGGCAAGGGAAAGTGAAGAAACCTCCAGTTTATGGATTGGAGCTGAATGTAGTCAGATTGGGCAGCGGCTTTACGAGCAAGATGTTCAGACTCCACACAGTAGAAGAGGAGTATCTGCTTCTTGTTGGGATTCTCCATCGATTTTCTCTCAATCAGCAGCAGCCCCACAACACAGATGGCAGTGAATGTTGATTGTCGTGTCTATGCAGTAGGCAAGAATTCCATATATTCAGCATTTCGCGTCCTCAAAACGATGCCTCGACCGTTCGTCGATTAAAAAGGGTCAAAACGGGCGTCAAAGGGTCAGCACGGGGGGGCCAAGGTCTGCCTTTAGCCTCACGAATGGGGCAGGAAGGGTCCCCTTTCAAGGGGTCCTCATGGCCGTGCTAGCCCTTGCCTAATCCGGGCCTAGTCCACTTTGGGCCAGGCTTGGATATGTAATTAGGGTACAATTACTTGGATTAAGTGATAGAAAGCCCATAACCCTGCCTGGCTTGTGTAAGAAATGCCTGTAATTTAATTTAATTAGTGCTCTAATGCCCACAAAAGTGATCATAAGCCTGGTTCAGCCCGGCCCGATTAATTTAATGGGCGGGCTTGGGCCTAACTTTTATGGTCCAACGCAGCCGGGCTAGGCATGGATATACGCCTTAGGCCGGGCCATGAACACCCCTACCTCTTTCTTAGAAATTCATGATATTACTTTCCCTGAATTTCAAAATTTATTATTTTTTGTGGGATTTTTTAATGGTCTGGCAGGGGATAATTTCTCCATACAAAGTCTCTCTAAGTTCTAGTCCAGTTAAGAAACACGCCCAATTGTAAGAAAGACCTTTGCAGGCCAACACGAGGTAGGACCTTAGGGCTTGTTTCTTTAACCGGCTTGGTTGTGCCAAAGCCATGGACAGGACTATATGAGGTGAGACCTTATGGCTTGCTTCAATACTGAAATTCAATTAATTCCTCTTTGGAAAATTTTTGAATTTCCCCAATATAGTGAGGTTTCTAAGTGCTCCTTTGTACTTGTTTGTACTTGAGGATCTAGAATTTCACCAAAAAGCAAAGGATTTGGAATGCTGAGAATTCCAATGGTCATTTGAGACTTTTTAAGTGGCTGGGATTTTGAAATTCTAGTAAAGAAATATTGCATTTGCAAATGCCAATGAACTTGCCATCACATCATGTCATGAATTCCCAATACACAATTCTTGTTAGTAATTCTAGTAAAAAACCGCCCATTAATGTAACGCCCCAAAATCCAGGCGCCTCAAATCTCGAGGGGCTACGGGAAAGTACACGAGAGAAGTGGAACATCCAAGAAGAAGTACAATTATGAATCTTATATGAACAAGTAAATGAGCAATGTCCTACAATTTTAGTTCACTTTAAAATGATTACAAAGTACTTTCCGGAATTAAATTAAGTACAATCCTATGCCAACACGGCCAGCTACAAATACGAGGAAGAAAAGAAATCTATGTGATAGACGTCTCTTGATGCACCAACTGCATCATTCTTCGAACCCTACGGCAACGAATGAACCGCCAAGCAGACCACCAAGCAAAGGAAGGGAGAGAAGATACTTAAAAACACCAAGGATTGGGTCAGGCTCGATGAGCCAGGCAAATAGGCATGTTTAGATGGTAATACATTATATTAATAGATAGGAAAGAATGTCATACCTAATCCTAGTTGTACCTGCATGATTAGTACCTCGATAACAAATATAGAATATCAGAGTACAACAGAAACGGTGTGGAGTGTAGTTTAAGAATGATAATCGGGATAATTATATAACAGATGTTTGATACAGCATTTCAGGTAGATAAGAGAAGCCATCATAACCACTATATTACCTAAATCACACAAGCACATAAGCGTTACCAGCAACAGAGATAACCTGAGGAAGTAGCCTTACCATGTCTGTAGCCATCATATCTAGATCCAACTGTATCAACATTGACAGTTACAGATACTAAGCAACATCATCCATTATACATAATAATCATACATTCAATATACATCCATGGAGCACATAAAGATACGTCGACAGTTGAAGTACAAGGGACGTGGGGGGTTAGAGCCTGCCCGTCGTTACTGTTCTAACAACTGTCTATGGATATCAACAATGGGAGTCATGGCCACCCATCACTATCATCTTATTGAATAGGAACGTACAAGAGTCTATCTCATCCATCAATATCCATAGCCATGACCAAGTCCCGGCCATTGGTCTTATGTGCTATCTCAACAACAACATCCATCCACACGTACCCAATCTAAGTGCCGGTGGTCTCGATACGCCAAACGTACCTACTGTACTAAACCACATCTCAATAACAATATACATGTCGGTACCATAATCCCTTGATAGTCCAACTGTACATCCACAATCCTACTGACCACTAGGTGGGGGTACTCTGAGCTGGATCGCCTTATTATTCTTAATATGAAACGATATTAGTCAAGGGTATGAGTCACGGAGTTCGGGTATAGCTAATCCATCCTCGTGATTCCCAAATAATACATACCGTTGTATACTCCGCTTCTCTATACACTTAATTAATATTATCTCATTATACAGTTTGTCTATTAGTATCTACTGTTAAGTTCCTATTATTACATGTTAGGACTTCAAGTTCAATGTCCTAACATCTCATCCAATATGGACCGTGATCATGGATCAGAGCCTAAGTGCAATACCCTGATTTATACTCCCTCGCAAGGCCTATATCCAGGGTTTGGACCTACCAGCCAGCCTTAATGTCCATTCTCAACAATACAAGTACTATGTGTCTCAATACATCACAATCGTTGCCCCTCTCTTCAAGTCCAGTGTCCCACTTCACCTAAGACATTAATCATGAAGTCCTAGATGCTTATTAAGTATCCTTGGTGCTCTTGTAGGTGTTTAGCATCATAGGACATTCATAACCATTGAATCGAGTTTCGTTTTACAATCCAATACCCTACTTAGGTGGCTACACGGGTCAAGGTTAAGCCCCACCCTTGACTTGTGTCTTGCATATCCCAACGGTCCAAATGGAAGGTCGATGGGGCCCACACATGATGGAATTATGAAAGAAACCAGATCTGAGAAGTTACCGTTACAGTATACCGGGTCGATATCATGGGTCATCAGGTCGACCTGATACACTACGAAAAGGACAGCTTAACTAAGAAGCAGAAATCACAATATGCAGTGTTCTCGATTGACTAGGAGGGTCCTCCGGTCGACCGGATGAATTGGGAGGCATTTTCACAAAAACCTTGTAGATGGGAATTTCTCAATGTGGCTGGTTGACCGGGTACACTGGGTTATGGAACCCTGAGTGTAATTTTAGTTCTTAGTTGTGGGGAAGTCTATAGTGTGCCCAGTCGATATCCTGAGTGGCCAAGCTGACTGGGTACACATGAAACCCTAATTTTTAGGTTTCTATCATCAAAACTTCATCAAATGGATCCTACATCTACACCAATCATCTCCATACATCAAGTACACCTCGCACATCATGGTTCCATCACAAATGGGATTCCCATCCATCAATGGCCAGAAACACATAAGAAAGGCTTAGAATAACAATCTCACACATTATATCATCCAATCAACCATCCAAATACAAAAATCATGACATACATCCATAAAAGACGATAATTGCATATTAATCAATTTAATTAAGGAATCTAAGCATGTCTACTTGCCTAATTAGGAAGAACCTCCTCAAATAGCTTGGCTTCACTCCAAAAGCTCTAAAATCACCCCAATAGCTGGATCTACAATCTCTACACCCATTCCCAAGGAGAGAAGTGCATAAGAAAGGGAATTCTAAGAGAAATAACTATTCTACAAGGCAATTGAAAAGAGGGAATGAGGATTACCTTCAATTGGAGAAGGGAGAGAGATCTAGAATATGGGATGTGTTCCCTAGCTTGAAGATAGTTGAACCTTGGTGAGTCCCCTCTTTTAGCAATTGGAAGCCCTGGATCTAGAGAGAGAAAGAGAGAGATGGGAGGGAATGTAGTAGGATGAGAGGGAGAGATGGTATGAAATATTTGGGAGGCTTGTGGTAGAGTTTCTTTTATAGGAATTGGTGCAATGGAAAATGTCTAAGGTGCCCTCTCTTGCTAGTATAAGTTTAGGATATGTATGAGGGTATTTAGGGAATGTTTAAATGGAATGACCAAAGGGTCCTTAGTTGCTAATAGAAATAAAGGATAAGGATTAGCGTAGTTTAGGTATCCATATTTAATGATTAAGGTGCCTTCAAATGAGTGGTTGTAAATGAAGGAGCCTAAAGACAATAAAGGTAGGTAATTTATAATGACCAGAGTGCTCGTGTTTACTTGGTCGATATTGAAGGAGGCCAAGGTCATTTAAGGTAGTTGGATTTTCAATTTGGAGGGAAAATATTTGGTTAGAAGGACTAGAGTACCCTCATATAATTAATGGGCTAATGGGTTAGGCCATGGGTAATTGGGTCATTCTAAGGTTAATTACACAACTCTCTAAGGAAAACCTTTCTATAATTAGAATTACAACTAAAGCCTCTAATTATCTAATTACTTCTAGGAAATCCAATTACACTCCTAAATGGAACTATTAACCTCACAAGGGTCTTAATCCTATAAACTAGGGTTAGTTGGAGGGGAATTGCTAACTATTCATGCTAATCACCTATTAGATAGGATAACCTAGGGTTGGCTTGATCAAATTGGGTCCTACTAGGTATTTCTAGGGACTGGTCCTTACATTCCTCTCTCCTAATACACATTTGGTCCCTAAATGCAAAACAACCACTTCTAAACTTCTAAGGTCTCTACTATAACCAATTTTACAAAATGGGAGTTAAACTACCCAGTTAACACTCGGAATGGCTAGTCAAAACTAGAATGGATACTAGAACTATTCTTCTAGAAATACAGATTACTGACAACAGCTAGTGAGACAACAATCCAAGTTACAATCGATAACTAGTAAAACAGTAGAGTCTGACCTTCTAACACTCTGGCATACTAATTAACAGACAGTAGGTTAACAGGGTCTGATCTTCTAACACTCGAGATTACAAGTACTAATCAGTAGTTAGCAGGACAAAATGGATCTGATCTCCTAACAATTTGGAATATAAATAGACAGCTGGTGGAACAATAGGGTTTGATCTTCTCACACTAAGGATTACTACTCAGTAGCTAATTAGGACAACATGACCTGATCTTCTAATTCTCTGGATTACTAGTCAATGGCTAACAGAACAAAAAAGGTTTACCATCTAACACTCTAGAATTCTAATCATTAGTTAGAAAGTCGATGGGGTTTGGGTTTCTAACATTCTGGAATACTAACAGACAACCAGCAGGATAGTAGGATCTAACATTCTACTTTTCTAACAAGGTCAGCTACCCAAACTCTGCCTAGTTCGGGGCATCTCACACTCTTAACTCCAATAGGATCGACTAGGGGTGTCGCACACCCCTCACTCCTAGGAGACTAACTATGGGTGTCTCACATCTCTAACTCAAAATGGACAACTAGGGTGCATCACACTCCTAATTCAAAAGGTCAACTAGGGGGTATCTCACTCCCCTTACTTTTAAAAGACCAATTTGAGGTGTCTCAGGGTATTCTTTTAAATAATAATATACCCATTTTTATTTATTGGATTTAAGGGCAAAGCTGTCATTATTATAAAAATTAAATATGAATCTCATTGTGGTTACCCATTCTCAATAGAAATAATGATTTTGGGGACATGAAAGGTATTGAAATGAAAAGGTAGGGGCCTATTTACAACTACTAAAATCACAGGAGCCTACTTATAAATCATAGAAACCTTAGAGGGGTATATACAAAAAAATGCTTTTTCATAATTATAAATTGATATATTATGCAATAAGATTTATAATACATTACTAATTTTATCTATTAAAATTTCTATACCTATGAAGCTTACTTTTAAATATTTTGTGATACATATAGTGGGCCAGATTGTTGAACATTGTTAGATGGCATAAGATGTAATAGATATGGCTGAATCTACTCAAACCCTAAAATAATAGAAAATAGAAATAAAAAGGGCAAGGCCTGCTATAACTCTCTATATATAAATTGAAGAAATAAAGAGGGAGGCTATAGCGGCGCCACGTTAGCACCCATTGAGTTCTCCTTAAAAAAAAATACTTAGAAAAAACATACATCTTTTGGCATTCATATGGGACCACTACACCTCTCCAAATCTCCTCCTCAAATCTCTTCATGCAATAAAAACCTCCTAAAATTTCTCCTTCAAATCCAATTGTATGCCTATAATCCGTATCCTAAATGTCGACTCTGAAACAGCCCGTTGGCATAAGTCTCTACCTAGCCTCTCTTTTCCTGCCAATTCTCTCCCTCCCTTCTTCATCCCTCCTCGTTTTCCCTCTTCTCGAGGCCCAATCCCCACCCAACGCCTCTCTTTGCCCCAGCAAAATGATCCCTCTCCCTCTCCTCCCTCTTTGTTTTTCCCCGTTACCAAGGTCCAATCCCTATGCTAGCGTCTCTCTCACCGCTTTTGATGACTCTTGATGAAGTGGGGTGGATGATGGGTTGGGTTGATCTACTGATGGGATGCAAGATGGGTTTGATCTTAAGGAAGACTGTTGGGTTGGATTGGTCTACAGGCTTGATCAACTCGTTGATTTCAAATCACGTACGCATCTTCTCTTAGGAAGTGTGATCAACTAGATGATCTTAGTCGACCCATCTCCTTCACCTTTTTTTTTTATTGTGTCTTCCTTCTTTTCCTTTACTGCTCTTTATTTATTGTATCTTTGATTTTCTTTTTTTGACTTTAAATGTGCGATTGGGAGAAGTAATGCAATTAAGTAGTTCGATTGCTATCATATTGTGATACTAGCATTCAAGGCCGTGGATTTACATGAATAAGAAGGATGTTATGGTTTAGTGTTTTTATTTTTTTTTTATTTTTTTTGAATAGTTTTTTTTAGGATCTATATTATTTGGTTTTAGTTGAAATAGCTAGGTTGGTAAGATTAGGCCCATGTATGGTTGATTCAAACATTTAAACATTTATAATAATTTTATAAAGAAAACACTAACTTTAAACATATTTTCATCTTTTAGGCCCGAGTTCAGCACGTGCGTTTGTTGCCAGTATTAATATAAGACTTTATAATATGAAGATATAGAAATTCACTTCAAGATGGTCGGCTTAATAAATGAGAAAATTGAGTCATTGGATCTTCTTTTCACCCCATCCCTTGTTAGTTGTCACCCATATTCATTTTAAAAATGGAAATAAGGATCTACTCAAATGAATGGAAAGAGATTTTCTTTCCTTTTTGTCATCATCTATCCTACTCATAGCACACCAACCAACTTATCACCGACCCTCGCTTTCACCTATTTAAAGGCCTTAAGATCTCTTGGTTTAGTCATCCCAATTCTCCAAGCCAAAGCGAAAGCCAGCCCACCTTCCTCATCTCCACTTCCATCTCTATCTTCTTTCCTCTTTATACCCACATTCTCTCATCGTCTCCCTTCCAAACAAGCCTCTACTGACCAACCTATATTGCCTAAACCGAACCCAGTCCCTAAAGGACATCTCTCACGGCATCCATCACACTCCCCATATCACTTGAGCCCACATGACCAGTCAAGAACATCTGTGCAGAGTATCTAGCCTATATCCTGGAGGCCGGTGTCTATTTCAATGCACAAGGAGCCTACAAAGAAGAATGGTCCATAAGTTGAATTCATCTCTCTTCCCTCTTTTGCCTACACACAATCTTTGGTGTATATGAAGAGGAAGGAGAAGAAGAATTCAACTTGGCGACGCTTTTTCTATGTTCTTTGCAAGCTGTGCATTAAAATAGACACCCGCCATCAGGAGAGGCTGAAGCCATAATTGCCCGCAAAATCCCCTGTCTTGTCATTCTTTTCTAGTAGGCGACTGCATTGCCGGGACATCGCAAGACTTCTTTAGGTAAAAGCACACAAATTTGAAGCAATGAATGCTTGCTCGCATGCAGGGAGGCACATACCTCAACACCACTTTCCATTTAATTTCGTCCACCCACCCACCATGTTAGGTTTTTCACACCAAATGCTACTCAAAATCCTAAGCTTGTGCTTAGCCCTGGCCAAATAATAAAAATATATTTAATTTTATTAGTTTTTTAAACATTAATGATAAGAAATAAAGTAAAATAAATAAATATATTATTTAGTAAAAATACTAAATTATTTATTTATAAAATTTAGATTGAAATGCTATTGCCTCCTGTAAAATTGTTATGAAGAATTATATAAAAGAGAAAAATGATGACAATAATTGAAGGTTTTTGCTATAAAGCACAAAAATAGATAAAACACAACTATACATAATAGATATATGTTGATCTTTCACCAAATGAGACTTGTAGATAATGTGAATAACTTAAGATGACTATGATCTTTAATCTATTCTAAATAGCTTAGTAAAATATTTATTTGATAAGTCCCACTCGGATGGTACATGGTCCGGTTTATTGAGTTCCATAAAACTTGTGTGGGTAAAACAAAAATGAAAGAGGTAGATATTTTTGGGTCATAAGATCTAAATAGTTGGGCCCTTTAGAAGCGTCTTTTATCACTACAACAAACTGCACTTTTTCCGACACTATTTGCCGACATAGTGAAAATTTGCATTGGCAAAAGTCTTATTTCCGACTCAAATTTGGACTGCGTTGGCGAAAGTCACAAAAATTGCTACTTTTACCGACGCAAGTAAGACCGCGTTGGTAAAAGCTATGGAAAACACATTGGCGCCAACAAAGAATTCTCCAAAAAGAGAGGAAAAGTTTTGCCAACGCGTTTTTTTCTGATGGCGATGCAATAATGCGTTGGCAATTATCTTGCCTACCGGCGACGCACAGCTGTGCGTTGGGAAAGCTCTGAGGTTTTTTTCGCACCAATGCCAACGCATGAGTTGCGTCAGCAAAGCTCCATTTATGACAAACTTACATTTCCCGACACAATTTTCCGACGCAGTGAAAATTTGCGTTGGCAAAAGTCACAGAGAATTGCTACTTTTACAGATGCAAGTAAGACCGCGTTGGCAATAACTATGGAAAACCTTTCCCGACACTATTTGCCGATGCAGTGAAAACTGGCGTTGGCAAAAGTCTTATTTTCGATGCATATTTAATCTACGTTGGCAAAAGTCATAGAGAATTGCTACTTTTACCGATACAAGTAAGACCGCATCGGCAAAAATTGTGGAAAATATATATTGACTCCAATAAAGATTTCCCCCAAAAGAGTGTGTAAGTTTTTCCAATGCGTGCTTTGCTACTAGTGATGCAATAATGCATTGACAATTATTTTGCCTACTGACGATGCATAGGTCTGCGTCTGCAAATCCCCATTTAATAAAATTCTTTTTTGCCAAAATAATATGAGCACACCGTTTTAATCACTTTAATTTATTTCCAACTCTATGCCTTTTTCATTTTATTGTTTTTATTCTGGGGGCAATTACAATAGCTTCTAGCGGAGTATGCTGGGAATTTGTTTGGATGTGTCCTACTCGTGCCCATATATAGATAATTAGAGTCGTTCAAAATTGCCAAACACATTTATTTATGGGGTATCCCAATTTTTAGTTTAGAATTGAGTTAAAACCACTGTGAGATTGACCAAACAAAAAAACATGGCTAAAAAAAAGTTGTTTCATTAACTTTTTTTTTTTTTTTTTTTTGTGTGTGTTCAATTGTACAATGAGATGACCTCCATTCAAAATGAAATTTGACGATACATTATAAATGTATGGTGGTTATTCATCGAGGATTGAACTCATATATAAGAAAAGCCCCCACTCAACTTGAAAAAAACACAAAAGGCCTGTATTTTGAGCTAGTAAGCATCACTTAAAAACTTAATAAAAATCTCAATCTGCCATCACTGGAAGTCAATTTTAATTAACTTTTAGCGATACCCGTAGCAGTGGCCGCCTATATAAATCCCACTGTAATGATGCCAAATTTTGGTAGAAATTAATTTTTTTTAGTTTTTAGCGTCTAACTTTTTGCGGCGGCCTATGCTTTTAGGGCTAAAGATATATTTTTAGCGGCTAGTAATATATTGGGTGAACTAAACCTCTTTTTTTTGTGGGTAACAGGATCTCCCGCTAAAAGTTCCAGCATTATAAATAAAACCCTGATGCCCGTATACTCCCTCTGTAAGTAAATCTGTTCTTCCTAAATTCTTCTTCCTGCAAAATCCCGTTCTTCTTTCAACTGCAGCAAGCCAAGGCCTTCTTCCGAATCCTCTTCTTCTTGCAATTGCAGCAAGCCAAACCCTTCTTCCGAGTCGTCTTCTTCTTGCAACTGCAGCAAGCCAAGGTATCATCTCTCTCTCCATCTCTCTTTATGCCAGCCAGCAACCTCTTCCCCGCCGGAAGTGATTCCACCCTGCCTTGTCTCCACCCTCCCTAGCCTCCTCCCCCTTCCCCACCAGAAGTGCTTCCACCCGGCCCTGTCTCCACCCGCCCTAGCATCCGCCATCTTCCCCCACCGTCCTTGCTTCCACCCGCCCAGCAACCCGCCCGCCCAGACCCTCTGCCTGCCAACAACCCTCCCGTCCAGACCCTCTGGGAGAATGTAGAAAGGAAGATGCTTGCACAAAAAAAAGATTTTTGCCTTATTTTTTTTTATATTCGATTTTCATGGATGGGGATGAGGGTAACCAGATTGACGTCAATGAATCTAAGGGATTTGATTCCCTCATTCCCTCTTACTCTATCTCTATCTATGGCTGATTTACATTTCTGTATCTGTTTTTTCTATATAAAAATACAAAATTTTCTTTCCTTCTTCTAGGTGCTTTTGTATCATTCATTTGATATTAAAATGGTGAAATGGGCCGTGAGTTCTTCTGGGTTGTTGGTAGATATTTTTGCATGTTACATGTTTGATAAAATGCCTATAAGGGAGCATTATTGGGGGTCTAGTAGCACTGTCCAGGGGCTCGGCACGAACTAAGAGAAAGTAAATTCAACCCAAGTCGATCTTGTTAGTGAAAACGTAGTTTTGTTTGTGCTGAATTTACTGGGTTGAACAAAGAAATGTAGTTAGTTTGTTACATAAACATTTTGATGTGCTTGAATCCATAACATTTCTCCGTCAATTTGCAATTGGTTCTCACTAAGAACTTTATTTGTAGCTATGGAGTGGTCTAAATTTATGACATCCAACAACCTGATTTGATGTTGGAGAATTTTATTTTCGAAGTTTTTTTATTCAGATCTTTTTTTAGTAATTTTTTTCCTGATCTTGTAAGTTCAAATTTGTATGAATGTTGGAAAGTTCTGCCGGTGGAGGGATGGAAAGCATCATAATGTTTCTATGAAGGTGACCAAGTTTAGTTCTTTAAGTTCTATAATATAGAACACTAAAACATTATAATATAGATAAAGAGACATGAATGGATCTATGTAATTGATATGGTGAAATAAACAGGAATGGATCTATGTACTTTTTGTTTCTCTTATTTTTTTTGGCCTTTGAGCCCCTTTCTTTTTATTTGGTGCCTTCTTTGTTTCTTCTCTCTTTAATGAATCTACTGTTACCGATAACAAAAAGGAATGGAGTGGCCTCATGGAGAACTATGTGAGGAAGCTCCATTATAGATTTCCCTGATAAAAGGAAACTGTTGTTCTCAATCAGAGCATCAGGAGCAGGGCCAAATTACATCAGCTGAAAGCCAATCACAAGTACCACTATGTTGACAACATGTTAATATTGCGGTTTCTTTAAAGGAATATCAAAGAGCCTTAATGAGTTTATAGTTTCTGAGAATAGATCAGAAGAGAAGACATGAGTAAGTCTTTAACAATTCAAACCAGATGTGCCATTAAAGATGCAAAGGTTTCCCCCTAATATCATCAGCTACAATTTCTTACAATTCATATAGTGTAGACTGTAAAGAGAATTGTCTCATGCAACAGAATATTCCTTGGAAACATTGACTGAATCCAAGTCAACAGAGCAAAAACAATACTCATTAGCTATGATTTAATTAACAAACTTCCAATATTCGACTTATTAAACCATGATAGTAATAAATTTAAATCTACCAAGGATACATGACTGTGTACATGTGTATGATATAGGTTTTTTTATCATTCAAAATCATAATTCTCAAATGGAATACAAGAACACAAAGGAGATGTACCGACCTGGTCTGCAGCTGTAACAACAGATGCAACAATCTCTTTATTAAGATTACGTAAGCCTGAACCAAGGTCTGCAAGTTAAAAAAAAAAAAGGCAATAAATATTAGAAACTGGTGGTAGACCAATTGGTGGGTTTGAACCATCTGATGAGTCTACATTGATAGACCCAATTAAATGGCGATTTTGAAAATTTTGTGGTGGTTTAACATGTTGCCAACTACCAAGATCTGATTCCCTATGTTATGTAGAAAACACTTGTACTTCTCATGGATAACATCAGCCAATGCCTTATACACTTTTATGCATTGTGCATCAACCTTCTACAGTGTGATAACTCCAGTTACAAGTGTAGCTCCAGTTACAACCATATCTCAGTGTTGCTGATGCGCATTTCAGTCCTAGACAAATCTGAAAGTGGGATTTAGAAATCAAACACCTCTACCCATCCTAGACAAATCTGAGTGGTTATCACTTTTTCTTTTTTATTGGTGGTGTTGTTGGTGTTGTTCTTTTCTTTTCTTTTTTCCTTTTCTCATTATTCCTCCTCATCTTCTTCAGGTCTGCAACCCTCCATCTATTCAATCTCAGCAACCCTCTCTGCTCACAGTTTCTACAACCCTCCCAGGTCTGGTATTTTTTTTTCTTTTCGGTAAATGTACGTTGTAAATGTGTATGTATGGTTGCGATTTTTTTCTATGGGTTGTGTATCCTGTGATGGTGGTGGTGTGATAGTTGCAATGGACAAATGTAGGGGGCTGAGATGATACAAATGGGCAGACAATTTTTTTTATTAATCAGATTGCAGGTTGACTGTGGTGGCATGGTGAATGGGTTTTCCTATCAATCAATCAATCAAACTAAACAATGAGGGAACTGCATTATCAGTGATTTAAAAAGACTGCTTAAGAAACAGAGTACTACTCAAGGAGAATGAAATGAAGCTAAGAGATGTTCATTCTTCAACAAATTAGATATTTTGGACTGAGTGAAATGGTCTTACAAACAAAAGTATCTAGGATATCAATGTAACAGAACTAAACATATGAATAACATTAGCACAGCCTACAAGATGGTTATCCGGTATCAAGTGCAATTACTCATCATAATAAACAACTAGTAAGTTTTTTAAATATAAATCAGGGGAAGGATATCGAAACAAGTCACTTCTTCATTTTGTTTGAAATATGGAGATTAAAGGGCCATAGAATGTGAGAATTCAAACTAAACCAGATCAATGGAGTTCAATGTGGATGAAAATGCACTTGGTAAACCTGGACCATTGAGAGAGGGTGGAGCCACAGAAGATGGTAGAGGTGTGCTCCTACTTGGGAGAGGATGGAGCAATGCCCCACCAACAACACCGCAACCCTAAATTTGGACTTTCTAACCGTACCTGCCAAAATTTGGACTTTCTAACCAACCCTAAATTTCCCTAGAGATTTGTTGAGGTGAGTACAACTAGTCATTATCAGTGATGATAACATTTAAAAATATGATTCGGATTTGATACCTTCTGCTTCATATGAGTCTTCTATCCAATTGCACAAAATATAGTAACTATCCAATATAGATGGCAAATATAGATGAGAATGTATTCTGACTGCTGGCAAATGCAACAGATCAACAGATTAAACACATTAAAATTTGACTTATTATGTTTCTCCTTTTTTTTAAACGGTGACTAAATATGGGTTTTCTCAGTCATCAGTCCCTTCCCTCCATACAACTTGTCATCTGTTTATCTTCATAAATCCTATTTCAGCTTGTACATCAATAAGAATCAGTTAACCATAGATCTGAATTACATTAACTGATTATAATAGTAACAACAACAACAACAACTGGAAAAAAACAATAACTGTTTTTGACACTTGTTTCTTTGTTCTGGTTCCACTAAAAAAAGGTCATGGAAATGATACTTAAATCTTCTAAGCAGGCAATAACCTAAGCAAGCAATTAATTAAAATTCTTGCAATTGAAGCTTGAGAAGTTGAGATGTTCACATACGAACTCTAGATGATGATGATCATCATCATCATAGCAGTAGTAATAATAATTCTTACTAGGGTCCAGAGTTGGAACTAGGTCAAAATCCAAAGCATAGGATCCAGACCTAGAGAAACATCCAGCCTCTTCAGGGAAAAAAAGATTTCTCCTTAGTCTGGAAAACAAAAGATTCAATCCATTCATAATCTACAGAATAGAGATTATTTGACAAAAAGGTACTAGGAAAAGGGATCGACCTCCTTGGAAGGAAGTAATTGTACACAATATATTATATTGCAGGACAAAAATAATTTAGCACTAAATAGGGATGACTGAAGAAGTAGCACACACAAAGCTGACATGTGTTACAAGGCTTTAAACAAGTTGATGGCAGATCAATTAAGATGTATGATACCCATGAGCATATTTAGCTAGTTGTAGCCAACTTTCTTTGTAGCTAGTGTAAGAAGAGAAATGTAATCCAACTAGTCACTAGCATTAAAAATAAGATATAACCAGTCCACTTCAGATTACAGAACGAGAGAGATCTGAACTTACAGAAACTGAAGCTGTTCAGTTCTTTCTAATACTACCATGTAGCACGTTTGCACCAACAAGATGGGTTCATTTGCATACATAACCAATGACAAGAGTCAATAATAGATTGAGTGAAACACTTACATCCAAACAAACAATATATAAAAAGTAAATGAAACACAAGTATCAAATCCAAGAAAGAACTACCAGGATATCTATGTGTGAAACACTTACATCCAAAACGCTTATCCATGAATCTCAAAGCCCAATGTGTGAAACACTTACATCCAAAACGCTTATCCATGACTTTGTTCACAACCATCACTGAAAGACATACAAATATTTTGAACACAAAAAAAATAAAAAATAAATAACATAGATCTGAATAAAATATAATGAAAGCAAAATAGCCTCTAGATCATGTTAGCCCCAGTTCAATAGTGAGCATCACTATCAATATGGATTTCTGAGAAAGATAGAAGAGGGGAAATGATTTCCGAGAAAGAGAGAGAGGGGAAAGGATTTCTGAGGGAGGAAAGAAATAGGCGCGAACCAAATGGAGGAGCGAGGGAACGCTAATTAATGGGGGAACAAAACGACTTTCAGCACATCAGGGGAAGAGAACGAGTTTTATCAAAACGGCCCCCTTTTTTGGTCTTGAAATAGTTTTGAAAGTTGGGACGGTTTGAAACCTTGTCTGATTACAAACGGCTACTGACCATTTTAATGTTTCGTTTCTGATTCCCGTTTTTGGTGTAGTGCCTGTTTCTTTGAGGTCAACGCTTTTTTGGCTTTGATTTCTTTACTCCATGATTCTTTCTGATTAGAGTTGTGTTGTTTTAGGCTTAAATTATGCTACAGGTACACTGTTAGCTTATGGACTGCTACAAATGTATGTTTTCTTATATATACAAGTCTCGGTTTTGATAGGTACAAACATGAACAATGCTTATGTGCCCTAGGAGAGCACACGCACACATCACACAAGATACCCATAAGATGCAAATGCATGCATATGGTTTAAGGACATGGAAGTAGTTCAATAATACACATAGAAAAGGAGCTGGCAATGCCAATGAATTGTAAGAATCTAAAATTTATTCCTTTACCATTGACAAATCATGCATCAACAAGACTTTACAGAGCAAACAATTTACAGCACCTTGTTAAAAAGAGGTCTATCACGGTATTACCCTCTAGATTGTATGAAATTCAATGGATGGAATGTAAATGATTTTATTTTACTTAATTTTTAATTTTTTTAATGGTTAGAATGTAAATGTGATTTGACTGGTAGCATAGTTATGGTATTGGATGCTGAAAACATTTGAACTCGAGTGCTGTGAGAAAAATGTGTATCGTTTGCAGCTATTGTTGAAAAGCATACGGACATGAAAACCATTGAATAATTTAAATCTCCACAGATGTACACAAATACAAATAAAATATGTAGTTAGAAAAAGTTCGAAAAAACACACCTCATTTGTTTCTGATCCTGTAGCAATGTATCCATCAGATATGGATAGACCCACAAAGTTCTGAATCAAGATGAAAGACGGAATTAGCAACAAAGAAAATTCAATACTTCTACAAAGAGTAAAGATGTCTATACAAAGTTTGGAATTATAACATGTATCCTAAGAGTCATATTAACCACACAACATCATCACATTCTTCTTTTGTTTACTTTTTTCCTGAAATGTTGTCTTATATTTTAAATAACTTGGGTCCATCCATTGCCCCTTAACTGCATTAACAATCAAGGTTCTTCATAAAAACAGGCTTGCAGGCAATGAGATTAAGTTAGAAAGATCACGTTCCAAATGGAGGAGATGTTGAAGTCTGGACAGAGCTACAAAAATGTAAAATCTTTGGTACTTAACTAGTTGCAGGTGGGCTCCCTGTAAATAGACTGTCAGAGCAGGCCAACATGCAAAGACACCACTTGCAAAACTTTGTTCATAGACCCCTTGCAATCCCCATAATTGTTTGTTGAAATTGATGAGACAATTGATGTAGTACAGACCAGGCCAAGGTCAACAGGGCCCAACCCATTGACCCATGAATCAACCCAATACAGACCGGGCCCAAGTCAACATTTAATGGTCATATGCTTATATGTATCTTTATTATACCGTCAATTTTGTTAGTCGCAATCATCAGAACGTAATAATATTAGAAATGATAATAACAATTTCTACCCGCTCTTTGAACAGGATCATTTGCAATTCTACTTGTATTCTGATAGTGTTCTTTTTCTGTTTTGCAGATTGGTTCAGGATTTTATTGTGTTGGCTGTGGGCTCTTAGGGATTAGCTTTTTTCTTTTGATCACAGACAATTGTGGATGTTAGAGATTTTTGGAAATGATAAAGTAGTAATATTTGTGTATTTTAGAGATTTATGGGTTTATTTTGGTTTATGGATGTGGGATATTTGGTTGTGAATGTTATTTACGATTTATTGATGAACCTATTTAAAATTGGGTCGTGCATCAAGTTTGTTGGTTTGAAAATTATTCAGATTTTTATTTGTGGTATACAGGGAGAAATGAAAAATTAATTTGAAAAAAATAATATTAAGCTTTCCCGACACACCAGCGTGCGTTATAAAAAAGAAAAGGTATTATAACATTTACCAACGTGATTTGTGCGTCGGCAAAGTTGCATTTCCCAATACGTTAGCCCAAAGATATAGCGCATTCTCAATGCATTAGTAGCGTCGGCTATTTCATGAATTCCCAATGTATTGGCAGCGTCGGTTATTTCATGCATTCGCAAAGCATTGGTAGAGTCGGCTATTTTGTGAATTCCCAACGCTACATCATCATTGCCCATTAGCATGAATTCCCAACACCCTGTCGCGTCGGCCATTACCATGAATTCCAAACGCACTTCTAGCATCGGCCATTACAGTGAATTCCCAACGCACTGCCGGTGTCGGCAATTACCATAAATTCCCGACGCACTGTTGGCGTCGGCCATTACCGTGAATTCCCGATGCACTGCCAGCGTCGGCCATTACCATAAATTCCCAACGCACCACCAGCGTCGGTGTTTATTTTGCTAACGCTGGTACTGCGTTGACAAATATGGCTTTCGAATCAGGAAGATTGGACTTTTGTCGACGCACATCTCTTTGTCGACGCATTTGCCGACGCTGCAGTGCGCTGGGAATTGTATAGGGATTTGCTGACGCAGTTAAAATAGCATCGGCTATGGATTTGGCTACACATAATTGCCAACGCGAGGCCGACGCACGGAAATGCGTTGGGAAATCTTTTCTCGACGCAAAACCTACCTTTCTAGACGCGGCGTTGGCGTTGGCAAAACTGTATTTTGTTGTAGTGTTATATTTGAAATATTGAACATTAATGCTTAACCCTGGCCAAATAATATAAATATATTTAATTTTATTGGTTTCTTTAATATCCTTTGCTTTACACTCTTCAGATTTTTAAAATTTTTTATTTTGGACCAGGCTAAACCTAGGCGATTGTTGCTAGTATATAAAATAATAGCAGAACTCTTCGCGGGAGACTAACACGTGACATTCTAATTGGCTCTCCTACAAATACATTCTTCTTGGATTTTCAAATTTAAAAAAGACTTATTCCTTACCTCGCTATTCTACCCTAAAACATAGCATATGATACTAACTTCTTTTGGTATCTCACAAAATCATTTTTTGAGATTACATTGACCATTTACTTTCAATGGGCCTTACAAATTATTAAACTAACAAAAAGAAAAATAAAAAAACAAAGGACCTTTGGGTTTGATAGTGGGCCCTATAGACTGAAGAAAAATATAGAGATCAAGTTGGCTATGATTTTAACGATAGTTGGGCGTGTATCTCGTAAGAGTAATCTGTGGGGCACATTGTGGAAGCTAGTTGATTTTAAAATCCGTATTAAAATTTTAAATTGACACTCAATGTACGCATAAGAACAAATATAATAAAATCAAGGTCCTAAGATCTTTACTATTTATTTGCGGTTTCCTTAAAATCTCCTAACTACCTAAAACATCTCTCACTATTTTCCATCTTTTTATTACTCTTTTATTATCATTTATATTTTTTAATTTAACAAAATATATCCGCGGGGTCCAATTGTGAAAAGCTAGTTTTTCTCTCTCCAAACTCACACTTTACGGGGGCCACTTTCATCAGTTATATTTTGCAACTTTTAATTTTTCACTTATTTTTAGTTCAATATTCAATAAGATTAATTTGTGAGGCCCCATTGTGGAAGCTAGTTAATTTCAGATTTCGCATTAAAATTTTAAATTAACACTCAATTTGTGCCTCAGCACAAATATAATAAAATCAAGGTCCTAAAATCTCTAATTTTTACTTACGGTTTCCTAAAAATCTCCTAATGTACTCCCCAAAACTCCTCTCATGAGTTTCCATCTTTTTTATAATTTTTTTATTATCATTTACATTTGCTGTTTTAACTAAAAACAATCTGCGGGGTTCCATTCTGAAAGCCAGTTTTTTCCTCTCCAAACTCACACTTTAAGGGAGCCACTTTCATATCGCCACTTTTAATTTTATACTTATCTTCATTTCAATAGTCAATAAGATTAATTTGTGAGGCCTATTGTGGAAGCCAATTGATTTCAAAATCCACATTTAATTTTTAAATTGACACTCAATTTATACTTAAGCACAAATATAATCAAATCAAGGTCCTAAAATATCTACTATTTACTTGATCTTGCCCTAAAATCTCTCAGGTCCCTAAAACTTCTCTCATAAGTCCCCATCTTGATCATAATGTTTTTTTATTATCATTTACACTTACTAATTTAACTAAATAATAAATATGGAGAATCAGAGGAATAATAAAATATAGCAAATCTAGATGTTGGACCAAATAATGGATAGAGTCTTTCAAGCATGAATAGTTTTTATAAATTAATTCACTCTTCGTACCATCATCAATTCAAATTGATTATTCTTTTCTATTTTCTTCTTCATCAAATATTATATTATTAATAATTACTCTTCAACTTTTCCACTTTCTTTGACCCGTTGTTCTATGTAATTGAGTCATTCTTTTGATATCACGTATTAGATAATTCAATTGGATAATTTTACCTACCTTTTCCTTTAAAACTTTGATTTTTGAAGTTCAATTTTACTTGTGTTTGTATTATGAATTATATGTTAATATTTGTTTATAACCTATTTAAATATTTATAAATATTTTTAATTAAATTTTTAATTATTCTTTATTGTAGCTAGCGTTGGTCACAGGCCAGTTGCAATAGTAATGTCAAGTGTCAGCACGTGATTGGAATTACTATAGCAGAAACCGTGACTTCCATTTTGGAATTGGATGGCCTAATGACCATCGTTGGCCCCCTTTGTAAGAAATGCGCATGGGACAGAGAGAGAAGATGGCATTGGTTTAGATATTTAAATTTTAATCAACTTTATTCTAATTTGAGGCAGATATAGAATTTGAAGGATCTAATGGAGAAATTTCATTGCCAATATTAATAAAATGCCAATCTAAGGGTAGTAAAAGGCTTGCATAGATATCCTAATATCATTGGGATATGAATTTCAAAATGTCACATATACTTGGTAGTAGGTGGGAACTATTGGTTCACATTCAAGAAATTTCCCACCGTTTTGTTAGTTGGATCAGATTTGACCCAACTTGCATAAGGGCACGTTTGTGTATAGGTGCTTTCTGTGGAAATGCAAAATTGCCACATCATATCAGCAAAATTCGTGGTAGTTAGAGTCTCTGGGAAATAATTTCTAGGGAGTTGGCAACCGATGTTTGGTGCACAGTTACTTTCTCAAGTGAAATAATGTTTTTCATGTTTGGTGCAGTTGTGGATTCTTCACATACCGTGTAATTATCAAACACAAATGAAATAATTTTACTTAAGAATAAATCAAAATAAGATTTAACATACAGGTAGCCATTCAATTACGCCATTTTAGAGATAACAAATAGGTTATGCATATTCTTTTCTTCCTGCTTATGCCCACTTTGTTGCAGTGATCCTAGCATCAATGTTGTTGCAAAGAACCAATCACAACCATTGTCTTATGCATTCTATTTGTTAGGTTTTTGAGAGTTGGCTAATTCATGGGTTGGACAAAACCATGGGTCGAGTGAGTTGTAATTTTTTATTTTTAGAAAAGGATTGTGTTTATGCTCTGAAGATAAAAGACTAGAAGGACTTGAAGAAGAAAGTCTGGCAGAATTAGAAGTGAGAAATCAGAAAGAATTAGTAGTATACGGAAGGGAGAAAAAGAAGTCTGAAAGTTTTAGAAGAAGAAAGCTGGGAAGAATTAGAAGTGCTGAAATTCCGGATCATCCAGAATGGGGTTCGCTCGAGTGGACGTGGTTCAGAAGCACTAGACAGAATGGAGTCCGCTTGAGCAAGAATTAATCTGCTCGAGCAGACATGGCAGCAGAGTCTTGTGAAAATTAGAAACCTATTTCTAATTATGCCCAAACTGTTTGTTTTAATCCTAATCTTCTTAGGCAACCTTAAGCACATCCTAAAGGCTATTTAAAGGACTCATGGGTTACCCAAAAGACATACCTCTTTTGCATTATTTTGAGTTGTAAGATCAATTTGAGAGAATTCTTCTCTAAAAAATCAATTAAAGAATTGTGTTGAAAAGCTTTTCAAAGAGAGTAGTTTCTTCTACATCCCTAATAGAAGATCATCTTCTCTTGCAGAAGATTTGAGGAGTCAAGCGCCGCTTTGAAACTGTTGCAATCAACGGTGTGAAGTCGTTGAAGCGAGACAGGAGGTAGCTGCAGTCCTTAGGTAGGAGATATTTTGGGTGGAATATGTGAGTTTCTTGTAATTACGAGATTCATAGTGCTTGATTGTTAATTTAATTCAAATATGTGGTTTTTCACCAGGTTAAGGATTTCCACGCTAAATCCGGTGTCCTTGCGGTATGTGCCTTTTTTAATTTACTTTCCGCTGCATAATTTATTGTTTTTGCACATTATTGGGTTGTTTTATTGAGTTGACCAATCTAGAGAATATTCCGCAAGAACTTTCACTATTCAGTAGCAATCAAGAAATGGAGATGGGATTTGGTGGCTTAAGTTTGTAAATGAAGGTTGGATTAGGGTTGGAATGGAGACGAGATTCATAAGATAGAGAAAGACGGAGATTCACAAGATGATGGAAAGGGTTTGGGTGATCAATCAAGGAGACGTGATTGATAAGTCCACAAAATCAGGACATTGGGTCATCATTTTATGAGCATTTGTGGACTTAATTAAGTTTAATTGCATAGAATTACACTCAGGTTCATGATTTCATGCATTTGAGGTTATTTTTGAAAACATGGTGAACATAGGTCATGATTCATCACATTGCATGACATTTGTGAAATTAGGTTTTTTTTCATCTCATTCATTGCCCAAAATTAGCCTTTTGTCATTTCGGTGCATCATTAGGCATGTAGGGTCCCATGCATGGTTCATGTTTATTTTCTTACATGTGATTAATGGTAGATTTATTTCTTTCAATTTGTAGGAGAAATCAACAACATGGGACCCGCATTGATGAAATTTGAGAAGAGGGGTCAACGAAAGTCAACTAAGCATGCAGGGATAGAGTCTAAGCATGCCTTGGACATCCAACATGGGTCCCACACACCCATTGCACATCCCAACGTAGAAGTTTCTATTTGTGCACACTTATTCCTGGATCTTTCAGGGACAAAGACTTTAAATAGACGTAACTTGCATACTGAGTGTTGGATGAGAACAATCTACCCAGCTTTGGAAAGATCTTTTCGAATAGATATCCATGGAGCCCAAAATTGCATCAATCGGAACTAAAATGAGGGAGATATGACCTTGGGAAGTTGGCTTCTACAATTTTAGGCGGGAATAACAAGAAATCCCAATTTTTGTCAAGTTTCCTCTCCACATCATCAAGCAATCTTTGAGAGAAATTCTAGGAAGCTCCAAGGAAAGCCTTGTTCTCCAAGACACTTAATTTGGCAAGAGATTCTCTACAATTCAAAATCTTTCCTACTAAAAAGCATTGCTTGGGAATTAAGCAAAGAATCCAATTTTAAAGAGGAAACAAAGAGTTGCAAAGAGGACGCGTGAAAAACTATAAAAGGCCTAGCCCTCTTCATAGAACTGCAACCCGCATTGCACAATAGAGGAAGTCCATCCATCTCCATCTACCATTCTCTCTCCAGTCCCCTTCTACACTTCCTTTTCTTGTCCTTTTCTAGACTTGTTGTTCAACTTTGTATGTGGAGGATGACGAAGGAGAAGTGTTCTTAATTTCATGTAAATTCAAGTGTGAGGAATAAAACAAAATACTTTAATTGATTTTGCGTGTGATCAACCTCTTCAAACTGGTACTTGATTTTTCATTGTTCTAAGTTCTTTAATATGTTGTTTTTGTGAAAGACACATCATATGGTTGGGACCAGTCAATGAAATTTATGATTTTGGTAAATTAGGGAGAATGACATCTTACATTTAAAATCAAGTTTTGAATCTTTCCTATCTCTGTTTAGAGGGGGGAGAGGCCAAATTATCCGTATTTTCAATGCTTAGGAAATATTGGTGTTCTAAGTGCTTGATTTACATATTTTTATGCTTTTTATTTTTCCACCCTTTTATTTTTATTTTCAGTTAGTATTCTGATTATTTTTATTGTAAATTCTTGACAACTTGCATCTTTCCATATTTTGTAGAAACTTTCTATTTGTATTGCTTGCAATAGTCTATGGTTGGAAAGTATTTTTGTACATGCATCATAATTAGAAATTACATTAGAATAGGTTTTTGTTTATGAAATCACAATGCCTAGGGCATATTTCTTTATTGGAATTCTAGGAATTTCTGTATGGGGAATTCCCGAATTCCCATACTAGGTGAAATTCCTAGATGCTCCTTTGGACTTGAGCATTCAGGAATTCCACCAATACGCAAAGAGGGTGGAATTCCTGAATTTTCCAAGGTCAATTGGGACTTTTCATGTGCTGGAATTCAAAAATTCTTGACAAGAAACATGGGATTTGGAAATACTAGGGAACATGATGTCACATCATGTCTCAAAAACCCCAACCACTAAAAGAAACACCCCTATGTGGCAGGAATCTAGAAATTCTAGTTCATATTCCAACCATTATATTTAGGTTTAGATCATCTTAGGCCAGTAGTTGATGGACCCGTCTTTTTCTTTCTTGCCTTCCTCAGTCCCGGGTCCGCCGGGGTGCGGCGGGGTGAAGAGAGAAAAAAGAGCAAGCATCAACATTTTTTTGTACGGGTATGCCAGATTTTCTATTCTACTAGGAATTTGAAGTGGTGATCCGGAGATTCACCTTCACAAGGAGAAAAGGAAATCAACTTTTTTCTAACTTTCCATTGCACATATATTTTAAAGAAAGAGACAAGCTTTTAAAATGCCGTGAGAGGCGATTTTGTTTAATTTGCCGTGAAAGACAGTTTTGTGCCGTAGAAGGCGATTTTGTGCCATAAAAGGCAGTTTACAAATCTCATCAAAATGTAAAGACAAGAAATGTGTTTTTTATGTCTCTTTAAAAAAATACACAATACAACAGAAAAGTAAGAAAAGGAATCTAACTTCTCAAGAGATTGTGGGGACTCGTTCAGATCGACGGTCGCGAGTCATGTATGGGCTCCGCCATCGTCCTTCAGATGAGAACACTTGATGCTTTGATTCACTTGGCTTGGCTTGGACCTCATATTTTTAGAGGACAAAGACCAAGGGAAGGTCTTATATCCAATAAAAAACCAAGTAGACGGGCTGAAAAGCCGCATCTAGGCCATGTTGGATAAAAGAAGAGAGGAGATCTTTGGGGGGGTGGGGGGGGGGGGGGGTGGCTCCCCCAAGGGACTTCGATCACCTTGTAGAATTTGCAGCAGAGTTTCTTCAAAGTGAGAGTGCTTCTTTTTGCAGAGAATTCTTCAGGATAATTTTCAGACAATTTTTCAGGATCCTTCAGATGATTTTTTTCTTCCCGGGCTTCCAACAATTTTTTCGGACCACTTCAGACAATTTTTCTGGACCCTTTCTCCTTGGAATGACCGCCTATTTATAGGCTTTTGGTGGCCAATAGGAGGGTTTTATGGGCATTAATGATATTAATGCTCCATGATGGAAGGAGTTACAAGATTTAATTCTTTATATTGTAACTCCTTTTTCTTGGATTTTGATTGGCCGATGGAGAATAATGGGCATTTAATCTCCATGATGATGGGAGTTTCATGATTAATTACCATGATTAATCTCCATAATGATAGGAGTTACATGGTTAATTGTTACGATTAATTGGACTTGTAACTCCCATTTCTTGGCTTCTGATTGGGCCGTTCAAAATAATGAGTTAATGACCTTAATAAATTGCCATAAAAGGGTCATTTAACTTCATTAATTGGCCGCTGAGTCGCTTGAAGAGTCGCGGGCTGTGCCGCGTCTTTTGAAATTCTTCTTGCGATGATCATCGATGGATCCGTACGTTGCTTGATGTCGGATGACGATGAAAATTCAGACATTGGTTGCCACCAATGGGCCGGCAACATCTGTCCAGTCGATTTCTTGATCGGTCGGACAGAAAGTGTGCTTTCTTGGTCGGCTAGTTAGCAATTTCGGAGTGTCTGATGATGATCAAATGATTTCGATGGCGGATCCGTGATGTTCACGAAGATCGACGAATATCATGCCTCAAAAATAAGATTTTAAGAAAATCACAGGGGCCAAACATCGCGAAACACGAAAAAGAACGGAAAAACGACACTTTTGGCGGAAATTCGGCTACCCGGATTTCTAGGGTCGCCGGCGACCATTGCCCAAGGTCGCCGGCGACCTTGGACTTTGGTCCACTTTTCGGTTGCCTTCCGGTCGCCATTTCTTGGTCGTTTCTCGGGCTTTTTTGCTTCTGTTTTCTCCTGTATTTTTCTTTGACATTTCTCCTCATTTATTGGCTTGATTCCTCTGAAGAAAACCCGTCGAAAGGCTGTGCAAATCAGAGCACAAAGTTTCCTATTTTTTGGAAAAGCCGAAGACTCTATAGCCGATTTTCCACCAAGAGTTGAAACTGGGTCAAACGATGTCGGAATGACATGAAATTTGAGGTGAAGCTTCTTGGGCATTAGATAGGACCAACCATGGGCTTTTATTTGAGTTTTGAAGTCGTTTGGGGTCCCGTCAATGCTTGACTTGATTTCACCGTGCGGAAGATGTCGAGCTTTGATGTACTGTCATCCGATGTCCGATTGACCTGAAATTTGACGAGGAGCCTATTGGAGTCATTTTGAGATGATCCATTAGCTCCGATTTGGGTGCCATGGTCTTGGGGAGCTTCGCCGCCTGTAGGCTTGATTTCGCTTCGGAGCATCAAAACCGGGCCAAACGTTGTCGGAATGACCTGAAATTTGATGTGCAGCCCTTTGGAAGCATGCAGAAGCTACTCATGTGTTTTGTTTGATGAGTGGCTGCATCAGAGGTTCTCGCCTCCGGGAGGCTTGATTTCGCCGTTCAAGAGTTGATGGAGGGTCAAACGGTGTCGGTTTGACTTGAAATTCGACATGGAGCCTTTTGGAGGTATTTTGAGACCATCCATAAGCTCTGATCGAAGATTTGATGTATTTGACATTGTTGCTGTCGGGAGCTCCCGCTCAGCTGTTGGAGGATTGAAGTTAGGCCAAATGGTGTCGAAATGGCCCGAAACATCATGTGTACCCTTCTTTTGGCTACTTTGAGAGATCTTGTAGTTTTTGTTTGGTTTTGTCAAGATTTGATGCTTGAAGCAGCTTTGCCTGTTTGTAGTAGGATGCGGCTCCATATAGCTTTTGATGTTGATGAGGCAAAGTGACATTTTTGGTGTCAACAAATGCCCCCTCGAGGTACAGCGACGAATTGGATAGCCTTTGCAGTCGATGTGCCTCGAAGAAAACTTTGAAGGAGAACTTTTGACTTGACCAAGAGTCTCTGAGCATTTTTCTTGATAGTGTAGCCTTTTGAGTTTCCAAGGGAATTTTATGGCAGTGAGAGACATCACGTACCATCTCAAGGCAAGATTTTGAAAATGACATTTGGGTTGGGTTTTTGGGTTTTGGATTTTCTTTTTGACCTTGTGAACCTAAAGGCTTTGTGTTGCGCATTAGCCGGTCAAGAGGGTTTTTGGTTTTTGACCTTGTGACCTAACAAGCTGTATGTGGCAGGTTAGGGGGTCGGGTTTTGAATTTTGATTTTGGTCTTGTGACCTAACAAGCTATATGTGGCAAGTTAGGGGACCGGGATTTGGTTTTGGTTTTGGCCTTGTGACCCAACAAGCTGTATGTGGCGAGTTAGGAGACCATGGTTTGGATTTTTGTCACTCTTTGGGACAACTTTGGGTCCGTTGGAGTGGTTTGGGTTTTTGTGGTATGTCAATTTCAAGGTTTTGGCTTAATTTGGTTCACGAGGTGGGATGGTTTGGATTTTTGGAAACTCATGAGGCTTGGATTTTTTGTATGGTCCAATCAACTCAAAGGAGGCATGGAACCATTTTTGTATGCTCTTGGTAAGATGAATTTTGACTAAAAGCCACTTTTAGTGCCTAGGTGGTCAAACCTGGCTCATGTGGGCTAACCCATGGGACCTTAAGCTTTAAAGATGGCTTAGATCTCATGTGGTGTCATTTTTGTTAAGAATATCTAAAAATATTTCCTTTTGGTAGAGAATATCTAAAAATATTCTTACTTGGAGAGAATCTCTCAAGTTTCTTTGATTTTGGGAGAGATTTTCTCAAAGTATCTTTCTTTGGGAGAAAGTTTCTTATAATCCCTCTCTTTTTGGAGAGAATTTCTCAAAAGATCTCTTCATTGGGAAAGAATATCCCATAATTCCTTTCTTTTAGGAAGTTTGCTAATTTGTAGCACTTACCTCCTTTCTTTTCTCCTCCTTTCCTCTTTTGGTTTGCTTTCTTCTATAAAAGCAAGGGGATTGGATCTCTTGTTGCTATTGCTCTCTTTTTGCAAGAACCTTCAAGAGTGCTCCAAGATCAATAATTCTTCTTCTTCAAGGATCTTCAAGCTTTTTCTTCTTCTTCTCCATCAATGGCTTCAAGTAAGTTTCTTCTTTTTCCTTAAGAAACCCCATGTAGGAATAGAAAAAGGTTTTCATTCTTTCCTTTTCTTTTCTTTTCTTTTTCTTTCTCTTCTTTTTTTTTTCTTTTTCACGTGCATCTTTTTTTTTTTTACAGGTTTTTTTTTTTCTTTCTTTCTTTTTTTTTTACACGGTTTTCTCTCTCTCTCTCTCTCTCTCTCTGTTGTTTTTTACGGTGGCTCTTTTTTCTTTTTTTTTATTTTTCTCACGGTTTCTTTTTTTTTTTTTTTACAGTGTGTTTTTTTTATCTCTTTTTTTTGTGGCCGTACGGACAAGACCGTACGGTCATGGCCGTATAGCCACGTGGCATGTGGGCAAACTTTTTTTTCTTCTTTCTCTTTTTTTTTAAAAGAGATTTTCTTTTTTTTTTTTGGATTTTGAGATGCGCATGCATGACAACTTTCCTTCTATGCATTTTTTTTTTTTTAGAAAATGGAATTGGAAGTATGATAGTGCACACCTGGAAATCTTTTCGCAAGTCTTGGGATTTGGAGCTCGCAGCAATGTTGAGCCCTTTCTTGGTCTTGCGGGGATTTTCTGAGGAGCTTTGCAAGTTTTGGATTCTGGAGCTCGCAGCAATGTTGAGCGCTTTTTCGATCTTGCGGATTTTTGAGAAGCTTTGGCTTGATCTCGCAGCAATGTTTGAGTTCGAGCCTTCTTCGAGAATTTTCCATGATTATGGGCTTGCAGCGATGTTGAGCCCATCTTCAAGCTCCTGTTTCTTTCGGGGTGTTTTCCTTTTCTTCGGAATTGCCCCAGAATCATGCTAAAATTTCGCTAGATTTTTTTTAGCAAAATTCTGTCATTTTGATGATTGATTTTTTTTTCTTTCCATCCTTTGTAGGTAGTTCCTCCAGAACGAACAAGGGTATGGAGCCGGTCACTGATGCGCCTCGCCGTTCTACCAGATCCTCTAATGCGGCCGTACAGCAGGCCTGGGAGGAGGTTCAGTATGTTGAAAGGAACTTGGAAGAGTGTGACTCGCTTAACTGAGATGAGATGAGGCAACGTTTGATTGCTCTCAAGGATGAGGAGTATTATAAAATTATGGTAAGCAACCGTCCCTGGGTCACGGACGATCAAAGCATTGTGTCCAAGCCTACCTTCTTCTTTGGTGATGCCGTCCCCGACGATTCAACATACCAAAGGAGATGTTTTCAGTTCTCTTTCACAGTTGATTGTGAGAAGAGAACTGTTTCTACCCGGTCGTCCTTCGATCAGACAATCTCGATCATGAGCCCTTCCTCCACATGCTCGAAGAGGGAAGATCCTCCAAGCTGGGTGAAGAGGACAAATGTGATCAAGACCGGGGTTTTATTGGCGGCCCTTCTGGTTTTGCAGAGAAGTCGCCTGCCCGTATGGACATTTTGATGCCGGCCAGTGGCTACCAAGGTTCAGACCATTCTTCGGTCGATTTGAGACCGGTGGGCCTTGGCATTTTCAAGGGCGATGGCAACAATTGGGTGAAGCCTTTTCGACTTCGTGGTCGTTTCAGTGCTGACTCGAGCTGGGAGTCGTGGACTGATCACATCCTGCAGGTTGGCGGTGCCATTCTGAAGGAGGCCGAGATTTTTTATGCGGTTCGCGCTTTTCGGCAAACCGTGGTTTTCTCCGATGAGGCCTTTATGGCCATGCTGGAGTCGTTCCTTCCACAAACCAACACCTTCGTTGTCACAAATGGTGAGATTGGTTTTTCTTTAAAGGAACTGAGTGCCATCACTGGGTTGCCTATTCTCGGCAATCTCTATAAGGAGTTTATGCCTATCGATAGCGTCCTTGAGGAGCAGTCTGAGGAGTTCAGGCTTTTGTACTTTCAGCTCGCCGCCTTCCATGATTTTTTGAAGGAGAAGGAGGGCTCGAAAGTCCGGTGTAGCAGTTGGAGGAGTGGTAGCTTTTTGTCTTCTAACTTCTTTGACAACGGGGAGTCTTCTGAGAGTACAACCCAAGAAGCCAGGGCTAAGAACCCAGATTCGAAGAAGATCTCCGTCATGCGAGAGAATTTGAGGGTATTCTTCGCAAGCACAGACGCCATTCATTCTGACATTGTGCTAAGGAGAGATTTCGCTGTTTACCTCACTTATTGGCTGGGTGAGGCTGTTTTTGCTGGAGGAGATGGAACGCACATCAGGCCGCATTGCATTTTTCTGGCTTGTCAGATAGCGTTTGGAGAGCGGCTTGCTTTGGTGCTTGCTCTTTACTCCTATTTGTGTACAGAACTGCAGGCTGCTGCTTTCCTGGTTCGGCTTGGGCTTCCCATGAATAGGGTATTTTCAGCCCACATTTTCTATTCGTGGTATGTATACCACTGTCCCAGTTTCCACCGATTGGGTGCTGCTCAGGACGATGACCCGTTTATGATTCGGTTGGCTAGAGGGAAGCCTGTTTCCGAATCTCTTTTATCTGTCCGCTTGAGGATCCGACGATTCTGGGACGTCGAGATGGGGCAGTCTTCAGTGAAGCTTTCTCCGGGTTTGAGGAAGAAGGCTTTTGATTTCGGTGTCTCTCGTGATTCGACCAGGGCAGGGTGTGGGAGACACTATTCTTTGACAAATGCAGAGAGGAGTTGGCTTTTTAACATACGTGTCGGCACGATGGTGTACCGCAGACATCTTTTCGTCGACATCTAGCCGTATGTTCCCTCGCGTTTTGCCATGCAGTTGGGCTTCTCTCAAGGCGTTGTTGGAGCGCCTTCGAGCAAGGTGAAGCGTTTTGGAGGTCTACAGGATGGGAGAAATGCATAGGGCTTTTATAGCGCGGAAGACACTACTGCCTTGATTTCTTATCCTGAGTTGCCTACTTTCCGGACGGTTGGCTTCACAAAATGGTTTGTGGAAAGCTTTTCAGCATACCAGGGGCTTTCCAAGAAAGAGCTTGATGTAAAGCAGTCTCCTGGGAAGGGCCTTGGGAAGTCAGACGACGTCCGCCAAGAAGAAGTTCTGGCTTTCCTTTCTGGAGAAAGGCATAGAACGGGTTTTCTCGAGGAAAAGGACGTCATCAGACTGGGAGCTGCACAAGAGATACCTGGTGAGGTCTTGGAACAGCTTGCTAAGGAGGAGGCTGAGGTTGCTGCTTGGATACAAGCCGAGCGAGCAAAGGCTTCCATGGAGTCTACTGGCAAGAGCAGACCGTCCAGTGAGGACTCTGGCGAGAGGCCTGATTTTGATGGTGGGGAGGGTGCTTCCAGCAGTTTATCCCGTAGGAGCAAGAGGAGAAGGGGACACCGCCGAAAGTTCTCCTGATCTAGAAATTCCTTCCACCATTGTTGATGAGGCATTAGGGGATGATGACGAGCCTCCAGAGAAGAGAAGCCGAGGGGAAGAGACCATTGATGATGGTATGCTTTTCCCTTTTCTCTTTCCGTTTCTTTTCTTTCATGAGAGCTTTTGTTTTGATCTACTGCTTTCTTTCTTTTAGCAGAAGATGATGGTTTGATGATGCCCGAGGCTCCGACCGATGAGGCGGTGATGGATCCTATCGTGGCATCTGAGGAAGAACCCAGAGATTCTGAAGTAGATCCAGAATCTCCTCCTGGTATGATTTTTTTTCTTCTTTTTTTTTTCTTTACTGCCACTTGCTGACATATATATATTTTTGCCAGCTGACTTGCCAGAGGATTCCGACAACTTTGAGCCATCCATGGACACAACTTTTGATGATGCTTCGGATGAGCTCATGGAGGCAGAAAGCATTCCACCAGTCGTCGAAGAAGGTACTTTGTAATGATAATCTTGATATTTTGATTTTTGACAAGATTATATTCATACCTTTTTCATTTTTCATTGGCAGGTTGTGAGGTGACAGAAGAAGTTCTTCTATCTTTTTCAGAACCAGAGCAGGGGGTACCTGTGACCGATCCAGGAGTAGGAGCTTCTTCCACCAATTTTGATGAGGCAGAGGCGAGTCCGCCTACTGATATTCCTTCCCCAGCAGCTCCGATTGGAAAGAGCTTCTTGATTACTCTTCCAACGGTGCCTGACACGGGTAGTCGACCAACGGAGCATGGCGAGTCTTCATCTGAGCCATCCCGTCAGTTTGCGAGGAAGGTGTTGAAGAGAGTCTTGAGCTCATGGGTCGAGACACTTTCTTCTGGCCATTTGGAGGCTGGTTTTGGCATGGTGAAGCATGTGAAGGATATTCTTGCCGATAGCGAAGAAGTCGGTCTGGACATTACAGATGCCAAGGCTTTTGTTGATGAAGTCATCGCTCTAGGCAACAAGTGGACTGAGACCAAGAGCTTTCCGAATGATGATTTCTTCAACGAGATGTTTTTGAAACCTTCCAGCGAGGTCAAATCTGATTTGAAGGAGATCTCACGGACTCGGAAGCAGCTCGTTCAAGAGAGGAATGTCACCGAGTTTGCTATTATTGAGCTGACACAGGACCAGCACCGCCTTGATAGGGAGGTCACCGAAGCTAGACAGTGCCTTGAGCTATTGGAAGAACAAGCCGCTGTCAAGTGGACTGCCACTTTGAAAGCTCGCGATAGAGAGAGGGCTCTCATTCGCCAAGTTGAGGAGGTCGAAAGCAATCTCCGGAGGAAGACTCAAGAATATGAACAATGGCAGATTCTCTGGGAAGAGCTTCCTCGTGCCGAGGATGGATCGCGACAGCCTACTGCTTTTTATGGGAAGATTCTGAAGAAACGCGGCCTGGAAGCTTTGGAGGCTAAGGCCAAGTGTTTGCTTGAGGAGTTAAGCCTATGGCTGAAGACCATGTCAGACTAGCCTCCTGATCTGTAACAAACTTTTTCTTCTTTTCTTTTGGTACCTCCATGTATAAACATTTTTGGCACTTTTTTTTTTGTATTCCCTTATTTCACTTAAGTTCACTTTTGATGAAAACATAAGCAAAAATTGAATGGGAATGGTTTGTTTGAAAATTTGATCAAAAGGTTGTAATTTTGTGAAAATCTTTTGTCAAATGGTTGTTTTTAGGCATGAAAGCCAAATTTTGTGGCAAAAAGCCTGATTTTTGAGATGGCTTGAAGGCCGAATTTTGGATGGCGTGAAAGCCAAAATTTTGTTTGGCATGAAAGCCGGTTTTTGGCATGAGAGCCGATTTTTGTGGCGTGAAAGCCAAGTTTTGGTTTTGTGGCATGGAATCCAAAGATTTTGTGGCATGAGAGCCAAATTTTGTTTTGTGGCATGGAAGCCGATTTTTGTTTGTTTGGCGTGAAAGCCAGATTTTGTGGCATAGAAGCCAAGTTTTTTGAAAACCAAGTTTTGTTTTGTTGGCATGAAAGCCAGATTTTTTGATTTTTGGCATGAAAGCCAGGTTTTTGTTTTGTTGGCATGGAAGCCAGATTTTGGTTTTTGGCATGAAAGCCAGGTTTTTGGCATAAAAGCCGGGTTTTGGCATGAAAGCCGGGTTTTGGCGTGAAAGCCAGGTTTTTGGTTTTCAAAAATGCAAGTATCGACTAAGAGTTGCCTCCCTACTGAATGGTATTGCAAGTATCGATGGAATGTCGCTTCCTTGCTCATTCGGTTGCGAGTATCAATGGAATGTCGCTTCCTCGCGGATTTGGGTGCAAGTATCGACTGAATGTCGCCTCCTTGCTTTTTTTCTCAAAAATTTGGTTTTGTGGGTATCGATGGAATGTCACCTCCCCACGATTTTTGAAATTTGAGGTTTTTTTAACCTTTGTTTTTTGTTTTGAAATTTGGGTTGTGGATATCAACTGAAACGTTGTGTCTCCACGATTTTTTTTTAGATTTTGCAGGTATCGACGAGGTATCGCTTTCTTGCGATTTTGAGGTTTTCGAAGTATCGAATCGGGTTCGCATCCTTCCGATTTTTGGGTTTTGTGTGAGTATCGACTAAATGTCGCTTCCCCACGGTTCTTTGAAAAACCATTTTTTGTTTAAAGACACGAGGGTTGTAAATTTTGACTCAAAACCATCTTTGGTGGTAAAAGTCAGGGTGGACTAGGGTGGAAATTCCTAAGTCCTGATTTTTGTTCAAACCATGAATTTTGGGTTCAAGGATTGAAAGTTTTGGTCAAGTTAGGGAAGAGGCTCCGAAACTTGGATTTTGGGTTTGATTTTTTTGAACAATGAAACATTGAAAGTAAGCATTGTTTTTTGGCTTTTTAGAAATTTCAACATAGGGATGAAAACTCTAAAAGGGGTGGGTTTGGCGAGCAAGTACCTAGGAATAGGCTTTGGCCATGTAGGCATCACTCTGACCCGATGTAGGAAGTCTTCAAGGGTAGTACCGCTTCAAGAACTTGCTATTGATGGACAGCATACATCTGTCACCTTCCATGTTTAGAAGAGCATATGCGCCATTGGAGAAGACTTTGTCGATGACGAAGGGTCCCTCCCATTTTGGTTCGAATTTGCCTTTGGATTTGCAGGCAAAAACCATTGGCCTTTTCACCGCAGGAACCAAGTCACCCTTTTTGTGGGCGCGTTGCCTGACTCTTTTGTCAAAAGATCCTGCCATGCGTGCTTGGTAAAGCTCAACGCTTTGTAGAGCTTCGAGTCGTCTTTCATCGAGATTATCCAGTTCTTGGAGTCTCAATTTGACGTTGCTTTCTTGCGTCATTTCATTTTGTAGAGATACCCTTAAAGAAGGAATTTGTACCACTAGGGGGACAACTGCTTCGCATCCATAGACCAAGGAGAATGGTGTGCTATGGGTTGGTCCTCGAACGGTAGTTCGGTAGGCCCATAAAGCTTCAGGCAGTTTGTCGCTCCAGTCTCTTTTGTGAGTAAAGACCATTTTCTTGAGAATTTTACAGAGTGTCTTGTTGAAGGCTTCTGCTAGTCCATTCGCTGCCGGGTTATACGGAGTTGAAGGACAACTTTGGATTTTATATTTGTCGCAGAACCTGTAGAATCTGTGATCCCGGAATTGTGGTCCGTTATCATGGACGAATATTTTAGGTATGCCGAAGCGACAAATGATGTTGGTTCATAAGAATTGAAGGACTGACGAGGTCTTCATTTCACTGAACGCAAATGCTTCTGACCACTTGGAGAAATAATCCGTAGCGGCGAAGATGAAGCGATGACCTTTGCTTGACGGGGGAGAGATAGGACCTATGATGTCCATACCCCAGGCTTCGAAGGGCCATGAGATCGCTGTAGGATGTAGCCATTCTGGAGGCATGTGTACATAATCTCCATGAACTTGGCATTTTTGGCAACGTTTAGCAAATTGTATTGCGTCAGCCACCATGGTAGGCCAATAATAACCTAACATTTTTATCTAATCGTAGAGCTTGGGACCAGCCTGATGGGCTCCACAAAGACCAGCATGAACTTCTTTTAGAGTTTCTTCCGCCTCTTGTTGTGACAAGCAGCGTAGAAGTACTCCATTGAAGGATTTTCTGTAAAGCATTTTGGAGGGAATATCCAAATGAAAGTTTGGGGCTCGTCTTTGGATACTTACCCGCTCTTTTGGGTCTTCAGGTCGGAGGTTTAAGGATGGAAATCCGACCTCCGACCACTCGGTGGCATTCAACAACTGCTTGGTGTGTGTTGAGAGGAGGGAGAATCCTTCTTTGACACACCGTAATTTGCATGTTTTCCCCTTCTTGGGTTGCCATGGATGCAGTAAGTCCAGCCAGGGCATCTGCTCGGATGTTTTCACCTCCAATGAGACACCGAAGAAGCATTTGAGGGGATTCATTCGCAGTTTGTGTTTGCGAAGCCGGAGGAAGACTTCTCGAAGATCTTGGAGATGGTCTTCTTTCCTTTTGCTTTTGACGGCGAGGTCATCGACATAACATTCGACCGTCTTGTGCTGCATATCTTGGAATATCTTCATCATAGCCCTTTGATATGTTGCACCAGCATTTTTCAGACCAAATGGCATGACAGTGTAGCAATACACGCCAAATGGGGTCCGAAAGGATGTATACCTTTCATCTTCGGGATGCATCTTTATCTGGTTGTAGCCAGAGAAGCCGTCCATGAAAGTCATTCGCTCAAACCCGCAGGTGTTGTCAATCATTACCTCCGGTATGGGGAGCGGGAATTCATCTTTGGGGCATGCATTATTCAGGTCTCTATAGTCAATACAGACTCTGATTTGCCCATTTTTCTTTGTCACAGGGACGATGTTGGCCAACCATTCAGGATGCTGTTCCTCGCGGATGAAGCCAACGCTTTTGAGTTTCTGAACTTCTTGTTCAATTTTGTCCATCACATCAGGACGGAATCTTCTTTGGCCTTGTTTGACAGGCTTGATATTTTCTTGCAGGTTGAGTTTGTGAATTGCTATTTTGGGATCTTCATTTTGGAAAGGCTCAAGCAGGCAGTTTGATGAAGAAGCGTCCGATCTATGGAAGAAGATTGGTTTATCTTCTGCCGACGTTTCCGGAACGACGAAGGTAGCAGATGCAGGATCTTCTACGTCAGCAGGGGTCTCCAATGGAGTGAGAGCAGGCCGAACTTGTTGAGTATCAACTTGGCTTGACGATGTATCGTCTTCAGTCTCTGAATCCGAATCTGTGTCTTGTATGATAGACACAAAGGAGACAGCAAACTTGCCCCCTATCTTTTGCTTTGTCTTCTTTGCTTTAGTAGTGATTACCAAAGGTTTGGAAGATTTGAAGGAGATGATGAAGGGAGACTGATTGCTCTCTTTGAGTTTGCCAGAAGGTTTGTTTTCTTCTGATGATTGCTGAGGAGCCTTACCTTTATCTTTTTGGAGATTGCCGGCAAAGGATGCTGTTTTCTCCTCCTTTTCTTCTTTTCCATCCTTGTACATCCGAGAGTCTGCAAAATGGACTTCCTTGCCTTTGAAGGGCTTTTTGTTTGCAAACACTCGATGTATCAAGCCGTCGTCGCCAACAAACTTGATGCACTGATGTAGAGTCGAAGGAACGACACCGTTTTCGTGTATCCAAGGGCGTCCAAGAAGGATGTTGTAGCATGAAGGGGTTTTTATTGCATATACGGTGACCTCAGAGATAAGATCACCGATTTGCAACCTGAATCGGATTTTGCCAATGGGTCTTTGAGCACTCCCATCGTATCCAAAGATGGACACAGATGTGTGGCTTAGTTTGCTAGGCGGGATACCCAGCAGTTTGCTAGGCGAGATACCCAGCTCTTCGAGTGCCGAAGTAGAGATGAGGTTGAGTGTAGAACCCGGGTCGATCTGGACTCTGTGTATCGGCATCTCTTTGATGTACCCTGTGAAGTACAAGGGTCGGTTGTGCTTCGTCTCGCCTAGGAGGAGGTCTTCCTTATTGAAGGCGGTGGTAGCACTTGCGGCTTTTTGGACCGAGAGGCATTCAGTGCAAGGTCCTCCAGCTTCTTTCTTTTCTCCCTTTGAGAAGGTTTTTGATTTTGTGACCCTATAGTCCATTTCAATTTGCAGGACTTGCGGGGCATGTTTGTCGACATCCAGATTCAGCCTTTGCAGTTCTGAAATGAGACTATCACGAGTTTGTGGTGACATTCGTAATAAGTTTAGGATGTGCAGTCGTGCAGGTATGTGTTTGAAGTGCTCGATCAAGTCATACTTGAAAGCCTCCTTTAGGCCTGCATTTTCATTATCACCACCGCTTGGGGCATTTACAGCTTGTTTTCCCGAAGGATTTACATAAGAAGAAGAAGAAGGTTGGTTGTAGTTTTTGTGGTAATCCCGGCCAGAGCGGGTACCTTTCCCAACTTCAAAAGCTTCTAGAGGTGGTTCTTCTTTCGGAAGACCCCCTTCGGGCTCAAGGGGCTGATCTTCCCCATTTGTTGAAAACGCCTTTGCAGCAGCATTTTCCGGGAACAAGTCCTGAACAGCTTCCAATAACTTTTCTTTTTTGTCCAGTATTTCATCGGTCCAGACATCTCCTATGAGGTTGGGTACGTGGGACCAATTGACCGGGTTTTCTTTGAAGACTTCATCAGCCAGAGCTTCTTCATGGTGATCAGTCGAAAGAGGCTTGAATTCTGATGTCACTGTTTCAGGAGACGATGGCTGAGAAGGTGCTATCTTAGTGGAAGTCACCCGAGAATATGTAGCTCTAGAAGATATGCTACTGGATACATTTTGAGAGTCCGTGGCCTCAGCAAATGGAGCTTCAGAGGCACTATCATCTTGAACTATCACATTACAGGCAACTTCGATAGAAGATGCCTCCATGATGGACCGTTGGGAATCAGACTCATCCTTCGATGTAAGAGGATCATCAATCCAGCAACTTTCTTCATTTTCCGGAGTCACTGGAGGAGATGCTTGTAGATTTTCCGGAACTTTCGGTTCTGGATTTTGGTGAAGTTGGTTGATGCGATCCTGCTTCTGCTCTATGGCTAGACGCTGCAAGATCCTCGCATATTCTTCAAGATCGGGCATAGGAGCCAAATCTTTTTCTTCATCTGCCCCTTGTGGTTCGACCTGGTTGGGATCCACTAGAGCATTTGTCTGTGCTATGTTAACAGCAATTTGGGCAGCCTCTTGGTCTTCATCATCATCAGACTAGGATCCTTGTGGCTGGAAGGGGTTATACCAGATTACTGGTATAAGGTGGGATTCCAGGATCCATTCTTCGTCGGAGAGATATTCTCCGGTTACAAAGGATTCCTCCCACTCATCGGTGTCATTGGCAGTGTCACTGGACTCGTATCCATTCATGGAGAATCCAACTACCGAGTTACAAGAGTACGATGCCCCCTGCATAGTCTCATCTCTGAGCCGTGGTGGCATGAAATCACTGAGAGTGAATTTTCTTATCACTCTTGGAACTTTGGGGAGAGACCCCTCTGTTGCCCCCAGTGAAGCGGTAGAGGAGGTTTTTGCTTTTTTAAGAACCTCTTGTTTTGTTTGAGCCTTCTCCTGTTGTTTGAGCTTGCGGAGTTGTCTCTTGGCTTGCCTTCGCTGTTGAGCGGTCGGCTTTGTTTTGACGATCTCCCAATTTTCATCTTCTAGGAGATCGGGATGTACCCATTTGGGCTGTCCTTCTGGTGTTGGGTAGGGCACAGCTCTTGGGACGTTTGGGTCATTTTTATCACCTTGAAGGAAGTAGTGACTTTTTCCTTTGATGATTTGGATGTTTGTCCATATGACACCATGTTAACGGAGGCAGACCCATAGTTTTTGTCAAAGGTGATGACTCCGTTTTTCCACATCTTGTTGATCTTCTCTCTCACAACGAAACATTGGTTGAGAGGATGCAAGACCATTTGGTGGTATGGACAATATCAGGGATCGTTGGTTTTGCCAACATCTCCCGGTCTTTTGGGGTCAGGCAAGGTGAGTTTGCCATTTGCCAAGAGAGCCCCAAATATTTCTTCAACATCTTCATCGAACGGGTATTTCTTTTCTACTCGTTCTTTGAAGGCATCAGAGAGTTCAGGTCTCTTACCTGTAGCTTTATTTTCAGCTTTCTTTGGTGGCTGAGGAGCTGACTTGGTTTGCACATTAAGAACCTCCTTTTTCTTTGGCTTGGAGGTTGGAATGGCGGTCTGCTCCTTCTTTGATGACTTCTGACTGTTGAGGTCTTTGATCACCGTTTCAGCCTCCATAGACACTTCTAGGAGTTCTCCCAAGTTTTTTGATTTGTTGCCGATGATCACGGAGCGGATCCTTGCTCTCATGTTGTTTCGGCAAATGTCGACTAGTGACGCTTGTGGCAGCACATCTGAGCATTTGTATGCCATTGCTTTCCACTTGTGAATGAAGTCGTATGTCGACTCATTCTCTCCCTGTTTAAGGCTGCAGAGCTGAGCCATAGTGACAGGATGATCCTCACCTTTGAAGTGGGTCAGGAAACGTGTCTCTAGCATGGTCCAATTTTAAATGGAGTCCTTTGGCAGAGTGGAATACCAATCAAAGGCCGTACCTTTTAGGGTACTTGCAAAGAGTCGGATCTTGAGAGCATCTTGATCCGCAATCGTTCCCGTCAGGATCTTGAAGTGGATGACATGCTGTCTGGCTGAACCTTTCCCTGTATACGTTTGGAGAAGAGGTTGTTTGAACTTTTGGGGAAACGGAACCGAGTCCATCCATAAGGGATATGGTGGCTTGATCCCATGCTCCTTCAGTGTATCCTCTTCTTTTGCTTTGGCGAGGATATTGTCTACGTCCTTTTTAGTAAGGGCGCGTGACTCATCTTCTCCACCATTTGCCTCATCTTGTGGAGGAACTTCCTCATTGTTTGGTGGACGCTGGAGAGTGAGAATGAGGTTTTCCATCAGAACCTTTATTCTCTGCCGTCCTTGCTCTAACTGCTGAATGCGTAGAGCCATGTCGTCATGTGGTGGAGGTTGCTCAGAGTTTGTGACCAAGACATTCATCCTTCGTGTATCGAAAGAGGATACTGTCTTAGTGACTGAGCTGGAGCTCATTCTTTTAGATGAAGAGTCCGAGGAATGATCACTCCGATGTCCCTGGCTTGAAGGAGTGGGAGAGTCTTCCTGATGTCTTCTCGTCCGGGAGACGCTGCGAGTCACCGGTCGTCTGACATGTATTTTCGTCGCTGACTTCTGGCGTCTTTTGGTTTTGCCAACTATGTGGACAGCAGCAACTTGGTCGGGTCTTCCTTTTTCGACCCATTTTTGGGAGATTTGAAGCTCAGAATGCTGGGTTCTTTTCTTCTCTAATCTCTTTTGTCGATATGCCGCGCGGCGACGTATGTGATGAGCAATTTGAGCTTCGGTTAGCTCGGGCTGTGCTCTGGCAATGAAGGACGTGGTCCCTCGTGCCAGCAATCGAGCTTGTCTTCCTTGAAGACTGGCATGGACAGGATTTGGACGCGGTCCTTATCCTGTCGCAGTGAAGCTTTAAATTTTGCAAGCTCGTCCCCTGTTGAGATGAAGGGTCGAGTTGCGGGAGAGCAGGCCCTAGCAAGTTCTTGTCGAGGCCTTGTTATGCATGACTTGATTTTGGGCTTGTATGAGCAAGCCGGCTCGTGCTGAGTAGTTTTTGTTGTTCGGTGGAGGGTAGGTTTCTCTCCTTTGATGTAAGCAAGAGGATAAAACCGATTATCCTTGAGAGGAGCCAGGTACGCTGGCTTTGCAGATGTTGGGGACCTTCTTTGTTTTGGTGAAGATCGCGGGGACCAAGTCTTGGGATAGACTTGGTTTTTTGTAGGTTGAGGCCTCATGAGATTGCCACGAGCCTCAGGTTTCTTGGTGACCGCCTTTGGTGTCGGGGTAGCGACACGTTGGGGGGCGGTCTTCTGCTTCTTAGCATGCACCGTCTCTTCTGCGGGTAGTGGGAATGGTCCCAGTGACTCGAAGACGATGGTCCGGGGAGTGGAGGTTGACCCGGTGTTTTGGGAGTTGCCGAGGGAGGTGATGCTTCGGCAGCTGGCGGGGCGCTTGAAAGTGCCCTTGCTTTGCTTCTCTTGAAGCATGACTTGATACTTTTTCTCATCGAAGGTGATGGTCAACGAAGCTGCCATTGTTAGTTTTCAAAAACTTTTCTGAAACAAGACCACATCCATTAGTAATCACAAGAATATGGTGATCATAAATGGGCTATACTATGGTTTTGTCTTTTCAAATCGCTCAGGGGCATGGCCCGTTCTGAGCGTAATGAAGAAGGCCAAAAAGCCATAGATGGTACAATTGTTCTAAACGCAAGTATGGTCGGTTCGAAATGAGCGCTCCAGGGACCGCTAGAAGTAATTATAAACCTTAATTCAAATTACCGAGAAGCGAAGCTCACTCGAGGTAAAATGATATAAGGTTAGAGATACAAATGTGTCGGTCGCAAATACAGTAGACCCGAAAGGGCGTACTAGCACCGCTAGACACAAATGTTGTAAATCGCATCCTTGAAGGACACGAAATGGGATTTTTTGAAATGTCAAGAATGGTTTCGCAAAAGAGAGCAAATGGTATTCCAATCCGAATACAGGTTCAAACATTTATGCGAGCCTATATCCGAAAAAGGAAAGAACCAGGATTTCTCAGATTTGAATCCAATAGTGACGAGAGTTTTTTTTGAAAAGTCAAGATTGAATTCATAAAAGAGGGCAAATGGTATTCCAATCCGAATACAGGTTCAAACATTTCTGCGAGCCTAAATCCGAAAAGGAAAGAACCAAAATTCCTCCAATTTGAACACAATAGTGATAGAAGTTTTTTTTTTTTTTTAATTTTTTTTTTGAGAGTGCACATAGGTCTTCCAATTCGGTCTTATGAAACCTTAGTGGATAGATTAGCCCCCAGGTAAGGGTAGGATTACTTAATGAACCCGTTTGAAGGACCCTTACCTAGAACAGTCTAGCTGCCTCCGCACTCTAGACAAGGCTTTTCTTAGATCCACTTTGGTCAAAGAACGCAATTGGTGCAACCTTAATACTCTCTCTTTTTTTTTTTTGAAAGACCTCCAATGGACTCATCAAAGAGAGGAAAATGGCCCCTCCCAATCCGAACGTTGGCTCAAACATTTCTGTGAGCCATTGTACGAAAAGGAAAAGAACCAAAGTTTCTCTAATTTGAATTTAAAAGAGAGAAATTTGAAAAGATTTTTTTTTGAACTTTTTTTTTTTTTTGAAAGATCTCCAATGGACCCATCAAAGAGAGGAAAATGGCCCCTCCCAATCCGAACGTTGGCTCAAACATTTCTGCGAGCCATTGTACGAAAAGGAAAGAATCAAAGTTTCTCTAATTTGAATCCAAAAGAGAGAAATTTGAAAGTATTTTTTTTTAACTTTTCTTTGTTTTTTTTTTTCTTGAAAGATCTCCAATGGACCCATCAAAGAGAGAGAAATGGCCCCTCCCAATCCGAATGTTGGCTCAAACATTTCTGCGAGCCATTGCACGAAAAGGAAAGAACCAAAGTTTCTCTAATTTGAATCCAAAATAGAGAAATTTGAAAAGTTTTTTTTTTGAACTTTTTTTTTTTTTTTGAAAGATCTCCAATGGACCCATCAAAGAGAGGGAAATGGCCCCTCCCAATCCGAACGTTGGCTCAAACATTTTTGCGAGCCATTGTACGAAAAGGAAAGAACTAAAGTTTCTCTAATTTGAATCCAAAAGAGAGAAATTTGAAAAGTTTTTTTTTTTTTAAAAACTTTTTTTTTGAAAGATCTCCAATGGACCCATCAAAGAGAGGGAAATGGCCCCTCCCAATCCAAACGTTGGCTCAAACATTTCTGCGAGCCATTGCACGAAAAGGAAAGAACCAAAGTTTCTCTAATTTGAATCCAAAAGAGAGAAATTTGAAAAGTTTTTTTTTTGAACTTTTTTTTTTTTGAAAGATCTCCAATGGACCCATCAAAGAGAGGAAAATGGATCCTCCCAATCCGAACGTTGGCTCAAACATTTCTGCGAGCCATTGCACGAAAAGGAAAAGACAAAAGTTTCTCTAATTTGAATCCAAAAGAGAGAAATTTGAAAAGATTTTTTTTTTTAAACTTTTTTTTTTTTTTGAAAGATCTCCAATGGACCCATCAAAGAGAAGAAAATGGCCCCTCCCAATCCGAACGTTGGCTCAAACATTTCTGCGAGCCATTGCATGAAAAGGAAAGAACCAAAGTTTCTTTAATTTGAATCCAAAAGAGAGAAACTTGAAAAGTTTTTTTTTTGAACTTTTCTTTTTTTTGTTTTTTGAAAGATCTCCAATGGACCCATCAAAGAGAGGAAAATGGCCCCTCCCAATCCGAACGTTGACTCAAACATTCCTGCGAGCCATTGTACAAAAAGGAAAGAACCAAAGTTTCTCTAATTTGAATCCAAAAGAGAGAAAACCCTTTTTTTTTTTGTTGAGAAAAGAAAGAATGGAAACAAGTTCAAAGAAAGAAGTTTCCAAAGAATCCCATCTCATGTTTTCTTTTAGATACAAAATCCATCATAGGCCACCACCTAGAAGGGAGCCAAGGATTCTAAGCATCGTGTTATCAATTGAACGAGTCCCATCGGGTATGCCAACTTGATGGACCCGTCTTTTTCTTTCTTGCCTTCCTCCATCTCGGGTCCGCCGGGGTGCGGCGGGGTGAAGAGAAAAAAAAGAGCAAGCATCAACATTTTTTTGTACGGGTATGCCAGATTTTCTATTCTACTCGGAATTTGAAGTGGTGATCCGGAGATTCACCTTCACAAGTAGAAAAGGAAATCAACTTTTTTCTAACTTTCCATTACACATATATTTTAAAGAAAGAGACAAGGTTTTAAAATGCCGTGAGAGGCGATTTTGTTTAATTTGCCATGAAAGGCAGTTTTGTGTCGTAGAAGGTGATTTTGTGCCATAAAAGGCAGTTTACAAATCTCATCAAAATGTAAAGACAAGAAATGTGATTTTTATGTCTCTTTAAAAAAATACACAATACAACAGAAAAGTAAGAAAAGGAATCTGACTTCCCAAGAGATTGTGGGGACTCGTTCAGATCGACGGTCGCGAGTCATGTATGGGCTCCGCCATCGTCCTTCAGATGAGAACGCTTGATGCTTTGATTCACTTGACTTGGCTTGGACCTCAGATTTTTAGAGGACAAAGACCAAGGGAAGGTCTTATATCTAATAAAAAACCAAGTAGACGGGCTGAAAAGCCGCATCTAGGCCATGTTGGATAGAAGAAGAGAGGAGATCTTGGGAGGGGGGGGGGGGTGGCCCCCCTAAGGGACTTCGATCACCTTGTAGAATTTGCAGCAGAGTTTCTTCAAAGTGAGAGAGCTTCTTTTTGCAGAGAATTCTTCAGGATAATTTTCAGACAATTTTTTAGGATCCTTCAGATGATTTTTTTCTTCCCGGGCTTCCAACAATTTTTTCGGACCACTTCAGACAATTTTTCTGGACCCTTTCTCCTTGGAATGACCGCCTATTTATAGGCTTTTGGTGGTCATTAGGAGGGTTTTATGGGCATTAATGGTATTAATGCTCTATGATGGGAGGAGTTACAAGATTTAATTCTTTATATTGTAACTCCTTTTTCTCGGATTTTGATTGGCCGATGGAGAATAATTGGCCGCTAAGTCGCTTGAAGAGTCGCGGGCCGTGCCGCGTCTTTTGGAATTCTTCTTGCGATGATCATCGATGGATCTGTATGTTGCTTGATGTCGGATGACGACGAGAATTCAGACATTGGTTGCCACCAATGGGCCGGCAACATTTGTGCAGTCGATTTCTTGATTGGTCGGGCAGAAAGTGTGCTTTCTTGGTCAGCCATTTGGCAATTTCGGAGTGTCCGATGATGATCAAATGATTTCGATGGCGGATCCGTGATGTTGACGAAGATCGACGGATATCATGCCTCAAAAATCAGATTTTAAGAAAATCACAGGGGCCAAACATCGCGAAACACGAAAAAGAACGGAAAAATGACACTTTTGGCGGAAATCCGGCGACCCGGATTTCCAGGGTCGCCGGCGACCATGCACCCATCGTCGCCGGCGACCATGGGGCTGGCGGCCTTGGACTTTGGTCCACTTTTCGGTCGCCGTTTCTTGGTCGTTTCTCAGGCTTTTTCGCTTCTGTTTTCTCCTGTATTTTTTTTTGACATTTCTCCTCATTTATTGGATTAATTCCTCTAAAGAAAACCGGTCAAAAGGCTGTGTAATCAGAGCACAAAGTTTCCTATTTTTGGGAAAAGCCGAAGACTCTGTAGCAGATTTTCGGCCAAGAGTTGAAACTGGGTCAAACGATGTCGGAATGACCTGAAATTTGAGGTGAAGCTTCTTGGGCATTAGATAGGACCAACCATGGGCTTTTATTTGAGTTTTGAAGCCGTTTGGGGTCCCGTCAATGCTTGACTTGATTTCACCGTGCGGAAGATGTCGAGCTTTGATGTACGGTCATCCGATGTCCGATTGACCTGAAATTTGACGGGGAGCCTATTGGAGTCATTTTGAGATGATCCATTAGCTCCGATTTGGGTGCCATGGTCCTGGGGAGCTTCGCCGCCGGTAGGCTTGATTTCACTTCGGAGCATCAAAACCGGGCCAAACGTTGTCGGAATGACCTGAAATTTGATGTGCAGCCCTTTGGAAGCATGCAGAAGCTACTCATTTATTTTTTTTGATGAGTGGCGGCATCAGAGGTTCTCGCCGCTGGGAGGCTCGATTTTGCCGTTCGAGAGTTGATGGAGGGTCAAACGGTGTCGGTTTGACTTGAAATTCGACATGGAGCCTTTTGGAGGTATTTTGAGACCATCCATAGGCTTTGATTGAAGATTTGATGTATTTGACATTGTCGCCACCGAGAGCTCCCGCTCAGCTGTTGGAGGATTGAAATTAGGCCAAATGGTGTCGAAATGGCCCGAAACTTCATGTGTACCCTTTTTTTGGCTACTTTGAGAGATCTTGTAGTTTTTGTTTGGTTTTGTCAAGATCTGATGCTTGAAGCAACTTTGCTTGTTTGTAGTAGTATGCGGCTCAATATAGCTTTTGATGTTGATGAGGCAAAGTGACATTTTTGGTGTCAACAGTAGTGCAGTCCAACAAAGTTGGACTTGTACAATAATTTCCATACTTAAAATTTTTACAGCATGCATCATATAGCTAGAAACTTGCTTAGATTTGCATTGTTTTCAGTTAGGGCCTCATAATTCACTATTTTTGTATAGGTTGATGTTTGGAAAGTATATTTATATCTTTACTTTATTTATTATATTAAATTGGTTGTTTTGATGTGTTTGTTATTTTTGTTGGTTCTAGCTAGAATAGGGTTAAATAGTTTAGGTTTATTTTCTTTTTTGGAAAGTTGTAATTATTAATTTTCAGTATTTGGACAAGTTTTATGTAATTTAATTAGTTTCCATTTAGGCTAGATTTAGTTTCTATTTAGGACATGTTAAAGTTGGAAGGCTTCTTTATAAACATTGCTTTCGTGGATTGACCTGGTCTTATCAGTTATTACTACAATCACACCCATGAACTTGGGGGTTTAATCGGTGATTTTTTTGCCGGAGCCTTTTTTTCTTACAGAACATGCGTTTAAAGAAACATTTTATATGGGGTCCCATTTTTTAGAGGAATTGAAGTTCGAAAATCCCATAGGAATCTAAAATCCAAACTTTTTAAGGAAATATGGGCCCCACTAAGTTTATTCTCTATGAAAAGATAGCTCACCAAACATCATAAAAAAATGCCACGAAAAATGTGAATTTTCCAGCAGAAGATAGTAAACACAAAGGGCCCTAAATGTTGTTTGCAACTAAGTTCGAGAGTCTTTTGACTTTCATGTGATCCTCACTCACCGGCTAGATGTCATTCTTTGGATTAAAACATTAATAAACAATATTAGAACACTTTAAACTTTGGGTTTTCTCATCATATTATCATGGAACAATCAGAAAATATGTGTCTATAAACGAAAATGCGATAGATAGGTAAAAAGCATTTGAAGGCTAAATGATTTTAAAATGTGAATAAGTTTGCAAGGTATTTTTTTTCTTTTTTCTTCCTCTTGACATGGGATAAGAACTCAAACACCCACCGGCACCACGTCCCAAAACAAGAGAGGATGGTAGAAGATCATTTAGGAAAAGGAAAATGTGAGTAGATAATTTGATGGGCCTGGGTAAATGTTAAGAGTCAACCATCACATTGGTGAATGGAATGGTAATTCCATAGGTTCTGATGAGAACCTAAATGCACCATTTAGGACCCTCAATCAGGACTTTGTTATACCTTCAGATGATATAAATTGGCATTAATTGTGGTAATTTCGTGTTTACAGGTGCTTTAGGTTAAAAGAGAGCTAAATTGGAGAAAAATGACAAGAAACAAGATGAACCGGAGACTTTGCCTTTGGGCATCCGGACGCCAGACCCCACAAGCGATGCCTAAGTTACTGCCTGTTGGTGTTCGGGCTCCAGACACCAGGCGTCTGGATGCTAGACACGGTGGAGTCTGTCTCCCTCCGCATTTTGAATTTATTTTTTGGAGAAAAAGCTATAAAAAGGATGCAAAACTTGTTTTTAGGCCATTCAAGACTGGAGAGAATAATTGGAGGCAAGTTTTGGAGGATTGGGAAGAGTGCCAATGGGGATTTCGTTAAGGATTCTTCCGTCTCTCTCCATGAGTAACTAACTCTCCACCTTATGGCTGCAATGAAGCCTTAATCTTGTATTTTGGTGATGTATAGGTTCTAGGGTTTTACTTTGAACGCTTTAGTTACATGACATGAATATCATCCATTGATTGGATTTTCTTTATTAATGCAATATCTAGTTTTGGTATTTTACTATTGTAGATTTGAATATAGTCATATAATGATGCTTGAGTGAATGTGTTGTTAGCTTGTAGATAATCTATGTCATAGAGATAGGTTATGCACATATCTAAACCCACATAACTTATTTGTTGACTTTGTGAATGTTTGTAACCAAAACGAATCTTTAAAGCATTGATAGTGAAACCCTAGGTCTATACTTGCCATTCTACGGGGGTAATGCAATATACTTGCCATCGTGTATTCAGCTGCCTACAGTTCAGGCAACTCAGTATGAAATCAAGCCTAGTACAATCAATCTTCTTCCTTCTTTCTATGGCTTGAACAATGAAGATCCGTACAATCAGATTGATGATTTCCTGGTTATTTGCTCTACTATGAGAATAAATAATTTCAGTAGTGAGGCCTTAAAGATGTTTCTTTTCCCATTTTCAATAAAGGAGAAAGCTAAGTATTGGCTAAGTACTTTACCTGCAAACTCCATCACCACTTGGGCTCGACTACAACAAAATTTCTTAGATAAACATTTATCCGTGGACAAAACCAATCAGTACCAGCGACAATCACATCGTTCGGCCAAACTGATAGTGAACAATTTCATGAGGCATGGGTTAGGTTTAAGGATCTCATTAGGAAGTATCCTTATCACCAAATTGCTAAGTGGCAATTGGTACAGTTCATTTATGATGGATTATCTCCTGAATGGCAAAACATGGTAGTCACTGACAGTGACGGGTCGATTATGTCGAAAAATGAGGATGAGGCATAGGAGTTTTTTGAGAGTTTGAGTGAGACCTTTGAACACCATGCCTCTACTGCTAGATTGGAGATGCCAAGAGCCTCTAACTCCTAAAAACCTAGAGGGGTGTTTGAAATTTAACCCTCTAATGTACCCACCACTCAAGTGGCTGTCTTGACCCCAAAAGTTAGATCAGTTGTTATCGGGGGTCAATCTATCACATCTTTACCCTCTCAGCCTCTTGCTCATCAAGATGCATGTGCTTTGTGCAACAACCCACTCATTTTGTGAGCGATTGTCCTGTAGCTCTCCAATTTCCTAAATTTTTGCAAGAGTGGGTGAATGTTGCAAAGGGGTGCTCCAAACCGGGAAATGATCCATTTTCGAATACTTTTTACCCGGGATGGCGGAATCACGCCAACTCTTCCTGGAAGCCGTCCGGTCAAGGTACTTCGTTCTCTCAACCACAAAGGCCGAATTTTCCTTTTAATCCAGTGGCCTATCGTTCCCAACAATCCTATTAGCATCCCAACCCTCAACCACCTCAAAGAAATCCATCCTTTGAGGAGACAGTACTGCAAGAGCTAAAAGCAAGAAATTAGTTGGTCCACTCCCATTCTCAGTCCATAGCCAAGCTAGAGGCCCGGATGGGGCAAATAGCCACTGCTCATAATATAAGAGAGGAGGGACGTTTATCTAGCTAACCCACCATCAACCCGAAGAATACATTCGAGGTGGGAAGTAGTTCACAACCTCATGACACTTATCATGCGTTAGTTGAGGAATGGACGCGAGGTTGATACTAGTCCTGAGGAGCCTAAGAAGGATGTTAGAGTGTCTGCCTCAAACCCTAAGGGCTCTAGGGTGGAAAAGAGTTCCAAGGAAAAGGAGGTCAGCCCTTTTACTTCTACATTTTTCCGGCTGTAACACCCCCATACGTGCCTAAAGCCCCTTTCCCCACTTGTCTTGAAACTGCCTCACCCTTTGGTGAAAAGGGGGTAACCATGGATGAAATGTTGGTGGTGTTTGTTAGTTTTATGGTCTCAATCCATTAAGTTTGATGTAATAAATTGATTAACTTCTTTATTTATCAATATATTTATGTTTTCCTTTCATGAGATAAATGGTGTTTTATTTACTTAGTTGCACATAACCAATACGAATGACATGATAGTTCATGAAATGAACCTGAGTCCACAAGTATATTAGATGTATCACATGTGTGTGGATGAGATTCACATATATGAGACATGTGTCACAAATCTTATACTTAAATTGATTCACAACCGGTGATGAGATTGAGCATCTCATCTGACAAGGTTGCAGTATTATGATCATTATGAGATAGTGTGATCTGTCTCGATCATCAGACTGTAAGATTCTGGATCTTAGTGCTAGTACATTGGATGTATTGAAGGACCATGAGAAGCACCTTATGAACACTGTCTTTGCTTTAAGGTCTGCTCTCATAATTCCCTAGCAATAGGCTCTCAATCCTGAGACATTGATAAACTCAAGTTTTTATCTATTCATTTGCTTTGAGTCACCAATGAGTGAGGCCAATTGTAGGTCAACACCTCGGTGTCTTGGGTATGTGGTAGTAGGACTGTGAGAACATTTAATGGTTGAGATGGAATCTATCTTTGTTATCCAATTGTGCCAATTAATGGATTTATCATTTGTAAGTGTACACCCATCTCAATTAAGAGTTAATTGGATGGTACTAATGATCACTGTGATTAATTCAGTCTCAAGAATAAAAAGAAATGGATCTAGTTTGGAAGACAGGTCCAATTGATCTATGGATATTGATAGAGGGGCCTACTTGTAGTAATAGAGAAGTTTAGGGTCTTCATATAATTTATTCCTAAGACTGGAGTTCAATTGCATTTATTTAGTGGAGTTATTTGCAATTAACTGTGGGCTCGGATTGCACATGAGATGTGGGGTCGCGGTGTCCCAGTTGGAGCCAGTTTTCTATGGAATCCATAGTGGTCCCCACGCTAGCCTAAGATTAGATCATTACTAATTCTATTTGAACTCAAAAGGAAAGCTACTATTTTTATTTAAAGTGAGAGTTCTAATAGTGGTAATAGTAGGAACAAAGGGTTATTTATTATTATAGAAGTGAGACTTCTAATAATAAACAAAGAGGAGGATGCTTCAAGCTATAAATAGAGGGGTAATAGGGTTGGACGTCCCATGCTTAATAATCCCCTAGGGATTCACGCCCAGCCCCATTGAAGTGCAAGAGTTGCACATCCCTTCATCTCCTCTCTTTTAGTTTCTCTTCCAGTTTCCCTTGAGTTTCTAGTCGGTTTTTCTCTTGGAGATTCCACCATCTTCTTTGAGAAAAGAGATCTGAGACAGGTCATAGCGTAGAAGACTATTGGGTATTGAAGGTTTTGATTTGGTTTGCGAAAGAGTTTCTCAAAAAAAGAAATCAACTCCTCCATTAGAGCACAACCGAGCTCCATAAGTATAATCTACTCCTTGTAGGTTGTAGAATTTTGTGGTTTCTTGTTAGGTGCTGTTTCTATCTTCTTGATAGGTTCATTTACTGATCATGATAGCTGAGATTGAGGACATGGATCCTGGATTGAGTTTTATAGCCTTCTAGATAGTTGATCACTATATCAAGTTGGTCAAAAGTTTTTGAAACCTATCCTAGAGGCCCACCTATTTCCAACAGTTCAAACAAGTGAAAATAAACCTTCATTTGCTGGAAGCAATCAAGCAGGTGCCTTCATATGGGAAATTTCTGAAAGACTTATGCACTCAAATCACAAATTTAAATCTAATGTGTCCAAAAAGGTCCTGCTCACTGAGCAAGTGAGTTTAATTATTCAGCACGACACTCCTACCAAGCTAAAAGATCCTGGTACTCCCACCATTACTTGTACTATTGCGGGTGACATCATCGATCATGCTTTGTTGGATCTTGGAGGAAGTGTCAATCGTTTGCCTTACTTAATATATGAACAAATTGGGCTGGGGGAATTGAAGCCCAGTACGGTCACCTTGCAACTTGCTGATAGATTCGTAAGGGTGCCCCGCAGTATAATTGTGGATGTTCTTGTCAAGGTCAATAAATTCCTTTTTCCTGCAGATTTCGTTGTCCTTGGCATCGAACAGTGCTAAACCTGCGGAAACAAACTCCTGTCATACTTGGCCGACCCTTTTTTGCCACGGCCAATGTAACCATTAATTGTCGTACTGGAGTTATGGATATTTCTTTTGGTAATATGAAGGTGTGGTTGAATGCTTTTAGGGCCTCTCATCAACCTCCCAACAAGGACAACTGCTTCGTAGTCGATGTTGTTATTGAACCAGTGGAAGAAGCTTTCCCATATATTTTAACTGAGGTCCCTTTAGAGGTTTGCTTATCCCATTTCAGCTATGATGAGTATGATGTTGACCATTCGATTACCGAAGTCAATGCCCTATTAGATGAGGAAGTCAATGCCCTATTGGATGAGGAAGTCAATGCCCTTGGAGGGCGAAGTTCTAACGATTGCCTCCACCTTATAAAGCACTTGCTCCTTCCTCGATTGAGGTTCCCCCCAAACTTGAGTTGAAACCACTTTCGGCTACACTCAAGTGTGTATCTTGGACCTAAGGATACCTTGCTAGCCATCATCGCTCTTGGATGTGTTAAAGGAGCACAAGAGTGCAATCGGCTGGTCCGTTGCAGATTTGAAAGGCATTGATCCCTCCATTTACATGCACTGCATTCATTATGAAGATGACGCGAAACTGTCGTTTGAAATGCAGCATCGTTTAAATCCTAACATGAAAGAGGTGATCATGAAAGAAGTGCTGAAGCTTCTTGATGCGGGTATTATATACCCGATTTTCGACAGTAAGGGGGTTAGCCCTACGCAGGTGGTGTGGCATCACTGTTGTGGAAAATGAGAAAGGAGAGACTGGGTGGCGTGTGTGCATTGATTATAGAAAGCTGAACTCCATGACCTGAAAGGACCATTTTCCCCTACCATTCATTGACCAAATCTTAGAGATGTTAGCTAGCCAAAGTTTCTACTATTTCCTAAATGGTTATTTGGGATATAACCAAGTGGCCGTCTACACTGATGATCAGGAGAAAATGACATTCACTTGTCCTTTTGGTACATTCGCTTATCGGCGGATGCCATTCGGACTTTGTAATGCACCCGTGACTTTTCAATGGTTTATGATGTCCATCTTCTCCGACATGGTGGAAAAATTCTTAGAGGTGTTTATAGATGATTTTTCTGTTTTCGGACTTTCCTTCGATGAATGTCTCCACAATTTAGCAAAGGTGTTGAAATATTGTAATGAGACAAACTTGGTCTTGGATGGGAGAAAAGCCATTTCATGGTGCGTGAGGGCATTGTTTTGGGGCATATCGTTTCCGCGAGGACAATTGAGGTGGATAAGGCCAAGGTTGATCTCATTTCCAAACTTCCACCTCCCACTTTGTTCAGGCAAGTCCAATCTTTCTTAGGGCACGTGGGGTTTTATCACCAATTTATTAAAGACTTTAGTAAGATTTTTCGACCCTTGTGCGCATTGCTCGCCAAGGAGGTCCCCTTTGTCTTTAATAAGGCATGCATACAAGCTTTTGAGAAGCTTCGTGAAGCCTTGTCCACCGCCCCTATCATTCAGTCACCCAATTGGACCCATCCATTTGAGATTATGTGCGATGCTTCCGACTATGCTGTTGGTGCAGTCTTGGGCCAACGGGTGAACAAGGTTCCGCAAATTGTTAGCAGTTGTGTTTGCTTTGGATAAATTCCGGTATAATTTATTAGGATCAAAGGTTGTTCTGTTCACTGACCATACTGTGTTGCTGTATTTACTGTTGAAAAAGGATACTAAGCTAAGATTGGTTAGGTGGATTCTATTACTCCAAGAATTCAACTTTGAGATTCGGGACAAGAAAGGTTTTGAAAATTGTGTAGTTGACCACCTATCTCGGATGCTGGTAAAGGCAACGGATGACACCTTACCCTTGCATGACTCATTTCCTAACGAGCAACTGTTCATGGTGTCCCTAACCCACCCTCCCTGGTATGCTCACATTGTGAATTATCTAGTTGTGGGGGACACCCTCCCTGGTGTCCCCAACCCACCATCCCTGGTAAAGTCTACGGATGATACCTTACCCTTGCACGACTCATTTCCTAACAAGCAATTGTTCACGGTGTCCCCAACCCACCCTCCCTGGTATGCTCACATTGTGAATTATCTAGCAGTGGGGGAGACTCATTCAAATTGGTCAAAACAGGACAAGGATCGTTTCTTCTCCCAGGTAAAGATGTATTTTTGGGAGGATCCCAAACTTTTCAAGTTTTGCCTAGACCAAGTGATCAGGCGACGTGTGCCCCAGAGTGAATACCAAAGTTTACTCATGTTCTGTCACTCTCTTGAGTGTGGAGGGCATTTCAGTGGGAAGAAGACTACTGCAAAAGTCTTGTAGAGTGGCTTCGATTGGCCTACTCTTTTTCAAGGTGTCCATCAGTTTTGTAAGACTTGTTTGCACCGTCAGCATACAAGAAACATGTCTAGGAGGGACATGGTGCCTCGACAATCAATTTTTCCATTTCCGCCGTCTTTTGGTTTTAAATACATTCTAGTGGCGATTGATTACATGTCCAAGTGGGTGGAAGCAGCAACCACAAAGACAAATGACCACAAAGTTGTGGTCAAATTCTAACAAAGCAACATTTTCAATCGCTTTGGCTGTTCGCAGGCAATAACGAGTGATGAGGGCACCCACTACGTGAATAAACACTTTGAGGTGCTAGTAAAGAAGTACTCGATCACACACAAGGTGGCCACACCTTATCATCCTCAAACTAGCTACAAAGTTGAAGTATCCAATTGGGAGGTGAAGAGTATTATGAGAAAATGGTGAGGCCCAACTGCAAAGATTGGTCTTTGCGGTTAAACGATACTTTATGGGCATACCGTATTGCGTATAAGATTCCTATTGGTATGTCCCCCAACCGGTTGGTGTTTGGCAAGGCTTGTCACTTGCCGGTTGAACTTGAACACAGGGCCATGTGGGCCATCAAGCAACTCAATTTTGATATGGCCGCTGCCGGTTCTACTCGGAAACTCCAACTCAATGAGTTAGAGGAGACTCGGAACGAAGCCTACATTAGTTCCAAAATTTACAAGGCTCGGACTAAAGCTTTTCATGACAAACATATCTTTCAAAAGTCCTTTGAGCCGAATCAAAATGTATGGCTTTTCAATTCCAAGTTACGACTCTTTCAGGGTAAATTGTGGTCTAGACGGGATAGACCATTTGTGGTGACTGAGGTTTTTTATTATGGTGCAATTGAAATCCACAACCCCAACATTGGGGGTTTTCTTAAGATAAATGGTCAACGGTTGAAACCCTATGTAGAGGGTATTACTGAGGGTGAAGTTGTAGAGTCAATCGCTCAATTGCTCTGATTGACCCGTCCTATCTTGTGGATTGAAGGTACTCGACATCTGGCTGATGACATAAAACCAAGCTCTTCTGGGAAGAAACCCGAGAGTAGTTAGGTCATAGCTTTTGGGGGAGAAGCATTGAAAAAAAAAACTGTTCTATTTCCGGGCTTCCAAAATAATTTTATCAGGCAAGGTTTTGCCTCCGGGCGTTTGGATGCCCGGATTTTTTTTCGTGCCTCGGAGTTACTGCCTCTGGGCTCCCAGTTTGTTTATCAGATTTAGTTTTTGTGTGTCCGGGCATCCGGACGCCCGGAATTGGGGGTCTGGACACCCGAGAGTTGTCGTCATCAACACCACCCTCCTCCTCTCCTCCCTTTTTTTTGGGTGGATAACAATGTTCAAAAACAAAAATATAATGTCCTAATCTGAGAAGGAGCTTGCTTCTAGTCCTTGACTTGCTTCTTGCTTCACAAGTAAAATGTAGGGAACTCTATAAATAGCTAATTAACATTATGACATATTGTCTTTGATATCTCTTCAACACATTTCCTTTTGGATTGATAATCCATAGCGATCCATATGTCATGGATGTGTTTAAAAATAGATTAAAGAGCATATAAAAAGCCAACCAACTAATTAGACGTGACCTAAGCAGTTCACATGACAATTTTGCAATAGGCCATATGTATGTTGATAACAAACCACAACCCATGTCTAAGGCCAATTTAGATATGATTTGAGCTAAATCCCATTTCCATCGAATGAGTTAAGACTTGAGTTTATTTTTATGGACCCGACTTTCGCTCTCGCCTACCTTCACCCTGGATCCGCCGGGGTGCGGCGGGGCGGAAGAAAAGAAAAGCGAGCATCGGCATTTTTTTCGTACGGGTATGCCAGATTTTCTATTCTACTTGGAATTTGAAGTGGTGATCCGGAGATTCACCTTCACAAATAGAAAGGAAATCGAACTTTTTTTCCAACCTTCCATTGCACATATATTTTAAAGAAAGAGACAAGATTTTTAATGCCGTGAAAGGCGATTTTGTTTAGTTTGCCGTGAAAGGCGGTTTTGTGCCGTAGAAGGCAATTTTGCCATGAAAGGCGATTTACAAATCTCATCAATGATGAAAGACAAGAATTGTGATTTTTTTGTCTCTTTAAAAAATACAAAATACAATAGAAAAGAAAGAAAGAGGAATCTAACTTCTCAGGAGATTGTGGGGACTCGTTCAGATCGACGGTCGAGAGTCATGTATGGGCTCCGCCGTCGTCCTTCAGATGAGAACACTTGATGCTTTTGATTCACTTGGCTTGGCTTGGACCTCAGATTTTTAGAGGACAAAGACCAAGGGAAGGTCCTATATCCAATAAAAAATAGGGTAGACGGGCTGAAAAGCCATATCCAGGCCATGTTGGATAGAAGAAGAGAGGAAACCTTGGGGGGTGACCCCCCAAGGGACTTCAATCACCTTGTAGTCTTTACAGCAGAGTTTCTTCAGAGTAAGAGAGCTCCTTTGTACAGAGACTTTTTAGGATAATTTTCCATCACCACTTCGGATGATTTTTTCGGACCCTTTCTCCTTAGAATGACCGCCTATTTATAGGCCTTTGGTAGCCATTTAGGAGGGTTTATGGGCATTAATGGCATTGATGCTCCATGATGGGAGGAGTTACAAGTATTTAATTCTTGATTTTGTAACTCCTTTTTCTTGGAATCTGATTGGCCGATGGAGAATAATGGGCGTTTAATCTCCATGATGATGGGGGTTTCATGATTAATCACTATGATTAAACTCCATAATGATAGGAGTTACATGGTTAATTGCCATGATTACTTGGACTTGTAACTCTTTTTTCCTTGAATCTGATTGGGCCGTCCAAAATAATGAGTTAATGACCGCATTAACTTACCATAAAAAGGTCATTTAACTTCATTAATTGGACGCCAAGTCGCTTGAAGAGTCATGGGCTGCATTGCGTCTTTTGGAATTCTTTTGGCGATGATCATCGATGGATTCTCATGTTGATCGACATCAGATGACCATGAAATTTTAGATATTGATTGGTACCGATGGGCCAGCAACATCTGTCCAGTCGATTTCACAATCGGTCGGGCAGAAAGTGTGCTTTCTTGGTCGGCCGGTTGGTGATCTCGGAGTGTCCGATGATGATCGAATGATTTCGACGGCGGATCCGTGATGTTGACGAAGATCGATAGATATCATGCCTCAAAAATCAGAATTTAAGAAAATCACAGGGGCCAAACATCGCGAAACGCAAAAAGAATCGGAAAAACAGTCGCTCCGGCGGAAATTCGGCAACCTAGACTTTTGTCCCTTCTTCGGTCGCCGTTCGGTCGCCGTTTCTCGGCCGTTTTTCGGGCTTTTTTGCTTCTTTTTTCTCCTGTATTTTTTTTGAAATTTCTCCTCATTTATTGGCTTGATTCCTTTGAAGAAAATCTATCAAGAAGCCGTGCAAATTAGAGCACAATGTTTCCCATTTTTGGAAAAGCTGAAGACTTTGTAGCCAATTTTCCGCTAAGAGTTGAAACTAGGTCAAACGATGTCGGAATGACCTGAGACTTGAGGTGAAGCTTCCTAAGCATTCGATAGGACCAACCATGGGATTTTATTTGAGTTTTGAAGCTGTTTGGGGTCTCATCGATGCTAGACTTGATTTCACCGCGCGGAAGATGTTGAGCTTTGATGTGCGGTCAATCGATGTCCGATTGACCTAAAATTTAATAGGGAGCCTATTGAAGTCATTTTGAGATGATCAATTAGCTCTAATTTAGATGCCATGGTCCCAGAGAGCTCCACTGCCGAGAGGCTTGATTTTGCCGTTCGAGAGTTGATGGAGGGTCAAACGGTGTCTATTTGACTTGAAATTCGATGGGGAGCCTTTTAGAGGTATTTTGAGACCATCCATAGACTCTGATTGAAGATTTATTATCTTCGACATTGTCGCTGCTGGGAGCTCCTGCTCAGCTGTTGGAGGATTGAAGTTAGGCCAAATGGTGTTGAAATGGCCCGAAACTTCGTGTGTACCCTTCTTTTGGTTATTTTGAAGGATCTTGCAGTTTTTGTTTGATTCTGACAAGATCCGATGCTTGAAGTGGCTTTGCCTATTTGTAATAGGATGCGGCTCCATGTAGCTTTTGATGTTAAGGAGGCAAAGTGACATTTTTGGTGTCAACAAATGCCCCCTCAAGGTACAACGACGAATTGCATAGCTTTTGCAGTCGATGTGCCTCAAAGAAAACTTTGAAGGAGAACTTCTGACTTGACCAAGAGTCTCTAAGCAATTTTCTTTTGATAGAGTAGCCTTTTGAGTTTCCAAAGGGATTTTATGTCAGTGAGAGAGATTACGTACCATCTCAAGGCAAAATTTTGAAAATGACATTTGGATTGAGTTTTTGGGTTTTGGATTTTTTTTCTTTTTGACCTTATGAACCTAAAGGCTTTATGTGTTGCATCAGGCGATCAAGAAGGTTTTTGGTTTTTGACCTTGTGACCTAACAAGCTGTATGTGGTAGGTTAGGGGGTCGGATTTTGGATTTTTGATTTTTGGTCTTGTGACCTTACAAGCTATATGTGGTAAGTTAGGGGACTGGGATTTGGTTTTTGGTTTTGGTCTTATGACCCAACAAGCTGTATGTGGCAAGTTACGGGACCATGGTTTGGCTTTTTTGTCACTCTTTGGGACAATTTTGGGTCCATTGGAGTGGTTTTGGGTTTTTGTGGAATGTCAATTTCAAGGTATTGGCTTAATCTGGTTCATGAGGTGGGATGGTTTGGATTTTTGGAAACTCATGAAGGTTGGATTTTTTTGTATGGTCCAATCAACTCAAAAGAGGCTTGGAACCATTTTTGTATGCTCTTGGTAAGAGGAATTTTGACTAAAGGCCACTTTTAGTGCCTAGGTGGTCAAATTTGGCTCATGCGGGCTAGCCCATGGGACCTTAAGCATTAAAGATGGCTTAGATCTCATGTGGTGTAATTTTTGTGAAGAATATATAAAAATATCTCTTTTGGATAGAGAATATCCAAAAATATCCTTACTTGGAGGGAATCTCTCAAGTTTCCTTGATTTTGGGAGAGATTTTCTCAAAGTATCTTTCTTTGGGAGAAAGTTTCTCACATTCCCTCCTTTTTTGGAGAGAATTTCTCAAAGGATCTCCTCCTTGGTAAGGAATATCTCAAGATCCCTTTCTTTTAGGAAGTTTGCTAATTTGGAGCACTTACCTCCTTTCTTTTCTCCTTCTTTCCTCTTTTGGTTTGCTCTCTTATAAAAGCAAGGAGGTTGGATCTCTTGTTGCTATTGCTATCTTTTTGCAAAAATTTTCAAGAGTGCTCCAAGATCAAGAACTTTTCTTCTTCTTCAAGGATCTTCAAGCTTTTTCTTCTTCTTCTCCATCAATGGCTTCAAGTAAGTTTCCTTCTTCTTTAAGAAACTCCATGTAGAAGTGGGAAAAAAGTTTCGTTCTTTCCTTTTCTTTTTCTTTTCTTTTCTTTTCTTTTTTTTTTCTTTCGTTTTTTTTCACGTGTTCTCTTCTTTTCTTTTTTTTACACATTTTTATTTCTTTTTTTTTCTCTCTTTTTTTTCTTTCTTTCTTTCTTTTTTTTCTTTCACAGTTTCCCCCCTTTTTTTTTTTTACCGTGTCTGTTTTTTTCTTTCTTCTTCCTTTTTTCTTTTCTTTCTTTTTTTCTCTCTTTTTTTTCTTTCTTTTTCTTGTGTGTCCGTACAGACAGGACCGTACGGTCATGGTCGTACGACCACATGGCTTGTGGGTAAATTTTTTTTTCTTTTTGAAAAGAGATTCTCTTCTTCTCTTCTTTTCTCTTTCTTTCCCGGATTTCGAGATGCCCGTGCATAACAACTTTCCTTATACGCATTTTTTTTTTTGCAAATGGAATTGGAAGTATGATAGTGCACGCCTGGAAATCTTTTACAAGTCTTGGGATTTGGAGCTCGTAGCAATGTTGAGCCCTTTCTTGGTCTTGCGGGGATGTTTTAGGAGTTTTTGCAAGTTTTGGAGTCTGGAGCTCGCAGCAATGTTGGGCCCTTTTCCAATCTTGCGGATATTTGAGAAGATTTGGCTTGATCTCGCAGCAATGTTTGAGTTGGAGCCTTCTTCGAGAATTCTTCATTGATTATGAGCTCGCAACAATGTTGAGCTCATCTTCAAGCTTCCTTTCTTTTTCGGGGTACTTTCCTTTTCTTCGGAATTGCCCCGGGACCATGCTAAAGTTTTGCTAGGATTTTTAGCAAAATTCTATTATTTTGATGATTGATTTTTTCTTTTTCCATCCTTCGTAGGTAGTTCCTATAGAACGAACAAGGGTAAGGAGCCTGTCACCGATGCACCTCGTTGTTCTACCAGATCTTCTAATGTGGCCGTACAGCAGGCCTGGGAGAAGGTCCAATATGTCGAGAAGAACTTGGAAGAGTGTGATTCTCTCAACCGGGATGAGGCGAGACAGCAGCTGATCACTCTCAAGGATGAGGAGTTTTACATGATTATGGTAAGCAATCGTCCTTGGGTCAAGTACGATCAGAGCATTGTGCCCGAGCCTACCTTCTTCTTTGGTGATGCAGTCCCGGATGACTCGACATACCAAAGGAGATGTTTTCAGTTCTCTTACACAGCTGATGGTGAGAAGAGAACTGTTTCTACCCGGTCGACCTTCGATCGGACTATCTCGATCATGAGCCTTTCCTCCACATGCTCGAAGAGGGAAGATCCTCCTAGCTGGGTGAAGAGGACTAGTGTGATCAAGACCGGGGTTTTCATTGGCGGCCCTTCTGGTTTCGCAGAGAAGTCGCCTGCCCGTATGGACATTTTGATGTGGGCCAGCGGCTACTAAGGTTCAGATCATCCGTCGGTCGATTTGAGACCGATGCGCCTTGGTATTTTCAAGGGTGATGGCAGCAATTGGGTGAAGCCTTTTTGACTTCATGGCCATTTCAGTGCTGACTCGAGCTGGGAGTCGTGGACTGATCATATCCTGTAGGTTGGCGGTGCCATTATGAAGGAGGCCGAGATTTTTGACACGGTTCGCTCTTTTCGGCAAACCGTGGTTTTCTCCGATGAGGCCTTCATGGCGATGCTGGATTTGTTCCTTCCACAAACCAACACCTTCATTATTACAAATGGTGAAATTGGTTTTTCTTTAAAGGAACTGAGTGCCATCACTAGGCTGCCTATCCTCGGCAAGCTCTATGAGGAATTTATACCTATTGACAGTGTCCTTGAGGAGCAGTCTGAGGAGTTCAGGCTCTTGTACTTTCAGCTCGTCGCCTTCTATGATTTCTTGAAGGAGAAGGAGGGCGTGAAAGTCCGGTGTAGCAGTTGGAAAAGTGATAGCTCTTTGTCTTCTAACTTCTTTGACAGCGGGGAGTTTTCTGAGAGTACGACCCAGGAAGCCAGGGCTAAGAACCCGAGTTCGAAGAAGATCTCCGCCATGCGAGAAAATTTGAAGGAACTCTTTGCAAACATAGACGTCATTCATTCTGACATTGCGCTGCAGAGAGATCTCGCTGTTTACCTCACTTATTGGCTGAGTGAGGTTGTTTTTGCTAGAGGAGATGGAACGCACATCAGGCCGCATTGCATTTTTTTGGCTTATCAAATGGCTTTTGGAGAGCGGATTGCTTTGGTGCCTGCTCTTTACTCCTATTTGTGTACCGAACTGCAGGCTGATGCTTTCCTAGTTCGGCTTGGGCTTCCCATGAATAGGGTGTTTTCAGTCCATATCCTTTATTCGTGGTATGTATACCACTGTCCTGGTTTCCACCGATTGGGTGCTGTACAGGATGACATCCCATTTATGATTTGGTTGGTCAGAGGAAAGCCTGTTTCCGAATCTCTTTTATCTGCCCGTTTGAGGATCTGACGATTCAGGGACGTGGGCAATCTTCAGTGCAGCTTTCTTCGGGCTTGCGGAAGAAGGCTTTTGATTTTGGTCTCTCTCGTGATTCGACTAGGTCTGGGTCGGGGAGACACTATTCTTTGACCAACGCAGAGAAAGCGTGGCTTCTCAACATACGTGTCGGCACGATGGTGTACCGTAGACATCTTTTCATCTACATCCAGCCATATGTTCCCTCGCATTTGCCTTGTAATTGGGCTTCACCCAAGGCGTTGTTGGAGCGCCTTCGAGCAAGGTGAAGCGTTTTGGAGGTCTGCAGGACGGGAGGAATGCATGGGCCTTTTATAGCGCGGAAGACACTACCGCCATGATCCTTATCCTGAGTTGCCCACTTTCTGGACTGTCGGCTTCACAAAATGGTTTGTGGAGAGCTTTTCAGCATACCGAGGGTTTTCCAAGAAGGAGCTCGATGTAAAGCAGTCTTCTGGGAAAGGTCTTGGAAAATTAGACGGCGTCCACCGAGAGGAAGTTCTGGCTTTCCTTTCAGGTAAAAAGCATAAAATAGGCTTTCTCAATGATCCAGACGTCATCAGATCAGGAGCTGCACAAGAGATACTTGGTGAGGTCTTGGAATAGCTCGCAGAGGAGGAGGCTGAGGTCGCTGTTTGGATACAAGCAAAGCGAGCAAGGCTTCCATGGAGTCTACTGGCAAGAGTAGACCATCCAGTGAGAATTCTAGCGAGAGGCCGCTAGATTTTGATCGTGGGGCGGGTACTTCTAACAAATCGTCCCATAGGAGCAAGAGGAGAAGAGGACAACGCCGAAATAAGAGACGACATGAAGACTCTCCTGATCTGGAAGTCCCTTCCACCATTGCTGAGGAAGCATCAGGGGATGACGATGAGCCTCCAGAGAAGAGGAGCCGAGGAGAAAAGATCAATAGTGATGGTATGACCCTCCTTTTCTTTTTTTCCGCTTCTTTCTTTTTTATGAGGATTTTGTTTTGATTCACTGCTTTCTTTCTTTTGGCAGAAGATGATGATTTGATGATGCCCGAGGTTCCGGCCGATGAAGCGGTGACAGATCTAATCGTGGCATTTGAGGAAGAACCCAGAGACTCTGAAGTAGATCCAAAATCTCCACCTGGTTTGATTTTTTTTTCTTTACCGCCACTTGCTGACAAATTGTTTTGTTTTCTTGCCAGCTGACTTGCCAGAGGATTCCGACGACTATGAGCCATCCATGGATGCAACTTTTGACGATGCTTCGGATGAGCTCACGGAAGCAGAAAGCATTCTGCTGGTCGTTAAAGAAGGTATATAGTAATAGTCTTGATATTTTGAATTTTGACAAGATCATATTCATACCTTTTTCATCTTTCATTGGCAGGTTGTGAGGTGAAAGCAGAAGTTCCTCTATCATTCTCAAAGCCAGAGCAAGCGGTGTCCGCGGTTGATCCAGGAGTAGGGGCTTCTTCTTCCAGTTTTGATGAGGCAGAGGCGAGTACGCATGCGGATATTCCCTCTTTAGCGGCTCCGATTGGAAAGAGCTTCTTGATTATTCTTCCAACGGTGCATGACATGGGCAGTCGACCAATGGAGCATGGCGAGTCTTCATCTGAGCCATCCCGTCAGTTTGCGAGGAAGGTGTTGAAGAGAGTCATGAGCTCATGGGTCGAGACTCTTTCTTCTGGCCATTTGGAAGCTGGCTTCGGCATGATTAAGCATGTGCAGGACATTCTTGCTGATAGCGAAGAGGTCAGTCTGGACATTACATATGCCAAAGCTTTTGTTGATAAAGTCATTGCTCTAGGCAATAATTGGGTTGAGACCAATAGCTTTCTGAACGGTGACTTCTTCAACGAGATGTTTTTGAAGCCTTCTGGCGAGGTCAAATCTAAACTGGATGAGATCTCGCGGACTCGAAAGCAGTTTGTTCGGGAGAGGAATGTCACCGAGCTGGCTATTATTAAGCTGACACAGGACCAATACTGTCTCGATAGGGAGGTTATTGAGGCTAGACAACGCCTTGAGCTATTGGAAGAAGAAGTTGCTGCCAAGTGGATTGCTATTTTGAAAGCTCGCGATAGAGAGAGGACTCTCATTCGCCAAATTGATGAGGCTAAAAGCAATCTTCGGAGGAAGATTCAGGAATATAAACAATGGCAAATTCTTTGGGAAGAGCTTCCTCGTGTTGAAGATGGGTCGCGACAACCTACCGCATTTTATGGGAAAATTCTGAAGAAACGGGGCTTGGAGGCTTTGGAGGCTAAGGCCAAGAGTTTGCTTGAGGAGTTAAGTCTTTGGCTGAAGACCATGTCGGACTAGTCGCCTGGTTTTGTAACAAACTTTTCTTCTTTTCTTCTGGTACCTCCATGTATAAACATTTCTTTTGGCACCTTCTTTTTTTTTTGTATATTCCCTCGTTTCACTTAAATTCTTTTTTTGATGAAAATAAGGAAAAGTTGGATAGAAATGTTTTTTTGAAAATTTGATCAAAAGGTTGTTATTTTGTGAAAATCTTTTGTCAAATGGTTATTTTGGGCATGAAAGCCAGACTTTGTGGCGAAAAGCCTGATTTTTTTTTAGATGGCATGAATGCCGAATTTTGAATGGCATGAAAGCCGGATTTTGGTGGCATAGGAGCCAAGATTTTGCTTGTGGCATGGAAGCCAGTTTTTGTTTGTTTGGCGTAAAAGCCAGATTTTGTGGCATGAAAGCCGAGTTTTTTTTTTTTTGAAAACCGAGTTTTGTTTTGTTGGCGTGGAAGCCAGATTTTTGATTTTTGGCATGAAAGCTAGGTTTTTGGCATGAAAGCCGAATTTTGGCATGAAAGCCGAGTTTTTTTATTTTTGGCGTGAAAGCCTGGTTTTTTATTTTTAGCGTGAAAGCCAGGTTTTTGGTTTTCAAAATGCAAGTATCGACTAAGAGTCGCCTCCCTGTTGAATGGTATTGCAAGTATCGATGGAATGTCGCTTTCTTGCTCATTTGGTTGCAAGTATCGATGGAATGTCGCCTCCTCACGGGTTTTGGTGCAAGTATCGACTGAATGTTGATTCCCTGCCCTTTTCAAAAATTTTGTTTCGTTGGTATCGATGGAATGTCGCCTCCCCACGATTTTTGAAATTTGAGGTTTTTTTCGAACTTTTGTTTTTGTTTTGAAATTTGAGTTGTGGATATCAACTGAAATTTTGCGTCTCCACGATTTTTGAAATTTTGTAAGTACTGAAGAGGTGTCACTTCCTTGCAATTTTGAGGTTTTGGGAGTATCGAATGGGGTTCGCATCCTTCCAATTTTTGGGTTTTGTGTGAGTATCGACTAAACGTCGCTTCCTCACGGTTTTCTAAAAAAACATTTTTTTTGTTTAATTACACGAGGGTCGTAAATTTTGGCTTAAAACCACTTTTGGTGGAAAAAGTCAGAGTGGAAGTGGGTGAAAATCCTAAGTCCTGATTTCTGTTTCAAACCATGAATTTTGGGTTCAAGGACCAAAAGTTTTGGTCAAGTTAGGGAAGAGGCTCTGAAACTTGGATTTTTGAGATTTGGTTGATTTTTGAACAATGAAACATTGAAAGTAAGCATCGTTTTGAGTTTTTAGAATTTTCAACATAAGGATGAAAACTCTAAAAGGGGTGGGTTTGACGAGCGAGTACCTAGGGATAGGCTTTGGCCATGCAGGCATCACTCTGACCCGATGTAGGAAGTCTTCAAAGGTTGTACCGCTTCAAGAACTTGCCATTGATGGGCAGCATACATCTATCACCCTCCATGTTTAGAAGAGCATATGCGCCATTGGAGAAGACTTTGTCGATGACGAAGGGTCCCTCCCATTTTGATTCGAATTTGCCTTTGGATTTGTGGGCAAAAACCATTAGCCTTTTCACCGCAAGAACCAAGTCTCCCTTTTTGTGGGCGTGTTGCCTGACCTTCTTGTAGAAAGATCCTACCATACATGCTTGGTAAAGCTCAACGCTTTGTAGGGCTTCGAGCCGTCTTTCGTCGAGATTATCCAGTTCATGGAGTCTCAATTTGACGTTGCTTTCTTGCATCATTTCATTTTGTAGAGATACCCTTAAGGAAGGAATTTGTACCCCTAGAGGGACAACTGCTTCACATCCATAGACCAAGGAAAATGGTGTGCTATGGGTTGGTCCTCAAACGGTGGTTCGATAGGCCCACAAAGCTTCATGCAATTTGTCGCTCCAGTTTCTTTTGTGACTACAGACCATTTTCTTGAGAATCTTGTAGAGTGTCTTATTGAAGGCTTCTGCTAGTCCATTCGATGTCGGGTTATACGGAGTCGAAGGACAACTTTGGATTTTGTATTTATCGCAGAACCTGTAGAATCTATGTTCCCGGAATTGCGGTCCGTTATCATGGACAAATCTTTTAGGTTTGCCAAAGCGACAAATGATGTTGGTGCGCAAGAATTGAAGGACTGATGAGGTCTTCATTTCACTGAACGCAAATGCTTCTGACCACTTGGAGAAATAATCCGTAATGGCGAAGATGAAGCGATGACCTTTGCCTGATGGGGGAGAAATAGGACCTATGATGTCCATACCCCATGCTTCAAAGGGCCATGAGATTACTGTAGGGTGTAGCCATTCTGGAGGCATGTGGACATAGTCTCCGTGAACTTGGCATTGTTGGCAGCATTTAGCAAATTGCATCGCGTCAGATACCATGGTAGGCCAATAGTAACTCAACCTTTTTATCTGATCGTAGAGCTTAGGACCAGCCTGATGGGCTCCACAAAGATCAGCATGAACTTCTTTTAGAGTTTCTTTTGCCTCTTGTTGTGCCAAGCAGCGTAGGAGTAGTCCGTTGAAGGATTTTCTGTAAAGCATTTTGGAGGGAATATCCAAATGAAAGTTTGGGGCTCGTCTTTGAATGCTTACTCGCTCTTTTGGATCTTCTGGTAGGATTCTGAACATAACATAATCGATGAACGGATCTCTCAAGTCGCCGATCGAAGGTTTAAGGATGGAAATTCGACTTCCGACCACTCGGTGGCATTCAGCAACTGCTTGGTGTGTGTTGAGAGGAGGGAGAATCCTTCTTTGACACACAGTAATTTGCATGTTTTCCCCTGCTTGGATTGCCATGGATGCAGCAAGTCCAGCCAGGGCATCTGCACGAATGTTTCCACCTCTGCGGGTGTGGGTGATGTGACAGATGCCAAATTTTTGTCGAAGTGATTGCGCCTTGTTGTAGTAAGGCAACAGATCAGGCTTCCTGATTTCATATTTCTAATTCGTCTGATTGACGATCAGTTGGGAATCCCCAAATGCTTCCAGCATGGTGATACCGGATTCGAGGGCGAGTTCCAATCCTATGATCAGGGCTTGGTATTCAGCTGCATTGTTTGAACATGGTTCCAACAGCGAGCATGCATTCGGAATCATGCGTTTGTCGGGACTAAGAAAGAGAATGCCAATTCCCAATATCAGCTTTCCTTTTTCATTTGTCCTGGTTGCACCATCGAAGTACATGTTCCAGGAGGCATCTGGTGAGGAAGTCTCCACATTATAGACAGGTTCGTCTGGGATATCATCCTTGAGTGGAGAATCCTTAGGCAGTGGATGCTCTGCGAGAAAGTCTGCTAGAGCTTGGCTTTTAATTGCTTTCTGTGGTACATACCTAATATCAAATTGTGACAGAAGGATGGACCATTTTGCCAGTCGAGCATTAAGGGAACCTGCTTTTGTGACAAGGACCATTAAGAGATTGATCCTTGAAATCAGGTATACTGTGTTTGACAGCAAATAGTGACATAGCTTTTGTACGGCGAACATCATTGCCAGGCATTCCTTTTCGACTGGAGAGTAGCGATGCTCTGCACCTACCAATATGCGACTAAGGTAGTATAGAGCAGCTTTTTTTCCTCCGTCATTTTCTTGTGCAATTAGAGCTCCCAAAGAATGGTCAAGGGCTCTTGTGTACAAGATGAAGGGTTTTTCGGTTGTGGGAGTAGCCAACACCGGAGGTTTGGACAGGTATGACTTGATGTCTTGAAATGCCGCTTCACACTCAGCATCTCAAACAAAGTCTACACCTTTCTTCATCAATCGAGAGAATGGACGACATTTTCTTGATAGGTTGGAAACAAACCGTCGGATGTATGCCAACCTCCCATGAAGCCCTATGAGTTCTCTTAAGGTTCTTGGGGATGGCATTTCTAGGATAGCCTTGACTTTGGTGGGGTCAAGTTCTATTCCAGCTTTCCGAATTATGAATCCGAGGAACTTACCCGATGAAACACCGAAGAAGCATTTGAGGGGATTCATCCTCAATTTGTGTTTGTGAAGTCGGAGGAAGACTTCTCGAAGATCTTTCAGATGGTCTTCTTTTCTTTGGCTTTTGACGGCGAGGTCGTCAACGTAACATTCGACCGTCTTGTGCTGCATATCCTGGAATGTCTTCATCATAGCCCTCTGATATGTTGCACCGGCATTTTTCAGACCAAATGGCATGACAGTGTAGCAATACACGCCAAATGGGGTCCGAAATGATGTATGCCTTTCATCTTCGGGATGCATCTTTATCTGATTGTAGCCAGAGAAGCCATCCATGAAAGTCATTCGCTCGAACCCGTAGGTGTTGTCAATCATTACCTCCGATATAGGGAGCGGGAATTCATCTTTGGGGCATGTGTTATTCAGGTCTCTATAGTCAATACAGTTCCTGATTTGCCCATTTTTCTTTGTCACGGGGACAATGTTGGCCAGCCATTCAGGGTGTTGTTCCTCGCGGATGAAGCCAACACTTTTGAGTTTCTGAACTTCTTGTTCAACTTTGTCCATCACATCAGGACGGAATCTTCTTTGGCCTTGTTTGACAGGCTTGATATCTTCTTATAGGTTGAGTTTGTGAACTGCTACTTTGGGGTCTAAACCAGGCATTTTAGCGTAAGACCATGTAAAACAATCAACAAACTCATGAAGAAAAACGATATACTCGGGTAACTTATCATCCTTTATATTCTTACTTATAAATACAAGACGTGGGTTATCAGTTGTTCCCAAGTCTATCTTTTGAACATAGTCTTCTGTTGGAAGGTTTGAAGGTGGTTCATCCACAATATTTTCGGAGGCTTCCAACTCAACAAGACCTTCTAGATTTCCAAGGGCATTTTCAGACCATGGCTCCGCTTCTGTCCATAAATTTTCTTGATCGGTGCTTTTCTTAAGACTTGCTATCAGATGATCCCAATCACCCGCTGAAACTGGGTCGAAGTAAGGCACTTCTTTTGGAGACGATGGCTCTTCTAAATCAGAGAACTGTGCGCTGTGTCATCGGACAATTCATCTTCATTATCAGAGAAATCGTACCAATTTGATGAGCTTCCTGGGTCCTTGTCGGGTGACTCTTCAAAGAGATATCCAGGGAGATCAATGCCTTCATCGACACGAGATGCTGAGGCCTGGTCGGCAAAACGACTTTGCAGCCTTTGTGTCAACTGTCTCATGAGAGTGTCAGGATTATACCCCAACCCATATGAAGACTTGTCTATGCGACGGTGGAGTTTCCAATCCTCCAGCTGACTTTTGGTTAGGGTGGGTTTCAATGGTGTAAGAATACCATGGCCACCTCCCAAACCAATTGGATTTTGAGTGTCATAGCCCATTTTCTTCATGATAGCTTGTGCCATTGGGCTATACAAGGATAACTGAGGCATACCTTCATTTTGGGAAGGTTCAAGCAAGGAATTTGATGAAGAAGTGCCTGACCTATGGAAGAAGATTGGTTTCTCTTCTGCCGTTGTTGCCAGAACAATGAAGGTAGTAGACGCAGGATCTTCTACGACAGCAGGAGTCTCCAATGGAGTGAGGGCAGGCTGAACTTGCTGAGTATCAGCTTGGCTTGACGATGTATCGTCTTCAGGCTCTGAATTAGAATCTGTGTCTTGTATGATAGACACGAAGGAGATAGCAAACTTGCCCCCAGTCTTTTGCTTTGTCTTCTTTGCTTTGGTAGCGATTACCAACGGTTTGGAAGATTTTAAGGAGACAATGAAGGGAGACGGGTTCCTCTTTTCGGGTTTGCCGGAAGGTTTGTTTTCTTCGGATGATCGCTGAGGAGCTTTGCCTTTATCTTTTTGGAGATTGCCGGCAAAGGATGCTGTTTTCTCCTCCTTTTCTTCTTTTTCGTCCCTATACATCTGAGAGTCTGCGAAGTGAACTTCTTTGCCTTTGAAGGGCTTTTTGTCTGCAAACACTCGATGTATCAAGTCGTCATTGCTAACAAACTTGATGCACTGATGTAGAGTTGAAGGGACGACATCGTTCTTGTGTATCTAAGGGCATCCGAGAAGGATGTTGTAGTATGAAGGGATTTTTATTGCAAACACGGAGACCTTAGAGATAAGATCACCGATTTGTAATTTGAACCTGATTTTGCCTATAGGCCTTTGGGCGCTCCCATTGTATCCAAAGATGGACACGGATGTGTGGCTCAGTTTGCTAGGTGGGATACCCAGCTTTTTGAGTGCCGAAGTAGAGATGAGGTTGAGTGCAGAACCTGGGTCGATCTGAACTCTGTGTATCGGCATCTCTTTGATGTACCCTGTGAACTACAAGGGTCGGTTGTGCTTTGTCTCACCTAGCAGGAGGTCTTCTTTATTGAAGGCGATGGTAGCACTTGCTGCTTTTTGAACCGAAAGGCATTCAGTGCAAGGCCCCTCAGTTTTCCTCTTTTCTTCCTTTGAGGAGGTTTTTGATTTCTTGACCCTATAGTCCATTTCAACTTGTAGGACCTGTGGGACATGTTTGTTGACATCCATATTTAGCCTTTGTAGTTCTGAAATGAGACTATCACGAGTTTGTGGTAACATTCGTAATAAGTCTAGGATGTGTAGTCGTGCAGGTATGTGTTTGAAGTGCTTGATCAAGTCATACTTGAAAGCCTCCTTGGGGCCTGCATTTTCATTATCATTGCCACTTGGGGTATTTACAACCTGCTTTCCCTAAGGATTTACATAAGAAGAAGAAGAAGGTTGGTTGTAGTTTTTGTGGTGATCCCGGCCAGAGCGGGTACCTTTCCCAACTTCAAAAGCTTCTAGAAGTGGTTCTTCTTTCAGGGTGCTTGCAAAGAGACGGATCTTGAGGGCATCTTGATCCGCAATGGCTCCCGTCAGGATTTTGAAGTGGATGACATGCTGTCTAGCTGAACCTTTCCCCGTATATGTTTGGAGAAGAGGTTGCTTGAACTTTGTAGGGAACAGAACCGAGTCCATCCATAAGGGATATGGGGGCTTGATTCCATGCTCCTTCAGTGTATCCTCTTCTTTTGCTTTGGCGAGGATATTGTCAACGTCCTTTTTAGTAAGGGCGTGTGACTTATCTTCTCCATCGTTTGCCTCATCGTGTAGAGGAACTTTATCATTTGGTGGACGTTGGAGAGTGAGAAGAAGGTTTTCTATCAGAGCTTCTATCCTCTGCTGTCCTTGTTCCAGTTATTGGATGCGTGTGGTCATGTTATCATCCGGTGGAGGTTGCTCAGAGTTTGTAACTAGGACATTCACTCTTCGTGAGTCGAAAGAGGATATCGTCTTAGTGACTGAGCTGGAGCTCATTCTTCTAGATGAAGAGCCCGAGGATTGATCATTCCGATGTCCTTGGCTTGAAGGAGTGGGAGAATCTTCCTGATGTCTTCGTGTCCGGGAGACGCTGCGAGTCACCGGCCATCTGACATGTATCTTTGTTGCTGACTTCTGGTGTCTTTTGGCTTTTCCAACCATATGGACGGCAGCAACTTGGTCGGGTCCTTCTTTTTCAACCGATCTTTTAGAGACCTGACGCTCAGAATGCTGGGTTCTTTGCTTCTCTAGTCTCTTTTGTCGATATGCCGCGCGGCGACGTATACGACGAGCAATTTGAGCTTCAGTTAGTTTGGGCTGTGCTCTGGCAATGAAGGATGTGGTCCCTTGTGCGCAGCAACCGAGCTTGTCTTCTTTGAAGACTGGCATGGACAGGATCTGGACGCGGTCCTTAGCCTGTCGCAGCGAAGCTTTAAATTTTGCGAGTTCGGCCCCTATTGAGATGAAGGGTTGAGTTGCAGGGGAGCATACCGTGGCAAGTTCTTGTCGAGGCCTTACGATGCACGACTTGATTTTGGGCTTGTATGAACAAGTTGGCTCGTGCTGAGTAGTTTTTGTAGTTTGGCGGAGGGTAGGTTTCTCCTCTTTCATGTAGGCGAGAGGATAGAACCGGCTCACCTTGAGAGGGGCCAGGTATGATGGCCTTGCAGATGTTCGGGACCTTCTTTGTTTTGGAGAAGGTCTTGGAGACCAAGTCTTAGGGCAGACCTGGTTTTTTGTAGGTTGAGGCTTCGTGGGATTGCCACGAGCCTCAAGTTTCTTGGTGACCGCCTTTGGTGTAGGGGCAGCGACACGTTCAGGGGCGGCCTTCTGCTTCTTGGCAGGCGCAGTTTCATCTACAAGGAGTGGGAATCGTCCCAGTGATCCGAAGACGATGGTCCGAGGAGTGGAGGTCGACCCGGTGTTTTGAGAGTTGCCGAGGGAGGTGACGCTTTGGCAGTTGGCAGGGCGCTTGCAGGTGCGCTTGCTTTGCTTCTCTTGTAGCATAAGTTGGTACTTGTTCTCATCAAAAGTGATGGTCAATGAAGCTACCATTGTTAGTTTTGGAAAACTTCTGAAACAAGACCACATTCATTAGTAATCACAAGAATATGGTGATCATAAATGGAAAATACTATGATTTTGTCTTTTCAAATCGCTCAGGGGGCATGGCCCATTCTGAGCGTAATGAAGAAGGCAAAAAGCTATAGAGGGTACAATTGTTCTGAATGTATGGTCGGCTCAAGATGAGCGTTCCAGTGACTGCTAGAAGCAATTGTAAACCTTAATTCAAGTTACCTAGAAGCGAAACTCACTTGAGGTAAAATGATATAAGGTTGGAGATACAAATGTGTCGGTTGCGAATACAATAGACCCGAAAGGGTGTACTAGCACCGCTAGGCACAAATGTTGCAAATCACATCCTTGGGAAGGACACGAAATGGGATTTTTGAAAGGTCAATATCAAATTCACAAAAGAGAGCAAATGGTATTCCAATCTAAATACAGGCTCAGAGATTCCCGCGAGCACTAAATCCGAAAAGGAAGGAACCAAGATTTCTCAGATTTGAATCCAATAATGACGAAAGTTTTTTTCTTTGAAAGGTCAAGATTGAATTCATAAAAAGAGAGCAAATGGTATTCCAATCCGAATACAGGCTCAAACATTTCTGCGAGCACTAAATCCGAAAAGGAAGGAACCAAAATTTCTCGAATCTGAACACAATAGTGACGGAAGTTTTTTTTTCTTTTTTTTTTTTTGAAGATTTTTTTTTGAAGAGTATAGGTCTTCCAATTTGGTCTTATGAAACCTTAGTGGATAGATCAGCCCCCAGGTAAGGGTAGGATTACTTAATGAACCCATTTGAAGGACCCTTACCTCGAATAGTCTAGCTACCTCCACACTCTTGACAAGGCTTTTCTTAGATTCACTTTGGTCAAAGAATGCAGTCGGTGCAACCTTAATGTGTTTTTTTGTTTTTTTTTTTTTTTTTTTGTTTGAATGATTGCTAATGGACCCATCAAAGAGAATTTCCCAATCCGAACGCTGGCTCAGCGATTCCCGCGAGCCATTATATGAAAAGGAAAGAACCAAAGTTTCTCCAATTTGAATCCAAAAGAAAGAAATCTGAAATTTATATATGTATATTTTTGAAAGATCACTAATGGACCCATCAAAGAGAGGGAAATGGCCCCTCACAATCCGAACGCTGGCTCAGCGATTTCTGCGAGCCATTATACAAAAAGGAAAGAACCAAAGTTTCTCCAATTTGAATCCAAAAGAGAGAAATCTGGATTTTTTTAAAAAAAAGTCAAGATTGGATTCACAAAAGAGAAGAAATGGTGTTCCTATCCGAACAAAAGCTCAGCGATTTCCGCAGCACTAAGTCCGAAAGGGAAAGAACCAAAATTTCTCAAATCTGAACCCAACGTTAAAAAAAAAAAAATTTGTTTGAGAAGAGAAAGAATGGAAATAAACTCAAAGACATAGATTTCCAAAGAATCCCATCTCATGTTTTTTTTTTTAAGATGCAAGATGCAAGATAGGCCACCAACTAGAAAGGAGCCAAGGAGTCTAAGCATCGTATTCTCAAATGAACGAGTCCCACTGGGTATGCCAAATTGATGGACCCGGCTTTCTCTCTTGCCTACCTCCGCCCCGGGTCCGCCAGGGTGCTGCGGGGCAGAAAAAAAGAAAAGCGAGCATCAACATTTTTTTTTGTAAGGGTATGCCAGATTTTCTGTTCTACTTGGAATTTGAAGTGGTGATCCGGAGATTCACCTTCACAAATAGAAAGGAAATCGAACTTTTTTTCCAACTTTCCATTGCACAGATATTTTAAAGAAAGAGACAAGATTCTTAATGCCGTGAAAGGCGATTTTGTTCAGTTTTCCGTGAAAGGCAGTTTTGTGCCATAGAAGGCAATTTTTCCATGAAAGGCAATTTACAAATCTCATCAATGATGAAAGACAAGAATTATGATCTTTTTGTCTCTTTAAAAAATACAAAATACAATAGAAAAAAAAGAAAGAGGAATCTGACTTCTCAGGAGATTGTGGGGACTCGTTCAGATCGACGGTCGAGAGTCGTGTATGGGCTCTGCCGTCGTCCTTCACATGAGAACACTTGATGCTTTTGATTCACTTGGCTTGGCTTAGACCTCAGATTTTTAGAGGACAAAGACCAAGGGAATGTCCTATATCTAATAAAAAAACAGGGTAGATGGGCTGAAAAGCCATATCTAGGCCATGTTGGATAGAAGAAGAGAGGAAACCTTGGTGGGGTGGCCCCCCAAGGGACTTCAATCACCTTGTAGTGTTTGCAGCAAAGTTTCTTCAGAGTAAAAGAGCTTCTTTGTGTAGAGACTTTTCACGATAATTTTCCAGGACCACATCGGATGATTTTTTCGTACCCTTTCTCCTTAGAATGACCACCTATTTGTAGGCCTTTGGTAGCCATTTAGGAGGGTTTATGGGCATTAATGGCATTGATGCTCCATGATGGGAGGAGTTACAAGTATTTAATTCTTGATTTTGTAATTCCTTTTTCTTCGATTCTGATTGGCCGATGGAGAATAATGGGCATTTAATCTCCATGATGATGGGGGTTTCATGATTAATTACTATGATTAAACTCCATAATGATAGGAGTTACATGGTTAATTGCCATGATTAATTGGACTTGTAACTCCTTTTTCCTTGAATCTGATTGGGCCATCCCAAATAATGAGTTAGTGGCCGCATTAACTTGCCATAAAAAGGTTATTTAACTTCATTAATTGGTCGCCAAGTCGCTTGAAGAGTCGCGGGCCGTGCTGTGTCTTTTGGAATTCTTCCGGCGATGATCATCGATGGATTCTCATGTTGATCGACATCGGATGACCATGAAATTTCAGATATTGATTGGTACCAATGGGCCAGTAACATCTGTCCAGTCGATTTCACGATTGGTCGGGCAGAAAGTGTGCTTTGTTGGTCGGCTGGTTGGCGATCCCGAAGTGTCCGATGATGATCGAATGATTTCGACGACGGATCCGTGATGTTGATGAAGATCGACGGATATCATGCCTAAAAAATCAGAATTTAAGAAAATCACGGGTGTCAAACATCAGGAAACGCGAAAAGAATCGGAAAAACGGTTGTTCCGGCAAAATTCAGCAACCCAAACTTCCAGGGTCGTCGGCGACCATGGGCCAGGTCGTCGCCAACCATGGGACTTTTGTCCCTTCTTCGGTCACCGTTTCTCGGCCGTTTTTCGGGCTTTTTTGCTTCTTTTTTCTCCTATATCTTTCTTGTCATTTCTCCTAATTTATTGGCTTGACTCCTCTGAAGAAAACCAATCAAGAAGCCGTGCAAATCAAAGCACAAAGTTTCCTATTTTTGGAAAAGCCGAAGACTTTGTAGCCGATTTTCCGCCAAGAGTTGAAACCAGGTCCAACGATGTCGGAATGACCTGAAATTTTAGGTGAAGCTTCCTAAGCATTAGATAGGACCAACCATGGGATTTTATTTGAGTTTTGAAGCTGTTTGGGGTCCCATCGATGCTAGACTTGATTTCACTACGTGGAAGATGTTGAGCTTTGATGTGCAGTCAATCGATGTCCGATTGACCTGAAATTTAATAGGGAGCCTATTGGAGTCATTTTGAGATGATCCATTAGCTCTAATTTAGATGCCATGGTCCCAGGGAGCTCCACTGCCGAGAGGCTTGATTTTGCCGTTCGAGAGTTGATGGAGGGTCAAACGGTGTCTGTTTGACTTGAAATTCGACGGGGAGCCTTTTAGACGTATTTTGAGACCATCCATAGACTCTGATTGAAGATTTATTATCTTCGACATTGTCGCTGCTGGGAGCTCCTACTCAGCTGTTGGAGGATTGAAGTTAGGCCAAATGGTGTTGAAATGACCCGAAACTTCGTGTGTACCCTTCTTTTGGTTATTTTGAAGGATCTTGCAGTTTTTGTTTGATTCTAACAAGATCCGATGCTTGAAGCGGCTTTGCCTATTTGTAATAGGATGCGCCTCCATGTAGTTTTTGATGTTAAGGAGGCAAAGTGACATTTTTGGTGTCAACAAATGCCCCTTCAAGGTACAACGACGAATTGCATAGCTTTTGCAGTCGATGTGCCCAAAGAAAACTTTGAAGGAGAACTTCTGACTTGACCAAGTGTCTCTGAGCATTTTTCTTTTGATAGAGTAGCCTTTTGAGTTTCCAAAGGGATTTTATGGCAGTGAGAGAGATTACGTACCATCTCAAGGCAAAATTTTGAAAATGACATTTGGATTGAGTTTTTGGGTTTTGGATTTTTTTTCTTTTTGACCTTATGAACCTAAAGGCTTTATGTGTTGCATCAGGCGATCAAAAAGGTTTTTGGTTTTTGACCTTGTGACCTAACAAGCTGTATGTGGTAGGTTAGGGGGTCGGATTTTGGATTTTTTATTTTTGGTCATGTGACCTAACAAGCTATATGTGGCAAGTTAGGGGACTGGGATTTGATTTTTGGTTTTGGTCTTGTGACCCAACAAGCTGTATGTGGCAAGTTACGGGACCATGGTTTGGCTTTTTTGTTACTCTTTGGGACAATTTTGGGTCCATTGGAGTCGTTTTGGGTTTTTGTGGAATGTCAATTTCAAGGTATTGGCTTAATCTGGTTCATGAGGTGGGATGGTTTGGATTTTTGGAAACTCATGAGGCTTGGATTTTTTTGTATGGTCCAATCAACTCAAAAGACGCTTGGAACAATTTTTGTATGCTCTTGGTAAGAGGAATTTTGACTAAAGGCCACTTTTAGTGCCTAGGTGGTCAAATTTGGCTCATGCGGGCTAGCCCACGGGACCTTAAGCCATTTGGGGTCCCATCGATGCTAGACTTGATTTCACTGTGCGGAAGATGTCGAGCTTTGATGTGCGGTCAACTGATGTCCGATTGACCTGAAATTTGATAGGGAGCCTATTGGAGTCATTTTGAGACGATCCATTTGCTCTGATTTAGATGCCATGGTTCCAAGGAGCTCCGCCCCCGAGAGGGCTGATTTTGCCGTTCAAGAGTTGATGGAGGGTCAAACGGTGTCGGTTTGACTTAAAATTCGACGGGGAGCCTTTTGAAGGTATTTTAAGTCCATCCATAGGCTCTGATCGAAGATTTGTTATCTTAGACATTGTCGCCGCTGGGAGCTCCTGCTCAGCCGTTGGAGGATTGAAGTTAAGTCAAATGGTGTTGAAATGGCCCGAAACTTCGTGTGCACCCTTCTTTTGGCTATTTTGAAGGATCTTGCAGTTTTTGTTTGATTATGACAAGATCTGATGCTTGAAGCGGCTTTGCCTATTTGTAGTAGGATGCGGCTCCATGTAGCTTGTTGACACCAAAAATGTCACCTAACCTTCTCCACATCAAAAGCTACATGGAGCCACATCCTGCCACAAACAGGCGAAGCTGCTTCAAGCATTAGATCTTGTCAGAATCAAACAAAAACTGCAAGATCCTTCAAAATGGTCAACAGAGAGGTACACATGAAGTTTCGGGCCATTTCGACACTATTTGGCCTAACTTCAATCCTCCAACAGCTAAACGGGAGCTCCCTGCAGCGACAGTGTCGAAGACATCAAATCTTCAATCAGAGCCTATGGATGGTCTCAAAATACCTCCAAAAGGCTCCACTCCAAATTTCAAGTCAAACCGACACCGTTTGACCCTCCATTAACTCTCGAACGACGAAATCAAGCCTCTCGGTGGTGAGAACCTCTGATGCCGCCACTCATCAAACAAAGGTCATTCCGACGACGTTTGACCCGACTTTGACGCTTCGAAGCAAAATCAAGCCTACTGGCAGCGAAGCTCCCTAGGACCATAGCATCCAAATCGGAGCTAATGGATCGTCTTAAAATGACTCCAATAGGCTCCCTGTCAAATTTCAGGTGGATTGGACATCGGATGACCGTACATCGAATCTCGACATTTTCCCACGGTAAAATCAAGTTTAACATGGATGGGACCCCAAACGGCTTCGAAACTCAAATAAAAGCCCATGGCTGGTCCTATCTAATGCTCAAGAAGCTTCACCTCAAATTTCAGGCCATTCCGACATCGTTTTACCTAGTTTCAACTCTTGGCGGAAAATCGGCTACAAAGTCTTAGGCTTTTCCAAAAATAGGAAACTTTGTGCCTTGATTTACACGACTTCTCGACGGGTTTTCTTTAGTAGAATCAAGCCAATAAATGAGGAGAAATGTCAAAGAAAAATACAGGAGAAAACAGAAGCGAAAAAGCCTAAGAAACGGCGGCCGGACGGCGACCGAAAAATGGGAAAAAATCCCATGGTCACCGGCGACCATGGGTGCATGGTCGCCGGCGACCATAGGGATCCGGGCCGCCAAAGTTCGCCCAGAAACTCACTTTTTTTAGTATTTTTCACGTTTCACGACGTTTGGCCCCTGTGATTTTCTTAAATTCTGATTTTTGAGGCATGATATCCGTCGATCTTTGTCAACATCACGGATCCGCCATCGAAATTATTTGATCATCATCGGACACTCCAAAACCGCCAACCGGCCGATCAAGAAAGCACACTTTCTGCCCGACCGATCGTGAAATCGACTGGACAGATGTTGCCGGCCCTTTGGTATCAACCAATGTCTGAATTTGCATCATCATTTGACATCAAATAACATGTGGATCCATCGATGATTATCGCAAGAAGAATTCCAAAAGACGCGGCACGGCCCGCGACTCTTCAAGCGACTCGGCGACCAATTAATGCAGTTAAATGACCTTTTTATGACAACTTATTATGGCCATTAACTCATTATTTTGGACGGCCCAATCAGAAGCAAGCAAATGGGAGTTGCAAGTCCAATTAATCATGGCAATTAACCATGTAACTCCTATCATTATGGAGATTAATCATGGTAATTAATCATGAAACTCCCATCATCATGGAGATTAAATGCCCATTATTCTCCATCGGCCAATCAAAATCCAAGAAAAAGGAGTTACAAGATTATGAAATTAAATCTTGTAACTCCTCCCATCATGGAGCATTAATGCCATTAATTCCCATAAACCTTCCTAATGGCCACCAAAAGATTATAAATAGGCGGTCATTCCAAAAGGAAAGGGTCTGAAAAAATCATATGAAGAGTCCGGAAAAATCATCTAACGGGATGGCTTAGATGAAGGCTCGCCATGCTCCGTTGGTCGACTGCCAATGTCAGGCACCGTTGGAAGAGTAATCAAGAAGCTCTTTCCAATTGGAGCCGCTGGGGAAGGAATATCAGCATGCGGACTCGCCTCTGCCTCATCGAAACTAGTAGAAGAAGCCCCTACTCCTGAATCAGCTGCAGGCACCCTTTGCTCTAGCTCTGAGAAGGATAAAGGAACTTCTCCTGTCACCACACAACCTGCCAATGAAAGATAAAAAATGTATGAATATGATCTTTTCAAAAATCAAAATATCAAGATTATCACTATAAAGTACCTTCTTCGACGACTGATGGAATGCTTTCTGCCTCCATAGGCTCATCCGAAGCATCATCAAAAGTTGCATCCATGAATGGCTCAAAGTCATCGGAATCTTCTGGCAAGTCAGCTGGCAAGAAACAAAAAAATGCATGTCAGCAAGTGGCGGTAAAAAATAAAAGAAAATACAAAAAGAAAAAAATCATACCAGGTGGAGATTCTAGATCTACTTCAGAATCTCTGGGTTCTTGCTCATATGCCACAATCGGATCCGTCACCGCCTCATCGGCCGGAACCTCAGGCATCATCAAATCATCTTCTGCCAAAAGAAAGAAAAGTAGTAGATGAAAAACAAAAGCATCATAAAAAGAAAGGAGCGGCAAAAGAGAGAAGAATGGTCATACCACCACTACTGATCTCTTCTCCTCAACTCCTCTTCTCTGGAGGCTCATCATCATCCCCTGATGCCTCCTCAACAATGGTAGAAGGAATTTCCAGATTAGGAGAGCTTTCGTGCCGCCTCTGACTTAGGCGCTGTCCTCTTCTCCTCTTCCTCCTACAGGACGAATTCCTAGAAGTACCCGCCCCACCATAAAAATCTAGCCTCTCGATAGAGTCCTCACTGGATGGCCTGCTCTTGCCGGTGGACTCCATGGAAGCCTTTGCTCGCTCTGCTTGAATCCAAGCAGCGACCTCAGCCTCCTCATCTGCGAGCTGTTCCAAGACCTCGCCAGGTATCTCTTACGCAGCTTCCGATCTGATGACGTCATGGTCCTCGAGAAAGCCTGTTCTGTGATTTTCTCCAAAAGGGAAAGCTAGAACTTCCTCTCGGCGGACGCCATCTGACTTCCCAAGACCATTCCCGGAAGACTGCTTTACATCGAGCTCCTTCTTGGAAAGTCCCTGGTACACTGAAAGGCTCTTCACGAACCATTTCGTGAAGCCAGCAGTCCGGAAAGTGGGCAACTCAGGATAAGGAATCATGGCGGTAGTGTCTTCCGCACTATAAAACGCCCATGCATTTCTCCCCTCCTGCAGACCTCCAAAACGCTTCACCTTGCTTGAAGGCGCTCCAACAACGCCTTGGGAGAAGCCCAACTGCATGGCAAAACGCGAAGGAACATACGGCTGGATGTCAACAAAAAGATGTCTTCGGTACACCATCGTGCCGACACGTATATTAAAAAGCCAACTCCTCTCTACATTTGTCAAAGAATATTGTCTCCCCAACCCTGCCCTGGTCGAATCACGGGAGACACCAAAATCAAAAGCCTTATTCTGTAAACCCGGAGACAGCTTCACTAAAGACTGCCAGATCTCGACGTCCCAAAATCGTCGGATCCTCAAACGGGCAGATAAAAGAGATTCGGAAACAGGCTTCCCTCTAGCCAACCGAATCATAAACGGGTCATTGTCTTGTGCAGCACCTAATCGGTGGAAACTAGGATAGTGGTATACATACCATGAATAGAAAATGTGAGCTGAAAATACCCTATTCATGGGAAGCCCAAGCCGAACCAGGAAAGCAGCAACTTGCACTTCGGTGCATAAATAGGAGTAAAGAGCAGGCACCAAAGCAAGCCGCTCTCCAAACGCCATCTGACAAGCCAAAAAAATGCAGTGCGGCCTGATGTGCGTTCCATCTCCTCCAGCAAAAACAGCTTCACCCAGCTAATAAGTGAGGTAAACAGCGAGATCTCTCCGCAGCGCAATGTCAAAATGAATGGCGTCTGTGCTTGCGTAGAATTCCTTCAAATTCTTTCGCATGGCGGAGATCTTCTTCGAATCCGGGTTCTTAGCCCTGGCTTCCTGGGTCGTACTCTCAGAAGGTTCCCCGCTGTCAATAAAGTTAGAAGACGAAAAGCTACCACTCCTCTAATCACTACACCGGACTTTCGAGCCCTCCTTCTCCTTCAAAAAATCGTAGAAGGCGACGAGCTAAAAGTATAAAAGCCTGAACTCCTCAGGCTGCTCCTCAAGGACGCTGTCGATAGGCATGAACTCCTCATAGAGATTGCTGAGGATAGGCAGCCCAGTGATGGCGCTCAGAAAAACCAATCTCACCATTCGTGACAACGAAGGTGTTGGTTTGTGGAAGGAACGACTCTAGCATGGCCATGAAGGCCTCATCGGAGAAAACCACAGTTTGCCGAAAAGCGCTCGCCGCGTCAAAAATCTCGGCCTCCTTCAGAATGGCACCGCCAACGTACAAGATGTGATCAGTCCACGACTCCCAGCTCGAGTCAGCACTAAAACGGTCGCGAAGTCGAAAAGGCTTCACCCAATTGCTGCCATCGCCCTTGAAAATGCCAAGGCCCACCGGTCTCAAATTGACCGAAGGATGGTCTGAACCTTGGAAGCTGCTGGGCGGCATCAAAATGTCCATGCGGGCATGCGACTTCTCTTCAAAACCAGAAGGGCCGCAACCAAAAACCTCAGTCTTGATCACGATTGTCCTCTTCACCCAGCTTGGAGGATCTTCCCTCTTTGAGCATGTGGAGGAAAGACTCATGATCGAGATAGTCCGATCGAAGGTCGACCGGGTATAAACAATTCTCTTCTCACCACCAACAGTGAAAGAGAACTGAAAACATCTCCTTTGGTATGTCGAATCGTCGGGGACGGCATCACCAAAAAAGAAGGTAGGTTTGGGCACAATGCTCTGATCGTCCGTGACCTAAGGACGGTTGCTTACCATAATCTTATAATACTCCTCATCCTTGAGGGCAATCAAACGTCGCCTCATCTCGTCTCGGTTGAGCGAGTCACACTCTTCCAAGTTCCTTTCGACATACTGAACCTCTTCCCAGGCCTGCTGTACGGCCACATTAGAGGATTTGGTAGAACGGCGAGGCGCATCAGTGACGGGCTCCTTACCCTTGTTCGTTCTGGAGGAACTACCTACAAAGGATGGAAAGAGATAAAATCAATAATCAAAATGACAGAATTTTGCTAAAAATTCTAACGAAATTTTGGCATGGTTCCGGGGCAATTCCGAAGAAAAGGGAAATACCCTGAAAGAAATAGGGAGCTTGAAGATGGGCTCAACATCGCTGCAAGCTCATAATCAATGGAAAATTCTCGAAGAAGGGTTAAACTCAAACATTGCTGCGAGATCAAACCAAATCTTCTCAAATATCCACAAGACTGGAAAAGGGCTCAACATTGTTGCGAGCTCCAGAATCTAAAACTTGCAAAGCTCCTCAGAAAATCCCCGCAAGACCAAGAAAGGGCTCAACATTGCTGCGAGCTCCAAATCCCCAGACTTGCGAAAAGATTTCCAGGTATGCAGTGTACTTCCAATTTCCTTTTCTAAAAAAAAATGCATAGAAGGAAAGTTATCATGCATGCGCGTCTCAAAATCCGAGAAAGAAAAAAAAAAGAAAAGGAGAGAAGAAAATAGTCTCTTTCAAAAAAAAAAAAAAAGAAAAATAGAAAAAAAAAAAGAGTCCATGTGGCCGTACGGTCTTGTTCGTATGGTCACAAAAAAAAAAAAAAAGAAAGAACAAAACACGGTAACAAAAAAAAAAACAGAGAGAAAACCGTGAAATAAAAAGAAAAACAAAAAAGAAAGAGAGAAAGGGAAGAAAAAAGAAAGAAAGAAAGAAAAAACGTGTGAAAAAAAAAAACGTGGAAAAGAAAAAAAAAGGGAAAGAAAAAAGGGAAAAGAAAAGAATGAAAAAAAAAAGAAAAAAAGAAAAAAAAAGAGTCCATGTGGCCGTACGGTCTTGTTCGTACGGTCACAAAAAAAAAAAAAAGAACAAAACACGGTAACAAAAAAAAAACAGAGAGAAAACCATGAAAGAAAAAGAAAAAAAAGAGAAAGAGAGAAAGAGAAGAAAAAAAAAAAAGAAAGAAAGAAAAAACGTGTGAAAAAAAAAAAAAAGAAAACACGTGGAAAAGAAAAAAAAAGGGAAAGAAAAAAGGGAAAAGAAAAGAATGAAAACCTTTTTCTATTTCTACATGGGGTTTCTTAAAGAAGAAACTTACTTGAAGCCATGGAGAAAAAGGAAGAACTAGAAGATCCTTGAAGAAGAAGAAGAATTCTTGATCTTGGGGCACTCTTGAAGACTTTTGCAAAAAGAAGGCAATAGGAGCAAGAGATCCAACCTCCCCTTGCTTATATAAAAGAAAGCAAACCAAAAGAGGAAAGAAGGAGAAAAGAAAGGAGGTAATTGCTAAAAATTAACAAACTTCCTAAAAGAAAGGGATCATGGGATATTCTTTCCCAATGAGAAGATCTTTTGAGAAATTCCCTCCAAAAAGAAAGGGATTATGAGAAACTTTCTCCCAAAGAAAGATACTTTGAGAAAATCTCTCCCAAAATCAAGGAAATTGAGAGATTCTCTCAAAGTAAAAATATTTTTAGATATTCTCTACCAAAAAGAGATATTTTTAGATATTTTTGACAAAAATGACGCCACATGAGATCTAAGCCATCTTTAAAGCTTAAGGTCCGATGGGCTAGCCCACATGAGCCAAGTTTGACCACCTAGGCACTAAAAGTGGCTTTTAGTTAAAATTCCTCTTACCAAGAGCATACAAAAATGGTTCCATGCCTCCTTTGAGTCGATTGGACCATACAATAAAAAAAAAAAAATCCAAGCCTAACCTGCCACATACAGCTTGTTAGGTCACAAGGTCAAAAACCAAAAACCTTCTTGACCGCCTGATGCACAATACAAAGCCTTTAGGTTCACAAGGTCAAAAAGAAAAAATCCAAAACCCAAAAACCCAATCCAAATGTCATTTTCAAAATTTTTCCTTGAGATGGTACGTGATTACTCTTACTGCCATAAAACCCCCTTGGAAACTCAAAAGGCTATTCTATCAAAGAAAAATGTTCAGAAACTCTTGGTCAAGTTAGAAGTTCTCCTTCCAAGTTTTCTTCGAGGCACATCGACTACAAAAGCTGTGCAATTCGTCGTTGTACCTCGAGAGGGCATTTGTTGACACCAAAAATGTCACTTAGCCTTCTCCACATCTAAAGCTACATGGAACCACATCCTGCCACAAACAGGCAAAGCTGCTTTAAGCATCAAATCTTGTCAGAATCAAATAAAAACTGCAAGATCCTTCAAAATGGCCAAAAGAGAGGTACACATGAAGTTTCGGGCCATTTCGACAATATTTGGCCTAACTTCAATCCTCCAATAGCTGAGCGGGAGCTCCCGGTGGCGACAGTGTCGAAGACATCAAATCTTCTATTAGAGGTTATAGATGGTCTCAAAATACCTCCAAAAAGCTCCACGCCAAATTTCAAGTCAAACTTACACCGTTTGACCCTCCATCAACTCTCGAACGGCAAAATCAAGCCTCTCGGCGGTGAGAACCTCCGATGCCTCCAATCATCAAACAAAGCACATGAGTAGCTTCTACATGCTTCCAAAGGGCTGCACGTCAAATTTCAGGTCATTCCGACGGCGTTTGACCCAGCTTTGATGCTCCGAAGCAAAATCAAGCCTACCGGCGGTGAAGCTCCCCGGGACCATGACATCCAAATCGAAGCTAATGGATCATCTCAAAATGACTCCAATAGGCTCCCTATGAAATTTCAGGTCAATCGGACATCGGATGACCGTACATCGAAGCTCGACATCTTCAGCATGGTAAAATCAAGTCTAACATGGATGGGACCCCAAACGACTTTGAAACTCAAATAAAAGCCCATGGTTGGTCCTATCTAATGCTCAAGAAGCTTCACCTCAAATTTCAGGTCATTCCGACATCGTTTTACCTAGTTTCAACTCTTGGCGAAAAATCGACTACGAAGTCTTCGGCTTTTCCAAAAATAGGAAACTTTGTGCCCTGATTTGCACAACTTCTAGATGAGTTTTCTTCAGTGGAATCAATCCAATAAATGAGGAGAAATGTCAAAGAAAAATATAGGAGAAAACAGAAGAGAAAAAGCCCAAGAAACGGCCAAGAAACGGCGACCGAAAAATGGGAAAAAATCCCATGGTCGCCGGCGACCATAGGGATCCAGGCCGCCAAAGTTCACCCGGAAACCCACTTTTTTGGGTATTTTTTGCGTTTCTCAACGTTTGGCCCCTGTGATTTTCTCAAATTCTGATTTTTGAGGCATGATATCCGTCGATCTTTGTCAACATCACGGACCCGCCATCGAAATTATTTGATCATCATCGGACACTCCAAAACTGCCAGCCGGCAGATCAAGAAAGCACACTTTTTGCCCGACCGATCGTGAAATCGACTGGACAAATGTTGCCGGCCCATTGGTATCAACCAATGTCTGAATTTGCATCGTCATTGGACATCAAATAACATGCGGATCCATCAATGATCATCGCAAAAAGAATTCCAACAGATGCGGCGCGGCCCACGACTCTTCAAGCAACTCGGTGACCAATTAATGAAGTTAAATGACTTTTTTATGACAACTTATTACAGTCATTAACTCATTATTTTGGAAGGCTCAATCAGAAGCAAGCAAATGGGGGTTATAAGTCCAATTGATCATGGCAATTAACCATGTAACTCCTATCATTATGGAGATTAATCATGGTAATTAATCATGAAACTCCCATCATCATGTATATTAAATGCCCATTATTCTCCATCGGCCAATCAAGATCCAAGAAAAAGGAGTTACAAAATTATGAAATTAAATCTTATAACTCCTCCCATCATGGAGCATTAATGCCATTAATGCCCATAAACCTTCCTAATGGCCACCAAAAGCCTATAAATAGGCGGTCATTCCAAAGGGAAATGGTCTGAAAAAATCATCTGAAGAGTCCGGAAAAATCATTCGAAAGGGTCCTGAAAAAATCATCTTGAAAATTATCCTGAAGAATTCTCTGCACAAAAAAAAAAAGCTCTCTTGCCTTGAAGAAACTTTGCTGCAAACACTACAAGATGATCGAAGTCCCTTGGGGGCCCACCCCCCCAAGGTTGCCCCTCTTCTTCTATCCAACATGGCCTAGATGCAGTTTTTCAGCTCGTCTATGTCCTCTAAAAATCCGAGGTCTAAGCCAAGCCAAGTGAACTAAAGCATCAAGTGTTCTCATCTGATGGACGACGGCGGAGTCCATATATGATTCGCGACCGTCGATCTGAACGAGTCCCCACAATCTCCTGAGAAGTCAGATCCCTCTTTCTTTCTCCTCTATTGTATTTTGTATTTTTTAAAGAGACAAAAAAATCACAATTCTTGTCTTTCACTATTGATAAGATTTGTAAAATCGCCTTCCATGGCAAAATCGCTTTCTACGGCACAAAACTGCCTTTCACGACAAACTAAACAAAATTGTCTGTCACGGCATTTAAAATCTTATCTTTTTCTTTAAAATATATGTGCAATGGAAAGTTAGAAAAAAAGTTTGATTTCCTTTCTACTTGTAAAGGTGAATCTCCGGATCACCATTTCAAATTCCAAATAGAATAGAAAATCTAGCATACCCGTACAAAAATGTTGATGCTTGCTCTTTTTTTCTCCTCGCCCCGCCGCACCCCAGGTGGACCCGGGACGGACGAAGGCAAGAAGAAAAAGACGTGTCTATCATAGCTTTTGATGTTGAGGAGGCAAAGTGACATTTTTGGTGTCAACAATAATTTGCTTCTCAAGTGAGTTCACACTTTTCATTAGACTCATTTATAGTCCATATATGTCCTCTTCTGAACATTATACTAAGGCTTAGTTTCTGAGTATTCATGGGTTAAGACCCTATTAAGCTCTCATTTGGACTGGTTTCTTGGCTCATTTATAGTCCCCATAGAAACATATTTCGAACCGAAGTAGGAATGCTATAAACCCATTTATATCCCTCATAAGGACTGAAGAATTTAGACCCATTTGTAACTGTTATTTTAAAACCATTTATAGTTGTTTCTAGCCCAGTCTCAGCTATGTTGCAATATATTCATAACCTGAAAATAGGCTAAGTCATGGGCCTATTTTCTGACTAGATATGGACTTTGTAGTGCTTCACTGAGACCCGTTTTACAATCAACTTTACTCTAATAAATTAGTTAGATTATGACCGCTGTTTGGGGCACAATCCAACCCAATTTTAGTTACTATTTGGGCCTAAACCTAGCCTAATTCAGTATGTATTTGGGTTAGACCCAACCTAATTCCATTTGCTGACTGGACTGTCTCTTGACCCATTCAGAACTCACTCCCAGGACCTATTTATTTAGGAAAATTCTACCTATTTGTTTGGGTGGATGGAGGGTGTTTGTAGGTTGTTTGTAGGCTGTTTGTTTGGAGGGATTCAATATATATATATATATATTTTACATGTGAATTTGGATGTAAGGTTTTTAGTTCTTGAGCTATTTGGATGCGGAGTTTAGCAATATGGTGGGTTCTGGTATCACACATGCATAACTATGTGACTGTGTGGAAACTTTTGGCTTCTAAGAGCCCATTTGCTATCACGTTTACAGACCATATGCTAGCACATTTATGCTAGTGACCCCACTGGTGTTTAGACTTGGCTCAAAATTATGTGGATTAGGCAATATTTAAGACCATGTGATAGCTGTAATTTTTTGGCAATGATCTTCCAAATTTAGAGGTGAAAACAAAGGATATTTTAGTAGGCAATTCAACATTATTGAATTTCTATAATGGATCTTCCCTTTCTCTTGGAAGGCACATGCAAAGTATGGAGGATCTTGCTATAGTAAATTCTATATGAGACCCAATCCAACTCTGAAGTGGGTGTTTACACAGTGCCATTAAAAGGAGTCATGACTGGCATTTTAGTTCCTTGAATATTGTGTTCGCTATAGATACCATCATGACTGTGTGGGAGCAATCCCATAACACCAAGATTATACTAAGCTTTAGTAATAGTACGGGTTGGGTTTGTCTTGGTCTCGGTCATATGCAGCTCGGCAATAGTGTCAGCTTGGCGATGGTGACAGCTCGGCAACAGTACCGCTACACTCAGCTTGGCAACAGTGCCAGCTGTATGTGCGTCTTGGCAATTGTACCAAGACGCATCCATCTCATGGCTATTTCTGATCTCGGTATTAGTATTGGGTGTCAGTCAAGTATGACCATGCTCTTATGAAAAGTATGAACACGTTATAGGATGTGCTGTTAGATAGAGTGTGCGACTGATAGCAAAAAGGAGATGTCCTTATCAGGCCGTCACGTCAGTAGAAGGAATGGGAAGCCGTCTGATGGGACTCTCCTTCCACCTTCCATCATTACAGGATAAGGTCTGATGGGACCTTACCCCCAACTACCTCCACTCAGGAAAAGGTCAATGGGACTCCCGTCTGTATATATGCAGAGGGTCAATCCCAGAGAGGTGCGCATTAACACTCACACGTATGCACCCTTACTCTCTCCTTTCTCCCTACCACTCATCCTTTGCTTAGTTGCAAAACTAACTTAGGCATCGGAGTGCCTTTGGCTGACAGCAGCTAGGGCTTCTGACTTTTATTTCTGTCCTTTCTTTTCAGGTCTCAGGCATTCGGTCTTTCCTTAAAGAGTTTTATACCCATCTAACCAAGTTCGTGTCAATTTTGGCACCTATAGTTTGGCCCCGTTTGTAAGAAACGATGGAACAAAACTCACAAACACCATGCCTCCGAAGACTAGAAACGGCGAAGGATCGTCGAAGGCCCCGTCGCAGCCACCAGCATTGCCGAAAAAATTGCCACCGGTCCCTCGCTAGAGGAGATCCGGAGCAAGATCTGGTGCGATAAGCACGGAAGGACCTGTGACCCAGACGAGCTCATCTTCAAAGGAGGTGACAGTACATTCCTGGCAAAATGTCCATCCATTCGAGCGTCCCCAGCAAAGCGTTCCTCTACAGGAGCGCACCCGATGAGATGACACGCCGATGCCAACCAAGTCATAATCCCATCCTCGAGCCGATACCGACGGTGATGATGATCCACTCCTCGTGGATATCAGGGCCCAAAACCTTGTCATCCAAGAGCAGAAAGAGCTGATTAGTTAACTCCAACAGCAGCTTCGGGAGAAGAATAAGGCTCCAGTTCCACCTCCTAGATGCGGCCGAGCTCCTTCGGCTGAACAGGACTTAAGGCAAGTCCTAAACAATAAGAGGCACAGCCGAGCCTACGATGAGGGCTCAAGTAGCAGCCACTTGAACGAAGACTCCAAGCGGCCGCTCTAAAGGCGGAGGACAATGACAACCTGAGGGAATGGCTTGACCGACAAGTCAAGCAGACAGTCCGACAGAATATGGAAATTATCGGCTTCACCTGGGTCGGCTCAATGCCTACGACACAGAGGATCTCATCACATCTCCCTTCTCTCAGGAAATAAGGAGTTTTTCTCTTTCAGAGAAGTTTAGTGTTCTGAGGTTCGTCCTTTATGATGGGACCTTGGATCCTGCAGCGCACCTCTAACAATTCACTAAAAGAATGTCGGTCTGGGGTAACATAAGTCACCTGAACTGTAGAGTCTTCTCCTCCAATTTAGGAGACCTCCCCCTACGATGGTTCTGCGTACTTCCAAAAGGCTCAAGTTTGAGCTGGCGGCAGCTCCGGAATTCCTTCATGGAAAAGTTTCTGGCTCACAGGGTCATCCCTAAGATGGACGAAGACCTTATGGCCATCAGAATGCGGCAAACCGATAACGTCACCCAATTTGCCAAAAGATTCTGGACGGTCTACAGCCAGATCAAGGATGCCACTGACGAGGCGGCCATTAAGTCCTTCAAATAGGCTCTATTGCCAGGCAATGAGCTTCGGAAGGATTTGGTGCGGTTCCCCGTGGTCACGATGAAAGCATTGATGGCTCGGGTCAATCAATTTGTTGAACAAGAAGAAGACGAGGCCCGAGCTCGGAAAAGCTTTGGCCTCTGGCAAGAGGATAGGCCCTCAAAGAAATTGCCTCGAAGGGAGGAGGTGGACCGAAACAAGGCATCGTCAAGTTCGGCGGTGGCCTCGGCTCCCACCTTGGGGAACAACAAAAAGTCCAAGCCAACAGCCGCCTCCTACAAGGCTGTGAACATGATCTTTAGGGAAATGATCTATAAGTTCCTCAGCAAAATCAAGTCACAGCCCTTCTTCAAATGGCTACAGCCGATGAAGGGTGACCATTTCACCCGAGATTAGAGCAAGTTCTGTGCCTACCATAAGCAGAATGGGCACAGAACCGAAGACTACAAAGCCTTCAAAGCCCACCTCGAAAAGCTCGTCAAGGACAGGCACTTGAGAGACTACATTAAGGAGGAGGGCAGAGACAATAGCTGAGCTCAGCACCGAAATGATGATGATCAGGACAGCGATGAGCTAGAGGGCATCATCAACGTCATTCACTTCGCTCCTACTCCGAAGGAGAGCAATCAAGCTCATGCCGAGGCAAGGAGGGCTTCGCACCAAAAGCAGGTGATGATTGCCGGGCTGGAACATGCTGCCAAGAAAGCTCGGACAGAGAGGCCCATGATCTAGTTCTCAAATAAGAACCTAGATGGAGTCCCGCTCCCCCACAACGATCCTCTGGTTTTGACCTTGAAGATAAAGAAATTCTTGGTACAGAGAGTTCTTGTGGACCCTGGGAGTTCGTCAGAGATCCTTTACTACAACTACTTCAAGAAGATCGGTCTTAAAGAGGAAGATCTGGAGGCAGCACGCACCCCCTTGGTGGATTTTAGTTCAAAGCCTGTGTACCCCAAGGGGAGAATCTCCCTAAAAGTCCAAGTCAGAGGCGCCTCCATGTTAGTTGACTTCCTAGTAGTGGATCCACCATCCCTTTATAATGTAATAATGGGGAGAACTTGGCTGCACAATATGGAAGCCGTACCCTCCACTCATCACCAAAAACTCAAGTTCCCATTAGAGAACGAGAACGGCAGAGTTGAGGTGATCACGGTCAGAGACGACCAACACATGGCCAAACAATGCTTGATGGCCATGGTGCCTGGCGAAGCCGAGACAACACAGGTTCACATGACTGAGCTGGACAGGGAGGCCGAACTCGAAGACGTCGGCCGAGCTCCAGAACAAAAAACCTTTGAAGACCTGACCGAAATCAGGATTGACCCCAGCGATCCTGAAAGATACTTTATACTTGGGAGTCAGCTTGCCGAAGCCGAAAAGTCTGAGCTGCTAGACTTCTTGTTACAGAACAAGGAAGTTTTTGCATGTACTCCTTACTAGATGCTTGACGTCAGTCCCAAGATCATGTGCCACAAGCTGAATGTGGACCCCAAGCACAAGCCCGTGATCCAGAAAGATCGCAGAACGGTGATCCCGTAAACCGAGGCCGTGATCGAGGAAGCTCAGAAGCTGTTGGAAGCCAATGCAATCAGAGAAGTCTAGTACTCGGACTGGCTAGCCAACACGGCGATGGTCAAGACAAAGAGTGGGAAATGGAGGGTCTGCGTGGATTTCACCGACCTCAACAAAGCCTGCCCCAAGGACAACTTCCCACTCCCTAAGATTGATCAGATGATCGACGCCACTGCCGGCCATGACAGGATGAGTTTCCTCAATGCTTACCGAGGTTACCATCAAATTCCAATGTATGGGCCTAATGAAGAGAAGATTGCATTCATAACACCTAGAGGCATCTACTGTTACAAAGTGATGCCATTTGGGTTAAAAAATGTGGGGACGACTTACCAGAGGCTGGTAACCAAGATGTTCCAGGCCCAGCTTGGCAAGACGATGGAGGTTTATGTTGACGACATTGTTATCAAGTCTAAAAGGTCACAGGACCACTTGGCGGACCAAAGTCAAATGTTTGACATCCTCAGAAAGTTCCAACTGAAGCTGAATGCATCCAAATGTGCGTTCGGTGTCGGCTCTGGCAAATTCATGGGAAGCAAGGTCACCAGAAGAGGGATTGAAGCAAGTCCAGACCAGATCTCGACGATTTAAGAAATACAGAGTCTAACTACGGCAAAGCAGGTTCAGAGGCTCACTGGAATGGCCGTTGCGCTCAACCGCTTCATAAGCCAAGCTTTTGATAGATGCTGACCCTTCTTTCAGCTTTTAAGGAAAAGCTCGAAATTTCAGTGGACTCCGGAGTGCGACCGAGCTCTGTAGGAGCTCAAACACTATTTGTCTTCACCACCCCTGCTGTCAACACCGAAGCAGGGAGAAGTGCTCTACCTGTACTTGGCGGTCTCAGATCATGCAGTGAAATCGGTACTCATCAGGGAAGCAGGGAGAAGTGCTGTCAACACCGAAGCAGGGAGAAGTGCTCTACCTGTACTTGGCGGTCTCAGATCATGCAGTGAAATCGGTACTTATCAGGGAAGAGAATGGGCAACAAAAACCCATTTAATACACTAGCAAGATCCTCTTCGATGCTGAGACCAAGTACTTACAACTAGAGAAACTTGCATTAGCGCTCGTCAGTGCTTCTCGCAAACTCTCCCACTACTTCCAGACATATACCATAGTGGTTGTTACAGAACATCCGCTCAAGTCCCTTTTCAGAAAGGCAGACTTCTCTGGGAGAATCTCAAGATGGGCTGTCTAGCTGGGGCAGTATGATATCAAGTATCAACCCAGGACGGCAATCAAAGCCCAAGTTTTGGTAGATTTCATCCTGGAATTCATTTCTCTTAGTTCGGCATCGAGACAGCTTGATACCGAACTAAGGGGCAATAAGGATGAGGAAGAAGTCTCCGAGACAGAGCAAGAACGATCTTGGAAGTAGTTCCTTGATATGGCTTGGAAGGTCTTTGTCGATGGATCTTCAACGTCCAAAAGGGCTGGCACTGGCATAGTCTTCTAGTCTTCGGAGGGCTTGGTCATCGAACAAGCCTTAACGCTTGGCTTTAAGGCGTTTAATAATGAAGCAGAGTATGAAGCACTCACTATAGGGCTCAACAGCGCCAAAATCCTAGAGGCACGGCAGCTGGTGATTTCAGTGACTCCCAACTGGTGACGAGCCAGCTGAATGGAGACTACCAAGCTCGCGACGAAAGGATGGTGGACTACCTGGCTCATGCAAAACAGCTCTTTTCTCAGTTTGAAAGAGTTAAAGTTAAACAGATCGGCAGAGACTCCAATTCTCATGTCGATGCTCTTGCCAACGTGGCCTCTGTCGTCGAGGTTGGGAATAAGAGAACCGTTAAAGTGGAAACACTGGAGAGACCAAGAATAGATCTCCAGCCACCTCGGTAGGTTATGTGTGTTGATCTCGATCCGAGCCAGATGGACCCAATCATTGCCTACCTAAGGGATGACCAACTTCCTGAAGACAAGAATGAGGCTCACAAAATCAGGCTGAAAGCAGCTGGGTTTTGGTTGTCTCCTGATGGCAAGCTTTACAGGAAGATACACCGGCCCCTACCTCCAGTGCATTCACCTGAGCAAAGTCGAAGATTTCCTTTATGAAATTCATGAGGGAGTTTGCAGAAGCCACATTGGAGGTCGGTCACTGGCATACCGAGCTACCAGTCAAGGCTACCTGTGGCCTTACATGCAAAAGGATGCTCTAAGCATCAGTTCTGGTATTGGCACTAGCCTCGGTTTGCGTAGCATCAGCTTCGGTCTGCATAGCTTTGGTGTTGGCATCATTCTCAACCTAAGCAACGTCAGCTTCAGAGGACAGACTAGGGGTAGAGGACGATCCAGGATTCGAGCTTGGAAACTTGGACGGATTTTTATACGCAGGGTGGTCTTCAAAGACTTCTGCCTCCTTTAGGGAAGCCATCCACCTGAGCTCCCAAACCCTCTGGCTTATCTCGAGGACCTGAGCCTCATACGATGCCGTCACCATATGCGCTCCTTCCTGGAAGGCAGCATAAGCCTCGGCCTTGAGCTTTTCCTCGAGCTCGGCTTTCTACTTCTCTAAGGCAGACTCGAACTCGACTCCCTGCTTCTCTAGAGTCGCAACAAGATCGGTTGCTAACTTCTCTTGAATCTCCATCTTGGCCTTCAGCCTGTCGTCCTCGACCACCGCCGTATCAAGATCGGCAACGAGGCTGACGTTCCTACATACCTCCTCCTACAGCTGCTGATCTTTGGCGTCAAAGGCTGCTTGGAGATCTCTCTTCTCCGCCTCCAGCCCGGTGACCATAGTGTGGGCATCCCAAAGCCTTTTGATGCCAACTTGGCATTTTTGCACTACCTGCAAAAGAAGAAAATGTCAGAAAAACAACAACCGAAATCAAACACTTAGTAATATTTTTGGAGAACTTACCAAGATGGCCGACTGCACAGCCGAAACCGCGAGCGTCATGTCATCCATTTTCTTCAGCGTCTCCTTGTCCCGAGGCAAGGCGCAGGCTCGCCCTAGCGCGACGATGACATAGGCATCATTGGCCACGCTGTCCTCCACTGTCAAGGGCATTCCGGGCTCGACTTGGAGATCGGGCCTCCAGGGGGCTGGCCTGGCAGGATGAGAAGCAGTTGCTGCACTCAATGACGGTAAGCCCAAGGGGCTGGGTGAGGCCTCGACCCTAGGCCTTTTCTTTGGTCGTCCCTCCTCCCTCGAAGTTTCTGCTTGGTGCTCCCGAACCCCGGTACTTGGAGGAGAAGTAGGGGCAGGAGCAGCAGCATCAACAGCGGCATCAGCAGCCGTGGTAGACGTCGACCCAAGGGCAGCAATAGGAGCGACAACCGCAGGCAGGAGGGCGTGAGGAGATAATTCCCCGAACACCCGAGCCATGAGATCTGCAACCATTACCAGGGGTCGGCACCTATGCATCTCCTCTTCTTCTTCTTCTTCTTCCTCCGAGCTCAAGGATTTGATGACTAGTCTTCTTGGCAGTGAAGAAGTCTCGGCCTATGCAGTAGCTGCGCTGGTCTTGGCAGGCTCCGAGGCGGAACAAGATGTAGAAGCCCTATCACTAGAGTCGATCCGCTGCCCGTCGGCGATCGCAACCGTCACTTGCCCTGCTCTTCTTTCTTCTTTGAAGGCCTGACGCCCTCCTTGAGGTACCCTCCTCTTGATGAAAAAGTGGTACTTCAGTTCGTAGCCGAGGAGCGCCCAGGCAGCCTGACCTTGATGACCTTGGTGGTTGTACAGCTTCCGAAACCACACCTCATTTCTCTCCCAACCAACCCGCTCGGCCTCTTGTCTTCTTTGACAGATGTCTACACCACAAACAAAAAGTGTTAGTTCGGCAGTAACGAAAGGAGGAAGATAAAAAGAGAATGAGGGGTTCGGCGTTTACTTGGAGGGGTCCCGAAGCTTCGGGGAGTCCTATAAACTCTCGCCGTCTTGGGCTTGGACTCACCAAACTCCCAGTTTCCCGAGATGAATAGGCGATCGTCCCCGGCATACTTGTTCGAGTCCTCCAAACCGTTGACAAAGCACTACCGGTTCGCCTTCACCCGGAGGGAGTAGGTATTGTTGCCCCCTCCAGACTTACATAGGTCATATACGTCCTCGATGTCATGGACACCGAGGTTGATGTCTAAGATCCTATTCAATTCAGCGACACCCATTATTATTTTGAAGCCGTTGGGCATCAGCTGGCAGGGGCAGAGGTGCCAATTTTTCAGGCATGTCCTCAGAAGTGGATGAAGGGGGAATCGAACCCCACATTCGATCACGGTGACTAACATGAACGGCATCCAGCCGTTAGTGAAGGTCAGGCCATCAAAAGGGTTCTCCGGGTCATCTAATCTAATATGGACATCATCTAGAATTCTATATTTGGCCCTAAACTCAGCCCTGGCCTGTGGGGTTTCTAACCAGTGCCTATAGATCCCCATTCCTAGATCTGAAGAAGACTGGAAGAAGAAAAGGCGGAAAAAGGGGAAAGGGGAAATGGCAGAAAAACCCTAAACTAAGTGAGGCAAAAAAAAAAAAAAAACCCTAAAGGAGTTGCAGAAGCAAAAAATATAAAGAAGCAAGAAAACATAAACAAAAAAGGACGAGAAGGAAGAAAAGCTTACGAAACGGACGACGATTACGGGTTTGTGAAGGCTTGGTCTCGAATGGATTTCTCTCCAGTAGAACCTCCTCTCTTTAATGAACTCAGAAGTGAAGAATAGAGAAACAGTACCCTCATATATGATGAATAAGGGGCGCTGTTTTGAATTTCAAGGAACGCACATGCGAGGCGTCACCTAGGGTACAACAAACATCTCCTCGAAGCGATTGGACAGCCAATCAAATGGTGACACGTGGTGCCACCGGTACATCTTCTGCAGCAATTCAGGCAGGCTATTAATTATCTCGAGCAGGTGAAATGACATCTTGATAAAGATCAGACGTTAGCAACCGGCACCAAGATAAAAAAGAGCATGGGCTCCGAACTCAATACTCAGAAGACTCATCCATCATAATACCTAGCTTCCGTTCTTTGGTAATAGTACCAACTCCGTAAGTACATCCAGCTCGGTAACAGTACCAGCTCGACAATAGTACTTAGTTTCCGACCTCCAAGAGTTAGAGAGCTCTAAGAGGTCAAAAGCTAGGGGGTAATTGTGTGGGAGCAATCCCATAACACCAAGATTATGCTAAGCTTCAGTAATAGTACCAGATGGGTTTGTCTTGGTCTCAGTCTTATGCAACTCGGCAATGGTGACAGCTCGGTAACAGTACCGCTACACTCAGCTCGGCAACAGTGCCAGTTGTATGTGCGTCTCGGCAACAGTACGAGGACGCATCCATCTCATGGCTATTTCTGATCTCGGTACGAGTACTGGGTGTCAGTCAAGTATGACCATGCTCTTATGAAAAGTACGGACACATTATTGGACGTGCTGTCAGATAGAGTGTGCAACTGATAACAAAAAGGAGATGTCCTTATCAGGCTGTCACGTTAGCAGAAGGAATGGAAAGCCGTCCGATAGGACTCTCCTTCCACCTACCATCATGACAGGGTAAGGTTCGATGGGACCTTACCCCCAACTACCTCCACTCATGAAAAGGTCAATGGGACTCCCGTCTATATATATGCAGAGGGTCAGTCCCAGAAAGGTACGCATTAACACTCACACGTATACACCCTTACACTCATCCTTTGCTTAGTTACAGAACTAACTTAGGCATCGGAGTGCCTTCAGCTGACAGCAGCCAGGGCCTCTAACCTCTGTTTCTCTCCTTCCCTTTCAGGTCTCAGGTGTTCGGTCTTTTCCTAAAAAGTTCTATACCCATGTAATCAAGTTTGTGTCAATTTTGGCACCTACAACGACCACTTTCCAAAGAATATTGTTGTGTTGTATTGTTCACTAGTTTGTCAAAACCCACGATACAAACAATAATCACTTTGGATTTTGTAAAGCTTATTTATAAGGGTACTGTATATCAGGGTATGACTTCTCCACCATTTTTTAAAAAGAAGTCTAAGGCATTCTTCATCAACTCAGTTTTGCTGGGACCATTGGCCTTCATTTCTTTTCCCTCGCCTTAAGTATTTCTAGCGCATAATCAACTTTTCTCATTTTGCAAAGGCATGTATGACAGTCTTGTATGGACGTCACTTCTGCCATCAAACATGAGCACCATGGTTTTGTTCTGTAAATTTCCGTGACAAGTGAACCTTTTGGATACCATGAATACATATTAGAAGTGTCTTAAGAAAACCCCTTAGCAACATGGTCGCAACAACATAGCCTTTCCATCATTGATATTACCTTTGATACACTCTTTGCTAGACTTGTTTGCAATAAACTTGTGTACTGTATATCCTACCAATAAGAGTCTGGCGAAGGGCAGAAACTTATGAAATAAGGTTCTGAATCTCCATTTAAGAGAGTTTGTAGGAGGGCGGAGACCTTTTTAAATAGGGCTCCAATTCTCCATTTCAATGGTAATGAAGTGGTGGGAAAGATAAAGATGGAATGGGTACCCATTTGGTAGGAGGGCAAAAACCTTCTTTAAGGACCCTAATCTCCATTTTAATGGGAGGAAAGTTGCAACATATGAGGAAGATGAGGTGGGGGGAATGAAATGATGGAGATGGAATGAAAGTGATGTGGTGCCTGGAGGACAGAATCCCTCTAAAGAGGACTTCAAATCTCCAATACACGGTAGTGGGGAAGATGAAATGGATGAACCACATGGAAAAGATAAGATGGGAAGATGGAGTGGGGATATGATAGAGAAGATAAAAAAGACAGCAGCTTCATTACCTTCTTCTTCTTCTTCTTCTTTCTTTCTTTTCTCTTTCTTTTGTTCTTCTCCTCTCTCAATTAGCCCAAAACGAACCTCCTTTTATTTCCTCTATTTGAGAAGTTATGTAACTTCCAAACATTATGAGATCGTGTAAATGGGTAGGGAGTTTCAAAAACTTCCCACAATGATCTCTTTGAAATGTTTGAATGGGTCATATGGCTTCTTTCATTAGATCATCCTGTGGGTCCCGCATTTGAATTTTGAGGAACAAAAATAGCTTATGTAGGGATTCAAACCCCCAAGATTTCACATGGTACAAAAAGCCATTAACCAATTCACCTAATGCCACTACTTACATAAATTTGGCTAAAAAAATAGTTTTGCATAAGGATTTACTCCATCTTGATATATTCTCATGGCTCATAGGTGAAGCCTTGATATTTTTTCTTGTCAATAGGACTTGGGTCCAATTTGTGTATAAGTGAGCTCAAATGAATTATTGGGTTCAAGCCCATTTGATCATGACCCCAACTGAGTCACATAAAATAGGACTTTGGCAAGACTTTTTCTTTATATGCCAACATACTTTTTCTCTCCCTCTTCACTAGGATAAGTGCCACCGGAGTACACATTGTCTCTGGCGAAATCCAAGCTTTTTGGTTAGATCTACCGGCGCTCGCACCTCTCTAGCCCTTTGAAGCACTTGGGTTCTCTTCCCCATGAGCTCCTCTACGTGTTGGTGGTGCCCATTTTTCTTCGGCCAACTTTTCCGGTCATCTTCTCCTTCGACTTCACCAGAGCTCCGGCGAGCAATTTTTGGGTAATTTTCTTTTTCATTGTTATTATTTATTGCTTTTTTTTCTATCTTTTTTGCAATTGTGATAGGGTGCTTATAGGTTTGTTTTTCTTTATTTTTTCTCTATTATTGCCCATTTATCACCTAAGCCCTTAAAAAAAAATTGATGAGAAGGGGAAGAAGTAAATCAAAAGCCTCTGCGGATGATGGCTCTTCTAATCTGCTGCCCCATAAACGTATTGCATCCACTTCTAACCGTGAACAACTGAATGTGGATTGGGCCAATCGAATATTAGATAGGCAAAATGTCTTTGGCCTACATGTTTTTTTAAACCGAACAAACCACACGTTGGGTGCTTCAACAATTACGTGGGCGACAATTGACGGCATTATGTGGTCCTTTTCCCTCTACATACCCCCGTTTGGTACGCCTCTTTTACCAAAATTTGAAAATTAGGGGCCACTATGAAGATGTCCTGTCATCCAGCATTGATGGCCGTGACGTTTCTATAACTGAGGAGGATATCGCTTATGCCTTAGGTTGTCATCCCAATGCGGGTAACTTCCCCTGTTTTCCAAACACCCCCACTGTGGCTAGTATGACAAATGAGATGTGTGGGGGTCATTTTAGGATGGATAACTATACGAGTACTCGTCGTAGTTACCTACCTCAAAGGCTTTGGCTCATAGATCAAGTGCTGCGTGCCAATGCATTTCCTATACATCACAAGGATGAGAGGATGGGGGACTTCCTTGAGACTTTGTACGCTATCCACTCCGGATATGCATTATCTCTTCCGCAAATGATTTTCCAAGAGATGTGCAAAGTCTATAGGCTGTTTAAACAGTCCAAGAAAGACCCGAAGAAGAAGAGGCCTTTGCCTTTTCCTCATTTGCTGACCATACTATTTTTGCATCCTTCGGGTGTTACGGATGTCCCCCTTCCCATTCCATCTAAAGAGGAATTAGTCTCGTGCTCTGATATGTATGGTGAGCCGCGATGGACACAGAATGACGAATCCATCCTTCATAATATGCAGCATGCTCACCCTACTATGATGTTGGAAGTAGACGCACCTGTGGTTGAGCTACCCGTGCCACCTTAAGCCCCTCTAGTTGTCCACCCTCCTTTCGGGGCATGCTGACCCAGTTTACATGTCATATGTCCAATACGAGGCAATCTTCCATGGTCAGCAGGCCCTCCATTCCCGTCAAGTGGCTTTTGAGTCCCGCTTTGAGGACTTTGCCACTCGTACCACAGACTCTCTTTAAAATGCAATATCTAAGGAGAGGTCTGAGTGGACTTTTCCCTCCCTGTAGAGATGATCACATGGATGATGGAGAGGGGGGGACTGGCCATGACGGGGGTGGGGAGGAGGATTGAGGCTGTCTTCTTTAGGTGACCATTTGATGTTAGTGTATATATAGTGTCTTAGATCACTTTTTACTTTTTTCTGTAGATTTATTTCCTATGTTTGTGTTCCTGGATTGCCGCTAGCATTTTGCAGGTTCTTTCGTGCAAGTCGGGGGGTCAACCCAACTTTTCTCTTATGTGCACCTTTTGTTGAGCGGTACCCAGGTGATATCCCTCGTTTTACTTTACTTTTCATGTCTTTTATATCTCATTTTGATGATTCACATTGTGGGCAATGTTAGATATAAAGGTTTCTTTTCTTCCTTTCTTTTTTTTGAGGGTGGGTTGGGGGGGGGGGGGGGGTGGGTATTAACTATTGAGTTAGTCTCTAGTCTTTCTCTTTTATTTAAATAGTATTAACTATTGAGTTAGTCTCTAGTCTTTCTCTTTTATTTAAATATATATATTTTTTGCTCTTTTTGTTAGTTTTTCGGGGGATTTCTAAAAGGATTTTCATGAAACGAAGATACCTTAATTTTTTGAACTTTTATTCTAAGAGCAAAAAGAGAAAAAGGGTTCACTATCTTGTTTTAGGAAAGAATTTTTGAGAAATTGTTGAATTATTGATCCCTCACTTGACACGTATTATATAGAAAATTTGAAATGTGAAGCTATGATTTCCATACTTGTGATAACTTCAGAACAAATATGTTGGAAAACCGACCTTCAGTCATGCAGTGTCCTGGTTCAATTAAGTGGATCCACAAATCGGTTAATTAATTCGGGCATATGGAAAGGGCTTACTACTTGATAAGTCCACAAAATTAGGTCATTAGGTCATCATTTCATAAGCATTTGTGGACTTAATTAGGTTCAATTGCATAGAATTGCACTTAATTCCATGATTACTTGTATTTGGGGATATTTTTGGGAAAATGGTCAAAATTGGTCAAAATTCATTGAATTGCATGACTTTTATGAAATTAAGGTTTCTCATCTCATTTATCACCCCAGAATTAGTTTTTTGGCTTCATCAATGTATACCTGCTATTTTTGGCACCATGTGCTATATTTGGAAAGTTTGTCATTCGCTTGAATCATTAGTTATGTAGGGTACCATCCATGATTCATGTTTATTTTCTTACAGGTGATTAATGTTAAATTTATTTCTTTCAATTTGTATGAGAAATCAACATGGGACCCACATTGATGAAATTTGAGAAGAGAGGTCAAAGGAAAGTCAAATAAGCAAGCAAGGAAAGAGTCCAAGCATGCCTTGGATGTCCAGCATGGGTCTCACACAACCCATTGCATGCCAACATAGAAGCTTCCATTTGTGCACAATTATTCCTGAATTTTTCAGGGGCAACAACTTAAAATGGCCATAATTCTAAAAACCAAGTGTCGGATCAGCGCAATCTAAACACCGTTGGAAATGTCTTTTCGAGTAAATATTTGTGGAGCTCAAGATTGCATAAATCAAAGCTATATTGAGGGAAATATAACATCGGGAAGTTGTCTATTACAGTTTTAGGCGGGAATTGCAAGAAATCTCAAAATTTGGAAAGTTTATTCCCTTTACATCATCATGCAATTTTTAGAGATATTCTTGGAATTATAAAGGAAGGTTTGTGCATCGAGAAACCTAATAAGGCAAGGACATCTCTCAAATATAAAAGTCTTTCCAAAGAAAGAAGTTAGGTTGGAGCCTAAGCAAGAATCTCCACACATAAAGGAAACAAGAGCCCTAAAGATGAGAGATTATTTACTAAAAAAAGATTTGCAAAAGCATAAAAGGAGCAATGGGGAGGGGCTGGACGTGTAACACCTTGGAGGTTCTCTCTCTCCACTCCACTACACCCCTTTCTCTCTCTAAGTCCCTTTCTTCTTTTTCTTTCTTCGAATTCTTTTAGACATGGGTTGAGAGGCCATGTTGAGAGAACGAAAAAGATTGAAGAACCTTAATTTCTTGTAATCAAAGATCAAGGAATAAAGACATTACTTGGATTGATTCTAAGTGTTCTTTATGTAAGTGGTTTAATTTTCTATTTCTAGTTCTTTTATGGCTTTTGATTGGAGACAATATTTCACATGATTAGATCTAGGATTTTGAAAATAAAAAAATGAATGAAAAGTTGAGAGATATCACCTACTCACTTGCATTTTTTTCCTACTCTGAGAAGAGAGGGTTTGATTATCGCATTTTCAATGCTTGTATGATCGTCTAGTTTTTTTTATCTTTGATACATCTTTTCCGCTCTTTATTTTTCCACTTTTGTTCTTTTTAATTTCATTAAGTTTTCTAATTAATTGTACAGCACTTGTTATGACTTAAAAACTTCTAATTGCGTCTTTTATGTTCGATTAGAAACTTTCTATTTATGTTAATTGCATAATCTGTGGTTGGAAAGTGTGTTTGTATATGCATCATAATTAGATATTTCATTAGAACAAGCTTTTGTTGCTGAAATCACAATTTTTAATGACTAATTAAGAAGGAAATTTTCAAACCTAGTATGGAATAGTTGAAAATCTGCACATAAAAAAACTACATTGAATCAGTAGTTTTGGTCAGACTGCGTTCCAAAAGTGTGCGATTTGAAAACCAGGAAAAAGAACTTTTTTTCCTTGAAATTTATCAGAATTAATTTATGGTAATAGGACTTGGAAACCCCATAATTTCAACCAAACATATCCTTGGGAACCGTGTCAACCAAAGGCATAAACAAGGGTACCCAGCAAGGTCATATCAGATTTCAGCAGCATAACTGGTTCAGGTAGGCATCTTGTTGCATTCATTTATTTTTTTTTTCATCTAAACTCCTTTTTCACTTCTATTTCTTATTTTATGTTCATGCATCATGATGGTTTTAATTCCAATCATTAGATTCAGGTTTAGATCATCCTAGAAAGGCTGTACAGTCTAGCAAATTAGGCCTACGCAATAGTTTCCATACTTGGAATTTTTACAACATGCATCATATAGTTAGAAACTTGCATAGATTTGCATTGTTTCCATATAGGGAACCATAAATGATCCATATTTTCATTGTGATTTGTTTTGGAAATTAGGATTTAATTTAGGTAATTTTATATTAAATTGGTTGTTTTGATGAGTTTGTTACTTTTGCAGGTTATAGTTAGAATAGGGCTAAATTGCCTAGGTTTATTTTCATAGCTTTGGTTTATTTTCTTATTTGGAAAATTGTAATTATTAATTTTTAGTATTTGAACAAGTTTTGTGTAATTTAATTAGTTTATATTTAGGTTAGATTTAGTTTCCAATTAGGATATGTTAAACTCGAAAGGTTTCTTAATCAACATTGCTCCCTGTGGATTGACCTATTCTCACCAGTTATTACTACAATCATACCCTTGCACTTGGGGGTCCGATCACTATTGTTGGGGACCGTATTGAAAAAAAAAAGAAAAAGAAAAAAGAAATTCACCACAATAGTGTTGTTAAGGCCTTTGAAAAAACAATGGTGTGAAAGCCACCATATTTGTCTTGAGAGGAAACTATTCATCTTTACTTGCTATATAAAGGGCTACTTATTGTTGGGGATCGTATTGAAAAACAAATACTAAATAGTGTTGTTACGGCTTTTGAAAAAATAATAGTGTGAAAGCCACCATAGTTGCCTTGAGAGGAAGCCTGTTCTCTTTTACTGAGGTTAGGTGGCCCAAAATTTTGAAAGAAAAAGAAGAATATGTGTTTTCATGAAAATTTTTAGTGGATCGTTTGATGCTCTCATGCTTCTATATATACACATTTTTCACCATGCACGATCAATTTTTTCCGGCATAATTTTGAGGATTTCTGACCCACAGATAGGATTTGTGAACCGAATTTGAGATGTGTCTTGAAAACTCCATAATCAAGAATACCTGATGTTCGTAAATATCATTTTGGAAAAGACTCCCTTGCTTTTATGTGTTTTCTTGAGTTTTAGAAATTTTGTGGGCACATTCACTGTGAACCCACACGAGACTATAACTCGTCCTCTAGGGCGAACTTAGAGGTTTAAAGGCTTCATGCACATGCTAAGTGTAGTCGTACTCCCTACAAAAGTGTCCTTAGTTAGTCTTTCCTTTCGTTTTAGCTTTGCTCGAAGTCTAGTATAGAGTAAGTTGGGGGGGTGTGATGAAAACCTAAATGCACTGTTTAGTCCCCTCGATGAGGACTTTGTTATACTTTCAAATGATATTAATTGGCATTAATTGTGTAATTTCATGTTACAGGTGCCTTAGGTGAAAAGAGAGCCAAATTGGAGAAAAATGGCAAGGAACAAAACGAACCGGAGACTTTGCCTCCGGGTATCCGGACACCAGACCCCACAAGTGAGGCCCAGGCTACTGCCAGCTTGTGTCCAGACGCCAGACACGGTGGAGTCCGTCTCCCTGCACGTTTTGAAGTGATCTTTGCAGAAAAAGCTATAAAAAGGACGCAAACCTCATTTTTAGGTCAATCAAGATTGGAGAAAAGAATTTGAGGCTAGTTTTGGAGGATTAGGAAGAGCGTCAATGGAGATTTCGTCAAGGATTCTTTGTCCGTCTCTCTCCATGAGTAACTAACTCTCCACCTGAGGGTTGCGATGAAGCCCTAATCTTGTATTTTAATGATGTATAGGTTCTAGGGTTTTAATTTGAACGCTTTGGTTATATGACACAAATATTATCCATTGATTGGATTTTCTTTATTAATGCAATATCTATTTTTGGTATTTTACTCTTGTAGATTTGAATACCAGTCATATAATGATGCTTGAATGAATATATTGTTAGATCCAAGATAATCTATACCATAGAGATAGGTTATGCCCAGATCTAAACCCACATAACTTATTTGTTGACTCTGTGAATGTTTATAACAAAAAACGAGTCTTTAAAGCATTGATAGTGAAACCCTAGGTCTATACTTGCCATTCTACTAGGGTAGAGTGGATTCGTAGCCTAAGATCTTTTCTTCGATTGAATCGCACATTGTTTTTAATTTGGTAATTCAGGAATCAAACCCATCAAATCAATACTTTTTTTTTCTAGTATGATTAATTTAGAGATTTGAGAACCAACACAACTTAGCCTTTTTATCCTATTGGATACGATACTCGGCTAACAACTCTACTCTCACGAGTAGAGGTAGAGATAGTAGTTAGGTATAAATTATATTTACAAACCTTATTTTGGGACGACCAGGTTCTCAATATATATGGAGTTGGGATATTAGTATATCTAAAAATGTGGATAACAACTGAGACAAAGTAGTTGTTATTGTTCTGATCAATGCATCCATGTTTTTTGGTGTACGGTAGATTCTGCAAACTCCAGCAAAAACATGCTATACCTTCATGCATTCCCATTCCTTTCAAGGTAAATAAGACAAAAGCCATGCCCTGCATTCTCTGACAATACAGCTCCTTCCATTTTATTGTCATTTAATATTTTTATTCATAAGACTAAAGACAGATGTAGCGGTCAACAAGGACTGACACAACAACATTGTGTAAGTGGTTGAGGGAAGACACAAGAGCCTTTGCAAAATCCAGCATTGATGCAGTCGTCATGACAGGTTGAAGGGCAACCGGGATTACAGCGCATGCGAGTAACAATACCATCCACATTAAACTTTTCATCAGCTGCATATCTCACAGAAGCAATTTCTTTCGGTTAGAACTTTATGTATAGTAATATTATGACAAGTAAATGAACCTAGTGAAATGTTTCTTTAGCTTCTTCAGGCTGAGAGAATTGGAATTGTTTATAAAGACTTACAATTGGCAATTTCAATTATAATATAAGAGAAGTATGAAGTGGTAGGTGCTTACCCATTACAGTTGATGAATATGAGATGAAAAGAGCAAGAAGAAATGCTACAACAGGAACCTTCATGACTACCATTTTATGATTGGATGGCCTAGCGAACATCACATGCCCCCTTTTATAAGATCTGGATCCCCTGTTTCGTCCAAAGAGGGAATCAGGGGCTGATATGCAAGGAGGCGGAGGAGAGGGTTTCCCTGTTTGGATGAAACAGGGGATCCGTTTCCCCTATTATAAGAGATGGGGAAAGGGTAGAGAATCTGAGAAAAGATATCGGGTGAATTGGTATGGATATGAGATTTGGGTCCGGACCCCTGTTTCATAGAAACAATTGACGAATGTGGATTGAATTAAACAGGATTTCCTTGTTTTCATGAAATAGAGGATCTGGACTGTTGATATTTATATTTTTCTTAACTTTATGCCATTTTGGGCCAAATACAGAATCTAAAGTATCTTGTACATAGATTTTCATTGCTGATGTTAATGGAAAGCCAATCTAGGGGTAGCAATTGCATGGATATTGTGATATCATTGGGGATATAATTTTCACGAGGTGAATCAAACTTGACCCAGCTTGTATAAGTGTTGGTCACAACACAATTAGGTTTGAGACTGTTTTAACCTGTACATCTGACCCTTTGTCAAAAGCTATTCTTAGGATTAAATATAGGAATGATATTAATGCATTTTAAATTTTGGGTTTTCTCATCATTTTATCGGGATAAGGGTTTTGGTGATAAAAAATAGAAAGATAGGTAATACATCTTCATATTACGAATGATTTTAAGATGTGTGCATAAGACAAAACAAAAATAGATATCAATATCAAACATAGTAATAGCAGTAAAAGTAATTATTACCGTTTAGATTATAATATGTTGGTGATTATTTAAGAGAAGCTATAGCAGGAGAATTAAATTAGGATATACATTGCCATTAGCCATCTCCAATTTTTTTTTTTTTTTATTAACATAAAAAGGGCTCCTGCATGAATTACATGTGTAATATAATGCCAAAAAAGGAGATTAATGATGATTAACTTATTTTGATGGTTGTTGGAAGGTCAATAGGGATTCGGACTATCCTGCAGTCTTGCACATTCAATTTGATTTACAAGAATGCATCTTCACTACTGAGCCTAGAAATTATAAAAAATTGGAAGCCAAGGCTGTTCTTGTGATCTTGTAAGGTAACTCCTATCTTTCTTTACCACTTTTTTGCAGCTTAAAGTCTGGATTTTATTTGTATGTTAGTTAATGGTACATTTTGGTGTAACTACGTACTTGTTACCAAATGCTTAATGAAGTTAGGGGTGTTCATGGGCTGGGCTAAGACATATCTAGGCCTGACCCGGCTTTAGAAACACTGGCCCGGCCGGGCTCAAACCCGACACGGGCCATAAAAGTTTGGCCCAAAAATGCCCATTTAATCAATCGGGCCAGGGTGGCTTTCCATCACTTTTGTAGGCATTAGAGCACTAATTAAATTAAATTACATGCATTTCTTACACAAGTCGGGCAGGGCTATGTATGGCCTTTCCATTACTTAATCCAAGCCCGTCCCAATTATTAATTGGGCCCTAATTACAAATCCAAACCCTGCCCACAAAGGGTAGGCTTGGCCTGGCCCGGCCCATGAGCAGCCCTAAATGAAGTACAATTAAACTTTTGTAAGGAGGAGAATACAGGAATGAAAGCTCATTATGCACAAGCAATGTAAATAATTTATTTAAACTGAAAAATATTTAGGAAATTGGAAAAGTGTTTTCAAGTATATACAAGGAAATGTGTTTAATTGGGAAACTCGAAATTCGTTTTGAAAAACATGTTAAAAATATATGGACTCAAATTTGTTGTAACGTTACAAGTCTAGGATTTACACTCAAGTCCCATCTCGATTTGCAAGTGTTAGAGCATGTAAAAGGAAGAAAGAAAAAAAAAAGAGAGTTAAACATGTTTTATGAAGAAATTCCTGACTTGACCTACTAATTTATGAAAATTGGAGCTGAAAACTCAAGATTTGGGCTCCCTTTATAATATCCAAAAGTAAAATTCAAGTTAGATATTTTAACCTAATTGGTTATGGGAGCTTATTGGCCTAGGTAGTCGCCCCCAACCAGAGATCAACATACACATGAGAATTTGGGTTCTATTTCTAGCCCAATGGGTTGAAATGAGCCAAAAGTGGGCCTGATTTGCTAGTGTTATAAATATATATATATATATATATATATATATAGGGAGCCTATAGAAGGCATGCCACATCAGCTCTCATAGAGTTCTCCTTTCAAAAAAAAAAAAAAAAAAACACTTATAAGAAATTATAGACCCCTTCGGCTTTGACATGGGCTACTACACCTCTCTAATTCTCCTCCCTTAAATCTCTCTTCCTTACTTTTGTCTTCTTCTTCTTTATCTTAATCCTTAAATCACTATCTAATCTTAATCCATCCTAAAATCTCTCTAACCTATCCTCGATCTCATCACTCAATTTAACCAAGAAGATTAAATAATTCCTTTCTTTGTTTGGCCCGGGCTAAGCACCAGCCATTGTTTCTAGTCTTTTTAATACAATTCTAATCTTTCTTAAGCCCATCAAAATCTTGCAATCTCTTAAAGGTCTTTAAAACTCAAACTCTTTCCAAATTAAAATCTTCCCGAACATTCCCATAAAATGTTTATTCCAATTTTATGATTTTTCTAAATCCTCTTCAACCAATTCCGAGCAATCTCATGTTATTCCCTTTCCTTTTCTCTTTAAAGTTCTCAAAACACTCCAGCAAACAGCCATTTGGATTCTGTCACATTTCTGGTTTGGCCTTTTTCACTTCTTTTATTATATATACATTTTATTTTTTTTGGTAAAATTGGTATTTGTACTGTTGTTTGAGCATTTTGTTCATTCTCTGTCTACATGGTCAAATTTCTGGTATTTGAATTTTTTTTTTCATTTCTTCTCTAATATATAGTGTTGATATTTCCTCTACTTTTGTGATGTGTTTATTCTTAATTATGATAACATTGATTTGCACAATTAAAAAAAAAAAAAAAACCCATATGAAGTTTTGCAACTGTATCAATCAGTAGACCATGCTAATGATGAGGAGCCTTATAATTATATGGATCCTTTAGATTGAACAAAGGGTCAATGATTTATCTTAATTGGGACCCAATAGCAAAAAGGGTTTAAATTTAATTTATTATGGTTAATGTGAAGTCCCCGACCTTAATAGTGTGTTTAGCTTTTTAATCTTGGTGATTAGCTTAATTAATTGTGATTCTAGCTAATTATGTGGGTTTAGTGCTTGAGCGAGTCTCTTTTATCATTAGGAATATGCATTTGATTCCGAATGCGTTTAGTCTTAATAAGGGGTTAAATTATGATTTTTAGGAAAATTGAATGTTTTTTCAAAGAATTCCATTTTTTCTGAGTTTATGCTCATCGTTTTCCATTCTTAACTCATCACGATTTGACGCCCCCGAGCCTCTCAAATAATCACTTTTTGCTCATTTCATTTAAGAAGGGCATTTAAGTCATTTCTCCTTTCATCTCTATTTAAACCCCATTCCAGCAGATTCATCGGTTTCCCACTTCATTTTCTAAGAGGAGCTGCTGGAACTACATCTTCTTCTCCTTTTTCTTCACTTCTTCTTCTTGCATGTGGGTTTAGAAGCCATTCCAAGCCAATTTATGTGCATCATCACCCTCCTCTCATCTCCTTCATCTCCTAGACCTCAAAATTGGCTTGTATGTGGGATTAGAAGCCGATTCTTCTTCTTGCATGTGGGTTTAGAAGCCATTCCAAGCCAACTCAAGTGCATCATCGCCCTCCTCTCATCTCCTTCATCTCTTAGTTCTCAAAATTGGTCAGTTTCCCCAATTCTACTCCTTCCAATTTCCTTCCTTGTTGCTGTAAATGTTTTGCATGTTGATGAGTTCTGCTTTCCCTTCCCTTGTGCACTTGGAGTGTAGGAGAAGCTTTGGGGAGTGGCTTTGGCTAGTGGGTGTGTGTGGAGACTTTCTTCTTCTTCAATCATTCTAATTTCCATACTTCTTAGTTAAGGCAAATGGATTAGTTATATATATGAAGCATGGATGTGTGTTTATTTGTTTCTTGTTCATTCAAGATATCCCTAGATTCCAAGCTTGGTATGGTTAATTTGATTACATATGCTAAATGGGTATGAATGGTTTAATTGACCTTAATTGTGGAAGAAAGAATGGAATGGGTGGTTTTAGTAATGGAGTTTGGATATTTGGAATTGCCAATAGGGTGAATTGCGAAGCTATGTGAATGAATCTTGAAATTTGGAATATAACAACTTCAGAGTTGGTAATTTCTGGACACACTGTGACCTCCGCGGTCAACCGACCAAACCCGACCTCTCCCGAAAATCAAGCATGTGTTTCTCATGGTGACCCCGCGGCTAACCGCTGAACCCAGACAAAACTTGGGTAGGTTTTGCAACACCCGCGGCGACCTCACAGCTAACCACCTGACGGAAATATTTTCTGAGTAGTTTCTGCTCGCAGTGACCTCTGTCGTGACCTTGGGTTTAACCGCTAACCCCCTCTGTGGTTAACCGTAGATGCCCAGTTTCCTCTTTTGAAGGGGGCATCTAATTTAGGTTTTGACCTTATGTGTGGGACCCCTTGACCCTACCCTTGCATGACTAACTTGGGAAAATGGAAACGAAGCACGATTGGCTTGATGTGTTTTGACGATTGTTCGAGATTTTCGTGTATGGATGTGACTTGGCCGAATGCATTTGGAATGATTTAATTGGTGCCAACAACTCCCGTACACCAAGGGCTCACCAAATTAAGGCATCATTGACTCATTCTCCATACGCACTCCATTGGAGGATACTTATGGTACACGGTGGACAACCCTTGACTTATGATTGGCTTGTTCTTCACTGTTGACTCGTAAATCTTGTATCCACAACTTAAAATACCTTGTACAATCTACTATTGAACATTCATTTAACTTATAACATAACTTGTTAGAAGCTAGGCTTGAACCGGACTTAGAGTATTGTATCCCTAGGTACTCTGTTATCTTGTACTTAATGGACATGGATGGCTAGACTCGTTTGACTTGTGAATACTATTGGAAGACTACTTGGTGGGAATTTGTGAACTTGTCTTGTATCTTAACTTGACTAAGAGCAGTCTCATTTGGATGGTCTTGTACTTGAACTCTAGCCACACGTGCTTGTCTTGGATCTTGTGTCACTTGCTATACCATCATCATTATCATGTTGCATTCATGGCCAACTGCAGTCTAAGGATTCTTGAGTGAGTTGATTTGTTGGACACTAGGGTGGGCAATCGGCTACGACGGCGTCCACGGAGCAGAATAATGACAGTCGGGTAGGACGACGTTGTTATCCCTTGTAGGTAGCATTGGATACCACTAGAACCAAACTTTAGGGTATTGGTAGTCGACTAGGACGGCATTGATACCCCCGGAAGATGGTTAGGACATCCTTGGAGTCTCCTCTTGCTTGTGCATTAGATCTCATATGGATGATTAATCTTGTTATAACTTGCTAGGATTTACATTGTTGTTTGATTCTTATATTTACTCTTGCTTATATGCCTAGCTTCTTATCTTGATATCTTACAATTATGCAGTTGTCTTTATTCTCTTTTAAAGCATGTTATGAACATTATATTCTTCTTATCTTCATGCCAACGCATTGTTGATCCTCTTTTCCTTGGTGTGTAGACGTGTAATCTACTACATCGACCCGGACACTAAGGCAATCCCAGAGGATCCTCAGCTGGGGGAGAAGGATGAGTTATGTGAGTGGTGTGCCAATGACATAGCTTAGCATCATCACCCCCGGCATCTGTGCACGACACATGGGGACATCTGACATCGTGCCACCTATATTTCATCTTTTGGTCTATTCTTTTAAATGTGTCTTATTATATCCTATATATCTTTTGTTCCAAGACCTAGGTTTTTGGGATGGTCTTGGTGTATATATAAACTTTATATATTTTTTTATCTTTTGAAACTTAAATGTATAATGGTGATGAAATGCATATTTGCTTTGATCTCTACTGGATTATGAAATGCGATTACAGGTTAAATCTCATAGGTTGTTATAATTAGTGAGGTTCAACCACATAATCCTCACAACGGATTTCGATCTTCGGCCCACCAGGGCAGAAAGGTTTTAATTAGCCCTAATTTTTACAAATCGGGTTTGGGCCGTGACAGTTAAGATGGGTTCCAAACTTGAAATTAAAAGTTTCCTTATTTAATTCATCTTTGAGGAGTGACACTCAAGATAACAAATCCCTTATGATCTCTATTCTTACCTAAAATCTCTCTTCCAAAATTCCAACAGGCATAATCGAAGTATGAAGAGAAGTTACCTCTTCAAATTAATATTCAACCCTCAAGCCTATCTGAGTGGTTTGTTAGATTTGGACAATTTTTTTTTTTAATTTCTCTGTCAAATTTATGAATATTTTAAATTTTCTTATGTTCTTGGTAAAATATGATATGCAAAGGTTTTAGTAGATTCATGGAAAATAGTATTAGTTGTGGAAAATCTCGTAAGAAGTATAGGTATGGATTGTAGGTGAAGATATTGGAGGTATGTAAGTCTAAATTGTGTTAAAATTAATTTGTATTTATTTATTTATTTATTTTATTTAATAACTCCTGGGTTTGGGACCAATGAGTACAACGTAGGCAGGAATATGTTAGCATGATTGGGTTTGGATGATTGTTTTTTTTTTTTTTTTCCCTAAATTCATAGGCTTAGAATTTTAGGGGTTTAGGAGCAAATGATATTTTATTTATGAATATATGAGTAATTTTCTACTATGTAGTCACGTATCATTGCATATACTTCATTCGAGGGCCAAGATTTCTTTTCCTTCTTCTTATCTCAAATTATGTTCTTTTTTTAATACGTTCTAACTTTTTATGATATTTTCTATAATATATATATATATATATAGAGAGAGAGAGAGACCTAGATATTTGTTGCTTTTGGATGGTAAGTAGGCAGGTGCAGAGTTATAACCAAAATTTAAATTTATTATAAATTTACTAATCCTCCTGCCTAAATTTAATAGAGTTGCTATTTTAGAGGTTATATTTTATTTTTTTATCAACTAACCAGAACTTCATGGGCTTTTTGGATTTTTCTTTTTATATAATGGCTATTGCTTTGACTGCACGACCAATGTTGTAGGAGTGTCGTTTCTTTTTGTTTTCAAATGGATGTTAGTACTTTATTTATAATTTAGTTGAGTTTTCCTTTTGTTTCTTAATATAATTGCAATTTGATTTGTTATTTTTATTTTCATATAATTGATTTGAAGGGCTTTCATTTGAAAAAGTAATTACTCTTCTTTTAAACCTTTGGTTTTTAAAGTATCGTGTTTGTGTTATAAATTATATGTTAATATTAATTTATAATACATTTAAAGATTTATAAATATTCTAATTTAAATTTTAATTTTTTTTTATACGTGGGCCTATTGCACTAGTCTTATCTAATGCAATATTAAAGAGTATCATCTTAACATTCTACTATTATACATAACAACCATGGAATGCTACATAAAACAAAAAAATTTACTCTTAGTGGCGGATAAAAACCGCTGCTAAAATTCGCCGCAAAACCCTTTCATCAGCGAAAACTCGTCCTCGTTACTATTTCTTTTAGAAGCGGAAGCGGTTTTGAATATCTGCCACTAATAGTTTGTTTTAGCAGCGGGTTTTTATGTTCTAAAAAAAATTGATGCAGATCTCTTATTGGCCCATACTGAAAGTTAATAGTGGCCTGCATTTAATATTGTACACAATGAAAATGGAGATTGCCAGCACTAAGTGCTCTGTAGTTAAACCTCTGAGGCAACATACATGATTGATGTTGATGGAAGCACTATCAATGAATGGGACCAGCTAATCCTCCATGACATGTTGATGGTTAGGTAGGCCAACTTTGATTCCCTTGATTCACATATTGGAGCTCATAACCAACATATGTAACCTTAATAGGCAGGTTCTTAAATTAGAAATACTCTTTCTCAAAGTTTGAGAGCCTAGGATCTGATTGTACAGAGTCTCTAGAAAAAGCTCCAAAAAAAAAAAAAAAAAAAAAAAGACATTTTGAAGTCAGAATAGGTTGTTTTTGTTGGAAAAATGATTAGAGGATCCATTATTTTGTCATCTTTGAACCAAAATAAAAGTAGGACCTACTTATCCTTTTATGTGAGAATATATAAGAATGCAATCTACTCCATGAATAGATTAAGGACATGTACTCGGTTGCTTTAATTGATTAAGGAGTGAATGAGAAATTGCCTTTTAAACACCACTACTTGAACATTTTGAAGTCAGAAAAGGTTGTTTACCCAACAGTATTTCATGAAAAGATAACAGATATACGATATATATACATTGCTACGCAATGAAACAAGAATGGAGATAAGTTTTAGTGATAGTACTAGGGAGAAGCCTTGACCAAGAAATGGAGATCCTGTAGCCTTCAAGGCCTGTGTCACTCATGTGCTTGACATCTTCCTTCAAGCCATGAAATGAATAAATGACATACGTACAAAGATTCTGACTTTATTTTTTTTTTAGGTAAATAAGATACTAATCAACGAAAACACGCCACTAGCATAAAAATAAAAGAAGCAGTGCCACTGCAATTCTCCATCGCCTATTATGGACAAGAAAATCAGTAACAGATACTTTACAACTACCGACCAGTAAAAGGTCTGACATAAAAAGATAAGTATCTAAAGCTAAATATATTAGAGGTCCCTGGGGTGCTCTCTCTGGTTCCTAGAAACAGTGATATTGTTGTTGATTCTCGGGTTTTCTTCATCGGCAATATTACATATCACAACAATTACCAAAAATATTGAATTCCTTCCTCCTGGTGATGCAAGAAAAATCTAGCAAACCCAAGAATGTGTTTTAGAGTTTTATCCCAGAATAGTACTCTCAAATAAACTAATTTCCAAAATAGCACCCATTTGAAAAGAATACCCAGAATAGCATCCCGAGCCTACATGGCATATCCATTCCTAATACATGTTAATGACAGTAGCGAAGGTCAAAATTTCCAGCTACCCAAAGCCACTAATTCCTAATTCAGAGGGCTTGTCAAATCACATATTTGGGTCTTTACCAAGAAAGCAATGCCTTGTCAAATCACAAATCTGGGTCTTTACCAAGAAAGTAGGCATCACTAAACACATTGAAGATATCAAATAAAGGTTTTCATCATTTGATATTATGTGATGAAAACCCACTTTTTTGTCCAAACCCAATCACGTAAAAGGTAACAAATTGCATAAACTTTGAAGATATTGATTAAGATATCATAATTAAATTCTTCACAGTATATCAAATTGCCAAGCCACTTAACATACTTAATAAAAAAATCACTTTTTGTCCAAACCCAATCATTGTCTGCAGTTAATTAATATAGCAATAGCTCCATTTAGCATCAAGCAAAATAAATAAGTTTTGCTCCACACTTTCTAACTACAACATTCAACAAATGCATATCCACCAACCTGCCATGCCAAGAAACAACACTTTATTGGATTTAAAAACAGAAATTGAAGAGGTAAAATGTAATAAAATCACAACTTACTTCATTGGCTTCTATTTGGACAAGAACGCCAATTATGACCCCTATTCAATTTCTACATAACCCACATGCCAAAGGCTTGCGACCACCGTCTCTAGCGTCCATCTCATTATGAACACGAGTGGATTTTGGACGGCCTTTGATATTTCTCCGCATATTTTCATCCGGAATGAGAGTCGGACCATTATAAGTGGGCCAATAAAATTTATCTGGAATAGCGTGAAACGTAGGAGCCCAACTTTTCATGTAATTTTGCATAGAATAAAATTCGTCCACAAACTGAAGAGCATCAATTCTACGTGAAGCACATGCAGCCAATCAAGTGAACAAGGATGATTATAGATTTGCCACTTGTTACAAGAACAAGTTCTATTGCCAAGGTGAACAACGTGCACTCGTCCACCTCTAGCCTAATTACTAGAGCGTGCTACCCATTCGCCTTAACTCTTAACCCAGTTAGTTTAACCTCAGTTGTTGTAGTTAGTAAAGCACTAGAATGTAATCGCGCCTCCCCCTTCTCACGTCTAACTGCAAAGTAGCTATTGACTCTATAGAACGTAAGCTGCACCAAAGCTGTAATCGACAAAAAACGAGCGCCTTTCAAGACAGAGTCAAATATCTCAACCATTTTTGACGTCATATCTCCCCACCTTTGTCCTCCATCATGCAACAACGTCCAAGATTCAAGAGAAACCCTATTAATCCATGACTTCACCGAATCATCATCAAGATTTTCAATCTCGGCCCACATCCTATCAAAATTGTGTTGTTGATTTGTCATGGCAAGCCCACTTATTACTGACTTCAAATGCTTATTCTTGAACTTTGTGTTGAAATTACTGACAAAATGCCTCATGCAATACTGATGATATGCCATTGGCTCCTTCCAACCAAGATATGGATCTTACATAGTGTTTATTATACTGATATGTCGATCAGATATAACACATAAGCCCTCACGGTTTGTCACTTTCTCTCGAATGCAAGCCATAAACCACCCCCAAGTGTCATTGGACTCTCCCTCTATTATGGCGAATGCCAATGGAAGTAGCTGTCCATTTCCATCAATCGCAACAGCTATCATCAGCTTCCCACAATATTTTCCATACAGATGAGTAGCATCAACATAAATTACAGGTCTACAATACCTAAACCCTCAAAAGAAGGATCGAAAGCCCAAAAGACAAGTTTAAATTTCTCCACTCCAGGACTGGATGTAGCCTCTGAGTTCCAAACTACAACTGATCCTAGATTGGCTTTTTGCATTTCGGCCATAAATGCTAGCAATATCTTGTATGACTCTTCCCAATCACCAAACAATAGAACCATGGCATGTTGCTTTGCTAACCATGCTTTCTTGTAAGAAATTGTAAAATTATATTGCTCCTTTATCATAGCTATGATTGCTTTGCTAGTAATTGACAGTTGGGCTCTGGCAACATCCTTTATGCAATGAGCCACAAAAGCTGAATTAAGCTGCACATGATCGCGATTTCCGATCGAATTAAAGCAAGTGTGAGGGCTCTGATGGACTGCAATCCTGAAATAACTACTTCCCAATGGTATAGATGCTCTTAGTCTCCAAGTACACCCATTATGTGCAAGCTTACACTTTAATATCAATCTTGTGAAGTTGGAATGCGTAACTTTGTACTCCGCATGTGCATTAAGGTGGAACATCTTTACTGCACTAATAAGGTCATCCTTGTTTGCATATTGAGCTCCAACAACCAAATCAACACTTTCTGCTCCACTTGATTGTTGTGGAACCCATTGACTAGCAACAGTTTCATTTACCCAACTAATATCAATAATCTCAGGAGCCATTGGCTCTTGAGTAGAAGATGACGGTCCTGGCATTGTACTCAAATTTGGTTCATCATGATCAACAGTGTGGTCCACCCCAAGAACCCCGTTATCTACATCCAAATCTTCATGGTGAGCGTCGTTGTGAGTGACTGTGATCAAACTGAGAACATATGGGTCCTCCGTAGATATAATATTAGGAATCTCATTCAGGTTTACTGCATCAAAATCCATATTGGATTTCTTCTTAGGCCTGCGATGCAATAAAAATAAAAAACAACTGAAACAAAAGAACAAGAAGTAGTAGCAAAAAGCACAATCAAAATAAAACAAAGAACCACAAGTAGCAGCAAAAACCAAATGAAACGAAAGCAAAACAAAAGAAAAATCACAAAAGTTATGTCCATATAATATAATTGGGATAGGCACAAAAGTTTTGATTATGATATAATATAATTGGGATTTGGGACAACCACAAAATTTTTTTCCATGGCCAATGTGCGGTAGTAATATAATTGGGACCACTAGCGTACATGTGTAAAGAATTAAAAAAGTTCCTTGTTTATATCTGTATTGATTTGCATCAACAGCATAGCCACAAAAGTCCATGGCCAAACACGCAGCACTAAACAAAACAAAAAAATCAATCTATCTATAAGAAACAAAACAAGAAAACTCAAAGCCACACAGGGGTAAAGATCAAACCTAAAGTGGCGGAAATCAAAGGGATAAATCAGTTATGCGATTCGGCAGTCAACACAAAATTTATTTTACCAGAATGCTCAAAATTTATCAAACAATCCATTTAATCTATAGAATTCAAAGTCAGAAATTTGAAGAGAGAAAAAAACAACCAGACTTACCTTGGAGAGGCTAGGGCGAGAATTGACGATGAACTTGGGCTGTACGAGAGACTTTCCGTAGAAAAGGGTTTAGTTGTGTGATAGCTTCCATTGTTGACAAAAAATTACCCGTTACCGTCATTAACATGTATTAGGATTGGATATGCCACATAGGCTCGGGATGCTATTCTGGATATTATTTTCAAATGGGTGCTATTATGGGAATTAGTTTATTTGAGGGTGCTATTCTGGGAAAAAACTCTGTGTTTTATTTCATACACGGACGATGTGTTGACAGACACTGACTTTTGACCTTGGGGCAAGAGTCTTGAATTTTCAAGATGTCCACATGAAATCTCATTTTCTAGAAAGACCCAGAGTCTATTACCGACTCTATTTCACTGCCTACTGTGCTGATCTTGTAAATGGTAGAAATGAAGCCACATGGACTATTGTTCACCACATGCTTCCACCGACCTACTCCCCTCTCCACTATAAATAGAGGTACCTGGGGTTAGTTGGAGACATTCAGAAGTGTGACCTTAAGTGATGAAGTGAGAACTCAAGTGAAGTAGTGAAGTGAGAGTGCTAAGTGTGTCCTAAGAAGTGGAGTGTAGTGTTAAGAGAGTTAGTCCTCTCCTGAAGTGAGTGTATTGAGTGATTGTCTTCTTGTAAGAGTGTAGGCTAAAAGTGTGTCTTTGTAATTGTGTATTTGAAAATTTATAAAGTGAGTTCTTGTTCTTAACTTGATTTGTATATAAGCAATAGGTAGTGTGTATCTCTCATTGTCCAACAAAGTTGTATCGAAGCCATATTCCAACAAAGTAGTATTAGAGCCAGGCCTGCCGACAAGCAGAGATGGCTTCAATTTTGGTTCAACCCCAGATCCCGAAGTTGACGAAGGAGAACTATGAGAACTGGAGCATCAAGATGAAGGCACTATTAGGATTGCAGGATCTATGGGAAATCGTCACCGAAGGATACGTGGAGCCCACTGTAGAGTAAGAAGCTACCTACACCGCGGAGCAGAAGACTGCCCTCAAGGATCAAAGGAAGAAAGACCAGAAGGCTTTTTTTCTACTCTACCAAGGGGTGGATGAAGTAACCTTTGAGAAAATCGCTGAAGCAACATCAAGCAAGAAGGACTGGGAGACTGTTAGCACCATCATCAAAGGAGTAAATCGGGACAAGAGGGTCCATTTGCAAACCCTCAGAGCAGAGTTCGAAGCTACCCACATGAAAGAAGGTGAGAGCATCTCTGATTATTTTCTGCGATTGCTAATAATAGTTAATCAATTGAAAAGAAATGGTGAAAAGATAGAAGATATCCCAGTTATAAAGAAAGCGTTGCAATCCCTCACAATCATGTTTGAGCATGTGGTTGTGTGTATTGATAAGTCTAAAGGTTTAGAGACTCTCTCAATAGAAGAATTAATAGGATTGCTCCAAGCACATGAACAACATATGCAAAAGAATAGTGGCTCCATGGTCTTGGAACAAGCACTAAAGTCAAAATTGACTCTAAGTGAGCAAAAGCTTGATCATGGAAGTTCGAAGTGGGGCAGCAGTACCAACGACAATCGCGGTAGAGGTAAAGGGGGAGCAAATACTCAAAGCCAAGGGCAGTCTCAATTGAGGAGCTCAAACAATAACAGAAGAGGAGCTAGCCGAGGTCACTTCACCTGTGGTCGCGGTAATTCAAAAAGTGTCCAATGTTACAACTGCAATAAGTTTGGACACTATGCCTCAGAGTGCTGGAGCAAGCCAGTGGATCGGGATGAGCGATAAACTTCGCAGAAGCAAGAGATGAAAAGAAAGAAGTCTTCACGGTTCTTTTAGCACAAGAAAATGGTATGGCCAAGAAAGTGTTCGGTACCTGGATTTCGGCACGAGCAACCACATGTGCGGGAAGAATGTACTCTTTGAAGAGCTTGCTGAAGATGTTAGTGGAAAAGTAAGCCTCAGAGACTCATCAAAGGTTCCCATACGATGTAAGGGAAAGATTAAAACTTATCAAAAAGATGGTGTGCCTGCATATATCTCAAATGTGTATTACATGCCCAACAGGAAAAGCAACATCTTCAGTCTTGGGCAACTCCTAGAGAAGGGTATGTAATGCACATGGAGAATCTCTCTTTGTCATTGACAGATGTACATGGGAGGCATATAGCTTGAGTCCTAATGACGAAGAATCGCATGTTCCCGCCCTATCTTAACACAAGGCTAGAAAAGTTCTTCCATGCAATGAGTCAAGGAAGTGGCATCTTCGATATGGGCATTTCCACTTCAATGGACTCAAGTTATTATCCAATGCAAACATGGTGTATAGCTTAATAACTATCGAAAAGCCCAAGCATGTATGTGAACCATGGACACTTGTCAAGCAACAAAGAAACTCATTCCTAGTAGGAAAATCATGGAAAGCAAAAACACCATTACAGTTGGTTGATGTGCTCAAAATAATTAACCGCACTCGCACAAATTTCTATTAAGTAGATAATGGCAAATACAGGTCGATCCACAGAGATTTGTAGAAACAAGATCCAAAAATCCTTAATCAGTTTTCACACTAGAGATTTTAAAACCACAATTAATCAAGGAAATAATAACTAAATTGATATCAAAAGAAATCTAAACACAAACTTGATCAGAGAAAGAGAGATCAGGGTATCGGATTTCACCAAAACAGATTTAATCATTCCGAAATTACTTCATAGTCTTATCCTAATAAAACTCAATCCAATGTGCAAGCAATTGCCTTGGATCGGAAGATTTAGCTTTGAAAACCCTTTTTCTTGAAAGAATCCAATTCTCTAAATAGCACCTAAGACTCCCTTCACTTCAATATGTTGAAACTCTAATAACTATTTATCAAGATCAAGCACAAACCATTAAATGAATTTAACCTAAACATGATATGTCAAGATCAAGCTTAAAAAGTAAAAGACATTCCAAATAACCTTTACAAAACCAGAAGTTGAATAACATTCATGAAGGAGAACCTATTAAATCATTAAGCATAATGAGGGAAAGACATAGAAGAATAATAAGGAACGAACTCACCGGTTTTGGTTTCCTCCTCCACCCTAATCCACGGATTAGCCAAGCATTGTAGAACAAACAATAACAATGAAGCAAATTGTCATTATTGAAAGCCTTTAAGTTGTCTATTACACCACTCAATCTCCACCCTCAATTTCTAACAAAGATTGAAAAAAAATAAAATTGACCTAGAGCGAAAGAGAGCCTCCCCTTAAAAAGAAGAAAAATACAAGAAGAAAAAGAAAGAGAAATCACTCAAATTCGTCATCCCTCATATCCCTCCACTTGACAGCCTGTTTTGACCCCCAAAACGTCAGAATTGGGAGATGCTCGTGAGACCTGATATTCCTCTCCTTTGAGTCCTCTTTCCAACGCATCTGACCATACCTTAATCGGAGTCTTAAGTCGCAAGTTATGGTCAAAATAGTAAAGCTTGCGCAGGATGGCTACAATTCCGAAAATCTTCTTTCCTTTATGATTTGATCACTTGCTAAACAATAACTTTCTTATTGATGTTCATGAGATTCATTCCATTTCTTGCAAAGTTGATTGCTAAGTTTTAGCAACCATTATCAAGCATTAGATATGGTGGGGGCCACCAAATTCGGTCTTCACAAAAAAAAAAACTGATTGTGCCAAGTTTTGAACTCATGACCTCTAGCTTAAAATTCCAACTCTCCTCCAACAAGCCTATATGCTCTTTGTGTATAACTTTTCCCAAATGGGGTTTTAGCTTTAAACCTCTCCGAATTAAGCTCAAATATTCTCAGCTCCTTCCAATTCCTGCGTAATAAAAAAAAGGCTATAAGTAGAGCGTTTAAGACAAAATAAACAGCTAACAAATTCAAATAAAAGGGTAGTTATTTATATTATACCATGCATATCAAATACCCCTAAACCTAAAGTCTGCTAGTCCTCGAGCAAAACAAAGTAAAATTAAATGTTGAAACTAGAAATCCTAACTCACTTTCGCAGGAATCACAGTTGCATTTAGCATATGCAATAAGCCGTTAAACCCCTAGATTACCTCTAGTGGATGAGTGTTGTCTCGTGAGGGTTTGCAGTGAATGTACCCACAAAATTCTTTTTTTTTCTCTTTTTTTTTTCTTTTTCTTTGTTTTGAATCAATCAGAGTAAAAACCAAAGGAAACTTTTCCAAAAGAAGATTTATAAACACCCGATATTCTCGATTCTCGGAATTTTCAAAGTTAAGTATGGAATTCAGTTCACAAATTCTATCATTTGGTCAGAAATCCTCAAAATCATGCTAAGTTGATCGTACACGGTGAAAAGTGTGTACACATAAAAAGACATAAGCCTCAAATGATTAGCTAGAAACTTCCATGGAAACGATTTTCAAAATTTTGGGCAACCTAACTTCAGCAAAGAAAAACAGTTTCCTCTCAAGGCGACCATGACGGCTTTCGCACTATTGTTTTTTCAAAGGCCATATATTTTTTTTTTATTTTTTTTTTCAAACACACACATGTGACTGTGCAATGCCTAGGTCCCTTAAGCTTTCTAATTAACCCATGTAACGAGCATTAGGCCAATGACTCCCAAACCAGATGTTTTTAGGGCACTAGGTATATAAATACCCCTACGGGCTTACTGGCTCGGGTTAAAAAGGCTACGAACCCAAACTAGTCACAAAACTTTTTATTCTTTTTAATACTTCTAACTAAACATTTTTTTTCTTTTCTTTTTTTTTTCTCTTTTTTTTTTTTTTACGATCCCCAACAATAGGCAGCCCTTTCCATGTGCCCTCATTAATTCACCAGTTGAACCAGGAAACTGTATACTAAAGGTCGGTTTTTCATCATATTTTTAATCCAGTCGTCAAAGAAAATCGATAATCTTAACTTCACATTCAAAACCTTGCAAATGTATACCACTTGTGTAAAAGTGAAGGATCAAGATTCAGTACTTTTCCAAAAATATTTTCCTTAAACAGAACAGTAAACCATTGTTTTCTTTTGCCCATAGCATCGAGAATTCCAAAATTCGAGGTATCTTCGTTTCAAAAAAAAACTCTCTTTGAAGTTTCCTTTCTCAAACACAAATAGCAAATTTTTTTTATTTTTTATTTGAAAATTTTCTTAAAAATCCTAGAAAATCAAACAAAAAGAGTGAAATTCTTGTCTAAAAATGGACAAGTGTGTTTGTTCTCACCCCCCAACCTAGCATGAACATCGTCCTCGATGTTTAAATAAATGAAATGCAATGATCAATGAAACATGGGGATAAAAGTATAGGAGGGTAAAGTGAACAAGTCACCTATAAATGAAGCTTTTCCGAACCCTATCCATGGTTAGACAAACACACAAACAAACACGAAACAGAGTACTCAACATGGAATCCACCCGGATCCCAAATAAAATTCTCCTTTACACATTGGACAAAGACAAGATAAAAAGTTTCAGCACATAGGACCACATGTTTCTTGTCAAATGGTGAGAGGGTAACCGTCATTAAACTCTCTTCCTTTAAGAATGAATCATGGATGTCTAAAGGAAGAGATTGCACAAATGAGCAAAGTGGTTCAAGTGATGCCAGTGCATGTAATTTCTCAAAATCAAAATTCTCAAGCTCCTCTAACACGGGTGTGGAACGAGCAGTGGCAATGTCATCATTTGGATTTTTGGAGGGTGCCACGCATGTTCCTGAAAATTCATATTCAAAGGTCTGAAGAAGGCTATTTCCCTCAAATTTGGTAGCAGGGTCCCCTTTGAAGGGTGTGATTTCCATTTTCCATAATGATTGATCATTAAAAGCTAGGAAATGAGGAATACCTGATTCCAGTGATTTCAAATTGTCAAATTTGAGAAGTTGTAGAATTGGCTCCAAAAAATTGTCAAACCCCTCTATCTTGGGAGGCCCACAATGTGTATTCGTTGTTTCCTTTAAAATTGGAACATCAAATTCTTGGAAATCAACAATACATGATTCCATTGTTGTGAAAGAATCAAAATTTAAGAGGGACTCCTGGGAAGCTTTCTCCAAATCAAAGGCAATGATGACAGGTAATGTCTCACCATTACCAAGGAAAGCATACTTTAAGGACTTAGGCAATGGTTTGAGCTCCAGCTTAGGAGGCTCGACAATGGAAGGCGCATGTACCGAAGTGGAAATCGGTAAGGGCTCTATTCTCTCTCTCCAACAGCCAATATCCATTTGATGAGTTGAGTCCAACATTGCATTGACCTCGCGAATGGATTCATCAATGTCAATATCAAAGTTGAATTGGGCTAAACATTGTTCCAAAGGGTCCTAATAACAAGATTGTTGTATTGTCGGACCTATTAGGACATCAACCATGTTCACTTCTTCCTCATCATCCGTCTCAGGGGACTGGAATCCATTATTGAAGATATTCAACTTCAATTTCATGTTACAGAAGGCCAACGTCATTACTCCATTCCTACATCTGATAACTGCATCGGAAGTGGCAAGGAATGGGCGGCCCAAAATCACAGGAATGTGACGGCCCGGATTTATGACGGGTTCGGTATCTAGGACGACAAAGTCTAGAGGGAAATAAAACTCATTCACCTTGACTATGACATCCTCCACTATTCCCTTGGGAACCTTGACTGACCGATCTGCTAGACTCAAAGTTATATCTGTGGGCTTGAGCTCCCCCAAACCTAATTGTTTGTATACCGAGTAAGGCAGAAGGTTCACACTTGCCCCAAGATCCAAAAGACACTTATCAACCATTGTGTCTCCAATTGTGATAGAGATTGTAGGGCATCCAGGGTCTTTATATTTGGGAACAATTATTTGCTGGATCAGCCCTAAAGCTTGAGCTGCCATCACAGCCTCCCTAGGGACAGAAGTCTTTTTCTTAAGAGTGGTCAGATCTTTCAGAAATTTGGAATAGGAAGGTATTTGCTTGATGGCATCCAAGAGAGGGATAGTGATTTGAACATTCTTAAACACCTCTAAGATTCCCTCGAAGTGTTTATTCTTCCTATTCTCTTGCAGGCGCTGGGGATAAGGAGCCTTAGGTATGTAGGGTGTCACTGGATGGTTCTCTATAGGAGCCTGGTTCATCTCCCCTTTCTTTTGGACATCTTGCCCCTTGTCCTCGTTTGGTTCACCCACATTAACATTCCTTTCCTCAAGCATTCTGACTTGGTTGTCCACTTGCTTGCCAGACCTCAAGGTGTGGATAGCTTGTACCTCATCATGGGGTAGTCTTGGAGTACTATCTATTCCAAATTGGCCTCTAAAAGCATTCTGAGCATTGAGCTGGACCTTGGGATTAGGAATTGTTTGACTGGGAAATTGCCCTTTCTCTCTCCCTCCTACTGATATTGCTAACTGGCCAAGCTGGACTTCCATCTTGGCGATGGCTTGGGCAGTAGCCTGATTCAACTGGGCTTGGGTTGTGTTGGTTTGCTGCTGTTGTTGGATGAATTGTTGTTGCAACTTCATCATATCAGTCATCATAGTTTCCAAGGATGAAGACTGATGTGGGACAGAGGGAGAGTAATTTGTCATTGGGTCAGGAACTAGAGTTCTACAGTTGTTGAGCTGTTGAGGAGCAACATATGGCTGTTGAGGAACCAAAGCTTGGTTTGTCTGAGGGTACTGAGAAGAGCCTTCCCTTGAAAAGTTCCTTTGGAAACTTGGAGGACCACCACTTTGTTGCTGAATAGGTTCACTCTGCCTATATGAGAAATTCGGGTGAAACCTATTGTCAGGATGGTAAGTCTGACTAAAAGAATTTGGTGTAGGTTTCCTAAAGGTACTATATCCATTGATGGCATTGGCTTGCTCAGCTTTAACGATCGACAAATTTGGGCAGCACTCCACCATGTGCTCAGAACTATCACAAAGGACACACATTGCACTTGGTTCAGATGCAACATTCATCAAAGAATCCTGGTCTTGGTGGGGGTTCCTGTTGGCCATCACTGTAAAGGCATCAAATTTCTTACTTAAATTGTTCACCCCATTGACCAGACTAGCCATTACATTCTCAAGATCAGGGTCTGTTTTCATCTCATAAAGTCCTTGCTTTTTGGACCCTATCTCTTCTCTCTCATATCCTCCACCATTGCTACTCCAGTTTTGGGAATTTTCGGCCAGCTCTACGGGGAAGTCGTACGCTTGATTGGGAGTCTGATTCATAAATTTCCCTTTGTGCATAGACTCAATCAAGGCACGTTGGGCAGTGGTTAGTCCTCTATAGAAGAAATGGACCAACTGGGCCTTGTCAAGCCCGTGGTGTGGGCATTTGACTAGAAGGTCATGAAATCTTTCCCAAGTTTGAGAAAACTCTTCCTCAGGTCGTCCCCTAAAGTTCCTAATGGCATCCTTTATTTTCTCTGTCTTGGCCATTGGGTAAAATTTTGCCATGAATTTCTTTGACAACCCATCCCATGTTGTTATGGAATTAGGAGCAAGAGAATTCAACCATGCCGCAGCATGGTCTTCTAAGGATAGGGGAAAGAGCCTCAACTTGACATTTTCTTCATCTAAGTTCTGGTTTTTAAATGTCTGACAAATTGTCAGAAATTTGTTCAAATGGATGTACGGTTGCTCACTCTCAAAACCATGGAACTTAGGAAGCATGTTAATGGTAGCAGCTCTAATCTCAAACTGAGCTGCAGTGGTTGCAGGTAGAACTATGCAAGTGGGTGGGGTAGCAGAGGCGGGTGCGAACATCTCATTCAGAGTTCTCTCTCGGTTTTCCATTTTGGGATCAATTGAGAAATTTTCTACAAACGTGATGGGTACCTCAAATAATTCAATTCGGGCTAGACGACCTCTCTCACGTGTCCAAGTTTGCATAAACCAAGCACACCTTAAATTTTTTATTTTTATTTTTATTTTTTATTTTTTTTTTTAAGGAAGCACACCTTAATGTTAACACACCAACAATCTAATGGGCTAGCCTATGTTAACTAGACAGCTCCTAACTGTGAAGAGTACACCTAGGCCTTCAAACCGGTCCTATTAAACGTAGTCGGCCAGGCAAGCCCCCAGGAGATTGGTGGGATCATGATGCTCGTGGCAAAGGTTCCGCTTAAATACCAAACTCCTAGAACAGATGAACTGTCTCCCTTAAAGGACAAGGCTATTATGGCACCGATTTCCATCAAGGAGCATAAATGGTACAACCTTTGATGGTCTTCTCCTGATGAGCTCGGGACCTAAGGTCACGTTTCTACTCAAATTTTATTAAAGGCTAAGGATTCCTAAGTAGTGAGGAAAACAAATTCCTATGGGCAAGGAAATAGTGATGAAATCCAATCCTTATCTTGTTGGGGGTATGATTGCCCTTACTAAGTGTATGATTCCAATTTAATCAATGTGTACATTCAATCAATCACACTTTTGCCAAAATTAAACAACCATGAATTAACCCACTTACTGAAGAGGCGTGGGTAGGGTTTTAGTACTCACCTCCCACTTAAGATGGGGGAAGATCTGGTTGAGTCGACTCGGGACACTGATACCTAGATCCAGTGTACCAACCCGAGGTGTAGAGACAGTATCGTCCAACTGTCGTCCTTCCCTGCCCCTAACTATTACAATCTGGGCCTTCCTAGAATTTAAAAATAATTAAAATTATTACACTTTGAAAGTCCTACTACAATGATCTAAAAAAAAGATACTACTACTAAAACTAAAATTTCTTTCCCGCTTTGAGTCGCTTTCTTTGCAAAATTCTTCTCTTTATTATTATTTTTTTTGGCAACTTAATCAAAGATTCTTTGTGCTCCAAATCTGGTAACTCCTTGCTACAAATGCTCTTTTGTTTTTTCTTTTTCTTTTTTTCAATCCTGCAAAATCAACAATACCAAAGTATATAAAGAAAAAAAAACGCTAATTAGTTAAAATCCTAAAAGGAATTAAAAAGAAAAGTAATAAAATAAAATCCTAAACTAAACTAGAGTAAAAATCAGAAATCAGACTTTTGAAACAATTTTAAATAACAAATCCCCGGCAACAGCGCCAAATTTTGAAGTGCTCAAAATAATTAACCGCACTCGCATAAATTTCTATTAAGTAGATAATGGCAAATACAGGTCGATCCACAGAGATTTGTAGAAACAAGATCCAAAAATCCTTAATCAGTTTTCACACTAGAGATTTTAAAACCACAATTAATCAAGGAAATAATAACTAAATTGATATCAAAAGAAATCTAAACACAAACTTGATCAGAGAAAGAGAGATCAGGGTATCGGATTTCACCAAAACAGATTTAATCATTCCAAAATTACTTCATAGTCTTATCTTAATAAAACTCAATCCAATGTGCAAGCAATTGCCTTGGATCGGAAGATTTAGCTTTGAAAACCCTTTTTCTTGAAAGAATCCAATTCTCTAAATAGCACCTAAGACACCCTTCACTTCAATATGTTGAAACTCTAATAACTATTTATCAAGATCAAGCACAAACCATTAAAGGAATTTAACCTAAACATGATATGTCAAGATCAAGCATAAAAAGTAAAAGACATTCCAAATAACCTTTACAAAACCAGAAGTTGAATAACATTCATGAAGGAGAACCTATTAAATCATTAAGCATAATGAGTGAAAGACATAGAAGAATAATAAGGAACGAACTCACCAGTTTTGGTTTCCTTCTCCACCCTAATCCACGGATTAGCCAAGCATTGTAGAACAAACAATAACAATGAAGTAAATTATCATTATTGAAAGCCTTCAAGTTGTCTATTACACCACTCAATCTCCACCCTCAATTTCTAACAAAGATTGAAGAAAAATAAAATTGACCTAGAGCGAAAGAGAGCCTCCCCTTAAAAAGAAGAAAAATACAAGAAGAAAAAGAAAGAGAAATCACTCAAATTCGTCATCCCTCATATCCCTCCACTTGACAGCCTATTTTGACCCCCAAAACGTCAGAATTGGGAGATTCTCATGAGATCCGATATTCCTCTCCTTTGAGTCCTCTTTCCAACGCATCTAACCTTGCCTTAATCGGAGTCTTGAGTCCCAAGTTATGGTCAAAATAGTAAAGCTTGCGCAGGATGGCTACAATTCCGAAAATCTTCTTTCCTTCATGATTTGATCACTTGCTAAACAATAACTTTCTTATTGATGTCCATGAGATTCCTTCCATTTCTTGCAAAGTTGATTGCTAAGTTTTTAGCAACCATTATCAAGCATTAGATATGGTGGGGAAAAATAAAAACTGATTGTGCCAAGTTTTGAACTCATGACCTCTAACTTAAAATTCCAACTCTCCTCCAACAAGCCTATATGCTCTTTGTGTATAACTTTTCCCAAATGGGGTTTTAGCTTTAAACCTCTCCGAATTAAGCTCAAATATTCTCAGCTCCTTCCAATTCCTGCGTAATAAGAAAAAGGCTATAAGTAGAGCATTTAAGACAAAATAAACAACTAACAAATTCAAATAAAAGGGTAGTTATTTATATTATGCCATGCATATCATTGGTTCACACAGATATTTGTGGACCACTGGAGACACCATCTCTTGGAGGTAACATATACTTCATCACATTCATCGACGACTTCAGTAGGAGGCTTTGGGTATTCTTTATCAAAGAGAAGTCAATTGCATTCACTACTTTTAAGAATTTCAAAGCTTGCGTTGAAGTAGGAAGTGGTCGTAAGATGAACCAAAATAATTTATTAAATATTATTTGGATCAAATTTCATGAAGTTCATTGTTAAGCTAGTGGATTTTTATAGCTCCCATGGTTGTGGCTCCTCTCTACAATTTGAACAAGTTACCACCCTTCGTACAGAGTTGGTCGTAAAGTAATGGTTTGTACTTGAGTTGACCATCTTTGGAAGAATTACATCAGTTTTGCACGTATCTCTTCCACTTGCTTCGTAATTGAAAGCACTCGAGTGTCTTTAAGAAGACTATTTATGCACTCTATAGCATTTCCGGTAAGCATGTTATATTTGCGTCCATAAGCAAATGTCATTGCCCAGATTTAACGCCCAATCGCATTGATGTAATTATATGCACGCTCGTCTACAGATGTCAGTTCATTCGATTGGGCGTCAACTCTAGGCAACGACATTTGCTCATAGACCCGATTATGACATGCTTACTAGCAACGCTATAGTGTGCACAAATAGTCTTTTCAAAGACACATGAGTGCTCCCAATTACGAAGCAAGTGGAAGAGATATGTGCAAAATTGATAGAATTCTTCCAAAGACGGTCAGCTCAAGTACAAACCATTACTTCAAGACTAACTCCATACGCAAAGAAGTACCTCGGCAACGGGATGGAAGAATCACGCAGGCTACTCGTACGGGTAGCGGTCGTGAATGAGTTTCAAGTGAAATCTACAAAGTTCGTCGATGTAGTTAGCCTCGAACGCAAGTCATGCTCATGTCGCAAATGGGACATCATTGGAATCCCATGTTGCCATGCTGTTGCTGCTATTAAAATGCGGAATATGAATCCATATGACATTATTGCGAACATTGGTACCATACAAGCACATATCAGAGGACGTACAATGATGTCATTCATACCACCCGTGATAGATAACAATGAGAACAACGCTTGCCTGAGAGAGTCCTCCCACCATCAGCCAGTAAGTAGCCCAGTCGACCATAGAAGAATAGGATTCAAGTGGAAGATCGACATCGCAAGTGAATGGTGGTAACTTGTTCAAACTGTAAAGATATGGGCCACAATCGTGGGAGCTGTAAAAATCCACCAGTTCAACAATGAACTTTATGAAATTTGATCCAAAGAATATGTCATGAATTATTTTGGTTCTCTCCTTTTTTGAGAAAAATGGTATGTAGATGACATATCTAACCGTCGATGTGATGTTTTGGGATTGTATGAACAATGTTTATGGAAAGTTTATGAAAAGACAATGATAGTCTTTGTTTGGGTATGATTGTGTTGAAATTATCATTGATTTCAAGAATATGTGGATGTTTTTTTTGCACAGAGTTATAACTTTCTATGAAAATAGGGTTGGCACCTACCTTAGGTAGTGTAAATTAAGGTCGGCACTGACCACGTACCAAATTGGTATAAAAGAATGGTTTTTCGGCCCAATTGCTCTAACTGGTGCAACGACATCTAAAGTGATCGATCGGGTCCCACAAGCGCATTAAGTAATTCTTATGGTAAAATCCTCTATTTAAATTTTCAACTCTATTAGATCATCTTAACACAACCATCTATGGCCCTAAAGTTTAATGATTTTATAGGCATCATTTTCTTAGGATTTTAATGCGATAGTGAGAAAATTTTGATTGAGTTTCAAATTTGCACTTATGAAGATTCATTGGGCGGTAGAGTTTCTGACAATATTGGATTGATTCAAGATAGGTTCCATGGGCTAAAAAAATTGGGTTGCAAAACTAGGAGTTTCTAAAATGGGGGTAATTTTTAGAATCTTTCTCTCACTATTTATATATGTATGTATACCTCAGTCTCAATTGAGCACCAACGTTCACCATGCCCTGGAACAAATGATGGGACCCACGTTTTGGTCCATCTGAGTGGACCATAAAATAGGGACCCCCTGATACTCATTGGTCTGGGGGTTTGACACCCAATTGAATGAACTGTACCATTGGATTGAGTGTACACTCATTTTGGAGGGTTAAGACTTCTTGGCCATGGATCAAATGGCACTAGTAAGACTACTTGGAGGGTTAAGACTTCTTGTTTTTTTTTTTTTTTTTTAATTTATGCATTTGAGATCTCAAATAGGCTAGACCCATAAGTAGATTGAGAAATACAGGTCCAAAGGATTCGGATAGGTTAAGTAAGCAAAGAATTATTATAAATAAGCAAGGGTGATTTGATTTAAAATCTGAGGCTCAATTTAACACAACTTGTGATTCTGGCGGTTTTAATTTTGATAAGTTTCATTATTATTTTGGACTCTTTATAGAGTTTTGTTTTTAGTTTGGACTCTCAATACAGTTTTCTTATTAATTTTAATTTTGATAAATTTTCTACAATGTCCTTATTATTTATTAGTTTGGGCTCCTTATAGAGTTTCGTTCTATTTTAGACCCCAATATAGTTCCATTCTATTATTGCACTTAATACACTTTCATTATTTTCCACTAATTAATAGGTAGGACCCACTTCTCAATATCCATGACGCATGCTGTATGCGTAGTGCATAGATGCATGCTTTTCGTAAGAGCTTTTGTCATATACCACCCTAAGGTTTTTAGGATTTGTGAATAGGCCCCCATGTCTTAGTATTTATAAATAGGCCCTTGCTTTTTCATTTTAATGCCTTTTGTGTCCTAAAAATTTGTAGCCTTCTAACCACCAAAATTTTTTAGAGTGAAATGACATTTTTGCCCATCTCTTTATCCCTATATGCATAAATTCAAAAGCTTGAACTTATTTTTCTCTAAGGCTTGTAATATTAATAATTACATTTAGTGGGAGAGAATTATCATATGTAAATCTATTGTTAGCAATACAAGGCCTATTTCATTAAATCTAGATTGATTGTAATGACAATCAGTGCCTGTGCTTATAATTGATCCGAGTCATGCACAACCTACCATTAGATTAATAGAATCTTCAATGATACATGATTATGCTTCATGTACATTAACGAGTTATTGAGATAGACCGTTGGGACTTGGGATAAAATAATGGTATTTTTGTAAATAATAATATGCCCATTTTTATTTAATGGATGTAAGGGAAAAGCTGCTATTTTTATAAAAATTCAACATAAGTCTCATGGTAATTACCCATTCTCATTAAGAATATTGATTTTGGGGACATGAAAGGTATTGAAATGAAAAGGTAGATGCCTATTTATAAATACTAAAGCCATAGTTGCCTATTTACAAATCATAGAAACCTTAGAGGGCTATATACAAAAAACTCTTTTCATAATTATAAATTGATATATTATGCAATAAGATTTATAATACATTACTAATTTTATTTGTTGAAATTTATATACCTATGGAGCTTACTTTTAAATATTTTGTGATACATATAGTGGTTAAGATTGTCGACTATTGTTAGATGGCATAAGATCTAATAGATATGGCCTAATCTACTCAAACCCTAGAATGATAGAAAATAGAAATAAAAAGAGCAAGGCCATCTGTCACTCTCTCATCTCTTTATATAAATATATATATATATATATATATTTATATATATATTAAAGCAATAAAGAGGGAGGCTGTAAAGGGCATCGCGTCAGCGCCCATGGACTCCTTTCAAAAAAATGCTAAAAAAAAACAAAAAAACATACGCAATTCTCACATGGGGTCACTACACCTCTCCAAATCTCTCCTCCTCAAATCTCTCCATTTCAATTAAAAAATCCTAAAATTTCTCCATCAAATCCAAGCGTATGTCTCTAATACATATCCTAAATATCTACTCTAAAACAATCGGTTGGCATAAATCTCTATCCAACCTCTCTCTTTTCCTGCCAATTCTCTCCCTCCCTCCTTCATCCGTCTTCGTTTTCCCTCTTCCCGAGGCCTAGTCCCTACCCAACGTCTCTTTCGACCCCTGTAAAAAGATCCATCTCCCTCCCCTCCCTCTTTGTTTTCCCCCTTACCAAGGCCCAATCCCTACGCCAGCATCTCTCTCTCTTTCTCTCCTCTTGATGAAGTGGAGTGGGTGACGGATTGGCTCAATCCATGGGTGGGATGCATGATGAGTTTGATCTGCAGGGAGTATTGTGTTGGATTGGTCCATAGGCTTGATCAACTCGTTGGTTTCAAATCGCGTACGCATCTTCTCTTAGGAAGTGTGATCAACTGGATGATCTTAGTCGACCCATCTTCTTCTCTTTTTTTTTATTGTGTCTTCCTTCTTCCTTATTTTTCTTTACTGTTATTTATTTATTTATTTATTGTATCTTTGATTTTCTTTTTTGACCTCAAATGTGCGTTTTGGGAGAAGTAATGCAATTAAGTAGTTGGATTGCCATAATATTGTGATACTCTCATTCAAGGCTGTGGATTTACATGAATAAGAAGGATGTTAAGGTTTAGTGGTTTTTTTTTTTGGAATAGTTTTTTCTTTTAAGGATCTATATTATTTGTTTTTAGTTGAAATGAGTTGGCAAGATTAGGCCCACCTATGGTTGATCCAAACAGTTAAATTTTTATAATAATCCTATGAAGAGAACACTAACTTTTAATATATTTTCATCTTTTTGTCCCGGGCTCAGTACGGACGTTTGTATTAATATAAGACTTTATAATATGACCATATATAAATTTGCTTCAAGATGGCCGGCTCCCTTTCTTCCTAAATGAGAAATTTGAGTCATTGGATCTTCTCTTCACCTCATCCCTTGTTAGTCGTCACCCATATTCGTTTTAAAAAAAGGAAATAAGGATCTACTCAAATGAATGGCAAGAGATTTTCTTTCCTGTTTCTTATCCCGTATCCTACTCATAACACACTAGGCAACTTATCACCGACCCACACTTTCACCTATTTAAAGGCCTTAAGATCTCTTGGTTTATTCATTCCAATTCCCCCAAGCCAAAGCAAAAGCCGGCCTACCTTTCTCATCTCCACTTCCATCTCCATCTTCTTTCATCTTTATACCCACTTTCTCCTATCTTCTCCTTTCCAAACAAGCCTCTATCATCTTCATCATCTCATAGACACCCAACCATCTCACCAACTGCCCTCATGAGCCCCAACAAAACCAACCTTTATTGCCCAAACTGAACCCAGTCCCTCACGGACATCTCTTACGGCATCCATCACACACCCCATATCGCTTGAGCCCACATGATTAGTCAAGAACTTCTACGCAGACGTATCTAGCCGATATCTTGGAGGCCGCTGTCTATTTCAATGCACAATAAGGAGCCTACAAAGAGGCCAATTTCGAGTAGCTGCAACACTAAGCAGGCAGTGAACCGTGGTAATTTTTGCAACCGGTGCGAAGGTCTCTTCATAATCAATGTCGTATTCTTATTTAAAACCTTGAGCAACCAATCTAGCCTTGTATCTATCAAGACTCCCATCGGATTTTACTTTAATGGAATAAACCCATTTACTTCCGATAACAAAAGCATGGGCAGGAAGTGGAACCAAATCCCAAGTAGAATTAGCGTCGAGAGTGAGCAGTTCTTCTGTCATCGCATCGTGCCAACATGGTATTTTTGAGGCCTGTGAATAGGAGGTGGGAATAGAAATAGGATCTAAAGGAGTGAACAACACAGAAAAACCATATCTATCAGGTGGAACTGAAATATGACTTGATCGTCGTAATGGAAGAGGATTTGGAGGGTCATTACTTGATGGGGTTGGAGCAGGCAAGAGAAGTTGATCTGGAGCAGGTGCAACAGGGGGCATAGGCTTTGGATGGCAAACATAGACCTGAGTGATGGGTGGAGTAGTTCTAGATGCTGGAAACTAAGGGAGATATGAGACTAGAAGAGGATGATTTTCGCGACGAATGGAGTAGAAAGGAACATGTTCTAAAAAGACAACATGCTGTGAAATACAGAGTCGACTATCTTTAGGATTATAACAAAGAAATCCTTTGTGTTCATCACTATACCCAAGAAATAAACATTTAACAACTTGAGGTGATAATTTTGTACGCTCACGAGATGGAAGATGGACAAAGCAGAGACAGCCGAAGACTCTCAAATGGGAGTAGGTAGGTGGATGACCAAATAGGCACTCATACAGGGAGACCTTCTGTAAAACCGAGCTAGGTAATCGGTTAATGATATGAATAGCCGTGTGAGCAACCTCACACCAAAATTTTGGTGGGACAAGTGCTTTAACCAGAAGAGAACAAACCTTCTCAAGAACATGTTGGTTCTTTCTTTCAGCAACCCCATTTTTGTTGGGGTGTGTGAGGACAAGATTTCTAATGAATGATGCCTTTACTAGATAAGAAAGATGATATTTTTGAGGACATCTATTCTCCCCTTGAGTCGGAAAGTAGAATTTTGAAAATCGAGTGCATACCATATTATGAAATTTTTGAAAGGTTGGGAAAACTTCATATTTAAACCACAAGAAGTATATCCATGTATATCTACAATGATCATCAATAAATGTAACAACATACTTATAACCCATCCTACTCAGGTGAGGAGCAATTCCCCAAACATCAGTTTGATTAACATCAAAAGCTTCAGTGGCACATGAGTAATGAACTGGAAAAGGTAACATATGACTTTTGCTGAAACAACAAGACTCACACTTAGATTTAACAAAGGTAGAAATAAGTTTATCATCAACTGAATGTTCCAAACAACCAAGTTTAAACAAATGACTTAAACTAGCATTATTTAAGTGGCCAAGATGTCGATGCCAAATGGTCCAAGATTTATTTAAAACACTTATAGAAGTAGCAAAGAAAGAACTAGGTCTCATGTCTAGAAGGAAAAGCATGCCATGCTTACTCCCTATCACTATCACCTTCTCAGTGTGCCGTTCCTATATAACACAACCAGAGAAAGAGAAATTAACAAGTTGTCCACAATCAACTAATTGACCAACGAAAATCAAGTTTGCAAATAATTTTGGAACAAAATAAACATTGGAAAGAGTAAGTGATTCTTTATTAGAGTTGGGAAGCGCTAAAGGGCCTATGCTAGAGATGGACATGTTTTGCCCATTTGATGAGGTAATGGTTTCATTTCCAACATATGATTGAGGACCTTGTAAATTTTGTTCCACAGTAGTCATATGGTTTGAGGCTCCTAAATTTAAGAACCATGTAGTGGGTGTGATGGATGTATTAAGGGCAGAGGAAGAATGAAATGTTGGAGATGCAATAAGAGGAAAAGACAAACCATTAATACCCATGGAGGTGAGAGCAAATGCTACATTAGAGTTTATCATCTCTCGTATCTGAGTGGGAGTGATAGTCATTGTCTCAGCACGATCTGGTTGCACATCTTGTGGGTGCTGGGCTTGGACTTGAAATGCTCTTCGACCTTGCCTTGGAGGCTGTTCATTTCTTTTTGGGGGTCTCCTTGTGCATTCAGAAATGATATGACCAATCCGCTTGCAATAGTTGCAAAATAGTTTCTTTTTGCAATTTCGAACTATATGTTCATAGCCCTTGCATTCACAACACTGTGATTTCTGACCACGAGAAGTGAGAAGAGCCATCTCTTCTGCTGGAGGTACAGGGTTTGTAAGAAGAGCATTTGGTTCTATAGTGAGAGAGTGTTATGAAACAAGTCGGATCTCTTCTCGAAGGACCTCCTGCACACAAGTATCTAAATCCGGGGAGTTTTCTTGGTTGATAAGAGCAGCGCAGACTGGTTCAAATTCTGGACATAGATTCATGAGAAATTGGCAAATGTGTAATTCTTCTTGAAGCTTAAGAGCTTGTGGTAAGAATTCTGATGATATAGAGTGTATTAACATTTGGTCCCTTTCTGTCCGTAAAACCAGAAATCCATTGTAGTGTTGTTGTACTGTTTTATCTCCTTGGCAATATTTTGCCAGTTCTATGTTCAGATGGAATTTCCTGGCTTTGTTTGTCTGGTTGTACAACTTCTTCATATGTTTCCACATATCAGAGGCCTTCGTGAAGGCCTGTAGGGACATAGAAAGGGATGGATCAACTAAGCTAAGGATCCAAGTTACAACCTTAGCATTATTTTGATTCCATGTTGCAACTGTCTTCTCATCAGCAGTCCTGGAGGTAGTGTTTGTACTATCTACTGTTGGTTTTGTAATAGTTCCGTCCAGGTATCCCAACATTCCTTTTCCTTCTACAAAAATTTTCAGGTGGAAGGACCAAGTCATGTAGTTCGTCCCATTCATCTTAACAGGAATTATATCATTCTTGTCCATTTTGACTAAGGAAAGATTTATAGTGGCGAGAAACCACATAATCAAGAAAACAAAGAAAAGAAGAGCCTGGACAACCTAGAAAAAGTGCACTATTTCAACTTTTGTTCACCGGTCTGATGTGTTTTGAACATTCCAACTTCAAGGTTAGATAGAGACCCTGTTTTTGAAAATACTGGTGAATTTTGGTGCAGATCCAATGGTTGGATGCTGAGAAAGAGATAATCTTGTGAAACAATTTAAAAGAAAACTGTTGAACCAGAGATTAGATCAAACGACTAACCTTTCTTGCTCCAAGAGTCTTAGAAAAATGCGAGAGGGAGAGTTGAGAGTAGGGGGAGAACGGGTGTGCAGACAAGAATGTAGTTTCAATAGGTTAGGACATTTTAGGCAAAATAGTGTGTGGAGTTAAGAGCAAAATAGTGTGTGGAGTTAAGTGTGGGGATTGTAGAGAGTACCAGTGTAGAGAGAGCCAAAACCAATGTGCATTTAGCAGTTCTTTTTTAGTAAAGAGAGCTGCTAATGCCACATCCCAAACTTGTCTAAGCAAATCTCCTTATTTTAAGACCAATATACCCATGTATGAAATTAACAAAATGGACATCATTCTTAGTTTCATACCTTACCCAATTTCTCTCTACACTCACCCACCCCACCCCAACCCAACCACCACCGCCCCCTCCAGTGGTGAGGGAGAGAGACATGGAGAAAGAAACAGGGAGAGGGAGAGAGGGCGGTGGCAGGCGGAGGCGTGCAAGGAGAGGGAAAGAGGGAGAGATAGGATGAGGGAGAGAGGGCAGAGGGAGGGAGGGAAGGAGGGGGAGAGAGAAAGAGGGAGACGAAGAGAGAGGGAGAAGGAGAGGGTCGATGAAAGTGAGGGGGAAGAAGGAAAGTGAACTGAGAAATTGAGGGTGGACCGGTTTAGGAATTTTGAGAAAAAATGGGTGTGTAGAGAGAAGATTTTTTGACTTATTTGGGGTGTGTAGAGATAAGGGATGTGATTAGAGAAGCTTGGGATGTGGCATTAGCAACTCACTTTAGTAAGATTTAAAGCGGTGCCTATGTTTTTTTGGAGAGATTCTAACTGCATAGCCTATTTTTTTTCCAAACTCTCTCTCTCTACACCCACCATTGAAGTGTAGGGATTTTAGATTTTTCTTTGAAAACCCCCCATAATTTCTAAACTAACCCCAGCCCAGCCACTGCCCAGGCCACCACCACCCCTTCTGGCAACACTGCCAGAGGGAGAGAAAGAGAAAGGGAGAGTGAGGCGGAGGCGACGGCGGGTGGTGCAAAGCAGGGAGAGGGAGATAGCAAGAGAGAGACAAGGAGAGGGATGGAGGGAGGCGGAGCCAGCGGTAGATGGCAGGGAGAGAGGGAGATAGGGGTAGTTAGGGGATTTCCCTAAGGGTATATTGGTAATAAAAAAAAATCAAAATGGTGAACGTGGAAAGAAAGATATGGTGTGCACTTAGAAGACCTATTTCTTCTTTTTTTTTCTGTTAAAAAAACCTAAAAACTTGGTTTAAATTTCAAATTTCAAGGTTTAAGTTTTGAATTAAGGACATTTGGTGAAATCAACCTTTCATTTATTTCATCCTTAACTCTTCTCCTTCAACCACGACCACCGTTGAACTTATGGCTGGCACTAACCGTTGAATTGAAGTAGTATCTTTGTTGGTCAAGTAAGATGACTTAGATCCATTGGTGAATAGGCCTTGGTACCTTGAGGGAGATATTTAATAGTTCTTTCTTTTATTTATAAAATTTCAAATAAGGCCTTAAGTTTTTGCCTTCTTAAAAAAACGGACACAAATTTCAAGACTTTTCATATTAGTCCCTAAGTTTTCTCGGAAGCTTTCAACTAAGGAGATCTGTCCATTTAAAACTATTTTCCGGCAACTTTTTCTCTTAATTTTCTAAAAATAATCAAATTACCCTTCATTGAAATAAAACTATTATTCACTTTCTTATATCTTCCCCATTCCCTTCACCTCATCGACGTCCTCAAAGTGATCAAAGACAATTGGTGACCCCAAGGCGATCAGCTGCATGTAGTGGTTGTTTGAACCATATCATGGCTTTAAATGAAAAGGGTAATTTAAGTATTTTAGAAAATTGAAGAAAAAAGTTGCTAGAAAATACCTTTAAATCGCCAGATGTCCTTCAATATTTTTAAGGCAAAATTTCTCAAACATTTAGGGACAATTAATGTATAAAAATAATAGGGCTCACTATAATGAATTCAATCCATTGAAAATAATCATTTACCCCTTTTTTTAGGACTTATAGTTGTATCTCACTCTAATCAAAGTAAGACCTGTATCGGATTGATCGCATGTTAACTAACCTTCACACAATTAATTAATAAAAATGTGTTGATTGGTTACTTGTGACCATTTAATGGGCCACAATGCTTATGGTAGGCATGGATAGTTGAAAATCCATAGATTGGTTACTTGTTATCGTTTGATGGGCTGCGACATGCCATAAAAAGGTGAAGAATCAAGGTGTAATATCGTTTGATGGCCTATTTTTTAGTGGAATTTATCTGGGTTTTACTCAAATAGAGGTTGGTCCCACCATAAGATTGAACACATCATATTTTAAACGTATGCTTAAATATGGTGGGACCAACTCCTATTTGAATCTAATGATAAATAACCAAGATATATAAATCCAAGTATCTCAAAATGCCGTGGAGGAGAAATGTATCTTATGAAGACTTTAGTTTTAGAGTACAAAGGGGAGAAAATGAATAATTTGCTCCTAAAAACTCTCCTTATAATTTCGAGTTAGCTTTTGGAAAGACAAAACTGACTTTAAGGGCACGTTTGTGTAGCCCATTTTGCGGAAAAAGATGTAGTTTTCTGCGAAAAACTTCTTTTTCAAGTGATTGGTGCGGCATTTTTCGGCGGAATTGCTTTTTCGCCATGTCAATTTTTTCCTTCCTAGGCATGGAAATAGACTTCCTATGGTTAGGGGGGGCGGGGGGGCGGCATGAGAAGTCCATTTCCATGGAAAACTGGCCCCCCATTTCCTCACTGCCACCCTTACTCCACCCTCCCACCCTCTTTTTTCTCCCTCCCCTCCCAACCCCACCCACCCCACACACATACCAACCCACCCACCCAATAGTTTTCATTCAAAAGTGATTTTCACTAAAGAAATCCGTAGTTGCCCCAAACAACATTAGCACTAATTCATCAAAGAAAAACTTTTTGCACCAAACATGAATTTCTAACTTCCTCAGAAAATATTTTCTAAGGAATTTAAAAACGATAGAATTTGCTGATGTGGCAGTTTCAACTTCCATGGAAGTTGCCTCTACACGAATGTGCCTTAAAACCTTTTAAACTCTCTCCTTTTATAAAAGGAAAAAAGTAGATGAGGAGGGGGCAAACATGTAGTAGATCAAAACAACCTCTTAAAATTTTTTTGAAACCTTTCCCATGTATTCTCATGGATCAACGAAGTTGAGAGGGGGCAATTGACCCCTCTCGACCTCCCCTCCCTCCGTCCCTGGATATGAAGAACATGCAATGAAGAGGAACAATAGTAGAGGAGAAAGTGCTTGATTTGTGTATTATGAGGATTCAAGTTTTTTGAGGAAGACTTTCATTAGTCTTTTCTTTTCCCTATGTGCCAATATTATTACAGAATTGATAACCTTGTGATAGATTATTAAAGTAGGTGAATCTCATTGGTACTTTGTTTTGCTGGGCAACTCCCATCAAAATTGTTGATTATGTAATGAATAACAGGCATGCATGCATTGATGTAAGTGGCTCCCGTGGAGGTGCGATTAATTTAACCAAGGCCAATACTGGCATTAGGCCCTCCAATTCGGGAGAACTTAAACAATTATATAATATAAAGCCAGTCATTTTCAGTTGAGAGATCAACTCGACTCCCCTACCCTTTATTCCAGTAGTACTCTCTTTTTATTTATGCCTTGAGGTCGCATATGTAGGGAGGGGAGAAAATGAGGAGAAAGAAAAGAGGAGAGTACCACTTGGATTTTGTTTTAAATGACCTGGTCATTTTTTAGAGGGGAAGTGAGGTGGCAGGCAGCAAGTCAATTTTGCCAAATGTACTTAATTGAAAACCCCTATGGAAAACTCAAACTCTAATTTAAGAAATTAAGTTCTTTATGTCCTTTTTTTTGCAAATTATGGAAACACAAGCCCTTTTCTTGAAATCTTCCCAATATTTATAGGTGGTAATTTAGGGGCAGTAATTCTGACTCAATCCCACAAGGGCCACAATCCCAACTTTAAGCTGACCCGACCTAATATTCTGGAGTTAGCGTTTCCTTTGTTTGGATTGACAATTCCAACCGACTTGATGGTCAAATTTTATTTGAATTGATTGTCGCACGATGGCCGTCAATTTGACCCCACTCCGTTCATTGCAAAGTGAGTCCTAGAGGTGTAAACTGGGTCGAGCCTAGGCCCGACACACCGGTCAACATTTCATGGCCTGGCCTGGCATGTTGACTAGCCAGCCCTGCCCAACAAGGCCACTGGGAGAGTTGTGTTGGGTCAGGGTATCCTAGGCTGTGGCGTGACCCGGCGCGGCTCAGAAGTAGCGATCATGTCATGCTTGTGCCAGGGTGCATGGGTCGCGGCACGGCGCGCCCCAACCAAGCACCATTTTATTAAATAATTATTTTTATTGAAGTTTGTACATTTATTTTACTTCTAGAAATATAAATAATTGAAGTTTTATTTTTCATTTGTGCATGTATTCTATTAATCTCAACTTCATTTCAAACTAAAAACCCTAAAGTCCCTTTCAATATGTATATTTTCTTTTCTTTGAAAAAAATAGCAGGTAAGGCTTGTGGGTTAGCCTGATCAGGCCCGGCCCAGGCAGACACATGGGTTGGCACGGCATGACATGAAAAATCGCATCCCATAAGCTATGCTGAACTGACCCCAACTAGCCTGGGCACGTCAAGACACAGCCCATGACTTTTCATAAGCCGGCCTGGGACGGCCAAGGCACAGCCCATTTTACACTCCTAAATGTGACCTATTATTATGATTTGATCCAGTCCTATTAATTTTGGGTTTGTGTTGACCCTTCCAATAATATTTACAAGATGGTTAATAAATGACCTAGGTTTAAGTTGCGTGCATTAGTAAATCTAATCTGAACCATTGTCACCCCTAGTTGGCATTGGCCAAAGCATCATTACTAGGGGTGCTCATGGACCGGGCTAAGGACTATCCAGGACTGGCCTAACTATAAAAACATGCATCCAAGCCTGGCCCTAGACCGGTTCAGGCCATAAGTGGTCCTCCTGAAAAAGATAAGCCGGACAAGCCCGGGTCCGCCTGAAAAAGATAAGCCCGAGTTCAAATCATCTAGTTAATCAGAGCCCAACCCGACTACATGCAGTTCGTTTTCGTGAATCCATAGATCTAATGATTCTTCACTGTCACTAAAACAAGGATTCCTCACTCGGGATTTGTATAGTTAATGATTTCATGTTGATATTGGTGTTTATCGATGCATATACATGAGAAAAACGGGGTTTGGTGTACAAATCCACTTAAGTGAAGATTTTCAAATCTTATTAGGGGTGGTAGGATCTGAAAATCCTAACAAATAAAGATTTTCATTCTTTCAAGTCCTCAGAGATTGAAAATTACCAAACATGGATTTATAACAACTTTACAAACCAGAAAATTTTTTCCTAATTATTTGGTTGCCAAACATAACCTAATTTTGTAGATCTTTAACCTAATTTTGTAGATCTTTGGAAGAGAAAAAAGGAAGAAATGAGGGGATCATGAGGGGACCCACACTTCAACTTAAAAGCAGAGTTTTATCCTCGGGAGGGTTTTCTTTTGGAAAATGAAAAGCCATCTCAAATGACAGTCTTTATCTTTTTAAAATACTGCACGCCTCTTTCACGAAGAAAAGATGTTAGAATGGGCCAGACGGTTAGACCCTTGTTATTTCTATTGTTTGGGCCAGGCCTGGTAGGGGTTTAGGCTCTCCACCACTTAATCCAGGCCCGGCCCACATATTAAACTGGCCCAAATGTTCCTTCTAGGCCCCACCCGCATACTGGAACTCAATGCCGAAGCCTGGTCAAGACCAGGCTGGGCTGGGCCGGCACCTTGTCCATCAACACCCTTAATCATTACTAAGAACTTTACCATCTCAAATATTATTGGTGAAATTTAGGGCCCATTTGTTTGCATAGAATTGGATTTCTAGAAATTCATGGTAAAATGGTTCATACAAAGAGTTTTTAATGAGGTGAGGGATGAAGAATATGGGGTGGAGATATAAATGGGACCCTCCTAGGAATTGATTTACTAAGGCAAGGGTTGCATATTCATTTTCCATCTTTTCTTAATTTATTTTCAATAAAGGGAGATTATTTGATGACTGTCTATGGATCATCTCCATTTCTAATTATTTTTAGGAATACATTTCTTAAAATTCTTAGGGATTTACTTCCATGTAGACAAATAAAATAAAAGGAGAAAATATAACAAAATAGAAAGCGATTTTGGCTTCAAGTTTAGCTTCTTTTTTTTTGTACCTAGCCATGGGTTTTGAGACCTATGAGAGGCCCTATTTGTGGCGAAAGAAGCTTGCTCCCGCAAGAAAAGAGGCCCTAGCCATGAGGAAAGAAGTCATTGTACTTAATCAATAATGAATTAGTGAATACCTAAGTACCAATGACTATATGACTATATATAATCAACAGATTTTTATCAGTAAATACATCTCATATATGTAATCAAATGTAGAATGATGAAGTTTTAATATTTTCAAGTGGTACTTCATGCCAAGAGTACTCTTTTGTGACAAAAACGACATGAGTCTATTTATACCTTCCTTTTAAACGTTTGGTAGGAGTGGAGTCCTCTCTTTTGATGAATCCATGGTGACATAGAATTAGATTTTTTTTTTTTTAAATTATGAGGGAGAGAACTCAAGGCATTCCACATTTGGCTATCGTAGAGGAATCAAAGATGATTCCTTCGAACCCACATTTGGTAACCGAAGAGAAATCTGTGGAAAAAGAAAAAAAACCAACGATAAACAAGTACTAATTTTCTCCATCTCAAACTCATTACCACAACCCATCATACCTTATATCCCCACTCACCATCTCTAATCTAACCCACCGCATATCCGTGACCAATGACAAACATATACATCTCAAATCTGTATTGATGATTTATTCATCCACTGGTTGGACCTGCAAAATCCTTGCTCCTACTAATTAAAAAAATCTACAGTGCCTGAAATCCTATGAAGAAAATTACCCAAATGTGGGTTTTCCTTACTTCCAAAGAAAAATGGTTTTGGTTGTATGGGGCCTCGTCAACTTCACTTCATTAAAAATAGGACCCACCACTAGATTGAGCACTTTTAAGATATATTATAATAATATAAAAAAGTCATTAAGCAATATATATATATATATACACACACACTATCTTTTTAGGATTTGGACAACATTCTTCATTTGTCCCATTGTGAAGATTTGACTGCTTTTCTTCACTGGAGTTTGGATTTTGCGTGATTGAGAATTGTAAAAATCTGAACGGGTTGAAGATGGGTAGGTCTGTTTGACCTGCTGATGTCAATGGCAGTCTTAATTGGTGGAGCCCGACCTCCTTCTCTATGCCAACTAGAAACCTTAGATGGGTCCCCTGTCTCAAAGTCAAACAGAAAGAAAGTCTCGATCGGTTGGGCTAACCGAGTGCCTCCGATGCCTAAGTCAACGATGGAGATTACAAAAAATGTAATAATTGGATTGGATATGGATTCCAGTCATACCCTGTTCATAAGATTCCCCCCGTTACTTCAGTGATCCTTACCTAGATTTTAGATGCTTGTTAGCACACGTTCCTGAACCTCCAAATTGTGGCCTACGGGACGATTGTGGCTCATCATCGTGGGATGTCTCCTCCTTTGTTCTGGTCTTCCCTCTCCTTCTCCTGCTAGTTGTCCCAGCCTTCTTTGAATCAGTCCTTTAGAAGGCGGGTCCCTCTTTTAAGGTTGGGTTGGTTTCGACCCAAACCTAGCCCAAGCCGTTTCCAAAATTTCCCTCCACAATTGCACCCCTCCAGCTTCCTTTATTCTTTCCCATTTTCCGAGAAGAAAGGGAGCTTGAGATTTTTTTGGGACAAGCGGTGGATCCGGGATCATCCTCTCGTCCTTTTGGTTGTTAGTTGTTGCTTCATCATCATCCGTTGTGCCTTCTCCATGCATAAAACCCCTAATTGGGAACTCTTCATCTCCCCTGCTACATCTCTTCTGAATCGTTGCCTCCATCTCTTTAAAAATCTCCGTTATTGGCTTAGGTCTTTTATTTTCCCCTTCAGCTCTTCGTTCTTCGTCTTCCCCGGCTGTAAGTTCCCCTTTTTTCCACTTCTTTTCCTTTTAGATGGGTAACCAAAAAGGCCTCCTTAGCACCACCGAAGGGCTCTTTGAATTTAGGAGCAATACAATATTCCCTCGGATGTCTAGGTTCCTGCTCCACTTCCCAGTGAATCCCTTGAAGAGGGGTCCCGAGAGGGGATGCCCTTTCCAACCATAGCCATTGTGGAGGGTGGCGTTCAATTTCCATTGGACCATCTCCTCATCCGTTTTCTCGCACCTGCGAACCTCTTCCCTCTACAGTGCGCTCCCAACCTATTCCGTATTGTCATGGGAGTCGCCGCAATCAACAAACTGCTTGGCACAAGCCTTGGGGTATTCGTTATCTTGTCCTGCTACTACCTCATCCCTCTGAATAACAAAAAATCAATTTGTTATCTAAAATCCCAGGATCTGAGTAGTCTCCTTGTTCATTACCTTCCAGACTTGAACAAACCCAATAAGGGAGACTTCATTATGGTGAGTGGTAACTGGGAGCTGTCTACCACCCGGGGTAGGATCAGGCGAGAAGTTCCTCGAACCCTAGGCTTCCTAAGACAACTCTTTTCCTTCCTGCAACCCTACTTTAGGGGCCTATGCTTTTCTCCCCCTCTACCTTCTTTTTTTTTTTTTTTTTTTGTTGCAGATTCAACGATCAATCAGATCCCTCACTCTTTTCTCCGAACTGGAGATTTGAAGAGGGCGCTTGAGTTCCACAGGCCTCCCGAGCTTGAGGGTTGGGGCCGAGCTGCTCATATCTTGCTCGGATATGAATGTTCCTACGATAAGTTTCTTGGCCATTCAGCCTTGGCATGAGCCTTTGGGATCCAACCCCCATTTGGCATTGAGAAAGAGCCCTGCCATGAAAGTGCCCAAGCCCACTAACCTGGACAGCACATTCAACACCCAATCTTCCGCTTCTCAGCACTTTACTGCTCCATCTCCTCCTGCCAAACAAATTGCCCCCGTTAGTAGATGGGCCTCCCGTGCCAAGAGATCGCCGCGGCTTGTTGCCTCTTCCAGCATTTCTTCTTCCTCCCGGTCAATGCAGACCCTAGTATTGCATATCTCAAGTGGTTCCTCCTCTTCCTCGGATTCCGAAAAGCCTTCCTCCATCATGTCGAGGCGCAAAGCAAAGAACCTCCTTAATAGCCTTGGTGATCTTCCAACCTCTGGAGTTGGCCTGGCCCCTCCTTCGGACCCTTCATCCATTCTTAGGAAAAGGCCTCCCCCGGAACCCTCTCATGATTCGGGCTCGAAGAAGGCTAAGGACAAACCCTCAACTAAATCTGCCGACAACGCCAACCCCTTTTCGAAGATTGTCTGCCCCCTTTGTCACCTCAGTTAGGCTCCTCCTTAGGGTGCAAGGGTTCATTCAACTCTTTCTGGGAGTCACATCCCTTTTTGGGTGAGGGAATTGCCGACTCCCCATCGATGGCGCTTCAATTGGGCAAGTCCATTCTTCTCCCCTCCGACATGAACCTGGATAGTGCTATGCCCAACCATGAGCTCGTGTCGACAGGGGTTCAGTAGTGCCTCCTGGTAGGTTGGCATTGCTTACTTGCCTTATTTTCTCTTTCCTTATTTTTAAGGACTCCAAAAATGGTTCACCGCTTCGAATCGTCTAGAGAAGTACTAGAAGCAGGTGGAGGTTCTCGAAAAGGAACTCGCTGCTTCCAAGGCTACTCGGCGCTTGGTGGAATCAAATGCCACTAACTCTTTCAAGGTTGCGAAGGTTGCAGAGGCTAAGGCAATCGTTGCTTTGAGTCGCCTAACTGCGAGTGAGTTGGAGCTTGAGGGGATCCGTTCCAGACAGACCGAGATGGAGGTGGAGATGAAAAAGGTTGTGGAGAAGTCGAAGGATGCGCAGTTCAAGGAAGTTGAAGCACTTTATTTACAGCAGGTTGAGCATATCAAGGTCATTGTATTCAAACGGGATTACGATGTGGGTCTTGGCGATGTTAGCATACTAGAGGATTCTCCCCTTTGGGCAAAATACGCAGCTCAGTTCGAGGATGCTATGCCCCAACCGCCGCCTGCCGAGGTTCCTACCCAGACTCAGGTCGGTGAGGTTGGATCGCCCTTTGGTGCGATCAGGGATGAAGGCACTTCCCCAATTACCGAGCCTACCCCTTGATGTGATTTTAAATTCAATCCTTTAATACTGCAAGTGCACAGTTGTCTTGTTGAGACAGTGTCAATTACAGGTCGATCCCACAGGGAGCACTACTAAGTTAAAATTTAAAATCTGATTTTTTTTTTTTATCAATGATAATGACAAGAGAGATAATAAGAAACAATAATAAAATTAAGAAAATTCTAGATCTAAAGTGTAGAAATAAGATATAATAAAAAGCAGATCAGAATATCATGAATCCATTAAGTAATCCCACCATCATTCTATGCAATTGATAAAATAAATTTGTCCCAAAAATCCTTCAAATCAGAAACAAATCAATGGTTCTGATTCAGATAATTTATCTATCAAAGAGCACAATTTTCCACAATTTATTTAAGGCAAAAATCTCCTTCACCTAATGAAATTATGAACTTAACTAAATATCACATATTAATCAAAGATAGATTATCAAAGAATTTCAATCTAAGAATAATCTATTAAGAAAACATACATGATTAAAGCATTATTCAAATAAAAAAATTATATAGCATAGGTTGTCAATGACAGAAGGCAGATTTATTATTATAATTAATACGCAAGAGACAAAAATATCACATAGATTAATGATAAGAAAAACTTAACTTCATCTGATACTCTGATCCAGGGATCTACTCCTCCATTGCAAAAGATGTGATTTTCATTGAGAACTTCATGGCAATTACAATCTCCTCTCACACTCTTCTAACCTAGTTCTGGAACAGGGCTCCAGAATACCCAAAAATATCTCTAATTCTATTAATTAGGAAAAGAAGAGAGAGAGGAGAGAGAGAATGTAGTGGACGCGAGTATCTCCCGTATGCTTTCTTTTGGTTCCTTTTATAATTCCCGGTTATCTTACAGATACATTGAATCTGGACACCTTCTCTGCAGATTTGGTTTATCTTCATTGATAAGGTATATCTCTTTATCCTTTTTGAATTTGAATGAGATGGAAGCTTCTGGAAACCTCTGGATGGCTTGGCTAATCTTCAGATGGGGTCCCACAAGAGATATGCAGCAATGGATTATCAACGGCGTGGATTTTAGTGCAATCCCGTCTAAAAATGAATATGAAAATCTCCGGGCCCATAACTTTGTCGCTTTAGCTCTGATTTGCACAATCTTGGGCTCCACGAACATCTACTCTGAATAAGCTTTCCAACAGTAGGTAAATTACATCGATCCGACGGTCGGATTGAAAGTTATGGTCATTTGAAGATGAGTTATCCTGAGAAAAACGGAATTAACTTTTAAAATTTGATTTGTAATGAACTCTATCTCTGCACAACTTTCATTTTTGAAAGGATATCAGATGTGGATGATTCAAACTCTTCTTCTTTTATTCCAATCAAACTTTTACTCTTTGAATTATCCATTAATAGTTTCAAGTCTGCAACAACTGCGGACCCTGCCATGTGGGACATTTCATCTGCTTGAACAGTGGGCCCTATGAGAAGTCTTCTACTGTAGTTAGGACTCTTCAATTGACATGATGAGTGGACCCGTCCTTTCATTGATTTGCACATGGCTTGTATGTGGGGTCCACGTGGTGAATTATTCAATTTACTTCTTTTTAAGCTTCAATTTAGCAATGTAGGGCCCAGGATGACTATGTATGCTTGAAAGTGGTTCCGTGACAAAGGCTTGCAATTCTCATTTTCTGCACATTCTAATTCAACACATCAAACACTAAAGAGCCCATATTGAAGTGGGACCCATCCGGATAGAGTTTTACTCCAACTGGGACTCTTCGAAGAAAAATTGCATAATGTTCTAAGTTAATGCAGAAAATATATGAAAAATATAAAAGTTCAGGTTTCTAGGTGAAAATGCATGAGATGATGGAATTAAATGAATAATGATGCAATTCACCAAATAAAACCCCTAATTCATCCTAAAATGATGTATAAATATTCAAATTCATGAACTTAACACCCCTCCTGCTTTCGATGTTTCCGAGTGACTTTCCAGAATATGTTTCATTTTTTTTTATGATTTGTTTTTGCCTGATTGCCCGGGTTGTAGGCTGGATATGATATTCCCTTTTGTTCCATTTTGGGTAAATGAAGTGTTTTGCTTCTTTTAGTGATCTTGTCTATTATTCGTTTCCACTGCCATTGTCGGTTCTTCCCAAACTCTCTCTTTAGCCTAATGCTTGCATCGACATGCCTAGCCACTAGTTAAAAAGGAGATTAGTGCAGCGTACCTAGTTTGGGCTCTTCCTAATTAGGTATTTTTTTCTTCTGCACGAAGTAGTGGGTTTTTTGGTTAACCCTTTTTTCCGAGGCTTTGGCCTTAATCTGGTGGGATAGTCCCCATAGGTTGTGTCCCTACTGTGGGTCCTTGACCATTTTTATTTCTCCTCGACATACTAATACCTAACCATATTTTTTGAGAGAGTTCTATCCTTGATACAAGAACACGAATAAGATGACTTTCACTAATAAAATGCTTGGTACAAGAATGACACTACCTTTGGTACAAAGATTTAAAAATAGAATTTCTTCAAGTTTGCGATGTTCCAAGGCCTTAGCAATGCATTTCCTTCGAGTGTCTCAAAGTGGTAAGTTCCTATTCCTCTAATAGTGGTAACTCTGTACGGTCCCTCCCAGTTCGGTCCTAGCTTGCTTTGATTAGGGTCCTTAGTATTTGGGAGCACTTTTCTCAAGACAAATCTCCGACCTTGAATGCACTTTCCCGTACCTTCTTCCGGAAGTTCCGTGCTAACTACTGCTCGTAGGCGGCGAATTTGATCAATGCTCGCTCCCTTCGTTCTTCTATCATGTCAAGCTGTTCGGTGATTCTCTATTTGCTTTTCTCGTGGCGTAGGCCTCCGTCCTTGTGGTGTGTAGTCCGATCTCTAAGGGACTCATTGCTTCCATCTTGTACGCTAGAGAAAAAGGGGTTTCTCCTGTTGATCTTCACGGGGTTGTCCTGTAGGCCCATAGGACACTAGGAAGCTCATTCGCCCATCCTCCTTTCACCTCATCCAACCGCTTTTTCATGACGTCCAGTAGGGTTTTGTTGGAGCTCTCTGCTTGGCCACTACTTTGTGGGTAAACTGGGGTTGAGAAGTGATGCCTAATGCCATATCACTCGCATAGATGTCTGAATACTTTCCCCTCGAACTGTTTCCCATTGTCCATCACTAATGCCGAAGGTATTCTGAATCTTGTAATAATGTTTTTCCATACGAACTTCTCGGCATTACTTTCCCTAATATGGGCAAGAGGTTCTACTTCTACCCACTTGGTAAAGTAATCGATAGCAACTATAAGGAATCTGAAATTACTTGCCAGCCTCGGCATGGGTCTGACAATATCAATCCCCTACTTATCAAATGGTCAAGGACTTGCTATTGAGTTCAGTTGCTCGGTAGGCTGATGGATATCTTCGCCAAAGTGTTAACATTTTTCGCACTTCTGCACGAATTGTAAAGCATCCTTCTGCATATATGGCCACCAATAGCCTTGTGACATAGCTCGGTAGGCCAAATACCCCCCTTCGATGTGTCCTCCACAGCATCCCTCATGGATTTCCCATAACAAGCTCTCTACTTCAGCAGGGTTAACACATTGCAAGTATGGTCCTAAGTAAGATCGTTGGTAAAGCTTGTTTTCTGGTGACAACCAGAACCTGGCCGCTTTCCTCCTGACTTTCCAACCCTCTTTGGCATCTTCTGGGAGTGACCCATCCTTCAGTTACTCTATTAACGACGTCATCCAGCTGGAAGTCTCTTCCAACTAGTTGGTGCACATGACCAATTGGCCACCTATGCTCGATGTTGGCCAGTAATCAACGAGGACCTCCCTCCTTAGCTCGGATTTGATGGCCGTAGCCAAGTTTGCTAAGCTATCAGTATGTGCATTCTCCTCCCGACCAATCTGCTTGACTTTGACATCTCCGATCTCTTGAATCAAGCTATATGCTTCTCCGACATACGCAACCATCTGATCATCTCGAGCTGCATATTCTCTAGTTAGTTGATTGGCAACTATCTGCGAATCACAATGAACTATCAGTTGCTTGATCCCGAGCTCTTTGGTGGTTCTGAGCCCAGACAATAGTGCTTCGTACTTTACCTCATTGTTTGATGCAGTGAAACCTAATGTCACTGCCCTTTCGATTACTACTCCTTTTGGTGTTATGAACACCATACCGGCTCCTAAGCCCCAAGAATTGGAGACTCCATCCACATATAATTGACATTCCTCGTCAATATCCATATTGTTTCCTTCCTGTTGCTGTTTGCCTTGCTCTAGCGCTTCTCTATGAGTGAATTCAGCTATGAAGTCGGCCACCACTTGGCCTTTGATTGCATTCCTAGGAGCTATTTTTATATCATGATCCCCGAGCTCTATTGCCCATTTTACCAACCTTCCAGATAGGTTGGCATTTTACAGAACAGTTCGTAAAGGATGCTCGGTTAAGACTCTTACTGTATGGGCCTGAGCTTCCGAGCTGCGCATACCAAGGCCAAAGCAAGCTTTCTAGTGGCAAGTATCTTGTTTCAGCATCTAGCAAGGCTTTGCTAACGAAATAGACAGGCAGATGTTGTTTCCTTTGCTCCCTCATTAAGACCGCACTTACTGCATGCTTGGATACTGTCAAATACAACACCAACTCCTCCCCTGGGCTAGGAATAGACAGCACAGGGGAGAAGGGGGGGGGGGGGGTGGAAATAGATATTGTTTTATCTGTGCAAGTGTCTCATCACATTGTTCATCACATACCTTCTCTGCCCCCTTTTTTAGAGCAAGAAACATTGGTCGGCATTTGTCTGAACTTTTTGCTACAAAGCGGCTTAGAGCTGCGAGCATACTTGTTAGTTTCTTCACTTCCTTCCTCGAGCTAGGTCGCTCCACTTTTAGTACAACCCGAATTTGGGCAGGGTTTGCTTCTATTCCTTTCTGGGTCACAATGTATCCAAGAAATTCCCCCGAGCTTACACCGAATGAACATTGAGGCATTTACCCTCAGTTTGTACCTCCGTTGGATGTCAAAGACTGATTTCAAGCCGTCATTGTGAGCAGCCCTTTCCTTGCTTTTAACCATTATATCATCAACATACGCTTCTACTGCTTTCCCATTCAGATTCTAAAATATTTTCATCACCAGCCTTTGGTATGTTGTCCTCGCATTCTTAAGTTCAAAGGGCATTCTTTTGTAGCAGAATGTGCCCTTTGGTGTTATGAATGTTGTTTACTCTTGGTCGGCTTCCTCCATCACAATCCGGTGATATCTGTGGCATGCATCCAAAAAGCTTATTCGTTCATGCCTGCTATGGAGTCCACCAATCGGTCAATTTTGGGAAGTGGGAAAATATCCTTGGGACAAGCTTTGTCCACCAAGTCGGTGAAGTCTACGCATACCGTCCACTTCTTATCTTTTTTCGAAACGACAACCGTGCTGGACAGCCGTTCTGGATAGTGTACCTCTCGTATGGCATTTGCTTGGTGCAAGTTGTCGACCTCCTCGCATGCGGCTATTTGGCGTTCTGCAGCAAGCTTCCTCTGTCTCTGCGTCACTGGTTTTGCCCTTGGGTCCACGCCTAGCTTGTGGAGAATAACCCCAGGGTCTACCCCCGACATCTCATGTGGAGTCTAAATAAAAACATTCGAACTCTAGTTGAGGAGATGAACTAAACTATTTTGTTAAGGAGATGAACTAAACTATTTTGTTCTTCCTCAGTCAAGGATGCTCCAACCATCCAGTACCGCTATGGATCTCCTCCGAACACTGCGATTTCCTTCAGCATCTCCACAGCTTAGTTGATCAGGTCAGAGCTTTGATCTCTCAAATCTGACTGACCCAACTGTAATTGCTATTCTTGGTCAATCCTTTCGTCCGAACACACACTTTCTCGAACCTTCTTCGACTTCCCTTTAATTGCGGCGATCAAGCAGCTCCTAGAAACTATTTAATCTCCTCTAATTTCCATTACTCCTTTTGATGTCGGAAAGCGGGTCCTCTGGTGGTCGGTTAATGGCACTGTCTTCATGCAGTGGATCCATGTGCACCCCATAATGGCGTTGTAAGGAGATGGTACGTCTACCACCAAGAACTCCACATCAAGGTGGACGGGGCCAGCACTAACCTGTATGGTTACAAAGCCCATTGGATGCACCGCCTATCCACCAAACCCGAATAGGGGTATAGAGGTTGGCCTCAAGTCCGATTTCTTTAGGCCGAGATTATCAAACAGACCAGCATACATAATTTCTGACGAGCTCCCTGGATCTATAAGTATCCTCCTCATGTCATACTCTTGCACTCGTAGACTGAGCACTAAAACATCATTGTAGGGGCTAGACCACATTTTGCAAGTCCTCATTCGAGAATGAGACCTCCCCCTTTAGTTGCCCGAGCTTGTTAACGAAGTTTAGTTTGGTACTCATCTGATAAACTTCTTTCAGGTGGGCAGCCAATTTCCTCTGGGTTCTAACAGATCGGGTTATTACCTCGGATGGATTTACAGCCCCATGTACTACCTCAATGACCCCGGTAGGGGCCCCCTCCTCGGCCACATTGTTAACTCCCTTCCGATCCGAACCTCCTTGGGCCTTCTTGGAGCATCTGTCCTCCACATACTCCTTCAGGTGTCCTTCTCCTACTAGGTCTTCCAGATGCTGCTTGAGCATCTAGCAATTCTCCATCAGGTGGCTATTTTCCTAGTGGTAAGAACACCAAAGGTTTGGATTCCAGTGTCACAGGTGACTCACCATTCTAAAAGGTCTTTTGAAGTATGGCTTGTCCTTGATTCGAGTCAGGATTTTGTAGATTGGGTCTTTAAAGATTGTTAATACACCTTCATAGGTTGCTCTCATGGGTTCGGTACAACCCATTCTTCTGTCAAATCCTTCCCCGAACACCCTTTTTCTCTTTTTCTTAGACCTATCTTCCACCAGGTGGGCCCATCTAGGCTCAGATATGCCCAAGTCCTCTAGTTTTATGAATTCATAGATCCGCTCCATCAACTCTCCTTGCGTAGTGGGAGACCGCTTCGTCAAAGATTGGCAGAGTCGGCTTTCCCCTTACAGTCCTAGATTAAAAGTCGCCACGACTGTCTGCTTGTTACTCCTTTCCACCTCACTATATAGACGCCAATAACGCACGCTGAATTCTTTCATACTCTCTGAGCTCTGCTTACTGAGAGAAAACAACGCTCCAATGTCCTTTGGTTGCTTAGAATTTGTTACAAAACGCGTAACAAAGGACCTAGTGAGCTTTCGTAAGCTACAAGTTGACCTTGGCTTTAGGCAGGAAAACCACTTCAGGGCCAGGTCTCCCAAACTCAAGGGGAAGACCTTACACATTAGTGGCTCATTCCCTACCCACAACGCCATGGAGTGCTGGAAATGCTGGATGTGGTAGGCGGGATCTGAGGTTCCATCATAGACTTTTAACTTGGGAATAGAGAATTGCCGAGGTGGGTCCGCCTATTCTATCCCTCTGAGAATGGTGATTCGAAGCTTTGAGCGTTCTTTAAACACCATGCCCTGGTTGGACCCTCTAGAGGGAGTTTCCAATTAGTCAATGCCTTTTCTATGAGGGCATGTACATCCTTTTTGGCAAGCGCTTGTGTAGGTGATTTCTTCCTTCTAGTGTTTCTCGGAGACCCTCCTTCTTTAACATGTCAAGCTTGCCTTCGATGTCTCCTTCCTCCCTTCGGGGTTAGGAACTCGAAGCCCTGCTCCCTTCATCACCTGCTTCAACCTTTGTTCGGCTTCACCACGCTCTTGATTCTAATTGATGGCCTCTGGGTCTTGGCACAATTTGTGTCCCCCGTGCCCTGCCTTCACACTCCACGAGCATTTTCTTGGCTTGGGGAATTTCCTTGTTCCTTTGTTGCCTTCAGCTCCATCAACAGGCAGTCGATTTTCTCCTGTTGTCGCTTGACCCCTTCTGCCAGGTCTCGAACATCATTTCTGTAGGTTAGTTCGAGTCGGGCATACGTGTCCTACGATGGGACACGTCTCGAGGGGTCACAGTTCTGCCTCCAGTGTTCTTCACTCTGCAACTTGGTTACAGAAGGCAAAACTACTACACGGCTTAGGCCTGCACGGTGAATTTCCGATCGGACTCGCCACTTCCTATCTGCAGAAGGAACTGTCCTGTTGCTCTCTATGCAAGGAACATAGTCGAAATCTGCTTCATCGGAGTGAACGATCAAAGGGTCCTTGCTCGACCGTTCTCGTCGCCCTTTGAGCTCTTCCCCCACCTGAGATGGAGGTCATCTAGTTTGTGGTGGTGAATCTGGATTTTGCTCTTAATCCGACATATTTCTCAGCGAGAAGAAGCGTTAGCGGGATTTTCACTTCGTTTCTCACAGACGGCGCCAATTGTATAGTAAAAATATGAATGGGTTGAAGATGGGTAGGTCGGTTTGACCTAATGTCAATGGCAGTCTTGATTGGAGGAGCCGGACGTCCTTCTCTATGCCGACGAGAATCCTTAGATGGGTCCCCTATCTCCAAGTCAAACAGAAAGAAAGTCTCGATCGGTTGGTCTGACCAAGCGTCCTCCGATGCCTAAGTCTGCAATGGAGATTATAAAAAATGTGATAATTTGATTGGATATGGATTCCAGTCGTACCTTTTTCATAAGAACTCCCCCTTATTTAAGCGATCCTTGTCTAGAATTTATATGTTTGTTAGTACACGTTCCTAAACCTCCAAATCGTGGCCCGTGGGACGATCGTGGCTCATCATCATGTGATGTCTCTTCCTTTGTTTCGATCTTCCCTCTCCTTCTCCTGCCAGCTGCCCAGCCGTCTTTGAATTAGTCCTTTAGAAGGCGGGTCCCTCTTCCAAGGTTGGGCTGGTTTCGACCCAAACCCAGTCCAAGCCATTTTGAAAATTTCCCTCCACAGTAAACATTCCTATGAAATGTTGTTGATATGGGCTTCCCCTATCCCATTGTATGATCCTCGATCATATGGTAATAACTTTCTAGTAAAATACGGATAATGAGAAATGATAAGTTTTTATATTTAACTGGCCCGCCCTAATTCATCCCTTGGAGGCCAGGGGACTATGAGATTAGAAGACCATGCTGCCGGTGTTCTGCACGAGCTAAAGCCCACTAATTGGACAAGATCAAGTAAACAGTGGTTAAAAGCCCATGGTCAGTCCTTCCCTGACCTGTTTAGATCATCAGATCTCTCTGGTTACCTGTGTTTTGTTAGAAATGTCATTTAGGCAACTGAAGTTTATCCAAATTCAGAAATCCTCATTTCTATATAAACGAAGTCACTCGCACCCTCTTGCGCATTTGTCTAGGTTGTGGACATTCAATGCAAGCGCACCCAGCAGGGGACTTTCATTAGGTATATTTTGGTTTTTCTGATTATAATCAATAGCCAATAACATGCCGTTTGTGTATTGAGCTCTTTTGAAGTAGCCACTATAAAGCAGCTTCCTATAAAATCTAGTAGCTCATTCATCCTCATGGTTACGCAACCTTGCCAGTTGTTTTGTGACGACCATTTCCAACTGTGCAACTCGCTCTACAATTGTTTTCCTCTTCACATTGTGAGCAACTTCCGCGTAGTAAGTTCTGAATTTAATCATTAAAGTAAAACATTCATTGGTAAGTGAAAACATGTTTTGAAGTAGTAATAGTGTAATACTGAATAAACCTTTTTTCATGAATCATCAACGATTATCCATTCTCTAAAAAGTTTAGGAAGAAAGATACCTATTGTGCATCATCAGGAGCTCGAGCTCTGAGACGTTGTTCACCACAAACTTCTTGAACCCATTGGGAAGATAGTGGCGGGTTCTCTTATCTGAGCCGTAGCCAATATTTGGCATCAATGTACATCCTTCGAACTTTCTCCTCACACGAGAGTCATACTAGCCGCCAATTTAATAAACATAAAGTTTAGTGGTCCTTTTTTTTTTTTCTTTTTTCTTTTTTGTTTTTTTTTTAAAAGAGGGTGTCCCAACCCTATGGGCCGGATTAATCCCTTCAGACTCAGGGGGAGCGAGGTAAATCTCCTGTGGCCCTAGTGTGGTAGTGCAGTTTCAAACCCTCAACCTTCGGGTGCAAGTTTAATGGTCTTTTAACTATAAATTCATTTTGGGATTCAATCCAAGGGCGGACAAAGGTTTGATGAGAGTGAAATTGTGCCTGGTGCCAAATCATAGAGGGATGAGAGTGTGAGAGGACCTGAACTGATCAAAGGTGGGCCTAGGTAGACCTCACAGAGCTAGACTGTACATGTTGCTCCTAGGAGAACATTTCTCTTCATCCAAAAAATAGGTATCCATATTACTCCCTAAGGCTTGTTTGTTTGCATCAGGATACATAGGAATTCCAGGTCAAATGAGCTAAATGGATGCCTTTTAAATAGGTGAGGACTCAAGGCTACGAGGTGAGGAGGGAAGGAAATAAGGTGGAGACATTGATGAGATCTTCACTTTCCTGGGCATCGAATTACTGGGGTGATGAATGGGTATTCATTTCTCGTCTTCCCTTATTCAATTCCCATTAAGGGGGATGTCATTGAGTGGGCATTTTCGGACATTCACTTTAAATAACCATTTATGCCATGAATTATCCCAATTCCTATAAACAAGCCCTAAGCATGCTGCTGCTAACCCAGATACAAGCACCGTCTCATGTTCCTTTAAATTATGCCTTTGTTCGATGGCCATTTATGGGCCTTCACAGTTTTTTTTTTTTTGGCCTCCACAGTTGTTTCTCCAATTCTAGTCACTTTAATGCATGGCACTTGGAAATCCAATCAAAGTTAAGTCACATACAAACGACTCCAACAATCAACAAATAAAACCCATGGTAGAATAAATGTAAACAAGAGCGAGAGAGAGAGAGAGAGAGAAGTGAACAATAACTTCACCGAGACCTTGCGGTCGCTCTGTGGCCTCCTAGAACTTCTAGACGCGCTTCTTCACAATCTGCTTAGTCAGCACAGGCACAGCCATTTTCTCCTTTTTAGATCACACGTCACCAACAAAAGTGATTCATACATTTCAGAAAAGCCCAATAACAAACACCCTAACATTTCTATCAAGCAAATCAATCAAACGCCAACTTTCTACCAATTACGATTGGCTACAAGACCAAAAACAAAGATCTTGACAAAAGATTCTTGAAGGTTGTGAAATGGATCGAAATGCAAGAGAGAACCTTGGCTGTGAAGGTGGTGGCTGTGATAGACCTAAAAGATGCTGCTTTTTATTTTATTTTTAGGGTTAAACAGAAAGTGGGCCCAGGTGTATTGGCTAACAGGTTAAACCCGATTTAGCCAATCTACCTGAAATGAAATCACAGCCGGGTCCAGTGCAATACGGGCTCAGGCTTGGATCAGGTTTGACTGGCCTGGTCCATCAGACTAATGGGTTTGGATTAGTTGGCGGGGCCACTTATTATGATTAGGATTTGGTTAGCCTGTGCATGTTCTTCATGAATAAGGGTCGTCTATATCAATGAGCCCACCTCATAATTTCAAAGCACCTGTAGTCATGGTCTGTCAGGTTTCTTTTTTTTTTGGTTTTTCACACATTCGATCACATGCTAGACCCAGCTTGATTGGACCGGGCCAGATTGATTTTTAGTGGTTTAGATTAAGAAGTGAGCCAGGCTTTCGAGTTTTGGTGCGGGTCGAAGGCCTGGACTTGGAGGTGAATCTTAGAGGTCCACAATCGGTCCCAAGCTTCTGCAGGTTGGGTTATACAATTCTCCAGAATGAATGTTGTTAGCCCTGCTTGAACTGCTTTGGATTGTAGCTCTATATTAGAATTGTAGTAATTCTTTTGTTGATTTTACTTGTCAAGTAAAGTCAAGTAAAGTAAAGTTAAGCATCAAATCAAAAGCACTTTAATTTAAAACTCCCTCATTTTTTTTTTTAAATGTGAAAAAGCAACTACCTTTATTCACTAAAAGACAAAAAAACTTCATTTCCCCATCAAAAAGAAAAAAATATTTCATCCCAAACAACTAAAAATAAAATACAATCATAGCCCACTTATATTTTATTCCCTCATTTTATTTCACTTCACTCTACTTTATTTTAAAAGTAAAATGCCAAACAGGCTGAACTAAATAAGGACATGAGCGTGTATATCAGTATATGTGTATATGTTCGAATCCTCTATCAATGTTTGAGCTACAGGAGGATTCCGAGGTACATAATTTTTTGTTCCACGAGAGAGGAATGCTATTGCGGATGTCTGGTTTCATTGGCTGCACAGAAAGTCAAAAACAAATTACCTTTTATTGCTGAATGCCATCGTGCCACAAACACAGCAACAAGAAAGAGTAAGAAATGCTTCATTATCATTTGAAGCTAGTAATCTTTGTGACGACTAAAAATCCAAACGCCAACTCTAACAAAGGAAAAGGTGAAGATCAAGGAGGTTCTCCAAAATGACTAAATTACCTACAAATGATTGAGCAATCTAGAATTTTTAGAGTGATAATATAAATTTGCAATTTTGAAATCAGAATTGAAATTGGAGGGTCAAAATTGAAACCAGTTCAGTCAAAATAAGCAACTTTAATATATTTAATGGTTGAAAAGAAGTCATCACAATCATTCATATTTGTCAATAAGTTATAAAAATAATTAAAAAAAACTCTATTACTTGAAGGCTTGAATTATACAATAAAGGATATATACGTCCAATGGTCGTAAATTCATTGAATAAAAAAATCAAGTTGAAACATAATTGGGTGAATTATAACGGGTTTGGTCCAAATCGGTTTCACCGGAGCCCAATAAACAACCACCACAAGATTACTATAAACTTATAATAAAACTAGCAAACGGCACCCGTGCTAATTACGGGCAAGCAATCGACCAGCCATATTTTGTATTGCTTACCGAATGAAGAAAATAAGAAAAGGACGATGGACATTTAATTGAATTTGAGTATGTAATTAAGTTATAATCAACACTAAAATTAAGTTACAACGTGTAAAAGAAATGAAAACATAAGGGAGGGACGATATAGGAAGGTGTAGAGTCATTGAGAAAAGGAGGTCAAAATAAATTTGTTGATTTCTCAATTGAAATCAATTGCTTTCATATATTTATTATATTGCAGATGACAAGTATGGGTAAGGTGCGAGTCACCTTCCAAGACAAGTTCTTAAACTCTTTTAAGTTGTGATAATTAATAAGAACTTTGTCATGGGTTGATCATAAAAATAACAATAGTACTCCTAATCGGAAAAAGTTTTGAAAAATAAAAGTATGAGTAGCAGTTTTAGCTCAACCTACCAATCTAACTTGAACCCCACCTAGCAATTCAATATTAGAGTTAATCCTTCTTATTTTCTGGTAGGTTAGAGTAAACATTTCTAACCCAAGTTTGGGTTGGAGTTAAGTTAATGCAATTTTCTATGTTTAAAGAGTTTTAAGCGTCAAATGTAACCTAACCCCAAGCCAAACGGGGCGGGTGTCATGTCCCTAGACCCGATTAGTAGATAAATCAGACCCAAGGTGTGAGATTAGGGGTCAAATCAAAATTTTACATTTATGGCCCCTGTTTAGGTCCCGAAGATCTAAGTCCGATGTGAGGATTGACTATTTGCACCTCATAATATATAACATGCGGAAACTTAATAAGAATAGACAATAAAATGAAACTCATAAACAAGTGTCAATGCATGGCATGGATTTCATTTCTATCTTTAAGCTTTTATGCACAAAAAAGATATAAGTTTATAAACACTGTGGCTGTCCCAAGACTCAGGCCATAGTACAAAATATATACAAAAGACAAAAGAACCAAAAGATGAACATCTAGTAGATATCCCCATGTAGCGCTCAGGTGCCAGGAGAGACTGCACAAAACTACGTTGTTAGCACACCACTCGCAGAAGTCCTCTGGCCGAGGATCCTCCAGCATCGCCTTAGCCTCCGGCTCAATGTAGGTGGTGTCAATCGCACACAAAAGTAAATAAACTCAACAAAGGTTGGCAAGTAAATAAGCAATATATAAAAGATAACATATTTCAAATGAGAATGAAATGTGAGTAATTAAATCATGAGACATCAATAATTGATAGCTAGGCGTGTAAGCATGAGTAATAATAGAGGAGTCATATAAATCACAAGTCCTAGCATCTAGCAATGGGCAACCACCAACACATGAATCATGCAATGTGCATGATAAGACTACGAGGGCGTTCGAGCCACCACTCGAGGGTATTAACGCATGTTTGCACCCAGATATTCTTTATTAAGTCATTCAAATTCATATGTGGACAACATGTTGCAACTATTCACATTTTTTATTGTCAACAAAGAAATATTTTAATATGAAGAAACGTTAAAACCAGTCTTGCATCGAATAGAAAAACAACACAACCTGATTGATTTAATAGTACAAGAGATATGTAGTCATACCAAAGACCAATTGTGACTACATGAGACTCACACTTAAGTTATAAACACGATCCACCCCTTATTAAGTAAGACAAAGTGCCATTTCATTCGCCAATCTACTAACTTGCTGAATGAAATATGGGAAAGGGATAGCTGATGATGAATCTCATTGAATAGAAACTGCATCTTCCATAGGTCATTTAGAGATTTCACCTAGGATATGGCATTCACCAAATCACTCTTTATTATAAGAATATCATGGGAATGAAGTACTATATATTCAAAGAGGTTCCAAAATGACCAAAACCCTCGCCTCATTAGTCTTTGATTCCAACATGTTTAGAGAACATATACCAAACTTCTTTTTTATTTCTTAGTACTCAACGAATACTTGAAACTATTCGCATTCATATCAAGTATTCGATATAAAGTAAAAATTGATAAATATATGCAATCATATAGATTGTTCATCCCACCAATCTTTATGTATGGATTGAGTTGGTAATGATCGGAGACGGGTGGTAAAAATTGGGATGAAGGCCCTCGTCGTGTTTATAACTACTTGTTACACCCCGTCCCGGACTAATCATGATTAAGGCTAAGTAATCAAGATTTACTCTAATTAATTGAACTTAATGCTAACTAACTGTGTTTAGTTGAGCTAATTGTGATTAATGACTAAGATGAGATAAATTAGTCTCAAATGATTGAATTGCACTTAATGAATTGAATTTGAATGAGATTAAGCTAATTAAATTGAATTTAGACTCAAACGACGACTTTTTCGTAAATACGGGTTTTCACTTATTTTGCCGAATACGGTAACTCTTGATACCAACGCTTGTATCTTAAAGAGTACATTAACCTTCATTGTGTACGTGCTTCCATTTGACTTTTAGTGGGTCAAATGACCCTTCATCTAACTTAAATTGTAAATAAGAGAAGTGGATGAGGGTTTAAGTGAAAAAGTTCACTTATATAGGTTTAAGATGAACTCAATGAGTTCATTCATTCATTTCCCATCTCAAGGCATTGGAGAGCAAACCCTAGACTTCCTCTTCTTCTCTCTTTCTTCCATTCTTCTTAATCAAGGTTGATTTTGGGAGTGATTTAAGTGAAGGAGAGAATTACTTTATCTTCCCTATCAAGCTTCTTCCATTTGTGAAGAGTTGAAGTTTGAGGAAAACTTCAGTTACTTTCCTTTAGGCTACAAGTAAGTGGGTAGTTACCTTTATAGAGATTTCAAGTTCTATTGAGTGGTTAGAGTGGGTTTCTAACTTGATTAGCTCATAGAAATCTATTTTTCTTGTTTTCAAGGAATTAGGGTTTGGATTGAAAAGATTTGATCTCAAACCAAGCTAGTGAAGAGGGTTTTTGTCAAGAAGCTTCAAAAGAGGCAAGTATAACCAGTTACTTGTGATTTTACGTTAATTTCCATATATAATTCATTGATTAGAGATTTGTGTGCAATTTATATTAAATTTAGAATTGATTTGTTTTGAGAATGGATGAAATGAAGGAGTTGGAATGTATGTTTTAGGTGAGAATTAGGAGAGGACGGGAGGTTCATTTCATGTGCAAGTTTTAGAATGGAGTGAAGGAAAAAGGATAGGATGGAAATCAGTTTCAGGTTTTGAAACTGAGTTCCGGACCTGTCAGATCGATCGGACAGGGATTTAACTGGGACAGGTTTTCTGTCCGATCGATCGGACCTGGTTTGAGTATGGTTCTTCTTTAAGCATAAGTATTTCTTATGAGCATGAGCTCTCTAGATTAGTGTAAAGACTAATTATAGTGTAATCTGAGATTGTTGAGAATGATAGACGATAAAAAGAGAATTGTGAACATTGTTTTTCCACGAATGTGTGGATTGTTCAGTGTATTCATTTGAAATTTTGTTATATATAGGTAAATACTGTTACTAAATCCGAGGCACCATCCACGTGAATTTTAAGGATATGTTCGTGTAGTTCCTTTCCATATATAAATGAAGCTTGTTCCTCAAGGAAAATTAATTATACCATTTAGTGCAACAGATTCCTCAAAAATTATTGTCCCCCGCAAACCACCCCCCCTTCCCTTTTCCATAAGTTAGGGCTGTGTATGAGGTGATTTTCTTCTATTAATTTATATATGTTGCATGTTGTTAGTGATAATTTGGTACTTACCTATAATTAAGATATAAGGATCTGTATGATTTATTTTAATAGTTAAAGGATAATATGTTTTGTTGAGCATTGTGAAGTAGCCATTAGAGACATCACTTTTCGATTTTGTATTGTTCATTTTATAGTGAGCCAATATATTTGTTAGAGATGATAGTTTTAGTCCTGCTCAATACAATAACACATTGGTTAATTCCTACTTTAGTGGTGCATGTCGTCATGGATGGACCATGTTGCAATATGTTTCTCTACATGTGCAGTAGTGATGTTAGGAGTTGGGTATGTCCAATATAGTTTATGGAAATCTTGATGGATTTGGATGCGGAGACTCTGACACGCAGCCAAAGATCCGTGTGCATTCCGGCGATTGGGAAGCTCCACAGACCTCTTCGCCCCAAGTCCCAAAGAGTCACACTTACTGGAGATTTCTTCGCCAAGAAGCTCACATCCACTAATCCTATTGGGAGTTTTATTGGTGGGACCATATCAAGTCTTACATTAAGTGGAATTGTATTCTCTATTGGCATCAGCCCTACTTCATCTGACGTGGGACCCGTGGTATGCGAGCCACACGATTTCCTATAATCTACCACTTGAAACGAACGCCGCACACATCAAACATTCTCAGTCCCATGCATATCATATGCCTTGTAAAAACCTCTGCAGGCAGAGCCTTGGTGAGAGCATCAACCATCAATTTCTCTAAAGGCATATAAAAAATTTCTATGTCATTCTTTTCTGCCTTCTCTCTAATGAAGTGATACTTTATCTCAACATGTTTTGATCGGCTGTTGAACTTTTGCTCATTGACCATGGCTATGGAAGATGTACTGTTTACGTTCATTGGGACATGCTTTTTTTCTCCAATTATTTCCAAATCAGTTAGAAAATATTTTAACCAAAGAGCCTCCCAGACTGCTGTGCTACAGGTTATATACTCTACTTTGACTGTTGACATAGTCGTAGAGGTCTATATCTTGCTACCCCAAGAAACCGCACCTCCTCTGAGGGTAAACACACAGCCTGTTGTTGACTTTCTTTGGTATAGATCACCAGCCCAATTTGCATTTGAGTAGCCGCTTAGTTCTAGGACTTCACCTTGATAACATAGGCGGAGATTCATCGTTCCTTTGATGTACCACAGAATCCTCTTAACCGCATACCAATGCTTAATCTTGGGTTACTTAGGAATCTACTTACGAGACCCACAACGAATGCAAGGTTTAGTCTAGTACACAACATCGCATACATGATGTTGCCCACAATTTGAGCTTAAGGTTTCATTCTCATCATTTCCTTATCCTATTTGTTTGTGGGTTCTTGATCACTTGGCCTTTTTATGCTCTTGCCGATGGGAGTGTCAATTGGTTTACACACCCACATCAAACCGTTTCAACACAGTTTCCAAATAGGATCCCTATGATAAAGTCAATAGCATATTCGAATGATCATGTGTTATTTCAATGCCAATGACATACTCTACCTCACCCATGTCTTTCATCTCGAATCTTGACTTTAACCATTTTTTTATTTAATTTATGGCTTCTAATTTATCACCAACGATCAAAATGTCATCCACATACAATGACAAATATAAGTAACTACTCCCACTGTGTTTAATATAGAAACACGTGTTTGCATTATTGGGGACGAATCCTATTTCATCTATGGCCCGACGAAGTTTTCTATACCATTGTTTCGAGGCTTGTTTCAATCCATACAATGCCCTATGAAGTCTGTACACTTTGTCCTCGTGACCTTGCACCACAAACCCCTTGGGTTGTTTCTTATAAATTTTTTCTTCTAATTTGCCGTTCAAGAATGCGGTTTTCACATCTATCTGGTGCAATTCAAGGTCACGATATGCTACCAATGCTGCTAAGGTTCATATAGATTGGAATTTTACGACCAGAGAAAATGTCTCCTTGTAATCTATTCCTTCCACTTGTGTGAAACCCTTAGCTACTAGCCGTGCTTTATATTTATCTAAGGATCCGTCCAATTTTAGTTTTTTTCTAATAACCCGTTTACATCCAATGGGTTTTCGATCTTTTGGAAGATCAACCAGTTGCCATACCGAGTTCTTTTCAATTGATTCTATCTCCTCTTTCATAGCCTCTAAGCAATATTGCGCATCCTGCACTTTGATCGCTTGAGAGTAGGCCTGTCAATTTAACTCGTTGAAATGGGTACCCGGCCCACCCGGCCCAACCCCCAAAATACAGGGCTTAAAATTTTTTTGAGCCCAACGGGCTGGGCTAGGTCAATAATTTTAAAGCCCAGCCAAAATGGAACTAGGACTTAAGAGGAAGCCCAGCCGAGCCCGCTCCAAGCTAATTTTACTATTTTTTTAGTATTTCTTTTGATGTTTTAGTGAATATGAATTGTATTTTTTACTTCTATTAATTTCTGATTGAGGCTCATAAAACAGTATCTTTGCCATGATTATCTTTATCATACCATTTTGGTCTTGTTAAGGTAAGAATGAAATCAATAAAGTCCTAGCTCAACTTTCCCTTAGTCATTACATTATTGGTTAAGGTAAGAATGAAATAGTAAAGTCCTTAGAAGCTCAGTTCCAAAACTTGCACCCCCACTCACCTTTCCAATTCCAAATAAAATACAAATCCATAAGATTCTTCTTCTTTTTTTCACAATTAGCTTTAGTCCTTTCCACTAAATCTTGAGCAACCTATAGCTACTTATGTTGTGAGGCCCCACCCCTTGTGGGCCCTCAATTTGTTTTGAATAATTATTAATATGATATTACCTACTTTAATATGCTAATTAATAGAAATTAGTAGAATAGTTGCTAATGTTCCTAAGTCTTAGAATTTAGCTTTTATAGAATTCTTTATAGATATTAGGTGCTTATTGTAAATTTAGTAGGTTTTGATTAGATTAGGACTTAGCTAATATTAGAATTAATAGGAGGGTCATTATGAGTTTAAAACCTTCTAGAATTCCCACCTAAAGACCTATTTACTCATGACCCTATCTATTCCCCATTTACAACTAAACTACCCTTTTGGTAATTGTCCTAAACCCTAAACTATATAAGCCCAACTATTGCAAACATAGCCTAAAACCCTAATTCACTCTCATATTCCCTACCTCTCCCTAAGAAACCCTAATTCCCCAAATTCCAACACAAGGAGAAGCTAGAGATCACCCCAATTATACTATCAACACTCTTAGGAGCTTGGATTTCTCATCTCTTTCTCAACTCTAATTGTAATTTCGAATTGAGGCAAGTACCCTATGCTAATTTCACATGATGTATGTTGTTCTTCTCTTGATTCTGTAATTCAATTCAATTAGATAGATATGCATGTTTAGATCTTTCCTTTTGAGCTGTGTTTATGAATGATGGCCATTTGATGGATGTGTTCTCCCATTTGGAAGGTCAATGGCCCGGTTGGATGATGGATTGGAGGTTATAGAAGTGTTTTGTTGTTTATTTACGTTTATGTGATGAATGGAAGAGATTGGGGATGAATTGGATGAAAAATGGGTTGAGAAGGAAAATCCCAAAAATCTTGAATTTCACCTTTGTGCGTGTACCCAGTGGGCTGGCCCCCAGCTCCGTCGACCGGGCACACAGAAAAGGGAGAAATTCAAGTCCTAGTTAGCTCTCTGTAAAATTTTACAGACAGTGTACCCAGTTGACCAGACCCTGTCTCGGTCGACCGGATACACATGTGTCTGCAGGAAATAATTGAGACCTGAGATTTCTCAGACAGGTCAGAATCTTGTGTACCCGGTTGACATCACGGCCATGATGTCAACTGGATACACAGCAAGACCTGAGGAACCCCCCAGCTGTTTGGCTCCAGGTCTTAGTGAACCCGGTGGACATCATGGCCATGATGTCGATCGGGGACACTGCAGGATGTCGACCTAGGGGTCAACATCCAATGTACCCGATCGACATCCCAGGGGATGATGTCGACTGGGCACACAATGAATAGTGAGTTTCCAGATTTCAGCTTCCTTTGTTGCTTGATCAATTGTGAGGTCCATTGACCATCCAAATAGGCTTCCATCAAGTGTTCTAAGCACGAATCAATGGCATGGCTCAGCCTTGACTCATGGGGTCCACAAATTTGGTTTTTAGGATTTGAATCGTCAATGATTCGATCCTTAAATGTAGTCGATGATGTCCATAACTTCAAGAGCACCAGATTTATTATCTTTTTAACATCTAGACTACAATTAGGGATCCAATTACATGAAGAGGCCCTGAACTAAGAGTGGGCCATTACTTAGGATTGTACCTTTGTCTATTGCATTTGATTCTATGATTTGGAGGATTATGTGTAATGTTCTTCTCTCTTATCTTTATTAATGTTTTGAACCTGTTAATTAACGGGAATTGAAAGACCTGAACCTAGGATTACTTAGTGGTGACCTAAGGATGTAACTGGAGATGATTACCCCGTGTCTGTCGCTAGGCGGGCCCTCATACGGCCTAAGATTGGGTATGTGGAACCCTAGAATGGAGAGGTTACTTTGTAATGGATTGTTGGCTCATTGTGTATGAGCATGGGATGATTACTTGTGGAGTGAACATGGCATTGTACTTGTATTGCCTTAGGCTATGGTTGTGGGCCTTGAAGTAAATCCAATGATGTTGGATTTTGACTTGGATATTGGACGGTGTTCCATGATATTGTAACTTAACCTTTTAGAAACTTGGTTAGGATCTTGCTTACGCGAGATAAGCCTAGACAGACACAGACCTGTACTTGTTCCCTGGGTCAGCACTAAACATTCACTCAGTTGACCTAAGATCAACCAGTTGACTGATCATCGCTGGTAGGAGCTATATTGGTTACAATTAGAGCTATCATGATGAGCTGTGATTAGACAGACGGTGTGATACCGGGACCGAACTAATCTGATAAAGGGGTGTGATTGGTGCGATAAAGGGGTGTGATCGGTGTTATATTTATGTATATTGTTATTAGCAGGGCTGTTATCCTTTACATGGTTATTTTACCCTTTCCCCACCGCAGCTGTTTACGGTATGAGATGTTTACAGTATGGGAGGGCCGCAGCATAATATCCCGCGGTATATCCAGCTTGTGTGAATGTGCCATTTGTTATTTGATTACATTAGATTACTTTACATCTCTGATTCTAAACTGTTATTTAATGCTCAATTGCCCAAATCATGTACCTTTATTACTCTTATGATTACATACACGTCTCTATTCTCTTTTGTTGTATACATCCTGTGTTATCTGCATATGGTGCCATGCCAAATCCTTGGATCTGGCCCATCTTTGGTGCTTAGGTCCCGACCATGACCCCCCCACGGACGACGCGTACTATGAGGTGCCTATAGTAGGTGACTATAGGTGGGGGCCGGCTGACCAGGTGGTCGAGCCGGATGATGGAGCGCCTGCACAAAGGGAATCAGTGCAGATCTTTTTGGATTTTTTAGAGTCTCTTGTAGTGAGTGGGTAGACAGACACTTTTGTATAAACTTGATAACTATACTCTGAGATTTTATTAGAGTTCCGCACTGTTATATCTGACTTATTTACATGATACTATTGCTTCTGCTATCTTTACTTATGCTTTCGCAATATAACTGCTGATTATATCATTGTCCAAAAAGTTTTAAAAATTTGACCTCATTGTGGACTACGATCTTGGAAGTTCTCGGATTTTCCGAGAAGAAACGTGCCAATTTCGAGTACCTTAGCGGTAACTTCAGTATTCGGAATTGGGGCGTTACATATGTATTTACCTAAACATCATATTTTTTCTAGTTAGCTTTAATTTTTTCAGTGCACCAATATGCAACCCAATTTAACAAATTATGCTCTTCCATGCTCAAGCAGCAAGTGGTATGACTTAGTAAAACTATGAAATGTATTTGCATCATTTATTCTAAAACCACTCGCTTAGATGGCATTTTTTACACAAAACCTCAAGGGAACAACTTTGTAGTTCTTCAATGGTGAGCTTTGTCATGTTTCAAACCCAGAGGTCAAGTCAACACATCTACAAAACCTTGGGCCTAGCATGGGGATGTATATAATTATATCCTTATGTTCAAGATCGTGTTAAAGCCTAGGCCCGGCCCGAGCCTACACAGGATGAGATTTGACAAAGGCCCGCTCAATTTAGGGTTTGGATTGGACAACTCCCGGCAGGCCCGTCTAATATTCGAGACGGGATTGGACAACCCATGCCTAGGCCTAGCCAGTCCCATTAACAGACCTACTTGAGAGTAGGAATTTGGATCCAAATCTTGCACGGTTTCCAATAAACTGCAATAATCATCTAGATAGGCTGATTATTTCTGTCCAAATCTGCCTACCAATCAGCTTATCGGGTTGTTCAATTACCTCAAGTGGACCCTGGCCAGGAATTCTATGTCCAACATCCTCTTCGTCGGAACCCCCATTTGCATGAACCCCCTTGCCCATAGAGATTTCATATAACTCCATACATTGTGGGTCTACTCTAGGAATGACCATCGGATCCTCAAGGAAACACATATCTTGGCATTCCATGATTATCCTGTTTTCATGATTATACACACGATATCCTTTAGAACGTAATGGGTAGCCAACGAAAGAAAAAAAATTCTTCATTTTTGCTTGCAGTTTATATCTTTCTTATGGTGGTAGCAGGATATGTACCGGGCAGCCCCAAACTCTCACATGTTCTAATTTCAGTTTGGCACCAGTCCATAATTCATATGGGGTCTTGGGCACACTTTTGGAGGATACACTATTCAAGATATATTGTTCTATGTTTAATGCTTCTCCCCACAAATACAGTGAAAGTCTTGCATGGGTAATCATTGACCTTACCATATCCATCAAGGTCCTATTCCTCCTCTCAGCCACTCCATTTTGTTGTAAGGTATATGTAATTGACCTTACCATATCCATTTTGTTCTCCTAATTGATATCTTTTGCCTTAGCTTCATTCAAACACTGCATAGACAATCGATATACATGATAACCTGTCTTGCATTTCATTTTCAATTTCATTTTTGAAACAGGTGCCGCTAAAAGGTATTTTTTTTTCATGTATACAGGTTCCTTTGCAATTCGATGTCAAAGGGGGAGAGAAGATCTAACTAAGGGGGAGATTTGTCTAAGGACAAAGGGGGAGAACGTTTGAAAGCGAAAAGCTCAAGTTCAAAGAAAAAAGAAAGCTTATAGAAAGGGGGAGAGCTCTAATAAAGGGGGAGAGAGTGCTTGAAAGAGTAAAGCTCACGACAAATCAGTCGTTCAGTCAAAGTTGCATTCAAGAGATTTCAAGAACAGAATAGTTCAGAAGAATTGAAGTCCTAGAGTTTTGTGATCATCTTAGTTGCCATCAAATTGCAAAGGGGGGAGATTGTTAGGGATTTTGTTTGTTGCTAATTTGATGGATGTACTACCACTTTCACCGACAACTGATCACACACTCATGCATTGTAGTTATGACCTTGAAATATGGAGCCTAGACTTGCATTTGCATTTGAATTTCAAAGACTTCATCTTGCATGTTTTAAATCTTAAAATGGATTTTCAAAAGATTAGTTCTTCATGCATGTTTTTTGTAAAATCAAGTGAGGCATTGTGGTTCATGATTTGCATACAACTTTCATTTTTAGAATCCTAAAGTTATGCATGAATCACATTGGCCTTGAGTTCCCAGTTTTATATTTCAGAATTTTTAAAATCTGAGTGGAACTTCAGCCAAGCCAATGTACCCAGTAGACCGGATCCCTCAAGATGTCAACCGGGTAAACTAGCCGTTGGCAAATATAGCCATTGGACCCGGTCGACCGGATGCTCAGGGATGTCGACCGGGTGAACTAGCCTTTGGACAATTTTTTGTATTTAAGTCCAACTCATTCCTCACTTCAATGAGGCTTTTTGGTTGAATCTTTGGAGTTGTTTTGAAGCCTAAGAAAGTGGAATGAACTAAAGATGCTTGAGGGAAATGGAAGTCTAAGAGGCTTGAGATAAAGGTATATCTTTTCAAGTTAAGCTTTGATTTTCATCCTTTTGAAATCCATGCTTGTTCAAAATCTTTGAAACCTTATTTCAGCATGATTTTTAGCTTAGACTGAGTTGTTTTGTAAACCTCAAATCACATAAGCATATTAGATTGTTTTGCAAACATTCATGTCTCAATCACATGTGTTTTGACCTTTAAACTTTCATACAACTTGTGTAGTTTGATAGGAATGTCTTTCCAAGTTGTTTTGATTAACTCATGTGATTAGTTCATCACTTCAATCATAGATTTTTGTGCTTAGATTTTTAAATGCATCAAGCATTCATTTAAGAGCTTCTTTTTTTTAGAAATTTATTGAAGTAAACATTCATACACTTTGAGCACTTACCTTGGTTACTTGTTAGTGTATGTTTGTATCGTGTTTTAAACTTTCATATCAGCCTATATTAGAGGCAAATGTATTGAGCTTTAATTGCATCTCTTAAAGTGTTTGTGTGAAAACTTAATTGATATATCTAATCTCTTGTAAAGGTTATTGCTTATCCTTAGAAAAGCATTGTGTAAAGGTTATTGCTAAGCCTAAGAAATGCATATTGTTAAAGGTTATTGCTTAGCCAAGTGAAAAAGTATTTGTGGTTGTAGAGGTTATTGCTTAGCCTATTGAAAAGCATAGATAGTGGAAATCCAGTGGGGTGTTGAATCACAAGCCGGTAGTGGATGTAGGCATTGACACTGAACCACTATAAATCCTTGTGTAGTGGTGATTCTTGTTGTGTTTTCTCTTATTGGCTTCCGCATTTAGTTTTGCTATCATCACAAGTGACTAAGCTGTTTTTGAGAAATTAAAATTGGTCATAATTGGTCCTTAAGTTCCCCCCTCTAGGGTTAGGATCCCGAACATTCAGATGTCATCACCAAAATTGTGCAAATGACGCCATAGGGTACTGAAAAATCCATGTTGCACTAATTCATATAAGAAAGATCTTGCAAAATTTGTGTTGATTTTCATTTCTGGTGTAATTCCAAATTTGCAAGCTATAGTAAATCCATATCATCGTTCTCATACCCAAAAAATTACAACGACCAAAGTTTTTTCCATTAGTTGGCCACACCTAAGAACAATCTTATTTAAATGAAGACTCAGACACAAATATTAAACAATCAAACAATCTCACATCAGGGTTAGATACGCTTTTATCTTAGTCTCTTGACAATGGTTGCCTTTCTCTTTGCTAGATGATCTAAATGTTGAGGGAGAAAGGAGGAGAGAAAATCGAGAACACAACCGAAAGCCAATTTTATTGCATTATATTAAACTGAATTGCATTCACCAATTAAGAGTCCTGCCCTAAATAGGAAACACACCAAAATATATCTTCTTAAAAAATAAGCCTAATAATACCATAACCTACATAGTGTCACTGGCCCAACCCCTCCAATACGTGTGTTGAGTCAGAGATGACTTTAACCCTCCCCCTTAACACCGACTCCTTGTCCATTACGCCAAGTTGCCGTCTGAATTTAGAGAGCTTTGAAAGCACTAATCCCTTGGTGAAGATGTCCACTTTCTATTCTTCCATGCTGATCGGGAGAAGATTGATACCACCTTTCAGCACCTTCTCTCAAATGGAGTGGTGCTGCACCTCGATGTGCTTTGTCTTTGTATGAAACACCAGGTTCTCTGCTAGTTGAATCGCACTCTCTTTGTCGCAGTATAGCGCCACATAATAGTCTCTTGGTTGTCACATGTCAACCATCAACTACACCAACCATTCACATTCTTGAGCTGCAATAGATGTTGCTTTGTATTCAGCCTCTATTGTAGACAATGGCAACGTCGATTGTCACTTGTTGCACCAAGACACCGCTCCTGAGCCCAAGTTGAATACATGACCTGTAGTGGACCTGCGAGTTGAAAGATCTCCCCCATAATCAGCATCACATGATCCAACTATTTCACACGAAATTCCTTTTCATAGAGAATCCCGAAATCAATTGTGCCCTTGATGTGCCGTAAGACACATAGAACTGCTTCCACGTGAGGCTTCCTCAGATTCTGCATAAACTTGTTGACTCCTCCAACAGCATAAGCAATGTCTGGTCAGGTCAATGCTAGATAAATCAAGCTTCTAACCAGCTTCCGATACATGGTTACATCCTCAAGTAACAACCCCACATCCTGTCTTAACTTGTAATTTATGTCCACCGACATTAAAAATGGCTTACAGTTCTCCATCCCAAACTTATAATCTCTGTAGTAGACTTCTTCTGGCACAAAAACACTTCCTTTCCACATCTATCAAACCTCCTAACCGAGGAAGTGTTTGAGCTCGCCAAGCTCCTTCCTCTCAAATCTCACCAAAAGACTTCCTCGGATTAGTGTGATTTCATCCAGGTCTTTTCAGTGATAATGAGATCATCAACGTAGATGTTCACAATAGTGATCCATCCATAATTCTGCTTAACAAATAAACTAGGATCTGCTAGTGCCACTATGTGTCCACTGAACATGAGAAATTCTACAATTTTTTGTACCATACTCTTGGTGCTTGTTTCAGCCCAATATAAAGCTTTTTTCAACTTGCAAACATATCCCGCGTGCTGCCGATCTTCAAACCCTCATCTAGTCCATATAGATTTCCTTGTCAATCACTACATGCAAAAATGCATTTTTGACGTCCATCTGACAGAGCTTCCACAATTTGCTTACGGCCAAAGCTATCAGGCTCGTACGAATGTAATTTTTTTCCATTGGATTGAATGTAAATCAAGTCCGCACTGCTAGTTGAAACCACGTGCTACCAATCGAGCTCTATAACAAATATGGTTCCATCAGAATGTCGTTTCACCTTGTAGACCCACTTTCATATCACCGGCTTCACTTACTCTGAACACGGAACCAATTCCCATGTCTCATTTTTAATCAAGGCAGTGATCTCTTCTCCCATTAATACTTGCCACTCGATGACCCCTTGTTCATCATCAAATGAAGTCAGTTCAGCCAATATGTGAGCCTCCGTGGCGTTGCAAGAAATAATTTCTGCAAATGCTCCAACAACCATATTTTGAGGATCTGATCCAATCCCTAACTGCCCATCTTCCTTCTTTCTGATTCCTTTTCCTTGAGGCAATGCTGCACTTCAAGCTCTTGGGAATTTGGCACCATTTGAGGACTTGATCCAATCTCCAATTTATCAACCTCCTCCACCGTTGATTCTTTTTCCTTGTACTCATCTTGTGCTTCATATTCAAGCTCAAAACGATCTAAACAGCGCACATCACACATCATCAATATCACATGTTTTTTATGTTAGTGCATACTCACAAATTTCGATGGTTTCGATGGTGGTCATGAAATTAGCCTCTGGGTCCCAGCCATCCTCATCACTAGCGTCCCTTTGGCACGAGTCCACCATAGTTGGGATTTCCCTCAACGACTACCATCTTCACTTTGCAAACCCGTGCACTATGTCCTAGTTTTCCACATCCATAACACACCTTGTCCTGTATGAGCTTTGACTTCTTGGAAAACATGCTTGCAAACATGTCTCATGGTTCCTTTAGAGTCTTCACATCCATCATTAGATGATAAACTATGTCATCATCAACTAACATGTTGATTGCAAATAAAGCCCTTGCTCCTTTAACAATCCACTTTTTCTTTGTGGATGCCTCTTCTATTGGGGTCGTTTCTCCCCCCACATCAATATCACATGTTTTTTATGTTAGTGCATACTCACAAATTTCGATGGTTTCGATGGTGGTCATGAAATTAGCCTCTGGGTCCCAGCCATCCTCATCACTGGCGTCCCTTTGGCACGAGTCCACCATAGTTGGGATTTCCCTCAACGACTACCATCTTCACTTTGCAAACCCGTGCACTATGTCCTAGTTTTCCACATCCATAACACACCTTGTCCTGTATGAGCTTTGACTTCTTGGAAAACATGCTTGCAAACATGTCTCATGGTTCCTTTAGAGTCTTCACATCCATCATTAGATGATAAACTATGTCATCATCAACTAACATGTTGATTGCAAATAAAGCCCTTGCTCCTTTAACAATCCACTTTTTCTTTGTGGATGCCTCTTCTATTGGGGTCGTTTCTCCCCCCACATGTTATATCCGATAACGCGTTACTCACCAAGTAAGATTCCATATGTTTTCCCCACAAGTTGTAATTTCACATGTTGTGGCATATCACTGGGAAAGAGAGAAATCCATTCTGAAGTCTATCACTGTTGATCTCAACAATATGCATTGACCCGAATCCGAAACCAAATTCGATTTGGTTGAGAACCTCCTCGGAAAAGACAAAAAGGATTTTTTTTTTATAATTATTTTCTTTAGAAAAAGGCAAAACAAGAAAGACAAACAAGGACCTTTATCAAGAAAATAAGACAAAAGTGATGTGGTTCCACCACAATCAAACCAAGGAAAGCCTCCACTGTTTCACACCACGAGACAACACTCTCTATTTTCTACAATCACCAAACCAACAGGGAGACAGAGAAATCAAAAATTGATCCCATTCACGTTCTATGAAAGAACCAACCATATCACCAACCTCGCGTTTACAAGAACATAAGAGAGTCCATATCCTTCTATTACTTCTCAGAGACCGCACCCCAGCTGGATCAATACAACCCATCTTCTTCTTTGGTTTGGCTCGCCTCCTTTCTTTTTTCTTTCCGATCAGAACTGTGTCTCCCTAATAAGTCCATAAAAATACATAATTTCATCATCATTCTAGAGTAATTAAGGACTTAATCATCAACTCATGCACCATTTTAGTAAAAAAAAAAATCATGATTTTATGTTTGTCGGCATCAAAGTTTGAATTCGCGTCAAACTTCATTGAAAAATTGCATTTTCACATAAACTCATGAATCTTTCTATTTTCGGCATTGACAGTCACAAATTTCTCATAACTTTTTATTCACACATGAAATGATGAACTTTCTTTGCACCATTGATTTAATTAAAGAAAACTTGATTAAATGGTAAAATTTTATGCATCTAGTCGGTGTGAATTGGGCCCGCATCTTGCATCATCCTTTTCCTATATGAATAGATTATTCTTTGACCATTGATTTTACTTTTACAGGAAATTTAAATTCTTGGGGCCCATGGAAGACAATTGATGAAGCAAATGCACCAGGGGACCCATCTACTTTTGGCATGAATTCCAAGTAAGGGTGGCCATGGATACATCAAAAATTCGTGTCCCGCGTTAATGAAATTTGAGAGATGTCAAATTGAAGTCGAGGAAGAAGAAAAGAATAAGAGAATAATTGCAAGAATCACGACACACCTATGTGGGGTCCACCTTGGCATGGATTCCAAGGTGGATGTCCCACATGGTGGACCCACACTTCTATGGCATCTTTTGGTGAGGTTTTTAAAAGCAAAGAGAAAGGAAAGAAAAGAGAAAAAAAAATTTTGCAAAGTGCGATGGACGTCCATGGTATGGGATTTCAAAGCATTCCACATTCCCAAGTGGGGCCCACTCTTATGTCATGCGTGTAATGAAATTAATTTCAGATCTGAGATGTTTTTTTTAGAGAGGAAGTGGGTCCACATGGGTTCCAAAATAGAATTAAAAACCTGAATTTCAGATTTTGAAATTGTTTGTTAGCTAAAGTGGGGGCCAAGGAGAGGAGTTGCAAGAGGCAAGGGGAGTCCTATGAAAAAGGATATTGTTTACCAAGAATTGAAATTCAAATTCAAATTATAAGGAAATAATGAAGAAACCAAGAAAGAAGAAATTTCCAAGGCTATGTTGGACGTCTAAGGGGATCCCATTCCCTTGGATGTCCAACCCTATGGAGGCACAAAGATTGGCTAACAATCTGATTTTTTGTGGGGAAATATTATCTCATGAGATCCTTGAAGACAAATGAGGAGTCCTACATGGAAAATCTACCTCCACAAGAAGTTAACTTGGGAAAGGAATCTCTCTCAATTCAAGTTTTTTTTTTTTTTTTCTAATGAAGAAACTTACTTGGTCTTTAAGCTAAGGATTCTATGTTGAAAAAGAAAGAGAGTCCAACTAGGAAAGATCTCTTAGTACACAAGGAAGGAACCAAAGCCGAGAAAAGTGTGCATAAGGAGGGCTGCCCACCTAGGCCATCAATTGCAAAAAAAGCGGAGGACGTCCCCCACTCTGCATCATTCCATCCATCCTCTCTCTTGGACGACCATCTACAAGGCAACCCCTCTCTCCAAAATTTTCTCCATTTCCTTTCTACCTGTAGAATGGATAAGGCCCAGCCCAATGTGATCCATCAGAATACAGCCCGGCCCAAATTTGGCCCATGAACATAAGTGTCTCACGTGTGGGATTTTGTTAGATTGGGTCAATATTGTATAATAATTTTTCCTTTCTTAGCTAGATGATTTTTTCCTTATGTAGCTTGATTAATTTCATTACACTTAGAAAGGCCTTAATTAGGCCCCGACTGTAGCCATTCATATGGCAAGCTAAGTGTATTCCTATTGTAGTTGATCTCCTCAATGAATAGCAATTGTGTGGAAAATTTTTCTATTTTCATATGATCTGAATCTCCCTCTGAACACCTTAATAAGGTATTAGAGCTTGGAAAATAGGTTCTTGGCGTCAACTTTGTCTTTGCTTGAGATCAACATCATCTCTGATGTTCAAAGGAGCAAAGTTTCCTTATCTATTGTGATAGACAACCTGCCGATCAGCCCAAATCAGAGGTGGCCCATCTGCGATGATCAAGATACTCTCAGCAATCATATCCATGATGGTCGACTGCTTATTCTAGGAATTTTGGTGATTTCTCAAGAATTTTTTGTTACCTGGAGGTAGGATTCCTGAACGATTTTGTGGATCTCCTGTTTTTCACACAAGTTTTCATCTCAACCGTCCAAAATATTGGATTTTGATCCGAATTGAGTGGGACTTGGTTCGTTGACAGCAGAAAACCATTCCCTCATATCTAAGGAGATCCGATTGCTCCATTGATCATTACTGTGCGATAGAAAATAGGGTCGCCCAGCCTATTTTTTGTCAATTTCTGTGATTCAGTCACAAAGCAGGTTCCTTTTTGCAATATTATCATACATCCAACCTCTCTTGGAGTATTTCTTTGAAGATTGAAAAGCCCTAACAATTCCAGGCTTCCAGCCATCATTCTCATCGACACTTAGCTTTCCGATTCGTCAGATCTATTGTGGGTCCCCATTATCTTGATCGAAGTTCCTAGAAGAAGTTGCTGCCAGTGTTGCCCATATTTTCTGAGAGTCCAAGTAATGAGAAGAATGGAAAGCAAGGAAGATGATGGGGTTGTGCCCTTCTAAGGGATGGGCGTTCGAATCATATATGAGGGAGGGAATGAGGGTTGTGCAAAGAGAAACCCTCTATGTGGTGTTTGGGCAGTTTGGGAAAAAGATGGCTGCACAATGAGAATTTTTTATAGAACGCTAGATGTGTACAAAGAAAGGATGTGCAAGGAGCAGCTATGGCTGTGGTAATAACAACTCTCTTTTAGCAAGAGAGATGCAAAATGCACACTGGTTTTTGGAGAGTTGCTAATGCCACATCCCAAACTTCTCTGAGCACATCCCGATATTTTAAGACTAATGTACCCATGTGTGAAATTACCAAAATGGACATCACTAGTAGTTTCATACCTCACGCAATTTCTCTCTACACTCACCCGCCCCCGCCACGCCACTATCACCCAACACCGCCCCCTTCGGCAGCACCCCTGGAGGGAGAGAGGGAGAGGGAGGAAAAGGGAGAGAGATAAGGAAAATGAGAGGGAGGGAGGGTTGGGCGAAAGTGAGGGGGAAGAAGGGGAGTGAACCGAGAAATTGATGGTTGAGGGGTTTAGGTATTTTGGGAAAAATGGGTGTGTAGAGAGAAGTTTTGAAATTTTTTTTACTTATTTGGAGTGTGTAGAGAGAAGGGATGTGCTCAGAGAAGTTTGGGTTGTCTCATTAGCAGATCTCTGGTTCTTGCTCACACTGCACTTTTTTATGACCATATATACCCTTGTGTAAAATTACCTAAAAGTACGTCTCTCCCCCCTAACTTCTTTCTGCACCCACGCACCCCCACCCCCACCCCACCCTTGCCACCAACACCCCCTCCGGTAACACTGCCTGAGGGGGAGGGAGCAAGATAGAGGGATGGAGAGGGAAGGAAAGAGAGACAAGGTGAGGGAGAGGGAAAGAGACAGAAAGGAGAGGAAGAGAGGGAGGTTCGTCCATGCCCTCAGAGAATCCTTCAAATTCCAATCAGCGGTCGTCTTCTTCGCTTCCAGTTCTTCCTCTCTCCTCACAGTCAGTGGCAAGGTATGTTTTCTCTCTTCATTTTGGTTTTCGAAGCATATTTGAGAGGAACGTTGGCCCTAAAATGTCTAAAGGGGCCAGACAGAGGACGAATTGCTCCTCCCTCATTCAATCCTTCGGTGTCGAAGGTTTTTTTTTCTTTTTGTGTTTGTGTCTGTTCGGACTTTCAAGTCCAAACTATAATGAAATTGTTCGGTGTGTTTGGGCCGAACAAATCTTGTGTATTATTTTGTGTGGTCAATTCCTTCCAAATTTCCTTGACTCAGACATGAATGTGGACGATAATTCGAGAGTTAGGACTACATCATTGAATAAAATACGACGCACTAGAGTTCTCCAGATCGACCCAACGGACATTCAGACGGCTGAGAATGTTGAGGGAGATGTCCATAATGAACTAGATGATCCAGACAATTATGCTTTACAAATGCGGCGCATCGCGAACGCTCAAAGCATACTCCTAGCGATCATGAACTAAGCACCCCAAGTGAACTATACGTGGCTATTGAGCAGGCCCGTAGAGTGTTGCTTGGAGCTTCTGCAGATGATGTCCAACAGCTAATTCCTCCTACCCCGACAAGGACAAATACCGTTAGTCAGCCGCAGGAGAGAGACATGATGTGTTCATGTTTGATTTTGATTAAAGTGTAGTTCGGAGTCGGGTTGGTTTGATACCATTCATGCACTGGTCCTTGACCTATTTTGTCACTTTTTTGAAGGATTCGTTTTAGTTGGCTATGTTACATTGGATTTGTTGGATGTATTACTTTTTAATTTCATATAAACTTGTTTGATGGATTTCTATTGGTTGGATACATGTGTCTTATATGGATTTGTATTGGTTGGATACGTGTGCATCACATAAAATATGAAATAATCCAAAAAAATTATTAATAGCATAGAAAGAGTAACTGTAATTGCATTATCAAAAGTGACAGTGATGTCTCAAACAACAGTGATCAACACACCGTTATTGGATGCATGAACAATTGTAACAATCATTACAACCCAAATGAACATTAAAATATGACAAGTTAGTCCTAAGAGGCTTCAGCAGATGAATTTCCAACAAGTGTCAATCCAACTTGGTCGTCTCACATGTCGCTACATCCGGACTAATAATTTCAATGAAATGTTGGATCTCCTTTGGTCGAACCATACTTTTTGATGTCAACTAATAATGAATTTTCCTCCTCCATTAATCTCGCTGCATATGAGTGCCCCTCTTAAGTGGTATGCAGTTGGGTGATTGTGGATACCGCAGACTACATGCAACATCCATTCATCGTTTCTACCCAACATCTTTCCCTCTAGTGTAAAAGGGCATCCGCATTTATTTAAACATGTCGCATTCAACTTCTTATCTACAGACCCATCTGTCTTCTTCCTCCTTTTATAACACCCACTCCTCTCACATCCAAGTGTAAGTTGATGTTTTTTATTGCCAAATCTACCTGAAATCAATGTTTTTGTCACAATAGCAAAACCACTTCTTTTGCTAACAACACGAGCCCACTTGATTAAGTCTGGTTGGCTCTTTAATATCTAGACATAACACCATTAAAATTAAAATGTTACCAAGTGGCAACATAAACATTACAACTCATTCAACTACATCTATTACCTCTTGCATGATAAATTCACTACTATAGTCCACTGTACACTCCTATTTAACAAAAAAATTATGTTCAGCCCCGAGTGGCCGAATGGATCGTGACGGCAACCTCACAACAGGTTCTGTAAACTTGAAGAAAAAAAACACAAAAACAATAGGGTTGTGTACCTTGCCGTTGTTATAGCGATCGGATATCATGATTTGCTTGTCCATTGATCAAGATGGACGAATCAAAACCGCTTGAGAGCTGTATTTATGAAGATGAAGAGAGAGTGAGAGGAGAACGGAAATGTGAGTAACAGGTAGCCTGGGTAATGTCCGAAATGGGTGTAAAATCATTGCTGAGAGTATGAGAGAGAATGGAGGAGAAAGAGAAGTAGGGTTAGAAGGTTTTAAGGAATAAGGTGAGTTGTAGGAGATGGGAGGGAAAATCAAAACCGTGGGGGGCGTACAGAGCAATTGTATGAGCCCTGAAAGTGTTGTTTATGTCCATTTTCGTAAATTCAAATATGGGTATTCTTGAATTTAAAATATTGGCTGCGGAAGGAGAAACGAGGTATGTGGCAATAATAGCTCTTTACTAAAGAGTCATTCTATTGGCACACAAAGTCTTTCTTTTTCCACACATCCATTGAAAGAAAAAAACCCCATAAAATGACTTTTTTGCCCACCCTCCTCCCTTTCTCTCCCCCCACCTCCCCCTTCACCTCTGGCTCCGGCCTGGACTGGCGGTGGTCGATCCCTCTCCTCCCCTCCCTCTCCATCCCCCCTATTTTCTCTTTCTCCTCCTCCTTTTCTCTCCCTCGCACCTCCCCTTTCACCGCCCCCACACACATTTTTAAAAAATCCATGTGAAATTACCTTTTTGCCATCTCCCTGTCTCTCTCCCCACCTCCCCTTTACCTTCAGCGCCGGCTGGTCCCTCTCCTCTCCCTCCCCCACTGTTTTCTCTCTCTCCTCCTCTCTTTCTTTCTCCCCACCCTCTCCCTCCCCACTGTTTCTCCCTCCCCATCTCTCTCACTCTCCTTCTTTCTCTCCCTTCTCCATGTCCCTCCGTCTCCCTTCCTTTCCCCGGCCGGCAACAGATCGGGCAACCTGGCAAGAGAGATGGGGAGGGAGAGACAAGGGGAAGGGGGAGAGAAAACCATGGGGGAGGGAGAGATAAAACAATGGAATTGGGAGAGGGAAAGGGAGAGGGAGAGAGAAAACAACGGGGGAGGAAGAGGGAGAGAAGGGGAGGAGAGGGATCGATGCTCGCTGGTCCATGCGGAGCCGGAGGTGAAGGGGAATGTGGGGGGAGAGAAAGGGAGGTGGAAAGAGAGAAAATAGTGGGGAGAGAGAGAAGGGGAGAAAAGGGAGAGAAGGGGAGGAGAGGGATCGGCCGGCGCTCGTAGGTCCAGGCGGAGCTGGAGGTGAAGGGGAAGGTGGGGGGGAGAGAAAGGGAGGAGGAAAGAGAGAAAACAATTGGGAGTGAGAGGGAGGGAGGGAGAGAGAGAAAACAGTAGGGAGCAAGGAGAGGGAGAGAGAGAGAAAGGGAGCAGAGGGATCGGTTGGAGCTGGAGGTGAAAGGGGGAGTGGGGGAGAGAAAGGACAATGGTGCGCAAAAAGGTAATTTTATAGAGGGGATTTTTTTTAAAGTATGTGTGGAAAGAGATGCCAATAGCATGTCCCAAAAGTTTGTGTGCCAATAGAATGACTCCTGCTAAAATGAGAGCTGCTACCTGCACACTGCGTTTTGCTCTCCACACACTGCATCTCTTTACACAGTGCTCTTCAGTGAAGAATATTTCAACTTTTTCTTTATACACTCTGCAGTTTCCCTAAAACACTCATTCTACCTATATACTGGACAGAAGATACACGTTGCATTTTCCCTCCCATTTCACTCTTTGAACCGCCATTTCACTGCACCCTCCACGTCGAAGGCGATCTCGACGAGCTCCCCCACCTGGACGTGAACGCCGCACCTCCTCCTATTCAGCCATCTCTCTATGCTCTTCTTGCCTTCTTCTTCAAACTGCATTACTATGAATCGTCGACTTTTCAACCTCTATGAGTGATTTTGATACCTTTTGCTTGATTAGAAATGCTTGTAGTATTATTTTAAGATCAAAGATTTATTTTATGCATATTTATTTTCCATCCTCATGCGCCTTTGTCTCCCCCATTTCTCTAGCCATTGTCATCATTTCACTGTATCTGTGAAGATCCCGTTTGGCGCTGTGGGTCCGAAAGGAGATATTCTATTTGAACTCCATGATCCGTAAAAAACCGAAACTCTCGGCACTATGGGTCCGAGTAGAAAACATTTGATCAGCATTATGGGTCCGAGTAGAAAAAAGTTTCTCGGCACTATAACGCCGATACCATAATATCCACACGGATAGTCAGGGCCGAACGGGATAACTTAGTGGTAAACTATGTACTAATGATTTTTTTTCCAGGTATATGGATGTGCCCAGTACCTCTAGGACCTCTAGGATTCGACCCACAGCGTCGAACAGGAGACTCCGTCGGAGGTTTGTTGCTGATGTGTCCGATGGTGACGAAGAAGTAGTTGAAGAACAACCTGAAGCCCAAGTGGAGACCAAAGTCTCTGAACAAGCAGAAGAAGTACGTGAACAAACTTCAACTGTTGCTCATAATAGGACTGGAGAAATTCCCGGGGGGCCTACAAGTTTGAGCCTGCTACCTAGTTTCCGGACGCATATTGTTGCAAGCATTTGGCAGTAGCAAGTTTGTGAATAATCTTGGTGAACATGTTTTAAATATTTATTACCTTCACTAATTTGTTGTTTATTTCGTTTTGCATGAGAGACCGCCACTTAAATGCATAAGCCATGGCCAAAAAATTAGTGAATGTGCATGGAATTCAGAAGGAAGGCAGAATACCGTTTTTAGTCGTCTCATTGGCCGTTCAGGGTTAGCTCCATTGGTGGCGACATCCTATCGTTCCATCAATAGGAACATGGTGTCAGACTTTGTGGAAAGATGGAAGCATGAGACAAACACATTCCACATGCCTTTCAGTGAAATGACGATTACCCTTGATGACGTGAGCACCATTCTAGGGATCTGGTCACTGGAAAAGTTGTTTCAGTGGAACAACTGTCATTTAAGCGATCAAAGACACTTGTAGAGCATGGTCTTGGGGTCACATCCCAGCAGGCACACGAAGAGTTAGTAGGTGTGCGGGGCTCGTCGATTAGACTAGAGTAGCTGATGGACCTATTTGGAGAAGTGACCAATGCGGATCCAGAAGAGCACATTAGGCATGCCGCTAGAGCATATCTATTGTATATCTTGGGTTGTACACTCTTCACAAACAAGAGTGGCACAAGGGTCCTAGTGCTCTATCTAAGGCTGCTAATGAACTTCGATAAGGCACGCACATACGCTTGGGGAGCTGCCGTGCTTGCTGACAGTTGGGGTTTGCTACTCGGAGTGGAGTCAGGTAGATTGCAGGATATTTGACTCTACTAGAGGCATGGATTTACGAGCATTTCCCCAGGTGTAGGCCTCACCAAAACCGCGCATACACAGAAAATTTACCACGGGTGCATCGCTGGGTGCCACTAAGAGAGTCTGAGGACCAAATGTCCAACCTGCGGTCATTACGAGAGGCACTTGATGATCTTGGTGCCCATGAGGTAATGTCTTATAAGTTATATATAAAAAATTTGAGTAAATGAGTACCGTATAATTTAATCCATGCATTTGTTGATTAATGTTGCAGGTGGTGTGGGACCCTACCGAGAGCACAGGGCAGATCACCCCTTTAATGAGGTTGCGTTTTATACTGGCTGTCTTAAGTGCATGGACATCGTTGAACCATATCATCCTGATCAGGTGCTTAGGCAATTTGGTAGGGTCCAATGCATTCCCCCACTCCACTAGCTCCACAGCATGCCACTAGCAGTGACGATATGCCATCTGCATAAAAGATGTTTGGCGCCGGGGAAAACAATAGATATGGCGTTCATTAAAGCTATCTCTCTGTCAGTGACGATAATGCTAGGAAGAACACCCTCACCAATAACTTTGCGCAAAATACCCAATGCCCATGAGTAGCAGTCTTCACGTTCATTCTGGAGATATACAATGCAAACCGAAAAAGTCTTCTCTGTGGATGTAACCCCAATAATCTCCAATAAGGGCATTCGATACCGATTGGTCTTGTAGGTGTAGTCCATTATCAACACATGAGGAAATGCACGCAAGAGGTCTATGCTAGTAGGGTGTGTGAAGAACAAGTCAATGACAGTATATGTTACAGGACAATTCCTATGCCACTCAATGTAACCATACTCCGCCAATAATTTCAACAGTTGTTGCATCTGACTCCGTCCAGCCCTCTCCGCAACTTTATGCCTTTGACGTGCATTGTAAGTGGTATTCATTGTACTTACATTTAACTCATTTTTTGGTTTCAGTGTTACCAAGATATCCTTTGGCCGAACCATATTCTTAGACATGTCAGCCAGCAATGAAGTTTCCTCTTTTGTTAATCTCCCTGCAAATGAGTGCCCTTCTAGAAAGTCTGCAGCAGGATGATTATGCACACCACACACTACATGCAACATCCATTCCTCATTTGAGCCAACCACTTTGCATTGTAATGTGAATGGGCATCCACATTTTTTCGAACCAGTCTGCCTCAATCTCTTCCCAACGGTCCCATCTTTAGTTGTCCTCGTGTCTCTATAAGACCCACTCTCACACCCAAGGGTCAGCCTTGGTTTTTTATTTCTCATGTTAGGTGCTGTTGATGTCTTAATCACAACAATGAAACCATTTCTCCTCCTAACCTCATGAGCCCAGTTAATTAGGGCTTCTCGGCTTATGAATATCTGCACATAACCAAACAAAATTATATTGAACCAAGTGACTACATCAATTTAAATATTAAATTATTCATCTCGATTAATTACCTCTTGAGTGATAAACTCATTACTATAGTCGACCACACATTCCGAGCCAACCTTGCTGCATTTGGTAGGTGCGTGAAATTGCAATGGAACCAATTTTGTTAGAGTATGTACATGACACAACTGCACGACCCTGAATATCCGGACAGAATTAAATTGTTCGGTTAAGCATGTCCGCACATGTTCCTTAATTTTGGTCATTCATGTCCGCACATTTTGGTTCTCCTCGGCACTGTAATGCCGTTCAATTGGGCATCTATCGGTACTAACATTTCGCGCAAAGGACCTATGGTCAGTCATTTAGGGCCCCGCAAAGGACATTCAGTCGGACATGCAGGGTCGAAAGGTTCGTCTCTGACCAATACACAAGTCGTGATGAATATGCTTGCCTCGGCACTGGTATAATGATTGGGAGTGATCATCTGCTTGTTCTTTTGCTCGTCCACTAATTAAGAATGCTAGCAAAGCGGGTATTAACTTTGAATGAAATCAAGATTAATTAGTTGCAGTCAATATAGAGAATGATCTGAGGCTTTAAACCGAGAGAGAAGATGAAAGAGGGGGGAAGTAGAGAGCAGTAAATGCAGGAAGAAATAGAAACCTTGTCTTCATTTCATGATGCATGGAACATACTGAAAAGGAGGGAAGCAAGTGGAGAGGAGTGATGAATGCTTGAAGTAGAACCCTTGCAATATTTTCATTTGGAGGGAAAAAACGCAGTGTGTAGATAGCAGTAGAAATCAATTTAAGTAGACTCTGGGAGGGGTGAAGTTTAGACATTTTGGTAAATTTACAAGTGGGTATTTTAGTCGCAATTTATTGCAGTGTGTGGAGAGAAAAATGCAGAGTAGGTAGACCCTCTCTACTAAAGGGAGTTGCTATTGGCACACAGATTTTATCTTTTCCCACTTAAATCCTCTTCACACACATCACAATAATTTAAAAATGACATTACTTTTTTCCACACACACAAAAAATCCCCATTTTACCCATCTCTTCATTTCTCTCTTTCTTCCCACACACACCTTCTTCCCTTTCCTTCCACACAACCGAACCCTCCACTTCTAAGGTGTCTCGGTCTCTCCGGCGTTCCTCTAGCGTGAATCCGGCGTTCCCAGTCCTCCACACCATTTCCTCTTCCAAAGGAATCTCTATCTCCACCATTGCCATTTCATTATTCGTCACCATTTATTCTTTACCATTTTCTCCATCTTAGAGTACCTTTTTTTTTTATATGAAAACTTGTTATGGGGATAGATTTTCATTCAATGTAAGATTTTACAAACAATGGTAGAGTTTTTTCATGCATTTGGGCTGATTTTCATCCATCATCGCAACCATTTTTCGCCAAGAAATCGCGACTGTTCGGACCTGAACATCCGATCAGAATGCAATTGTTTGGACTTGAACATCCGAACAACATAATGCAATTGTTCGAACCTGAATATCTGAATAGTCTACTGCACACACACATTTCTCGTTCTTAACTTTGTTCGGACATAAACATCCGAACTTAGTTAATTTGTTTGGACCAAAACATCCGAACGAAGTCAATTTGTTCAGATTTGAAAGTCTGAACATATCGGGAACTCTAACTCGTTCCCAGGAGAGAAAATTTTCACAAAAATGGCAAAAATATGAAAAAATAATATAGAAACGGACATTTCCACTGCTGCTATGATTGAAATGCACAATTTCATTGTTCTTTTCTTCCTTCATTTTGCTAGAAAGATGGAATGAAAAAAGTTAAGAACAAGAAGAAGGAAAGATGAAGGAGATGGAGGAAAATGAGTTGGCTAAGAGCAAAAAATGGAGGAAGATGAGTTGCCCAAAACACTAATGAAGTGGAGAATGAGAAGTAGAGAGTGAGAAGTGGAGAGTTAGGGAAGAAGATGAGTTGTGTGTGAAAAGAAGATATGTTTTGAGTTTTTGTGGGAGATTGAATATTTTGATCATTTCATAGAGGGGTTAAAATATAATAAAAAAAAATTTAAATTCCTTGTGTGGTAAAAGCTAAAAACTGTGTGCCAATAGCAGCTCCCTGCTAAAATATCCTCTCTACAATTTCAATGACGCAAATGCCCTCGTCGTGTATATTTGGATATTTAGGTTCTGGTTTTATGTCTTCTATCGTGAAGTTGCAACTGCAGCTGTGAGAGTGGAAAACAATGGGGCGCCCTTCAGCTATCTTCTGCTCTTCACCATCTCTATTTTCTCTTCTCCCCAACCAACTACACCCACACACCCTCTTTTCTAAGAAGCATTTCAGGACTTCTTCTTCTTCTTCTTCTTCTTCTTTAGACCTTAATCTATGGACGAAACTACGCCCAAATTTCTCACGTTATGCCCCACTTACCTTTTCTCCCCTGCAAGCCACTGGTAATTCTCTCTCCTATTAGTTGCATTGGATGTCTTTGGTTGATTTTAGCGTTAGCGGTTATTGTTCATTTTGTTGGTTTCAGTTAGAATAGGAAGTCTTTTTTTTTTTTTTTTTTTTTTCTGTAATTCATTTCTGGATGGTTTTTGGGCTTTGGATATTCTTGCTCTAATTTCGATTTTTATTGTTTGATGGGCTTTGATTATTATCAATTTTTTTTATTCTAATGTTTGATTAATCTTCTCTTTTTGCTTTTTCTCTAGCACGCCTCCGATTTTTAGTTTTTTATTTCCTTGTAATTTTTTCAGAGATTCAAGCCACTGTTGAGACCATCCCCCATGAATCTGAATGTATTGAAATTGGGTACATCTCAAGTGTTCATGGCTTCAAAGGAGAGGTCCGTGTGAAACCCACAACTGATTTCCCTGAATTGAGATTTTCAAAGGTATCTCAGCTCTCTTATGTTCTTTTTATGAGTGATGTAACATGGAAAGAGAACGAATTTTGCCTTGAAGTGGATGCTGTACTCCCAAATTATTATTTTTTGTCTTCTTTACCCCTGTAGCCAGGAAGAAGATGGCTGAAAGTACGGGTATCAGGGAAAGAAGTGATACAGGAAGTCGAGCTGACTAATGGAAGAGATCACCCAGGGCAGAAATGTTGGATTCTCACTTTCAGTGGATTTGATACATCGGAAAAGGTGTTTGGATGTTGCATTTTGAATTCAGCTCTCTCTACTTATCTGTTTATTTGAGTGATTGATTTTTAGGAACCTGGGTTTTTGAAGAATTTTATGTAGAATATCTCAAGCTCTCAATTTTTTGCAAGTTTCAGTGCTGTAAAAAAAGGGGAATGTTATTTATATTTAGAGCTGGTTTTTGGGTGACAGTTGTCCATCACATTTTTTTTTCTTTTGCAGTGATTCCATTTTCTACAAAAAAAGAAAAAAAGAAAAAAAAAGAAAACTGAAGACTTCATTTTGTACTGTTTTAGTTTCTATTGTGTAGCACTGAGAAACATTTTCCAAAGTGCAACATATGTTTCTAGTTTCTACCTCTTGTGTGGCAGAAATTGGTTCTCTACCTCTTGAGCTTTAATCTGGTTTCTGCAATAATTGCTAGAAATTCTTTCCCCTGAGAAAGTGAAAACCAGAGAAGCTGTCAACATGGAACAAGGGAGAACTAATTTCCCTCTGAAACCTTCATCATTTTCTGTGAAATGCTCCACAAACATACCCTTAGATGTTCTTCAAATACTCATTGAAGAGGTTATTAGAAATAGTTATCATGCACAAAAAATTATTTGGGTTAAACGAAATCTGAGAAGACCCATAGCAAAGTTGGAAGGTGCTCATTGTGGCGCCACATGGTTGCAGGTTTGAGTCACCCCAGCTTTAAATAAATCATATGATTTGTATATTTTGAGTGAATCTGCTTGTCCATTGGTTTCAGGATGGTGTTTTAAACTCGGCCAAGCCAGGTTGAGTGGGACTTAGCCAAGTCTTCCATTCCAGCTCTGTTTTCTTCTTCTTTATTCTTACACTCCAATTCCTCTCTCTCATGGCTTCCAAATTCTCACCTCCATTTTTCTCCTCTCCACTACCATTGATCCATAGATCTCTGCAACTTTGCTGCTGGTGATGAAGTAGAAGAAATTGAATTACTTGGGACTGGAAAAAACCTTGAAAAAGGAGAGGAGTTGAATCCTTTCAAAGAAATCACTGCAAATCTGCAATAACAAGGAGAGAAGCTACAAAAGTACTCCAATCCCAGAAACCACCTTTATCTTTGAGGATAAATGCCTTGGAATGACAAGCTTTCTCAAATCCAGCAATGGAGAAAACCCACAATGAAGGAGAACCCACCTTTCCATGAAACCCCAGACCCTAAATCCCCATGAAATCCTGACCCCTAAATAACTCTCTCTTTGAGGATAAGTTCTCTGGAATGACCAGCTTTCACACCTCACCATGAAACCCCAAGCCCTATATCCCCCACTACTCCAACTCGACCGATCCACACCCCCTTTCTCCAATCTCCTCTTCTCCTCTTCCTCTCCTCCTCCCCTTTGTGTTCATCTTACCAATTATTGAAAGAGAAAAGGAAAACGGGAAAAAAAAAAAGAATCAACCTGACTCAGATGAGCTGACCTGAGTCACCTGACCTCTGCTGCTTGTGGGGCCGAGTCCCTTTTTTAAAACACTATTCCAGGGTGAACATGTGGTGATATTTAATAAAGAAGTTAGTGAGAGAGGCAATTAGAAAATCAAAATCAATCTTATATATATTCATTTATTGATTTATATTATTTGCTTACAGGCCATGCAACTTGTAGGGTCAACTTTACTTGTAAGGGATGCAGACAGGCCAGAACTGGCGGAAGGCGAGTTTTACACTCCTGATCTTGTCGGCATGAAAGTTGTTATTAAGGTCAACAATTATTACCATTTATTAAAAAAAAAACTGTGAAGTTGTGATTACTTGTACATTTTTTTGATCGGTATGATTACTTATACATATAGGGAAGAAATTAGAAAATCTTTATGTTTTTTTTAAAACTTTTGTCTTTTTAGATGAGTTCTTTTTTTCAGAAAGTGAGCTTGGGAAAAAAAGGGCCTTATATCATCACAAAATATTGACATTGCAAGGGATATGATGTTTTCATTTGCCTTAGAAGATTATATTTTCATTGTTGGTAACTCTTCTTCTGCTTTGTAGCCTTTTATTATCCACATTATCCAAGTGTTCTGTTTTGACCCCTGCAAAAAGGAAAGCGAAGAACAAGAAAGAAGGAAGGGCCAAACTTCTTCCTTCTATTCTGAAAGGAGGACCCATTGTGTTCCCATTTCTCCTTTTCCATGTTTCTGGCACTTGCTTTTGTGATTGATATCTTTTCATTTTGAAAATGATGATAATTACTTCTTTCTCTTATGTCTTCCAGGAAACAGGCAAGCCAGTGGGCACTGTTGTGGATGTCTTCAGTACTGGTCCAAATGATCTCTTACAAGTAATGCTTAATTCAACTGCAAAACGACATGGACTGTCTGGTTCAGAGTCAGAACTTGCCGTCTCTGGTCTGTTTGCGTGGGTACCATTTGTTGAAGCAATTGTTCCACATGTTGATATGAATCAAAGAGTAATGCTGATTACACCTCCAAAGGGACTTCTTGAATTGAATTTACGTGCTGATGTGAGGTCAAAGAAAGAAAGACGCTATCTGGTTTGGACTGCTCCTTTTATCTATCTGTCTATATATATTGATTTTATTCTTATGAAATTTAGTTTCCATGATCTTCTAGTAGACTATTGCTTTTGCATCTCATGCAGCATGCAACTACTTCCAAGACCACAGCTCTACCTACACATTCTAGAAATTCTAGTATCTGCCATGCTGTTGTAATCTTTTGAGGTTATTTGTACATTTTTCATCATGAGCATACTTCCATTATGCAACTATATCATGAATGCCAGTGCATTATTGTGATGATAAGTTCTCTAAGTCGAAGTAATAAACTGTAAAAGCACAAGGCACGAGTTACACACTACTGAAACCTGATGCCTGTGTAATTTCGCTGGGTGCTCCTTCAGTGAAAACAATAAAATACAAACATGCATATATATATATATATGTATTGTATTTTTTAGCTTCTGTCTTTATGCCACCCCATTTTCTATTCTACATTGTCTATATATGAGCTTAGTCAAAATAGAAACCTAGTATACACTAAAAGCAATAGAGGTTCTCTTTTTTTTTCTTTTTTTGAACAGTAACTATATATTTTTATTAAAAGCAGCGCAATGGCACGAGAGAAATATACTAAGGCTACAAGGAAACCACACAAACCAACAATAGGGAAAGGAAACTTAAAGAAGAGATGGATTAGAGGTCTCAATCCATAGTCTCTGATGATGAACAACCTCCTTAGAAAGAAGATCCACCACACAGCATGGTTTTAAATTCCAGTGCCGGTCTTTGTACCTGTCTGGTTCATGCTGCCCGTACTGGACCGGTATGGTCACACGGTCCTAAAAAGCATAAAAAAATCTAAAAAAAATAAGAAAAATAGAAAATAAGAAAACTAGTAAAAATGTGAAATTTGAGCTATTTAACAAGTGTCCAATCCAAATATAGTGATATTTAGTGTGATTGAGCACTAACTCGCTGACGATATAACATGTAACCAATAATTTTTAGGGGGCAAAAATTTTCTTTATATCTTTTAATTCAAACGACAATTATTTTCTTAGCGGTAGTATCTTGGTCAAAAAACCAAAAAGGAGGCTCAAGTTAACTTCTATCCAGTTTCATTGTTAGTTAACTTCTATCCAGTTTCACTATTAGTAAATTATCATTTTATCTTTTAATTCAAAGGAGATTTTAGTAAATATACAAAATATAAGCACCCTTTTAAAGTTACGTCAAAATATAAGTGCCTATTTGTAAAAAAATAGAAATAGAAAAAATATGTTTTCCTTTTGTTATAAGGCTCTTTTTGAGGTTTTGTATATTTTAGTTAATACATGAAATATAAGGCATTTTTAAGATTATATCGAAATGTTAGGACCTATTTGTCAAAAAAATTAAAAAAATATACGTGCTTTTACTTCACGAGGATGGACTTGAACTCGCAATCGGTGACATTAGAAGGCACTGATGTCCGAATCAGCCAGGCTAAACATGACTTTGCAAATATGTTCAAAATTTTGTATATTAACTTTAGGCATCTTGAAAATGGAAAACTGGGACATGTTTTGTTCGGGTCAGGGGTGGCTCGAGTCGACCTAGTTTCGTCTGTAATTTGAAACCATGCCACATAGTCGGCGCTTTTTTAACATGATCACGAGATTTCAATGTCCTTGGAGAGGTCCTTCACTTTGTCCACCACATCTGCCAAATATCAAGGGGCAGAGCACCCACCCAAAGCCCATCTAATAGAAGATAATGAGTCTCTTTCCACCATGTTACATTGAAAATCTGCCCTACGGGCTTCCCAAAGCATAAGCAAAGCTTCCATCTCAGTCGTCTTAATTGAACCAAACCTAGCACCTCCCAAGAAAGATAGGATACCATCGCCTCTATTGTTCCGAAGAAGGCCTCCCAATCGAGCATTGCCCGGGAGACCAATTGTGCTTCTGTTGAAGTTCAACTTCACGAAACTGGACAATGGATAAAACTAGGTAGGTCAAAAATTGCGGTCTTTGATCCCAAGGAAAAGGCAATCTCCTCCCAATGTATGATAATTATACCAACAAAGAAATCCCAAAAACGCAGGAGAATAGAAATCCGTGTAGCTATTGAGAACTTGATCTTTTCTGCAAGTGAAGTCATGGAAGAGGATATATCCTCCAAGCATCTAGTGTTCCTGTCTTTCCAAAGAGACCATATAATTGCTAGAAAGGAAGCCATAGTTGTCAATTTTGTTTTGGTCTTCATTTCGGTCTAGCCTCTAAAAATGAAATATTTCGGCATTTCAGAATTTCGGCGAAATTTCTTGGAGTAACTTTAAAAGAAAATAAAAGTAGAATACTCATATAATAAATAGCAAAAGAATAAAATTGGGGGAAAAACCAACATTTCCTTTTCTCATTTTAAAATGGCAATTTTGCCTATCATTTGAAAGTCTGCGGCTCTTCACTTCTGGAGACTTCTATTACCAAAGAGAGACGCGTGTGTGGCCCTTCCCAAGACGTCACTGTCTCGGTTTCTCGAGACTTGGAGAAGAGTGAAGTGGCAAGCGATGACCAGTACCCTCCTCTTTGCTTTCTTTGTGCTCTTCTTCTCTTCCCTTGTTTTTTTCCTCCCCACATCTGAGAAAAGCTCTTTGTTTTAAAAAAAAATCTGAATGAAATGGGGATTTCGCTGAAAGTTTGAATTTCGGCACCATTTCGTCCGGAAATGACATTGATAACTATGGGAAGCCCTCCATATTACCCTACTTCTTGAAGGATTAACCACCGTATCCCATGCCTCAAACGATAAAGTGTTGGGAGGACCTAATTGCTAACGCAGCACCTCAAACCATCCTCCAAAGGGCCATAGCACCCCCTGCATTGAAGCAAAAGATTGTCTATTGTTTCAGCCTTAAAACATTGGGTAAGCATTCACAATGATCATCTTATGCCTACAAAAGATTATCCATTGTCATAATTTCTCCATCATAGGCAGCCCAACCTAAGGCCAACACATAAGGAGGGACTTTGGATTTCCATAAGCTACTCACTATAGAGGGAATGGAGAGGTTGCCTCACAAAGCAACATAGAAGGACGCCGCCAAAAAGTCCCTATCCGTCGTTGGCTTCCAAAGTCTCATGTTAAATTGATGCAGGACAGACCCCTTGCCCCCCATGGGTTGACTCGGCAATGGCCCCAGCTCATCTGTCTCAACCATCTAATGGGCCCAGCTATCTATTCTTATTTTATTAAGAGTTTTGTTCATGTTTTAAGTTTAGATGTTTTAATCATGTCTATCAATGTGTTTGGATGGTCCATAATTAGATCTAGGTTATTTCTTTTTCTATATAACGGATGTAAAGCCTTTTGGCTCTTTAGATTAAGATTATTGATAACGAAAAGTGAAGCTTCTGGGATCCTTTCCCGAGTTTTCCTTGAGATCTCTAACTCCTCTTGGTTTGAAGTTTGGTGAGAGCCCAAGTCAGTAACGCCTTTAGATCGGAGTTTGGTGAAAGCCCAATTTTCCTGGTTCGCCTGATCCGTCCCCCATCTCTCCATCTTCTATCCTTGCCTACCCCGCATTCCCCTCTGTTCCACATCATTTTTTCATGTTCCGGAAGGTTGATTTGGGGTTTTTCTGTGGTGATGGAGTTTCTAGGATATTCCGCATTGGTGATTTGTGGGTTTTGGGTTCAGCTATGTGGAGTGGGGCTTAGGTGGTACCGATCAGTGAGGATGATGGGTAAGAGATGTGCGGCTATGTAATTAGGGTTTCAAAATTTGGGAATTTGGGGATTTCAGAATTTTAGAGAGACAGAATGTGGTTTGAGAGGAAGATACCTATGCCGATTGTCAAAACCGGGGTGGATTGATCTTTAGCTTTGATACCAATTGATGCGAAATGGAGGGGGATCCGGGGAGGGCAAGGATGAAAGATGGAGAGATAAGGGGGATAGGTCGGGCGAACTTGAAAAATTGAGCTTTCACCAAATTCCGATCCATATGCGTTTCTAACTTTGGCTCTCATCCTCCAAAGCAGGAGGCGTTGGGATCTCGAGGAAAACTCAGGAGTCAGATCCCAGGAGTTTCACTTATCATTATTAATAATCCAATAGAGTTGCTAGCCAGTAATTCCAAAACCAATTGGTGATAGGAAATTGCACAAACAACTACTTAACACCCCCCTCGGGCGAGACACTGCCTGGATTTGAAGCACACGTCCGCACAAGACTAAAACACAGCATGAGGCCTTCTTGCCTTGCGCACTTGCGCCCACACAAATACACAATGCGGCATGGAGCATTTTTGCCCCGAGTGATTTCGAACTTGAGACCTCTAGCTCTGATAGCATTATAGAGTTGCTAACCAATAATCCCAAAACCAATTAGTGATAGAAAACTGCACAAACAACTACTTAACATAATCTTAGTCTAATGAGCCAAAAGGCTTTATATTTTACAGCCCTTATATCCAAAAAGAAATAACCTAGATCTAATATGGACCATCCAAACATATTGGTAGACAAGATTAAAATATCTAAACCTTAAAAAAACTTAAAACATGAATAAAACTCTTAATAAAATAAAAATAGATAGCTTGGCTCATGAACTGGTTGAGACAGATGGGTTGGGCCCATTGGCAGTTGAACCCACAAGAACCATGGGTTTGTCCTGCATCATAAACCCTTCAATAGGCATATAGATCCCATTCAAAGAAACCAAACGATCCAGGAATTGAGTCTCTTCCACCTCTGCAAGGCTCCTTTTGAAAGTAGGACCCTACACCATCTTGCTTCCGGTCTTAGAAACAAAGCTGCTGACCATACCTGTAAGGTTACCTGCATGATGAAATAAATCTGGGAATTGAGCTCCCGAACGCTATCTGGGTATCTCCAATCCAAACATCCATCTAGAATAAATTCCAATCCCCTGAACCCACTCTAAATCTGATGTGAGCAAGGAAAGTTTCCTTGCTGAACAAGCCTCCTGTAAGATCTCACCCTACACGCATGCATGATATTGTCCGCTTTGGCCCACGGGCCTCACGGTTTTGTTTTTGATGGGCCAGAACCCATCAAAAGGCCTCATACAAGGTAAGGGTGTAGGCTCTACATATAAACCCATTCACTTTCCTCTCCATAGTCGATGTGGGACTCCGGGGCGTCACAATCCACCCCCCTTAAGGCTGCACGTCCCTGTGCAGTAGCCTGCCAGTCCCTGTAGCCTGCCAGCCCTTTTGGCCCGCCCACATGGAAACCCGCCCACTTACACCAGACCACGGCAGGGGACCCACACTCGAACTAGTCGAGAGTCGGCTCTGATACCATTTGTAACGCCCCACCCTACACGCATGCATGATATTGTCCGCTTTGGCCCACGGGCCTCACGGTTTTGTTTCTGATGGGCTAGAACCCATCAAAAGGCCTCATGCAAGGTAAGGGTGTAGGCTCTACATATAAACCCATTCACTTTCCTCTCTATAGTCGATGTGGGACTCCGGGGCGTCACAATCCACCCCCCTTAAGGCTGCACGTCCCTGTGCAGTAGCCTGCCAGTCCCTGTAGCCTGCCAGCCCTCTTGGCCCGCCCACATGGTAACCTGCCCACTTGCACCAGACCACGGCATGGGACCCACACTCGAACTAATCGAGAGTCGGCTCTGATACCATCTGTAACGCCCCACCCTACACGCATGCATGAATATTGTCCGCTTTGGCCCACGGGCCTCACGGTTTTGTTTCTGATGGGCCAGAACCCATCAAAAGGCCTCATGCAAGGTAAGGGTGTAGGTTCTACATATAAACCCATTCACTTTCCTCTCTATAGTCGATGTGGGACTCCGGGGCGTCACAATCCACCCCCCTTAAGGCTGCACGTCCCTGTGCAGTAGCCTGCCAGTCCCTGTAGCCTGCCAGCCCTCTTGGCCCGCCCACATGGTAACCTGCCCACTTGCACCAGACCACGGCAGGGGACCCACACTCGAACTAGTCGAGAGTCGGCTCTGATACCATCTGTAACGCCCCACCCTACACGCATGCATGATATTGTCCGCTTTGGCCCACGGGCCTCACGGTTTTGTTTCTGATGGGCCAGAACCCATCAAAAGGCCTCATACAAGGTAAGGGTGTAGGCTCTACATATAAACCCATTCACTTTCCTCTCCATAGTCGATGTGGGACTCCGGGGCGTCACACCTCCCTTCCAAAAGGCTGAGTTGTTAGCTTTAGGAGCTGGGATATCCCAACTTTTCCTAGTCACACCATATTTTGTTGGGACAATGATCTTTCACAACCCCTCAGAACTATCCCCAGTTTTCTACAGCCACTTGCCCAGCAATGCTAGGTTCATCTATATCAGAGATCTAAAACCAAGACCACCTTCCTTCTTCGGTTCATTGACTATGTTCTATTTAACAAGGTGGAATTTGTTTTTCTTGCCTCTACCCTGCTAAAGAAACTCACTCCAATCTTTCAATATGCTTAAGACCACCTTATGTTCTACCCTTTCGATCAAGGGATGAGTGCGAAGAGAAAGGCCCAAATAATCATTAAAATTTGGACTTGCACCTTGCCAACTCTGATGCTGCTGATCTCGCTTTTGGAAAAACCGCTTTTCATTCCTGAGACTACTTCAAAACACAACAGGACGGCTTTGATTTTTTTGACCTGATCCTCTTCGGCCTCACAAAAAGGTCAGAGTTAAGTTTTAAGTACTAATATGTATAAAGAGATATTAATGTATGTGTGTGTGTGTTCCAACACCTGTGTCCATGTTGCATAAGCTTCCCAGATTAAGGGAATTAGATGGAGTTGGTTGGGATTTGACAAGGGAAGTTATAGCAATCTATGAAAGATATATACCATATCAGATCCTTTTTATTGAGTTATTTTAATGAAACAGAGTAAAACACTACTGTTTCCTTTTTTTATTAGATAACTAGTTTTTTTTTTTCCTGCCAAATTAAGCTTCAGTTGATCTGGGAATCTTTAAGAAATCAGCAATGCTTTTAGATTCTATTAGTAAATCAGTTTATGGATTTTTTAACTGAAAAAGTTTGTTAAGAATGTGCCAAAAAAGGAAAGTATTTACCAGTTAAAAAAAAGGAGAGTAATTATGTGTCAAGTTTATAGTTTAAACAGTAAATGTACATGGTTGTGCAGGGCCATCTGTGAGTATATTGTGAGTAATTATTCTTGTGAAACATTTCAGGAGTGGAAACAGAGAAAGAAACTCCGACAGCGTTTTAATGCATCAAAAAAGAAGCTGATTGAAATGGGACAGGATCACATTCTACAAGGGTTTTTGTTTGGAAATAAGGCCCAAAAAGGCTTGCTTGCAAATCAGATAGCGGGTATTAATTTCAAATTGTTACAACAAGCAATGCAGACTATTGATAAACCGTATCACAGGTGAATTAGATAATGTTCTTTAACACTATAAAAATATTTTCATTTTATTTTCCTTAGTAGATTATCTTTATTTTCTTTTGCTGAATCATTATATTGTTGGAAATATTATTCTTATTTCATTATTAAGTATTAACACATTATTTTTTATAGCCACAAATCATACTCTTATGCTCTAAAGACCACCAAAGCTTCTTCATGTGTGAGGTCATTTAATAATTGATAACTGATGTGCCTGATTTTGAGCAGCCACAGCCCTTTTGCTTAGATTGGAGTTTATCATATCTATGAAATATTGGTTGTCTGTGGAACTATATTTTTGTAATTTATTTTTTGCACCACTATATGGAGCTGGAGATTAAATGCAAAAAACTGGTACTGTTGGATAGCTTGCCCAATTACCATTTTCGGTAGCCTCCAAAAAATGATAGCTTGCCCAATGTCTCACAAAGATTTCAGGGGCATTACTTGATTGCCTAAAGCCAAACTGCAAATATTGAGCACTTGTTGATGCAGGACAAGCCCATGATCCTCATGGGTCGACCAGTCCGCTGGGCCCAGCCCACCTACCAGCCTATCTATTTTATTTTATTTAGAGCTTATTTGTGTTTTAAAATATTTTTAACTTCATATTTTAATTACAGCCATCAATGTGTTTGGATTGTCTAGATTAGCTCCAGGGTTTTTAAAGTTTCTCATATAATGATGTAATGCCTCTTTGGTAGACAATGGCTCATGATTATTGTCACGACCCAAATTCCAGGGCCCTGTTGGATTTCCGGATCGTGATAACTTGGCAACATTGACCATACATTCATCAAATAATTCTCACAAGGAGTTAGGCATTTAAATCAAACTATAATTCCAATTAATTTATAAAAATCAATAACATCAATAATCTATGATTAATCAAAATTCCCATGTCATGACTCAAGTCAATAATGTGCTAAAACATTGAATAAATTTCCTAAAACAAGAGCTAATCTCTCTAACAATTATTTGAATGTTTCTCGTTCTCTCTCTTCAGCCATGGATGCTGAAATCTACGTGCTGAACGTCATTCTGCCCTGTTCCACCCGCAATGTGATTACCTGAAGGGGGCAACACAACATCAGTGTTACTGGTGAATGAATTTTCCTAATTACACAAGCAGCATATAACATAATATCACATAAACAAACGAGTCTAAATCAATAGATCAATTACCATTACAAGTACATTCATATACATATTTGTGCTCATGCACATTACCACGCCACCAAGGCTTATCGTATACATGTATACCGGCCCACCATGACCAGCCAATATAACGGCCACCATGGCTAGAAGCCATCAATCATCCAGACACTGAGTCCTACATCCCATAGTTAGGATCCAGTGCATGATATTTCATTTCTATGTTTATCTTTCTAGATAAGTCATAACATTTAAATAACCAGAATTAAATATTCATATAGCCTACACAAATCAACAGTGTGGACCAGTCCCCTACACAAATTTCATATCACTGGCCCACTTCTATTCATGACTGTTAGTGGTTGGTGTAGGGGTGGCCCACAGCATATCATAAAACAATGCATTCAATAACTCACGTACATGTCATACCAATTAAATAATACCTTAGAGATTCCCATATAAATAGAGATTAGAATTCTACTTTAATAAACATACCAATAGGCCAGAATACAAACTGTCTCATGAACCAAATGTCCCAAACACAAATTCCGTAAGATTACAGCTCATGTTATACAAATTATGGCAGTCTGGTTGGTGGGCCCCATTGGTCCTAAATCACGATCAAACCTGATAACATGAGTCGCCCAAGGGTTCTCTCTCACCCCCTTGGATCTGATTCATCATCAGATCAGTACCTGGGGCCTACAGATCAATACTGTTCAGTAATAATTTTCTCCATATGTCACGACTGGGGTTTTTGATGGCTAATAGATATACCACAGATTGGGCTCTCTTCTCTTGGGTCCACCAGCACTAGGGTTGACCATGGGTCCCCTACAGGATCTGTGGTCCTGATCTCAGATTAGGTCCTCGAATGGGTCCCACAACAGATGTCGACCACCTGCACTTTTTCCACCAAAATCACTCTACCGCTGCTGTTATTCATGTGGATGGTGGCCCACAGGGGCCCATCTCCCTTGTGTCCGAGAACTCTTTGGTCGACTAGGGATATATTCCTTAGTCCATGGTCCAGATCAGTCACATAGTCGGCCAGGGGGCCCCACAGTCCCAAAACATCCAGAGACGACATGTCTTTGTGTTTCACCAAACTGTGCCCATAACGATGGTATTCCATGGATTTGTACTCCATCCATGATTATATCATTCTAGCAGCCATGTGCACATGAAAAAGAATTGGAGTTACCCTAATCAATAGATTTTAGATACTACTATGCACAATAGTTTTACACACAGTCGACATCCAACATGCTCAGTCGTCTAGGGCATCATTAGCAGATATCTAGGAAGATTCACTCACCTTTGATAGGCAATCGTTGCCTTTGCGATGTGTGGGCGTGAGTAGGACATCCGATGATCGTCTTCCCTTCGATTGGCTTCTTCCTCTTCTCCTGGATTTCAGCCCACAAGACACTCTCTCAGATTTTCTCTCAAAAGGACAGAAGGAAACTGTTGACTGCTACTACTAGGGTCGATGGTTGCTTAAATATACAAAGATGAGGTAGAGTCCCATTCTTTCTCTAACTGAACATAGAGTTCTATCCAATCTCCTCATAAACACATCACTCCTAATTAGAGTTGTTATACAACTCCTTTTTCTTTTCTATAACAATCTATGTGAGACTCTTCCAATACCTTAAAATAAATAAACAACTAGGGGTCTCACCTGGGCCATGCTAATGCTGGGGCCCAGATGACTCAGGATATTACAATTATTGATATTGAATGAAAAAATGAAGTGTTTTTGGGATCTTCCCCAAGCTCTCGAGTTCTCTTTGCCCCCTGGATTGGAGTTTGGTGTGAGGCCATTTTTTAGGTTCGCTTGACCTATTCTCCCCATCTCTCCATCTCTATCTTGCCCTCCTACAATCTCCCGTCCATTCTGCCATAGTTGGTATTAGAACCGAAGATCGGTCCACCTGGATTCGATAATCGGCATCCCATTATCGCTACCGAACTATCACCATCACCATATCCCATTCGGCATTCCTAGAAACCCTATTCTGTCCATTAAAAGCCTCATCTCTATCATCCACATTTCTTAGATACAATAGATCCCCAAATCCCACATCCGACTTCACCAAAATACCTAATTTTCCAGAATCCCATTTGCAACCACAGGCCACCCGAGCCCTAATCTCTTTTCGAAAACCCCCATTGTTTTATCCCCACCATTGTCGAACTGAGGCAACCCTACCAACCTTGTTGAATGCCAACCAAACACCCAGTTTCCAATATGGTGCAAAATATGCCCATGACCTCATGTGCAAGATAGTTTAGGAATTATTTATTTCCCCAATTATTTGTCATTAGTTTTCTAATTTTATTTAACGGGTTGTTTAGCTGACTTAGCCCCAAAGTTTGTTTTCTTATTTAGTTGCTCGCTCTTTGATCAGTGATTCACCGCCCACTAGATCAATGAAGAATCTCTCCAAAATCTGCTCTTTGATCAGTGATTCACCAGTCACTACATCCAGGGATCCCACCTTATTCTCAAACCTAGTGACTCGGTTGATTGGCACTCTTGTAGGCTCATCTTGCATACAAATTCTGGGGGTCCCAGGTCTTGCATCCACCAAGAACATTTCTTCCCTTAAGCGTAAAATTGCAGATTGTGAAGCATTTCCACTACATAAGAAAAAACTTGAATTATATCTTGGAAATGATCGACTCAAATAGATGCTTATTATAAGCTGTCTTTTTTTTTTTAATTCTTCTTCCTGTGCTATTGATCAGAAGCATCTAGCAGCATCACGCTTGTTTAGAATGATATGATAATGGTTAAGGCTCCCCTTGTCCCCTCTCCCTTTTCTTCAACCACCCGCCCCCACCACCCACACCCCCCCCCCCTCCCCCCCCATGCGGGCCACACTTCATGGCATTGTAAAGATGACAATCTCGGAGTTGAATAATAGAATTGGGTTTTCCCTTTTAGGTGTGTCCTCGTTTGTGGTCTCTGCGGAGATGTGTAGTGTTTGCGGACACATGCTTTGGCACTTACATGCAAGCCCTACCCCTAGGGCCTGCACCACAAAACCAGAACCAGATTGACCCATCAGAAGCCCGGATCACTAACCCTAGCCTACAATTGATCACAAATCCATCCATAAACCCTAAAATCCCAATTTCCCAAATCCTCATCAATGTGAAAGCTCCCAATTCCAAATCAAAGACCCAATCCCCCAAGTCCTGAAATCCTAATCTCTAAACCCATCTTTGAACCCCATTGCCAAAACCATCATACCCCTAAACCCATACGTAACATCCCCAAAAACCCAAAACCTTTGGTCAAATCATCATAACCCTTTCCCGAAATAGCTAAACTCCCCCATCCACCAAAACTCCAATTTCTTGAATTCCCCAAAATTTGATCCCAAAATTTTGCAAGTTCCCAAACCCTAAATCCCCAATACCAAAATATCCAAATTTCTATTAACCGAGCCCATCTCAGAGCCTCTTGAGCCTTCCCACAACCCCACATCCTTTGAGCCCAGCCCACCTACCAGCCTATCTATTTTACTTTATTTAGAGTTTATTTATGTTTTAAAATGTTTTTAAGTTTATTTTTTTAATCCTGACCATCAATATGTTTGGAACTTTGGATGTTCCAGATTAACTCTAGGGTTATTAAATTTTCTTATACGAATGTAATGCCTCTTTGGCAGACAATGGTTAATGATTATTGATATTGAATGATAAAATCGAGTGCTTTTGGGATCTTCCCCTAGTTCTCCTCAAGTTCCATCCGAGTTCTCTTTGCCTCCTGAATTGGAGTTTGGTGTGAGGCCAATTTTCAGGTAAACCCTTAATATCCCCACTCTCTTCCATCTTTCCATCGCCTGCCCTGCATCTCCCCCCCATTCCGCATTTCTTGTGGTTAGGAGTGTTTTGGAGCTGTTTGATTGCCTACATTCCATTATGACCTGTTGGACCATGAAGCCAGTCAGCTTTTCATGCACTCTTTTTTTTTTAGTTGCTGCAGGAAGTCTTCAGGCCCCTCAATTTGGGAACACACAAGTCTGTGGACTGGAAGTCAAAGGCCTTTTATATCCACTTGATATATAACAAATTAACAATGGTTTGAGGAGCTCTCTATTCTTTCCATGTCCCCCAAAAGTCATTGCTTTTAGTTGGGAGGCGATTCATAATAGCATTGTTACTATTGATGATTTGCTTAGTTGGCAGAAGACTCCGAGAACCACATCCTTTGAAACTGCTCCACCACCGCTTGATAGGTGTGGCTCTCTGTCTGCTCTCAGTATGGGGTTTCTTAGGTGTTCCCCGTCAACATTGTCATTCACTTTGGGGCTTGGCAGTACATGCTTTGCTTTAAGAGGCAATAGTGTGGTTGGTTTCCTTTGTGGAGGATATTTGGTCACTCTAGGAGGAGAGAAATAGAAGATGCTTTGACATCAGAGTTGGTTGATGGATTCTTGATGTTGGTGGGATGATTATGACGTCTTTCTTTGGTCCTGTTTGTTTTAGGTGCAGTAATGAAACCAAATTCCTTCCCTTCTCTATTGGGGTACGAAAGGCTAGGAATCGCCGCCTCCTATTGATGGGATCAGAACAAATCCCTGTTCCTTGGAAAATAGGTCCATGGTTAGATGAATTGAAGGATATTCTTTTGGGCTAGGAGGTTCCTTTTCTTGTGTGCCTAGTCCCAACAGGGTCTCTGTCGCAAACTTGCTAGCTAAACAGTATTTTGAGTGAGGGGATTGTTCTTAATTTGTAATCTCTTGCATGTGCTCGTTATAGTGCCCTAATTCATGCTTCTGTTTGTTGTCATTCCTTCATTAGGAACTGGCCTCCCATTTCTGTTGTTGTTCCTCTTCTAATGATGTTATCGTTATCTTTTGAGGAAATGGTTTTAGTGAAGTCAAGTCCTGCAGTGAGTTGATTTTTAGTGTCTTACGACCTGAGGTTAGGTTTTGGACTTTTTATATTGCTAATCAGAGTCTTGATGCTTGAAGAGACCATTCCATACCAGTGGAGCCCGTGTCTGAGGATCTCGGCTGGTGATACATACAGCTGCACTGTGGATGGGGGATGTCTAGATGTTTTTAGATCTGAAGACCCTAGGCAGCCCTTTTTTATTTTTGGGACCATTGATGTATTTTCTTTTCTTAATTGTCAATTTTAGGCTACTGATCAAGTGGGTAGGATCCACTGATCTGCTGATTAAAAGAAAAGGTCTGATGACTTATGGTTAGTCATTCTCTTGGATCTCGGGAGAATCCTGTACTAATGGCATGATCTATGAGAATTTTTCCCACCTGAAATGGCGTTGTCTATTCGACATCGTTTTCAATTTCTTTTTGGACCTTGTGTCAATTTGACTGCAAACTGAAATTTATCAGCAGATTTGGCATTTTCGCCTTTTTATTAGGAGCTTTGTTCGCAAAATAGAAAAAATTAAATAGATATTGGTTTAGAAAATATGTAAAATACTAATAGTTAAATAGCATATAAACTACATATGTTTAAGTCATTCTACTATATTAATAATATAGTATGTTATCTCTACATGCCAAATGAAGAACTTATAAGCCAAGTGTTAATGAGTCATGATGATGTGATAATATGCATTATCAATTATCCAATTTTCAGCTCATATCCAATTATCAAGTCATATATGTCCAGTTATCAATGCATATATCTTTTGATGAATTAAAAACATATCTCCTTAGAGTCAAAGGCGTGAACCACTATGGATTTAAAAAAAATGTCAAATCAGAGTGCATAAAAAACCAAAATTCTTGAAGATCCGCAGTGGGTCGCTGTTTTCATACAGGTGGCCACCGAGGATTTCCATTTCTATCTCATGGCCCACCAATCTTCTCTTCAGTTGAGTCCTGATCCTCTAAGTCTCCCATGGACAAGAATTCTGGCTGCTAGTGGCCCACATTAAAAAATATAAGACATTCAATATAAATGGCCTCTCCTATTTTTGAGTCTGAAACCTTATGACTCAGATAACCTGAGGATCCGAACTCCCTCTTTTCACTTAAATATGAGTTTAGCCCACTGAGTGAAATCCTAAGAGGATCAGGATCAAGATCAAAAAGGAAAAGAAGAAGAAGTAAGCAAGAAGTAAAAGGAGGCAGAGCCTGGCGGGTGAAACTGCTTGTGCTTTCAGTTTGGCCAAGATAGGAGGCAAGGGAAAGGGCTGGGCTGGAGGGTGAAACTGCTTGAGCTGGAGCTCCGGCAAGGGTTGGAGCAGCAGCTGGTTGATGTGGAGCATTGGAGTGGGCTGGAGCTAGAGCTGGGTGATGGCAGAAGCTTTGGCTTTGAAGAAGGGGTTGTTTTTTGTTTTTTCGTTTGGGTGGGGGGCGGGGCGGGTGGTTTGAAGAGAAGGGGGAATGGAATGAATTGCCCGTTTAGTGCTTTTAAAAGGTATGGAAAAGACAAAAATTCCCTCAATTATTTCTCAAATTTTGCTGAACCGAGTCATCTGAGATTCCAAGTTTCGCATTTCGGACTGACTTCGGCTGAATTCCTTGAGTTTGGTCTGAAGTCGATGATATAAGGTGAAATGGACTGAAAAATCAAACGAAATCCTACATAGAGCGTGTTTGGCTTGGTTTCTTTCTGAACCGATAAATTTTGCAAATCTCGGCAGAAACGAACCAAATATTTATAACTAATGCCTATTAGATTGACAGTTTGGATCAACATATAATTGGCCATCTGCCATATCATGTCAACACTGCACATTTCCTGATGGATCAGGAATTCAGGATCCTACGTTCCTTGGTTAATCAGAGCTAGACATTCATTAAGATCACAAGGCAAAATGTTCAGTACCTATTCTGCATCAAAGATAATACCTTAGATTCAGCTGTTTTTCATTTTAATCTGAATAAACTGAATAAACATAACAGAAATATACAGATTGTCATAGATACTTGATATTTGCCCAATGCATCACCTAATGAAGCCTGACTCCCAGTATACCTCATATTAACAAGTATACATTTCTTTTCTTTTCTTTTTGAATGGCATTAACAAGTATACATTTCTTTTCTTTTCTTTTTGAATTTCATTAACAAGTATACATTTCTCTCTAGTGCTTTTGAAAAAATGTAGAAGCTGTTTTGTTTTCTGCTGACGATGATAAGTTGGTTATAGAACTGGTATCATTTGGTGATATAGTGGGCAGGGATGCTTATCAGGTGCTAGTTGTACAATTGTCAGTGAAAACCAACTGCATGTCTTCATGTCTAGGAGCTAGGAAGCGCTTGACAAAGTAATGTAGTTTTACTTGTTTTCTTCTGTGATTGAAATTCTATTGCTTCCCTTGTAGATTTTCCTGATTCAATCTACGATCAGTATAATGAATCAGCGTAGCTGAGCCAACTTCTCAATACTTTCTTGCTGCTTTTGTTTTTCCTCCCCATATAGGAGGAGAAATATGACTAAATAGACATGGGTGGAAGTTATTGTGGGAGAGGGAGTAATGAAATTAACCATCATCAATGAATGTATTTGTTTGCTTTTGTGAACTATCAATAATGAATGTATTTGCTTTGTTTCTTATTCATTGTATTAAATGGATGATATTTGGCATCTTATTGGTGAACGTATATTGAACTATGATCCATTGATATGGGCATCGGCGTGGATACAAGGAGTGGGTTAATTGCTCAGGATTTGCTAATTCTGATACATACATGATTATGGGTGTACCTGCCATCTAATACTAGAATATCATATACAAATTGGTTGGTGCTAAGAAAGAATAAACCTAAATCTACTAGTTCTTTTTAGGTTTATGTGAGAAACAATTTTCTTATCCTGAAATGATCCCATGCTGCTGGCAGTATGTTGCTAATGGCAGCTATCTATTTGATTAACCCCTCGTGGGGCCTACATTTTTGTGATAAAAACTCTCTCATATCACGTAGACCACTTTGTAATTGACATGGCCTAAATTTTATGCTAACTGGAGTGCTACTGTTTTTTTTTAATGGTAGATCACACAAAATTGGGCCCTACATAGTAGATATCGGATTTTAGCTGCTATTAACACTGAACTGAGGACAGCATGGGATCTTCCTATTTTATGTTTAGAAAGCAGAATCTCTTTTCAAATTAACAAAATAGCAATATATTGTTCACATTGCATTGCAGGGTTAATGGCTTCAACTCTACTTCTGTGGACTTGCAAGTTTCATTAAATCATAAAGCCATATGCACTCAACATCTTTACTTTTTTCTTTGACATTTGTAACCAGATGTAACCTGACTGAACTGCTTGATGCTAATTCAAGTCAACTTTTGAAAAATGTTTTGAGGATGTCTAAAGACTGCCTTTTTCATTGTGGAAGTAATGAAGAGGTGGACACAAATCATGAGCATTATGAGAGGGGATTTAATCTCATGTCTAAAGGGAAGGTTGCTATTATTTTGGTGATGGATGTCAAGAAAGATCAGGGAAGTGCCTCCGACTCTGACTTTGTTGGCTTTGAAAGTGTTGAATGTCCATCCAATATCTTTCATCTTCAAGAGTTATTTATCAATGAGGATAAATTCACCAAGGTTGTGCACTATTTCAGTCCATGCTGATGTTTCATTCTTATACAATTTTTCCAAGAATGAATATGATGAGATAAATACCTTATGAAAGTTCTATGCTAATCCTATATTATTGCAACATTTCTGATGAAGTTTTTCTTCTGCAACACAGACAGAAGAATGGCGTACTTCTGTACCTCTGATTATAGTTTCCCCAGCGCACAATATACAGTCTACTCAAGAACTTTTTTTGGACCATGATTACTTTGGTTTTGATAGTGAAAAGGTCAGCAAACCCAAATTTCCATTAAGGAATTGACATTAACCAAATCTGATGCAAGATTTTTTTACTTGGTGATTTTCTTTGTAATATAATAGTCCACTGGAAACTTTGTTGAATATAATTTATTTTCCCATGATTTCATTCCTACATTTATTCCTTTTTACTCCTTCGTGTTATTTGTTATTAGCATTATGATATTTTTCAGCTAATGATTTTTTCCTCCACAGGTCCAGTTCTTGGAAGAAGAGAAGCTACCTGTCATTAGCAACTCACTTACAGAACAAAACAGGCACAAGCTTTTGCTAAAATCTCCATGGGAAATACTTGAGTCTCCGGTGGGATCTGGAGGAGTGTTTGGCTTACTCTCGCGTCACCGCATTTTAGAAAATCTAAATGAAATGGGCATAGAGTATGTGGAGGTTAGTCATTTCACTCAAATATCGGTCTTCTATCCATTAACATTGATTTATCAATTTGCGCAATGATTTGGGTTAAGGTACGAATTTTTGAAAGCTTTGATCGGTGAATAGAGTCTGTTCTGATTCTATTACATATGTTCGACAGTTCAACTTCCTATTTAACGCATTCGTGTCACTCAAAGAGTAAATTATGGTTTATTTTGTCATTCTCTTCATCATCACAATCATATAGGGGCACATGTGGCATTTTCCTAATGACGAGGGGCTATGATGCACAGATACTTCAAAATGGGCAACGTATCGTGTCGTATCGTATCCGATACTTCACTTTTTATGTGTAAAATCAGTGTCCCTGTCGTGTCTATGGTGTGTCCTTGCTATATCCATGACATATCTGTGCATCATAGACGGAGGGTGGGGGAAGGGGGGGCGCCACGTAATTCTCTGATCTGTATTATTGTGGAGGTTGTTAATCTAAATACAAGATATGCAATTAAGAGGAGAGGATGAGAGTGCTGAAGAGAGAAAGAAAGAGATGTCGAAGTAGGAATGTCGTGCTTAACCCATCTTAGGTTGAGACGATTCTCTTTTATCATAAACAATTCTTTAATATTACATGGAGGACGTTGCAATTTTATGTAATTAAAAAAAAATATGCATGCTCACTAAAATAATGATATTTCCTACACTCCCCCTCAAGCTGGTGAGTAGATATCAATGAGCCCAAGCTTGGAAAAAACACTAGTCAATTGCTTCCTTGTCAATTTCCTCTTATGGAAATCAGCCAATTGATCTGCAATGTGTAGGCTTTATATTACCTATTGCTTGTAACCTTTTCTTGAATGAAATGACAATCGACTTCTGTAAGCTTTGTCGTTTTATGAAAGACAGGGTTTGTGGCAATATGATGAGCAAAATTGTTGTCATACTGGAGAAGCATAGGGTTATTGCATGCAAAGCCCCAATTCTTGCTTTAATGTCTTCAACCATAACAATTTAACATGTTACATGAGCCATTGCACGATGTCCTACTTTAAAACTTAATAGAGTGGCAACAGTTTGTTTCTTACTCTTCCATGGGACAATTTCCACTAACCTATGCATATATCCTTCTTGTCTTAGACCTTGCCCAGCCTGCATCAATGAAAAACTCAAAAATCTCAATATCTACATTTCCATGCTTCAAATGCATCATACCTTGGCATGGAGCCTTTTTCAGGTATTTCAATATTTGATAAGACCACTTTCAGATCCTCTGTGCGAGGTGCTTGCATGAATTGGCTCACAACACTAGTAGTAAACCTGATATTGAGCCATGTAATGGTTGGGTATATCAACCTTCACACTAGTCTTCAATACATTTCTAGATCGTCCAAGAGCTCCCCACCATCAGAATACAGCCCACTGTTCCATAGGTGTGTCGACCGTCTTAGTACCTATAATCCCGATTTCATCTATTAGATTCAGAGTATATTTTCTTTGACACGTGAAAATACTATTCTTTGATTGTGCCACTTCTATGTCAAGGAATTTTTTTTTAACTCCCCAAGATCCTCAATTTCAAATTCTATGCTCAAATATTGCTTGAGTACCTGCATTTCTTTTTCGCTACTGCTGGTCAACACAATTTCATCAACTTCGATAAATCTATCAAACTAAGCTCTCGAAGACTACTTTAGGCTAAAGTGCCTTTTTCTAGATGACATACCTTTTCTGCTTGAACTTAGGGGATGAAACTAAGAGGCAATTTCATATAGACTACTTCTTGGAGATCACCAGGTAAGAAGCATTCTTGACCTTGATTCACATTTAACTGGCTTGGAATCGGACCGTACACCTAAGCAGTGCTACTCCACCAAGAAGGAATTGAGACCGGCAGCATAAGACCATGCAAAAACATCTCAGTATTCAGCCAGATGCGAGGTAACAGCTGGTTCTGTTTTTTTTTTTTTTCTTCTACTCTCGTTTGAAGAATGTAGCCCTCAGCTGAGCGAGATGGGGGTTGTCCTTGTGAGATTGACTAATATTGTCTCTTTGACTAGCAAGGAAGATCCGTCTTCAATTTGAACTGGTGTTGGTCATAAATTCAACTTCTTTGCCAAGATCTGAATTTGTAGTGAAACAGGGCTGGCCAGCCGGAATATAAAAGTCCTGAGAAAACTGTGGTTTATGATCGGAAGCCATCTCTTCCATTGGGGGAAGATTCCAACCTGAGGTTACAAAGATGCCTATTCCATGATTTCATGCATGACTTTTCAGGTTAGAGGTGGCTATTTCCCCTGCTGAGAACAGCTAAGATCTAGTGTGTTGAAAATCGAGCATAGATAATAGGACTTTCCTCTCATTCATTGGCTACTAGTGCCATGCTCAAAACGCATATAAGATGTTGGTACAATGACTACTGGAAATTTGTTGTAATTGATAAGATGACCCTTATGGAGTTCAACTTTGCAATAGGAGACATCTCTAAGTAATCCATTCCGTAAGATAGTGCAAAACCCTTGGCTGCGAGCTATGCCTTGTACCTTTGAGTAGTGCCATCCGGATTGGAGCGGTGTAAACCCACGTGCAACCCATTGTTTGCTTACCTTTTGGGAGATCTACTATAACCCGTGTCGTTCTTGTCTAGAGCATTTATTTCTTCAAGCATAGTTACTTTCCACTTTTGGGTTGCTTAGTACGTCACCAACAAATCTGGGTGTTTGCTCTGAAGACAACTATAATACAAAAGCTCTGAATGCAGGGGAAAGAGAGGGGACACAAAATTCTGGATTAGATATCTGGTGACACAAAGTATCTACTATATCCCATGTGTCGTTCTTATCTAGAGCATTTATTTCTTCAAGCATAGTTGCTTTCCACTTTTGGGTTGCTTAGTGTATCACCAACACAAATCTGGGTGTTTTCTCTGAAGACAACTATAATACAAAAGCTCTGTATGCCTGGGAAAGAGGGGACACAAAATTCTGGATTAGATATCTGGTGACACAGAGTATGTTTGCCCTTTTCACATTGCAATAGGAATGTCTAAATCAGGGAGATTAGAAATTTGATTACCTGGGACTCTCTCGAGCAAGAAGTTTAGATGGAGGTGCACCGAGATTAGGTAGTGGCTCAGATCTGGTTTTTCTCTTGGAGTAGACTTTTCAAAGGCTTTGCTGTACTTCTGCAACTGTGGGCTCTCTCACTTGGAACAGGCTGTGGACTGGAGGGAGTTGGATTGGGATGTGAAGGAGGTTGAACATTTTCAACGAGTGTCGGTGGCTCACCCTGTCTATTAGGCTCCGATATTTCATTTCCCTTCGATGAAGGTAAATCCTCAAAAAAGGTGACATCCATGGTAACATAGTATTTCTCCCCTTTTTGGGGAACATAACACTTGTAGCCCTTTTGAGTACTAGAATAACCCATAAAGATACCCTTAACTGCTCTCGGATCTAGTTTATCCCGCCGGTGCTTTGGAATATGGATGAAGCAAACACATTGAAAGACTTTTAAGGGATGGGAAATAATAGCACTTGTAATGGACATCTTCCTCCTAAGACCCATGAAGGCATGCGATTAAGTAGGAAACATGCAGTGAGAAGTGAGAACTCCATTAAACCAATGAAACTTTGACACATTCATTTCCAAGAGTAATGCCCGAGTGACTTCTAGGAGGTGTCTATTATTGTGCTCAGCTACCCCATTCTGTTCAGCAGTACACGAACATGAGGTTTGCGACTCAACTAAATTTTGAACAATTTATGACTGCAATTGTTTGGATATATACACTCCCCCATTGTCAGATCATGAAATTTGAATTTTGGCATAAAACTCCGTGGCTACCATTTTGTGAAATTTTCCAAACACACGAAACACTTCATCACGAGATTTTAACAAATACACTAAAGTAAACCAAGTAGCATTAGATTGTAAAATTTGGATTTTGGCATAGCTATCATTATCGTATGATTCATGATACGAATCGTACGATTCGTATCGTATCGGTGCGAAAACAATTTGTATCGTGTACCGGAATCGCATTTAGGGGTTAATCGTTCGATTCAATTGGAATCGCACAAATCGTGCGATTCCCTCATGGCATGAACAAAAAGGTTTCAATGTCTATTTTTGGAGTTAATTTTGGGGCCTTTTCTGTTTTGTCAAGTAGTTGCATTTAAAAGAAACTAAAATCCCTAATTAAGAGGGATTTAAAGATTGAGATTGGAAGAGAATGCAAGAAGATCCCCCTTTCTCCTCGTGCGACTGTGTTGCTCCTCAAGGTATGTTGCATGCTTAGTTTTTTATCTTCTTTTTCCATCTCGTCATTTGTGCTTCATGAAACGAATTGATTTGCTTCATTTCTGAATTTTCTCGTGCGTCTATTCCTTCATTTCGGTGCAATCCAGAGAAGAAAGGAGATTCGAGGTTTCGGCGTTTCGCTACAAGCCAGAAATATTTGCAGCAGTCTTTGTTCGTTGCAATACAGAGAAGCCCTTTCGACTTTCGCTGCATTCCGGAGAAGAGGAGGAAGCCAGGAACCTTCTCGTTGAAGCTAGGTACGCTTTTGTTTACATGTATTTTTTTTTTTTTCCTCCCTTCTCTCACGGTCAGAAGACTCTCTTTTGTATTTTTTTTAAATCATTGGGGACCAACGGGTGGGCCTCAGTGATGGATCTACAGCCAGCTTCTTTCCTCTTTTTGTTTGTAGATCAAGCAGTGGGGCCCACCTAAGAAATCCAGCTGTTTCCAGCCAAATGGACTGTTTGGATTTCACTGTGGGACCCACTGATGGATTTTGAAGCTTTGCTTTTTCAATTTGTTTATTAACCTGTGAGGCCCACTATAAAATCCCAAGGTTCCCAACTGCTATGTGGACCCCACTGGCTGTGCTGTTGCAGCAATCTTCTATCATCATCAATATGTATGGCCAACACGTGAACCCACATCTGAATTGCATGCTGTAGCAATTCCTTTCCATACGCTATGCTGTCTCCAATTTTTATTGCATGAATAGTGGGTCCCAGAATTCCATACAATTTTATTAACGTAAAACTCACACAGTAACACCTGCAGGTAGCAATTTTTCTATTTCTAAAATATAAATGGAACTCACACGGTGACACCTGTACGTAGCAATTTTTTTTTCTTTTCCTTTTTTTTTTTTTATTTTTTCCTGTATGTTCTTCTTTCTCTCTATTCCTTTTTCTCTTTTTTCTAATCTATCTGGTTTACACTATTCTCTTTTCTTTTTTCTCTCTCCATTTGTTTTTTTCTCTTTTTTCTCTCTCCATTTGGTTTTTTTTTTTTTCTCATCTATCTGGTTTACATTTTCTTTTTGGCATGGACTATTATGCTGGATGATATGGCCTTGCTTGAATTTAGTGCCAAATATATATATTTTTTCCCTTTTAACACTTGGGCATTTTAATTTTACGATCTACTTGCATATTTTTAACTTTGATATGATAGATATCATATGTTACCTTTTTTTTATATATCTTAATCAAGTTCAGCGATTCAGATAGTATAAAAAGATGTCAATATTGGTGATGTATTGATGTTGATATGGATGGAAAATGGATAAATTATAGACATTTATAATTTTTTCTATTTTTTCTATATTTTTTTAGTATTTTTTCATCTATATTAAAAAAAGTAGAAAATATCCTACGATTCACGATTCGATTCGCGACTTGATTCGATTCAACCCCTTGAATGATTCACGATACGATTTGCGATTTGACAACTATGGATTTTGGCATTAAACTTTGTGGCTACCATTTTGTGAGAGGTTTCAAACACGCAAAGCACTTAACCGCGAGATTTGAACAAGGTGTACACCATCTAGCATCATCAATAAAGCAAATGGAATAGTGATAACCTTTGATAGAAGTGGAGCACACCACACCACTGTAAACTAAAGAAAAAGGAGCACTGCTTTATTATATGACTAAAGGTAAGAATTTCTATAACTTTTGGCAAAGCAACATGTTTTGCAATTTATTTCCACAGCATTGTTATTAGTACTCAAATGGGGAAAGATACACTAGGATGGTGATGGCACTTCAAAGTGGCCTCTACAAGGCTGAATGACTAACACTACGAGGTTTGTTTGAGAGGCTTCCACGAAGTATGAATCACCATGCTCACGGCCACCGCCAATTGTCTTCCTTGTCTCTAGATATTGAAAGACACAATAGGAAGGGTAGAATATGACATTGCAATTATGTGATTTGGCAAGTGAATTAACTGAAAGTAAATTGATTTATAAAAAAAAAAAAACCAAAGATGTCTACTCAAACTAACGCACTTATCATAACCAAACATTGAAACTGAAAAATAGAAAGCTAATCCTAATACCATCACAACTCTAGCCTAATATAACTCATTTAAACTTGTCCTAATTTAGAAAATTTACTCTCAAAATCACAAATAAACCCATTTTCCTAAAATTACAAATAAATCCAACTGTTTCTTAATAGGTTGGGGCAAAGGTCTACAAGCAATTTTCAATGCAGTCGTCATCATCATCACCACCATCGTTATCCTTATCAAGGCCTAGTCTCAACTGTAGTAATTCTATTTCTTCATTCAGATATATCCTCCCAAATTCTATAATAGGTTGCATTTCTTCAAATCTATCCTTACTACTATCCATGTCCTCTTTGGCCTACCTGTTATCCTTGGTGAGTTATCAACCTACATAGAAATTTTTTTCCTCAATGGTATCGCTGCTTGCCTATGTTAGACATGTCCAAACCATCTCAAACGAGTATCTCTTAATTTGTTACCTATTGATGCTACACTTAAATGCCCTTGAATGCACTTATTTCTGATTATGTGTTTCCAAGTTTTACCATACATCTATCTCAACATTCTCATCTTTGCTACACTCATTTTGTGCATGTGTTGCTTCTTGATTGACCAACATTTTGCTCCATAGGCTATAACTAATCTAATCGTTGTAATGTAAAACTTACCCTTCAATCGTGTTGGTATGCATGGGTCACGAAGCACACCAAAAGCAAGTATCTTTTTTAACTATCCTGCATTGATCCTATTTTCAACATCTTCCCTAATCTATCTTACTAATTATCCATCAAAGGTATTAGAATGAGTCTTTTTGTGGTATCTCTTGAGCTCCAATTCTTATAAGATTTTTAGCCTTTTGCATTTCCTCGTTGAAGTTGCAATTCAAAATTTCTTTTGTATGACTTAATCTTAAACCCTTGGATTCTAAAGCTTCCCGTAATCTCTCAAGTCTCACATTCACACCATCTTTTGATTCATCCATCGATGCTATATCATTTGAAAACAACATATACCTGAAAGTCCGGCTAGGCCAAGGCAAGTCCTACAGGGGGGCACGGGGCGTTTGTGTGGGGGTGGGTGGGTGGGTGTTGTGCTTGAATAGTATACTACAAAAAAAAAAATCCTTTTGAAATGTGAACAATTTAGTTCTACAATAAACCAACCAATTTGCACAACAAGATATAGATCAAAGAGATTAATCAATGTGAATGTGGTAATGTGTACATATGTATATCAATCAACTTTGAACAAGTTAATGAGAGCAAGTAGAGATGTCACAAGTAAAATGTGTGTATATCACAATGTGGATTTTAGCACATATTCTGAATAGTGAATAGTTACCACCATAAAGCAATGGATGAGAGAAGCACACATGCACCAAATTTGATAGTGGTTCAGTCCCTTGATCTACATCCACTCTCAAGGGTTTCACCACCCTTTGTTCCACTATATTGAGGCAACCAGACAGGTAGACCTCTAATCACACATACAGTTGATTTTTTGATACGGTGGTTATATCACACAGATCTGATCCACCTTACAATACAATGTGAGAAATGAAAATGTAAAACTAAGAAAACTTGCCTCTAGACTTTGTCTTGAGTGTGCCCTTGAAGCTTGAACTGAAGCCCGAAGCTTTGACCCCTTGCTTGCTTCCTTGGTGTTGAAGGAAATGCTCCAAAATGTGCCCAACCAAGTGAAGAGGTCTAGGTCTAGGGAAGGTAAAGATCTGTCTTGAAAAGCTCAATGGTCTTCCCTAGGGTTAAGGTTTCGACTAATAACACTAATGATGAGCTAAATGTGCTCTTTCAAATGCCTATGGAAGATCTAACTGTGAGTGGAAAGGGTTTAGACTTTAGAGTGCTTGGAATGTGTAACTATGAGTTTTGCACAAGTAGTGGAATGCTTTCTAGAATTTTCCAAAAGTTGCTCAAAGAATTGAGCTCTTGATATATGTTGAGAGAGCTCCAACGGCTAGTACGTAGTTAGCCTTCAACTTTATCGTGGTTAACCGCTAGGCACAACGGATAGCTCAACGGTCAAATTCTTGAATTTCGGTTGACCCGCATTTAGCCGAGAATATATTACGGTTAGCTACGGGCTGACCGAAAGGCAGGATCCTGAGAAAACATAGTGTCTGCCTTTGTAACTGCGAGCTGACCGCAGTTGGCTTATGGTCACATTTCGGTTAACTGCAAGCTGACCGCTAGGTCAACCAACATCAGAAATCCTGAAAATAATCAGGTTCTGGAATTGTAACCGGCAACTTGTCGGTGACCTGGCGGTTAACCGAAATCCAGTTTTTGGTTAGCCACTGGCTGACCGCCTGGTCATCGAAAACACTAGATCTGTCAAAAAGACAGGTACTGGAATTGTGACCGCCAGCCTGGTGGTTAGCATAAAATTCTATAGAATTTAACTGAAAATTTCCAAATTGGTCTCCTGCACCCTTAAGATTTACGAGTATGGTTCAAGGGTTTCTAAGGGCCTTTTCTCGGGTTAAACAGACCTGAGAGGGTTGGCACAAATTGAGGTTCTTCCTTGATGAAGTAGTTGCCTTCTCAGACTTGAAAATGTTCTTTCAATCTTGATCTCCCCTAGAGATGTTCTAGAGGCGAGGTCTATAGATTATTGACATGGAATTGAAAATACAAGGGTAGTGCGAATATCACTAGGGCACTAAAAATACCAAGGTACCTCCTATATGAGTAATTAACCCATACATAATCAGTGCAAAGAGATAAGTGCTTAAAGTTGACCCCTGATGCAAACCTATGGTCATCGAAAACTCTCCACATGCAGTTCTTACTCGTTATTGCTCTTTCATACATGTATTTAATGATGTCAATATAACCTCTTGAGACACTTCTTTTATCCATAACCCACCTAGTCAAATCAATAGGCACCCTATTGTAGGCTTCCTCTAGATCAATGAATGCCATATCAAGAGTTTTCCTCTTGGTTTTTCTCTTAGTATTTTTTATCAATCGCCTAAGTGAAAAGATTTGTTTCATAGTTGACGTCCCTAGCATCAAACTAGATTGAGTTTTAGATATCTCGGTCTCGTCTTTGTTCCAATGCGCTCTCCCATATTTTCATAGTTTGACTCATTAGTTTAAACCCACGATAATATGTGCAACTTTGTGTATCTCCTTTGTTTTTGTATGTATGTTCTACTTGTCTAGAACACCTTTTCTCCATTCATTATGTAAGGGCTGAAGGGTGGGGAGCCGTTCTAGTTTCTACTACTACAATTTACGATCCACTTATCTGATGTCATGCACTCATGCTCCAAGTGACTTGGCGCCAGTTGTCTTGTCAAGATTTTCCAACCTCAAAAATACTCAATTTTCTTGTAGTTCAGTATATTTATTTTGAGAACAATCATTAATTAGTTATAGTGTCTAAAATTTGTACGTCTTATTAGCAGTTTTGTGATGGTTTTCAGTAAAATACATTTGAAAAAGATTGGGGTTCAGTTTAAAATGGTGTCAATGGATCCATAGTTGTGTTTCATCTGCTCATTTCTCTTTCATGGTGAATGGATCAAAAAAAGCTACTTCAAAAGTTCGAGAGTTCTTCGGCAAGGGGATCCATTATCTTCGATGCTTTTTGTTATTGTGGATGAAGCTTTGAATGCCTTAATGGAGAAAGCTAAACATCTGGGTTTAATAAAAGACTTTGTTACTGATAATGCAGATAATGAGGTAACTCATTTACAGCTTGCGGATGACACCATTTTGTTTTGTGATGCTTCTTTGGCTAGGGTGTATAATCTGAAAGTTATTTTGAAATGGTTTGAATTTTTATCTGGATTGAAAATGAATTATGGTAAATGTGAAATGATTGGTGTTTGGATGGAGGATAGCAATGTTACTTTGTTGGCAAATGTTGTAGAGTTGGGAAGCTTCCTTTAAAGTATTTGGGGTTACCTTTATGTCTGGGAATGCCAAAGAAAAGCCTTTGGGATTCTGATGTGGAGCGTATTGATAAGAATTTAAGTTCTTGGAAGGGCAGATATTTGTCTATTACTTTAATTAAATCAATGCTGTTTAGTATTCCCATTTACTTTCTTTCTTGCTTCAGATGTCCTAAAAGTGTTTCTCAAAGGATTAAGAAAATCGAGCGTGATTTCCTTTGGAATGATAATATTGAAAGAAGGAAGTACCACTTGGTCCAATGGGAGACACCGAGACAGTTTGTAAACCTTTAGGTCAAGGTGGTTTGGGCATTCGATCTATCGAAAAGGTAAATAAAGCTTTGTTGGGGATGTGTTATGGAGGTTGGTTGGGGGATCCAGGCCAAGGGTTTTTGGAAGCAACTTTTAATGTGAAAATATAAGATGGATCCGAGTCAGGATTATAGAGTTTCCAGATTATGGAAGTCCGTTCTTTCTTTGTAGATGGAGTTTGATCATTGGATTCGTAACATGGTTCATGATGGTAATAGTGTCAGGTTTTGGCATGAGGAGTGATGTGGGCAGATGTGTTGACCAATCAGTTCCCAAATTGATATTTGTTGGATCGAAGAAAGCAGGCTGTTGTTGCTCAAAACTATTGTGTTTTGGGTGGTGCTGTAGTTTGGGGCTTTTCTTTCCGATGGAACCTGTCTGGTAATAAAGCTGCTAATCTTGTTGAGTTTCTTGGCATGCCTGACAGGATTTATTTGTCTTTTGGTAGAGCTGATGAAAGGCTTTGGACACCTAATGTTAAAGGTCAATTTTCTGTTAAATCTTTCTACAATGTTATGTCTGTCTCTCCTGGTAGAGTGGAAATTTGGAAATCCTTTTGGGATCCTTCCGCCCCACCAAGAGTTTGTCTTTTGTTGGGTAGCAAGGAAGCATAAAATTTTGACTACTGACAAGTTGAGAAGAAGGAATCATTTTATAGTTAATGGTTGCCCTATGTGTTTAAAAGATGAGGAAATAGTGCATCATTTGTTGATTCAGTGTTGCTTTGCTTATAAAGTTTGGATTGCTATGTTGAGCCTTTTTTTATCTGAATTGGGGTATGCCGAGGACTGTGGAAGATTTGTTTACTCAATGGCGTATGGGGAGTAAGTTTGTTCGTGCTAAGATTTTATGGATGTTAGTTTTGTTTGTTACTGTTTGGAAGATTTGGTTGGAGAGTAGGAAAGTGTTTGATAATTAAAAGTAAAGCTGCTGAGGAGATTGTTGAGTCCATTGTTTGGACTGTGTTAGAATGGGTGTGTAAGAGGAAGGAGTTTGCTGGCATCTCTTTGGAAGATCTCAACAGGTCTTGGGCTTCTGTGTTAGAAGGGGCTTGGCATATTAAAATTGTGCATAAAATGATATGGGCTCACCCCCCATCCAGGATTTCTTAAGTTGAATTTTGATGGTAGTTTTTTAATGAGTGCTCAGTGAGGAGAGGGATTGGCGGTGTCATTAGACATTGGAATGGAACCATTGTAAGAAATTATTTTGGGCCTGTGGACTGATCGGATCCTAATGAAGCCAAGGTTTTCTCTCTTAATTGGTTGTCGTGAATTACGTCGTATGGGAGGTTTTAATTCTATTATGGAAGGTGACTTTTTTATCTATTCAATGGGGCTCGGGGAAGGCTATTCATCCTTGGAGAATAGCAGATTGGGTAGAGGAGGATATTTTGAGTCATTGTGGTTCTTCTTTTCAGCGTATTCTTAAGAGTGGCTAATTCAATGGTGGATGATCTTGCCAGGGAGGGAGTTCTTCACTCTTGTATTTCTTTTGTTGTATAGTTTCTTTTAGTATTTGGTTTTGGTTTGGTTGTCTGTGTAGTGGTCCTTTGTTTTGGTGAAATAAATTTTAACTGTTATAAGAAAATAATAATAAGAAAAAAAAAAAAAAGCTGAACTAAGGTAAGGTTAATTGACCTTGATCATACCAGTTGATATTAGCTATTGATGAGAGGTGTTACTAATGGTTAGTTATTGCTCACCGTTTTAAGAGTAGGTAGTGTTTGGGTAATGATGCTGGGTTGAGAGAAACAACCCCAATTGAGTTTGGGGTCCATAGGCACTCAGGTCAGGCTTTGCATGCTGTCTGATGATGCCAAAGCAATCCCTCTTCACAACCCCTTGATTGATGGGTTAAGCTTTGATGATGATGATTTTGGTGGAGGTGGTTACCTTGGGCCTTGCTAGGATGCTGATAATCTTGACCTTATCCCTCTACCAGGCATGTCGAAGGAAAGAAAAACCTACGCTGGCTGCATTCGTCACTTATAGGCTTTTGATTTTTTTGCCGCCGACATGTATATGTGGTTTTGGTAAAACAGGATCTTTCTGATGCAGGTATGCAGCTTGAGCCAGAGATCTTATATTGCGCATCCGTTGTTTGTTGGGTTTGTTGATTCCTGCGAAGCAGATATTGGGATGACAGTCTTGGATGATGATGGGCTAGATGATCAAAATTTTGACACTATGTTCTCCATGGGATTCCTCAAAAGGATAACAAACCAGACTATGCTCCAGTTCTATGCTGTGCCGCAGCTTACTCCACATGTTGAGAAGGTTGACAAAGAGTGGGTTGACATCAATGTAGCTTCACCTAATTCATACCATCTTCATTGTTCTTTATACAGCTCCTTGAATGCTTGCCCTCCTGATAAGATATGCCTACTGCATGTAACTGATTGAATTTTCTGATTGAAACAGCTCATATGGCATTGCATCACTGGTCACAGAAATTTTTGTATGTCTGTATGTAAGTTTATGGAGAGATACTGCTGTTGTTCTGTTCTGTCTGGCACTCTGAAAAATATGCTGCTGTGCAGTGTAAAAAGCTGGAAGATTTTGTGATGCCCTGTGGACCATATATTTGAGTGAGGCCCACCTGTGCAAGGACTTTGGACCAAAAAAGGATTTTGCAGTGAAACAGTGAAAGAGTGGTTTTAGGCCAAACCAATCTCCAAGTGGGCTTTTTTTTTTTTTTTCCATGAAGATGGCTGCATCTTGGGCTGGGCTAATCTGGAGCATGTGAATTGTCATCAAGTGATGCCAAATCAAATCTTTGCATATGTTGTTTACTTTGCGGAGATTTGAACCATTCGAAAGATGTGCCAGCCCGTGTTTACTTTTTGGTTATTTTTGGGGGTTCATACTTCATTTCTACACTTGCTGTTTTATTTATAATCTAAAAATAGTGGTCAAGTCATATTAATAATATTTTAATAAAATCAAAATCTTCATATGATGGGGCTAGGATGGATCTAATGGCAACAAAATCAATCCAATCCTTCCTTCATTAACACCTCGAGTTTGAGATATGTTCAGTCGAGCTCTATGGGGCCCACTTGGGCCCGCCTTTTATCATTCGGGCCCCTTAACACTCTCATCCTCCCGTGATTTGGCACCAGCCCTATTTTCACTCTCATGAAACCTTTATCTGCCATTGGATTCAATCTAAAAGAAGTTTACGGATAAAAAGGCCACTAAATATTGAGGCTATTAAATCAAGTGCTAGGATGTTCTCAAGGGGCTTCCATGTATCTCACCCACACTAGTAAGAAGACATCTAATTGGGGCCCACAAGCTGGACTGCATAAAAGCAATATACAGTATGCACGCAGAACATTGCCCCTTAAAATTAAGGTCAATAGGAGTGCGATGGTCAGTTGGATTTGTCACTTGAGAAATGCAAATTTAACCCAATGTGAACATAAGTTATACAGGAAATTGTGCATCCAATGGACAATCCAGACTACAGAGGTGGGCAGTATCTATTGTTTGTGAAAAATATAATTTATTAATAAATCAGTTTTACCTAAAGCTTCAATCACATTTTTTGTTAATCCAACGGTTAATATCGATCACCGGCGCTCACATTATGATGAGCGCCGGTCCGCTGGGGCCCACCTGGGGATGGGACCGGGGCATTGAGAACTCGATTTTCAGCATATCAGGTTCTTCATATTTTGCATCTACCTTGTTGATTAGATTTTTCCTTTTCACATTGTTTTAGGGACTGGACACTACATGAGATTTTATCAATAGATAGAGACGTTACGGTGTTATATCTGGAAGTTCAAAATGAACCTTTTATAATGGATAGATTTTGGATTGAACCCTAATCCCATAGCCCTAGAAAGGTAAATCCTAATGATGGTTTTGTTGCTTTTGAAATTTTGAGTTCGGATTTTAGTTTTTGAAAGTGACCAATTTGTGACTACTTCATGAAATTAAAAGTGCACTAATTACAGATGATATTCATTGAATAATCATTGTTTACATACATTTTAATTATGTTTCTCATTCTTTACCAAAAAATATAAATTATGTGGCTTATTTTTTTTTTATATGTATGGATGCTTAATTTGCATTTATTATTTTTATGCATTTTTAATTTACAATTATGTTGATTTTTCAATGTATCGATATTTAATTTATAATGTATAAAAATGCCTGAGCTGCTTGACGCGGACAACTGTGTAGTGTAGCTATTTAATTAGATGGGATAAGGAGGCTATGATTAAATGAATAAATGTTGATTAGTAAGAACATACCTTGGGTCCCAATGTGTGGGGTCCGTTGGGTTGAGATATTATAGGGTAATGTGTATAGGCTCAACCTGATCCCAACCTATTTATTAATCTCATTCTCAACCTGAACCTAACCTATTTATTAATCACATCAAAAATCTCAACCTGAAACCTTAATTACCAGGTTGGGTTAGCAGTTGGGTTGGTGGGTTGAATAGAGAGAATTTACTCAACAACCCAGTAACACTAAATTACCAAGCTGGATTTTGGTAAGGAATTGCCATTGCCACCCAGAGATGCAATCAATTGAATTGCTTAAACAGCAGGGGGTAAAATTAAAATCCCTAGCCATATATGGTGCCTGGGCAACACATCTAATGTGCATTGATGGTTAGCTCTACCCGGATCCAGACCCAAACTACTAAAGTTGACAAGACCCGACTCAGATCTGCAGTAGAAGACCTGCACACTGACCTGAATTTACGTTAAAGACGCAAATGTAGACCCCAAAAGTAGGCATGGAACTCATCATGACTTGTGACTCTTATACTTGAATAATTTACTAAATACACACATGCTCATGGCACCCTGAAGTTTATTCAGGTCTATAGAGTGGACCACCTGGAAGTAAATTAATTAAAAAAAAAAAATCCAAAATGCGTGCATGTGTGTTAGTGGAGTTTTAAGGGCATGTTTGTGCGACGAGAGGATTCTCCAATAAAGAGGAAAAATTATTCTGATTTTTCATGCAGGCCACTATTATGTTGTTTAGTGCCACAGATTTTCCTTGCAGAAAAGGAAAAAAAATGAATTGACATTCCTCGCTAGAGTGGATTTCAATTTCCTAGGAGAAGGGTGGGAATGTAGGATTCTACTCTCTAAGAAATGGAAATTCAAGGAGCATGAAATCTGTTAGGTTTTAGATTGGCTAATTCATTGGGTTATAGACAAAATCGGGTTTTTTTTTTTACAATGTATTTTGTGATTAGAAAAGGACTGCTCAAACCGTGTGTACAGAAGTCTATTTCTTTCAGGACTGTCAATGGTCGCTCGAGCGATCATATATTCGCTTGAGCGAACCCATACAGAACATCATTCACTCAAGCCTTCCAAGCAGTTCGCTCGACCTAACGCCCAGTGTCAGACAGAATGTAGTTCGCTCGAGCGAACACTCTGGTCGCTTGAGCGAACAACTCACAGAATTGAAAATTTTCGGCCTTAACATAGGCTCGGGTCCTAACCAACTGATCTTTACTAGATTTCAATGACAATGATTATACTAGTGATTAATCCTAGATCCGATTAAAAATAAGCAATCTACACAAAGAGAAGGACATAGGATTCTTACGTGGAAAACCCTACTCGGGAAAAAACTACGGGCCTTATCGTCTAGGCCAACAGACAACCAAGCACTATGTAAAGAAAGTTACAAGAAAACTTACAATCCTTCCCAATTGAAAACTCAACCTAGGGACTGCGTGATATTGCCGACTACTCGCCGTGCACCTTCACCGTACTTGAACCAAACGCCTCGAAGCCGTCTTCAAGGAGTCTCTACTTCAAAGCAGTAGAACGGAGCATAACCAAAGCTTCAGATCTTCAGCACTTTAGAAAAACAGCCTTGGGGGAAGATGGATATCTCAAGTTCTCTCTACGGATTTTTCTTGATAGAGAGGTGAGGTTGAATAGAGAGATAAAACCTTTAAATAGGCCTAGGTTCGTGCCTTAGGGTTGTAATCTCATTAGGAAACAATTTGGCACTTTGAAACAAAGAAGGAGAGGAATTTTGGGCAAGTTACTAAATTTGCACCAAGGTTCGCTCGAGCGATCATGAGGTTTGATCGAGCGACCTTGCTTCTGACTGCAGCTACAGATGATGGCTCTAGCGAGTGACAAGCTTGGGTCAAGCGATGAAGGTTCTGTCTCATGTTCGCTCGAGCGACCAGGAGGGTTCGCTCGAGCGAACTGCTTACTGTCTTCAGGAAAAGGATTGGCTCGAGCGAAGAATAGTTGTGGCTTGAGCGACCAATGTTCTGTGAGCTGTTCGCTCGAGCGACCAGAGTGTTCACTCGAGCGAACAGCATTCTGTCTTTGACGTTAGGCGTTGGGTCGAGCGAACTGCTTAGAAGGCTTGAGTGAAGGATGTTCTGTATGGGTTCGCTCGAGCGAATATATGATCGCTCGAGCGACCATTGACAGTCCTGAAAGAAATAGACTTCTGTACACACGGTTTGAGCAGTCCTTTTCTAATCACAAAATACATTGAAAAAAAAAACCCCAATGAATTAGCCAACCTAAAATCTAACAATCTCGCCCTTTGGCAATTCATAGACAAAACCACTAATTACAATAAAATCTACCCAAGCCCCAAGCCCCAAAAAAAACTGAACACTGACGCAAGTTGCAAATTGCTGAACCTGAGAAACCTGCAAATTGCGGAACCTGTTTGACACTCGATCAAATGCAATTATCATCGAATTGAAAGAAAATTGAAAGTAGCAACAGGAGATGAAAACAAAAAAGCAACAAATTGAAAGCTCCAAAATAACAAAGCAATAAGCAATAAACATATCGCCAAAGTAACAAAGCAATAAGCAATAAAAATAAACATATCTCCCCTTTTTGTCTTGAATTAGACAAAGGCAACAAGTCATGGACATCTATAATATCATCAGATAGAAACAAGGTGAGAAACATCCAAAATAAGAAGAGCAGATAAGAAGAGCAGCAAGAGGTTATTGATGTCCAAGACGGGATAGGATCGCAGCAAGTGTTTCATCGATCCTGTTGAACCGTCCGTCAAAGCCATCCATTCGTCCATTGATTCCATCAAATCTCACATCCATGTGAGCTTGCAAACCCTGGACTTCAGCCGTAAGATTGGCAACCTGATCAACCCTGGGGGGTCTTTGTTGCTTCCCCTGAACTGGTGCAGCGGGTGCAGGTACCTCCTCAGATGTTTGGCTCAAGTACGGTGAAGGTGCACGACGAGTAGTCGGCAAGATCACGCAGTTCTAAGGTTGAGTTTTCAATTGGAAAGGGTTGTGAGTTTTTTGTAACTTTCTTTACATAGTGCTTGGTTGTCTGTTGGCCTAGACGATAAAGCCCGTGGTTTTTTCCTGAGTAAGGTTTTCGACGTAAAAATCTTATGTCCTTCTTTTTGTGTGGATTGCTTATTTTTAATCGGATCTAAGATTAATCACTAGTTTAATCACTGTCATTGAAATCTAATAAAGATCAGTTGGTTGGGACCCGAGCCTCTATTAAGGCCGAAATTTTTCAGAATCCTTGCATTGCACAAACAAATCCTAAGTGTGAGAGAGATTGTTGCATAACACAAACCCCTCAATTCTCATGCAGGACCTATAAATAGGCATTCACACAAAATGAGGGAGAGATTCTCATGCAGGGTCTATAAATAGGCATTCACACAAAATGAGAGAGAGAGAGAGAGGGAGAGAGAAGAAGTAAAAAGGAAAAAAAATAAATGCTTAGTAAATGATTAGGGTATCCCAACTACAAATCTAGTTACAAACACCATTGGCTTTGCATCTGCACATTTGTTTCTTCCCTCACGTGCTTTTATTCCGCAAGCAACAAAGGTCTCAGAGAGCTTTCGTTCTCTTCAATCAATACTGAGGAATAGCCTGAGGTGGAAGAAGAGCATTCCACATCAACATTCTCTCTTCATCCACCACAGGACTAGACTTCTCCTGCTTCCGGGTCCTGCTGCAGAAACAGGATTGAGGAAGGACCTTCCAGAAAGTTGGTGGGTGCTGTTCCCTAGGAGGAATAGTGGAATGGACAAATGTTGATCTGCAAATCAAAACAGCCAACGGAAAAGAAACAGTGAGCAAGTAATTTTTTTTTCTTTGATTGTAATTAGCTCCTTTCAAGAGAAATCATAACCTTGCGTGTGTGAGAAAGAGAGATAAAACTCAACATTATGCAAACCAACTGCTTGTATTTACAGGCCCATATGGGAAAGAATATGCAGTTTATAAGAAGCTTGAAGAATAATTCAAAACAATCCACATCATTTATGGGCAATCTCTAAATGAAATATTGCAATTGAATCCATTTCTTATTGGCAATAATGCAGTGAAGAGAGTAAAATTCATGCTGGGATAAACAGGAAAGTCTGCAATATTGCCCCATTATGTCCCCCAGTCTGAATCTTGGAAAGGAAATCTCCATTGAAGCTAAAATAATATGCTTCCCTTAGTTAAAGATATCAGCATGAAAGAGAAATATAAAAGGATGTGTAGTATTTTGGGTATCTAAAGCCAAGAGTTCCATATTTGCAGTATTTTGCTGCTTCAGATCAATTTTTCCTTGTTCTTTTTTCTTTTGCTTTTTCAATCAAATTCCAAGTGGTGCTCGGGACTAGAGAATACATAATTTTTTAAAATTCTTTTGAGAGATAAAACACTAATCTTCAAGCGTCATAGATCCATAAGATAGAGAAGATTGCAATGCATAATTCAACATCATAATTCTTATTATACCATTCATGGAATTGTATATGATATCTGATCCCTGGATCTGTATCCTCATATCCAGAATGGAGAAGTGCTTGATTGTAATATCACATTGCATACAGAAATGCATTTCTTAACATAACACAATAATTTCATGTCATGCCTGTGCTTCCTATTAGCTATATGTTTGGAGAGATGTGTATCAACTGGCACGTGTATTTGCATGTGAAGGTGTACAGTACGTATATGGAAGAGTAAAGCATGAATTAAGCAAGGTGTAAACATATGGCAAGGATTATGTGCTGATTGCTCGAACACTAATGCAACAAATGATTCTAAATTCTCACAATTCAGAAAAAAACTATTAATACGATTAACCAATAATGGAATTTGTAACTACAAATACTAATATAAAATAATGGACACTGTACTGATTGGAAGGTACCTTGAAAGGGAGACATGCTTTCGCTCCGATAGAATAACTGGGTCACTTCTACCACCATTTTCCTCAAGATAAGCAGACTGTTTCTGGAATTTATCAATAGCACTGTGTAGGAAAAATATACATAAAATTAATTTAACGATCAGAACCATAAGAAACAAAAAAAGCAAAAACAAGAGGTTAACTAAAAAATCTATGTATGAGTAATTAAGTAAACCTTGGATAAATGAAATTTGTTGTTTCAATTCCATTATAGTCCTTGAGCAGTTGGGGATGGTAATTCAAAATCTCTTGGAATATAAGTTCCTTGATGTCCTCCTTTGTCAACTTCCGTCTCTCAAAATCGAACTCGATCTTTGAGATTTGTTGACAAGATGGTTTCCTCTCAACATTGGCCAGCCTTTTGAAATAAGGATCAGCAAGCGCCTGGGTATAAATCAAACAATATGTCCATGTTAAATGCATTAACTACCATTTAAGATGACAAAATAACATAAATGTCTGCATAGTAGAGTTTTGTGAGCAGGGGCCAGATTTAATAGAGTAGGATGAAAATAAGGGGCAGCTACAAAACCGACATTTCTCTCCAAAATCCATATAGAAAACATAGGGTTCAGATCAGTGAACCAATGTAACAGCTGTTTCAAATAGTGTAATTATATGATGGAGCTGACATCCTTATGAAGCAGGGATCTTGTGCCAAATTATGTGATTTCCCAATGTGATCCCCCAGTCTCAATGGCCTGTGCACTGTCTTAGTGGTATTCTTGCTGTTGGATTGTGTTGGGGCATCCATTTGGGATTTGCTCCTATTTGCTTCTGCAGTTCTGACCAGTAGTTGTTGTTGTAGTATATGTCTGTCCTTGTAATGAAATTCTCGTTATCATTCAAAAAAACAATATATTACTGTTTCCAAAATGAATACCTCTTCAGCAGTTGGCCGATCCTTTGGATCAAAGGCTAACAATCTCTTTAACAGTTTGCGAGCTAAAGGATCTGCATTTGGAAACTTCAGTGCAAAAGGAACAGGCTGCTTCTTTCTCATACTGCTCAAGTATCTCCTTGCCTTTTAATTTTAATCTGGAGCCCAAGAAAAAATTAGCCACATTAAGATCATCGTTTGAAAAAAAAAAAAAAAAAAAACCCTTAACCTGAGTAGCAAAAGATACAGATGTTACAATCAAATAAAATGCCATACCCGAGATATGGTATCTGAAGAAGGTGTGCCAAGAAGATCAGTAATCAAATCCAATTGATCGAGAGAACTTGTTCCAGGAAACAGTGGTTTTCCTGTTAATACCTCAGCCAAAGTGCAACCGATGCTCCAAATATCAATAGCTTTAGTATACTGCAGATCCAAAAGAAATCACCCTTGTCATTAAAAATAAAAAATAAATAACCATGAAGGAATTCCATAATGAAGTATAAAAAGTCTAGAGAAATTTAAGAACACAGAAGGTAGATAATGATGATGGTGAAGATGACGATAAAAATTACCCAACTAGTAACACATTTCAAAGTTGTTGCTAAATTCAAGATTCCACAATTGAAAACTCATTTTTATTTTTTTTATTTTTTGAATGGTCATAAAACTGATTTTTTTTTTACCAGCATCGTTATTTTACCTACTCAGCACAGGATTTTCTCTTTTTCCCCACAAAAGAGAAAACCCTATTTATTCTAACTAGCCAACGCTGTCATATTATAATAATATGTTAAGGGAATACCACCATCAGACTCCTTGCTGACATGACCATTGGAGAGGCTGTGGCAATCCAAAGGATGGACAAAAATAAAAAACAACGAATTGAGAAATACAAATAAAATTACATTGAAGATGATTTTGTTTAGAGATTTTGGTTATACGAATTATCAAGTGCTAGCCCCCCTTAGTTGTGGCCGGTGGATACACAATGCTTTTTAGTGGCTACTTAGGGTGCTAAAGCATGTAATGCCTTCCAAATCATCATATTTTCTACTGAACTAACAGAATTCAAGTCATTCCTATTGTGGTGATCACTCATCATTCTGATGATCAATTCATCACTCAAAATAGTCTTCCAGCTTCATCAAGCAATTTTCTGATGCACAGGTACTGAAAAAATGCCAGCCCACTGCATCAAGACGTGGTGAGACAAAAGAACAAAATATGGCAAGTAAACTCAAGTCCAGCTGAAGAAGACACCTCAGGTACAACGTAAGTTTAACTCTAGTCAAGCGATGCCAGAATTTGACTCTGATAATATCCTTTTTGCTATAATCCTCAAAAGAGTGGAATGGCGCAGGCTTTTCATAAACCAACAACCAAATATAATTGTAATATGGAGATTCACACACTCACTTTTATTGTGTTCAAGTAAATTAAAAAAAGGGTGGTGTATAACGTATATTGGAAAACAGTTTCAAAAACATATAATCCTTTCTCTATCAAAAGAATTGCAACAACTAAAGAGGATCTGAAGAAAAAGATGCAGTTATCACTATTATTTATACACATAAGAACAATGCAATTTGTAAACTAGGCATGCTAGCCTATTCAATTGTTTTTTTCTTTTCCTTTATTCTTAATAGTACTAAACTGTTCAATTGTTCCAGCAACGAAATAGTGAATCTTTATGTTGCATTGACAGCCACAGCCATTTTTATTAATTTTTTTATGTCAGCAGGTAACCTGTTCACGCGAGACCACAACCAGTGCAGCCCTCATAAAATCAATCACAAAATCAACTCCCTAGTTGAAGATTCTTAGATAATAGATTTGTTAAGGTTTGTCATATTCTAAGAGATAAGGATTAGATTAGTTCGAATTTTAGATTGAATTTGATTGTTCTCTTTTCTATACATAGAGAAGCTTGCTTGAATAAAACTCACTGTGAATTTATGGGAATGTAGTGATTCTTGAAAGTTTACAGGGTTTCAGAGCCATGTTCCTGAGTAGATCTTGCAATCAAGGCCTGTCATGCTCCTGCATCTTATATTTCCATAATAATCTCACCGTCAACTTCTTCCCCTCTTCAATGAAAATCAAACATCTTCCCTTAAGCATGTATCTAAGCCATCCAATCTCTTCGTTTTCATTTAGTTGTACGATTTCTAGAAGAGATCAGGCTAGATCTGATCTAGTGGGGCCACCGGCACTGATAAACCCAGAAAGAGCAAGATGCAGCATTGATAGACTGTGTAGAATCTGTAGATAGACGGTGATCAACAGCAAAGCTCCAAGATGATCATTGCATGATGATCATTTCTGTTAAATATTTGCTATTTTTTTTTCAAAGATCAAGGGTTTAAAATATTTTGTTATCAGCTGCACAATGCTTTCCAAGACTATGAGATTGCAGGAAGATGTTAGAGATTAGGTTTGTTATGTTTGTCATATTATCAGACTTAAGGATTATGTCTTTGAATTTTAGATTGAAATTGATTGTTCTCTTCTCTATGTATAGAGCAACCTGTTTGAATAGAATTTTTGGTGAATTTATAGGAATTTACTGATTCTTGAAAGTTTACAGAGATTCTAACCAACACACTACTGACTACTCACATTATTATCATCTGCAAATGCAACTCAAGTAGCAGTTATGAAACTTACATTAGGGTAAAAAGATCCACATAGCTCTGGAGCTCGATAGTATCTTGTTCCAACATATTGCTACAAAATATAGTTTGTATGTCAGAAGCAGTGCCAGAAACAGCAACACTGTGCCTACTGTAAAATAGAAAAGAAATAGCAGGACTGTATTTGCAAACTAAAAACCAGTTAGAAGGGATAAAACTTAGTGGTGATGAAGCCTCCAATAATAATGATGAATTTGAAAATTAACAAGTAGCACTGTAGCAGTAGGCTAGAGAAATTGAATAAAGTACAGTTTGCTCCAAGATGTTTACAACATACTGGCCAAGATTCTGTTTGGGTAACATTGGATGCAACTCCTGCTAATCCAAAGTCACAAACTTTGAGCTTGAACTTTCTATTTGCCAGTATATTACCAGGCTTTATATCTAGATGCTACACATTTGCTGCAGCCACAAAGGATCCACATTAGCCATGAAAAACTAAATAAATAAATAAAATTGAAAAGCATTCACATTAGAACAAAACCCAACTAAGCACAGCAGTCCACCATGTCACTAACCAACTTTTCCAGCATAGAAAGCACCGAGAGCCAGTGGCATACGCAAGAATTTAAAAATAAATAAATAAATAAATTCAAGCTTATAATATTAGATGAAATTCCTTCAAGTTTTTATGGAAGTTGAATTCCAAATAAATCGAGTGCATTAGGGGTTTGAATAAAGAGGAGAAAGTAGAAAAAGAGGAGAGAATATGGAACTAGTGACGAAAGCAGGGGTAAAGGTGCACATGTCTCATTTTTAGACTACCACAGAAAAGCATGCTTCACTATTAGACAAACACTTTTCTAATGAAAATATCATGACAGTAGGCTTGACATAGTGATCCTTAGGACCATGGATCAAAATATTGGCTCATAAATCAGCCTCATTAGTAGAGATCACTCTGCTTGTTGCAATTTATCAGCATTCATGTGTGTATCAGAGAATATCAGCTGATAAAATCGAGCACATCGACAGTACAATGCATATCGCCCGACACACCCCAATATGTATATATTTGAATTGAGGAAGGTCATTTAGCTGCACAGAGCTATTTGGAAGAAGATCATAACATACTACCTAACCAATATTTGTAGTGAAGTTTAAAAATGAAGTAGATATACCTGAATGAATATACTTCATTGCACGGAGCATCTGATAAAGAAAAACCCGATGATGTTCTTTTGTTAATTCATCATTAGTTTTGATGAATTGGGGGAGATCTGATTCCATGAGCTCAAAGACAATATAAATATCATCAAAATCCACTCTTGAGCATGGCAAGAGTATATGTTTGATCTCAATGATATCAGGATGGCAGAGAAACCTGAGTAGCTTGATCTCACGGAGGATTTGGGTTGCATCAGAGATGTGTTTAAAGATATCACGGACTCTCTTAATTGCCACTTTTTGTCCAGTATATGTATCAATGGCTGAGTACACAACACCATAGGTTCCTTTCCCTATAACCTTCAGAATCATGAATCTGTTTGCATCCCTGTACTGAGTGTAGTACTCTATATTGGCTTCACTCTGCAACGACATTAAAAGAAAGTCAGTTTCATGAAAAAGTCTACCTCGGCTTGACCAAATATAAAGCCAGCTACAGTATCATGAGTTATATAGCACAATGAAGCATGAAATCAACAAAATTAAGGTTAAACTAGATAGTTCCATCTATGGGGAAATCGTGATCAATGACAGATAAATGTAGGTTTAATTTCGTAGCTGACTAATCAAGGAAACCAATTTCAGGTATTGGACCTTCATTCACTTTTCTGTAGAAACACCCAATAGAAACCATACATAAAGAAAGATGATGTTGACAAGAAGTTTTCAATTAAATGACAGTAAACGTTTGAAATTATGCAGGTTCTTTTAGATATTAATTCCATGATGCCTCATCAAAACTGTGATAATGAATTCAAATAAAAGGCAACTTGTATATCTAACAAAGCAAAGAATTCTGAATAATTTGGTATAGTATAAACTTAAAGGAGTCTGGGTCCAATGCAGACAAACAAAAATGGGTTTTGATAATATTTAGTAATGCTTTGGACAACCCACTTTACCAAGAATCCAAGATTTCCTAGGAATTCAGTTGTTCCATTCAAACAAGCAGGTCCTTCCAATGGTTAAGAATTCAACTCGATGTAAACAAAACATGATCAAGCTCTTACTGAAAGAGAACTACGGGATAGAAACAAAGAAAAAAAAAACGAGAAGGGAGGGTCACAAGAAGAAGGTGAATTCCCATAGGAAACAGGCCTTTAGAATTCCTAGGACTTCAACTCCATGCAAACAAACAGACCCAACTTCTTACAAACAATAAAAAAAGATAGAGAGAGAAAAACAAAACCAAGAGAGATATAGACATAGAGAGAGAGAGAGAGAGAGAGAGAGAGAGAGAGAGAGAGAGAGAGAGAGAGAGAGAGAGAGAGAGAGAGAGAGAGAGAGAGAGAAAATGAGGGAGAGGGGGTTAGAGAGAAGGAATAGCATACCTCCATGGTGGGCGAGAGATTGGAATGGGAGAGGAGAGAGAGGAAGAAGGTGGTGGTTTGTGAAGAAAGAGAAAAAGAAAGAGAGCTGTGGAGATAGTTGGTGGTGGGAGAGGTGAAAGTTTATAGTGGGTTGTGGTCGGAGAGTGGGAGAAGGAGAGAGACATGTGAAATGTGAGAGGAGTCCGAGTTCGAGAGGGAAGGGAAGATGATGGTTTTAGGAAGTGGGAACTTTGGTTTTTAGAGCAGGCAGAGAGAGTTCGAGAGGGAGAAGGACGCAGGAAGCTGATTCCGTTTTTGAGTGCAATTTTGGAAAGTTTTCTAGTTTCTTGAAAATCTTATTCTATTTTCACATGTAACTCTCCCAAGATTCTCTTTTAGGGGAAAAAAAAGTGTAAAACTTTAAACTCATTTTCAAGAAAAACATATGAGGATTTAAATATTTTTAAAAAAATATAAAAGGTTCTTTAATATTTCTTCCAATCCATAAAAAATTAAAACTGGCGAAAATACCCTTATGACAATTTTTTTGTGTCTTTTCTTAACATTCTTATGTCCCTAAAGGAACAACCCACATATCATTTTATGGGCCTCATCGATCAAATGTTAATTGTAGGGTACCTTCTTTTTATGGTTCAATCAACTAGGAGAATGTCAAAATTGTTGGAATGGGGTTCTTTTCTTGGATTCTCATATGACCCATGTTCCAACTTAATTTTGATGATCATAACCATTTAATAAAGGTAGTTTTTCAATAATTTAGAATCTATACAAATCCTTCTTTTTTAACCATCTATGGATCATTGTAGCTAAAGTGGGCCCCACCAGGTCATTTGGGTTGGACTTGACTTATTAAAGGGACAATATAAAAAATGACATAAGGATATTTTTTTTATTTTCAAATTTTTTTTTATGGTGAGGACTTCATTTAAAGAAATATGAAAAAGATTTATACTCTTTTGAAATATTCAACTGTTTATGTACTTTTTTGAAAATGAGTTAAAAGTTTCGTAATGGTTTGAGATTTTCCCTTTATATGTGTGTGTAATCATCATACTATTATAATCTATCTTGAATCAAATTCTCAAATAAGTTGTACTTTTTTATATCTATTTTTACCACATCCATCCAATCCTCTTCGACCTACCCCTTTCTCTTGGTGGGCAACTAATCTGCATAGCCAATTTTTTTTTTACCGGCACTGTTGCCGGCCTGTGTTGAACATGCCCAGTCCATCTTAAATGGATTTTTATTTTATTTTATCCCCCATTAATGCTACCCTTAAATGCTCTCAAATCATTCATTTCTAATCAGCGATTTATTTGTTTTTAATGATCCCTCAATGAAAATTTTATGGGAAGGTGAAAGCCTGATCTAGAGCTATGCAAGTATAGTGATGAGAGTTGTGTTCACAGAAGAAATGACTCTTGACTCCCATGTAGATCCGTTTTGGGGGATGGGGGGCAATTTTGGGGATGACAACTTGGTTGTACATGAGATAGCAGAGGAATTATCTAATGTTGTTGATCTTGATTCAATCCATGAATACATAAGACATGTTTCACAGAGAGCAATGGCTGACCCAGGATTTTCGTTTGATGGGGCTGGTGATGGTCAATTGACAAGGTAAAATATCAACCCACAAAACCCATAAATTCAAAGTATGATTAGCACATCAAATCCTTAATTCCTATCATGTTTAAACACCTGTGAACGTGAGAAACACTGCTTGGTTCCTGAATTAGTTTTTTATTATCAGTAATAAACACCCATCAACCCAATAAAGAACCTAAATCAACATTAAAAGCATACATTCATCAAAATAGAAACAAAATTGCTCCAGTGAACAGGCTTTTACTAACACAATTGAGGTTAAAAATGACATTAAATGCATTAGATAAACAAAAGGTCATTAATTGATAATTAATTACTAGTATGACGGAGGAGCAAAAGGGGTCTCAAATCAAGACTTCAATTGAATTAGAATATGGGGAGTGGGCAATTATGCAATAACTGCAATCATCCATTGCATGCAATCTCACACCGTCAGCCATTGCAACCAGCTTATATGGCAGTCGATCCACTTTTTGGGTCTATTTCTTCTCATCTCACATGAGTTTCGGCTGTAAGCATCTTTCCTCTAATCGGGTTCAGTAAAAGATACTCAATGAGGGAGCAAGGTGTCACATAAAAGAGGGAAAATCGTATATACATGCTGATTGAAGTTGTTTGCTCATATATACCAACCCCAAGAGAGGGATGGCAGCGGTGCATCGATGCCTATGTTGGAGACGGAGACCGATTTGAAGGTTTCTTCCAATTTGGGGACGTTTTGATAGCTTGGGGTGTGGGGGTGGGACGAACGGACGAACGGACCAAGAAAACCCAATTTGAGATTTATGTCTATTTCTACCTAACTTGGAGAAGCGGAGGGGGTTCGATGGGTCTTTAAGTGGGGATTGGGCCAAACACCCCTTATTGCTCTTCTATATGGGCCTTCTTCGAGTTGGGAGGGGGCTGAAGCCCCCATAACCCTAAACATTGGTCGGCCCCTAGCAGAGAGAAGAAAAGTTTCCAATAATTGAGCCTACTACAGGAAAACTGATCATGACATATGACTTGATTTTATTTGAAAGTGTTTTTTGGAATCGGTGGAGTTGGCTTTAGATTTATCCGTTTTAAATTTTGTTTTTTTCTTATATGATATTTTAATATTTAATATTTTTTCCTGTTCTTTGTTTTTTAATATTATTTAACAAGAAATCAATTTATTGGTGACCCCACTGAAAATTAGATTTCTGCTAGAGGATCTCCCACAAGCATCACACAAATGTGCTCTTAGTATTTAAGTTTTAAGGATATATTGATAACGATAGATATCTATTATTGATTTTATCACAAGTATCTTTTTATTTTTATTTTGGGATTCTATCATTATTCAGAGTTGCAAACCTTTTTTTCTCTTTTTGATTTTTGGTACATATTTTTAACTGTATAAAGAGCATCTTTCCTTCTTGGCAACTTTCATCTTAAACTTGTGTTAATTTTATGTTTTCTATTTAATTTGGGAAGTGATCATATGCAGATGGTCCTCTCGGTCTTACTACGAGGACTACCTAGTGGGGCCCACCTTAGGACACCACTAATCACGAGAAAAGGGGGATCAAAATATCCAAGTGGGGTTAACCTAGATACCAAATCTGAAGTCAATCTAATACGCCTAACACCTTCATCCGTGGTGCACAATTTTAATAGCTTTGCGTCAAATAATAAAAATTGACCTTCAATCCAACGGTCTAATTCTTCCGAATCCATGCAAATCCATTGGATTCGATGACCATAGGAGGGCTGTGTATAGTCCATTTAAATGGGTCTTAAGGTGAGCCTCACTAAGTAGTCCTCACCGTAAGACCGTGAGGACCGACCTCCTAGGATCACTTCCCGGTCTTACTATGAGGACCGCCTAGTGGGGCCTACTTTAGGACCCACTAATCATGAGAAAGAGGGGGGTCAAAAGATCCAAGTTGGGTTAACCTAGATACCAAATTTGAAGTCAATCTAATACCTCTAACCCCTTCATCCGTTTATACAAAAAAAAAAAAAAAAAAAAAAAAAAAAAAAAAAACTCTTCATCTGTGGTCCACAAGTTTAACAACTTTATATCAAATAATAAAAATTAACCCTCAATCCAATAGTCCAATTCATTCGAATCCATGCAAATCCATGGGATTCAATGACTTTAGGAGGGTTGTGTATGTGTATAGGAATCGTTTTATTACTTTTTATTTTTATTTTATTTCTTGAATTTGGCCCTAACAATACTAATATTACTAATTTATTTATTCCATATATATATATATATATATATATATATACATACACATACGCTCATGCTTTAAGCACATGTGGTCGGGCTAGTAACTTATAACTATGCAAATTTGTAATATTTCTACAACTTTTAAGGATGAGCAATGCTCTCCTAAGCTCAAGCTTAAGATAAAATTTTGTAAGCTCATGCTTGTGGGGCCCACCTTTGGTCCATCCAATTGCACATGTCCACCAACTTTCGGTTAGATCCGAATTATCTGGACCGTTAGATCAATTATGTATCGATCCGAATGGACCGTTGACCATTAAACTTTTGGGCCCATATGGAGATGATAGAAATCACAGTTGGAGCTGATTTTTTGTAGAGAAAAGGACCTCAGGGAGTCCTTAAAATCCCCCCCATCTCATCCTCATGTGGGTCCCCAAGTGGGTCCCACCACATACTTGAGCTTACCTTATCCTAAGCTTAAGCTTAGGAGAGCTGGCCCCTTTAAAGATATATATGGTGATCATTAAGTTTGAATAAACACTGAATACTTTCTAACAAAACAGCGAACATGATGTTATCACTTAGGGAGATCAATATTTTTGTTTAGATTCTAAACTAATGAAAGTAAAAACACCATTTTCTAGAGTTTTTCAATATTCTAGTTTTTTGGATATCTTTTCAAATTCTTTTGTGGGTCCAAAAAAAATATATTGCACAAACCACATCATATCCCTTTTGAGGATTGAACCCGTGCAGGAACACATATGCACAGCACATATAAGCCATGCATATCTATTTTGCACGGCATGTAATGGCCGAACACATGAAATATGCACGATTCCATATTACTGTGCAAACAGGAATATGCACGGTTCCATTGCGTCGTGCAGAAGCATTTTGCACTGTCTATTTGATCCAAGCAGTACAAAAAAGTATGATATCTTTTATTACGCTGTTTCTTCTTATTGGTTTTCATTTTTAACATATTGGAAGAAATGCCAAGAAAACTAGCTCGCCGTATTGGTGCCAGCTCATAGATGACAGGTGGATGGGGTGTCCATGCGAGTTCTTCGACCGCCGGCCGTCAACGGCCAACGATGTCTAAACGAAGACGTCGATTGCAGCAGGATCCACTCCCGGAACCGGTTGAAAAAGGATGTTGACAGTTCTTCAGAGGATGATTCCTCAGATGAGGAGGCACAACCGTCTAGTCCTCCTGGAGTGGCAGCAAGGGAGGGTCCTATTCCCGGTGGTCCGGCGGATCTATGTCCTAGAAAGTTTTAGGACGCACATAGCCGCATCAATATGGAACATGGAGGTATATTTGTATTCTTTTAATGTTTTAATTAATCGTTTTTCAAGTAAGATGTGTTGAAGTCTATAATAATCGATATTAATGAAGATTTTGACTTATAATGTATAAAAACATGACTCGCTCAAATGTATCAATCATTGGAATAAGCTGAATTATTGGTACATACCTCTGCACGGGGATGGATATGATATTCATGTTCTTCGGTTTTGTGCTATTATTGAAGAGTCTGGATTGGCAGACCTGAAGCGATTCTCCTACCGATATATCTCCTGCCCTCTGGTATCTAGCTTTGTAGAGAGATGGCAGCCTGAAACAAATACCTTCCACATGCCATTTGGTGAGATGACGATCACCTTAGATGATATCGGTACTCTCCTTGACATCCCAGTAACGGGTATTCCTGTCCACACATCGACAAGTATGGGATTTACTGATCAAGTAGATTCACTTGAGCGTGGACTGGGTGTGGATAGGGCATCTGCATCAACTGAGTTGAGAGTGGCTTGTGGTGGGGTAGTTAGGATGGGGTGGATCAAACGGGTGTGCGGCAATGTAACTCCTACGTCGTCTGTTGAGCAGGTAGAGTGTGCAGCAAGAGGACATCTTCTATATTTGTTAGGTTGTACACGCTCCACTAGAGTCCCCGTCTACTACCTATCTTTACTGATGGACTTGGGACGGGTTCGTCATTATGCATGGGGGGTTGCCGCACTGGCGTGTCTATATCGCCAGTTGGGGACCGCCACGAGAACAGATGTGAGATAGATTGCTGGATATCTGACGCTGCCCACCGTAAATGTGTATACCTTTTATATATACATGTTCCCTTGTGATTGAACATTTAAATTGTAGGATTAATAATTGGTATCATTTGTAAGCTTGGGTGTACGAGCACTTCCCATTTGTTTGTCCTCCTACACATTAGGGATATACTGCTAGGATGCCTTTAGCGAGCCGCTGGAATCCTAGTCAGGATTCTAGGATTCCAAAGGAGAACACACAGATGTTGCGTGAGAGGTTGGACGACTTACATGCGAGTGAAGTGAGCACTTAATAGAGGCCTTCATATATATTTTATGTTTTTGAAACAAAATACAATTTCTTATATTAATGTATTGTTTCATTTACTTGAAACAAGTGGCTTGGGATTCGTACACTGCTGTCAGGGCTCAGCATCCATTCCATCAGATATCTTTCTTTTATGGTTGCTTAAGATCGCTTGACGTCATTGAACCCTACCACCCACATAGGGTTCTCCGACAGTTTGGCTATGTATAGACCATCCCACCCACACCTCTTGCCCCCATTCATGCATCTCGGGGATCTACAGCTGGAAAATACAAGGTCTCATACAGATTTCTAGACCAATACTAGGTTACTTGGGAGGATCATGTATTATCTGTAGTGCACCATGGCCATCGAGCGCAACATGTATGGGAGTGTTCAACCGACTACCTCGAGTGGTTTTCTAAGATTCCACACCCTCGATTACAAAACCCCGATCATCATTTCCATTATGACCCCAATGAGGGTAGAGATGACCCGACTTCAAGAACAGTGAGGGTGTGGACTTTTTTCCATATGTCACGACCCGGGCCCGAGATTAGGGTTACCACGGCCAAACCCCGAGTCGCGATACCATACTTACTCCCATAAACCTCGCATCACCGAAGTCAATACGAGATTCACAAGGGATCTTACATATACCTGTCAAATGTACATTGTTTTGCGGAATATATATACATACATTGACATTCAACTGTAATATGTACAAATTCTTTACAGAAAGTAAAGTTCACTTATACATTTCATTTCCTATTGAAATCACCTATGCATATTCAAATACAATGCATGTGATCACTATTTACAACAAAATGAATCTATTCAAAATGTCCCCAAAATTTTCCAAACCGGGCACCTCCGATTTATATCCATTCGTTCAATCCTCCTGGGGGAACCGGATTGGTCTCCTCCGCTGGCGGCGCGGTCTCGGAACCACTGGCACGGCCAACTGGGCCTGTAATGTCAGCAATAACACTGTGAACACGACGGTTCAACAATGTATACACAATTCTATGATAACCACATGTTAGCAATTTGGTTCCAATGTATAACAATTATATTCAAATCAAATCAATTCAATTCAATTCAATTCATCTAGGTCTTCCATGAAGGAAGCATTCAATTTATGTAGTTCTCCCCTGAAGAGAGCATTCAATTCATGTATACACTTTATCAAGTGTCTTTTCATTGTCCTATAGCATAGGCGGAAGGCGCACCATTCCCAACCCAGCCTTTCAAGGACTCATTTCATTAGTGCTCACTTTATTAAGTGGCTTTTCAAATAGTTACTCACTTTATTAGGTGGCTTATCAAATGTGTGGGATTTACCAGTGTCTTGATCAGAGATCACCGGCATCACCACGGAGCTCCGGAACGCTCCATCTACTGCAGCAGACTTAATCTTTCATACATTACAGTGTTGGTTCATTTCAGTTCTTTTCGTTTCTTTTCATTGCATTTCATTGTCTTAATTCAATACATTATTCAATGATAGCTCAACAAGGAGCATAACAGTAATGGACGAGAGAGGACAAGCCAACTCAAGTCATAAACAAGTAATTTCCTAAAACAACATTCGGGTGAAACGTTCATTATGCAATGTAGGTGTTATTGTGGATGACATCACTTTTTAGTGAAATTTACATTCACATAAGTTTAGCTAACACCCATGAAGGTTTAGGAAATTATCAGCAATCACTACTGATATTCCCTCAATTTCGGTCACCTCGTCGGTTACCTGGCGGTTAGCCGCATTAGGGGTTTCGGCTGACCGAACCACATTCGGTCAGCTTCCAGAATTTCAATGTCTACAGGACAATTTATCCAAATTCGGTCACCTACGCGGTCACCCACTCGGCTGGCCGAAATTCAAATTTCGGTTAGCCGAATTTCTTCGGTTAGCTTACGGTTCGTTTTCCAGAAGCTCAATTTCTGATGGAAAACCCTGACAAGATTTTCGGTCACCTTGCGGTCAACCCGCGGCTAGCCGAACTCACAATTTCGGCTAGCCGACCTATGTCGGTCAGCTCTCGGTTAGGTGTCGGTTAGCCTGGCGGCTGACCGAATTGTGCCCAGAAGATCAGAAAATTCTGAACCGAATTTTCTGTAACTGAACTCCTTGAGTTCTAACAAATCACTTAACAATTGAAATCAATACAATTGAGTATACTTGCCTTATTTGGAGATTAATTAACAAGAATCTCCCTTGCTAGCTTGAATCCAAGTGGAATTCCTCAAACCAAACCTTCTTTTGAACCTAAAACCCAAAATCAATCCACAAAACATAATTCTTGTGAATTATTTGAGCCATAACTCAATAATGAAACCATAAAAGTGCTGAATTCAACTCAACACTTACTTGTAGCTTCTTTGGTGGAAATCTTGAGATCGTCTCAAGTTTAAACTCCCGAAATAGTAGGAAAAGAGATGAAGAAGAGGATGGTGAAGATGGAGTCCCTCTTCACAAGCACTTGTTAGCTCTCCCAATCATCACTCAAGGAAGAGAATTGGAAGAAAGAAGAAGAAGAGATCGACTGTGCTGGAGGAATGAACTCAAATGAGTTCATCCTCATCTTATAATCCCCATTTTTGCATCAAACCCCCTCCTATTTCCTCTAATTACAATTTAAGTCAATTGAATGGTCATTTGACCCAATTTATGTCGAATGGAATCGTCACATTTATAAAAGTTAACGTACTCCTCGAGATATACATGTGAGTATCAAGAGTTTCCGTATTCGAAGAAATACGTGTAATTTCGTATTTACGAAAAAGTCCTTACCTTGCATGGTTTAGCCTAAAACCATTTCAAGTCCATTCAGAACTTCCACTACTCGTTTCATTAAGTTCAATTGGACCACTTGAGCCATTAATGAACATTAATTCCATAAAACATGTTGAATTAGCATTAATCCCGATTAAGTAGAGTTAATCTTAATTAACTCGGGACAGAGTGTTACACCATACTTCATGGATCCATTTTTCCAAACTATCTTAAATACTGACACATTTTATTGTTTCTTACAAATCCTTCGAGCGAATGACCATTTGCGTGCCACGATTGTGCGAATGGAGTAGCCTGCCGATTTCTATTACCGGGCATTGCAGACCACACTCGAAATCCCGGATGGCCTGCCGGTGACATACCGACGACGCACTCACCCATGATGAGATGAGGGCTGTTGGATGGGTTTTTTTTTTAGGATTTATATGAACTAGCTGATATGTGTAGTTTTCTGTTGATGAATGTTGCACTTCCCTTTTTTTATGGGAATGTTGGATGGTCCGAGTTTTTGATGAATGTTGGCGTATGAACTTGTATGTTTTTGTTGGATTTATATGAAGTGGTTGATATGTGTACATTTTGGCTTGGAATTTGTATAATTTTGATAAAAATGGAATGAAACTGTGTTAGAGAAGTATGAACACTGCACGGCTAACATGTTTCGAGCAAAACCATTCTGCATGGCACTATATTACTGTTCACATGATTTATGCTCGGAACATGTTGGCCGCGCAGGGATCAGTTGCACGGCTTTGTGGAACTGAGCAAGGTAAAATTATGGATAATAGAGTATTCTTCATAAGATGGTTACCTTAGTCTAATGATTCTTTATTTTTTAGATCAAAGAAGAAATGGTGATCCAAAATTTTTTACTAAAAATATATAATAACATAACATTCTCTGGGTTACAAAGTAAAGTTCGACAAAGTCAATCACTATTTAGATGAATCGCCTCCTGTGTAGCAACAGAGTCCCCTATGACCTCTGTGAACTACTCAATGTTTACATCAAATCGAGAGTGCAAATAATCAATCGCTGTCAAGATTGACTGACTTCTGTGTTGCGACACTATTTCCAATCAATTTTCTGAATTGCTTGATGCTCTTTGCATATGGGAGCTGCCATCCGTCTGTATCAGGATGGTTGTGTCTATGCCAATTTGTAGCAATGGGAGGCATGGGTGCTTCGGGTTTCATGAAGACTTGAACAAAATGGTTTCCATTGACGAAACCAACCGCGAACACTTTGTGAGAACTTGATGGAATCGAGGATGATCTCAAAGGCAAGAAAGTAAAGCACTGTTGCAATGAAAGAATGACCAATACAACGTTATAATATGAAGATATCAAGTGACCCATGTTCGGCATTGTCATCCATCAATCAAATGAATGATTGCTTTCAAAGTAAGACAATGCATAATACAGCTCCCCAACCCTTTCCTCTCCTCCATAGACCAATGCATAATAATTTTGATACCTTTGCAATTCATTGCTCAAATCCATTCTAACCTGTATCCAACTATCCTCGCCCATGCCTAGAAGATCAGCTATAACTCTGAATCCACAGTTACTATCAGCTGCAACATCCTTAACAGTGAGGATATAGGGGCCTAAAGACTCAGGAAGCAAATGCAGAAACATACATGACCGAGTGCGACGGACAGTCATTTTCTCCTTCTTCTTCGTTACAGCTGTATTGCTTAATCTAGCTAGAATGCTATCTTCCATCGACAGTGCGTATTCAAAACCAGATGGTTCCCGACGCGTAGACAGATCCAACTTCTTCTTTTTCGATGATGACCGACCGCGGGTATTCAATTTTACGTTCGGTTCAGTGAGAGAAGTAGACGAAGGACTCCCCAATTCTCTAAGTTTTCTCAATATTTGTATTTTACCCTTCTGATCACTACTGTGAAATCTCTTACTGATCAACTCGAACTCTGAAGTTGTGGTCAACTTAGGGGCTTCGTTCACCATAGTGGCTTCTAAATTGAGCTTTCGCCAATAGTGATAGACACTACTCAGTGGTATATGAGAACATACCCTTATGTACTTGGCAATTTCATGTGCACATGGCAAACCATAGGTTCGACGGATTATATGGAGACATGTCACAGAATCTGAACCAATATCACCAGCCCTTAACGACTCATTTAACACCATATCCAAAGCATTTTTTGATAAAAATCCTCTCAACTCACGAAACAGTGCTTATTTGAACTTATGTTGCACGGCGTTCAAACTCTTTTCAAAAGAAGTCTTTATCTCTGTAAAGAGCAACTCTAGCAAGGCATGGATAACCTGCCACGACGAATCAAAGCTACAACTCGATGTGTCTAGGTGTCTCTTTAATTTTGCATGTGCACTTTCAGCTCTGTTAGTAGTAACGTTCCCAAAGTGCATATGCCGATCCATCCATGAAACCACAAATTGCTCCTTATGCTTATTCAACCACGAGGTCTTCACATAATCAACAGCATGTGAATACCTACAGTAATTCCGTTCCAAAGCACTTAGTATTTGCGCGTAGTCACTTTCAGTTGAAGAGACTACCAACATGTTCCAACAAGAGATAAATGCACCCCATCTGTCTTTGGTCTCAAAACACTTCTTACAATTTGCCAAGATGTTCCTAGAAATATGCCACCTGCATAATAAGTTTGCTGCATTCGGAAAAACAATATTTATTGCATTCATCAGCGCTAACTCTTTGTCTATAACAATCACACAGGTCAGAATGCATCCATCCATTAATTCCTTAAGCCTCTCCCAAGCTCATCTACAATTGGCCTCCCTCTCTGATTCAAGGTACACAAAAGCAACAAAGAATGTCAGTTGAGTAGATGGGACACCAACAATCTCAAGCAAGGGAAGTCAATATCTATTAGTCTTGTATGTGGAATCCATTATCAAAACTTCTAAAAATGCACGTAATAACTGAATAGATGATGAATGTGCCCATAATAGGTTCATGATAACATCGATAGCGCCATTGCTAGTGTGATACTTAATGTAGTTGTTTTGTTCCAAATGCATCATGAGTTGCTACATCTATGATCGACCAGCCATCTCTGTCACCCTAAAATTTTGGCAAGCATTGTAAATACTCTTAATCGTAGTGGTGTTGTGCACATCCATTTCCTGCAATATTCGAAGGATGTTCCTCGGCTTCACCAAACTCTTAGACATATCAATCAAAACGTTGATTTCTTCCTTAGAAAGCCTCCCAGCAAACAAGTGCTCCTCGAGATGCTGTGCGTTTGGGTGATTGCACCCCCACAAATTACTGTTAACATCCAATCGTCGTCAGTTGCCAACTTTCGACCTTTCAAAGCAAAAGGGCAACTATACTTCTTCGTTCTCGTTGCCTTGTTAGGATTTTCTTCTCGAAGACCTTCGATGGACTCCTGTAACTACCACTTCTCTCACAAGAAAAAATGATTATCGGCTTCCTTCCATCTCCACCGGCATATGAAGTCTTGATTACAATTACCAAGCCATTTTCCTTTCCAACATCCCTTGTCCATTGGATTAGGCTCTCTCGGCTTCTGAATATTATGTCAGTGGTGAAGACATTTGTAAAATCCAAAAGGCACTCACTGGCACCGGTTGATTCAACCTCCTGCAAATATATCACAAGTTCTTAGATTATAACTGCACACTCATTTATCACTGTGCAAAATTATACTGCACAGTATATATAGGCCGTGCAATATAATCTTGCACGGTATATATAGGCCGTGCAATATAATATTGCACCTCTTATGAAAACCAAGCATATATTAAATGCGCGGTACTGGAATACCAGGCAGGATGCGAGAAAAAAAAATGAAAACGAAGGAAACGAAGTCAAAACGTATATACCTTGTTTTCGTAAGTAGTCAACTGCTTGTTCATATTGCAAATGCCTATTTAAAATACACAATGTGGTATAGGGATATTTGTACTTCCAAGCCCATTCAAGAAATGGAGGAGACTTGATGATATACTAGAAAGGAGTTGGAGAAAATGATGACGAAGGAGATGAAAATAAATGAGGAAGGAGTGCAGAGGTGCAATGAGAAGGGAATGGATAAAAGGGAAAATGAAGAAGAAGAAGAAGAGAAGAGACTAGAAGACCCACTGCTGCTGCTGAACCAAAGGAGGAAGATGGATGTTGATGGTAAGGACGATTTCGTCCTTTCACCTAAGGCCATTTTAGTAATTAAAAAAATTTTAAATTGTGGGTGTGTTCAACACTTCCAGTGGGTGCATATAGAATTTCCCTTCAAACTATTGTATAAGTTCATCCTAAACCTAACTTATTCGTTAATCGGGCTGAAAATCTCAAATCGAGCAGTTAATTAACAGGTTGGATCAGGTCCAGGTGAATCAATGCTTGGGTTGGGTTGGTAGGTTGAATAGAGAGAATTGACCCACCCCAATCGGAGCCCATTTATTAGTCTGGATAAAAATGTCTAATGCAGACTAACTTAGTAGGTCAGGTTCAGCTCAGGTTACTCATTTGCGCGGCGGAATTCAGCATCCACTATGTTCGGATAGCATAAGAGAGATCTTGTGAAAGTTTCCTTATTTTCCCATTGCTGCAGAGAGATCAAGTTCTTTATAAAAACGGTGGTTAGCAGAGAAGAACAGGTTGGGTTCGGACTAACCGGAGACCAGACCCAACTCAGATCTGCATTAGACGACCTGTATACTGACCTGAATTTACGATAAAGACCAAAAATGCGGCCCTAAATAGAAGGCAGGAACCCTCTCCTGACTTTGTGACTCAAATTAAATGGTGGCATACTTCAATTCTAGGAAAGGAGTAGAACGAAATAAAAGTTCCATTTTTTTTTTATTTATTTATTTTGGTTTGATATTCAATTTTATTTCATTCTACTCCTCCCTGCAACAAACAGACAAACATGCCCTCGACATTTTCTTCACACTCCCCACAAGTGGAATATATGGAACTATGGGGCTCACTTATTAATAATCCGAGCATTCAACAAGAATGACACCATCCCAATAACATCCTTAAATTTTAATTCAATAAGAATTGGTCTCACTAAATAATTCAGCACATAACTGCTTATGTGATTAATGCAACCTTATGCATTATTAATTATATACAGTGAATATTGTATTAATCATATCAATCTTATGCTCAATCACACGGTGGGACAACTTCTACTAAAGATTTGAGTATGTCATTGGAGAGGATGAGATCCATTTTTACCGGCCTTCATTATCAATAGTTGGATCTCATTGTAGAGTTCCACACATCCCACTCAAGGCAAACGTGAGCTTGCGGCAGACCACTTGGGATTTTGGAGAGAGAAATCTCATTCCCATCACAAGTTAATTAATGCATTCACATAAAATGAGAAAAAATGCTTCCATTTAATAATTTCGCGAGTATATAATAATGGTATCCCAACTATAAATCTAGTTACAAGCGTGAGACACCATTGGTTTTGCTACTGCACATTTACTTCTTCGGTCGCATGATTTTATTCTGCAGAGCAACAGAGGCCTCAGAGCAGCAGTTCTTTTCCGCCCAGCAAGGATCCATTCCACAGCATGATTTCCCTCCCTCTCACTTCTTTTCATTCTCACCTATTCAGAGCATTTACAGCCAACGAGAAGAATTATGTGATGAGATGTACTCTCCCAACTTCTTCACACACCTTCTTTCTCCTGAGGATTTGTTTCACAAGTACATGACTAAGAGGCCTCTTCTAGTACATCCTTGTCATGCCAAACTGAACAGTGCCCACCCTTCTATTCCCCACAGGGGCTGGGGCAGCAGCACCAATCCCGCCGAACTGAGATTTTAACTGCAGCAGGTTAGTGCCCGTTGTGATTCTATCATCGATTGGACCAGGTTTGGCCTTTATGGAGTGGTACAATGAGGAAGCATTCATTTCAATAGCTACACCTGGTGCCGATTTGCCCACCACATACTGCATGCGTCTGGGTTGCAACAATCCCCTCTCTTCGTTTGCCGCATAACCTGATGTCTCTTGCTTTGTGGTGCTGCTGCAATAACAGCATTGAGGAATGGCCTGAGGTAGCAGAACTGCATTCCACATCAACCTTTTCTCTTCATCTGCCACATGACCCAACCTCTCTTGCTTTCTGGTACTGCTGCATAAACAGTACTGAGGAATAGCCTGAGGTGGAAGAAGGGCATTCCAGGAAGTTGGTTGGTGCTGCCCTGTTGGAGGAATTGTGTTTGAATGGACAACGGTGGATCTGCAAATCAAAACAGCCAATAGAAGAGAAACAGTGAGCAAGTGATTTTTGTTTCCTTCAGTCTAGTTACTTCTAGGAGATCTCAAATCAGTACTTATAAGAGAGAGAGAGAGAGAGAAAGAGAGAGGAAAATTTATGCAAACCACTGCATGTATGTAAATGCATGTATATAAATGCCCCTATGCGAAAAGTATGCATGCTTTTGGAAGCCTGGAGAATAATTCATAAAGAAAAAAAAAAAAAAAAAAATCCACATCATTTAAGGGCAACCTCTGGTCTTCATATATTGCAATTGAATCTATCTCTTATTAGCAGTAACGCAGTAAAAGAAGAAAGCAAATTTCATGCTGGTATAAACAAAAATGTCAACAAATGCCCCATGTAGGCCTCTTTGGATCTTGGAAAGGGAATCTTCATTCAAATTAGAATAACATTAAGCCCCTACAAAAATGATTACAGCATGAAAGAGTATAAAGGAATGTTGCAGTATTTTGGCTATCTAAAGTTAAGAGTTCACCTTGCTGCTTCAGACGAATTTTTCTTTTCTTTTTGTTCTTAACCAAATTCCAAGAGGCAGTCAGGACTACAGAATACGTAATTTTTTAAAATTCTTTTAAGAGAGAAAACACAAACCTTCAAGCATCCATGTATGCAGAAGATTGCCATGCATAATTCAACATCATAATTCTTATTAGGTCAACTTTCTTGCGTGTTCACCTCACACGGATCTTACTGTGAAAGGTAGCACGTGAGGCCCACCCGGTCACTGATCCTAATGGACCACCCAAACCTCCACCCCCTATATGTCAAAGAATCTTTTGGGCCATGGATCAAGGGGTTATGGGCAAGAGATTTCCCTGAAATTTGATGTGGACCAGGCGCAGGCCGAATCCGCGATCGAAGCGTTAGATCAATCTCCCGAGGGATTGGTCGAATCCAAGATGGAATCCATCCACTAGGGCACAAGCAAAACCATGAAACCAAGCATGGGACTCACGATGAACACAAAAATCTGTTTATTGATTGAAATTAAGCATGTCCTAATACAATGAAGGCTTCTCTATATATAATGCAATTAAGAAATCTAAATTAGAAAGCTACTAATCCTGATTAAGCCATAAATTAGAAACAATCCTAATTAAATAAACTTAAGATAAAAAAAATAGCATGTCACAGTAGCTTCTCAGCCAATTGGGTTTGTGGCATGAACCCAATGGACTGGGTTGGATGGCTGGGTCCATCATGTGGGCCTAGGGGCTCTTTTAACCTTCAGTACTGCATCAACCCTCCCCTGCTTGAAAAACATCAACTCCAGCGAGTTGACAGCTTGATAATACAGGAGAGAATCCAACCACAAGTTCGGGAAGGGTCCTCCAGGGTCGAAAATCAATCGCACGAACTTCAGAACGTTCTAGCGGTTTGCATTTGCTTTGCGTGTCTCGCAAGTTTCATGTAGTCTTTTTCTCCATTTAGAAGTAGATGGGAGGTGTCGCTTCTTCTGACGTCCGCATTGAGCTTGGATGTACGCTTTTCCCATGAGAAATTGCAACCGTAGAATCTGCCATATCTGACTGCAATCGTCAAGCTTCCATTGGCGATCTTTGAAGATGCAGTTAACGTGAGGGACTTCAACAACTTGATCTTCTTGTGAAACTACTAGAACAATAGACTGGATTTCTGAAGACCCAATTGGATTTTCTGGAAATGACATGACAATTGGATCCACTGGATGTTCATTCTTCTTGCTACCTTGATTAGAGTCTTCAATGTATGCTTGTCTTTGCTTTTCCTCAACTTTTTGCGACTCTTGACTGACATTACTTTCATCAATATTGTCTGTACCCACAAAATCATGTTTGCCATGAACTTGCTCTTCAAAGTCATCCTTGATGTCTTCTATTTTCTCTTTTGGTGCAATCATGTCTTCATTTTTTTTTTTTTTTTGCTCTTTCTATGGCTTTTAATTTGAAGGTGATAATGTAGACAAAGGCGGGGCTGTTGATTTCATTTTAAGGAGTTAAAGCCTTTTTCCATTCCACAAAAGGGTATACGTGTTCGCCTCTTTATCATGGTGCACTTTTCGATCAAAAATCCATGGACACCCAAAAATAATGAGAAATATTCATATGGATCACATCACACCAAATTTGTCCTCATAATGGTGCATCTTGAATGATACCAAACATCTATGAGTCACGGGGATAACATGACCATTAGTCCATGTGACTTGGTAGGACTTAGGAAGCTTCTCAATTGGCCAATGAAGTTTGTCAACGACCTCTTGCGGGACAAAATTTATTGCACCACCATTGTCAATAATCAAATTAGCAGACTAGTCTTTGACTGTTACCCCGAGTGTGAAATTTCTTAGTCTGTCTCCATTCTTCTTCTTCATTCTCATTCTCATTCGTATTAAGGAGTCGACAAATCACAAGTGTGGGATTATCTTCTCCTACAAAAAGTCTTTCCACAATATGGGCTCTTGATCTTTGTTGAAAATTTTCTGCTTCAATATGGGCTCTTGAAAATTTTCTTTTGGGTACGTTCGTGTAGAGGTTACTTCCTTGGAAAGATGAAATTGCCACATCACCAAATTCTATGATTTTTAAATACCTCGAAAAAGGTTTTCTAAGGAAGTCAGAAATTCATGTGTGGTGCAAAAAGTTTTTCCTCGATGAATTGGTGCTAATGTTGTTTGGTGCAGCTGCGGATTTCTTTAGTGTTGCGTGGGTAGGTCAAGGAGGGTGTGTGTCGGGGAAGGGGGGGGGGTGGTTGTTGTTGAAAACTGAACCCCATTTCGCCCCCCCCCCCCCCCCCCCCCCCCCCCCCCCAGAAGTGGCGAAAAAGCAGTTCTGCACCTCCTTTTCTGCGGAAATGGGCTTACATAAACGTGCCCTTCTTAAGAATGCCAAATTTCATTTTCAGCCCAGAGTGATTCAGCATATGCTTCTTGAATGGTTATGCAAAAACGCATCTTATCTAGTAATTCTGATTGCAAACCTCTCATATATCGCTTTTTATCATCTTTATATATGCCCTATAAATTACAATCAAATTCCAGATTTTGATATTGGCGCGTGTACTCATTGACCGTCAGATCCCCTTGCTTCAAATGGAAGAACTGCTCAAAGTAGATTGCTTTCTTATAATATCGATCCCTAAATCTCTTTTGATAAAGTTTTCTTTGTTGCTCAATCGGATCTTCAATGTTTCTCATATTGGATGGAAAAGAGGGATAAGACATTTTTTTTTTTTTTCAAAGATGATCTGACCTCATGTTGCTTAGAACTAGAAGTGCTCGAAATATTACTCCTAGTGCATCAGGTTGATATCTTTGTTGGCTGGGCCCAACTTTTTTTTTCCTTTGTAGTCTGGGTTCAGGTTGAGGCTGAACCTGAACTTTGGCCCAACAGTGGCACGTGTCACAGAAGCAACACGCGAGGGGTTCTGCCTCTCTTTTTTTTCTTCTTTTTTTGTTTTGTTTTGTTTTCTGCTTTATGGGATACTGTCCACAGAAGAAAGAAAAGAGGAAAGGGCCTTATGCTGTGCATGAAACGGAAGAAAGGTAGGGCTTATTGCTTGAGAGGAAGGAAAACAAAACAAGCAGGAAGATGGCACACAAGGATGTGACGGTGCTGGCATTCGGAATGGAGGTGCAGCAGAGCTCCACGAGGTAGAAACAAACTCAACGAGGACCTGGCGAAGTCGGCGATGGTGGAGCTGGACAAAATCAGAGGTGAGGGTTGAGGAGGATGACGGTGGTGCTGCTGGGGTGGTGTGACGGTCACATGAGTTCCAGGTATGTTACTGAACTCAGATTCTCCTCCTCTCTCTCTCTCTCTCTCTCTCTCTCTCTCTCTCTCTCGGGTTGGGTTTCAACGAGGACAGGGTGATGACAGATTTGGGTTTAGGTCGATGAGAATGGAGGAGATGGGGTTCGGTGGTAAGATTTAGGGTTTTGATGTGGGAGTTTATCCGATGGAGCGGAATGGGAAGGGTTTCGGTAAGCTGGGTGTGGGAAGGTTTGGGTTCGCTGGGGTTTGAAAATGAGAGGATTTGGTTTTGAATTCTGATTTGAGGATGTCAGGAGAGTTGGGCATTGCGAGGCAGGGAGCAGGTGGTGGATTAGGGTCTGGTTTACAGCTTGAAGGATCTAGGGTTTTTGGGAAATATTAGGGGTTACAGAATTTGTGGTTTTGGAAATTGAGGATTAGAGGGTTCAGATAGGTTTGGGAATGGAGAATGTGGGTTCTGTGGGTTCGGGTAGAGGGCTATATTAGGGTTCGGTGATTTGGGAATATGGGGAAAATTGGTTTAGGGCTTCCGATTGGGGTTGTTAGGGTTTCTGCGAGGTGGGAAAGGGGATCGGCGAAGAATGGATGGATGGGGCAAGATGATGATAGCTCTGACGTGGTGGAAGGAAGATGATGATGGAAGGTGGAGGGGATAGAATCCGAAAGGAACAATGTTCCTCCCTGCGATCGCTCTTTGGCTCTGATACCAAATTCGCGCAATCTGGATCCGCAATCGAAGCGTTAGATCAATCTCCCAAGGGATTGATCGAATCCAAGATGGATTCGAGCCACTAGGGCACAACCAAAACCATGAAACCAACCATGGAACTCACGATGAATTCAGAAATCTGTTTATTGATTGAAATTAAGCATGTCCTAACACAATGAAGGCTCCTCTATATATAATGCAATAAAAACTCCAAAATAGAAAGCTGTTAATCCTGATTAACCCATAAGTTAGAAACAATCCAAATTAAATAAACTTAAGATAAAAATAGCATGCCACAGTGGCACAAACCCAATGGATTGGGTTGGATGGCTGGGTCCATCATGTGGGCCCAGGGGCTCTTTTAACCTTCTGTACTGCATCAGGACCCTACACACATGGATCTTTCCATCCTCCTGGTCCCATGATCTGTGGGCCCCCAGGTAGGCCCCAACATGCAAGGTATGGTTATCTTGCATAGGAAGAGAGCCCTTCTTACTTTAGTGTTCATGGCATCGTATGTGATATCTTATCCTCCTGCACTTGTGTACTCATGTCCAAATGGAGCTGTTCTTAAATGTACAACCATATCACATACAGGGACGATTTTCTCCTGCTCTATGCGCTGGTCCATTCAGATTGGTGCCATTGTCAAGGAGGAACCCGGTGAAAACTGAGGGGGGGTTCCCACCTTGGGGGATGGTCCGGGTGCGCGCTCCCCCACAGCAGAAAATCTTCCTCACATAGAGAAGTGCATTGCTTAACATCTCATGGTGAATTCCTGTTATGCCAGTGCTACCTATTAGCTATATGCTTGGATAGATGTGTATCAACTGGCACATGTACTTGCATATGAAGGTGTACAGTTACATAAGATCAAACATATGGCAATGATTGATTGCTGCTTGGTCACACACTCATGTAACGAATAATTCTAATTTCTAAATTATCACGATTCAGAACAAACTATTAATATGGTTAAAAAAGAAAATAGATAAATAATGAAAACTGTACTCATTGGAAGGTACCTTGGAAGAGAGAAATGCTTTCGCTCCAATGGATTTACGGGGCCACTTTTACCACCATTTTCCTCAAGATGCACAAACTGCTTCCGAAATTTATCAATGTCACTGTGTAGGAAACATATACATAAAATTAATCTAACAACCAGAACCAAAAAAGGAAAAAACATGAACTTAACCGAAAAATCTAAGTATGAGCATTTAAGTAAACCTTGGATAAAGTAAGCTTGTCCTTTCCGTTCCAGAAAGGTAGTCTTTGAGCAGTTGAGGATGGTATTCCAATATCTCCAGGAATATAAGTTCCTTGATGTCCTCCTTTGTCACCCTCCGTCTCTCAAATTGAAACTCAATCTTTGTGATTGGTTGACAAGACGGCTCTCTCTCAACTCTGGCCAGCCCTTTGAAATAAGGATCAGCAAGTGCCTAGGTATAAAACAAACAAAAAAAAAAAATAAAAACACTTGTTGAATGCATTAACAACCACATTAGATGACATACAAGCGTAACTGTCTACAAAACAAAGTTTTTATCACTAGGGCCAGATTTGGCAGGGTAGGATGAAAATAAGGGGCAGTTACAAAACCAACATTTCTAGACAAAATCTACATAGAAAACATATGGCTCAGATAAATGAACTGATGTGACATTGTGACAGCTGTCCCAACGCTTACATGTTGTAGTTATATGATGTAGCTGATATCCTTGTAAACTGGGGATCTCACGCCAAATTATGTGATTTCCCAATGTGACCCCTTTCTCATAGTGGCCTGTGCACTGTCTTAAGGGTTCTCTTGCCCTTGGGTTGTGTTGGGTGTTCTCTTCTGCTATTCTGGCCAGGTAGTAGTAATAGTAGTAGTTGTTGTTGTTGTTGGATATGTCTTTGTAAAAAAACTCTATTATCATTAAAAAAATGAAACAATAAATTACTGTTGCCAAAATGAATACCTCTTCAGCAGTTGGTCGATCCTTTGGATCAAAGGCTAACAATCTCTGTAACAGTTTGAGAGCTAAAGGATCTGCATTTGGAAACTTCTTTGCAAAAGGAACAGGCTGTTTCTTTCTCAAACTGCTTAAGTACCTCCTCGCTTTTTCATTTCGAACCTGGAGCCCAAGTAAAAAGTAGCCACATTGAGATCGTCGTTTGAAAGAAAACTTTTTAGTGATGAAAGATAGAAATGACACAATCAAATAATGTCATACCCTAGATATGGTATCTGAAGAAGGTGTTCCAAGCAGATCGGTCATCAAATCCAATTGATGGTCAACATGTTTTCCAGGAAACAGTGGTTTTCCTGTTAATACCTCAGCAAAAATGCAACCTATGCTCCAAATATCAATAGCCGGAGTATACTACAGATCCACATGACATCATCTTATTAATCATGATGTTGCGAAGAAAAACAAAACAATTGGAATCCCATAGTGCAGTATAGAAAGTAAGGAGATTTGACATCACATACTATAAAGGATTTGCTGAGACGACCCTAGATTCATGGGATAAAGTCAGAAGATGATAATGATGATGGATGATGGTGATTACAATAAAAACCTACCTAACCAGCAACATATTTGATTTTGAAAGTTGTAGGTAAATTCAAGATTCCACTATTAAAAATGCATCTTTATTTTATCAGGCACCAATATTTACCTAGTCAGCACAAGATTTTTTTTCCCCTGAGATATAGAAAACCCTATTTCTTTTAATTAGCCAAGGCTATCATTTTCAAATAATATGTTGACAGTATACCATCATCAGATTCCTTGCTGACATTACCATTGGAGAGACTGTAACAAACCAAAGGATGGAAAATTAACCATAAAAAAAGAAGGAACTTTCAAGAAACACAAATCGAACAACCGTGAGAATAAGACATCTGTTTAGACATTTTGGTTATATGAATTATCAATTGCCAGCCCCTTAACGAATTATGCACAACGCTCTTTAACGGCTACTTAAGGTGCTAAGACATGTAACACCTTCCAAATAGAAGAATCTTGCACAATGCTAAGCTTATCAAATTTTCTACTGAATTGGCAGAATTCAAGTCATTCCTATTGCAGTGATCACTCACATTCTGCTGATCAATTGATAACTCAAAATATCCTTCCAGCTTCTTTAAGCAGTTTTCATGGCATATAGGGACTGAAAAAATGCCAGCCCACTGGTGCAAGACTTGGTCAAAATATCCTTGTCTGTTGGCATAACCACCCAATCTCCGATGCTACATGGATTACTGATCACTAACTTCCAGCGCCTGAATCCGGATCTCTATGAACATTATCAAGCTATTGACTCGCCGAAGTTGAGTTCTTCCAAACCGAGGAGAGTTGATGCAGTACGGAAGCCCAAGAAAGCCCTTGGGCCTACATGATGGACCCATATGCCAACCCGGTCCTTTGGATTCAGTCCACAAACCCAATTCACTGAGTGCTACCATGGCATTCTAATTTTATCCTATTTCTATTTCCTTGTTCAATTAGGGGACTATTCCTAATTATAGTGATTGATTAGGATTAGAAGCTTTCCCTTTAGGAGTCTTAAGTGGCTAAGAAATACTAATCTTATATATAGTTGAGTCCTTCGTTGGAATTGGACATGCTTATTCCGATTAATCAAAGATTTCTTGAGTTTTCTTCAATTATGGTGTGTTTCATGGTTGTGAGTGTGCCTTAGAGCTGGAATCCAGTGTTGGGTTCGATCGATCCCTCAGGAGATTGATTTATTGCTCAATCATGGATCCGGGGTTGCGCCAATTGGACATGTTTATTCAGATTTTCTTAATGGTGACTAGGACAAGCACCCTCATTACAACATACATGATGGATTCTTATTCAGAGGTAACAAACTTTGCCTCCCTGCTACTTTTATTCGAGAGCATGTTGTTTGTGAATTGCATTAAGGAGGTAGCAATGGTCCCTTGGGACGTGACAAAACACTTGCTCTTGTGGATGATAACAATTATTGGCCCCATATGAGAGTTACTGTTATCAACATTTGTGAAAGATGTCGCACCTGTCAATTGGCTCAAGGAAACAAAGAATACAGGGTTAAATCAGTCATTCCCAATTCCTAATGCACCATGGGAAGATATCAGCATGGACTTTGTGTTAGGACTTCCAAAGATTGCAAGAAAAGTTGATTCCATCTTCATCGTTGTTGTTCATTTTTCTAAAATGGCACATTTTATTCCATGCAACAACAAAACGAATGCTTACAAGGTAGCTTAATTATTTTTCAAGGAAGTTGTGTCTTCATGGCCTTCCCAAGATTATCGCCTCAGATTGTGATACCATGTTTATTAGTTATTTCTGGAAGGCTTTGTGGGTGACTGTAAAGACAAAGCTTCACTTTTCTACTGCCTACCATCCATTGACCGTGGTTGTTGATAGAAGTCTTGGACAGCTGTTACGATGCCTTGTTCACGATCATATCACTGCACGGGATCACGTTCTACCCATGGCTGAATTTGCTTATAACAATTCAGTCAATTGCTCCACAAGCATCCCACCATTTGAAGCAGTCACAGATGTTCGCCTACGCTTGCCCATTGATCTTGTCCCCTTACCTCTTGAAGCGCGCCCTAGTGTTGAAGCTAATAACTTCATCAACCACATACAATAGATACATGATGAAGTTCAACGTCATATCGCCGGTACCAATGACAATTACTAAGCTCATGTGGACAAACATTGTCGTTTCCTCAAGTTTTCTGAAGGAGATTTGGTTGTGGTCCATATCCATCCAAAAAGGTTACCGCCAGGAGCTAATAAGAAGTTGCATTCACGAAATACAGGTCCATTCAAAGTGTTGAAGAAGCTTCGCTCTAATGCATACTCTAGAGTTACCATCCAATCTAAGTATCAGTCCCGCATTCAATGTTGCAGATCTCACTCTATACCGTAGGCATGACAATGACGAAGATTCTGAAGAACAAGCCATTACATTACTAGCTACTCGTCCACCAGCAAATCAAATCATTGATGTTCTTGATGATTAGATTGTTTCTAATCATCGAGGAGGATTTCAGAAGTTCCTTGTCCGCTGGCATAACCACCCGATCTCCGATGTTACATGGATTACTGCTACCAACTTCCAGCGCTTGAATCCTGATCTCTATGAACATTATCAAGCTATTGACTCACCGGAGTCGAGTTCTTCCAAGCCAGGGAGAGTTGATGCAGTATGGAAGCCCAAGAAAGCCCTTGGACCCACATGATGGACCCAGATGCCAACCCGGTCCTTTGGGTTCAGTCCACACGCCCAATTGACTGAGAGCTACTATGGCATTCAAATTTTATCCTATTTCTATTTCTTTGTTCAATTAGGGAACTATTCCTAATTATAGTGTTTGATTAGGATTAGAAGCTTTCTATTTAGGAGTCTTAGTGGCTAAGAAATATTACTCTAAATATAGTTGAGTCCTTCATTGTAATTGGACATGCTTATTCCAGTTAATCAAAGATTTCTTGAGTTTTCTTCAATTATAGTGTGTTTCATGGTTGTGAGTGTGCCTTAGGGCTGGAATCCATCGTTGGGTATGATCGATCCCTCCAGAGATTGATCTATTGCTTGGTCGCAGATCCGGAGCTGCGCCAATTGGTATATAAAATAATGAGTCATTTCTATTTATATCCAAAAAAAGGTCATTCCTAGTTCATGTATATTTATATAGAATAACCTGTATTGACAAACAGTTCAAAAACATCATAATCCTATTTGTATCGCAAGAATTGCAACAGCTTAAGAGGATCTGAACAAAATATGCCGTTACCACTAAATATTTATCCACAAAGGAACAATATAATTTGTAAACTAACCATGCAAGCTTACTCAATTGTTCAAGCTATGGAATGCTGAATCTTCATGTTGTTTCACAACCATAATACCCCTGTTTTTTGTTAGTACATAAGCACTTTATGTTGGACCACAACCAGTGCAGTCCTCATAAACTCACAAGATCAGCGCCCTAGTTTGAGACTCCTAGCCAATACACTACTCACAAGCAATTCAATAAGCAGTTTTGAAGCTTACTTTAGAGTAAAAACATCCGCATAGTTCTGGAGCTCGATACCATCTTGTTGCAACATAATCCTGCAACATATATTCTGTACTTCAGAAACAATGCAAGAAAAGCATCATTTTGCCTACCGTAAAATAGTCAAGATAGCAGGACTGTATTTGCAAACTAAAAACCAATTAGAAAAAATAAAATTTAGTGCTGATGATGCCAACAATAATAAAGATGAATTTCCAAATTAACAAGTAGTACTGTAACAGTAGACAATCTAAAGAAATTGAATAAAGTACAGTTCAGAAAAGATGAGAGCAGAATCCCCAAGATGCTCACAACATACCGTCCAAAATACCGTTGTTGGGGTATCGTTGAATGCAACTCTTGCTAATCCCAAGTCACAAACTTTGAGCTTGCAATTTGCATTTGCCAGTATATTCTTTGGCTTTAAATCTCGATGATACACATTTGCTGCAGCCACATAGCATCCATATCAGCCATCAAAAAATAAATAAATGCAAATGAAAAGCATCCACACTAGAAAAAAAAAAAAAAAACCCGACTAACTACAGCAGTTCACGCACTAACCAACTTTTCTAGCATAGAAAACACCCAGAGCTGTTGGCCCATACACTACTACATAAATGTTTTAAAACAAAAATAGATTCGAGTTATAAGATTAAAATAAAATTCCTTCAAACCTTCCCGGAAGTTGAAGTCCAAATAAATAAGGGTATTAGGGGTTTGAATAAAGAAGAGAAAATAGAAAAAGAGGAGAGAAGATGGAACAAGTGAAGAGAGCAGGAAATGTTGACTGATTAAGAGTAAAGTTGCATATGTTTTACTTTTAGACTAACACTGAAAAAGCATGTTTTACGATTAGACAAACAATTTTTCTAGTGAAAATAACAAAATAACAGGCACGGCATAGTAATCCAGGACTACATTAAAAAAACAAAAAAAGACTTGTATTTTATGATAGTCCTCCACAATGAAGAAAAGAAAAAAAATTGCAAAGGTTGAAGCTGAGCAATGCATTAAAGTTGCACCTGTGCAGTATGGAATACGGGCCAAAGATTTTTATTTCTTTCCTAGAAGATATGCTGGGATCAAGCCAAAAATGTCATGGCGGAGGAACAATGTAATTTCCAATTTAGTATTAGGATAAATCCTTCATATAAAAATGTCATAAGAACTTGGTTATAAATTCTTTCAACCAGCAAAAGCATATGACCCTTCATTGCATACACACTCGAAGTCTCATAATTTACAAGTTTACAAAATTATAATTTAAGAATAAACTGAGAGCAATGTGCATAAGAGCATTGTAATTTGTAAATGAGTCAGGCCCAGACCCACAGGGCCAGACCCATGACTTATTGGGTCAACCTCACCCAAACCCATTGGATCAGCCCACAATCCCAATGGAATCAGCCAACTGTTTTGTTGTGGGAAGTTTATGTTATTTTAGGATTTTTTTAAGTATTTAGATTCCTGTTTGCTTCAGTATTTGATTAATTAAGTGAGAAGGAACAATTTGACTATAAATATGTAACACTAAAGGTAAGACACATGCATGACGCGTGCACAGGCTCTTTCCGTTGCATGACTCATGGGCAGCCCTTGGATCAAACCCAAAAAGGTAATGCAGGCCCTAGGGTTAGGGCTTGCATGAAAGTGCCAAAGCACGATAGTGCATGTCCGCAAACACTGTGATAAGTCTCCGCAAAGACGATAAACGAGGATACACCTCAATGTAAAAAACCCAATTCTATTAATCACTATATGACTATTCTATGTCTACAATGCCATATAAATAAGAAAACAAATCTTAGGGGCTAAGAAACCTAAACAAACTAGGAAATCAAAATAATAACCTAATTTAGGAAATAAAATATGAAATCTAATCTTAATTAAAATTAAATAATCAAACCGGAAATAACACCTAAATTATTTTGGGCCCTACACATGTGGCCTGAGGTCTATCTTGCATCAAAAGGCATTATTTACATCGAGAGTTTAAAAGTGAAAAAATGAGAGAGAGAGAAGATAGGAAGGAGAGTAGAGGGACGAGGAAGGCGGCAATTGGGTAACGAGAAAGTCGCACGAGATAGCGGGAAAGGGTGTGCTGGATACGAGAAACTGATCTTCTTCTCCAGCAACAGTGAGGGAACAACCTCCATCTGCCACATCTCGAAGTGCGCCCCCACCCCACAAAAAATAAATAAAATCTCTATTATATCTCCACAATCTCTCTTCCCCTTCTCCCATCTTTTTCCCCAATTTCTCTATCCCATCTCCCCCATCTTTCCAACCCATTGCTCTATTATCCACCATCTTTCTCCTCAATGTCGCCCATCTTTCTGCCCCATCTCTTTGTCCTATTTCTTCTTAATCCATGAAAGAACTTATGAGTGAATTTCAGATGCTCTGTTTTATGACTGAGCTTTGATTTCATTATAGTCTCAGGGTGATGAATGTATGTAATTGGTTGGGTAAGAGCGGGACCCATATAGTAAATTGTCATGATAGATGATCAGGTTAAATGCTAATCTCAAGAGCATTTTAAAATGGGACAGAACTAAGATTTGCATTGAACTTCAATGGAACATCCTTATAAATGGCCTAATTGGGGCCCATCTTTCAAAACTCCAAACCGCCAATTCACTTGTAACACCCATTATGAGAAGGGACATATAAATATTTCTCTAATTAGTGGAACCACCACCATTGGATTGACTACATCTTGAATATGTGGTCAACTTCCTTTATATTTTTTATTAAAAAAAATCAAGTTCGTCATCTATAAAATCCAGTAATCAAAGGTTGGCCTACTGAATTGACTTCTAATATTTACATGTCAACATGATGGATGTTAGAAGTAAATCAACGGGTTGGATTTCTGATTAGATGGGTCCCACTCATTCCTTTAGCAATGTTGTAGGTATACCTTTTGAAATGACTTTATTATATTTCTCACCCATGTCACCTTTACAGCATGCAGCAGAGCTGTGCCATACATGCCAAACTATTAATCAGCAAATGCTATCCATATAATGCCATGAGAAAATATCACGAAAAACTGTTTTACATTGAGAAGTTACTTCTCTTTCAGTTCATCTTTTTGAAAACCAATTTCAGCCTGTTGGATTAAATCGAATGACTGACGACCAGTCGCATAGCAGAAGCACTGTGCACGACATGCACATGTTATAATCTCTCTCTCTCTCTCTCTATATATATATATATACATATATATATGAGCGCTACACAGTGCCCATACATTTTTTAGGAGAAAACGCCCCTTCTACTTGGGTCCGCCGGGATGCATGATAATCATGGAAGTTCATTGGATGGAAAGATCCGTATGAGGCCTACCTATATGCAAAATCTTGAGTCCATAAGTGATCATCCTAACCTTTTAATCCATGGCCCTAAAATTTAATGGTTTAGAGGCATCATTTTATTATGATTTCAATCCAATGGTGAGGAAAAGTTCGATAAGTGTCAAACTTGGACTTGTGACTATTCATGGGGGAGTAATGTGCGTGAAAAAGACTAGATTGACTCAACATGGCCCCCAAGACCAAAATAAAAGAGGGGCGGAAAAGGGGGCATTTAGAAAGTGGGGCGTTTTTTAGAATTTCCCTATACATATACATGCATATATATGTGCTGAACTTAAAATCATACTACCGAACCAATATTAGAATAGAGATTTAATAATGAAGAACATATACCTGTATGAATATACTTCAATGCACGGAGCATCTGATAAAGAAAAAACTGATGATGTTCCTTTGTCAAGTCATTATTAGCTTTGATTACTTGGTGGAGATCTGAATCCATGAGCTCAAAGACAACATAAATATCTTTAAAATCCCTTTTTGAGGGTGGCAACATTATATGTTTGATCGCTACAATGTCAGGATGGCGGAGAAGCCTGAGAAGCTTGATCTCACGGAGGATTCGAGCAGAATCAGAAATATTTTCAAAGATGTCATGCATTTTCTTAATTGCCACTTTTTCTCCGGTATGTGTATCAATGGCTGAGCACACAACACCATAGCTTCCTTTCCCTACTACCTCCCGAATCTTGTATCTGTTTGCATCCCCATACTGAGTGAAGAAGTCCATCTCAGCTTGATTCTGCAACAATATTATAAGAAAGTCAGTTTCATGAAGAAGTCCATCTCGGCTTGACCAAAATTAAAGCTGGCTACTGTATCATGAGTTGTCACAAAGAAATGGAACCACAGTTATAGCAACATGAACATGAAATCAACAAAAGCAAAATGGAAAGGGACAAACTAATGCTAAACTAGATAGTTCCATCTACAGGCAATTTACAATCAATGACAGATAAATGTAGGTCTAATTTCGCAGCTGACTTATCAAGAAAACCAATTTCAGGTATTGGGCCTTCATTCACTTCTCTGTAGAACACAAAATAGAAATCATACATAAACAAAAATGATGATCAAGAAATTCTCAACTAAATGACAAAAAGTGTTGAAAATTATGCAGGTTACTTTTAGATAATAATTAGCACAAATGAAAACCATATAGTTTACATTATACAATTCACTTAGATTCCCCTCTCCTTTCTCAAAAGAACCAAAACATTTTCACATCTATCTTGTTCTCTCTTCCTTAAGACATTGGAATATGACAACAGCAAACAAAAAATTATTCAAAAAAAGAATAATCAGCATGCAACTAGACTTTTAAGATATGAAAATAAAGATCGACAGTTGGATAATTTCTATGGCAGATTTTATCTAACAGAAGTATTCAGTTAATGGTCCTGCATCTTCAACCCATGTCAAGTTGCATGACACCATAAAAAATCCCTAGGTTATAATATGTCAGCTGGCTATTTCGTAGACGATAGAAGTATGAAATGTGCAAAAGATAAGTGGGAAAAAAAGGAACTCTACTTCATTATCATCAACAACAGCAACACAATTTCTCTTTTCAAAAAGATTACCCTATCCACCGTCTGTAATTTCACAGAGGGAAGAAAAGTGCCAACTGTTGCATTGAGTTAAACACAAAATAGAGGATCACAGAAATTAGTTGTTCAATGAATGGTAATCATAATCTTCAATAAAAAGCAACCAGCATCCCAATTCTTTCCGAAGCAATAAGTAGTTCCAAAGTGAATGAACAGATAATTTCAGTTGCCTCTAAATGTATAAGAAACTATGCTTTTTGGTCATCCCAAAAGACTAAATAAAAAAATGCTAAAGAGGCATAAATGGGCAGACAACAAAACAGAATCAAGTCCCACTTTCGGCAATGGAATCAGATTCTGTTCACAAAACACTGCGTGAAATTGAAGCGGCAAACATTGAAACAAAGATGCTTGGAGAAATAGCAACAAGTGCCCGTCTACTCCCAAAAGAACAATCACCAAAAATTTATATAAAAAGCAAAGGAATTACCAGTTTCCAACCCCTAGCAGAAAACGTTTAAGGCCAAAAAAGGTAAACAGTTACAAAATCCAATCTACACAGCAATTTCAACAGAGTTTACAATCTGTTCTGAAGATAAATGAACAATACTACCTACAAACAACAGGGTAAAGAAAACTACGTTAAAACTAGCAAATGAAAGAAAAAATAAATCCCAAATGGGTATAACAAAAACGAAGTAAAAAAAATAGTAAAAAAAGAACCAATCCAATTCAATCGAAAGATTTCATGAAGATTTCGGTATGTTCCAGCATATTTTTTAAGTTAGAAAAAAAAAAAAACCTTTTGGGATGTTTGATTGGTGACATACAGATCTAGATCAAATGGTCATCTAACAACTACAGTTTTTTGACAATCTCAATCCCAATAATTCCAAATCTGACCAGAAACCCCAATCTTTCTCAATATAAAAATTTCATGAAGAGGTCGGTGAGATTATAAAAAGAAAAAAAAAATTGGTTTTTTTTTCGATGTTTGATTGGAAGCATAAAGATCTAAATCAAACGCGATCTCTACCAACGACAGTTTTTCCACAATTTCAACTGAAACAGACAATTCCAAATCAGACCCAGAAACCCTAACCTTCTTTCGTTGCTCTTGTTGCATTTCTCCCGCAATCTCCGAATCCAAACCCTCCAAAGATCCCACCTTTTTCCACTCAAACAACAATCAAACGCCCAAACAACGAGAAATTCGTCTCATCCGCTGTAGAAATCAGCCACATTTTCCCCATCTACCCCTGCTCCGGATCACCAACCCGAAATCCCATCTCGGTCTCTTCGAATTCGTCACGAAACACAGAGATCGAACCAGATCACTCATGCAATCAAATTCCAGAACGCTAAAACCGACGATCATAGAGAGAGAATTCAGCGACCCAACTTTTGCATCGCTGGATTGGAGAATGAAAACTCACGACCATAACCGTAGAAATACGTATAATATACGAGACGATTTCGTATCTCTGTTCAGATATCAAGATCTGAAGATAGAAGCCCTAGATGATGGAGAGAAGCAGCAGAAGACAGAGAGAGCGCGAGAGAGAAAATCTTCTCGTTTCGGTCGATGGGGTTTTTGAAGTCGTCGTCTTTGTGTGGATGTAGAGGAGAGCGTATGAATACGGCAGTGGTAGTACACGGTAATTTCTTTTCGTAAAAGGTAAGTTATATGGTAATTAGTTTGATATCCGAGGTAAGGATGCTCATGGATCGGGCCAGCATGACCCCAATCTGGGAACAGCCCGTATTGGGCCTTGAACGCGCATTCTATCACACACAAATAACCCTCCTATCCAAGGGAGCTACAAGTTGAATCACTACACATCTCCCCTTTTATTTGTAAAACATAATATACCAGGCTCGACTATAACCTATTTTAGCTGCGTTGGACTCAGACCAGGTACTTATGGCCCGAGTCGGGCTTGACCAGGGACCGGGCCTGTTGTTTGGAATTTGGGCCAGGCTTGGATATTGCTCAGCCCGGCCCATGAACACCTCCAAGTAGAGGGTATTTGTTTCTTTTGTCTGAGATTTTAGGGCACGGGCGTTTGCATAAGGATGAAGTGTTTGCATGAGGGGTGGAGTGGAATAAAATTAAAAATTAAGAATCAGAAATGGAAAAAGACTTTCAATCCCATCCTCGTCTTTTTTTCTTTAAATTTGACATTTAGTTTTATTCCAATCCACCCGTCATCCAAACAAATATGCCGTTTAGGTCTTATCTAAATATGCCTCACCTGAAAGGAAAATGGGGCTATCAAATTATTAATGATGAAAGCTAAGTAGATGTTCGCATTAATATCAAAATTACTCAAACTATGAAGGCCCTTAAAACTTACATATATTTTAATTTTTGGATGCAATTATCTTAGATATAAATCCTCAAGTTGAAACATACAAGGATTCAGATTGAGATGCGAATGTTTTGGATCTTTCAAATCTGGATCTAAATTCGGATTATATGGGAATTTCTTCTAAAAAAGCCATGTAATACTTGTTTTATTTGCATGTGCGTGAATTTCTCGAAAAGTATGAATATTAATATGAGTTTTTTGTAAAATTCAGCATAAGACACTAGTGAGAAGTTTTATCTGTAAATTTTTAATGATGGTTTTCTCCTCCTATGCTTTACTGTCCATTTGGATTGGTGTCATTATCACGATACGAGCGGATAAATTTTAGAGGTTCCCACCTCTGGGACAGTCCGAATGCACGTAATTTTTAAAATTTTAATACAATTATAACATGCAGATTACTGTATGATTGGCATCGTGCGTGAGGGCCTTTCTACATTGAAGTTATTGGAAAAGAAAAACCAAGGTAAAAGAAGAAACAAGATTCAGTAACAGGCAGGAAAAAAAAAAAGAAAGCAGCAAGTGTCCAAATTCTTCACTATATCTTCATTACATTTCAATCGTTCATGTCTGTATCCATTGACTTAATAATAGGCCAAGCCAAATGCAGACGGTTCTTCCTAGAGTTGGAATTGAAAGAAAGATAGGGGCCTAAATACTCTGAGGCTTTGACCAAAAGAAATTCATAGTTGAAGGAGTAAAATTCTATGGTGAGGCCCATTTATTGAAGATCAAAGCCGGTTAAAATAAATCCCCTTTGAAGGAGGGGATATCTCTAGACTGTACTTAATAGGATTGTGTTAATCATGTTTTTAATTAAATGGTCTATTTTATTGTGAGACCAACTCTTATTAGAGTAAAAATTAAAAATATCATATGCACTTGTAAGATTTTTATTTTGAACCGCTTGGATTTTCAATAAATGAGTCCCACTCTTGAGTTCCACTTCATATTTCCCTTGGGCCAGTGAAGGACTCATACGGTCCCACTCAAAAGATAGGAAGAAAGGACGGCGGGTGACATGAATGATGAGGAATGAGGTCACTTTTTAATATTTCTTTGTTGGGCCGAGTGAAGGGCTTGTATGATTCGGACTCAGGCAGGTGACATGAATGATGGGAACGAGTGAAGGGCTGCATGATCCAGACTCAAAAGATTGGTAGAAAGGAAGGCTGATGACATGAATGATGACAATCGGATTGCAAGATTTCTTTATTAGAAAGTGTATACAACTATTATTTATACGAGTGGACTAGGATGGCAAACTAGATCCTCACAAGCCCAATTAATTTATGCCTACGTAGGATGCAACTTTGCAAGTGGAGCTCCCATTTGACCTATTTGTCCATGTGTGGAGGAGTAAAAGGTAATTGGAAGTCAAATCATAAAAAAAGGTAAAAATGAGGTACCTAAAAGTAAAAATAAAGGGGAGGTAAAATCCATATTTGGGGTAGTATGAGATAAAGTATGGAGAGAGAGAGAGAGAGATGTCTCGGTGGCAAGAGGTATGTTTCTCATTAGTGGTGGACTCAAGATTTTTATTTGGGTGGTGTGGAAATTTTGTTGGACTTTGCAAGATATTTTTCTCATTAATAACAATTGCAAAGGAAAAATGATGTTGCATTTAAATACACATGAAATATTTAATTGCATCGACTCACATACATTTCTCTCATAAAAAATTATCTCAACTCTAAAATAAAGCTTTTATAATTGCCCTCAACGGTTCTTCATGTATTAAACAAGTAGATTATATGTTCAACTGAAACAAAGTCCAAAAACAAAAAACCAAGAAGCAAAACTATCTTCAATAAAAGATTTGAAGAAACAAACAATGGAAAAAACCCACTTTGCAAGAACAAGGAAAACCCTTTAAAGACACCTCAATTTAGTAAAATCAAATTAACTTGCTCATGAAAATGAAATAACCATCACAGTATAATCAGGACAAAGGAATCAACCCATCACATTACAGGCAGGACAAAGGAATCAACCAAAATGGGCAAAATGATATAAACAACTCTAATCTCAATCAAGCCCAACCCTAATAAATAAAAATACAACCAATTTGCTCATCTCATAAAAAAAAATAAAAAATAAAAACCTTAATCTTTAATTGCTATGAAAAGGTTTAACAAAAAAAAAAGAGCGAGAACCGGATGAGCAAAGCTACCTCTTTTAGTAGAGAGAGAGAGATGGCTGCACAAAGAGAAGGAGCCGACAATGATGTTGTTGAGATTTAGGAGTTTTCTACATTGTAAAATGTAAATTTGAGGATTTGTATTGCAGTGAGACAGGAGAAAGATGGCCGGACAGAAATAGGAAGTTGAGACGCTGGTACTGCCATTTTCGAAGAGCAAGCCCAAGTGCCAATCGGAATATGGAAAGAGGAGGCATAGAAGTAGGTTTTTGGTTTGGAGATTTTATGCCGTTTTGGGATGGGGTTTTGTATGAAATCAATAGAGTCTTCCATATTAGGCTGGGGCTACACAGGTCATGGGGTGGTGCAGACTTGGGTTTGAATGGGTGCGTGGCCATGCTGTCAATGGACCTTTAAGAAACTTTAAAAATTTACCTGGGGCGGCTACACCCACGTCCTATGATGTGGGTCCGCCCCTACTTCTCACCCTGTTACTAGAGATCAACCCTTGGCACTGCCTGAGTATTGTACCAAGTGTGCTCAGGGTAGAGGACAAGGGGAAAGCTTACTCCGGCGGTACAATGGACGACCGAAAGAAACATACTCAGGCGTGGAACATATGCAGGCTGAGCAAGTAGGGCATGGAGTACCCTAGGGATGCCCCCTAGATTGATAAATTAGGCTAGTTAATTTAGGAATAGAATATAGTTTACCATTCTCTCTCCCATGTATGGCAAAAGAAAAAAAAAAGAAAAAAAGAAAAAAAAAAATGGTGGGAGAGGGAGGATAGATTAAAAAGCACGTTTTTTCATAAAAGTTTATTAATATGGTGAGAGAGGAAGTCTAGATTACCTTTTGTCATAAAGTTAACTAAACTACACTTTATCATACCATTTTGTGGTAAAAGAATGAGGCTTGTAGGAGAGTAACATAACAATGGCGTTGTTGACAACCACTTACTTTAAAAGCTTAAGTTGAAAGAATGGCATAACAAAATGTAACAAAGGGAAAGGTGAATGAAAGAGTGCTTCTACTTGAATGGATGCTACTTCCAAAAATCAATGCACGGTGGAATAAAACAAAGCAAACTAGCAAATAGATCTACCAAGTAATCTCCACAAGAAGGCAGACACAATTTTTATGTGGAAACGCTATCTAAGGAGGAAAGCCACGATAAGAAAAATCAATCACAATTGAACAGTTACAAGATATACTCACAACTCGCTTATCCCAGTCAGCATGTCAACATAAGAACTATAGTTCTTTTTGCACAACTACTCGCCGCGCACCGCTCCTTGTGCTTGATCCTCCAATAACACCTTGAGAACCAAGATGCACAAATCTTCTACAAAGAAGTAGCAACTTCAGACCTTATAAAGCAAATCTTCAGCCCAATCTCTCAATGATAGCTCTAGAGAACAATGAATCTCTCTTAGGGTTTTCGCACTTTAGAATAAGAGATGGCAACTTCTTGTGTGTGTCTTAGGGTTGAGAGAATCACCCAATATATAGCTCAAAATTTGTACAAGAGACTTTTAATCATAATGCAATCAGAATAGCAAGTCATTTCAAATTCTATTTAAGAATCCAAATCGAACTAGGCATCTTGTCCACGCTCGCTCTAACAAGCAACGAGCCCCTTCTCTGTCCCCGAGTTCGCTCTAGCCAATAGTAGCTTCGCTATAGCCAAACTACATTTTGGATTTTGGCTTTGTTTCTCCAAAACTCTCCGGTCTTTGCTTTAGATATTCTGGCGACTCAACTACAATCCATTATAATATAAAATAAAAAATTACACAACTCAAATGAACGCGTAGTTTTGTCCAACCCATGAATTAGCCAACACAAATAAAATCCTAACAGTGAGTATTTTCCTTTACTTGTATGCTAATACAACATATTTATATATTTGTGTGCGTGTACGTGCACGTGTGCGTGTATTGCTTGTATACTATATGCAGTGCACGTGTAACAAACTTTTATCTCTTCATGTGCGCACTTGTATCTTTGAGCGTATCTGTTCCGATACCCATCTTAAAGTTTCCAAAAATTACAGAAAAGCTACTGTTTGATCAAATTCTTTTTAACTAGTTGAATTCTTTTTTTCCCACGTTCTTTTTCACGAGTTCAAATCCTTTGTGTGCAATGACATTATTGTTTATGCCTGCCTTGATGATCAATACAGTCAAGCGTACGTGATGAGCTGGGTACTAAGATGCATGACCAAAATAAACACCCTTGGTGTGGTTTTCATATTGACATTTTTCTTTTATAATAAAAAAGAGGAAATTTTGAATTTGTATATTTTTAACAAGGGATTTAACTGAAAAAGACAGATTAAGTGACCACCATACCGAAAAGGTAATTTAAGTGCCCTTTCACCAAATCAGCCATTTTTTCCGAAAATGTATATTTTTTAATGTTTTCTACTAGGGTCCCTATCGACCTTTATTTGCAATGTTAAGGGTTAACTGAGACCCTGCTGTCCATCCCAACCTTCACCGAACTCCCATTTACTTTGTTTGTAAGGTCTCAATCGATATTTATTTGTAATGTTAAGGGCCTCTATCAACCTTGTGGTATATGTTTATAAATGCACGAAATTCTTCCCTCATTTCCTGTTCTTGGAAAAAAAAAATGACCATACTCGACTTGCTTCCTCTCTATAGGATAGTCCCACCTCTTGAAGACCATTAAAGCCACATGTGATTATTTGTTGGAAAACATTAAAGTGCTTATGCTATTGTTTGGGGGCAAATGTGGAGTTTGTACTTTGCCCTAAAACATGAAATTTTACTTTTCAGAAATACTTTTCATAATTCCTAGTTTCATGTCACCATGGCTCGATGGAGGACCACTGGGACCCACTATTAATACGCCTGGCAACTGATGTGAAGTTGCAATCAACGCTGAGAAAGAAGAAGGAAACAAATAAGAGAGAAAATCATGCTTCTAAGTCCTAAAATGTATAAACGGGTCAAAGTCAAGATCGCTAGGGACCCTTAACATTAAAAAAAAGGTCAATAGGGACCCTAGTAGAGAATGTTAAAAAAAAAAAAAAAAAGGCTGTTAAGGCACTTAAAATTAACTTTTCGTTATGGTGGTCACCTAATCTATTTTTTCGGGTAAAATCCTCTTTTTAATATGACCCTCTAGTAATTTTTTGTAAATGGAGGCTTTACTTCGCCTTCATTTTAATAGTAAATTTCCAAACAGAGCATTTCTTCCAGAAAACCTGATCTTAACTTCGCTCCTTGAGTTGTTGTCTTCTTTTGTTTTGTTTTGTTTTTTTCTTTAATAATGCCCCCTTCTTCTAAAACACACACACAAAAATAAAAGAAATGTTTCAACCCTTTTGATGTATTGGCCATAGTCATTGTCATCAAGCATAGTTAATTAGCCAATGTTTGGCATCTTTATTACCAACCTCCATTTATCCGATTGTCGAAAACGAGTAGAGCTTTGAGAAAAAAAAGAGTGTTCGCCACACAATTCTACGCTTTACCCACTTTAGAGAAGCATAGGCAAATCTTCTAAAAATGAAAGGTCCCATTTTTGGGCTTATGAAAATAAGAGCTTTAGCCTCTCTTCTTATTTTTATAGCTCTATTTTGTATGACTCTTTTGAAATAAGAGTAGAGATAGCAAACAAGACTTTACTTGCTACAATTTATAGCTTGACTAATTCACGTTCAAGCTTGCAATTCATAACTCCAACCTTAATGATAAAAATAAAATTGAGTGGGTTTAAATGATTTTGCTTTTAACTGTTACCGGGTTTGAGTTCGACAAGTCTCGTGACCTAATTCATCCATGTCCAAATTTTAAGTCCATCATTGGAACGTGCTACATCTAAAATTCAAACCACTTGGAAAAACCATTATTTCTAATTAGTTTCATAAACTTCGTTTCAAATTCCACTTTAATAAGTTGGGCTCATTGTTAGATTGAACGTTGTAAAACACATGTTAAAATAAAATCTAGCAATCTTACAGTGTGGCCAACTATATATGGCCAGAGTTGGAGTTAGATATTGATTAGTGGTAATATATTGGGACACAATGTCTACTAGCATATTGGATTTCTTAGCGGGCCCCATTGATGGATTTATGGGACTCACCTCAGAGAATTAATGAGGACAGTTTTAGCTAATCAAACTGTGAATTGTTTTAAAGTAACGATTAACAGTTCTTGAACCTTATTAGAGAATTAAGATACTATTTCTCAAGTATTCATATTTATTCAATGGATGTTTAGTTTATTTATTTTTATAGATGTGAGAATAATGACACAGAAAATGCACAGGCCTAGCTAGGCATAATTTTTTTTTATATATATCTGTGATGACTACCTTAATACATAAGGAAGTGAAGATTGGACACATGGTGCGATATCGCATTGCCCTAGGATATCATAGTTCAATGTGTGCGATATCGTGCGGCTCTAAAATATCGCACAAACAATTGTGGGGGAGATATTTAGACTTAGATTGTTCATGGGTGAATGTTAAGTCTAAGAACCGTTGTATGTTCTATCCTTAGTAATTAATAATCATTTTTAGAGTCCTAATATATTGTTGAAAATAAAATGACTTTATATATGTTTCATTGACTAATCCTATTAAGTTAGTCATGCACCCTTGACAGTGGTTTGTGTATAAGGGCATGGGCTTAGGCTTGGAGCTTTAGGACTGATTGAGGAACTTTTTATTTTCTTGTGGTTTATTGGGCTCAACTTGGGTTGACCTAGTTTCTATTTGAGTTGGGTTGGTTTGTACCTATCTTGGGTTGATCTGCGTTATTATTGGTCCATATGGGATGGAAAGCATCTCATTCAAACGGATTCTTAAAGGCCTATATATGTACCATATGTTTCTCAGTAATTTATATCAAGGAGCATACCAATCATCACCATTAGCGTACATGGAATCGACCCGATCTCTAATTGGGTCAGGACCAGAATGGGCCTGACTCTGTACACTTACCACTATTTTCTAACAAGTATGTGATCCAGGTGATGATGATCGATGTCATCTCTAAGAAATTATGCTTAATGATTTATTTGGAGTTTACACCCTTTAAATAGAGATTCATTGTCTCCTTGTCTATTCCAATCTTGCTGATGGTTTCTCCATCTCTTTATCACCACCAAACAAACCCGTGCGCTGTATCTCATCCTATCTCATTTTATAATAACGAGAACTCAAGCCGGGGCGAATGTTTCATGATAAGCCACACACTAATGATTTTGTGATCAAAGAACGACTCCTTATCCGAGTGGTAAAAAACGTCAGTTCTTACCTGGCTGTGTTCAGGTTTCAAACTTCGAGTATGTCACCTCCTCCCGCTTGTGTGTGCTTTAAGTGTGATTCGACATCAATTGAATGATATCTTTAATTTTTCCATTGATTATATACTGTTTTTTATGTTTTTGGCCAGTGATACAATCTTATTGCCTTATTAAGCCTTCTCTTTAAGCAATGGATCTGAGAGGGTATTGCAAGGGTTCATTTCATACATTCTTTCGGTTTTCCTTTTTTTTTTTGGGCAAACCTTTCTGCTGTCCTAATTACAGGGCCCATGAAGTAAATAGCATTGCTTGACAACATCCGGTGAAATGCCATTACTAGTAATTTGGGAGAAGATATTCAGTGCCTTCTCCATCGTGCCATCTTTTTATAAACCGTTGATGATCACGCTATTGACATCTTAAAATTAGATTGACAACTATCAAATTGATCATGCACAATCTTTTAATAGTTTATTCAAGTACATTATGCACAATCAATTTTACAGCAGCCCCAAAATATATTACAATAGATTTTCCATTTCCCATACAAGAAAGGTCTCAAAATTATTATAGAGAGGACCCAAAACATAAGACTTTCCTTTTTGGAATATTTTATTCAGACTTGATCAATCGTACGATGGACCCAAAATTATTATAGAGTCAGATTTTGTCATGTCCCCTACAAGAGAGACATTTATTTTGAGCTTTCAAATTTTATATATGTAGGTAGACCCGTTTACCAAAAAACAAAAAATAAGAAAAGAAAAGAAAAGAAAATGAAAGCAGAAAGTAGGTAGACCCCACATTAATTTCTTGTGAGTTCAATATTAGAATTACTGGACTTAAGTGTGGCCCAATGGCCACGCCCATGTGGGTCCCCCACTTAGAAGACGGGCTCACATAAGGACTCCTATATTGGTAAGTCTCCTCAATAGAGATATCTTTGGCGTTTATGGAAAGTTGCTAATCTAATAGATTTTTTTATGCTAAGAGGAATCTAAATCCTAATTAAATTAGGACTTCATGATGGGAATGAAGTTATCTATGAAAACCTATATATAAGGTTTAGGGGTTACAACTTCTCTCTACACTAATACATTGATTGCCCTATTGGGATGACATAGAAAAGCCATAGTGGAGGAGTGTAAGAAATCCCCAATAGAAGAGGAAGAAGATGGTTTTGTTTGAGGAAAACGAAGTATCCTAAGCTCTCTAAAATCTACAAGTTTGAATACAATATAAATTGGTTTTAGATTAAAGACCGCCTCTAATGTAATTGCCCCACCTTAAAGTATAAAAGTACCCAAACAATACACTAAAGAAGTGTCCAGTAAATGACCTGATTGTTGGGATCATTAATTATTATAGTTAGTCAACAATAAGACATATAAAGGGACTGGCCCAAACCATGTCATCCTCATATTGTGACCAAGGTGTAAACGGAATAGGGAACTTTTTCTATCTTTAGTGGGCTCAATTGCTTGGTCTTCCAAAATATCAGTTGCTTGGTCTTTCAAGAGGGATGATGTAGTTTATCTATTTTGTTTACAGTTGTTACAAGCATATTGTTAGAAGATTCGACAAATATTATCTTAGTATTATTGATCTGTTGTTGTTCTTTTGTTGTTCTTTGGTCCTTCTAAGGTAGGGCTGGCAGCCAGTAGGCCAGAAATTATCTTAAAGATGTGTTTTCTTTATTTACAGTTTGTTGGTGATATTGATTGTGGAATTGTTCAGTAGAGGCGACAAGTTGATTTCCTTTTTTCTTTTTCTTTTATTGGATATATATTCCACGGTCCCCCTCTAGATTGTTGCATAACAATTTTATGTTATAATGTTGGAGCCTAGTGTATGTTCATGTAATGTTATAATAGATTACCAACTATATGTTGTAACGTTAGAGCCAACTGTGATCATCTTGATAATATCATTATAGTATTTTTTTTTTCTTCTCAATTCACGCATCAATTATGCCATCGACACTATTACCGTAGGCTTTTTGACTACTTTGATATTTTCTTTTATGTTTGAATGATATTGCAAATCTTTATCTTCGACCATTCATCATTTTGTTTCATTTATTTCTATGGAGGAGATTGAGATATTTAAGAACCGGATGGGACCTCAATGCATAAACTGTGGTAACACTCATGGAGAAGGGCTTGGGTCGTTCTCTAAGTGCTCAGGACAAAGAAGAAGTTGCCTCTCTCAATTTTGTTCAAAACAAAAGGCAGATAATGTCCTTTTCTTAGAAGAAAGTAGAAGGCTAAAACAATAATTAGTTTCTGCTTGTAGGTTTTTTTTAAAGAAACCAAGATCTCAAGAATCCAGATCTTCTAATTTTTGTGGATAGAAGCAACCTACCAAGCGAGTTCTTCTCTTGCGTTTCTTGCAAAAATCCGGACCACCTCTCTCTCTCTCATCAAAACCATCTTGTGCATATTTGCACCAGACATTTTTTTCATAACAATTTGCATTCAGTTTGGTTCTGTCATCTTTGTTCTGTTTTTAGTGTTGGTTGGAAGGTTTTCAGCATAATTGTATACGAGTTTCTTTAATTTTGGGGTTTTTAGTAGTTCTTTTTTATGAGTAGTCATTGTTGGATTTTGGTTGTTTTATTTAGAGTAAAAAAGAAGTTTTGATTATGAAGGGAGATGAACTTCTAGAGACGGGTCATGATCAAGCTCATCCTGTCAAATGCCCAATGCAAAATGTGTTTCGAATGTAAGCCCTATTAGCCCTTCATTCTCCGTGTTTGTTTCTTGTGATCTCCATCTATGTGTTGTGTGTTTTGGGGCTTATTTCTACGATGGATTATATGTGATATATGATATGTGAGATTTGACTAGTGTTTTACCTAAAGTTGGATTGCCATGACTTTGTGCTCTTATTTTCAAAGTAAAGTACTATTTTATATGCTGGTCTACTTCAAGGTTTTACTACATGTTCATGAATGCACTTGAATCTTTGCACCTATTTTTCTACCTTGGTGCAAGTGAATGCATGCAAAAAAAGATAATTATCTATATCAAGTATAACTTTTCAAAATAAAGTTTGCCATGAAGAAAGGTAATATAAGTGGCAATAATTTTATAAATTTTATCAATGAGAAGGTGAGTTAAGCAAATTAAAACCTAAGCCCATCCTAAACCGGGGTAAGGTTAAAGTCAAGAAATCCATACCTACCTTGAACTAAAACAACTCATTGCCAAGCCTGCCTTTAATTGGAAAATATAATATTTTATATTTCTTACAATTTTTTCTATCTCAATATAATTTATACAAAAATATCATATTTCAAGTTTCTACCTAAATATTAAAACTTTTGTATGAATTATTTATTTAGAATTTCAATTATGTGATTCTTAAGAAAGCCTATTAGTTTGTATTGTTTTATTTATATCATAAAATTAGATAATATTTTTAATAACTTATATTGCATGTGCTTGGCACAGGGGCGTTTTGCTAGTGTTCTTTTTACAGGGCCACCTGTTGGTGGTCACCATTCAGATGAATTTGCACAACAATCGAATTCTGCCCCACCCCGGAAAATAAATAATTGATCATTTTCTCTTTCCACCAATAAGAATGCAGGTATTACTAGAATTTTGAGCAAAAGGAGCTTGCTCTTGTATCAAATGTCATCCTGGCACTGGGAGAATAAACTCAAGTCTTTAATTCCAAAAAGAAAAGTATTACAGCAAACCAAAAGATATCGGGATTTTTATGAAAAAATTAATTTTAAATCTTAATTTAACGATTTTATGAAGAAAAATAATAAAATGAAAAGAGAGTTGTTCGTATATTTTTTGGGGACAAAACTACCCTAGTTGACGATATATATCGTCAACTTCCATTATAAAAAAACTGTGTGTTGCATCATCTTTCTCTATCTAGTGATGGAAATGTTGTGAAAACTATTGCATTTTGTGTCTCGGTTGTCTTACTTAGGTGCTCTTGGCAATCTTCCTCAGGTGTGTGGGTCCCATGCTTGGTTTGCACGCATTTCTCACCCCTTTTTAAATTGTATTCTCATGAGTTTTGAGGGTGTAAATTTGAAGTACAAGGTGTGTAAAGTAAAAAAAAGGGCTGCAAGAGAAATAAAAAAAAAAAGAAGTGACAGAATCACACCCGAGGCAGAATCACACCTCGCTATAGCAAGGGTGACCCTTGCTATAGTGAGGGTGGCGCAGAATGTGCAGTTGGTTCCGAACTCTGTTTTTAAGAGTTTGAAAAAGGACTTATTTTTCTAAGTGGATTATTATTAGGAGTCCTAAGCACGGATTTAGGGCTATATATTAGGTGTTTCTCACAACCCAAAGAGACACAGATATAGATCATCTCTCAAGTTCTGAATTGGTAATTTAATTGAGAGAAATTTTCTCTAGAGATTTTTGAAGAGTTGTGCTGCCAAGTACTCTAGAGAGCCAGGTTCTTCTACATCATTTGTAGAAGATTATCTTCTTGCGAAAAGATCTAAGGAGTCAAGTGCTGGATTGAGTCTGTTGTAATCAACGGTGTGAAGTCGTTGAAGCGTGAAACGACACAAGGTAACTTCAGTCCTTAGGTAGGGCATATCTGGGGAAGAAATTTGAGTTTCTTGTAATTGCGAGACTCATAGTGCTTGATTAGATCCAGTTCGGATCCTTGGTTTTTAACCCGGTTAGGGTTTTCTACGTAAAAATCTGGTGTCCTTGTGGTGTGTGATTGTGATTTTATTTCCACTGCATATTTTCTGTTTTTGCACACTTTTTGGACTGATTTATTGAGTGGACCAATCTAGAGATCTCGCACCCTAAACTCTCAATTGGTATTAGAGCAGGTTGCACTAAGTTGTTGTGTTTGATCTAAAGAGATTTCTATAATGGTACTCAAGCGAGAAGGGACATCAACTTCCAAGCCCCCTTTGCTTGATAGTTCTAATTATGCATATTTGAAGCAAATGATGATTGAGTTCCTTAAGTCCATCGATGGTGATGTTTGGGATATTGTTGAGGAGGGCTATTCCAAACCAACAATTGTGGCTAATGGACAAACTGTTCCTAAACCTAAAGCCCAATGGACTAAGGATGAGAAACATGCCTCCAATTGTAATAACAAGGCAATGAATGGTATATACAATGGAGTGTCTGCTGAAGAGTTTCGTAGAATTTTCACTTGCAGAACTGCAAAAGTAGCATGGGAAGTCTTACAGATAGTGTATGAGGGTACAGACACGGTGATGCAATCTAAATTGCAAAGGTTGACTAAAGAATTTGAAACCATCGTGATAGAAGAAGATGGGACCTTCGATCAATTTTATACGAAGCTGAATGATATTGTCAATTCTATTTTCATTCTGGGTGAGAAAATTCAAGAAAACAAGATTGTTAAGAAAATTTTGAGGTCACTACCTTCGAGGTTCGATTCTAAGGTTGATGCTATAGAAGAAAATAAGAATCTTGATACCCTCAAGGTCAATCAGCTAGTTGGGAATCTTCAGACATTTGAACCAAACTGTTTGGATAAAGGAAAATCTAAAGAGAAAGGTATTGCTTTGAAAGTCAACTCAGAATTAAGAAAAAAATCTAAAAAGAAAATTGGGTTTGATTCTGAATCTGAGGCTGAAGATGATATTACTGAATTGTTAAATTACTTCAAGAAGTACACGAAGTCAAAACAAGCAAAGTGGAAGAGTTCTAAATCTGAGAAGAAGGATTCTGCGAAAGGAACAAAGTGTTTTGAGTGCCAAGGCTATGGTCACTATGCTAATGAGTGTGCCAACAAGAAAAAGGGTACAAAGCAAAAGGCTCTCAACACAACTTGAGATGAAGAATCTTCCGAAGAAGAAAAAGATCCTGAAGCTAATTCTTTAGAAAATGTGAATGGGAAGTTTGTGGCTTTCATGGCTAAGTCTCTATATGACAATGCTACTGATGAAGACAATGATGATGAAATGTCAGATCAAGAGAAAGATTATGAAGAGTTGTATCATACTACATATGCTGATTGCGTCAGGATGACAGAGTATGGCAACAAGATTACCATCAAGTATAAAGCTGCTCAAGAAGAAAATTCTGCATTGAAGATTAAATTAGAGCAAGCGCTTAAACAGGTTCATCTCTTGGAAAGTTAGAAAAACTGCATAGCTGAAAATTTGACTATTGAGGGTCAGAAATTCAAAAAGGCTGAACAAGAGATTGAAACTCTAAAAATAGAGTTACAGAAGGTGAATTCTGAAAAAGAAGATTTGCAAAGAAGACTGAAGATCACTCTTTCTGAGCTAGAAGTCAAATAGGCCTCTCTACACAAGATGAACATTGGTTCGAAGACTCTCACGAACATCTTGTGCAATCAGAAGTCTCATTTTGACAGAAGTGGTCTTGGTTATAATCATGGTGCATCCACTTCAAATGCTAAATGTAAATTTTTTTTTGTTTCAAGTGTTGCAAATACTACTCCACATGCTGCACATGTTACTAACGTGTCGAGTAGTTTCAAGAAAAAGAATGTGTCATGCGCTGCACGCACATCCACTTATCACCATTGTGGAAAGAAATGACACATTCGTCCCATTGCAAAAAGCTGCAAAGTCTACCAAAGACTAAGCAATGGCAGAAGAATTTTTCTCCACCCAAGACGACTGCAATTTGGGTTAGAAAGTCTGATTTGCCAAAGGAGTTTGCTCACACTATGCTGAAAAACCAAACTACACAAGTGTGGGTGGCTACATATAAAAAGCCCTAATCAAGGAGGTCCAGCTCCCACCCCCAGCGCTGCTACGAGGATACATTCAGGGGGAGTTGAAATTGAGGGGGAGCTACTGCATCTAGATTGATAGAAACTACACGATGATATTTGTTTGTCAATTTTAGACAAATACAGGGGGAGAAGAATGAAGTCAGGGGGAGTTTTACAAGCCAATGCAATTCAAGATTTGAAAAGTTCAAGCAAAGGCTATACAAGATCTACAGTGCTGATTTTTTTTTTTTAAACTCAATGTATTTTGGGTTTTTCTTTTGGGTAAATTATATTGTATTGGTCTAGGAAGATTTTTCCAAGAATTACCAAAAGGGGGAGATTGTAAAGTCAACAAAAGGGCTGCAAGAGAAATAAAAAAAAAAGAAGAGACAAAACCACACCCAAGGCAGAATCACACCTCGGTATAGCGAGGGTGGCGCAGAATGTGCATTTAGTTCCAGACTCTGTTTTTAAGAGTTTGAAAAATGACTTCTTTTTCTAAGTGGATTATTATTAGGAGTCCTAAGTCCGGATTTGGGGCTATATATTGGGTGTTTCTCATAACCCAAAGAGACATAGATACAGATCATCTCTTAAGTTTTGAATTGGTAATTTAATTGAGAGAAATTTTCTCTAGAGATTTTTGAAGAGTTGTGCTGCCAAGTACTCTAGAGAGCCAAGTTCTTCTACATCATTTGTAGAATATTATCTTCTTGCAAAAAGATCTAAGGAGTCGAGTGCTGGATTGAGTCTGTTGTAATCAACGGTGAAAAGTTGTTGAAGCGTGAAACGACACAAGGTAACTTCAGTCCTTAGGTAGGGGATATCCGGGGAAGAAATTTGGGTTTCTTGTAATTGCGAGATTCATAGTGCTTGATTAGATCCAGTTCGGATCCGTGGTTTTTCACCCGGTTAGGATTTTCCACGTAAAAATCTGGTGTCCTTGTGGTGTGTGCTTGTGATTTTATTTCCGCTGCATATTTTCTATTTTTGTACACTTTTTGGACTGATTTATTGAGTGGACCAATCTAGAGATCAGAGATCTCGCACCCTAAACTCTTAAGGTGTTCGATGAAATGTCGAAATGAGGATTTTCTCTCTATTTAGTCGGTGGCTTTTAAAGAGTTTGAAGGGGATGGATATGGGTATGCTTTGTGAAAATTTGGGGTTTTATAGCCGTTTGTTTGGAGGGAATTTCATAGGTTTTGATGTTTGTGAGTAACGTGTGGGTAGTCATGTTTTGCAATTTCTGACCAATAGAGGTATTATTAACTATTATAAAAACCATTGCATTTTGTGGGAAAGATTGAGTTTATTTCGCCCCTTGGTTGATTCTTTGTCATATTGCTTATGTTCTTTTTGCATTTGTAGTGGAAGAAGAGAAAGTGCAAGGCTTGAGAAAATAATTTTTGGATTTTTTTTTTCGTGTAAGAGGGACATTGACTCTATCATCAACTCAGTTGGTGATATCATCAACTGGGGTAATTTCATCAGAAAAATTGTACTAATAACTTATTCGTCATTTTATACTTTTTCTTCATAAAATCATTTAATTAAAATCTAAGCTTAATTTTTTCGTAAAAATCCCAAAGATATATTACTTACAAAAGTTTAAAAAGGATGAAACTTTTGACAATGTTGCCTTTGGCAAGATGTTGGAAATTATAGCTATAAATTCAGCACTGCTGTAAAATAAATAAATAAATAGAAAAGATTGATAATATCCAATGATCAGATCCTCAAGCGGTATTGATGTTGCTAGAAGTGGAAGGGCAGTGGGAGTTAGCCTAGGCATGTCTAACCATGCTCTATTCAGGACTGGTTCCACTCTTTATTCTATTTGGATGAAGTGAATTGAAGTAAAGTGAGGTGAAGTATCAAATCAATATAGAATAAAATATAAGGGGGCTATGATGGTCTTTTTTTTTAGTAACTTGATAGGGAATCTTTTTTCCTTATGTGTAAAAAGAGTGCCTTGTTCTTATTTAGTGGAGAAAGGAGGTTGCTTTATAACTTTTTTTTTATTTAAAAAAGCTAATTTTGAATTTGTTTACTTTTGATATGATAGGTGATCTTTTTTTGTCTAGATAATAGGGGCTTTACCTCACCTCAATTTATTTCACCACCCATGTGCGAAGGTTGATCTTAACAAAACCTCTTTCAGAATACAATGGCCTTTATGATTTAGACCGGTCGCACTTCTTGTTTGAATGATGGACTCCAACTGTCGCTTATTAGAGAGAAGACAGAGAGGGAGAGTTGCGAAAACACTGTTGTCATAAGATATTTTAACATCGATTTTTGCTACAACGTCCCAAAATCATGCAAAAGTAAATGAACGTTTAAAAACATTTTCTATAAAATAGGTAAAGGCAAAAAAGTAATTTTATTTTAAAAAAATATAGAATAAAAACTTATTTAAAAAAGTAAAATCAGGCGCACGTGTGATGCATGACATGTGCATGCGGCTAGTTAAATGTTTTTAGATCTATCACCTCAGGCATAGTGTTATTATCAAAAAGCCCAAAACACTCGGAACATGAAGTAGAAGAGGTTTCTTCTCCATTCCTACACTAAGGTCACGTTTGGTAATAAAATCCTTAGGGAAAAGTTTTTCGGCTTTCCTAAGGTTGTGGTAAATCCATATTTGGAAATTATAAATATATGAGAATTTGGACGAATGAAAATCTTCATTTGTTAGGATTTTTAGATCCGACCACCCCCCATAAGATTTGAAAATCCTCACTTAAGTGGATTTGCACACCGAACCCTAGTTTTCTCAGCTATATATGCATCGATACACACTAATATCAATGTGCGATCCTCAATTATATAAATCTCCAGCAAAAAATCCTTGTTCCAATGGCAGTAAAGAATCATCAAATCTATGTATTCATCGCCCATTACCAAACATGCTCTAAAAGTATACACAACCTGTTAGGAAATATAATGTGATCAGATGATCTCATATCTATCTAGAAATTGCATAATCAACAACATAGATTTAAATGATTATAGTCAAATAACATAAACTAGGGTGTGCCTATTACTGACGAAATGCATGATGTGGTCTTGATCCTCTATGAGGCACTTTGGATGGCCGGATGACCCACGAAAGCTTCACCCCTATTCCTCTTCAGAAACCTAACAAGTGTTTTGGGGGTGTTTGGATGTGAAGTGAATTGAAGTGAGGTGAGGTAAAGCCTCCATTATCTAGACAAGAAAACACAAACCGTACTCTTATTAAAAGTCCACAAATTTAAAATTCCCTCATTAAAAAAAAGTTAAAAAATAACATCATTTCTCCACTAAATGATAAAAAAAAAAATCATCTTTTTACACAAAAAGTCAAAAAGATTCTCCTTCAAGCAACTAAAAATAAAAGACCATCGTAACCCCCTATATTTTATTCTCTCTTCATGCTTCACCTCACCTTATTTTAATTTACTATACATACAAATACGTCCCACTCATAAAAGGGTAGATGAAGGACCCTGAGTAAACTTTTATATATAGGCACTGAATGAATACCCTTACCATTGAAGATATCTCATATACATGGGATATTCTTTGGCTATTTAATTATTTGAGGATAACTCTTGCGTAAGTTTCAAAAGCATTTGTTAAAATTGGTTTTCAAACAAAAGGGTTGTTGGACCACTTGTCAAAATTCCCAACACAACCAACTTTATAAAATCAACCAATAAGAAAAAAAAACAAAAAGCTCTTTTTGGAATTTTTTGAAACACGCCAAATCCATCACAGGGAAACATCAGACCCACTCTATTCGTATTAAATGGTCAACTCAATGCACACGCGTATTACGCCCTGAGCTTTATCTCTAGGCTTTCGTTTGTGTGCTTACGTGTACTTTGTCTTAACAAATTATTGTGCTCCTTCCACTTGAGGTATTATAGAAGGCTTTTGTGCAGCTTATTTTTCTGGTGGATGCCATTTGATTGATCATATACTTTCTCTAGCTAATAGACAAATGACAAGATTGGAGAGGAGCACATGGGGCTTCTTATTGGGTGGAAAATGGGTCGGGTCATGTCAAAATTAAGGCAAATATAGGTTCTTTGCAGGCTTAAGCGCAACCCATACTTGACCCTTTTCTAAAATGGATCAGATAACCTCCCCCCGCACCCAATGTGAGTCGAACCAAGCTGGCCCTCATAACCCTTATCCAATGTAGATCAACCCATTTAACTTGATGCAACCCAACCCAACTTGTAGAAGTTCAGCCCAAGCCCAATCCATTTCACGTACTATTTGCGTTTGATTGTAGGCCAAAGAAAGCCCAAAGCCCAAAAATCCAAATACCAAACCAATTAAATCGATTTATATGTGCTGATTGATCCTAACCTGACCATTTAAATGGGTTATGCAGGTTAGGCGAGTCAACCCTAAGCTGATCCACTTTAAGTAGATGATATTTATCTGAACCATAACCGACTCTTATAAGATGCGTGTTAGATTTTGCAGTTCAAATGCAAGTATAGATAGGGTCAGGTGAGACTTTGCCACCCTAGATTCGCATTTGGAACAAGGGAAAAAGAGAGGAGGAAAGAACTTTCTCTTCTTGTTTTCCCCAACAATTTCCTCTACCCTATAATTACCATACTACCCACATCATATGGCTAACTGTGACAATGACAATCATGCGTCTAGAGTTCTATGCTTTTGTACCATGTTCACATCATACCCAAAAATGCCATCTAAACTTGACTACACTCGACCGAGTCAACTCTTTTTGGAGGATACCGAGCCATGCATAGTAGCAAAAGGCCCCTATTATAAATTTGGCAAAACTCACTCTGGTTACTCTGTGACTTCAGATGGATCGGCAAGTTGAGTCTGAAATTGTGTACCTACCTATCAGAGTCACCAATTATGGAATGTCATCTGCGTAGATTTTGCTCTAGTTGGAGTTGGCCCATTGCGAACTGCTTCCCTATTGCCAGTTCCAAAGAAATTTAATAAAAAAAAAGAGAATATTTTTCTCATCAAGGGTGATAAGATAATAGCCCCTTTTGTCACCTAGAAGCTCGGCAAGAAAAGAGTCTACAAAGTAAATTCGAGAAGGTTAGGCTACAAAAAAGCTCTAGAAAGCCCCCCCACCCTTGAACTCTTTTTTGATATGATCCTTGTACAAGCTTTTGGAGTATATGGTTTATGGAAAAATAACCCACATCTGATTACATTTTACAATCCTGTTTCTGTAAGGAAGAACTCTCTTGGCAAGATCCTCTTAAGCATCTCACATTGGCTAGACATGTAAAAGACTGAGATTTGCCTTGGAAATGTTTGTTGTGTGTGTGTGTGTGTGTGTTGTGTTGGGGGGGGGGGGGAGGGGGGGGGGGGGGGGGGGGGGAGTGTTTAATTTACTTTGTGGAACACCTCGACCCACTCTGATCATGTTTAGTGGGGGTGGGGGGTGGGGTGATGGGGTTGGAGCGTGGGGGCGGGAGTGTTTAATTTACTTTGTGGAACACCCCGACCCACTCTGATCATGTTTAGTGTCTAATTAAAAGGGTCCCACAGCCAGCCACTCTTTTGGTGGCTCCACCTCTCTCAAAGTGAAGACAAAGTTGGGCCCCATCATGTTGAAAAGTTCTCCATCAAAAGTTGGTCCACGACTTGAAGATTGCCAAGAAGTCTCTCTCATCTCATCCTAATCCTCTTCAACTTGGAGGTCAAGAGAGAACTCTCTCTCACTTGAGATAATTCCAATCCAAGAGAGAAGAACTTGGAGGGTCCACTCTCAAGTTCTCTCCACATTGCTCATCAACCCTTTGGCCACACCACAAGCCTTGGTTTTCCATCTAGAAGAGAATTTCCTTCATCCTAATATGTAGTCTTTTGTTGGTTTTTAAGTTTTTATCTCTTGTAAACAAAGATACATACATATTAGTAAAAGACTTACAATTCCTATTTTTCGTCTTCTCCTTTTTGTGTGTTTATGGTGCTAGTATTATAGACCTCTTCAAGAGGATTAATCCCATATAACTTGGTAAAGTCAATAGAGGGATGATTTCCCATTACTAACAACCTAACGTAATATGCTCCAACATGCAACTTGAATCTCGTGTTCATGGTGTAATGGGAGGCAATGCAAGTTAGAGTTGAAGAAAATTTTTTTTAGCCCAATAAAGTTTAGAGCCCTACCCTAAAACCCCCGTCCTCTTTGCATGTGGTTTACCGTTCTCACTTGGATTGACGACCCAAGTTGAATAACAAGATCCTAGGTGTGTAACTCTAGTTATCTTGAGCCCAAGTTGAAAGAGAGAATTGTAAAATTGTGATCTTACCAACCTTTACTTTTCTTGCACTTACCAAACTTTACTTTTATGCATTTTACCAACCTTTAAATTTCTGTCAATACCAACCTTTACTTTTATTGCAAATACCTACTTTTAATTTTATTCACTGCCACCTTTTGAATTTCAGAACTTTCGATTTTCCTTTATGCATATTTTATGTGTTGGTTTTATGGCTGAAAGTATGTTCATTGCATGTATTAGTTGATGATGATTGTTCTAATATGTTTAAGGTGTAAAAACCATTTATCTTTCAGAACTGTTTTTACAGAATATAATTCAGATTTGATACTTGTAGTGGATGTTCCATAACAATCCATGTTGCAGCTATAGTTCCATTTTAATGATTAAAATCTGTGTATAGGTAGTTGAATTTATATGTCAATATTTATGGAATAATTTGGACAGCAGGTTGTGATGCCTAAAATATCCTAATTTGGAAGTTGATTTTTAACATGATTCAGGCAACAATTCAGAATTTCTGCAATAACATTTGGCAACTTAACATTTTGGAAACAATGGTGTTCATACATAGTTCGAATTGGAAAGTTTGTGGATCTTGAGCATTACTGGAAACCCATCTCAAAACTGAATTCTTCTCCTCAGTCGTGCTCAGAAATCATACTGTTTCAGACATGTAAAAGAGGCCTAAATAGTCCACATACACACAGAAATTCTGCACTTAACTGAATTTTTCGCCTCAGTTGTCCTCGGAAATCATACTGTTTCAGACATGTAAAACAGGCCTAAATAGTCCACATAAACACAGATATTCTGCTTTGCAAAATTTTGGCAACATGCTCATGCATTCATGCATATTTTTCTTGTTTCTCAATCATTTTGGTTTCTGTTTTTTCTATTGGATTCATGCATCACTCAAGTCTGTTTTTCAGCCATTAAACTTGGTTTTAGGTTGCATTAGTTAGCTTCATTAATCATGCAAACTTGCATCTCATATAAAAATTCTAAATTAGGACTTTTTGCATGCATGCATAACATTGTTTCAAATTTTATATTTTTGCATTAGTCATCAAAACTTGCATTATACCAGGTTTTAGAATTTAGTATTCAGTTCTGAATTTGGTTTTAGGGAATTCTAATTACATCATTAAACTAGATTAGAAGCATATTAAAATAGGAGACTAACTTTAGGATGCATTATTTTGAATTTTTTTTTGATAACTTACATTTAGGATAGTCTTTGGTGTTATTTATTTATTTATTTATTTTTTCTTTCTCACTGATTTTATGTGGCTTCCAGATTTTGGAGCCATCCTAAACTTGGAAGTGTTTTGAAAATCCCATACATTGGGAAGTTTCTAGAGTTTAGAATTCTAACAGAACTTATTTTCTAGCTTAGAAAAGTGTTTTAGTTGGTTGTTTAACTTTGTTGTTTGATTTCTTTTTCGTGATTAGTTTAAAATTTTATAGTTTTATATTTTTTTATTACAAGTTGGAAAGCACTTAAGTGAATTTGCTCCATGTGGATCGACACCGTACTCACCGGGCTATTACTACAAGTGAGGCTCTGAACTTGGAGCTTGCGAACAGGCGCCAAGCCACACGGGGACTAGGGTCAGGTGACTCACATGCATATTTGATCCTCGAGTGGTTGGGTTCCCATAGGACTTCACGTGTGAGGTCTCATGGTACCATCACAAATGGGGTATATTTACTTTTTGCGGAAGCTTGTGTAACATATATAACCCATTTAACATCGATGAAGCATACATGGTAGGGGTGTACACGGATCGGATAGGTGCGGATTGGGCCAAATCTATCACTAATCTGTTGCCTACGGATTGACGGATTTGTAATCCGTCACCAATCCGTTACTGTTCAAATTCGATCCGATCCGATCCGATCCGTGGATGAACGGATTGGATCGGATTAATCCGTTCAATCTGTTCTTGCACATTATATGGAAAAAGAAAGAAGAAAAAACCTATGAATTTTGAAGCCATTGAATTAAAGGGGCATGAGTTGACAGTTGTATGCCTATTCTATTCATAAGGTTAGTGACTCCTTACATTTTTTTTTCTTATTTTATATATATATTTTTTATTTATTTATATTTAATGATTACGGATCGGATCGGATTGAATCCAAGGATTAAGGATGAAATCCGCCACCAATCCGTTGCTAACAGATTACACAATTTCTAATCCGTCATCAATCCGTTGGCCTTCGGATCGGATCAAAATCCGCGGATCGGATTGGATTGATGGATTTTTTGTACACCCCTAATACATGGTATCTCATTCCACATTCATCCATAGCATATTTGAAATAATATAAATAACAGCATAAACCAATTCATGGATAGCATTAAAGTTCAAGTTTAAGTTAGAAGAAAGACGTAGAGATAGTAGCAAGTAGAAGGATCGGAAGAATAAGTTAAGTTTTATAACAAATGGTCAAATGAGTTCTAAACAACATACACAATGGCCATCCGGGCTAATAGTTAGGGAGTGAGGGACATGTCAACTGTTGGAAGTAGGTAGGCATTCTAGATGGGTTTTTTTAAACTTTGGACCCTCTTAATACAGGGATCAAACACCCAAAATGCCAATAACCCATTTCCAAGATCTAAAACCCTCATCTCATGCATTATCAAGGATCCATCAACAAAAGATTGATCAAGAATAAGCAAACACAAATAAGAAGATCTACTAAAGCAATTGGTTGTAGATCTATACCCGTGGAGCTTGGTTGTGCTCAAATCGAGAAAAAGATGCTCTTGATCTCCCTGAAACTCTTTCGCAGATTTGATCTCCTTAGCCTTGTGTTCTTCCACGCTATGACCCTCTTGTAGAGAGCTTCACAAAGAGAATCGTGGGATCTCAATTGAGAAGAAACCCAAGGGACCCAAGAAGGAAACCAGAGGAAAGAAGAATAGGAGAGAGAGAGAGAGAGAGAGAGAGAGAGAGAGAGAGAGAGAGAGAGAGGGACGTCCACCTTGGGCATGTAACTCATGTGTTGGACGTCCAAGCCGTGGCCTCCTATATATATTGGGAACCTCCTCTCTAATTATAATTAGAAGTATCACTTCTATTTTTCTTATGTGTCATACTCCTCATTTCCTTAAGAGTTCCAATTAGAATACACTTTCTCTTTCTTAGGGTTAGCATGGGGTTCACTAGGGATTTCCTAGAATCTGGCTCTAACTAAAATATCTGGATCCCACATCTCATGTGGACTTCGGACCCACAGTTAATTGCAAATAACTCCACTAAATAAATGCAATTGCATTCCAGTCTTAAGAATATTTACAAGAATATCCTAAACTTTCCAATTACTGGGAGCAGGCCCCTCCATCAATTATATACATGGATCCATTGGAATTAAACTTTCCAACCAAATCGGATCCACCTCTTATTATCATTGTGATCCAATTAATTACTATAAGATTAACTCTTAATCAAGATGAGTGCGCACTTACCAATGATAAATTTCATTAATTAGCACAAGGGGATATTTCTCACATAGTGGATAGATTCCATCTTGAGAGTATATGTACTCACAGTCCTACTATCACGTATCTAAGATACCAAGGTGTTGACCTACGATTGACCTCACTTATTAGTAACTCAAAGTAAATGTAAAACATAAATTTGAGTCTATTAATCTCTTAGGATTAAGATCCTATTGCTTGGAAATTATGAGAGCATTCCTTAATTAGAGACGGCTTTTGCATAAAGTGTTACTTGTGGTGTAATGCCCCAATTTCAAATGCCAAGTTGACCGCCAAGGTACTCAAAATTGGAGCTCTATTTCCTGAATAATTCGGGAACTTCCAATATCGTATGCCCACAGTGAGGTCCAGTTTAAAACTCTTGCCAATATATGTAATCAATGGTTGAGTGCGGAAGCATATAGGAAATAGCGGAAGCAATAACATGGAAATGTGGAAGCTGTAAAGGTATCAATCCAACATAAGGTAAATGTAGCAGGGCATAAGTCTATACTAATATCAAAGTATGAATAATATGTGTACAGACTATATGAACAAGTCCCACCCTGCTCACACAAATGACACTCAAAATCCCAAACAAAGTATCACTCCAACCCTAAGTGTAAGCACTTTAGGCTCCGGCTCATACTCCTGATATGCAGGTCCCCACCCGTACTCATTGACTACGGGTGCCTCGACGAGCGCATCACCCTAGGGGACGGGGATAATACTTAAGCACCAAATGATGGGCCAGATCCTTGGCACAATATACAAGTAACGTAGGATGTTTGCATCAAAGGAGAATATAAACGATCATAATATCATAAGAGTAATAAATGTATAATGATAGGCAATCGTGCAAAGTATAGCAAATGGAACCAATATGAAAGTAAAGCATCTAACTCACCATCTACCAGTATGGCACATTCATACGAGCTGGCCACCACGGGATATTATGCCTCGGTCCTCAGATACTGTCAACTAGTTGTGGTAAGGGAAATAAAGTGCAATGCAAGGGATGACAAACCCCGCTAAATAATAATATAAACACCCTAAGAAGTATATATGCCGTTACCAGAGTCTGCCGGCAGAGAACATTCCATTTATACCTATTATGCTGTTACTAAAGTCTGCCGACTGCGAACGAAACATATACTTGTCGGAGTCTACCGGCCGTCTAACCATAGCTCATTATGATGGTCGCATCCACAATAATAGCTCCCACCAAGGATGATCAGTCCAAGGCTAAGTTTATAACAATCGAGTGAAAGTTTAATGCTGACTCAATGAAACAAGTGAAGGTCTATATCTGTATAGGCTATCCTTGTGCGAGCAAGGTCATATGATATTCATACAAGGTCCGGTATCCAAGTCCAATCCACACATAAAATCGACAGTCCAAGTCCAAGTCTATCATCAAGTCCACGGCCATGACCCACCATGTTATGGTCTTAGTCTAATACAATCCAAGTACATCAATGTCCAAATACATTATCCATCCAAATCAAGCATTCTACATTTCATTGCCCATTCATAAATGGGTTTATAAGTCATCATAACAGTCCTCTCCTCTAAGGTAATAACATCCAACCATTCTTAGGCCATATGATGGCCTGCCTAGCCATAGACATGGGTTAAATGACCTCCATCCATAAATCCGGGTCACCACTAGAAAATTCTAGGTTCAAGTCCTCCAATTTTCATTGAATTAACAAGTTAAAGCAATAAATAGATACAAGACTAAACAACAAAAAATAATACCTAAAGGTCCAATCAATAGGAGAAATAACAAAGGTCCAACCTAGGTCATGTCCCCCTCTTCAGGTCCAGGTTCATATTAGCCAATTCAGTTCCTAAATGAAGTTTCAGATGCCAAGGGAGGTGTATTTGATGCTCCTAAAGTTACGAACATCTTTGACGACATTTAAGGATTAAATCGAAATCCAATTAATACGCTAGACTCTACTTTGGTGGCCCCATGAGTCAAGGTCAAGCCCAACCCTTGACTTATGCTTGGCACATCAATATAGGTCCACTTGGATGGTCAAAGGGCCCCACAATAGATCACATCATCAAACTCTGCAAAATCTAGAACTTACTATCCACAATGTATCTGGGCAACATCCTCCCAGGGTGGTCAACCGAGTACACAGGGAAGATAGAAAATCTGTCTCCCAGGTGGTCTCTGATCCTAGTATATCCGATCGACATCATGGTGCCATGTCGACTAGGTAAATATGGAACAGTAGCACAAAGACTTGGCAGGCAGACCTTCAATTTGGACTTTCTGCAGTGTGTCCGGTCGACATCCTGCAAGGGTGGTCGATCGAATACACATGATTCATTGGGACCTGACCTGCCTCCAAGGGAAATCTGCGCAGTGTGCCTGGTTGACATCCTAGCCATAGTGGTCGACCGGGTACACTAATTTTCAGGGACTGAGGGGCATTTTAGCTCTTAGCTAAATCTTTGGAATTCCTGTGTATTCGGTCGACATCCTCCAAGAGTGGTTGACCGGGTACACACCAAATTCATATTTCAGAATTTCAGTAACTTTTCCATTTCAATCCAGGTTCCATCAAAACCAACTCAAATCGTCTCAAATCATTATAAAACCATCCACAATCACCAAAACCACTCCAACCATCACAAATCCATCATCAATTGGGCCACTAATCTTCTAAATGGAACAACCCATTTATCAAAGGCCAAAATCCAATAAAAAACACTTAAAAGAGGTAGATCTAACAATCAAACCCCACATGAATTGGAATTGCAGAATCAAACAAAAAAAAAGCATGCATTCTATGCTAAATAGGTATATTGTACGCGCCTCAAATCCAAATTGTAAGGTATTAGGCTAGAAATATAGAAATCCAAGCTCCAAATATGAAATCCAATCTCCCACGCCTTCCAATCTCTCAAAACACCTCAAAACTCGTATCTAAGAAGATCTACATCTCCTAAACCCAGATCCACAAGAGAATTGCATAAGGAAAAGGAAAATCTAGAGAGAGAAAGAGAATTCCATGGAAATTGAGCTAAGGGAAGGAAATTACCTTGTCTTGTAGAGATAGAAGAGATCTAGAAGATGAGAGAGATCCTTAAGAGAGATAACACAAGTAGCTTGTAGTAGCTTCTTCTTATCGTAGAAACCCTAGATCTAGGATTTTAGAGAGAGAATTGGAGGGAAAACTTGGAGGGAAATGAGAGAACTGGAGGGGAAATGAGAAAGAATAGAGAGAAAAAGTGGCTCATTTGAGCCAGGAATGGGATTGTATTTATAGGATCTGGGCTGGAAAGGAAAAGACCACGTTGTACTTTTGGTTTAATTCAAGTTTAGCATAAGTACATGAGCATTTAGGGGATTTTAGGCATACTTTAAAGATTCTCATATAGAAACGTCTCCTAATGATTCTAATTACTAGCAACGGCTTCTAACTAACAAACCTATTAAAGTCCATCTAACACCCTATAGGTTCTATAAATCACAAAAAATGACTAATTCCTTGAAAATATGCAAAAATATTAGGAAAACACCAAACTACCCTTACTAACCCCTATTAAGTAGTATAATTAGATAGCATATACTATAATTTACATAATTTAAACATAAGTGAGGGTCTACAAAGGGTGGGGCCTCACATATGGTCCTTTAGCATATCCACTGTATGTGATCTTTATAAATCATAAAATACCGCAAGTGCACGGCTGCCTAGATGAGATAGTAGCAAGAACAAGTCGAACTTACAAGGAGCTAATTAAAGAAACTTTTATATTAAGAAAACTAATTAACTAACAATTAAGAAAAGTTTTGAGTATTTAGAAATAAAAACAAACAACTAATTTAGAAATATGAAATCTACCAATTAATGAAAGTGATTAGAGAATAGGAATCCAATAAGCATTCACAAATTATATCAAGTAACCCTAATTTATTGCAATTTTTACTTCAAATCAAAGACAAATTAATGTTTTTAATTTGGAAAATCTGACTTTTGAAATCCCTTTGTAATCCTAAAAATCCAAAACTCAAGACTTCCTTCATCTCATAAAAGAATAAAAATAATTTAAGCACTACCCATTAAAAGTAAGCATAAACCATCAAAATGTCTAAATCCAAAGCACGGATAGTCAAAAATTAATTTTTGTTTTTATAAATAAAAAATAGAGATTTGCTTAGGACGTGAAGACAAGCCTATTAATCACTAAGCACATAATCATGGAACACAAATTATAATTACTAAACAAATAAAAAGAAGTCACTTATCTTCATCCATTGCTCTAATCAAGAGAATTATCCCGCCATTTCAACGAATGATTCTTGATTTGTCATTAAAAGTTGCATCTTTACAACTTCTCATTCACCAAAATTCTCCTTCAAAACAAGTCCTTGGACATGGCCCCAAGGCAACCAAAATAAAAATAAACATTAATGGAGCAAAGAAGAAGAGAAGAAAGAAGGGAAAAGGAGAGAGAGAAGGAGAGAGGACGTCAAGGGTGGTTTTTTTCGTATGCTATCTTTTGGTTCCTTTTACAACTCCAGTTATCTTATAGATACATTGAACCTAGACACATTCTCTGCAGATTTGGTTTATCTTCTTTGATAAGGTATATCTCTTATCCCTTTTGAATTTGAATGAGGTGGAAGCTTCTAGAAACCTCTGAATGGCTTGGATGATCTTCAGATGAGGTTTCACAAGGGATGTGCAGCAATGGATTATCAACAGTGTGGATTTAATTGCAATCCCCTCTAAAAATGAACATAAAAATATCCAGGCCCATAACTTTGTCAATTTAGCTCTGATTTGCACATTCTTAGACTCCCCAATATCTACTCTAAATAAGCTTTCCAACGGTAGGTAAATTTCATCGATCCGACAGTTAGATTGAAAGTTATGGCCATTTGAAGATGAGTAATCCTAAGAAAAATGAGAATCACTTTTGAAATTTGATTTGCAATGGACTCTATCTTTGCATAACTTTCATTTTCGAAAAGGAAATCGGATGTGGATGGTTCAAACTCTTCTTCTTTTATTCCAATCAGAATTGTACTATTTGAATTATCCATTAATAATTTCAAATTTGTAACTACTACGGACCTTGCCATGTGGGACATTTCATCTGCTGGAATAGTGGGCTCTATGAGAAGTCTTCTACTGTAGTTAGGACTCTTCAACTGACATGATGAATGGATATCCTTTGATTGATTTTCGTGTGTGTGGGGTCTACTTGTTGAATTGTTCAATTTACTTATTTTCAATCTTCAATTCAGCAATGCATGCCCAAGATGATTATGTGTGCTTGAAAGTAGGTCCCACGACAGAGGTCTTCAATTCTCATTTTCTGCACATTCTAATTCAATACATCAAATACTGAAAAGCCAATATTGAAGCGGGACCCATCCGGACAGAGTCCTACTCCAACTGGGACTCTTTAGAGAAAAATTGCAAAACATTCTAAGTTAGTGCAGAAAATGTGCGAAAAATATGAAAATTTAGGTTTCTAGGTGAAAATGCATGAAATGATAGAATTAGATGAATAATGATGCAATTCTCCTAATTAAACCCCTAATTCATCCTAAAATGATGCGTAAATATACAAATTCATGAACTCAACACAGCCCCCAACCAGCATTTTGCCAGTCCCTTAGCAAAAATTGTGAGTAAAAAGGATTGAAGTTTTTTGACCTAATCTAAGAAAAAAAAAGTAAATATGAATACAAAACCACTTTCGCTGGTATTCTCGGTTGTAGTTAGCATTTGCAACAAGCCCTTAAACCCCTGGACGAGTTGTGCCTCATGAGGGTTTGCAGTGAATCTACCCACAAAATTCTTTTTTTTTTTTTTGTCATATGTATATATCCAAGGCAAAAGAGATTTCTCAGAAGAAAATCCACTCTTGTCTGATATTTTCAAAATTTAGAATAATCGAAAGTCCAGACTTTTCAAAATCCAGTCCACTTTCTATTTTCAAACTTTTTATCAAATTCATACCGAGACTTGTGTGCACGGTGAGATTGAGTACACATCACTAACCGGTTTTGAACTTTCCACAACAATGCCATAATACAGAAAATTCATTCAAATTGTTCGGTTCCCCAAAATCTAACAAAAATAGATTTCCTCCTCTCAAAGCTATTATGACGGTTGCACACAACTGTGAAGGGCCAAAAATTCCTCCATTCCTCTCTTCGTTTTTGTTTTCTTTTCTATATATATATATATATATGTTTTTTTATTCAAACACACACATGTGACTGTGCAATGCCTATGTCTCTTAAGTAATCTAATTAACACATATAACGAGCATTAGGCTAATGACTCCCAAACCAGATGTCTTTAGGGAGCTAGGTATGTAAATACTCTTACAGGCTTACTGGTTTGGGTTAAAAATGCTACGAACCCAAACTAATCACTAAACTTTTTATTCTTTTCAAGACTTCTAACTAAACACATTTTTTTTTAAAATTTTAGAGAGAGTAAGGAGAAGCTCATTAGACCCCAAACAAAAGGTATCCATTTTCAATTAACCTGAATTAATTCTCTTTACTAAACCAGGAGAGAAAAATACTCTTGAACTAAACCATGGGTTCACAACTATTTCCCAGAAAAGTCTGAGAGTCACATCTTAACTTCTTATCCAAAACTTTGAGAAATGTATACGTGTATGTATGTGAGGACAAGCTTAGATACTCCCTTGATAGGTTTCTTAAAAAAAAATAAAAAAATGGACCTTCTTTTTACTTGCTTCCGAAAATTCAAAAATATCTTCAATTCATCTCAATTCCTTTGAAAACTTCCATTTTCCTACTGTATTTTTTTTCTTTTGGTTTTTTTTTTTTTTTTTTTGTGAAAGATGTTGAACAACAAGTGACTAAGGCACACAAAGCTCCTAACCTAAACCTAACATTGTCCTCAATGTTATGAATAGAAAAAAATGCGATGGTGATGTTGACCACTCAGAGTAAATGGGATCCTGAAGCAGGATTTCCTTAGTGTGTTTGTCTTTCAGTTCAAGAAACGGTTTCAACCGTTGACCATTCACTTTGAACACATCCCCATTCTTAGGATTTTCAATTTCCACAGCACCATGAATGTAAACAGTCCTGATAATGAATGGACCAGTCCACCGGGTTCGTAACTTCCCTGGAAACAGGTGTAATCGGGAGTTATACAAAAGGACTTTCATACCCGGTTCAAAGGATTTTCTAAAACTTGACTTATCATGGTTCAACTTCATTCTTTCATTGTAAATCTTGGCATTCTCATAGACATCATTTCTAAATTCTTCAAACTCATTGAGTTGCAATTTGCGTAGAGTACTGGCAGTGGGTAAGTTAAAATTGAACTTCTTAATGGCCCAATAAGCTCTATGCTCCAATTCAACAAACAAGTGGCATGCCTTCCCATAGACCAACCTATATGGGGACACCCAATAGGTGTCTTGTGAGAGGTTCGATAGGCCCACAGTGTGTCGATCAATTGAAAGACTAGTCTTTTTTAGTGGAATTCGCCGTCTTTTCCAGAATTTGTTTCATTTGCCTATTCAAAATTTCCGCTTGTTTGTGGGTGATAAGGTGTAGCAACCTCACGGGTGACATAATATTTTTTCAACAAATGCTCAAAGGGACAGCTGCAGAAGTGAGTGCCTCCATCACTAATGATCGCTCTAGGAGTACCGAAATGAGAAAATATGTGATCTCTCATGAACTTGATCACCACATGGTGGCCATTCTTTTTTATCGGTATAGTTTCTACCTACTTGGAAACATAGTTTACTACCAGCAAAATGTAAAGATTTCCAAAGGAATTTGGAAATGGCCCCACGAAGTCAATTCCGCATACATAAAAAATTTCCACCACAAGTATGGGATTCAAGGGCATCATTTTCCTCCGATTGAGCTTGCTAAGCTTTTGACACCTCTCATAGTTCAAATAGGAAATGTGGTAATCTTTAAGGATCGTGGGCCAATAAAATCCACACTGTAAAACTTTTGCAGCTGTCTTTTTCAAACTAAAGTGGCCCCCACATGCATGATCATGGTAGAATGAAATGACCAAGTAATGGTCATGATCAAGAATGCATCTCTTGATGATCTGGTCTGGGCAGTACTTAAAAAGATATGGGTCATCCCAAAAAAAGTACTTGACCTCAGCTAAAAATTTTGATTGATCTTGTTTTGACCAATGGGTGGGCATCTCTCATGTAATAAGGTAATTGATTATATCTGCAAATCAGGAGATTTGGGAAATACTGAGCAATTGTTCATTAGGAAAATTTTCATTCAGTGGGTCGGACCTCATCTGATGGCTCTAAGGGTAACCTCGAAAGATCGTCTGCTACAACATTCTCACATCCTTTTTTATCTCTTATTTCCAAATCAAACTCTTGTAGCAGAAGGATCCATCAGATCAATCGGGTTTTTGCATCCTTTTTGGACAGAAGGTATCTCAGAGCTGCATGGTCCATGTAGATGATGACTTTGGACCCTATCAAGTAGGACTAAAATTTCTCCAGGGCAGAAATCACAACTAGCAATTCTTTTTCAGTGGTCATGTAATTTAGCTGTGCATCATTGAGAGTCCTACCTGCATAATAAATCACATGAGGTAACTTCCCAACTCGTTGAACCAAAACAGTCCAATAGCAGTATCTGATGCATCACACAGTAGCTTAAATTGAATGGTCCAGTCAGGTGGCTGAGTTATAGGGGCTGAAGTTAGTTCCTTTTTCAGTCTCTCAAAAGCCTTCAGGCACTTCTCATCAAATTCAAACGGGGCTTCTTTTGTCAACAATTGGCACAAAGGTTTAGCAATTTTACTAAAATCCTTGATGAATCTACGATAAAAACTAGCATGGCCCAGGAATGATCGAATCTGCTTAACTGATTTTGGTGGTGACAATTTGGAGATCAAATCAAATTTTGCTTTGTCCACCCCAATTCCATTATCAGAAATAATGTGTCCCAGAACTATGCCCCTTTTTACCATAAAATGACTTTTCTCCCAATTTAAGACTAGATTCTTTTCTTTGCATCTTTCAAGCACAAGGGACAAATGATGTAAACACTCCTAAAAAAATTAGCCAAAGACTGAAAAATCATCCATGAAAACCTCAATGAATCTTTCTACTATGTCAGAAAATATGCTCAACATGCATCTTTGAAAGGTGGCTGGTGCATTGCATAGCACAAAGGGCATGCGTTTGTAAGCAAATGTACCAAAAGGATAAGTGGTGGACTTTTCCTGGTCCTTTGGTACAATTGGAATTTGATTGTAGCTAGAATAACCATAAAAAAAATAAGAATATGCACGACTGGTTAGCCTTTCGAGCATCTAATCCATGAATGAGAGGGGAAAATGATCTTTCCGAGTAATTGAGTGCAACTTCCTATAATCAGTGCATACCCTCGATCCAATCTGTATCTGAGTGGGTACCAATTCATTGCCCTCATTTTGAACCACTGTTATCCCTGATTTCTTAGGTACTACTTGAACCGGGCTCACCCATGAACTATCAGATATGGGGTAAAGCACCCCCGCATCGAGTGATTTTAAGACTTCCGACCCAATCACTTCCTTCATTGCTGGGTTCAGTCGCCTCTATGGTTCACAAGAAGTTTTTGCATTTTCTTCCAAATGGATTTTATGTTGGACCACAGATGGCTTATTCCTTTGATATCTGTGATGGACCATCCGATAGCTTCCGTGTGTTCATCCAAAATTCTCACGAGTTTTTCTTCTTGGACAGGGACCAACTTTGAAGCTATAATCACTGGAAGGGTTTCTAGTTTGCCTAAAAACACATATTTCAAGGTATCTAACAACTGCTTGAGTTCTAACTTAGGGGGCTCTACAATCGATGGGATAGGTGGGGAAGCAGATGGAGTCAGAATCTCATACTTCAGTTGCCATCTAGAGTAGTCCATGGATTGTGTGGAGTCTAACAATGCATTGACTTCCTCAATATGTCCATCTATAACAAAATCACTTCCAAAGTGGGCCAGACAAGTGTCTAGTGGATCTTGAAGTTTCAAATGGGGTAAGTGATTTTCTACCAATTCATGAATGTAACTACCTTCTAAGACCCCATCATCCTCATTTGGAGGTTGCTTACTGACACTAAAAATGTTCACTTGAACTGTCATGGTTCCAAAAGAAATTTGCATCACTCCATTCCTACAATTGATCAAGGCATTTGAGGTGGCTCTGAATGGTCTCCCCAAGATTATTGAAAATTTGGTTTCAGCCCCAGATGTGTGTTTGGTATCCAAGACAACAAAATCGACAGGAAACAGAAAGTCTCCGACTTTAATCAAAACGTCTTCGACTACCCCCTTGGGGTATCAAATCTATGCATTAACCAATTGCAAGGTCACATGGGTCTTTTTCAAATCCCCTAAACCTAATTCTTCATAAACAAAGTACAGAAGAAGGTTCTCACTTGCACCCAAATCTAGCAAAGCTTTCTCTATGTGCTGGTCCCCTATCTGATAAGAAATTGTAGGACACCCCAGGTCCTTGTATTTGATCGTGGTTAGACAGGAAATGATCGAGCTAGCTTTTTGGGCTAGAAAAGGCTTCTTGGGCACAACAGTAGTCCTTTTGAAGGTGCAAAGGTCTTTTAGAAATTTTGTATAGGCCGGAATTTGTTGGATAGCATCAAGTAGTGGGATATTGATCATCACTTGTTTGAATACTTCTAGCATTTTATCCAACTAAACAGTTGATTTTGCTAGGCCTAGCCTTTGTGGGTATGTTGCCTTGGGAACGTAAGTCCTAGGAGATGGATCGCCAGGTGATGGATTATTTATGTTGGGTTTTCTTTGACTGGCTCAGATTATACCATAGGTTCAGCATTCACAATTTGTTCCTCACTTTCCACATCCTCACTTGGTTTTTCCTCAGATTCTTTGGTTAGTTCAACCTTGTTATCAATTTGTGTACCCGACCTAAGAGTTATGATGGACTTAACTTGTTCTCGGTCTTTTCCTTTTATATCATAAACGACTTGGCCCTTGGGATTGGGTTTAGGTTGACTAGGGAAGGTCCCCTTGTCTCTTACATTCAAAGAATTGGCCAGTTGGCCCATTTGGTATTCCAATTTTGCAAGGGTTTGAGTGTGGCCTTTCAAAAGTTGAGTAGTGGTTTGCTGGAATTGAGCAGTACTCTGAGACAATTGGGTCGTGGTTTGAGACATGAGTTTCATGGCCTCTTCTAAAGAATATACCCTTTGGGGTCAGTAGACTGGGGCTGAAGTTGGGTTTTTGGAAACCGGATGGGGCAATGACTTGAGATTGATTGGGTTGAAATTGAGTGGACTGAGATGGGCCACCTTGAGTTGGGCCTTTGGTCCAAGAAAAGTTCGGGTTGTCCCTCCAACTCGGATTGTATGTGTTAGAGTACGGGTCATACCTCTAACGATTATCAAAACGAGTGTTTTGATATAGTGCATTAACCTCCTCAACAAATTCGGCCTGACCCAAAATTGTTGGGTCAATCCCTCCATTCACAACCTGACTATACTTCAATGACTCCAAAGTGTTTGGATTGGGCTTTTGGTTTATTTCTAAGACCTCTAACCTCCTCATCATTGTGGCTATCTTGGCATCTGCCTTGATTTTTGGTTCAAGTTTGAGCATTCCCCCCTTTTCGAGAATGGTGGTTTTAGTGGGCTCCCTCTTGATTGGGGCCCACTGCAATGTATTTTCAGCGGTATCTTCCAAAAATGTCCAAGCTTCTTCTGCTGTTTTCTGTGTAAATTTCCCACTACAAAAAGATTCCACCATTTGTTTGGTTGGGTAATCCATGCCTTCATACATAATTTGGACTAATCGGGTTTTTTTCAAATCCATGGTGGGGACATTGGATTAAGAGGTATTTGAACCATTCCAAATAACTGTAAAGTGTCTTCCATTTCATTTGATCGAATCCATTGATGGCCTTTCTAATCGAAGCGGTTTTCTACTTGGAGTAGGATCTTTTATAAATTTTTTTGTCTAGCTTGGCCCATGCAGTGATGGACCCGGCCCGTAAGGCATAAAGCTAGCCTTTTCTTTTAAGGAAAAAGGAAATAATCTAGGTTTAAGGGCCTCCTCAGTCGTGTAATTGATTCTCATGGTCTCACAAATGCCCTCAAACTCCCTAACATATTGATATGGGGTTTCTTGGCCTAGCTTATAGAATACTTGGAGCATCTGGATCATGCCAAAATTTAGCTCAAATGTAGCATTGGTTTGAGGAAGGGTGATACAGGATGGTTGAGTTGTCCTGGTGGGGTACATGTAGTCTTTTAAAGTCATGGGTGGGTCCGCTTGATCAACCATCCTAACAATTTCTTCAAAGATTGAAGACTTTCCGACAACGGTTAAGGCTAATTTGGGCTTTATCCTAACTAACCTTTTACTCTTGTGTACCCACATTTTCTCTTTCTCAGGTCTAGAGCGCATGCATCGAGTTCAACGTTAATGAAATGCAAGCCTAATCTATATGCGGGGCCCTAATGGTCTTATTAGATGATACACGAGCAGTCAAGCACAAAGATTGAGCACAAGAAATCATCTTAGGGTTAGCCTAACTCACTAGATAGCCCCAAACTGGTTTGAAGAGTGCACTAAGGCCTCTAATCTGATCTTATGAAGCCAAATCGACCGGGTAAGTGTTAGATTGTGTGGTCTCAATCCAGTAGATGATGTAATAAATTGACTTATATCAATATAATCATGCTTTCCTTTCATGAGATGAATGGTGTTTTATTTACTTGTTTACACATAACCAATATGAATGACATAAAGGTTCATGAGATGAATCGGAGTCCACAAGCATATTAGATGTAATACATGTGTGTGGATGAGATCCACATACAGGAGACATGTGTCACAAATCTTATACTTAAATCACTTCACAACCAGTGATGAAATTGGGCATCTCATCTGATAAGGTTGCAGCATTATGATCACTATGAGATAGTGTGATCTGTCTCAATCATCATAGTGTAAGACTCTGGATCATTGTGCTGGTACATTGGATGTATTGAAGGACCATGAGAAGCACCTTATGAAACACTGTCTTTACTTTAAAGGTATGCTGTCATAATTCCCTAACAATAAGCTCTCAATTCTGAGACATTGATGAACTCAAGTTTCTACTTATTCATTTGCTTTGAGTCACCAATGAGTGAGGTCAACTATAGGTCAACACCTCGGTGTCTTGGGTACGTGGTAGTGGGACTGTGGGAACATTTAATAGTCAATATGAAATCTATCTCTATTATCCCTTTATGCCAATTAATGGATTTATCATTAGTAAGTGCGCACCCATCTCAATTAAGAGTTAATTGGATGGTACTGATGATCACTGTGATTGATTGGGTCTTAAAGATAATAAGATGTAGATCTAAATTGGTGGGACATATTTAATCCAATTGATCCATGGATATTGATAGAGGGGCCTACTTGTGGTGATAGGGAAGTTTAGGGTCTTCTTGTAATTTATTTCTAAGACTGGAATTCAATTGCATTTATATAGTGGAGTTATTTGCAATTAACTGTGGGCCCGGATTGCACATGAGATGTGGGGTCACGGTGTCCTAGTTGGAGCTAGCTTTCTATGAAATCCCTAGTGGTCCCCATGCTAGCCCAAGATTGGATAATTACTAATTCTACTTGAACTCAAAAGGAAAGGAATTGGAAAGTTACTATTTCTATTTAAAGTGAGACTTCTAATAGTGGTAATAGTAAGAAGAGAAGGTTACTAATTATTATGGAAGTTGCACTTTTAATTCTAATTAGCAAGTGAGAGATGCCTTAGTGCTATAAATAGTGGAGATCAGAGGGTTGGACGTCCAACCCCTTGGATTTACTCCCAGTCCCCTTGTGTGCAAGTGTTGCACTCCTCTCCTCTATTCTCTCTTCTAGTTTCTCTTCCAGGTTTTTTCCCTAGAACTTCTAGTTAGTTTTTCTCTTGGAGATTTCACCTATCTCCTTGAAGAAAGAGATCTGAGACGGGTCATAGCGTGGAAGACAATTGGGTCTTGGAGATTCTGATTTGATTTGTAGAACAGTTCTTCATCAAAGAAAGAGATCAACTTCTCCATTAGAGCACAACCGAGTTCTCAAGGTATAATATACTTCCTTATTTGCTGCTATTTCTATCTTCTAGATGGAGTTTTCTACTGTACATAATCATGAGAAAGAAGTTATGGATCCTGGATTGGGTTTTGAAGCTTTATGGATACTTGATCCCTGCGTTAAGCGGGTCAAAAGTTTTGTAAACCTATCCACGAGGCCTACCTATTTCCAACAGTAAGTCCCTAGGAAGAGTGGTGGGGTCACAATGCACTTGGCAAGGGTCCCGCTTAAGAATCAAACTCCTAGAACAAAGACTGCCACCTTTTTTTGGTAAGGACAGGACTTACCTAGATATCAACTTGACCAAAGAGCACAATTGGTGCAACCTTTTGTGGTCTTCATCCTAATGATGTTAAGTCCTATGGCCTCGTTTCTACTTGATTTTAATTAATCGTTAGGTTCCTATGTGAAAGGTGGTTAAAACTAATTGGGCAAGGATCTGGTGATGAAATCTAGTCCTTATCTTACTGGGGTCATCACCCAAGCTCCACTTGCAAGTAAAAGATTCGTGAGGTAAAGTTTAGAAACTCTTACAGCGGGTCCATGCTAATCCTTAAACTGTGTAAGCTTAACTTTTTTTTTTTTTTTTTTTTTTGTGAAATTTTGCAATTCTGAGAGCAACTTGTTTTCTTAAGAGCAATTCCCGCAATTTTCTTCCTTTTTAGAGCCCTTCACACCTAGAATTGTATTATAGATAAAACAAGCAAGAGTTGGATCTAAATAAAATACTAAAAATTAGCAAATTTTTTTAATTAAAACCTATAAATTAGAAAATTAACCTAACCTAAAGTTTAGAGTCCTAACAGAATGCAATATGAATGAAAGATGTAATTTTTAAACTCCTAATGCAATTCTAACTTAAATGGACACTTGTTGTCTAGTGCAGAAAATTTTCTTGGAACTGTTGTATAGGCCTAATTTGATAGATCTGTATGACCTACTTAGAACATAGAAAACCTAAAAACCATGGCTAGTATGTAATATCCTAATATGCAAGAATAATAATAAAAAAAACAGAGACTAAAAATGATAAAAAAACGAAGAAGTTATGCTATTATGAAGTTGGCTACTTGAATTAGTTTTTCTGTTGATTGCAGAACCTGCCTAGCTGACTGGTACTGTTCACAGCACTAAAAGTATGACTTATCGAAAGTATTTTTTCTGATTTTTGTAGGGTTCAAAATAGATATATCAAAGTCCAATCCAGCAAAATTTCAAGCCAAAAAGAGTCTTTTGGACTGGTTTTCAAATTGCGAACTATTGGCAAAAAACCAGGCAAAATCTGTCAAAACATTGGTGTTGAGACTTGTCTTTTATGCACCCACTTGTGATCAGTCCAGAGATTAATTAAAAATCAGCAACAAAAACTTGATAAATCAGTAACCATAAATATTAAGAAAACAAAATGGTAAACCTAATGCATGATATCAATGCAACAAACTACCAAAATATGCTATGATATTAAAAATTAATGCTAGAATTCCTAACTAAAAGACTCTTTATTCAATTGGTTTCCAGGCAACGGCGCCAAAAACTTGATGTGAATTGCAAGTGCACACCTGACTAGATGAGACAGTGGCAAGAAAGGATAAAAAACCCACAGGGAGCAAATTAAAGAAACTTTTAGACTTAGAAAACTAATTAACTAACAATTAAGGAAAGTTTTAAGTATTTAGAAATAAAAACAAACAACTAATTTAAAAATATGAAATCGACCAATTAATGAAAATAATTAGAGCATAGGAATCCAATAAGCAACCACAAATTATTTATAAAGTAACCCTAATTTATTTCAATTTTTACTTCAAATCAAAGAAAATCAATGTTTTTAATTTGGAAAATCGAACTTTTAAAATCCCTTTTTAATCATAAAAATTCAAAAATCAAGACTTCCTTCATCTTATAAAAGAATACAAATAATTTAAGCACTACCCATCAAAAGTAAACATAAACCATCAAAAGATCTAAATCCTAAGCATGAATAGTCAAAAATTAATTTTTATTTATATATATAAAAAACAAAGATTTGCCTAGGGCACGAAGACAAGCCTATTAATCATTAAGCAAATAATCATGGAACACAAATTAGAATTACTAAAAAAATAAAAAGAAGTTACTTATCTTCATCCATTGCTCTAATCGAGAGAATTATCCCGCTATAGCAAAGAATGATTCTTGATTTGTTATTAAAAGTTCTATCTTTACAACTTCTCCTTCACAAAAATTCTTCTTCAAAACAAGTCCTTGGACATGGCCCAAGGCTACCAAAATAAAAATAAAAATTAATGGACTAAAGAAGAAGGGAAGAAAGAAGGGAAAAGCATACAGAAGGAGAGAGGACGTCAAGGGTGGGTTTTTTGGGTATGCTTCCTTTTGGTTTCTTTTAAAACTCTGGTTATCTTACAGATACGTTGCATTTGAACACATTCTCTACAGATTTGGTTTATCTTCTTTGATAAGGTATATCTCTTATTCTTTTTGAATTTGAATGAGGTGGAAGCTTTTAGAAACTTCTGGATGGCTTGGTTGATCTTTAGATGAGGTCCCATGATGTGCTCAAAATAGTTAACCGCAATCACACAAATTTCTATTAAGTAGATAATGGCAAATACGGGTCGATCCACAGAGATTTGTAGAAACAAGATCCAAAAATCCTCTATCAGTTTTCACACTAGAAATTTTAAAACCATAATTAGTCAAAAAAATAATAACTAAACTGATATAAAAAGAAATCTAAACACAAACTTGATCAGAGAAAGAGAGATCAGGGTATTGGATTTCACCAAAACAGATTTAATCATTACAAAATTACTTCATAGTCTTATCCCAATAAAACTCAATCTAATGTGCAAGCAATTGCCTTGGATCGGAAGATTTAGCTTTGAAAACCCTTTTTCTTAAAAATCAAATTCTCTAAATAGTACTTAAGACTCCCTTCACTTCAATATGTTGAAACTCTAATCACTATTTATCAAGATCAAGCACAAACCATTAAAGGAATTTAAGCTAAACATGATAAGTCAAGATCAAGCATAAAAAGTAAAAGACATTCCAAATAACCTTTATAAAACCAGAAGTTGAATAACATTCACGAATGAGAACCTATTAAATCATTAAGCATAATGAAGGAAAGACGTAGAAAGATAATAAGGAATGATCTCACCGGTTTTGGTTTCCTCCTCCACCCTAATCCATGGATTAGCCAAGTATTGTAGAACAAACAATAATAATGAAGCAAATCGTCATTATTGAAAACCTTCAAAGTTGTCTATTGCTCTACTCAATCTCCACCTTCACTTTCTAACAAAGATTGAAGAAAAATAAAACTAACTCCTAGAGCAAAAGAGAGCCTCCCCTTAAAAAGAAAAAAAAAATACAAGAAGAAAAAGAAAGAGAAATAACTCTCAAATTCGTCATCCCTCATATCCCCCCACTTGACAGCCTATTTTGACCCCTAAAACGTCAGAATTGGGAGATCCTTGTGAGACACGATATTCCTCTCCTTTGAGTCCTCTTTCCAACGCATCTAACGTTGCCTTAATCGGAGTCTTGAGTGATAAGTTATGGTCAAAATAGTAAAGCTTGCGCGGGATAGCTACAATTCCGAAAATCTTCTTTCCTTCATGATTTGATCACTTTCTAAACAATAACATTCTTATTGATGTCCGTGAGATTCCTTCCCTTTCTTGCAAAGTTGATTGCTAAGTTTTAGCAACCATTATCAAGCATTAGATATGGTGGGGGCCACCAAATTCGGTCTTAAAAAAAAAAAAAAATTTGATTGTGCCAAGTTTTGAACTCATGACCTCTAACTTGAAATTCCAGCTCTCCTCCAACATGCCTATATGCTCTTTGTGTATAACTTTTCTTAAATGGCGTTTTAGCTTTAAACTTCTCCGAATTAAGCTCAAATATGCTCAGCTCCTTTCAATTCCTGCATAATAAGAAAAAGGCTATAAGTAGAACATTTAAGACAAAATAAACAATCAGCAAATTCAAATAAAAAGGTAGTTATTCATATTATGCCATGCATATCAAATACCCCTAAACTTAAAGTTTTCTAGCCCTCGAGCAAAACAAAGTAAAATTAAATGTTGAAAAATAGAAATCCTAACTCACTTTCGCAGGAATCACCATTGCATTTAGCATATGCAACAAGCCGTTAAACCACTAGATTACTTCTAGTGGACAAGTGTTGTCTCGTGAGGGTATGCAGTGAATTTACCCACAAAATTCTTTTTTTTTTTTTTTTTGAATCAATCAGAGTAAAAACCAAATGAAACTTTTCCAAAAGAAGATTTAAAAACACCCGATATTCTCGATTCTCAGAATTTTCAAAGTTAAGTATGAATTCGGTTCACAAATCCTATCGTTTGGTCAGAAATTCTCAGAATCATGCTAAGTTGATCGTGCACGGTGAAAAGTGTGTACACGAAAAAAGACATAAGTCTAAAATGATTAGCTAGAAAGTTTCATGGAAATGATTTTTAATTCAAAATTTTGGGCAACCTAACTTCAGTAAAGAAAAACAGTTTCCTCTCAAGGCGACCATGACGGCTTTCGCACTATTGTTTTTTCAGAAGCCGTAATTTTTTTTTTTTATAAACACACACATGTGACTATGCAATGCCTAGGTCCCTTAAGCTTTCTAATTAGCCCATGTAACGAGCATTAGGCCAATGACTCCCAAACCAGATGTCTTTAGGGCACTAGGTATGTAAATACCCCTACGGGATTACTGGCTCGGGTTAAAAAGGCTACGAACCCAAACTAGTCACAAAACTTCTTATTCTTTTCAATACTTCTAACTAAACACTTTTTTTTCTTTTTCTTTTTCTTTTTTTCTCTTTTTTTTTTTTGCGGTCCCCAACAATAGGCAACCCTTTCCATGTGCCCTTATTAATTCACCAGTTGAACTAGGAAACTGTATACTAAAGGTCGGTTTTTCATCATATTTTCAATCCAATCGTCAAAGAAAATCGGAAATCATAGCTTCACATTCAAAAGCTTGAAAATGTATACCACCTATGTAAAAGTGAAGGATCAAGATTCAGCACTTTTCCAAAAATCCTTTCCTTAAACAAAATAGTAAACCATTGTTTTCTTTTGCCGATAGCATCGAGAATTCCAAAATTCGAGGTATCTTCGTTTCAAAAAAATCCTCTTTGAAGTTTCCTTTCTCAAACACAAATAGCAATTTTTTTTAATTTTTTTTTTTTGAAATTCTTCCTAAAAATCCTAAAAAATCAAACAAAAAGAATGTGAAATTCTTGTCTAAAAATGGACAAGTGTGTTTGTTCTCACCCCCCAACCTAGCATGGTGTGTTTGTCTAACCATGGACATGTGTGGTTGTGAAGCTCTTTACTGTAAATGAAGCTTTTCCAAACCCTGTCCATGGTTAGAAAAACACACAAACAAGCACGGAACAGAGTACTCAACATGGAATCCACCCAGATCCAAAATAAAATTCTCCTTTACACATTGGACAAAGACTAGATAAAAAGTTTCAGCACATTGGACCACATGTTTCTTGTCAAATGGTGAGAGGGTAACCGTCATTAAACTCTCTTCCTTTAAGAATGAATCATGGAAGTCTAAAGGAAGAGATTGCACAAATGAGCATAGTAGTTCAAGTGATGCCAGTGCATGTAATTTCTCAAAATCAGAATTCTCAAGCTCCTTTAACACGGGTGTGGAACATGCGGTGGCAATGTCATCATTTGGATTTTTGGAGGGTGCCACGCATGTTCCTGAAAATTCATACTCAGGTTTGAAGAAGGTCATTTCCTTCAAATTTGGTAGCAGGGTCCCCTTTGAGGGATGTGATTGCCATTTCCCATAATGATTGATCATTAAAAGCTAGGAAATGAGCAATACATGATTCCAGTGATTTCAAATTGTCAAATTTGAAAAGTTGCAGAATTGGCTCCAAAAAATTGTCAAACCCCTCTCTCTTGGGAGGCCCACAATGTGTATTTGTTGTTTCCTTTAAAATTGGAACATCAAATTCTTGAAAATCAACAATACATCCTAGGAGTCTTTCTCCAAATCAGAGGCAATGATGACATGTAATGTCTCGCCATTACCAAGGAAAGCATACTTTAAGGACTCAGGCAATGGTTTGAGCTCCAGCTTAGAAGGCTCGACAATGGAAGGCACATGGACCGAAGTGAAAACCGGTAAGGGCTCTTTTCTCTGTCTCTAACAGCCGAATCCATTTTATGGGCTGAGTCCAACATTGCATTGACCTCGCGAATGGATTCATCAATGTCAATATCAAAGTTGAATTGGGCTAAACATTGTTCCAAAGGGTCCTAATAACAAGATTGTTGTATTGTCGAACCTATCAGGATATCAACCATGCTCACTTCTTCCTTATCATCCATCTCAGGGGACTGGAATCCATTATTGAAGATATTTAACTTCAATTTTATGTTACCGAAGGCCAACGTCATTACTCCATTCCTACATTTGATAACTGCATCGGAAATGGCAAGGAATGGGCGGCCCAAAATCACAGGAATGTGATGGCCCGGATTCATGACGGGTTCGGTATCTAGGACGACAAAGTTTGCAGGGAAACAGAAATCATTCACCTTTACTATGACATCCTCCACTATTCCCTTGGGAACTTTGACTGACCGATCTACTAGACTCAAAGTTATATATGTAGGCTTGAGCTCCCCCAAACCTACCTGTTTGTATACCGAGTAAGGCAGAAGGTTTACACTTGCCCCAAGATCCGAAAGACATTTATCAACCATTGTGTCTCCAATTCTAATAGAGATTGTAGGGCATCCAAGGTCTTTATATTTGGGAACAATTGTTTGCTGGATCAGCCCTGAAGCCTGAGCTGCCCCCCATAGCCTCCCTAGGGACATAAGTCTTTCTCTTTAGAGTGATCAGATCTTTCGAAACTTTGGAATAGGAAGGTATCTGCTTGATGGCATCCAAGAGAGTGATATTGATTTGAACATTCTTAAACACCTCTAAGATCCCCTCGAAGTGTTTATTCTTCCTATTGTCTTGCAGGCGCTGGGGATAAGGAGCCTTGGGTATGTAGGGTGTCAATGGATGGTTCTCTATAGGAGCCAGGTTCATCTCCCCTTTCTCTTGGACATCTTGCCCTTTGTCCTTGTTTGGTTCACCCACATTTACATTCATTTCCTCAGGCATTCTGACTTGGTTGTCCACTTGCTTGCCAGACCTCAAGGTGTGGATAGCTTGTACCTCATCATGGGGTAGTCCTGGAGTACTATCTATTCCAAATTGGCCTCTAAGAGCATTCTGAGCATTGGGCTGGACCTTGGGATTAGGAACTGTTTGACCGGGAAACTGCCCTTTCTCTCTCCCTCCTACTGATATTACTAACTAGCCAAGCTGGACTTCCATCTTGGCGATGGCCTGGGCAGTAGCCTGATTCAATTGGGCTTGGGCTGTGTTGGCCTGCTGCTGCTGCTGGATGAATTGTTGTTGCAGCTTCATCATATCAGTTATCATAGTTTCCAAGGATGAAGACTGTTGTGGGACAGAGGGAGAGTAATTTGCCATTGGGTTAGGAACTAGATTTCTATAGTTGTTGGGCTGTTGAGGAGCAACATATGGTTGTTGAGGAACCAAAGCTTGGCTTGTCTGAGGGTACTAAGAAGAGCCTTGCCTTGAAAAGTTTGTTTGGAAACCTGGGGGACCACCACTTTGTTGCTCAATAGGGTCACTCTGCCTATCGGAGAAATTCGGGTGAAACCTATTGTCAGGATGGTACGTCTGACTAAAAGAATTTGGTGTAGGTTTCCTAAAGGTACTATATCCATTGATGGCATTGGCTTGCTCAGCTTTAACGACCGACAAATTTGGGCAGCACTCCACTATGTGCTCAGAACTATCACAAAGGACACACATTGCACTTGGTTCAGATGCAATATTCATCAAAGAACCCTGGTCTTGGTGGGGGTTCCTGTTGGCCATCACTGTAAAGGCATCAGATTTCTTACTTAGATTGTTCACCCCATTGACCAGACTAGCCATTACATTCTTGAGATCAATGTCTGTTTTCATCTCATAAAGTCCTTGCTTTCTAGACCCTATCTCTTCTCTCTCATATCCTCCACCATTGCTACTCCAGTTTTGGGAATTTTCAGCCAGCTCTACGAGGAAGTCGTATGCTTGATTAGGAGTCTTATTCATAAATTTCCCTTTGTGCATATACTCAATCAAGGTACATTGTGCATTGGTTAGTCCTCTATAGAAAAAATGGACTAACTGGGCCTTGTCAAGCCCGTGGTGTGGGCATTTGACTAGAAGGTCATGAGACCTTTCCCAAGCTTAGGAAAAATCTTCCTCAGGTCCTCCCCTAAAGTCCCTAATGCATCCTTCATTTTCTCTGTCTTGGCCATTCGGTAAAATTTTGCCATGAATTTCTTTGACAACCCATCCCATGTTGTTATGGAATTAGGAGCAAGAGAATTCAACCATGCCACAGCATGGTCTTCTAAGGATAGAGGAAAGAGCCTCAACTTGATAATATCTTCATCTAAGTTCTGGTTTTTAAATGTCTGACAAATTGTCAGAAATTTATTCAAATGGATGTACGATTGCTCACTCTCAAAACCATGGAACTTAGGAAGCTTGTTAATGGTAGCAGCTCAAATCTCAAACTGGGCTGCAGTGGTTGCAGGTAGAATTATGCAAGTGGATGGGGTAGTAGAAGCGGGTGCAAACATTTCATTTAGAGTTCTCTCTCGGTTTTCCATTTTGGCATCAATTGAGAAACTTTCTACAAACTTGATGGGTACCTCAAATAATTCAACTCGGGCTAGACGACCTCTCTCACGTGTCCAAGTTTGCATAAACCATGCACACCTTAAATTTTTTTTTTTTTTAAGAAGCACACCTTAATGTTAACACACCAACAATCTAATGGGCTAGCTTATGTCAACTAGACAGCTCCTAACTGTGAAGAGTACACCTAGGCCACCAATCCGGTCCTATGAAACGTAGTCGGCTAGGCAAGCCCCTAAGGAATTGGTGAGATCACGATGCGCGTGGCAAAGGTTCCGCTTAAATACCAAACTCCTAGAACAGATGAACTATCTCCCTTAGGGGACAAGGCTATTCTAGGCACCGATTTCCATAAAGGAGCACAAATGGTACAACCTTTGATGGTCTTCTCCTAATGAGCTCGTGTTTGATGGACCCGGCTTTTTCTCTCATTTACCTCCGCCCCGGGTCCACCGGGGTGCGGCGGGGCGAGAAAAAAGAAAAGGTGCGAGCATCAACATTTTTTTGTACGGGTATGCCAGATTTTCTATTCTACTTGGAATTTGAAATGGTGATCCGGAGATTCACCTTCACAAGTAGAAAGGAAATCAAAATTTTTTTCTAACTTTCCATTGCATATATATTTTAAAGAAAGAGACAAGATTTTCAATGCCGTGAAAGGCGATTTTGTTTAGTTTGCCGTGAAAGGCGGTTTTGTGCCGTAGAAGGCAATTTTACCATGAAAGGCAATTTACAAATCTCATCAATGATGAAAGACAAGAATTGTGATTTTTTTTTCTCTTTAAGAAATACAAAATACAATAGAAAAGAAAGAAAGAGGAATCTGACTTCTCAGGAGATTGTGGGGACTCGTTCAGATCGACGGTCGCGAGTCATGTATGGGCTCCGCCGTCGTCCTTCAGATGAGAACACTTGATGCTTTTGATTCACTTGACTTGGCTTGGACCTCGGATTTTTAGAGGACAAAGACCAAGGAAATGTCCTATATCCAATAAAAAGCCGGGTAGGCGGGCTGAAAAGCCACATCTAGGCCATGTCAGATAGAAGGAGGGAAAAACCTTGGGTGGGTGGCCCCCCAAGGGACTTCGATCACCTTGTAGTTTTTTCAGTAGAGTTTCTCTAGAGCAGGAGAGCTTCTTTGCACAGAGATTTTCAAGACAATTTTTCAAGACCATTTCCCTTTCGAATGACCGCCTATTTATAGGCTTTTGGTAGCCATTAGGAAGGTTTATGGGCATTAATGGCATTGATGCTCCATGATGGGAGGAGTTACAAGTATTTAATTCTTGATTTTGTAACTCCTTTTTCCTTGAATTTGATTGGCCGATGGAGAATAATGGGCATTTAATCTCCATGATGATGGGGGTTTCAAGATTAATTATCATGATTAATCTCCATAATGATAGGAGTTACATGGTTAATTACCATGATTAATTGGACTTGTAACTCCCATTTGCTTGCTTCTGATTAGGCCGTCCAGAATAATGAGTTAATGACCGTAATAAGTTGTCATAAACGGGTCAATTAACAGCATTAATTGGTCGCCAAGTCGCTTGAAGAGTCGTGGGCTGCGCCGTATCTTTTGGAATTTTTCTGGCGATGATCATCGATGGATTCTCATGTTGATCGACATCGGATGAATATGAAATTTCAGATATTGATTGGTACTAGTGGGGCAGCAACATCTGTTCAGTCGATTTCACGATCGGTTGGGCAGAAAGTGTGCTTTCTTGGCGACTTCGGAGTGTCCGATGATGATCGAATGATTTCGACGGCGGATCAGTGATGTTGACAAAGATCAACGAATATCATGCCTAAAAAATTAGAATTTAAGAAAATCACAAGGGCCAAACATCGTGAAAGGCGAAAAGGATAGGAAAAATGGTCGTTTCGACTGAAATCCCGCGACCCAGATTTCCAGGGTCGCAGGCAACGTGGGCCAAGGTCGCTGGCGACCATGGGACTTTTGTCCCTTTTTTCGGTCGCAGTTTCTCAGTTGTTCTTCGGGCTTTTTTGCTTCTTTTTTCTCCTGTATTTTTCTTGACATTTCTCCTCATTTATTGGCTTCATTCCTCTGAAGAAAACCTGTCAAGAAACAGTGTAAATCAGAGCACAAAGTTTCCTATTTTTGGAAAAGCCGAAGACTTTGTTGCCGATTTTCCCCCAAGAGTTGAAACTAGGTCAAACGATGTCGGAATGACCTGAAATTTGGGGTGAAGCTTCTTAAACAATAGATAGGACCAACCATGGGCTTTTATTTGAGTTTTGAAGCCGTTTGGGGTCCCATCGATGCTTGACTTGATTTCACTGAGCGGAATATGTCACGTTTTGATGTACGGTCAACCGATGTCGGAATGACCTGAAATTTGGCGGGGAGCTTATTGGAGTCATTTTGAGATGATCCATTAGCTCCGATTTGGATGCCAAGGTCTCGGGGAGCTCCGCTGCCGGTAGGCTTGATTTTGTTTCCGAGCATCAAAGTTAGGTCAACGTTGTCGGAATGACCTAAAATTTGACGTGCAGCCGTTTGGAAGCATGTAGAAGCTACCCATGTGCTTTGTTTGATGAGTGGCGGCATCGGTGGTCCTCGCCGCCAAGAGGCTTGATTTCGTCGTTCAAGAGTTGATGGAGGGTCAAACGGTATCGGTTTGACTTGAAATTTGATGTGGAGCCTTTTGGAGGTATTTTGAGACCATCCACAGGCTCTGATCGAAGATTTGATATTTTCAACACTATTGCCGCCGGGGGCTCCTGCTCAGCTGTTGGAGGAGTGAAGTTAGGCCAAATGGTGTCGAAATGGCCCGAAACTTCATGTGTACCATTCTTTTGGCTATTTTGGAGGATCTTGCAGTTTTTGTTTGATTCTGACAAGATCTGAAACTTGAAGCAGCTTTGTCTATTTGTAGTAGGATGCGGCTCCATGTAGCTTTTGATGTCGAAGAGGCAAAGTGACATTTTTGGTGTCAACAAATGCCCCCTCGAGGTACAGCGACGAATTGCATATCTTTTGCAGTCGATGTGCCTTGAAGAAAACTTTGAAGGAGAACTTCTGGTTTGACGAAGAGTCTCTGAGCATTTTTTTTATAGAGTAGCCTTTTGAGTTTCCAAGGGGATTTTATGGAAGTGAGAGAGATCACGTACCATCTCAAGGCAAAATGTTGAAAATGACATTTGGATTGGGTTTTTGGGTTTTGGATTTTTCTTTTTGACATTGTGAACCTAAAGGCTTTATGTGGCGCATCAGGCGGTCAAGAGGGGGTTTTTGTTTTTGACCTTGAGGCCTAAGAAGCTGTATGTGGCTGGTTAGAGGGTCGGATTTTGGATTTTGATTTTGGTCTTGTGACCTAACAAGTTGTATGTGGCAAGTTAGGGGGCCGGGATTTGGTTTTGATTTTGGTCTTATGTCCTAACAAGCTGTATGTGGCGAGTTAGGGGACCATTGTTTGGTTTTTGGTCACTCTCTGGGACAATTTTGGATCCATTGGAGTGGTTTGGGTTTTTGCGGAATGTCAATTTCAAGGTTTTGGCTTAATTTGGTTCATGAGGTGGGATGGTTTGGATTTTTGGAAACTCATGAGGCTTGGATTTTTTTTTTTTTTTTTTGTATGGTCCAATCAACTCAAAAGAGGCATGGAACCATTTTTGTATGCTCTTGGTAAGAGGGATTTTGACTAAAAGCCACTTTTAGTGCCTAGGTGGTCAAACCTGGCTCATGTGGGCTAACCCATGAGACCTTAAGTTTTAAAGATGGCTTAGATCTCATGTGGTGTCATTTTTGTAAAGAATATCTAAAAATATCTCCTTTGGGTGGAAAATATCTAAAAATATTCTTACTTGGAGAGAATCTCTCAAGTTTCCTTGATTTTGGGAGAGATTTTCTCAAAGTAACTTTCTTTGGGACAGTCTCTCACATTCCCTATCTTTTTGGAGAGAATTTCTCAAAGAATCTTCTCTTTAGGAGAGAATATCTCAAATTCCTCTTCTTTTGGGAAGGTTACTAATTTGTAGCACTTACCTTTTTACTTCTTTCCTTCTTTCCTCTTTTGTTTTGCCCTTCTTCTATAAAAGCAAGGAGGTTGGATCTCTTATTGCTATTGCTCTCTTTTTGCAAAAATCTTCAAGAGTGCACCAAGATTTAGAACTCTTCTTCTTCTTCAAGGATTTCCAAGTTCTTTCTCTTCCTCCATGGCTTCAAGTAAGTTTTCTTCCTTCTTAAGAAACTCCATATAAAAGTAGGAGAAAGGTTTCTTTCTTTCATTTTCTTTTCTTTTTCTTTTTCTTTTTCTTTTCTCTCTGTTTTTTTCTTTTTCACGTGTTTTCTCTTCTTTTTTTTTTACACGCTTCTTTTCTTTTTTTTTTCTTTCTTTTTTTTCCCTTTCTTCCCCTTTTTTTTCTCTTTTTTTCCTTCTTTTTTTCTTTCACGGTTTCACTTTTTTTTTTTTTTTTTACCGTGTGTATTTTTATTTTTTTCAGTTTTTTTTTTCTTTTTTGTTTTTTTTTTCTTCTTTTTGTAACCGTACGGACAAGACCATATGGCCAAGTGGCCTACCCTTTTTTTTTTTTTTAAAGATTCTCTTCTTCTTTTTTTCTTTCTTTCTTGGATTTCGAGATGCCCATGCATGACAACTTTCCTTCTATGTTTTTTTTTGTAGATGGAATTGGAAGTATGATAGTGCACACCTGGAAATCTTTTGCAAGTCTTGGGATTTGGAGCTTGCAGCAATGTTGAGCCCTTTCTTGGTCTTATGGGGATTTTTGAGGAGCTTTACAAGTTTTGGAATCTGGAGCTCGCAGCAATATTGAGCCATTTTCCAATTTTGCGGACGTTTTATAAGGCTGGCTTGATCTTGCAGCAATGTTTGAGTTCGAGCATTCTTTGAGAATTCTCCATTGATTATGAGCTCGCAGCGATGTTGAGCTCATCTTCAAGCTTCCTTTCTTTTTCGGGGTACGTTCCTTTTCTTCAGAATTGCCCCGGGACCATGCCAAAATTTCGCTAGGATTTTCTAGCAAAATTATGTCACTTTAGTGATTGATTTCTTCTTTTCCATCCTTTGCAGGTAGTTCCTCCAGAACGAACAAGGGTAAGGAGCCTGTCACCGATGCACCTCGCCGTTCTACCAGATCTTCTAATGTGGCCGTACAATAGGCCTGGGAGAAGGTCCAGTATGTTGAGAAGAACTTGGAAGAGTGTGATTCTCTCAACCGAGATGAGGCGAGACAGCAGTTGATCGCTCTCAAGGATGAGGAATTTTACAAGATTATGGTAAGCAACCGTCCTTGGGTCACGGACGATCAGAGCATTGTGCCCAAGCCTACCTTCTTCTTTAGTGATGCAGTCCCCGACGATTCAACATACCAAGGGAGATGCTTTCAGTTTTCTTACACAGCTGATGGTGAGGAGAGAACTGTTTCTACCCGATCGACCTTCGATCGGACTATCTCGATCATGAGCCTTTTCTCCACATGCTCAAAGAGGGAAGATCCTTTAAGCTGGGTGAAGAGGACTAGTGTGATCAAGACCAGGGTTTTGGTTGGCGGCCTTTCTGGTTTCGTAGAGAAGTCGCCTGCCCGTATGGACATTTTGATGCCGGCCAGCGGCTACCAAGGTTCAGACTATCCTTCAGTCGATTTGAGACCGGTGGACCTTGGTGTCTTCAAGGGCGATGGCAGCAATTGGGTGAAGCCTTTTTTACTTTGTGGCCGTTTCAGTGCTGACAAGAGCTGGGAGTCGTGGACTGATCACATCCTGCAGGTCGGCGGTGCAATTCTGAAGGAGGCTGAGATTTTTGACGCGGTTCACGCTTTTCGGCAAACCGTGGTTTTCTCCGATAAGGCCATCATGGCCATGCTGGAGTCGTTCCTTCCACAAACCAACACCTTCGTTGTCAAGAACAATGAGATTGGTTTTTCTTTGAAAGAACTGAGCGCCATCACTGGGCTGCCTATCCTCGGCAAGCTCTATGAGGAGTTTATGCCTATTGACAGCGTCCTTGAGGAGCAGTCTGAGGAGTTCAGGCTCTTGTACTTTTAGCTCGTCGCCTTCTATGATTTCTTGAAGGAGAAGGAGGGCGTGAAAGTTCGATGTAGCAGTTGGAAGAGTAGTAGCTCTTTGTCTTCCAACTTTTTTGATAGCGGGGAGTCTTCTGAGAGTACGACTCAGGAAGCCAGGGCTAAGAACCCAAGTTCGAAGAAGATCTCCGCCATGCGAGAAAATTTGAAGGAACTCTTCACAAACACAGACGTCATTCATTCTGACATTGCGCTGCGGAGAGATCTCGCTGTTTACCTCACCTATTGGCTGGGTGAGGCTATTTTTGCTGGAGGAGATGGAACACACATTAGGCCGCATTACATTTTTCCGGCTTTTCAGATGGTGTTTGGAGAGCGGCTTGCTTTGGTGCCTGCTCTTTACTCCTATTTATGTACCGAACTGCAGGTTGCTGCTTTCCTGGTTGGGCTTGGGCTCCCTATGAATAGGGTATTTTCAGCCCGCATCTTCTATTCGTGGTATGTATACCACTGTCCTAGTTTCCACCGTTTGGGTGCTGCTCAGGACGATAACCCTTTTATGATTCGGTTGGCCAGGGGGAAGCCTGTTTCCGAATCTCTTTTATCTGCCCGTTTGAGGATCCGATGATTCAGGGACGTCGAGATGGGGCAATCTTCAGTGAAGCTTTCTCCGGGCTTGCGGAAGAAGGCTTTTGATTTCGGTGTCTCCCGTGATTCAACCAGGGCAAGGTCGGGGAGACACTATTCTTTGACAAACGCAGAGAAAGCTTGGCTTTTCAACATACGTGTCGGTACAATGGTGTACCGCATGCATCTTTTTATCGACATCCAGCCGTATGTTCCCTCGCGTTTTGCTTTGCAGTTGGGCTTTTCTCAGGGCGTTGTCGGAGCGCCTTCAAGTAAGGTGAAGTGTTTTGAAGGTCTGCAGGACGGGAGGAAAGCATAGACCTTTTATAGCACGGAAGACACTACTGCCATGATTCCCTATCCGGAGTTACCCACCTTCCGAACTGCCGGCTTCTCAAAATGGTTTGTGGAGAGCTTTTCAGCATACTGAGGGCTTTCCAAGAAGGAGTTTGATGCAAAGCAGTCTTATGGGAAAGGTCTTGGGAAATCAGATGGCGTCCGCCAAGAGGAAGTTCTGGCTTTCCTTTCAGGTGAAAAGCACAAAATAGGCTTTCTCGATGATCGAGACGTCATCAGATCAGGAGCTATACAAGAAATACCTGGTGAGGTCTTGGAACAGCTCGTAGAGGAGGAGGCTGAGGTCGCTACTTGGATACAAGCAAAGCGAGCAAAGGCTTCCATGGAGTCTACCGGCAAGAGCAGACCATCCAGTGATGACTCTGGCGAGAGGCCAGATTTTGATGGTGGGGCGGGTACTTCCAGCAAATCGTCCCATGGGAGCAAGAGGAGAAAAGGACAACGCTGACATAAGAGACGACATGAAGACTCTCCTGATCTGGAAGTCTCTTTTACCATTGCTGAGGAAGCATAAGGGGATGACGATGAGCCTCCAGAGAAGTGGAGCCGAGGAGAAAACATCAGTAGTGATGGTATGACCCTCCTTCTCTCTTTTTCTGCTTCTTTCTTATTTTATGAGGATTTTGTTTTGACCCACTGCTTTCTTTTTTTTGGCAGAAGATGATGATTTGATAATGCCTGAGGTTCCAGCCGATAAGGCGGTGACGGATCCGGTTGTGGTATCTGAGGAAGCACCAAGGGACTATGGAGTAGATCCAGAATCTTCTCATGGTATGATTTTATTTTTTTATTTTTTTTCTTTACCGCCACTCGCTGGCATATTTTTTTGTTTACTTGCCAGCTGACTTGCCAGAGGATTCTGACGACTTCGAGCCATCCATGGATACAACTTTTGACGATGCTTCAGATGAGCTCATGGAGGCAGAAAGTATTCCGCCGGTCGTCGAAGAAGGTATATAGTAATAGTCTTGATATTTTGATTTTTGACAAGATCATATTCATACCTTTTTCATCTTTCATCGGCAGGTTGTGAGGTGACAAGATAAGTTCCTCTATCATTCTCAGAGCCAGAGCAGGAGGTGCCCGTGGCTGGTCCAGGAGTAGGGGCTTCTTCCACCAGTTTTGATAAGGCAGAAGAGAGTCCACAGGTCGATATTCCTTCTCCAGCGGCTCCGATTGGAAATAGCTTCTTGATTACTTTTCCGATAGTGCATGACATGGGCAGTCGACCAACGGAGCATGGTGAATCTTCATCTGAGCCATCCCGTCAGTTTGTGAGGAAGGTGTTGAAGAGAGTCTTGGGCTCATGGGTCGAGACTCTTTCTTCTGGCCATTTGGAAGCTGGCTTCGGCATGATTAAGCATGTGCAGGACATTCTTGATGATAGCGAAGAGGTTGGTCTGGACATTGCAAGTGCCAAGGCTTTTGTTGATGAAGTCATCGCTCTAGGCAACAAATAGATTGAGACCAAGAGTTTCCAAACAGTGACTTCTTCGACGAGATGTTTTAGAAGCCTTCTAGCGAGGTCAAATCTGAACTGGATGAGATCTCGCGGACTCGGAAGCAGTTCGTTGGGGAGAGGAATGTCACCGAGCTGGCTATTATCGAGCTGACACAGGACCAACACCGTCTCGATAGGGAGGTTATTGAGGACAGACAGCGCCTTGAGCTGTTGGAAGAACAAGCCGCTGCAAAGTGGACTGCTATTTTGAGAGCTCGTGATAGAGAGAGGACTCTCATTCGCCAAGTTGAGGAAGCTGAAAGCAATCTTCGGAGGAAGACTCAAGAATATGAACAATAGCAAATTTTCTAGGAAGAGCTTCCTCGTGCGAAAGATGGGTCGCGACAACCTACCGCATTTTATGGGAAGATTCTGAAGAAACGCGGCTTGGAAGCTTTGGAGGCTAAGGCCAAGAGTTTTCTTGAGGAGTTAAGTCTTTGTCTAAAGACCATGTCGGACTAGTCTCCTGATTTTGTAACAAACTTTTCTTCTTTTCTTTTGGTACCTCCATGTATAAACAATTTTTGGCAGCTTCTTTTTTTGTATTCCCTCGTTTCACTTAAATTCTTTTTTGATGAGAATAAGTAAAAGTTGGATGGGAATGTTTGTTTGAAAATTTGATCAAAAGGTTGTTATTTTGTGAAAATCTTTTGTCAAATGGTTATCTTGGGCATTAAAGCTAGATTTTGTGGCAAAAAGCTTGGTTATTTGATGGCTTGAGCGCCAAATTTTGAATGGCATGAAAGCCAAATTTTGGGGGCATAAGATCCAAAATTTTGTGGCATGGGAGCCCCTTTTTGGCATAAAAGCCGGTTTTTGTGGCGTGAAAGCCAAGTTTTGGTTTTGTGGCATGAGAGCCAAAGTTTTTTTTTTTTTTTTTTTTTCTGGCATGAAAGCCAGATTTTGTGGCAAAAAGCCAAAATTCTGTTTGTGGCATGAGAGCCAAATTTTGTGGCATAAAGCCAAATTTTTGTTTGTTTGGCGCGAAAGCCAGATTTTTGGTTTGTTGGCGTGGAAGCCAGATTTTTGTTTTTTTTTTTTAAGTGCAAGTTTCGACTAAGAGTCACCTCCTTACTGAATGATATTGCAAGTATCGATGGAATGTCGCTTCCTTGCTCATTCGGTTGCGAGTATCAATGGAATGTCTCCTCCTCGCGGGTTTTGGTGCAAGTATCGACTGAATGTCGCTTCCCTGCTTTTTTCAAAGATTTTATTTTGTGGGTATCGATGGAATGTCGCCTCCCCACGATTTTTGAAATTTGAGGTTTTTTCGAACCTTTGTTTTTGTTTTGAAATTTGGGTTGTGGGTATCAACTGAAACGTTGCGTCTCCACGAATTTTTTGGAAATTTTGCAAGTATTGACGAGGTGTCGCTTCCTTACGATTTGAGGTTTTGGAAGTATCGAATGGGGTTCGCATCCTTCCGGTTTTTGGGTCTTGTGTGAGTATCGACTAAACGTCGCTTCCTCACGGTTTTCTGAAAAACCATTTTTTGTTTAAAGACATGAGGGTCGTAAATTTTGACTCAAAACCATTTTTGGTGGTAAAGGTCGGGGTGGACTAGGGTGGAAATCTCTGAATCCTGATTTTTGTTTCAAACCATGAATTTTTGGTTCAAGGATCGAAAGTTTTGGTTAAGTTAAGGAAGAGGCTCCTAAACTTGGATTTTGGGTTTTTTTTTTTTTGGGACAATGAAACATTGAAAGTAAGCATTGCTTTGAGGTTTCTTTTAGGAGCTTCAACATAAAGAGGAAAATTCCAAAAGGAGTGGGTTTGACGAGCAAGTTCCTAGGAATCGGCTTTGGTCATGCAAGCATTGCTCTGACCCGATGTAGGAAGTCTTCAAGGGTAGTATTGCTTCAAGAACTTGCCATTGATGGGTAGCATGTATCTGTCGCCTTCCATATTTAGAAGAGCGTATGCGCCGTTGGAGAAGACTTTGTCGATGACGAAGGGTCCCTCCCATTTTGGTTCGAATTTGCCTTTGGATTTGTGGGCAAAAACCATTGGCCTTTTCACTGCAAGAACCAAGTCACCCTTTTTGTGGGCACGTTGCCTGACCTTCTTGTCGAAAGATCCTGCCATACGTGCTTGGTAAAGCTCAATGCTTTGTAGATCTTCGAGCCGTCTTTCATCGAAATTATCCAGTTCTTGGAGTCTCAATTTGACGTTGCTTTCTTGCATCATGTCATTTTGTAGAGATACCCTTAAGGAAGGAATTTGTACCTCTAGAGGGACAACTGCTTCACATCCATAGACCAAGGAGAATGGTGTGCTATGGGTTGGTCCTCGAACGGTGGTTTGATAGGCCCATAAAGCTTCAGGTAGTTTATCGCTCCAGTCTCTTTTGTGACTAGAGACCATTTTCTTGAGGATTTTGCAGAGTGTCTTGTTGAAAGCTTCTGCTAGTCCATTCGCTGCCGGGTTATACGGAGTCGAAGGACAACTTTGGATTTTGTATTTGTCGCAGAACCTGTAGAATCTATGATCCCGGAATTGTGGTCCGTTATCATGGACGAATCTTTTAGGTATGCCGAAGCGACAAATGTTGTTGGTTCGCAAGAATTGAAGGACTGATGATGTCTTTATTTCACTGAACGCAAATGCTTCTGACCACTTGGAGAAATAATCCGTAGCGGCGAAGATGAAGCGATGACCTTTACTTGACGGGGGAAAGATAGGACCTATGATGTCCATACCCCAGGCTTCGAAGGGCCATGAGATCGCTGTAGGATGTAGCCGTTCTGGAGGCATGAGGACATAGTCTCCGTGAACTTGGCATTGTTGGCAGTGCTTAGCAAATTGCATTGCGTCAGCTACCATGGTAGGCCAATAGTAACCTAACCTTTTTTATCTGATCGTAGAGCTTAGGACCAGCTTGATGGGCTCCACAAAGACCAGTATGAACTTCTTTTAGCGTTTCTTCCGCCTCTTGTTCGACAAGCAGCGTAGGAGTACTCTGTTGAAGGATTTTCTATAAAGCATTTTGGAGGGAATATCCAAATGAAAATTTGGGGCTCGTCTTTGAATGCTTACCCGCTCTTTTGAATCTTTTGGTAGGATTCCGAACATAATGTAATCAATGTACAAATCCCTCCAGTCGCCGCTTGGAGGTCTAAAGTTGGAAATCCGACTTCCAACCACTTGGAGGTCCAATCCTTCTTTGACACTGTAATTTGCATATTTTCTCCTTCTTGGATTGCCATGGATGCAGCAAGTCCAGCCAGGGCATCTGCACGAATGTTTTCACCTCTGCGGATGTGGGTGATGTGACAGATGTCAAACCTTTGATGAAGCGATTGGGCCTTGTTGTAATAAGCAACAGATCAGGCTTCCTGATTTTATATTTCTGATTCATCTGATTGACGATCAGTTGAGAATCCCCAAATACCTCCAGCATGGTGATACCGGATTCGAGGGAGAGTTCCAATCCTATGATCAGGGCTTGGTATTCAGTTGCATTGTTTGAACATGATTCCAGTTGCGAGAATGCATGTGGAATCATGTATTTGTCGAGGCTAACAAAGAGAATGTCAATTCCTGATATCAGCTTTCCTCTTTCATTTGTCCTGGTTGCACCATCGAAGTACATGTTCAAGGAGGTATCTGGTGAGGAAGTCTCCACGCTGTAGACAGGCTCGTCTGGGAGATCGTCCCTGAGCGGAGAATCCTTAGGCAGTGGACGCTCTGCGAGAAAATCTGCCAGAGCTTAGCCTTTGATTGCTTTTTGTGGTACATACCTAATATCAAATTGTGACAGAAGGATGAACCATTTTGCCAGCCGAGCATTGAGGGAACCTGCTTTTGTGACAAGGACCTTTAAGAGATTGATCCTCGAAATCAGGTGGACTCAACTGACAGGAAGGTAGTGACGCAGCTTTAAGAACAACGTCAGAGAAATTTGTTATGCAGCATAAACCTGTCTCCTTCGAAATCAAAGAAAGCATATGCTCTATTGGAGAAGGCTTTGTCAATGATATAGGGACCTTCCCATCTTGATTCATCGTTGGTTTTAGATGTATGAACGAGAATCAATGTCTTTTTAACCGCAAACACAAGGTCACCTTTCTTGAATGACTTTGTGGGGTTTGGATCATCAAGAGCGATGTTGAGATCCGGTATGTGGCGGATACTCTCCATCAAGGAAGACTCAATGTCATCACCTTCTTGTTTGATGGGTTTACCCACTATGTTGTCAAGAGAGACATTTAAGTCTGGTACAAGATGCCTTTCTTCAAAAGGTTCAAGCACTTGACGTGATGAAGATGCTTTAGAATTGTGGAAGATGGAAGACGCAGTATCTTCTTCTTCTTTTTCTGAATCAGAGTCAGTGTCTTGCATGATTGACACCAAGGAGACAGTGAACTTGCCCTCAGTCTTTTCTTTTGTTTTCTTTGCTTTGGTTGTGGTGACCAAAGGCTTTGATGTTTCGAGAGAGATCATGAAGGGAGCTCGACTGCTTACTTCGAGTGCTTCCTGAGAAGGGTCTTCGTTTGGAAGATCACCCTCGGGATCAAGGGGCTGATCCTTTTCATTTACTAAAAATGTTTCCACATCAGCATTGCCGTCTTCAGTGATTGCATTGCATGGAGCATTTTCCATGAACAAGTCTTGAACAGCATCCAGCAACTTTTCTTCTTTGTTAAGTATTTTATCGGTCCAGACATCACCAATGAGGTCGGGTATCTGAGACCAATTGACCGGGTTTTCATTGAAGACTTCATCGGCCAGAGCTTCTTCATGGTGACCAGTTGGAAGAGGCTTGAATTCCGATGTCACCATTTCAGAGGACGAAGGCTGAGAAGATGCTATCTCGGTGGAAGTCACCCGAGAAGGTGTGGCTCCAGAAGATATGCTACCAGATCCAGTTTGAGAGTCTACAGCCTCAGCAGATGAAGCTTCATAGGCACTATCATCCTGAGCTATCGCATTGCAAGCAACTCCGATAGAAGATGCTTCTATAATGGACTGCTGGAATTCAGACTCGTCTTCAGATGTGAGAGGATCATCGATCCAGCAACTTTCTTCATTTTCCGGAGTCACCAAAGGAGATGCTTGTAGATTCTCCAGGACATCTGGTTCTGGATTTTGACGAAGCTGATTGATGTGATCCTGCTCTTGCTCTATGGCAAGACGCTGCAAGATCCTTGCATATTCTTCGAGATCTGGCATAGGAGCTAAATCTTCTTCTTCATCTGCTCCTTGTGGCTCAACCTCGTTGGGATCCACTAGAGCATTCGTTTGCGTTGGATCAACAGCATTTTAAACAACCTCTTGGTCTTCATCATCATCAGACTAGGATCCTTGTGGCTGGAAGGGGTTATACCAGATTACTAGCATAAGGTGAGATTCTGGGATCCATTTTTCATCAAAGAGATATTCTCCAGTTTCAAGGGATTCTTCCCACTCATCGGTGTCACTGGCAGTGTCACTGGACTCGTATCCATTCAAAGAGAATCCAATTACCGAGTTGCAAGAGTATGATGCCCCCTGCGTAGTCTCATCTCTGAGCCGTGGTGGCATGAAATCACTGAGGGTGAATTTTCTTACCACTCTTGAAGCCTTAGGAAGAGACTCCTCTGTTGCCCCCAGTGAAGCGGTAGAGGAGGTTTCTACCTTTTTAGGGACCTCTTGCTTGGGTTGAGCCTTCTCCTGCTGTTTGAGCTTGCGGAGTTGTCTCTTGGCATGCCTTCGTTGTTGAGCAGTCGGCTTTGCTTTGACTATCTCCCAGTTTTCATCTTCTAGGAGATCGGGATGAACCCATATGGGCTGTCCATTTGGTGTTGGGTTAGGCACCAGCTCTTGGGACATTTAGGTCATTTTTATCACCTTGAAGGAAGTGGTGATTTTTTCCTTTGGTGACTTTGATGTTTGTCCATATGACACCATGTTAAAGAAGGCAGACCTGGGGTTTTTATCAAAGGTGATGACTCCATTTTTCCACATCTCGTTGATCTTCTCTGTCACAACGAAACATTGGTTGAAAGGATGCGGGACATTTGGTGGTATAGACAATATCGGGGATCATTAGTTTTGCCAACATCTCCCGGTCTTTTGGGGTCAGGCAAGGTGAGTTTCCCATTTGCCAAGAGAGCCCCAAATATTTCTTCAACATCTTCATCGAACGGGTATTTCTTCTCTACTCATTCTTTGAAGGCATCAGAGAGTTCAAGCCTCTTACCTGCAACTTTATTTTCAACTTTCTTTGGTGGCTGAGGAGCTGACTTGGTTTGCACATTGAGAACCTCCTTTTTCTTTGGCTTGGAGGTCGGAATGGCGGTCGGCTCTTTCTTTGATGACTTCTGACTGTTGAGGTCTTTGATCACCATTTCAGCCTCCATAGATGCTTCTAGGAGTTCTCCTAGGTTCTTTGATTTGTTGCCGATGATCATGGAGTGGATCCTTGCTCTCATGTTGTTTCGGCAGATGTCAACCAGCGACGCTTGTGGTAGCACATCTGAGCATTGTACGCCATTGCTTTCCACTTGTGAATGAAATCGTATGTCGACTCATTCTCTCCCTGTTTTAGGTTGCAGAGCTGAGCCATAGTAACAGGATGATCCTCACCTTTGAAGTGGGTCAGGAAACGTGTCTCTAGCATGGTCCAGTTTTGAATGGAATCCTCTGGCAGAGTGGAGTACCAATCAAAGGCTGTACCTTTCAGGGTGCTTGCAAAGAGACGGATCTTGAGTGCATCTTGATCCGCAATAGCTCCTGTCAAGATCTTAAAGTGGATGACATGCTGTCTAGCTGAACCTTTCCCCGTATATGTTTGGAGAATAGGTTGCTTGAACTTTGCAGGGAACAAAACCGAGTCCATCCATAAGGGATACGGTGGCTTGATTCCATGCTCTTTCAGTGTATCCTTTTCTTTTGCTTTGGCAAGGATATTGTCAACGTCCTTTTTAGTAAGTGCGCGTGACTCATCTTCTCCACCGTTTGCCTCACCATATGGAGGAACTTCATCATTTAGTGGACGTTGGAGAATGAGAAGAAGGTTTTCCATCAGGGCTTCTATCCTCTGTTGTCCTTGTTCCAGCTGCGGGGTGCGTATAGTCATGTTGTTATCATCCAACGGAGGTTGCTCAGAGTTTGTAACTAGGACATTCACTCTTCGTGAGTCAAAAGAGGATATTGTCTTAGTGACTGAGCTGGAGCTCATTCTTCTAGATGAAGAGCCTGAGGATTGATCACTCTGATGTCCTTGGATTGAAGGAGTGGGAGAATCTTCCTGATGTTTTTGTGTCCGGGAGACGTTGCGAGTCACCGGCCGTCTGACATGTATTTTCGTTGCTGACTTCTGGCTTCTTTTGGTTTTGCCAACCATATGGACAGCAGCAACTTGGTCGGGTTTTTCTTTTTCAACCCATTTTTTACAGACCTGAAGATCAGAATGCTGTGTTATTTGCTTCTCTAGTCTCTTTTGTCGATATGCCGTGCGGCGACGTATACGACGAGCAATTAGAGCTTCAGTTAGCTCGGGCTATGCTCTGGCGATGAAGGATGTGGTCCCTCGTGCGCAGCAACCGAGCTTATCTTCTTTGAAGACTGGCATGGACAGGATTTGGACGCAATCCTTAGCCTGTCGCAAAGAAGCTTTAAATTTTGCAAGCTCGGCCCCTGTTGAGATGAAGGGCTGAGTTGCAGGAGAGCAGGCCCTGGCAGGTTCTTGTTGAAGCCTTGTGATGCACGACTTGATTTTGGGCTTGTATGAGCAAGTCGGCTCATGCCAAGTAGTTTTTATAGTTCGGCGGAGGGTAGGTTTCTCCCCTTTTGTGTAAGTGAAAGGATAGAATCGGTTCTCCTTGAGAGGGGCCAGGTATGCTGGCTTTGCAGATGTCCGGGACCTTCTTTGTTTTGGAGATGGTCTCGGTGACCAAGTTTTGGGGTAGAACTGGTTTTTGGTAGGTTGAGGCTTCGCGGGATTGCCACGAGCCTCAGGTTTCTTGGTGACCGTCTTTGGTGTCGGGGCAACGACACGTTCAGGGGCGGTCTTCTGCTTCTTGGCAGGAGCAGTTTCATCTACGGGGAGTGGGAATAGTCCCAGTGACCCGAAGACGATGGTCCGGGGGGTGGAGGTTGACCCGGTGTTTTGAGAGTTGCCGAGGGAGGTGACGCTTCGGCAGCTGGCAAGGTGCTTGTAAGTGCGCTTGCTTTGCTTCTCTTGAAGTGTGAGCTGGTACTTGTTCTCGTCAAAGGTGATGGTCAATGAAGCTGCCATTGTTAGTTTGGAAAACTTCTGAAACAAGACCACATCCATTAGTAATCACAAGAATATGGTGATCATAAATGGAAAATTGTGAGGCCCCACACCTGGTAGGCCCTCAGTTTGATTTAAATAATAATTAATAAGGTATTTTATGCTTTAATATGCTATGTAATAGGAAATTAGTGGTATAGATTCTATAATTCCTAAGTTTTAGATTGTAGCTTTTGTTTAATTTTAATAGATTGGATTATACTAGGTTTTAATTATCATTAGCACTAATGGGAAGGGCATGAGAGTTGGAACATTCTAGAACCCCACCAAATTACCCAAATGCCCATGGCCCCATTGCATTTTCATTTAGAACCAAAATACCCTTTAGGTAATTAGCCTAAACCCCTAAACTATATAACCTAAGTTATTGCAACAATAGCCTAAACCCTAATTGCCTCTCATCTCTCTCAATTAACCTATCTTCTTCCCCAAGCAACCCTAATTCCCCAAGATCCCAGTACAAGGAGGCTAGAGGCTATCTCATTTTCATCTACAACACCCTATTGGATCTCTTCTTGCATTTCAATTTCCCTTTCTTCTTCACTAAGGCAAGTACCTTATGCTAATTTCACTTGATGCATGCTTTCTTTCTTTTTTTCTGTAATTTCAATTCAAATGAGTAGAGATGCATGTTTAGATCTTCTTCTTGAGCTTGTTTATGGGAAATTGGCCATTGATGGATGAGTTTCTCCATTTGGAATATCAATAGCCCGGTTGGATGGTGGATGGTGATGATTGAAGTGTTTTTATGTTTATTCTTGTTTATGTGATGTATGGAGGAGATTTGGGATGATTTGGATGAAAAATGGATTGAGAAGAAGAAATCCTAGAAATCTGGAATTATGCTCAGTGCGTGTACCCGGTCGACCGACCCCTAGCTCGGTCGACCAGGCACACTAAATTCAGGGAAAAACCAAGTCCCAGTTAATTTCTGTAAAAATGTACAGACAGTGTACCCGGTCGACCGGATACACATGAGACTGCAGGAGTTAACTGAGGCCTGTGATTTCTCAGACAGACAAAACCCTGTGTACCTGGTCGACATCATGGCCATGATGTCGACCGGGGAAACAGTGATTCATGCAGAACCCCCCAGCTGTTTGGCTTCAGGTCCTAGTGGACGCGGTCAACATCACGGCTATGATGTCGATCGGGGACACTGCAGGATGTCGACCTGGGAGGTCAACATCCAGTTCACCCGATCGACATCCCAGGGTGTGATGTCGATCGGGCAAACTGTGAACAGTGAATTTTAGATTTCTGTAGACTTTGATGTTTGACCAAATGTGGGGTCCATTGACCATCCAAATGACTTCCATCAAGTGTGCCACATACGAATTAATAGCATGGCTCAGCCTTGACTCGTGGGGTCCACCAATTGAGGTTTTAGGATTCGAATCATTAATTACTCGAACCTTAATTGTAGTCCATGGTGTCCACAACTTCAGGAGCACCAGATTTACCATTTTTGACACCTGAGGCTACAATTAAGGATCCAATCATTTGATGAGGCCTGAACCAAGAGTGGACCACTACCTAGGATTGGTCCTTTGTCTTTTTCCATTTGATTCCATGTTTTGAGGATTTTTGTGTTATTCTTCTCTCTTGTCCTTGTTATTGTCTTAACCTATTAATTAATGGAAATTGGAGGACCTGAACTTAGGATTACTTAGAGGTGACCCTGTGTTGTGTTTGGAGATAAAATGACCCGTGTCTGTGTCTAGGCGGGCCCTCATACGGCCTAAGATTGGGAATGTGGAACCCTAGACTGAAGAGGTTAGTATGAATGGTTGGTTAGCTCATTGTGTATGAGCATAGGATGAATGCTTGTGAAATGGACATGGTATGGTACTTGTGTTACCTCAGGCCACGGTTGTGAGCCTTGGAGTGGATCCAATGTTGTTGGACTTGGATTTGTTTATTAGACTGTGATCCATGTTGTATCTTAACATCTTAGAGACTTGGGTAGGACCTTGCTCACGCAAGATAAGCCTAGACAGACACAGACCCGTACTTAGTTCCCGAGTCGGCACTGAACATTCACTCAGTTGTTCTAAACTCAGCCAGTTGACTGATCATCTCTGGTAGGAGCTATGTTCTGGTTACTTAGAGCTATTATGATGAGCTGTGATTAGACGGACGGTGTGATACCGCGTCCGGGTTAATCTGATAAAGGGGTGTGATCGGTGCGATAAAGGGGTGTGATCTGTGTTATGTATATTGTATATTATATTTATCAGGGCTATTATCCCTTGCATGGTTATTACCCTTTCCCCACCGCAAACAGTTTATGGTATGGGACGTTTACAGTACGGGAGGGCCGCGGCATAATATCCCGCGATGTATCTAGCTTGTGTGAATGTGCTCCTTTGTTGTCTGTTTAGATTAGATACTTTATCTTTCTGACTCTAAACTGCTATTACTGCTCAACTGCCTAGATCATGTATACTTGTTACTCATATGATTATCTACCTGTCATTACTCTCATTGTGTATACATCTTGTGTTATCTACATATGGTGCATGCCAGATCCTTGGATCCTACCCATCTTTGGTGCTTAGGTTCAGACTATGATCCCGCGGGTGACACGATCTATGAGGCGCCCGTAGTTGGTGACTACGGATGGGGTCTGGCTGACCAAGTGGTCGAGTCAGAGGATGGAGAGCCTGCACAGGGGGATTGAGTGCAGTTGTTTTTGGGATTTGAGAGTATTTTGTAGTGAGACTTGGGTAGATTTTCAGATATGTATAAACACTTTGATAACTACTTTGAGATTTCTATCAGGCTTCCGCACTTTTACATCTGATTTATATACTTGATACTATTGCTTCCGTTATCTTTTATTTCGCTTCTGCATTTCAACTGTTGATTATGATGTTGTTTAAAAAGTTTTAAAATTTGACCTCACTGCGGACTACGATCTTGGAAGTTCTCGGTTTTTCCGGGAAGTAGCACGCGAACTTCGGGTACCTTAGCGTTATCTTCGGTATTCGGAATTGGGGCGTTACAAAAATACTATGGTTTTGTCTTTCCAAATCGCTCAGGGGGGATGACCTGTCCCAAGCGTAATGAAGAAGGCAAAAGCCATAGAGGGTACAATTGTTCTGAATCCAAGTATGGTAAGCTCAGAATGAGCGTTCCAGTGACCGCTAGAAGTAATTGTAAACCTTAATTCAAGTTACAGAGAAGCAGAGCTCACTCAAGGTAAAATGATATAAGGTTGGAGTTACAAATGTGCCGGTCGCGACCACAGTAGACCTGGAAGGGCGTACTAACACCGCTAGGCACAAATGTTGCAAATCACATCCTTCGGAAGGACACGAGATGGGATTTTTTTGAAAGGTCAAGATCGAATTCACGAAAGAGAGCAAATGGTATTCCAATCCGAATACGGGCTCAGCGATTTCCGTGAGCACTAAATCCAAAAAGGAAGGAACCGGGATTTCTCGAATTTGAATCCAATAATGACGGAAGTTTTTTTTTTGAAATGTCAAGATTGAATTCATAAAAGAGAGCAAATGGTATTGCAATCCGAATATAGGCTCAAACATTTCTACGAGCACTAAATCCGAAAAGGAAGGAACCAAAATTTCTCGAATCTGAATACAATAGTGACAGAAGTTTTTTTTTTTTTTTTTTTTTTTTTTTTGAAGAGAATTTTTTTTAGTACACATAGGTTTTCCAATTTGGTGTTATGAAACCTTAGTGGATAGATTAGCCCCCAGGTAAGGGTAGGATTATTTAATGAACCCATTTAAAGGACCCTTGCTTCGAATAGTCTAGCTGCCTCCATACTCTGGATAAGGCTTTTCTTAGATTCACTTTGGTCAAAGAACGCAATCGGTGCAACCTAAATGTCTTTTTTTTTTTTTGAATGATTGCTAATGGACCCATCAAAGAGAAGAAATGGCCCTTCCCAATCAGACTGCTAGCTCAGCGATTTCCGCGAGCCATTCTACGAAAAGGAAAGAACCAAAGTTTCTCCAATTTGAATCCAAAAGAAAGATATCTGAATTTTTTTTTTTTTTTGAAAGATCACTAATGGACCCATCAAAGAGAGGGAAATGACCCCTCCCAATCCGAACGCTGGCTCAGCGATTTCCGTGAGCCATTGTATGAAAAAGAAAGAACCAAAGTTTCTCCAATTTGAATCCAAAAGAGAGAAATCTGAAATTTTTTTTTTTAAAAAGTCAAGATTGGATTCACAAAAGAAAAGAAATGGTGTTCCAATCCGAACAAAGGCTCAGCGATTTCCGCGAGCAGTAAGTCCGAAAGGGAAAGAACCAAAATTTATCAAATCCGAACCCAACGTTAAAAAAAATATTTTTTTTTTTGTTTGAGAAGAGAAAGAACGGAAATAAACTCAAAGACAGAAATTTCCAAAGAATCCCATCTCATGTTTTTTTTTTTTTTTTTTAAGATGCAAAATCCAACACAGGCCACCAACTAGAAAGGAGTCAAGGAGTCAAAGCATCGTGTTCTCAAATGAACGAGTCCCACCGGGTATGCCAACTTGATGGACCCGGCTTTCTCTCTCGCCTACCTCTGCCCCGGGTCCGCTAGGGTGCGGCGGGGCGAGAAAAAAGAAAAGGCGCGAGCATCAATATTTTTTTGTACGGGTATGCCAGATTTTCTATTCTACTTGGAATTTGAAATGATGATCCGGAGATTCACCTTCACAAGTAGAAAGGAAATCAAACTTTTTTTCTAACTTTCCATCGCATATATATTTTAAAGAAAGAGACAAGATTTTTAATGCCGTGAAAGGAGATTTTGTTTAGTTTGCCGTGAAAGGCGGTTTTGTGTCGTAGAAGGCAATTTTGCCATGAAAGGTGATTTACAAATCTCATCAATGATGAAAGACAAGAGTTTTGATTTTTTTGTCTCTTTAAAAAATACAAAATACAATAGAAAAGAAAGAAAGAGGAATCTGACTTCTCAGGAGATTGTGGGGACTCGTTCAAATCGACGGTCGCGAGTCATGTATGGGCTCCACCGTCGTCCTTCAGATGAGAACACTTGATACTTTTGATTCACTTGGCTTGGCTTGGACCTCGGATTTTTAGAGGACAAAGACCAAGGGAAGGTCCTATATCCAATAAAAAGCCGGGTAGGCGGGCTGAAAAGCCACATCTAGGCCATGTCTAATAGAAGGAGGAGGGAAAAACCTTGGGGGGTGGCCCCCCAAGGGACTTCGATCACCTTATAGTGTTTTCAGCAGAGTTTCGTCAGAGCAGGAGAGCTTCTTTGCACAGAGATTTTCAAGACAATTTTTCAAGACCATTTCCCTTTCGAATGACCGCCTATTTATAGGCTTTTGGTAGCCATTAGGAAGGTTTATGGGCATTAATGGCATTGATGCTCCATGATGGGAGGAGTTACAAGTATTTAATTCTTGATTTTGTAACTCCTTTTTCCTTGAATTTGATTGGCCGATGGAGAATAATGGGCATTTAATCTCCATGATGATGGGGGTTTCAAGATTAATTATCATGATTAATCTCCATAATGATAGGAGTTACATGGTTAATTGCCATGATTAATTGGACTTGTAACTCCCATTTGCTTGCTTCTGATTAGGCCGTCTAGAATAATGAGTTAATGACCGTAATAAGTTGTCATAAACGGGTCAATTAACAGCATTAATTGGTCGCCAAGTCGCTTGAAGAGTCGTGGGCCGTGCCGCATCTTTTGAAAATTTTCTGGCGATGATCATCGATGGATTCTCATGTTGATCGACATCGGATGACTATGAAATTTCAGATATTGATTGGTACTAGTGGGCCAGCAACATCTGTCCAGTCGATTTTACGATCAGTCGGGCAGAAAGTGTGCTTTCTTAGTCTGCCGGTTGGTGATTTCGGAGTGTCCGATGATGATCGAATGATTTCGACAGCGGATCCGTGATGTTGACGAAGATCAACGGATATCATGCCTAAAAACTCAGAATTTAAGAAAATCACAGGGGCCAAACATCGCGAAACGCGAAAAGGATTAGAAAAACGGTTGTTTCGGCGGAAATCCGGCGACCCAGATTTCCAGGGTCGCCGGCGACCATGGGCCAAGGTTGCCGGCGACCATGGGACTTTTGTCCCTTTTTTCGGTCACCGTTTGGTCGCCGTTTCTCAGTCGTTCTTCAGGCTTTTTTGCTTCTTTTTTCTCCTGTATTTTTCTTGACATTTCTCCTCATTTATTGGCTTGATTCCTCTGAAGAAAACCTGTCAAGAAGCCTTGTAAATCAGAGCACAAAGTTTCCTATTTTTGGAAAAGCCAAAGACTTTGTTGCCGATTTTCCGCAAAGAGTTGAAACTAGGTCAAACAATGTTGGAATGACCTGAAATTTGGGGTGAAGCTTCTTGAGCAATATATAGGACCAACCATGGGCTTTTTATTTGAGTTTTGAAGCCGTTTGGGGTCCCGTCGATGCTTGACTTGATTTCACCGTGCGGAAGATGTCACGTTTTGATGTGTGGTCAACCGATGTCGGAATGACCTGAAATTTTACGAGGAGCCTATTGGAGTCATTTTGAGACGATCCATTAGCTCCGATTTGGATGCCAAGGTCTCGGGGAGCTCCGCTGCCGGTAGGCTTGATTTTGTTTCCAAGCGTCAAAGTTAGGTCAAACGTTGTCGGAATGACCTAAAATTTGACGTGCAGCTGTTTGGAAGCATGTAGAAGCTACCCATGTGCTTTGTTTGTTGAGTGGCAACATCGGTGGTCCTCGCCACCGATAGGCTTGATTTCGCCGTTCGAGAGTTAATGGAGCATCAAACGGTATCGGTTTGACTTGAAATTTGACGTGGAGCCTTTTGGAGGTATTTTGAGACCATCCATAGGCTCTGATCGAAGATTTGATATCTTCTGCACTGTCGCCGTCAGGGGCTCCTGCTCAGCTGTTGGAGGAGTAAAGTTAAGCGAAATGGTGTCAAAATGGCTCGAAACTTCATGTGTACCCTTCTTTTGGCTATTTTGAAGGATCTTGCAGTTTTTGTTTGATTCTGACAAGATCTGATGCTTGAAGCGGCTTTGTCTGTTTGTAGTAGGACGCGGCTCCATGTAGCTTTTGATGTCAAAGAGGCAAAGTGACATTTTTGGTGTCGACAGTGTCCTAAGGTTACGCTTCCACTCAAAATTTATTAAAGGCTAAGGATTCCTAAGTAGTGAGGAAGATAAATTCCTATGGGCAAGGAAATGGTGATGAAGTCCAATCCTTATCTTGTTGGGGTTTGATTGCCCTTACTAAGTGTGTGATTCCAATTTAATCAATGTGTACATTCAATCAATCATACTTTTGCCAAAGTTCAACAGCCACGAATTAACCCACTTACTGAAGAGGCATGGGTAAGGTTTCAGTACTCACCTCCCACTCAAGATGGGGGAAGATCTGGTTGAGTCGACTTAGGCCACTGATACCTAGACTCAGTGTACCAACTCAGAGACAGTATCGTCCAACTGTCATCCTTCCCTGCCCCTAACTATTACAATCTGGGCCTTCCCAGAATTTAAAAATAATTAAAATTATTAAACTTTGAAAGTCCTACTACAATGGATCTAAAAAAAAAAATACTACTACTAAAACTAAAATTTATTTTCCACTTTGAGTTGGTTTCTTTGCAAGATTCTTCTCTTTATTATTTTTTTTTTTGGCAACTTAATCGAAGATTCTTTGTGCTTCAAATTTGGTAACTCCTTGCTACAAATGCTCCTTCCTTTTATTTTTTTTTTTTTCAATCATGCAAAATCAACAATACCAAAGTGTAAAAAGAAAAAAAAATGCTAATTAGTTAAAATCCTAAAAGGAATTAAAAAAAAGTAATAAAATAAAATCCTAAACTAAACTCGAGTAAAAATCAGAAATCAGATTTTTGAAACAGTTTTTAAGAACAAATCCACGGCAACGGCGCCAAATTTTGATGTGCTCAAAATAGTTAACCGCAATCGCACAAATTTCTATTAAGTAGATAATGGCAAATACGAGTCGATCCACAGAGATTTGTAAAAATAATATCCAAAAATCCTCAATCAGTTTTCACACTAGAGATTTTAAAACCACAATTAGTCAAGAAAATAATAACTAAACTGATATCAAAAGAAATCTAAACACAAACTTGATCAGAGAAAGAGAGATCAGGGTATCAGATTTCACCAAAACAGATTTAATCATTACAAAATTACTTCATAGTCTTATCCCAATAAAACTCAATCCAATGTGCAAGCAATTGCCTTGGATCGGAAGATTTAGCTTTGAAAACCCTTTTTCTTAACAATCCAATTCTCTAAATACTACCTAAGACTCCCTTCACTTCAATATGTTGAAACTCTAATAACTATTTATCAAGATCAAGCACAAACCATTAAAGGAATTTAACCTAAACATGATAAGTCAAGATCAAGCATAAAAAGTAAAAGACATTCCAAATAACCTTTATAAAACCAGAAGTTGAATAACATTTGAATGAGAACCTATTAAATCATTAAGCATAATGAAGGAAAGACATAGAAAAATAATAAGGAATGATCTCATCGGTTTTGGTTTCTTCCTCCACCCTAATCCATGGATTAGCCAAGCATTGTAGAACAAACAATAATAATGAAGTAAATCGTCATTATTGAAAACCTTCAAAGTTGCCTATTGCACCACTCAATCTCCACCTTCACTTTCTAACAAAGATTGAAGAAAAATAAAATTAACTCCTAGAGCAAAAGAAAGCCTCCCTTTAAAAAGGAAAAAAATACAAGAAGAAAAAGAAAGAGAAATAACTCAAATTCGTCATCCCTCATATCCCCCCACTTGACAGCCTGTTTTGACCCCTAAAACGTCAGAATTGAGAGATCCTCATGAGACACGATATTCCTCTCCTTTGAGTCCTCTTTCCAACGCATCTAACCTTGCCTTAATCGAAGTCTTGAGTCACAAGTTATGGTCAAAATAGTATAGCTTGCGCAGAATGACTACAATTCCGAAAATCTTCTTTCCTTCATGATTTGATCACTTGCTAAACAATAACATATTAACGTTCTTATTGATGTCCATGAGCTTCCTTCACTTTCTTTCAAAGTTGATTGTTAAGTTTTAGCAACCATTATCAAGCATTAGATATGGTGGGGGGCCACCAAATTTGGTCTTAAAAAAAATAAAAACTGATTGTCCTCTTTCCAACGCATCTAACCTTGCCTTAATCGGAGTCTTGAGTCACAAGTTATGACCAAAATAGTAAAGCTTGCGCAGAATGACTACAATTCCGAAAATCTTCTTTCCTTCATGATTTGATCACTTGCTAAACAATAACATATTAACATTCTTATTGATGTCCATGAGCTTCCTTCACTTTCTTGCAAAGTTTATTGCTAAGTTTTAGCAACCATTATCAAGCATTAGATATGGTGGGGGCCACCAAATTCGGTCTTAAAAGGAATAAAAACTGATTGTGCTAAGTCTTGAACTCATGACCTCTAACTTGAAATTCCAGCTCTCCTCCAACAAGCCTATATGCACTTTGTGTATAACTTTTCTCAAATGGGGTTTTAGCTTTAAACCTCTTCGAACTAAGCTCAAATATGCTAAGCTCCTTCCAATTCCTGCATAGTAAGAAAAAGGCTATAAGTTGAACATTTAAGACAAAATAAACAACTAGCAAATTCAAATAAAATGGTAGTTATTTATATTATGCCATGCATATCATCCCACATGGGATGTGCAGCAATGGATTATCAACAGTGTGGATTTAATTGCAATCCTGTCTAAAAATGAACACAAAAATCTCTAGGCCCATAACTTTTTTAATTTAACTCGGATTTGCAGATTCTCGAGCTCCACGAATATCTACTTTGAATAAGCTTTCCAACGGTAGGCAAATTTCATCAATCCGACGGTTGGAATGAAAGTTATGGACATTTGAAGATGAGTTATCCTGAGGAAAATGAGATTAACTTTTAAAACTTGATTTGCAATGGACTTTATCACTACACAACTTGCATCTTCAAAAGGAGATTAGATATGGATGGTTTAAACTCTTCTTCTTTTATTCCAATCAAAATTGTACCCCACAACTTGCATCTTCGAAAGGAGATTAGATATGGATGGTTTAAACTCTTCTCTTTTATTTCAATCAAAATTGTACCCTATGAGAAGTCTTCTACTGTAGTTAGGACTCTTCAACTAACATGATGAACTGACCCCCTTTTATTGATTTTCATGTGTGTGGGGTCTACTTGTTGAATCGTTCAATTTACTTTTTTTCAAGTTTCAATTCAGCAATGCAGGGCCCTGACTGTGTGCTTGAAAGTAGGTCTCGTGACAGAGGTCTTCAATTCTCATTTTCTGCACATTCTAATTCAACACATCAAATACTGAAAAGCCCATATTGAAGCGGGACTCATCCGGACAGAGTTGTACTCCAATAGGTACTTTTTGGAGAAAAGTTGCAAAACATTCTAAGTTAATATAGAAAATGTACGAAAAATATGAAAATTCAGGTTTCTGTGTAAGAATGCATGAAATAATGGAATTAGATGAATAATGATGTAATTCACCTAATTTAACCCCTAATTCATCCTAGAATGATGCGTAAATTTATGCAAATTCATGAACTCAACAATGTATTGGTACGACAATCCAGAGTCTTACACTCTGATGGTTGAGACAAACTATACTATCTCATAGTGACTGTGGTGCTACAACCTTTTCAGATGAGATGCCCAGTCTCATCACCGGTTGTGAAAATACCTTTAGTATAAGAGTTGTGATCTATGTCTCCTGTATGTAAATCTCATCCATATACATGGATCACATTTAATATACTTATGGGCTTCTGTTCATCTCATGAACCACCATGTCATCTTGTATTAGTTATGCGCAAACATCAAATAGAAACCCATTTATCTCATGAATAAAGCATGAAATAACCAACTAATTATTAAAATAATTCAATTTGTTCACATCATCCACTGGATTGAGGACATACAATCTGACAACAACAAGCTCTCAAGTGCACGCCGACATCATCTTGATTCCACTCAGCTAGTTGTTGATGTGTCTCTTCGACCTTCTCAACCTCTGGGCAATGGCGTTCTGTTCTTGACGTGTAATGCCAAGTGTAGAATCATTAAACACAACGGTCAAGCAAGATAAACACATATAAAAGCTTAGCATGTGATATCAAATGAATATTAAGTACAAAAGATCATGTGAGGTCAAATAAGAGTGAACTAGGCATGATTGTGCATGAGTAGACATGAACATAATGAATCATTAATAACATGGGCTAACAAGATACCCTAACAAAATGGGATATCCACATAAGTTATATTCTCTCGATTCAACCATTATATATGGGTTAAATAAAGAGCCTCAAACATAACATAGCATGATGGTACCACTGTCCACGAAACTCCATCATGGACCTAGAGCACCGGTCTTACCCTTAGGCCTAAGAAAGTAAAGCTCACTTTTACTCTCATCATATGCTGGTATTTTGATCTCTTTACCCTCATCTCTTATTTCATTATGCAAGTAATCATTTGAAGTTGAATAGTCTATGATGATCCCATTTATTAGTTAATTTATTTTTCTAAAATATGATGCTTTCTTTTTTTATTTTGTCAAGGACTTGTTTAATATGTTGGTTGATTATATTGTGTAATAGAATACTTTCCAATGTACTTGATAATGTTATTAGGTTACTAATAAAGATACTTGACAATATAATGCCATTATGTCATAATAACTTTTACTTTCATTTTATAAACTTTAAGCACCATATAGTATTAATAAGTCATATATTTGTTAATTTTTCTTTTTTCTCATTGCCTTCCTATAGCAATTAGGTAATTGTGTTCCTATTTTCTATTTTTTTTCTTAAATTCTGGATTGGAATGAAGATCGATGTGTGTTCACTTTTATTTCTAAAATTGAGAATAGATAATCATAATAAAAATACACTTTCTTACCAAAAATATCATATTTTAAATTTTCTATATTTTAAATCTTTTATATTTTAAATATTATGAGTTATATTGCCAAATCTAAGCACGGGCATGTTTTTCTACTCTATCAATTATGCTTCTATTCCATATGGTATTGTTTTGTGATAAGTGTATTTGATTATTCTTTGTACATCAGTCAAGAGTCCATACCTAGTTGTTTGTGGCATTGGGATAAATCAATTAGCAAAAGACATTGACATATAAACTAGGAAATATTGTCCTTTTGCTTTAGAAAAAAAATTTCAGTTCAACCCCACCTCTAACTGAGCATGTATTTGAGACTGCAATATTCTTTTATAGGAGAATTCTCTCCTACAAAAGGGCTCCAACAATGAAATTCTATGGGGCCCACTTGGGACAACCTTTAATCAATGAAGCTCCTTTCACACTCTTAGCCCCCATAATCTAGCACCATGTTTAGTTTTGTGCTTGTAAAATTTTTACTCGCCGTTTGATTGAATCTAAAAAAAATATATGGTCCAAAGACCATTAAAGTTTAAAACTCTTAAATCAAAGGCTAGGATAATCTAATGATGAGGATGATTTTATTTTTATTTTTTGTATAGCCCTTGTCCTTAAAAAGAGATCTTTTTATTTTTCCTTTCCCAAGTGATAAGAACGTATCCAACTGTGCGCCACTAGCTGGCCACATAATCAAAAGACATTGACATATAAACTAGGAAATATTGTCCTTTTGCTTTAGAAAAACAAAATTAAGTTCAACCCCACCTCTAACTGAGCATGTATTTGAGACTGCAATATTCTTTTATAGGAGAATTCTCTCCTACAAGCGGGCTCCAACAATGAAATTCTATGGGGCCCACTTGGGACAACCTTTGATCAATGAAGCTCCATACACACTCTTAGCCCCCATAATCTAGCACCATGTTTAGTTTTGTGCTTGAAAAAATTTTACTCGCCGTTGGATTGAATCTAAAAAAAATCTATGGTCCAAAGACCATTAAAGTTTAAAACTCTTAAATCAAAGGCTAGGATAATCTGATGATAAGGCTGATTTTATTTTTATTTTTTATATAGCCCTTATCCTTAAAAAGAGATCTTTTTATTTTTCCTATCCCAAGTGATGGGAATGTATCCAACTGTGCTCCACTAGCTGGCCACATAATCATAGTTAATTTGCAATTCGCTCAAAGGTGAGAATCTTCCTCTTTTTTCTTTTTTTTTATAGCAGTTGTAAGCTAAGGTATCAAAAACCTGTAAGATCTAATATGGTTTGCAATACAAATCAAACCTATGGATCTTAATCTATGTATTAGCAATGGATAATTTAAAAGACTAAAAGCGTACCTTGAGCCGTGATCTTGACAATGAGCGGTTTGGATTGATCTAAAGCTTTTTCCGCTGCGAGGTCAACAGCCATTGGATTTTCTCCTATCTCCTTTGTCACTCATTTCAAGATGCGTGAGAGTTAATGAGTACTTTGCAAATTATGTGAGTCGAGAGAGAGGACGGGAAAGCCCTTTTTATAAAAAAAACTAAGAGGGATTTCCTCCCATCAAAGAAATCAATTAGCAGTAAGTTTTCTTAATTTCCTTAATTATTGGTCAACCGAGAATCCTGATTAATTGGATTTTCTTAAACTGAATCCAAGAAAGATTTAATCAAATCAAAACTAAAAGGGGAAAGCTTTGGAGTTAACTTGGAGCGGGGGCCTTCAATGATTAGCCATGTGGTCATGGGGACTGCCTATGTCTAACAATCTTCTACTTGGTCCGAATGACCACATGACAAATGTGATCTCTGACTTGGTCCTGATAACCACCGATACGCAATCCACCTTATATTTTTATATTTATATTTTGCAATACTATGTTTTATAAAATGACTCAACTTGGATTCAACAGACTTTAAAATACCGACGAGTGGCCACTCATTTGAAAAAATAGCCCAATCAATCTTGTTCATACTAAGTCTTATATACAGTAACTAAATGAAACCATTAATGTTGATCATGGCAGTCAAACATCAATTATGCGAGAGAATTCCTTCCATGTACCATAACATTAATAATTCCATTTAATCAAGTCAAAAATTGAGGAAAAAACAATAGGATAAATCTAAAATTCCTATTTGTTGGTTCAATATAAATTCATCTTGCTTTTCGATTATTCACTAAATGTGCACAAAATTAAGCACGAAAATGGAATCATCATTAATGAAAATAGATCATTGAAAAAAGGTGTCTAATAAATTAACATTATCCATTTCAACCAAATGCATTATGGTCATACAATGAGGCCCATTTCTCTAACATGATCATTATAAGCTTATGTAAGTAATGCTTTGGTCAAAGGATCTGCTATCATGAGCATTGTGCTGATTTGCTCTATAGACACTAGATGATCCCGAACTTTCTCTTTAATGGCAAGATATTTTATCTGAAGAAGTCTTGTAGCGCTGGAACTCTTGTCGTTGTTAGGAAAGCAAACAGCTGAGGTATTATTACAATAAATCTTCAACGACTTAGAAATACAATCCATGATCTGCAACCCTGAAATGAAATTCTGCAGCCATATAGCTTGAGTAGTGGCCTCAAAGCATGCCACAAATTTAGCTTCAAATGTGGAAGAAGTAGTTGTTGTTTGTTTAACTCTTTTCCACGAAATAGCCCCACCAGCAAGGAAAAAAGTATATCCTGATGTAGATCTCCTCGCGTCGAGGCAGCTGGTAAAATCTGAATCTAAAGATCCAATCACTTCCAAGTGATCGGATTTTCTGTAAGTGAGCATAAGTTCTTTAGTTCTCTGTAAATATCTCATGACTTTCTTTGTTGCCTTCTAATGTGCCATGCCAGGGTTAGACTGATACCTTACTAGCATGCCTACTGCAAAACTGATGTTTGGACGTGTACAAGTTTGTGCATATAGAGGACTTCCTACTGCGGAAGCAGATGGAATGTCATACATCTGCTTTCTCTCGATGTCATTTCTAGGACATTGATCATTGGAGAATTGATCACGTCTGAATATAGGTGCTTTTCCTTCAAAACAGTTCTCCATATTGAGTCTTTGAAGAATTCTATTGATATAGGCTTTCTATGAAAGTCCTAGTAGTCCTTGAGATATGTTTATAATAATTTCAATTACAAGCACAAATGATGCTTCACCCATATCTTTAATTTCAAAGTTCTCTGTGAGGTATTCTTTTGTTTCACGTAGTAGGCATAAATCAATACTAGAAAGTAGAATGTCATCTACATATAGGACTAAAATAATGAACGTGCTCCCACTGATCTTCAGGTATATACATTGATCAACAATGTTTTCCTTAAACCTGAAGGAGATAATAGTATCATTGAACTTAATATACCATTGCCTTGAAACTTGTTTAAGCCCATATATAGATTTCTTTAATTATAAACTAGATTTTCTTTGTCTTTCTCCTCAAATCCTTCTGGTTGTTTCACATTATCTCTTCAGCTAAATTCCCATTTAATAACGCGGTTTTTACATCCATTTGTTGTAACTCTATATTAAAATGAGCTCCTAAAGCCATTATGATTTCAAAAGAGTTCTTTGAAGAAATTAATGAAAATGTCTCTTTATAGTCAATATTTTGCCTTTGAGTAAACCCTTTAGCTACAAGTCTGGCCTTAAATCGTTGAATCTCACTTGGTTTTAAAGACCCATTTACATACTATAGTCGCAGACCCTTGAGGCAATTCAACAAGATCCCAGACTTTATTAATCGACATGGGACTTAACTCTTCTTGCATGGCATCATTCCATTTATTAGAATCATCACTTTTTAATGGCTTATGAAAATGTTACCGGATCTTCTTTAACATCTATATCAACATCAAATTAAACAATATAGTCATCCGATATAGCATACCTCCTTGATCTTTAAGATCTTCTTAAAACTTCTGGTTCTGCTAAATTTTGATTCGGATGAGTGATATCTTCAATAACATCATTATGAGTGACAATCTCATCTAGTGGTGCATCTGGTATGGTAGGTTGTATTTCCATCATATCGTTCTGAACAAAGTCACTTGGAATACCAACTCTAACCATTTCCATCAGTACTTGAATAAGTATCCGATGTTCTTCAAAAACCACATTTCATGGTGCATTTCTCCCACCAATGTCATCACTTTCTATGAATCTGGCATTTTCGATTTCAACAATTTTAGTGGTATGAGTAGGACAGTAAAATATAAAACCTTTGGACCATTCAGGATATCCAATAAAATACCCACGATAGTCCTAGGGTTCAATTTCCTCTCTTGTGGGATATAAATTCTAGTTTCGGCTGGACAACCCCAAACATGTAGATGCCCTAAACTTAGCTTCTTACCTGTCTATAACTCGTAAGGAGTTTTAGGAATAGCCTCAGTGGGTACACGGTTTAGGATATATGCAACTATTTTTAGGGCTTCTCCCCGCATAGAGTTAACAAACTTCGTACCATTTCCATAAGCGTTTTATTACGTCTTTCAGCCACACCATTTTGATGTGGAGAGACAGGCAATGTATATTTAGCACGAATGCCATGACTTTACAAGAATTTGGCAAATGGGCCAAGATTTTGCCCCCGATTTATCATACCTCCCATAATACTCTCTACCCCTATCAGATCTCACAACCTTTATTTTTCTGTTTAACTGTTTTTCAACTTCAGCCTTATAAATTTCAAAGGCTTTCAAAGATTCTGATTTCTTATATAACAGGTAGGCATATCCATATCTAGTGAAATCATCAATAAAGGTGATAAAGTGTTTTTACCATTATTACATGGTGTGGGAAAATAACCACAAATATTTGTGTGGATTAACTCAAGTGGTTCTAAACATCTTGTGGCCTTATGTTTATTCATATATTTGGTCTGCTTGCCTTTTATGCAATCCATACAGACACCAAAATCAGTAAAACCTAAGGCTCGTAATACCCCGTCATTTATTAATCTTTTTAATGTTTCCTAAGAGATGTGTCCTAGCCTTTTATGCCACAAAATTGAGGAATTCTCATTCAATATTCCTCTCTTAACACCAACATCCATAACATTGTTCGCGTGCAAGGTAAGTAAGGAACTAGCAAAACATGGATCCTGATTCAATTTATAAAGACCATCACATAAAATACCCCACCAATTAAAACTTTATTCTTATAAATACTCAAAGTACTTTGTCCAAAAGAGAAGGTATAACCTTCCAAATCAAGTCTAGATAAAGAAATTAAATTTCTACTTATTTTAGGAACATAAAAGGTGATATTAAGGTCCAACTCGAATTCGAAATCAAGAATCAATCTGAAAGTCCCCACAACTTTCACATCAGCCTCCAGCCAGTTGCCCATCAAATTTTTTCTTAGTTCCCTAATTGGACTCCAGCTTGAGTGAAAGCCCTACATGGAATTTGCCACATGAACACTGGCACCAAAATCAATCCACCATGTATTTGAAGGAAAGGAACATCTAAAAGATTTAATTCATAACAAACAAAAAAATTATTTCTACCTCGAGATTCAAACCATTTCTATCTCTTCAAGTAGTCTTTCTTCAGATGTCCCTTTTTACGGCAGAAGAAGCACCTTGGTTCACTACCTTTCTTCCTAACTTGATCAGTCGAAGCAGGTTTCTTACCTTTCCTTTCCAAACCTTTCTTACCCTTGGCATATTGTTTCTTGTTCGAATGGGTGTTGGAGATAAAATCTACTTTGTGTAACTGCCCTTCCTACGTACCCAAGTCTGCCTTCTTCTTGGACACACATTGGGCCCAACTCATTCGTAGTCAATTTCTCCTTATATGTATTATATGAAATTTTGAAAGGCCCAAATTGAGGGGGCAAGGAGATCAAAATAAATTAGACTATATAATTATCAGAAATTTTCATTTCTAGATAACTGAGTTGGGCCGCTATATCCCTCGTCCCCATGATATGTTCCTTGACACCACTGGATCCATCATATTTCATTAAAGATAATTTGGAAATCAAGGTAGCTGCCAAAACCTTTTCAGACGCTTGAAATTGCTGCTCCACTGATTCAAGATAGACCTTAGCATTTTCGTTATCCGGGATAGAACCACGGATATATTTAGCTAATATGGTTTGCGATATAAATCTAATCTATGGATCTTAATCTATGCACTAGCAATGGATAATCTAAAAGACTAAAAGCATACCTTGAGCCATGATCTTGATGATGAGCGGTATGAATTGATCTAAATCTTTTTCCGCTGCGAGATCAATAGCCTTTGGCTTTTCTCCTATCTCCCTTGTCACTCACTCCAAGATGCATGAGAGTTAATGGGTAGTTTGCAAATTATGTGAGTCAAGAGAGAGGACGGGAAAACCCTTTTTATAAATAACCTAAGAGGGATTTCTTCCCATCAAAGAAATCAATTAGCAGTAAGTTTTCTTAATTTCCTTAATGATTGGTCAATCGAGAATCCTGATTAATTGGATTTTCTTAAACTGAATCCAAGAAAGATTTAATCAAATCAAAACTAAAAGGGGAAAGCGTTGGAGTTGACTTGGAGTGGGGGCCCTTCAATTATTAGACATGTGGTCATGGGAACCGCTTATGTCTAACAGAACCAAGGGATTTTTGTATATGCCCCCCCTAAGGTTTGTAGGATTTGTAAATAGATCCTTGAGGTTTTAGTATTTGCAAATAGGCCCTTGCATTTTCATTTTAATACCTTCCATGTCTCCAAAATCAATAATCTTCCAACCACCATAGGTTTTTAGAGTAAAATGAAACTTCTGTCTATCTCTTTTATCCTTATATGCATAATTTCAAAAGCTTGGACTCAATTTTTTAATAAAGGACATAACATTAACAATTGTATTTAGTGGGAGAGAATAACCCTACATAATTTTTTTTTTATCAATGTAGGGCTCATTTCATTAAATCCACATTAATCATGATGACAATAAAACGTGTACTTAAAACCAGTTTTGATTTTCTTATCCATACATGACCCATCTTTGGATTGATAGAAGCTTCAAAATACATGATTATACTTCATGTGTAGGGGGTGTAAAAGAAATATTAGGGGAATGGGAAAATGTAAAAAAAAAAAAACACTAAATTTTAAAATTTGTGATGGGGTGGCGTTTGGCTCGATGTAAAAGAAATATTGGGGGGAGGGGCAAATGTTAAAAAAATATTAATTTTTAGAATGTGCAGGGGAGGGGGAATCTTAAACTTTTCTCAAATATGGGTAGGGGCTTTAGTCCTTGTACCTGGGTCCACCTTGGTCATGTGCATGAGAGGGTTATTATTGAGAGAAACCATTGAGACTTGAGACAAAATAATGGTATTTTTGTGAATAAAAGTATACTTATTTTTATTTAATGGATGTAAGGGCAAAGCTGTCATTTATATAAGAATCCAACACAAATCTCATGGTGGATGTCCATTCTTGTTAGGAATATTGATCGACTTTGAGGACATGAAAGGTATAATAAAAAAAAAAGCAGGGGCCTATTTACAAATACTAAAACCTCAGAGGCCTATTTACAAATCCTACAAACGTTAGGGGGGTCTATACAAAAAGCTCTTATAAATAACCCAAGAGAGATTTCTTTCCATCAAAGAAAACAATTAGTAGTAAATTTCCTTATTTTCTTCAATGATTAGTTAACCAAGAATCCTGATTAATTGAATTTTCTTAAATTGAATCTAAGAAAGATTTAATCAAATCAAAACTAAAAGGAAAAAGCTTAGGAGTTAACTTGGAGTGGCGCCCTTCAATTGTTAACCATGTGGTCATTAGAACCGCTTACATCTAATAGAACCAAGGGATGAATCCCCGGCTGTAGTAGGGAACCTTATTTTTGTACACTTATCTAAGTTTTCTATGGGAATGATAACAAACGTGGTTGGAACTTGGGGGTGGGGTCATGGGGCCCCAAAATTTTGGAAACCCCCTTTTGTCATTAAAGGAATTGTAGGTTTTCTTTACATTTGGTCCCCCAAGAATTTTGTTTACATATAAGCCCCACAAGCAAAATTTCCTGCTTCCGCCCCTTGATGATGGAATATGGATCCCTTCCAAGTTCATTGTGGATCAAATGGCACCAGTTTTGAGAAATATTAAATTTATTTTCAGAGGAAACTGTGGAAAGAAAAAGCCTTTCCCACCTCTCCTCCAACCCCACTTCCTATCCAAAATAGGAGAGGTTCTTCCATATCATGTACCACCGTCCTTTCTTTCACCGTACACATGATGGTGGTTGAGGCCCATGCAAAGTGTTCATGCCCATACAAGACAACAACCAAAACTAGAGACCAATAAATTAGCCATATATCTTCTCTAGACTGTTAATGAGATCCAAGGCAATGAGCTGGACCCAACGGACAGGTTCTTGTCATTGAATTGTGGTCTTCGTTATATTCAATGGATGCAGAAGAGTTGTCTTTTATTCCGACAATGGGCCTACGAGCAACCTCTTCCCAACTTCCTTCCTGTAAACAGCTTACAGTGTAAGGTCCTTTTCCCCGATATATAAACAGTGACCTTTCCATACACTGGTCATGAAAAATATTGGGGGTCCATGTGGGTCCCACAATCAAACTTGACTGACATGTTAGGTGGGTCACAATAAAGGTTGATGCTGCACTTGGCCTGCCAGCAGGTCGGATTCGGGCTGCAGTCAACTAAGTAGTTTACAGGCCCAAAAATTGTGGCCCGCATATCTACCCGATTGGGAGATGATATTTTCCTCATGAAAGCAGCACTTTTGATTGCCCCAAACTAATCATATCACGGGACTCCCAACGAACAAGTAACAATCTAAACATCATTTCACTTAGAATAACATGCACTATTAAATTTCTCAATTTGAGAACGAGGGGCTGTCCGGTTGTGTGGGAAGTGAACCCACCTCTCATCTAGATCACATAGGGATCGATCTCTAGGTCTTTTATTGCTTGCACCTACAAATCTTTTAGCCTTCCTTGCATGTGTGAATGCTTCCTCCCTGCTCTTGCATGTGTTTTCTCCTTGCTTGTATGTGAGTGATCTCTCGCTGCGAATTTGAGTTCATAAATTTTTTAAAAAAGAAGATAAAGTTACCTATGATTATGATTATTAAAGAACTAATTGTATGCTTTGCCTCGACATAAGCATTCCCATGCAGATCACTTTCCCTTTAACTCATGTAAGTGAGAATACTTTTGGTTGATCCAGGCCATTTATATTGCAGGACTCAATGAACAAGTAACAATCTAAATTTCACTTCTCTCAGAAACACATACACTGTTACATTCATCAAGGATTGAAATTTGTCCATCAACTCAACTGTCCTGAAATTCGGGCACTACCTATTTGATAGAGAGCATCTAATTTGAATGGGTTTGAACCAATAAAGAGAACAACGTTCCTATGTAAGTCAAATAAAGGCTGGCCGCATTCATATAATATACTGTTATAATTTTATTTAGTGTATGTACGTATCATACGTTTCTTTACTAAACAAGCTTAGAATCCAACATGTGTGGAGAAGGTTCCAATTGCCAGTGTTTGATTATGCTGGAGCTCAATGCAAGTAGGCCAAACTTTTCTGAACCCATCAAAGCATGCATCTGGCAATTCTCCTACCCGTCCTTGTTGACAGGACAGGCAGAAGGAGGGCAGTCAAGAAAGTAACATATATAACAAAATACTCCATGGCAAGGATGCAACTTAGAATGTGGGGGTCACCACGTGAACGACACAGATTCATGTCCATACATGTCGGTACGGTAATACTACCACATCTACCATGCTTTCTAGGCCATCACCACCTACCTCCTCTTCTATCCCACTTCCCATTATTAAGGTGAAGAAGAAAAAACACAATTAAAACAGAAGAATGGAAAAGAGAAATAATTAAAAAAACATGGATTTGGATCCTCTGCAACTTAGAGGACAATGAACTAGCCTTTTTAAAGTAGGTGAGTATAACATATTGCCCACTTTTCAATGTACCAGCCCCCCTTGAATTAGCACCACCCAGATTTTATCATTGAAATTGCCTACTTTTCATTGCACCAGCTAGCCCGCCTTGAATTATCACCACACCCAAATCTTATCATCAATCACTGTCGGATATTATTTTTGAAATTAATGTACGTTATCATGTGATTGGGTTGATATCTCGCGTTCCTCTTATCTAAGTCCAAACTTTTTTCACTGTGGTGCTTCACTTGATTTTTATGCATCCGTGAACGACGGGAAATCGACTAACTATACAAAAGGGGCCACTTGAAATATACCATATTTGTGTCGTAAAAATCCCAATGCCAGTCGCCTAAAGTATCCCAAGTGACTTTTTGGAATTCTTAGGATTTTAATCTCAATGCCTTTTTTTTGAAATTTCAAATGCTCCTTCAAGAGGTGGGTTTTGAAATCCCACGGCTTTTCAAAAATTTGAAATTCTCTCACAATGAATTTGGAATTCTAATAAGAGAAAAAAAAAAACAGGCCCAAGAGATCCTTGGGACAAATGAAAAGATAACAAGCTCATTGGAGGTTGTCTGTGTCTGATTTAAGAGAGCTACATGGACAAGGACATGCACCGTTTACTTTATGACCCTGGATCTTTGAACCTGATTTTCTGCTCATATTTTTTACCAAGTGGAGTAAATCCCGAACTCCTTTTATATTTTGTAAACCAGTGGGGCACACATTCCATTGCACGTGCCCAATTTAAGCAGCAGTAGAGAGAATCCTGTACTGAAAAGCTGTAGAGTATCCATATACAAACAAAGGAACAGATAAGGAAGCCAGTGGGACCCAGCCCCACTTCCCTAGTAAGTCATCCCAGGTAGAGGCACATTTAGTTAAATAAATGTGGAAATCATGTGACTGGTGGAAGAGAGTGGATCATTCAACCCTTCTTCTCCCCTATAAAAACACCCACAAATACAATCCAACCTCAACAACTGCATAAATGAGAACTTCCATTTTCTCCTCCTAATCCTTCACCTTCTTCGCTCTCCTCTTCCATTCCATACCTAAATCATGAAAAACCCCAGGTCCAGATGGAGCACAGCTACTCAGGAAAGGATCTACGGCCAGAAACTGCTCCAGGCCCTCAGGTCCCTTAGGTCCACCAAGCAAGCTCAATCTCAGCCGTTGAAGATGATGGCTCGGTCCCGGGCCATCAAAGATGCAGCCGATTTGGCTCTTGCTTTGACCGCCAAGGGTCAGAACCGATGGAGCAGGGCCATTCTCCTGAGCCAGTGGCAGAAGCGTAAATTGTGGCTGAAGGTGGGGGGAAAGATGAGAAGGCGGACGTGGGTCGGAAAACCGGGTTCGGGTCGATGGAGAATGAGTCCGCGTCTGCGCCCGAGGAGAGGGAGTGGGGAGAAGGTGAGGGAGAAGCTACGTGTCCTGTCGCGATTGGTTCCGGGGGGGCCTAGGCTGTCTGCGCCGACGCTTCTAGAAGAAGCCGCCGATTACGTGGCAGCGCTGGAGATGCAAGTGAAGGCCATGCGCACGTTAGCGGTTCTCCTTTCGTCAACGACTCAAAATCCGAATGTGGAGAGCTGACATCTTTTTTTTTTTTTTTTTTTATTATAAAGGTTTTATTGTAACCATGTCACATGTACGTAAATGTCTTTATCTACTCGAATATTTTGGATAATATTAGGTGCCTATTGTGATATGACCCCATCCTGATGGGTCTTGCTTGTTTGTATTGGAATAAAAAAAATCAATAATATAGGAATTTAAGGTCAAATGAGGTAAAGAGGTGAATTGCGAATGATAGGGGTGAGAGACGAACAGCACTATAAATGAGATAAATGTTAAATAAGTGAAAAGCTCGTAGATTTTACTTTACCTAATGAAAAATAAATATATTTGGAGTTATTTTAGATTTGAATTATTAGGATGATGGTTGGGTATTCGATATTTCATATCTTTACTCTCTTTTGAGACTCTTGAAGATGGACAAATTTCTTTTCTTAAGAATACATATAAGAATTGTCAACTACAAAAAGGATAATGGTAACCCCCAACGTAACTACTTTATTTCTGAATTTAATAGCAATAGAAATACATGTCCTAGCGAGACAAAATTTATAACTTGCTATCCTCTTGGCTAGCAGGTAGAGGTTGACCTTTGTGGAAGAATTGATTAATTCAGATCAGCATGAGGGTCTAACTACATTGCATTGCAGGAACCTATTTGTATATATGCAATGACTTGAAATCATTGCTTCTCACATGGTACAATCCCCAATGAGCCCCCTTTGTCCTCTATCAATAGAGACAAAATGTATGACTGGTGCCAACAGTTCATCACGAAAGAAAAGACGCATTAAGCCATGATCAATAACTAATACTAATAAAATAGCAAAGAATTGTCTTTTATGTATATTTTCGCAGCTCTGTTTCTACCGCGAGCCTTACGCAATCAATCGGATCATATAGATATCCCTTCAACACAATATAGGTCATCAAAAGGATCTCGGATGACCCGCAAAAACATGAAAGCCAGGATCTTTCAAAAATGAATTCATATTCGAAGAGTTTATAACTACATGGATAAGCTCACACCGGCCGTCAATTTGGAACCCAACTCGGGATTTTCCTTGTGAGGTATCGGGAAGAAATTGAAATGTAATAATATTGATTCATACATAAGAGAAGGCTCTCTATTGACTCAAATGATGTACTATGGGATAGAGGAAGAGGGGAAAATCGAAGATTTCACATAGTACTTTTCTTATTCAGTTTCTATCAAAGGGGAGATTATTTAATGGTTCACCTCGAATTATCATTTTTAACCACCTATGGCATGAATCCAAACAAACAGGCTCTTTTAAGGTCTTTGTTTTATGAATTTGACGAAGAAATGTCTCGCTTGTTTAATTAGATTTTGGACCATTCATAAAAAGATATAAGAAAAAACTTTCTAAATTTTCATAGTTAGTTAAATTTAGGGCATGTTTGTGGTCTAAAGACTTTCAATTTTCAATGAATACCATTTTCTATAGGACCACCCCTCCTCCCCACTCCCCAAAATCAGAAATGCAGGCAAAAATACAGTTTATTCCACAAAAATATGAAAAGTTGTCCACATAAAATGATGGAAAAGCCAAGTCCAATTTTTTGTCCTCTTTTTGTGAAGATTGTGTTTGCACAAATGTGCCTTGAGTGTTTAAGATGTAAATACATTGATGCAGGAAAAATAGTGTCGGATAACAATGAACTTCCAATACACTTTAGCCTTTAGATTAAATTCCCGAGAAACTGCCTCTTCTTTGTAATAGAGAATTATTAAGCATCCTTAGCTTTTATGCTACTGAAACCTCGAGGTATTAGTAGAGGTAGTGAAAGTATTTTTCAACACTCCTCCTTGGGCGGAACCCTCTTCTCAACACTCCCCCTTGGGTGGAACTTAGTTGGTGCACATTTGGCAACACGCACATCAGGAGACAGCATCAGAGTTCAAATATCACAAAACTCTCGCATCCAGATGACTAGATAACTTCATCAGGAGTCCACTCACTCAGTCCCTGAGAAGTCTCCTAGACCACCTCAATCTACTAAGTAGAGGTATGGTGTTGTTGTCTCCTCTAACTCCAAAAGTTACAATATATAACTGAACAAGTAAACAAATATAATAAACATAAACTTCCTATAATAAATGTAAATAAAATAAGAAATAATAAAATGATAGGTAATTATGCATGAATGTATGAAACATAAGAAAATTTGATGAAAACACATCTAACAGGAGTCCTAGCAAATTGACATTAATCCGAATCAGCTACATTCTCTTAAAACAAGTGTAACTACGATGAGAGCATATATATATATATATATATAAACATATTAGAGGTGCCAATATACTTCATAGTGTGGCCATCGTACAAATAACAGGGTACTTGGAGTATATAATTACTCCCATACAGGGACTAAGCTACAGCTAGCCTAACAAATAATTATAGTAAATCTTTCATCGCGTCCAATTATAGTAAGACCAAAGCTAAGTGGTGCCCACTCGGGAATAACATATTGAGGATACGAATACATTTCTAATAAAAATAGGCTTATGTTCTAAAACAAGTTTAACTTGGCATAACAAACCCATATAACATATCATCTTAATAGACCATATAAGATAAATAAGTTACAGAATACAAGTAAACAAGACAGAATAACTCATGGACTGATCATGTGAGTACAAATACTCGTTATGATAGTGAATGATAAGGGAAAATGCTATAAATGTCATTCCTAGGATGTGGATTGCCCAAGAGCATCATTAATCAATATTGTGTAGCTTTAAGGTCTTTATCATTGGCGTTATTGATGTTAATTTATTATAAAGAACCTTAAGGTAACACATTATTGATTTAATAATGATATGTGTGATTTTAAGGCAATTTCCAAGTCAATACATGTTCTAAACATCACTTACTATGGTACCACAGAGAATTAGGGATGTTTGACTGTGATAAGGTACCTTTTCCAGCTAGAAAGTTAGATTTGGAAATAATTAGAAAACATATATTCTACAATTATCCTAGTGGTTAGTTGTGGTATGCCTATGGCTGTCCGTGAGGTCACCGTAATACAATTGTACTAAAGAGTATGATTCTGAAAAATCTAGCCGAAGTGTTCCTACGGTTAGCATATTCCAGAGCTACGGTTAGTTGTGAATGGTTTATGTATAGTTGTAAAGCTTCAGAACTAAAAAACCGAAGCCGATTCATTTCTTTTCAGACCTTGTTTCAACTCCTATTTATCAACAATTAGTCATATACTTGTGAAGTACAACTTGAACCTAATATCTTATTCAAACAAATCTAAAACCCCTTCCAAACCTTATTTGTTAATCTTACAATAATTCCATTTAAAAATATATATAACATAAGAGCCTGAAAATCAATGTTTGAGCTAAAGGCAGATAATCCATCATGAAATACCATGAAATTTGACATAAAAGCATATATGTAATGTAGACTATGCATGATACTTGCCTTAAGTTCGGGTCTCGGGTGAACTCTTTCAAAATCCCACAACTCAGACTCCAAACAGCTCAAACTATGAACTTATTATGATTTGCAAAGAAAGGTGATGAAAATAATGATAATGATAATGATCGAAGGTTCTGGCTGATTACACTTGGAAAAAAGGAGAAAAGAACAGAAGAAAAGCTAGAGAGAAAATCAAAATAACTGGTAGAGATGAAGAACAATGGAGAAAATTGGAGAATTTTCTAGATTTTGAATCGATAAGGATTTTTCTGAAAATTACATAGTCCTCATGTGATAGAAATGTATAATTTTTTTTATCAAATGGTACATCGAGTCATCCCACTCTAAGAACAAAAGTTTCTCAGAATAACGTATTGTAACCAACGAACTCAAAACCAAGAGAATCTAGTATTTGCAAATAACCCCTTAACCTTTGCTCAAATAACAGATAGGTCTTTTCTAGGTCCGAAACTTGCTTAATCCATCCTATTGTTAATCTAACACACAAAACTTATTAATTAGCTAATAAATAAGATAATTTAAGTAATAAAAACTCAGTTAAAATCAAGAATCTCACACTAGTACATGTAGCGAATATTTTTCAATACTCCCCCTCGGGTGGAGCTCGATTCGTACACATTTTCGTAACATGCATATTTTAGCATAGGGTTGTTTCTCCTAAGAATCGTACTCATGATTGGTGGGCTCTAATACCTATCAAAACCTTAAAGTGTTATGTAGAGGCAGTGAAAATACTTTTCAATAAGATTATCTATAAAAAAAAAGGTTGCTATGATGGGCATGAATTTACATTCAATTAGGATTAGGGGGTTATGATTGAAGTAGGATTACTCTAGGTTAGAATGATAGTTAGTTGTAGATGTAATCAAGGACATAGCCACATACGGAGGGCCCAACCACCCACCTTACCACAGTTGTTTTGTTTTGTTACTTATAAAAGAAGGAAATATGAAATGCTTTATGGGCATTTTGGTTTAATGTTCTTTGCCCCTATTCCACTTTCTTTCTCTCTTGTTTGTCCATTATCAACTAACTTTATTTCCTCTTGTGAGTATGGTTTTCAAAATGTATTAAGGCAATTTTGTCTTTTGCTTTTGTCAAAGAGGTTGCCCATCAAACAACCTTTGTTACTTCTTTAATTACCAACCACAAACCCATCCATATGTTTGCTTCTCCTTCTTTAAAAATGAAAACTCATCAAACAACCTTGCATGTATTGGGTTTATTTATTAATGCAAGATCTAGTTTTGGTATTTTATTCTTGTAGTTTGGAATACCAGTCATATAATGGTGCTTGAATGTGTGTGGAGTTAAATCTAAGATAATATATACCATAGAGATAGATTATGCTCAGATATAAACCCGCATAATTTATTTGTTAACTCTGTGGGGGTTTGTAACCAAAACAAGTCTTTGAAGCATTGATAGTGAAAAACCCTAGGTCTATATTCGCCATTGCACGAGACTGGAGTGGATTCGTACCCTAAGACCTTTCTTCGATTGAATCAAACATTATTTTTAATTTGCTAATTCAGGAATCGAACCCATCAAATCAATACTTCGCTTTTTAGTAAGACTGGTTTAGGGATTTGGAAACCAACACAACTTAGCATTTTTGTCCCAATGGATATGACACTCGGTTAACATCTTTACTCTCATGAGTAGAGATAATAGCTAGGTAGAAATTATATTTGCAAACCCTGTTTTGGGAGATCAATAGGAGTCTCAGGTAAGCAGCCATTGGAACGTTACGCTTGTTGGAAGCATAGCGTTCATTCGACCGTTTAAATGCGCAATGGATAGCCCCACAACAGTATTCTACTTAAATGTGGAGACGTTACGACAGTATCGCACAACACAGCTAGATAGACAGCATGCGGTCACCATACCTCAGCCCACTATAAAGACAAACACCATAGAGAGGAGCGAAAACACTAATAAATGCCTCTTAAGATTACTCCACAACTGATGTGGGACTCTAATAAAATAATGAAGGGGAAAATATTAGTGCTTCAATGCACAAAGACACCAGCGTGCTCCATTTAAGAGGAGGATTCAGGAAGTCCACCGCAAAGAACAATTTTGGGAAAATTACAAATCCTCCATATATGAATTCCCAGAGTTCTAATAAAGAAATAGGCCCTCAGTGTTGATTCGAGCACATATGTAAAATATACAAATTGAGATATACCTCAATTTTTTTTTTTTGTATGGAGAACAAGTTCATCATTTCGAATTTTCTTTGTTTGAGCATGAGAAGTTTCACTCAATGGAGAAAGAATAAAGTGTTACATGAAGCAAAATAGGAAGAATTTTCTTCTTCTCTCTATTTGTTTTAGCTTTTCCAGTTTTATAGTGTATATGAACAAATGCTAAAAGTAAGTATTAGTCTTGCTCAACTCGTTAGGGAAACCAGTCCCAACTATTGGTGGATCTAGAATTTTCATTTGGGAGGGGCTAAATTTTACTAGACATTTTTACATTAACAATAACAAGAGGAAATTAGCATGCAAAGGGAAAAAAATATACCACTGTAAGAAAAACCCACAGTATGATTCATTTATTGGATAATCATGGAAAGTATACCAAATCGCCAAGGTACTTACTGAGAAAATATACCAAATTCATATAATAAATGAAATCTAAAGAAGTTTGGTGAAGAGAGAGAAATAGAGAGAGATGGTTGGAGAGGAATAAAAAATATTTTTCTCATCGATATCCAAATCCTTAAGATTTTAGCACTCATAACACAAATCAGGAAAAGAAAACCAATTTGCAAGTTGATTCTATAGCCTCTTTCCTCGATAATGATTGACAAGTTCCACCAAAACTAAAACTATCCAAGCTTCCTAACAACCAAACATAAGCAAAAAAATCTAAATAAAAAACACAAAATGGCCATAAATATCCAAGATTCATACTGTTTCTTTGATCTCATCCCCACTTAAATATTGATAAATCGATCCAAGAGGAGCTCATCATACTCCACAAGCTTATAGTCCTTCGAAACTTTCCCAGGCAACAGAAGCCTTAGCTGGGAATCAATCGATGCCAGTTTCTCCAATGAATTACGAGACATCTCTGTCTTCTCTCACTACTTTTTATTGGTCCTTCTCTCGATATCAATATATAAACTTAGCAATGGAAAGGGGGTTTCAAGACATGAGATTTTCGTTCTTTTTTCCAATCACAATTAAAGTTGGGGAAAAAAGACGATTGTGTTTTAAAACAAGAGATTTTCGTTGTTTTTCCAATCACGGTTTAGTTGGGGGAAAAAGGTTGGATGATTGAACATTTATTCGCTTTAGATTTATTAGTAGGAGTGTCATCGAAGGATGGAGAAACGACCAAGCACAATGGTGTTTGTGGAGAAGCTTGTGAAAAACAGACGAGATTGGAGAGAAAATTTAACATCCCTCGAACCCGATAAAAGAATAAACCAGAACCGGAGAGTGGATTTTAGGGCTAATTAAAATTTTCTATCCTTTATGCCCAAGGATCGTAAGTCTGCTGTGAGGATGATGTGCTTAAAGCCTCATTTAATAACACAACATGCGGAACTTGATATGAAGTAAATCATCATTTCAGTAAAGAATTAACTAAACCAAAAATGGCATTTATTCTCATTAAATTTTAAAGTTAATCAATAAATAAAGAAAGCTAATCAAAGGACCATTAAATATTAAACAAGTGGCCATCCCAAAGTCGTAAACCATTTGGTGAAACACAAGAGTCTATAAGAATGGTCCAATTGTGAATGATTAATGAATAATAAAGAATCTAATAGAAATCCCATGGAGCTCTCTCGTGCTGGGTAAGATGATGTTATTCTGTGTTATCTGCACACCACTCTCGCTCCTCCTCTGCTAGTTGAGGATCTCCTCACCTGCTAGCTCCTTGAAGTACTTTACGGCGGTGTCTGCACACCAAGGAACAAAAGTCAACGACGTGTTAAGCAAAAGATAGGCAATGCATAATAACAATGTATAACATGTGTCAAGATATGAGTAAAGACAAGCATAGATCATAAGAGCACAAGATAAAGAGACTAGGCATATAGCATGAGTATAAATCAAGAATCAATAATAAGTACCCTAGCATCACCTAGCACGAGCAACCATCAACACAATGCAAATGCAAGATAAAAGCAAAGGTGACTCCATGATGTCCAAGTTACCTCCCGAGGTACTAGTAGCAATTCTATCCGAATCACTTATACCAAAGTCTGGCTCCAGGGGGATCCAAGCTCCCACTCCTGGGAATAACAGCACGGTCCAAGCCCGCTCTCCCAGCTATTCTACGTCATGGATCTCGTCCAAGCCGACTGCCCATCCCAGTATTTGATTAACCGGCCCACGTAAACCCTCCAAACTACAACTGGTCATGAAATACAATCCTCTCCACAGTGGATCGTACTGTGGTGGGATAACGGGTAGTGATGTGGTGCTTGACACAAGAACCAAGACAAGCATATTGGCTAGTTCAATATACAAGACCATAGTAGAAGGACTACTCCAACCGAGCCAAGTTACAAAATAAGTTCATGAATCCCACCCAAGTAATCCTCTAACAATCTAGCCACACATGTTTATCAATTACAAGGTAACAGGGTCCTAGGGTACATTCTAAGTCTAGTCCAAAGCTTAATTATAAAAGGATTTATATTTCACAATTAATTAGGTATTTTATGCCAAGAGAGTGTACAAGACGACGATATCAATAGATACAATTCACAAGTCAATGAGGAAGTTACAATCCAATCCTAGGCAAGGGTTGTTGTCACGTTCCCCGAACCTGATTAGAAAATGAACTAGACCCAGGGAGTGAAATTTAGGGCTAATTAAAATTTTGCCCTTTAGGCCCAAGGATCGTAAGTCCGCTGTGAGGATTTTGCATTTTAAACCTCAACAATATATAAACTGCGGAATCCATACCATTCAAAGCACATTTGGATATCAACCAATGAATAATAATCTCATTAATATTAAAATTTCACAAGAAAAATAAATAGAGTTAATCAAAGAATTAATGTATTATTAATGGCCATCCCAATAACCAAGGTCATTTAAAGGAACAATGGTGTCAATAATGAAAGGTCCAACGAGAGAATAATAAATGAATAAGTAAAATCTAAAAAAAAAATAATGGTCCCATGTGAATCCCTCTCGTGCCAGAAGTGATAACACTATTCTACGTCATCGGCACGCCACTCTCGCTCCTCCTCAGTTGGTTGGAGATCCTCTGGGATCTCCTCACCTGCCTACTCCTCATAGTAGTCACCTAGGGTGTCTGTACACCAAAGAACAGAGTCAACGACATGATGAGCAATAGATAAGCAAAATACAATAACAACATAACATGCATTAAGTGTAAGATTAGAGACATGTATAAGATCATAAGGAAACAAGGAAACAGTACTACGCATACCGCAGAGATAGTAGTCATCAGAGTCAACAATAATAAATCTAACATCATCTAACAATCACCACTATCTCGAACCATGCAAATGCAAGAATCAAGAGGGAGACTCCGAGAATGTCCAAGCCACCTCTCGGGGTACCAGTAACAATCCCTGTCTGGACCACTGATACCAAAGTCCGGCTCCAGGGAGATTCAAGCTCCCGGTCCTGGGAATAGTAGCACGGTCCAAGCCCGCTCCCAACTATTCAATGCCATGGATGCTGTCCAAAACTGACTGCCCACCCCGATGTCCGAGTAACCGGCCCATTAATAAAACCCCAAACTGCAGTTGGCCATGACATGCAAATAATAATAAAGTGGTGCTGACACGAGGGAAAACTAAGACAAGCAAGTCTGGCTAGCTCAATATACAAGACATATTTAGAGGGATTATCTCATTCAAGCCAATACAAGACAAATCCAACCACATAATAATCCCTTCAGTCTAGCCAGTCATGTTTATCAATTACATAACACCGGATCCTAGGGTACACTCTAACTCAGGTCCATGTCCTAACCTACAAATATTTATGTTTCATAATTAGTTAAGTATTTTATGCCAAGAGAGTGTACAATGAACGATAACAAAGGATACAATTCACAAGTCAAGGAGGAATTACAATCCAAACCTAGGTAAGTGGTGTCATCCCTGTACCCCAATGTTCTGACGGAGTACGTGTAGAATTGGATCAATGATGCTTTTAAGGAAATCCCTTGGTGCACAAGTGAAGCATCTAGTAAGACAATTCCATACGCATTCGGTTATACCACGCGTAATACAGGAATACATAGACAACCTATCAAAGCACACCATGCACATACTTTGATTCAATCCCCATTAATGGTCACATGAAGTAGGTTAAGGGTTTCCAACATTTGAGGCCCAAACCTAGGTCATCAGTTTCCTCTCTAAATAAACATATAACTTGCTCAAGTCGGTTAGCCTTTGGTCGACGTTCGGTTGACCGAACCCCACCATTCGGTTGACCGAACTTTGGGTTCGGTTGATCGAACTCCGACTTAGGTAAAACCTGCTCTCTGGAATTGGAACCGAGGTTGAGTTCAGTCGATTGACACCTTGACCGAACTTTAGACAGCTCGTCCAACGCGTGATCAGAATTTCCGGATCATTCCGTTTCAACTCGGTTCACTGTCGGTTCGCTGTCGGTTAACCGAACCTTAACCGAACCCTAACCAAACTCTGTCAGAGGCTAAACAGCTCTCTGGATCCAGAACCAAATCAGAGTTCGGTCGACCGACACCTTGACCGAACTGAGGCGTTCTTAACATGAACAACTCTGTTTCAGATCGTTTCAGAAACTCTCCCATACCATTTGATTTTTCTCCATTCCTGAGCCTTTCCAAGGCTAACACCTGCACAAAATAGCCTCCATTCTCTCCCAACAATTCATAATCCATCATTATCATATTCATTCAAACTTATACAATTCAAATTAACCAACCATTTCAAACCTAATCTCGCATGTTCTTTTTCTACAATCAAGATACAAAAGCTTGGCATTTGGGTATTCTATCATATCATAATCATCAATCAATAAAACAACATTCATGTTATATTGTAATTTGCAAATCTACTTGCCTCAACCAAGAAGAAGATGTAATTGGGGAAAAACTTGAGGAGAAGCTCTACTACCACGGAAACCACGATCTAACCCAATCAAACACAACCTAAAACACAGAGAAGAAAATAGAGGAAAAGATCGAGATCAAACCTAAATCTAACCAAAAAAGAAAATGATTGAAACATGAGGGTGAGAGGAATCTTACCAAAACCAAAACCAATAGAAAGAGGAGATCGCGAAGAAGAAGATGTGCGGTTTGGATTGAGGAGATGATCTCTCAGGGAAAGAGTTCTAGAGCTTGAGAATATGAGGATGATGAAGAGGGCTGCTGTAGCTCTTCGTTGCAGAAAAATGAGATTAGATTAGGGTTGAGACTAGCGTTAATGAAGAAGAGAAAGAGAAAATGACAAGTTTGCCCTTAAGTGGGTCTAGTGAAGAAATGGGTCATTTGAAGGGTTTATGATCGTTGGATCGCGACTAACTAAGAGACAAAAATGATCAGCACAACGAGACCTTTCCAATGAACCTAAAATCATGGCGATTGGAATTTTCTGAAAAAATACTCAATTTTCCCTAAATTGCAAACTACCCCATTGCTATGATTAAGCGAACTCGGAATCGTACGAGACTTCGCAGACGCTATTCTAATGCTAAAAGAAACTCGTTTATGATATAAACCCACCTAATTATCTAACAATACATTTATTATAATAAGTACAAAAAAAAAAATGAGTCAGCGGGCCTTCTATTGGGCCAAACTGACACAGTAAGGTCGCGGACCTTACAGTTGCCATCCACGTACCGTACATGATCTAACAGAATATGTATGGACTTGAGTCAATGATGCTCTATTGGAAGGGATTCTTGGTGTACATAATTAGTGAGCATCGATTAACACATTTCCACGCGCATTCGGGTAAACCATGCTTAATACACGAAAAACCTAGACAACTAACGAAGCACACCTAACCACATACTTCATTTTCTTCTTCCATTAATGGTCATGTGAGAGTAGGTTCAAAGGAATCCAACGTCGAAAGCCCAAACCTAGGTTAAAGTCTTTTTTTCCAAAATGACGGGGGTTTGACTCATTAATTCAAATATCTATTTTCTTTACCTCACCTTTGATCATTATGAAATATGGCCATTGGTTTCTACGTTCCGAGAGCTTTCTAACGGTATATTGAACTTAAAAATCCAATGGTCGGATTAAAAGTTATGTTTGTTCAAATTTGGTCATATATACAACAGGACACCATCTGATTGATTCGACCTTAGACGACATCCAGTTAAATGGAGTCCGTGCTCTGTCCGATTGATTGGACAGGAGGTTTGATCGGTCCGACCTCAGACGGAGTTCTCGAATTGGTTTTTCTGCTCTCTTCCTTCCAAAGCCAATGTGATGATTTTTCGTGCAAAATAGGGCCTAAATGCTCTTCCCAAAACATACTTCCATCACGTAACCACGTTCAAACCAACCCATTCCATCCAATTGGCCCATTCACCATTAAACCCTAAGTCACATGTTATTCCAAAAGCCAAAATCAATAACAAGCCTAATTTAGGTTGATTTAACAAATACATCATCAAAATCAAGAAAACACACAAGCATACATCCATTAAACATTTCTTAATCACTTGCCTCAACCAAGAAGAAGAAAGAGATTTGGGGAAAATGAAGGAGAGAAATCTCTCTATGCCTATCACCACCAATCCTAGAACACAAAAGAGAAGAAGGGAGAAGAGGAAGATCACATACAAGACTAGATCTAAGCAAAGGAAGGAGATTGGCAAAGATGAAGACAGGGAAAACTTACTAAAATGACGTCTAGAGGAAGGAGAAGACAAGAGGAAGAAGATGACTAGCTTGGATTGTCCTGGAGTTGTCTCATCTAGCTAAATATGAGCTTGGAGATGAGGAAAAGGAGAGAAGGGACCGTTGTAGTTTTCGTTCGTTGTAGAGAATGAAAAGAAGAGATTAGGGCTAATTGTGGGTTAGAAGAGAATGGGGAAGGAGAAATGACTGGTTTGCCCTTAATAAGTGGATCAAAAAAAATTGAGTTATTTGAGTGCTTTAGGTTCGTCGAATCATGACGATCCAAGTGAGAAGAACAACAAGCATGACGAGCCCTTTCCAACGAGCCGAAAATAAAAATAAAAAAAACAGGATTTTCCAGAAAAACACCTAATTTTATCCTAAATTGCAAGTTACCCTCCTGCTAGAGTTAAACGCACTTGGAATCGCACGAAACTTCACGGACTCCATTCTAATAGTAAAAGCAACTCGCTCATTTACTAAACCCACCTAATTAACTAGCATGACAATTAATGGGTCAAGTCACGAAATTAATGGGCTAATTGATCCATGAAGGTCGGGGTCCTTGTAGAAAGTAGACCAGAACTTTTGCATAGGACTATGATTTTCCACGTCGATGACAATGGAGATTGGAGAGACTTTTTGATGGACTGCATTCTATTGATTTGGGATTTGGGGCTACAATCTGATGGGGCTAGGGCATTGTAAGGTGGGGTGGGATGAGTTTTGAACCAAGGCTTGGGCGACATGGCCCATAGCCCTCTAGGGAGTTTTCAATATACATGGGGTGACCACACCTACTTCTCAAAATGTGAGTCTGCCCCTGGCTCCAACCGTAAAGGGCAAGAGTGCATCGGTGCAAGTTTTTTCTTCAATAAACAAATAAATAAAGCCAAAACCTTTACAATTTTTCTCCCTTTTGTTTTAGGGCACATTTGTGTAAATGCCATAGTTGACGTTACCTATTGCTCATAAATGAGATTTTCAAAATGAAGTGATTTCCTTACTAATTAGAAAAACTAGAATAAAAGCAGGAAAAGAGGCCACACCAAATGAAAGACACATGTGAAGTGAGAAAAATAGTCCACTTGTCCTTTCCACTTTCATCTAAGAGCGGATGGGAGGATTCCTTGATGGAGAGGAAAGCTATTCATTTTACATGTAGTTGATGTCCCCTTATTTGGCACGACACGTTTTTCTTATAGAATAGGAAAAATATGAACTAATTTTTTTGGATAGAGAGGGTTTTTATTTTCTATATGACAAGCATGGGAGGAATGTAATATTCCTTTCCTTTTGAAACAAATGCTGTGGAGGATGAGATTCTCTTGTTTCAATTCTTTAAATTCACACCTCTATGACTGAAGAATTTTAGTGTTGAGTATTTTTTAACATACCATCATTTAGGGCACACTTTTGGTTCCCTGAACAACCCATATATAAACCCGTCTCCCTAAAAAAAAAGGCTTTTCTATAGCTTCGGAAAATTTAGTGCCTTAGTTTTTCATTTTCCGTGTGGGAAAGCGGACACACCAAAGGTCTGACTCTTTTTAATGATTGGAAAGTGTTTTGACTTTTCACGTTCTTTTCGTGAAAAATACACAAACGTGCTCTTAAGTCATTGTTTGTTTTTCATATGGCAAAGTAATTTCAGCCGCCAGACATTTTACTTAACTATGTTTGGTTGTAGACAACAAGCAAAAAAAAAAGTTTCAACCACCACTAAATTATGCTTTTATATTACAATTATCCATAAAAACCTTTACCTCATAAAATTTAAGTAAAGAACTTACAAAAGTAGTTGCTTTACCTCTTTGTAACTCCTAATCTCATCTTAAATTAATCTACCCAGTGACAACTGCATGGAACGTAGAGATGTCAAATGGGGTGGGTCGGGTTGGCGCGACATGACCTAGCACAACAGTCAACATGTCGTGGCCTAGCCCAGCCCGGTCAACGGCATGGCCCAGCACATCTTGGACTGTCTTGCCGTGCCGGTACGACAAAACGGATATATAGATCATTTTGACCATTTTACCACCACCCAACATTTATAAAAGGGTCACATTACGGGCATTTTTTGTCGTTTTGAATTTTCAAAAGTCTATAAATGGGGTGGGGCCTCCCATTTCCATTTCTCACCAAACGCTCTCTCACTCTCTCAAAGCATCCAAATCTTTCTCTAATCATATTTCTTAGAAGTGGGGGTGCACAAAAAAACCACTAAACCGCTAAACCCGGTTCGGTCACGGTTCAAATTTTCCTCAAACCGTTCGGTTTGGTTCGGTTTTCGGTTTGAAGGTGCAGTTAAACCACTTAAACCGAACCGAACTGAACCAATTATATAAATATATATCTTTTATAAAATATATAAAGGAATATTAAAAATTACTTGAAGAAGACTCGAACTCTCACTCCGTTACTTGAAGTCTAACGTCTCTCACCAATCGAACTGCCTTTTTTTGGGAAAAAATAAAATAAAATAAAAAAACAAAAAATCAATAATCGAACCAAACCAAACTAGTTCCTTTCGGTCCGGTTTGATCACATGGGTGGTTCAATTCGATTTGGGAAAATAGAAAACCGATGGGTTCGGTTTGGTTGATAGTTTCCCCTCTAAACAAATTCAAACCACCCATGTGGACCCTTACTTAGAAGCTTTGGGGGGACTCAAAGATCAAGTCATCAAAAGATAAGATTAAAGGGCCTTAAAAAATTTTGAGCAACTTATTCCATTTAAATCTGAGATCACATATTTCTATATAGTCTAGAATATATTATATTAACTCTCACTCTCATCTTCTCTCCTTTCTTATATTAATTATCACAAAAGTCTCTATTACTATTATAATTTTTTTTTCAAGTTATGGCTGGACGATGTTCTAGATATCTTCCCCAAGTGGCTTCTTTCGTTAATTTAGGGGAAGAAGACGATTCTGTTGAATTGGAAGAAGAAGTAGGGGAGTTCATGTAGAAGATACTAGTGCCTGTAGAACATTTGAGAGACCCAAAACTTCCCTAGTTTGGCAAACAAATGATATTTCAAAGGTTAAAGACATATATGGAAAGGAGGTTGATAAGGCAAAACATAAATATTATGGTAAGAATTTTGTTGCCAATTCAAGTGTGGGTACTGGCCATTTAATTAGGCATAAGAACAAATGTGAACCCAAACATATTGCGAAGACTCAAGGGGAAGGAGGTCAGGGGGCATATATCCAAATTTCTACTACCGATGGTAATAGTTTAGGACATTTTTCTTGTAATGCTGTTAATGTTAGACAACTACTTGTTAAGATGATTGTACTAGCTGAATTATCATTATTTTTTCCTGAAAATGAATTTTTTTGAAGAATATGTCCAAAATGTTGTACACCCACAATTTAGAAAGATCTCTATAAATATTGCTTGAAATGATACTATTAGGTATTGGCAAAGTGAGAAGGAAAATATTAAAAATTACTTTGCAGACAGTCATGGTAGAATAACTATACCTACAAATTTATGGAAATCTAGAAGTGATAATAGCTTTCTCTGTATTACTGCCCATAACATAGATGCAAAATGGGTTATTAACAAACGAATTATAACTTTTTCTAAACTTGAATGGCCACACACTTGCCATAGAATAGGGTGCCTTATTTTAGAAAAACCCCAAGAATATACTAGAGGATTTTATAGGAAAAATCCTGGAATTTGGCCATTCTTCGCGAATGGTCCCTGAAGATTGTGCAGCACAAATTCGGTCTTCCCACCATTTTATTTATTTATTTTTTATACTTTTTTTCTGAGCGACGATAACATCTCCTAGAAATATTTGGGAGACGCTAGCATCGTTCCTCACGTATCCATAGAAAAGTTGCAAATATAAGGTTTCCACTGTTCATATCGATGGAAAGCTATGAATACAAGTTTTCCACCGTTCATATCAGTGGAAAAAAAAGCTACGAATACAAGTTTTCCACTGTTCATATCGGTGGAAAAGCTAAAGTTGCGAATATTACAAGTTTTTCACTGTTTATAAGGGCGGAAAAGTTGCGAATACAAGTTTTTCCCTGTTCATACTGGTGGAAAGTTACGTCCCTTTCTCTCTCGTTTTCTCATGGAAGAGTTCATGAATTGACAGTAAGCTCTACATGATAATGTACTAGTATAAGATTATTATTGGAACAATTCGATGTTATGTCTGCCATTTTCTTTCTTTCCCCGTCTCTTTCACTTTTCAAGATAAATCTCGAGAATATGACAAAAGAAATAAAGACATAGTATGTCGGTCAATAGTAATCTTTTTAAAAAGCCTGTGGTACTTTTTTCCTAAGATGATTGGGAGAATATGGAGTGGGGGAGATAGAGAAATAAGAGGGGAGAAGAGTGTTTTGTGAAAACCGTGTAGAGCGACGCTAGCGTTGCTCCTATTAGACACAAGCAATGCTAGCGTTGCTCCCTTCAACATTAAAAAAAAAAAAAAAAACAGAAGAGGTCCTGACAAACCCCGTTTGTGATACGCAATATTTGGGGACCCTTCGCGAAGAATGGCCACATTTCAGGAATTTTCCTTTAAAATCCTCAATATAATATTTTGGATAAAGTTATAGCTCTAACTTTAGATAATGCAACAAATAATCAAGCGGCTATTGAGCTAATAAAATTGCAGATGCAACTTGAAAATTTTATAGATAAATATACTTTTCAAAATAGATCTGTATATCACGTCTTAAATCTCATTATCCAAGTTGGTTTGAAACATATTTCAGCTACAACAGAAAAGATTAAATTATTGCTAAATATATTTTCTCCTCTACGCAAAGAAAACATTTATATTCCACAATATGTGTGAGGCATGCCATAAAAATAAGTCCAAATGCTAAAAATAGATGAAGTTCTATGTATCATTTGTTAAATAAGGCTATTTCAAGAAAAGAAGTTTTGAATGAATATTGTGCTTTTAATGCAGAATAATACTTGATGACTGATGTACATTGAGAGTTGTGTGGCCAAATAAGAGATTTACTACAATTTTTTTATAATGCAACATTATTTTTCTCTGGTGTATTATCTCACCTCTAATCAAGCTCTGAACTTTCCTTTTTAAATTAGTTTACAATTAAAAAAAATACAGAGATCAATTTCTGCTTAAGGACATTTGTGAAAAAATAGATGAATTTTTTGATAAATATTGGGAAGATGTTCCAATGACATTTTGTTTAGTTGTTCTACTAGATTCTAGGTTAAAATTAACTGGTGTACAATTTTTTCTTAAAAAATAAATAATAATATGGAAAACACATAGTTAAATACTTTTGAAGATTTAATTTGAAGATTTAATGTCAAAACTACAAACACTTATTCAATTTTATTGTGACCAAATGGGCACATTATAGGCTAGTATGACCCCTCAACAAGTCCAACAATCAAGTGGAGTTCCTTAGGATTACCTTTATCGCAAAATAGGTAGATCCTCCACCTCAAGGAATGTTGTGATAGAGTTATCCTCATATTTTGACTCAGGTGTATTCGAGATTTTGACATTTTATCCTGGTGGAAATCATATGAAAGCTGATTCCCAGTGTTATCTACCATGGCTCATGATCTAGTAACTATTCCAATGTATTTTGTAGCATCAAGATAGTATTTTAGTGCAAGTGGACATGTGGTGGATGACCGGATGATGAATTTAGCTAAAGAAACAATAGAGTGCTGTGTTTGCCTACTAAACTGGTATTTAGCTAACAAGAGAAAGCATGGGGTGGCACAAATTGAAAACCCTTATCCAACCAAATACATTAGCGGAATACAAGTCTAATTTTTTTTTCCTGTTCTTCAATGTAAAAATAAAAAGTCTTTTATTTTTCATATTTTCATTATTCGAAAAAATTATAAAGGTAATCATATTGAAAAACTTTCAAGTAGAAAATACCAAATTGATTCTCTTCTTAGTGGAGTATATCAAGTTTGACCGAATCACTTAAATCTGCGTGTCATACTGTCTTTGTGTGTATCTTTTTAATTTTTTAGTATCAGGCATTTATTTTTTAAATCCAGTAAGTACCCAATGAGACGAACCTGCACAGTATGAAGGGCACGGAGGTATTACACGGGCCAGCACGACTTCGTGCCCTGTCGGCAGGCCGAGCCCCCGGCTAGTCGTGCCGGGACTGCCCGGTTCGATTGACATCCCTTGGAAAAAACTACAGGTGATTCAAAGTAAGAGAGAGAAAGAGAGAGAGAAAAATTATGGATAGGGAACATATGTACAGTGTCTTGTGTGTCTGACATGGTACAATCAATATCCTGCACAATCTGCCCTGGGGCCCGCCATTAAAGTGTCCGTATCACCGTCAATTCAATTATCCGTGGTACATGTACCCCAACAGATATCACTCCTGTCTTCTGTCGCTCCCGCGTATCTATTCTCATTCTGGGCACAGCAAATGGAACGCCAACCACGGACGGGAACAATTAGATTCCGAGTTCGGATCCTCTTGCTGACCGAGAAATCCACAGTAGACAGAGTGGAGCATCATGCGAGGCCCACCCCCAACGAGTAAAATTTTGTGGAGCTCAAAATAAATGTCTCAATTCTGAATAACAAGGTTAAAAAAATTAAACTCAAAATCCGACTCGGCTATTCTCATGTGACTCGGCCGTTCAATTTATTTACATGGGACTCAGTCGAGTCACATAATTTGAGTCAAAGTCCCATAGGCCTTGACTCGGTTTGTGTTGAGTCCGAATCGACTCTGACTCAACTGATTTTTTAAATTATGCTTGTATGGCCAATATCCGTATTGTAATCCATCATAAGTTTGCCCTACCATTAGATGGACCATTTGATGAATAGAGAACTCAGACTCAAAAAGATGTAGGGAATGGGATCATCTTTGGTCCCAGATGAGGGCATCACTTCCAAGATTGGGATCCGTCCCATCAGGTTTAGTGGGCTTCACTTGCTCAACATATGCCACATGTTCGTTAGAGGAAACAAATACAAGATAAGCTATTATTACATCTATTAGGACCCGCTATGATCCGTCCAATCTCTTCAGACAAGTATATTTTGAGTTGGCACGTATTCTAATCAAATCCTACTCACAATAAGTTGGAACAATTAATACATCAATTAAACATTAGAGAACTGATAAAATGGATTAAGATAATATTGCCACAATAACCAGTGTTAAGCATGGGCATATTTACGGCTTACCAATAAAATTTGCAGCAGTATGCATAAAAGCTAATTTAAAAGATTTGAGATCACATAGAATCATCCATAAATACTGTGGGACAGTGAACAATAGAAATGAAGATTATGACTAGTAATTTAAGTGGAATAGAAATGGAATAAAAGAGTGGATAACAAATAGAGAAGGGGTATAATCCTCAATTAAAATTAATAGTTATAGTCAAAACTAACTTTAAAATCCCTACCTTTGATATAGTAATTTGATGAGAATGAGTCATGACATTGTGGTTACTTTTCAAACTTTTGTTCTAATTCGACGAGCATGACATTCTGCATACTTTTCAAAGCTTTAGTCTGTCGTGTTTTTTGCTTGGCAGTGCACAGTGCAGGAGACATGTCTCGCACCCATGTGGAAAACAGTGTAGCGACAAAGCGTGCCGGCAAAGATTCAGTGTCCTTTCTTGGTAATGAGAAACACGTTTGTTTTGGGGGGCGTTTGTGGAGGAGCCTTCCTGGGCATCAGTTTTCCGAAGGGGTGGGTCGAGGGAAATTCGGATCCTCGCTGCTTGCGAAGGAAAACAATGAATTTGACCTGGCGTTGGATTTTCTGGATGGATCCACGAAATCATCGATGCACCAAATAAAGTGCCAGATTTTTTGGCACCTGGGCAAATCGTGCTGCACAGACGCAACCCCATGTCATTTTCCGCAGTGCAGAACTACACTCCAGCAACCAATATGTTTCACGCCGGATCGTGTCTGCCAGCTTGCCATGCACGCGGGGAGCTGTCCTATGTCAAAAGTGGAGCTGCCCATGGTCATATGGCAGACCTTGATTGGTCCACTTATAATAATCGTTTGGAAAATCCTCGTATAATCCCGATTCTATAGTCCCATTTCAAAAACTAATACCAGCCCTAACACACATTGTGTTCATTGCATATAAATTTTCTAAGCCCAATCGGCCAACTCTCAGATTGATCACATATAAGTACTCTGTCCAAATCTCTCACAGAACAAAATGAGAGAAAAGTACAGTAAGCTCATCACGTATTCGGTATTCCACATGATATAGTCAATCCAATGGTGGATATCTTAGTAATTTTAGTAAATGCTGACTCGCGCACTAGGTGTTAGTGTATCCAATCGTCTAGGATTTTGAAAAGGAAGGCCCTTCCATGCATTTAAGAAGTTAAGAAGGGGCAATTGCTTCACAACTAATGAGAATCAGGATCCTTTGAAGGGGTTTACCCATGGTCCGGGGTCCACCACGTCACCATGGGGCAGCCTTGCCTTGGGCTCACATGCATGAAGGCTGCCCCATGGTGACGTGGCGGACCGTGGTTAGTTTACTCACGGTCACTGTGAGGTAAAACCTCACCATATCTGGACTCCAGCTAATGGTGTTACAATCTGAATGTCTCCATCAAATGCTTCACAACTAAAATTGCCATATGCTTTAATGTGTTTTGTACATTCATAAAAGACAAATTTGTCACAATCTAAATAGCACTGGTGTTCACTGCATGAAGAGAAGTAGATCGTCACTGAGTGAGGGAGTCCTATTTCAGAGAGTAATCTGTTTAGAACACGAACAAGACATGGCTCTACATTTAGCTTCAGTGGATGATTTGGAGACCCTATCTCGTTTCTTATATTTCCATCATATTAAAGAGTTAGCAAGATAATACACCGCCCTGTAGTGGAAGACGAGCAATGAGATACCAAGCCCAATATGCATCACTACATGCAATAAATTGAAGATCATTGACATCAAGAAAAATAGCTCACCGTTTGTAGCACTCAAGGGACATTGAATAATCCTCTTCACAACAACCATATGAAAATGATGAGGGCGACTCATGAATTGACTCACTATGTTAATAGCATGAGAAACATCCGGCTTGATAGTGGAAAGTAGACAATTCTCCCAGCTTATTTGTGATGAAGAATTGAATCAGAAAAGAGTTCTCCATTATCCTTCAGAAACTTTTAACATTGACTTCTAATGGGATGTCAACTTCATGGAGTCCAACAATTGAGCCGAGAAAATGTGATCCTTCATGAACTTATGTTAATTAATAAAAATTCCTTTTTCTGATCTATGAACATCTAGTCCTAGGAAGTTTGTAAGAGGTCCAAAATCTTTCATGTAAAAGAAAGCATTATGGATTTTTGTGATGCAGTAGCTTAGCTGGCTCCATGTCATTTTCATTGCCATGTGGACTCCTTGGTGGCACTAAGTTTCTTTTGCTCAATTAATGTGACTTTGGGAAGGGGTTTGGTATGGTTCTAAATTTCTTGGAACTCTTAGTAACTATGTTGCCTAGTAACTAGTTCTTAGTAAGTTGTGTTTGCTTTGGGAGCCTTAGTTGGCTACATGGTAAGTTGTAGCATTGAAGGTAGCCATCTTTGGGATTAAGCATGTATTCGTGAGACAAGAGTGCTAGATATATCTTATAAGAGTCCAATGTGAGGCAGATTATGTTTGTTTCATTTTGATTAATGTTAATTCAGTGGAGAGCTTGGCTCCTCTATTTTATTTCTTATTGTGATTGTAATTTTTTCTTGCTGTCTCCATTGTAGCTTTCCCTCGTCATTTTGCTTGTGATAATAAGGTTATTAACGTAGACTAAAAGAGTAGTAATTTTCATTGATGAACATTTAAGAAGCATAGAAGGATGATGACCGGGGTATCTTTGTTTTCTTTATTGATGAAGTAAGGTAAAGTAAATGTCAAACCATTATAAAAGGTAATGGTTAAGCAAAGGTGAAGTATAGATTCTAGTAAAGTACAGATGCATGTGGCTTCATGAGGTCAAGTATGCTAAAGTGAGTCTACAAGTGTTAAAGTAACAACTTTACTTGTCTTTTATGAAGTAAAATCTTTTGGGGTCTGGTAAAGTAAAAGTTAATTTTTTGGTAGCTGAAACTATACTTATTAATTAGTTTTTACAACTAAACATGGAAAAGTTAAATCTTTGCAGTCTGGGGTTACTTTGCAATAGATTTTGCTTTGCCACTTGGAAAACAAACATGGAGAAGAGTTGTTGAAACTTTTTTACCCATGCCCTAGTGGTTTGTTTTTAAGCCATGGAGAGACCATCATCGCTGACAGACATCTCCTGTAGATGTATGAGACACCCCTGGAAGAACTTACATATAAACTTCTTCTTTGAGATCTTCATATCAAGAAGAATTCCTGATGCCCATTTGAAAAAGAGGAAAAGACTGAGAAGGAACAACACGTATCAAGGTGTGTACAATAGTGATCTTGGCAGCATGGGCAAAGATAATATTTAGGAGCCTGGGGAAGTTGGCGAGAGGCAAATGTTTCTTTTTAATCAAGTCCATATCCTTATTGATTTCCAAGATCCAATAATCGATCATTATAGTGATCTAACATCCATTAAAGTTAAGCTTAATAGAGTAGACCCATTTGCTGCCAATAGACTTGGCATGAGACAAACACAAAAAAATGTCCGAAGGATGATTCTTTTGGAGAACCTTAAGTTCCTCTTGCATTGCCTGTTGCCAACATTCATGTTTCACAACTTGTGAATAGGTGTCAAGAATGGATAAAAGAATAAGCAGTAAATAAGGATAAGTAGTTAGGGGGCTGAAATGGTAGTGTGAATTGGGGAAGAGGAGCACTTAGAATTAATTAAGTAGCTGGTTCCTAAGTGGGAGCTTATTGGTAGATTCTTCTTGTCATTCTTGTCATGTGTAGACAATCCCTGGTTTAAAACGTGTGATAGAAGAAGTATAAATAAACTCATGAGGAGATGGTTCTTGGGAAGAAAAATCAAGTAATTTTGTGCTAAACAAAATGATTTTAAATAAATACAACAATCTATCTATACCCCTATTGGAATGTGGTTTCCCTTCACTTAACCACAAGCCCTGAAACCACAAATCCTGAATTCTTAAAATATGTCAGAACAGGTGTCGACATCTCTCCATTATCCTCTCTCCCCATTCTACTCTCTCTCCACCATCCTCTTTCGAACTGCTCTCTCTCCAATCTACTAATGCAAATACACAGAGTATGAAAAAAATTACGGTAGGTTCTCAGGTGACCCATCAATTTTTGATGGAATCACTGTGTGCCCTACCTTATAATGATGCAAACATATTGCAGCGCAATCTGTAAAGATTATGTTATTTGTGTAAATTTTATTTTTGACCCATCAATTTTATTTTTGATGGAATCACTGTGTGCCCCACATTAAAATGATGGTGGGGTTATTACGAACTTAATCACGGTGATGACGAAATCAAGGTGACCCATCAATTTTTGATGGAATCACTGTGTGCCCCACCTTAAAATGATGGTAGGCTCTGACGAAATCACAGTGGCCCATCAATTTTTTTATGGAATCACTGTGTACCCCACCTTAAAATGATGGTAGGCTCTGACGAAATCACAGTGGCCCATCGATTTTTTATGGAATCACTGTGTGCCCCACCTTAAAATGTTGTAATGATTTGTACATAGTCATCATTACAGTTAAATTGCTAGATTTGAGTAATCTATCTATACCTCTATTGGAATGTGGTTTCCCTTCACTTAACCACAAGCCTTCAAACCACAAATTTTGAATTCTTAAAATATGTCTCCACTATCCTCTCTCCACAGTCTACTCTCTCTCCACTATCCTCTTTCGAACTGCTCTCTCTAACTGAATTTGAAACTGCTCTCTCTCCAATCTACTGATGCAAATACACAGAGTATGAAAAAAATTATGGTAGGCTCTCACGAAATCAAGGTGACCCATCAATTTTTTATGGAATCACTGTGTGCCCCACCTTAAAATGATGCAATCATATTGCAGCCCAGTCTGTAAAGATTATGTGATTTGTGTAAATTTTACTTGTGACCCATCAATTTTATTCTTGATGGAATCACTGTGTGCCCCACCTTAAAATGATGGTGGGGTTATTGCGAACTTAATCAAGGTGATGAAGAAATCAAGGTGACCCATCAATTTTTGATGGAATCACTGTGTGCCCCACCTTAAAATGATGGTAGGCTCTGACGAAATCATGGTGACCCATTAATTTTTGATAGAATCACTGTGTGCCCCACCTTAAAATGATGGTATGATTTGTACATAGTTATCATTACAGTTAAATTGCTAGATTTGAGTAATTATGGTATGCTCTGACGAAAACAAGGTGACCCATCAATTTTTTTATGGAATCACTGTGTGCCCGACCTTAAAATGATGCAATCATATTGCAACCCAATCTATAAAGATTATGTGATTTGGGTAAGATCCCACATCATTTTAGCTAGTCATACTCACAATTAAGTTCATATCAGATTGATGTTAAAATTTTGTAAAGTATGAAGGGATTATGCATGATCTGAACCAATGGATTGATAGATCTAATGATTTATTCAGTGCCCTATTTTTTTTCTAAATTTTTATTCCCTTTTATATTCACTGCTCATCAATGGTCTCAAAGAGAGTGAAATTGGCAAGAGTTTCGGCTCATTAATGATAAAAATATTTGGTCTAATTCATCCCAGATTTTTCGACCTATATAGGGCTAGATTTTTTGTCCAATTCCTGGTTTTTATTGGGTCTAAACCAGGCCTGATTTTTCGGTGTAAGTCATAACAGATTTTGGGTTCATTTCAAGACAGAATATTCGGTCTAAATCAGGCCAGATTTTGGTAAATACATAAGGCCATATTTTGGGTCTAAAATAATTATATTGTTAATAACTGGCCTGAATCAAAGAGTAAAGGACTACAAATAAAAGAATTAAACAAACTTAGTTTTCATAGAATAATTATTAAATGATGTATTCTGATAAAAATTATAATTTGCATAGAATAATTTATATGGAGAGTTATAATCCCTTTAAATTTGATAATTTGTAGTATGACATTATAATTTCCCTCCTCTCTCTCCATCTCCCTCTTCCTCTCTTCCTCACATGACTCACCAATTGCACATCCCTGATGCGCTGTCTCCCTGCACAGGCTGCTGCACCCCCTCCCTCATCCATTTACTTGAATAAAACTCATTTCTTTCCTTTTTTGAGTTGAATTTAGTTTTATTTATTGTTTTTTTTATGATATTCCATGCATCGAATATGCCCATGCATTTTAGCAAAATTGTCTATTCTGTTTAATTAGTTTCTTCATGCATCAAACATGCCCACGCATCTAATACACTCATCCACCTAAATTAGCATTTCCATTTTTTTTTTTAGTTTGATTTAATTTGCTCCTAGCCCATGCATTAAAAATATGTTCATGCATTAATATGCACATGCACCATAGAGCTTGGTTACTTTTTATTCCTTTTCAGATAAATTTGACATTATAATTACATTAAAAAAATCAACAAAAACAACAAAACCAAAATAGAAAAACCAATGCAAAAGTCCAAAAAAAAAAAAAAAAAAATTAAAGAACAAAAAACCGAAGAAAAAAAAACAATTCTAAGTATTAGATTAATTAAAAAAATTAGCTTAGGTTTAATAATTAATTGTCATCTCCTCCTCCCCTCACATTAGGATTAGGGAATTTAATTAGGAAGTTATAAATCAGTTAGATTAATGAATGAATAAAAATTAATAACTCTCCTCTCCTCCCTTTTCACTAGGGTTAGGAAGACCAATTTAGGGAATTTTAGATTCTAGAACAAAACCAAAAATAATAAAATAATAAAAAACAAAAGGACCAAAAACAAAGAAAAAAATATTAAAAACCCTAAAATATTAAGAAAATTAGAGTTAGAAATTAAATAATAGTTTAGACTGATCAAGTCAGACCCCGGACCAAGATCTAGGTTTTCCCCTGCTGGGCTAGATTACCTTTAGTTTCTTTAATCTCACTTAGTTAAGCCCCACTCTTTCTTCGGGCCTGCTGAGGGGCCAGGAGAGCGGATGAGGTCAGTTAGGACCCTAGGATAGGGTAGAGATCCATTAGGGAAATGGATTAGTTAGATTAAATCCAAGTAGGAAATCAAAAAGAATTTACTGAACTATACTGACATATGGACCGGCGCCTAGATTAAACCAATTTCAAATGCAATTAGGGGTCTAGGTAGATAATTGCAGGCTAAGTCTTGTATTTATTTACTTACTTTTTTTTTCAGATAGATTCTATGAAATTATTAGATCTTTTCGGTGACGTGACTGGAATACAAACCCGAGTACATTGAAGGAGCTCTAAGGATTCTTATTGAGGTATTTAATAATTCTGTTTTGGCTGAAATCAAATAATGAAGATTTGTCAAACCTTATGGATCATGCGTGTTCGGTCATCTTATCATATGTTGAAGCATAAACAAGTTATATTACATGTTTTTCAACAAGTTTGGTTGCTAGATGTTGTCTAATTTCAACCACATCTTATTGGTATTTTTTAAATCAAATTATGAAGAATTGTCACATCTTATGGATCATGATGTGTCTTTGGTTTTTTTTTAACAAGTTTTTTCTTTTTTCACACTGAGGTATTTAGTACTTTATGTATTCATTTTGAATTACATGTTAGCATCACCAAAGAATAACAACCAGCCTAAATAGAGTAAGAAGAAATAAACAACCAAAATGAAATAACTATTGTTCATAAACTAAAAATGACATAGGATTTAATGCCTTGCCAACTTAAACAACTGTAGGAATATGGTACTAGGTGTAACTGTAAGCCTGTGATGAATTAGAGACCCGAGCTTACTATTAGGCCAAGTAATTTATTTTTTGAAATTCTTTATTTAATAAATTCTTCATTTTAAAGAAGACCACATTTTATTGGTCTATCTTCAAACAAAAGCTTCGTATGGAAAAAACTTTAAAAAAATAACTATCTTCACATATGGACCAGGGCCTGGATTAAACAAATTCCAAATGCAGCTAGAGGTTTAGGAAGATAATTCCCAGTTAATTTCTTCTTTTTTTTTACTGACTTTTATTCAAATATAATCTACAGTATTAGCATTTGGTTATTTTCATTGACACTATCATCTACAGTATTATCTACAGTTATCCAGCATTTCTTATCGTGGTATGTAACTCATTGACACTATTATCCGAGTATAATTTATATGTTTGTTGTACATCTATAACATCGAATCTGCAGCATTGGATCCCTGTAGAGCAAGGGGTTTCATAAGTTTACCGACTAGATAAAAGAAAAGATAAATAATTTAAAAAAAAGTACTTTTCACTGAAAATGAACATAGACAAAAAAATATAAGGACCATATCCAAGTTAAACAAATAAAAAAAAAGGGAAACAAAATAAACGGAGAAAACCCCAAATTAGGTAAAACCCAAAAAATAATAAAAAAAAATGATATATTACATAATTTTGTCAAAATGAACCTTAATGGTAGTACATGTAGGTGAAACACGCTCTTACAAAAAGGACAATGATATAAAATAACTAAAACAATTTTGATAAATTAAAAAAATTACCCAAATACACAAATATTGTCATTAACTTAACTGGCATGATTATTTTGTTTGATATTGTCTGTGTTATAATTTGTACATATTTTGGATTTCTAGATATTAACTTAACCATTTCAAATGATGAATTCGGTGCCTTTTAATTTGTATAATTAATACGAATGTTATAGTGTGGACCCCGTGCTATTCAAATTACATTTACTTGATTTATTCTGTTGTTTTATTGTGAATATGGCTTTTATTTTGTTTTTCTTACAAGTGCCCTGGCTTTATCAAACACTATTTACACCTCACGTAAAGAATAAAACATTTGAAAAAACACATAAAGATCAAATTAGCAACAAAAAAAAAAAAAGGACTCGACAGTTTACTACTTATTAAATTTAATAAAAATAACTTATACAAGTCTGTGCATTTGGTGGTTCTGTGGTGCGTGCATAGCACGGGGTTTTGCTAGTACGAGATACAAAAACATGTTGTATGGATGGATCTTTAAAAAATAAAAAAAAATCCTTTCTGATGTGGAGGATAGCTGAGGAAAGTGCATTTCGTGTATTGAGCGATAAATTTTATACATTTAGTGGGACGGAGATGAACAAAATATAATCATCCAAAAGTATAAGATGATCATAGCTAGCATTTTAACCATGGAGTAAAAAAATAAGGAGATTTGATGCAATCATGGGAAGCTAAATTTGATTAATCATGAGGTGAAGATACACTGATATCAATGAAACAAGAAGTCCACTTAAACAAGGAGAAGAGTAGAGATTTGCTCACCATTGATAGCGAAAATTCAATGTAGAGATCTTCAATCTAATGGGAGATGCTCTACCAAGGAGAAAAAAAAACAAGAAATTGCAAAAATATGCAACCTTAATTCAACTTTCATCAATATGTCCCAAATTGAATTGATCATTCATTACAATGATTATGAACGAGTCTCTAATAATGTAAAACCCTAATGTTGCTCAAATGAGATATGCAATAATGCCTTGTCTCAAATGTTGCTTCCTCATGTACTGATACTGTATGCAATAATCATAATGAGATAATGAAACTTTGCAATTATTCTCTTCTAACTGGTCAATAGAGGAAGATTAGCAGACAAATGTGGGATAAGAAACATATTTTGCAAAGTTAACGAGTGTGAGATATGACCAATGCCTAGAATAGGAAGACCCAAAGCATAGGTGGACTGGATCATTTGCTAAACGAGTTTTCCAGTGAGAGGTGGAATGAGCTGGGTAGGCATATGAGGAAGATCGAAAGGATCCATCGATAACCGCATGATAGTCTTGATTATTTTGATACTGTGGTCACTTCCAACATTCAGAAATCGCATGGCCAACAAGAATCTAGAGTTTCGGTAATCATCATGTGATCAAAAGTGGCACAACCAGAAATGCAATCAATTGCAAAGAGATGTCTTGACTGATGTCTATTCGGGAATCCAAGATACAGGCTTAAAAATCTGATCTTCAAATCATACATAAATTTCAGAGATAGAAGCCAAGATCTAAACAAAAGGAGAAAGAACCTCCCCAAATCATATGTGCTTCAATTGAGACGACAGTCTCAAACCAACAGAAAAAAAAAAAAAAAAAATCGTTTTTGCAGCAATGGGGAGTTGGCATTCTGTCATTTAGAAGCGTTTGATACCATATTAGATCTAACCCCTGACACTAAGAAAATTATAACAAGAACTGTCACCTCTTTATATATTAATCATAGCAAACATTACAAGATTTGTGAAGTAATAACAACTATTAACACCCATTAATTCAGATGATTGGTATCCCCTTATTGAGATCATCATAATCATCAAAGCCTTGTCCCCAACTATGTTGAGTCAGCTATATGAATTTCGCTTCGCTGTTCCAATCTATTCTAGGCCAAATCCCCAAATAGGTTACACTTCTTCAAATCTATCATTACTACTTCCATCTATGTCCTCTTTGACCTACTTCTTTTCCTTGAGGGCCATCAAACTACATAAACTTTTCCTCATGGCACTATTGTTTGCCTAAGTTGGACATGTCCAAATCAGCTAAAGCGAGTCCCTCTCAATTTATCACATAACATGAAACCCCTAAATGCTCATGACCGTGCTCATTTTTTGTTCTTTCTTTCCTAGCTTTACCACATATCCATTTTGACATTCTCATCTCCACTACAATCTTTATTATTTTTTTTTCTTTTTGCATGTGTTGTTTCCTAATTGGCCAACATTCTGTTTCACATGTCATGGCTAGTCTAATCGTTGTCTTCTTAATTTTTTCCATCAATCTAGTTGGTATGCGTCAATCAAATAGCAATTTAGAAGAAGCCTACACTTTAACCATCCGACTCGTATCCAATGTTTGACATTCTCCTCAATCTTTCAATCCTTAGTAATTATAGAAACAAGGTATTGGAAGGACTATTTTTTTGTGGTATCTTTTGAGCTTTAATTCTCACAGACTCTACATCTCTCTGTACATCCTCATTGAAATTGCAATTCATATATTCCATTTTTTGTACAATTTATTTTTAAAGTCGTTTGATTCTAAAGCCTCCTTCATTCATCAAATTTTGCATTCATGCCGTCTATTGATTCACTCATCGACACTACATCATTTGCAAACAACAGAGACAAAGGTACTTCCTCTAGGATATGAACAATTAACTCAGCCGTAATCAGTATAAGGATATAGGGACTCGAAACTGACACTAATGCAAACCTTTGATCAATGAAGACTTAGCCATCTCTCCCTAGGTAATTCTCACCACTCAAAGCTCCCTCGTATATATCTTTAATGATGTCAATATAACCTCTTGTGAAATTTCTTTTGTCTAAATCAGCTAATCAAACCTCGGAAATTTGTGAAAGTCTTTCTCTAGATTGTTAAAGATCATATGAAGATTTTTCCTATTTTCTCGGTATTTTTAATTAATTGTCTAAATGAGAAGATAACTTCCACAGTTGTCAGATGTTCATGTGCATGCTTCCCTTACCATATGGTGAAGGACAAACTTAATGAGGCTCACGTATAGCCCCATTGATCATAGGACTTGGGAGATGGAAAGAGACATCTTGAATGGGTCAATATATCAAGTTTGGAGTCAATCCCATACCTCTAGCCCCTTCATCTGTGGCCCACAAATTTAATAACTTTATATGAAAGAAAAAAATTGACCTTCACGCCAACGGTCTAATCAATTTGGACATATGAAAATTTGATGAATCTAGTATACTTAAGGAGGTCATATGTATGTGTATGGTTCGGATGTATCATAAAGTCAGCCCAACTATGTTGTCCCTCACCATAATATGGTGAGGAATGGATGAGTATGAATATTTTCATATATATAAATATATATATATATATATATATATATTGTGTGTGCATTACAATAAGGTACAGCAGAGGTGTATTTGTCCAGTGTATTCCCCCCATCAAGCATGTATAGTAGTCAAAAGGACTACCAAAGAATCTAAACACAATGTTAATAGCCAAAAAAGATTTGCAATTTAATTTTATTAAATAATACCCTTCTAAAATACCTAAAGTTACAATGGAGAAGATTTCAAATGTTGCATATACAATACAAGGAGCATTTAGTATTATTTTCTTCTTAAGCATGAATTAAACATGCAACAATGCATTATTACATTGACACTAGGCATTGGCATTACAATCCAACACCTAGCCTGAAAATTTTCCCAGCTTCAAATTGGTAATGACGCAAATCTATTCAATCCGTTCAAGATTATATTTCACCAGTCCCTCAAGCGATGATCTAAACTCATCCTCAGGAAGGCAATGAAGGTTGCTAATTGCTAGATCAGCTCTCTCCTTAGCTAGATCCCGGGCCCTCTCAATGCCCCCACATTTGAACACCAATTCGACAGCATCATCAAGAGAGCCCGCTTCAACAAATTCAGAGTCGATGATCTCTCTTAACTTGGGCTCCTTCTCCAGTGCATAAATGACAGGAGCAGTAAGGTTACCTTTGGCCAGATCAGTTCTGGCAGGTTTGCCCAGCTGTTCAGCTGATCGGGTGAAATCAAGAATGTCGTCAACAACCTGGAATGATAGCCCGAGATTCTTTCCATAGTTATACATCTGATCGCGTATGCTCCCACTGACACCGCTGAATATAGCAGCAGCCTTTGCGCTTGCTGAAATTAAGGAGGCTGTCTTGTAGTAGCTCTTGAGCAAGTAATCATCAAGTGTAACGTCGCAGTCGAATAGGCTTGATGCTTGCTTTATTTCACCACTTGCAAAATCTTTAATGACCTGGGAAAAGACATGGTTTAGACGAAAACTATAAAATATAAAGCTAATGTTAGACAAAAAGATAGCCGGGTGATGTGTCTTCCATACCTGGCTAATAAGCTTTATAACTTCCAGGTTTTCAATGTTTGCTAGGTACCAAGATGACTGCGCGAACATGAAGTCGCCTGCTAGTACTGCCACCCTAGTGCCATATATTTGGTGAATGGTTTCCTTCCCTGAAGAAGATGACAGTTTTTTATAACTACAAGGAAGACTAATTCATACTTACTATGGATGCAACAAAAATCACATGTTCGAGTATTTTTATCTTTCTGAAAAAGCAATAAGTCTATTAATCCAGCCAGATGAATATGTGAAGGTCCAGATGGGTCCCTTACAATTTTGCCCCCCACCTCATCTGCTTTTTCTTTCACAAAAGGGGAGAATTTAAAAAGTTTTGAGGATGCTTTTGTCTTTTACTTGTTCGCAAAAATGTAAGTAAATCATTCTCCATATTTTAAGGGGAGGTTGCAACTTGCAATCAATCAACTAATTCCTTCCCTCTTTCTCTCTAGAACGTTTCTCCTTCATAGCAATTTGATAGAAGGCTTTCTCTACAACTAGATTTGGGCATCTTGGCCTCTTCTTTGCATTGAATCTCAAAATTTAATCCACTTTATGGCTATTGGATCAGGGGCTAGGATGATCTCAAAGAAAATCTGAGCCGCTAAAAATGAAGTCCCTCTCCTTATTTGGGTTGTCCCCAAATTTTACTCAAATAGGAGTTGGTCCCACCACATTGAACATAAGATTAAAAATACCATGTGATCAATCTTATCGTGGGGCCAACTCCTATTAGAGTAAAATTTGGAGAAACTACTTCAGGGAAGGACATTTATTCTAAGTAGCATGGATATTACACATTGACTATTTACCTTTTTATGACACTGACAAATGGCTATCAATGGTGTGCTCTAGATCATCTATGGTACTGCAGGAATCGTGGCCCATCAAAAGATTACAAGTAATCAATCAATGGATTTTCAACCATCTATGTCATAAGCATTGTGGCCCATCAAATGATCACAAGTAACCAATCAATTCATTAATTAATTACGAGAGGATTGGTTTACGTGATCAAGTCCGGCATAGCCCAACTTTGATTAGAGTGAGATACATCTCAGAGTCCTAAAATAATGAGTAACTGATTATTTTGAGCGGTTTGAATTCATTCTGATAAGCCCTATTGCTTATGCATTTTAACTTTACTCAAAGTCTGGAGAAATTATGTCTTTAAAGGTATTTAGGTATTTTCAAATTTAGGGTTTTGTCTTTGGATATTATTAAAAAAAATCTTAAAAAGAAATGCAATTTTAAATGATAAGTAGAAAAATTAATAAATACAATAATATTTTGTATCCCCTCTAAATTTTTTTTTTTTTTGGCTCTGCCACTATTGGTTGACTATCACTTGCCCCGCTTGGAAAAAAATCCTGGCTTTGCCACTGTGGTAATCTGTTCAGTTAAGTGCAAGTGGGGCAGCACAGAAATTTATAACAGGAATAGAATTTCCTCTTGCACTTTGAATTATATGATATATCCAATGGCCGATGAACTACTTAATAGCTTACTACGACAACACCTACAACAGAATTTGGACAAGCCTGTTGACTATGATCATTCACTTTTGAGGGTAGAGGGGAGTATTTTACAAGCTTAAACATGGTGGGTTTATGTTTACTCTAGAATATCAAAGTTTTGATATATCAAAATACACTAAAGGCATTATGTACTTGTAAAGGGTATTTTGTGATTTGTTATCAAAATGTTTTGGTAGTTCTCATAAATTGTCTTTGATACACATGAATGAGAGTCACAAGAGTGAAAACTATGTGGAGAGATAGATGTCTGAGTTCCCAGTTGTTGAAGTTGAATGGACTGATGAGACCCTCTACCAGCTTGGTTATTGACTAATTAGTGACAAATTTTGAAGATGAAGTTCTTCCGTGTTTGTTTGTTGATGCCTCATTAGTTGGAAAAGAAACAAAATGATAGGCTAGAACTTTGGAGAAAGGATTTGGATTCATTTGAGTTGAAAATTAGTATATCTATGAGAAACTATTGTACAAATGGAGGGTTTGAGTTGGAAACACCGGGTCAGGAACGTGGAGATAAGCTAGTTGATTGTTACGTGTTTGCCAAGTGCCAGTTAGATTGAAAGGAAGATGATAGTTTAGACTTATTTGTTGTATGAAGCTATATATTGCAAAACAAATAAAAAGGATTTAAGTTGCATGTGGCTGAAATGTTCATTCTATGTTGCAATGATAGAATTATGAACTGGTGCTTCAAAATAGAAAAAATGAATTTGTATCATATCATGTCTGATGCTTAATTTTGAGGTGTAAAATCCATGTCAGTTATACCAAAGCGTGTCCCTGATGTATATCAACTCTTAGCATAGAGTTATTCCTGCTTCGTAATAAGAACTTCTGCATTTTATTTCACAAAGTAATATAAGCTTAGGGCTCACATTTATAATAAATAAAATATCATGCTCCTGCAGTGCATAGAGTTTTAGTAAAACCAATTCCTTATGCAAATGCAGCCAGTGTGTGTATCTACTAAGGCCTCCTTTGTTTGATTAGTAATGAATTCCTAGGAATTTCACTACATACCCTTGTATCAAAGGGGGCTAAAAGTGAAGGAATAAAGGTGAACGTTGAGGACATTAGACCTCCTTCGGACAAACTTTACAAGAGGAAGAAGAAGACGACCAAGAAGACACACATTCAGGCTTCTTTATGGTTAGATGACCACTGGTTGACATTAGATCGCGGTTCTGTTACTTAAAAGATCCACCATTGGATCTTGGGTTTGATGCAGATCAATGGTTGGATCTAGTTTAACATACCATGTGAGCTCTAAGATGAAGACCCCATGTGGCAGAAATTAGGAAGACCCCACATTGGGATGTGCCACATGGGAGGGACCAGCAAAAAAGAGAAGCAGCATGGAGCATTAAATATCAAGAGGGGCCCATCTAATGGGGCTTACCCAAGTGATAGGCTGTACAGCCCAACCTAAGTTTAATTGTTTCTTTTCTTTTCATTTTATTTACTTAAGTTTAATTATTTCTTTTCTTTTTGTTTTATTTATTTAATGCTAGGATTTATCTGCTTAAGTTATGTTTTTAAGTATTTAAGTTGGATGTCGTAATCTCGACCTTAAGATTGCTTAGACGGTTGAGAATTGAGATTAAGTCTAGGGTTAGGTTCTGTTTATTTACAGCATTGTACTGCTCCTTTTACAAATGATAATGATGAAAGAAAAGAACGCTAGCTTTTGGCTATTAATCTTGTTGGTAGATTTGGTCGAGGCCATCAGCGTGAGACCGCAAATCCAAGTAATCTTTTACTTCTTCTCCCTTTTCCATTATTAAGGTTTTTGTTGTTTTCCAGTTTTCTCAAATTCTGCCGTCTTCATCAAATACACCCTAAACCATAGCAATATCCATCCAAACCATCATACCATAACCAAATCCAGAACCCACAACCATCCAAAAGCATTGAATCATTCAACCATCAACCAACCCAAACTACCCACAACCTTCCCAATCCCTATCCTTCTTTGTTTGACTAACCCAAAACCACAAATCATCTCAACTGAATGTTCCCAATGCCAAAAAATCGGCTGAACACCATATCTCTTCCAATCCATCATTTGACACTCCAAAACCCAATAATCGTAGCCAAATATAATCCAAGCCCTCACTCCCTTAGAAGACCACTCCAAATCATCAAGTCCTCACATGACACATCCCTAGATCCACGTCACCCAAACCAGCCGAACCTTGAACCTAACCCATTTGGGCCAACTGAAACTTACTCCCCTGCTTTTCAGGCAGTTCGCGGGCATGGGATGCAATCGCAGAAAGTAACAAACATTTAAAAAAGAAAAAGAAAAACCACTTGACCCAATACAGAGGGGAAACACAATGGAAAAAATGTATATTTCATTGTATATCATTTTTCAAGTACAAAATTGAATTTTACATCAAGAGATTGTGGACTCGACATTCGGGACGCGCAAGTGATAGGCCATTTATAGAATACATGGCCCCCTGTCGGCCCTCTGATATATAAAAATTGCATCTCGTTCTAAATTCAATACATGATAGAAAAAGTGGCTGAAGAGCCAATTTTCAAGTCTTGAAGACCAAAAATGCGTAGAAATACAATTCCTTGTAATCCCTAGTTTCCGTGTCAATTTCGGCTTTGGCCTTCAAGATTGAAATCCTCATGCGTAGTCAGAGTTTTGGTCCGAGCATGGCCCTTTTCATCATGTCACGTAGGTCAATTTGCTTTAGGTGGCCATGGTGTAGACAATTTACAAGATAGGGTTTTTATCCAGGTTTTTTCTATCCCCAAGCAGACAAAAGAAAGCTAGAATTCAAATGGAATGGAAAAGATTAAATGACATTTGAGATAGCAAAAAGCCCCTCTAAGAGAGTGCTAGGAAATAAAGAACAAAAGATGCAATCAAACCACACAGAAGACACGCAGATTAACGTGGTTCCCTCGATCTTGATGTACTCCCCACAGATCACACCAATTCCACTATGCTCAAAGGTAGAAGATGAGAATACAAGATACAACTTCTCTAACGGCTATGCTAGGGTTATATAATAGCGTAGGGTAATATTACAAAAATATCCCTACATGGGACCCCCTGCGCAGGTTAATATTATGAATACAAGATAAAACTTCTCTGCCCCCCCTGTGATCCCCCAGCCAACTCACCGTAGTGAGTTGGATCAGCGACAGTGGACCTGAGTTAACAGTTTGACTCGGGTGAAATCAGGCTCCACACATAACAGAGAGTACCCCGGAGGTTCTAGGCACCTTAAAAGTCGAAGGAGGCTGAGTTGAGGCGGCTTCTCCTCCTCTATGCACAAGTAGCTTCTCTTCTCTTTGAAGTTCTTTTTTTCTTTCTTAAATATGCCAAAATTTCAGACCCCTTGAAATTGGTTGAGCATGGTTCCCCACAATGTCCCCCACCCCTTCCTTTTAGCACCAAATAGGCAGTTCTAGAAGGTGGCATCGCACAAATTGTCAATTCTGCAAGGGGGGTCATGAGACAGTTCAGTTCTGCCTGGTCGTAGGAACATTTCTGCGACCCCCACAATATAAAACATGGCATAACTGCTTGAACTTGCCAAGTAATGGCTGAGGAACATTAGGGGGACGTGGGAGTCCAGCCCACAAAGGCGCCACGTGTCAATTTTTTTATTGGTGACACATGTCATGCATTTTTGGCATTTTCGAGGATTTGAATGGGTCAAATTTGAGTGCCACGTGTCACTCATAAGCTTGGACACGTGTCATGATGACTTGGCAGCTTGTAGGACCCATTTGAATTGAAAAGAAGCCAATGGGTCGTGAAATGACCCAAGGGTAGTGAGATTCAACTTTACTGCCAGGTTATGCTAGGGGGATCACAGGGTCCCAAACCCTGCAACTCCTCCCTTTCTTTTGACCAATCTTTGTCATTTGGGCTCCATTTGCCCAGAAATCTTGAAGGGAGGTTCCTCACATGCTCCTTGATGATTTTGAGATGAGATTGGAGACTTTGGATTGCTTGATCATCTTAAAATGGGGCCCACCAAATGTGCACTATTTAAACTGTTTTGGCCTCATAAGGTCTTGGATTTGACTTGATCTTTGTTCGTTGAACTTGGAAGTACTTCAACATCATTTGACTGACTCTTCCTTGTGCTTTTGAGTGCTTGGCTTGCTCATTTGACAAATGGAGTGAATTTCGACTCCTGATATGGCTTCATAGACCTTGATCTTACTCCATAGGCCTTGATTTGACTTCATAGGCCCTAGACATGGCTTATCCTTCTGAAATTTGCTTTGTAGACCCTGTTTGTAGTCTATTCTTCTGGAATTTCATTTTTTATTGCCAACAAACCATACATAGGTCAAACCTGGTCCACCCGACCCTATGTTGGCCCACATCCAGCATGGCCAAACCATATTCCTATGGTTTTTACCACTTCAAACAACTCCTTTTGGATCCTTGTGCATATACCTCATATTTTGAATTGTTATTGCTTATTAGCCTATCATAAACTACAGGAATTGTTTCTAAAATCTGAATCTTAGGCCCCTTTTGGCATCAGGCCAAAGGGATGTTCCTGTGTACCCACGGGATAAAACCATGGAAACCATGTTTGGTAAGTGTAATTAGCATTCTAAATCCCAATTTAGTGGGAGTGATCCCGGGAAACCTGTCTGGCTGGATTAAGAAATGAAAAACAATATAACTTCGTTATATTTTTGGAACTGGCTGGCACGCAATTTGTTCACGCGTTCTAACATATGGTGACTAAAAAGTATTCTTGAGTCTCAGCTATTCTCCAGCATCTGCTTCAGCATGTAGTTTTCGAAAGCTCTTCCGGCATATCTATCTCGATCGCCCCTCACTTCCTCTCTCTCTCATAGGTCCGACCCACCCCTTCAAGCATCTTGCAACTCTCTCTCTCTCTCTCTCTCTCTCTCTCTCTCTCTCTCTCTCTCTCTCTCTCTCTCCAACATGGCAGACATCCCAAACCCATTCTGCCCATCCACCTCTCACTCTCTCTCCCAAGTCCCACCTCACTTATCCGTCTCCTCCTCTCTCTCCCTACTCTCTCTCTCGCCCACAGGTCAACCTACCCTTTCAAACATCCCCACAACTCTCCCTCTCCCTCCCTCTTCCTCTCTGTCATAGGCCAAACGACCCAAAGTCTCTTTCCCTCTCCCCCCACTAGGGCAAACAAACCAAAGCTACTTTCCCCATAGCCGACCCAGAACCATTCTTTTTCCAGCCACCTCTCTGTAGACTGAAACTACTGTGCAGATTGTACTTATAGAAAGGAAGATGGTAAAGACTCATTTAAGTAAATATAAATTAACTAATCTCAAGGTAAATAAAAAATAAAAAATCTGAATGGAACCAACTAGCCTATCGTTCCCAAGATGAACCTATCAATCGAAGATCTATATAGCTGCAATGCACCGTTCCATATGAGAGATCATATCTAAAGGTGGGGTAGAAGTTCAAGTGATGCTTGGACATATAAGTAGCCTCCAATTTCTAAAGTGAACATATGAAAAGAACTAGACTAAGATTAATTAGACTGTGCTTTTTAATCTAACTGGCTGAAACAGCAACATTAGATTCACATAAAAGTTAGGCCCCACTTACAACAATTTTTCATGATGGGTCCATGTTCACAATCACAAACAGTGGGTGTACTTCGTAATTCCTAAAGGTGGGTTATATGTTCACAATTCAAAAAGATGGACCCACATTATAATTCCTATAAAGGCAGACTCACATTATAATTTAATCATATGAAGGTGGGACCCATGTTTCAATTTCGAAAGTTATGTCCCATGTACTACTATGATGAATTTAAGTTCAATAGTGTTGCCTAACAAAATTATGTTGGCTATTATAATATTACCAAACAGGTTGCGCATAGCATATTCTCAGCAGAACAATTTAGCATAATGCTGCCAAACAAGTTCTACACGGATAGTTTATGGCTCTAAACACAACCTGGTCTCAGCACAATCCGGTCTCGGCACAGAGTGGGGAACAACATAGGAACAATGCCAAACAGGGCCTTAATTTCTTTTACACCCCAAGCATACCAACTTCATTGAAAACCGCTTTTAAACCTAGCTTTTGTCAAAAACTCAATAGGGATAGTTAATCTGCTTGTAAGTGGATTGATCCCTAAGCTAGTGAAAGAAATATTCTTCCATTGAGATTTGAGACCCTCACTTCAAATTTGAGGTGTCCACATTGTGGTAATGTGGCAAGGCCTAGATTCATCTCTATTTCCCTAATTGAAAGTTTATAAAAAAGGAGAAATCTGATTTTATTTTTACAATTTAATTGTGATTGTTAGTTCTTTTTCTAATCTCACAAAAGTCATTTAGGTTAGCCTTGCACAGTCCTACATCAGTGAAGATCCATAAGTGGCCATCAAACAATCTCCCTTGCTATAGGCAATGATTACACACCATTTACCCAAGTAAAAACCGTGGAAACTGATGGCCTCATCTAGATCTCCACCTGAGACCCTTCAATGTCCACCCCTTTAATACTCTCATCTGATAATACCCTTTACTTTGAATTGATATGAATTCAATAACAACTAGGCAAATGGGCCCTAAACTAATGGAAACTGCCTATTTAAGTAAAGCAGCCAACCATGTTGGCCAGAATAGCCAAAATGTTCATCCTAAGCGTGCATGGGTGGAAAATTTTAGACCTAGTCCTGGTCTGTACCATTCAGTTTCAATTGGTCATGTCTAATTTAGCATGGTTCAAAATCGTGGTCGCGGTCGACCCTAAAAAACATTATAACGTGGCATCGCGTTGCAATTCGCGGTCATCATAGTGCAAACTTTTATTTTACCCAAAAAATTCCAAAAAAAATTCAAAAAATCAAGAATATTATAAAATGTTAGAAAACAATGTCTTTGTTCCATTAGTAAACACTTTAAAGAAAAATATTGGTCCGCCTAAGTCATAACATCCTATATCGATGTCTTCTCTAAAACTTGTAAAGTCTGTTCTAAATTAAATAGACTTACATATATATATATATATATATTAAAATAACTTGAAATATCACAAATTTTTACCGTATGCATTGAAACCATAATTTTGAACTAACTATTAGTGTTAAACACTTAAAGTCAAGAAACTAGTAGTAGTAGACTAGTAGTGGAGTATTCAATTACTCAATCACCAAGTAAGTTGAGAGTGAATTTCAAGTTTCAAGTAACATTTACTAATGCATCAAGATGAATTGAGTAATTAAAACATGGAGTGCGGACATATTGTGGTTGAGGAGGGAAGAAGCCTTCATGTGAGAGAATCCACCAATATCTTGCAAATTACTTGAGTTTTGGTGAAAAAAGAGACTTGGGAAGCTCTAATCTCAGGAAGCTCTACAAATTGTTTGGGAAAGAAAGATGAGGAAAGAAAAAAAAAATCATTGTCAGCCGTTATTTTGACCATTATTTCAAAATAATGGCTGTTATGACCCTTATAACTGTTATTTTCAAAATAACGGCGGTTATGACAATCATGGACCGTTATTTTCGCTTTTGTTTTAGACCGTGACCGTTATGACCGTTATATTGAAATAATGTAAAGGCCATTTTTTTAAACCATGATGTTTTAGCCATCTCAATATGTTTTGAGTTTGGACAGTGTCATTACAATGCAGTTTTAAAGGCAGTTAAATGTTTTGGCTAGCATTTTCAACATATTTAAGAGAATCTCAGTTCAAGAAATCTAAATCTTCCCAGATGAATAGGCTTAAAAGCAAGGATCAAAATAGTGGTCGTGGTGAGCGTAGCGACAAATGGACAAAACGCTACGTAGCAATTGTGGTGATGCATAGTGATTGCAGTGGTATGTAGCGATTGCGGTGGTACGTAGCGGCATAGTAGTATGAATTTTTTAAGTGGTAAAAAAAATGAATTTTGTATAGCAACCAATCTCGTGCTTTTTTAGTTAATTGGAACCTAATGAATGTATAGACAACTTAAGGAAAGGCTATTAAGGATAATAAATTGGGACAATAGTGTTTTAAATTAAAACTGATTGCCTCTACAGGGTTTTAGACTGTAGCATCGTTGCATCCAAAATAATGTAACGGCCTCAACCGCTACGGCCGACAATGCGGCCACTTTAAACCATGGTTAAAAGCATGTGAAATGAGGGCATTTTCTATGTACTTCCAAAAAAGAGAAAGGTGTTTTCTTTTTCCTCAAATGAAATACCCGAAAGTTATCCTCCACCGAGAAAAACAAAGCACACCTAAATGAAATCAATTATTATCCAGACAGCATCTTCCGAGACATAAAGAGAAAAGTAGCATATACATATCGGATTTACTCGGGTGAGAATTAGTTCTCACCTATTATATGGGAACTTTCAGTGGGGCCCAACTGTGGGTCCCATTTTGGGATGGGACCAAGGGGGATGGAAAGATCTATGTGAGACCACCCCTAGTATCAAGTTCGACCCCAACCCCATCCCCCTAACCCCTTCATCCGTGGCCCACAAGTTTAATGGCTTCATATTCAAAAAAAGATTTAACCATCGATCCAACGATTCAGTCCATTCCAATGTGTGTCAATCCTTGGGATCAGTGACAATGAGGGCGGTCCCTATTTGTGCACGGTTTGGATGGGTTCCTAGGTGGCTCCCACCAATAGTTCTCACGAAAGCACGGTGAGAACTAGTTCTCACTTGAATATATCCATCTATATATATATATATATATACATATATATAGGGGAGCGCTAAACAGCGCCCGGGCATTTTTGAAGAGAAAACGCCCCTCCTAGTTGGGCCTACTAGGATGTATGATGATCATGGAAGTCCATCGGATGGAAATATCCATATGAGGCCTACCTATATGCAAAATCTTGAGTCCATAAGAGCATCCAAACCTTTTGATCCATGGCCCCAAAATATAATGGTTTAAAGGCATCAGTTTATCATGATTTCAATCGAATGGTGGGGAAAAGTTGGATGAGTGTCAAACTTGGACTTGTGACTATTCATGGGGGGTACTTTGTATGAAAAGATTAGATTGACTCAACATGAGCCCCATGACCAAAAATAAGAGGGGCGGAAAATGGGGCATTTTGAAAGCATTTTGAAAGTGGGGCGTTTTTTAGAATTTCCCATATATAAGTGTGTGTGTGTGTGTGTGTGTGTGTGTGAGGACACAATGCCAAAGTTAGACTAAGAGTTCTGATCAGCAACTTACAACTTGAAGGCACAAACAGAAGAGAGACAATGTCTTTCGTTTGAAAAAAGAAGCACTAAATATGAAGTTCATATTTGTAACGATTCAAGCCCGTTGTCCACATGATATTGTCCACTTTGGCTCATGGGATTTCAACCCAATCTTGCCTCACTGTTTTAAAAGGCCCATGTGGGGTTAAGGCCAGGTCACACGTTATAAGCCCAAGGTCAAGACTTGGATATTTCCGACGTGGGACTTGGAAAAGGCCTCACAATGCTTACTAAAGCACTCCACCCTTACCACTGCGGATCCCCTTTCTCGGCTCACAGGAGCACTTGACCTAGACTTACCTCAAGGGATTACCCAGACTTATGCACCACCGCATACCCAATCCTCATTGGACCCAATGCCCTTCTACAGGGGAGCCCAAGACGTGAAATACTCCCCCACTGGAAAATAGAGCAGTCCTCAGCTCTGATACCATCTGTAACGACTCGAGCCAACTGTCCACATGATATTGTCCGCTTTGGCTGGGCTTTTAACCCGGTCTTGCCTCATGGTTTTAAAAAGCCTCATGTGGGGTTAAGGCCAAGTCGCACATTATAACCCCCAAATTAGGACTTCGATATTTTCGATGTGGGACTTGGACAAAGCCTCACGGTGCTAACCGAATCACTCCACCCTCACGGTGCTAACCGAATCACTCCACCCTCACCCCTGCAAATTCCCCTTTCTTGGCTCTTTGGAGAATTTGACCCGATCTTGCCTCAAGGGATTGCCCAGACTTATGCACCACTGCATACCCAGTCCTCGTCGAACCCAACACCTTCTACAGGGTAGCCATAGGCATGACAATATTATCTCTTATCGCTTTGTAATATTTTCATTTAGAATAGCAAGGAACAAACCGCACTCACATGATATGGTAATAAAGCGGAGAACAAAATGCTCATTTGTTTTGTTTCTCAGTAGCAAGTCAGTTGTAGTTAGAATCTGTGTTACATGGACTCGGCATTAGTATCGGATGCGGGTGCGTATTGGGTGCGGGTGCGCCTCAAGAAAGTATATCAGATAACTTAGAAATGAACTATCGGCATGAGTATCCGGTGTGGGTGCGTATGTGTCAGGTTCGGGTGCGTCATGGTTCTAGACGAGTCCATGTATCATAGGTTAGAATTTTGAAATAATGCCACAATTCATTTCTCCTTTACTTCAGTTATCAGAAAAGTGCCTAAACATAGAAAGGTAGACAATCACATTAAGGAAAAATAGAAAAAGCAGATTTGCGTAGTACTCCTTCCAAACTTTCACAGGTGTTCCTTGACTAAGTACAGAGATTGCATGAATGTCTCATTCCTAGATTGAAAGTTTTATCAGAAATAAGCGGATTTGTTTCAAACTTTTATTCAATTATTAGCAGTGGCCTTTCCCTATCTAATGCAGCCCCAGATCCTCAATCAAGAATAGACCAATCTCCCGAGAGTGGCCTTTCCCTATCTGATGCAGCCCTGGATCCTCGATCAAGAATAGACCAATCTCCCAAGGGATTGATCGAATCCAAAGATGGATTCAGCCACTAGAGCACGCTCATGATAATGGTAAACACCATAACTGAATAGAAAACTCAAAGAAATCTTTGATTAATAAAGCATGCTTTACAATGAGACTTGTCCATCTATATATAGGACTGTTCCTATGACTTGGGAATCAAGACTTCCCTATTATTATTATTATTAAATTATTATTTTTTTGATAACCAAAACTTCACTATTAATTAAAGCAGCCTAATTAAAAGACGAAACTTAGAAATTAGCAATCCTACTCAACTGATAACAGAAATTAGAAATGAGAAAGAATTAAAACTCCACAGTAGCAATCAGTCTAATTGGGCCTCTGGGCTAAACCCAATGGACCGGGCTGACTCCTGGTCAATGGGTTGGCCCAATTGACTTGGGCCTGGTCCCTACTACATCACTGTCCTTATTACGCTCGAGAGTGTTAATGCATTAGAGCTCTTACTATTTTTAAAATCAAGTACTAGGCAATCAAAATATTGAGATTGCTATGTAAATCTGTTGCCTGTTATTATCATAAATAGAAAATAGAAAGTTCAGGAGATGCAGACTATGGGGAAAGAGCACGAACTAGTAAAATTCTCATCACTGTAGTACGGTAAATGATCCCTTGGTTCTGTGGCCATAATGTTCCCTTTTCTTTTGGAATGGTTGCAGTTCATTAACATATACAAAATGTATTCAAAAAAAGAAATTGGTCGATGGGAGACATGCTCCAGAGCAATCCAAATAAAATAACAGACCAGTCTGATACAGAAAATTAGGAAGAAAAAAAAAAAAAAAAAAAAAAAAAACCCTAAAGGCCAACAATCTTAGAAAGGATCAATTGTTCTGAATCAATAAAGATGCAAGAGACTCCCGCTACCTAGCAACTTTATGGAAACTCTCATTTTGCCCCATTTCATATCCAAGACATTCCTCAACCTCCCTGAAACAACTGCCATTCCTGAATAAAGACCACTATGCTTGTCTTAGTCTGCTCGCTCTCAACTCTCAAGTCACCCAATCTTCTGCTCTAACCCCGTTTCTGCATTCCAACAACGTCACTCTTCTTGCAGACAATATTCGTTGTCCCTGCCATGCCAAAAATAAGCTCTTGTCAGGAAATCCTGTTCCCTGCTCCCCAGGATCTCTCTTTCTCCCTTCTCTCCACAGGCTGCTTCAACTTTCCTGTTAAGGGGACCAGAACAAGCATCTCGCATGTTTAGTTTACTTCTCCATATTCTACCATCCAGCATATCCATTGTCCTATTTGCCTCTAACTTCCCAACTCAACACAAGGCCTAGGACTCTAGCATCTCCCACTTGTGCCTCCTCTGGCTTGATCTCTATCTCCTTTTCACTCTTATTGGCCTCCCTCCACCATAACTTCCCTCTCCACTGGCTCACCTTTGGAGAATATCATTGTTTTCCAAATTAGGATGCAATATTTTAAAAGTAAGACGTTTTTCCCAATAGATGACCGACATATATTCCAATAGTACAAAATTTTGCAGGTAGTAGTGAAGTGTTATAACAGAAGGATATGATGCAGCTTTCATTTCTATATTTAGCCAAGAAATTGTAAGTAATTAAATGCAGCAGAACAAAAAATGGAAGAATGCTTTATAGATCTTCATTTGAGGAATGTAGCAGTACCTCTTCGCATTCCACTGTCATCCAATACATCATCGTGTATTAAGCTCGCGGTATGAATCATCTCAATGATCTCTGCTAAGCGGCGATGTTGTGGTGTAAGATCCCTAGATTTAAATAGTAGCTAAATGAAAACATACAGTTTTAAGAGCTTTAGATGTGAATGTGGGGAGGATTCCAAAACTACTTACTTTAAGCCTGTTATTTTTGCAGTAGCTCTTGACACCAGGAAAACTAAAGCTGGTCTTAATCTCTTCCCACCTGCGCCAAATATCTGTTCTGCTGCAGATACCAAGACTGGATTTTCTGAACCAATAATCTACCACAACAAAAGATGTCAATATATGCACATGGCTATCAATGGATTGAAGCCATCGTTAAACAAAACTTCCCCTTCCTACTGGATATAGATTGCAAGTTAAAAATGAAAAATGCTACAACAGATTTTATGTGGATCTATACACTAAATTACAAATGGATTGAATATTTTGGCATATGTGTCAATATTCTTTTTGCCGCACATTTAGGTCGAGCTGGAAATCAGAACTTACAATAGGTGGAATGGTATACTACCCATGACCAGTGAGAAATACATGGGAGAAAGCCGGTGCTGACAAAATGCAGAACTGGTTGACCAAATATTCAAGCCATTTGAATTTGGTGCACATGCAAATGCATCCTAAAGAAGCAAGACTAGTAAAGCTAAAGCAACTAATATAACAACAAAAATAAATAAATAAAAGAAATAAAAAACGCTTATACAATTCACAAACATCATAAAAAGTGAATCAAGACAATTGTTTCTCATTTTCCTTTCTTTTCTTTTTTTTGACCGATGAGTAAATCAAGACAAGTTGTGGCTGAGAGAAATGACAGCAAAATAGCTGAATTACAAAACATATAACAATGAATATGAGCACAACTGATTTATTGTCACAAGTAGAAGTTCACTTAATGTTGCAAATAGGGCATTCCTAGTTGTAGACCAAGGGGGTGATTTGTCTAGCAACATTATGATCTGAGAGAAAATCTCAGGCTTGATGGACTAAATTTTTTTTTTATAACTATAAAATTTTTATTTCCATCTAATCCACGACAATAATAATTAGAATAGACATCTAAATGGCAGGTTAGGCAACAAGAATTATCAATTAAGTGGCTCCCAAGTATGATATGGGTTTGATCACTTTGGCATATTGACCCACATTCTATTCTAAATTCTAGGAAATCTATTTATAATCGATTGACATTCCGATGCAACATAAATACTCTCACAGGTGACAAAAAAATGAATGAAAAGAAAAATGACCTCGCCAGGTAAGCTAGCATTGACTCACTACTCGACCAAAAAGTAGCCCGAACAACCATCTTGCATCTGATTATCACGTATCATCAAATTGGAAACATGCCCTATTTAAAAAATAAAATCCCCTACATACAACTAACTTATGCTCTGGTTAGGTCCTTCTCAACAGTAACAGAACACCAGCAATTTAATGCAGCATAGGCATGCACTCAACAAGGCAATAGCATAAAGAAAATAATAGGCAATTCCACAAATTTATCAATAAGTACTCACTGTTTTGAGGTTATTATTCAAGGTTTTCAAGTCACCAGCAACTGCTTCCAATAAAGATGATACGGAAATAGGACTGCTAGATTTTGGTTTCACCTTCAATGTTGACGCTGAATCTCGGATATCTGACAAATACCCATCAATGAAACTTATGGAACAGAACAGAAAAATCTATTACCACATCAGCAACTGAAACACCACAGATTGGGAGCTTACCATTATGCACTGTAACAGGCATCTGTGCCAGAGTTACTCTACCATGACCGACCTTGTGCCTACACAGCAACCTCTCCCACCCGCAACCCCGCTTAGCGTAGTTCCTACCCCAAGACCCCACAAGAGATTTTCCAATTCTGCTGGAAGAACAGCCACAACCAGCCCAATCCAATCCCAACCTCCCAAATTCGACATTTGGGAATGTCAATGACACCATTATTTGAAACTCCCAGAACCCCAAAATCCTAACAGAACCACTCAAAGTCCCAATGCCACCAAAACCCCAGTCCCCAATCTGATACCCAGTTCAAAAACATGCTAAAAGTCTCATATCTCACACACCCAATAACAGATACCCACCAAACATGAAATAAACATAATTAACATGAAGTTGTAAGGTTCTATCAGCAACCCAATTGATATGAGGCGTGTTCTGCATCAACAATATCTTCTTCTGAGGTCATAAAAGTAGAAAAAAAAATCATAAAGTGAAAAACTTCAGACGATGGAAAGTCATGTGGAGGTTGTTATGAGTACTTTGTGATTGAGGGAGAGCACCTGTGGTGGATCCATTAGGTCCACAGGAAGGTTTGTGAAGTGGATTCTTGTTATTATGTGGAGAGGAGACGGGGGAACGAAAAGTTGAAGATTTTTTTGTAGATGGATGAGGGTTTAACAGAGGGACGAGATGGGTGGTCGGACGAGAGCCAGGCACTAACGGATTCACGACAGAAACTGGATATAGCGACGGAGTGGTTCAGATCTTGCCACGTTCACGTTCTGGATGGTTGCCCGCACGAGAAGTCGTGGGTCGGATAAGAAAAGGACTTAAGCAGGTGAGCGGAGATTGGTAAGGGTTTATTTGGGGTTCAGGGAATGGACACAAATCACCCAATCATTCAATGGAACCTTCCGATTAATATTCAGAAATGATCGGGGCCTGCATCCTGACCACCTGTTTGATGCCTGTGTATCATGCCTTTTGCTTGATATAACCCATTCAGATGGTGGATAATGTTTCACAATTTGGACTGTTTGGATGCATGCAAATCACAAGTTTGGAATATAACTAGAAAAACCCCTTTCTATGTGCGGACCACAGAACCACCAAATGCACAGACTAATACGAATTATTTTTATTAAATTTATTAATTAGTAAACTTGTGAGTCTCTCTTTTTGTTGCTAATTTGATTTTTATGTGTTTTTCTAGATATTTTATTCTTTACGTGAAGTGTAAATGGAGTTTGATGATGTTCGGGCAAGTGTAAAAGAAAATAAATAACAGACATATTAACAATAAAACAAAATAATAAAACAAGTAAATTTAATTTGAATAACATGGGGTTCACAATATACACATTCGTATGAATTGTACAAATTAAAAGACACTGAATTCAACTTTCAAAATTGTTACATTAACCTCTAGAAATCTAAAATATGTACAAATTAGAACACAGACAATATCAAACAAAATATTCATGCCGAGTATTTGAAACTCTATCTTTCAAGTGCTTCACGCTGGGCCTATAGGCATATAAAAACTTTGTTAATAATTAATAAATTATTATGTTAATGGTAAATACTTCATTAAAACTATCCCAGTAGTCATCATAAGAGGACATATTTTATCTAGAATATGGAGATCGACTTTCATATGTCGTTGTTTAGTCCGTCCTCTAAATATTCTAAAGCCTTTATTGTTGTAAGGTCGAACTCGATCTCTTCCAACATTTCTTCTAATTCCCACATGTCTACAAAATTAGTCTCGAGCTTAGCATGGATGTCTTGTACCAGCCAAGGAGGTGGTAGAGTTCTTACTATAGAACGTACCAGATCTGCAATATTTGGTTCAAATCATCTTCTTTTGAAATCGTAGAACAATTGTACCTTGTTTAGCAAATGTTCCCTAACACTTATTCCTTCAACCATTTTCTCTCTCCTAAACTGTATCCATGATGGATGAATATATTTTTCAAATGATTGTAGTAGGTCGACAAACTCCACTACATGCCACGGTTGCAAAATTTCAAATATCCTCCTTTTTACAACATCCCAAGCTAGTGGCAATGTTTCAGCAATTTTTATCATTATATATCTATCAGGGATGAAGTTTCCACACACTCTCAGCCACTAAGCTAGTTCTATTTTGCGGGAACCATTCTTTGCTATTGGGGTATCATTTTATAAATGGTTTATGTTCGAACTCATCCGTCCATTCCCTAACACGTAGAGTCTTTGCCACCACAATATTTAAAAGGTGTGCTCATTTTATCTAGGTTAGACTTGAAAAATTAAATTATTAATTATAATTTAAATGAAAGCAACAACAGATCAATCAAATTAGTAATAGCATAGTAAGCAAGTTAATAACTTGGCGCACATTATAAAATACTTGTAAAATAAACATAATAAAAAATAAGCAAGCGCAGAATAAAATAACAATAATGACAGTTGAAGAACAATTCAACGAAAGTTTGTCCCGATTTATTTATACATTAAATTCACCAAATATCAAAGCTTATAACATATTTTAATGGGAGATATCATTGAAGACTTCCCTGTACACAACATTTTTGGTGATATCATTTTGCATCATTTGTTTATTGATCAGCAGCATCTTCAAACCTGACGGAGATGTAACACGCGACAAAGCTACATATAGCTGACCATGTAAAAACACAGGATTTGGGAGGTAGACATCCACATTTTTTAGAGTTTTTCCTTGACTCTTATTTATGGTCATTGCAAATGCCAACTTGATAGGAAATTGTCTTCTTTTCAGTGCGAATGGTGAATCACCAGACGTCGGTGTTAGGTCAATATGACTTATCAATACAATTTCTCCAATGCGGGACTATGTTATGACTTTAGCTTGTATGACTTTATCCCCCATCTTGTCAACAACCAATCGGGTACCATTACACAATCCCAAACATTTATCCAAGCTTCTCAACAACATTATCGGAGCTCCAACTTTTAACTCCAAAGTATGACTTGGTAATCTTGGTAAGTCCAAAGAATTCAGAAACTCTAGATGGTACAAAACATGATCATTAGATTCTCCTGATGTAGGACATAGCTTATCTGCACTATAAAATACCCGCCTTTATCCTGGAATCATTGATAACATCATTGAGTTTAGCTAGTCGACATCGCTGTTTTTCGGAGCCAGTATTCCACACTCATTTAAGTATGACAAATCATTGTATCTATTAAGTAGTTCAGGATAAGTTGATTCAATCAACCGTTGTACTCCCCTTTCATCATTTCGTATGAGAAACTCATCTGAGATTTTGATTCAGTCTGTATCATAATCATTTCCAAAAGATATCCCGGATACCTTTCCCTCGCCAACCATCTGAATCCACTCCGTAAAATCATGTAACCGAGATCGTAAAGAGAGACATTGTTTGTCGTAACATGCATATTTATCTTCAAATGTAAAATCTGGCAATATTTCCAAATACTAGACCTCGGTAATGAAGCTCCAACTATTTGTTCACGTCCCCCCTTTGTTATAATTGGCAGTATCTTTCTAAAATCTCCCCCAAGTATAAATAATTTTCCTCCAAATACTTTCTCTGAATAACAGTTACTCGTATTTTGCAGAATATCTCTGAATGTTCGATCAACAGCGTCAAAGGCGTAGCGACTCAACATTGGAGCTTCATCCCATATGATTAACTCCGCTTCGTAAATTAATGTTGCCAAATCGGTCCGATGGGTTATGTAACAACATGACGATTGGTGAAGGTTTAGCGGTATTTTGAAATGAGAGTGCGTAGTTTTTTCATTTGGTAAAAGCAAAGCAGCAATGCCCAATGATGCTACTGAAAGAACAATTTTTTTTTATGACCAAACCTTTGCTATTAAAGACCTTTCCAGTTCCTCTACTACCATAAACAAAGAAGAGACCATCCGTCTGTCTCGTGTACACATCCATTATCGTGTTGAAGACCCTCTTTTGATCATTATTTAAGCCAACATGTAACGATTCAAACAAATTGCTTTCAGCAGTGCTATCATAATCGAGTTCTTCTATTATGAGTCTGTTCGTAACGAATTGGCCCCACCGGAAAGATGGCAGTGGCATAGGGGGAATTCTGTCAAGGATCTACCATTTCTATTCAGTATACGCTCGATATGCAGCAGCCTTAAATTTCTCAATTCACTTTCATCAAGATATGTATCTCTGTCTCCAAGCTGTCTCCTCGTTTGATTTTGTAAATCATCTGTGAGGTCCACCCAGCGTTTTTCCCACAATTTTGTCGAATTTGTAATTTCTAAGAACATGAGCATTGAACAAAACATGTTTCTGAGTTGGGAACCTGTGGCCCATATCGAAGCTTCGCCAAGCGCTTCATGCCATTCACTATCATGTTCCAGTAAACCAAGTGCAAGGCATGCCGATTTGTAAGTTGGGTGCACCACTCCGCCATGGTTCTTATATCCTCATAGCATTTTGCCTCCCAAACTTTGGTAAGTAGGATACCTAGATAATGACGTTCTCCCAAGTTTGGATGTGCATAAGCAAGCCAACCAATACTAATACATTGTTTTAGCCTTGTCCACTTTTTTTGCTTTGTGTTCCAGACCCACCACTTTGTTGCGAACTCAACGTATGTAAATTCATTGGCATCCGGGTGGTTTATATTTGCTTCGAACCATTTGGTGAACATTGTGTTATAAATGCCATCTCGATTAATTATGGATTCAACATCATTCGTGTCCCTAAACACAACAAATTGTTTTCCCGGTGAATGATATTGTAACCTTTGCACCAAGGGATATTGTTTTTACAAGTAGAGCTCCAATATTCTCTAGCATGCTTTAATCAAAGATATGTATCAACCGTCTTGAAACTGCTTGATCTCATTCACACATCTGTACATACGTTCTCCATTGTTATTAGATTGTGCAATATTATCCTCGATCACAATCGTTGCACGATCTAAACCTTTATGAATGTACTTATATAAGTACTTAATGACCTCGCTGTGGGCACACCATTCAATATTTATGTGCGAATCATATCTTACAATGAGATTACGATTATATGGAATAACCCATCGCTTATCGACATCAAAACCGTTGATTATATACATCATGTTATTATTTCGACGTCTGTATACCATAAATTCATTCTCCACTATTGTTATTGCACTGACAAGTGGTTTTGGATAACCTTTTGAGCACTTTCCATTTACCATACATGGAGCATTAATATTTTGATAACCACATGGCCTGTGTAACATGCATCTCATCACAGTCGCGAATGCCAATGGATCTTCAACCTCACTTGGTATTTCCACCAAAATAATGCCATCAATCTCTTCCGATAACTATGGTTTGTCTTCACCAGTTAGAGTGAGGATGATGTGAGCATGCAGTAATCATCGCTTTTGAAACTCAATGACATGAATATCTGTTCAGATTGGGGTGATTTTCGTAATTAATAAAATGTTTCAAAATCATTCGGACACAATAATACAATTAATAAAATTAAGAATAGATATTAAAGTTACAGTATGCTAAGACATGAGTTTGTATACCTGCAATTACTCTATCAAATTTTTTTTTTTAGGTCCTCCATCAGTTGTTTCAGCCTAATATGAAATACCATTGCAATTGTATTTAGCCTATCCTCAGTGCGTTGACAAGGGAATCGTGATAGTTGTTGCTGAATCTCTGGCCAACTTGGGTTAGATATGAATGTTATAAATAGATCGAGGAATCCAATCGTACAACAAATCACCATAGCATCCTGATAATGTTGAATCATGTTCCTTGGACCACCAGTGAATGATGAAGGAACAATGTAGCGTATACCAACTGCAGTCGCATTCGTATCACCAGCGTTGACCGCATCCTATAAACCCTTATACAAATATGCACGCAAAGCATTATGATTATTCCTGATGAAACTAAGCCTTTCCTGCTGTATTGCTGCGTAGCAATCAACCACAAACTGTTGGAACAGTCGGCCACCCTGAAGCAAAAACGTGCCTTCGCCATCCCGAGACATCAGTCTAAATGCATAGTACTCTCTGATCGATACACCCTCACGCAAATGGTTTGACCAAGGTGCGAACTATGTGCACTTTTTCCATCCATCAGTCCCATATGGAAAAAGCAATGGGTATTGGAGCGGCACGTATGAAGGGTGTGTTTCGTTAATCATCTGGAGATTTTCATCTAACTTTCAAACTATGATGTCACGATGTCCTGTAATTTCAAACTCATCTCCGACAATGATGGCTGCAACCTCAATTGTTATTGGTCTTACGTACTATCTGCCTTCCCGTGAATGCAGAATATGGAGATGTACAATTTTCGGAAAATCTATCTTTTGCATTACGGAACACTTTTACATACGGGTTAGTAGCATTTAGCATTGTCTGCAAGCCTTCCAATACAGTCAAGTCAAACTCATCTGCGTCTTTGCTTCCTTGAACATCTCTTACTCTATTGGAGGTTTCATGTTCTGTGTCATATATAAATAGTTGAGCAAACTTAGGCATGTCTTCAGGAGTAGGAAGTAATGAACCGATCCTGTAAAAATTTGATCCACTTGTTTGGAAAACATATGGGCCTTTTCCATCGAGTACAATGTGATCAATTTTCCCACCCATTGACGTGAAGGACAACATTGAATTGTATGTTCTTATTTTCTCCTTGAATCTAGATTGAAGGAGTTGATTCTGTAGAAATTCAGGTGTGGTTGGTAGTAGTGGCAGCATCACATTTCCTCCACGACAACATAGGTTAAACTTTGGTCTTGAAACTAGACTGTCTCTGATTTTTTCTTCAAGCCATATAATAGCTTTACAGTGAGAGCATATTGCAATTCTGGAACCAGAGCTCCAAAGCGTGGAGATATTTTTTCTCCTTGAGCAAAAGACAATATTATTTCCTGAAATGAATTTATTTTGTCAACCTTAAAAAACTTCGTATTGTCGGGTAATAATAGTGTGTAGTTAAAAAGAATAGTAAGTACTTGATGCTAAAGCCATTCTGTGGCCCGACGTCCCATTGGAACGACCATGATGTTGCCGCTTAAAACGCAAGATTGTGGATCTTACACGTCATGCCTCCCTTTGCATGATTCTTGTCCTATCCCTTGGTTGCTCTTGTTCGTGTCAGATCGAGTGACTTATGTAACTCACATTACGTGTATTTGCACCTAGATTTGAGTGGTCGCAAGTTTTTATTATTTTTGTAGATATAATAAGGTATGATATCGAGTTATGTAGATGTTGCAGACGTATATATTTACCGATTCTTGTATGCATGAAATCGTAGCCATTGTGAGAATAGGTAGCTTCTTACATACCCTCGAAATGCTGAGGTCATCCACAATGCAAAATCGATATATATCCTCAAGAATCGACCTTCCTTTTGAATTTGTAAGAGTCAATTTCTAAACCGAAGAGAATTATGTTCTGGATTGCATAAGATGAGCAATCGTCTTATAGCAACCAACCGATCCATCTTATATTTGATTATTTTTTGATGAGCTTCTAACTTAAAAGTGTATCCATCCTGAACATATATAACTTCAAACCTTTTATTAGATTGGATAGACAGGTTGCGCTTTTATTGCAAAGGCAATCCTACCTATTTGTATCCATTGATCCTTTAAAATTAATTTGTTCGCCAGATAGCACGGGGTTTTATTTTGTTAAACAATGTTTGTGTATTTGGGGTCTTTTTTAAATTTCTCAAACATTTTTTAGTTATTTTATATCATTGCCCTTTTTGTAAGAGTGTGTTTCACCTACATATATTGCCATTAAGGTTCATCTTGACAGTACCGTGTAATATATCTTTTTTTTATTAATCTTTTTTTTGTTTGACCTAAGTTGGTTTTTTCTCCTTTTATTTTGTTTCTCTCTGTTTTTTTTTTATATGGTCATTATATTTTTTTTATGTTCATTTTCGGTCATGAGTCTTTTTTTTTTTAAATTATTTCTCTTTTCTTTTATTGAGTCATTAAACTTATAAAACCCTATGCTATACAGGGACCCAATGCTAGAGATTCGTACTTAGAAAGATATGACAAACATAAAAATTATACTCAGATAATAGTGTCAATAAGTTACATACCACAATAAAAAGGCTTGATAACATCACTTATATCATTAAAATAACCAAATTCTAATACTTTAGAATATATCGGAAAAAAAAGTCAGATAAAAAAAATCCACACGGAATTATCAACCTAAACCCCTAACTGCATTTGGAATTTGTTTACTCTAGGCCCCGATCCATATGTCAAGATAGTTCTGTGAAATTTTTTTTTTCCGAGTGACGCTTCTATTTGAAGATAGCTCAATAAAATATGGTTTTCTTTAAAAGGAAAAATATATTAAATAAATAATTTCAAAATATAAATTACTGGGCCTAATATCAGGCTTGGGTCTCTAATTCATCACCGGCTTGTACTTAGACCCAGTACCAAATTCCTTAAGTTGTTTAAGTTGGGAAGGCATTAAATCCAATGTCATTTTTAGTTATGAACAATAATTATTTCATTTTGGTTGTTGCTTCCTTTTTTTTTTTTTTACACTATTTAGGCTGGTTGTTCGTCTTTGGTGATGCTAACATATAATCTCTAGCCAACTTGTTGGTGATCATTGCTCTTCAAACTAGGTATTTAGTAGGGTGTAGATAGTTAATCTAGTATAGTTTTAATCTGTTCACTGTGTGCAATATCTGGACTCTCTCGAAGTAAAGAGACCGCTCAAAAACAGGTTTTGATTGGAATGGGCTTGCTTGCTGGGTCAACCATCATGCTTTTAACATTGTTATGGGGTTCTTGCGTTGTAGTTGGCAAATGTGATATGGTGAATTCAACTTCATTTGATTCTCAAGATAGCAAACGTGTAGCCTGACGGGTGTGTTTGTTTTCCTCGTCATGTTTTATCCTTATTATTTTTGTTGAAATAACACCACACTAAACTCTTCTTTCCCTATCAAGCATGAAAAATAGTGTAACTTGCAATGTCTAATCATTGATTCTTAAATTTACAATTTAATTTATCATTTATAAATTAAAATTTTCTTATGCTTATCTGATTATCTTTTTGGTGGTCTAGTCACATGCTTAGCAAAAATATCAAGACTACAGATTACACACATCCTTTGATTGGAGACATGTTATTGTAGAATTTATTCATTAATGTTTAAAAGCTTGAGTGTAACCTAGAAATTCCCTATCTTTTCAGGCTCAGGTGTTACTACAGATGTGCCTACCAGTCGTGCTGCTAAGATCATGATTATATCTGTGATCCCATTTATCGTTGTGCAACTGCCTAAAGTTTTCCATATATCATCTGGATGCCGCATCGTAGTTTTGATATATTTAATTTTGGCTGTTGCATTCTTGATTTCTCTGACTGTACCAGGTAAAGTAAATTGAGTATGGTACCAAGTAAATGTGAAAGTAATTTTGTCGACTGTCATCTCAATGCATACTTTATTCATTGACCGTTCTATATATCTTCTGAACAAACTAGGAGAAAGTGGGAACTTATGTCATGGAATCCAGCATCATTATTGCAGTGATGTATTAGCTTTACCAATATTAAATTGATGGTCATTTCATGACTATTTAACTTGTAATCTATAAGTTAATTAGTGCATTTGTAAAAATACCCTTGGTAATAGTTTAATTTAAACATGGTCAATGTAAAAGTCAAATGTATTTTTATGATATCGTTATGATATTGCTTAATTCAAATGAAGTGAAAGAAGAATAAAGGGTGCTACCAGAATCCCAGTACCAAAGAGACACTAAAGATAAAACTCAAGAAGGTATAGAGTGCCAGATTGGGAATAATTGGGACGCATTGTCTTGATTTGTATTTCAATGTTATCAACTGATGTTTCGATTGATCAGTGAACTGGAATTGTGATTTTCATTATAGCATATTTAGATTGGTGCATGTCATATATATTTCACAGCAACATGATGATTGCCTTTCCTATTTATTATTTGTACAGGTTGTTCGGCTTTGGATTCAGAAGAGGAGAGTGGAATATGTGAAGCATAAACATATAATGTCAGGATTTTTAAGACACATGCATAAAACCACAATAGAGAGGATTCTTGATGAAAATGGAAAACTCAATGAACCTGTTATAGAAAAGTTAGTTTCTTATTGCGCAGTTATCTTTATTTTGAGTTATTTGGGGTCTTTTGTTGTATTTGATCATTATTTCCTTGTTAATTGTATTTGATCATTATTTGTGTTATTTCTATGATGTTAACATCTAAAAATGCATATACAAAAAATGTGGGAAGAGTACTATGAAATGGCTCACAATCATGATGAAATTGCAGAAGGTGTTGAGATCCCCACTCAGGTATCCATTAAAGTTGGGTTGATGTTGCTTCCAGGGACTGTGATTGCAGCTGCATTTGCAGATCCTCTAATAGATTTTGTCACTAACTTCTGTAATGCTACAAATGTACCTTCTTTTTTCATCTCATTTATCATGATGCCCTTGGCAACCAACTCTAGTGAGGCCGGGTCTGCAATCATTTATCCCATCAATTGCATGCATCATTTGAAGCCAATGGCTTTGAGAGGGAATTACAGTATTATGAGAAGATGGGGTTTTTTGTGCACTTCTTTGAGACCGATATCAATAGAATTATTCAAAAAAGGAAGGTACCAGACAACAAATATACAAATACTCTTATCAAGAAACGGACATGTATAAGTTAACATTAAGAAAGCCACATCATCAAATGAATTGCTCCAAAACTACAACAATGGTAATGCATCTCCTATTCCTATTGCAGCAGATTATGAAACAGAATCGGGATAAATGAAAGAAAAATGAAGTTGAAAGAGAGAGATACTAACATGACATCAAAGCAGAATCGTTGATTGGAAATGGTGGGATCTCCTTATGTTTTCTTCTCCCTTCTATATCTCTCTCCTTCTCCTTCTCTGCTGTCAGTCGATTCTTTTTTTCATGTTCTTTGTATTTGGAGTAGGAGATAGGAGAGCAGTTACGAAGTGGGAAGTTGATTTTTTTTTTTTTTTGAGGAAGTTATGCGAGTTAGTTAGTTTAGAGAGAGGACAGTGGGGAGAGAGGAGACTTGGCATGGATGGAGATTTTGACACTTGTCTTGATGTATTTTCTAAAATTAGGATTTGTAGTTTTGAGGCCTGTGGTTAACCGAATGCAAAGTACATTCCAATAGAGATATAGATGAATTAGGGGAAGCCCTAATATTAAATTACCCAGTGCGGCTTGTTTGTTTTTTAGGGTATATGATAATCTATGATGGGGTTGTGGGACATTTCGAACATTTCGGAAGTTAAAATTTGAAAATTTCTATAAGACAATAGTGATAAATTACAAGTTGAATATTTTGAATTTAGTAATTAAATAAGAAATCCCAAATGCTAGTAGGACATTAACTGAAACATTGTCAAAACTCCCAAAATATGAAGTTTTTGTTGGGAACTCCTCTAAAGAAATACCTCTTAATGAATTGTTAGCCAATTTATCTTTCTCCTCCCCTTAATTTTCGTGCATCTAGGTGGGCCTACAAAATGGCAAATCCATACAATTAATATATTGGGTAGAATCATACATGTGAGATCCAACTTCATTTGTTGACTTTAAAAAAAAAAAAAACTTCATTTATTAACTACATTAACGACTATTGATTTCATTGTTTGATATGGGTGATAATTTTTTTTCTAAAAAGCTACACCGATTTAAAATTTTTTGATGAGCTTTAAGAATTTTCTCTTGAACTTTTTGACCATTTTTGAAATCATGCTGATTGGACACTGCATATGCATGTCACTAACATGGCAATCATGTTTGGAAAAAAGAGAGAGGGTTTTACAGGAAAAAAACCCCCTTAAATGGCCGGTGCACAAAAAAGGACTCAACAGATCCTCATAGACAGAGAAAGGCCCTCCCGTCACTTCTTTTTTTCGCCTTTCAACTTGTGCATCGATATCACTCTCATTATTTTCAGTTGAGCGTTGATATCGACGCTTAATATAGGTTTGATGCTCAGTTTGTATTTTTCTTAGTTGAGCGTCAATATCGACGCTCAACACTGGTTTGTGCCTTAGTCGACGCTCGTGTTTTCTTTCTTGTTGGAAGTAGGTGGGCCTCCTGGATAGGTTTTCAAAACTTTTAATCACTTGATGTAGGGATCAAGTATCTATGAGACCATAAACTCAATCTAGGATCCAAAACCTCTTTCTCATGAAACAAGATCAAAAGGAACACTATCTAGAAGATAGAAAGCAGCAGAACAACCAACCACGAAAATCTACAGAAGTGATTATGTAGATGTAAGCTTGGGAGCCCAGTTGTGCTCTAATGGAGAAGTTGATCACTTGGCTTGTTGAATAACTCTTTCACAAGAAAAAGAAGGACCTCCAATACCTTGTAGTCTTCCACGCTATGACCCTCTATCAGATTACTTCTTAAGAAGAATGGTGGAATCTCCAAAAGAAGAAAACCCTAGAATCTCTAGAAGGGAACCAGAGGAGAAGAGAGGAAAGAGAGGAAAAGGCTTGGGCGTGTGCTTGAGGTAATAGACGTCCAGCCCTCTCTTCTTAGTTATAGCATGAGAGCACTTCCTCCTTTATTATAATTAGAAGTCTCACTTCTAGTATAAGTAGGTATACTTCTCCTCATTCCTTTAAGAGTCCATATAGGATTAGAAACAATCTCTTATTAGGGCTAGTGTGGGAGGACTAGGGATTCCTTAAAAGCTAGCTCCAACTAGGACATACGGACTCCACATCTCATGTGCAATCTGGTCCCACAGTTAATTACAAATAACTCCACTAAATAAATGCAATTGAACTCCAGCATTAGGAATAAATAATAAGAAGACCCTAAACTTCCCTATTACTACAAGTAGGCCCCTCCATCAATTATATCTATGGATCAATTAGATTAAACCTGTCCAACTTAGTTAGATCCATATCTTATTATCCTTGTGACCCAATTAATCATAGTGATCATCAGTTTCATCCAATTAACTCTTAATTGAGATGGGTCCGCACTTACCAATGACAAATTCATTAATTAGCACAAGGGGATATATCTATCATAAGAGCAGTCCTTAAATCAAAGACATGTTCGCATAAGGTGCAACTTATGGTCCTTCGGTACATCTCATGTGCAATCCGGTCCTACAGTTAATTACAAATAACTCTACTAAATAAATACATCAGTACATTTGATGTACCAGCACAATAATCTAGAATCTTACACTCTGATGATTGAGATAAGTCATATTATCTCATAGTGATCATAATATGCTGCAACCTTGTCAAATGAGATGCCCAATCTCATCACCGGTTGTGAATCAATTTAAGTATAGATTTTGTGATATATGTCTCCTATATGTGGATCTCATCCACACACATGAATCACATCTAATATACTTATGAGCTCCGGTTTATCTCATGAACCATCATGTCATATCGTATTAGTTATGTGCAAATAAGGAATAAAATATCATTCATCTCATGAAATAGAACTATTCATCATATGAATAAAAGCATGATTATATTAATTTATTAAGAAATATATTAATTTATTTATATCATCCATTGGATTGAGACCATATAATCTAACACTTCTTCCTCTTCTCGATCCTCTTTATCTATCTCCCAACTCCATTTCTTACCCAACTCACTATCCTAAATACCTCCATCATCCTATTCTTTCTTCCTTTTCTCCAATCCGATTCTGCAATTCACTTTAAATGCTCCTTCAAGAGCCGCTTCAAATTGTACTCATCATATTCCTAGAGTATCAACCCTTGGCTATCAGAAGTATGCATTTGCAATGGTCTATACAATATATAAGAGGATTATGAGCTATCCATCTGCCAAAAATAAGCTCCATTTGGATTTTTTTTAATGTTGTGCATGTATGTAAACAATCATAAAGGCTTGTAATCATCGGCATTAAATCGGACAACTGTTAGTTTTATTTTGAGTAAATTAAAAGATCACTTTTGTACAAGCGACCCTCTTGCTAGCTTTTATGATAAATTTATATTTTCGTTAAAAAAATTGTTATCATCAATCATCACCTCTATCGTCATCATTGTAGTCATTAAAGTTTTTCTAAACAAAACCTTCTTTTGAATAATTGAACAAAAATGCACTTTCCTAATTAAAAGAAATCCATAGTTCTTTAAAAGAATAACAAAAGGCCTGCTCACCGTCAACAAAGTATACTCTCTATATATAAAATGCCAGGTAATTACCCAAAAATGTCCAAGATGCATTCCATTTCAAACACCGCACCCCACCCCCCCCCCCCCCCCCCCCCCACAACACACACACACACACACGGGTGCTTATAAAAACTTACGAACTGCACATAAAGCTGTTCAAAGTGTGCAATCCTTGAATCTTCAAGTGATACATATCATACTTTATTGATGAACTCATACAAAGCATACTTTATTGATGAACTCATACAAAGCATACTTTATTGATTCACTATCTACATACCATAGTAGTACTTCTTTTTATGGTGGTGGTGGAACCGGTGGCGATGAGGTGATCTTATAATTTTTGTAAGATTATTTGAGCACCATATTGAGGTTGGAGAGTTATAACAGTGTAAGGAGCATGAGCATAGGATGGAAAAAGCTTTAATGAGAATTGTTGGAGAATCATGGACAAAGCTAACTTAGCCTCCAGCATTGCATGGTTTTGCCCTATACATATCCGCGGCCCCCAACCGAATGGAAAGAATGCAAATTGATGCTTTGACGCTTTCAAAATACCTTCAGGGAATCTCTCTGGTTTGAATTCTTCTGCATCATCACCCCATATTTCAGGATCATGGTGAATAAGTAGTGTTGGTAGAGAAACTTGTGCTCCTGGTGGAAGGGTGACATCTCCTAATTTCATTTCCTTATAAGTGCAATGCATGAGGAGAACTACAGGCAGATACAATCGGAGAACTTCATTCAGTATCATGGTCACCTTAAATTGGATGTTCCAAGAATACTAAAGATCACATATTCTGTTTTGAACTACTAATTAAATTTGACTTCAATGCTTTTAAACCATATGTACATTATAAAATTGTGAGAAATAATTGGCGTGAAAATTTGGCTTGCATTCACATGAAACCAACTCATTTATATTTGGGCACATGAATGTACACAATGTGTTAAATATAAGATCAAGCAAAATTACTTTCTCCAAATAACCCTGTAATTGAACATATATTTAGACAAAGGGATCAAACATTCAACTCTGCATTTAAAAAAAAATCCATGAAACAGATATGGACATTCTTTTAAGAACATTAACTTTCTTGTTTCATATCAATGTTTTTATGCAAAAAATTGTATTCCTTCAATGAAACATTTCAAAATTTGATGAATTTATCATTATGTACATTCTTTTCTTATTTCTCACATCGAAGGGCATAACACAAAAAATATTAGAAATGATGGCTTAGAACAGCAGGGTACACAAAATGTGTACCTTACAGTAAATCCAGTATCAAGTGCCACTATCATACCCTTCAGAAATAGACATAGAAAAAAGGAAAATCTCCAGCACCCCTGTCATAATTTGTGGATTGAATAATATATACACCAAATCAAATTTATTCAAAACTATGTCATGCCATGGAGAGAATCTTTCATTTCATTCTTTTTTTTCTCTAGCAGAGTGTAAATCATTAGACTGGTTGATAATTTAATCCATAGAATGACTTTCATTATACATTTCAATATAGTGTGGTAGGGTTGTTTTCTAAATTATACAAGGGAAAAAAGAGAGCCAATCATCATGATTTCAAACCTAAATCTGTAATTGAAGTTTAGTTATTTTAGATGCAAACGAAGTAAAAAAGTATGAATGGAGTAAAGTGCTTCTTTCCGACTAAACCCATATAAAATCGGTAGTCGTGGCCAAAACCTTTACATATGATGAAATTTATTTAAAACTACTTTTTAAGACATGATTTCAAGGCATTCTAGAATCAAAATATTTGATCATATGACAGCACCTTCTATGCATATGTAAGTTGCAAAACGTACTAAAAGAGAGTATAGAAAGCAGATACGCACAATCTTTAAGCGGCTTAAGCCATCGAAGTTAGGTTGGTTTTCCCTAAACACTTGCAAAACATCTTCTCTTGCCCGTTCTTGCCATATTGGATGCATACTTAGGACAACCATTGTCCATGTTAGCAGTGCTGATGTTGTCTCTTGTCCCGCGAAGTAGAAGAGCTTGCACTCTTGAATCATGTCTTCAATAGTCATCACCATACTCTTGGCGTGCCCGTGTTCTTGAGATTCCTTATAATTAAATTCCATCATTAGGCCCAACAAATCATTGTTGCTCCCATCTCCCGTTCCCATTCTCATAGCCTTTTGTCTCTGAATAACTTCATGCAGTAAGGCTCCAACTTCTCTGTCAATTTCCTTCATCCTAATGTTCGCTTTTATGGGCAAAAACTTGTAAAACCATACAAGAACAATGTTTGTGAAAGTAGAGGCCATGCAACATGAAATTTAGAATGACTTATCACTTTCTATATCTGGTTTAGCAGATATAAAATGGTAAGGATCACTCTCAACCAAGAGCTATGTGATCCTCAACATGTATATGCTCGGTGAACACAGACCAGATCATCTAAGCCATTAATATCATGGACCTGCAAAGGATAGACTACCCCAAGTTCCTTCCAGATGGAACAATCATAACCACAATCAATAGCTAGAAAAAATGGTCAAGAACAATTCTTGATCAACAACTCAAAAATACAGCGACTAATGAGATGCAATTGATCTCTTACAATGTGAAAAATTTTCAACTATTGGGCAGCTTTGATCTTCTTGACCAGCCATTCTCATGACAAGACAAGCCAACAATGGTTCCTCTAGTCATAGATAAAATCACCAAATCAATGAATCTTCTCTAATTAGGAGCCAAGATTATATATAGCTACTAATCTATATAAAGCTTGTAAAGGCTCCAAAAGAATTCAATAAATATCTTTTTCTTTTCCTATCTTGAGTTGGTGCAATAAACTCTCATTGGCATTAGTGAAGAGGATTACTTAGCATTCAATGCACAAAGACTCCACTGGCATAGCTTTGGGATGTGCATAAAGATTCCTTGTACCACCAAAGGTTTCTCCTATTATTAGTGTTCACGGTGTTGTCGATTCAACTTGTAATCATTGGAAAACAATCTCAAGAGTTATGGTTGAATGAATCTTTGTAAGCACTAAAAGTATGGGATAACTATTCTGCATTTCAGCAAGATCCATAAGACAAATTGCTAAAAAAATCAACAGAAACCGGAAGGTGACATAATAATAATGACAATAGAGTGCAGTATGATCTTCCATGGAGTTTTTTTTTTCTTTTTTATATATATATTGGAATTCTTATCTTTATTAGACGTGAAAGCAGACAACTAAAGAAAAGAAAGAATAAAGAAGAAGAAAATCCACCTGAAACCTGGGATGTATATGTTCTGAGCAGCCTTTACAACAAGCTCAGCTTGTTCTGTTACGAGTTGGAATATTCGCATCCCCTCTTTATAGCTGCTACCAAATGCTGTCCGAGAGATTACATCTCCCGTTAAATTCAGTAGTTCAGACGATACATCTATTTCACCGGACCCCTCAAAACCAACCAACTTCTTCCATTTGCTTATCATTTCACTGCAACTGATAAATGTTGCAGGTAGCATATTCTATACTCAAACACCAGAGAAAGCCATACGTTAACGAGTCATCACCTTAGCATGAACAATAATAACAAGTGAAGTTGCATGGTTATAGGTGTAAGTGTTGGGACCAACAGAGGAATCAAAATTGGGCGAACCTGGAAAAATATCAATTAGGGGTGTCCACACCCTGTTTATTCATCGGGCAGTACATGCCGATGCATTGATTCCAAGTTTCCCTCAATAGCTGATTTACCTAAAAGCTGATGAACAGTCTAGCCTAATTCTTCGGTGGAAACTGATATAGTAGAGTTCATCTTCAGGATGGCTTGGATCTTGCAAATGTGTGCCATCTATGCACATATAGAGGTGTGTAAATTAAATTTGTTCAACACTTCCATGGGCCTTGTTATGATCCTCAGAACTTGGTTGTGCTTGTAAGGATTTTTAAGTGTTTGGCAAATTCATTGGGTGAGGAACAAAACTAGAAGTTCTATTTTTAATGTCTTTTATAGATGGACGGCTCGAAATGAAGATTAAAGAAGAAAATCAAAGGAGACAGAAAATTGAGTGGGCACTCGAGTGGACTCACATGCGCTCGAGTGCACATCAACTCGGGAGCAACTACGCTTAATCACAAAATTCTGCGCATGAGTTGCCTAACAAGATTGAACATCCACTCGAGCACAAGATGGCCCGCTCGAGCGCATGCTTCATAACAAGTTGAGTTATTTTAGGAAACTACTTTCTAATTTGTCTCAACTTATCAGTCAGTTTGAGTCCTACCCTCTTTAAATAACCCTATGCATGTCCTAAGGCCTATAAATTGAACACCCTAGCGACCCTAAGGTGTCCCTTACACTTCTCTCCAATTCTAAACCCTAGAGAAGAACTTGAGAGATCCATCATCCTCTCCACCCCTTCAAGATGCATTCAAGGTGTTGGTTTCAAGCACGGTGAAGGTTCACGGCAAGGCATTGGCAAATCAAGCCGTCCTTAGGACGACTTGTAACTGGGAAGGGTACTGTGAGTTTTGTAACTTTCAATTTTAGTGCTTGGTTGCCTGTTAGCCTAGGCGGTAAGGCTAGTGGCCTTTTCCCTAGTGGGGTTGGATTGATTGTTCATTTACTGGATTTAGTTTAATTAACTAGATTAATAATCGGAGTTGAAATCTAATAGAGATATTGATTCAAGGGACCATAGCCTATATTGAGGCTTAATTCCTCAACTTTTAGTGCTCACTCAATTTTCCTATAAATCTTGTCAGTTGTGTCTTTGTTTACATGTAACCATGAAGAACAAAATAGATGCCCACTGAGAGGTAATTCAGTTTACGTTTGAAAACCAAAAGAATCACTTGTACTCGAATTACAAAGATCCAAACTAGCCCCTGGGATTAGCAAATGACATGTTAGGGTGGATGAGTGGAATATAGCAATACTTTTTTACTTTGCTAAATGTGGTACCATCGAAAACAAAGCCCTGAGATAACAATGTCAAACAAATTTTATTATTTAAGAATTCTCATTTTCCTCACAGATTGTACTTAATTCTTTCTTGTCCTTCATGAAAGGAAAAGGTGTGCGATGCTTGTGTTTCTAAAGGAAACATCTTGTCTCATACATATGATGAAAAACAAACCTTTAACTTCTCTTGATGGAAGGCAGGGATGAGAATCTTCCTGTGTGTGGCCCATTTCTCGCCTTCAAAGTTTGCAAGCCCAGTAGCCACCAATCTCGTGAGAGGGTTTGATTTAATCTTCTCAAAGTGACCAAGCTTGTTGGATAAAACTTCTCTTATCAGCTTTGGGTCCGTGATGCTCACCCTTGGAGTTGTTCCAAACCAAGTAATAGACACTTTCCCTGCGTTTACCAATGGTAAAAGTTCAGTTCTCAAAAGCAAAGATGTAAAATACATTAAAGGAAGTCATTGAGAAGGCCTTTCATGAAGACAGTGCAAAAGCTAAGCCATATATCTCATCAAATTAAACAGACTTTCCGAGATCAATAGAAGACAAGGAGCTTCATCATCATCAATGAAATATCATCCTACTTGAGTAGAAAATAACAATGGACAAAAACTTAGTTCCATGTGTAAGGTCAATTTCAGCGTGGGCTGAAATGGGTAGACTGACTAAGTTGGTTGTGAAGATTGATGCCTTTCTCCTTTCTTCTCGTGCTAATCTTGAAGTAGGATTACCTGTTATGAGATAAAAGGAAACAAAAAGAGTTTGAGTTTGATCGGAAGGTCCGATCGAAACCCCTCCGATGCTTAAGTCAATAATGGATTTTGTTTTGGAAATTTGTATTGAATGGGTTCTAGATACTTTTTTGTGCGTACCTTTTCATTAATTCATCTTTTTCCTTTTATCCCATTCACTTTCTGTAACCTGGTTGCCTACAAGCCCATTCTCCCCCTCCATCTCGTAGTGATTAAAAGGGTAAATGGCTTAGGATCGTGAGGCGTTCCCTCCTCAAACTCAGTCTCCACTCTCTCTTCTTTGCCAGCTGTCCCTTTTCTTTTCTTGACTCAGTCCTTCCCTGCCAAATGAATCAGTTTGATTGGACAGGCCAGCTTGGCCTGTTGGGTTGGCCTCAAACCAAACCTGACCCGAATATTCTTTGAATCTCTCCCCCCACAATTGCCCCCCAAGCCTCATTTCTTCGGTTTCGCTTTTTGAGAAGAACGGGAGCTTGAAATAATTTCAGGGACAGGTGGCGAGCCCGGGTTTGCACTCACATCCCATCTGCGGTCATTTTGCCCTTTCGTCTTTCCTCTTCGCATCCCTTAATTGGATATATCCCAAAACTTTTGGCTCTTTTTCATTCTCTTTGTTTTGCTTCGAGACGTTGCTTCCTTCCTCTAAAAACCCTCCTTAAGGCTGCAATCCTTGCTCTCTCGCTCTTTAATCCCTCGCCCCTCCTTCCATCTGACTGTAAGTTCCCTCTTTTCCTCTTTCGCTTCTCTCAATTTTTTTATAGGTAACCTAAAGAGACTTCTCAATACCCCAGAGGGACTTACGGAGTTTAGAAACAAGTACGGGATCCCTCCAGATGTCTTCATCCACGCACCGCTTCTCGGGGAATCCCTAGATGAAGGGTCCCCAGAGGCAATGCGCTTCCCCACCATTGCTATTATGGAAGGCGGCATCCGTTTTCCGTTGGACCCTCTCCTCGTTCTCTTTCTCTCTTTCGCAAACCTTTTTTCCTATCAATGTGCCCCCAATTTGTTCCGAATCGTAATGGGAGTAGCTGCCCTATAGTGGCTGCTCGGAACGAACCTTGGGGTGTTTGATATTTTATCTTGCTACTACCTTATGTCCCTCAATCAGCAGAAGCTCGTCTATTATCTGAAATCTCGAGACTTGAATAGACTCCTTGTCCATTATCTCCCGGACTCGAACAAGCCTAGCAAAGGCGATTTTATTGTTGTGAGTGGCAATTGGGAGGTGCTGACCTCCTGGGACGGGATCAGATGAACGATTCCCCAAGTCCCGGGCTTCCCAGGTCGGCCCCCTCCTTTTTTATTCTCCCTGTGTACATATTTCTTTCCTTTTTGCACATACATATTTCTATTTGCTTTTTATCCTTTTCGCAGATTCAACTGTCAATCAGGTCCCCCAGTCTCTCCTCCGAATCGAAGACCTAAAGAGAGTGCTTGCTTACTGTGGGCCTCCCAAGCTAAAGGGTTGGGGCTGTGCTGCGCACATCCTTCTACAGTACGAGCGATCCTACGACAGTTTCTTGCCTGTTTCGACCTGGCACGAGCCTTTGGAATCTGATTGTCGCTCATCTCGGAGGAAAGTTTCTGCCGTGAGGACCCCAAAGCCCTTAAATAGAAGTAGCACACTCAGTGCCCAATCTTCAGCCTCCCAGCGCTCTTTTGAGCCATCTCCCTTTGCCGAGCAGCCTGCATCTGGTTTGAAGTGTTCTCCTAAGATCAAGCGGTCACCTCAACTCGCCGCCCTTTCCAGTGCTTCTTCCTCTTCATATTCCTAAGAGCCTCCGGTCTTGAACATTTCAGACGGTTCTTCCTCCTCTTTGGAACCTGACAGCTCTTTACCCATCATGTCCAAGTACAAGGCGAAGAATATTCTTGACAGCCTCTACAACCTTCCGGCCCCTGGGATCAGTAAGACTCCCTTCTCTGGCCCTTCTTCCACTATCGGGAAATGGGTTCCCGTTGACTCTTTCCTGCCTCACAACTCGAAGAAGGCCAAGGACGAACTTTCGGCAAAGTTCTCAGGTGACTCCAACCCACTTTCCAGGTGGTTGGAAGACCCCTTGTCTCCTCTGCCTCCTCAACACAGCCCCTCATGGGGGTGGAAGAGTTCATCTGGACCCTCTTGTGAAGCACAGCCTGCTCTTGGCGAAGGAGTAATGGGTTCTCCGTCTTTAGCACTTTAGCTCGGCAAATCTACCCTTCTGGTATCCGACATGAACCTGCATGGTACTCTATCCGATCAAGACCTCGTGTTGTCTGGGGTTCAACAATGTTTACTAGTGAGCTTGCCTTACCCCTTCCTTTTGTCAGCCATTCAGCTTTCTGTATTTCCTTCACTCTTCCATTTCGTTCTCCCTTCTTCTTTCTCTGCTTTTTTTTTTTTTAATTTTTTTAGGGGCTCCAAAAGTGGTTAATAGATTTGGAACGTTTGGAAAAGCATTGGAGGCGGATTGAAGGCTTAGAGGCAGAGCTTGCAGCTTCCATAGCTGCTTGGCGTCTCGCGGAGTCCAACGATGCCCAATCTTCTAAGGTTGTGAAGGTTGCGGAAGCCAAGGTTGTTGCTGCCCTGAGTCGTTTGACCGCATGCAAGATGGAGCTCGAATATCTTCGGTCCAAGCTATTTGAGAAGGAGGCGGAAATGAAGAAGACTAGTGATGTCAAAGGATGCTGCATTCGAAGAAGTGGAGGCTATCTACTTGGAGCAAGTCGAGCAAGTGAAGGCCTTAGTCTTCAAACAAGGGTATGACATCGGCCTTAGCGATGCTGGCGTGTCGGAGGATTCACCCTCTGGTCCAACTATTCGAGTACTTAGTCCGACAATACCCCCCACAACCTGGCCCTTCCGAGGTCCCTGCATAGGGCCAAGTTGGGGAGGTTATCTCTCCCAAGGTCAGAGATGAAGGCACTTCTTCGCTTGCCGAGCCGACTGCTCCTGGCCCCAATATCCCTAAGCTTTAAGAACTTGATTTCATTTTGTTGATATGAATGTGTTTGTTTAGGAACTAATTGCCCGAGCCGTGGGCTAGATATGTTTTTAACTCTTCAAAGGAAAGTGGGTTTCTTTTTACGATTATGCTTGTTGGCTATTGCCACTGCTTGTTCTTCCCAGGCTCACTTTTTAGCCCAATGCTCGCATCGTCATGCCCAAACATTGGTAAAAAAGGAATTCAGTGTAGCAGACCTAGTTTGGGATCTTCCAGATTAGGATTTCTTCCTTCGGCATGAAGTAATGGGTTTATTGCTACCCTTGATTTTCAGGCCTGGGCCTTATTACGGCATACCTTGATAGGATACTCCTCTAAAACATTCTTGATAGAATGCACTCATTCTTGGCACAAGAATATAGATAAAATCACTTTAATAAATGAAAGGCTGAATACAATAGTAAAAAATTCTTCAATACAATGGTTAGAAATAAAGATTTTTTAGATTTGCTATGTTCCAAGGCCTCTATAGCACCTTTCCTTCAAGTGTTTCTAAGTAATAAGTTCCTGTTCCACCGAACGGCTGTGACCTTGTATGGCCCTTCCCAGTTTTGACCAAGCTTGCCATGGTTGGGGGAAGTACCTTCCTGAGGACCAGGTCTCCGACCTTGAATACCCTTTCTCGTACTCTCCTCTTGAAGCTTTGAGCTAGCTGCTGCTCGTAGGCTGCTAATTTGATTAGTGTCCATTCTCTCTGTTCTTCAATCATATCAAAATGCTCGGCAACCCTCTCCTTGTTTTTCTTGTGGCAATAAGCCTCCATTCTTGTCGTCGGCAGTCCAATCTCAAATAGGATCACAGCTTCCATACCATAGGCCAAAGAGAAGGAGGTTTCTCCTGTGGACCTCCAGGGGGTTGTCCTATAGGCCCAGAGGACACTTGGAAGTTCGTTTACCCATCTCCCTTTTACCTCAGTCAGCCTTTTCTTCATACCATCCAACAGGGTCTTGTTGGAGCTTTCAGCTTGGCCATTGCTTTGTGGATAAACGAGGGTCGAGAAGAAATGCTTAATCCCGTATCGATCGCATAAATTCTTGAAGGCCTTTCCTTCAAATTGTTTCCCATTGTCCGTGACCAATGCCCGAGGTATTCCGAATCTTGTAATGATATTTTTCCACACAAATTTCTTGGCATCACTGTCTCTTATATGGACTAGAGGATCCGCCTCTACCCATTTTGTAAAATAATCAGTAGCTACTATAAGGAATCTGAAGTTTCTTACTGACCTCGGCATTGTTCCCACAATATCTATCCCCTATTTGTCAAACAGCCAAGGGCTCGCTATTGAGTTTAGCTGTTCGGCAGGCTGATGGATGTCTTTGCCAAAGCATTGACATTTTTCACATCTCTGGACAAACTGCATAGTGTCCTTTTGCATGTATGGCCATCAGTAACCCTGTGACATAGCTCGGTAGGCTAAACTCCGACCTTTAATGTGTCCCCCACAGCACCCCTCATGGATTTCCCATAACAGGCCTTCTATGTTATCCGAGCTGATGCACTGAAGGTATGGCCCCGAGTATGACTGTCGGTAAAGCTTACCTTCAGGTGATAGCCAGAATTTGGCTGCCTTTCTTCTGATCTTTAAATTCTCCTTAGGATCCTATGGGAGAGAACCGTTCTTCAAGAATTCTATTATTGGGTCCATCCAGCCAAGAGTTTCATCCCTCTGGTCGGTGCACATGACTGGCCGACCAACAATGCTTGGCTCGGACTGATAGTCGATAAAGACTTCTCTCCTTAGCTCAGATTTTACAGCTGTAGCCAGGCCGGCCAAGCTGTCTGCATGTGAGTTCTCTTCCCTTGCAACCTGGATTATCGCAACGTCCCCAATTTCTCTGATCAGGCGTTGAGCTTCTGCAACATATGCGGCCATCCGTTCATCCCGAGCCGCATATTCCCCAGTCAGCTGATTGGTTCCCAACCGCGAGTCATAGTAGGCTTTCAGCTGCACTACCCCAAGGTCTTTAGCCATCCTCAGCCCGGACAGCAACGCCTCATATTCTGCTTCATTATTCAATGCATTAAATCATAATGACACGGCTCTTTCGATCATTGCCCCTTCTGGCGTTATGAACACCATACTGGGGCCTGAGCCTTTAGCATTAGATGCTCCGTCCACATATAAACGCCATTGCTCATTAGTTTCAAAGTCGTTCCCATTCAACCGACCCTTCGCTTGCTCTGACATTTCCTTCTAAGTGAATTCAGCTATGAAGTCTGCTAACACCTGGCCTTTCACTGCATTTCATGGCTCTATTTTGATATCATGCTTGCTGAGCTCTATCGCCCATTTCACCAACCTTCTTGAAAGGTCGGCCTTTTGCAAAACAGCTCGGAGGGGATATCCGGTGAGGACCCTCACCATGAGCCTAGAAATAATGCCTGAGTTTCCGAGCTACGCACACCAATGCTAGTGCAAGCTTTCTAGAGGCAAGTACCTGGTTTTTGCATCCAGCATGGTCTTGCTAACAAAATATGTTGGCAGATGTTGTTTTCCTTGCTCCCCCATTAAGGCCGCGCTGACTGCGTGTTAAGAGACCGCCAAGTATAGCACTAGTTCTTCCCCAGTGCTCGGAATAGAAAGAACAGGGGGAGTGCTTAGATACTGCTTGATCTGTGTCAGTGCCTCATCGCATTCTTCATCCCATACTTTTGCTGCCTTCTTCTTTAGGGCTTGGAACATAGGTCGGCACTTGTCCAAACTTTTTTTAATAGAAAGCGGTTAAGAGCAGCGAGCTTACCTGTCAGTTTCTGCACTTCCTTCCTTAGGCTGAGTCGCTCCACTTTCTGCACAGCCCGAATTTAGTCGGGATTTGCTTCTATCCCTCTTTGCGTCACAATGTACCCCAAAAACTTTCCCGAGCTGACCCCAAATGTGCATTTCGAGACATTCAGCCTTAATTTATACTTTCGTAGGATATCGAACACCGTTTGTAAGTCCTCCTCATGAGTGGCCTTTTTCTTGCACTTTACCACCATATCATCGATGTACGCCTCCACCGTCCTTCCAATCAGATCTTGGAAAACTTTCGTCACCAACCTCTGGTATGTTTCCCCCGCATTTTTAAGTCAAAAAGGCATTTTTTAATAGTAGAAGGTTCCCTTTGGTGTTATAAATGCAGTTTTTTCTTAGTCGGCCTCCTCCATTGCAATTTGGTGATGTCCTCGATATGCATCCAAGAAACTCATTTGTTCATGCCCTGCTATTGCATCTACAAGCTGATCAATTTTTTGAAGTGGGAAGCAATCTTTGGGACAAGCTTTGTTCAGGTTGGTGAAGTCCACACACACTCTCCGCTTCTTATCCTTTTTCGGCACGACTACTGTATTTGACAACCATTCAAGATAATGCACATCCCGTATCACTCCGGTTGCCAGCAACTTATCTACTTCCTCATTGACAATTGCTTGGCGCTCTGGCGCAAGCTTCCTTTGCTTCTGCATCACTGGCCTTGCTAGCGGGTCCAGGCCTAGCCTATGGCCAATTACCTCGAGATCAACTCCCGGCATTTCCTTCGGAGTCCAGGCGAAGACATCATAGCTTTGGTCGAGCAACCGAACTAAACTGCTATGCTCCTCTTTCGGTATTGTTGTCCTAATCATTCAGTAGCGATCCGGGCTGTCTCCTTTGATCGAAATCCTTTCCAGCTTTTCTACAGCCTCCTCCTCCGTCAGGTCTGATGCCCTATCTTCATCCTCCGACTGACTGTGCTGTAATTGCTATTTCTTTCGAAACTCCTCTTCCAAGTTTTCTATCTCCCGTCCTTGCTTCTTGGCCTTCCCCTTGATTGTCGTTACCAAATAGCTTCTTGAAGCAATTTGATCCCCTCTGATCTCCATGACTCCCTTGGAGGTCGGGAAGCGGATGCGCTGATGATAGGTTGACGGCACTGCCCTCATGCAGTGGATCCAGGTTCGTCCCATAATCGCATTATAAGGGGATGGTACATCCACCACCAAGAATTCCACATCCAAGTGCATAGGCCCAGCACCAAACTGAGTTGTTACAATGCCCTTTGGATGCACGACCTGCCTGATAAATCCGAATAGGGGGGTCGAGGTCTGCTTCAAGTTCGACTAGCTCAGGTCGAGCTTGTCGAACAGCTCCATATACATGATCTCTGAAGAACTCCCTGGGTCTATCAATATTCTCCTAACGTCATACTCCTGCAGCCTTAGGGTTAACACCAATGCGTCATTATGAGGTTGAACCACATCCCATAAGTCTTCGTCCGAGAATGAAATCTCCCCTTTCTGTTCTCCTATTTTATGGACAAAGCTTGGTTCAGTGGTCATATGGTATACCTCCTTCAGGTGAACAACCATCTTTTCATAAGTTTTCCATCAGATGGTCGTTCTCTGTATGGTAAGAACACCATAAGTTTGGGTTCCGACATCCTGGGTCACTCACCATCTTCGGAGGCCTTTTGAAGTACGGCTTATCTTTGATTTGTGTTAGAATCTTGTAGATCGGATCTCTGAAGATGGAGGTTAGAATCTTGTCAAGTCCTCTTCTACCTTTATGAATTCTTGAATTCGATCCATCAACTCCTCCAGTGTTGCTGGGGACCGCTTTGTCAGGGATTATCGAAGTTGACTTTCCCTTGCCAGGCCGAGCTTGAAGGTCACCACCGCCACTTGCTCATTGCTACCCTCCACCTCATTGTAAAGGCGCCAATAACGTGCGCTATATTCCTTCAAGCTTTCGAAGCTTTGCTTCTTAAGGGACAACAAGGCCCCTATGTCTTTTGGCTGCTTGGAGTTTGTCACAAAGCGCGTTACGAAGGATCCAGCCAGCTCACGAAAGCCATGAACTGACCTTGGCTTTAGGCATGAAAACCATTTCAAAGCTAAGTTGCCCAGACTCTAGGGAAAAACCTTACTCATTAAGGGTTCGTTTCCAACCCACAGCGCCATAAAGTGTTGGAAGTGCTGAACATGATCGACTGGATCCGAAGTTCCATTGTAGATCCTCAGCTTCGGAATATAAAACCGCTGAAGTGGGTCTGCTTTTTCTATCTCCTTTGAGAATGGAGACTCAAAATTTTGAGCATTTCTGAGTCTCTTGGCTCTGGCCGGATCCTCCAGTGGAAGTTTCTGATAAGTTAGCGCTTCCTCTATGAGTGCCTGCACATCCTCTTTGGCAAGACCTTTCGTTGGCGCTTTTCTTTCTAGGACTCTTTGAGACTCCCTCTCCTTAGCTCGTCGAGTTTGGGTCTCAACATCTCCTTCCCTTCTTCGGGGTTGAGAACTCAACGTCCTGCTTCCTTCATCTCCTGTCTTGCTCTTTGTTCTGCTCTACCAAGCCTTTGACTCCTGCCGGTGGCTCCTAATCCTTTGCTCCATTGTGCGCTCTCGTGGCACTGCCCTTCGAGCTTCACGAACTTCCCCCTACCTTAAGGAGTCTCGTGGCGCTTTTTTCGTTGCCTCCAACTCCAGTAGCAGGGAGTCAATTATCTCTTGTTGCTATTTTACTCCCTCCGCTAGTTCTTGCATAGCTTTTCTGCATGCCTGTTCGAGCCGAGAGTGGGTTTCTTGTGGCAGAACACGTCTAACGGTATCGCGGTTATGGGGGGAAACTTTCAAAGAATAATTGGGTCAGGCCAGCCCACCAGGCAAAACCGGTTTGTCCTGTAAAACTGGCCCATTTGGCAGAGAAGGAGAAGGGACATCTGGCAGAGAAGGAGAATGGACATCTGGTAAAGGAAAATAAAGTGGAGAATGAAATTAATGAAGAAACGCCCCCATGATCCTAATGTAACGCTTCCCACTTCGTCTGCACGATAGGGAGATGGGGAACATGAGCTTGTGACCACCATCATTTAGGGAGAAGAATATGAAGAGGCAATCGAATTAAAAGAATTAGAAAACGTGCGCAGGAAGTGGGCAAAAACTTAGGAGGAAAAACAGTGAAAGAAGAGAAAAAGAAGGAAGTAAACAGGTATGAAAACTAGAGCAAAAGATCTTGCAAAAATTAAATTAATCTCTTTGAGAGACTAACTTGAGCGTCGGAGTGACCTTGGTCGGGCTCCCCAATCGAGGTTTGATCCTTCATTTTTCTTTGTTAAGCAGGGATCAATTCTCAAGCAAACAAGGAGAACACAATTTTCCTGCCCGGGCCGAGCTGACCAGTTCACCTCTGCACATCCGAAAATTGATCTTACAATTGGCGCTGTCCGTGGGAAGCAAAGAAGAGAAATAACCCATTGACGCTTCTTCTTGCTAAGAGAAATGGCAGATCAAGAGCAGAATCTAGGATCACAGCATCAGACTGGATGACCTCCGTCTCAAGTGGAGGAAACCCAGGTCAGGGGGTGGCGAGATCGATCAGGGAAAGACCCTTTGATCAACCACTTCGATGGGGTAGATTTCAAATACGTCCCATGCACCGAAAGCAATCGGATCGTCCCTTCTGTAGACAGGAAAAGACGGGTCCCAAAAATTTACTGCGTGGGGCCGAGCCGCATAGTAATTTCACCCTCTGCGGATAAGTTGCTGATGGACTCTGCCTCTCGCCTTCCTCCGCCCTAGGTCCGTCGGGGTGCGGCGGGGCAAAAAGCGAGCATCAACATTTTTTGTACGGGTATGCCAGATTTCTATTCTACTTGGAATTTAGAAATTGTGATCTGAAGACCCACCTTCACAAGTAGAAAGGAAATCAAACTTTTTTCTAACTTTCCATTGCACATATATTTTTTAAGAAAAGAGACAGATTTTGAATGTCGTAAAAGTCGATTTTCTTTTGTTTGCCATGAAAGGCGATTTTATGCCGTAAGTGGCGATTTTGCCGTGAAAGGCGATTTACAAATCTCGTCAATGAAGAAAGACAAGAGTTGTAATTTTTTTGTCTCTTAAAAAAAATACAAAATATAATAGAAGAAGTAAGAAAAGGGATCTAACTTCTCAAGAGATTGTGGGGACTCTTTCAGATCAACGGTCGCGAGTCATATATGGACTCCGCTATCGTCCTTCGAATGAGAACATTTGATGCTTTGATTCATTTGGCTTGGCTTGGACCTCAGAGTTTTAGAGGATAACGACCAAGGGAAGGTCCTATATCTAATAAAAAAACGAGTAAACCGGCTGAAGAGCCACGTCTAGCCATGTTGGATAGAAGGAGGGGGAAACCTTGGGGGGGGGGGGGGGGGTAGGTCCCCAAGGGACTTCAATCACCTTGTGGTGTTTGTTGCAGCAGAATTTCTTCAGAGTAGCCGAGCTTCTTTGCGCAGAGATTTCTCTGAGAATTTTATAACAGTTTTTCAAAGATTTTTCAAGACAATTTTCAGGACCCTTTCTCATTGGAATGACCGCCTTTTATAGGCTTTTGGTGGCCATTAGATGAGTTTATGGGCATTGATTACATTAATGCTCCATGATAGGAGGAGTTACAAGTATTTAATTCTTTATTTTGTAACTCCTTTTTCTTACGTTTTGATTGGTTGATGGAGAATGATGGGCATTTAATCGCCTTTAATCTCCATGATGAGGGGAGTTATATGGTTTAATGCCATGATTGCTTGGGTTTGTATCTCCTTTTTCCTTGCTTCTGATTGGGCCCTCCAAAATAATGAGTTAATGACCACATTAACTTATCATAAACGGGTCAATTAACAGCATTAATTGGTCGCCAAGTCGCTTGAAGAGTCACGAGCCGAGCCGCGTCTTTTGGAATTCTTCTTACGACAATCGCTGATGGATCCACATGTTGTTTGATGTCGGATGGCGATGCAATTTCAGACATTGGTTGACACCAATGGGCGGCAATATCTGTCCAGTCGATTTCTTGATCGATCGGGCAGAAAGTGTGCTTTCTTGGTCGGCCGGTTGGTGATTCCGAAGCGTCGGATGATGATTTCATGATTTTGACGGCGGATCCGTGATGTTGACGAAGATCGACGGATTTCATGCTCCAAAAATCAGATTTCGGAAAAATCACAGGGGCCAATCATCTCGAAACGCAAAAAATACCCGAAAAAGTGGGTTTTCTGGCGAAATCCGGCGACCCGGATCCCTATGGTCGCCGGCGACCATGGGGCCGGCGACCTTGGGCCATGGTCACCGGCAACCATGGGCCATGGTCACCGGCAACCATGGGCCATGGTCCCCGGCAACCATGGGACTTTTGTCCCTTTTCGATTGCCGTTTTTCCGTCTTTTTCGTTTCTTCTTTCTCTTGTATTTTTCTTGACATCTTTCCTCACTTATTGACTTTATTTTGTTGAGGAAAACCTGACGAGAAGACGCGCAAATCAGAATACAAAGTTTCCTATTTTTTGAAAAGCCGAAAACTTTGCAGCCGATTTTTCGTCAAGAGTTGAAACTAGGTCAAATGATGTCGAAATGACTTGAAATTTGAAGTGAAGCTTCCTGAGCAATAGATAGGACCAACCATGGGTTTTTGTTTGAGTTTTTAAGCCATTTGGGGTTCCGTCGATGCTAAACTTGATTTCACTGCGAGGAAGATGTCGAGCTTTGATGTACGATCAACCGATGTTCGATTGACTTGAAATTTGACAGGGAGCCTATTGGAGTCATTTTGAGATGATTCATTTGCTCCGATTTAGATGCCATGGTCCTGGGGAGCTCCGCCGCTGGTGGCTTGATTTTGTTTCTGAGCCTTCAAAGCGGGGTCAAACATTGTCGGAATGACCTGAAATTTAACGTGTAGCCCTTTTGAAGTATGTAGAAGCCACCCATGTGCTTTGTTTGATGAGTGATGGCCTCAATGGTTCTCGCCACCGAGAGGCTTGATTTCATCGTTCGAGAGTTGATAGAGGGTCAAACGGTGTTGGTTTGACTTGAAATTTGACGTAAAGCCTTTTGGAGGTATTTTGAAACCATCCATAGGCTCTGATCAAATATTCGATATCTTCGACACTGTCGCCGCCAAAAGCTCCTGCTCAACCGTTGGAGGATTGAAGTTAGGCTAAATGGTGTCGAAATGGCCTGAAACTTCATATATACCCTTCTTTTGACTATTTTGAAGGATCTTACAGTTTTTGTTTTATTCTGACAAGATCTTATGCTTGAAGCGGCTTTGCCTGTTTGTTGTAGGATACGGCTCCATGTAGCTTTTGATTTGAAGAGACAAAGTGACATTTTTGGTGTCAACAAATGGCCCCTCGAGGTACAGCGACGAATTGCATAGCTTTTGCAGCCGATGTGTCTCGAAGAAAACTTTGAAAGAGAGCTTCTGACTTGACCAAGAGTCTCTGAGCATTTTTCTTTTGATAGAGTAGCCTTTTGAGTTTCAAGGGGATTTTATGGCAGTGAGAGAGATCACGTACCATCTCAAGGCAGAATTTTGAAAATGACATTTGGATTGGGTTTTTGGGTTTTGGATTTTTCTTTTTGACCTTGTGAACCTAAAGGTTTTATGTGGTGCATCAGGCGGTCAAGAAGGTTTTTGGTTTTTGACCTTGTGACCTAACAAGCTGTATGTGGCAGGTTAGGGGGTCGGGTTCTGGATTTTGATTTTGGCCTCGTGACCTAACAAGCTATATGTGGCAAGTTAAGGGACTGTGGTTTGATTTTTGGTCACTCTTTGGGACAAATTTGGGTCCATTGGAGTGGTTTGGGTTTTTGTGAAATGTCAATTTCAAGGTTTTGGCTTAATTTGGTTCATGAGGTGGGATGGTTTGGATTTTTGGAAACTCATGAGGCTTGGATTTTTTTTGTATGGTCCAATTGACTCAAAAGAGGCATGGAACCATTTTTGTATGCTCTTAGTAAGAGGAATTTTGACTAAAAGCCACTTTTAGTGCTTAGTGGTCAAACCTAGCTCATGTGGGCTAACCCATGGGACCTTAAGCTTTAAAGATGGCTTAGATCTCATGTGGTGTCATTTTTGTGAAGAATATTTAAAAACATCTCTTTTGGGTAGAGAATATCTAAAAATATTCTTACTTGGAGAGAATCTCTCAAGTTTCCTTGATTTTGGGAGAAATTTTCTCAAAGCATATTTCTTTGGGAGAAAGTTTCTCACATTCCCTCTCTTTTTGGAGAGAATTTCTCAAACGATCTCCTCCTTAGGAGAGAATATCTTAAGAGGCCTTTCTTTTAGGAATGTTGCTAATTAGTAGCACTTACCTTCTTACTTCTTTCCTTCTTTCCTCTTTTGGTTTGCTCTCCTCTATAAAAGCAATGTGAGTTTGGATCTCTTTTAGGTAGAGAATATCTAAAAATATTCTTACTTGGAGAGAATCTCTCAAGTTTCCTTGATTTTGGGAGAAATTTTCTCAAAGCATATTTCTTTGGGAGAAAGTTTCTCACATTCCCTCTCTTTTTGGAGAGAATTTCTCAAACGATCTCCTCCTTAGGAGAGAATATCTTAAGAGGCCTTTCTTTTAGGAATGTTGCTAATTTGTAGCACTTACCTTCTTACTTCTTTCCTTCTTTCCTCTTTTGGTTTGCTCTCCTCTATAAAAGCAATGTGAGGTTGGATCTCTTGCTCTTATTGCTCTCTTTTTGCCAAAAAAGTCTTCAAGAGTGCTCCAAGATTAAGTACCCTTCTTCTTCAAGGATCTTCAAGTTCTTCTTCTTTCTCCATGGCTTCAAGTAAGTTTTCTTCTTCCTTAAGAAACTCCATGTAGAAGTAGGGAAAAAAAGTTTCTTTCTTTTCTTTTCCTTTTCGTTTTTTTTCCCTTTTTTTTTCTTCCTTCTTCATGTGTTTTCTCTTCTTTCTTTTTTTTTACACGCCCTTTTTTCTTCTTTTTTTTCTCTCTTTTTTTTCTTTCTTTTCTTTTTTTTTCCTCACGGTTTTCTATTTTCACCGTTTTTTTCTTCTCGATTGTTCTCTCTTTTTTTTTCTTTTTTTCCTTGGCTGTACGGACCTGGCCGTATTGCCACGTGGTAGTGGGCCACGGCCTGTGGGCCAACTCAATTTAAAAAAAAAGAAAAAAGGTTATCTTTTTCTTTTTTTTCTTTTTTTCATTCCCCCTCTTTTTTTTGCTCACAATGATAATGAAGTTTATGGATTTCAAGATGCCCATGCATGACAACTTTCCTTCTACGCTTTTTTTTTGTGAATGGAATTGTAATTATGATAATACACACCTGGAAATCTTTTGCAAGTCTTGGGATTTGGAGCTCGCAGCAATGTTGAGCCCTTCCTTTAGTCTTGCGGGGGTTTTGAGGAGCTTTGCAAGTTTTGGAGTATGGAGCTCGCAGCAATGTTGAGCCATTTTCCAATTTTGCGAAAGTTTGAGAAGACTGGCTTGATCTCGTAGCAATGTTTGAGTTCGAGCCTTTTTTTGAGAATTCTCTATTGATTATGAGCTCACAGTAATGTTTAGCACATCTTCAAGCTTCCTATCTTTTTCGGGGTATTTCCTTTTTCTTCGGAATTGCCCCGAATCATGCCAAAATTTCGCTAGGATTGGGGATCACCAATGAATTATCAAAGTTATTGCAGCGAAAAGATCAAAATATTGTCACTGCCATGGAACTAGTGAGAGTGTCGAAGCAACGATTGCAAATGATGACAGATGATGAGTGGGATCCTCTCCTATTTGAAGTACATTCATTTTGTGATAAATATGAAATCATCATTCCCAATATGAATGTTATGTTTGTTGAACGAAAGCGATCACGACGTAAAGCTGAATTGACAAATCTCCATCATTTTCAAGTCGACATATTCTATGCTACTATCAATTTGCTACTTCAAGAGCTCAATCGCTGCTTCAATGTGGTCAACACCGAGTTGCTTTTTTGTGTGGCATGCTTGGATCCAAGTGATTTATTCTCTGCTTTCGATAAGGAAAAATTGATCCCCCTTCTCAGTTATATTCAAATGATTTTTCGGACTCAAATCGGGCGAGACTTGATATTCAACTTGCTACTTATATCATTGATATGCGCACCAATAGTAAGTTTTTCGGAGTGAAAGGAATTAGCGGCCTTGCTTAGAAGATGGTTGAAACAGAAAGGGACATTGCATATCTTTTAGTTTATTTGCTCTTGAAATTAGCGCTAACCCTACCAGTTGCCACTGCTACTGTGGAGAGGGTATTTTCTGCTATGAAAATTATTAAGAATCGACTGCGCAATTGAATGGAAGATGAGTGGATGAATGATTGTTTGCTTGCATATATCGAAAATGACATAGTCATTAGCATTGATGATGAGATGATCATGCAACGCTTTCAAAACATGAAGAATCGTAGACGGCAGTTATAACAACTTTATTTTGGAGTTTGGATGCCTTTTGATGAGAGAAGTATATGTTAGTTGATGTCCAATTGTTAATATGTACTTCTTTCTTCGAGTTGATACCCAAAGTTTTTGGAGGTTGCCAACCCTTTCTTTTTAGGGATGATTGAATTGCCGAATTGAATATAGTCATCATTTTGAACAGAAAATATATGTTAGTTTATGTCGTTAAATATTTTTGCGTCTATTCAAATGGAATACAGTTTCTCTTTTGCTTTTATTAATGTAAAAAATTTCTAGCAAAAGTTTAGCTCTGGCATTCATCCCTTTTAAAGGAAGATCATACAATCGAATCCAAAAGGATGCCTTTGTAAACCTAATCTTCGACAATTGCAACTCACCTTCAAAATCCAATAATAGGACAAGGTGATTGTCAAATGTGCCCATATCCCGGAATTTCAAATCTCTGGTTGGTCTCCACTGAGACGTCAACATCGTTTTCAATGCTTCTCAGTTAAACTATCCATTCGTAAGAAACCGGACTAAAAGACATGGTTTTCAATCCCCACCGAGACGATCATGGGGGGAATAAACTCTTGTACTGTAGACAAGAATCAGAACTCCCACTAGACTGAGAGCCCTAGAGAGGACCCCCTTTCCTAGAGAGAAGCATAATGACAAAAATATTATGTTTGTTGAATGCATCCATTGCATACAAAACTAGAAACCACAAGGATTTTGATGATTACATTCAACAAAGTACATTAAGCACCTAGATCCGAAGCGTATCTTGCACCATTGATGCAGATGAAGACCCTTGAAGATGATAGCCTTTCCTTTACATTGCGTCCCTCGTTTCGGTCTGCACCTTCTATCATAAATGTCATATATGAACAATTGTGATCAAGTTGGCTCTTTACTTTCTCCCTTTTAAACCTTTCTTGGTGTATGAATCGTGATTGAATATCACAGCTTATAGGTTACAGAGTGACCATGGGTGAAGGAATTTATAGAGATTTTGGTCTCCTTCCATCAAAGAAGCCATTAATATGACTTTGTTTCCTCTTCTAATTTAGCTAGATTCAATCCAATATGCAATTAGGATCAGATGATTAAAGTTAATCTTTGAAAAAGCTTCCTTGAAGACGAAGGGTTACACCATTTTTGGCTTTCAAACCAATAGATGTGATCATGTGGGCAACACACATGAACATATTCCTACATGCATAACCTAAAAAGCAAAGATAAATGGCAAGTGATGTCATGTCCGTAAGAGTATTAACCTGTAACCAACAAAACCGGGCATTTCCATTGGTTCGTGCTATATACAAGTAGTTTGTGTGGATTAGAAATCTATCAAAAATAAGCCCCATGCGGTTCACTTTTATCTGATGCTGTGCATGAAATAGAAAATCATGATAAAAATCATTGAAAGGGTCTCAATCATCAGCTTTAGATCAGACAACCGTTAGATTTGTTTTCAGTAAATTCAAAAGAAAAAAAATAATAATAAAACTTTGATTCCTTTTTCTTACAAAAAAGTGACCCTCCCCTCGCCTTTTGAAAAATTTATATTTTTGTTAAAAAAGTATTATCATCACCATCACCACAAAATATTTTGTAAAGAGCATCTATCTTTTGAATTAATTAATTGAACAGGGCTATAGCTTACTAATTGTCAGAAATCTCCAAATTCTTCAAAGAAATTAAGAAAAGGCCATGTCCCCATCAACAAACTCACCTGACCATTCACCCTCTATGTATGAAATGTCATCACTTATCAGCACAATCACCTAAAATGTCAAGATAAATACACTATGGATACACTCCACTTCAGACGCGCGTGCACGGAGAATCTTATCGATAATTTGAAACTAACACCACACCGAATGCAGTCAGAAATCTTTAGAAAAGGAACTGCACCAACTACATAAATCTCGTGTTACAAAGCATACTTTATTGATGAACTATCTACATACCATAATAGTATTTGATGATGATGATGGTCGTGGTTGTGATGGAGATGAAGTGACCTCAAAGTTTTTGTAAGATGATTTGAGCACCATACTGGGGTTGTAGAGTTATAGCGGTGTAAGGAGCATGAGCATAGGAGGGAGAAAGCTTGAATGAGAATTGTTGGAGAATCATAGACAAAGCTAACTTGGCTTCCACTAGAGCAAAGTTCTGGCCTATGCATATCCTCGGTCCCCAGCCAAATGGAAAAAATCCAACTTGATACTTTGACGCCTTCGAAATCCCTTCAGAGAATCTCTCTGGATTGAATTCTTCCACATCATCACCCCATATTTCAGGATCATGGTGAATAAGGAGTGTTGGTAGAATAATTTGTACACCAGGTGGAAGGATAGCATCTCCCAGTTTCATTTCCTTGTAAGTGCAACGTGTGAGGAGAGTTATGGGTGGGTACAATCGGAGAACCTCGTACAAAATCATGGTTACCTGAAATGGAAGTGACAAGAATTTTCAAGATCTCATACTCTATTATGAGCTAATAATTGATCTGACCTTTGATCCTCAAAAATTTATGAGAGATTAAGTTTAATGAATTTTGGCCTGTTTTAAGATGGGCTCATGAATATACACAATGTGTAAAGGATCTAGAAAGCAGAACTCCCTTTTCAAAACTACCCTTTAATTGAATAAAGTATTTTAAACTTGGGATGCCCAGATACAGAACATACACAGAGAAACAAAGGAACCAGAAATGCTCTGCATTTCCCCCCAAAATGTAGGTTACAGATACAGATATTCTACCCATATCATTGAATTTCATCTTCTACATTAGAATTTTATGCAAGAGATTATATTATTTGCCTAAGAAGTTTATTGATAAATTTTCATTATTTACATTCCTTTCTCATTTTTAACGTTGAAAGGTAAGAAAAAGAAATACTAGAATGAGATGAACTAATGGCTAAAAAAAAAAACCGAGTACCACCAATTGTACCCTTCAGATATAGGCATGCTAGGGATATATACAACTAACCCACGAGTGCTCTGTTAGATTGTATGATCTCAATCCAGTAGATGATGTAATAAATTGATCTTTTTCAATATAATCATGCTATCCTTTCATGAGACGAATGCTGTTTTTATTACTTGTTTGCACATAACTAATACGTATGGCATAAAGGTTCATGAGATGAACCGGAGCCCACGAGTATATTAGATGTGACACGTGTGTGGATGAGATCCACATGCGGGAGACATATGTCACAAATCTTATACTTAAATTATTTCACAACCAGTGATAAGATTGGGCATCTCATCTGAGAAGGTTGCAGCATTATGATAACTATGGGATAGTGTGATTTGTCTCGATCATCAGAGTGTTAGACTCTAGATCATTGTGCTGGTACATTGGATGTATTGAAGGACCATGAGAAGTACCTAAACACTGCATATACTTTAAGGTTCGCTCTCATAATTCCCTAGCAATAGGCTCTTAATTCTGAGACATTAATGAACTCAAGTTTCTATCTGTTTATTTGCTTTGAGTCACCAATGAGTGAGGCCAGCTGTAGGTCAACACCTCGGTGTCTTAGGTAGGTGGTAATAGGACTGTGGGAACATTCAATGGTTAAGATGGAATCTATCTTCATTATCCCCTTGTGCAAATTAATGAATTTATTATTAGTAAGTACGCACCCATCTCAATTAAAAGTTAATTAGATGGTACTGATGATCACTGTGATTAATTGGATCTCAAGGATAATAAGATATGAGTCAAAGTTGGTGGGACAGGTTTTATCCAATTGATCCATGGATATTGATGGAGGGGCCTACTTGTGGTCATAGGGAAGTTTTAGGGTCTTTTTGTAGTTTATTCCTAAGACTGAAGTTCAATTGCATTTATATAGTGGAGGATTGCACATGAGACGTGGGGTCGAGGTGTCCCAGTTGGAGCCACCTTTCTATGGAATCCCCAGTGGTCCCACGCTAGCCCAATAATTAGATCATTACTAATTCTAGTTGAACTCAAAAGAAAAGGAAATAGAAAGTTACTATTTCTATTTGAAGTGAGACTTTTAATAGTGGTAATAGTAAGCAGAGAATGTTACTAATTCTTATGGAAGTTGGACTTCTAATAATTATTAGTAAGAGGAGATGCATTAATGCTATAAATAAAGGGAGCCACCCTTGGATGTCCAAGCCTTGGAATCCACGCCCATTGTGCAAGAGTTGCACACGCCCCTCTCTCCTCTCCTATCTCTTCTGGTTTCCTTAGAGCTTTTAATTGATTTTCTCTTGGAAATCCCACCATTATTCTTGAGGAAAAGAGATCTGAAGCGGGTCATAGCGTGGAAGACAACAACGTGTTGGAGATCCTAATTTGCTAAAAAGAAGAGTTCTTGATATTACAGATTGTCTAATTCTCTATTAGAGCACTACCGAGCTCTAAATGTATGATCTACTTCTTGTATGTTGTGGATTTGTTGTGGATGTTTGGTGCTAGTTTTTCTATCTCTTAGATAGAGTTTATTACTGATCTTGTTCATGAGATTGAGGGTTATGGATCCTGGATGTGGTTTATGGCCTTATGAATACTTGATCCCTCAGTCAAGTGGGTCAAAAGGTTTGAAAACCTATCCACGAGCCCTACCTATTTCCAACATGCTCGCCCACCCTCCACCCCTCTACCCCCAATCCATGGATTGAATAGTATATACTCTTCAATTTCACTCCAGTATGCAATGCTATGGACTGAAATGTTTTTTAGTTCTTGTTTTCCTAAATGAATATAAATCATTATATTGATAGATTAATTAAAGCCATAGATTGACTACTGGTATACATTTAAATCCATTCCATGGATTGGAAGAATTTTTTTACTAAAATTAAAAAAAAAAAAAAAAAGGAAAAAGCAAATAATGAAGAAAGGATGGCTCATCATCAATCCTAGGAACACCCACTTCCTATGTAGTTCTTATCATGTTAGCGTGCAAATTGTTGGGTTTATGTCTTGCATTCTGGTTTTATCGGAATGGTTCATTGGACCGGGTTCATGGTCAAGGGTACTTTGGTCTTTGTACCGAGGTTGCCGTGGGGCTTAAGAAAGCAGAGATTATATATATGATGTAATCTATAACCATAGACTCAGAAGAGAGTCAAGATGTGATTCTATACTCTCTTGTCGTGGACGTAGGCGGTGCGGTTTTGCCGAATCACGTAAAATCCTCGTCTCTCTTGTGTAGCATGTTTGATCGATCGCAGGTTGCTTCCGCATGCACATGCACAACAAGTGGTATTAGAGCAAATCTTGTAGAATTATATGCACCCCCTAAGCTACCATTATCCCAAAACCAATAGGTGATGGAAAACGACACAACGATGGTTTTATGATCGGTTGGTTGTGTTAGGAAGGCATTTGAGCATCATTCCACCACGGGTGCACACGATGGTTGTACCAGGGACTTAACAATCCCCCCAAGGTACCACCCGAGCAAAGAGTCAAACCCCCAACCTTACCAGGCTCTAATACCACTTGTAGGATCTCAGACCCCATTGAGCTACCACTTATCCCAAGACAAATTGGTGAAAGGAAACGGTACAACAATGGTTTGTTGGTTGTGTTAGGAAGGCATTCGAGCATCACTCCACCACAGGTGCACACGTGGGTTGTACCAGGGACCTAACACAATTATATTGACACTGCATAAAAGTATGGTACCTTATCTCCTAATTAACTGAATTTTTATGAATAATAGAAAGTAGAATGTAAAGCTGGTTGAAATGGAGTTTTTGTACTTTTAGGGTAACCCATACAACACTGTTATTGGTAATGGCCAAAACCTTTACATATGTTGCGAATCAATTTCTGACAACTTTTAAAGTCCTGATTTCTGGCATTCAAGAATCAGAATAATCTTTACATGAAAGCATCATCTACGCATGTAAGTTGCAAAAACTACAAAAAGAGAGAATAGGAAGCAGATACTCACAATCTTTAAGCGGCTTAAGCTTTCAAAGTCAGGTTTGTTTTTCCCAAATACTTGCAAAACCTCTTCCCTTGCGCGCTCTTGCCAGATTGGATGCATACTTAGGACAACCATTGTCCATGTTAGCAATACTGACGTTGTCTCTTGTCCTGCAAAGTAGAAGAGCTTGCATTCCTGAATCACATCTTCAGTAGTCATTACCATGCTCTTGGCCTTTCCGCATTCTTGAGATTCCCGATAATTAGATTCCATCATTAGGCCCAATAAATCATTGTTGTTCACATCTCCCATTCTCATAGCCTTTTGTCTCCTCTGAATAATTTCACGTAGTAAGGCTCTCATTTCTCTATCAATTTCCTTCCTCCTAATGTTCTCTTTTGTGGGCAAAAACCTGTACAAGCATACAAGACCCATGTTCATGAGAGCAGAAGCAATGCAACATGAGATTTACAATGAATTTTTATTTTCCTATATCTGGTTTAGTTGATATTAAATGGTAAGGATCACTCGACATGGATACTCATGGTGAAGACCTAGTCATCCAGGCCGTTAATGTCATGGACCTGCAGACCCCAAATTCCTTCCTGAGGGAACAATCGTAACCTTGATCAACAACCCAAGAACAAATGTTCAAGAACAAACCTTGATCAACAAGTCAAAACAGACGGTGACCAAAGACATACAATTGACATCTTACAAAGTGAAAAAATCTTAACCATTGGACAGCTGGGATCTCCGAAACCAGCTACTCTCATGGCATGGTACGCCAACAATGGCCCTTCTAATCATAGTTAAAATCAGTATGGGCACATTTGTGCAGCCCATTTTTTGGGAAATGGAAAGGTAGGGCTTGTTTATATTTCACCCGGTCCTTTTTCATGTTCGGTGCAAACAGACTCCCCGCGAAAAATTACTATTTTTGTCAGATCTTTTCTGAGTGACATACAAAATACCAGTTTTGACCTTCCCTTGTCAGATTTGCATTTCTGCAGAAGAGGAATCCATGTTTCCCATTCCATGGAGTTACACAAACAAGAGCTAAATCAGTGATCCATCTCTGCTTAGGAGCCAAGTTTTTTTTTTTTTTTTTGCTGCGAATCTGTATAAAGCGTGTAAAGGCTCCCAAAGAAATCAATGAACATTTCTTTTTCCCTACCTTGAGTTGGTGAAATTAATTTTCTCATAGCCTGAAGTCAAGTTCCAAGGCCTCTCCAATGCATGGAGACTCCATTATCATATCCTTTCACTACCAAAACTTCTCTTGTTATTAGTGTTAATGGCTTAATGCTATTGTCAAATCAACTCCTCATTATTTGAAAGCAATATCAGGAATTATGGTCGAATGAAATTTAGTAAGCACCAAAGCATAAAATTAGCATTCTGCATTTCAGCAAGAATCCAAAGACAAAAGGTAACATAATCAACAGAATCCAGAACCAGAAGGCATGCAAAAATGGGAAGAGAATTGACATGAAAGTAACATGCAGTATTATCTTCCATGGATTTTCTTACTGGAATTCTTATCTTTATCGGATACTATTAAGTGAAAGAAAACAACAAAAGAAAAGAAGATAGAAGGAAACGACTAACCTGAAACCTGGGATGTATATGGTCCGAGCAGCCTTCATAACAAGAATGGCTTGTTCATTCTGGAGTTGGAAAATTCGTATCCCGTCTTTATAGCTGCTGCCGAATGCTGTCCGAGAGATTACATCTCCTGTTAAATTCTGTAATTCGGGCCATACATTGGTTTCGCAGTACCCATCAGAACCAACCGACTGCTCCCATTGGCTTATCATTTCACTGCAACAGGTAAACATTGCAGGTAGCATACACTGTACAAAAACACCAGAGAAAGCCAGACATACGAAGTATCACTTTAGCATGAAAAGTTACAATAAGATAAGTTCATGAATAAAGGTTATGTTCTGGAACCAACAGGGAATGTCAAATTGGGAGAACCCGAGAACATATTGTACATTAGAGGTGTCCACAAATGGAGGTTTGGTAATATAATGTGCGATTGTTTCCAAACCCTGTCTATTCATCAGGCAGAACTTGCCCGCATTAATTGGCAAGTTCATTTCAACAGCCCATTTACTTCAAATTTCAAAACTGATAAACAGTCTAAAGCTTAATTTCATGGAAAAACCAGCTACAGTAGAGTTCATCTTGAGGATGGGTTGGATCTTGCATTTGTGTGCCATCTATGCACACACAGAAGTGTGAAAACCATGTTTGTTCATCATTTCCATTGGCCTTTTCGGATCTTCAGAACTTGATTGCACTGGACTCAGTTTACCTGTAAACTAATTACTCTTATCTCCATTCAGATGCAATAACTGTCGCAGAGAACAAAACAAATGCCACTGATAGGTAATTCAGGCTATATGAACAAATGAAGCCCAATTTAAACATAAAACGGATCAACTCCACTTGGATTACGAAAATCCAAACTGGCCCTTTGGATTAGCATATTACATGTTAGGGTGGATGAGTGGAATACAGAAATAACTTTTGGCTTGGGCTGAATATGGTCCCATTGAAATATACAGCCCTGAGCTAAATACGGCAAACAAATATATAACTAAGAACTATCATGTCCCTTACAAATTGTACTTCATGCTTTCCTGTCCTTCATGAAAGGAAAAGGTGTACATTGGTGGTGGTTCTAAGGAAAACATCTTGTCTTGTACATGTGTGAAAAACAAACCTTTAACTTCTCTTGATGGAAGGCGGGATTGAGAATCCTCCTGTGTTTGGCCCATTTCTCGCCTCCATAGGTTGCGAGCCCCGTTGCCAACAATCTTGTGAGCGGGTTTGATTTAACCTTCTCAAAGTGACCAAATTTGTTGGACAGAACTTCCCTTATCAGCTCTGGGTCGATGATGCACACCCTTGGAATTGTTCCAAACCAGGTAAGAGATATTTTCCCTGGGTTTCCCAGTGGCAAAAAGTTCAGTTATTAAAAGGATTGATGGAAGAAAAGAAAAAAAAAAGGGGCAGTAACAGAAAAGGCCTTTCTTGAAGAGACAACATGAACTAAAAGACATATTTCTTAGCAATTGAAACAAGCCTTTTGAAATGATAGAAAATGAGGATCATCAGCATTGTTATCATTGAATCCTTATCCTTTATTAGAGAATAAAGATAATGGACAAAATCAAGGGTTGAAAAAGCAATCTCATTGCAGGTCACTAAATCTAAAATCTACAATGTTATAGTTGAGGAGCAATTTAGGTGCCAAAGAGATCAGGCGATCTCATGTGGATACTTCCATACCTGTTTCATGATTTGAACCTTATGACTTGAGATTTCCAATGGTAAGATGAAAACAAAATGGAGAATGTTTTAATTAGAAGTCCACGAGTTGGATGGTTAGGACCATATGAAGGATGTGAGATGGGCCCTGATTAATAGTATAGATGTTGTAGTGTACCCAAGAAAACTAATGCAAGAGCTGTTGGTATATTTAGATGGAAGGGAACCAAATGAGAATAATTTTTAGTTCTCTATTAAACAACGTCATTATGATATATATAAGATTATATCAAATCAGGAATCTTAAATACTACAGGAAGCAAGGCTTTAATCTCCGATTTTTCAAATACTACATTACTCTATATAAACCCCAGATTATTCAAATTCATACCCAATCCTAAAATCTCTAACAAATCTCTCTTTTATCTCTAAGAATCAAAATCAACCTAATCCTATCTTTATCTTATAAGATAATAATCTCTAACATCACCTTCAATCATGATCATTTCAGGAAAAAGATCTGTGATTGGTAAGATGAAAATAAATCATACGCCCTGATCTCTAAAAATAATAATGGTAGATATCTTGTAAAATTGATCATTATGTCTTCTTGGTGAACACCGTTTGTCCGTGAATCATCACTAGCGCAACCCGCTCCTTTTTTAGTTTTTGATCATGCAACTTGGTAAAAATAGTGAGATTACAAGGCTTGATATTTGGACGAATGGATGAGAGGGAACATTTAATTTTATTGGACAACAGAAAAATCGACGGTGATTATTGCGGAAAATAGGACATCCCGGCCCCAGCCCCAGTTCTGATACCATAAAGACTTTTAAATAAATTGATCCATTCCATTAAATTCCTCCTTAACATGAAGAGAGAAAATCCTCCCAATTTATACATGCTAATACCCCAGATTATTCAAATTCAAACCTAAACCTAATCCTAAAATCTTTAACAAATCTCTCCTTTATCACTAAGAATCAAAACCAACCTAATCCAATATTTATCTTCTAAGATAATAATCTCTAACAATTGCTAGTCTCAGCATTTTCTCAATAAGACTCGGCCAGAAGCAATCAACTTGGTTTAGACTAGACTCAGTAGGGACCGAGTCCAACTCACTTATCTGAGTTTTAAAACCATGGATGGATTACTAAAGTGAAAGAGATGGTTCATCCATGAATAGGGTAGCATAAACAACAATTAATGGGGTAGTAAAAAAATCTGAACCAGGGCGCCAGCAAAGATAATCCAGAAACAGTTCAATAGCAGTTTGGGATATATTGCAAAAAGAAACAGGAGTCTCATGACAATAAATCAGAGTCGCCCCTGAGAAGTGAAGGGGCAGAAGTAGCCCATTCAGGCATGAAAATCTGGGTTGTGCCAGCCCACTCATGATCGGGCCCGTTGTGCCCTGGCCGGGCTGGCACCGCCCATGAAGGGTATACGGGCCGGGCTGGGGTCAGCCCGGCACGGCCCACCATGCCCCAGACGGGCCTGGGCCGTGCAGCCCGTGGGCGGCCCACAGATTCCCCTCCTTTATTTTATTTTATTTTTTCTAAATTGGACCCAAACATAGCCGGAAATGAAATTGGCTTTCAATTCTTCAAACCCAAAACTACCTGACTCGAATTTGGGTTTTGTGTCAAATTGGATTAGTGCATCGCATTACAGCCCGAGGGAATTTGAGCAAGTAGTTCGTATACAATATGAGTGAGACATAGATGATGAGGAGCTCAGATTGAGCAAAGGTGGATCCTTGCCATGTATGTTACTGATGGCTGTACATGGAACCCAGTCCACCTTTTATTCCTTCAAAAGCATGCTCGTGCCCTCAAGCTTCGTGCCGGGCCGGGCCACCCGCGGGCTTGGGGGGTGGGCCCAGCACGGCACAGTTAAATGGATTTTATCCGTGCCGGCCGTGCCTTGGGCCTGGCAGCCGTGGCCCAGAATGGCCCAGGTGTTGCCGTCGAGCCGTGCCGTGCCAGCCAGTTGACTAAGTGAACGGCGCAGGCATGGTTTTTTCAGGCTGGCCCAGGCTGAGCTTGGGCGGCCCGCCCAAATTTACATGCTTAAGCCCATTCAAACTAGAGTCAAACGTGTCCCAAGCAATCTACTTCAGTCCAACCTTGGGACACAATGACATCGTGATTACAGGTAAGAAACCCCAAGTTGTACATAATCAATCATTTGAATCTGATCAAAGATTAAGAATCTTCAGAAACAAGAATAATAATAAAAAAAAGGATGCGTGCCAAATGGGCACTGAATAAAATCCGACAAGAAGGACTCCAGCAACATTCTAGGACAAGAGAAGGTGAAAGAGTCATAACAGAGCTCAGAAATCTATATGAGACGTTCACTGGAAAATTTTCAATTCAGGTGAAGGTCCTTATTGAAAAATCGATTTGGTCCGATATCTGCACCTATTTTTAGTTTGAATCCTGGTGTGGGTCTGTTTCATTCATCACTCACTTGGAACTCTTTGGCAATTACAACAAAATGTAGGGGTGTTTTTAAGAAAGAACATAGTTTTTGGTTTTAATCTTTATTGCTCCTAACTAAATTCAGAGAGGTTGTAAGAAACACTAAAAGCAGATCAGATCGACTAGTACGAGTACTATGCATCAACGGAACTAAAACCTGACCCATCTCATAATTGGGTCGAACATGTAAACCTGAAATAAAACCTAAGAGGTTCAGAAGGGTCCAGTCGAGAAGGTTCCATAATTAACAGGTTGGAACCAGGTTCTGCTGGGGGGTCATAATAATCCAACCCGAGCCTAGACGTCAACCTATATGTGGTGGCCGAGTCCAATCTAACCCATCTATTAATCAAGCCATAGATGGACCCAACCCAAGCAAAAACGAAAAAAACAACACTAGATTAGTGTCAGGGTTGATTTGACCGGTCAGATCAAATGGTCACCCCTCTTGAGCGTCGAAAACCCATTCTGCACAAGACGCACCAAAAACGCAGAAAAAGAGAAGATATACGATGAAAAGCTTCCCAAAGAAAGTGAATACATATATACCATAGTCCTTGGCCGTCTGATGGAAGAAAGGAACGACACGTTGAGCAATCTGATGAGTGAGATCGATCGGTTTGGACTGAGATTGCCTCAGAGATCTCATGTTGTCCTTGATGTTCCCATACAGAAATTTGTAAGGATGGCCTTGGATTCCTTGCTGCCTCAGATGTGTCTGAAGCTTCCTGGGTCTCCACCAGATTGTGTAGAACAATCGCATGCATAAGCATAACAGAATAAAAGCACAGCTGAGCATGAGAAGAGATAAGAGATGAAAATCTCCCATTTTGAATCCACCCCACAGATACACCCACAGCCTTCTAATTCTAAGAGAAAACAACACAAAGGAAAGAGCTTCCTTCTACCTAGAAAAGAGAGTTTGGGTCATCCTTATGAAGCATCAGCTGTATTGTGAACACCTCCCTCTTGTACAAAGACTACAATATAAAACAGTTGAAATCGTCCTATTATGTTGTCACCAGTGGTGGAAAGAAGCTTAACACGCCTTTCTACAGTGGACCCCTAAAAAACAACTTGTGAGTCGCGAACCACTTAAATTTATTTATATTTTTCTGTCACAGTCACACACATCATACTTCTAATTTTAAGTAGATGTTTTAAATATATTTATCTTACTTGATTTTTTTCAAATAAGAATTTGTAGTTTTTTGTTCAATGTATTAACGTTGACCTTAAAACTAATAGTATAAATTTTAAGCACTTCCTTAAATTTCACTCTGATTGAATTTTAATACACTTTTGGATTCACCTGCTTAGGAAATTTTTATTGATATATATTATGTGTAGAAACTAAAAACTTACAAAATTTAAATATATACATATCTATTTACATATATTAATAGTAATCAATTCAAATTAATAAATTTACATGTGCTCAAAATACTATGATAAGAAGAATTTAAGAAAAAAACTTGCATATTACATTATTCTAAGACCAAACATCTAATGTAAATGATCAAATATAAAATTTAAATTATATTTTAATTAGTACTTGTAAATTCCTAATCTAAACCTCAAAATTTTTGCGTAAAGTATAAACACCAATTATTTAAAATGAAATGTATCTACGGACTGACTGATCAAAATGCATATAACTTATTAAAATAATTTGATTAGGTCAAGTTCTTAATCAGTCATCAAAACGAGGTGATACTGACAGCTTCGTATATCTTGGAACAGCAATCGTCGAGAATTTTTATGGGAGGCGGTGGGTCAATGTCTCTCTCTCTCTCACATGCGTACTAACTTCTGCTCCCTTCTGCGAGTAATGCTCTACTCAGAACGATGCAGACACCTGGAAATTTCTAAGGGGCTTACATGAGGTCAGCAGTTACGTGGGCAGCCTTCTGGAAGAGGTTTTTTTTAATTTTTGGGGCTAAGATGGAAGAGTAGTGTTTTTGTAACTGCCCCTTCTGGATGGGGTATGTACCTGGGGACATCCATGTACACATGAGAAGAAAGAACAGTAGATATAATGAGGAGGAATGTTTATATGCATCTTTATTTTATTACAGGATGAGGGATACTTTCCTTTTTGCGTAGAAAGATAAGGAAGTGTAGCTCACCCTATGTACTTGAAAAGTATATTTTATACTTGAAAATGTCCAAAAATGGAAGTGTTCCTCACCCTATGGTAAGGAAAATATGCATATGAATATTCCCCTATAATGTGAATTAGAGTAGGCTACGAATATATGATTGATTACTACGGGCGCTCATGGGCTAGCTAATCCCACTTTGGGTGGTGTTTGGACCTTAGCTTTTAGAACTCGGATCCTGAAGAGTGTCAATATTTAAAATGGGGGGACATTCATGTGCATCTATCCTTCACCATAGGGTGAGGGCACTTTTCCTTTTTACACAAAATTATGGAAGTGTACCTCACCCTATGTACTTGAAAATTCTCTTTTGTACTTAAAAATTTCCAATTATGGAAGTGTCCCTCACCCTATGGTGAGGGATGGATGCGCATAAATATTCTCCTTTAAAATGTATAGGGTTTCATGCACTTTGTGTGCATCTTAGATATCACATATTACAGTGTCAAAGTAGTTTGAGGTCAGTTTTATGGTTAATTAAGTTTCATTATTTGGGAAATCAAATCTTGAATTTTTTTTTTCGATTTTTTAAGCCAATCCCAATACAATTAGAACAAGGCAAAAATGTTCATCATGATAATGATGACAACGACTTAAAATTCTAAAATTTGGTGCTTATTAATGGAGCTTATTTTTTTTTATATAGAGTGTCGTACATGAAAATTATAATACAATGGGAATTGTAGGAGTATCGTCGTGGATAACATGCCCGCTCCCATAGCTCCAGCCAAGGATTGATCCTTGATTAGGCAATTTACTTTTAATCTCCAAGCCATTAGGCCAGCATGTTAAAAAAATAAATAGATAGATAGAAAGACCTAATAAAATTATCTTTCTTATTTTTTAATTTTGTGATATTTACTCTTATTATTCGGGTGAGAATTTGCAAGAATTTATGAATCCTTCAAGACACAAAACAACTCAAAGGCTCTCTCTCTCTCTCTCTCTATATATATATATATATATATATGGAGATGCTTCTATGAGATATATCTTTCATCTTAAATGAGAGATTGGGTACGGGCCCTCACATCCATATCCAATGCTAACAACTTAAATGTGATGGCCCCCACCCCTATCTCTCATATAAGGTGAGGGATATCTCTCATATGAGCATCTCCTATATATATATATATGTATATATATTTGAAGTTAGTATAATATTTTTCTTTTGAATCTAAATAGTATAAGATTGAAATTGGCTTCATAAAAATAGCAATCATATATTTTCAATGTACTTATGTGCAAGACTAATCTGTTCATATTCCTTACATGCTATTTTTACAAAACAACTTGGAAGAAGTTCATTTTATTTTCGTAATAGGAGTGCAATAATTGTTATTTAGCTTCCTATTCTCTTAAAATGCATCTCATTTTAAAATGTCGGAACCCATTCATATTGATGATGAAAAAGCTAATAAGAAAGCTGTAACTGTGACAACATCTTTAGAAAAAACTGAAGACTAAAGTTTGTGGTCTGGAGAGATTTCCATAGTATTACTGAAAATGAGAAACTATAGCAAAGAGTAAACATTGCAACAAAATAATGAATGGAGATAGTAACGATGGTACAAAACGACAATTTTTATGTTCCATATGAATTACACAATTTTTAGATGCATTAAACTAATTTTTTTTATCAATTAGGTCACAAATTTTATTCATTCTTTTAATCGCCATTTGAAAATAATTTAATGAGTTTGTATTTTACAGGATTTATGCTTCCTGAGTTTAAGTATTTACAGTTTCATGATTCTTCTTGGAAGTAACCCAACTTTACTAATTATAGTTTTGAATTGACAATTTATATGCAGAAATCTACTAAATGATACTTTCTTTTTTTCTTTTTTTTCCAATGAAAAAGGAAGCGTCGAGAACTTAGAAGTTGATGAACAAGAAAAGGCATGGATTCGAATTCTTATTATTCCTTGTTGTCATTAGTGGATAAATTTATTATTGATCCTTTATTTTTAGTATATTGATCGACTTTTTTTTTTAGGTGATGAATAAGATAGCATAGATTGCTTAATTGAGTTGAATAAAAGTTGTATTTTTTTATTTTGATATCACAAACAACAACTTGCTATCTATTGGAAGATTCAATTAATGGAACCAGTATCTAAATATTAAGGCATAGAGGTCAAGCAAGGCATGGCCATATATGTTCTGACAAAAGGGGAAATTTTGATCCATCTGCATATTATTCTATGAAAATGCCTTCATCTGGTAGGTTTACCCAATAGAATATGTAAATACAACGTGCACTTTTCCTCGTATTGTGGTGCTATAAAGACTAATTGGGCCATTGACTTCATTTTTTTTTTAATCTTCAGTCGGAGTTTCCATCCAACGTAGATTAGAATCAAGTCCATATATAAGTGGTTCCGCAACCCAACCCGCAACCAGACCCGGACATGAGTTGGAACGGGTTCTGGTTCTGGTTCCGGTTCCATATCTCTTACTTGTTGGCTGAACCAAAATGGGAACCAGGAGACAGATTTCGATCCGAAACCGGCACCAGTTCGGCTCCTTCATTTACATAGCGGGTCCGGTTCAGTATGGTTGTGGACCAAACCCAACCTGTTTGCAACCCTACAAGAGATCTTATTAACATTGAGACCATATTGTATTGCCTCTTATGAGAAAAGACTACAAACCATGTATTATATTTAAGAGGAACTCTATCAAGATTGAAATTAAATTGAGACTAAATTGAAACTGAAAAAGAGCCGTGAAAATGAACCCCTTTAATAAATAACAACCAACACAACAACCAAGGTCGAACCCAGGAAATTCAACTTGTGGGGGCTTCATGTAGAAGAAGTACCGGAGGAAGGGTTAAATGTAATAGGCAAATATATTAATTTTTAGAATTTGGAGGGGGTTTTTAAAATTCTTTAACGTTTCACATACGGGGGAGGAGGCCCAGGAAGTTATTCCCGGTTTCACCCCTGACAATAACCTATGCTAAGCACAAGCATGCTTACAAAAAAATGTATGTACAAAAAAATTAAAAAATATATACATAAGAATTAATTTAAGTTAAGTTTTGGTGTATTAAAAGATTATATAATTAAACTACAAGTAAATGGTAAGTACGAAATAAACACAATTAATACCTTCTTCTTCTTCTTTTTTTCTATCGGATGGTTCCCAACCCTTTGGGCTGGACTAATCCCTTCGGGCCTAGATGGAAACCGAGTAAACTCCCATATAACTCCAGTGTGGTGGTGCAGTTTCGAACCTACAACCTCCGGGTGCAAACTGTGGTCCTAAGCCAACTGAGCTACCCCTTGGGGTTCAATTACTAACTTTTCAATCAATGCAAATAATAAATGACAGCTACAGCAATGCGTAGGGATGAAAAAATACAAGGAAAGATATTATAGTAACAACAATATTAATAGGGGCCAACATTCTAAAAACATGATTATTTTATTAAATTTATCATAAATAAAGTATAAGTAGCGTCAATGTTCAAAAAGAGTTATAAGACCCCAGGTGGCTAGGATACCCACTCCATATATGGTGTAGTGGTAGGTTTGGTAATTTAGTATGCAACAATATACACACTATTACTAGCTTAAAATGAAGATCAAAAGTGTATTTTCAAAAATAAGCATCAAATACCTTTTCTTTTTAGGAAACTATAATCAAAAGAAGAGGGAAAATGAACCATTTTCCATATTCTTTTTATTCTCTTTTCCTAAAAAGAAAGATCTTTTTCTACTTAGTCGTCTCATTGCGCCAGACAGGCCCTAGAATTCTCACTTAAATAATAAGAGTAAATATCAAAATGAAAAATAAAAAGGATAATTTTATTTTTATTCATCTATTTATTTTGCCAGCTGGCCTAATGGCCAGGATGTTGAAAGTAAGCTGCCTAACCAAGGTCGATCCCTAGTTGGAGTTATAGGATCGAGTGGGCAAGCTATCCACAGCAGTAGCCCTGTGATTCCCATTGTATTATAATTTTCATGTATGACGCTCTATATAGAAAAAGTAAGAATTCTAACTACACTTGACTATGAATTACTGAGCTAGTGAGTTTACTAACTACCTTTGTGTAAGTTCTCTGTAGACAATATAATGTTGGTAGATAAATCAATAGATAGTGTGAATATAAAACTTGAGAGAAAGCGGAAGGCTTTAGAATCCAAAGGCTTTAAAAAAAGATAGAATATATATGGATTACAACTTTAGTGGGTTTTTACGAAGAGTTCAAATTACTGTGAGAATTGAAGCCCAATAGATACCACAAAGAGATTCATTCTATTGTCTTGGCTTGGTAATTAACAAGGATGGAAAGATTGATGAAGATGGCAAACATGACATAAAACGGGACCGTTAAAGTGGAGATTTGCTTTTTGAGTGCTTTGTGACCGACAAATTCCAAGAAGATTGAAGAAGAAATTTTATTGGACAGTGATTACACCAGTTATGACCTATGTATCAGAATATTGGCCAATCAAGAACCAATATATGCACAAAATGGAGGTAGCAGAGATGAGAATGTTGAAGTGGATGTGTGGTGAAACTAAGAACGCTAAAATTAAAAATGGGAGATTTTTAAAGCATTTAGAAGTAGCATCAATAGAGGATAAAATTAGAAAACCCATTTGAGATGCTTTGTGCATGTCCAATGTATATATCGGCAATGACGCCAATAAAGAAAAGTTTAGTCATGCAGGTTGATGGCCCACCAAGAAGAAGAGATAGGCCGAAGAGGATTCAGATTGAGGTAGCAAACATAGATATCAAGAACTGCAACTTATCTTATGATTTAGCTCAGGATACAATAGAATGGAGAAATAAAATTCTTATAGCTGATTCGAACATAGTTGAGATAAAGCTATGATAATGATGAAGATGGATCATTTTTCTTTGCAATCTTAAGGTTTTTTTTTTATTTCTTTTCTTTTCTTTGTTTTTTTTTATTATGGGCGTCTCATCTCACTCGGCCCCAGGGACATATCCTTGGGCTATTAGGTTTCGACAATAGTACTGTACCATTGAACCATCAAGTCAGACAAAGAGGGCTTCTATTGGCACCGCAAATTTTACTCTCCCCACCGCACTAGAAGACAAAAAAATAATTTTTTTCCTAAACTACCCCTTTTCCTCCTCCCTCGCCCTCTCCCTCCTCTTCCCTTCCTCCCTCTCCCACCCTCCACCCTCTTCCCTCATCCCTCCCCACCACCACCACCACCACCACCCCCAAGTCTCCGGCGGAAGCTTCGGCCGACCGGCCGGCCTCCCTCCCCCCTCTCCCTCTTTCTTCCTCCCTCCCCCTCTATTTTCTTTCCCTCTTTTACCTGTCTCCCTTCCTCTTCTTCTCCCTCTCCCTCTCCTTCTCCCTCCCCCTCCCAGTCGCCGGCAGGGAGGGAGATCGGGCTGCAGCAGGCGGAAACCCATCTGCAGCCTAGGGGCTACCGTCGGATCTCCCTCCCCGTCGGCGACCGGAAGGGGGGGGGGGGGGGGGGGAGGAAGAAAGAGGGAGAGAGAAGGAGATTTAGGAGGGAGGGCGGCTAGCCAGTTGGGGCTCCCTCCCCGTCGGAGACTAGGGGGCGGAGAAGAGGGAGGGAGAGGGAGGAGGGGTAGTTTAGGAAAACTTTTTTTTTTTTTTTTTTGTGCGGTGGGAAGAGCAAATTTTGAGATGCCAATAGAAGCCCTCCAAAACATTTGAAAGACAAAAATAAATAAAATAATAGGTGGGATCGGACTTTCGGTTGTATGAGTTTTGAAAAAGCGTGCCTCACCTTGAAGTTCCACTCTGTCCGTTTATCGAATGACCGAATGAGACAAACAACCAAATCTTTAGGGAAAGGATTTTCGGTTCTCCTAAGGGCACGTTTGGGTAATGTTCTCGAAGAGAAATACTTTTTTATTTTTCTTTGATTCTAAGAAAAACCCACATTTGTGGGAAACAATTATAATGTGAAAATTGGGGCACTCCAAGAACTGAACTCGGTACCTCTCGCACTCTAAGCGAGAATCATACCACTAGACCAAATGCCGACCATTGTTTTCAGATTTGTAATACAAATATTAGAAACACATTTTAACGTGGAGTATCAACCACTTACAGGTAATTATTATGCTGTTAAAATGGGTCAAAGCTTCTTATAGCTACAATCATTTTATGATAACTTTCCTCATGCTTCCATTAATATGGCATTGACGGCAGCCAAAGCATGATTTATCCTTATGTGGGACCCCACCTTAGTGCGATGAGACTCACTCACCCATATGAGTCATATCACATGGAAACCTCTATTTACAAGTTGGCCCAAATTTCATTTCAGGTAGAGAAATATGAACTGTGAGATTGATCCTTATGTGAAATAGTTAAATCAATCCAAAGGTGCATGGCACTTTGTCAGACTGAGCTATTTCTGTCAAAGGAAATAGTTCAAATTAAACAAAAGGGGAGAGAGTAAAAATACTACTGACTGATCTCTTTGACAGTTTTGGAGAAACTAAAATTGAAGAAATAAGATAAAAATAAAATGCATTAGCAATCAACAACTGAAGATAAGATGAGAATTCTCTTTAAAAATGAGAAGTACTTACATTGAGATCCATTATTGATAAGCAATCACATAGCCACACCCCGCTCTTATAGCCCCTGCCAGGGATCAATCCCTGGCTTTGAGTTCTTAATTAATAAAAATTAAGAGCAAGATAAGCTTGTGGAAAATTCCCTTGTTGTCCCAGGAAGGTAGGAGCACCCTTGTTAAATCAGTAGCTTACCTGATTCCTATCTATAACTTGGCGATCCTTAAAACAATTACAAACAAAACCATTGGTCAAACTAACAAACTAATGACAAGTTGCCCAGTGGCATAATCAGAATGAAAAACCAAGGATTCAAACCACTAAATGGAGTGCGTTATGTATTACCGTAGCTGAGGTGGAAAAGGAATTCAAGACTCTAGGAATAATAATAATTGAGGGCTTCTAAATACACTATGTTTTTTACCCTGTACGCCCATAATGTTTAAAAACATTTTTATTACAGTTATACCCCTATATGAAATTACCAATAAGAACAATCCCATTTCACTTTCATCATTCCCTTCACTTTACTCTCGTTCTTCCTATTCCATCTTCCTATTCCACCATCTCATTGATCCCTTCACTCTCATGTCCTTCTTCCTCCAATTTCATTCTTTATTTCACATCATTATCTCTCCATTTATCACATTCTACTCTCCCTTCATATCCCACCATTGTCAAATATATTATTTCTTAGTGAAATCTCATTCTCAATATCATTTTTTGGCTGATGGATGAGCAAACTAACAAGCAAAATGTAGTTTCTGAATATAATAACAGCGAGAAGATGAGTTGTTGTGTTGTTTATTTTGATTTTCGCCACTTCTCGAAGCTTGTAAAGCCCTTTTAATTTATGTTGCCGCGAAACGTTCGGACTTTCAGTGTACATAACAAACTACCAATGTTCAGCCTCTTATAGCTGAACATATTAATTTTATTCAGTTCACTCTCATTTCCGTATTTGGCTGAACAAAAAGTTTATGTTCGGCCACATAGGGCTGAACTTTTCGATTTTTTTCTCCCTTTCCATTACTTTGTAATAAGCAATGAGTTTGCTGTGAACTGGTTGTAAGTACTAAAATCCTAATTAGACATGGCAGATCATAGATGTCTATGATGATCTTATCTATAACGAAGCTCAAATACACATTCAGATATGAACAACAGATGGAGAATATATAGCAAACATTACTTGATTGAAAGGGGGCAAGAGAGAATGGTAATTGTAGATGGATGGATGGTTGGAAAAATAGATAGAGGAGAAGGAGACGAAGAAGATGATTATCTTGGGTACACTCACCATATGACAGATAGAGAGGAGGAGGGTTTTTACCGATCAGAAGGAGGGCTCCATATGATGGTGGTAAGTTGTGTGTAGAGAGAAATGGGATCGTGCTACTTTAGGTATAATTTGAGTGTGTAGAAAGAAAAATCAAAATTTTAAATTTCTTAGGCCGAGTGAGGAGAGAAGTTGTGTGTAAATGGTTAAAAACATAGTGTATTTAGAAGCCCTCTAATAACTTGGCTCTGCTTATACCCAAGACATGTTGGAATATATTATTAATAATGATTTGTTATGTTAGAAAGTCTTTAAAGGCCAATTTTGTCCTAAAAAATCCCTCAAGAAAGCTAGTCAGAAAAACAACTATTCGTGTTCTAGAAAGCTTCTTTATAGAGGCTTTTGACTTTATTAAAGCCAATATTAGTTGGATTATAGGTAATGGTGGGGATATTTTAGTTTTAGATAATAGTTGGATTCCATGTTACCAGGGGCTTAGGAAGCCTTTTTCAGTCATGTTAGCCCCTACATTTGAGTTAGAGATTTGTGGGACCCGAATAAAAATCCAGGCCTTGGTAAATTCCAAAATATTTCTAATGATAAAAGAGATGTTGAAGATATTTCCAAGCCCAGGTTTCAAGAATGGGAGGACCTAATTTGGTAGTAATCTAAATATAATCAGCCTCGGATTAAATTTAATAAAAATTATAACTTAGAAAACTGTTGAAATTTGATCTAATGATGATTATTATTCATATTAATATCAAACTAGGATGAGTGTTAATTTATGAGGGGTTAGTGGGTGTCAAATCATTAGATTGCTTATGGGGTGTCCCATGTGGTGGTAAAAAGGTTGTCGTCTCATTCAAATTCATAAGAGGTACCTCTTAGCAGAATACAGGGTACTAGATCGAGCCAAGTCGGCTACATGGAATAGGAAACTTACAATTATGGTGCATTTGTGGACGAACACGATTTCCTCATGTCACCTGTTTCCATTTTGACTAGGTAGGAATTCCGGATCACCTTTCGCCCAGAACTCACTACAAAAACTCTATTTCCTCCCCCTTGTTATTGCTGCACCAAGAACATACAAGGAAGGCGCCAAACTTCCCTTTTCGTGGCAGAAGGCGTTGCACAAATGCTTCCTTTTAGAGTCAGACTTTACTTCGGGCATTATGTTTATTCGGGTTTCCCTTGGAATGAGGTTTACTCAATGCAATTTGAGTCGGTAAAATGTGAGATTGATACCCAACCCAGTGAACCCGACTCGTAGCTCTACCCTTAACTACCAATTAAAGATAAGCATAATTTTTTTGGATTAAATTAAAGGTCCTTTGCCAAACGTTTGGAATCAATTGGTCTTCATTTTTGTTTGGATATTGTCTCAACTCTCAATCCGAAAGCACTCATCCTACATTCAGTGCCTCCTAAATATCATTTTGTTTTACGTTCATGCATATGGGGAGAGAGAGGTAGAGAGAGAGAGATGCCATAATCCATATCTATCCATTGACATGTATCTTAGTCATTCAACCTCATCATGAAAAGAGGAACAAAACAGGAAGAAGAAAGAATTCCCACATGTCTAAGGTAAAAACAAACTACAGAACATACATTGTCGCATGATAATTAGGTGAGAGGGTGGGTAAGGACTCCAATTCTCCAAGACAGCTTCAAAATCGTATCTTTTCCAGCATCTCAATCTTTCTTTAATCATATACATCATCATATTTCTATCTTCTTTCTTTCTCACAGCTTTGATATTTATATCACATATAGGATCTTCCGCTGTGAAAAGGAGTTTATTCCAAGGCCATTTGTCTCAAACAATGGAAAAGGAGAGCTCAGAACAAAGTCAAGGACGGCTGAAGACATGTAAGGATGATGAAAAGCAAATAAACAGTTTGTTGAAGGCGATACGCCCCAAGGTTTATATCACTGACTCTTCTAGCTTCAAGAGGCTTGTTCAAGAGCTTACCGGGAATGGAAGGTATGCCATGTCCTTACCTCCTATTGATGAACTGGATGATCAGGTCCCAGTTATTAGCATTGAAGAAAATGGAGTGGCAGGGGTCGGTAGTTTAGGAGGAGAAAGCTATAGAGAGATGCAAATGTCTGTTGATCTAGAGGATTTCGGCATCCCCACATGGTCGCCATTTTCGGGCTTTACAGGTTCGCAGACTTCATGGATGACTCAGCAAGTAGAAGAGTTCCAATACGCTGAGGTTGGTGCTTGGCCTGTTGAGAGTGGCCCACTTTCATTGTATGATGGTTACTCTTTTCAAACTGAGGAAGAGATGCTCTGTTCACAGTATGACCTATCAGAGCTATATAACATTCTTTGATTTGTCGATCGTCTAAACAAAGCTGACTGACTACTGTAATCAGATCATTATATACTAGAACATATAATACGACAACATGAAAGTTTGTATATATCCAAGATTCTAGTATCTTGTATTCTTCAGATGCGTAAAGGAAGATTTAAGTTGTGATTAGATGGGGTAAATGTTTAAAGAAATGTATGCATCCCTTGGACTTGATTTTTCGCATTCTATTTGTGTGACCTTAATTTGGAAAACATATATGCTTTGGTTGCATGGTTTTTCGTAGTTTTTTAGTTACCTTGTTGCCTTAATTGTTTGTCAACCATTCACATGCATGTCTCCAATGAAAACCGTCAACGTCTCCAATGAAAAATGTATAGTTTTGAAAATGCACTTGACGAACATGTATTGCTTTCCAAAGAATGATTCTATTGGAGGATACGCAACATCAAGGATATACATGTCCATCTTTAAGGTATTATTGAATATTTATCATCATCATTAAAGCTTAGTTCTAACTATCACGTATTAAATATTATAATTGAATTTTACTACAAACTCTTTCCTTTCCTTTAAATTCAGTAGTAGAAGAAAAAAGACTGCCAAATTGAGCCGAAGTCAGTATAAAATTGTACATCCATGATATGTTACCGTCTAGAAAGATGCTTAATTTCTTCGAAGTTTTAAACATTTATGCCGATCAAATTTTCACCATATTCATAGAGATCAGGATCATAAATCTTTCAAAAAGAAAATATGTTAGGATTATAAAAGGAATGTAGCGATTGAGGGAAAAAAAAAATGTTTTAAGTTAAAGTTTTCATCGCCCTTTCAATCATCTCAATCATTTTCAAGGTACATGATGAAATTGTCAGTGACAAATCTAATAATGGCCTCATTTAGGTAGTGCAGATTGCCGACAAGTGACTGGCGCCTGCACATTAATTGGCATTATGCAACTATTAACTGAATCTTAGGCAATGAAGTCCACAACTTTAGTGTTCTATATATTTATTTTTTTGGTAAAAAGGGAAGTTTCATTAGTGACAAAACAAAAGAACACCAAGCAACAATAGAAACAAACAAAACTACAAAGAGCTACAATCACTACAAAGGAGATCAACCCCCTCCCACTCCCAGGCGACCCATAAGAGTTCTTGGCAAGTTCATGAACGAAACAATTAAGACTTCTAGGAATATGGGAAAATGAAATGTCTTCAAAGTTGGAGCTCAAATCTTTGATTTCCAACAAAATAAGATAGATTGTCCAATCCATATACCCATTCAATGACTCAAATTACCTCAAGGGCATCCGAGAAAAGGTTGACCTTGAGGAATCCTAGCAAACTAACCTTCTTTAGCACCCTTGCTACAGCTTCTTTTGAATAAGGAACCTTAGATCCATCAATCGATCCTTCATGAACCCAAAAGCCATCAAACCAAATAGCAAAGCCAAAGCATGCTTTTTCACCCTTAGCTCTGAAAGAGGCATCCAAGAACACTTGACCTTTGTCTTGAGAGTGCATGCTCAACAGAGTCTTCCGATGTCATCCAGACAGGGCAAATTGCATCAATAGAAAAGAAAAATTTTTTTTTTTCTGTGCAGTTATTTGTGTACCTAGATTGCATCATGAAGTCATTTTCAACCAAAGAGAAGGACTCTTTGGGGGTAGAGGGAAGCACCACAACGTTTACCAATTATTGGGAGAATTGTGGTTATCTGTAAGCAAATCTTGAGGATAGTTCGCCGCCATGGAAAAGACCCATATTTCCATATCTTCTCTATTAACGCAGGGGATATAGATTTTCAAGATATTCTCAATCTCAGAGGCGTCATTAAAAACATTTCTAATTAGTTCATACCAACTTTTTTCCGGGTCCCAAAGGTTTATAACCACAAGATCTTGATTAACCACATTAGACTTATCCTTAACCACATTGCGGTTATCCAATTGCATTTCCAACCTGACATTTGATCTGCATTGCCTATGATCCACTCCACCTTATCGTTGATAAAAATTAGTAGTATCTACAGATCCCTTCCAAAATCAAGAATTGCCCTTCCTATCAATGATAGGATGAAGGGTAACTAAAGTTGTGGATTCTTTATCTACTTTAGTTACCCTTCGTTTTGTCAATATTGGAATTACAAATACAAATGTGATCTAGTGCTAGATATTTCTTTACAAATGTGATTTAATATTTTTTTCGCATATTTTATTATGAAAAATATTCGAGAACTAATTCTCACCTATTATATGAGAACTTTTTTGCGGAGCCCAACTAGCAACCCATCCAAACCTAGCAACCAATAGAAAACCCCTTTATAGTCATTAATCCCAAAGATCGGCACACATTCGAATGGATTGAACCGTTGGATCGAGGGTTGAATATTTTTTTGAATATGAAGCCATTAAACTTGTGGGCCACGGATGATTGGGTTAGGGGCATTGGTTTGGGATCAAACTTGATAGATGTGGTGGTCTCACATAAATCTTTCCGCCCCCCCGCCCCCCCGGTCCCATCCCCAAATGGGGCCCCCAATTGGGCTCCACAAAAAAGTTCTCACATAATAATATGTGAGAACAGTTCTCATCTGAATATTACCCTTTTATTATTAATTAAAATTTAGGAAGCATAAGCATTTTATATCAGATTCAATTTAGAAGAACCTCCAGTTCAGCGATGCAGCTTGCTTAGAACAACGAAGGAGAATCTATCTGATTACAGTTCAAGCTATTCATCAAGTAACATCTACGAGAAAGAGGAGAGAGAACCTTCATATGCGACTGCCACAGGTTAGTGCAGCTAGACAACATAGCGGCGTTGCTAACCTCGCGGCTTAATCATATAGATGAGAAGAACCAATCATTAAACATAGCAAAACCAGACAATTCATTAGTTTTTCAACTCACCCAACTGCATGAGTCATATAAAGAACATATAGCAGGAAAGTTTAGGATATTTGTAATATATTAGGCTACCAACATGGCACGTGAACCATTCAAATGTGTATGAGATCCAAGCCCCTCTTATGGTGGGGGGCACGATCAAGAAAGCCAACATCAGGCCAGCAAAAAACTGTGGGCTTCTGAGCTTACGCACTGCCTTATTGGTCAACATTGTTTTAACTGACATTTCTTCCATAGCATCCAGCAACTCGGATTGTCCAACCCATGATTTTAAAAGCCTATTTTTACTCCCTGTGGTTTGGTCCAGTCGCATTGCTGCCGATAGGTGAGACTCGAGTGTGTCAAGGCCCGACTCTGTTACGATTGAGTAGTTCAATTCCAGCTCCAGATCCAGCATTTTGAGACCATGCAATTTGAAAATGATCGGGCCTAATACCACCTGCTTCAAGCTAGTTGGTACATTCAGTGCTTGATTTGGGCTTTAGGACGGAGTATGAATCTATTTATATATTACATGCATTCTGTACATATTGCTCTTAGTTGCACTTAATCCACAAGCAGGAATTAGCAACATCAATAGAACATCTTATGTATCTTTTATCTCATAAGTTTGAAGTTGAAGGTAACACCATCACTTGCAGTGCAGCCTAACTCCATAGCTCTATAGCTTTTCAAGGTTACCAGTCCTCACTCGTCAGTATCATCACATGCTTTTTCTTGCCCATATCATTTAGCACATTATCTCTGCAAAATCCAAATCCATTGAACATAAACCTTCTCAAGATGTTCTTATGTAGACAGCAATACTTAGTCAAATTGTTTAGCGTACTGAGTTGGGCTTTTTGACAGAAATGTTCTCAGTTTAATGAATGGTAGATGCACCATCCGTATGAATCAAAATGATCTTGATTTCAAAATGGGAGTTGAACTCATGGATTTTCCACGAATTCAACTGGATTGGATGTCCCACAAGTAATGGATTTGGCAGTGCATTTATTTGCACCATCCACAAATCTACAACAGTAGGGGAAATAAAAGTTCTTGCAACTGCATTTGAAAAATTATACCCAGCCCAACGACTAGTACAAGATAATCTGGAACCTTTACAGTGCAATATATTCGCACCACCCAAAATTTGAGGGACATCCAAAAATGTGCTCCTCATGTAAGAGAATGACGAGTAAATGAAAAAGGTCAAAAACAGACTCAGTCGGATAGCCAGATCGCAAGACATGTCACGTGCTGCTGGCACACTGGCATATGATATAAGTTGCATATAGTACAATCACGATAGAATGAATTATCAAAAAATTTGTGAAAATATAGGACATGAGAATAATGAGATACCTGCGGCAATTTTCTTGGTAGCTCCACCACATTCTAGGAACAAAAATAAATAAATTAAGACAAGGATCTATGGAGCATCAGTGCACGTGAGCAGTAAGATCTGACCTGCAATAGAACCAGAAAGTTTAAGGAACACAATAGAAAACTCTAATATTCAGCTTGGCAAGTTCGGATATAAATAATATAACAAAATCTAGATAATTAATAGCAAAGGGAAGAAACACATGGTGAATTAATAGGCCAACACACTTAAAACCATAAATAAATTCAAATGAGAAACACATCCAAAATCCCAGAGTGATGAAAAGTCCCAGTGGATGATGTATGGCATGTTTTTCTTGAGTTCAATAATTTGCATGCAAGGCCACAACAAAATGTCATAATGTCGTGTTTAAGATCAGAGATCTTTGGCAGTAAGAAAAGAATGATTTGAACAAACTGCCAATTTATAAATGTAAGCACAGTGTACAAATACATATGCAGACATACACAAGTACACACATTTAGAAAATCCTTAGACAGAAGCAGAAAATGTACCATTCTAGATTGAAAGTATTAAATATGCAATATTACCTGCAAGGACAAAAGTTCTTGCATATTTTTGAAATAACTGCACCTGCTGCTGTTCGGATTTCATTCCATGTTTCATCTGGGTCAGAATCTTCATCAAGTAGTATCTGTAAATCATAGTCTGCAGAACCATTCCAGGGGAGAAAAATAGATTATAACTACGGAAGTATGCAACAGGTAGTGAGGTAAATAGGGCGGACCAAAAGGTACGTGGATTATTACTCCAAATTACACTAATAATTTAGAACAATTATGAAGCAATAGATGGTCAAGAAGAATTAGTTACTCGGTACTAATGCCTTCGCACAAGTACAACATCCTATATTAAAATGGTGTTGCATTCTACCATATGATGTAAGAGAAGTGCTATAATCTATAGAGATTAGGGTGACCCCAATTAAGGGGATACCACTGGTATATACTTACCATATATGGGCTAGTAGAATAATATAAGCAGGACCCATCACTTTGATCGACACCCAATTCGTTCAACTTCTTGTCTTTCATTAGTTTGACAAGGTATTAGAGGCCCTCTACATCATACCATAGATCATGGGTTCTCTTCACAGTTTGTGGGTTCCCATTTCTCAACATCTTTGTATAAAGAGATTTTCTGGTTCTCGAGAAGTCCTATCATCTCCAATAGTACTCAGATATTTTCCTCTAGAACATATATCTCTATCCATCTTAAGGTAAGGGAAGACATCATTCCTCTTTAAGCTCAGCATATTTCTCGTCATACTGCATCTTCAGCAGCATCTGTATCTATTCGTCAGGGACAGTTCGACGCGATCTCTGTGCGGCCCAACTAAAAATCTCAGTTTGCAGCAAAATTCTGAGAGGAGGTTCGACTAGTACAAGGGGGATTACTGGAGGGTGGTTTTTTTGTGATCTAAGGTTAGCCATAACTGTTTTCTTCAGTTCGATCTTTTTCTCAGTGAAGTTTTCATCAAAACCATTGATATTGCTGAATTTTTGGAATTTCTTCATGACACTTTACCACAAGGTCATTAATTCCATGATTAAACACCAATGATAATCTTTGCTAGTCACATCTTTTATCATATGAATTTTTACTCATCCAGCAAGATTGACCTAGATGCCCTCGGCTGTTTTTGGCTTTTCAAAAATACCTGTGAGTTCTAGATTTCAGATTTGAAGTTACTATCATGGTTTTTGATATTTCTAAGACTGAAAGTTCTCAAAAAATTAGATTTGACATATTTTATTCTGTAGCATTGATTTTTTGGGCAAATCCTATAGTCTATTTATAATACTTTCTGCAGAAAACTTTGTTGATAATTACTATGAAAAAATAAGACATTTTGCCCGCCTCGTTTTGAATGGGAATTTAGGTTTAAAATGTATGTCAAAGGGAAAGAATTATGAGGTCATAACTCTCCATCTATAACAAAGTTTAATCTAGGCACTGTTTATGATCAGAGAAAGCATCACAATGATGCTGCCAATAGGCCACTCCCGACAACTGATCCAGATCCTAATCCTTCCTTGCTTTGCAAATCCACTCACCCTTATCGTCCCCACAATGAAAGAGGGACTGGATGCTCTTTAGAGTAATCACACTGCGGACATTGTTCCCTCTTCCACATATGCCGAGTCCATTGGTTGCAAATGGATTTAATTTGTTAAAATTTGGGCTGATGGTTCACTAGACCTCTATAACACTAGGCTGAGCTTATGGCAATCAAGAGTAGCACAGAATTGACTAAGAAGAGAATGTCTAAGACTAGATTTGAAAAGGGATTGTGGATCCCATATGGCGTGCTTGGAAGTTGGCCACTTCATCCTAGCTATATATCGTCACTCTCTCACTTTAAAGAATCCCAATTCCATTAGAGGAAGGAAACCAGAAGGGAAGAACCAAACCATGAACTTCTTGTGTGCAAATTTTCTTGGAGTCATCTAGATTTTTGTAGACGAGATCCTGTGGACCAGCCAAATGACCAAACCGGTCAACCAAGTTTGGGTAACTAGCTTGGGCCCAGTTTGACCAAGATTTAGAATGTATATTTTCAGGTTTGGAACCAATCTTAAGTCCATCTTGCCGATCCAAAATCATATTTGAGCCCCTTTTCTTGGTAAGGGGCCGATTGAGATGGATTAAAAGGGCTGTTGACCAATCAAATCAATCCAAATAAGCAAGGGCCTGATCAATCGCATGATCCATTGGATCTCGGCCATAAGCTCCTCCATCAACCACCAAACAAATAAGTTATGTGCTATATTCTTCATTGATTCTGATGGCCCAAATTAAGGGAAATCACTCCAATTAAGTGACACCGCTGATGTAGATTGACAATAAGTGGGATAGTAGAATAATATAAGAGAGGACCGTTCACGTTGATCAACACCCAATTCATTAAACTTCTTTTTTTTCATTAGTTTGATATCCTGATAGAACTTTTGGCACAAGTAGGGCCTGTGGTTCAGAGATGAAGATAGTTGATATAATTGGCCTCATTGTGGATGAGATAATTTCCAAAAGTTAGGTTTGTCTCCAGTCTGGACCCTCCCAGGACCCTGCAAGGGTGGGCCCGCACTGGGTAATGACCTTTTTATTGTGGATGAGGTATGCACCTAAAAGTCTCCCCATATCAAATGGCCACAACCATCCAATATTAAGGCTACCGTTTTAGAGCATCATGTAATCTCTTTTAAGCCATTAAACTCTAGACAATAGTCTTCAGCTATGGTGGCAAGATATGGCATCGATATGGTAGGGATATGACATGGATATGGAAGGGAAATGACATGGATATCGCAGCGACACAAATTTTATACATAAAAACTACTAAGTATCGGATGCAATGTGACATGATATGTTGCCTATTTTGAAGTATCCAAGTATCATAGGTCTTAAAGTTAGAGCTCAGAACCTTCAAATCTATAGAATGGAGAGTCCTCAATCTCCATTATAAGCACATTAGATCAACATATTGTATTATCATCAAAACGTAGGGCATCACTCTAAAGAACATGTAATCATATACCATTCTATAGAAAAGGTAAAAAGGAAATTATTGACACACTGGCAACAGGAAGCATTAATTCCTCAATATTCAAAATGGCTAGCATAGAAGATCAATAGAAAATTATTACAACCAACATCTTGAACAAGGATTAAAAAACATAATAAAAAAATCAATTGCCAAGATCATATTGTCTGCCCCCTAAAACGATATATATCAGACGATACTATTGATTGCAGGGATAAGTAGTGGTTATCAGTGTAAATTTAAATTGAGATTAAAAATCCAAAAAAAAAAAAAATTGTGTACTCAAAATATTTAGAATATTAGAAATCATTAGATTTTAAGGTTTATTTTCATTAGTGGCTAAAATAAATGTGAGTACCAAACCCTTCATGTTCAGATAAGCCCCGAGTGTTGAATTCTTTTAAAATAAGAATAGTGATTTTATTGGTTATTCACCTACATTCATGTTACTCAAGTATATTAAAACCTAACAAATGTTGAAGATTATTATTTAGTATTTACTATGTATATAGTATGTAAAATCATGAGCATCATCAATCATGTATTATGTTCTATGCAAGGATCAAAATGGCAATTGTGGCGGGCATAGTAGCCAGTCTATCACTAGGAAACCTTATTATATTCCAGTCGCCTCCTATACACCACGCTCCATTCCATCTTCCTCTAACATCATTCAGCTCCTCCCATGGCTCTTTCCTCCCATGACCGTCATTAGGGCCGTAAACCGAAGTAAGCAGGCACTTCTAGCTGGAGATAGATCCTCCACAAGGATTGAGACAGAGAAGAGATCCACCCAGCATTTTTCCACATATATAAACCTTGTATCCCACAGAATTAAAATTCCTCCAGAAGAACCATCCACATCAGCAGCCAACCAATGAACATTCTTCCTACCCCAGGTTTCTCTTATCACAGAATCATCGATTTCTTTTAACCTAGTCTCTTGAAGTAAGGTCAACTGAACTTTGTGCCTCCTCAGCAATGCCTTCACCACCAACTTCCACATTGAACCCCCCAGACCCCTTACATTCCAAGAGACCATCTTCATTTGACAATGGAAGAGTCACCCTGACACCTTTTATCTCCCCTGCTCACCGCAGGTTTCTCTACCTCTTTTTCTTTCCCCTTATCATAGTTGACAGAGCAACAAAGATTAGTCAGCTCCCTGGCCCTTTTCCTTTTTGATTTTGTCTTTACAGACTCCAACCTGTTTTGGACATCCCTAGCTTGGCCAAACTCAGCTAAACCCTCCCCATCCCCATTTAGTCTCATCAACTGATACCCCTGCTGTCTTCCCACACTGTATTGGCTTCGATTCTTCAACATAGATTATTTTTCATTTTTGTTCTTAACAAAAAGAAATACAACTCCATTCACAATCTTTCCCTTAAAAGAAAATTGCAGAAAGAGAAGATTTTGGCTTAAGACGGGGGGTCATTTGAAACATATACGCCCAATAATTGCCTGATATGCCCGACTTATCAGCTGCTATGTTCCAGTACGCATGAGAGCACTGAATGCAAAAGGTAACACGGACTCGACCAATACAGTGGCCAATTCATTGGCCGATACGTATCATTGGCCAAAACGAATACGTATCGGCCAATATTTTGATCCATCATCTTGAAAGCCAACACTCATACCTTGTATTTTGTTTATAAACTTCCCTGTATGAGTTTGTACAACTAATATCGTTTAAATATATTCATTACTAAAGCTCAAATGTCTTAAGTCACAAAAAGAAATAAAAATCTTATAAAAGTGCAACTTGACACGGCGATAATGACATCTTTGTTAATCAAATGTCAAATTATGACACATGTCCATCATCATCATCATCATCATCATCAAAGCCTTGTCCCAACTATATTGAGACTCAGTTACATGAATTTTGATTCTCTATTCCGATCTATCCTGACCCAAGTCCTCGGATAGGTTTCACTTCTTCTGGTCTTTATGACATATGTCCATATGGACAAGAAATCATCTACAAAACTAATGGAACTGGACATTATCATGGTGTCTTTGTACAGCCCTGCAACTGATAAGACAGTTTTGGATGATGTCACCTACCATGCTACGAACTTACATTTGAATGTTCAGTTTGAAATTTCAATTCATGACCCAACTTACCAATCTGCTATTGTCTAATTGCCACAGAAATGAACAACATGGAACGTGATATGTATGCTACAACCCACCTGAAGAACCCAATAGGAGACACAATTTATCTTCTTGCAACAATTAGTCAACCCCAAGTAGAAAGACAATTAGTCAACATGCAAGTCGCAGCACTAATCATTTCTTCAATTAGTTTTCCAAACACATCACAAGTATGCAACAGATCAAAATAAATGCAAATGTTCAACCACTACGCAATTGGCAGGAATTATGCCCCAGACTCAGAGGCTTACCTAGCCCAGAAGTGACAGCTGTTAGAAAGATACTCCCTTTCCCATTAACAACACGCATTAGAGCTCCATTGAGTTGAGACTAAAAAAAGAGCACTGCAATAAGAACCTTGAAAGAAATAACAATTCCCAACCGAAAACAAAACAAAAAGGAAAAAGAAAAGGGGAATAGAAGAGAAAATATGAGTTTGAAGCAAAGCCTTCAGTTTCACAAAGTGCATGTGAGGTTAACTTCTCAACAAGGTAAATCATTAGATCAAAAGTCAACAACCCTTCCATGAATAGCGCTTTCCCTGAATATTTCTATGATCGGATTCACCGTTGGCTCAGTGTTTTTTTTTTTTTTTTTTTTCAACTGAAGAATCTGAGACTACCATGTCATGTAGATCAATTTAATTCAACAATGACAGGCATTCCAGTATGAGAAACTAGTTTAAACCAGCTCCAATTCATAGCAACGCTGCAATAAAACTGTCTCACATCGAACCGAAGGTGAAAACTCATCAAAGTAAACAGGGACTAAATCAAACATTTAATTAAGATGAAGCTCTGAACATCCAATACAAATGTGGCCGCAAATGAATTCGCTCATCTATTTATTTATCGTCTTTTTCTTTTAACGGTAAGGGCACATTTAGTAATGTTAAAGAAATCCTCTCTGCGGAGGATTCCTGGGTGCCACTAGATTCAAGCTTTCCTCAGAGAGGATTTATGAGGGAGAGGATTCATAGCATTCCACGTTTGGCTAGCAAAGTGGAATCAGTAAGAGAAACTAGTTCAAACCAGCTCCAATTCATAGCAACGCTGCAATAAAACTGTCTCACATCGAACCAAAGGTGAAAACTCATCAAAGTAAACAGGGACTAAATCAAACATTTAATTAAGATGAAGCTCTGAACATCCAATACAAATGTGGCCGCAAATGAATTCGCTCATCTATTTATTTATCGTCTTTTTCTTTTAACGGTAAGGGCACATTTAGTAATGTTAAAGAAATCCTCTCTGCGGAGGATTCCTGGGTTTTTCTTTTAACGGTAAGGGCACATTTAGTAATGTTAAAGAAATCCTCTCTGCGGAGGATTCCTGGGTGCCACTAGATTCAAGCTTTCCTCAGAGAGGATTTATGAGGGAGAGGATTCATAGCATTCCACGTTTGGCTAGCAAAGTGGAATCAGTAAGAGAAACTAGTTCAAACCAGCTCCAATTCATAGCAACGCTGCAATAAAACTGTCTCACATCGAACCGAAGGTGAAAATTCATCAAAGTAAACAGGGACTAAATCAAACATTTAATTAAGATGAAGCTCTGAACATCCAATACAAATGTGGCCGCAAATGAATTCGCTCATCTATTTATATATCGTCTTTTTCTTTTAACGGTAAGGGCACATTTAGTAATGTTAAAGAAATCCTCTCTGCGGAGGATCCCTGGGTGCCACTAGATTCAAGCTTTCCTCAGAGAGGATTTATGAGGGAGAGGATTCATAGCATTCCACGTTTGGCTAGCAAAGTGGAATCAATGATGATTTCTTCAATCCAGTTTTGGCAAGCATATCAAATTCAGCGGAAAAAAAACTAAAAAAAAATTACAATTTCTTTGGAGAAACAGTTTTTTGACTTCTTCCTTACTCTCAAATTATCATAGAGATGCTGCAGACAACGCCAAAAGAAAAAAAAAATCAAAATCAAAATTTCACCGATTCTTCTATACATCTACAAGCAGAAATACCATCATTATGGCGTTATATTAACATCTATTGTGGTTGATTTAGTGGGGCATAACATAAGCAGGGAACACACAGACACGACAATCCTCCACTTCATTTGTAAAACATAAAAAAATTAAGGAACAATCCACCCAGATCAGAATGCAACAGTCATAAAGTAGCCAAATGGTGTGTAGACTGGCAATGACCGAGTAATTGTGCCAAGTGAGAACAGATACTTGCACCAGCAGACTGGGTAAACTGATTCCTTACAACCATGAACCATGTTTCTGCAGCCATCCAGGAAAACAAAAAAGATAAATAAAGACCTAACTTTGGGCAAGAAGGAAAAAAAAAAGGAGTGGGGGTGCAAGAAGGAAAATAGAAAAAAATAAACCTCGGGTGTGAGGGCAGATTGAAGATAGTGGTGCTACCAAAAGATCGCCATTGATTTCGTGGGAGGTATGCTTAGGTGGAGTCATCTTGGGTTGCTGCTGTCTCAATAGCAGTGATGGAGATGGTCGCTAGAGAGAGAGAGAGAGCAGGTGGGGATTGGGGAGAGGTTGAGAGAGGGAGTTGAGAAAGGGTCTGCGGCAGTAGAGAGGAAGACGAGAAAGGGAGAAGAAAGACGGATTCGAGAGGAAGGGGAGAGAGGGATGAGAGAGAAAGAGTCAATGGTAGGGTTCAGTCCTCGATTCTCCAGCAAAGAAAGCACCTTATATTCTCCCCCTTTAAAACCAAGGAATTAAGGGATCCAATGGGGGGAGGTTGGACCGCTGAAATCACCAATTTCGTGGAAAGAGGAAATCTGCTTCCCTCACTCGATGGGTTTATCAAACATGGGTTTTCCTCAATAGTGAGGAGAACCGGAGAGGAATCCTTGGTGATGACCACTACTGAACGTGCCCTAAATGGTAAAATTATATTGAAGAAAAATGGGGTACAGCATATGGTAAAAAAGGCATATACCAACACAAAGCCATATAACCAAAAATATATATAAAAATAAAAAAAATAAAAATTACAACAGCAATAATACATAGAAGTGTTGTGAACTCCAAACTCTTCTTATTTGGATTTATTTTATTTCTTTATTTATTTTTTGTTAATTACAAGGTGTTATGATTTTTACTATTCACCATTAGTTTTCTAATTACATTTCCTCATTTCCAAGACATCTACAGTGAGACCTCAAGTAGCATAATAAGTGCACTACTTTTACAAGGAATTGGATGGAGATAAATAATGGTGTCTGCACCCTATAGTTTTGGTTCACAAAACAAAGAAAGAATCTTCCACCCGCGGATTTGAGGACTCGGTTGAGCCCAAACTGACCCAACTCAATCATAACTGAGTCCAAGTTGACTCGAACTGAGCCGAGTTTTCAAACCTTGCAAGCAACAGCTAAGCCTTCAAGCAAGGAGAAACTGGAAAAGTGATGTGAGTTTGAAGTGCCCCAAACAGAGGAAATCTATGATGAATTGCTAAAGCAACCATCAGTGACTAAAAGGCCGGAGGAAGCCAAAAATAGTAAATGATCCAAAATACTGCCAACAGTTTGTCAATCGTCTGACAATGTTGGGTTTTAGTCCTTGATATTCTATCCACTAAGCGATCAAAAACAAAATCCCAATCCTGCCTGCTCCTCATATCTTGTGTTTGAAACCCACTCCAAATTTGCCCAATGTGCATTTGTGTGGGTTTAGTGGGCACCGCCGAGGGGGGTAGTCCTGTTGGGTCAAGACCTCTCAACAATACCGACATCATAAAATCAAATAAATACATAAAATCTCGATCCCCAATGAAGAGGAACAAGCAAGGGCAGATCGTATCGTGTCAACTGCATTCGATAGTTTTCAGCCCATTGAAATTCTAGATCAATAAGCTTAAGGAAAAGAAAATGAAAGGGAATTTTGGGCCATAACGTCAAAGTGCTCACTACTAAAGACAGTCTATTACTGCATCTACTTGACAATGAAGATGTCGTGATGCTTCACCCCAACCTCCCAAATGATGATGCACGGGCAAGGGGAAGGAAAGAAAAAGGTTGCTAGAAGTCCTACAACATGATCCAAGTACAAGAGGAAACGTAAGCATCAGAAGAAAATGTTCAACGAGGAGCAAGTACTGCAAACAAGATTCGGTAGGATGTCTGCAAAAGATTAATCTGCAATTCATGTAGATCAAAGGAACTCCCTAAAAGCTGGGAGCAAAGAATTTCGTCATTGCAAAAGCAAATTTATATCAAAAGGCTACCACTCAAAGTTTAAATCTGATTGAGGCCATTCATAAGCTACAAAATATCCTTGAGGCAATCATGCAAGAGCAAATTGGCCCAAGTCCATGGTCAGCTTTTCAGTTTTGGGTTTATATCTAAGCACATTAAGCATAAGGGAAGTTTTCCAATTTTGTTTACGACTCAAAAGAACCTAATGACCTACAAGACCTGCATTTTAACTCTAAAAAGGTTGACTAAGGTTTGCTAATTCTATGTGCCAGTGGAAAATATTTTGGTTTGACACGTATGCACAATTCAAGCCATATCCAATGTGGTGACATCATGCAGATGCCCTATGTGAAGAATTAGGCCTGACTATTCATCAGGAGGCCACATTGTAAAGAAGGTGGAACATAAACCAACAGTCCACATTGAATCCACATGCAGGGCCCACCTGATGAGTAGACCTAAGCTGGGTTTTCCAGATCACCTGGATTTTGGGGACTCCACCCAGGCTTCACTTGAACTTCATGTACCTGCACATCTTGCAGATTTGCAAGGCATGGAAATGAGTGTGGAAATAGCCAGGTGTGGTATTAGCTAATAAAAAGAATGGAATTGTAAGTTTCCAATATTATTCAGCATAACAGTTCAGGTTTTGTTTTAACCAAAAAATTTAGCTTTTTAAAGAATCAACTAAAACATTATATAATTATAGCATAAAACTAGAACAAATGATAAACTTGACAAATAGAACTTTGTAATACACACATACCTCTTTTATTCCACGTGAAGGTGAACCTTTGAGACCAAACACAACAAGTGATTCCTGCTTGAGGCAAGGGTCCTACAACAATATTTACAAAGGTAAAAAAAAAAAAAAAAAAAAAAAGAAAAAGGGAAAAACTATGAAAAAGAACGCAATACTAAAGGTTTCAATGAAAACAAGAAACAGCAATAATAGGTCGTGAATAATTGGATCAAAACTGGGACATAAGGCGGGGGGAAAGGCCATGTTTACAATACAAAATCCATAAATGACAGCAACAGAGTAGGGGGAATGTTCTCCTATCAGCAGGCTGCATAGTTCTCATATGCAGTCCAGCTTGTGGGGCTCACTTAGATGCTTACATATCAGTGGGGCTGGGTACATGGAAAGGTCTCCTTAAATAAGGGTCAACAAAAAAAAAAAAAATAGTGATCTTTTAACCATAGATTTCTGTGAGATTCAATCCAATAGTGGACAAAGGTTTGATGAGAGTGAAATTGGTCGCAGATCATCGGGGGATGTGAGTGTGTGAAAGGTCTTGTCCTGATTGTTTTTTTTTTTTTTTGGCGGGGGGTGGGGACAAGTGGGCCCCACAGATCTGGACTGCATATACTGTTGCTTATAGGAAAACATTTCCCACCAAAGCAGATGGTAGTTTTTATAAAGCTACTGTGTAACTTCTATCCACGGAGATGTGAGATTTCGCCCACTCCTTGTCATGTGGTTCCCTTTATATCCCACCTGCCACCATAAAAAGGTCGGTTTCCAGATCATGCCCAAAAAATATCGTCATTCCAATTGCACTAGATCAACACTATCTATTTGGATGTGTATGTACAGATGCATGGGCTATGGATGATTATGGGTCCCCCAACAACCCAAATGACCAGATCCAAAAAAATTGGCATGGGCCCAGAATTTTATTTGGACCCATTTTAAATCCAGGTCATCCAAGTGTGTGGGAAATTGGTATGCTCCAGGATTTCCTCTCAGACCCATTTTAAATCCCTGTCAAGTCTGTCCATGGGTTACATACACAGAAGACCCAAGTGGCGTCTAGATCAATAATTATTGTTTATCAAGGTCGAGTACAAGTCCATGGGGTACACAGCCTCAAACCCAAATGGCATTGTTTTTTCTCTCATTTGAATACAGACCCATTTTGAAAGCACGTCGAGTCCAAGTCCATGTGATACACACCCTCATATCCAAATGGCACTGTCTTTACCCTCCCTTTCCCTCCCCCCGCCTTACCCCCAAGGCCCACCCACCCACACCATGGAAGCATGGGCCCACCAAGAAACCAGTCCATTCCCATCATTTGTGGTGCAAACCCTAAAAGGGTTGGAAGTTCTGAAGAACAAGATGTCTCTGAAAGAAACTCACAAACAGAAACAAACCTCAAAGGGAAAACTCAATCCATGAAGGGAATGTTTATTTATCTCCAAAAGTAGCTCTAATGTTTTACGGCTTGGATGAAAGTGCCAAAGCAAAAGATGTCTCCAAGAGACTCTCTCACAAAGAAAAACAAATGTCAAATGGAAAACTAAATCCACAAAGGGAGAAAAGTAGCTCTAATGTTTTACAACGCTCGATGATAGGAAAACAAACCCGAGAATCCAAGACTCCTAATCAAACTAGGAAACTAATCAAAGACTTCAACTAGAATTAGAAAAAGCTAACCCTCATACAACTCATTAAAGAAAGGAAATAGAATGAGACGAAGGTGACAGTAAAATGAAAGAACGAAGAATGTGATTGGCCAAGTGTTTGATCTTTCCAAGATAGAGTTTTGAGAGATTTTCCCCAAAGACGATAAAAGATACTTATTCTAAAATTTAACTTTTCTCCTCTCTTTCCAATTGTGCCCTCTTTTCCTCTCATCCTAACAAAATCAAACTGGGCCATATCTAATAAGCATCTAAATTGCTCAAATTCACATCCCTCCTTTTTATGGAATATGGACAAATTTTACTATAATATGAGTTGGCCCCACCGTGAGATTAGAATTGTAACAAACACATGAATAAACTATTAAATAATTGCTAAAAATTTAATTTCTCAATTTGAGTTACTTAAATATATGGGACCACCTTTTATCATGCAACCATGGGGGTTTTTCTTTTTCTTTTTCTTTTTTTCTTCTTTTGTGTGTGTGTGTGTGTGTGTGTGTGTTTTAATGATTTTTATTAGATAAATTCAACATGCTTGAACCCAACCTAATACTCAAACTTGATCTTTACTATGAAGGAAATTTATTTTTTATTCAAATCCAAACATATTTTTTGTTCCAATCACATAAATCAAATTTAAATGGGCCAAAATATCGGGCATGAATATGATTTTCTCAATTTTTCAATTTCAAATATCTAAAATTTGATGAATAATCACACAATTTAAACTTTCTAATTTAAACATGTGTTAGTATGGATAGAAGAATAATTCTTCATCATCACAGCCATGTCCCAACTATGTTGGGGTCAGCTATCCAATTTTTGTTTCTCCATTCCGATCTATCTTGAGCCAAATCCTCAGATAAGTTACATTTCTTCAAATCTATTTTTACGACCTCCATTAGCGTCCTCTTTGGCCAATCCCTTCCCCTTGGTGGGCCATCAACCTTCATAGCCAAAATTTTCCTTACCGACACCGTTACCAGCCTACGTTGGACATGCGGATAAAAGAATAATTATGCATTAATTATAAATAAGTGAAAAAATCAAATTTATGTCAAATGTTTGACCCATTTTAAATTAGCTTACATACTCTAAATCAAAACAGGCTTGATGCTAGGTAAAAATGAAGTTTAAGCAGGAATTAGGTTGGAGTTGTTCGTTTGACTTAAATAAAAACTGCAAAATATTAAGACTAATCTTAAGTTCAAGTATGTAATCTAAATAAAAATGAGTTTTGCATTTGAATACAATTAGCTTAGATTTATTTTATTTTTTTTAAATTGAGTTTGGATATAATTATATTTTCATTTTTTTTTTCTTCACTTGAAAAGTGTAAAAGAAAATTTATATTTATACTTCATGTTTTTTATTTGTAAATTTGGAAATGCATTAGAAATAAAAAGAGCACATAGAGAAACGAAACGAGGCCAAAACAAAGTTTTCAGGTATAAGAGTTCTATACCGGACACCCACACCTATATTACAAAAGTAATTAAATTACATGAACGGTCAACCCCTTGCTAGCTAAGCAATCCGTGAAACCAATTGCGGACCTACTTATATGATAAAAAGACAACTGAGATTTTGATTAAAGGTGGTGAATCTCATTGAATTAGAATTGCATCTTCCATGGGCCCTAAAAAGAATTCACCCAAGATATGGCATTAGATGAATCGCTCTCCACTGTAAGATGATTCTGAAATGAGAAAGTGAAAATGCGAAGAGCTTCCACAATAGCAAGGACTTCGGCTTCATTATATTTTATACTTCATTAAGCAATGCCTTTTCAGGCTTTAAAAATTGCGCTCCATGATTATAATGTTTTAGATTCTAGTACACTATACTTCATTTATATGTCCAAGAAAGTGGGGTCTGATGTGTAAAACACATGAAGCTTTTTTATATTATATTCATATTTTATACAAGACCAATCTTAACTGTGCCTACTTACTTAAAAGAAAATTTTAAGAAAAAGGAAACTATTGGAAATGAAGTGGGAAGAAAAGGAGAAGGACAAATCTTGAAAAATATAGAGAGAATAAAGAGTAATTTCGATTTTGAGTTCCCATAAAACTCTCATAACTACCCCTCTCCTAAAAAGAAGAAGCTATTAGCCAATAACAGCCCTTTGTTTCCATCGTTCCAAAATCAGCATCGTCTCCCTAGCATCACTATTACAGAAACAACATAAGAAAAGATTCCTATACATATTTCAGTCTCACATGTCGACCACAAGAGTAGTTGTGTTGGCCCATATGCTTTGCATCCCCCCCACTGGGGCACCCACGAGCTTACAAACGATTTTGACCAACTCAAATTATATTTGCATTGCCCTCACAGACGTGGCTTACTTACACGACTCTTTTGTAGCACTAGCCCTCGAACCTTTCATTGGTGGGCCCAACTTTAAAGGATGTGTAGTGTGACAATTTTTCTATTGTGAACAAACGTATATGAATTGTCCCACTTCCCATGGAAATCCACGGCCTTCCAAGTAAAATATCCCCAGGTACTAAATCGCACCATATTGTCCTTACAGTCTTCCCCAATAGCAAAGTAACATGACATGTATACCATACTTGCACCTCATCACTTATCATCAAAGTCAAGGATAAAAATAGCGGTTGGGCAAGCATTGCAGGCAATAACTGAAATGCTACATAGCGGGCAATACGTAGCCGCACAGCGGTGTGAAATTCTTAAGTGTTAAAAGAACTTTGAATCTTTCATAGCAACCGATCTTGAGCTTTTCTAGTGATTTGGAACATATAAGGGTATAGACAATCATAGGAAAGGCTATTGAGGAAAAGAAATAGGGAAAACAATATTATAAATTAAAACTACTTTTCTATATTAGGTTTTAGACCTTAGCGCCACTATTTTCAAAATAACGTAGTGGCCTCAACCGCTATGATTGATAATGCGGCCACTACGTTGAACCATGATCAAAGTTTCAAAACTCGATCAATTCCAAGTCAACTTAGCCAAGTCAAACTAGACTCGGCCATGCCTAGGGCTGTCGAACGCCCTGGCTGGGATGGGCACAAGGTTGTCCTTAACTTGCCTTCAATATATACAGGCCAGGCCTATGGGGGCCAAAGCCCTCAAAGGGCCTGCATTACCTAGGCCCTCACCCCACCCTCATGGGCCAAGATCGGGCCTAGGGCCTAAAAACTAGAAAATCAATTTTTTATTTTTCTACATTGGCAACTGACTACTGAGCATCGAGTTTCAATCTAACATTAACCCAAGTGATAGTTGCATAATTATTTCCAAGACTACAACCCCAGCCCCCCACCCCCTCAACGGCATTTCTCTTGAATGCTTAGGCTGTATCACCCATCCACAAGCCAGATCACATAGCAATGATTGTTGAGGACTCTCTTGTTTATTCAACTAACCAAAAGCACCGGGATTCCTTGTTGCCCAAATTCTCCATTGAATGCCAACTTATTGAATTATGATTTTCATCATATCATGAGCGACAAAGTACTACTAGTTTGCATGGTGACCATCTATCCATCCATATTAAGAAACAGCACCGATAACCCACTGTTAAACATCCTAACATGCAACGCTAAAGACAAACATAAGGGTATAAATTAACCTTCATACCCCCATTGTGAATGCTATATGACTGTCGAGGAGGAAACATAGGGATGGCTGATTGTTTAGCTAACCAAGGGGTAGATAGAACTTGTAATTTGAGTGCATCTATTTTGTAGTTTGTGGCTGGTACATTTTTCTTGTACCGATAATACTTTGAAAGTTGTTCTGCTTGTTTTAGCTTGTATTGTAATCGTCTCTCTTTAAAATTCCTTTGTTACCGATCAAAAAAGGAGCAGGAAACATAGGTATATTTTAGTAATAATAAATATATTTATATTTATATAAATACTTATGAAAATAAGAAAGTTATTGTCCAAGCCCGGTCCTCAAATCGGCAAGCCTGCAAAACTTTTGTCCAAGCCCGACCCTGGGGATTTTTAAGGAAAGCTAAACTCTCCATTTGTGGGCTTTATGAGGGCCCGGCCGGGCCCCTCATGCCTAGCCATGACTGAGTAACTTTGATGTCAACTCGATTGACTCTGGTGAAAATGCTCAAACCCCTTCATCATCTGCTACCCCTTAAGATCTTCTAAAATCACTTGATTTGGAAAAGCCCCAAATGAAGAGAGTTTCAAAGTACACAAGATCGGTGAGTAAGAAATGTGCTAGACAACCTATGAGAAAAGCTGCATAGGGCTGGTGTGGATAATAAATGTGCTATGTAACCTATGAGAAAAAGTGAATAGGGCTGGTGTAGACAGCAAATGTGCTATATAACCTATGAGAACAAGGAATCATCAATATCACCAACTGAGCTCCTGCGTCATCTGCCCTAATTATGCACTGCTTGATTGATTTTTGAAGTGTGCTTCTGTATGTGTGATTTTGGTAGAAGAGCTGTAAATGGCGATGTTCAAGAGACCTTATTCTTATTTCTATCATGCCTTGAAGCCAGCTCTCTCACTCGAAAATCAGAGGATCCTCTTCTTTTACAAGAAAATAATAATAATAATAATGTTAATAATAAGCCATCATCTTCTGCTACTTCTAAGAAGCATTCCACGATCGAAATCTGAAATCTACCCCAAGAACTCAAGTGAAATTGCTCTATTTCTATCAGTTTTAACTACCAACAGTTGCAAACTCTTAGGATCTTCCCAATATAGATCAAGGGGGAAAGAAAAAAATTAAGAAAAATGGAACTCGACCCTTGGGATCTGAGTCTGACTTTTTAATCGCTACCCATGATTAACCATAAAACAAAATAAGGTTGATTGTGTTTGTGCACTCTTAAGATTAGGCAATCCACAGGAGTTTGTGAAACAATGTTATCTGAGCTTCCACAGTCAATTACAACCATACATACAATTGTGCCCATTTACACTGCCTATTGAATGAAAGATGTTTTTCGCAACCATCTCTTACCGACAATTGGTGTAGGTTCCTTTAGTACCATTTTTGGCTTATCAGGACTTTTCCATCCTAGTCGCCATAGACATCAACCTACTCTTAACTTTTCTTCTTCTTTTGTTTCTATGGTCAATTGCTCCTTAGATTATGGCTCATCATGCTCTTCAGACCTATTGTTCTATAACATGTATCAAAGCTTTTGGAGGTCATCGCAAACATCAAAATGACAAAGACGATTGGTTGATTTGTTTAAGGGATGCAAACTTGCGACTTTGATGGTTGGCTATCTCTACTGCTTTTTATCATGAATAAAATGGATGGAGCATAACTCAATCACACACGATTGCACATTAAAAACATGTGGCTCTGATATCAATTTGATGTAAACGTTAAAAGGATTTGGATAGAAGTGCCGAAGCATAAAAAGATTTCCCCAAGAGATTCTTACAAAGAAAACCTCAAAGGGAAAACTCAATCTATGAAGGAAAATTTTATTAATCTCCAAAACTACCTATAATGTCTTACAATGCTCTTTGTCACTCACGGTTGCGATTCAAAGGTGCTTCCACAAAGGCAGAGCCTCTTCCCAGCCATCTCCCGTCTCGAAAACAAACCAAGGAAAGAAAAAGAAATCCTGACCGTACACAACCATGTCGTCCCAAATCCAGATCTTAGATCCTCTCTCTCTCTCTCTCTCTCTCTCTCTCTCTCTCTCTCTCTCTCTCTCTCTCTCTCTCTCTCTCTCTCTCTCCCTTAGCAACTGCAGCAGAAGAAGAAGACGATGAAGAAGAACAAGCTTAGATCATTCCTCTCTCTCTTTCTTCATCTCCAAAACTCTCTCTTCCGTTCTCTTCGAATCTGAAGGTTTTGATGGCGTTTTGATGCTCGGATCCTTCAAGCGAAGCGGAACGTGTCTGATAATATATGTGGGAGCCTTTGTGAGCGGAAGTCTCTACACCAAGCTATGCTTGAACGGCTGTTGATATGGAATTTTGTCTTGCTTTGTATCTCTAGTTTTTGCTTTGAAGGAAATCTTATTACCAATTAGAAGAAAGAAGTTATAGATTTTCACAGTAATTATAGGTAAATAATCTCAACCCAAGGACAGGAGGATACAGAAAAACTTGCTTTTCCTTGAGGGAATGATCAGGTGAAGTGATTGGGGTCGAAATTAGGGTGGATTAGGGATTGCTGGTCCTTGTTTGTCTCTAATCTCTTGCCGACTATGACAACGAAGATCTTGTTTGATGTTTTTCGGGAGGCAGGACCAGTGTTTGATGTTTTCTTGCCAAAAGACAAAGCATCCAGGAAAGGAAGAGGCTCTGGTTTTGTGCAGTATAAAACTGAATCGGATGCGAATCGACCAATCCAAAGATTTGATGGCAGCCTTGTTTATGGCAGAAGGATTTGGGTTCAGAAGGCTAGAGTTACTGATCATAATACTAAAAAGTTTGGCCAATTGAAACCAGCTCTAGAGAAGACGGATCAAATCGTTGTTACAGATTTGAACAGAAGAGAAGGTTCCATGGCTGATCTCTTTAAAGTAAGGAAGGCGAAAAAAGGATTTGATCAGGTTTGGATAGAAGACGAAGGAGATTGTAAGGTGGTTAAGCTGGCTGCATCTTTGGCATCTTCTTTGAGAAAGGAGGTGGATAATTCATTTGTTGCTACCGTGTCTGGATGTAAATGAAAATGCTATCCAAGATTGGTCGTTCTCTAAAAGGGGGATTCAGCCGGAAGTGAAGAGACTCAATTCCACTTTGTTTTGGATTATGCCTATTTCACAAGAAGACTTCTCATGAAGGCTTCGACTTGGTTGCTATTTGAATGATTCTGTGATTCGAAGGTTGGATCGATGGACTAAAGTGTTGGGACCTGTTCTACAGCCTAGCTGGATCCAGATGGAACGTATTCCTCTTCATGCTTGGGATGAAAGGGTTTTTAGTCGCTTGAGTGAATGCTTGGGGGCAGTGCTGGAGATTGATGAAAAAGGTAAGAAGAAACTGTGAATAGATAGATAGGGTTCGTATTCTTATCTTGAGGGATCCTCAGCGGCAATTGCCACCAAAACTTGATCTCGAGGTTGAAGGCGTTTGTTTTTGTATTGGTACCGGTATTGCAGAAAGAGGTAGAAGATCAGAAAATATTCAGATGCTGGAGATTTCTTGTCGGAATCCTGCAACGATGGAAAACTCAGGCGAATCAATAAGGGCGGATTTCCGAATAATCTAGGCGTGGAATCAGGGGATTTGTTTTCAGTTACCTAAATTTCTCGCTCCAGATTCAGTAACGCCACAAGTGCAGTGTGAAGGCAGATCAGAAGGTGCCAAAATCCAGCCGAAAACTCTGCAGATCTGAAGCAGTCTACAGGCACAATGAAGATGAATTTCTTTCGCCGCACGCCTGGGAGAGAGAAGGGGATTTCGAGATGCCCTTCTATTAAAGGGGTTTTCCATAAGTTATTGTATCACTTAAATGCCCCTCTGGAACTTCAAAATTCCCATGCGTGTCCTATTTTTAATGAAACAACTGACGGGAATTGTGTTCCTCTTCAACTAGACGACATTGATGACCGATGTGGGCCCCAAGTGGGACCAGGTGATAATACTGATCCTATTCATCATTCTTCCATTAAATCTTGTCATGAAATTGTTCAGATAACCTCTTATTCCTCTGATGGTGGGTCTGAATCTGAATGTGGGGATGATAATAGAAAATGGGGAGATTGTTGCTCAGCTGGCTCTATGAGTGTAGAAGAGAATGAAGATGAGTTAAATCAAAACTTGAATCAAGCTCTGACAGTAGGGCCTGATAACATAGCCGCCATTGCTGTGGATAAATCAAGGTTAAATTCTGGAGAAATGGCTACTAATGAGTTATTTGAGGAGAAAATGTTTGAAATTGCTAAAATTTTAGGCATTTCTATGGAAGGCAAGAAAGAGGACTTGAGGAGTTTTATTCATGAGATGTTGACAGAGGAACAGAGTTGTTTGAAAGTGGGTATTCAAAGTAGAAAGAAATCAAGAGTACAGAGAGAGTTGGATAAGCTGGCTTCTTCTATAAATTATGACTGTCCAACTGGGGATAAGAGATCTGGTGTCAAGCTGTTGGGTTTATGAAGATCTCTCTTGGAACATTTGTGGTATGAATGTAGTCTCTAAGCGTGCAGTTATGAAAGGCTTGTTTAAGTCAGTGAAAGGTGAATGTTTATTTCTACAGGAGACTAAAATGGAGAGTGTTGATGACCAGTCTTTTAGATCTTTTTGTCCTTGGCCTGCCTATCAGTATGTGTTACGTCCTTCAGTTGGTGCTTCAGCGGGTATTTTACTTGTGTGGAATGCGGCTCTATGGGTTAAGCTGGAGGAACACGTGGGGAGATATACTGTATCTGCGTTGTTGAGGGATGTTAGATGTGGTGCTGTTTGGGTAGTGACTTCAGTCTATGGTCCCAACCATTCTAGTGACAGTAACGCTTTCTAGGGGGAGCTTAATCAGGTGGCTGGATTATAGCGTCATCCATGGGTTATTGGTGGTGATTTCAATGTCATGAGGTTTTCGAATGAAAAAAAGGAGGTTCTATTACTCCAGCTATGCGGGAGTTTAATGACTGGATTAACTTTCATGATCTTGTAGATTTTCCCTTGACAGTTGCTAAATATATGTGGTCAAACTTGCAAGGAAATCCTCTGATGAGTCGTTTGGATTGTTTTTTAGTTTCGTCTAGTCGGTTAGATCTTTTTTCAGACTGTATTCAAAGGGCTTTGGCCTGAACAATCTCTAATCATTGTCCTCTGTTGCTTGAGACAGGAATGGAAGATTGGGGTCCTCCTCCTTTCCCTTTTGAAATTTCATGGCTTTATGAGAAAGATTTTGACAACTTGGTTAAAGATTGGTGGTCTTCTTTTTCAGTTACAGGAAAAATGGGATATCAGTTAGCCCAAAAATTAAGGCTCCTTAAAAAGAAAATGCAAGTTTGGAGAAAGGAAGTCTTTGGGAGTATTGAGGCTAGAAAGAACTGCTTGTTAGCTGATATTCAATCTATAGATGTCAAAGAAGAAGACGGGATTCTCTTGGAAGATGATCGTGTCAATAAATCTTTACTCCAAAAAGATCTTCGCAAGTGGATTTTTCAGGAAGAGATTAAATGGAAGCAAAGATAAAGAATTAAGTGGTTAGAGGCAGGAGACCGGAATACAAAGTATTTCCATGTGATTGCTAATGCTTGTCAGCGTGTTGATCGTATAAATGTCATTTGTGCTAAAGGAAGAATGTGGGAAAGTAGAGCTGATATTGAAAGAGAGATTGTTTACATTTTTAGTCAATTATATACAGGAGATATGAAGTTGAGACCAAGGGTTGATGGGATTCCTTTTAGACAACTCTCTAACCCAATGGCTTTAGAAGTGCGGTTTACTAATGATTTTACTAAAGATGAAATCAAACAAGTTGTTTCTGATCTTGGTGGTGACCGTGCTCCAGGTCCATATGGTTTTCCTATAGTGTTCTTTCAACACTTATGGGATTTACTAGAAGATGACTTATTTATCTTCTGTAATGAATTCCATGATAATGGTGTCTTAACAGGTGAGTTGGGTGCTTCTTTCATTGCTTTAATCCCAAAAAAGGGAGGAGATATCTCCCTTAAGGATTACAGGCCTTTTAGTTTGATTGGGAGTCTGTATAAAATCCTTGCAAAGGTTCTGGCTAATTGGTTAAGGATGGTGCTTCCAAAAATCATTTCAGATATTCAAGGAGCATTTGTGGATGGTCGTTAAATTTTAGATAGTGTGTTGATTGCCCACGAGTGCATTGATTCAAGGAATCGTCAATGTCGTCCTGGTTTAGTCTGCAAATTGGATTTTGAAAAGGCATATGACAAGGTAGATTGGGGGTTTCTTCAATACTTGATAGAAAGAATGGGGTTTGGCAAGAAATGGCGTCAGTGGATTCGTAGTTGTGTGTCATCTGCCTAATTTTCAGTTCTGGTGAATGGCTCTCCAAAAGTCTATTTTAAAAGTACTAGAGGTATTCGACAAGGGAATCCTTTATCTCCTATGCTCTTTGTTATTGTGGCAGAAGCTTTAAATGGACTGCTAGAGAGAGCTAATCATACGAAGCCTTTTTATGGTTTCTTTGTTGATAATGAAGCACATGAGGTAACTCATTTACAGTTTGCAGATGATACTATATTTTTTGTGATGCTTCTTTGGCCCAAGTGAATAATTTGAAAATTATTTTGAAATGGTTTGAAGTGTTGTCGGGATTGAAAATTAACTACGAAAAGTGTGAGTTCATTGGGGAGCAGATGGATCAAGTTGATTTCTTTGCTAATATTTTTTGTTGCAAAGCTAGAAAACTTCCTGCAAAGTATTTGGGGTTGCCTTAATGTTTGGGGATACCAAAGAAATCTTTGTGGGATTCTGTGGTGGAACGGGTTGAGAAAAAATTAAGCTCATGGAAAGGTAAGTCTTTATCTATGGGAGCTCACAAAACCTTGATTAAATCGGTGCTTTCTAGCATTTCGATTTATTTTCTTTCTTGTTTCAAATGTCCAATGAATGTTGTGCGGAGGACTGAAAAAATTCAATGGGATTTCCTTCGGAATGATTCTATTGAGAGAAAGAAGTTTCATCAAGTGAAGTGGGAGACTGTTTGTAATCCTTTAGCTCAAGGTGGTTTGGGTATTCGGTCGATTGAGAAGGTTAATAAAGCCTTACTAGGGAAATGGTTGTGGAGGATGGGGGGTCCAGGTAACAGGTTGTGGAAAAGGATCCTCTCTTGCAAGTATAGGTTGGATAATGACGGTTGGAGTGTGCCTGGTCAAACTTATAACGTTTTTGGTATTTGGAAGTCTATTATTTCTGTTAGGATAGAGTTTGATAAGTGGATTCGTTACAAGGTTCATGATGGCAGTCGGGTGAGGTTTTGGCATGATGAATGGTGTGGGCAATCCAAGTTGCACAGTGAGTTTCCTTCTTTATACTCTTTGGATTTGAGGCAGCATGCTCTAGTTTCAGATTATTTTTGTTCAATGGAGAAAGGAGTGGTTTGGAACTTTCTTTTCGAAGAAATTTGACAGATATTGAAATTATTGATGTAGTTCGGTTACTTGCTTGTCTTGATAAGTATTATTTTTCAAAAGGCAAAACTGATGTTAGGCTTTGGAAGCCAGATGTTAGAGATCTTTTTTCGGTTAGATCTTTTTACAAGGTTTTGTCCGCATCAGATGTTAGAATGGAAGGTTGGCACAACTTTTGGGTTTCCTATGTCCCACCTAGAGTATTGGCTTTTTGTTGGGTCGCTAAACAGCAAAAAATTCTATCTAATGATAATCTATGAAAAATGAATCATGTTATAATTAACGGTTGTCCTTTATGTTTGAGAGATGAAGAATCGGTGAATCATTTGATGATCCATTGTCCTTTTGCTTACAGAGTTTGGATTGTTCTTATTAATATGTTTGATGTGAATTTGATCATGCCAAAGACAGTTGAAGATCTTTTTCTACAATGGCGTTTAGGTACCAAATTTGTTCATGGAAAGCTTTTATGGAAGGCGGTTCTTTATACTACTTGTTGGAAACTTTGGAGGGAAAGGAATAACAAAGTCTTCTGCAATCAAAGTAAATTGGTAATGGAGCTTACTCAATCTATTATTTGGACCGTGTCTGAATGGGTTAGTAAGCATCAGGAGTTTGATGGCATCTCTCTTGATGATCTTAATAGATCTTGGGATCCTTTCATGAAGGGACGTTGGAGTGATAAAGCAGTGAGAAAAGTTCTTTGGTTGAGTCCCCCTGCCGGTTTCCTTAAGCTAAGTTTTCATGGTAGTTATTTTCATGATATCCAAAAAGGTGGAATTGGTGCGGTAATTCAAGACTGTGAGGGCAAGGTGACTAGAAACTATCCTGGGCTTGTGGACTCTATGAATGCTACTGCGGCTGAAGTCAATGCAATGTCGATTGGTTGTCGTGAGTTGCTCAGCTTGAGGAGTTACAACACAATTATTGAAGGTGATTCTTTTTCAGCTATTCAATGGGGTTCTGGAAAGGCTTCTCATCCTTGGAGACTGACATATTCGGTATTGGAAGTGCAGGATACTGCTAAACAGCTTGGAGCCTCATTTCATCATGTTCATAGGGAGGCAAATGTCATGGCAGATGCTCTTGTTAAAGAGGGAGTATTACACTCTTCTATTCTGTTTGATGTCTAGTGTTTTCTATTTCTTCGTTTTCTCTTTAAGTTTGCGTTTTGGCTAAGTTTGTGTTGGCTTCTTTGCTTGTATTCTTTGTTGTTTTTTGTGGAAATAAAATTTACTATTAGCAAAAAAAAAAAAAAAAAGCTCATGTATGTATGTATGCATGTACATATATATATATAGGAAAACAAACAATAGAATCCAAGACTCCTAATCAAACTAGGAAATTAGTCAAAGAATCTTACTGGAATTAGAAAGCTAATCCCAATTGCAACTCATTAAAGAAATAACATAAGAAACAAATCCTAGACTTCTTTTGGTCCAAAATGTGGGCTATGGGTCTAGTTGCGTCAACTAATAGGGTTTGCATCACATTGTGTGTATGCAAAATTTTCCACCCACCGTTTGCATGGTAGGGTATGTATGAGACAACATAAATAGGGTAAGTGAAGTTCTGTTTTGGGAAAGAACGAGAAATAAATCATTTGGAGTTGAAGCATGGCATATAGATAGAGAATCCCAGGCAATAATAGTTAAGAAAATGCTGTGTTCCAAACCTTAAATCTTCCATCTGCAGCAACCTTCATGCTAAAGTTTTGAGCAGACTCTTTTGAACCAATACATGATGCTATCTCCTTATGAGGTTCTGCTAGTTTTGATAGTTGTAAATGGATAGATTCAAGTTCAGATTTATCAGTCCCAATTAACACAAGGCAAGACTTAGGTGCACTCTCCCAAGGTCCTCCACTAACAGCTTCAACCCTTTTAACACCACTCCACTGGAAAACAAACCGACTATCTCTGCAGAACGGGAGAAAGAGAATGGTTATCAGCTCAAATAAATCATTTTACAAATTAAAAATAGACAGCACATCAAAACAAACTAGTCAAGAAAATTTAAGAGTGGAACAATATAAGTAAATATCCTAACATCTCAAACACTACAGTAAGACAACAGAGAAAAACAAGGAAGAATACACTTTAAGCTGAAATTGGAAAGTGTCAAACATACAAAATTAGTTTAAACCTAGCAGCATTAAAAAGTGAACCAAGATAATAGATATATAAATTTACCTATCCTCTACAAACCACAAAATTCCTTTAGCTCTAAGAAGCCCATGCATGCTTCTTATGCTCATAAGAATTGTTGACTGAAATACAGCTAATGACAGGGGAGTCTCACTTTCAAAAGTAGAGGATGAGAAAGATTCCCCATGTGACGAACCTGAAAAAAAGAGTAGAAATTCTTAGCACACAGGGAGACGATTAAATAAAAAATACACTAAAATATCATGAGAATAATGTTATCCAATTACCAAGAGTCCTACAATTTATGTGAACGGAAGTGCCATGTACGTCCATAAGCTAATATATAAACTCAGGAGAAATGTTCTCCTACAAGCAGACAGCATATTTCTTATATGTAGTCCACCTCGTGGAGCTCACTGAGATGAAAGTCAATTAATGGGAGAGGGCAGATGGAAAGGTCTCCCTTGTGGACAAGTGGGATCCAAAAAATCGGCCCCACCAAATTATCCTATCCCTTGATATAACAACCTTAAAGTATAATTGCATATTAACCATAGATTTTTTTTAGAGTCAATCCAACAGAGAGTGAAGGTTCAATGAGTGTAGAATTAGCCCTGGTGTTAGATCATAGAATCACAAGATTATGGAAGGGTTGCAGTGATCAAAAGTGGGCCCAGAGCTAGACTGCACATGTAGTCCATTCGTAAGAGAACATTCTCCATCAAACTAAAGCTATTTATGCCATTTATAAATAAAAATTAGAAGTCACATATGAAACCGTTAGCTGATCAGCACTAAACAACATTAAACATCATTATATTTGAAATAGATACTACTTAAATAGCTTAACTTTCACATTTTTTCTTTCTTACTTACTTTTTCTTTTCATTTCTTTTACACACTTTTGGCATAACGAGACCATTCTAGTTCGGCACGAGTGGCACGGACTTGTCCCGGTAAAACCATCGCAAGATGATTAAAGTGGAGATTTGCTTCAGAGTGCTTTTTGATCAACACATACCAACAAGAATGAAAGAAAATTTTATAGGACAACGATTAGACTAGCTACGACTATCGAGCAAAATGTTGGCCAAACAGAAAACATCACATCCAAAAAGAGTGCGGCAAAAATGAGAATGTTGAGATGGATGCATGGAAAAACTAGAAAGGGTAGAACGAGAATGAGCGCATTTGAGAGCATGTAGGGCTAACATCAATAGATGATAAATTAAGAGAGAATTGTTTGAGATGGTTCAGATACGTCTAATGCAGAACAACAACGCGCCAGTGAAGAAAAGTTTCGATGTGTAGGTTGATGGCTTTTCAAGGAAATCAGGTTAGGCCAAATAGACGTAGTTGAGCCCAAGAGAATTGGGCCAAGGCTTTTGTTGATGATGATAATTTGCAGTGGCCATAAAAGCCACCAAACTCTTGTGAACTAAAAAGTAAATTCTTTTTTTAGATTTTGTGTGTGCGCACGCACATCATGAAACTCTTCCATGACAATCAGAAACGGAATATAAGTAAAACTAGAAGCTAGATCAAGATAGAAAAACATTCCCTTCTGGAATATGCAACTACTATAAGGTACACTGGAGAGCATATTCCAACCATTGTACATACCCAGAAGATGCTGGCAATGTCATAAGCATGGATGAAAATACGTAGCGGCCGATATATTGGCCATAGCGGTGGCGTTTATCGGCCCTCGCACCCACAGCGGCCGCTAAGACCGCTACGGGGCCGCTACGAGGCTGCTACGAGCCGCTATGAAGCCGTTACGGGGTGAGAAAAATTCCTATTTTCCAAATTTTTTTAAAATGCATAATAAGACTTATTTGTTTTCTTCTTCTCTCCAAATAACATTTCTACACAACTCATCTACCCTTTTATGTTTAAAAGAACACCAAAAAGCACGTGATCTCACCGAATTATAGTCAATACAGAGAGTTCTTCTCAAGGATTCTTCTCTACTTACATCCTATTAGACACCTCCTATGGTAGATGTATTTTTTTATCTAGGTACTCTTAAGTTTTTAAGTCTTGACTTCATGACATAGTTTTTCCTTTTATGAGCCCTTCATTAGTTTCTAAGTTAGCACAACTAAGCAACATGAACACATGTGAAAAAAATGATCGTTACTATTATTTTCTATTTATACAGCGATACAGGACCTCATACAATGAGGGAACCGCTACGCCCCCTTATCTTAGTTACTTCTGCGAAAAAAATAATAATAATACATTTTCTCTCATTTTCCAATATTCTAGATTTTCTACAATTTTCTCATACTTTTTTGACGATTTTTCCAAATCGCATTGCTACGCTACATAGTTTTTTGGCGGCAGGTTGCTATGCCCGCCGCTACCGCTATTTTCATCATTGGTCATAAGCTGACATCAGCACCAATAGATAATCTTTTGATCCAATTTTCCTCAAATCATACTTTAGGCATGAATAATCAAAGCACAGACATTTTAAAGGGATAAGTCTCCAAAAAGCATTACATCCCACTTTAAAGGAAAAGATAAAGAGCAATTTGTACTCCATCCTTCTGCTGCAATAGGATCTGCCACTATACTTGGGAGGATGGAGTCGAGTGAAGTCAAACTAAAATGGTCACCTCGCCTAAATTTTAAAATTTGGATGCTACACCTATGAACCACAACATGATATGAGCTATCCTCTCCTTCTAAGGTATGTTAAATGCAGATTTTATTACTGTCAAATCACAATATTCATCAAGGGAGCAACAACATAACTACAACCATAGCCTTACCCCACCGGTCCGTCAATTCCATCAGTCCCTCCTACTTCATTCAAGGTCTCCATTGTTGGAAAGCCCCACATATCACATCTCCTTGACATGTCTTAATATACCTGTATGGGCTTTCCTTCCACCTATGAGCTTAAGCTTTTGGGTGGAAGAAGGGCCCATACAGGTCTATTAAGACATGTAAAGGTGATGTGGGATGTGGGGTTTTCCAACACTCCCCCTCGCGTACAAGCCCAACAGATTTCATAGACGGGCCTGTCATGTGGGCTACACAAGAATAACGAGATCGGAACTCGCTTTGATATCATGTAAGAAACCATAAACCAACCCAAAAGCTTAAGCTCATAGGTGGAAGGAGGGGTCATACAGGTATATTAAGACATGTCAAGGTGATATGGGATGTGGGACTTTCCAACATCCATAAGTCCCTCCTCTGAGTTCCTTGAACTTGTCGCCCTTTGATACATCATACAAGATTATTTTGAAGTTTTATGTGTGCGTGCCCAAACCATCTCAAACAGTACTTAATTTCTCTTCTATTAGAACTACTCATAAGCTTTCTCTTACATACATTAATTCCTAATATTATCTTTCTTCAGGCTCCACATCCATCTTAGTGTAAGCATCTCAAACACGTGTACTTTAACTTCTTTCTGTTTCTTTCTTGACTAACATTCAGCTCCATACAACAAAGCATGCCTATCAATAGCTGATTTTTCAACATTGGTTCTAGAGGGAAGTATGAACTGCAAATAATGAGTACCACAAAATGGTGAACAGCCCCAGGTTCAAAAGACGAATAAATTTTAATATGCAAGAATATATAAAAAAGATCAAAATCCTACCACGTTGCATCTCATTAGACACCCTTTTCTTGGAAGCCACTGCAGACTGATCATCAGCTTGATCATAGGATGAGACACCAACATAAGTATTGCCAATATTAGCTACTTGGAAAGTCATCTTGGGCAATGCTTCATGGGAAAGAATTGCAGGAACACTGACGTCTTCTTTTACTTCCGGTTGAGCTTCAATCTTGCCAAAATCAAGGACAAGATCTAAAGGGACCTTACAAAACTGTGATCTAACAATCTTTGCACCGCCAGTTAGTTCTTCAATAATGTCTTCTGCATCAGAGATTTGACCAAGGGTAGCCAAGTCACATCTACAGAATAAGGGGAAAATATGAACTCGAGTTAGAGTGAAACATTTAACTTAGCTGTGACTCAAACTTCAGTGAAACTTCCAATAAAAAAAGTAGGCTAATGAAAACACTCATTTTAAATTAATAAAGAATTTTCTAGGCACTTGTGCTACCAATGAGATGAAAATCTTACTGATACAAAATAAACTATGCAAGAAAAGTCTAAAGCACATTAATTTTTTTAATTCAAATCATTTAAATTTGGAAATAATTAATCCATGAATCATGACAAGCTCATTCGATAATTCATGAAGAAGGATTCTTTTATTAGGAAAAAATGAATAATATGTGAATTTAAGAAGGAAAAAAAATCAGACGTCTGGTGGCTATGGCATGGACCATGAGATCAATTGAAGAATCCAGTTACATATGGTAACTATTTTACATAGCCAAACTCAATGTTATTCCATAGAAATACAAATGCTAAGAGGACAGTACTTGTTTAGCAAGACGAGATCCACATGTTGCAACTGCAGCTTCACAATGTCAATACTTAAGATCTTCTGAAGCGATTCAGCATCCACAACAGCAATAGTCATATCCAAATGTATGCCAACAGCCTCCAAATCAGCTATGAATTTATCTGGTTCAGCCAATCCAGAAGTCTGCCCAAAAAGGAATGAAAATGGTTACCTAAGGTGAGCAATACACAATAAAAAAAAAGGGACCCAAGAAGCCACACTCAACTTAAAAAATAGCCTAACAAGAAGATGGTTGAAAAGTTGATGGAAGAGATCATTTTTTATTTTTAACGAGACTTTATTGCAAAATAGAAGGATGTAAAAAAGGAGACATACTTTTTTCCACAGAACATATATAGGAGACATAAGAACAAGAGAGGATACTTCGTTCACTATACATACTTTTTCCGCAGAATTAGAGTGGTAGAAGTGAATAAGGCATTGAGATAAATAAAGATAAGAAGAGCTACGGGCCCAGATGATGATCCGATAGAGACTTGGAAATGCCTAGGAGAAATTGGAGGGATTTGGTTAACTAGGCTCTTCAATAAGATATTAATGGCAAAGAAAATGCCGGGCGAATGGAGAAGAAGTGTTATGGTACCTATATATAAGAACAATGGAGATATACAAAATTGTACCAACTATCATGGGATTAAACTTATGAGTCATACTATGAAGTTATGGGAGAGAGTATCGGAACAAAGACTTGGACAGAAGACAAAGATCTCTGAAAACCAATTTGGTTTCATATCAGGGAGGTCAACTATAGAAGCTATCTTCTCACTCAAGCAATTAATGAAAAAATATCGAGCGAAGAGAAAAAATCTGTCTATGGTCTTCATTGATCTAGAAAAAAATTACAATAGGGTACCTAGAGAGTTTATTTGGTGGATTTTATATAAAAAGAATGTTCCAGAAGGTTATATTGAAATTATTAAAGGCATGCATGAAGGAGCGATAACGAGTGTGAGAACTACCTGTGGAGAGACAAGTGAGTTCCCAGTGACTAAAGGTTTGCATCAGGGGTCAACCCTAAGCCCTTATCTCTTAGCGTTGATTATGGATAAGTTAACTACGCGTATTCAAGAGGAGATACCTTGGTGTATGCTATTTGCAGATGATATATGTGAGTTGGTGGATGAATCAAAAGATGAAGTGAATGCAAAATTTGAGAAGTGAAGTCGTACAAAGACAGAATATATGGATTCCAACTTTAGTGACTATATACAAAGAGCTAAAAGCCTAAAACTACTGTGAGAATTAAAAACCAAAACATATCACAAAGAGATTCATTCAATTACCTTGGCTCAATAATTAGTGAGGATGGAGAGATTGATGAAGCTGTCGAACATAGAATAAAAGCGGGATGGTTGAAGTGGAGACTTGCTTCTAGAGTGCTTTGTGATTAGAACATGCCAACGAGATTAAAGAAAAAATTTTACAGGCAGGACAGCGATTAGACCAATTATGACCTATGAGCAAAATGTTAGCAATTCAAAGAGCAATATATGCACAAAATGGATGTAGCAGAGATGAGAATGTTGAGGTGAATGTATAGAAAACTTAGGAAGGATAAAATTAGAAATGAGATCTTTCAAGAGCATTTAGGTGTAGTATCAAGCCATCAATGGGTGATAAAATTAGAAAAACCCTTCTGAGATGGTTTGGGCATGTCCAACGCAAATTGGCAATGGCAATGGCTATGGAAGTTGAAGGCTCACCAAGGGGAAGGGGTAGGCCAAAGATGGCGTGGATGGAGTAAAAATAGATCTGAAGATGTGCAACTTATCTAAAGATTTAGCTCAAGCTAAATCAAAATGGAGAAACAAAATCCATGCAACCAATCCCATCAGAGCTAGACAAGGCTTTGATGATGATGATGACAACATAAAAAACATGCATAATTGGAATCAGAGATAAGGCAACCCATAGGCAACAAACACAACTATAGAGGGATAACAATAAAGCAGCCCGCCATTTAGGAACTTTCTTGAACCAATAGAAATCCTTCCAGCTAACACCCACAAGAATATGTCTGAATTCACAAAACCGATATATGCACATATGGTAATCCCCAGAGTTGTTAAAGATAAGATTACCTCTTGTTTCCCATTTTATTATCTATCTTCTCAAAGTTCTTGAAGATGCATCTATGTTTTTTTGTCTGAGAACTAACCATAAAGCACCTACTTTTCTAATCAAAGGGCCCAAAAACCAACAAAAGTTTCTTGTGGATACCTATGTTATCGAGTTGAATGTTAGAAACAAACAATTCATCATTTTTCCCTTCTCTTTAAACATTATAAACTTACTAAGAAACTTAAAATCCCTACTATAACAATGACCCTAGGTCAAAATCACATCAGCCAGCACGGTCCAATAAGAGGCTTTCATTCTTGGTCACCCAGCAACATTAAAGCTTATGGAGACGAAGGTTTCTTTTGCATTGCCCATCCACAGAAAGTCTAACAAATGAAGTATTTAGATCATCAAAAGATGGGGCCCACTTACAAGGAATTCTAGATTGAAATGAACTTCCAATTCTCTTTGACAAGCATTTTATAATACCTACTACACAAAACCTAAAGCACACTTCTGATGATGGCATGGCTATACTCAATAGCATATTTTACGAAAAACCCATTTCCCATAAACAAGCATGCAGCCACCGTAAGCATGGGGAACACGTGTCAATTGAGACCATTGAGATCAATTGTAAGTTTGAAACCCTATTATGAATGGAGAACAAACACAATCAGGTTGATTTTACAAATCCGGATCGCATAATGGCTATGATACTCCAATACTTGGAAATGGCAACGTATCCATTTCGTATTGTATCTCGTACTTCATTTTTCTGTGTAAAATCCATCTCCCCACTGTATTTGCATTGTGTCTGTACCATGCCTATGGTGAATCTAATAGCATATTAAAACCGATGATTTTGGCAATTTGGGTTCAGGAACAAATATTCATGAGAATATCAAATACCACTTCATGAACAAAATATACCTTAGCAGTAACTGGAATTCAAGGCACTAACAAAAAAGCTTCTCACAGGGTTTGTTAGGATCCCTCAACCAAATGAGATTCTGAAATCTATGAAATTTGTAATCCAAAAGTTCACCCTGAAGACTCTGAAAACATGGCTATCTGCAGGATTAAAAAAAATGGCAGCCCTGTGCACGAGGCTCCTGCCACTGCGGGGTCTGAGGAGGGTTTTTTTTTTTTTAAATGGTGAAGAGGGTCTATTTAGATATCTGCAGGGTATTTGTCTAAAGTATTTTGGATCTCCTGAATGTTATTTCTAGATTTTTGTTTTGTTTCATCATCTGTTGGGTTTTTCTCGCTTTTTACTACATACATGTATTTAATTGTAAGGGCCTTTTTTTTTAATTGGTATTGTATGCCTAAGATTGTCAAGTTTCATCTTCTATTAAAGAGTGTAAAAGTGAAGGATTAAAGATGGACTTCCAAATGATTAAGCACCCATCCACCCTAGTAAAGATGGCATCCTAGCAAAGTAATGGACCCATAAGTATATCTAGCTTGGAACATTCAGTCCCCACCTCTTCAATACATGGTCCTTCAATAAAACCTCTGTTAACCACAAATTCCTAGGAATTCATAGCGAAGAGGATTTTATTGAAGGAGCATTAAAGAAAAGCGGAGTGAAGAGTCTACGGTGGAGATGTAGATTAGAAAATCACTTTCCTAGAATTTATATTTTTCTAGGGTGATTAGATTCATGGTAAAGGGAGGTTTTGTCGAAGGACATTTAAAGAAAAGAGGAGTGAAGAGTCTATGGTGAAGAGGTAGATGGGACCATCACTTTCCTAGTATTTATTTTTTGCTTGGGTGATAGGTCGAGTAAAGGGAAGATCACCCAGTGATCCCTTCTGGATCTTCACTTTTAAACCCTTTAATAGCATGGTATTGCTTAGAACTCCAAGGAATTTATTATCATTAAACAAACAAGCCCTGCTCAAATTTACTACACTAAGGGACTGTTTCTCTATTACATATTAAGTTCAAAGGATTCATAGCAAGGGGGGTTTCACTGAAGAAATGTTAAAGAGGCAATAAGTGAAAGAGTCTAAGGTGGAGATGCAAGCGGAAGGATCAATTTCCCAAGTTTAGTTTCAGCACACATGCACATTGTGAGAAGGGTAGTGTGAAGAGGACATGGATGGAAATAGTAAGGATGGATCTGAAGAGGTGCAGCTTTCCAAGGATTTGGCTCAAGATTGATTGGAGTGGAGAAAGACCCATCATGAAGAGGGCACAAATTTATGTAGCCAACCCTAACATAGTTGGGACAAGGATTTGATGGTGGTGGTGGTGGTGGTGGTGGTGGTGGTGGTGGTGATATGCACATGGTGAGAAAGACTTTCCAGATTGCATTATTTAGGTGGTTTCATAGTCTTAAGCTTTGGTGGGTTTTTTCCTTTTTTTCTTTTTTTAGTGTTTTAAGTTGAAGCATTATTAGTTCAGCCACCCAGGTTGCTGTGATAAGGCTTTGTTGACCAAAAAAAAAAATGATCATGGTGATGATTGGTTAGTCAATTTCGATTAAATGAGAGAGTATTTGACGACCCCTCACCTATATTCATCTTTATCCCTCAGTTTTAGCCACATTTCAGATAAAGTCATTCCACTCTGCAAAACCCAAGAACCCAATACCCAATTATAAAAATAAAAATAAAAATAAAAACCCAAAAACCAAATACCCCATTTAAACAAAACCCAAGAACTCAATACGCAATAAAAACAAAACCCAAAGCTCAATAACCCAATTAAAAATAAACCCAAAAGCTCAATACCAAATTAAAAAAAAAGGGGCCTGAAATGAGATATAGCCATCAGTTCTGGCAGGCACTTACCTCAACAAGGAGGCAATCAAAGTTATGCTTGCTATCCACAACTCGCTGCAGAGACTCTCTAAAAGGTCCCCTCACGTCGCAACACCCACAGCCTGATATTCACATCAAGAAGAAGAAGAAGATGAGGATAAACTATAGAGAAAGGAAAAGATCGTCAATGGTGAATTGGGGAGGGGGGGGCTGAGGAAATTGACCATGGGTAAGGGAGACGGTGGAGAGATTGAAGGAGGCGTTGAGATTGGTGGAGTTGAGGAGAAGGGAATCGACATCTGAGTCGGCGAACTCGTTGACGAGGACTGCGACTCGGAGGTCGGCTCGGTGGTTGAGGATGTGCTTGAGGAGTGTGGTCTTGCCGCTGCCGAGAAAACCGGTCACGAGGGTGCAACCCATCCGGCCCCCACTCAGACCGGATCTCCTGTTGAAAACCCGGTTCTCATATGCTATGCTCATCTCATTTCCATACATCTCTCTCTCTCCCTCTCTCTCCCTCTCTCGTAATGGTCTCTCCCTGTTGGAATTTGGAACGGAAGAAACGAAGCAGATGAGGAGGAACGAGAGCAATGGCGGAAGGAAGAAGCTGTTATATTCTCTTTGGGGAAAGACTCGTGCGAGGCCTTTCAAAAACGAATTTTTTTTTTAATATACCCCTGAGGTTATGATTTGTAAATAGGCTTCAGCGGTTTTAGTACAGGCCGTACCTTTTCATTTCAAAACACCTTTCGTGTCCCCGGTACTCAGTATTTCTAATGAAAATAGGTAATGACAGTAATTTATGTTAAATTTTTATAAAAATGATAATTTTATCCTTATATCAATTGAGCAAATATTAGTATAATATTATTTATCAAAATTATATTATTGTATCCCAATTTCCAACGGTATCTCTCAATAACTTTTTAATGCGCATGAAGCCTAATTATGTATTTTGAAACTTTCATCAATTTAATGGTGGGTCATGCATGGATTAGATCAATTGTAACTAATTATAAGCACATGCATTGATTGTCATTATAGTAAATTTGGATTTAATGAAATTGGCCCTCTATTGAAAAAAATAAATTTACATACGGTTATTCTCTCATACTAAATATAATTATCAATGTTACAAGCTTTATAGAAAAAATAAATTCAAGCCTTTGAATTTAAGCATATAAGGATAAAGTGATGGGCAAATGTGTCATTTCATGCTGAAAACTTTGATAGTTGGTTGGCTACTAATTTTGGGGACACTAAAGGTATTAAAATAAAAAGGTAAAGGCCTATCTTCAAATACTAAAACCATAGGGGCCTATTTACAAATCCTACAAACCTTAGGGGGCTATATGCAAAAGAGAGCGGCTACCTACACACTGAATATTACTCTCCACACACTGCAACTCAATACGCAGTAATGTGTAGTGTAAAAGATCCCTTATTTTACTCTCTGCACTCTGCATTTTCCCCAAAACGCCCCTCTCCTGCACTCCATCTTATTTCTCCCTGCACTCTGCTTTTCAGCTCATTCTTCCCTCCCATTTTCCTCCCCTTTCAGTGAACGAACGATTCACTCTCCACCTCTTCCCACGGCGAAGACAATTAAAATCTCGATGAGCTCCCCCACCGAAACGATTTCGATCTGGACGAGGTCCCTAACAAAGCCCACCCTCTGAACTGTGTTCTTTTCATCTTCAAGCTACAGTGCATTTCTATTCCATAACTTGAACGACCTCTGTGAGTGATTTCCATCTCTTTTCTTGTATAGAAATGCTTTTAGTTTTTGTTGCCTCCAATGTATTCTGCATTTTATGTGGCCTTCCTTGCCTCCACTGCATCTCTCTCTCCCATTTCCAGTTTTTTTTTTTTAGTTTCTTGACACTGTTCGACATTATGGGACCGAATACGTAGAATCTGTTTGATCAAAATGAACCGTAAACGTCTTTACTATATGGCACAATAAGTCCGAACATATATAATTCAAACGGCCTTATATAATCGAATATATAATGGTAGCACGGTGATGTACTGCCGAACATAAAGTATCCATACGGTTACTCAGGGCCAAACATACAGTACTCATACAGTTACTCAGGGCCGAACAAGTTAAGTGATTTTTTCCTGTGCTGAAGTTTGCCTGGTTCTTTGTTGCTTTTCAAGATATGGATGTGCCCAGTACCTTTAGGGTTCAACCCACAGCGTCGAATAGGAGACGACGTCTAAGGGTTGTCACTGATGATCTAAGCGAAAGTGATGAGGAAGTGGATGTAGAAGTAGTTGAAGACCACCCTCAAGCCCAAGAGCAACCTTAAGAAGTCCATGGACATGCACAAGTCCATCAACGAACTTCAATTGCTGACTCTTCTGGGATTGGAGAAATTCTTGGAGGGCCTATAAGGTTGTCATTGCTACCAAGTTTCCGGACGCATATTGCTTTTAGTATTTGGCAGCAGCAAGTTTGTGATTAATCTTGATAAACGTGTTGTAACTACTTAGTACCTTGACTATTTTTTTATATTCTGTAAAACAGGAGAGACCGCCACTTAAATGCCTAAGCCATGGCCAAAAAATTAGTGAATGGGCATGGAATGTAGAAGGAAGGCAGAATACAATGTTTAGTGAACTCATTGGCCGTTCGTGGTTGGCTCCACTGGAGGAGACATCTTATCGTTTCATCAACAGGAATATGGTGTCAACTTTTGTGGAAAGATGGCAACTTGAGACAAACACATTCCACATGCCTTTCGGTGTGAAATAACGATTACCCTTGACAACGTAGGCACTATTCTAAGGATAACAATGACAGGAAAATCTGTATCAGTCGAGCAGTTGTCATTCGAGAGAGCAAAGACACTGGTAGAGCATGGTCTTTGTGTCACATCCCAACAGGCACGTGAAGAGTTAGCAACTGTGTGGGGCTCGTCAGTTAAACTGGAGTGGCTCAGGGACCTATTTGGAGCCGCGGCCGATGCAGAGCCAGAAGAGCACATTATGCATGCCGCTAGAGCATACATATTGTATCTATTGGGCTGTACACTCTTCACAGATAAGAGTGGCACTAGGGTCCCAGTGATTTATCTAAGGCTGCTAATGAACTTCGATCAGGCACGAGGATATGCTTGGGGTGCTGCTGCACTTACGTACCTGTACCGATAGTTAGGGTTTGCTACCCGTACTGGCGTTAGATTGCGAGTATCTGACTCTTTTTAAGGCATGGATATACGAGCATTGTCCCAGGTGCAGGCCGAATCCAAATAGCACATACATAGAAAATCTTCCTCAGGTGCATCGTTGGGTGCCACGTAGAGAGTCTAAGGACCAAATGTCCAACATGCAGTCATTACGAGAGGCACTTGACGATCTCAGTGCCCATGAGGTAAGGTCTTACAATTTATAGCATAAAAAATGAGTAAATGAGTACTGTATCTTTAACTAATGCATTTGTTGATTAATCTTGCAGGTAGTGTGGGACCCCTATCGAGAGCATAGGGCAGATCACCCCTTTCATGAGGTTGCTTTTTACACTGGCTGTCTTAAATGCATAGACATCGTTGAACCATATCATCCTGATCGGGTGCTTAGGCAGTCTGGCAGGGTCTAGTGCATTCCCCCACCCCCCCCCCCCCCCCCCCCACCCACCCCCACTCCACTAGCTCCACAGCGCGCCACGAGGGGTGCCACCACAAATCGGTATCGGATTGCATACCATTACCTGGACCAAATATGGGACAAATGGCATAACCACCTGTTGTCTTCGATGAAGCGTGGTGTGCCTGTGGCACATCCATGGGACTGTGCACCTAATTATCTGGAATGGTTCACATGGGAGTCGCACCCGATCATTTAGAACCCTGAACATCGCTCCACATTTAATCTGCGTGTTCAAGACTCTCAGGGCAGCTCTTCTATAGACCCCCAATTGGTATGATCCCTAACAATATAGTACTATTACATTATAACTGAATCTAGAACAAACTGGCTAATTCGTACATTATGTGATCAATGAACAACGTTCCAGCTCATTATAAACCGGTCTCACTTTCCCTTCGTCTCAAACAACTTCTTGCATTTAGTCAAAACATTTCTGTTGATATGCCATCTGCATAAAAGATGTTTAGCACTGGGAAATACATTAGATATGGCATCCATTAAAGCTATCTCTCTGTCTGTGACAATAACATTAGGAAGAACACCCTCGCCAATCACTGTACGCAATATACCCAATGCCCATGAGTAGCAGTCTTCTCGTTCATTCTAGAGATATACAATGCATATAGAAAAAGTCTTTTCTATGGATGTCACCCCAACAATCTCCAATAAGGGCATTCAATACCGATAGGTCTTGTAAGTGTAATCCATTATCAACACTTGAGGAAATGCACGCAATAAGTCTAAGCTGATAGGGTGTGTGAAGAACAAGTCAGTGATTATATCTGTTTCCGGACACTTCCTATGCCATTCAATGTACTTAAGCTCTGCCAATAATTTAAACAGTTGTTGTATCTGACTCCGTCCGGCCCTCTCCGCAACTTTATGCCTTTGACGTGCATTGTAAATGGTCTTCATGGTGCTTACATTTAACTCACTTTTATGTTTCAATGTCACCAATATATCCTTTGGCCGTACCATATTCTTGGGCATGTCTACCAGCAATGAAGTTTCCTCCTCTGTTAAGTTTCCTACAAATGAGTGCCCTTCTAGGAATTCTGCAGCTGGATGATTATGCACACCACATACTAATTGCAACATCCATTCATCATTTGAGCCCACCACTTTGCTTTGTAAGGTGAATGGGCATCCACATTTCTTCGAACCAGTTAGCTTCAATTTCTTCCCTACACTCCCATCTTTAATTACCCACGTGTCTCTATAAGAGCCACTCCTCTCACACCCAAGGGTCAGTCTTGGTTTTTTATTTTTCTTATTGGGGTGATGTTGATGTCCTAATGACAACAATGACACCGTTTATCCTCCCAACATCACGACCCACTTAATTAGTGTTTCTTGGCTTCTTAATATCTGCACATAACCAAACAAATTACATTGAACCAAGTGGCAACATCAATTTAAATATCGAATGATTCATTCACATTTATTACCTCTTAGGTGATAAACTCATTGCTATAGTCTACCACACATGCCGAGCCAACCTTGCTGCATTCAGTAGGCGCATTCCACTGCTATGGAACCAATTTTGTTAGAGTATGTAAATGATACAACTGCATAGCCATGAATTTCCGAACATAATCAAATTGTTCAGCCATGAATGGCCAAATTTAATTCTTTTGTTCGGTCATGAATGTCCGAAGTAATCGAATATGTTCAGTCCTTAAGCGTCGTTCAATAATGAAATGTTCAATACTATAATGCCGCCCAAAGTAAAATGGAATGGATATGCAGGGCCAAACGGCTCATCTCAGACTGAAAAACAAATCATGATGTAGGCTTACCTCGTCATTGCTAGATTGATCGGGAACCATGCTCTGATTTTCCTTTGACTCTTCCATTGCTTAAGAATGCTAGTTTAATGGGTTACAACTTGGAATGAAATCAAGATATATGAGATGATGTAAACCGTGAGATATTTGATGAAAGAGAGGGGATAGCAATGGGAGTGAGACGGAGAAGGAAATACAACTTTCGTTTTGAAAATAGATTAGTGAGACTGAGATGAGAACGAAAGCCACGAGATTGTCGTCGTCTGAGGGAGAGAAGCCTTTCAACGTGATGGAGAGAAGAAGTGGGAGTGTAGAAAGTAGATGGGAGGGGTTCATACTTCTTGCTGGAGTCCTTTTTGGTAAATTTACAAGTGGGTATTTTAGTCTCCATTTATTGTAGAGTGTGGAGAGTAATATTGAGTGTGCAGGTAGCAGCTCTCTATGCAAAAAGCTCTTTAAAAAAAATTATTACCAAAATACCCATACGTGAAATTCCGACTATACCCTTGCCTTCATTTTTGCATGGATACACAGATCCGTGCATATTAGACCCGCACGATTTACATATGCTGAGCAAAAAAATTATGCACGGATACACAGATCCGGGTGCGTTAAGATCTACGTATCCGTGCATAATGTGAACCATGTTTTTTTTTTTGTTGCAATCCGTAAGCCTTCTCTTCTCTCCCATCCCTTCCTTCCATTCAACTATGTTTCCCTCCCAATTGCAACCCACACTCCATTTCCATTTGCTTAGATTACATGTTTATTTAGTTGGAAAAAAAATCAACAAAGAGGAAAACAAAATGAAAGAAGTTGAATATAAAGAGTATGGGGAGATGACGAGCTTCGATTTATATGCCAAGGAAGAGCCAAAGACGAAGAAGAGAAGAAGATGAGCTAACGACGAAGCTCGGAGGTGATGCTCTGACGAACGGAAATGACGAATAATTTTCTCAATGAGCGGACGGAAATAAGGAAAAAGGAGAAGGAGAAAAAGAAGGGACATGTTCGTAATTTTCTGTGGGTGGGCTCAACAGAAAGGGGAATTTATATTTTTTTTCTATAGGTGAGCTCAGAATAGGGGTTGGCTCAGCAAGTAGGGTGGGTGTGTTTAGAATTTCTCTCGTATGAGGCCTTTTAAGTATTTGCCTTGTTTTAAGAAAATGATACAAGTTTCAAAAATTTTAAATTAGGGCCTAAGGTTTCCAATATATTTTAAATTAAGGAATTCCGTCCATTTGAATGTATTTTTTGACAAGGAAGGATAATTTGGATATTTCAAAAATTGAGAGAAAAAGTAGCTCGAAAAAATGACGTTAAATGGCGTGTTGTCCTTAATTGAGAATTTACTGAAAAAATTATTATCAAATTTGAAAAAATTTTAAACTACTGTCCTTTTCTTAAACAAGGCAAAAATTTAAGGCCTTATTTGAATTTCTACATATTATTTGAGATTTTTTTGGGAGCTGCTATTGACACATCCCTCATTGCTCCTTGCACATCTAATTTTTTTAACACCAACGTACCCATCTGCGCATTGACAAAAATGGATAGCAGCACTACTTTCAGGGTTCTTGGAATTGCTCTGTACACATCCCAGCCCAAATCGATTTTCCTCCCATTTCTGCAAGTTGGTCAACCTCTTATTGCTCAACAGTACTTCCTCAACCCTCTTTCTCTCTTTCTCCAATACCTTCCATACTCCCAGCAAGCATTGAACAAGGGATTGGGCTCATCATCTTCCTCAACCCTCTTTCTCTCTTTCTCCAATATTCCCACAATCTCCATCTCACTCTCTTTCCATCTCGATACATTCGTCATTCAAGTGATTTCGATTCGTCACACTTGATCAATGGACAAGCAAATCATCGTTTTAGATCGCTATAGTAACGCCAAGGTATGTAAACCCATCATTTTTTGGTTATTTTCCAAGTTCAAAGAAGTACGTTTTGGGTATGTGGTGTGATTTGTTCAGCCTTTCAAGGTAGAACAATATGCATATTGTTTGGCCCTAACTAGCCGAACAGTTTGACGTTTATTAAGCTAATTAATAACCCTTGGCCGTTGTAGGTTGATGCATCCACCCAGTGCATCAAGGTTAAATTAGAGTGTATGTATAGTAGTGAATTTATCATTGAAGAGGTAATAGATGCACTTTAATGATTTGTAACGTTCATAACATTTTATGTTGCCACTTGTGAACATTCTAATGGATGTTGTTGTATGTCCGGATATTCAAGAGTCGGGCACACTTAATCAATTGGGCTCGTGATGTCGATAGAAGAAGTGGTTTTATTTTGATGAAGACATTGACTTCAAGTGGTCCTGGCAATAAAAAAAACCCCCAGTTTAAACTTGGATGTGAGAGGAGTAGGTGTTATAGAAAGAAAAAGGAGATGGATGGGAGTGCAAAGAAGAGATCAAAAGCAACCGGTTCAAAAAAGTGTGGTTGCCCTTTTACACTAAAGGGAAAAGTATTGGGTAGCAAACACAAATGGATGTTGCTTGTATATGCAGTGTGCACAATCACCCAGCTACAAACCACTTAGAGGGAAATCTTTTACTGCGAGACTGACGGAAGAGGAAAAAACATTGTTGATTGACAAGTCAACAAGTATGGTTGGACCAAACGAGATATTGACTACATTGATTAAAAAAATGAACTAAATGCAAGCACAATCAAGATAATATACTACAATGCAAGTTAGAGGCAAAGGGTTCCAGAGAGGGCCAGCAGGAGTTAGATGCAGATATTGTTTGCAATGTTGATGCAGTAAAAATACAATGAGTGGCATAGGAAATGTGATAACACCGATACTGTCATTGACTTGTTTTGGACACACCCCACCAGCCTAGAGTTGTTGCGTGCATCTCCACATGTATTGATTATGGATTCCACTTATGAGACCAATCAGCATCATATGCCCATGTTAGAGATTGTTGGAGTGACATTCACAGGCAAGACTTTCTCTATATGCTTTGCATATCTCTAGCATGAATGCGAGGACAACTACGTACACATGGGCTTTGGACATACTGCGGAGTGTGACTGGTGAGGGTGCCCTTCCAGATGTCATTGTCACAGACAAAGAGATGGCCTTGATGAAAGCCATATCTTTAGTATTTTCTAGTGCTACTCATCTTTTATGCAGGTGGAATATTAATAGAAATGTCCTTGCGAAATGTAAGAAGTTGTTTGAGATGAAAGAAAAGTAGGACAGGTTTATCATACTCTGGAATATGTTAGTGTCTTCGTCTACGGAGGAACATTACAATCTTTAGTTCGGTCTTTTTCTGAAGGAGTTCACCGGCTACGTAGAAGCTGTCAGTTATGTGAGAAGTAGTTGGTTGGACCCATACAAAGACAAATTTATGGCTACCTGGACCGACAGGTTTATGCATTTTGGAAACACTACTACAAACAGGTTTATGCTTTACTTGTCTAATTAACATTTCATAGCATATTGTATACTATCAAATTTACATTTTTAATAGCTTTACTTGTTATTAACATTTCAAGTTTTAACAGGGCGGAGAGTTCACTTGCAAAACTGAAGAGATAGCTTGGATCATCTCAGGGTAGTTTTGAGAATTCATGGGCAAAGATACACAACTTGCTTTAGTTGCAACATACCAATATAAAAGCATCTTTCGAGAAGAGTAAAACGGTGGTGCAACTTCAATTCAAGCCATCTGAATTCAAGGAGCTCTGTGGTAACATCTCCATTATGGCTCTCCTTTGGCTCTAGGTGTTCTTCCTCTTCGCGGTACGAGTCATGGGCCGCTGGATATCATCTAGAAGAGCTCCCTGCAATACTCTCTAAGCCTGCTCAAGTGCCTCAAACATTTCACCTGGATTGCTCAGTTCATATCCTCTAAGAAGGATAGGTCAAAGTATGCTTTGAGCGTTCGCGATGCGCTGCCATTGTTTGGCTGGATTGTTTGGTTTGTTTGGTTCATTATGGAAAGCTACAGCTTCAATGTTACTCTCAGCCAGCTAAATGTGTGCTGGGTCGATCAGGGGAGCTCTAGTGCATCTTACTCTATTCATTGATGTAGTCATAACTATCAAATTGCTGACCATGTCCATGTCTGAAACAAAGAAATTTGAAGAAATGAGAGTTGGAATTCAAAAGAACAAATCTACTTATTAAGATAAAAAAAGAAAAAGAAAACAAAGCTACTTATCAATCAAGAGTGAAGAAGTGAGAGTTGGAGTTCAAAAGAACTGGATGGAGGTATAGATGATGATGATGATGAACTTTGTTATTGGAGAGGGTTTGAGCAAGAGAAGGTTGATTGCTAGGGAGAAGAAGAGTGGAGAATTAGTGAGAATGAAGAAAAGAAATGAAGAAAGACAGACAACACGAGAGAAAAATGTGGAATTTGTATTTGTTGCATAGGTTTCCCTTATTGTGTGTTTCATTGAGTTTGAGAGAGAGAGACCCTACCCTCAATATATGCAGGGTGTCACGCCCCTGAACCCGGATCCCTGCAGCGGTCCAACCTCGGGGACACGAACTAGGAAGTAAGTGATAAATATATTTCTCCCCAGGATCCGCATGTGTGAGGAAGACAAAAATTCCAAACACATCAAGAACATTTCGCGGAAGCTTACATGGTGTTGCGACCCGGAGCCCGTGGCCATCAGATTCCGTGTCGCACTCCACCAGTCAGCATAAAGTTGTCATAGCAATACTTATACTCAGACTGGAACGAAAAATGATATCAAAATATACAGAGCTGACAGTAGCATGCTTATCATTTCCCAAGCATATTCAAGTTATAATTTAAAAAGTGCATTAATTACAATCCCATGGAAAAGAGGCTAACAAAGGCCTTATAAAATAACATGCTAAGAACAATTACTACTCAGGTGTGTACGAATCTCCGGAGTCACGCACGATGCCTATATGACATCACTGACACAACCATCCTGCAAAACTCGTGGCTCTAAAGCCAACACAAGTACTCGGCTCGAGGTGAAGAACCTGCTACCTAGAGCACCAAACAATCAAGGTTAGACACGACGGTCTGGCAGGTGATCAATTTAGGCATGAAAATAAATCATTGAAAGTTTAAGAGAAGTAATGCTTAAAACCATTTACTGAATTTAAAACAATGCTTGAACAATATGCTTATCAAGAAAACAAAGTCCATGAACGATATACAAAGCAAAACTAGCATGAGTACATATAATATCATGATTAGTAAATCCACATTGAGCTCATCCTTTCTCTGTCAAACAAGATGACAAGAGTAAGCACGACACGTAAAGCACGACACGCAAAACATGATCTCACGCCACACAAGGTAGACGCGGAGGCCGCCGCGGAACCGGAACACGCACGATGTGTAATATAATACACGACTAATCTGCAGATAATCCATATGTTTAAGGACCCTCGGACAGTGGATCAGACTGAAGGGGTAGTCCAAGCTCAGTAGTATTCACCTAAATTCATGAATGTATAAAACAAAAATATATTTACGAGACAAATCACGCAAAAAGGGGAAACTACTTGTCAAGACAAGACAAGACAAGATATCCTCCGCCACACGAGTTGGACGGAGCAAGCAACTTGAACGTTTCCGAGGAGGGCTAGGGGAGACTCGTCGTTTGAAGCCCCTGGTTGACACGCTACGCCCCGTGGTTAAGAGTGCCGCCCGAACCAAGTTCCCACATTTCCCACATCGACCACACGAGGTGGACGGTGCACGCAAGACAAGGCAAGATAGCATAAGCTATTAACATGTACAAGCACAAAGTAGTCCCCACGAGTTTCCTTAATCAAAATCTTTCAAGAAGAAATGCTCAAAAACCATTAAAACATGGTACCAAAAATCTAATCATGTGACATACCAAGAAAAAGGCTACTCGACAAGCTAGGACACGTAAACATGTAAATAATCAAGTACAAACATGATGAGTAGTCTGCCCACATGTTTATTGGTTGCAAAAATACGAGAAAATCATAAGCACAAGTGGCTTTTGTAGTAAAACGAGTAAAACTAGACAATGACTGGCAAAACAAGCAAAACTTGTCAAATCAAAGCCAATCCGAGAAAATCATGCATTTTCAAGTCAAAACAAGTGCAAAACGATACCCGAAACAAACTGATACTCGAAACAAATTGATACTTATAAATCAAAACAAGTCAAAACAAGTGTAAAACGATATTCTTCGTGTCAAAACTAAGTTTTCAAAACAAACTCTCAAGTATATGCTTAGACCTTTCATTTGATTCTTGTGTAATTGAAACTCAAATGTTGGAATTAAAAGCGGATTGGTGCCTCTGAAGGTAAACAACATTTCAGATTTCCAAGTACACAATATCAAATTGAAAACCCTTAAACATATTCTATTTTTCATTTATCCAAATATCCACTTCCTTTCCCAACCTTTGATCATTGAGATAAGTGTACCACCGGATTCCTCGCTTCGAGAGCTTTCCAACGGTATATAGAACTCGGAAATTCGATGAACGGTTCAACAGTTATGCCCGCTCATAGCCAGACGGAGGCTGTTTTACGCCAGGCAGTAGCCTGGTCCGCTCGAGTGGGCAGAGCTACTGTCTGGCTCGGTGAGTGCATAAATGCACTCCCTTTTTGACATTTTTTTTTCTGAAGCCCTTTCTTCCTCCTCCTCAAATTGAACCCCACTGCACATCCCTGAGCCTCCGTGCTCTCCAAGGGATCATTCAACCATTAAAAAAAAAAAAAATCATTCACAACTCCTACATTCATCACCACATCTCCATATTTCATCTAAAACAAACCAAGTTACAAAACAAGAATTGAAGTTCCAATTCAAAACAGAAATCCATAATTTTTGGAGAGTATTGTGACTGACATGCATATGGAGAAATGAATCCAAACAAAGCTTAATTGACAAACAATAACATTTGAAAACTTATTAAACATGAGTGATCCGATTTGAAAGAAAAAAATACAACTTATATTACACATGCAACAAGAAACCTATAATGATCACTTGCCTTCGCCAAAAGCAAATCCAAAACCTTCTCAAGAGTTCTATCCAAGAGCTGAGCTCGAAATCTACAGAAACCCCAAGAAAAGAACCTAAAAAATCCAACAAATTTGAAAATATGAACCCATTTCGAAATGGGATTGCATGTTAGAAAAACAAGCTCTTTAGGAGCTCAAAAGACCCTATTGAGAAGAGGGGCTGGAGTTCTTACCAAGAGCTATTAAAACAAGAAGAAGACATGTGGATAAAGGTGAAAGAATTGCAGGGATTTGTCTCAAATAATACCCAGCTGAAGCTTAAAGGAAGAGGAAAAAGGTGATGTGATCAAATCTCCATTTCAAGCCCAATAGCCATGGCATGCAAGAGGAAGGAGATAGAGAGGAAGGTGGGTTCTTCTCCCTGGTTTTTCTGGGCTCTTTTTGAAAAAGTTGTTGAAGGTGAAGTTCTGAAACGTGAGTGACGAAAGAAGAGAGTTTAAGTGAGTGCAAGTGGGCCCCAATTGCTATAAAGCTTGAATGGCTAAAACATCATCCTGTGGGCCCCGGACGAGATCAACGAAGAAGACTAAAATGATCCTCATAAAATATAGTTTTCAAAAAGTATATTTTTTATGTTGTTCTGAAATTTTGAAATTTGGGCTCAGATTTAAAATTGGCAAGGCTGTTTTACCTCTAAGGCTGAAAAACTGATTTTCTGAGTTTCGAATAGAATCGGTCTAAACACAAAAGTTGTTGGGGCTAATTTGACCTATCAAAAGATACCAAAAATTGAAAAATCTCAAAATCAAGAAAAATCCCCCCACGCTGACACGTACAACCCAAGGCATCTCCGGGCTGCCAGACCAAGTCCAACCGCTCTCAAAATTCCCGAAAGCTATAGAAAAAATATTCTAAACCACAATCTAACTTAATTAGGATCAATTCTCACTTAGAGAACTAAGCCACAACTAAAAACACACTAATCACAAAAATTAGGAGTCGGGGTCTAACACAGGGCTAGGCCTAGGTGGGCCAAAGCCCTCAGAGGGCCTGTACAACCTAAGCCCTTACCCTAGCCTCGAGGGCCAGGGCAAGGCCAAGGCATGGCTCAAGGCCTCAAAATAAGAAAACCATTAAAAAAAATTGCACTATTACTTGGTATCAACTGTTAACTTAACATTATTTTGTCTAACCTCTATCACGATTGGACCACTAAGAGAATGTTTGGAGAATAGAAGTTGTCTTGTGAACCTTTCTTTTATCGCAAAGTCATACGTGCTTTGGTGACTTGGATTCTTGATATACAATTTTATTTATTTTGTCAAAAAAGATATTGGTTAAAGAGTGTATTCTATTTCTATCTCACACATTTCATAGGGATTTTCACTTACCAATTCATTCCAATAGAGTCTTATCTTTGAGAAGTTTAAAACATTTACATTCATCTATCTTATTTGAATTGATATTATTTTCAATTTAACATTGATCTGACTATTAAGCATCGTTGGGTTTTATTCACAAAAATAAACGCACTTAAAAAATCACTATTAGCCTATACTTTAGAAGATTGAGAGTTCTGATTATCCAATTAAAATGATATTTGGGTCACTCCATATCCTTGTAGTTTCATGCACAAATAAAATATTTTTATAAATTAGTTGACAACCTAAGTTACTTTATAGATGAAAAACTGTATCCTTATTAACCAAGAGTACACCTTGTAACGCCCTGATTCCGAATACCGAAGTTATCGCTAAAGTACCCAAATTTGGCGCGCTACTTCCCGAAAAATCTTAGAATTTCCAAGATCATAGTCTGTAATGAGGTCAAATTTTTAAAACTTTTTGAACAATAAAATAATCAACAGTTATATTGCGGAAGTATAAGAACAGATAGCAGAAGCAATAAGTATCATATAAAATAAATCAGATGGAACAAGGCGGAAGTCTAACAAAATCTCAAAGTATGAATAACCAGTTTAATTATATATTAATCTAAATCTCCCCTCACTACAAATTCACTCAAACCCAAAAAAAACTGCACTCAAACACCCGGTGCATGAACTCCATCCTCCGGCTCAATCACCTGATCAGCCGGCCCCCAACCGTAATCGCTGGCTACAGGCGCCTGATGGATCACATCAGCCGCGGGGTCAAGGTCAATACCTAAGCACCAAAGATGGGTAAGATCCAAGGATCTGGCAAGGCACCATACACAGATAATACAAGATGTATGCATCAAAGAGAATAGAGACGACCATATAATCATAAGAATAACAAGGAAACACAACTAGGCAATTGAGCATTAAATAGCAGTTTAGAATAAAAAATATAAGTAATCTAATCTAACAGATATCAATATGGCACATTCACACAAGCTGGATACCGCGGGATATTATGCTGCGATCCTCCCATACTGTAAACAGTCGCGGCGAGGAATATAAAATAATCATGCAATGGATAACAACCCTGATAACAACAATATATATAAAACCGATCACACCTTTTTATAGCACCAATCACACCCCTTTATCGCATCGATCACACTCATTTATCACACCGATCACACCCCTTTATCAAATTAGATCGAACTCGGTATCACACCGTCCGTCTAACTATAACTCATCATGATAGCTCTAGTCACAACCAAATATAGCTCCTACCAGTGATGATCAGTCAATAGGCTGAGCTTAGATCAACTGAGTGAATGTCTAGTGCCGACCCAGGGAATAAATACAGATCTGTGTCTGTCTAGGCTTACCTTGCACGAGCAAGGTCTTAACCAAGTCTCTAAGAGGTTCAAGTATAATATTATGGGACACAGCCCAATATCTAAGTCCAATCACCATTGGATCCACACTAGGCCCACAACCATGGCCCTAGTTTGTAACAATACAAGTAGCCAATCCATACACATTTACAACTATACATCATGACCAACCTCTTCATTATAAGGTACCATACACCGAACTTAGGCCGTATGAGGGCCTGCCCAGCCATAGACATTGGTTATTTATCACCAATCACATCGTCGGGTCACCACTACGTAGTCCTAGGTTCAGGTCCTCCAATTTCCCTTTAATTAAAATGCTTATAACAATAACAAGGATATAAGAGAAGAACAATGTATAAAATCCTCCAAACAATAGAATCAAGTGGAATAAGATAAAGGTCCAACCTAAATAATGGTCCACTCTCAGGTTCAGGGCCACATTAGATAATTAGACCCCTAACTGTAGTCTCAAATGTCAAAGGATGTTATATTTGGTGTTCCTGAAGTTACGGACATGATTAACTACGTTTAAGGGTTGATTCACTGCCAATTCCAATCCCAAAAACCTATTTGATGGTCCCCACGAGTCAAGGTTAAGCCACACCATTAACTAGTGCTTGGCACATCAATGGAAGTCTATTTGGATGGTCAATGGGCCCCATAATTGATCAAAATCTTAGAAAAACTGAAGAATGGAAAATCACTGTACATAGTGTATCCGGTCGACCGAGCACATGGTCCGGTCAACCGGGTCCACTGGGAAGTCAGGATGTTGACTCCCTGGTCGACCCATTGTTCAGTGTGCCTGGTCGACCTCCTGGACTGGTCGATCGACCGCGCACATTGAGAACCTTAGTTAAACACCTGGCAGGCATGGCCTGAATCAGAGATTCACTGTGAGTCCAGTCGACCTCCTGGCTTGGGCAGTCGACCGCACACATTGAATCTCTAAAAAAAGAGGAATGTCCAGCTCCAGTTCATTCCATAGAATCCCCTTGTGCCCGGTCGACCCGGAACATGGTCCGGTCGATCGCACATACTAGATTCTGGAATTGAGGGGAAGTTCAGCTCCCAGTTAGTTCTCCTGTAAATCTTACGTATCCGGTCGACCGAGTACACTATTCCTAAAAATTTTACAGAGTCTTAACTGAGACTTGAATTTCTTGGTTTTCAGTGTCGCCGGTCGACCCCACTACAGGTAGGTCAACCGGGTACACGCGCCTAGGCATAAATTCCAGTTTTTTGGAATTCAATCTCTTCAATCCAATTTTCAATCAAAACAACTCTAATCACTTCCATTCATCATAAAAACATCACTAAACAAGAAAAATACTCCAATATTCATCCCACCATCCATCCTTAGGCCATTGATCTTCCAAATGAGAGATCTCATCCATCAATGGCCATAAATCCATAAACAAAGCTCAAATGGTAGATCTAAACATACATACATACATAACTGAATTGAAATTGCAGAATCAAAGGAAGGAAGCATGCATTCTAAATTATCCATCGTATGGTACTTGCCTCAATTCAAAATTGTAAAGAGAATTGACAAAAAGATGAGAAATCCAAGCTTCTAAGAGGTCGATAATGCAATTGGGGCTAATCTCTTACTCCTTCTTGTGCTAGGATTTAGGGAATTAGGGTTTCTTAGGAAGAGATAGGGAAGATAAGAGATGAGAGAGAATTAGGGCTAAGTTCATTCCATTGCAATAGTTAGTATATATAGGTTAGGGTTTAGGACAATTCCAAAAGAGTATTCTAGTTTAAATGGGGGAGAGGATAAGGCCATAGGTAAATGGGTCTTTAGGTAGGGATTGTAGAAGCTTCTCTAACACACGACACCCTTCCTATTAAGACTAATTATTAGCTAAGGCCTAATCCAACTAAAACCTAAATTAAATTATAGTGAACACCCTATATCTATAAAGAAATAATTAAAAATCTAATCCTAAGACTTAGGAACATTAAAAGGCTATTCTACTAAATCCTATTAATTAGTATAATAAAATAGATAATATAACATAAATAATTGTTTAAATTAAATTGAGGGCCCACAAGGGGTGGGGCCTCACACACCTCCTTTTGCACTAAAAATAATATATAAAAAGTAATATAAAATGTCTAAATAAAAAGCAATAAAATGAGAAAAAAGGGATCGGAAGCAACCATGTAATACTATTGCTTATGCATTAAGTATAATACACAACTTAAATATATATATGAGTTTTTAGGGTTTAATGGGTATAGGGTACGCAATTGCCTTTATACTCCCATTTTATTATGGCTATGTGATTGTTAAAAGGGCATTTTATATATATATATATATATTTATTTATTCTATGAAATAAAGTAGGAGAGTTAGGGCAGGATTGGGCCAAGTACTATCCAAGCTCAATCCTTAAATTTCAGGACATGTAAGCCCAGCCCTAGGGCTTTTGCCTAGAAATAGAAACCCTCATTATAAGAACTTTTTGAGGGTCAGGTCAAGCCTCCTTGTCTTAGGGCCAAATTGATAGGCCTAAGATGAGTCTGGATCCTTTGTTTTGCTGAAACAAGGAGATATTGTTTCAATCTATCAAATCATGCAAAATATATAAAATCTCATGCCAACTAGTACACCCTCCTTGGAATGAAAAAAAGAAAAGAAAAGATTTTATACAGTTGGCATGATTTGATAGGATGAAACAGTATCTCCCTGTTTCAGCGAAATGGGGGATCCGAACTCTCCTAAGATATCCCAGTTGGGCCCGCTATGGCGTATGACAACCATGGAGTGCCACTAAATGAAAAAATCTAGATGAGATCTACTTATGTGAAAATTTTCAATCCCATTAAATTATCCTAAGCCCTTGATCCATGGCCCTAAAGTTTAATAGTTTTAAAGGCATCACTTTCTTGCAATTTCAATCCACAGGCGACTAAAAGTTGGATGAGTGTTGAATTTGGGCTTTATACCAATTCACGAGGAGTAGTATGTGTGAAATGATTGGATTGTCCTAATCTACACCCTAAAAACATAGAGCAAATATGGGAGTTTCTAAAATGGACAGTTCTTTATAGAATTCCTCATATATATATATATATATATATAGAGGGCTGGTTGGTTTTGAGATGAGGGCATGTCTAAAGGTGAGATGAGAATGACGTGATTGATAGAGTTGTTGCGGAATTGGGATCATCTGAGGCTTTATCCCATGGTAACCACGAGTGGACCAATCACTATCCGCCACATCATCGTAGGCAACCCTAGGGATGTCAAACATTTTGGCCCGAGCAGGCCACGGGCCAGGCTGGCACTACCCGCTAGGGATTTACCCTGGCACGATAGGCTATGCCTAAAGCAGCCTGGGCCGTGTCGTTCCTCCGTGCTAGGCATGCTTGGCGTGCCTCTTTAATTTTTTTTTTTCGATTAATTTCTCTTCGTTGTTCTGTATAAAAATCAAGGTCATATACAGTTTCCATTTCAATCTCATCATCTACATCAATGTTCATCAAGTGATAGTGATGGACTCTAGCATACAAATTTTGGGTAAGAAATTTGAGTTTTAAGTTTCTCCTTCAGTTTCCTCTGTATAAATTAGGGTTTAGGATGATTGAGATAAAAAGATAAAAAAATTGTAGGATGTCTATTGGTATATTACTTAACCGAATTGTGAAAATTTAGATTAATTAAGAGGAAGTTCTTGCGGGCCAGGCGGGCTGACAGTTATGAATGGGTCAGCCCGTAGCGGGCCGTGCCGAAATCGGCTAGCCGTGCGCATTTCCTCGGCACAGCATGGCCCATGGCATGGGCCGTTGACTACCAGCCCAACCCATTTAACATCTCTAGGCAACCCCCACATCGCACAGGGCAGCAGCCCCACGTCACTGCATGCATGGCAGGCTGCTCGCGGTGACATGAGGGACCGTGAAAGGTACACATACAGTCACCGTGGGATAAAGCCTCGCAGCATCCAAACTCAGTTGCTACGCTTACATGGGGCTTATGTGGCGGGCTTATGTGGCAATGAGTTGGCTTCCATGTAAGTGATGAGTGTGCTGCCATGTTGCGCCAGTTAGATGACAAGTGACACCAATTATGATTTTTTTCCTGTCCGGCCTCCTTCTTGGTTAGAATTCGTTGAGAATATATCCATTATTTTTCTTGTCTCAAAGTGTGGATTTGAAACATCATGTGGTCTCTGATCTACCATCCGTTTTGTGGGGCCCACTTCATGGTAACTTCCCCTACTTTGGCTCATATGACTTCATGCCTCCATTCCGTCTCGGGTTGCGATGACAGACAAGGCATGCCTACTTGCTCTGAAGCGAGCTATCCGATCAACATCGGATTCTGTGGGGCCCCTTCATCGTAGTCTTCACTATGTCATCCCGGACTCGGATTCTGAGTTCTGACGTGACGAGCATTTTTCATTGTTTCAACGCAAGCTTAGCTATCCATTGGCATAGATTTGAGCCACAGGATAACGTGGGACCACGATCTGATTTTGTGATGCCCCACCCTTGATCTTGCCATCAAATCTTTGAAGATGCTTGATCAATTGATCACTTGTGGTCAACTCTCCTGGTCGACTATTGTGGAGTGATCCGACAAAAATAGGACCAAGATGGACCTATTTGGGATGAAATCAACTTGCATGTGTGTGAAAAAACATCAAAAAATTAATGTTAATTTTTTCCTGTCTTCTTATTTTGCATGCCAACAAGTGTTAATGGTCTGCAAGTCACGTAGATGCACTTCAGATAAACTCACCTATGGAAGTGTAGGGTGAGTCCGGTTCCCATGTAGACTTTAGGGCTAGTCATTTAGAGCACTTGAGAGACCATGATAAGAGCACATTGGCCATGAATGTGTGGGGCTTTTACCAACACCAATAGCTTTCTAGCAATGAATGTGTTCAATATATTTTACTCAACAAATGACGCCCCTAGTTCAAGACTATGTTCACTACGTACTTCAGTAAGCTTTAATGTACTCGGGACTAAATGAGGGTTCAATTAAAAAAGATAATAATTTCCGGCACCCATAACACTAGCCTTTTGCTTCTCATTTTGGAAAATTATGTAGGAAATTGGAAACTTTCAAAACCGTAAGGAACCGTTTGGACTTCATTACTAGAATCCCATATCAGATAATGGTTAAAAAGAAAGTGACATTTTTATTTACTTCTTTGAGTGATTCTAATAAAATGGTATGAAAAGATTTGGCCTGGGGCTTGGAGCTTGAGTTGGGTTAGTTGTGCCTAACTTGGGTTGACCTAGTTCCTAAGTGGCTTGCATCGGCTTGCTTCTGGTCAAGTAGGAATAATTCTTGATTGCTTGCTTGGGTCCTGATAAGAGAGCAAGTGATCTCCGTCACTTATGCCCTTACCAGCCACAGAGGCCAGCATTTGCCCTCTTTATGCTCAGGGCACATTTGTGCAGCCACTTTTCCGCAACATTTAAAACTCCATGTTTAGTGTAGCCATTTTTTTTCGAAGAAAACCTGAAAATAAACCGACTTTTTCCTTATTCACGGAAAACCATTTCCGATTGGGAGGGATTGGAAAATGTTTTCCGTGGAAAATGGAAAAAGATTTCTTTGGAAATGGTTTTTCGCAGCGCCGCACAAATGTGCCCCGTTAGTCCAACATCCAATCCTGACTTCGCCCATTTTAATGGGCCAGTTATATGATGACATGAAATAACATGTTTTGTTTTCACACCTGTTGCAACCAGGACTAAACTGATTGCTTTCTTTCATATTACTCAAAATTTCAGAATGGCTTCAGAAGAAAAACATAAACCAGGACACACTTCATGAAATATCTGATGTCATCTACCTTCCATCTTTCTACAATTTTTCAGAATGTGCAATCCACCAGTACCAATTGGTGTCACTACTCTTGGTTACTACCAACTTCATCGAATACTAATTGGTGTCACTCCACTTGTTTACAACTAAATTCTAATGGATAAAATTTTCAACTACAAAAATGCATGTGAAAATGAACTGGTGGCGCAACCGACCAACATGATAAAATGTGCTGGATCTCACTCGACACTTCAATAAAACCCCATCTTACTTCCGCTTATGCTGGCAAAGGAAACATTCAACAATATATCAGTTGCACTTCCCACTTTCCAGACAGAAAATGACTCAGCATGTGAACTCAAATATCTGTATAAAATCACATAAGAGCACCTCCTGTTCATTACATAGACCACAACAAAAACTACATCACTAATGATTGAACCAGGAAAAAAAAAGTGAATCCACACAAAAATTTGCAGAAAGTAAAGGATAAGCATTTAATTAGACTTCACCTTCACTATTTGAGCTCTTCTATTTCTGATCGCATGCAACCTCTCATTTCAAGTAACCCTAGCAGTAGTGTAGCAGATTGTTTGTTGTGTCATTTTTTTGTTCGGATATGGATTTGTGTCAAAGGCCTGTCTTCAGAAATAATCTTTGATTCATTTTAAGCGCCTTTATCTTTTTCTTTTCCTTTTCCTTCCAAAGGGAGACGTTATGTTATAAGTTAAGGCGACTTAGAAGGTATGCTGCCAAGTGCCAATTACTGAGTCTAATTAAAGGCCTTTTCATGCGGGGCGAAGCTTCAGGCATGTGGGGCCCATATTTGTTCAACCAGATCATTCATGTAGTTGAAAGTGACGAAAAAACGTATTGGCTGTTGAGCAAGTCAATCATCCAATTACTTTTAGCCAAGAAAATGACAATCCAATTAGTTAATGTAATGCAATTAGATGTATATCCCATGAATCACGAGTTTCATATTATCCCATTCTAATCTGTAAAAAGGGCCTACCTATGATCAATTCAAACCAAAAGAGACGCAGCTCACTGTTGCTCAAGGCTGCCCTTGGGATCTGATTTATCATGAAACCTGGAATCTGTTGAAGTTGCCGAATTATCACAGAGAATGTCAGTAATTGAACAAAAAATTTTGTGCTGGTGAAAACTCTAGAACAAACAAAGAAAGAAGAGGATAAGATAGTGGGATCATTTACTATTCTATTTTACAATACCTGGTGTTCCCTGAGACTCGATTGATATCCTGTACTGTACATAGGTAAACTATGAATCAACTCCATGACAAAAGAAATCACAGATTTAATTAAAGCAAAACAACAACAATCAAGCAGGAGGAAAAAGATGAAAGAAATCAAATGGTTACAATTCTGTTGGGTATTTTGTGCAGCTTGGAGATTTCAATTGGATACAGCGTTGAGGGCTGCCTCCCACCCAACCCAAAGCACACAGACAAACACAAACAATATTGCAATGATTGCTAATTACGAAGGGCAGGAGGGCAGCATAACCATCCTAACATAGTTTCCAATTTCAATGCAAGCCCCAATAACATAGCAGAACCTGTCACGCCCCCAAAAGTGAAACCGGGGTTATGTGTGAGATTAGGGCCAATTTAAATTTTTTCTAACACAAAAGTCAAATGTAACTTGGCCTCAATCATGTCCCATCTGGATCAAAGACCGCTGTAAGGTATAAACATTTCCTCGAATATAACAATAATAAGCGGACGCTTTGAAATACAAATTGTATCTTAATATGTATAGTTAAGAGCAAATATTGAAATTCATTAACTAAGTTTAAGTTGAAGACAGTTAACAAAGTATTAATTACAGAAAGAAGGCCACACTAAAATTGGACCTAATCAAAAGATGGACAAAAGAAAATAAAAGATAAATCTAGCCAAGTAAGCATGAAGGCTCTCGAGTACGGGGTCGATACGGCTAGACAACGTCGTCCGTACAGTAGTCTAAGGGGTCATTAGACTGATCTGTCTGAATCTCCTCCGTCGCCTCCTCCTCGGGATAGAATGGCTCGGTACCTATGCACCATGAGTAGCATCATCAAACACAACGGTTGGCAAATAATATATATAAAGCAATAGATATGCAGAACAAATCAGAGTAGACGATAGACAAGATCATAAAGCATGCATAGCATCCTGATCGTAAGAAATACATAGCATTCAAATCATAATCAATCAAATATAAACATCTGTCAAAGTAAGCGGTCCACATATACTAATCACCACGGGATATTATCACTGCCCTCCCAACTCGAACCGAGTTGTGGTAGAGAAAATGCACGGGAGAAAAGCCCGGCCAATCAAAGGTGGATACATGAGGAACAAACAAACAAAATCATCCCATGGTCCGATGGTGTACATCCATCACAAAATCACGATCTGCAATCGCTCTATAGTAACAGTCCTATCACAGTGGCGCCCCAGCTATGTCAAACGGTACAGCTGAGTGGTGTCTGACACAAGAGTCCTATGCAAACATTAGGGAGGGCTAGGCTTTCTTGTGTGAACAAGATTCATTCGAACGATAGATGAACTACTACCTTTCATCAAATCAAAATCAAACAAACAAACTTTCTTCAAAATATCAATATCATTAGTAGTCCTCTTCAAGCCTTACAATCAAAGCCACCCAGCCTCAACACATCATCAGACTTTTAGAACAAACAAAACATCAAGGGGGGATCCTAAGTCTATCATCTAAGTTCTCAATGTGATCCCAAAACAAATCAAAGCAATCGAAGCTAAAGAACATGCTCGTGACATGTAGATAAAGTACCAAACGGTACAATTCGGAATCATAAATGATAGACAATCCAAACCTAAGCACAGTGTTATTCCCGAAGCATTGTACAACCTACTCAGTCAACGAAAAGAATAAGGTTCGCGATACCCGGACGAACAATCTTCGTGCATAGATTTAAAGAGGGGTATCTCGTTGTTCCGTACTGTTCAAGATTGAGCTAAGTTGGATCCCAATACAAACGGAATAACCGTGAAGAACGTCGGCTCAAAACATCTTCACATATAGTCAAATGAGTCCAAAAAGGGTAGCCAAAGTTCCACCTAAAGTTATCCAAAATATGGTAAAAAGGACCTCTTAAAAAGGGTCCTCATTGTTAGCCCGGTCGACTTGGCCCTTGGCAGGTCGACCACGTACACAGGTTCCCCGGTCGATCGCGCCCTTGGCCTGTTGACCCCATGCACAGCGAAGCCAGTCAACTTGAAGGAATCAGGTCGACATCTCCCTGTGTGCCCGGTCGATTGAGCCCTTGGCCAGTTGACCGACAGTTGTAAATGAAAAACGGGTATAGTATTCTCGTCAGGTTCCAGAGAACCTGACTCATTATCGCCGATCGACTGGGCTCCGTGGCCGGTCGACCACACACACTACAGAAACAGAACCTAGGTTTTGCTCCAGTAGTGAAATGGGTCCAAGTCATTCGTCTCTTCCCTGAACTTGATAAGCATCAATATCAAGTGTAGAGACAGTCTAAAATCAACCCAGAAACCTATCTAATCAAGTCATACAAATCTAAATCCATTTCATTATGCTAACAAACCTAATTATCATGTTTTCAAACTTCTAAAGCATCAATTGAGGCAATGACATCTAAACCATCATATTTCCATACAAATCAAGGGAGACAAACATATCAAACATGAATATAGATATCCACTTGCCTTGATGAAGAGCTTAAGTAAATATCCAAGAGAAAATTTGGGGAAATCCCTCTTTTGAGCTCAAACTTGGAGAAAACACTTTCAACCCAAAATCATTCCTACAAATGCAATGCAAAGGGTTGCTATGAGTTTCCCTAATCCATTTCTAACCAAAAGGAAGGAAACTAGCTAAACCTAAAAGCTTGGGGAGCTTACCTTGCAATGGATTGTGTATGGAAAGTTTAGAAAAATGGGTGGTTGAGCTCTTGGAAGCTTGAGGAAGAAGATGGGTGGCTTGGCCGGCGTGGACAGAGATCTGGTGGTCTTCGTTGGCAAGGAGGCAGTGAGAGGAGAAGAAGCTTGAGAGAGATAAAGAGTGAAATGAGAGAAGAGATGAGTGAGGAATAAGAACCGGATGAGGCTTTATTTTTAGGTTAGAATAGTTAAATATTTGGGTTTAGTCCTTAGTTTGCCAAATGTGGATATTCGGGCCTCTTCAACGTGTCGAATCGAAACGCGTAGAAGACTAAAGTTCGTGAAATGCCGAACCTATCCGATGCACCCAAACTCACAAAAACTCATAATTTCATAAAAACCCCTGAAAACTCCCTAAAATTGCAAACCAACTCCCTACTTTACCCAAACGTACTTGGACCCGTGCGAGGCTTCGCACACGCGATCCACACACCAAACTTGACTTGCTAAGAGTCTAAACACACTTACTAACTCATCACGCAATTAATTATAATAAATACGGGGTTAAGGTACGGGGTGTTACAGAACCAATGAAGAAGCATCCTTTTGGAATATACATACTGCCAGAGTCCATACCCAAAGGGCGCTTTTTTTTCCTTTTTGCTTGAAGTTGAACTCCTTGGGATTCTAAGAAATGTATTCCTAAGAGTGGGAAAAATTGAAGAAACAAAAGTAAATATCCATAAATGGTTATCAATAATATCCCCTTTAATGGAAGATGAATTAAGGGGAGATGGGAAATAAATATCCAGCCATCACCCTACTAATTAAAAACCTTGGAAAGCCAAGGTACTATATACATCTCCACCTTATATCCTTCACCCCTTGTCTCATTGATACTCCTTTGTTGGAACCCATTTAACCATGAATTCCGAGGAATTTAATTCCATGCAACCATGCCCCAAATCTAATCTACATAAACACTTAAAAAGTTATGGAAGAAGATGACTTACATCTGGTTGACCAAAACCCAATGCTGAAGTAGCCTCTGATTTAACAGTAGAACTGAAATAGGGTTCACTGAGAGAAGGTGCAACACTTGTAGAACAACTAGTTCCAAATACAGGAAACACAATTGTATGTGGAGCAATGGTTTCAAACATTTCAGTACTTGAAGAAGAGGAAGTGGCGATAGGAGATGGAAAATATGGCATGGATATAGGCGAACCAAAAGAGGATGTGCTGAAAGCAGGCATGGAACGCGTTAAGGCTGTATAACAGCTAGTTCCAAATGTAGGAGCCGGAGGTGTTTCAGATACACATGGAGCATTGAATCCAAACAGTTGAGCTTGACCATCTATAGATGTTCTTGAACTAGAGGAACGATAAGAACGGGATGGAAAAGATTGCCTGGATGTTGGCCAACCAAATTAAAGAGGATGTGATGCTGAAAATAGGGTTAGAACTTGTTGAGGCTGTACAATAGCCAGGTCCAAATGTAGGAGTCAGAGGCACAGAACTTGTTGAGGAATCACTAGGTCCAAACATATGACCCGAAGACATTCTAGACATTTGGGGTTCACCAAATAATGATTTAATACTTGAACTCAAGAAAGGAAAATGAGAGGATTTAACAGATGCCACAGACCCAAAGTCAATGGAGATGAAGCTTGTGAATGTTACACCACGTCCCGAGTTAATCAAGATTAACTCTAATTAATTGAAATAAATGCTAATTAAGCATGTTTCATTAAACTAATGGTGGTTAATGACCAAATTGAATTGAGTTTGTCTCAAATGATTAATTTGAGCTTAATGAAAGGATAATGAATGACATTGAATGATTTGAAGTGATTTTAGACTTAAACCATGTGGTACAAGGACCTTTTGTAAATACGAATTTTTGCGTATTTCATCGAATACGATTACTCTTGATACAAATGCGTGTATCTCGAAAAGTACGCTAATTTCCGTAATAGACTTGAACTCATTCGGTGATAATTGGATCAAATGACCTTTCATTTGACTTAAAGTGTAAATAATAGAAGTGAAGAGGGCTTAGATGCAAAATCTAGGCTTATAAGGATGATGACAACCTCCTTTGAGTTCATTCATTCATTGCCAGCACAGCCAAACCTAGACTCCTTTCTCTTCTTCTTCTTTCTTCCATTTTCTCTCCATCAGGTGTGAGATTAGGAGCCTTTTAAGTGATTGAAAGTGGTTTGGAGAGGACTCCATCTTCTTCATCTTCTTTCTCTAACTCTCTTTCCACTTCCTTGGCGCAAAAGCTTGCAAAAGAGCTCAAGCTTTCTTCTTTCAAAGCTACAAGTAAGTACTTTACTTGTTTACAGAACTTCCAGGTTCTATTCTATGGTTTATAGTGTTTTCTAGCACAAAGAATTCATTTGAGTTCTACTTGTGAATTGAATTTAGTTTTTAGGTTGGAATAAGCTTGGATTGAAGAGATTTCATCATAAGGATCAAGCTAAACAGAGGGGTTCTTGTTAATTAATCTCCAAACAAGGCAAGTATACTCATCTCTTATGAATTAGGATGCTATTGGACTTGTTTGAGCTCAAGATCTGAGTTTTGGTTCATAAATTTTCTGAAAATTTGAGAGCAGTTCGGCAGACTAACACCTGACCGACCCTTCTGGGTTGAATTTCGTAAGAAAATCCAGCTTCTGGAAAGCTGACTGAATTGGGTTCGATCAACCGAAATCACCATTCGGTTAACCGACAGGTGACCAAACTCATCTGAAGCTCTCTGGACTGCGAACCGAGGGGTAACCGAACTATGTTCGGTTAACTGACAATGTGGGTTCGGTCGACCAACAAGGTGACCAAATTCCTTTGAGAGATGTCAAAAATTTTAATAGAAGTTTAGCTTCTGAAAAGCTGACCGAAATGTGTTCGGCTAACTGAATTCGAGAATTTGGTCAGCCGAAGACCTGACCGACAAGTAACTGACAATGTTCGGTTAACCAAGTGTTGACCGAACAGCTGACCAAACTTAATTGGGCGAAACATAGGTGCTTTTTAGGTACATAAGTATCCTCTAAGTTAACTAAACCTTCATGGGTGTTAGCTAAGGTTATGCTAATGTGTAAATTTCACTTAAAGTGATGTCATCAAAAATAACACATGCATTAGATAATGAATGTTTCACCTGAATGCTTGGTTTAGAAGTTTGAATAAGCTTATTGATTTTAATTTGATTCTTGAGTTTGGCACTACATAGTAATTTTCCAAGTTCATTATAGAGCTGAAATGAATAATGAAATGAATTAATGAACAATCCTACTGCAATAGATGAAATGGGGTATTCCGGAGCTCCGTGGTGATGCCAGTGATCTCTGATCAAGACACTGGTAGATCCCACACATATTGAATGATAAGCCACCTAATAAAATGCAATCACTGGAAATTGAATGAATAATGAATATATTACTGACTGAATCCGTTAATTGGATAAATGAATGCTTCCTTTTTGGGAAAAACTGAATGAATTGTATACTATTGTAGTTGCCAATTCTTGTAAGTATTGTTACTTGACTCTAATGTATAGATTACAGTTATTGATTTGAATTGTCTAGGATTATTGATTATACAATTGATAAACAGGTTTATTAGCATATGCTATTATAGACTTGTGTATATATTGTTGAACCATCGTGTTTGCAGTATTATTAATGACATTACAGGCCCAGTTGCCCGTGACGGTATTGCAGAGGCTGCGCCGCCTGAGGAGGAGGCCAATCAGATTCCTCCAGGAAGATTGATTGAGTGGACGTAGATCGGATGACGATTCAATTAAAAATCTTTTGAAATATTTTGAGAGATACATGTGTATTCATTTTAGAGTGTGAATAGTTGTCACATGCATTGTATTTTGAATATGCAGTAGTTGACTTAAATAGTAAAGTGAATGTGTATATTAAACTTTACTTTGAGGGAAAGAACTTGTACTCTTTTACATTGTTTCGTCAATGTATATATATTTCCACAAAATTGTACATTTGACAGGTGTGAATGTATGTTATCCCTTGTGGATTTTGTATTAACTTTGGTTAATTCAGAGTTTACGGGAGTAAGTATGAAGATCACCACTTGGAGCTTGTCCAGAGTAATCCTAATCTCGGGCCCGGGTCGTGACAGTGAAGAAGTTGTGCTAGTTGCTCTAAAGAGAGGAGTAGTGGAACCAAATCCAAATGTGAAGAGTGACCTAGATGTAGATGGAGCAATTCTCATTCTGAAAAGATCAGAGGAGGAAGTATGGAATGCCGAGCTAGTAAAAGAACATGACAATGTTCCAAATGAAGATGGGGTGGGTGGGGCGAATAGCCATGATTGTGTTGATGGAGTAGAGCTAGAATTTCTTGTTTGCTTGCTTCCACATTCAGTCTGACCTGCAATTTTCAATAGGAAAATATAGAAACACAATAACCATAAGTAAATGACACCTCATTGATGATTTGAACTTCTAAAGTTCTTGGGTATAGCGAATCTATGAAGTTAGAATGCCTAACATTATGTCCCAGCTGGTAATCTTCCCATCTCAACTCATCCGTACTTTTGTTCTTGTATGCAGGCATGCAAGAAACTTATTGCTAGTGAATAACATGATCGACACTTATATGTGCAACGCTTAACCACAAGACTACAGTGTCGTTAAGTAGTAAAGGATTAAATAGTCCGGATTATCGATCCCACGGAGAGAGGAAGGAACAAGCAATGAATCCAGTTAAAGTAGAATTGAACTAAGATATAGCTAATAGAAATAATTGAAGTAAACAATTAAAACTACTAAACTATGTGTGAAAAATGGAATTAAACTAAATGAAGTGTGAAGTAAAACTAAAATAGCAACTAAATTACTCTAATCAACAATCTAAAATATGGAATTAATAAGATCTAACAAATTTTTACTAAACTAGTGGATGAATGGTAGTGGAAATGGAATATTTAAGATGAAAATTTGGTGTGAAATACCTAGGATTTTAAAACAAGTTGTGTGAAATGTGTATCTAATAATCAAGAATTGAAAATAACAAATCAAATAAGGATTAAAATTAACAACAATCAAAATAAGAGATTAGGCAATCCAAAATCCACTAAGTATGTAATTAATTCAATCAATGCATGTTCTAATTCAACTCCCAGATCTACAATCCAATTAGCAATCTCTTGCCTAATTGGATTGGATGATATAGCAATGAAAATTAAAGTAAAGAAAATCGAAAGCCAAGATCCTAGATCATAACCTAACTACCCTAACAATTAATCATCAAAATCAAGTACAAAAGATCAAAGATAATGACTTTAGAGCATACTATGTGAGAGAACATAATCCAACTACAAAGCATCAATTGAGATTATCCAAGCATCAAGTGCAGAGATAGAGCATGAGAAATGAGAAAGATTAGCTCAATTAGATCTAAAATCTACTAATCAATCAAGGCACAAGTTGGAATTTAAACTAAAACATGCATGGAATTGAACTAATCGCATTACTTAGCTTCAAAAGGAAAGCCCAATCGAAGAGCTTTAGCCACTGAACATCAAGAAAGAGCTCCAGATCTTCATTAATGATCTTCAATTACACACTCTCTCTAGATTAGATACACTGAAGCTCTTAATTACAATCTAAAAGCATAGAGAATGTAAAATAAAATTGCTAAAAGAGTAACTTGCCAAAAGATTCTTTTTTTCTCTACAAATACATTCTAATTTATAGAAACATTGAGGACATTTAATTGGCTCATTTCCTTTCACAAGGATTGCTTCATTTGACTGGTTGCAACTTTAAGGCTTTTAATTGACTCATTTTCTTTCACATGGATTGCTTCAATTTGATTGGTTACTTTCCTTCCAAAAGCTAAACGCATATGTGCTTTTTGTGTCATGTGGTCCTTCAATCTGGATGTTAGAGTTGGTTGGTTACTTTCCTTTCAAAGCTAAACACATAGCTTTTTGTGTCATGCGGTCCTTAAGTTTGGGGGTTAGAGTTGGATGAAATATTTTCTATGTAAAAACAATATGCACCTTTAATATGGAGGTTAGAGTTGGATGAAATATTTTCTATGTAAAAACAATATGCACCTTTAATATGGAGGTTAGAGTTGGATGAAATATTTTCTATGTAAAAACAATATGCACCTTTAATATGGAGGTTAGAGTTGGATGAAATATTTTCTATGTAAAAAATATATATATACACAATTGTTGGGGTTTGAACCCATGACCCGTTTCATAAGCACCCAAACTCTAACCAATACACCAACTACTTATTTCTATTAAAAAATGACTGCTTGTATAATTAAAGTCTTCTCCTTTTATTTTGGAATTCTTCAACTCTTCCTAAGATTTCTTCACCAAGATTTCTTCATATAACTTCTTTATTGAAATCTCTTCTTGATGCCTTAGGACACTAGCGGGAAGGTTCATGTAGTCATGTGGTCCACCTACACAAGAGAAATTACATAAAAATGTGCTATAAATAATGTAATTTATGCATGATAATCCGATAATTCATTAATGTGATAGAAGGATAAAATCTCTGTATAAAGCAAATGATATGTATATGAGATGTTGATAAAATTCGAACTAATGAGGGGTAAAATATGCAATATTTAACACTCATCACAACATTAAATATATCATTGTCTCACTCTTCAAAATCAATTGTCGGACTGTAAGGAACTATCTTAGTTCCCATATATTGTGCCTGAGGTTCTTGATTGCGTTGTGAAACTTCTGTAGGTGATCCTGTACAGGCTCCTACAAAAAAGAAAGGATAATGTCTACCCAAAAGCAAGAGGAACACTGGGGTAAAAGGTGCACAATTGTTGATATTACAAAATAGCAGTGTGTTTGCATGTCCCAAATTGCAGATTGGGCAGATAGATGTTTGACACTGAGGTGAAGAAATTGCTCACTATGTTCAGGGCTAAGCGAAAAACAGGAAACTTGATGCAGGCCAGATCCGTGATCGGCTAACCCATTGGGCCCAAACCTACTAAAGCCCAGAAAGAGAAGCTTTCCAGATCGTGCAACATATTCTTAGCAGCTAAAATATAGGGATATTAGAAGATTTCCTTTTATTTGTTTTGTAATTTTAGCATGATTGGAATTTTTTCTTAAAGTAGACTAATATCTAGCCTATATAAAGAGTTGTAGCCTCTATCATTGAATTATGCATTGATTAATAAAATTTCTATCCTTGAGTTTTCTCTTGGTTAATTGTTTGTAGTGTGAGACCAAGACGGATTTGACCCTATGGATCCTTATCCCTAAGCCCTTTGGCTTGGAGTTTACCCCGTTGGCTATTCTCCCCTTTCCCGTGCTGCTTCAAAACTGCTATAGTAACGGCTCATTTCCACATAGAGAAAACAGACAATGTGACCATTACATATATATAAGACAAGTAATGATCATGACAATGACATTGTTTTTATCTGGGAGAAGACACTCATTCTTTCATTTCTTTCAAGATCCAAAATCACATAACTATAGATCAACATGCTCCGGATGAAAGGCATAAATTGAATAACCTCAAGACATTTCCTTCTTCTTATCTTTTATTAATAAAAAAATAGACAAAAAAAGAAACAGACTAAGAAATGGGAAATGGAATAATTACATGCCCATCTACTTTATGGTTTCATGCAAAATCGTTTCGTATCTTCAAAAATGTGTGTGAATCACATAAACATAAGAAAGATTGCTTACGAACTTAAGGATTATGGAAATTGGATGGAGATGTTGTGTAGGTTGTGGAAGGAGGGCTCCCGACTATAATTGTAATCGTAGCTTATGTTCGGAATCTCATTCCGCATGAAGTACTAGTTTGGCATGGCGTGCTTCCGAATTGAGATTGATAAGTGGCTCCACAACCACAAGCTGTGTTTATTCTTTTTGGCCCCTTCCAAATGGAGCAGCAAAGTTAGTAGTGTCGCATGGGCTCCTCTTAGATGGAGATGGAATAGCAGTTCCGCATGTAGTACAAGTTCTAGATGACGAGCTCCCAAATAGAGATGGTACTGTATCTCTACAAGTAGTAGTAGTTCCACTCAATGTAGATGCCAAAGGGAAGTTAAGAAGCAAAATGCCACCTTGTAGTTCACATTTAATTTCACCTCCGAGAGAATTGATGGACAGCCAAATACTCAAAGGCCCAGAAATTGGTGTGATTGTGGCACTAAATGTTGGCTGACTAAGTGCACCAGAAGGTGCAATTGAGCAAAATCTGTAGGATCTTACACTCCATTGAGCTACCACTTATTCTAAACCAATTGGTGATAGAAAAATGACACAACAATAGTTTTATGGTGAGGGTGAGGGCTCGACCACAATTATGACCACTCAAGAGTAAGGGTGGACGTTGACCTCAATACATGGCCTTTAGGTAGCAACTGTGTTGGTTGGCACGTTTTACCTGCCGAACAAGTAAGAACTCAGGTTAATTGAGTGAGTCCAAACGCAAAATATTAAAGGGAAAACATGGTACTATTGCAAAACTCAGTCATACTTATGAAAAATATAGATTGGAAGAGAGCGAAGGGAAAAGTTGTGCTTCAGGTGTTTGAAGCTTTCATACTTTTCGGCGACATTCAGGATTTTCCTATGGCTTACATTGGAAAACATCATTGATCAAAGGTGTGAAGGTGAACAACCAATGACCGATATAGACAAGAGGCCATCTATTTGTCCACTTAGATGGGAGTAGTTCTCTGCCCTCTCCTATGAATGTTGATCACACCACTTTGGAAAATTTTGATGCTCTCCACCCTTGGCCCTTCACCTTCTCCATTCACCTTTGCATTTCACCTTTTTCCAGACACCAACACCAACTTACTGTTGAACTCCTAGGAATTCATTGTAAAGTGGGTGCCGATGGAGTAGTAGTTAGGAGGATCTAATTTAGTAGGATGATGGCTAAGTGATCATTTCCTATCAAAAAGGAGAGTAGAGACTACTTCATGGCCCTTTGTTGATATTCAACTCACTCCAAATTTAGCCTCCTTGATAAAAAGTCACTTCTTAGAATTCCTACGAATTTACTACCTATCAAACAAAAGGGCCCTTAGTGTTTAGTTTGGGAAGAGGAAAGTAAGACGCATTTTTTTTCGCTTTTCTTTGTTCTTCAAAGAAAAAATTGTCTTTTCCCTCCTTTAAATGAGAACAACAAAAACTTTCACTACTTTCCCCTATGTAACCATATAGGAGAAGCAAGTCTTCTCCTTTTCATGACTTCTATTCCTCTCTCCACATGGTCCGTCAGAGTTCTCATGTTTTCCCCTTTCCTCCTTGTTTGATAAACCAACCATATAGTGGGTGGATAATCTATTTTCTATTCCATTTATATAAGAAAGCATAAAAACACACAATAAGATTGTTACTTAATTAGTAAGTATAGTTGATGACAATATTATACCACTTGGAATTTATACAAAATGCATTTACATACTATTCTCCCCAAGAAATAGAAAGAATGGGCTAGAAAAATGATCTGCTATACCATAATAAACGAAATCCAATAAAAAATAAGGTCATGTAGATCATTCATTTGGGCTATGTCTAAAAGAAATTTATTATCGGTTGATAATTCAGGGGAAACAACAACAACAACGATTCAAAAGAAAAGCAGCAGCAACAACAAAAACAACAACATTACGATTTACCCATTAAAAAAATAATATTTCAAAAGAAAAGCTGCCATCAACCCAAAACCATAAGCTATAGTGAAATGCAAAACCCAAGACTACCGGAAAGCTATATAATGCAATCAACAAGCCAAAACCACTCTTCCCAAAACAAAACTCCTTGGACAACCAAAAACAAAATGGCATTCATCAAAGCATAACCGACTCCTCAAATAAAATAAATGACAAAAACACCAACTCAAAAGAAAATCAAATCATCCATCTCAAGGATAACCAAGAACCCAAAAGCAATTCATGAGAAAGGAGAAAGAAGACCCAGGAGCCCCATTGGCATCTTCCTAAACCAATTGCAACTAATTTAGGTCTGTTTGGATGAGAAGAAAAAGGAAGTGAAGAGAAGAGTCTACTGTTAATAGTTCTCTCCATCTCTGTTTTCTCCAAATCCAAACAACCCCTTAGTTTCCGTTCAAAATCAAATTCATGCAGTTGTTTTTGCTCTTTCTTATAACCAACAACAACAATTATAATTCACGCATGAAATCAAGTTTGAAGGACCCAAACAAGGTCCAAATGAAAGAGAAAAAAAAAATCATGCATTATATGATGGATTTGGATGCGGAAACTCCAACACGCGGCCATAGATCTATGTGCGTTCCGGCGATTGGGAAGCTCCGTGGATCTCTTCGCCTCTTGTCTCTCCTATGAATGGAATGATCCCAACCCTAGGGTTCCCTTATCTTTATATAAACAAGTCCCAAAGAGTCACACTTACTAGAGACTTCTTCTCCAAGAAACCCACATCCACTAATCCTATTGGGAGTCTTATTCGTGGGACCAGATCAAGTCTTACATAAAGTGAGATTGTATTCTCTGTTGGCATCAACCCTGCTTGATCTGACGTGGGACCCGTAGCATGTGGGCCACACGATTTCCTACAATCTCCCCCTTGGCATGAATGCCATGTACATCAAACATATATCAGTCCCATATGCATCACATGCCTTGCAAAAACCTCTGCAAGCAAAGCCTTGGTGAGAGTATCAGCCATCAATTCCTCTGAAGGCATATAAAAAATTTCTATATCATTCTTTTCAGCCTTTTCTTCGATGAAGTGGTACTTTATCTCAACATGTTTTGATCGGCTATTGAACTTTGTCTCATTCACCATGGATATAACAAATGTGTTATCTACGTTCATTTGGACATGCTCTTTTTCCCCAATTATCTCCAAATTAGTTAGAAAATATTTTAACCAAAGAGCCTCCTGAACTGCTGTACAGCATGCTATATACTCTGCTTCGGTTATAACACATAACCGGTTGTTGACTTTCTCTGGTCTAAATCACCGACCCAATCTACATCTGAGTAGTTGCGCAGTTCCAGGACTTCACCTTGATAACATAGGCGAAGGTTCACTGTTCCTTTGATGTCCTGTAGAATCCTCTTAACCGCATACCCATGCTGTAATCCTGGGTTACTTAGGAATCTGCTTACGAGACCCACGACGAATACAAGGTCTGGTCTCGTACATAGCATCGCATATATGATGCTGCCAACAATTTGAGCATAAGGTTTCATTCTCATCACTTCATTATCCTGCTCGTTTGTGGGTCCCTGATCGCTTGACAATCTTATGCTCTTATAGAGGGGAGTGTCAATTGGTTTACACATAGCCATATCAAACCATTTCAACACAGTTTCCAAATAGGATCCCTGTGATAAAGTCAACACCCTATTCGGACGATCACGAGTTATTTCAATGCCAAGGACATACTCTGCCTCACCCATGTCTTTCATCTCGAATCTTGACTTTAACCATTATTTGATTTCATTGACGACTTCCAATTGATCACTAGCGATCAAAATGTCTTCCACATATAATGACAAATACAAATAACTACTCTCACTACGTTTAATATAGAAACATGTGTCTGCATTATTGGGGACAAATCCTATTTCACCTATGGCCTGATGAAATTTCCTATACCATTGTCTCGAGGCCTATTTTAGTCCATACAATGCCCTATTAAGTTTGTACATTTTGTCCTCGTGACCTTGTACCACAAACCCCTCGGGTTGTTTCATATAAATTTCTTCTTCTAATTCACCATTCAAGAATGCAATTTTCACATCCATTTGGTGCAATTTAAGGTCACGACATGCTACCAATGCTGCTAAAGTTCGTATGTATTGGAATTTTACGATCGGAGAAAACGTCTCCTCGTAATCTATTCCTTCCACTTGTGTGAATCCCTTAGCTACTAGTCGTGCTTTATATTTATCTAAGGATCCATCCAACTTTAGTTTCTTTCTAAGAATCCATTTACGTCCAATGGCTTTTCGATCTTTTGGAATATCAACCAATTGCCATACTTGGTTCTTTTTAATTGATTCTATCTCCTCTCTCATAGCCTCTAAGCAATACTATGCATCCTACACTTTGATCGCTTAAGAGTAGGAGTTCGGATCCACATCTTGTACAGTTTCTAATAAACTGCAATAATCATCTAAATATGCCAATTGTTTCCTCACCCAAACTGGCCTACCAATCGGCTCATCGGGTTGTTCAATCGCCTCAAGTGGGCCCTGGCCAGGAACTCTATGTCCAACGTCCTCTTCATCGGAACTCCCACTTGCTTGAACCCCCTTGCCCTTAGAGATTTCATATAATTCCACACACTGTGGTTCTACTTTAGGACTGATCATCGGATCTTCAAGGAAAAACACGTCTCGGCATTCCATAATTATCCTATTATCGTGATCATACACACGATATCCTTTAAAAAGTAATGGGTAGCCAACGAAAGAGCAATTTTTCTTCGTTTTTACTTGCAGTTTATATCTTTCCTGTGGTGGTGGTAGGACATGTACAGGGCAGCCCCAAACTCTAACTGTTCTAACTTTGGTTTGGCCAAACTCTAACATGTTCTAACTTTGGTTTGGCACCAGTCCATAATTCATACGGGGTCTTGAGCACACTCTTAGAGGGTACTCTATTCAAGATATATTGTGCCGTGTTTAATGCATATCCCCACAAATACTGCAGAAGTCTCGCGTTGCTGATCATTGACCTTACCATATCCATTAAGGTCATATTCCTCCTCTCAGCGACGCCATTTTGTTGTGGGGTATATGGCATTGAATATTCATGAATGATTCCCTCACGTGCACAATATTCTTTAAACAGTTGCGAGGTATATTCACCTCCCCTCTCGGATCTAATCCTTTTTATTTTCTTGCCGTTTTGATTTTGGACCTCAGCAGCATATATTTGAAACATTTTTAAGGCCTCATGTTTGTGTTTAATGAGGTACAGATAACCATATCTGCTATAGTCATCAATAAATGTGATAAAATAGTCCTCTCCCGTTCTATTTTGGGCATTTCTTGACCCATTTTCGACTTAGACATGGTTCACATATAGGTACTCTACTTTACCTAAATCTGCTAAGAGCCCATCCCTAACCATTTTACCTATTCTGTTTTTGTTAATGTGCCACAATCTCATATGCCATAACATTGCCAAACCATCCATGCAGACATTCACACACATAGAATAATGGGAACTAGATTTTATTTTATCATTAAGAGTGTCCAGCAAATACAATTTGTTAGAAAGAAAACCACTGACTAAAACTTGACCGCGCATGCCAATTGTAACCTCCTTATCTTTAAATCTGATTTCGAATCCATTCATAGCCAGCTGACTTACAAAGATGACGGTCCTTCCCATAGCCGGAGCAAAGAAAACATCGAAGAGATATAGGGATTTTCCAGTTGGTAAGGGAATTTTGACTTTCCCTACACCTAATACATCACATAATGTTTCATTCCCTATGTAAGTACACTAATCTCTCAGATTCATCTCTTTGAATTCTACAAATCCAACCTTGGTTCTTGATATGTGCCTAGTGGCTCTTGAGTCAATCCACCAATTCTTGTCATTGGTGTCCACCATCATGGACTCTGTGACCATCTCAACATAATCACCATGTTCTTTGGTCACATTACCTTGCTGGCTACTCTCACCATTCTTCTCTCTGTATTGAGACTAAAGTGTCCAGGCTTCCCACAGTTAAAGCAAACACCATTCTTAGGCCCTGTCCGTTTTTTATTGCCTTTGAATTTCCTTTTATTTTTCATATTGACGATTAACGCACCGTTATTATTCTTAGTTTTAGCAATCATGACAAAGTTTGTAGGTGTTACACTGCGGGTGGCCTGTCTTTGTCCTTCAGCAAGCAATCTTGCTTCAACCTCACTGAGGGTTACACCCTTTTGGAGGCCATTTGATCAATGTGATCCCTTATAGATGATCCTTCTGGCATCTTATAGTTAACAAATGCACTGAATGCCTACATCAAGTGAGATTTGGAGATTTCATCATATTTGTCCATAGCATAGTCATAAATTTCTTTAACAATGTTAAAGCGCTCAAACTGCTTTACCAAATTGCTGGATATGAATCCGACCAGAAGAGGCCTCACTAATTTGTTATCAAATGCCCATTGTTCATACAAAACATGATCTTCCTTAGGGGCATCGTCAGTGGGTTTGGAGATCGGATCGGATTCAATCACATATGTTAATTCGTCAAAATGCAGCAACGCGTCCATCCGACGCTTCCATACGGCTAAGTTCTTGCCATTAAAAATATCAGCCTTAGCAAGATCATGCAATGCTAATTTGGAAGACATATTTATTGAATTGAAAAAGAAGTTCAGATACCACTGACCGTTAAAGGAGAAAATCACCCCTTTTTCTGAACCATTGGATCGTCTTCCACTTGCTGCTACTGCGTAGATTTGCTCACAAGGATTCCGCAGAACCAAACCATTCATCGATCGGAGTCCTGATGCTCTAGATATCGCAGTGCGATGTTTTGACGGTTAAAAAATACCATCCCTGCATTAGCCGTACGGATTTCGTCAGAGTAAATTTGGGCCAGGTCGAGTTAGGTCTTGATTAGAGCCAACCTGCAACGAATACAGGTAGTTTTCTAGCACGCGTCCCGATGAGATAAAAGAAAGGAATACGCTGCACACAAAGAACAAAATAGGGCTTGGAAATAAACCCCAAATCTCCAAAATCTTAAACTCAAACGCGAGATCCAAACCGTCGAAACGCACAGTACCCTGCTCTGATACCAATTGATGGATTTGGATGCGGCGACTCCGACACGCAGCCGGAGATCTATATGCGTTCCAGCGATTGGGAAGCTCCGCAGATCTCTTCGTCTCTTGTCTCTCCTATGGATGGAATGAGCCCAATCCTAGGGCTCCCTTATATTATATAGACAAGTCCCAAAGAGTTACACTTACTAGAGACTTCTTTGCCAAGAAACCCACATCCGCTGATCCTATTGGGAGTCTTATTAGTGGGACCAGATCAAGTCTTACATAAAGTGGGATTGTATTCTCCATTGGCATCAGCCCTGCTTGATCTGACATGGGACCTGTGGCATGCGGGCCACACAATTTCCTACATTATAATCATAAGAACTTTCTATAAGAGTAACCATTCAAAAGGTGAAAAGAAATAAAAGCAAGATTCCTGGAATTCTTGTAGCCAAAGTAAAAGTAAAAGAAACCCATGTAATATAATCATAAAGAATTTCTAAAAGAATGAGAACAATTTCAAGAAGATGGAAAACAAGATTCCTACAATTCTAGTAGCCAATAAGAACACAAAAAGAAACCCATGTTGTATAATCATAGGAACTTTCTAAAAGAATAACCATTCTAAAGAAAAGAAAAGAAGAAGAATAAGAACTTCAAGAAGCTGGAAAGCAAGATTCTTGGATTCCTACTAGCCAATGATCAACATTAATTACTAAAGATTAAAAGAGAAATGAAAGAAATCAGTAGCATCCAACATACAGTTTCTACATTCCCCAATCGTCATTGCTATTGGAAATGGCTATCTGCTTCGGTAAATTGGAAATGAGTGTTTTCCTTGGTAAAATGGAAATGGGTGTTATTCTCCAAAATCACAACTACAATGCATATGTATAGTAGATTATCACATGATTTTGCCGGCCAATAGCGGTTACTAGAAGAAGAAAGTGGGCTTCTGTTTGACCCTAAGATACTTAGGGGAAGGTTTGAGTTTTTGGGCTATCAAAAGTGAAACTTGGGCTTTGGGTTGGGACCCAGATTGTGAAACCCACGGGTAATTTAGGTTGGTTAGAATTTTGGTGCTTCACTGGATCACCAATCTTAATGGGCCACAAACAATCACCCCCTGAATGCCAATTAATCCCATGGATTTGTACCAATTTGTTGGGACTAGATCGTTGGAAGGGGGGTCAAAATTTTGTTTTTCATAAAAATTTGTTAAACTTGTGGGCGATGGATCAAGGGGTTACATAGTTTTGTGAGTGTAAAATTTCATACAGAGTTAGGGACCATCCGTGATTCTTACCAACATATTTGATGGCCACATAGTCCATTTATGATCAAGTTACTCTCCACAGGTTCACAACACCAGAGAATTCCAAGTGCGCTCATCCAGTGATGCTCACTATTGGATTGAAATAAAAATTAAAAAAAAAAGACGCTTTTTTTCAAAAACCAGCTGATTAAGGGAGCCTCCAAAGTTAACCATTGAATATGGTGGATCTGTTTTGATTCCATAATCAATAGTGGGGCCTGCAAAATTCATATTGGTGGCAATTTAAGGGTGTATGTGGGTGGGTTGGGGACTCTGGATTGAGCAAAGGGGGCTAGGTAGGCTCACAGATTGGACAGTTTCTAGCATGGGAATGGGTAGATGATTCCTAAAACCTAATCCATGTGGGGTTTATTTTGATGGGCAAAACTCAAACACTAGGATCTACCCAAAATAGGGAACAGACTACTGATCCTCCACAAGGCGCTCATCAAAGACAATCAGTTGTGATCTCAACATGGTGTTGGGCCTCGAGGAATCAGATGGTGAATTGATACATACTACAATATGCTTTTGGCCCTGATTAGAGGGTTTCCTCCAGGTGGATCAAGCAAAACTGAAGAAAATCCTAGGCTAAAGGGGCCGGTTCTAAAACTTGAATGGTTTGGATCAGTCAGATGAAATCAATCACATCATTTAGGTCCACAAATCAAATGCGTTTTGCCAAGTTCTGACACCTGAACAATCAGTCAAGCCGCCTTGTTTGGGTTCAATTTTGAGGAGTCCTGGGCCACTCCAAATCAGATTAGAATCGTCAAAATATAGAACAGATAGCAAAATTTCAAAGCAAGACCAAATCATGAAAAAAATTAGCAAGTCCCCAAGATCCCTAAGTCAGAAATGATACAAGACCTAGTAAGAATTCATTGCTATGTGATTGGTTGTGCATGGTATTCGTGTCCAACAAAGCCGAGATTATTCAACCGTAAAGGAATTCATAAGGCAACTGAAATCTGCAACAACAGGATTCTAAAATTAGAGTTAGCTCATAGATGATTTTAAATTAGTCATAAAGGGTTTGGAATGCTGCCTCCAGGACGAAGACCATCCCAGGACGAGAAACTTTTGGTCATAGGAAAAAAAGGAGAGAAACTTTTGGTATCTTGAAATTCCATCAAATGGAGCGTGGGGTTCGAAGGAAATTCTCAAATTGAGACCTACTGCTTTGAGGCATATTCTGCACCTAATAGGTAATGGAATTCTAACTTCCTTTTGGTTGGACCCATGTGTGCCATGTGGGTGTGTAGTTGACTCTTTTGGAGAAAGAGCAATATACTAATGGAGCTTTGGTCCGCTCCCAAAACCCACATGTGCATCTTACGTTTGCGCTCAAAATCCAACTACCAGTTTCAGTTTGGATCTGCCTATTAAGTCCGAATAGCCAATGCATCTCAAAAGCTTAAGTAGTTGCAAGGTGGGAAAAAAAACATTTCCATCTTTCATCTACATTTTGAATTGGCTGAATCTTTATCGTGTGCTAAGGATTTATCTTGGGTGGATTGCTTATTTGTTGTGCCAATAGTCCCCCTCAAGCTGATGGCTCGTGGATGGACCATAAGCTTGTCCCAAAGCAAGGAAAATCTGTGTGATGTTGATCCTTTTTGTGAAAATACCTCCCAACTAATCAATGGTAGAGATAAACCAAAAATAAATTCTTGGGCAACACTTTTTCCCTAATGTAATAGTAAATAACTTTGATGTGTTTCGTTCTTGCCTGAAAAATGTGGTTAGAAGCTAAAGAAATAGCACCCACATTACCAAGATACACTGTCCCGATGTTATCGATGATTATCTGGATGTGGACCCACGGAAGTGTAACTTATGGTGCGCCACACCTAGATACACTAGCCCACCTTGGATTAATGTATATATATCTCTTAATCATGAGTCCATGTGGGCCCACAGAAGTGTAATTTATGGTGCGCCACACCTATAGTCATATGTCTATATAATCAGATCAAAAAAGGATCCTTATAAGATTCAACAAAAAAACCTTCAAACTTAAAAACTTTTTTATCACAAGCCCATCCATGAGGTGGTCTACCAGAAGGTCAGGTCTGATTTTTGTTCAAATGTGATAATCTTTGAATAGAGTAGAGTTCTATTTGGAAACTAAAATAAAATGATATTTTTAATGGAAAATTTATCAGTGTGAATTGTTAAAAGGTGGGCCACAAATATTATTATAAAAAGATGACAATCTTGAGAAGATGGAAGATGAATGGTGTTGAGAAAGAGAATAATTATAGCAAAATAGAGAGATTTTGGGGGATATTGATTGAGAAACTTTAGGAGATAGAGGATAAGGATAAAAAGATTTTTTTGGAGAAAAAATTGTGGCATGTGATGACATGGCACCTTAAAGCACTCTATGTTTTTTTCTCCATATTATATAATAAAAGACAGCAGGTGATTCTCTGGGAGAGCAACACGTGGCAACATGGGAATCCCTTAGAGAGCGACACGTGGCAGCATGAGAATCTCTCCCTTTAGGAGATAAACTAAGGACGTGGATGTTGGTAGAAAAGAGAGAAATAAGGGGAGAAAAAATAGGAGAGAAGAGAAAAAATAGGATAATAGTTAGTGATCTCTATTTTTACCTTTTCCCAGACTAAATTCATTTGATATTTTCTTAATGGTCGGATAAATTTTTTTAATTATTGCACATGTTGGGAATGGGTGTTTTTCACAATTTTTAATGCTCTCATTGGGAAACTGTGATTCACGGAGAAATTATTTTTTGGGGCCCGGGCTTAGCAAGGGCCGAAGAAATTGTCGCCAACTATTTACTTGATGGGCCGGCAATGGATGATTGATCAATTTGGGATTGGGCTTGGTATTAACCAATTTCTTAATCATTTTTTCTTCTACAGAACCACCATGCCATATAAGTGAAGGACTTTGAACAAAGCAATACAGAATCTTCAAAAGAAAATACATGAATAGACAAACCGCCATTCCAAGGTCTCTATTGACTTTTTTTTTCCTTTGGGCTTGAATATAAAAGATTACAACGATTAATCAAGAACATACAAATGGATATTCAGGCCATTTTAGATGTGTACATGTTCAGTGATGTAATTATAAATATAAGATGGATGGGATGCTTTTTTCATTTTGAGTGGTTTACCCTAATCATATGGTGTTTAGAAATGTATTGGTTTTCTACATCTTTAATTCCGTTCATATACTTTCCAAGGCAAATTTGAAGTTCTTTTCTTCTTGGTGAGAATAAAGTCGTGAAAAATTTTATTGGAAGAAAGTTTCCATGTGTGTTTGGTATTTTATATTTACTAATTTAACCAAATAAATTTTCTCTCATGAGTCTCCATCTTTATCACGACTTTTTTATTATCATTTATATTTACTAATTTAACTAAATAAATCTATGAGTCCCATTATGAAATCCATGTCTTCTTTCTTTCCAAACTTACAATTTAAGGGGGCCACTTTTTTTTTTATACCAACACACGAAGAGCTGTTTTGATAGTAGAGCGGGGGCCACTTTCATATGTTGTATTCTGCTACTTTTTTCTTCTTATTCATCTTTCAATATTCAGTAAGATTAATCTGTAGGGCCCATTATGGACATTTTTCTCCTTATTTTTCTTTGGATATTTCGTAGGATTAATTAATCTACAGGGCCAATTGTGGAAGCCAATTAACTCCAAAATCCGCATTTAATTCTAAAATGGCACTCAATTTATGGCTAAGCACAAATATAATCAATTCAAGGTCCTAAAATCTTTACTATTTACCTGATATTTTCCTAAATATTTTCAGCTACCTAAAATTTACTTAAATATTTAGAAATATTTCTAATTAGAGATTTTAATAATTTTTTAATCATGGTATGCATTGTCCGCTCCTCAAACTTTTTGCAATGCTACATTCCGGAATTACCCTTCTAATATAATCTTATAACATAAAATATCTCAATGCAAATCTAAGATATTCTTAAATAAGATACTTATCCATTCTCTAAAACATAGTATACAATAATAACTTTTCTTTAGTTACCTTCAAGGAGCCCACGTATTATTAAACTAACCAAAAAAAAAAGAATAAAGGCTCTTTGGCTATGATTTTAGTACTTTCATAGGCTATATTCTGCTACTTTTTCTCCTTATTTTCCTTTCAATATTCAGTAAGATTAATTATGAACATTTTCTCCTTACTTTTCTTTGGATATTTGGTAGAATTAATTAATCTGTGGGGCCCATTATGAAAGCCAGTTAATTCCAAAATCCACATTTAATTATAAAATGACACCCAATTTATGGCTAAGCACAAATAATCAAATCAAGGTCCTAAAATCTTTACTATTTACTTGATCTTTCCCTAAATATTTCCAGCTACCTAAAATTTCTCTAATGAGATTCCATCTTTATTATAAATTCTATATTAATATTTATTTATAATTTATTTAAATATTTAGAAATATTTCTAATTAGAAAATTTAAAAATTTTTAATTATGGCCTGAAAGACAGCAGGTGACTTCCTTGGAGGAAGACACGTGGCGCATCCTCGGACTTTTTGCAATGCTACGTTCTAGAATTACCCTTATAATCTAATCACACCAAACTAACTCAAATTCTCCAATACTCCATCACCTAAAATATCTCAATGCAAATATAAAATATTCTTGAAATAAGATACTTATCCCTTCCCTAAAACATATCATACAATAATAACTTCACTTTAGTTACCTTCAATTGGCTCCACCCATGTATTATTAAACTAACATAAAAAAAAAAAAAAGAATAAAGGCTCTTTGGCTGTAACTTTAGTGATTTGTGAACATGTATGTATTAAATATTATTGCATATCAATTTGTGGGACTCTCACGTCATATACAAGTTGCAAAAATTTGGGGCGCTTTCGTAGGCAATATTTTGCTACTTTTTTTTTCTTTTAGTATTCAGTATGGTTAATATGTGGAGACCATTGTGGAAGCTAGTTAATTTCAAAATCCACACTTAATATATAATCATTTATATTTACTAATTTAACCAAATAAGTCTATGAGTCCCATTATGAAAGCCAAATCATTTTTCTTTTCAAACTCACAATTTACAAGGGCCACTTTCATAGGTTATATTCTGCTACTTTTTTCTCCTTATTTCCCTTTCAATATTCAGTAAAATTAATCTATGGGGCCATTGTGGACATTTTTCCCTTATTTTTCTTTGGATATTTGGTAAGATTAATTAATCTGTGAGGCTCATTGTGGAAACCAATTAATTTCAAAATCCACATTTAATTCTGAAATGACAGTTAATTTATGGCTAAGCACAAATATAATCAAATGAATGTCGTAAAATCTTTACTATTTACTTGACATTCCCCTAAAATTTTACGGCTACCTAAATTTCCTCTCATGAGTCTCCATCTTTTTCACAATTTTTTAATATCATTTATATTTACTAATTTAACCAGATAAATCTATGAGTCCCATTATGAAATCCAAGTCTTCTTTCTTTTCAAACTCACAATTTACGGGGGCCACTTCTTTTGTTCATACCAACACACGAAGAGCTTTTTTGATACCCGAGCGGGGGCCACTTTCATAGGTTGTATTATGCTATTTTTTTTCCTTATTGTCCTTTCAATATTTAATAAGATTAATCTGTGAGGCCCATTATGGACATTTTTCTCCTTATTTTTCTTTGAATATTTGGTAGAATTAATTAATCTATAGGGCCCATTGTGAAAGACAATTAATTCCAAAATTCACAATTAATTCTGAAATGGCACTCAATTTATGGCTAAGTACGAATATTATCAAATCATGGTCCTAAAGTCTTTACTATTTACTTGATCTTTCCTTAAATATTTCCAGCTACCTAAAATTTCTCTAATGAGTTTTCAGCTTTATTATGAATAATATACTAATATTCATTTATAGTTTATTTAAATATTTAGAAATATCATTAATTAGAAATTTTAATACTTTTTAAATTATGGCCTGCGTTGGGCTCAAGCCTATTACACTAGTTCATTTGAAAAGAGAACTCATGTGGGTGATGACGTGGCGCCCCTCACAGCCCACCTCTCCCTGTGCTTTAATATATATAACTAGCAACCAAGGCCCGTGCTTAGCCCGGGCCCAAAGCTAAGAATATATTTAAAATTAAAGTAAGAGAAAATATATTATTTAATTGAAATAAAGAGTATCATTTAGACACCGGTGCACAAGTATAGTTGCACATAGCTGTTATACAATTATAATTTAATATATGAAAGAATCTATAAACTAAAAGTTTATGAAATAAGTATGTTTATCCAAAATAATAAACAACGAATTTTGCTTCAAACATAAAGTTGATTAATAAATAATTCAAATTTTTTGAAGAATAAGAAGATTGTACAATTCATCTACTTGTTTATCCACTTGTTTCAGTATTAGTCACTGATGTTGTCACTTTACTTTCCAATTGAACACGTGCATTACTTGTCCCAATGGCTGAAGGGTTGATGTTATCTTTCATCTTCAATGCTGTTCACATAATTGAAAATAAGTTAGTGAAATAAAACAATCTTTTAAAAGAATAAATCTTATTAAAACTAAAATTTAAATGCTCACAATGTTCTATTTCTGACAGTAACAACTTTCCCTCATGATTGATGTTTATGTGTTCTATTTTTTTTAATGGAACTCCACTATCCTAAGTAGATTTGCTCATGTTCGTTCCTATCTTGATATGGAACAAATATTCTTGCCATAGTGCTTTTTAGATTTGAGGTGCAAAATGGGTATACCAATCATCCTACCAAATGTGATAAAAATAAATTTATAAGACAAAGAATTACATTAGTGCAATTTAGATATATTGTATATGATAGGATCATATTTAAAAGAACAGAAACAAACAAACACTCTGTCATTACCTTAGCTGCATTTACTTCAAAATTTTCTTCTGATGTATTCATGAATTTCTTAACGACATTGTCTTGGAGCAAAAATGTTGCACTTCCAGTGTGATCCATGACTGTTATTGTTGCAATGTATCTACAGTTATAAAAGTTAAGAATTATAAATTTCTAATTATTTTATTTAATTCATAAATCTAACATATCACATGAACGCTGTGCATTATTAATTACTTACCTTATTTTGTTTGTTCGTGTGGGGAAAGTGCAATAATTGCATTGACCATTATTTACACCTGGATCGTTTTTTTTTATCACACCTACTACAAGATACGAATGATAATGGTCTATCCATGTGCAACATTGCAGCGGTAACTTTGATTGCAACATATTTCACTATCCATGTGCAACATTGCAGCGGTAACTTTGATTGCAACATATTTCACCCATAAACATGTAGGGATTAAAATTTATATTTTATTTCATACAATACAAATATAAATGAAAAATGTACACAGTAATAATGAAAAGATGTGAATGATAAGTAATTTACTTCAGTTACTCCATTCTCCACTATTGAAACTAAATCTTCCAATAAAATTATTTTATTCATTGAATCGCCACTATGGCATTCATTCCTGTATTTAACATTTCAAACACATATTAGAATGATTTATTTTATTATGTAATTAGTAAATTTGAAAAGATAATAATCTTACCACTTTAATAAAGACGTTGCCTCTGGAATATTTGGGTTGATCATTATCCTGGTAGCGAATGATGTGCTTAGATAAATATTGCCTGCACTTAATTTTAATATTAGCGTTAAACCATACGCTGAAATTAATTGAAGAAAGTTTAATTAATTACCATTGTATTCCTTAATTGATGTAGTCAAGAGGACCCTTCCAACATTTTATATTAAAGAATAAAAGTGGTATGATGCCAAATCTCCCCATAATGTTAGGTTCGATTTTTTCAAACTACAAGAATAGAGGAGAAATGAGAAATTAGTATATTCATCAAATATAATATTTTAAATAATTTTGTAAGTTGTAAAAAAGAAATACCTTTCGTCATATAATGTAACATCTAGGCTACCAAGTACCAGCTCCAAACATCAAATGAATTTCTTTATTTTTTTTAGATAGACAACAGAAAATCTTATTAAAACTGAAACAGTACTATAAGATTAATGTTTTCAAGTCCACAGATCAATTACCCTTTTTTTTTTTTGGATAGGCACAAAGTTTTTTATTAAAACTGAAACAGTACTATAACAGCAATGAAAAACATTAAATCAATAGTATATGAGATATATACTGTCATACAACTGATACAAGGACTGACCCTTTGGTCAAATTTCAAAATCCCTAGCTCAACAACACAGAAACTCCATCTAAATTATCATGGTGCTTCTTTTTTTTTGAAGCCCGCCTACCTGCATTAATTGAAAGTCACAAATCAAATGAATGTTTCCATCATTAAAGACTAAGGCACAGGGGTGCCTCTCTCCCCATGGGACTCATGGAAAAGTTATCCTAAATATCGCATCCGACCAAATCAACACTTCAATATCAATTCACAAAAAAACTAACAATTGAGTCTTATAGCATACAACAACAAAAGCACAATTTCGCAAGCACCAAATTCAGCAGTTAGATTTTAACATACATGCTGTTAAAAACAAACAAACTACTGAAGTACATGAATAGAAAAGCACTTAACACCTTGGAACATATATGTATAAAAAGCGACAAGAACTGCAAGAAAACCTACCAATCTCCCTCACCAGTCGCAAGTTTTTCACCCTCCCATATGTACTCATAGCCTATAGGCAGTTAATAAAAAAAAAAAAAAAACTAAACTTCAGACCCATCAATAAGAGAGAAGAAGAAGAACTGCGAATGGTATGGAGAAAAACAAAAAAAAACACCACCTTTCGCAGCGTTTCTTCGTTTGTGAGATGAGAAAGATGCCCCACGATCACAGTACAATAAGGGTCTCCAATAACTTTAGGATCCCCAAATGGGTCATCTAAAAAATCGAATCTTGAGTGAGATTTGATGAAGAACAAAGCAAAAATAGGACATGGGTTGTTTTCATTTTGGGTAAGGAAGTTGGCATACATAGACCAATAAAAGAACAGAGGAGAGCTATGTAGATGGCGTTGTCGTGAGGGATGATGTCTGTTCCGTCGATGCTTCCTGCTTGGATTGGATGGTAGTTTTCTGCGTAGAAGACAAAGTTTAGGTAGCTGCTGCTGCCGCCACTCATCTCTCTGGTTTGCAATCGTATTTCCTCTGGTTTTCCCCTCTTACGGAGAAAATGGGCTACATGAGAAAATAGGAGGTTGCTAGATGTTATAGCACGGGCATAGATTGGATTCTATTTTGCGAATGCATAAAACTAATTCAACAAAAATCACCAAAGTGTGGGAAAAGAATATAAAAGAAAGTAAGAAAGAAAGAAAGTCGGAAATACCGGTTCCAGACAGCGCACCTCAAATCTACTTCCGTTGTTTCATCTTCTTCTTCTTCGGCATTCACCCCTTCTCTAACTACCCTGGTTTTTGTGTGTGAGGGATTTGGTGGTTTCTGGAAGAAGATGGGCGTGAGATGATGGAGGGATTTGATGAAGGAGACGAAGATGGTGCGCTGGAAGAAGATGGGCATGAGATGATGGAGGGATTTGATGATGGAGACGGAGATGGTGCACTCGAAGAAGATGGGCGTGAGATAATGGAGGGATTTGGTAATGCAGATGAGAGAATTTTTAGGGGATAAATCTTGGATTGATGGATCTCTTATCTCTTAACGAAGAGAGAGAGAAAGATTTTAGGAGATTGAGAAGGCCCCACTTGAGAGAATCCAAATACGAGAGTATCTGGATCTTGACCCTCCATCAAATCACCAAAGCCAAGCCATCTCACCATCTCACCATTCGTCAAAGCCCTACAACCTCATGTTTTCTTATGCATTTCTCTCAAAGGAGAGACTTTTTAGGGATGACGTGGCACCCCTCACAGCCCACCTCTCACTTTGCTTTAATATATATAATTAGTAATCTGATATATTTATTTGCTAAAGAATGCCCGTGCTAAGCCCGGCCTCCAAATAACATTAATTTAGAATACTTCATTTTTTTTCTAAAACACTATATATAAATTATATATAAAAGTTAAATTAAAAATTTAGAATACAAGATTATGGAAAATAAAATTTATAGCATTTTATTATATTTACGTTAAATATCTAGCACTTTTGTAAAGAAATCTGGACCTTAATAAAAAAAAGGTAATTGATTTTAAAATGAAAAACCTTTAATTGAAATTTAAAAATAAAAAATAAATATTTAAACGTAGTGTTTTCTTTGAGATTTAAGACATTTGATTGGATGGGTCTGATAACATATAACATTAGATTGCATTGGATATTCCTTACAATTAGATGGGCCCCATGGTGTATTAATTAGATTTTCGCTTTTAGTAAGATGGATGAGCTAATGTATGATATTGTATTGCATTCTGACTGTTTGCAGGACTTTGCACAATTAGTTGCACTCCACACTATATTATGAGATTTTGGATATTTGATTAAATGGGTCCTATAGCATATAACATTGCATTGGATTGGACATTCTTCATAGTTAGATGGGCACCATAGTGCATGAGCTCTATGACTTCAGTTTACATGGGTCCCATAGTATGTAATATTCAATAGTTAGATGGGCCGTAGCATATAAGATTTATGTTCAAATGGATTTACATGGGTCTCATAATCATCTTTTGGCCATGGGCCGCCCAAGTCTCATGAAAAAAAAAAAAAAAAAAAAAAACCAACAATCCAGGTCATACATGTACAGGTCTTTAAAGGTTTGGTCCCGTAGAGAGATTTTAGGAATTTAGTTGGACTAATGTTTTGAATTTTGATTTCCATTATCTTTAAAGGTTTGGCTCAATAGAGATATTTTAGGAATTTAGTTGGACTAATGTTTTGAATTTTGATTTCCATTAAAAGTTTTGATATAGTAATCTTTGGCGAGATTTTAGTTGAACCTCCTCTCTTGGTGATTTTGAGAGAGATAAAGGTCATTCATTCAAAATAGGAATTGATATTAAGATCTGACCCTCCAGCAAATCATCAAAGCCAAACCATCTCACCATCTCACCATTCGTTAAAGGCAAATAATCTCATATTTTCTTTTGCATTTCTCTGAAAGGAGAGATATTTCAAGACTGAGGTGGCACCCCTCACAGCCTACCTCTTCCTTTGCTTTAATATATATAATTAGTAATATGATATATTTAGTTGCTAAAGATCACATCTTCTTTTTTTCTGTATTTCTTTTAACCAAGTGATATCACCAAAGTAATTCACTCATCTAACCATAATCATCCGATATTAATCAAATCATGGATCTCTCTGATAAAAAAGATATCTGATAATTAGCTCCTTAGTACTGATAAACTGATCAAGTGGCCCACCAGTCATAATCTCTCGAGGGCCGCACACCTTAGTACTGATAAATTAGTACTGATAAACCGATCAAGAATCAAAATACCACCGCATTAGCATTAAACAAGCGTGTGGGACATACTGGATGTGGCCCAAATGACCATACGCCCATAAGTGGGCCCGGTTGGACGACCATAGCCTTATGAAGACTGCTTCTCTGATTGGTTTGTGCTTTCCTAACTTGACATATTTAGCACAAAGGTGGAAGATTTAGGACTGGCCTATGGCTAACCTTGAGCCCAATGGGATGGATCAAGGTTTAGAAATGAGTCCAGGACTCTTCTTGGCCTAGGCCTTTGTAAGCTTGAAGGCCCAGCCCGACCTACTAACATATTTAGGACAAATTCTCATTTATGTAGGGCTGGCCAAGGACTAACTTTGCACCTACTGGGTTGGACCCATGCTGAAAGATTAGTCTTGACAACTTAATAGCCCCGCCCACAAATTCCCTGACCCACCACAAACATCCAGCATTTGCTCATTTGCGCCCACATTCCATTTTGAATAAGCTGTTTCTTCCAAGGCTGTCAATGGGCTGGGCCTGGACATGGGAAAGGGCTGAGCATTGAATAAGTATTAGTTCAACAACCAGGCCTGACTTGTCCATTTTGATGTTAAATCATGTTATGTTTTCACATTTGTTGCCTGCCAGGACTAAACTGATATACTCTTCTTTCATATTACTAAAAATTTCAATGTGGCTTTATAGAGAAAAACATAAACCAGGACACACTTCATGGAATATCTGATGTCATCTACCTTCATCTTTCTACAAAATTTCAGAATGTGCAATCCACCAGTCAAGGTACCAATTGAGGTCACTTCACTGATTTACTACTAAATTCAAATGGATCAAATTTTCAACTACAAAACTGTCAAAATGAACCAGTGACGCAACCAACGAACAAGATAAAATGCAGTGGATCTCACTCGACGCTTCAATAAAAAACCCCTCTTACTTCTGCTAACCCTGGCAAAGGAAACATTCAGCAATATCAGATATAATCAGTTTCACTTCCCGGACAAAAAATGACTGAGCTTCTACACTCAAATATTTGTATTAAATCACACAGATAGCATCTCCTGATCATTACATAGAAACAACAATAATAATTGCAACAGGCAAAACAGTGAATCCAAATAAGCATTTGCAGAAAGTAAAGGCTAAGATAAGCATTTAAGTTGACTTCACCTCACACTCTTACAACTTTTCTATTTCTGATCAAGGAACCCAAACAGTAGTCTGGCAGATTCTTTGTTGTATCATAGGCCTTTATTTGGATATGGATATGTTTCATAGGCCTTTCTTCAGAAATAATCTTTGATTTATTTTAAGTGTCCTTTTCTTTTGTTTTTTTTTCCCCCAAAGGGAGACATTATGTTATTAGTTAAGGTGACTTAAGAGGCATACTGCCAATTACTGAGTCCAATTACAGGCCTGTTCATGCAGGCAAAGCTTTAGGCATGTGGGGCCCATATTTGTTCAACCAGATCATTCATGCAGTTGGAAGTGCCAAAGAAAAGTATCAATTATCAAACAACTCGATCATCCAATTAGTTTTAGCCAAGAAAAAGACGATCCAATTAGTTGATGTTATGCAATTAAATGTGCATACCATGAATCATAAGTTTCATATTATACCATTCTAATCCGTAAAAAGGTCCTACCTATGATCAATTCAAACCAAAAGAGATGAAGCTCACTATTGCTCAATGCTGCCCTTGGGATCTGATACATCATGAATCCTGGAATCTGTTGAAGTTGCTGAATCATCATGGAGAATGTCAGTTCTTTTGTTCACCAATGAAAATTACAGAACAAACAAACAAAGAAGAGGATAAGATAGTGGGATAATTTACAAATGTAAATATAGTCCAATTTTACAATACCTGATGTTTCTTGAGACTCAGTTGAAATGACAGACTGTACAAGGACAAACTATGCATCAGCTCAATAACAAAAGAAATCACAGATTTATAGCAAAACAACAACAATCAACTGGCAGAGAAAAGATGAAACAAACAAAGAAAATGGTTATAATTCTGTTTGATTATTTCCTGCAGCTTGGAAATTGCAATTGGATACAGCTTTGAGTGCTGCCCCCCACCCAACCAGAAGCACACAGACACACACAAATCACCATTGCAATAAGTGCTAATTATCAAGGGAAGGAACGCAGCAAAACCATCCTAACATAGTTTCCAATTTTGTTGCAACCCCCAATAACATAGTAGAACCAGTAAATAAGAATCCATGTAGTTTCCAATTTTGATGCAACCCCCAATAACATAGTAGAACCAGTAAATAAGAATCCTTACAAAATATATATACTGCCAGACCCAAAGGGCTCGTTTGTCTGCATGAAATTGAATTCCAAGGAATTCTAAGAGATGTATTCCTAAAAGTCGCAAAAATTGAAGAAACAAAGGTAAAGATCAATAAATGGCTTTCAATAATCTCCTCTTTAATGGATTATGAATTAAGGAGAGATGGAAAATGAATATCCAGCCATCACCCTAGTTATTAAAATCCTTGAAAAGTCAAGATCCTATCTACATCTCCACCTTATATCCTTCACCCCTCACCTCATTGATAATCAATCGACGGAACCTATTTTACCATGAATTCCTAGGAATTCAATTCCATGCAACCAGGCTCAAATCTAATTCACAAAATCACTAAAAAGTTATGGAATATTGAAGATGACTTACAGTTGGTTGACCAAAACAGAATGCTGACATAGCCTCTGATTTAACAGTAGAATAAAAAGAGGGTCCACTAAAAGCATGCACGGCACTTATAGAACAGTTAGTTCCGAATGCTGGAAACGTAAACGTATGCGGAACAATAGTTTCAGACATTTCAGTACTTGCATCAGAGGAAGTGTCAATAGGAGACGGAAAGGATGGCATGGCCATAGGTGAACCAAAAGAGGATGTGCTGAAAGCAGGCACGGTACTTGTTAAGGTTGTATAACAGCTAGTTCCCAATGTAGGAGCCGGAGGTCTTTCAAATACACATGGAGCATTGGTTCCAGAAGTTCGACGTTTGCCAAAAACAGATGGAGTAATTGAAGTAGAGAAAGGAGTAAGAAAGGGTGGAATATATGGTATTGAAATAGGCGAACTAATAGAGGATGTGCTGAAAGCTGGCACAGAACTTGGTAAGGCTGTATAACAGCTAGTTCCAAATGTTGGAGCTGGAGGCGTTTCAAATACACATGGAGCATTGGTTCCAGAAGTTTGAGGTTTACCAAATACAGATGGAGTGCTTGAAGTAGACAAAGGATAAAGAGAGGATGGAACAGATGGTATGGAAATGGGCGAACTAAAAGAGGATGTCCTGAAAGAAGGCAAAGAGCTTGTTGAGGCTACACACCAGCCACTTTCAAATGCAGGAGCTGGAGGCGTTTCAGATATACATTGAGAAACATTTCCAAACAGTTGAGGTTTACCAAATACAGATGTAGAACTTGAACCAGAGTAAGGATAAAAAGGGGATGGAAAAGATTGTCTGGATATTGGCCAACCAAAAGAGGATGTGCTGCTGAAAGTAGGGACAGAACTAGTTGAGGAACCACTATGTCCAAATCTAAGACCCAGATGCGTTCCAGACATTTGAGGTTTACCAAATACAGAAGTAGTACTTGAACTCGAGAAAAGATTAATAGAGGATTGAGCAGAGGGCATGGATCCAAAGTCAGTGGAGATGAAACTTGAAGCAGTTGTTCTAGGTGGTCCAAAGAGAGATGCAGTGGAACTCACGCCAGATGTGAAGGGTGACCTATACGTAGATGGAGTGGTTTTCATGCTGAAAAGATCAGACGAGGAAGTATGGAATGCCGAGCTAGTAGAAGAACTGAACAATGTTCCAAATGAAGAGGTGGTGGGTGGGGCGAATAGCCATGATTGTGTTGATGGAGCAGAACTAGAACCTCCTGTTGGCTTGCTTCCACATTCAGGCTGACCTTCAATATTCAGTACGAAAATATAGAAACACATTAACCATAAATAAATGACACTTAATTGATGATTTGAACTTCTGAAGTACTTGAGTATAGCCAATCTATGAAGTTAGAATGCATACCGTTATGTCCCAGCTGGTAATCTTCCCATCTCAACTCCTCAGTACTTTTGTTCTTGTATGCAGGCATGCAAGAAATTGATTGTAAGTTAACCACACCACCCTGCCTGCCATCAAACTCGATTGTTGGACTGTAAGGCACTCTCTTACTTCCTGTACACTGTGTCTGAGGTTCTTGATTGAGATGTGAAACTTCTGCAGGTGATCCTGTACAGGCTCCTGCAAAACAGTAAGGATAGTGTCTACACGAGCTAGAGGAACACCAGGGTAAAAGATGCGATATCACAAAATAGCAGTGTGTTTGCATGTATCCAAATTGTAGATTGAGCAGGAAGATGTTTGATTAATACTGAGGTGAAGACACTGCTCACTAAATCAGAGCTGTGTTTAGGACAAAGCGGAAAACAGGAAACTACAAACAATAGCAAGCCTGTTCATTTCCACAGAAAAATTGACAATGTGATCATTACATGTAAGACAGGTAATGATCACATGGCCCTTTTTTTTAAAAAATCTCGGAGAAGACACTCATTCATGTCTTCCAAGATCCAAAATTACACTCAACTACTGATCAACATGCTTTAGATTAAAGACATAAATTGAATAAGCTCGAGACATTTCCTTCTCCCTACTTCTATTAATAAAAAATGATAGAAAAAAATAGAAACAAAAGCAACAAACTAAGAAATGGGACATGGAACAATTGCATGCACATCTAAGTTCATGGCTTAATGCAAAGAGTCTTTTCAAATCTTCAGAAATGTGTGTGAATTACATAAACATAAGAAAGAATGCTTACCAACTTGAAGATTATTGAAATTGGATGAAGACCTAGTGCAGGTTGTGCAAGGAAGGCTCCCAACTATCACTGTAATAGTAGCTCCTGTTGGGGATTTCATTTCGCAAGAAGTACTAGTTTGGCATGGCATGCTTCCGAATTGAGATTGGTAAGTGGTTCCAAATGTTGTGTTTACTGGTGCCCTTCCAAATGGAGCGGAAAAAGTAGTAGCTTCACATGGTGTCCTCCCAAATGGACATGGAATGACAGTTCTGCATGTAGTACAAGCTCCAGATGGTGAGCTCCCAAATGGAGATGGTGTTGTATCTCTGCAAGTAGTAGTTCCACTCAAAGTAGATGCCTGAGGGAAGTTAAAATGAAGCATAGTGCAGCCTTGCAGTTCAAAATTTAATCTCAAGTCCTGGAGAATTGTTGGATATCCAAATATTTAAAGGCCCAGAAATTGGTGTGCTTGTGGCACTAAATGTTGGCCGACTCGGTGCACCAAAAGATGCAGTTGAGCAAAATCCATGGCATTCATGTGATAGTTGTGTTGGTCGGCACGCTTTACCTGCAAGACAAGAAAGAACTCAGGTTAATTGAGCATGTCCAAATGCAATACATTAATGGGGAAAACATGATACTATTGGAAAATGCAGTGGTACTATTGAAACATATGGGGTTGAAGAGAGGAAAGGAAAAAGTTGTCTTTCCAGGTGTTTGGAGCTTTCATACTTTTTGTCTACGTTTGGCATTTTCCTATGGTTTACGCTGGAAAATAACTTTGATCAAAGGTGTGAAGGTGAACAGCCAATGACTAATATATAAAAGTGGTCAGCAACGTTTGGCATTTTCCTATGGTTTACGCTGGAAAGGTGTGCAGGTGAACAGCCAATGACTCATATATACAAGTGGTCGTCAAATTTTCCACTTTGATGGGAGTCGTTCTCCATTCTCTCCCTATGAAAGTTGATCCCACCACTCCAGAAATTTTGATGCTCTCCACCCTTGGCCCTTCACCTTCTCCATTCATCCTTCGCCTTTCACCCTATTCCAAACACCAGTGCCTACTTTGTATTGAGCTCCTAGGAATTCATAGTAAAGTGGGAGCCAACAGAGTATTAGTTAGGAGGTTCGGATTTACTAGGGTGATGGCTAAGTGATCATTTCCTACCAAAGATGAGAGTGGAGACTACTTCATGGCCCTTTGTCATTATTTGCCTTTACTTTTTTCAAATTTAGCCTCCATTGATAAGGCAACTGTTACAATTCCTATGATTTTAATACTTATCAAGCAAAAGTGCCTTGGCCTGTATGTTTGCCGTGGCATAGATTAAAAGAGGGTTGAAATGGTATCCAATGGATGGATTTTCTTTCACTCAAAAATGTGTCTGTGAAGAGTGCAAGAGACAGGAAAGGATAAGCTGGGAAGACATGTTTACCTTACCTGACCCCTGCAATCTCCCCCAAACAAGTTTTTGAGTAAAAAATCCAACCGCTAGATCCCATTTCAACCCTCCGCTAATCTATTCCATGGCAAACAAACATGCCATGTTTGATTAAGGAAGAAGAAATTAAGTCCCATTTTTTCCTTTGGCTTTTCACTGTCCTTCTACAAGGAAAGAAAAAAAAGGAATTTCCCTCCTTTATATGAGAATAACACTCTTTCCCTACTTTCTCCTATGAATGCCAGATAGGAAAGGCAAGTTTTCTCCTTCTCCCTAATTTCTATACCTCTCTCCACTTGGTCAAAGTCCTCCTATTTTCCTCTTTCCTTATTGTTTCATCAACCAAGCATTCCATTGATATAATAACAACGTAAAAACACATAATGACATCGTTACTTATTGATGGCAACATTATACCACTTGGAATTTCTAAAAATACATTTACATTCTATTCTCACCAAGAAATACAAAGAATGGGCTACAAAAATGATCTGAGGACAGACTAGAGCTCAGACCAGACTAGAGCCATTCCCAATGAAATCAACGAAACCCAAGAACTGATACCATCATAAACAATGTCCAATAACGCAAGAAGTTCATGTAGATCATTCATATGGGTTATGTGTGGGTAAAACACCGTAATGACGAACTCGAACAAAGATCACGGCTAAACTCGCCGAACTCCTCAGCCTTGTGGTAGAAGATCGTCAGCTCGGCAGCTCGGTCAATACCTTGGCACCTCGGCAGCTCGGTCAACAGCTTCGTAGCTCAGCACCACAGTTCGGTAGCTCGGCATAATGCCAGCTCGGTACAAAGGCGCGCCGCGGCCAGGCCATCCTTGGTTCCAGGCAACAGTACTAATCAGAATGGGCCGCCACCTTCCTACAGGAAATACGGCGCGCCCTGACAGATATGAGCAGTCATTTATGGCGATAGGATCGCTCATTTATGACGATAAGAGGCGTGCTTTATCACCCCTGTACGCCAACTGGCTGAAGGCGTGGAAAGAGAGGGAGGGGTGTTGTCCATTTCACCTACTGCTGCCAGTCAGGGTAAGGATCGATGGGACCTCACCTCACCTACCCCCACTCACAGAGAGAATGAACGAGGAACACTCGCCTATATATGCATGGGATCAGTCCCATGAAAGGTACGCAATATCCAACTCACAAAGCTCCACATTGTCTCATTCTCCTCCTCCTGTTTGGTTTTCTCAGAACTAACTCAGGCATCGGAGTGCCTTCGGCTCACGGCAGCCAGGGGTTCTGACTCTAGCCTTTCTCCTTCCTTTTCAGGTTCTTGGAGTTCAGCATTCCCCCTCCTAAGAAGTTTAACCCCGATCTCATCTCGATCTAAGTAGGTGCTAACTCAGGCATCGGAGTGCCTTCGGCTCACGGCAGCCAGGGGCTCTGACTCTAGCCTTTCTCCTTCCTTTTCAGGTTCTTAGAGTTCAGCATTCCCCCTCCTAAGAAGTTTAACCTCGATCTCATCTCGATCTAAGTAGGTGCCGTTTTTACCGCCTACAGTTTGGCGCCGTCTGTGGGAAACTGAACAAAAAGCTTGGAAACACCATGCCTCCGAAAACTAGAAATGGCGAAGGACCCTCCAAAGGCAAGGCTTTGTCCTTACAGCCTACACTGGCGCAGAATCTTCCACCTCCACCCCCTCAGCAAAGGAGGTCTGGGGGGAGGTCTCCCACGGTCCAGACACAGTTGCAGTCTAGGGGAGTGACCATGCTCTCCCTTCGCGACGTTCCACCTCCAGAACAACCCCACCATAGCCATAAGCGGCCCGTGCAAGGTGACAAGTCAGTCACCAAGCCACACGAGAAGTCAGCGCGGGCTGGATCACAGTCCTATCACCAGGCCAGCCTTGATCGGAACGAAGACCCCCGCCTGGAGGACATCAGAGCACAAAACCGCCTCATCCAGGAACAGCATGAGCTTATCCAACGGCTCAAACAACAGCTCGAAGACAAGAAGGATCAGAGCCCGCCGCCCAGGCACCTGGGCCACGGGCGAGACCTGAGGCACGTCCTCAACAGTAAGAGGCGCGACCGAGACCAAGTGGAAGAAGGCTCCAGCAGCAGCCACATGCACGAAGGGCCAAAGAAGCAGCGCCAGGGGTCGGAGGATGAAGAGCTGAAGAAGTGGATCGACCAGCAGGTGAAGCAGACTATCTGCCGGAATATGGAGACTGCTGGCATCGACCGAGACCAGTATACCGCCTTCGAAGCGGAAGATACTGGCGCGTCTCCCTTCTCTAGGGAGATTAGAAAATATACACTCCCCGAGAAGTTCAGCGTCCCGAGGTTCACCTTGTATGACGGGACCTCGGACCCTGTTGCCCACCTCCGACATTACATCCAGAGGATGTCGGTCTGGGGGGATGACGATTCCCTGAACTGTCGAGTCTTCTCCTCCAGTTTGGCGGATCTACCCCTGCGGTGGTTTTGCTCGCTTCCAGAGGATTCCATCTCCAGTTGGCGGCAGCTCCGGACCTCCTTCCTGGGAAAATTCCAGGCCCATCGCGTCATTCCGAAGACCGATGCCGACCTGATGGCCCTCCGGATGCAGGAGAATGAGAACGTCACCCAGTTCGCTCGCCGGTTCTGGACTGTCTACAGCCAGATCGAGTGCGCTTCTGAGGAGCTGGCAGTGAGATCCTTCCAGCTGGCTCTGCGGCCAGGCATCCCGCTTCGGGCACAGCTGGTCATGTACCTTGTGACCACCATGAAGGAGCTGATGACCCGAGCAAATCGGTTCATCCTTGCAGAGGAGGACGAGGCGCGAGGTCGAGAGAACTTTGGCCTCACCAAAAAGAGCCAACCGGCCAAGGGAGACAGCAGGTCCTCCAGGAGGGAGGATCGCCGCAGGGATCCATCCCCGGATCGGCGTAAGGCCCGGTCCTCGGAGCAGCGCCGAACCCCCTCTGCCTCGGCATCGGGATCACGGAGCGGCAGAGGGTCCGGCCACGAGCCGACCTCCTACGTGGCAGTAAACACCATCTTCAAGGAGCCAATATATAGGCTCCTCAACAAAATAAAGGCGCAGCCGTTCTTCAAATGGCCGCGGCCAATGACGACCGACCCCTCCTCCCGGGACCAGAGTAGGTTCTGTGCCTACCACAAACAGAATGGGCACAGGACCGACGAATGTAAGAGCTATAAGTTCCATCTGGAGAACCTTGTGAAGGAGGGGCACCTACGGGAGTACATCAAGCAGGAGGGCCAAGGTGATGACCGACCTCCGCGACGAGACGCTAACAACCAGGACAGCGAGCCGGAAGGCGTCATCCACGTCATTCACCTCGCCGCCCCACCTAAGAAGAGCTCTCAGGCTCGCGCCGAGGCCAGGCGCGCCTCCCATCAAAAACAGGTGCTGACCGCGGCACCAGAGCAGGCCGCGAAGAAGGCCAAAACAGAGGGGGTCAGAATATGGTTCTCTGACAAGGACCTGGAAGACGTCGAGCTACCGCACAACGACGCTCTGGTGCTCACCTTGAAGCTACAAAACTTCTTGGTTCAGAGAGCCCTCGTCGACCCTGGCAGTTCATCCGAGGTCCTCTACTATGATTGCTTCAAGAAGTTGGGACTAAAGGACGAGGACCTCCAAGCTGCCCGCACCCCTCTGGTCGGCTTCAGCTCAAAGCCTGTTTACCCCAAGGGTAAGATCTCCCTTAGAGTCCAAGTTGGTGGCGCCTGCAGGCAAGTCGACTTTCTAGTAGTCGATGTCCCTTCCCCGTACAATGTTATAATGGGGAGGACATGGCTGCATAGCATGGAGGCGGTGCCCTCCACCCGGCATCAGAAACTCAAATTTCCTTTGGAAAACCAGTCGGGCCGAACGGAGGTGATCACCGTCAGAGGCGACTAGTGGATGGCCAGGCAATGTCTGCTGGCCGTGCTGCCCGACGAAGCTGAGCCTTCCCAAGTCAATGTGACCGAGCTGGATAGAGAAGCCGAGCTCGGGGACGTCGGCAGGGCTCCGACACAGAAGAGCATCGAAGACCTCACCAAGGTCAATATTGACCCCGCCGACCCCGACAGATTCTTTCTCGTGGGAAGCCAGCTCCCCGAGACCGAGAAGACGGAGCTGCTCAACCTCCTCGAAGAGAATAAGGTGGTCTTTGCCTGGACACCCTATGAAATGCCCGGCATCGACCCGGCAGTTATCTGCCATGAACTGAAGGTGGATCCTAACCATAAGCCCGTGCTTCAAAAGCCACGCCGAACTGGGGTCCCGCAGACTGAGGCGGTGGTTGAGGAAGTTCAGAAACTCCTCGAGGCAGGTGCAATAAGAGAGGTCCACTATCCACAGTGGTTAGCCAACACCGTGGTGGTCAAAAAGAAAACGGGAAAATGGAGGGTCTGCGTGGACTTCACCGACCTCAATAAAGCCTGTCCAAAGGACAGCTTCCCTCTTCCGAAGATCGACCAGCTCATCGACGCCACTGCCGGACACGACCGGATGAGCTTCCTGGATGCCTACCGGGGGTACCATCAGATTCCCCTGTACGCGGCCGACCAGGAAAAGACAGCTTTCATCACTCCCCGGGGCACCTATTGTTACAAGGTGATGCCCTTCGGGCTGAAGAATGCGGGAGCGACCTACCAGCGGTTGGTGACAAAGATGTTCCAGGCCCAGCTCGGGAAGACGGTGGAGGTCTACATCGATGATATGGTCGTCAAATCCAAAAGGTCGCAGGACCACTTGACCGACCTCCGCCAGATTTTTGACATCCTTCACCAGTTCCAGTTGAAGCTGAATGCGTCCAAGTGCGTCTTTGGGGTCGGTTCCGACAAGTTCCTAGGAAGCCTGGTCACAAGAAGAGGGATCGAAGCGAACCCTGACCAGATCACCGCGATCCGGGAGCTCCAGTGTCCGACCTCGGCGAAACAAGTTCAGCGGCTGACCGGAATGGCTGCCGCCCTGAACCGATTTATCAGCCGCGCTTCGGACAAGTGCAGACCTTTCTTCCAACTCTTGCGAAAGGGGTCCAAGTTCCAGTGGACGCCGGACTGTACTCAGGCGCTGCAACAGCTAAAACAATACCTTTCTTCTCCACCGCTGCTGTCAACCTCGACTTTTGGAGAGGCACTGTTCTTGTACCTGTTGGTCTCGGGCCATGCAGTGAGCTCGGTACTCATCAGAGAGGACAACGGCCAACAAAGGCCCATCTATTACACGAGCAAAACCCTACTGGACGCCGAGACCCGGTATCTGCAACTTGAAAAGCTCGCCTTGGCGCTCGTCAGCGCCTCTCGGAAGCTCTCCCACTACTTCCAAACCTTTACAATAGTGGTCGTAACAGAATACCCACTGAAGGCTCTCCTCCGGAAGGCAGATTTCTCCGGACGGATCTCCAAATGGGCTGTCGAACTGGGGCAATATGACATCAGCTATCACCCCAGAACGACCATCAAAGCTCAAGTCCTGGCGGACTTCATTGTGGAATTTACTCCTCAGAGTTCGGCACCGACCACGCTCGACACCGAACTGAGGGGCGATAGGGGTGCAGAGAATGTCACCGAGACTGAGCAAGAACAGTCCTGGAGAGAACTCCTAGACTCGTCCTGGAAAGTCTTCGTCGACGGATCCTCAACATCCAAGAGAGCTGGCGCCGGCGTAGTTCTCCAGTCTCCCGAAGGCCTCGTCATCGAACAAGCTGTGACACTTGGTTTCAAGGCATCTAACAACGAAGCCGAATATGAAGCACTCATTGCCGGACTTAACAGTGACAAAATCCTGGAAGCCCGGTCCGTTGTGGTTTTCAGCGACTCTCAGCTGGTGACGAGCCAGCTCAGCGGAGACTACCAAGCTCGGGTTGACAGGATGGCTGCCTACCTTGCCCACGCCAGGGGACTCCTCTCCCAGTTCGAAAGGGCCGAGGTCCGGCAAATCTTCAGAGAATCCAACTCCCATGCAGACGCCCTCGCCAGCCTCGCCTCTGCTGTGGAAGCCGGTGAAAAGAGAACTATTGAAGTGGAAACACTGCAGGAGCCCAGCATCGACCTCCAGCGACCCCGGCAGCTCATGTGCCTTGATCTCGGCTCGAGCTGGATGGACCCCATCATCGCCTACCTGAAGGACGACCAGCTACCCGAGGACAGGACTGAGGCTCGAAAGGTCAGATTGAAGGCGACCCGGTTTTGGCTCTCCCCAGACAGCAAGCTCTATAGAAAGTCATTCACAGGGCCCTACCTCCGGTGCGTTCACCCCAGCAAAGTCGACGACTTCCTCTACGAAATTCACGAAGGAGTCTGCGGCAGTCATATAGGAGGTCGGTCTCTTGCTTACCGGGCTATCAGCCAGGGTTACTGGCGGCCGTACATGCAAAAGGATGCCCAGCTGTATGCCAGGAAATGTGAGAAGTGCCAGAAGTTCTCTCACTCTCTCCACCAGCCAGCCCAGGACCTGAGCCCCCTCTCCAGTCCATGGCCTTTCGCCCAGTGGGGCCTGGACATCGTCGGACCACTTCACCGAACTCCAGGGAACAAAAGATGGTTTGATTGTGGCCACGGACTACTTTACGAAATGGGTCGAAGCTGAACCATTGTCCTCCATCACCGAATTAGACACGAAGAACTTTGTATGGAGGAACATCATCACCAGATTTGGAATTCCCCGCACTCTCATTTCCGACAACGGTACGCAGTTCGATTCCAACCTTTTCAAGAGTTTCTGCCAGGAGTACGGCATTCGCAACATCTACTCCACCCCGGCGTACCCTCAGAGCAACGGTCAGGCCGAGATCTCAAACAAAGTGCTCCTTGACGGAATTAAAAAGAGACTCGACCGAGCCAAAGGTCGATGGGCAGAGGAGCTGCCAAGCGTTCTATGGGCCTACCGAACTACCCCAAGGCGTTCCACCTCGGCTACCCCGTTCTCCCTTGCCTACGGCATGGAAGCAGTTATTCCCCTTGAGGTCGGCCTCCCGACCTTGAGGTCGGAACTTTGTGACCAGGGTCTGAATGATCTGAACGTAGCACGAGAGTTGGACTTGGCTGAAGAACGAAGAGAGGCGGCAGCTATCCGCCTGGCCGCCTACCAACAGCAGTTGGCCAAGGGATACAACCCGAAGGTCAAAGAGAGAAGATTCGCAATAGGAGAGTTGGTCTTGAAGAAAACACTTCCTGGGGACAGAGATCCCAACGAAGGCAAGCTGGCGCCCAACTGGCAGGGACCGTTCAGAATAACTTCTACAGCCAGGAGATCTGCCTACCGACTCGAAGATATGGAAGGCAAGCCGCTCCCGCGACCATGGAACGCGGCGCATCTCAAAAAATTCTACTTCTGAAAAATGTATTTAAGAAATCAAATATCAATAAAAGGTAACTTTTCTGGAAAGAGTCTTTGCATTGCTTCAAGGTTCACGGCGGTTCAACCCCTCTATTCGGGATATCAATTGTCAGCTCGGCGCTATCGCCAGCTTCGACATACATATCAGGGTCCGGTAACAGTACCACCCTCGCGGCTCGGCGCCTCTGTTCAGAGGGCCAACCGTCCTAAGCGCGGTGCCTTCACCAGCTCTGGCGGCACAGCCATAAGCATATCAGGGTCCGGTAACAGTACCACCCTCGCGGCTCGGCGCCTCTGTTCAGAGGGCCAACCGTCCTGAGCGCGGTGCCTTCACCAGCTCTGGCGACACAACCATAAGCATATCAGGGTTCGGTAACGGTACCACCCTCGCGGCTCGGCGCCTCTGTTCAGAGGGCCAACCGCCCTCAGCTCGGTGCCTTCACCAGCTCGGGCGGCACAGCCAGATGCATATCAGGGTCCGGTAACAGTACCACCCTCGCGGCTCGGCGCCTCTGTTCAGAGGGCCAACCTCCCTCAGCTCGGTGCCTTCACCAGCTCGGGCGGCACAGCCAGATGCACATCAAGGTCCGGTATCAATACCGCCCTCGCTTAGTACCTATCAAACTACTCGGCAAACTGCTTGTGTCGATACTCATTCCACCATAAACAAGACAGGTGACGCACAGAATATGTAAAAAATGCAGTTTTATTACGAAAAGATCTGCTTGAGTACAATGTATAAAAAAAATGCTTGAGTACGATGTATAAAAAAAAAAAAGTACATAGTTCAGGGAGCTGCTGCTCCCTCATTACAATTCGTCCCGGCAGCGCTCTCGCTGGGAACGGCTGAGGCAGTCTCGGCAACCACTGGAGGAGCGGGGGCGACTGGAGCAGGAGGGACCTCCGAGGCTGAAGGGTCGGGGGCGAATTCCGAGACGGCTCGCAACTCCGAATCCGAGCGAGGAAACCTGGGGGAGTTCTGAAAGATAGGGCTGTCCGTAGGGACACCAACCCTCTTTAAGGCCGCCCTCCACCCAAGTGTCCACGCCTTGTCTCGGATTCCTGGCAGTTGGGCCTTGTAGTCAGCTGTCAGTTTGCTGACCTCCTCGTTCATCACGGACTCGTGCTCGGCTAGGTACTCTTCCTTGAGTTTGGCTTCTTGCCCTTTGAGAGCCCGCGCGAGCTCGGCCGCCTTCCCCTCCAGAGCCATCTCTAGCCTTCTTTCAGCCAGTTTTCTCTCGGAGATGAGCCTACTGATGGTCCCCCGCAGCATCTGCATGTCTTCCTCCCTCCGCGACGACGCAAGCCGGACCTCGTCTAGCTTCCAGGAAAGGTGGACGTTTTGATCCTTCGCCTCCTTTGCTTCCTCTTTGAGGTGCTCGGCCAAGGCCCGTGCTGCGTCGAGCTCGGCAAGAAGATCCGCATTCTTGCTCGCCTCCTCCTTCAGGGTCGCGTCCTTCTCCGCCAGGGACTTCAGCAGCTCCTCCTTCTCCGCTGCCCAGGTGTTGCCCTTGCCTCGGCTGCGTCTAGCCTTCCCATGCCAGTTTGGCATTTTTGCAAGAGCTACAGTAAGAACAGTGTCAGCAAATGAAATGCAGCAGAAAAAGAAAGAGAACATGAGTCAAGTGTACATACCGCTACCAATGACCGCATCGAGGAAAGCAGCAGGGATTCGTTATCCATCTGCGCCCACCTTGCCATGTCCTGGGGAAGGGCGCAAGCTCGTCCCAGAGCGGCAACCACTTCGGGATTGACCGCTCGGTCCGACTCGGCTAGTTGCCTCCCCAGCACCCCCTCGATGTCCGGTCTCCATGGGATAAAATCGGAGGGAGTGGCGGACCCCCCGACCGACATGGCAGGTTCCGGGGCAGATGGTGCTTCGACCCTGGGCCTCTTCTCTGGCCTGCGCGCCTCGACGACCTCGGCAGTATCCTCTCTGCCTAGGTCGGAGTGCGATTCTTCAACAACCATGGCCGGAGGACTCGCGCCGACCTCGGCTGCTGCGGGAGGTCCCGATTGAGCACCGTCGATGGCTTCTGGAACCGTCTCGGTCTCGGGAGCGAGAACCTCTGCAGCAGCCGCCGCCGACGTAGTCGGGGCGACGTCGGCACCTCGGGAGGGGCCCGAGGTGTCGCCCATGTCCCCAAATGCAGCTGCGGCAAGGTCTTCCGCGACGAAGCGCTAGCGACGGTCGCGCAACATCTCGACCTCGGACTCTTCCGAGCTGGATGTGCTCCGGGACTCGCTGGAGACGACGAATTTCTGCCTCTGCCGCTTGCGCCCGGTCTCGGCTCTCTTGGTCGCTGCTGGTTCACGGACAGGAGACTGTCCGCCCGATTCTACCGGGGTGCCGCTGGGAATCGCGACAGTCACCGTCTCTGAGAGAGGGACCTCAGCCTGTACGGGGTCCAGGCCGGTGCTTTCCCCGTGAAGCACGGAGTCGATCCCGGTAACGTGCCTCGGGACGATGAACGACTTGTAATGCGGCTTGTACCCCAGAAGCGAGTACGCGGCTCAGCAGTGATGGCCGCGGTACTTCCGCACCTTCTCGTGCCAATCACTGTTCACCTTCCACCGGTTCCTCCGGCAAGCTCCCTCCTCTGTCGAAAACCTGCAGAAAACAGAACGATGTCAACAGAAGGAAATAAACGTGATTAAAATACAAAATCCAGGGGGGCCTCGGTTTTTACTTGGGGGGACTCCTATTCTGCGCGGTATCCGGGCTGTGGTGCTGGGCTCCGCCTCGCCGAACTCCCATGCTCCGCGGACGAAGACCCGGTCCTCCCCCGCGTATTTATAGGAATCTTCCAGCGCGGTCACAAAGGCAGTCCGGTGGAGCCTTAACCGAAGGTAGTACGTGTGCCCCTCTGCGGATTTGCAGAGGTCATACGCCTCCTCGATGTCCGGGACACCGAGGTTGATCGAGAGTATCTCGTTGAGCAGCACTGCTCCCATGATAATCTTGTACCCGTTGGGAAGCAGCTGGCAGGGGCTCAACCCCAACTCCCGGAGACAGTCCCTGAGGAGCGGGTGAAGGGGGAACCGGACTCCTCCCTCCACGACGGACACCAGCCAAAATGGCATCCAGCCGTCGTTGTACGTAATGCCGTCGTCAGGGCCGTCTGGCCTGACTTCTACATTCGCAGGGAGCTTGTATGCCTCCCTGAACAATGCCTGTAAATCCCGGAGGCGTCGCAGCCACTGCCTATGGAAGATCCCGGACCTCGCTTCCGATGTCTCCGAAAGCCGCCGCGGACAGATCCTCCGCGGCATAGCGTCGCCCGCGCTGGCGCAGCATTTCCTCTTCCTCTTCCTCTTCCTCCGAACTGGACGCTACTAGCCTCGTTCGGGAAGACAGGGGTTTGGCTCTCGAAGTTCCGGCGGGCTCCGCGGCGGAGACTGCTGGAGCACGTTCTGCCGACTCACCCAGACGACCGGCGGGAATCGCAACTGTCACCACCGCCGAGCTTGGTACCACGGTCGTCTCTGTTCTCTGACTCGCGCATTCCCCGCTCAGCACGGAGTCTATTCCAGACACCTTTCTAGAGGTGTTGAAGGACCTGTAGTGGGGCACGTACCCCAGAAGAGACCACGCAACACGACAGTTGTGGCCGCGGTAGTTCCTCACTCGCTCGTGTCAGGCGCTGCTCACTTTCCAGCGGTTCCTCCTCGCGAGCTCCCTCTTTTCGCGAAAATCTGCATAGACAAAATCGTGTCAAAAAGCCAGACAGGGATAAAGGAAAGAACTACAAACCGAAAAAACTTCGGCCTTTACTTGGAGGAATCCCTATTTTTCGAGGGACCCGGACTGAGGTAGCAGGCTCTGCTTCACCGAACTCCCATCTTCCTCTGACAACTACTCGGTCTTCACCCGCGTACCTGTTGGAGTCTTCTAGCGCGGTCACGAACACAGTCCGGCGGACCCTCAGCTGGAGATAGTAAGTGTCCCCCTCTGCGGATTTGCAGAGGTCATACGTGTCCTCGATGTCCGGGACACCGAGGCCAATTCCCAGGATCTGGTTGAGCCGCACTACCCCCATTATGATTTTGTACCCGTTGGGGAGTAGTTGGCATGGGCACAACCTCCACTCCCAGAGGCAGTCCCGGACCAGTGGGTTCAGGGGGAAGCGGACCCCCCCTTCCACTACAGAAACCAGCCAGAACGGCATCCAGCCGTCACGATAAGTGAGGCCATCATCAGGGTCATTTGGTCTGACCTCCACATTGGAGGGGACCTTGTATAAATCCCTAAAATGGTCTATGGAGCCTGGGTCTCCTAACAGATGTCTATAGACCCCCATTCTCGACTCAGACGAGGACCTATCTAAAAAGAAAAGACAAGGAGAACGGAGAGGAGTCCTACGAATACGGACTGCACAATCAGGATCGACGGAAGTCTGCAGGCGCCGGAGAAAGCTCTCTTGCAAAGCGCAGTAGAAACCTGAAGAAAGCAGAGGAAAGTGAAGACGAAGGAGACGCCCTGGTTTATAAAGCCTGGGGGCGTCGATTCGACTTTCGAGGAGAGCATTTAAGAGGCATCCCCTCAATCAGCCCTAACGTCCCATCTCGCAGCCCTAACGTCTCCTCGAAGTAATTGCGAGACAGCTAAAAGAAGCGACACGTGTCACCACTAGCGCGATATCCGAAGACTATTGAATATCCAGGACAGGCGAAGAGACACCTCCAGGGGGTCCGCACGATAGCAGCGACCTTCAAACCCAAGGGGACCCTCCTGATCCGAAGCTCCCTCGTCCCGGTACTACCCCCATGACGATCACCCTCACTTGAGCTCGGTGGCAAAACCAGCTATACGGTCATCAAGCTTCTGACCCCTTCGAGCTGGGAGGCTCTCAGAAGTCAAAAGCTAGGGGGCAATTGTGTGGGTAAAACACCGTAATGACGAACTCGAACAAAGATCACGGCTAAACTCGCCGAACTCCTCAGCCTTGTGGTAGAAGATCGTCAGCTCGGCAGCTCGGTCAATACCTTGGCACCTCGGCAGCTCGGTCAACAGCTTCGTAGCTCAGCACCACAGTTCGGCAGCTCGACATAATGCCAGCTCGGTACAAAGGCGCGCCGCGGCCAGGCCATCCTTGGTCCCAGGCCACAGTACTAGTCAGAATGGGCCGCCACCTTCCTACTGGAAATACGGCGCGCCCTGACAGATATGAGCAGTCATTTATGGCGATAGGATCGCTCATTTATGACGATAAGAGGCGTGCTTTATCACCCCTGTACGCCAACTGGCTGAAGGCGTGGAAAGAGAGGGAGGGGTGTTGTCCATTTCACCTACTGCTGCCAGTCAGGGTAAGGATCGATGGGACCTCACCTCACCTACCCCCACTCACAGAGAGAATGAACGAGGAACACTCGCCTATATATGCATGGGATCAGTCCCATGAAAGGTACGCAATATCCAACTCACAAAGCTCCACATTGTCTCATTCTCCTCCTCCTGTTTGGTTTTCTCAGAACTAACTCAGGCATCGGAGTGCCTTCGGCTCACGGCAGCCAGGGGCTCTGACTCTAGCCTTTCTCCTTCCTTTTCAGGTTCTTGGAGTTCAGCATTCCCCCTCCTAAGAAGTTTAACCCCGATCTCATCTCGATCTAAGTAGGTGTTAACTCAGGCATCGGAGTGCCTTCGGCTCACGGCAGCCAGGGGCTCTGACTCTAGCCTTTCTCCTTCCTTTTCAGGTTCTTGGAGTTCAGCATTCCCCCTCCTAAGAAGTTTAACCCCGATCTCATCTCGATCTAAGTAGGTGCCGTTTTTACCGCCTACAGGTTATATCTAAACAAAGTTCTTATGGGTTACACAATTCAGGTGAAATTAAAAAAAAAAAGAAAAAAAAAAAACATATAGGTTTAACAACCCTATTTACCCATAAAAGAAACAACAATTCAAAAGAAACTCAGTTCATTTGAAGACTACCCAAAAGCTATAGGGCAATCAACAACTCAAAACCATCAATTAGTCAACCTCAAGGATAACCAAAAACAGGATGACATTCATTCATTAAAGTATAACCAAATCCTTAAATCAAATAAAATGGCTAAAACACCAAGTCCAAAGAAAATCAATCAACCCATCTCAACGATAACCGAGAAAACGAAAAGCCCATTGGTTCTTCCTAAACCAAGTGCAGGGTAACTTGGGGTCTGTTTGGATGAAGAGTAGAGAAAAAATATATCTTGGTGAAAATGTCTGTTCACCCTTCTCTGCCATCTGTTTCTCAAAAGACACCCTTTAAAAATGAAGAAGAAGAAGCTGGAATGCAAGATTCCTAGAATTCTATTAGCCAATAAGAAAAGAAAAAAGTAACTATAAGAACTTTCTAAAAGAATAACCATTCAAAAAGAAACAAAAAGAAGAATTTCAAGAAGCTGGAAAGCAAGATTCCTAGAATTCTAGTAGCCAATATAGATTAAGAGAGAAATGAAAGTGTCCAACAGACAGTTTCTGCATTCCCCGGTCATCATTGCTTTGGTAAAACGGAAATAGGTGTTGCTCTCCAAAAATCACGGGTACGAGAGAGTGAGAGAGCGATTGTTTGTGAAGCCCATTATATAGCAGGTCATCGCGTGATTTTGCCGCTCGATCACAGTTCGCTTATTCTCAACGCACAGATACTTGTAGGCCTGGCGATGGGCCGGGTCGAGCCTGAGCTTGGTTGTCCAATCCTGTCCCGAAAATAAGACGTGCCAGTTAGCTGTTGCCTTATTCTGGCCCTCAATTGAATGGGCCTACATCAAATCCCGTCCCGTACGGGCCCGGATTGGGACAGGGCAGGGCCTAGGCTTAGCCCGATCCTGAACATAGGCAAAACATTCTATAATTATTCCTACCGTCACTAGACACCCTGTGTGAACCGAACTTTAAACCATCATCCTTTTTTCGGGCTTGGGACTGGCAATGCAATGCAACAACTACAAGCAACAGGGCAGAGTTAAAATTTTTTTTTTTTTTTGCTGGTGACAGTAGAAAATCAATAGAAATGAATGAGTATCTTATAGGCTATATGTGTCAAATAATATAGAAACAGTTAAAACCCTTTTTTTTTTTTTTTTGCTGGTGAAAATAGAAAATCAGAAAATCAATAAAATGAATGAGAATGAGTATCCTATATGGGTCAAGTAATGTAAAAAAGAAATTAACAGAAATTATTTTTCTTTTAATATATCTAAAACATCAGTTAGTGCATTTCCATCATTGTCTAAATCATCAATCCTAGTTGGGTCATGACTAAACCAATATTAGGCACAAACTAATGCTTCTATTGTATCTGGTTTCAAAGAAGCCCTATGTGGTCAAGTACCCTCACTCCGATGCTAAATGCCGACTCTGAAGCAACGGTAGAAACTAGAATAGCTAAAATATCACGAGCCATATGAGATAAAATAGGATACTCATATTCACTGAAATATCAAATGGTGCTGCAGGAAATCAAAAGCTAAGAGCCATACTAAGATGTGCTGTTCTGAGAATGTATCTGTTTTGAGAATAAGATGTGCTAGAATGTTCCCATTCTTAGAGTGGATTGAGTTTAACTTGTTTGGCAACATTCTTTTATAATTCATTCCAAAGAAACAAAAATAGTAGAATATGTTTGGCAATGTTTTTGAATTATATTCTACCAAGAGATGTTAATATATTCATTTTATAGATATAAAAAATGATTTTGAGTAGGAATAGGAAGCCCCACTTTTGTATTTTTTATTTTGAAGTTTCTTTACCAGAGATTAAGATAAGGCAAGACATAGTATAGTGATTTATTATTATTATTATTATTTTTGTGTGTGTGTTTGGATGTATCCCAAATTGCAATTCGTTTGAAATCTAGGCGGAATGAATAGCCATATGTTCCACTCTTGTTTTGATGTGGTATCATTATGTTTACTGTTTTTCCCTAAATCATGTTGTTTGGTACCTAATCATAATTTTAAAGGATGAAAAGGGGCAAGAACAAAGGCAGCGAATGCATCCATTCTACCAAAATGTTCAGACTATTTGCCATTTGGGTACATCCAAACTTACCACTATGTTTTGTTTTTCAAGAAAAGAGTGAGAATGAGGGGCTATGGAATATGAGGGGTTATATTCTATGGAATATGATGAAAGTTGTTTTGTATAAATAATTATTATTAATTGACTTTGCAGGGGGCCGGGCCGGGCCTGAACGGGCTGGGTTGTTTCTACCCAGTCCCAATCCCATTTTAGGCGGGGCTTTTAAATGTATTGTCCAAGCCCACCCCACTAGACTCAAATTTTTTTAAAAGCCCTATATTTTTAGGCTTGGGACAGGCCGGGTCGGGCTTTCTATCCGTCTCAACGCGTCCCATTGACTGGCCTAGATACTTGTCATGAGGGAAGGTTCGAGTTTGATTATCAAAAGCGAGTTGGGCTATTGAAAATTAAATTTGGGCTGAGCTTATTTGGGTTTGGACTTAGATTGTGGAACCCGTGGGTGTATCTATAAAATACATTATTGAGGTATTCTAAAAGGGAAATTCTATATACATCCACATCTATTGTTGAAAACACCCACTTGCTGAGCTCACCACAACCATTCTATTTTTTGTCAAGGTTTTGGTGAGCCCACCCACCATAATACCCAAATCACCCTTACCACACCTAAAAACACAAATCACTCATTCCCCTCATTCAAACCATCTCGTTACCCCGCCCAAAACGCAGTGAGAGTAGAACAAGCCATCTTCCTCCTCCGCTTTGCTTCCCCACTGTGATTCTCGTATGCCTCTCGTCACCATTATCATTCAAAATCTTGTAGGTGTCAAGTAAGCTCTTCTTCTTCTTCTTCTCCCTCTTCTTCCTCCCATCAAATTTATCCGTTTCATATATTTGTTAGAAATTTAGGTTGTAATGTATGCATATAAAGTGTATGGACGTTTGCAACAGATAGGGAAGTTTACGGGCCTAATTGAATGAGATGGATGGGAGGGAGGAAGCATAAACCCTATCCGAAGTTAAAAACCCAGAAAAAACTTGAATGAACTTCATGATCTGCTCGGCAATCTAGAACCGCGCAAGGTTTACTTTGCACAGCGGTAGGATTCAGTCCATGTTATATTTGCATGGCCATTTTTCACCGTGCATATAAGATTTGCATAGTTCCATCAAATCGTGCAAATATAAAATGCACGGTGTCATTGTGCTGTGCAAAAACAGTTTGCACTGCCCTTTTGAACTGAGCAGGGAGAATTGTTGGACCTCCTTTTGTTCCTCTTAATGATTTTCATTGTTAATGATTTTGAAGGAATGCCGAGAAGACTAGCTCACCGTGGTAGTTCTTTGACGATAGGTGGACGGAGAAGTGATGCTAGCTAGGCATCGACCTTGTGGACCAAGATTGGTGTTGTGAGGTCGCATGGCTGAGGCGTGCATGCTAGTTCTTCGACCACCAGCCGTCAGCGGCCAACGGCATCTGAACAAAGATGTTGATTGCAGCATAATCCACTACCGGATCTGGTAGAGGAGGATGTACCTTATACAGAGGATGATTCCACAGAGGAGGAGGCACAACAGTCTAGTTCTCGAGCGGTAGCTCTCAGGGTCCTATTCCCAGCGGTCTGAAGGACCTATCTGTCCTTATCAGTGTTAGGACGCACGTATCTGTGTCGATCTAGAACCGGGAGGTACACTTGCATTCTTATTATGTTCTAATTAATCTTTTTTCAAATAAGATGTGTTTAAGTCTATAATAATAGATATTAATGAACATTTTACTTATAACGTGCAGGAATGTGACCCGCTCAAATGTGTCAATCATTAGTATAAGCAGAATGATTGGTTCATACCTCTGCGCGGGGATGTGGATGATCTTCATGTTCCTCGATTTTGTGTCATTATTGAAGAGTCTGGATTGGCAGACCTGAAGCGTTTCTCCTACCGATATATCTCCTGCCCTTTCATATTGAGCTTTGTAGAGAGATGGCAGCCTGAGACAAATACTTTCCACATGCCATTTGGTGAGATGACGATTATCTTAGATGCTGTCGGTACTTCATCGGCATCCTAGTAATGGGTATTCATGTCCATGCATCGACAAGTATGGGAATTACTGGTCAAGTAGATTTACTTGAGCGTGGACTGGGTGTGGATAGGGCATCTGCTTCAGCTGAGTTGAGAGTGGAGCGTAGTGGGGTAATTAGGATGGGGTGGATCAAACGGCTGCAATGTGACCCTTGCGTCGTCTGTTGAGCAAGTAGAGTGTGCAGTAAGAGGCTATCTTCTGTATTTGTTAGGTTGCAAACTCTTCACCGATAAGTCATCGACTAGAATCCCCATCTACTACCTATCTTTACTGATGGACTTGGGACGGGTCTGTCATTATGCATTGGGGGGCTGGCATATCTGTATCCCCAGTTGGGGACTGCCACGAGGGCAGATGTGTACACTTTATGCATATCTATATCCCCAGTTGGGGACCGCCACGAGGTCATTATGCATGGGGGGCTGCCGCAATGGATATCTGACACTGCTCATGGTAAATGTGTACCCTTGATACATACATACACATGTTCCCTCATACTTGATCCTTTAAATTGTATAATTAATAATTGGTATCATTTGCACGTGTGGGTGTTCGAGCACTTCCCATTTGCCCCGTCCTCCTACGCAGTGGGGATATACTGCTGGAATGCCTCTAGCGAGCCGTATAATTCTGGTCAGGATTCTGGGATTACGAGAGAGAACATACAGCTGATGCTTGAGAGGTTGGACGGCCTACATTCGAGTGAGGTAAGCGGCCAATAGAGGTGTTCGTATATATATTTTATGTTTTTTACTATTATTTTTTACTATATTAATGTATTGTTTTATTTACTTCTCACAGGTGGCTTGGAATCCGTACATTGCTGCCAGGGCTCAACATCCATTCCATCAAATATCTTTCTTTTGTGGTTGCTGAATATCACTAGATGTCATTGAACCCTACCACCCACACAAGGTTCTCCGACAGTTTGGCTTTGTACAGACCATCCTACCTGCACCGCTTGGCTCCATTCGTGCATCTCGAGGATTTACTGCTGAAAAATATAAGGTCTCCTACAAATTCCTAGATCAATGCTGGGTTACGTGGGAGGATCATATCTTATCTGTATCGCACCGTGGCCATTGAGCGCAACATGTATGGGAGTGTGCATCTGACTACCTCGAGTGGTTTTGTAGGATTTCACACCCTCGAGTACAAAACCCCGATCGCCATTCCCAATATGATCCTAATGAGGGTAGAGATGACCCGACTCCAAGAACGGTGAGGGTGTACACTTTTTCCAAGTATTATGTATCCATTTCTCCAAACTATCTTAAGTATTGACACATTTCATTGTTTGTTACAGATCCTTCGAGCCAATGACCATCTTCGTCCCACGATTGTAAGAACAGAGCAGACAACTGATTTCTATTATCTGGTATTGAGGACCACCCTCGAGATCCTGGATGGCTTGCTAGTGACGTACCAACGACGTACGCAGCCATGATTAGTTATGAGATGTGGGCTGTTTCATGGGTCTGTTTTTTTAGGATTTATAAGAACTAGTTGATATGTGCAGTCTTTTTCTGATGAATGTTGGATGGGCCTTTTTTTTATGAATATTGAATGGGTATTTTTTGGATGAATGTTGGTGTATCGCTATGTTCATTATTTTGATAAATGTTGGATAGGAACTTGTATGATTTTGATCAAAATGGAATGAAATTGCCATGTTCATTATTTTTGTTTGTTATAATATAAGACTGCATGGCCATTAGGTTCCGATGATATTGCAAACTGCAATGCTGTGCAAATAAACACTGCATGACATTAAATAACCGTGCAATAGTAAACTACATGGTACTTTTTCGCTGGTCAGTTTGATTTTTGTACGGCATTGTTCATCCGAGCAGGGATCTAAAAAATAATCACATAACATAATAACATAAATTTTGCATCCATTTCATCAACCATCCGTTAAAAAAACATGTATTGTGTTTGTTTACATCAAATCGGGGCTGGGGGCAGTCCACGGTGCCATGGCGCACCCTAATTGGTCCACTTACAGTCATTATGGGAAAATGTCTTTGATGATCCCGATTCCTGAATTGGTATGTAGCCCAAATTTAACACTCATCTAATTTTTACTCACCATTCGGTTGAAATCACTTGAAAGTAATGCCTTTAAGTCTAAAATCTTTAAACCAATCTCTCTCAAATTGCGTTTGAAATTTGGTTATGAAATTCAGATACTAGGAGTAGTGGGTCTAATTAATTTTGTAGCTATTACTGATATTTTTGGCTTTGATTTTTCCCATGATCTGATTTTAGTTAATGGCTAAAATGAATTGAAATGGATTTATGAAGAATGATATGATCCTTAAAAAAGGATTTGAACTCTTGCTGGGTGATCTAAATCATTGATTATTGATCTAATGAAAGTATCACTCAAACCAAAATCCTGAGTTCGCTACCACAATCGGGAGGGGCTTTTTTTTTTTTTTTTTGTAAAAAAAAAAAAAACTCTTTGGGAGTTTTCTAGTGCTGATATATATATATGTATATATATATAGAAAGAGCAGAGCTCTCCCAAGCTATAGCTTATGTTATCATAAGCTGAAACAGTGCTGGTCCCATTCATATATTTATAGCAGAGCTCTCCTAAGCTGCAGCTCATGTTATATTAAGCCAAAACAGTGCTGGTCGCACTAAATTCTATTATGCCAAAAATAAAGATAATCGATTTTGATTTGTGGGACCAACACTGTTTCAACTTAGGATAACATTGAGCTGCAGCTTGTGAGAGCTTTGCTAAATATATATATCGAAAATTCTAAAACTCGGTCCATTTTCCGCCCCTCTTTTTTTCGTCACATGGCTCACATTGAGTTAATCTAGCCTTTCACACATACTTATCTTCCCCACCCCCTCGGCACCCGGCGCAATGAATAGTTGCCGGTCCATATTCAACACTCACCCAACTTTTCCTCAGCATTGGGTTGAAATCAAAATGATACCTCTAAACCGTTAAATTTTATGGTCATTGATCAAAAGGTTATGATGATCTTATGGACTCATGATTTTGCATATAGACAGGCCTCATATGTATCTTTCCATCCAAAGGACTTCCATGATCATCTTGCATGCAAGTGGGCCTAACTAGGAGGGTGTTTTCTAAAAAAAAATGCCTGGTCGTTGTGTAGCGCTCCCTTATATATATAAAGACATTAAATATGTGGGCAACGGATCAAGGGGTTACAATGATATGATGGGCATGAACTTTTATGTAGAGGTAGGGCCCATCCAGATCTTTGGATCCCCCACCTTTCCTTTTGAACGTTTAGGGTGCGAGAACTTTAGATTGGTCTACTCAATAAATCAGTCCAAAAAGTATGCAAAAATAGAAAATATGCAGCGGAAATAAAATCACAAATACACACCACACGGACACCAGATTTTTACGTGGAAAACCCTGACCGGGTGAAAAACCACGGATCCGAACTGGATCTAATCAAGCATTATGAATCTCACAATTACAAGAAACTTAGATTTCTTCCCTAGATATCCCCTACTTAAGGACTGAAGTTATCTTGTGTTGCTTCACGCTTCAACGACTTCACACCGTTGATTGCAACAGACTCAATCCAGCACTTAACTCCTCAAATCTTCTCGCAAGAGGATAATCTTCTACAAATGATGCAGAAGAACCTGTCTATCTAGAGTACTTGGCAGCACAACTCTTAAAAAATCTCTAGAGAAAATTTCTCTCAATTAAATCACCAATTCAGAACTTGAGAGATGATTTGTCTATTTTTGGGTTGTGAGAAACACCCAATTTATAGCCTCATATCCATGCTTAAGACTCCTAATAATAACCCACTTAGAATAGAGAATCCATCTCAACCTTTAAATTAAAGTCCAGATCGTACCAGGCTTGCCACGCCACCCTCGCTATAGCGAGCTTCATCCTCGCTATAGCGAAGTATGATTATGCCTAGGGCAGTTTGCCATTCTCGATATAGCGAGACTACATATTGTCTCGGATTTCAACTGACAGCTATTTGAGACATGAGGCCTGACACGCTGCAGCCACTTTTTTTTTTTAACTTTACAATCTCCCCCTTTTGGCAATTCTTGGACAAATCTTCCTAGAGCAATACAATATAATCTACCAAAAAGAAAAACCCAAAATACATTGAATTAAAAAAAAAAAAATCAGCACTGTAGATCTTGTATTGCCTTTGCTTGAACTTTTCAGATCTTAAATTGCCTTGGCTTGTAAAACTCCCCCTGGCTTCATTCTTCTCCCCCTGTATTTGTCCATAATTGACAAAAAAAAATAAATCATCATGCAGCTTTTGTCAATCTGGATGACGTAGCGCCCCCTCAATTTCAACTCCCCCTGAATGTATCTTCGTAGCAGCATTGGGGGCGGGAGCTGATCCTCCTTGATCAGGGTTTTTTATATGTAGATACCCACACTTGTGTAGTTTGAGCTTTCAGCACAGTGTGAGTAAACTCCCTTGGCAAATCAGATTTTCTAACCCAAATTGGAGTCGTCTTAGGTGGAGAAAAATTCTTTCGCCATTGCTTGGTCTTGGGTAGACTTTGTATCTTTTTGCAATGAGGATGTATGTGTCCTTTCTTTCCACAATAGTAACAAGTGGATGTGCGTGCAGCGCATGACACATTCTTTTTCTTGAAATTACTTGATACGTTAGTAACATGTGGAGCATGTGGAGTAGTATGTGCAACACTTGAAACAAAAATTATTTTACCTTTAGCACTTGAAGTAGATGCACCATGATTATAACCAAGACCGCTTCGATCAAAAGGAGACTTCTGACTGCACAAGATATTTGTAAGAGTCTTCGAACCAGTGTTCATCTTATTTAGTGAAGCTTGTTTCACTTCTAGCTCAGACAGAGTGATTTTCAGTCTTCCTCTTCGAACCAGTGTTCATCTTATTTAATGAAGCTTGTTTCACTTCTAGCTCAGACAGAGTGATTTTCAGTCTTCCTTGCAAATCTTCTTTTTCAAAATTCACCTTTTGTAACTTTATTTTTAGAGTCTCAATCTCTTGTTCAGCCTTCTTGAATTTCTAACCCTCAGTAGTCCAATTTTCAGCTATTCAGTTTTTCCGACTTTCCAAGAGATGAACCTGTTTAAGCGCTTCCTCTAATTGAATCTTCAGTGCAGAATTTTCTTCTTGCCATACTTTGTCATTATGAACCTGTTTAAACTTAATGGTAATTTTGTTGCCATACTTTGTCATTATGACGCAATCAGCATATGTAGTATGATACAATTCTTCGTAATCTTTCTCTTGATATGACATCTCATCATCATGATCTTCATCAGTATCATTGTCAGACAGAGACTTAGCTATGAAAGGCACAAACTTCCCATTCACATTTTCTGAAGAATTAGCCTCACGATCTTTTTCTTCTTCGGAAGATTCTTCATCCCAAGTTTTGTTGAGAGCCTTTTGCTTTGTACCCTTTTTCTTGTTGGCACACTCATTAGTATAGTGACCATAGCCTTGGCACTCAAAACACTTTGTTCATTTCGCAGAATCCTTCTTATCAGATTTAGAACTCTTCCACCTGGCTTGTTTTGACTTCATGTACTTCTTAAAGTAATTTAACAATTCGGCCATATCATCTTCAGCCTCAGATTCAGAATCACACTCAATTTTCTTTTCAGGCTTCTTTCTTGATTCTTTGCTAGTTTTCAAAGCAATACCTTTCTCTTTATATTTTCCTTTATCCAAACAGTTTGCTTCAAAGGTCTGAAGATTTCCAATCAGTTGGTTTACCTTGAGGGCATCAAGATTCTTATTTTCTTTTATAGCATCAACCTTAGAATCGAACCTCGAAGGTAGAGACCTCAAAATTTTCTTGACAATCTTGTTTTCTTGGATTTCCTCACCCAGAATGAAAATAGAATTAATAATATAATTCAGCTTCGCATAAAATTGATTGAAGGTCTCATCTTCTTCCATTACGATGGGTTCAAATTCTTTAGTCAGCCTTTGCAATTTAGATTGTTTCATTGTGTCTGTACCCTCATACAATGTCTGTAAGACTTCCCATGCTTCTTTTGCAGTTTTACAAGTGGAAATCCTATGAAACTCTTCAGCAGACACTCCATTGTATATTTCATTCATTGCCTTGTTATTACAATTGGAGGCATGCTTCTCATCCTTAGTCCATTGGGCTTTCGGTTTATGAACGGTTTGTCCATTAGCCACAATTGTTGGTCTGGAGTAGCCCTCCTCAACAATATCCCAAACATCATCATCAATGGACTTAAGGAATCCAATCATCATTTGCTTCTAATATGCATAATTAGAACAATCTAGCAAAGGGGGCTTTGAAGTTGATGTCCCTTCTCGATTGAGTACCATTCTAGAAATCTCTTAGGATCAAACACAATAACTTAGTGCAACCCGCTCTGATACTAATTGAAAGTTTAGGTTGCGAGATCCTTACATTGGTCTACTCAATAAATCAGTCCAAAAAGTGTGCAAAAACATAAAATATGCAGTGGAAATAAAATTACAAGCACACACCACAAGGACACCGATTTTTACGTGGAAAACCCTAACCCTAACCAGGTGAAAAACCACGGATCCGAACTGGATCTAATCAAGCACTATGAATCTCGCAATTACAAGAAACTCAGATTTCAAGCACACACCACAAGGACACCAGATTTTTACGTGGAAAACCCTAACCAGGTGAAAAACCACGGATCCGAACTGGATCTAATCAAGCACTATGAATCTCGCAATTACAAGAAACTCAGATTTCTTCCCCAGATATCCCCTACCTAAGGACTGAGTTACTTTGTGTCGCTTTACACTTCAATGACTTCACATCGTTGATTGCAACAGACTCAATCGGCACATGACTCATCAAATCTTCTCGCAAAAAGATAATTTTTTACAAAGGATGCAGAAGAACCTGACTCTCTAGAGTACTTGGCAGCACAACTCTTCAAAAATCTTTAGAGAAAATTTCTCTCAATTAAATCACCAATTCAGAACTTGAGAGATGATTGTCTATCTTTGGGTTGTGAGAAACACTCAATTTATAGCCTCATATCCGTGCTTAAAACTCCTAATAATAACCCACTTAGAATAGAGAGTCCATCTCAACCTTTTAATTAAAGTCCGGATCGTACTAGACTTGCTGCGCCACCCTTGCTATAGCGAGCTTCATTCTCGCTATAGCGAAGTATGATTCTGCCTAGGGCTGTTTGCCACTCTCGCTAGTCTCGCTATAGCGAGACTACATATTGTCTTGGATTTTAACTGACAGCTATTTGAGACACGAGGCTTGACAAGCTGCAGCCTCTTTTTCTTTTTTTTTTGACTTTACACCCTTGAATCCTGGGGCCCCTAGTGGGCCTTCTAATGAGGTGAGCACGGGTGCACGAGATAAGAGGTGCATAAATAGGTGATAAACCCTGTATAAACATAAGTATTCATATAGAATCGCTTGCAGTTCTTATGTGCCATCCAACATATTTTACACGCCACATGACCTGCCTATCCAGCTGTTACTATTCGATTGAATTCAAACTAAAAAGATAGCTAAACTTGAAGGACACGGATTAATTGATCCAAGGTTGGGTTTGAGCTGGGGCCTCTGGGGATCAGAATATCAGATTGTGAATTGACTCCGTAGTCTCTATCCTTTCAAATTTGGCCGAGGGTGAAGTCAACCTTGCACTTTAATCCTCTTTCCTGTCCAAGGAAAAAGTTGCCGGGAAGGCAGAGTCCTTTTGTTGCACTGATCCTTCAGGTACTTAGGCCCTAAACAAAAACAAGCCCGGTCCAAATTGTACTTCTTCAGCTTGGCCCACCCCAAGACCCACCCCGCGCCAACTACCCCATCCTTCTCCCGCCAAAACCAGCCCACGCACACCCCCATTTCCCGCCAAAAAAAACCCCCTAAACCTCAATACTTGTGTGAACCGAGAAGAGATCAGAGGCAAAACCCCAAAGGCTCAAATCCTCTCTCTCTCTCAATACTAGTCTGAACTGAGAAGAGATCAGAAGCAAACCCAAACCCCCAAAGCTCAAATCCACCCCCCATCTCTCTCTCTAAAACAGAGAAATGGATATCAGCGAAGAAGCAATGGCAGCTCACAAGCGAACTTTCATGGATTTCCTAGATCAAGATGTAAGATACCCATTTGTTTCTCTCTCTCTCTCTCTCTCTCTCTCTCTCTCTCTCTCTCACACACCCACACACCCACACACACACACACACCCACAAGCTATATATCTATTTATCCATCTTTCTGCTCTGTTGGTGATTTTTTCTCTGGTATTCATGAAGGTGGGAAAGGGGATTTACATGCAAGCTGTAAGGGACATGATCCACAACAAGCGCCATCGGCTAATCATCGACATGTCTGATCTCCGCAATTTCAGCCTCGATTTAGCTCGAAGGTTCTCCCAATTTCACAACCCATCTCTGATTCTCTCTCTTTTCATTTAATTAGTTATCTGATCTGTTTATTTGCTAAAGATCCAATCTTTATTTTTTTTCTGTATTCTTTTTAGGTTGATCAAGAATCCCGGGGAATATATTCAGCCCTTTTCAGATGCGCTGACGGAGGTGACCCGGAATGTCGATCCCAAGTACCTCAAGGAGGGGGAGCAGGTGCTCATCGGCTTCGAAGGGCCATTCGGCTTTCACAGGGTCACACCAAGAGATCTACTTTCTGGATTCATTGGTACGATGGTCTGCGTTGAGGGAATTGTTACCAAATGTAAGCTCTCTCTCTCTCTCTCTCTCTCTCTCTCTCTCTCTCTCTCTCTCTGTTTGTCAATGTTGTAAATGCAGTTATATTGGAAAATGTCTATCTCCCTCTGTTTATTCTATCTATATATTGATGTGCTGCAAATGTAAGAATTGAGGTAATGCTAGCAGGAGATAATGTTGGGGTTATTTTAAATTTATGGCTGTTGTTGTCACAATAATACTGTGGAAATTAAAATAAATTGAATAATTTAAATGAAATGAAAATCAAGAATCAGTAGGTTGGCTCACTTGCTTGATTGGTCCATGCATCGATCTTCTTCATTTGATGTTCTGGTAGTAGATGGCAATAAACTTGATGCCAGGCTAAATGCATTGACTTAAAAATTAACATGTAAGGCTATGAATTTAGGTCTGACATGTATTTACTTCCACTAAAAGGATTGGATGTGGTCCTATGCATCCAATGGTTGCAAACACCGGGACCATGGGATTTTCAAAATCTCATCTTGGAATTCACTTCAGACAATCATCACTATCGGCTACAGGGAGAGCCTTGTGCCCTCATCATACTAGCCATGACTCTGTCATTCGAGCACATATAGCAGCAGCAAATGCTTGGGCTACTCATGCAATTATTGGCATCAGTCGAAGTGAGAAATAGAATATCTGGGTCACATTGTCTCATGAGTTGGTGTGGCAACAGACCCAATCAAAGTAAAGTGTATGATGAGAGGGATGGTGCGATACTACTGCAATTACTGAAGCAACTTGTCCTAGTCCATTTGGTGTTTGATCCATGAGGTATTGTTCCTTGGGCCAATCTATCGACTAAAGATGCAACATGGGAGGATCCACAACTACTGCACTGGTGTTTTCCAGATTTTGCCCTTCAGGAAAGGTTAGTTTCAAAGGGGGACGGAATGTGAGAAGCAATCGGTCCAACTACACTACACGACTTGAGTCATGGGACAAGTCCACAATGCCATTATTGAGTGGGCCTAATGCAGAATAGGTTGAGTCTGAGTTGGAATGAAGAGATAAGATTAAGGCAGGAGTTGTCAGCCTGGTCCTAGCCATTAAGATTGAGTAGGAGTTATCAGTAGAATTTCTTTCAAGCTAGCAATAATCTTTCCTTGATTAAAGTAACCATTTTGAATTTACATCTACATATGTAATCAGCCCCTGGCTATTTAGTAAGAGCAGATTAATGAAAAGATATCAGAAATATATTCCAATTTTGTGCTTGGAGAAGGAGGACCAGTCCATCCTCGACTATCCATCCTCGACTATGGACAGCCTTGAGTCTTAACACTGGTACTTCTCAACAACCATATAACAATTGTTCCTTTGATGAATAGTGTTTATAACCAATAAGCTACATGTAGTCATTCCCTTCCAACCGACGGTTACGGTGATGATGATGGTGGTTCCCTTACAGCGAAGACCAAGGTGTCAATCATGTCAATGAAAGTCCATCACTACCACCAAGACATTGGGAAATGGGAAGAAATGATTACTTAAGATGAAGATGAATATCCATTACCTAGACTGAGATCCACATCCACTGGTCCATAGAAGAATAGTTTATGCTTGGCCTTATTTTTCTTAATACAATGGGTGATATTGAATCCCAATCTGAATTCTTTATAAAGTGCCTGCGACGATGTCAGTATTGTGGTAGACAGTAGGATCAATGCTAACAAAGCAGTAGTTATTAGTATATGATGATGTTGTCAGTGGAATTGCTAGATAATTTGAGGTCTTGTATCCATCTGGTGCCCAAATTATTCATTGGGAGAGGTCACGGTAATGATGATGAACATATGTTTTTGAGCCATCTTGAAACTCAATGTAGTAATGAAGGATTATTTGCCCTCACACCTCATTCCCCAAACCATCAGTTAATATCATGGTTTTAGGTCTGGTATTTGAATATTAAGTTTTTTTATCAGCGGTATCTTATTATTATTTGCAGCTATCAAGCATTAAATGATGATTATGATGTGTCAGCAGTTTGATACTCTATTTTTAATTGATTCTTCCAATTGCTACATGAAGTGATGAACGCCATCTTTAAAAAACTAAAAAACTTTGTAAGTGATTTAAGCTGCAAGCAAGTTGATAGCTACATTTCTCTAGCTTCTTTATTATTTTTTGGTCATTTCTCATATTTCATATTTTGAGTTTTTTTTTTTTTTATTTTAAATTTTTTAGGACAGGCACAAGTATCACTGGCTTGCTTCAATTTCAATTGACATGTAGACCCGCACTGAGTTTTTCTTTTTTTCCCTTTCTCAAGACTCCTTCATTGGTGATGATGTTATAAATATATTAGAATGTGTCTGACATACCTTTCTTTCTATGTATTTAACATCCCTTTTGTTCAAAATTTTGAAGGTTCTCTTGTAAGGCCAAAGGTTGTCAAAAGCGTTCATTACTGCCCTACAACTAACAACTTCATGTCTCGTGAATATCGAGACATTACGTCCAATATGGGCTTGCCTACAGGGTCCGTGTATCCCACGAGGGTAATATTTGGTTCTTCATTTTCTTAATTTTTTTCGGTTCCATCTTCATTCTCTTACTTGTTGACCATCGCCAGCATCAAGCAACTGGTACTTTGTTTATTTGTTGGACTTCATAGCTTCAATATAAACTATTTTGATGGAGAATGACATTTGATCAGTTGAATAACATGCCAGGATGACAATGGTAACTTGTTGGTTACTGAATATGGATTGTGCAAGTACAAGGACCATCAAACGATCTCGATGCAAGAAGTGCCAGAGAATTCTGCTCCAGGTCAACTTCCAAGAACGGTTGATGTCATTGTAGAGGATGACCTTGTAGATTCTTGCAAGCCTGGAGACCGTGTAGCAATTGTAGGGACATACAAGGCTCTTCCTGGGAAAAGCAAGGGCAATGTAAATGGGGTATTCAGGTTGCTCTGATCACATATGGCTGATTTTCTTCCATTCATTTCTCATCCTTTATCATGAAAAACACATAATGACGGCCTTTGTCACTCTTTTTATAGGACTGTTCTTATAGCCAATAATGTCTCTCTGCTCAACAAAGAGGCAAATGCACCAATATACACAGCTGAAGATGTGAAAAACATCAGAAAAATTGCTGAGAGAGATGATGCATTCGATTTACTTGGTAATTCACTTGCACCATCTATATATGGGCATTCATGGATAAAGAAAGCAGTTATTCTACTGATGCTTGGTGGAATGGAAAAGAACTTAAAGAATGGAACCCACTTAAGAGGGTGAGTAAGGTTTTCATGTAACTCTGTATTTTCCCCCTAAATTTTGCATCATTATGATGCAACCTAATCAGTTTTTAAAATCTTCAATTGTCTTATCTCCTTTATGATTAGGGACATTAACATGATGATGGTTGGGGATCCTTCAGTTGCTAAATCTCAACTCTTAAGAGCAATAATGAATATTGCTCCTTTGGCTATATCAACCACCGGTCGTGGCTCATCTGGTGTTGGCTTGACAGCTGCTGTCACTTCTGACCAAGAAACTGGTACAGCACCCTGCTAAAGATTCTTGAATGTTATTATTATCTGCAGTCTGTTCAAGGATATACTCAGTTGGTTTATGTGATCAGGTGAAAGAAGGCTCGAAGCTGGTGCAATGGTTTTAGCAGATCGAGGTGTTGTTTGCATCGATGAGTTTGACAAGATGAATGATCAGGATCGTGTTGCCATACATGAAGTTATGGAGCAGCAGACAGTTACAATAGCAAAAGCCGGTATTCATGCATCACTAAATGCTAGATGCAGTGTAGTTGCTGCTGCAAATCCTATATATGGGAGTGTATGTTTGTTTCAACTTAAGTTCTGAAACTTTACTCTTACAATTGGCTTGCATAGGCAACTCATTTTTCTGAAGAGTGATAAATGTATGCTTTGGTTTAATTTGAAATTATATGTTGGTTATAATGAATTTACAGTATGATCGTTCTTTGACTCCAACAAAGAATATTGGTCTTCCGGATTCATTGCTTTCTCGATTCGACTTGCTATTTATTGTTTTGGATCAAATGGACCCAGAGATTGACCGTCAAATTTCTGAGCATGTCCTACGCATGCACCGGTATCGTTCTGCATTTGATGATGGAGGTAAGAGCTAAAAGAATCCATTACTGCAACCTTTAGTATCTATAATAAACCTGGCCTAAAGGAGTCAAATTTGAATAGGAGCTACAACAGCTGACAATTCAAGATATGTTGAAGAAGAAGATGATGCTGATGCCAATGCATCCATCTTTGTTAAGTACAACAGGATGCTTCATGGGGAGAAACGGAAAAGGGGGCAAAAGCGTGAGACACTTACCATCAAGTTTCTTAAGAAATACATTCACTATGCGAAAAACAGGATGCAGCCAAAGCTTACAGATGAGGTACCGTCTCTTTCTGATTTCATTGTCTTGTAATTCTCCATATCCTCTTTTGCATCCATTACCTAGTTAAGTTTGCATAAATTTCATGTGCTTGACCTGACCAATCCAAAGCCAATATGATTTATGAAGATAATGTTATTACTGATGAATTACTTTCCCTCGCAAAATGGATTTGTGCAGGCATCAGATAGCATTGCAACTGCATATGCAGAACTAAGGAATGCTGGTGCAAATGCAAAGGTATGTGCTGGAGCTAGTTAATTGGCAACCGCATGATCTGTAATTATCCTCTTCAGATGACCATGGTTCTGAAATTCTAATAACAGTAGTACCTGTTTGTAGTCTGGAGGGGGCACGCTTCCAATCACTGCAAGGACCTTAGAAACTATAATACGTCTTTCAACTGCTCATGCCAAATTGAAGTTGAGCAACAAGGTATTTCATCTCAAGTTTCAATCAGTGTGTATTCATGCACCACTTGTAGATTTATAAAACGCCTCCATTTTTTTTATTTTTTTTCAAGTTGTCTTCATTATACAGAATGCAGTAAGTTTAATCTTTTCATTATACAGAATGCAGTTAAGTGTAATCTTTGGCACTAAACTTGAATATGTGATAAGACTTAGTACATGATGCTTAGCTACTCCAAAAAGACTTTCTTGAATTGGATTTTGTCCTGTACATAAATTCCAAGTGCAGAAACTATATGCCTTGTCTTGTTAGTAAGCATCAGCGTATAACTCTTTTCCTTTCAATTTTGGTCCCTAATGTTCTTTGTATCCTTCCATACAGCCCCCAGGTGTTGGAGTTAATTGTCATGTAATGTTTAACTATATCTTCTGTATTTCGTCTGGATCACTCATTCACATGATGCAGGTCTCAAAGACAGATGTTGAAGCTGCTCTCAAAGTTTTAAACTTTGCAATATATCATAAAGAGTTAACAGAGATGGAAGAGCGTGAGCAAGAGAGGGAGAGGACACGCCAAGCTGATCATGACAGTGGTGCTCATCATGGCCATGATGGTGTACCGTGAGTTCCTGTCAAAAAACAGATTAGTGCCTTCCCTACACTAGTGTCATTTTTTTCTAGAGGAACTTGGTTCTGTTATTGAATCAACGAAATTAACCCCTAAAACTTGGGTTAATGGATCACAGCAGGTTGAATGTTCATTTTACTAGGTCAAATATTGATGGATCCATACACAAAATTATGCTGGCTTGTCGCTCTAATGTGCTAGATAAATTAACACTATTCTGGTAGAATATACACTGAAGGTACTGCTTGAAATTCGACCTGCTGATATTCAAAGTATCCTTGCCACAAATGCCTACAATTGGAGCCAGTGACTTGGATATCCGGATCATTTTCCTGCATCTTTTGATGAGCTTCAGTTTGATACGCAGTGCCTTGAAGCCAACTGCATAATGAAATCATCCTAGAGTTGGCCTATTCATCTATTTTCACATATTTGGCCTTTTGTTACGTTATATGGCTGCACCATTTTGTGATTATTTGAGGCATTATCTATGGTTTGTTCCATTAGATCAAATTTTTATATCATTGAACTACAGGGAAACATAATTAGGTAAGGGATGATATTGTCAGAATCAATGCACTTTGATCATATGCTCATATACTATTAATTGGACACTTAATGATGCTGATTTGGTTAGTGCTTAATTTAAATTCCGGAATTTTTTTTTATAGAACTTCATTCTCTGTTGTTTTTTATTTTTGCGGGTTTGACGATTAAACATATTTTAGTCCACTGTAATTTGTATAATAAAAAAGATGTTGACTCTCTTTTGATTCAGAAGACAAGACCCCATGGAAGTTGATGGGTCATCTGTTCCACGACCTCATTTGGATAATTCTGCAGAAAGGTCTGCATTTCTTTTCAATCAAATCCAGTCATATGAGTGATTTTCCTTACATTTTTTAGAAAGTTGTTTATATGCCTTTAATTAAGCCTTCTCTTTTTCTTTTTGTGGAATGCAGAATGGAAATGTTCTCCTCTTTACTTGGTAGGCACATGGCTGCCAACCGCCTGGACAGCCTTCCTATTTCGGCAATTGAAGGAATTGTCAATTCCGGTGCAGCTGTACCTTATTCGCAAGAGGAGATTGAATCCCTGTTGGAGGTAAGATACCTTCAATAAGAGTGTCCTTTTAATCTTTGTGTGCTGTTCAGGGTTAATTGTATTGTCTTCTGGAATTTTTGCAGACACTGCAAAATATTAACAGGTTAATGATATTTGGAGGAGAGATCAGGATTATCTGACCGCCTCCATATACAGCAGTAGGACGGAGAAGTAATCTACGAAAAAGCAGCTCATCTTCAAAAAATTGTTTAGCACGAGCTTTCTTCCTGTCTTCACCCACAATGTCGAATTCTTATTCTTAAATCTTCTACTGACTGGTTGTAAAATTTCAAGGGACTAAATTTTAGTTCCATCTGTGCCTGCAAATATGTTTATGTTTACAGTTGGTTTTTGTTAACCTATACCCTGTGGATTTTTGATTCCTGCCTTTAATTCACGGTAGGGATCCTTATTTTTTAGCAGTAGGGATTGAAAAACCCATGCCACCCTCTCAGGATCCTGCTTTTTTAAACCATTTGATATTGATTCATGGCAGGCTTATGATGTCAGTATGACCTGATGAACGTAACCGTCTAAGGTCCATAAATTTTGGCGGTTTTGTTTAGTGCCTATAGAACAACTTAACTCTGGAGCTCTTTAAATAGATGGCCATGATCATCCGATCATTACAGTCTTTTGCATGCCTCTATCCACGTGCTTTCAATCTGGGCCCAAACCCATTATTGGCCAACAGCAAAGTGGGCTCAAAGAAAGTAACAAGATTTAAATGTGAAGCACCTGCAGCCAACCTCTCACAGTTGATTCCCTTTCCATCAACACATGGGCTGCTCTGTGAATTTTGAATGGTGAAATCCCAATGATTTGGCCGCTAACCAGAGTAATTTCCAGAGCTAAAACTCAAGTCTGGGTGATCACCATGATGCAGGGATTACCTAATTTGATGATGTTAGGACTGGGTTGGCACTGGCAGTTTTTGGATGGTTAAAAGAAACAAATCAAGCCCGTTATAGATCCGATTGTTTTCTAATTTACGCGTGGGACACGGAACTTGATTGTTGTAGAGAACTTTACAAAATATAAAAAAGAAGATAGAGACATTCATTTCTTGGACATCTTTGGGATGATTCAAGTCATCTATATGGGGATTCACAGGGCTGCCTCTGTGTGTGGATAGAGCGCCTGCTCTCACAACTACACCCTGGGATCTATACATGCGTGGGCAGGTTTAATTCATATGCCTAGCCACAAGACCAAATGAAAAAAAAAAAAAAAAAAAAAAAAAAAACTCATATAAGTGGTCTTATTTGGTGTGTGTGTGTGTGTGAGAGAGAGAGAGAGAGAGAGAGAGCCTTTGGCTGGCCAATGGTTGTTAGGCCAATGGTTGTTACCCTGTAGCATGTACACACTTCTAATCCAAAAAATAGAGCGTTTGGTCCGATGTCCTTCAACTTATGACTTTATGGCAAACAGTTCACAATCTAAACTCATGCAGCCAAAGGTCCCTCTTACGCATTCTCATACCTGAAATATTGAATTGCCCTTATTGAATTGCCCTATTCATTCGTTGTTGCCTTGTTCAAATAAAGCCAAAGATTGAGATACAGATAAAATCTCGAGATCTTCTCAAGGAAGGAACGTTAGTGACAAAGGCGCGATTTCGCTCTGCGATTGCATGCAACGAAGGGGAGATTACATCACAATTTCGTAAAATTTCCAGAGTTTACTGTTTCATTGCAAAGTTCGTTCTGCAGCAACGATCTTTTTTATTTCAAAAAGTAGAAAATACACAAGATCCAAACCCTAGTTGCAAGGGCTGCTTCTTTGATTACAAAAGTGTTTGCAATCGCTAAATCACTACTTCAGACTACTTATTTGCCCCTGTAAGTTGAATATTTTATCCTTTTCAAATCATCGTCACCTTGGAACCCTATATTTCTGTTCATCACCATTTGGAATGTTTTTGCCTTATTTTCTCTGATTCCTGTTCTAATTACACACGCCTATTTAGGAAATGGCCAAAACAAAGTCTTCCCTACTGTCACAATGCCAGAAGGAACAATTGCATGAAGTAGAAGGTTTCTCTACAAGTGTCTCTTTTCCTTTTAAGGTTTGTAATTTTTGTGGAATGCTTTTGGAGATGTTTGAAATGGTTAACCAAATGTCGCACATTCATTGCTACTTTGTCAATTTGAAGTAAGTTGATCTGAGTTGTTTGTGAAAATTTTCAACTCTATAATGTAAAGGGTCTGTCTCCATCTAAACTAAATTTAATTGAGTTTTATTTGCATTTATATATATATATATATATATTTAGAACGCATTTATATGAATTTGTTACAACTTCGTCTTTGTTTATGGAACAAAACATCTAGTTCTGTAATACAAACATCTTGGATTCTATTGAACGTAATTGTATGCTATGTGAATATATGACTTTATAATGGATTGATATAATGTTTAACAAATTTATCTGAGTTCTGAATGAATTTGGAATGAAGATTTTCTGAAATTATAAGGTAATTATGTCTCTGGAATGAATTTATCTGATCTTAATGAATTTGGACTGAATTTATCTCAATATTTCACTGAGTTTATTTGACTTTGACTTAAGTTTATTTTATTTTAATTGAGTTTGTGATTTAATAACACAAATATATGAGTTTATTACAGTTTGTAACAGTTTCTAATATGTTTATCTGAGTTGTATACAAAACTTATCTGCCTTTTGATTTAATTTATCTGAGTTTGTATCCAATGTATCTGTCTTTCTATGCAATGTATTTGATTTTGTATCCAATTTATCTGAGTTTCTATGCAGTTTATCTGAGTTTGTATGCGATTTATCTGCCTTTGTATACACTTATCTAAATTTTAGATAAGATTAATTTGAGCTGTTTTACTATATATAGCAAGAAAACAACCCAATAGAAAGAGGGGCCAGGATAAAGCAGCTAAGGCAAAACAAGTGCATAAAATGAAGAAGGCTGATACTCATTACTAATTCAGATCGATCCAACTCGGTGTCAATAATGAAATTAGTTGACAGCATAAAGAAGTTGATAACTGACGTTTATAAAGCTGAACTTAGGAAGACCCATTCTGGAATCTTATAGACTGCATGTTGGAGGGCATGATCACGGAAAAGATGTGCAGGCAATATGACAAGGACATTATGTTAATCCTTGATACATACAGCAGCCAAAGGAGACAATTCAGAATAGGAAAATCCTATGTGCCATTCACTTCAAATGACATATCGCTCATATTTGGGATACCAAATGGCACAAAACCACTTGATTTGAAGTATGCAAAGAGAGAAACTTCTGATTTCATATCTAAGAGATTCCAAGGCAGTCCCAGGGTGTCGGCTCCACAGATAAAATATCAACTCCATGTAGCATTGAATGGCACAGCAGAAACTGATTGGCTGATGTGGCTAGGCTACCGTGGATGTATATTCTTGTGATAATCTTTTTTTTTTCAACCCATGGCAATACAACAGGATGGGCATACGTGGGCTACGTTGAGAGCTACATGGATATGAAACACTATGCCTGGGCAGAAGAGATATTAAAGTTTTTGATGGAGTCAGTACATAGTAGAAGTCGTGATTTTGATGGAGTCATTGGTTGCCTTATTGCATTACCGGTACGGTAGACAACTACCTTCTTACACATGAATTTGAAGTTACAAAGAATGAATGATTTACATATGACGTTTTGCTTTTGTAATAGTATTGGCTGTGTGAATACACAACAATTGTTAGTCCGAATGAGTCAATACATTTTCCAAGGATACTAAAGTGGAATCTCATGGCATTGAGTATGGTATTAAAGAAAAAGCTCCTGCATACACTACAAGCTAATGAGGTAATTTATATAATAATACAAATCTTTTATCTTAGTTTTCACTATCTAAATTTATCTAAGTTTCTAATCTAACCTGTTCTGCCTAACGCTGTTACCAAATGCAGGTCCTCAGTGACAGATTAGAGAGGACGCTGCTTGAAGAGCAACGATTCCTATCGTTGTAGGACAATAGCAATCGTGATGAAGGGACTTAATGGAGATAGCAGGAAAAGAAGTAGGAAAAAAAGATAATAGTGAAGGTGAAGAAACAGTAGAAGAAGATGAAAAGGAAGAAAAATAAAAAGATGAACAGGAAGGAGACGATGGAGATGTAGGAGAAAAGCAAAAAGGAGACGATGGAGATGAAGGAGAGGAGCAAGAAGAAGGAGATGAAGGAGAAGAACAAGAAGTGGAAGATAAAGAAGAGAAAGCAAAAAAGGAAGCATAAACCAAAATGATTGAAGCCACCCAGTCGGATATGGACATAATGACAAACATTGGTCATATCCGAGTTAGAAGAGTAGAGAGAAGAGAATAACATTGAAGAAACAAATCTCACTGGTGTGGCGAGCCAGTTTATCTCCTTTGGTTCAGAAATGACTGATTATGAACATAGGGCCCTACAAACAGAACTGGTTGTTACAAACATTTTAGCTGACACAATTGGCAGCACCAGTGATGCAGTATGCAAGGTGCCATCTAAAAAACAATTTGGATTGGAAGCAGCAACTAGTGATACCATGCTTTGTCCTAGACACCAGTGATAATCCACCGAAAAAACGAGCTCAAGAATCTTACTGAAGAGCGTGACAGGGCAACTTCATTAGCCAATCAACTCACCAAGGAGAAGACAAAATTACAAGCAGCAACTCATAGGATGGCCGTTGAACTTGAAAGGACATCAGCAGAAAACAATAGCCTAAAAAAGGAAAGGCTTGAAATTGAAATCCGGATCACCAACTTGCTCAGAGAAAGAGACGATGGTCTATTGTTGGTCAAGCAATTGATAGAAGAGAAGATTTTCCTTGAAACACATAATGTGAACACCCATCAGACTGTAGAGTAATCCTCTTAACTGGTCAGCTCCCTCAAATAACAGCTGAAACACATTGTAAATGTGTCAGATGTACAATCCTCAAGAGCTGCAAAGGCAGAAAATGAGGTGAAGGGCGTGAAGACAAAATTGATAAATCTGGAATCAAATAACTTTAAATTGCAACAGCTCTTGAAGGACATGACAATTGAATATATAGAAAAGGGATTGGAATGGGCTGGAAAGACATTGGATGATATCTTCCATCCATAAAAAAAAAAAAAAAAAACTATGTTACAAAAAAAAAAAGTGTAGATCATTGCAGAAAAAACAATGGAGGAGGCTGCAACTGATCAACAGTTGAAGGAAATGTTGATAAGGTAAGTGAATTACACGTCCATGTTTATATAGATAATGTTTTCTAAATTGGAGTGCAATTTTGTCTGATCTTTTATATGCAAAATATATGAGTCTCTCTTGAATTTATCTGAGTGTCCATCAAATTTATCTGACTTCTGGGTGAATTTATGAGAGTTTCCATCAAATTTATCTGACTTTGTGTGATTTTAACTAAGTTTCCATCAAATTAATCTGATGTTGGATTGAATTTATCTGACTTTGTATACATTTCAATTTATTTAATCTATATTTGTTTATCTGAATTATTGATTAGATCATGTCCTCTGAGCCAACATTTAAGCCTGTTAAGTAGGTGAAACAGTCCTTCATGATAAAAAGAATAAAAAAACAAACGGCAACGAGAAAGATGTAGCCAACAACAGACCTCTTCAATCTCCCAAAAAATACAATTACTAAGCAAATGAATGAGTTCGACATTGAAAAGCTAAAGCGGATTTATGAAGCAGAAGGCAATGCGTAAGTTACAATCCTATGTAACTTTGCAAAACAACTGCTATTGTAAAACATTAATCACTTGTCGACTAATTGAACATTTTGTAAAATTGCATTTGCAAGGCGCTAGTTTGGGGAGGTGAAGGAATACACGCTGTATTATACGAGGACATCATTGCAGTTATTAGCAGAGGAGAAATGTCCAGCAACGTAAGCATCCAGACAGAGAAACATTGACAGATTGTTGCTTCATTTTAGACATATACTCAAAATGGTCATGTTCACGTAACATGCCTAACCTTATGTGTTTGGAATTGATTAGGTTATTGATTGCTATGCTGAGTTGCTATGTAGAGAACAAACAAAAATTCAAGAGCACTTCGTGACAGTCCAACAAGAAGGCCTGCTGCATCAAGATAAGTCATACTTTGTAGCGGGTTTATGCTGGGTAATAGACAATAAATGTGTTAACCGCGTTACCATTTAGTTTGTTTTAATATCATAAACAATTACTAAATTTGTCTAATTGTAGAAATTCGTTACTATGCCAACGTCAGAAATGAGGGAAAAGATTATGCACCGTCAGATCGCCCCAAGCAGCACTGCAAGCTACAAATTCGTGCAATTTCCAATGAATTTGAATGGAAACAGGAAGGATGTTGAGCCCTTCCATTGGACATTGTTGGTGCTGGATAAGAAAGAATGAGATTGGCTATATTACAATTCCTTACGACCAAGATCCACTAAAATAGTCGATTATTACTTCGATGATGCACGAATTTTGGTATGCCTCATTGACTGAGACATTATTTACATCATGGTCCCCATAAGTGTAAACACATACCCACTAAAAATATGGATTTTGTTTGAATCTGCAGAAACAGCATGTGGAGAATTACAATTATGTCAATGTTGAAGAGACACGGCCCAATGGAGCACCATTACTAAGCCTGGAAGACGCCCCACAACAAAAAAGGGCTCGTAAGTATCATTGAATCAATCCACTTATTCAATTGATTTTAGACTACCTTATTTACAATCGACTAACAACAGCATGTTCTTTTGCAGTGTTGATTGTGGGATCATTGTTCGCTATTTAATGAAGCAACTTACTCATAAACAAGCAATTATTTCAAAGCTACCACAAAGCGTTGTTGATACTTCGAGGGCAGAGATAGTAAGCAAGTTCCTAAATGACACGCATCCCAGCTAGAGCATTGAAAACTTCCATGCTAGGCAACAAACTGCTAATGATGATTTTGAACAATGACTTCCAATGAAGAACATGACGCAAACAAGTTGTTTTGGAAAGTTTGATGTCACAATGATGACAAAAAACAAATTCATGTAAATCTCTGTATATTAAAAGTGCCAGTGCAACAAACTTGTAGTCGTATTTTTTTGATTCACATGATCATGAATGTTGAGGAAATATTTTTGTGCATGTAATTGTGGGTATCTTTTGTTCTAATGTATATGTACATGAGCTCTAGATTAAATTTATCTTAGTTCTGATATAAATTTAGCTGATTTTTAACAAATTTATTTGAGTTCTGTGGGAAATTATCTGATTTTTCATAAATTTATCTGAGTTCTGAAGGAAATTATCTTAGTTCTGCTACAAATTTAACTGAGTCTGTAATTGCTTTACCAATCTCAGTTCTACAGCAATTCTAATCTCAATTTTGAACTAATTTTATCTGATTTAAACACATTTGTAAGAAATTACTTATAAAAGTAACAACACACTAAACTGTATAATAGCACTAACACTTTGATTTATTTTTCATTAATTAGAATTCATATTGTATTCTATATACATGTTAAAAATGGACAATATTAAACCAAAACTACAATCAACATCAAATTCAATGAATTATCAAAGAATAGGCTCCTTGCATGATTTCTTATTGTGACCGTCGATCCAACCAAATAGACCACAATTTATTTGCCTTGTGATCTCTCCTCTTGACAAGATCATTTTCTTTTTTCCGGCCTGCCACGTGGGCGTTTAACCATAGTGGGGTGAATAACAGCTTCAGCAACTGTTGGCTCCGGTATCCCCACAGTTGGAATTGAGAATATTTGCTCATCATATGCAAACCTATATGTCTGAGTGTGAAAATAGTGATCCACAAAAAGATTCCGGTCCTTTCCACTCTTTTGAATTGCAGCACAAGCATGGCGCATGGGAAGCCATTGTTCTACCACTGATAACAGGAACATATGTGATTAAAAATATCCACAGTCACTGAGGGGTAAGAGTGAACATCGTAAACAGTTTCACTCGAACGCTAGACAATCCATGTCCTTCCAAGCATGATCAAACCATTGAGCCTCTTATCCATATCCGGGCAAGCCTCTCTAATCTAGGAGTTGAAAGATTCAGCTACATTCGAACACATCTCACCATACCGCTGACCCTTAAAGTAGGTGTTGCTCCATCTTTCATGAGGCAATCCACAAAGAAGTTTGTCTACATTGGAGCCACCTTCACGCCTCAATGCCTGCGGCTTGGCATGGAATGCAGCTATGGTTGGGGCATATGCACATTCCCGAAGCATCCTAACCATTCTCTCTCTAACTTCATTAGTGTATCCACCTAACAACTTGTCCCTCAAATTTGCCTTAAGGTGTTGGAGGCAGAAAGCATGATGAGCAAAACGAAATACACTTGAAACACCCTCTATGAAACCTGGATTTCTATCGGAAATAAAAGTGATAGTGTGATCAGAAACAAATACTTTCCTTAAATTATGCAAAAACCATGTCTAATTGTCCTCCTTCTCTGAGTCCACCATCGCGAAAGCAAGAGGTATCAAATCTATGACATGAATAAACAAACTTTATATTTCAACTAATAAGAAAAATATCAAAAAATGGTGATCATTAATTAATAAATTGTCAAGAATATTAGAATCGACAGAATTTCACTTTACCTTGAGTTCCATCCTTCCCTGTTGCTGCCAATAGATTTCCCTTATATCTGCATTTCAAAAAAGTCCCGTCCAAAAAAACAAAGGACGGACATGATTAAAACCAGCAATTGAAGTATAGAACGACACAAAGAGATAATTGAAGCACATAGTTGATTGATCATAATCTAGCACAAAAAAGCTTCCTTGATTCATCTCCTTCACCACCTTAACATACCAATGAAGATGGTCAAACAAAAAATGATGAATTACAATACAACTTATTTCTAGCCCTTTCCACCCCCCACCATGCGTGATGGTATGTAATGGTAAGCCAGCAATTCACCTTAAAGTGACGCACAAAATCAATCGGTTTGGTTAGCAGCTTCTCACGAATATGATCGATCATTAAATCAACCATTGTCTCAGAGTTCATACAGCTGTTTTTCGACGTTCAAACTACTGCACCAAATGGATGCTCATTATCTAATGTGCTGATACAAAAATGACTAGTGAACTTCTCAATCGATGCGTGAACATGCCATCTACAACCCATCGAATGACTACGAGAGCATTCAGCTGTTACCCTCACCTTATCATTTTTCATATATACGAATTCAAACCCATCTTCAATCGAATATCTGTATAGGACATTTCTAAACTCTACAACATCGCCCTAAAACCTTTGCCCTACATTTCTAATACCACTTGCCCAGCCCGAAGATAGCAAAATCTTCTCTTTGTGTATACAAAATTGTGGAAGGAGATCTGTCTCCATATTTGTACCCTCATAATCCACTAATGCCAGAGCATCTTCAGCCAAATCATCACCATGGTCCTTTTGATCATCGTCCTTTAATTCCTGCAATTCTGATACAAATACATCCACTCTTCCCATTCCCATTAAAGACGCCAACATGGACAAGCTCAACAAATCCAAATCGTTGTCCAGCAAGCACTTTGGGTGGCCAGGCAATGCATACGTCAAACAGACCATGTTTACTGCTAAGTTCTTCCCCATTCCCATTAAAGACGCCAACATGGACAAGCTCAACAAATCCAAATCGTTGTCCAGCAAGCACTTTGGGTGGCCAGGCAATGCATACGTCAAACAGACCATGTTTACTGCTAAGTTCTTCCATTTGTTACAAACTCGATGCATCAAATCATTATATTTCATGCTCTCACTCAAATGAATTACGGAAGTAAACATGCCATATTTACAGAGAAGCATTACCGCCTGTGCCATTTAGAAATCTACAAAATTCAAGTAGAATCATTAGCATGGAAAACCTTGTGCATAAGGTAAAAGACTCATAGGATTCACACAAATTTATTTGAGTTTGTGCCAAATTTGTGAAAATTTATCTAGGTCAGTTCACATAAACTCAGATAAATTCGATACAGAAATCAGATAAATTTGTACAATACTCATATAATGTTGCTTACAGCTAAGATATATCTGTTACGAAAGTCAGATAAATTTGTTGTGAAAGTCACATATCTTTGATTTTCAAGGCACAACAATATCTACCATAACTAAGATAAATTCATAACCAATCACATGAATTCCTCCTCAATGGACTGAGAAAACAAGCTCTCAACAAAATTTCTAACTGTTAACCGAAATGATAAGAAAGAACTAAGTAATAACACTGGCATATAGATTAGCCTCTAACAAATCTAAATCCATGAAGACCTACAATTAAATATAAAAAAGAAAATCTAGATCATCTGAATCCACACAAATTGTAAGAACCTGATTTCTAATTTCTTTGATTAATGCTAGTTAATTACGTTTAGTGGTTAAGACGTTTTATTAAGAGGTTAATTGAGAGTTTCTTGAGATTAGAACTAAGCCTGTTTTGGTTCCGGAGAATTTCGATGAATTTCGTGAGAATTCGATTTTCCCGGGTTAAGTTAAAATTCTGAAGTTTTTCAGGGTTATCTTGGAAATTTTATAAAAATTGCTTCTTGAGCTCAAAAGTTCCGTCTTGACCTACCCAACATCTTCCCTGTTAAGTCCGAATTCATCCAGGGTCCAGAAGGCCTAATTTGGACCTTGGCACTCTTTTCAAGACAAATACTGCAGTTTGGAAAATTACAGATTTTGCCACCGGTCTCTGAAAAATCTGATTTTTAGCTTGTTGGAAAGCCCTTCCTAAGACCTATAATTCTTCTTTTTTGACTAAGTCTGTCCGGAGGCTCGAAGACCTTCGTTAACGAGCCCCAAGTTCAACTAAGGTGGTAGCAAACTCACAACTTAACTCTTGCAAAATATCCCAACTACTACCACCTACCCTATTAATGCCTCACCTACCACCACTACAACTCATTTAACTCCTCATTTCCACCAGCTACATGCATTTGAGCAAGTTCTCTTTTCCTCGCTTCTTTCCTTCTTCTCCCTTTTCTCTTGCAAGATCCGAATCGGCCATCTAAGTACTCCCCGTCATTTCTTTCGCAACATAGCTCGTTTTGGAGCAAATCCAGTAGTGTCAGCCCCTTCTTCCTCACCTTTCCCTTTCTCACCTTTCCCTTTCTTTGAGCTTCCAAGAGGTAAGCCTCTTTTCTCTTGAGTTGGAACCCATTCCTTTCACCATTATTGTATTGTTTTTTGTGTGGGTTTTTTTACTGTTAGAGGGTTTTGTTTTAGGAACCCTTGACTTTTCTAGCTTGGATGGACTTTGTTTTGAAGTGGATTTGATTCTTGGGCTGAGGCAAGTATTTAAGTTAATTAGTAGGATTTACTTGGGTTATCTTTAATTAAATGTTATTCATGATTTATTGATTTTGTCCCCATTAATGATATTTGTTTAGTTAGAGGCCTATTGATTAGCCAAGATTGCATCACGTTAGGCTTAAGTATTAATTAAATGGTGGATTTTATTCAAAGGGTTTGACTGTGTTTAAGTTAAGATTCGGAGATTTTCATGTTTTGTGGATTTATTAATTTAGCAGATTAGTAAGCTGATTAATTGGGTATTTACATTTTTCTCAAACTGTTAAGGGTGCTCAGTTTTCCTAGTTCAGAGAGAGCCCATCTGAGATGCCTCAGTGGGACCCAGCCTATTGTGCATGAGCACCACCTGTAGTACTGCCCAGACGGCCAGTCACCCCCTCACTCATCTCACCATCTGTGGACATAATTTCCCACATGGCCCAGTTGTGATCACCACGTGCCCAGCTGAAACCATCAGCTTCTCCTTCTTTCCAGCTTCCCTGCACAGCCCGGCCATCATCTTCCCCTGCCCAGCCAGTCCCCTGCTGCAGCAGCGGCGACTCCTTCCCTGCAAAACCAGCCGGCCATTCCCTCTCCTTCCCCGCACTCAGACTTGCGACCTGCACTTCCCTTCCTCTTCCTCTCCCTTCTTGTCTCCGCCCACAGCCAGCGGCCTGCAACTGGCCTGGCACTTCCCCACCGGCCAGCTCCCTGTGCCCAGCCAGACACCAGCCTTTCTCTCTTTCCCCTTTTCCCCTGCGCTGACCTGTAACAGCGGCCCCTCTGCTGCTTCTTCCTCTTCTTCTCTTCTTCCTACTTCCAGCTCCCTGCAGCTTGTGCCCATCATCTCTCTCTCTCTGCCCAGCAGCCCTGCTGCAGCGGCCATCGCCCGGCTGCAGCGCCATCACCCCCACACCCCCCTCTGCCCGGCCACTCCAACCTAGCCAGCGGCCATTGTAGCCGCCTTCTTTCCCCAGCGGCTAGTCTGTTACCTGCACTATTCCTCCTTTTTCTCCACTCTTTTCTTCGCCCTGCACTAACCGGCCGGATTACCTGCACACAGCAGCGACTCCTCTCTCTGCAACTGACTCCGCCACCTTTCTTTCTCTCATTCCCTTGGATTAAAACAGCCACAGCTGCCGCCCAGCTGCCCAACACCCTTTTCAACGGTCAGCCACCTGCACATTCCCCAGCGATCAACAGGCCAACAACCATGCACCCAGTCCACCTGTCTTTCCTTCCTTTGTTTCTTCCTTGAACCAAGGCTGCGGCAGCTGCTGCTAGCTGTCCAGCCATGCTGCCACTTGCCTAGCCATTACCTAATCCCAGCGGCCAGTCCAATTGAAAACGCTAGCCGCCAAGCCCCATTATCTTTATACCATGGACCAATGGGCCCCACCTCGGGACCCGCATAGCCCAATCCTATAGGCATTGTTTTATAATCCAATTAGAACCTGAAGTTTTCCCTTGTTTTTCTCTTAAATGTATTTTAAATTAATTCGAACAATTTGGAATGCGCATGTAGAGCCCGATGACTTGCACAATTTACCCAAACTTAGGGACCGGATATTATTACCTTCAGATTGCATCAAGTGTACCAAATACATTAATATCCATCTCTTGGAGCGTGTAACTTTGGAAATTATCGTACTTACATGCTTAGACTTATTTTAATTGTGTCTATTACTTTGTCATGAATCTGATTTTTCTTGCACCTTGCCCTACGGGACTCCGAGGGTCTTAGCATGTGATTTTTGCCCTGCTTGACCATTGGATGTACCCGGATCCTTTAGGGTCTCTTGGAGTGTGTACGAGCATTTATTGGCCTGCCCTTCCAAGTTACCTAGATCACATCGCTTTTGCACCACCTGCTTTGGGTTCCTTTATTTCCACCTGAAATGCTGCCATTTTTTCCGTAAAGTTTTTAAGACTTAGAAATATTGTTTTAAAACTAGTTTTGTTTTGGTTTATCATCTAAAAGCCGAATTTGAATTGTTCATGTCTTCAAAGCAATCTGATTACCTGTAAAACCCTATATTTGTAATCGTGTCTTGCAAGTAACTGATTCACTCATTTATTCAGATTTAAGCACGGAATCCTATTTTATGCACCGATTTTCGAGTTGGCACCACCAAGCTATTATTGCTCGCCATGTATTGCGGTTTGAGTCCAGTATCTGTTATTTATATATACATACTTTGCTCGCTACAGTTTAAGTTCTGATGTGACAGGTGTCACTCCAGTACCTTCCCTGACCGGGTTAGACCTCTAGGTCCCCCATAGCAGGGCCTCTGAATTCTGAATGGCCGTGACTCCAAGGTGAGTTTTTGGGTACTCTTAGTTTACTAAGTTGGGGTTAGCTGGTGCTTCCTCCTCCTTGAGTATCATGCCAAGTGGTTGCCAAATAGTCTATTGGTTTAAATTAATGCATGTTTATGATTTTGCAAATCATACTTCCTTGCAATAGCTTGTCAGCTTACTGCATTGTTATCTAGATTAATTACCTGTATTTCCATTATGATTTTACCTGCAAACTATGCTATTTTCTTTGATTATTTGCCAGACTTCCATCTGATCTACGCTTAATGCTGTAGATAATGAGCCCGTCTTTGCCCTCGAACCGAACGTTGCGGCGATCCAACAGGATTCGCCAGTTGTCGAGAGTGGGAACCTGACAACATAGAGTAGCGTCCAAAGCTGCAGAGCTAGCGATATCATCTTTTGGTTATTTTGGGAATTTCATCTTTTGTCTTGTAATTATTTGGCAAGTGTTTTTGTATGGCCTTAATCTGGGTTGTAATTAAACTAATCTTTTGTTAAACCTGAATGATAATTAAAGGAATGAATTTCTTTTTGCTATCCAGTTTGGTAATGCCATCTTACTCTGATAATTATGCCTGTTTCATAAAATGGTTCTCCGCAAGCTTTCGCCATGATGGTCCTCGTGGATCAGGGATCCCTGCAGCATCTCACATGGCGGAATCTTGTGGGTGAAATTAATTGGTGCTCGGGCCGGGACTACCCTAGGCCTCGTGTCCCGTGCATCGTCGCGGCTCCATTCGCCCTAATCGCACCTTAATCCGAATTGGGGGATTTGTGGCTGCGACACAAATCGAAATGGTCATGAATAATAAAACTATGGAAATCTACCTATAAAAAGTGAGAAAAAAATATTTGCACATATAGATCAAAATCCTATATAATATGAATCTGTACAGATCGAAATGACCATGAATATCAAAACTATAGATATTTACAAATTAAAAGAAGAAGATTGCAGAATCTCAAGTATGAACGGAGGCCCTCGCTTACCTTTCCAAAGCTGGAACTGCTTTGCAAACGTTGTATCTACGATCTACTTCACAAACGATGGATCTACAAAACTAGAAGCTAGCAAGATCTGTCTTCACAATTAGAGTGAATGGAGCAGACTTCTCTTAGAAATTATTTTCTCTTCTAGATTCAGATTCAATATCGATAACGATTACTGTTTGAAATTCAAAACAGATTTGCGTTGAATTACGAGGGCATACTAGTAATAAATGATTTCTTATGACCATAATTCGGGGCTAAATAAGCGTGAAATGTTAAGACACTACTGCGTGATGTGTTGCGATAGTTACATGGGCAAATCAGTCACGAAATATGTGATCATACAAACGTAGGGACTTTTGGTTGCAAAATGTTTAACTGTGTGGACTAGAGCCCTTAAACAGAAATTGCGTGGACTAGAGCCTCTAAATGTTCTACTTCAGGGACCTATCGCTAATTTATCCAAAAAAGAAGAAGAAAAACGGTAACACAATGTTCTAGAAAGCAGATGTACCATCGAATTGGAGAAAGTGAAGGTTCAGTTGGAGTTGGGTTTCCTCATTGTAGCAAAATTATGATGTGAGCTTGGGGTTATAATTGTATTTACTTTGATGTTGTAAGAATTTGTGGTAATATATTTAAAATTAGAAATCATTTAAAAATTTCAATTTCAGAAGAGAATTCTAAAATGTTCCACTATAAAATTTTTGCATAAAATTTAATAACAATCTAAAGTTTTGTAAGAAACCATGTACCTACTCAAAAGCGCTTAATCTCATAGGTAGAAGGCCCAAATAGGTATATGAAATCCTGTCCAACTTAAGACTTAGGGGATGTGAGAGTTCACAATACTCCCTCTCACGTGCAGGCCTAATTTCGTGGACGGACCTGCCACGTGGGTTACACAAGAACGAAGGGATCGAAACCCGCTCTGACACCATGAAAGGATTTGATGATCCCAAAGCATAGCCTGAATCTTTTTATTGAGTAACTATTTACAATACAACATTGGAGATTGATTAGGTCTCATATCCTACAAGTTAGGGATTATACAAATTAGAGGATGCTACAAGTTAGGGAGAGATCAATAGAGAGAGGAGATTTGCAATCCAAATACTCATCTACCATGATTGGACTGAGTGGGCCACATGTAACATTTGATTAGGTTCGCTAACAAGTTTCATGTTTAGATACCCACCTTGAAGTTGGTGGAGTGGCATAAGGCATAAGTTTTCTTGTAATGTCATGTGTTTGAGGGGGATTAGTCCTATTGGGTCAAAGGCCTAAGAGATATCAACATTGTCAAAAAAGGAAGTTTTAATGTTTAGATTGAAATATACTTTTTTTTTTAATCTAATGGTGGACCTAATTGGATAGCTTGAAATATACTTGTAGTTTCAATTTTATTTATTGGATGTTTGAAGGGTTCAACATGTGAATTTTAGAATTTTAGAATTCCAAAACAGGGCCAATTTTCATCAACATCATGTCAAGCTTGCAAGATAAGAACATTGAAATCCATGTACAAGATAGAAACCACTTGTGATAAAACTGATTGAGCGGATGGCAACCACATGAAGCTATATTCTCCGTCACACGAGGTAATGAGAGCACTCACGATAATAATCCTCCGTCACACAAGGTGAAGGGAGCACACACGATCATGACCCAGTATGACTGGGCATCAAACATGAGTCCCGCCGCGGAACGGGCTAAATAAACACGCACGATATCCCAAACTGCAGTTGGCACGAAGTATTTAAGGACCCAAGGCGGTTGATCAGACCGACCAGGTCGTCCAAGCTGAGTGGTACCGACAAGAAAATAAATACACACGAACTTTCAAAGCAATGCTTGATACACAAGAATTCGGGAACTACTCACACAATATCATGGGCACGCACATTTGTTCACTAGAATTCACGAATTAGTAGTCCCGACACGATGTAATGAAAGCACGATTCACGCGATGATTCCCAAAATGGGGTTTTTAAATAAAACCTTGGAAACATTATTTTCAAGACGACATGAAAATCCACGCAAAACTTTACAAATCAAATCATTGTAGATCAATGTCTTTTCACATCAACTCTAAGGTTTTCAAATCAAACATTTCAAGCATATGCTAAAGCCTATCATCTGATCCCTGTGTAGGAAATTTAAAGCGGATTGGTGCCCCTGAGGCTAAACAACATTTTGGATTTCAATTGCACAATGTCAAGCTAAAAGCCCTTAATCATATTGTGGTTTTTATTCCCAAAGAAATTTCCCAAAATAGGCCAAATTTGAAGTTCGGTCACCTGTCGGTTGGCTGTCGGATAGCCGACCATGATCAAGTCGATTAGCTGCGTGCTGACCGAGAGCTAGCTGACTCATCAGAATCAGGGAAAACAGCTTCTGAAATTGGAACCGAAGTTGTTCGGTCACCTGTCGGCTGACCGACACCTCAAGTCCTGCATTCTGGAAATGGAACCGAGATGGCTCGGTCACCTGTCGGTTGGGGTCGGCTAGCGGACCACTGACCGACAGCTGACCGACCAGCTGCGGGAATGCATTTCTAAAGCTATTTTCAGTCCTTTCTTTCCTCCATCACTTCTCCTTATAACCCCTCCTTTCTTGCGCAAAAATGAGCCTACATGCTCCTCCAAATTTCATCAACCACTCATTCATATCAATCTCTAAAATTCATCAACCAATGCCTCATAAAATTTCAAGATTCACTTCTAACAATCACTCACAAATTTCAAGTTTTACAAAAGATAATCTCAGATTTGAATTCAATAAAATGAATCACAAAGCATGAGCATTAAAACACATGTTTAGTAAGCTAAACTCCAAAACAAAACAAGATTAAGTGATGAAAACTGAAATCAAGAAATCAAGTTAGAAACCCATAAAACATTGCATGCATGAACAATAAACCTAGATTAATCACTTGCCTTTGCCTCTAGCACTCCAAGGTTACCCAAAAATCTCACCAATTGGAAATAAGCACACCTATTAAACAAAAACCCCCAAGACATACTAAAAAATGGCTCAAAATTAGAAAACTAACTAAGACATGGAATTTGATATGCATGTTGGAATTCGTGGCTCATTATTACCTAGATCAACATGTTGAAAGATGAGAGCAAGGGGCTTACTCTAAGGTAGCCCTACAGCAACTCTAATAGCTATTGGAGAGATCATTGGTGATGAAACGGCGAGAAAATGACACCAATAGGAAGCTCTCAATGCATGGAGTTGAGTGGTGGTGGTCAATCTTCAATTTGACAGAGTTTGGTGGGGATTTGGGAGAGAAAAGAAGCATGGAAAGAGAAGAGTGTAGCTCAACTGAGGTTCTGCAACTCCATTCTCGTTTGGGTAGAAAATGAAGAAGAAAGAAAGAAGGTGGGTCTCTCTTATAGGCATGTAATGGTGGGGCCCACAACTAAAAACCCTTCATGGCCTTAGAACTGGGCTTTCTGGGCCTTAGATGGGCTCGACGAAGAAGACAAAAATAATCCTCATAAAATCTAGTTTTCAAAAAGTATATTTTTGACATGGTTCTGAAATTTCAAAATTTGGGCTCAGATTTCAATGTGAAAATATTGTTTTGCCCTTAAGGCTGAAAAACTGATTTTCTAAGTTTCGAATAGGGTCGGTCTAAACACAAAAGTTGTTGGGGATCATTTGACCTATCAAAAGAAACCAAAATTTGAATTTTTCAAAATCAAGAACAATCCCCCACGCTGACATGTACAATCCAAGGCATCCCCGGACTGTCAGACTGGGTCCAACCACTCTCACAATTCCCCAAAGCTAAAGGAAAAATATTCTAAACCACAATCTAGCTCAATTAGGCTCAAATTTCACTTAGAGAACTAAACTACGGCTAAAAACACACTAATCCCAAAAATTAGGGGTCGGGGTATTACAATCATACAAGATAAGGATGAGATTAATAGAGAGAGGAGATTTGCAATCCGAATATTCATCTATCATGATTGGACTAAGTGGGCCACATGTAACATTTGATTAGGTTTGCTAACAAGTTTCATGTTTAGATACCCACCTTGGAGTTGGTGGAGTGGCATAGGGCATAAGTTTTCTCGCAATGTCTTGTGTTTGAGGGGGATTAGTCCTATTGGGTCAAAGGCCTAAGAGATATCAATGTCGTCAAAAAAGGAAAAAAAAAGGAAGTTTTATGTTTAGATTGAAATATACTTTTTTTAATCTAATGGCAGACCTAATTGGATAGCTTGAAATATACTTGTAGTTTCAATTTTATTTATTGGATGTTTGAAGGGTTCAACATGTGAATTCCAGAATTTTAGAATTCTAAAACAGGGCCGATTTTCGTCAACATTATAATTTACTACTAGCCGATGATTGTAAATATGTCAAAGTAGAAGATAATAGTTAATTTGAAGTTGACCTCACCTAATGAACATAGGAGAATTCTTCTCCAACTAGTAGTTTAGAATGTAATCTATTTACCTAAAAAGGAGGTATTTGGATAACATAGAAAGTATCTTCCCATATCTCACTTTCGTTCGAAAACTTTCATATTACATTATTCAAGGATATGCTGTATAAAATAATCTTTAAAAAAATCTTTTCTACATATGAATGGAGAGTTTGAGTTGTTGACACAAAAAATGTCACTCTGCCTCATCAACATCAAAAGCTATATGGAGCCGCATCCTACTATAAACAGGCAAAACTGCTTCAAGCATCAGATCTTGACAGAACCAAACAAAAACCACAAGATCTTTCAAAGTAGCCAAAAGAAGGGTACACATGAAGTCCCGGGCCATTTCGACACCATCTAGCCTAACTTCAATCCTCCAACAGCTGAGCGGGAACTCCCGACGGCGACAGTGTCAAATACATCAAATCTTCGATCAGAGCCTATGGATGGTTTCAAAATACCTCCAAAAGGCTCCATGTCGAATTTCAAGTCAAACCGACACCGTTTGACCCTCCATCAACTTTCGAACGGCGAAATCAAGCCTCCCGGTGGCGAGAACCTCTGATGCCGCCACTCATCAAACAAAACACATGAGTAGCTTCTGCATGCTTTCAAAGGGCTGCACGTCAAATTTCAGGTCATTCCGACAACGTTTGACCCGGTTTTGATGCTCCGAAGCAAAATCAAGCCTACCGGCGGTGAAGCTCCCCAGGACCATGGCACCCAAATCGGAGCTAATGGATCATCTCAAAATGACTCCAATAGGCTCCCCGTCAAATTTCAGGTCAATCGGACATCGGATGACCGTACATCAAAGCTCGACATCTTTCGCACGGTGAAATCAAGTCAAGCATCGACGGGACCCCAGACGGCTTCAAAACTCAAATAAAAGCCCATGGTTGGTCCTATCTAATGCCCAAGAAGCTTCACCTCAAATTTCAGGTCATTCCGACATCGTTTGACCCAATTTCAACTCTTGGCGGAAAATCGGCTACAGAGTCTTCGGCTTTTCCAAAAAATAGGAAACTTTGTGCTCTGATTTGCACAGCCTTTCGACGAGTTTTCTTCAGAGGAATCAAGCCAATAAATGAGGAGAAATGTCAAAGAAAAATACAGGAGAAAACAGAAGCGGAAAAGCCCGAGAAACAACCAAGAAACGGCGACCGGAAGGCGGCCGAAAAATGGACCAAAGTCCAAGGTCGCCGGCGACCTTGGCCCATGGTCACCGGCGACCATGGACCAAGGTCGCCGGCCCCATGGTCGCCGGTGACCCTGGAAATCCGGGTCGCCGGATTTCCGCCGAAACGTCCGTTTTTCCGATTCTTTTCGCGTTTCGCGATGATTGGCCCCTGTGATTTTCTTAAAATCTGATTTTTGAGGCATGATATCCGTCGATCTTTGTCAACATCACGGATCCGCCATCAAAATCATTTGATCATCATCGGACACTCCGAAATTGCCAATTGGCCTACCAAGAAAGCACACTTTCTGCCCGACCGATCAAGAAATCGACTAGACAGATGTTGCCGGCCCATTAATGGAAACCAATGTCTGAATTTTAATCATCATCCGACATCAAGCAACGTACGGGTCCATCGATGATCATCGCATGAAGAATTCCAAAAGACGCGGCACGGCCCGCGACTCTTCAAGCGACTCGGCAGCCAATTAATGAAGTTAAATGACCCTTTTATGGAAATTTATCAGGGTTATCAACTCATTATTTTGAATGGCCCAATCAGAAGCCAAGAAATGGGATTTACAAGTCCAATTAATCATGACAATTAACCATGTAACTCCTATCATTATGGAGATTAATCATGGTAATTAATCATGAAACTCCCATCATCATGGAGATTAAATGCCCATTATTCTCCATCGGCCAATCAAAATCCAAGAAAAAGGAGTTACAATATAAAGAATTAAATCTTGTAACTCCTCCCATCATGGAGCATTAATACCATTAATGCCCATAAAACCCTCCTAATGGCCACCAAAAGCCTATAAATAGGCAGTCATTCCAAGGAGAAAGGGTCCAGAAAAATTGTCTGAAGAGGTCCAGAAAAAATTGTTAGAGATCCAAAGAAAATTGTCTGAAAACTATCCTGAAGAATTCTCTGTAAAAAAGAAGCTCTCTCATCTTGAAGAAACTCTGCTGCAAGCACTACAAGGTGATCGAAGTCCCTTGGGGGGGCCATCCCCCCAAGATCTCCTCTCTTCTTCTATCCAACATGGCCTAGATGTGGCTTTTCAGCCCGTCTACTTGGTTTTTTTATTGGATATAAGACCTTCCCTTGGTCTTTGTCTTATAAAAATTTGAGGTCCAAGCCAAGCCAAGTGAATCAAAGCATCAAGTGTTCTCATCTGAAGGACGATGGCGGAGTCCATACATGACTCGCGACCGTCGATCTGAACGAGTCCCTACAATCGCTTGAGAAGTCAGATTCCTTTTCTTTCTTCTCTATTGTATTGTATTTTTTTAAAAGAGACATAAACATCACATTTCTTGTCTTTACATTTTGATGAGATTTGTAAACTGCCTTTTACGGCACAAATCGCCTTCTACGGCACAAAACTGCCTTTCACGGCAAATTAAACAAAATCGCCTCTCACGGCATTTTAAAACCTTGTCTCTTTCTTTAAAATATATGTACAATGGAAAGTTAGAAAAAAGTTGATTTCCTTTTCTACTTGTGAAGGTGAATCTCCGGATCACCACTTCAAATTCCAAGTAGAATAGAAAATCTGGCATATCCGTACAAAAAAATAAAAATGTTGATGCTTGCTCTTTTTTTTCTCTTCGCCCCGCCGCACCCCAGCGGACCCGGGACGGAGGAAGGCGAGAAAGAAAAAGACGGGTCCATCATGAGTAAAAACCATTAATTATAAATGCCCACTATAAGTTTTAACATTTATGAGTCCCGCTATTAGATTGGTCCCATAGTACTTACAAATTTAATGTGGGGTCCTATAGTCATATCACAACTACATAGCCCTGGTTAATTATCAATATTAAGTATGTCCTACAATGTCATACTCGGGGCTTTCATTGTAATTACCAACATTAGGAGGGTCCTATACTACCAAAATTAGCCGGGGTCCCATGATTGAATTGTGTGATTATAATTATCAGTTTGCCATCATTAAATGAGTTCCATTATTTGATAGCTCTCATTGTGTTAATATGACTACCGACATCAAATGGGTCCCACAATGATTTCTCATAAAAAAAAAGCTAGATAGGGTCATTCGTGATAATCACCATTAGATGTATTATATTATAGTTACCAACGTTTGGTGGACCCACCTTAATTAAACAATTAATATTACTTGGACCTCATGATTTAAACTTAATCTTATATTTCTTTTACAATAGATGGGTCCTACCATGATTATTAACACATATAATTACTAATTAGTGGGTCATGTGTCGGGTTAATTGATTATATTCTCTCCATATCTTATTTGGTGCACCATCTTGTGAGTTTTTTTTTTTTTTTATTTTTTATAAATTGTAAAACACTTCAAAGGTATATAAAAATCTGTAAAGATTTTCAAACACCATAAGTGACACAATATAATAATATGACACTATTTTATTCTATGATAATGAAATCTTATCATATTTAAATTTAATAATATTATATTATGTACTTATCCAAACACCCCCTTATTGAAAATATTGGTCTAAGCCACTATTGCAAGGTGAACATAGATTTACCTTCAGACCTTTTTAGTCATGGAAATAGTAAAAATGACATGCTTAGTTTTCTCCTTTGCCAGGTGTTCTCCAACATTCTCTGCATACTTTCTAAACAACTCTTCTATTATCTCCTCTCCAAAGTGATTTGCAAGCATGGGTTCAGTTGCTGCCCTTAAGAACTTGGCTACATTCTGACCACTGGCCTCCTTATCAAAGAAGAAGCCTTCATTATCATCATTGTCATTAGCATCCCAATTTATTTCAGTAATTTGGAGCTGATCAAGAACAAATGAACCCTCCATGATGATTACAGCCTTCAGTTCTTTGGCAGAAGGGGAGTAATAGGGTAGATCAAATGAATCTACTTTTGCCCTTTGGATGGCTCCCTAATTTCAATGAAATTACATGGTCATTTCAGCAATATATCCCAGTTCAAAGCTTGAACAAGTGCATATACATATATATATAAAAATCTGACTTGCAAAGATGTAGGGCTGAAAATGGGTCCATGTCTACCATAATACTTGAAGGACCCAATTGAAAAAAAATAAATGAATAAATCAGGCATGAGCCCAAGACTAGGTACCCCTTCAATTTGGGTGTGGCTAAGGTATGCTCCATGGACCCAAATAGAATTTGGTTCTAGGTCCATCAGTCATGAGGACCCAAACACCCAGTGCCACCATGGCACCATCTAATATTACCTGCGTTTGTGAATTGATCGAGGGACAGCATCTGATATTCAATGTTACCTGTGAAACCATTTCCATGAGTGCCTTCACTAATAGTTCCCAAAGGCAACAACAATCTCTACTGGACGGTTCTTCACCTTTTCTCCCGACTAGTGTTAGGACCATACGCCCTCCACAAGTCATTTCTTCTGACCGGAACTTGAGAAACAACGAGAAATCTCTTTGAAATTGCTTTAAGTAAGCTTTAAATACAGCAGGAGGGCTTGACTTAGCCATGTAAATGTTTTCCTTGTTTAGTGCAAGACCCATTTCACTTTGAAGTCCTTCAGGAACCTGCACATGAATTATGAAAGAAATTGTGTGGCCCGCATGACATGGGAGTCACATTAGATCAAGTAGATAATTGTTGCAAATAGAGAATAAGAGTCCCACTATGATAAAAGACTTAGATCTGTTATAGATAGAATAGGGATCCGCAGTAATCCGAGATTAGCGGATCGGATCTTATCCCCACGTAGGAAACTCCTACTAGGGGTAAGGGACGCAGGTTTTTTTTCGCGAAGAAGTCTCTAGTAAACGTGACTCCTCAGGGTCATCCATATAAAGGAGTTAAGAGCCCTAAGTCGAGCACTATTTTGCATTGAGACCTAAATGCAGTAGATCTGTATAGCTTTCCAATTGTTAGGAATACACAGAGATATCTCGCGACATCGTTATACATGGTCTCCTAATTTCAATTGGGTTGCATTATTGGACATCAACTATGGGCCAAACTCAACCAAACCATTCTAATGAGCCATGTAACCGGGCCATGTTTCACCGAGTCCCACTGAGTTTTATAACTATGCCTACTATTGAAATAAGAAAATGCTCACCTGAGAGAGCCAATGGACACTGTTGGAAGAATGAACAAAGTCCAGAGAAACTCTAGGGAAAAGCCTCCCATAAAAGGAACCAGGAACCCCTGCAATGAAACATGTCCCTGGAAGCAGGCCCTTCTCTTCCTTGAGTGTGTCATAGAACACTGGCAGAGACCTGAAAATTGTGTTGAAATCATTACCTGGAAGGTCATTTAAGAACATTCTCAACTCGGGCATGTGACGCCTTGGCTGGTGGCATCTCTCCTGGATTGCATCTATGATCTCTTTAATCACCAATAAGGTGTTGGGTCCTGAAGAGCAACCCAAGTCTGCCATATTTAAGATCTCTGGAAAGCTGGTGCAGTACAGATCTTGGATACAGGCTTGTACCACAGGCCTTGAGTTGCGTATTATTATTCTCTAATTACACAAGAAAAAAGTTAAGAAATTCTCAATTCAATGATTCAATCCAAGTTCCATTCTAAAACATCAAATCTTCAACAATTTCTCAGTCCTATCAGTTTGGGCTATTCATGGATTGAGTTCTGATTGACCCAATTAAATTGAAATGCCTTCGAGTAGGGTGGTCGCTCGAGTGATCTACCATTAGACTCTTCCCAAGGGTGTTCACGGGCTGGACCGGGCTGGTTTTTGGCATATTCAAGCCCGGTCTGACTTTAGAACACAGGCTTGTATCTGGCCCAACCCCGACAGGGTGATAAAGGTTACGCCCAAGCACGCCCATTTAATCAATTTGGCTGGCCGAACGGGCTTTCTTTTGTGAGTTGTGCAGGCTTTATAGCAATTATATCACTAAATTATAAGTTATAAGCGTTCCTCATTCGAGCCAGGCCAGTCTGGTCCTGTGTTTGGGCATTCTAGTAGTATCCATGCCCAGCCCAATTATTAAATGGGCCCAGATTATATATCTAGGCCTGGCACATGAGCACCTCTAAATTTCCTCGTGTGTCAAAGCCATTTGAGATTGAAATTTTATAAAATCTCTTAAAAGTGAATCCAGTAGTAGGATCCATTTTGATTGTAGTGAAATTTGTGAATTTCCCAATTGACTTTGGATCCCCTGAGTGGTCTATTACACACTTCCCACGAGTGGGATATGTGTTGCTCACTGCCAGCCCACCTAGCCCACCTACTAATGATCCAAACCATTCGGATTGAATTGCACCACCTCAAGTGTAATATCTTTATATTTCACTTCTATATGATTTGGTCCCACCATAACATTGATTACATGATTAAAGCACAATATTATGTATAATTAATCTTATTCTTTGATATATTATCAATCATGTGCTCAATCTTAAGGTAGGACCAAATTATACTGAATTAAAATTTGAGCATATGCCATTGGAGGGATGACATACAATTTTAATGGTTCAATTCATCCCTAGGTGGGTCACTTGGCCTCCGGTCATTATTCATTTATGAACATACCGTCCATCTAGTCATATGCAGTAACTCAATTTTAAATAAACAAACTCCTAAAAAAATCACAATTAGAATCCTGCTCTTTAATTAACTTTTAGGCTGCTTCTGGAGTAGCCCCAAGGCTTAACTCTAATGTCAGGGAGATGCTGTTTCGTCCGATCAAATATTCATGCCAATTGTATAAAATCTTATGCCAACTAATGCACCCTCCTTGGAATGAAAAAAAGAAAAGAAAGGATTTTATTCAGTCGGCATAATTTGATAGGACGAAACAGTATCTCGCTGTTTCAGCGAAACATGGGATTTGAACTGTTTTGAAAACACTTTCTTCACAAAAAGGGGAAAAATCTTAACTAAATTTAGGAGTGTCAATGGGGTGGGTTGGTATTGTCCATGGGTCGAAGTCCAACCTGCATATGACTTCATTTTGAAATGCGCCAACTGTCAAGTAACCCCTATGTGGGTCTACGAAACTCGACCCACATAACCTGCATCCATTAATGCAGGCCAACGCCGCCAACCCATTTAAGCCAACCCAAATCTGACCTATGGAATCTCGGCACAAGCCCATTCCATTTCAATTGTTAAGGCTATATTTGACTTCGATTATAGGACGAGAAAAACCCAACAAAACTCAGCCGATTACTATTTACCATAGAGAGCCATTCTCTTGATCTTAGCCAAAGGGCCGAGGAAGGAATACCACATCGACCCACACAAATTCTAGGATCGCCACAACAAAAGCCATTTTATTAAAAAACTAATCATCCATTGATGCCTGTTGGATTGGCTTTTCAAGTCTAGTTCATATGGCGACTTACTCAAATTAAGTGTGGAGGGTGGAACTCTATACTGGTCCTACATATAGAAAATCTGAATCGGTCAAAATGAATGTCCTCTGATTGAGTAAAATGTCCCTAAATTTCACTTCAATATGAGTTGGTCCCACCATAAGATCCAACAAATGTTAATAATTTGATTAATGCATAAGATTAATAATGCTTAAGATTGTCTCCCAAATGTAGCCCAGTTAGTCAGGGCATCATGCAAAAAGAATGCATGAGAAATAATAATGGATAGGATTGTGTTAGTCACATTATTAATTATATGCTCAATCTTATAATCAAATCCAAGGTGAGACTTAATAGATTGTATGATTAAGTCTCTTTGTCATTAGATATTTTCTTGGACTACCACAGTGAACTATTTTCTTCACATGTATGAGAGAGAGAGAGAGAGAGAGAGAGAGAGAGAGAGAGAGATACCTGTAAAGAAGAGTTATTAGCATAGCTGGTTTCGCCAGCTCCTCCAACCATGTGAAGAACTTTTTCTATGTCCATAACTTCGTTTCCTTCTTTGTATCGGCAAACAGCTTCCTTTATTACAGTCTTCTCTCTACTAGTGTTATTTATACAGACTTCAGGACCATGATGCCCCACGTGTTAGAATTTTTTATTGAGCGGGTCATCATGTAATATAAGTAAAAGGATTATCTAGCTAGGGTGGCCCACCTTAATGTTTAGCACCTAGGTCTTTTATGAGGAAAATAGACCTTGGGTGAGATAAACCACGTAGACTTCCAATGAGGTCCCTCCGATGAGGGAGATGATTGCCCAGGCTCGAACCCGGGCGCTGATTATAGCTAAAACACATGTTTTGCAAGATGAGTTTTCCATTTCTGGTCATGCAATTTTATTATTATAAATGAGGAATTGAGTTTCTTGTTCACGTGATTCTCGATTTAGATTTGAAAGAGATCCTGTTCACCACACGAGAAGCACGACAACAAAACATTGCTCCAATATCTAACAAAACACTGTCTGGCTTGCTACGGTCCTTTTTTTTTTTTTTGACAATTACCGTACGGACTGTCTTAAAATTGATAATTACCTTAGCAATTGATTATAGCTAAGGTTATAGCAATTGATTATAGCAATTGATTACCTTTAGCAATTGATAATTGCCCAGGCTCGAACCCGGGCGCTGATTATAGCTAAAACACATGTTTTGCAAGATGAGTTTTCCATTTCTGGTCATGCAATTTTATTATTATAAATGAGGAATTGAGTTTCTTGTTCACGTGATTCTCTATTTAGATTTGAAAGAGATCCTGTTCACCACACGAGAAGCACGACAACAAAACATTGCTCCAATATCTAACAAAACACTGTCTGGCTTGCTACGGTCCTTTTTTTTTTTTTGGACAATTACCGTACGGACTGTCTTAAAATTGATAATTACCTTAGAACAGTTAGAAAAAGTTTATTTACTACAGAACAGTCCGATCCGTAGGATATCGCAAGATGCGATACCCTACGGAAGTAGGATATCCTATAGTCAAAAGCAGAAAAATTTGAACAGTTAGTTTTTTTTTATGTTTTTCCCTTGACTGTGGGGCCACCAAATCACCATCTAAACCGTTAGATAGCTGTATGACTGTAAAAGCTAATACCGCACTAAATTTGAACCGTTGATCTATCACGGTTATCTAGAAATTTGCAAAAAGTCACATTGTTTTGCAAATTATAAGAACAAATTATAAGCATTTTTTTTTTTTTTTTTTGCAAATTTCTAGATAACTGTGATAGATCAACGGTCCAAATTTAATGCGGTATTAGTTCTTACACTCATAAAGTTATCCAACGGTTTGGATTGTGGTTTGGTGGTCCCACAGTCAAGGAAAAAAATAAAAAAAAACTAACTGTTCAAATTTTCCCGCTTTTGACTGTAAGATATCCTACTTCCATAGGATATCGCGGCTTGCGATATCCTACGGATCGGACTGTTCTGTGGTAAATAAACTTTTTCCAACTGTTCTGGGGTAATTATTAGTTTTAAGGCAGTCCGTACGGTAATTGTCCCTTATTTTTTTTTTTTTTTTTGTAGGGACGACAATGTGTCAGATTAAATAGGTAACTAGCTCCTATGAAAGACGGGTTTGGTAGTGGATTAAATAAGTTACGTTCTTAAATTTTAACCCAAGCTGAAATTATAGTGGATTTAGGTATTTACTGTGGCCAATTTGCCTGTGCTATTATTCATGTACACAAAGTACATTTATTACAAGTGGGAGTGGATGGGGGCACTTTTACACTTGTCCTTGCGCAAGAAATTTCTTTTATATTCAAAAATAAAAAGTTAAATCTCACTAGAGTTCTGATTGATAGGGTGAAGACTATAAACTTGTTGCCATTGGAATTGGATATAGGGCATAGCATGTGTCAGTTGGGTCAAGTTTCCATTTTTACCAATACGAAACTCGGCCCATTGCTATCCCTAAATGGACCACACCTACTTGTCTTTAAAAAGGGATGAAAATCGGTGTTCCATGTCATTCTCCCCAATTTATCAATATATATTTTAATTTTTTATATAGTATTGTTAGGCTTTTCCTAATCTTGAAATGGTCTTCAGATATACCTTAGGGCAATTTTGTTTTTCAAAAGCAAAAGTGAAAATTGTGGGAGAGTATCCAATGGACATATTTTTACTTTACCCTTATTTGGTTTGTCACAAGTGGAAAAGTAAAGTCTCAGCAAGCAAAAGCTTTAAACTGATTAAGTTATGATTGTTAACTTTTTCTCTCACTTCCAATTACTTTAATCTCATGAAAACAAATGCAAATATTATTTACTTAAAAGTATATTTCTCCATTCCACGGTCATTATCTTTTCCTCCGATTTAACATTTACTCTATATCACTTTCTCGCTCAACCAAAGATTTGCTGCTTTAGTCACTTCATATTTGCACCTCTGCTAATTGATAATAGTCCTTCATTCTTTGACTTTATTAAGTTGGAGATGATATTGAATGGCTTGATCTTGCTATATATGCATGCAATTGGATTGCAAAATATATTATCTACCCCCATCTGGCCATTTAGATAATTGAATGTTTACATGGTAGTGGTTGATTGATTGTTTAACTTAGATTATTGCTTGTTAAATTCCTTATTAAAATCTGTGTTAGGACGGTTTTTATCCTTGGGGTTTGTTCTTGATCGACCCCGTTGGATTTTCACTTGGTATCAAAGCGGTTCATACTATCTTACTGTGTGAGATCTTTGCATATTTTATGATATGGAATTTAGCAGAGATGAAACTTCTACTACTAAACCTCCACTGTTGGATGGTTCTAACTATCCATATTGGAAAGTTAGAATGATTGCTTTCCTTCAATCCATTGATGTGGATGTTTGGAACTGTGTGGAATTTGGCTACACTAAGCCAACTGTCGCTGCTGATGGCGGCACAACCATAGAAAAACCCATGCCTCAATGGACCAAGGATGATAAACAAGCCTTTAATTGGAATAGTAAAGCCTTAAATGCTATTTTTAATGGTGTTACTCCTTCTGAGTTCCGTCGGATCTCTATTTGTAAATCTGCTAAGGAAGCATGGGATATTTTGGAAACTGTTCATGAAGGCACTGTTAAAGTGAAACAGGTCAAATTGCAAAAATTGACTACTGCTTTTGAAACTTTGAAAATGGATGATAATAAAGTCTTTGATGATTTTAATGCCAAATTATCTGCTATTGTGAATTCTAGTTTCTACTTGGGTGAAATTATTCCTGAACACAAAATAGTAAAAAAGATCTTAAGATCTCTGCCGAAAGATTTGATCTAAAAGTAGTAGCTATTGAGGAGACTAGCAATCTGGACTCTTTGAAGGCTGATCAGTTAGTTGGAAATTTGCAAACATTTGAGGCCAATCTGAGGTCAACTAAGAAAGCCAAGGGGATGGCACTAGTTTCCTCAAAGTCTCGCGTAGAACATGATGATGTGTCAGAATCAGACACTGAGGACCCAGAACTTAATGCTTTCTTTGTTAAAAAGTTCAAAAAGTTTCTAAAAGACGATTAAAAGGGTTTCAAAAGTCTTTTCAAAAACTTAAGGGTCAGAATAAGCCTACTTCCTCTTTCAAAGCCAATCCTGGTCCAAAACCTGAAAAAAATGTATCTATAATTCCCCCAAAGAATACTCACTGTTATGAATGTAAAGGATTTGGTCATTATGCACCTCAATGCATTCATAGATCCTTCAGAACTCCAAGTAAAGTTCTAAATGTCACATGGGATGTTGATTCAGATCAAGATGGTAATGATTCTGAACTTGAATCCTCCTCCCTTGACCATGGAAAGTTTATGGCTTTTATGGCAAAGTCTAATGGATCTTTTGTGCAGGACATTTCGGATAAATTTGGTGATGATGTTGAAGAGTATCTTATTCCTTTAGACAATGAATAGGATATAGTTGATGCATATGAAAGCCTTTTTGAGGACTCGAGGAGGATGACTCAATTGAACGATATTCTGAAGGGAAAATGGAAAACAACGAATAAGGAAAATACAGCTCTTAGAAAGGATCTTGAAAAAGACCAAGGTAAAGTATCTCAACTTGAATCACAATGTACAATTCTGACTAACAAGTTGATTGATGCAAGTAATAAATGCAACATGCTACATGAGCAATCTGTCAAAGCTGAAAAAGAGATACAAATACTAAAGAAAGATGTGGATTCCTACAAAACAGAAAAAGATGATATGAGCGGAAAGTTACAGATGGCTACCTCTGAATTGGCATCTACCAAACCTGATCTGAATTGCATGAACAAAGGGTCAAAGAAACTTGATGAAATTCTGAGTGCGCAACGCATATCAAGTAACAAGCATGGACTTGGATTTGACTATGGTGCATCCACCTCAAAGACCACAGGTACATTCGTAAAAGGAAATACATTGTTTGCTATTGAACCTGCTGTTTATAATACTACACATGTTAACTCCACACCCAAAAAGCATATGCCTCATCGCAGATATGTTCCTACTTGCCACTACTGTGGAATCATTGGTAATATTAGACCACATTGCAACAAACTATATAACAAACTTCGAACTCAGCGGAGGAAAAATAACTCAATTCCTCATTAGGCCAAATCAAAATCCATATGGGTTCACAAGATTGATTTGTGTTGTAATGTGGTTCTAACTGCTCTCAGAGCACAAAGTTCACAAGTATGGTATTTAGATAGCGGGTGCTCTAGACACATGTCAGGGGATAAGTCTCTTTTCACATCCCTTGAAAATCATATTGGTGGAAATGTTCAATTTGGCGATGGGAGCAAATCAAAAGTTATTGGTAAAGGATCTATCAACATACAAGGTATGTCAACAATCCAAAATGTTTTTTCTAGTTGATAGTCTCAAGGCTAATCTGCTGAGTATAAGTCAATTCTATGAGTCTGGCAATGAAATTCATTTCTCATTGAATGAATGTACTATTGTAAATGACCATGGGCAAACTGTACTTTCTGTCAAAGAAATTTCGATAATTGTTATGTGGTTGTTAATGATAGTAACATAAAATGGAACTCTGCTACCATTAACGATGTTGACCTATGGCATCAGCGATTGGGATACATTAATCATACTGATTTAGAAAAACTGTCTAAGTAAGAACTGGTTAGGGGTCTTCCCAAACTTCATAAACCCTTTAACCATGTTTGTGGTCTTTGCCAACTGGGGAAACAAATTAGAGCACAACATAAAAAATTGGACATTCTTTCTACCAAAAGACCACTAGAGTTACTTTATATGGATCTCATGGGTCCTTCCCAATTTGAAAGCATCGGTGGTAAAAAGTATATTTTTCTCACGGTTGATGACTTCTCGAGATTTGCATGGGTTCGATTTCTTAGAGATAAATCTGAAACTTTTGATGTCTTTCACTACTTATGGCTACAACTTATTGCAGATAAAGGCGATCAATTTGGTGGGATTTCAAGAATACGATCTGATCATAGAACTGAGTTTGAGAACTCATTCTTTAATTCCTTTTGCAATGAAAATGGCATAAAGCATGAGTTCTCCGCTCCTAAAACTCCTCAGCAAAATGGAGTTGTTGAAAGAAAGAATTGGATTGTGCAGGAAATGGCCCACGTTATGCTTTATAGTAAGAATGTGCTACAAAGGTTTTGGGCAGAGACAGTAAACACTGATGTATATGTGATCAACCGAGTATACATCAGGCCCAGCACAAAGAATACGTCGTATGAGCTATGGAATGGAAGGAAACCTACTGTTAAATATTTCAAAACATTTGGGAGTAAGTGCTATTTCTTGAAAGACCAAGAGCATCTCGGAAAATTTGACTCCCAAAGCGATGAAGGAATTTTTCTTGGGTATTCTTTAAAAAGCAAAGCATACCGGGTCTTTTATTTATAATACTCTATTGTCATGGAATCTATCAATGTAGTGGTAGATGATTTTGGACCTTCTTATTTTTTTGATAATGAAGATGAATTCTCACTTGCTCCTATTGTTTCTCAACAGGTTGAGCAAGAGGAAAATAAAGCGAAAAAACAAAAGAAGGGACTAGAAGATCCAACCTCACCAGTCCAAGAAACTGTTGTTCCTGATATAGATTCAGAATCTGAAGCAGAATTGTCTGTATCAAAGTTGAATACTTCTCAAAGCAAACAAGTGCATCCTAGATCACAAAAACGACAGGTAATCAAAAATCACCCTCTTAACAAAGTTATTGGTGATGTGCATGCTCCATTGAAAACTCAAAAGCAGGTACAAGATGAGGTAAATTTTTTGTGTTGCGTTTCTTCCGTTGAACCAAAAAATATTAATGAAGCACTTATTGATGACTCCTGGATGAATGCCATGCATGATGAGTTGGGTCAATTTGAGCGTAATAGTGTTTGGGAACTTATCCCCAGGCCTTCACACACCAATGTCATAGGAACAAAATGGATTTTTAAAAACAAAACCGATGAACTTGGACAAGTCATTAGAAACAAGGCCAGACTAGTTGCCTAGGGCTACACACAGGTAGAGTAAATTTATTTTGATGAAACCTTTGCACTTGTTGCTCATCTTGAGTCCATCGGTATTCCACTGGCAATGGCATGTTACTTGAAAATCAAGTTGTATCAAATGGATGTCAGGAGTGCATTCTTGAATGGCTTTCTGCATGAGGAGGTATATGTTGAACAACCAAAGGGTTTCCAGGATCCTTAGTCTCCTGACCACGTTTTTAAATTGAACAAAGCCTTATATGGTTTGAAGCAGGCTCCCCGAGCGTGGTATGAAAGATTGACCACATTCTTGCTAGAAAATTCCTTCCGAAGAGGTAGTATGGATAAAACCTTATTCATCAAGAGAGAGAAACATGATATCCTCATCGCTCAAGTCTATGTGGATGACATTATTTTTGGATTCACATCTAAAACTTTGTCTAAATCTTTTGCCACATGTATGTGAAAATAATTTGAAATGAGCACGGTTAGAGAGCTGTTGTTCTTTATGGGCTTCAAATCAAACAATGCGAGAATGAGATTTTTCTTTCTCAAACTAAATATGCTTATAATATCTTGAAGAAATTTGAGATGAACTCATCTAAGCACTCCAGCACACCTACGAGCACTTCTGTCTAGTTGAGTTTAGATTCTGCTGGGCAAGACTTCAATGAAAGACAGTATTGCAGCATGATTGGCTAGCTGACAAGACATCTCCTTCACTGTATGTGTCTGTACTAGATATCAGTCAAGACCTACGGAGTCATATGTCCAAGCTGTCAAGAGGATTCTGAAATATGTGAGTGGCATTGCTGATTTTGGAATTTGGCTGTCCAGAGATACAAACATTAATGTTGTGGGTTTCTCAGATGCTGATTGGGCAAGCTGTGTTGATGATAGAAAGAGCACTTCTGGTGGTTGTTTTTTTTTTTATTAGTAACAATTTGGTTGCATGGCACAGTAAGAAACAAACGTCCACTTCTCTATCTACTGCTGAGGCAGAATACATAGTTGCTGGAAGCTGTTGTACACAACTACTGTGGATGAAGCAAATGTTGTTTGACTATGGTATAGATCAGAAGACAATGGTTATCTATTGGGACAACAAAAGTGCTATTGACATATCTGACAACTTGGTACAACATTCTAGGACCAAATATATCGACATCTGCCATCACTTTATTTGAGATTTGGTTGAAGAGAAAACCCTATGCCTGGAGTATATCGCTACGGAGAATTAACTGGTTGATATCCTCACCAAACCGTTGGACCCTACTAGATTTGCTTCCCTCCGTAAGTCCCTAGGTATCTGCTCTTGCCCTTGATTCATTTTTTTTGCACAATCAGTCATTGTTCATTAGTGATTTCCTAGCATGTGACTCACTTAAGTTTGCCAAGCTATAAATTCGTTTTTCTCTGCACTTTTCAAAAACTTCACTGTTTGATGGTTATGTTGTTGTTGCATAATTTCAGATCTCCTCTCCTGGCATCATAAAAAGTGGGGGCGGGCGGGGGCGATGGTGGGAAGGGTCTGTCTCTAGTAACTGGAGGACTAGGGCTACCTAAGAGTATGTGTGATAGTGGCCATATGATTAAAAAGTTTCAGTGGAAAAGGTTGCCATATTCATTAGTGTGAAAGTCACCAATGATGGTTAACATTTTGAGCAGTTTAAATACAAAAAAAAAAAAAAAAGGGTAAAAAGGAGTAGCTTTGCTATTCAGGGGGAGACTTGAAATTTTTGTTTTGTAGGAGTGGTTGCATCTGTTTTTGTGTGACTACATTATTTATCTTAGCGCAAACTTTCTTTCTTCACCTTTTCACAATTACTGCTAATCTTATGCTTGGTGAAATCTTAGTGTATGATCATTAAGGGATTTCTTTTATGTTACTTTGATTTGGTTTTGTGCCTTATCTCTCTTAGGATTCTTTTTTTTTTTTTTTTTGCCATGTTGTTTGACTTTTGGACCCACACTGCCCTCACTGCTAAGATCTGGTTTTGCCTAGGTCCGATCGATTGGACCATACTGTCCGATCGATTGGACAGTCTTAACTGGGATGTTTTTAAGTAACCCATTGTGCACATTCATTGTCACTTCTTCCGTTACCTCGCCCTAGCTCCATTTTTCTCCTCTGTCACCTAGGCTTCACCATAGTGATTTCTCACTCCTTCCAAGGTATTCTCTTCTCTCAAATCTCTTCCTCTCATTTTTTTTTTTTTACCTATTGTTTGGTTTGAATGTTGTGGTGGATGCTTGGATTTTGGTTGATGGTACTTGGATTGGGGATTTTGTAGTGGTGATTGTGGAGATTTTCTTTGTGGTGCTATTGGTGAGTATAGACAAAGTTCTTGTGTTCTTCTCAGGGTGTGAAGCCATTTTGGATAGGATAGTGCAAGGTTGGTTTGGGTTCTTCATTCTCTTGAGTGCACGCCAAGTGTTTATCGATTTGTCACAAAGAGCTGCAATGGCTACCAAAGCTTCCCAACCTCACAAACAGACTGTTCATCGTGGTAGCTCTTCATCTTCGGCTCAATTTGACGCTCAAAAGTTTCAAAGTCTTGCTAAACAAACCTCTTTTGAGAATGTATTTTCCAAGAAGCAAGTTCTTGTGGAACACCAATTGGACCTGCATAGAATGAATATTGATTTTTGTCAATGGCTTCTTCAAAGAGGATGGAATTCACTCTATGAATTCGAGTGTCCGGCTTATGGATCCTTAGTTCGGGAATTTTATAATAATATTCATGCAATTGGCCAGGAGTCTTTCAAGACATTTGTTCAAGGCACTATAATTGAGATACGTCCGGACTATCACAGTAAATTTTTGCATATCGATCGGAGTTTTGATGCTATTATCCTGTTCCTGAGGCAGACCCATATGACATGAATGATGAGGATGACCGGGATTAGACTGAGATTGCTACCACACTCGCCGGTGGTTGTCGACGAGAATGGTTAGGAGGGATCATCAAGCAGAGTTTTCTAACACCCTCCTATTGCATCCTTAATATTTTTGCTTGTTCTAATGCTGAACCAAAAGGCCGCTCATCTGAAGTTATCATGGTGACTGGTCATCTTCTCTACACCATTGGGACAGGGCAGCCTATTGATCTTCCCCTTGCTATTTTCAACCACATGTTGAATGCTATTGATGGTGCCAAAACTACTTCTCTACCATATGGCATCCTTGTGTCAAGGATTCTTTTCTCCCATGGAGTTGCTGTTGGACCTCATGATGACGTTGTTCGAGGGAAAGGGAAGATTACCTATCGCACTGTCAGTTTGTCTACTTCTCATATCCACTTCGATGATAGTGATGGTGAGAATGAAGCGCACGGGGCCGCTGTAGAAGAAGCTGATAATCCTACTGCTCTATAGTTCGACCGACAAATGCCAGGCTATTTTCAGGATTTTGAGAACCGCCTCTATGATTAGTCTATTCAGATTGAACTGTTGGAAAATCGAGTGGACACTCAGTTTCAAGAGGTTTTTGCTCAGCTGCGGCAATTAAACACTGGTAGTCAGCGTATTGAGGGAAAACTTGATACCCTCCTTCGCCGCTTCCCTCCTCCTCCGTAGTCCATGGCATCTGATTGTCCAACCTGACCTTGTTATCTTATTGTTGTTCTTGTTGATTTTTATACTAGTTATTTTCCCTTTTTAGCTTATCTGTCTACTTTATGGACCTCTCTTGATGCATTTCATTTTTTTTTCATCAAATATGCATCTTTCGGTTGATATAAGTTCTCTTGTATCCTTGCCAATTTATGTCTAAAAAGGGGGAGAGTGTAGTGGCTTATTTTTGTGGTTCTGTGTTCTTTACACTTTTCATATTATTTAACATGATCTTCTGTAGAGACTGCCTGTGACAGGTATTCCAGGTATCAACAAGGTGAAGAGAATCCAGGCTTTCCTTTTGTGTGTGGATTTTTGGGTAGATTGCTTGTATTAGATGTTTTGTCCATGAATTACCAAAGGGGGAGATTGTTAGGATTTTTAGTGTTGGCAAATTCTTTTGGATGGACAAAACTTGGTCAAATGTAATTTTTCATTTATTTTAGATGGACCTTATCAAGCATGCTCGTAGATTGAAGATCGTCCGAAGATTCGTCAAGACTATTATCTAGATCGGATCATCTATGTCCGATCGATCGGCCCTGGAAGAGCTCTCAGTTAAATTCTCTGTCCGATCAATCAGACCATCTGTCCGATCGATCAGCCCTAGAACAACTCTCAGTTAAGAGGCTGTCCGGTCAATCGGACGGCGGCGTGTCTGGATAAGTTTTTAGGATAGATTTCTTTCAAACTCTTCTTCCTATCCTATTCAAATCATATCACTTCTACTCGTTTTCAAGGCCTTATTTTAACCCTTAAGCCTCATCTAAGAGATTATCTCTTCCAGTTCAAAACCCTATATCAGGATCAAAGATTTTTTTCTTCCCTCCAGAGAGCCTTTGTGAGATTGTTGTGATGAAGTTTCTCTGTTTGGAGACTCATCCTCTACATTCTTAGTTAATTCGTCTTGTTCAAGGCATGGAGATCGAAGTACTTGAGAAGCTGAACGGCGCGCTCGTCGGCAAAGATCTACTACGGTCCTTAGGTTGAGTTCAACTGTAAAGGATAGTGAGTTTCTCTGTAACCTTTGTTTGATTAGTTCTTGATCTTTCTAATGGGTGTAAGGTCCCATGGATTTTTCTCTATTCAGGGTTTTTCCACGTATAAAATCTTGTGTCCATCTTTATGGTTGATTAATTGTTTAACTTAGATTATTGCTTGTTAGGTTCCTTATTAAAATCTGTGTTAGGACGGTTTTTATCCTTGGGGTTCGTTCTTGATCGATCCTCTTGGATTTTCAAAAACACACTAGATTCTCTTCATTTCTATTAGCAATAGGATCGTCTAACACATTATCCACGGATCTCTTAAATCCTCTTTTCATAAAGCAAAAGGTTGGGTTTTATCATTTAATTATCCAAATGATCAGGGGCGGACCCAGGTAGCGGGTATCGGGGCACTCTCCCCCGCGGATTTTGAAAAATCATGAAAGAGGCTATGATCTAGAGGCCTATGCCTTGTTAGAAATAAGTCGTCGCTGATAAGATGAGGTTGGTTTTCATTATTGAAGATAAAAGTGAGATTAGTTACAGATTTTAGTTTTGAGTTTGAATCGGCTTGAATGTTTATCATTACGCATATAAGCTTAGATCCTATGCCTAAATAGAGGTCAAGCTTGACTTTCATTTCCACTGAAAAGGAATCCAGGTTTCCTTTTTGTTTTCTCTTCGGTGGCATTACACAAATAAGCCCTGAGCTTGACTTCTTTCGGTTGGAAGTAGATGGGCCTTCCGATAGGACTTCTAAAATTTTGATCCACTTAACATAGGGATCTAACATCCAAATCTGCATGGAACCAATCCCAAGATCTAAAACCCTTATCTTAGTTATTGAGATCTCAGATCTATTGTCAAAAAGAATAGGGCTCTGTTTGGAAAATCTTATATGTTTGAAATAGATATGACTTAAATAAATCCGTGAGATGTAGACTCTTTTTAAATCCGTGAGATGTAGACTCAAGATACGACGATAACTCCGTCACTATGTTACTTGAGCTTGAGCTGGATGCCATGCCCATGGACAGGGAAGAATACCACACATCCCACTCATCAACACCTGTTTGCTGGACTTCTGAATGGCCCATGCTAAGCCCGATTGTACCCATTTGCTCATAATAAAATTGAAAAAGTGCTTGTAAAGCTGCCCTTATATTTGAAAAAACATTTAAATCTACATAATTCATATTTTTATTTATTCCATCAATAAAAAACTATACACCACTTAATTTTAACCTAGGATCAAATACAGTAGCTAAAGAAAAATGTGATTGGAGCCTCTTTCCAATATTTATTAAATTTTTCTTCCATGTTTCTAATAGTGTTACTAAGTAAAAAATGATCTCTAAATCTATTGAGTTGTAAAGTAATTTTAAAATGCTTCATTAAAGCTTCAATAGATGTGGGATAATATATCCCAGAAAAAAATATTGTTGAAGAATAAAAAGCTTCTAATAAATCTCTTATTTGGGCACATAACTCCTAATGTTCATCACTAATCATCAAATCTTGTGCATGAAAAGCACAAAATTCATTCAAAATAATTTTCTAGCTAAGTGCTTTGTTGAACAAATCATAGGTAGAATTCCATCTATGTTCTACCTCTTTAGGTATTTTAATAGCTGATACGCCTTGCCTCACATATATTTGGGCATACAATTGTCTTCTTTGTGCGGAGCAAAAAATAAATCTAGCAATGTCTTTTATAGCATCCGTATAACTTACAATATGCTTTAAACCAACCTTTGCAATGAAATTTAAGATATGACATACACATCTAATTTGGAAGATAAAGCTATCTATCAAAGTTACAAGTGGCATCTGCATTCTCATTAGTTCAATAGCCACCGTATTATTACTAGCATTAGCTAAAGTTGTAGATATAACATTTTCCTTAATATTGTATTCATCTAGTCTTTCCAAAATAAATGTACTTATTCTAGTGCCATTGTGTGGCCATTCAAGTGTGCTAAAACTAATTATACGTTTATTAATAATCCATTTTGCATCTATGTTATGTGCAGTAATACAAAGATAACTATCACCCTCTTTAGAAGTCCACATATCTATAGTTATGGCTATTCTACCAGGAATTTCTGCAAGGTAATTTTTAATATTTATTTTCTCTTCCTGCCAGAGTCTAATAGCATCATTTCTAGCAGTATTTCTTGAAATACTGTGAAATTGTGGTTGACAGTTTTTATGGACCCATTCTTCAAAAAACTGATTTTCAACAAAAGAAAATGGTAATTCGGATAACACAATCATTTTAACAAGATTTTGTTTATTACTTTGTGCATTAAAAGAAAAAAGACCTAACCGCTACTACTACTACCACCAGTAGTAGAAACTTGGGTCTGTGAACCAGGTGTCCCTGCCCCTGCATTCGCTGGCTTATGTAAGGCTAAACATGCTTTTCTATGTCTTGACAAATGGCCGGTACCCCCTTTTGACCCGGCAGTATAAATCTTACTACAAAATTTGCATTTTGCCTTTTCAACTTCCTTTCCATTTTCAATAACTTCAAACCTTTCAAATATATCCCAAACTATTGAAGTTCTATTCCTCTTGGTTGGTTTACGGGAACTATGAGGAAAGGGGGTGGTAAATCACCTACTTCATCTTCTAATTCAACAAAATCTTCTGCTACCCCTAAATTAACAGAAGAAGATTCTGTGGGAAATCTTCTAGCCATATTTCAAGAAATAAAATTTAAAAATAATTACAGTAATAGGCTAATAGCCTTCTATTGTGATAATTAATATAAGAAAGGGGAGAAAATGAGAGTTAGTATAATATATTATAAACTTATATATATGGAATCTCAAATTTAAATAATATAAATACCTCTAAATCTTTGAAGGCCTCTTTAATCTTGTCTCTTAATGATTTGATCTTTGGCCCTCCAAAAACTTTTTAGAGAGAGTGAGAGAGTTGAATGCTTTGAGAGAGAGCTAGAGAGTGTATAGAGAGTGAAAGAGTTGTGTAAATTGGTGAGGAATAAGAATGGGAGGGCTAGGGTATTTATAGACTTGTAAAATTGAAAAGGACACAAAATACTCATTATGTGACCGTTTTATAGCTGTTGGTGTGGGGTGGGGGGGGGGGGGGGGGGGGGGGGGGGGGGTGATGGGGTAGGTAAAATGGACTTTTTTAAAAAATATGGCTGTTGGGCGGGCCATCCTGGCTGGCCTGGCGGGCCGCTGGGTGCAGCCCACCATTTTGGCGGGCCTGACGGGCAAGGCCAAACAGGCCAAGGGTCCTCGGCCCAACATGGCCCGTGTCACGGGCCGTGCCCTGTGGGCCGGTGACTGGCAGCAGCCCGGCCCATTTGACATGTCTACTCTCTCCTCTGCACGCTCTAGTGCCTTTGTTTCAAAAGTAAACAACCTTTCAGAATTAATTAAAATACACAAACAATGCAGACTTCAATTATTAAGAAACCAAAATGAGCTCTGAAACTATATATACAAACATGCAACGCTCAGTAGTGACGAATCATAAAGAAGAAACAAGTTTTCCTATAAGAAATAATTGGAGGTTGATGAGTAAGCATCACATATAGGGCCAACTACAAAATAAAATAATCAAATGGGAGAATATACAATCATACTCACGGATATGAAGATGAAAATATTCTTTAAATATTTAAAGAGCTAACAGAGACAGTGGCAATGCATCATGCAACTGACCCATAAAAAAACACTCATGCAACTGCAGACAAATGAATATGGACCACCAATACCTAACCAATCAAATATCTCCAAAGATTAGTAGAGTATTGTAAGAAACAATCCAAACCAAAAGACTGCATTACCTATAAGTATGAGAGGTTCTATTTAGACATTTGCGTATCTTCACCAACATGAAGTAAATAAGTTGCTATACCGGCATGCATAAAGCCTCAAGACAACTGAATTGGATTCAAAATAATCAATGTCGCTCAATCTACACTATTTAAACTAAATCTTACACATTCTATTGCATTCCTCATGGTTGAAATAAAAAACTTTCCCAACGCATCCTCTCTTTATCTATTAGGGAAAAGGAGGAGAGATAAGTTTTGTTAGAAAAAAAAGGCACAGCTGAAATTAAGAGAACCTTTACTATAAAATAGAACCACTTCATCTGCAAGTTTAAACAAAATCCAGTCAGAATTGAGAGCATGTGGAATCTAAACTAATCCAAGCACAAAGAACAAAACTAATTTAGTGCTCCAACCTGGCACAAGCTCACGTGCTGGACCCTTAGTTGCCACATGTCAGGAACACAAAACAGTGAATATCAATTCAATTTGGTTGATATTAATAACTTCATTTCTGGTCAGATATCACTTCAATCCAACAGTGAATATCAATTCAATTTGGTTTATATTTAGGCTAGTTGCGAATCATGATGACAATGAGAACGACATACAACCTTTTTTCAAAACAGTATGGAGAGAGAGAACCTTAGTTCGATCTCCATAGTATCATGCTCTTTCTTCATCCTATAAGTCTCCATGCCGAGATACTGCCACACCATTTTCAAATCAAGAAACATTTATACAAAAAGCCAGAAAAAGGCAAAAGCAAAAGAATACCATTTGAGTAATTCTCCTATATTATATTAGACCAATGGAATAGAAACTTTTGCTGAATGTTCATTGTAACTACTGATAACTGTCCAAAAGCGACGATTTTTTGCCACCTTTTCTCTTTATCCAAAAGAGCCTGACTAAATCCCCAACTACCAAGCAAAATATTTGTTACTTACAATCTTTACAAAAAAAAAAAAAAAAAAAAAAAAAAAAAAAAAATGAAAATAAAAAGAAAAACACATAACATCATGATTGAAAGAGGGCATCTGCTATTGCATCTCTAACTTCTGACATCTCCATCTTTTCTGCAATATCTACTGTCGTATCGTGTCGGAGGTACCATTATCATCATCGTTACTCGCCTCTAAAGATATGTTTTTAACATATACACTATGATAAAGTTATGCACAGTCATTACAACAGCTACTATGCTCCTTTGTATAGGGAATGCGTAGGGATGCATCCTTTTCAAAATTGGAAAATGAGCCTTCAATACTCCAAAAGAATGGTCTATTACATTCCTTAATGATGAATGAACATAATTGAAATTAATGCTCATTCCTATCACGAGGATGACCACCACCATGAAAATCCGATAGCCAATACCGAACATTACAATATGGAGCATGAAAACCACACATATTCATAAACCCAACATCAACAATGTAATATTTTCCTGAAAATAGAAAAAAAAATATCATGATTGAAAATGAAATTTGACTCATAATTTACTAATCATAGGTACCGGGGAAGGGGGGGAGGCATGTGGGAAATTCATATGTGGTTTATAAATAGCATCCAATTAGATGTGTGAATCATATGCAGTGCCTTCCCACCCAACAATAACAAAAGTAAATAGCATATCAAACGAGCAAGTTGCTAAAACATTTTGTTGCTATTCTCCTTTTTGTCCCCTATAAGGCACCTGGTTCTCAACGGGAATCACAACACTTACAAGTGTACCATCTATTGCCCTAACACAATCCTTCAGAAAAAGATAAAAGATTTAAATAAGTACAATTAATTTCATTGGGGAAAATACTTGAAAATATGATTAAGTGTGAGATTATACCTTAAAATATGGATGAAATTGAGGGTTATGCAGCATCTCCTTTGGTGATTGGTCGTATGAAGGGGTCTTTATAATGTCTATCGAGAGGTGAATCATTACTACTAAAACTGCATGAAAATGATGATGGATAGTTTCATTCGAGTTTTGAAATCTATCTCGCAAGATCCTATTCCTATGATTTTGCCCAATTGTCATTAGAAATATAGCCATTTGCTCCTCTAATGAAACATATTGGTTGTCCTCAAGTAGACTCTTTCGTCATAATACTATACACAATGGCAAGAAGACATGTTTCTCCATACACAATAGCTCCAAACATACTGTTCTATTACCCTCCAAAATACTTTGAACAAAAGCATGACCTGATAGAATTGAGGTCTTGCATGGCTCCTTAGATATGTATAGCTCTCGCTTCTTTAGAAGTAATAAAGTGAGAAATGCTGTCAATCTGTGCCTCCTTGGTGTCATAACTTCCTACATTCATTCCATCCGGCAATAAAATAAAATAAAAAGAGGAAAACCACAATTTCATAAATGCATTTCATCCCACAAAAGAAAATCACAAGTTCCTAGATTAATTCTACCCACAGTAAAAATAAAAGAAAATCCGTAAGTTCCTACATTCATTTCATCTCACAATAAAAAAAATCACAAGTTCATTCATTAATTTCATCCCATAATAAAAAAAGAAAATCATCAATTTCTTGCGTCCATTTGGTTTCTCACAATAAAAAAGAAAGCGCCAAGTTCATATATTCATTCCATCCCACATAAAAGAATTGGTTGGGTTCTTACATTAATTCCATACTCCTCCGAAAAATATCGCTCCAAATGTGATAAGTCATAACTTCTTACATTCAGTATATTCAAAAGTGATGAATCATGAGTTCTTACATCCAAAAGTGATTCCATACTCCTCCAAAAATCCCACTATATTTAAATAAAACTTATTAAGGCCCATGTTTGAGTATCATATTTAGCCAATAGAGGCGAGCATCATTACTCTCAAACGGCATGAAAATATTTCTATTGTCCTCATCCTTTCATGCCCTTTTACCAAAAAAATAAAATTCTGAGGTCTATTGGATATTTGGTAGCTGTCTTAAAGTTGCAATACATTCCTACATTGTAGGACCTTGCTTCATCTCTCCCACTTTCCTCTTTTCATTTTTTTCTTTCATTTCTTCTTATTTCCTCTCTTTCTCTTTTCTCTCTTCTTCTTTCCTTCATCTTTCCTCTCTCTCTTTCATATCTTCTTCATTTTTCTCTCCTTCAAGTATAATGACTATACGCTCAAAGCTCTCATCAAACATACTGTTCTTAACATTTTTCCTACTTCATGAAGGACCAGGTTGTTTTCTCATCACATCTGACATTAGCTCTTCCATTTTGACATCCTCATAAGTCTCTTGTTGAGCATCATTCTGAGTATTGCCTATATTAGGTAACAGAGAGGGCATTTTCATACTTAAGTCATCTGGAAAAGAACCAGTTGACAGTGTCCAAGCATCTTCTCCCCTAACTTGGATTCTACGAAAGAGAGTTGTCATTTCCCAATGAAATGACAAAGACCTAGTCCAAATATCTTTGCATTGGGGTGTCCCTACAACAGGTGGTATAAATTTAGTCAATATAAAAGAGGCTTTTGCACACTACTAAATTCTACAAAATGTAAAAATATATTACCTTTAGATATTCGTCCCATCTCTCAAGTTCCATTGTAATCCTCTGAGTTGCTTTGTTATGTTCTACACCGGTTTGCCCACATAAGGTTGTCCAAGCATTGTACTGTTTTCTCATTAGATCCCATTGATTCTATAATTTCTTTTGTCCATACAATATCTCGGTTTTCACCTTAAAACTCTTGATAGTCTTTGTCCATGATTGTGCTTTAGAATCTAGCCCTGGTCTTCCACCTTGCAATACTTCTTCAATGCATTGATCTAAGAAAATTTTCTTCATATTTTCTAACCAAATAGCCCTACTTGTCTCAATTTTTTCCTTGCCCTTATAAGATGGAGCCATTCTTTTGGCCGTCTAAGGGCCTGTTTGGCATTGTTCTCAAGTTGTTTTCAATTTTGTTCTCAAATCAGATTGTATTGAGATCAAGTTGTGTCGAGACTATACTCTACAAAACTTGTTTGGAATTTTTTTATTAAATTACTCTGTTGAGAATATGTTTTACGGAATTTGTTGTAGGCCTGTCAATTTAGCCCATTGAAATAGCTATCCGGCCTGGCCCGTCCCAAGCCCGAAAACACAGGGCTTTTTAAAAAAATTGAGCCTAGCGGGCTGGGCTTAGACAATTATTTGAAAGTTCGGCCAAAATGGGACTGGGAATGGGTAGAGCCTACCCAGCCCGTTCAGGCCCGACCTGGCTCGGCTGTAAGTTTATTTTACTATTTTTTATGTTTTTTTCGAAACTGCTCCACGACAGTTTAAAAGCGGAGGAGAAATTCTATCGGCAAGAAATAAAATCCCAAAATACAACAAATAGTGATAATAACAATAAGAGTCCAGCCACATTACAAATAGCTAAAAAAAGGATAAATGGCCAAAAGTCCCTCATCACGGTCTTGTAAAGCCTCCACTCCAACAACTTCCTTTCTAACGCCTGTAGTTCATACAGTTGGACGTACTTTGGTGAGAGATCCCTAGATATGCCACCTCAGACAATTTCGTTACCGATTTTCCCTTTTACCTGTTTAGTATTAAAATTTTGAATTTTAAAATTTCATATCTTTCATTCTCCCTAGTAAGTCCTCGATCTCCCTACCCAAAATAACCACTTCTCCTTTTTCCCGCATCAAGCCCTTGCCCGATCGCAACAGCGGTTCGTCTGCAAAGAAGAATTCCAAGCCAAAGAAGTAGCCGAAGATCGACGAGACGGCCTTGGAAAACCCAAATCTCGGGCCTATGCTGATCTTGCGATTCGGGTGACTCGTTGCATTTTGCGATCAGGGCATCGAAGTTGTTTGAGAGGTGCGCGTGGGAGGGGGAGTCGAGCTTGGAGTTGGCGATGAGCTTCCACCGATCTACTGTAGCCTGGGGAGGCTCAAGGAAACAGTGCCGCTGCTGAGGCGGGCGATCAGTGTTTTGGGCGATCGGGCTACAATCGCAGAGATTAGAACTGGACTGTTGCAAATCTATTGATTGTTGATGAACAGGGACCGATTCCTGATTTGCAGAGAACAGATCTCGATCCTGTTTGGTCTTGAAGTGGGCCACGGTTTTGCGTGATCCGAAGACAGAAGTGAAGCAGAGTCTCGCCAGAGTTACAGAAGAAATCAGAAGATTTGCAATAGCAGTATCGCAGTCACCGCCGTGCCTGCTGCCGAGGTCGTCGTAGTGAAGAAGAAGATCAGTAGAGGCGATGCCGAACTTATCGCATTGAAGAAGATTAGTAGAGGCGCTGCCGAGCTCGTTGTAATGAAGAAGAAGATCAGCAGAGGCGTGCTGCCGCAGTTTCTAATCGTTGCCGATAGTAATTGACGGTGCTGTGCCATCGTCAAAGAAAAGCAGCAAGGCTCTGCTGCGTCCAAGGTTATGAAACAGAACCGAAATCAAAGAAAGAAGACCGAGCTAGGTCTGTTCCAAGGTGAGGTTCAGTTTAGGCTAGGTCTGACCCGCCCAACGCAGCCCATAAGCCGAGCACGGTGCGATCCTATTTATATAACGCGTGCTGGGGGTTTATCTGAGTTTTTGTCAAATTAATCTAAAATCTTTCAAATTTACCTGAGTTTTAACAAATTTATATGAGTTTTTTTCAAATTTTTCTGAGCTTTTGATAAATATAACTAAGAGTTAGGAAAATTTATATCAGTTCTTGACAAATCTATCTAAATTTTGGAAAATTCATACGAGTTTTTAGTAAATCTATCTGAGTTTTTTCAAATCTATCTGAGTTTTTAGCAAAATTAATTGAGTTTCTGAAAAATTTATCTCCATTTTCAGAAATTTAACTTAGCTTTTGAGAAATTCTTTCTGTGTTTCGAAAAATTTATCTAAGTTCTTTAAAAGCTTATTTGAGTTTTTGGAAAATCTATCTGAGTTTTTTGGAAATTCTTTCTGAGTTTTTTAAAATCTATTTTTGTTTTTGAATTTTATTCGTGTCTATTAAAATTTATTTACATTTATTCAAATTTATTTGCGCTTTTGAAATAAATTTAACTGAGTTTTGGAAAAAAATACTTGAGTTTTTGGAAAAAAATTCTGAAATTTGGAAATTTGGTTCATCTTAGTTTTAGCAAATGTATTTTCATTTTTTGGAATTTATTTATGTTTTTAAATTTCATTTACATCTTTTGAAATTTATTTGCGTCTTTTGAAGTTTATTTACATTTTTTAAAATTTATTTGATTCTAATGAAATTTATTTATCTTTTTAAATTTATCTGCATTCTTTTGAAATTTATTTGCATATTTTGACACGTTCTTGAACTTTATTTGGATCTTTTTAGATTTATTTGGTCTTTTCGAATTTATTTACATTTTCTGAAATTTATTTGGATCTTTTGAAACTTATTTGTGTTTTTTTAAATTTATCTGTGTTCTTTTGAAATGTATTACTTTTTTGTAATTTAATGCATTTTTTTTAATTTATTGAGTTTTTTGAAATTTAATTGCCTCTTTTCAAATTTATTTAGATTTTCTGACAATATTTTGGATCTTTTGGAATTCAATTGAGTCTTTTTAAATTTATTTGCGTTCTTTTGAAATTTATTGCTTTTTTTTTAAATTTATTGCATTTTTCAAAATTATTTTCTTTCGTTTGAGATATATTTGCGTTGTTGAATTTTTTTTTTTTTAACTTTATTTGAAAATCTCATTAATGAGATTTCATTAATTGTGGTCAATTAAATGGTAGTTGACCATTATTAATGGCATATGCCACTAATCATGGGATATGATTTAAAGAAAGGGTAACTAGGTTATTTTAGGTCTTCAAATTTGAAAAAAAGGACCAACCACACTATGAAAAAAGATAGTAGATCTAAGGCCAAAAAGTGAAATGTTCAGGGATAGATCGCCGAATGCCCCCTAAAAAACACCACTTGTCACAACTAAACTTGCAAGTAGCTTATGAAAATAGGCTGCATCATAGCGTCTTAAAGCTGCACTATTTGGGGACTAGGTGCAGTCTAACTTTCAAAGGAGAAGACACATCTCAGACTAGTACCCAGTTTAATTCACAGAAGCAGCTCTGGACTTGGTTTTTCACCCTCCTGCCTGCTCTTGCCAATGGATATCCAACCATTTGGAAGCAGCACTGACTTCCCTTCTCCCAACCCAGGACCAAGTGACCCGAGCTGCTGGTTTCTACATCATACACCACTACGAGGACCTTGGCTGCCTTCGAAAACAGTAATTAAGATATATCCATGAGGCCCCTGGAAAGTGGAAACAGCCTAGAGCCATATGTGCTTTCAGATCAGATTCTTCAAAATAAAAGCATGAGAATATCCTTTGAGGATGTGGGGTATTGGTTCAGGGAGGATATGGAGAGGAGGGTTTAAAGTCCGGTGACAGTATATGAATAATTAGAGAATGTTGATCTTATGTTCAAGATCTTGCCTGGGCCCAGGCCCAGCCTGGGCCCAGCCCGAGCCCACATGAGATGAGATTTGACATAGGCCTGCTCAATTTAGGGCCGGGATTGGACAATCCCCGGCAAGCCCGTCTAACATTCAGGACAGGATTGGACAACCCATGCCCCCGCTCTGCCCATCCCGTTGATAGGCCTACTTGTTTGGTAACATTATAAATGTTTTGTTCTAAAGAATGGAAGCAAGAGAATCGTCGGATTTATAATGTGGGACCCACCTTTTATTGTTTCAACACTCTATTACCATCCTACATGCGATCTACCTATAAAAATTACAACATGATACCCAATATTTTCATTTAGCCAAGTTGTGGTATGAGAGCATAAAATAATATTAAGACAAAGAAATGAGTAAATTTAGTCATTTGGAGCATCATGATTCCCCCTCAAAACTTGCAACTGATTATGAATGTTAACCAACAGTTGATTTGCATAAGTAAACGTGTATTGATTTAATTTACAGTCTCCATGTAAATATTATTAGTTTTGTTAAGATTAACTTCCTGGTAAGACTAGGAATGGATAAGAATAATACGCAGGAAGTAGGATACTAATCGGTACTTGTGTGCTACATTTTTAGTAGTAATTAGTCTTGTTATTGTTGTATATGCATATGGGCATCATCGTTGTCTCCAAGTACATTTAGCATTGATTGTGGTTTGCACACATCAGTGACGCGTGCAATCAAAAGTTGAATCACTTTGTGGTTCATTTATTCCCCATCAAATCTTTTATGAATGTAGGAATCAAATTGAAAAGTGAAAATTGCAACATTTGCATTTTTCTTGGCTATGGTATCAATTATTGCTATATTTTGGAAGCTTGTCTTTCGAACGCTACAGATGGGCAACTACTGCGAGCATTGGAATTAAACTCCTGGCAGATATTAAGATTACTTGGAGCACATTTACCTGGCTTATTATGTGGAAACCCACCTTGTGGTGGTAGTGGTGATGGAAATTTGGAAATCAATGTATGCAATGGAAGTATAGGTGAAAAATTATGTTGCTTATTTTCAAAAGTTGTGGCTTTCCATGATTCTTGGAAAGACGAAACAAGCACAAGCAGAATGTTATTTCTTTCTTAGAACTCAAAAGACATTAACCATGAATCTGGATGCAAAAAAATTAATGATGGTTCTTTGTTCCTAATTTAAAGGATTCCCTTTTGTAGATTGGACAACCATGGTGCCTGCCTTTCAGGATGTTGTTGCTGCATATTATGAATATTTAAGAACTACAATTAAGCGGTTGTCACGCAGAGTCACTAAGGTAAATAGCACCAAGTTTTCTTGATAAAATAGATATAATAAATAAATTTGTTAAGCCAATGGATACATATATGCACAGAATATAAGCAATACATCAGGTGGCCCTCTCTAAAAAATAAGCAAATCTACTAATCAGCATTCAATGTTTAAGCGTGGCAGGCCCGATGAGTGGACTCACCTAGTTTTTGGCTAGTTCATTTACGTGGTTTCATATAACATTTCAAGACTTTTGGACCCACTTGAGCTTTGTATTCTGGCAAGAAGAACGGAGTTGCAATCCTCCCCTTCCATTATAATTCTTGGTTTTGAGAGTTAGTTCATCTTTTTATGCACATGAAGGATTGGATTTTTGTTGGTGCCAACCACTGATTTCTTGTCACAGATAATATTCATTGTCTTTCATAACTACCGGGGTTTTGTTCATAAATCCCTCAAAATATCAATGAAAAAAAGAGAAGGGTAGAGAGAGAGAATGAGAAACGTACTCCGCTTTCTTCTCTCATAAAAGAACCTGCACATATCAAATTGCAAACAGAAAAAGGATCACCCAAATCCAATACATAATACATCCAAACATGCCCAATCGACTTTCAATTCACTAAAAGCTCATGAGTAAACCCAGAAGCACAAAGAATAAGTAGTGTCAATCCAAGGCATCTCCATATACAAAATAATTTCATTTGTGATTTGGAATCGAAACCCTGGGTGAGGGAAGGTTGTGAAAAGTGTTTGAATTCGAACCTGGAAAGAGAGACAAATGTTTGGAGATGAGGAAATCTCAAGAGATTTTCAGGAACCTCTGAATCCTTTCTTCTATTGTGTAGGGAAAAAGATCAAAGAAAGAGATGGAGGCTCCTTTTCTTGTTCGCTGGAAGAGAAGAGAGACTTTTCATTCTGTAAGGAAGAGAATCGAGCTGAGAAAAGGACCCCTTATGCATGCATGGGTGAAATTGTCATTATAAAAAAACATGAGGGTGCTGGTTCGTCTTTCCGCTTCAGAGGAATCGATATATTTCAATTGTCCCACTTTATGACCATTTTTGAAACAGAGGAGTTTTATCTTAACATGGATTGAAACGGTTCTCCATTTTTTTTCCAAACGAGGTATATGCGGCTTTAAAAAGTTTTAAGTTAACTAGAGGGAGCGAATAGAGTTGCCAAACAGCTTCTAGATCTAAACGCGCAAAAAGTGGACTTACTAATAAACTGGTGTATATATATATATATATATATATATATTTGAGGGGCTCTGTTGTCGTCAAATCGAGAATTTGATCTTTTAGTTTCGGCAAATCTGTGACGACCTAGAGTCTCACATCGGCTATAGGGAGGAAAGTGACTGGAAGTGTATATAGAACTTGCACCCTTACCTTGAATAAGTCCTTCTAGTGGGTTGAGGCCTACCAGAAATAAAACCGTGAGGTACGTGGGCCAAAGTGGACAATATCATGCATGCCTGTAGGGTGGGGAATTACAAATGATATCAAAGCCGATTTTCGACTAGTTCGAGTGAGGTCCCTGCCTTGGTTTGGTGCAAGTGGGTGGGTTTATACGTGGACGGGCTAAGAGGGTTGGCAGGCTAAGGGACATGGACGTGCCCCCCTAAGGGGGGCGGATTGTGACCCTATAGAATCTCACATCGACTATAGAGAGGAAAGTGATTGGGATTATATGTAGAGTTTGCACCCTTGCCTTACATGAGGCCTTTTGGTGGGTTGAGGTCTACCAGAAATAAAATCGTGAGGTTCGTGGGCCAACGCAGATAATATCATGCATGCATGTTGGGTGGGGCATTACAAAATCTCTCTACAGATGTGATCTTCTAGACCTCGAAGCCTTCCACACTATAACCCAAAAGAGAGAGATCTTCTCAAAAGGATGTTGGAGTCACTTTTGAGAACTAGTTTTTCAAGAAACTAAAAACAGAGAACGAGAGGAGAGAAGAGAGTGGAGGAGGAGACCACCAAGGACGTCCATTGCATATGGGACGTCCAGCCCTCGTTGGCTTTTAATAGTTCGACAATCCTCTTTCTCTTGTGAGTCCTAATTCTTGTGCATCTCTATCTTAGGGCTAGCATGGGGATCACTAAGGATTCCTTGGATCTAGCTCAAACTGATGCATCCGGACCCCACATCTCATGTATATTCCTGACCCACAGTTGATTCCTAATAACACCACTATATAAAAGCAATTGTACTCTAGTCCTAAGAATTTTACAAGAAGACCCTAATCTTTCCGATTTTTTAAAACAAGCCCCTCCGTCAGTTATATCCATGGATCTATTGGAAATTAATATAAATTGTCTAAGCATTGTGGACCCATCTCTAGCTATCCTTATGACCCAATTAATCACATAAATCATCGATACCTTCTGATTAACTCTTAATCAGAACGGGTGCGCACTTACGAACGATAAACCTCATCAATCAGCACAATGGGTTATTTCTCTTAATGTGGATATATTCCATATTGAGAATATATGTTCCCATAGTTCCACTACCATCTACCTAAGATATTGAGGTGTTGACTTAGAGTTGGTCTCACTCATTGGTAAGTTAAATTAAATGTATAGCAGAAAGTTTCGTCCATTACTCCCTCAGGATTGAGAGTTTATTGCTTGAAAATTATGAGAGAGTTCCTTAATTAAAAACAATATTTTATATAAGGTGCTGCTCTTTGTACATCTAATGTACTAACACAACAACCTGGATTCTTTCACTCTGATGGTCAAGACAAACCACACTATCTCATAGTGATCTCCGTGATACAACGTTTCAGATGAGATGCCTAGTATCATCATTGATTGTGAAACACTTTAAAAACGAGAATTGTGACCTATGTCTCCTGCATGTGAATCTCATCCACATACATGGATTACATTTAATATACTTAAGGGCTCCTGTTCATCTCATGAATGAAGATGTCATTTTGTATCTGATATATGCAATAATTCATACAATACTATTCATCTCATGAATAAATGCATGAAAAAAAAAGGATATATCAACTAAGATAATAAAATTATTTATATCATCCACTGGATTGATGACATACATTCTAACACTTCTAGAAATCTATAGCAGTTTGTGGCACCCATAAGACCTAAATTCATGAAGAGGTTGTAGTACTGCGGTTTATTTATGAGCATCCTCAAACATTCGTAACTAGGATGTCAATGAATTTTGATTACTCATAAACCCAAAGGATCTGACTTGAAATACATTAGTATGGATCCAATTGATAATCACATCTATTACAGTCCAATTGGGTTTTGAATACCCATTTACCCTAATTGATAAATAATAGTAGTAATAATATATGATATAGGATTATATTATTCTAAGGGGCTGCCCCCCTTGCATTGAGCACTGTTGCTCACGATAAAGCGAGCACACTTTCTTATGGGTCCCACCTAGGGCTCCACTTAGAGATAAGACTTTGGGGGGGGGGGGGGGGGGGTTTCGAAAATTGGAGGCTCAAATCATCATCCTAACCACTTTATCAATGTCTAGGAACTTTTCAAAATCCAAACAAGTACACAATCAATCCAATAGTCCAGTCCATTTAGATGGGTGCCAAACCTGGGATTTGTGACTATTAAGGGGGTCCTTGTTTTATGGTTTGCTCTGATGCAACATAAGGTGGGTCCCACTAGGTATCTAGGCATGCGGTGATTACCTTATCATGAGCGCAGGTGCTTGGCAAAGGTTTCTCCTATGCTAAGAGTAACTCTCGTGGATTTCATGAGAGGTAAAGCTCTTAAGCCTGTCTTAGACCAACTTGGATGCATGGCAATCATGGGAGGATAATGTGGTGGAAATGTCTCATTGTAGATATGGTGTTGAGTAAAAATAACCTCAATTAGATCATTACAACCACTGATTTAGGGTTTTTAAAGTGTAATGGTTTTTTAAGTTACATCTTTTATGAAATTTAATCCGTTGGTGATGGGAAAAAGATTGTATAATAAGATTAGGGTGTGAGCCAATTTAAGGGCGACTATTGAGTGTCCGGGGTTGGATTTATCATTAGGGGCCCTATTTTGTGGTAAAAATAGTTGCATCTCGTGCAATTCATGAGAGGTACCTAGAAACATATTGAAACCGTATCTATAATTTTGATATATTTATGTTTAAGCTAGATCCAAATCATAATTGTAGGTCAAATAGAAGTTAGTTAATGACTTGCGGTCTTATTATAACACCACGACCCCTAATACACTATTATTTATAATTGATTGCGTGTTAGCTAATTAAGAGTGTTTAGAGTCCTAGCGAGTTGGGTTTGACGCGTGAATCACACGTGCGAAGTCTCGTATGATTCCGAGCGCGTTTGGGTAGAGCAGGAGGTTGGTTTGGAATTTCAGAAAGTTTTTAGGGGTTTTTATGAGATTATGAGTTTGGGTGCATCGGGTAGGTCTCGACATTTCATGAACATTAGCCTTCTGTCGCGTTTCGATTCGACGCGTTTTAGGAGCCCAAACATCATCATTAGTGGACCAAAGGACCAAACTGTAATCTCCATTACCCAAACCCTTATAAGCCAACGATCAACCCATCTTATCTCTTTCTCTCTTTTCACATTCACTATTTGGCTCTCTCTCATTTCTTCTTCTCCTCTCATTGCTTCCTCCCCAACGAAGGCACCGGAGCTCTGTTCCTCGCCGGCCGGACTTCATTTCATCTTCCCCAAGCCTCCAAGACCTCAAGCTTACCATTTTCCAAGCTTCTCCTTCAATACCTACCTCTAGGCAAGCCCTCAAACTTCTAGGGCTAAGGTTTTATTCTACCTTTTGGTTAGAAATAGATTAGGGAAGCTCACCCAACCCTTATGTGTTCATCTTGGAGATTGATTTTGGGTTTGAGTGGTCTTTCTCCAAAGTTTGAGCTCAAAGTGGATTTCCCCCTAAATTTCGTTTCTTTTGTGAAGTTCTTCATCAAGGCAAGTGAATACATATATATTTTCTTAGATATGTTTGCCATGTACTCGATTTTGACAGTAATTGATGTCTTAGATGCCTTTTGCTCATTTGATGTAGTTGAATTGAAAACATGATAATTAGCTTTGAATGGAATAGAATGAACGGTTTGAATGGATGGGAAGATGTGTATGGACTTGAGGTGGAGGATGTCTATTACACTTGCAGAGGGCTAGGCCTTGTTTTTATTGTCTGGAGGTGTGGATGGTAGAAGGGGAGTGAAACTCCCCAAATTTGAACCCAAACAAAATTCGGATTTCTGAATTTTGGGAGTAGTCAGTTAACCGAATTGGTTGTCGATCGGTTAACTAAACTGTAGCTCGATGACCTATCAATTCCAATTCCAGTGGCAGCATTTTTTGGGAAAATGTACAGTCGGTCACTTGTCGGTCACCTTCTTGGTTAACTGAACTGGTCAGTTAATCGAATATCAGGCTTATTTTAGCCTGAATTCCTTTTTTTGAAAATGGATTGTTTCCGTAGTTTGATGACTTAGGTGGGACCTTAACTACCCATTCGATGACTCATTTGACTATGTGTGAGGAATGTTCAAGCCGACATTTGCTCATGGTTATTCCAAATCTCTTGGGACTCAACCTATCTTAATCATAGACGGTGTGGGGCATGGGATACCCTCCTTGTATCTATGCATGAAGATGATTTGTTCGGATATCGTAAACTCTAATTCCTTCGTTGATTGAGTAGGGATGTACGGGACTTCAGGAATAACATTTGACCTAGGTTTGGATTGCTTTTCACTTTTGATTCTGAACTATACCGTCTGGTATTTGTCTACATGTGTTGAACATGTTCCTTAACTTTGTCTGCTTTGTTTTGCTTGGGATCACATGACAACTTAGATGCTGGGCTTAGGATCCCTTTCTAATGTTCCACTCGTTTCGATACTTGGCCGAGGTGTTGAGGCCAGGTGGCTTTGATTGTAAAAGCTTTGATGAGGACTACTTATGGGAATTGAGGATTTGAAGTTAGCTTGCTTGATTGGTTCAGATTTGGTGATGTAAAGTAGTCTCTCTTTCGTTTGACGAATCTTGTTCACACAAGAAGAGCCTAGCCCTTCATTGTTGTATGATTGAGACTCCTTGGGTCATGTACCACTTAGCTATTAACGTCTGACACAGTTGGGGCACCACTGTGATAGGATTGTTACTTTTGACCGTCTTGCAATTCGGATTTTGATAGATGGATGTACTCCATCGGATACCCCTTAAATATCAGGTCTTGATGCTTGCTTGGTTGTTACTTGTATCCTCTTGCTTGCTTGCCGGGTTTTTATCCCGTGCCTTGTTATATCTCTACCATAACTCAATGAGAGTACGGGGGGGGGGGGGGGGGGGGGGGGGAGGGGGACAATGACACTATCCCCTGGTAATTAGCATACGTGAACCGTCTATCTTATTAGAAGTTCATGTTAGTTTGATTATGATTCAAATGCTATGCATTTCCTATAATCTTGTCTATTCGTTTACACTAACTAGTACTGCATATCTATGGATGCTTTTATATATATAAATATATATATATATGCTTGCCGACCATTGTGTCTAATGATGCTACTATTGGTGCATAGGTATGGAGCCCTTCTATCCCGAGGAAGAGGAAGCTGAGGAGGCTCAGGCAAATCAGCCTGTTAACCTCGTAGACTACTATATGAACGACGTTTTAGAGACGTATTGTCCCTATACTGAGAGCCATCATCATATACTTGGTTAGATTCATCTTTTGGTTCATTTTGTTCATTTGATTATGCTTAAGTTTTTTATGTGGCCTTTTGTCACACCCCCGGACCGAAGTCCTGATAATCAAGTCTTTAATCTGAGGCCGCGGCGCTGCGAGTCAGAAAATTCTGCCCGCACAATCTAATTATTTACCCACAGGATTCCGCGGTGAGGATTCCAGATGATCCGTCACAATCTATTAATCAATTTCACAACAAAGAGTAATGTACGGAAGCTTGTAGCTAAACAAAATTCAATGAATCATAATAATAGATAAGCAAGCTTTATATCAGAGGGAGAGATATATTCATAGCATAAACCCAGAGTTAGATTAAAGTTGTGAGGATCAAAGAAAAGTGCATTAAGTTATACATCCCAACAAAAGCCAACAAAGGCTTAAACAAAGTTCCAAAAATTAATAGTCACTCCCCAAAAGATGTTATCGAAGCTCGAATTCCAACTCAATATCTAAATGACATCGTTTGGCTGCCACTCATGCTCCAATGGAGGCTCTACCGCCTCGTCTGCGCGCTCAGCCTCAATGGCTGAGGGTTCGATATCTGACACCAAACAAAAGAGTATCAAACATGACAGTCTGGCAGGTGAATAAAACAGATAAGATATACTAAGTTTTATAAATGTTATGTTTAAATCGTAAAGTGCAATTAAAACGAAAAATATGTAAAGAATAAGTCAAATAAACCATTTCTATATACAAGGGAAATTCACATTTAAAATATTTCAAACTAATTGATAAATAATCAAAACATTGGCAACCCACATTTAGCTATATTCTCCTATTACTGAAGTAACAAGAGCAAACAAACAAAATCGTTGCCATACAAAATGGCCGGAACAGAACTGTTGTCATGCAAAATGGCCGAAGCAAAACTGTTGCCATACGGGATGGCCGAAGCAGACAAATAACCATTGCTATTGCCGGAGCAAACAGACAAAGGGTCCAAACTGCAGTTGGCAAAGTATTTAAGGATCCTAAGCCAGGTGATCAATCCGACAAAGTGACTCAAGCTTAGTGATGCTGATTCAAATCCAAAACAATACGATCAAACCATCGAATACTTTCAATCGATAAAAAGAACTACTCTTGGCAAAATATGGATGAACAATACAAACGAATCAAACGAATAATTTTATCGATTCTTTTAACCACTCGAATTCATTTCAAAACGATTTATAAGAAGATTTATAAATCAGCTAATATGGAATGAGGTGATATGTGGTGGTTGTTTGGCTTACACTATAAGAAAATATACTTTTAGCAGAGCTTTTAGTGGGGGGCCGGCGAAAAAAGTCGCTATAGATCACTTATAGCGGGGGCCATCAAAAGCCAATTTTAATTAACTTGTAGCGACGCTCGTAGCAGTGGCCGCCGGTATAAGCCCCAGCTAAGTGGCGCCAAAATTTGGCGGGGAAGTTTCAAGCCTTTAGTGTCCTACTTTTAGCGGCGGCAGATATATTGGAGGATAAAAATATATTTTTAGTGGGGACCCCTAAATGGCGTGACGGTAAAACGTACTTTTAGTGGAGCCCCCGGTAAAAGTTATGGAATTTTAGTAGTTAATGAAAACTAAAAACCCTTATTTGCAAAAGCAATCGATCATTAAGGACTCTTCCTCAACCTCCTCCCGTGTCTTCTCCCTATTGCAACCAGCGGCTGAGACAGGTACGACCCCTGCCCCTGTCTCTCTTTCTCTCTCGTCTCCACCTTCTCCCACCTGCCCGGCAGACATCCGGCCACCCAACCTGGCCCAGGCCAGCCCTCCGGCCTCCCAGAACTCTGCCCTCCCTGCACTACCGCCCGCCCATAAATCTACCTGCCTTGCACTACTGCCCAGCCCTCCAACCTCCCTGCACTACCAGGAATCCCGGCCCAGCCCTCTGCCCATCCTGCACAACCGCTCTCCTAGGTATGAAGTCCCAGCCCTCCGCCCTCTTTGCAATAGAAGGAAGCCCAGCCCAGCCCAGCCCTACGTCTACCCAGAACTCTGCCCGCCCAGAATCCGCCTACTGTGCATTACAACCCAGCCCTCATTCCAGCCCTCCAACCTCCCTGCACTACCAGGAATCCCAGCCCAGATCTCCTCTCTTCTATGACTCCGCCCGCCCTGCACAACCACCCTATCAAGCATGAAGTCCCAGCCCTCTGCCCTCCCTGCAGCACCAGGAATCCGCCACTACTTTTGCTTAGTATATTTATTGGGATATGGTCTATAAGTATTAAACTATTGTGAAATATTAAATATAGTTTAATATCAAAGTGAATAATATAATAACTTAAACAGGGTTGTACAGTTGATTGTCAATACATTGTAATTGGGTTTAAGTTACTCTCACTTTTCATACAGATTAATTGAATAATTCATGCCACTCTTGATTGGTTTGAAACTATAATCAATACACATCATGTAAAAATGCTTGGTATATGAACTACTTAAGTCAAGGGTAGTCTTTACCAAAAACAAAAACAAAAAAAGTCAAGGGTAGATCAGTAGCAGGTGACGCCATAGATGAACCTCATGCATACTAGATCATAACATCATTTTCTTTCATTAAAGTACCATTTGGTAAGTATACTTATTTTCTTAATGATAGTTTTTATTGAATGACGTTTTTTCAAATGATATATTTTTATTCTTGAATGTGAAATTCTTTTCTAGTTCTGTAACTCATCCGAGTAAATCTTGAGTGCTTTAGACTATTTGGCAAAGTTTTTGTAAATGTTTGATTCAATCACCTTTAAAACCTCTCATCTTTTCTTAAAAAGAAATAAAAAATTAATATTTCCAAATAGATATGAATGTCTAAATTACCAATCCTATACTTTTTGGTTTTTTCTTCTAATAAGCCTCCCAAAATAAAGTTTTATAATATGAAAAGTGTGTCTCCACTAGGTTTCCTTCAATACAAATTTGTCTCATCTTGCATTTACTTTATAACAACTTTGCCCATATAACTTTCTAATACAAACAACTTATATCTTTCTTCTTTATTATTCTTTGAATTTTTTTCCATTACAGTACTATTTTCATTCCATCACCTTAGATAATCCGGGAGTAGTCCTCTGAATTCACTCGATATCTCTGTTGGGTTTTCCTCTTTTAGAATCTGTAAGTAAAAAAAAGAAAAAGAAAACCTGAAAATCTTTTTAAAAGTGAGAGCATGGTTTGAGCTAGCTATTTATGTCTAGCCATCATCATTAATGCCACAATGCCTTGTATCAGTAATGTTAAGGTCAACTATGTGAATTCATTATAGTTTATCCATAGGTTAAGCACTTGGATGAATTGCACTTTTGTTTTGTTTATTGTGGAGAATAAGAGTTTCTTCAAGTTCATATAAAAGGCTCTCACTAAAATTCTTCAAATGATAATTTAGAAAGGGCATTTTGAGTTCTGAATTTACCACACTTACTTTTGGAGAATTCTCCAGTTTCTTGTGTTCTTTAATTTCTTGTAGTTGCTGTAAATTTGTCATCTTCATGCAATCCTAGAAAGTGATCTTGTGCTTCCTCATCTCTTTTTTTTTTCTTCTATCATATTACATTATTTGGTGAAGCATCTGTAAAACCCAGAAATCGCTATAGGTGCATGCAATTTTCTTATATGTATTTGCAGCTTCTCTAGATAGATTGGTTATTTTTATCTCCATCTATGAGAGATTTAATTGAAGTTAAATGAAAAAAAAAAATCATGGTTGACATGAAATTTGAATGCCTGTAAACAAAAATAATTAGAGTAAAGATTATTGGAACCGATATGGAATAAAAACCCAATGGCTTGGATAACCATGTGCATTTGGTTGATAGGTGACATCGGCCTATTCTACGTTGAACACGGATGAGGAACGACTTCAACATCCACCACCCGACATCTCGGGTGAGGATTGGGCTTGGCTTGTGCAATACTGGGCCAAGGCAGAGGTCAAGGTATGAAGTCATTGTTCAAAAATTCCCCCAGAGGGGCCCTTTTGCTTATATTGTTAAGCTATTCTATTGTCATTGAATATATAGGCTATATCCGAGAAAAATAAGGCCAATCAAAGTCGACAAGTTATTAAGCATACTGGGGGATCAAAGAGTTTTGCTTGTTAAAGAGACGAAGAGGTATATAAGATTATTATATTACTTATAAATTTTGAAATTACTTGACATATAGCTTTGTGATGAACTTAAATTCTCACAATGGCAGACTCGAACTAGGACCGATGGGATTATACCTTCTCGAGCGGATCTCTTCATTCGAACTCATACATGGAAGCATGGGACTCCCATTGATATCAGATCAGCGGAAATTATAGTACGCAAGATGTCGATTTTATGCATTTAATTTAATCGAAACATGATGCAATTAATTATTTTATTTTTAATGCTGACAAAATTTAGAGAGTTGAATGAAACACAGGAGGGAGGACCCTCTAACTCCACAGGCGATGACATCTATACCCAGGTGATGGGAGCAGAGCAGCATGGTCGTGTATGCGGATATGGGTTGGGTCCAACGCCCAGATCAGTATTTGGCTCCACGTCTGGCCAGTCAAGGAATAATGCTGAGGAAATGCGTGCAGAACTTAATGCCGTGCATAATCGAATGGAGGAATTGATAAAACATGATGAAGACAAGAGCACATATATGGAAGAGATGCAGAGGGAATAACAGAGGATGCGTGTCGCTATGGCAGATATGATGTAGCAACTGTTTGGCCAACAACAGGATTCTTTTGAAGGGGTAAGTCCACATATTTATTGTACATATGTGGTTTGTAAGAGGCTATTCAAAATGTTGACCTTTTCTTTTTATTTTTTTTTGCTGGGAGCAGATAGAAATGATCGCGGAGCAAATGAATGATATAATTATATTATTATTTATAAAACTTTTCTTTCATGGTAGCAGTAAATTAAATATGATTCTACCGATGCAATATTAGTCTAAAGGATTTAGTTTTGATGGAACTCTTGTCCTTTTGGAAAATCATGGTTGTGATTATAATTTAGATTTATCATTGGCTTTTTCTTGAAATTTAGGTACAAACTTGATCCATATATTTAGTATAGTGTGCTGATTGTGATCATGCAGGGGCAAGTTTGATTGCAAGTCGACTGATATACAATTTCTTTTACACTTGATTGTTTGGTCATTTGTGTTTAGTTTGTTTATAATGTTGGATAGTAGATTTTAGAATTCTTGAGTGTTTTTTTTTCTTATATATACTTACAACGTTCTGTAGTGATTTTATATGGACTAGTCTTTTGTGCCAATTGTATGCTAAATAATTGGGAAAAGAAGTCGGCCAACATTGCTACGGACGGAAAGATTATGAGCTTGTAATTATTCATCTTGGAGATTGCTTGTGGAAGGAGAGACGTGGGGTTTGTCTTTATATGATTTCTTCGTGCTTGAGAATATCCTTATTAGATGCCACTCAAGTTGTGATTATGTTTTTATTTTTTTATATATGAGCAAGAAAAGTGTTTTAATATGTTTTGTTGTCATTTTGCAGATTCTGCACGAGGTGCTAGGTGTAATAAAGTTTCTGTAAATTGTGCGAGATCTTGCATATCTTACTTGTAAGAGTGCATTTATGGTACCTGTTCCTACTTATATTTATCTTCTTTATTTTCTCTGTTCTTTAATATTTATTATTTTAAGAGCATTATTTATTAGTATTATTATCATCTTTTGATCAATTGCGTGGACATAGTCAGCGATTACTTTTCTATAAATACTGTAGTAATGGAAATCTTGATGATGTGTTTCAATCAGGTGATAAACTAAACAAGAAACTAAAATATCTTTGAATTGATGCATTCGGATATCCCGTGAAGTTGCCAGATCTTTAGAATAAGTAACATTGAAATGTAATTGTCTTTAAATGAGTTGATGTCGAAAAATGTTTTAGCTAACTCAATTCTAACAATTGTAATTGCAGATGTTTGGATGTTGTCTTGATCCTTGCTAAGAGATGGTGACTAAAAAAAAGGTGAAGGCCATTCAAAATGAAACTGAAGAGTCATGGTGACGATTGTTTTAGAGGGATCCATTACCACATTTGTATAAAATGAAATTGTGTGAAAATGTTTCATGCAGGGTGTTGGTTGTTCAAAGGACTATTGTATAACAACATTAAACATCATTCAAGTAGCTAGAATACGAGAAATTGGAGATGAGTCTTATTTAATTTGGTTTTAATACATGACGTAAAATGTACAATTTAAATTGTTTAAAAAAGTAGTTTTGCTTTTAATTCTTGGTGTACTTTGTCTTTACTGATATAAACAGGTTTATGTACATGAAATTCAGTTGATATGAACAGGTTTATGTGTTATTCAGTTTTTCATTTTAAAAAAACAAAACTACCACTTTTAGCGGGGGCCATCAGTCCGCCGCTAATACATTTGTTCTTCTATCAATTTATAGCGACAACTTTATCTTACTTGTACCGGCGATCAATGACCCCCACTAAAAGATTTTTTCGTCATTTAATCAACCGACAAAACTTTTTTCCGGTGGCTAATGGCCCCCACTAAAAACCTAATACCGGGGGCCAACGGCCGCTGCTAAAACATATACCCACATTTCCTATACTGTCGACTGGCAGGGGCCAAGATGGTCGCCGCTATATGTTTTAGCGGGGCCTAAATCTATGTTTTAGCGGCGGTTATCGACCCCCGCTAAAAGTATTTTTTCTTGTAGTGTTATTACCTAGGGTCGTCTCATTATACACTTTGTGTCCCTACATCGAGTTGGAAACATAAGGGTTTGGTGCCACTGAAGATCTCTGACGTTTGAGACACAAAGGGTATATTGAGACTTATAAATACTTCCCATTTGAATTTCACTAGATAACATGGTTCGAAAGTCTCCTTCCACTCCCATGAAGCCTTAGAGAAACAACACACTATAAATAGTCACCAACAGGTGGAAGGAAAATCATCCCTGAATAGCGCCCACCTCCGCTCGAGCGGAGCCTCCCAGAAGCTCCTCCACTCGAGCGGGCAAAGAGTCCGCTCAAGCGGACGGGCCTTCTGTCTTGTGATTTCCAGACAGTGATCATGTCTACTCGAGCGGGGAAACGTCCGCTCGGGCGTACAACCCAGCTACTGTGTACGTTTAGTGTAGAACTTTCTGCTTTATTCCTGTATTCTAACCTTTCTCGTCCTCACACTCATACAAAACTGAGCTCTCAACAGCTCCAATCATCTTGATTCAACATCAATATCACCCTCATTCCAATCATCCATCAAAACCATAAAACGCAACCAAATCACAAGAATATGGAATTTCTGAAATGTGATTCCAATAACATTGCAAGTAAACAATTACTAAGAACCACCTGATTATAATAAGATCAGCTTGAAAAGAGTTCAGTAAGACTGTAATATAAACCATAGTTCCTAAGACATTTCTATCATTCAATCATTCATACTAAAGAACCAAGATAGGTATTAAAATCACTAATTAATAATTCTTTTAGGGAGAAACAGATTTTTATTCAATTGCATGCATTCTTAAGTCTGAATATTCACTTGCCTCAAGTCCAAATGGGTGTCAAACACAATCCAAACACTCAATTCTTAGCTCAACTCCAATCCTACACTAGAAACCCCATGAAAACCCATTTTAAAAACTCCACATTTTGAAAAGAGAAGAAGCTCCCAAGGAGCTTCCTTACATGCATGAAGGAAAGCTTCCAAAGGGTGTAAGAAACCCATATCTAAGAGGGGAAAACAAAGCCTTACCTGTAGGTACACAAATTAGCAAGAAGAGCTTGAAAATAAAGTTGGTTCCAGCAGGAGTTTTACAAAAATGGTGTCTTTGGATATCTCATTGAATGAGGAAGATGATGGTAGAGTCAGAATTTCGATTTGGGTTGAGCTTCATGGACATGCAAGAGGAATGAGAAGACAAGAAGAAGAAGGAGTCTTCCTTGGGTGCATTTGCAGCAGAGAAATGAAAATGAAGAAGAAAGGAGTCAACGTGGGTCGGGTTTAAAAATGAGTTGAATTGTGGGCCCCAATGCCCCGAATACTTTAAGGGCTTAAAACTCCTATCTGTGGGTCCCGAATGAAGTCGACGAAAAAGAGAAAAATGATCGTTGAAAAATCTAGTTTTCAGAAAGTATATTTTTCTCATGATTTTAAAATTTCAAAAATTAAGCACAGATTGGGCATGAAAAGACAGATTTGCCCTTTTTCCCGAAAAACGCAATTTCTAAGGTTCGAACTCAAATGTAACGAATATGAAAGTTGTTGGGACCAAGATAACAAATTCAAAAAGATCAAAATTAATATTTTTTTAAATCAACAAATAAATTTTCCACATGAACACACGTCACACGGATCACCCCGAACCCGGTCAAACTAGACTCAACGTGCTCAAAATTCCCCAAAGCTATTCAAAATTATAATCTAACTAAAAACCCAAGCTAGTTGTCCTCTAATCCCGTTTAGAAACTAATCACGGATAAAATAATAATTAAAAATACAAAACCTGGGTCGGGGTCTGACATCTTCCACCCTTTAAGGGCATTTGGTCCTCCAAATTATCACTAACCTCTGGTAGTAAGTGCGGGTAATTCTTATGAACCTAATCATGCAATTCCCAAGTAGCCTATTTTGATTCGTGGTTCTCCTAGAGTACTTTTACCTAGTGAATTGTCTGGTTCCTCAATTCCTACTCTTTCGTATCAATGACTCTGACCGGTTTCTCAACATAGGTGGCATCTTCTCGAATCTCTAATGGTTCGTGTCTTAGCACATGTGAGGGGGTCTGAAACATATTTCTTCAACATCAGCTTAAGGATTGTCCAAGGCTCATTGGGCAAGGCAATAGGTAGAATCAACACCAAGGAGCACAGCATCCAGCACCACCTCAGAATGCGCTAGTTGTTCAAAACCAAGCAAGACCACTTTAGCAACAAGCACTACAACAATGGTTCAGACCCCAGCTACAACAACAAGCCCATCAGCAAGGGTAGAATCAGAATCAACGTCCTCCTCAACAGAATAGGAATGCACCATAAGGGAGGCAACAGCAAGCCCAATACAGGCCACAGCAGCGAGAACAAGTTTCTGTAGTCAATCGGGCTGATGCAGAGGCTACAGAAAACATGGTGGAAGGTACATTCCTTGTATGTGGAATTGAAGCTAAGATTTTGTTTGACCCTGGCTCTACACACTCTTTTCTATCCCCTAAATTTTCTAAGTTGATAGATGTGCCTGTTTAGGATCTTGAGTATATTTTGACTGTGGCTACTCCAGTAAGCAAACAAGTTGTGTGTAGTACTTTTTACCCTAGTGTGCAATTAAGATAGGGGGATTGATGTTACCAGCGAATCTCATTTTATTGGAGATGTATGAATTTGATATCATCCTAGGGATGGATTGGTTGGCAGGGTACCATGCCACAATGGATTGGTTCCATATGACCCTCACATTTAAATTAAAAGAGACACCAGCAGGAGTGATGTTCCAAGGAATGAGGAGGAATCCTCGTGCAGGGTTTATTTAAGCATTGAAGGCTGATAGGCTTTTGAAAACTGGATGTGAGCCGTATTTTGCGTTTATCACGAAAGGATAAACGGTCCCAATGGGTGGAGGAAATCCCAATCGTTTGTGAATTCCTAGATATTTTCCCAGAAGAGATTCTAGGATTGCCACCTGTCAGATAAATTGATTTCACCATTGAGTTATTACCAGGGACCGCTCTGATTTCTATTGCACCATACAGAATGGCTCTGGCGGAATTGGGAGAATTAAAGATACAATTACAGGAATTATTAGACAAAGGTTTTGTGAAACCTAGCATTTCACCGTGGGGAGGCCCGGTTTTGTTTGTCAAAAAGAAAGATGGCTTGATGAGGATGTGCATCGATTACCGGAGATTGAATCAAGTGACCATCAAGAACAAATATCCATTGCCAAGGATAGATGAATTGTTTGATCAGTTACAAGGTGCCGCCTATTTTTCGAAGATTGATTTAAGGTCCAGTTATCACCAGCTAAGAGTTGGAGAGTCAGATGTACCAAAGACAACTTTCCGAACAAGATATGGGCACTATGAATTCCTAGTGATGCCATTTGAACTGACTAACGTACTGGCGGTATTCATGGCCTTAATGAACAAAATATATGCTCAGTACTTAGATCAGTTCATAGTGGTGTTTATTGATGATATTTTTGTGTATTCCAAGTCTAAAGAAGAGCATGGAGAGCATTTGAGGATAGCAATGCAGCTTGTAAGAGACAATCAACTGTATGCAAAGCTCAGCAAGTGCGAATTTTGGCTGGAACAAGTAGCATTTTTGGGGCACATCATCTCCAAAGAAGGATTGTCAGTAGGTCTGGCCAAGATTGAGGCAGTTGTGAATTGGGAAAGACCAAAGAATGCATCAGAGATCAAAAGTTTACTTGGATTGGCAGGTTATTACCGGATGTTTGTGCAAGGATTCTCATCGATTGCGGCATCATGGATGAAGTTAGCCAAGAAGAATGCCCCATATGTATGGACAGATTAGTGTGAGGCTAGTTTCCAAGAGCTGAAAACGAGATTGACTACAACACCAGTCCTTACTTTACCATCCAGAAGTAGCGGTTTCATCATTTTTACCAATGCTTCGAATGTAAGACTTGGATGTGTGTTGATGCAAGACGGAAAAGTCGTTGCTTATGGATCTCGGTAGTTGAAAGATCATGAGAAAAACTATGCAACGCATGACCTTGAGTTGGCAGCGGTCGTTTTTGCACTAAAGATGTGGAGACATTACCTCTATGAAGAGAAATTCGAAGTCCACTCCGACCACCGTAGCTTACATACTTGTTTTCTCAAAAGGAATTGAACAAGAGGCAAAGAAGATGGATGGAGTATATCAAAGATTATGACTTTCCGACTAAGTATCACTCGGGGAAGGCGAATGTAGTTGCTGATGCACTAAGTAGGAAATCAGCAGGCTTGGGAAGTCTAAGGGGTACTTGTATCTTCCAGCAGTTTGAAGAGTTGGGTGTAGACCTACAGCCCCTAAGGGAGGGTGTGATGCTAGCTAACATGTCAGTGTCTGAGCCCTCCTTCATTCAAAAGATCAAGGATAACCAATTGCAAGATCCAGAGTTAGCCAGAATTTCAGAGAATATAGCAGAGCGTCTAGACTTTCGTATTGTAGATGGAGTCTTATACTGTCGTGATCATGTGTGCCTAACATTGAAGATTTGAGGAATGACATCATGATAGAGGCTTGCAGTACGAAGTATTCCATGCATCCGGGTAACACAAAAACGTATCAGAACTTGAACGGCAACTTTTGGTGGAACAATATGAAGAGAGAAATTGCAGCATTTGTCTCTCAATGTATGACCTGCCAATTAGTGAAAGCAGAGAATTAGAAGCCTCTAGGGCTGTTGCAACCATTAGAGATCCCGGAATGGAAGTGAGAGCATATTACCATGGATTTTATTTCGAGACTACCCAAAACCAGAAGAGGCAATAACGCCATATGGGTCATTGTAGATCGACTCACCAAGTCAGCCCATTTTATTCCCATGAAGACCGGAGAGAAGATGCACATGTTACCTCTTGCGGAGTTATTTGTCAACGAGAGTGTCAGTTGTCATGGACAGCCAGTCTCCATCACTTTGGACAGAGATAACAGATTTGTCTCGAGATTTTGGAAGACGTTGCATGAGTCTATGGGTACAAAATTGCTGTTCAGCATGGTTTATCACCCACAAACAGATGGTCAATCAGAGAGGACGATTTAGACTCTTGAAGATATGCTTTGGGCTTGTGTGTTAGACTTCAAGACCCAATGGGATGAGAGCCTACCACTGTGCGAGTTCGCCTACAATAACAGTTACCATTCGAGCATTGAAATGGCGCCTTTTGAGGCATTGAATGGTAGAAGGTGTAGAACTCCAGTTTGTTAAGAAGAAATAGGTGTTTACGGTTTTCATAGGTCGACTATAGTTAGTGAAACTAGTGATAAGGTCAAGTTGATCCAGGAACGTCTGAAGGTAGCCCGGAGTAGACAGAAAAGTTATGCAGACTATCATAGAAGGCACTTACAGTTCAATTAAGGAGATAAGGTTTTCTTGAAGGTGCTACCTACTAAAGGAACTTTGAGATTTGGGCAGAAGGGCAAGCTATCATGGAGGTACATTGGACCTTATGACATTGTGAGCAAGATTGGTGATGTGGCTTATAGTCTAACCTTACCACCTAAGCTCTCCGGCGTACACAATGTTTTCCATGTGTCAATGTTGAAGAAGTACGTCCCCGACCCATTGCATGTACTCCGTCATGAACTGTTGGAAATCAGAGAAGATGCCACCTATGTAAAGAAGCCTGTTCAAATCATTGATACAAAGGAACAAGAGTTGAGGACACGGACAATCCACTGGGTGAAAGTGCTTTGGAAAAATCATGGACCTGAAGAAGCAACGTGAGAATTAGGGGATCAAGTTCAGAAGAAGTACCCGCATTTACTACTTGAGGTTAGTTGTCGTTTTCCATTGTGAGGACCAAATGCCCTAAGGGGTGGAGGATGTAAAACCCCGCCCCGAGAGATTCCGATTAGTACTAATTAAGACGTGTTTTAGTTCTAAGTGAGATTAGTAGATTTTGGTTAAGTTGAGATTAGATTAGCTTTTACATAGCTTTGGGATATTTTGAGAACCTTTTTATTAGTGGGACCCTTTGGGGGTTCCTTTGTAGTGTTTTGGTGTGATGTGGGGGATTATCTGATATTCCGAAAATTCGTATTTTAGCTCCATTTGATTGGTTTCATCATTCCCTACAACTTTCCTGTTTACTCCGTTTCCGTTCGAGACCCCACTTTTTTTCTAATGCTAGGGGTAAAACAGTCTTTTTGCACAAAATCTGGACACAATTTTCAATTTTTCCAAAACCCACGAAATGTATACTTTTTGCAAATTAGATTTTTTTTTAAACAATTCTTCTCTCTTCGTCAAACTCATCCGAGGCCTGGAAGACAATGTTTTAGCCCAAAGAGTTTGTTAAGTTGTGGAACCCACCTTGTTTTCTATAAAAGGGGAACTCTTCTTCTCCTTAACTTTTCTAGCTACTTTTATTGTGAAAGAGAGGAAGCTCCAGCTCTAGGGTTCCCTTCTTCTTCTTCTTCTCCAACTCACTCCTAACTCTTGCTAATGGATATATGGATGTCATCTTCTTCTTCCTCATCTTGAAAGCTCTCTATTGGTACAATTTGTAGAAGAAACCACCCATTCCAAGATTCATCTTGAGCTAGCTTTGATCATTTAAAGCACTTCCAAGTAAGCTCTCCTCCTAATCTCCATATTTGTGTTCTTCTAGTCCTAGAGAAGCTCCACCTTCATTATTGCAAGCTCCCTCTTCCTATTTCATGGTTTTGGATTGTTAGGGTTTGTAATGGGTGTATTTTGGGGGTTTTGTGTATATTAGAGATTTGCGCTTGGAAAGTGTGTTTAGGAGCTTGATTTGCTAATTTAGAGCCAAGGCAAGTGGATGAATGGGTTGATTTTATGATTTCTTGTTTATGGAAATTTTGGATTCTTATTAATTGCTTTCACCCATATTTTCTCTATGCGTTTTTAATAGTTATGAGATGTGCATATTGATAGTTCACCTTCTCTTAATTGATCTCTTGAGAATGTATGCACTTACTTGGCTAAGTGTTTTTGTCATTTGTTGATTTCATAAATGGTGGTTGTTCATGGAATTAATGAGGTTGGAAATTAAGGTGATTTGAGGGTTTTGGTGGATGGTTGTTGGAGGAGTAATAGAGGTTTTGAGGGACCATGGACACCATTAAATTTTGTGTCAAGAAGTGGTTTGAAGGAGGTTGTAAAGGGGGAAATGAAGAGAGCCTGAAATGCCCTGAATTGCATTTCTGAAGCAGTTCACTCGAGCGAACACACATTCGCTCGAGCAAACCCCTTACAGAAACCGGTTAGCTCGAGCCAACCTTCCAGTTTGCTTGAGCTAACCCTCCCAGAAGCCAGACCGCTCGAATGAACCATTGTACGCTCAAGCAAACCCTTTCCAGAGGCTGGAACGCTCGATCCAACCTTCGGTTCGCTTGAGCCCTCCTGACTCAGACCAGTTCACTTGAGCGAACTTGGGTCCGCTCGAGCGAACCCTCTTAGAAAGCCCTTCACTAGAGCGAACTTCTAGTCCACTCAAGCGAACTTTGCAGAATTCCTAGGCCTTCCCTAGTATCATAAAAAAAAGGGTGTTTTAAGGTCCGGTGAGGTTGGTTTGGAGCCTTAACACGATGGGAAGGTGTAGGAGGTGATACATGGAGATTGATTGAGAAAGAAACCCAATTCCGGAAATGTATTGAGGATTTTGGACTTGCTAGTTACAAGATCCAGATTTGGCAAAGATTGTGGAACACATTGAGAAACGTCCAGACTTCAGGATAGCGAACTGAGTATTGTATTTTCGCGATCGATTGTAAGTGCCTAACATTGATGATCAGAAGAATGAGATAATGACTGAACCCACAACACGAGATACTCTATGCATTCGTGTAGGACCAAAATGTACCATAATCTGAAGAGCAGATTCTTGAGGAACAACATGAAACGCGAGATTACAGCTTTTGCGTCCCGTTGTTTAACTTGTCAATTAATTAAAGCAGATCATTAGAAACCTCCAGGTTTGTTCCGGCCATTAGAAATTCCGAAGTGGAAATGGGAGCACATCACTATGGATTTCGTCTCCGGCTTGCCAGCTACCAAGAAGGGGAACAATGCAATATGGGTTATTGTAGATCGTCTTACGATGTTTGCTCATTTTATTCCAATGAAGACAGGGGGTAAGATGCACATGGCACCACTTGCAGAATTGTTCGTCAATGAGATCGTCAGTAGACATGGTCAGCCCGTCTCCATCACTTCGGACCGAGATAGCAAATTTGTTTCAAGGTTTTGGAAGACTCTACTTGAATCCATAGGCACCAAGTTGCAATTCAGCACATCGTATCACCCACAGACTGATGGTCAATTAGGACGGATTATACAGACTCAAAGACATGCTACATGCTTGTGTGCTAGATTTCAAGGTTCAGTGGGATTAATATTTGCCACTCTGTGAGTTCACGTACAATAATAGTTACCACTCCAGTATCGGTATGGCACCTTTTGAAGCACTTTATGGCAGAAGATGCAAAACCCCAGTTTGTTGGGAAAAAGTCGGTGTTCGTAACTTTCACTGACCGACGATAGTTGGGGAAGCTAGTGATAAGATTAAGTTAATTCAAGAGCGTTTGAAGGTCGCCCGAAGTAGGCAGAAGAGCTATGCTGATACCCGTCGAAGGGACGTGCAGTATCAAGAGGGTGATAGGGTGTTTTTGAAGGTATCACCGGTCAGAGGAACTTTGAGGTTCAGAGAGAATAGGAAGCTAGCAAGTAGGTATATCGGTCCGTATGAAATTCTAAGCAAGGTTGGAGATGTTGCCTATAAACTTGCGTTACCACCGAGGCTCTCCAGGATACACAATGTTTTTCACGCCTTTATGTTGAAGAAATATGTTCCGAATTCTTCTCATGTGCTGCAGCACAAGCCACTGGAAATTCGAGAAGATGCTTCATATGTGGAAAAGCTGATCAGAATAATTAATACCAAGGAACATGAATTGAGAAATTGGACTATTCATTGGGTCAAGGCGCTTTGGGAAAATCACGAGCCGGAGGAAGCAGCATGAGAATTGAGAGATCAAGTTCAGAGAAAGTATCCCCACTTGTTGCCAGAGGTAAATTTATTTTTATTTGAAGGACCAAATAACCTAAGGGGTGGAGGATGTCAGACCCTAACCTAGATTAGCGCAATTAGCGATAATTAAGGGCGTGTTTAGTCTTAAGATGGTTAGTGATCGATGGGTTAGAATATGGTTTAATTTAGTCTTGGAATTAGCTTTGGAAATTTTAAGAGCGTTGGTTTTAGTTAGACACGCTCAGGGATGCCCTGAGTGCACGTGTGAGCATGGGATGATGATTTTTGGATTTTTTATCTAAATTGCGATTTTGCTTTATTTTGAATGGTTTTATGATTTCCTACAATTTTTGTATTCAATTCGTCCTCGTTTGAAGCCCAGAAACCCGTGTTTTGGCCAAAAAAGGTAAAAGTGTCTTTTCACAACCAAATATGGACACAAATTTTCGAAATCTCATAAACATGTCAAATTCATACTTTTTGGTAACTAGATTTTTCAAGAATCATTCTAGCCTTCTTCATTGAGTTCATCCGGGGCCTGCAAGTCAATGTTTTAGCCACTTCAAGTTTCAGGCCTGTTGGGGCCCACAACCCATTCACTTAAAACCAGCTTCTGCCTCTCCCTGACGTCAGAACCCATTTCATTTCCTGTAATTCTTTTTTAAGAGGGAGCTGAAAAAGGATCTCTTCTTCTCCATCTTTTCACCTTGCCTGCCATAGCTAGAGGGTTCCAATTGGAAACCTGATCTCATCTTCCTCTCCCTCTCATCTCAAGCTTCGTATTGCTACCATTTCTTTGAGATTCCAGCTGGACAGCCCCTTCATTTTCTTCCTTGCTTCTTGTTTGGCTAGCTATAGTTAAGGGTTTTCCTCCATGTTGTTAATGGAGTTCTTCTAGCTCCTAAGGATGATGTTTTTCACACATGCAATACCCATTTCGAAATGGGTCTTTGTTTTCAAATATTTGGTTGATTTTGAGAGGTTCTTTCATGGGGTTTTTGTAGAGTTCGGCTCAATCTTGGGTGGGATTCTTGAAGAGTTCTTGGATTAGCATTGGTTGAGGCAAGTGATCTTCTTAGATGTGTTGCTCATGCAAAGTATTTAAATATTTCTGATTATCCAAATATCTGAGGTTATCTTAATTTATGCACTTGAATGTTTTTTAATAAGTTCAGCTCATGATGTTTATTGTTAAATTTACATGCTTGTTTGTTTTGCTCTGGAAAGTCTTTCTCTCTTGTTATGTTTGAGATTTGTTTTGTCAAATGTTTTGTTTTGAATGGGCTGTTGGATGGATGGTCATGGTTGTAGACTACTCATTTGACCCCCTATGATAGCCTTAAACACCTATCATATATAGCGGTGCCCCCATTTCACCCGTAATTAAATGGTTAATGGCATAATTCAGATTAATTAATGACGATGAAGATGCTTGTTGATAATTTTGGACTTAGTTCTACGATTTATAGAAATTCGTGAGAGAAAAGCCAAGTCGCGTCAAGATCTTGAGCCTAATTCACTACTTACACAAGGAGCGAACCGTGACACTATTTGAACCTTTTCTGGACCACTTAAGACATGCTTAGACCAATCCCTCCAAAGACCATGCTTAGTATGCCAAAATATCACCTGATTAGTCTAAGTTAGGAAGCCGGATCCATTGGTCCAGAGGTCCCCCCTTTTTTCCAGCCCCTAAGCATTAGGACAATTGGACCCTTGGATTCCTCACTCCGAGAGCTTTTCGACGATATGTAGAACGTCCAAATCCGATTAGTGAATCAAAAGTTATGAGTTTCGTAGTTTGCCTTAGAAAAAATGACGATACTCCATCTAGGCACCACCCAAGTGGCGCCCACCCTATTTGAAATTCATCTAGGCGCCCCATGCCGGGTGCCCACACAGCCCAAGACCATCTAGGCACCCCATGGTGGGCGCCCACCCTCCAAATTCCACTAGTTGGCCTAAAAACAGACATGGACCACTCGACGTAGGGACCGAACTCCGAAAATGAATCGACTCCACCTAGGCACCACCCATGTGGCGCCTACCCTACTGAGTTCCACATAGGCACCAACCCGGTGGTGCCCACACTTCCCATAATCACGTAGGCACCACCTGATGGGTGCCCACCTCCAAATTTACTTATTCAGATTGAGATTAGTCCAGGACCACTCATACATAGGGACCAAGCACTGAAGATGAACCTAACCACCTAGGCACCACCCATGTAGCGCCCAGCCTTGAAGTTCACCTAGGCACCACCCATGTGGTGCCCAGCCTTGAAATCCACCTAGGCACCACCCCTGTGGCGCCCAGTCAGTTAAAGGCTAGTGTAGGTCCCCCCAGCTAAAGTTCTATCCGTTCAATCCCGACTCCAAATGGGACCAAGTTCCAAAAGCCAAGCTTGACCATCAAGGCGCCACCCTATGGGCGCCCACTCTCTCCAGGACCACCTGGGCGCCCACAGGAGAATGCGTAGGCCATATGGGCGCCCATCCTCTCTTAAACCCTAATTCACCCTAAAACAACTTAAACCACCTTGGAATGCGTGAGACCTTCCAGAAACAGGAAATAATGAAGCCCTAGCCCTTCTAAACTCGTCCCAAACCTATATAATCCCTCTTAACTTCATTTACAAGAGGGGAACTACCCTAAAAAAAGAGAAAAATAGAGAATAAGCAAGAAGAATAAAGGTAGCCACCATTAGAGAAAAAACTTCAGATCTAGAGAAGAAAAAGAGGAAATAGAGGAGGAGGCTTCTATGTCTTCAACTGGAGCTATGGGTCTTTGCGAAAGCTTCATTCTAGGAATTTGAGAAATGCGTCATATACCGGTATTCCTAGATCTCTCCTTTCTTTTACTACATTCCATTACCACTCATGCTTAGAAGTATGCTTAGGATCACTTATGCATTGTAGATCTATATTGCTTGTGCTAAATTACTGATATTAGTATCTCATCATACTAGGAACATGTTTAGGTTCATTCTAATATAGTAGATCTGCATTAATTTCGTAGTTCTAATTGCATAGCTAGGGTAGATCTCGCATTAGCATCATCATCATCATCATTTATATCAAAGAGGTCGCGAAAAGCCCTTGGCAGAAAGGCTGGACGCCACCCACTGGGCCGTACCCTCTCCCGGATAGGCTGGGCGGCCACCCTTCTCAGACAAGGTTGAGGTTCTAGATCTCTGCCCGTTGCATCATTTGCTCGTAGGTTCGTCAGTTACATCATTAGTAGTTCGAATTAAGACATTCGCATCAGTCGTTGAATATCGAAAATTGTGTAGAAAATACTAAGATTCTTGTGCATTCGTTGTGATCCGTCGAAAACCTTGACTGAGTAGGGTAAGCACCATAGGTGTGGCGCCTAAGTTGATTTCTCCACCTTCGTGCACAACTTCCGATTTTCCGCATTTAGTTCATTTAGAAACTGCATGATAATGATATGTTTGGTTGTTTGATATGTTCTGGACTTTGAATTATAATCTTTGTCACAATTTTACATCATATCATTTGAATCGCACAACCATAGAAAATCCCAAAAAATTATAAAACATAAAATCCCTTCTTCTCTTTCCATACTCTCTAGTAAATTAGAGGAGAAACCAAAAATATATTAAAAGATATCCAGAAAACCCAAAAAGAATAGTTAGGTAGTCTAGGTTATTGAATTTAGCGCCTAAGTAGGACGAGTCCTAAGACTAATAAAAATACCACAATCAATTAACTCAACAACCATCAAATCATTAACCGCACCTTTAATCCCTTTAAGACGCTAATTAATTTGGCTCTAAAAGTAATCAAGAACTTTAAAAACGCAAAAAACCTAAAACCCCAAAACATAGCCACCTGGGCGCCACCCCCTGGGTGCCCATCCTTCCAAGGCCACCTGGGCACAACCCCCTGGGTGCCTAGCCTGTTCATTTCCTAAGACACCCCGGTTAAAGCTTAAGCTAATTAGTTAAGACCTTAATTAGACCAATCCAAATTAGCAGCTTAAAACATTTTAAACATGAAATAATTGAAATCTTAATCAATTTAGACTTGAATCAACCTAAAAACTCAAAACTAACAAAACTCCAAAACAGTCCACCTGGGTGCCCAGCCTACCAAGTCCACCTAGGCACCACCCTCTTGGCGTCCATCCTATCCCATCACTAAGGAACCCCTAATTAAAACTTCTAATTAATCACAACCCGAATTTAATCCTAATCAACATAATAAAAAACTTTTAAATTTAAGAAACCTGAAACCCTAATCAATTTGACCTCGAATTAACCTAAAGATTACTGAACCAACCTGAACCACAAAGCAGACACCTGGGCACCACCCCCTGGGCGCCTAGCCTGTCCATCCACTTAGGCACCACCCCTTGGGTGCCGTCCTGTTCCATTCCCTTGGGGACCACCACTTAAAATTAAACTTAATTTAATCAATTGAAACCTTAATAGAAACCCGAATCAACACATTAAAACACTATTAACCTGAAAGACTTGAAACCTTAATCAATTTGGACTCAAACCAAATTAAAAGATACAAAACGAATAAACCACAAAATATCCACCTGGGCGCCACCCCCTAGGTGCCTATCCTGCTGCATCCACCTAGGCACCACCCTCTAGGCGCCTATCATGCCCAATCACTAGGAAACCCTACTTAAAATTAAACCCGAATTCAATCATAATCAACACATCAGAACACCCTTAAAATTTAAAACAATTGAAACCATAAGCCCAAATTAACCTAAGGAACGCGAAACACACAAGACAGACACCTGGGCGCCACCCCCTAGGCGCCCATCCTGTCACATCCACCTGGGCACCAACCTTTGGGCGCCCAGCCTCTCCAGTCACTAAAGCATAATTAATTGAAACAGAATTTAATCCCAATCAACGCAATAGAACACTTTTAATTTAAAATACATCAAACCATAAAAGTTTGACCCCCAATCAACCTTAAAAACGCGAAACTGACCCGAACCACAAAACAATTCACCTGGGCACCACCCCTTGGGCGCCCACCTGCCAAATCCACCTGGGCACCACACCCTGGGTGTCCAGCTTCCCTGTTTTCAGAAAAACCCAATTCACGACTTAGCCTAATTAATTGACGTTCGAGCAAACCCTAATTGAGTACGAAAAGAAATTTCCCATTGAAAGACATCCAATCCCATAAAGACTCAATCTAAAATAACCCTAAAACACCCAAAATTGTTACAAACCAACAAACAACCACTTGGGCACCACCCCTGTGGCGCCTAGCCTACACTTTGACCCTAATCCACTACCTCAACTAAAAAAAAAAAACTAAACACCTTATCACTTAAATTAATTAAGACCAGAACCTAAGATAATCCATAGACCCAAAGACCAGTAATCAAGCCTCATCCGGAATACTTGAAAATCACAACAAATCCACATGGGCGCCACCCCCTTGGCGCCTATCCTCTCATTTGCACTAAAACGCGAATTCTTGGTTTCGTTTCAAAATCCGGATCTGAATCATTTTGACATTTGACCATCAGAGAACTAAAACAATTTGAAATATTAAAATTCATCAAGTAAGAACCCCCGGGGTTTCGAAAATAACATCGATACCATCACCACTACCCAAACCACCCCGAATCAGTCCCTTGGGCACCACTGCCTGTGCGCCCAAGTCACCAGAGTGACCTAGGCGCCACCCCCTGGGCGCCCAAGTCCTCTATCAACCCTGTTTCATCGATTTTGACATTATTTCACCTCCCGAATTAAAACCTTAAATTCCAGAATCTTAAGCAACTTAAACATAACCCTAAAATACATCTAATCTACTTCTTAATCAATCTTCACCTTAAAACAAACCAAACCAACATAAACCTCACCTTGCCAACTGCTTAGGTGCAAGAATTAGCAGACTTAGGCTATTTACTTCCCAGGATTAGATTGGATTCCTTGGTTAGGTAGCTTAGCGCATTAGGCTTTGTCTCGTCACTTTTCCTGTTCCATTAGGGGATTGGGAGAGCTGATGTGGGCGGTCTAGGACTTTAGGTTAAAGTTAATTTGATGATCAATAATAAAGCATTAATCACGTGTATCCAAGTAAAAATCCCTTAGTTAGGCCCTTCTAGCTCCAATATCAAAAAGCCATAAAAACTATAAAACCAACAAAATAAACCCAAAAAGGTTTTTCATTTGTTTCTTCCTCCACCTCAGGTGCTAGATATTTAATCGAACTTAATGATAAAAGGGAATAAAGAACTGGTTTCTAAAATTAAATTAGTGAGAATAACAAGATGAGATGAGTGATTTCGCACACACTTTTAAACAATCACGGCCCATCGGCCACCCTAAAACAAACATCGGCCCATCGGCCACCTCCAATCAGTTACGGTCCATCGGCCTTTCACTTTTATCACTCGTGTATCACATACGAAAAACACAGAAATCACAAGTCAAAGTCTCATTTGCATCATCATTTTGGTTTGAAAAATCATCCTTTAAACCTTATTTTGCCAAGGGATTTGAAGGGGGTACCCGGGAACGGGGTCGATCCTCTTCTTAAATATTTGGCACCTCCCCCCTTTTTTATTTTCTTTATTTTAGTTATTTTATTTTACTTGGATATACTATGATTATGCTATATGAGGATTAACCCTTGTTTAGACGTTAATTCAAGACCCTTAATTGACCCAAAATTAAAGAGACCCAAATTAACGTGACAGGATAACTGTCGTGTGTTGCCGGCAGCACATTAGAAGAGAGGAAGAACCCACCTTATTATTTTTCTCCCCATATTTCTTCGACTTTCGTCGAAGAACGGTGTTACGACCGTACCGTAGCTAGCGATCGTGATCCGTCGATTTTGATGGTAGTCGGAATCCTCATTTTCGATATAAAATTTAAATAACATATATAGATGAATGGAGATTTTCCTAAGCCATGTCATTCCTTCTTTTTTTTTTGTGTGGTTGGGGGGGGGGGGGGAGATCGAAATTCACATCCGACAATGGTGTTGGAAGAAATGTGGAGATTGGGTGATGAATGCAGGAATTGTGATGAAATGGTGTGAAATGGTGGAGTAGGGAGAGCATGTATGCTCTGGAAATGTAAGGGGTTTTGACAAGAAATGAAAGGAAGTGAAATGGGAAGGAGATTTAAGGAGAAACAGCCTGAATTATAGCTGTGTAAAGGCGTCGGTCAGTTACCAGTCAGCTGTCGGCTAGCCGATAGGTGACTGAACCAGTTCGGTTCCAGTTCCAGAAGCTTGCATCGGGGCTGAGGAGTGTCGGTTAGCTGGCAGCTGGCCGAACTGCATCACTTCGGTTAGCCAACAGTCAATCAAACTTCAGTTCGGTTCCATTTCCAGAATGGTGTGTTTTCCTGATGGGGACCAGGCGGTCAGCCGTCAGTCAGCTGACAGCTAGCCGACGAGCACCACCTCGGCTAGCTAATAGGTGACCGAGAGCTAACCGAGTTTTAAGATGGACTTGTTTTGAGGGATTTTCTTGGAAAGTAAAACCAGAATGTGTTTAAGGGCTTTTAGCCTGAGATGGTCCATATGGAACTCGAAATGTCTTTTAACTTCTGGGGCACCAATTTGTTTAAATTTTGATATGTGGGTTCCATATACACGAAGATCAATTGGAAGGTCCTAACACATGCTTGATTAGCTTGTTTTGAAATCACGATTTTCGATACGATAAATAACGTTTAGCCTTTGTTTTGGCTCGCAAGTATAAGTCTTGTTTAAATTGTTTCAAGAGCTAGAAAAGGGGATCACTTCTTCAGCTTCATGTTACAATAGATTGTGCTATTCTTGCTAGCCTTGCTTTGTTTCATTTTGGTAAGTGTATCCCCCTATTTTTGATAAGTTTTGTATAAGTATCATTACGTTTTGTGCACTCATGAATTCCGTTGAATACCACCAAGTTTGGACTGCCCTTTCAGTCTGATCCACTAGTTAGGGGGTCCTTAAATATATGGACTATCTACATATTAGTCGTTTATTTATACACACCTTTGCTTTGTTCCAGTTCCACGGCCAGCCTTTCCGCCCTCCTTGTGTGGCTTGGGCCTTTGCTTTGTTTCGCCTTGGTTTGATTTGTCTTTACTTGCTCTTGTCATCATGTATGACGGAGAAAAGATGAGCGCAATGTGAATTTACGAATCATGATGTTTTTTTTTTGTAATAGTAAGGTCCGCGACCTTACTGGGTCAATTGGGCCCAACTGCAGGCCCGCTGACCCGTTTATTTTGTTATTATTATAATTAATTGTATTGTTAGATAATTAGGTGGGTTAGATCATGAACGAGTTTCTTTTATTGTTAGAATAGTATCTGCGGAGTTTCGCACGATTCTGAGTTCGTTTGATCATAGCAGGGGGTAGTTTGCAATTTAGGAAAAATTGAGTATTTTTTCAAAAAATTCCAATCCCCGTGGTTTTAGATTCGTTAGAAAGGTCTCGTCGTGCTGATCGTTTTCGTCTCTTGCCTTGTCTCGATCTGATGATCAGAAACCCTTTAAGTTGGTCTATCCTTCACCGGACCCACTTAAGGGCAAACTTGTCTTTTTCTCCTTCTCTTTTTCTTTAACCCTAGTCTTAACCCTAATCATATCATTTCACTCTGCAACGAAGCTACAGTAGCCCCTCTTCTTCTTCCTCTCCATCTTCTCAAGCCCAGAACTCTTGGGAGAGATCATCTTGAAGATCTTAACCGCTCATCTTCTTCCTCGCGACCTCCTCTTTCCATTGGTCCTAGTTGGTAAGATTTCTCTCACCCTCATCTTTCCATCAACTTCTCTTTTGGTTAGATTTAGGTTTGATCTCGATCCTTTCCTCTCTTTTCTTCTCCTTTGCATTTTAGGTTATGTTTGGTTGGGTTAGATTGGATGATTTCGTGGTAGAAGGCTTATCCTCGAATTTTCCCCAAATTCATCTTCTTCTTGGTTGAGGCAAGTAGATATGCATTTTATATTTAAACATGTATGTATGGTGTTTTTTTTATTGATTGCAATGGTTTCTTGTTACAATACCCCTAATTCCTAGTGTTGTTCTAGTTTGATTTGGGATTCACATGTTAGATTAGGTTTGGGGATTTGGGGTTGGATTAAATGATTAAATTGGTAGCCTTAAGATGTTTTTAATTTGATAGAATGGATGGAAATGATGAATGGGGAGCATGGTGGCTTATTTTCTGCAGGTTAGCCATGGAATGGCCTGAGGAGGAAGAGTGCAAAACACCCAAAAGTTGGGGTTCCAGTGCACTGCCTATCGACCTGACGTTTTGTCCGATCGATCGGACAGGGTTTCTGTCCCAGTTAACTAAGACAGTTCATTGTCCGATCAATCGGACAGAAGACATGTCTCGGTTAAAAGCATTATGGCACTGTCTGATCAATCAGAAGATCAGAGGGTAAATTTCTGACAACACTTGGAAACTTCGGAGACTTGTAACTTTTAATCTGCCCGTTGGATTTCTACATATAATATGCCATTGGAAAACCCTTGAGACGTAGAATCCAATGGAGCAGGTTTCGTTACGATCGGAGATCGGGAAGTAATGTAAATGCTTGGATTATTGCTTTAGCTCATATTTTATTGGAAAAGAGACCGGTAACCTAGGTTTGGGCCTTAGATGTTGGAAATCATAAACCTACTCTCTCCAGACCATTAATGGGATTAAAATCATAGCGCGTGGCTTGGTGTGCTTCGATTGGGTGTCTAGGTATTCATGTACTATGCATGGCTTAACCGAATACATATGGAATTGCCTCAATAAATGCTTAACATGATTGTATACCAAGGAATTCTCTTAGAAACAACGTTGAATCAATTTCAACACGACTCCGTTAGAACAGATACAATACATGGATAACACCGCTGGCATAGGTTTGGTTTGTAATTCCTCATTGACTTGTTAATTGTATCTGTTGTTATTGTTCATTGTACACTTTCTTGACATAATATATCTAATTAATTATAAAACACAAATTCTTATAGAACTAGGATTTGGACCTGACTTAGAGTGTAACGTAGAAACCGTGTGTCATGTATTGATAAACATGACTGGCTAGCATGTAGGAGATTATCATGTGGTTGACTTGTCATGTATTGTTTTGAATGAGATAATCACTATGAGTATGTCTTGTATATTGAGCTAGCCAGACTTGCTTTTCTTGGTTTTCTCTTATGTCAACACCACTTCATCATCATTTGCATGTCATGGCCATCTCCAATTTGGGGGTTTATTGATGGGCCGGTTACTCAGACATCGGGGTGGGCAGTCAGTTTTGGACGGCGTCCATGGCGTTGAATAGTTGGGAGCGGGCTTGGACCGTGCTACTATTCCCAAGACCGGGAGCTAGGATTCCCCTGGAGCCGGACTTTGGTATCAGTAGTCCGGATTGGATTGTTACTGGTACCCCGGGAGGTGGCGATGACAACCTCGGAGTCTCCCTCTTGATACTTGCATTGTATTGCATGGATAGTGGTGATTGTTTGTATTGCTAGGATTCCTATTATTGTTTCTGATGATTATTTATTCATGCTTTATGCTTAGCTTCGATTTCTTGTATTCTCTTGATTATTATACTTATCATTACTCTTATACTTGATTCATGTCATGTTCATTATATCTTGCTTATCTATTGCTTAACATGTCGTTAACTCTGTTCCTTGGTGTGCAGACACATTAGGTGAGTTCTACTATGAGGAGCAGGCAGGTGAGGAGATCCTAGAGGATCTCCAACAAGCAGAGGAGGAGCGAGAGTGGCGTACCAATGACGTAGAGTAGCGTCATCACTCCTGGCATGAGAGAAATTCACATGGGACATTCTTAGGATTAATTCATTTATTGTTATTCCTCGTTGAGCCTTTCTTGTCATTGACTTTATGTTGTTATGGCCTTGGTTATTGGGATGGCCATGTTAATAATTTAACTTCTTGATTAGATTTAATTTTTCCTTTGCAATTTTAAATATTAAATGAGATTTATTATCCATTGTTGATATTTAGATATGCCTTGAATTGTATGAATTCCGCAATTTTATATTACATGAGGTTTGAAATGCAATATCCTCACAGCGGACTTATGATCTTTGGGCCTAAAGGGGCAAAAAAATTTTAATTAGCCCTAAATCTCACTCCCCGGATTTGATTTATTCTCTAATCGGGTTCGGGGGACGTGACAGTAATCATGCTAGTTTTGTTTTGTCTATTGTTCAAGTACTGTTTTGCATTCATTAAATGATTTTAGCATTGTTTATCTTAAATTTTCAAATGATTTATATTTATGTCTAAATTGATCACTTGCCAGACCGTCGTGTCTGCTCTGTTTGTTTTGTTGCTCAGGTGCAGGCACCGATGTCGTTGAGGAGGAGCACCAGGAGGAGACTTTATTTAAAGTACTTTTTGTTAACTTGAACTTAAACTAACTTGGAAAATGCCATGTATATATTTTCCCTCTGAATATATGTCCTGATGATTTAATTGATCTATGCATTCTGAAATTTATTTTAATATGTATTGACTTGATTACTACATGCTCCCGCCAACCATTGTTCGGGTGAGCCCTGTGTTTGTCTTGGGGATCCTCACCGCGGAAACCTGTGGGACGATAATCATGCATTAGTCGTGGGCCCAGGTCTGAAATCTCGGTCTAGGGTCGCAACAATGATGGAAAATGGCACAACAATGGTTTTATGGTAAGGGCGAGGGCTCGACCACAATTATGACCATTAAGGAGCAAGGGTAGACGTTGACCTCAACAATTCATCCATCAACGACACACCCGCCGCGGCTCTTGCTGTGCAACTTGCAAAACATGTGTCCCGTGACTCAAACACCCAGCCTACTAGGCTCTAATACCACTTGTAGGGCCTTACATCCCATTGAACTACCACTTATCACAAAACCAATTGGTGATGGGAAACGGCACAACAATGCTTTTATGGTGAGGGAGAGGGCTCGACCACAACTATGACCGTTTAAGAGCAAGGGTGGACGTTGACCTCAATAGGATCTCAGGGTGTTCATGTTGCAGGAGTTGCTGCCGGGTCCTAGATAGGAGAAAAAGAAAGTGCAGGGTAGAGGCTCGGTCTCTGTAAATGAGAAAAGAAGGGGTTGAAGCGTCACGATACTAATGACGATTCCACATGTCACACCGACGACATGTTTCTCTGGGAAAGCCGACCGGACGCACTTGATGCTGGCCCGTTGTCCATCTTCGAACAACCGCAATTCTTGTGGACCACTAGCCTCCTCTTTATTCTAGAGTTGCAGACCGCATGGGAATGGGATGCAAAGACACAGGCCCAGGCTTGGGTCTAAACCAAGTTGACATGGCCCATTTCGATTAGCTCAGTCTAGTAGAATGATCGGACCACAAGTGTCGGGCTACGATTGTAGTAATAATTGGTGAGACTAGGTCGATCCACATGAAGCAATGTTGATTAAGAAACTTTCCAACTTTAACGTATCCTAATTGTAAACTAAATTTAACATAAATAGAAAACTAATTAAATTACACAAAACTTATCCAAATACTGAAAGTTAATAATTAAAACTTTCCAAATAAGAAAATAAAACTAATCTATGAAAATAAACTTAGGCTGTTTAGCCCTATTCTAACTATAACCTGCAAAAGTAACAAACTCATCAAAACAACCAATTTAAATAAGAAAACCAAAACAAACCTTCCTAAATTAGATCCTACTTAACAATGCAAAATATGGATGATTTGTGAGGCCCTAAATGCAAACAATACAAATCTAGAAAAGTTTCTAAAAATATGATGCATGATGAAAAACTCAAAGTATGGAAAAACTTGTGCACATGCCTGTTTTCACTGGACTGTATGATCTACCAAAGATAATTCAAACCTAGATCTAATGGCTGGAATTCGAACCTTGATGATGCATGAACACAACAACAACAACAATAATGAAAAAAAAAAAGTGAAAAAGGAATTAAGAGGAAAAAGTTATTATCTCCTAAAGATGCCTAGTTGAACAGTTTTGTGCTGGAAATCTACTACGACCTTACTGAGTACTCTTGTTTAGGCCACTGATTAACCCGTTTTCTAATAGATTTTTTGGCTGAAATTTGGGGTTTTCAAAGTCCTTATTATGCACTTCAAACCTGCTATTTTTCACGATAAAATAATCACGTTTGCCTGGTTTTCAACTCGTGCACTTTTCCAACACAGTTAGGTCAAATCTGCTGAAATTGTGTAGAATTTTTCACTATTCACATACCAAGTACGAATTTAATCTTTCTAATCAATCCAGAAACTTTGATTTTCAGCAACAAAACATAATCTTAAACATGAAACCTAATTCTAATGGATGCAATTAGTACTTTTCAACCATAGATCATGCAAATAACATAAATAGAAAGTTTTTAATCTAACATAGAAGATGTAATTAGAAGTTTTTAAATCAGAAAAAGTGATGTAAAATTAATCAAAAAAATTACTGAAAATAAAAAGAACAAAGGTGAAAAATAAAAAGCGAAAAAGATGTATCAAGGTTCTAAAAACTAGATGATCATACAAGCATGGAAAATGCGATTATGAAGTCCTCTCTTCTCATATTAAGAAAAAAAAATGCAAGTGATTAGGTGATGTCTTTCGACTTTTAATTCTTTTTTTTTTTCAAGGTCCTACATCTAATCATGTGAAATATTGTCTCCAATCAAAACACATAAAAGAACTAGAAAGAGAAAATTAAACCACTTACAAAAAGAACACACAAAATCAATCCAAGTAGTGTCTTTATTCCTTGATTTTTGAATCCAAGAAATTAATGTTCAATCTTTTTCATTCTCTCAACATGGCCTCTCAACCTATGCATAAGGAATTAAAAGAAAGAAGAAGAAGAAAGGGACTTAGAGAGAAAGGGTGGAGGGAATGGAGTGGAGAGAGAGAGAGAGAGTCTCCAAAGGACGTGTTACTTCCAGCCCTATGGTTGGTCACTTTATTTATAGATTTTGATGCTCCTTGTTGCCAAGAATTTCCCTCATTCTTAGGGCTTTTGTTCCCTCTTTTGCCTTGATTCTTTGCTTTATCTCCAAGCTATTTGTAACGCCCTAATTCCGAATACCGAAAATAACGCTAAGGTACCCGAAGTTGGCGCGCTACTTCCCGGAAAAATCGAGAACTTCTAAGATCGTAGTCCGCAGTGAGGTCAAATTTTAAAACTTTTTAAACAACATCATAATCAATAGTTATATGCGGAAACGAAATAAAAGATAGCGAAAGCAATAGTATCAAGTATATAAATCAGATGTAAAAGTGCGGAAGCCTGATATAAATCTCAAGTGTAAATATCAAAGTGTTTATACATATCAGTAAGTCTACCCATGTCTCACTACACAAATACTCTCAAACCCAAAATAACAATCTGCACTCAACCCTCCTGTGCAGGCTCTCCATCCTCCAGATCGACCACTTGGTCAGCCGGTCCCCATCCGTAGTCCCCAACTACGGGCGTCTCATGGATCGCGTCACCCGCGGGATCATGGTCTGGACCTAAGTACCTAAGATGGGTCAGATCCAAGGATCTGGCAAGGCACCATATGCAGATAACACAAGATGTATACACAAAAAGAGTAATGACAGGTATATAATCAAATGAGTAAACAAGGTACATAATCTAAGCAGTTGAGCAGTAATAGCAGTTTAAAATCAGAAATGTAAAGTACACTAATCTAAACAGATAAAAAAGGGGCATATTAGCACAAGCTAAATACACCGCGGGATATTATGCCGCGGCCCTCCCGTACTGTAAACGTCCCATACCATAAACAGTTTGCGGTGGGAAAAGTGTAATAACCATGCAAGGGATAACAGCCCTGACAAATATAACATACAATATACATAACACCAATCACACCCCTTTATTGCACCGATCACACCCCTTTATCTCACCGATCACACCCCTTTATCAGATTCAGCCGGACGCGGTATCACACCGTTTGTCTAATCACAGCTAATCATGATAGCTCTAAGTAACCAGAACATAGCTCCTACCAGAGATAATCAGTCAACTGGCTGAGCTTAGAACAATTGAGTGAATGTTCAGTGCCGACTCGGGAACTAAGTACAGGTCTGTGTCTGTCTAGGCTAATCTTGCATGAGCAAGGTCCTAAACAGGTCTCTAAGAGATTAAGGTACAGTATGGAACACAGTCTAACAACAAGTCCAAGTCCAACAACATTGGATCCACTCCAAGGCTCACACCCGTGGCATGAGGTAACACAAGTACCATACTATGTCCATTCTATCTGTATCCATCCTATGCTCATACACAATGAGTTATCAAACCATTAGAACTAACCTCTTCATACTATGGTTCCACATTCCCAATCTTAGGCCGTATGAGGGCCCGCCTAGACACAGACACGGGTCAATTATCTCTGAACACCACATAGGGTCACCTCTAAGTAATCCTAGGTTCAGGTCCTCCAATTTCCATTAATTAATAAGGTTAAGAAAACAACAAGGATAAGAGAAGAGAATAACTCATGAAATCCTTAAAAACAGAGAATCAAGTGGAAATAGGCAAAGGACCAGTCCTAGGTAGTGATCCACTCTTGGTTCAGGCCTCATCACATGATTGGATCCCTAACTGTAGCCCTAGGTGTCCAAAATGGTAAATCCGGTGCTCCTGAAGTTGCGGACACCATGGGCTACAATTAAGGTTCGAGTCATTGATGATTCGAATCCTAAATCCTCAATTGGTGGACCCCACGGATCAAGGCTGAGCCATGCCATTGATTCGTGTGTGGCACACTTGATGGAAGGCCATTTGGATGGTTAATGGACCCCACATGTGATCAAACATCACAAATATACAGAATTCTGAAATTCACTGATCCCAGTTTGTCCGGTCGACATCACACCCTGGGATGTCGACCGGATAAACAGGATGTTGATCTCCCAGGTCGACATCCTGTAGTGTCCCCGGTGGACATCATGGTCGTGATGTCAACCAGGTCCACTGAGACCTGGTGTGAAGCACTTGGGGGGTTCTGCAGGAAATCCAGTGTATCCGGTCGACATCATGGCCGTGATGTCGACCGGGTACACTGCATTTCTGCTCTTTTTTTAAACTCCAGGTTTCAGCTATCTCCTATATTTTCCTGTGTGCCCGGTCGACCGAGACAGGGTCCGGTCGACCGTGTACACTGTCTGTGCAGTGTTTTAGGAAATAACTGAGACTTGTGTTTTCATGCATTTTAGTGTGCCCGGTCGACCGAGACATGGTCCGGTCGACCGGGTACATGTAAATTGCAGAATTCCAGATTTTCTGGGATTTCCCCTTTCCAATCAATTTTTCATCCAATCCCTGTTAGGGATTTTGTTTGTTGCTAATTTGATGGATGCACTATCACTTTTACCTACAACCGATCACACACGCATGCATCATAGTTTGGACCTTGATATCTGGAGCCTAGACTTGCATATGCATTTGATTTTCAAAGATTTCATCTTGCATGGTTTAGGTCTTAAAATACATTTTCGAAAGGTTAATTCTTCATGCATGATTTTGTAAAATCAAGTGAAGCATCATGGTTCATGATTTGCATACAAATTTCATTTTTAGAATACTAAGTTATGCATGAATCACATTGGCCCTGAGTTCCAGTTTTGTGTTTCATAATTTTCAAAATTCAAAGTGGAACTGCACCCAGGCTAGTGTACCCAGTCAACATCCTGAGGGATCCGGTCGACCGGGTGAACTAATTTCTGGACAAAATTTTCTATTTAAGTCCATTTCATCCCTCACTTCAAAGGGGCTTTTTGGTTGAATCTTTGGAGTTGTTTTGAAGCCTAAGAAAGGGAAATGAACTGAAGAGGCTAAAGGGAAATGGAAATCCAAATGGTTTGAGATAAAGGTATATCTTTCCAAGTTAAGCTTTGATTTCCATCCTTTTGAAATCCATGCATGTTCAAAATCTTTGAAACCTATTTCGGCATGATTTCTAGCTTAAACTGAGTTGTTTTGCAAACATCAAATCACATAGGCATATTAGATTGTTTTGCAAACATTCATGTCTCAATCACATGTGTTTTGACTTTTAAACTTTCATACAACTTGTGTAGTTTGATAGGAATGTCTTTCCAAGTTGTTTTGATTAACTCATGTGATTAGTTCATCACTTCAATCATAGATTTCTGTGCTTAGATTTTTAAATGCATCAAGCATTCATTTAAGAGCTTCATTTTAGAAATTGATTGAAGTAAACATTCATACACTTTGAGCACTCACCTTAGCTACTTGTTGGTGTATGTTTGTACCTTGTTTTAAACTTTCATATCAGCCTAATTAAGAGGCATTATATTTGAGCTTATTTGTGTCTCTTTTAGTGTTTGTGAAGACACTTATTTTAAAGAGAAAATCTTGAGATTGTAAAGGTTATTGCTTAGCCTAAGAAAAGCATAGTGTAGAGGTTATTGCTTAGCCTTTGAAAAGCATCTTGTTAAGGCTATTGCTTAGCCTAGAAAAGCACATTGATAGGTTGTTGTTTAGCCTAGAAAAACAACATTGTAAAAGTTATTGCTTAGCCTATTGAAAAGCATATATAGTGGAAATCCGGTGGGGTGTTGGATCATAAGCCGGTAGTGGATGTAGGCATTGAGTCCGAACCACTATAAATCATTGTGTGATGGTGTATGCTTTGTGGTGATTGTTTTTGTTTAGCTTCTGCATTTAATTTTAGAATCATCACTTGTGACTAGTTAATTTTAAAGAAGTTAAAATTTGTCATAATTGGTCACTAAGTTGTAGCTCACCCTATTCACACCCCCCCCCCCCCCCCCTTCTAGGGTAAGGATCTCGGACTTTCAATTGGTATCAGAGCCTCGTGCTCTATATTAGGATCAAGTGTTTTGGAACTCTTGAATAGGTGTAAAAACCTAGAGTTAGAACCCTAGTGGTGTGATTTATGAAAATCATTAGAATGGATTCCACTATTTTAGAATGCGTAGATTCTTCTAGACCCCTCCTTCCCACAATTGGAGATTCAAACTTTGAACTTAATGAATCTCAATTTGATTTAAGAGAAGAAGAAAATGATGAAAATGAAGATGACCTTCAACAAGCTTATGATGAATTATGCACATTTTCCTTAGAGCTTGTTAAGAAGAATAAAAGATTAATAGAAGAATCTAAAAAGCTAACCAAACAATTAGTCTCTTCAAAGGATGAACTTAGAGAGAAAGAAGAAGTAATAAATTGTGTAGACTCTAAGTTTATGATCTCTTCGCATAATCTATCTAATATTCAAGATGAACTAAATGAATTAAAGTTAGGTTGTGATGATCTTAATAAGGAAAATTTAAAACTAAGAGATCAACTACAAAGGCAAGACAAATATATTAACAGCCTAGAATCCAAGTTCATTATTTCTAAAGAAAATTTATCTAATGCACAAAATAAGATAAAGACTCTAGAACTTGGATCTAATGTTATTAATGAACTTAAGTTTGAGTTAAAACTTTCTCATGAAGAACTAAACAACTTTAAGGGAATTGAAAATGAACTAATAAAAGTTAAAAATGAAAATTCAACCCTTAAAAATCAAGTCACTGAACTTGAAGCTTATAAACAAAAGTATGAGTGCAAATTTACCCAAGGAGAAGAGAAATATGAAAAGTTATTTAGATTGGGTAAATCTCAAAGAGATAGGATGGGTATTGGATTTGATTGGTCTACTTCACATGGCTCTAACTTCACCAACACATTTGTAAAAGGTGAGTCCTCATTCTCTAGTACTCATTCTTCCTTGCCCAAGACAAAATGTCATTATTGTGGTAATGAAGGGCATTTCAAATTTGAGTGCAAATTAAGGAAAATCCAAATGTCTAAACCCATTTATGAAACTAAGAAAGCAAAACCTAATTCTATGAAGTGTAAGACATTGAGATCCAAGGAAGACTCTAGGAAGTTCAAACAAGTTAAACCAATTCAACAAGAGTCTTCTAAGAGAGAATTTAAAAAGACCAAACAAATCAAACATGGTCAAAATAAATCTATCAAAAAGAAATTTCTCACCTTACCTCCTCTTATCTTTGAAAATGAAAGAACTTTTGAAAAAGGTTGAAAAATTACGCTTAAAGTTCAAAAGACAAAAGGAAGGAGGAAAAGCTAGAAGAAATGAGAAGAATAAAAAGAAAATGAAAAACCAACTTCCTAAGACTAATCATCAATCTAAAAATAAAATGGTCAAACCTCAAAGATTTGATGAAAAGTCTAAAAGAACTCAATATTCATCTCCTCTAGTTGGTGGGATCTCAAACATAGACTCCAAAGCTCAAGACCTTAGATGGATACCTAAGGTTAGACTTTTAGACAAAAACTAAGGCCTTGTAATTAGATTGACCAACCTTTTCCCATTGTTATATGTGTTGTTGGTCATTGAGTCTAGTTCTTTTACTTTCCTTAGGATTTTCCTTAGGTCTCAGATTCAGTTTGTTGGGATTTACTTGTTGAAAAATGCATTTTGAATTTAAAAGGTATTTTATAGTAAAATGCATGTGTTGATCAAATTGATTTGAAAAAGGTTTTCTTAAAGTCATACTTGTCATAATCAATTGATTTGTTTTTCAAAATGGTTTAGATTTGAATGGATGCATTGTCAAATCATGTTTGTCAATTTAAATGATTTTGAAAAATTAAAATAACCAACAAAGAGTTTTTAAATCATTTCTTTTTCGAACTAGGTGTACTAATTAAGCAATGTATCTCCTCTAGTTAGATTGATCATATATGGTTTGATTTTAATCTCTTTAGGTTAGCTGGGTTTAGGGAAAATTGAGTGAAGAGAGCCCCTCCGGACCATTGATCTTCTAAATGGGAGAACCCATCCATCAATGGCCAATTTCCATAAAAACTAGCTCAAAAGGAAGATCTACACATGTATTATCATCTACTAGAACTGAAATTACAGAAACAAGAAAAAGAAACATGTATCTAATGAAATTGCATAAGGTGCTTGCATTAGTGAAGAAGAAAGGGAAATTGAAGTGAGAGAGAAGATCTAATAGAGTATTGATTGCAAAATGGGAGAGTCTCTAGCCTTCTTGTGCTGGGCTTTTGGGAGAATTAGGGTTGCTTGGGGAAGAAGATAGGTTAATTGAGAGAGATGAGAGGCAATTAGGGTTTAGGCTATGTTTGCAATAGCTTAGGTTATATAGTTTAGGGTTTTAGGCTAATTACCTAAAGGGTATTTTGGTTTCAAATGAAAATAACATGGGGCCTTGGGCATTTGGGTAATTAGGTAAGGTTCTAGAAGGTTCCAACACTCAAGCCCTTCCCATTAATACTAATGCTAATTAAGCTCTAATCTAATCCAATCTATCAAATTAAATAAAAGCTACATCTAAGACTTAGGAATATTAGAATCTATAGAACTAATTCCTAATAATTAGCATATTTAAGATAGAAAATAACCTATTAATTATTATAAAATCAAACTAAGGGCCCACTAGGGGTGGGGCCTCACATCACTCCCTCCTTTTAAAACATTTGTCCCCACATGTAAAAACAAAGTCAGGGCATACCTGAGGTAGAAGACGTGGATAGTCTCTCTCCACCTGGTCGCGTAGCTCCCACGTAGCCTCCTCTAGAGTGTGATGCTCCCACTGGACCTTCACCCAATGGATGGTTCGAATCCGAAGCACCTGCTTCTTGGTGTTGATGATGGCAACTGGCTTGGCAACGTACAATGCATCTGGCTGAATGTCGAGTGGCTGATAGTGTAGAATGTGAGTAGGATCCTTAACATACTTCTTCAACATGGAAACATGGAAGACATCATGAACTCCTGATAACTCTGGGGGTAGCTGAAACTTGTTAGCCACGTCTCCAATCCTGGTCCGAATCTCGAACAGTCCAACATATCTTCGCGCTAACTTACCCTTCTCGCCGAATCTGAGGGTACCTCTGGCTGGGGAAACCTTTAGAAACACTGTCTCCCTGCTGAAACTCGAGAGGTTTGCGTCGATTGTTTGCATAGCTCTTCTGGCGGCTGCGACTGACTTTCAGATTCTCGACTATCTGTCGGATCTTCTCGCTGGTGTCGCCGACCAATGATGGTCCATGGAAACTCCTAACTCCAACCTCTTCCCGGCTAACTAGGGTCTTGCATCTCCTGCCGTACAATGCCTAGAAAGGTGCCATCTTGATGCTCGAATGGTAGCTGTTGTTGTAGGCAAACTCGCAGAGTGGTAGGCAATCCTCCCAGTTCTCCTTGTAATCCAAGACTCAAGCTCTCAACATATCCTCAAGTGTCTGGTTGGTACGCTCGGTCTGTCCATCTGTCTGGGGGTGGTAAGCGATGCTGAAACTCAACTTAGTACCCAAAGCCTGCTGCAAACTCTCCCAGAAGTGTGAAGTGAAACACGGGTCTCTGTCTAATACAATCGATGTTGGAACTCCATGCAAAGAGATAATCTCGTCCACGTACAACTTAGCTAGGACATCAAGTCCTGCTCTCATCGACGCTGGCAAGAAATAAGCTGACTTAGTCAATCGATCTACTATAACCCATATGCCATCACTACGCCTCCTGGTAGTCGAAAGTCTTGCGATGAAGTCCATCATAATATGCTCCCACTTCCACTGAGGTATGTCAAGTTGATGTAATAGTCCTGGTGGCTTCTGATGTTCGGCCTTGATCTGCTGGCATGTCAAGCATCTAGATACGTAGCCTGCGATCTCTTTCTTCATGTTGTTCCACCAATAGTAGCTCCTTAGGTTCTGGTACATCTTGGTGCCGCCTGGGTGAATCGAGTATCTGTTATGATGCGCATAAGCTAGGATCTCGTCCTTCAGCTCTTGAACATCCGGCACACACAATCGGTCCTGATAATAGAGCACTCCACCAATAAGTCTGAACTCTGGCCTCTGGTCAATCTGCTCGATCACTTTGACAAGGTTGGGATCGCTGCGTTGACTGTCCTTGACCTTTCCCAACAACTCTGGTTCCCATGCGGACATGGTAGCAAGCATAACTCTGTCGCTGAGGGGCTGAAAATAAACATCTAGTTCTCTGAAGACATCGGTCCATACACCCTCTGTTGCTAGAAAACTAACTAGGGCGGCCTTCCTGTTCATAGCGTCTGCCACGACATTCGTTTTACCCGGATGGTATTTGATAGGGAAGTCGTAATCCTTGATGTACTCCATCCAACGCCTCTGTTGGTTGTTGAGGTCACTCTAGGTAAACAAGTACTGCAAGCTGCGGTGGTCCGAATGAACTTCGAACTGCTCCCCGTAGAGATAGTGACGCCACGTCTTCAGTGCAAACACAACTCCTGCTAGCTCCAAGTCATGTGTAGCGTACTTCTTCTCGTGTTCCTTCAGCTGTTGTGATCCATAGGCAATAACCTTCCCGTGCTGCATCAAGACACATCCAAGGCCTGTCCCTGAAGCGTCTGTAAAGATAACGAACCCGCCACTCCTGGATGGTAACTACAATATTGGTGCTGATGTCAGTCTCTTCTTCAGCTCTTGAAAGCTGTCCTCGCAAGCGTCAGACCATACAAACGGTACATCCTTCCTCGTCAACTTGGTCAATGGCGCTGAGACTGTAGAGAAACTCTTGAAGAATCTGCGGTAGTAGCCTGTTAAACCAAGAAAGCTCCGAATCTCGGTGACATTCTCCGGTCTCTTCCAACAAACCATTGCGTTGACCTTGGCTGGATCCACTGCTAATCCATCCTTGGAGATGATATGTGCGAGGAAAACCACTTTCTCTAACCAAAACTCGCACTTGCTAAGCTTCGCGTACAGCTGGTTGTCGCGCAACAACTGTAGAGATGTCCTCAAATGCTACTTGTGCTCCTCTCTAGACTGTGAGTAGACTAGCACGTCATCGATAAATACCACTGTGAAACTATCGAGGTACGGTGCGAATATCTTGTTCATCAGAGCCATGAACACTGCTGGCGCATTCATCAATCCGAATGGCATCACTAAGAACTCATAGTGCCCATAGCATGTACGAAACGCTGTCTTCTGCACGTCCTGCTCTCTGACTCGCGGCTGATGGTATCCCGATCTCAAGTCTATCTTCAAAAAGTGCTGAGCACCCTGAAGCTGATCGAAGAGCTCGTCGATCCGCAGAAGAGGATATCTGTTCTTCACTGTCGCCTGGTTTAGCTGGCGGTAGTCGATGCACATCCTCATCGATCCATCCTTCTTCTTTACGAAGAGCACTGGCGTACCCCATAGTGACATGCTTGGCTTGATGAAGCCCTTGTCTAGCAACTCCTCTAACTGGGTCTTCAACTCTCACAGCTCTGCCGGAGCCATGCGATAAGGAGCCCTAGAGATCGGTGCTGTGCCTGGTGCTAGCTCAATGGTGAAGTCAAGCTCTCTAACTGGAGGTAATCCCGGGAACTCGTCGGGAAATACATCTGGAAACTCGCACACCACGGGAATCTCCTCCACTCCCTTGGACTTCTTGTCCTTTGATATGAACGCAATGTAACCCTCGCATCCTTCCTTCATCATCCTCTCAGCCTTCAGTGCTGAGATCATCCTGGTGCTGGGTGGTCTCCTCTCGCCCAAAAACTCTACCCTGTCATTTGCACCGTCAATAGTTAGTCTGACCGTCTTCTCGAAGCAATCCATCACTGCTCGGTATCTGGCCAACCAGTCCATCCCCAAAATGACGTCGAAGCCATGCATGGGTAACACGATCAGATCAAGAAACAGAATGCACTCCCCAATCTGCACTCTGCATCTGGGGTGGTAAGTCTGGCATACTACACTCCTACCCACGGGTGTAGAGACTACTAGTGTGTAAGGCATCTCCTCTCCTACTCTACCCAGAACTAAAGCAAGAGCTGAAGATACATATGAATGCGTCACACCGGGGTCAAGAAGTACTCTAGCAAGCTTATCACAAATGGAAAGTGTACCTTTGACCACGTTCCTTTCGGCCTCGGCGTCCTCATGGGTGAGCTCGAAGACCTGCCCTGCTACCTGGGGCCTCTACTGCTGATGCTGCTATCCGTGGTGCCTCTGTTCACTACAACAATATGCACCTTTAGCGACGTTTTTTAGCGATGTTTTTCTAAATTCGTCGGTAAAAGTGTCTTCCACCGACGTAAAAAAATTCGTTGGGAAAAGACTAGACTTTTACCGACGTTTTATGTAAAATGTCGGTAAAAGTCCGCTTTTTTGCGACGTTTTTACCTAAACGTCGGTAAAAGTAGAGTTTTGGCGACGTTTTGAAAAAAGCGTCGGTAAAAGTCTACTATTTATTACCGACGAATTTAAAAACATCGGTAAAAGTCTACATTTACCGACGTTTATTTAAAAACATCGGTAAAGATCATTCCTAAAATTAATTTATTCTGTAATGGAAGTAAAAAATGAAATTTATTACCGACGAATTTAAAAACGTCGGTAAAAGTCTACGTTTACCGACGTTTATTTAAAAACGTCGGTAAAGATCATTCCTAAAATTAATTTATTCTGTAATGGAAGTAAAAATGAAATTTATTACCGACGTTTTTGAAATTCGTCGGTAAAAGTCGACTTTTACCGACGTTTATTTAAAAACGTCGGTAAAGATCAATCCTAAAATTAATTTATTCTGTAATGGAAGTAAAAATGAAATTTATTACCGACGTTTTTGAAATTCGTCGGTAAAAGTCTACTTTTACCGACGTTTATTTAAAAACGTCGGTAAAGATCATTCCTAAAATTAATTTATTCTGTACCTGAACTAAAAATTCTGTGAAATGCTGAAAGGTTTTTGAACTACAACAGATTTGAGTTTCATTTTTACTATTGGCAAATGATAAGCGATAGGGATAACCTCCTAATTATCTATGAATTTGTAACTGGAATATATCTCCTCTTTTTCTGCAAAAACTATAACATTTAACAGAGAATTACTGCAACTTCATTCCAAATCTTAAAGATAGCACCCAAAACAAGAGGCATGCAGACTAAAGAGAGCACCCAAAACAACACCAAGGAGAGCTCGTCAAAACTAGCCATCTTCTTTTCAATGAAAGCACATTAGAACTCTGCACCTTCACAGGCCCCAAGAGAACAAGAAAAGAGATTGAACCCTTCCCTGCCACCCCGCCGACTAAGCCCCTGTAGAAATTTAGTCTTACACTTTTACATGTAACGGATACCTACCATAATGTATAAGTTTTATTGTCATTGTATCTTATTGCTTATCTAATATTTGTTTCTTTTACTAAACTCAACTTCAATGTCAGCATGTATGATCAACATGGGTCAAACACCCAGCTGAAAAAAGCATTTATTGTATGAATAATAAGGCTGAGTCATGGCTTTTCAGACTTGTATATAGATATAGATATTAAATCACAGTTTGGAGTCTGGTTCATTACCATGAAAACAGAGTTGCCACCCATTCCTTCTATATTTTCCCTATTACCTTCCCTATCTCTTCTCTTTCCCTTCATCTGAATCACTTCTAATTTTATTATATTTTTTTCTGTTTGGGCTTGGGTGACTCCATTCATAGGGTGACTCAACTCGGGCCAATTTTCAGAACACGGAGCTGACAGACAACAAGTTTGACTCCTACCACACAATGAAGACTGAAATAAGAGAAAATGTGGAAAAACATATGCTTTATTGTTTGTTGTTACCCTTTAGGTTTGAATGTTGAAATCATTTGTGACTTAGGAATTAGGGTGTAATTTATTATTCATTTTGATTTCAAGTTTTCTATTTGTTTATGATGTGATAGTTTGGTTTTTGTTGATATTATTTATTATGTCCTAGTTAAGGTCAAGAATTTGTAATACCTGGCACAAATTCTTTTCTAACTTTTTATTTAAATGTATCACTTTTGTGATTTACTGATATTTGTTATCTGTTGTCAATCAACTGCACTACCACCTGAAGGTAAATGTCCAAAATTCCTGCATAGTACGAAACTGTAAAGTTACTCATGGGTCTTGTTGTACACAAGTAATGTTAGAAACATAGATCTGAGGCCAATAATTTTTTTTGTTCTGGGGGCATATATATATATCATGCGATAGATCTTCAATGATCTCAATCATAAATGCTGGCCCCATTACTTTCAAATCCAAGACCCAAGTTTATTGCTCTAAACCTTGGGTCCTTCTCTTATATTCCTCCAAAGACTTTTAATTTCAGTCTGTGATGTATTTTTTCTATGGACTTGATTTAATGGAATCTCTCTGTTCTAGGGAAGAATTGCACTGTTTTCATAATTGATTTCAGTTGCTTTGTTTATATATAGGTTCACTAAAAGTTGTGCATATGACATTCTTAATCATACGTTAATCTTGCTATTTTTATTTTTTTGCAGATTGAATGAAAATTGAAAAACAAATTTTGTTAAAAAAGTCCATGTAGCTAGGATGCAGCCAACATGAAGGCCAAATATGCAGAGTAGCACATTGCTTCTAATTCTTTAACCGTGAGTCCTATTTGCTCCTGTTAGTTCCGCCAAGTTACGTTACCCTCGAGCGAAGTGCTCTTGCTGGATGCCCCAATTTTTTTGGGTGCCGTTTCCCGTTCCGGACCCCCGGCGGACCATTTTAGTGCCTAAGTGTCGGAAAATACTTTTTAATTTTTATTTTACATTGGTAAAACTATCAGAGACTATGGAGATGAATTATATGACGTCGGTAAAATGAACATTTAGCGACAATTTTTGTAAAATGTCAGTAATGTTTAAATTTTTTTTAAGGAAAATTAAAAATCAGAGTCCTTTACTGACGAATTTTTTTTTACCAACGAAAATTAGCGTCGGACATTTTATCACTGACGTTTAATATTTGTAATGTATAAATTAATTTTTTACCGACGAAAATTAATTTTTTGGCGACGAAAACAATTCATCGGCGAACTTCCCACCCTTTTTTCCCCTCTTCCCGCCACCACAACCCCTCTTTTCACTCTCTCCCCTTCTCTTCTCTCTCACGCCACCAAAACCCTTTTCTCTCATTCTCTCCTGCGCCTCTCTCACTTCTGCTCTCTCTCACTCTCGCTCTCTCTGCTCCCTCACTCTCGCTCTCTCTGCTCACTCTCGCTCTCTCGATCTGCTCTCTCACTCTCGCTCTCTTTGCTCACTCTCGCTCTCTCTGCTCACTCTCGCTCTCTCTGCTATATCTCTCTCTCTCGCTCGATCTCTTTGCTCTTTCTCTCTCTCGCTCTCTCTGCTCTCTCTATCTCTCTCTCTCTCTCCCTCGCTCTCACTGCTCTCTCTTTGCCCGAAACCGATCACTGGTTGAGAGGAACTCTTCCGTTGCTGCCTCTGCGGGGAAGAAGACCCTAAATCTATTGAAAGGAAAAAAGAAAAAGAGGAGAAGAAAACGAAGAAGAAGAAGAGAAGAAATCGTTTGCCCAAGACGCTGCTAGTCTTCTCCCTGCTACTGGGCTGCTCGTCTTCTCCCTGCTGCTGGGCTACTCGTCTTCTACCCTGCTACCCGCCGCTGCTCATCTCATTCCAGGTACAAGTGCTTGTTTCTCCCCACACCAGGTACTATAGTAGTTTTCCTAATTTTCTAAATGAAACTTCATTATCACAGCATCACTGAATTCTTTGGCTGGCTCACCTCAAATCAAAATTGTGTCACCTACATTTTATATTCCCATTTCGCAATGCTAACTTGCAAAGGGATTCAAACAGATTGGAGACTGAGTGAGAAGCCACAAGTTTATCTATCCTTAATGCTGATAATTCTCAACTTAATCTATCTTCACATCACAAAAAATCAACATGTCGCCCACTAATTGTAATGGTTTTTATTTTTTCTTTTCTTTTTTTGATTTTTGGGTAACAGAGAATTTCATCCATAAATTGTAACTTGAATGATGAGCACCTTCAGATCACTGAGTCTAGACCCATAAAAAGCTAAAGAAGGCCCCTTTTTGAACATTACTTAAGAATTTCCCATATGATAGTAAATAAGGTAGAATATCCTTAGTCATATTTCGCTTGAATAAAGCGAAAGGCAACACGCTCAACTAGGTTGAAAAGGAAGCTAACTAAGTACAACCTTGAATCCATCTTCTCCATCTAAGACCAAAATCAAATCCAGTTGCCATATAACTACAAAACTCCAGTACAAAAAGTTCATAAAACTTAGTCTTAAACATTTTAATAACAAAAAATAAACGCTGAATCCCTATCATTTAATGAATCATAAAAGCACATACACAGGTGATATCATGATTGCATGGAAAGTTTGAGGGATTTAAGGCTAGTACGATCAATCTAGGCCTGTGCTTGAAAATACATTACAGACCAAAGGTTCACTTACTAAGAGTGCAGGAACACACTTGACACTCTAGGCAATCATTCTTTTTTGTTCATATCATAATTCATACCATATCAGTTGTAACCTTTATCCCATCAATGCAGGGTGTCCTGACATCTTCTGTTTCAAGATTCCCAATCCACATTATAACCATCTCAGGCACATGACACAACCGGGCACCACTATTAAAAAACATGATATCTAAAGATCATATGCAATACTACAAAAAAAGGTGGGTAGTCAACCCAAAACGATAATGCATAGTCTGTCAGACAAATGATGGCGCACAGAAAATACCTGTCTTTCAAGAAGCTGGTTGTGAGTTCCTTTGCTGGAGATATCAAATCCTATCTTCCCATTGCCATTCGCCTGATAATGTAAACTTGAGCTCACATCAGGAGAAGCAGCATCTGTTACTCTGTTGTTCTCAAATTTGTACCTGAAGTGAGAAATATCGATGAGCCCACTAAGTAATTTTGTAAGTCAAGTAAATAATTAATCACCATAAATCACGAAATATTAGTTGGCTTCAAACAAACTAAAAAAGAAAAAAACAATGATGAAAGAAATGTGATGGTAATTGTATAAAATAACTATTTTCTAATAACAAAGTTAAAACGAAAATATGAAACTGTAGATGTTTTGAAGGAAAATTATCGCAAGTGGGGAAAATCTCACTACAGTACTACTATTGTCAATGTTCTGAAAATCCTTAACTTGTTAATTCTAGAATCAGCCCTCAAAAGCCCTGAATTCATTAATGGTAATTCAAAATAGATATAATAAAAAGACTCAATACTTTGTGAATGTAAATATGTATTTAACATTGGAACTTGCTGAATCTGAGTTCTCTATTCACAAATTCAAGACTTAAAATGAAGCTGAAGCTTGTATTTAGGAGTTTTTAAACCAAGTCTCGAAGTTGTTTGGGAAGTCTACTTTCATGCTTAGATCACTTATGATTAAGTCAGATATTGGTGAGCATATTCTATATGTAATTTCTGATTACTTGTGATTAGGTCAGATATGGACAGGAGTTGGATATTACATTATCAGAACCGATTTAGTGCGGAGTACATAGCTGTTGTGAACTCATTTATTGATTATGCAAAGGCGAATTCGGGCGGGGCAATGTTGATTAACTGCCCGTGTAATGATTGCTGTAACCATCGGAAGCATGACTATGTAACCGTTAGAAGTCATTTGCACATTCAAGGAATGATGGTCTCATACCTACAGTGGATATATCACGGGGAACCTATAGTTCAACCTGATGATTCGGATGAGAGCGAGGATGAATCAGAAGAGAATCAAGATGAATACGATGAGTTGATAGAGGACCATCGTAGGGGAACTCACTTGGAGGAAGATACTCAAGAGAGGGATGATGTGCAGGATTTCGAAAAATTGTTGAAGGCTTCTCAGCGGGGCTTGTACCCAGGATGCAAAAACTCAGATACTCTGTTATCGTTTGTCATCAAGATATTGCATGTGAAGGTAGAAAGTGGGTGTAGCAATAAGTCGTATGATAGCCTTAAATACTGTAGACACCTCATTTGGCCCCTATGATAGCCTTAAATACCTATCATATATAGTGGTGCCCCCATTTCACCCACAATTGAATGATTAATGACATAATTCAGATTAATTAACAACGATGAAGATGCTTGTTGCTAATTTTAGACTTAGTTCGACGATTTCTAGAAATTCGCGAGAGAAAAGCCAATTCGCGTCGAGATCTTGAGCCCAATTCACTACTCACACAAGAAGTGAACCATGACACCACTCAAACCCTTTTTGGACCACTTAAGACATGCTTAGGCCAATCCCTCTAAAGACCATACTTAGTTTGCCAAAATGTCACCCGATTAGCCTAAGTTAGGAAATCGAATTCATTGGTCCAGAGATCCCCCATAGCTAGATTAGATCTCGCATTAGCATCATCATCATCATCATTTATATTGAAAAGATCGCAAGCAACCGTTGGCAGAAAGGCTGGGCGCCACCCCCTGGGCGCCTGCCCACTCCAGAACACCTGGGCGCCACCCTCTGGGCGCCTGCCCTTTCCAGAACACCTGGGCGCCACCCACTGGGCGCCTGCCCACTCCAGAACACCTGGGCGCCACCCTCTGGGCGCCTGCCCTTTCCAGAACACCTGGGCGCCACCCACTGGACGCCTGCCCATCTTGAATCACCTGGGCGCCTACCCTTCTGCGACAGGGTCCAGGTTCTAGATCTCCGCCCATTGCATCGTTTGTTTATAATTTCGTTAGTTGCATCGCTAGTAGTTCGAATTAAGACATTCGCATCAGTCGCTAAATATTGGAAGTTGTGTCGAAAACACTAAGATTCTTGTGCGTTCGTTGTGTTCCGTTGAAAACCCTGACTGAGCAGGGTAGGCGCCACAGGGGTGGCGCCCAAGTGGATTTCTCCACTTTTGTGCACAACTTAAAATCTTCCGCATTTAGTTCATTTAGAAACTGCATAATGATGATATGTTTGGTTGTATGATCTGTTCTGAACTTTGAATTACCATCTTTGTCACACTTCACATCATATCATTTGAATTGCATAACCATAGAGAATCCCAAAAAAAATCATAAAACATAAAATCCCTTCTTCTCTTTCCTTGCTCTCTAGTAAATTAGAGGAGAAACCAAAAACAAATTAAAAGATATCCAGAAAACCCAAAAATAATAATTAGATAGTCTAGGTTATTGAGTTTAGCGCTTAAGTAGAATAAATCATAAGATTAATTAAAACATCATAATTAGATAACTTAAGAAACATCAAATCATTAAGAACCCTAAAACCTTAAGACCCTAATTAATTCGGATTTGGAAGTAGTTAAGAACTTTAAAAACACAAAAAACCTAAAACCCCAAAAGACAGTCACCTGGGCGCCACCCCCTGGGCGCCCATCCTTCCACAGCCACCTGGGCGCCACCCTCTGGGTGCCCAGTCTGTTCATTCCCTAAGACAACCCGGTTAAAGTCTAAGTTAATTAGTTAAGGCTTTAAACTAATTCGAATCAACACAGTAAAACATTTTAAACCTAGAATAAGTAAACCTTAATCAATTTAATCTCTAATTAACTCAAAAACTCATAAACCAATAAGCTTTAAAAAGTCCACCTGGGCGCCACCCTCTGGGTGCCCAGCCTGCACTGCCACCTGGGCACCACCCTCTTGTCGCCCATCCTATCCCGTCTCTAAAGAACCCCTAATTAAAACCTCTAATTAATCACAACCCAAATTTAATCCTAGTTAACATAACAAAACACTTTTAAATTTAAGAAACCTAAAACCTCAATCAACTTAGACTTGAACCAACCTAAAAAACGCAAAAGCAACCCGAAACCACAAAACAGACGCCTGGGCGCCACCCCCTGGGCGCCCAGCTTGCCTTTACACTTGGGCACCACCCTCCTGGCGCCTATCTTATCCCATTCCCTTAGAAACCACCACTTAATTAAACTTGATTGATTAAACCCGAATTAACACCTTAAAACACTATTAACCTAAAAGACTCGAAACCTTAATCAATTTGGACTCAAACCAACTTAGAAAATACAAAACGAATAAATCACAAAACATCCACTTGGGCGCCACCCCCTTGGTGCCTATCCTTCCGCATATACTTGGGCGCCACCCCCTTGGTGCCTATCCTTCAGCATCCACTTGGGCGCCACCCCCTTGGTGCCTATCCTTCTGCATCCACTTGGGCACCACCCTCCTGGCGCCCATCCTACCCAATCATTAGGAAACCCCACTTGAAATTAAATTCGAAGTCAATCACAATCAACACACCGGAACACCCTTAAAATCTAAAACAGTCGGAACCATAAACCCGAATAGACTTAAAACATCGAACCAACTCGGACACACAAGACAGACACTTGGGCGCCACCCCCTGGGCGCCCATCCTGTCACCTCCACTTGGGCACCGCTCTCTGGGCGCCCAACCTCTCCCTTCACTAAAGCCAAATTAATTGAAACGAAATTTAATCTTAATCATCGCAACATAACATTTTTAATTTAAAATACATCAAACCATAAAGCTCAACCGCAAATCAACCTAAAAAATACTGAACCGACGCGAACCACAGAATAATTCACCTGGGCGCCACACCCTTGGCGCCCATCTGTCAAATCCACCTGGGCACCACACCCTGGGCGCCCAGCTTTCCTGTTTTCGGAAAAACCCGATTCACAACTTAGCCCAATTAATTGGCGTTTAAATAAATCTCAATTGAATACGAATAGCATCCCACACCCAAACACACTAAGCCTTTAAATCAATTTAGACTTAAATTGACCTAAGAGTCACCAAACCGACCGAACCTCAACACAGTCACCTGGGCGCCACCCCCTGGGCGCCCATCCTTCCAAATCCACCTGGACGCCACACCCTGGGCGCCCAGCCTACCTGTTTTCATAGAGAACCCCTAGCGAACAACTTAATACAATTAATTAACATTTAAACCAATCCGAATCAACATGTTAAAACACTTTTAACTTAAAACGTTTGAAAGTTTAATCGATTCGGGCTTAGCCCCCAAAGCCTTTACGAACAAACAAACAACCACCTAGGCACCACCCCTGTGGCGCCTAACCTACACTATAACCTTGGTTCACAACTTCAATTTAAAATGAGTAATTAATCATCATATAATTTAAATTAATTGAAAGCAGAACCTAAAACAACCCTCGAATCCAAAAACCAATAACTAAGTCCCAACGAAACCTGAAAATCTCAAGCCATCCACCTGGGCGCCACCCCCTTGGCGCCCATCCTCTCATTTGCACTAAAACGCGAACTCTTGGTTTCGTCTCAAAATCCGAATCCGAATCCCTTTGACATTTAAACACCAGAGAATTAAAACAATTTAGAACATTAAAACTCACCAAGTAAGAACCCCTTGGATTTCGAAAACAATATCGATACCATCGTCACTTGCCAAACCACCCAGAAGCAGCCACTTGGGCGCCACTGCCTGGGCGCCCAAGTCACCAGAATATCCTAGGCGCCACCCCCCTGGCGCCCAAGTCTTCTGCCAACCCCGTTTCACGGATTTCGACATCATTTCACGTTTTGAATTAAAACCATAAATTCCAGAACCTTAAACAACTTAAACAGAACCGCAAAATACATTTAATCCACCTCTTAATCAATCTTCAACTCAAAACAAACCGAACCAATTAAAAATCACAATTAATAAGTTGCTTAGGCGCTGAACCATCAAACTCAGGCTATTCATACCCTAGGATTAGATCGGATTTCTCCGTTAGGTAGCTTAGCGCATTAGGCTTCGCCCCATCACTTTTCCTGTTCCGTTAGGGGACTGGGAGAGCTGATGTGGGCGGTCTAGGACCTTAGGTTAGGGTTAATCCGATGATCAGTAGTAAAGCACTAATCACGTAAATCCAAGTAAAATCCCCTAGTTAGGCCCTTCTAGCCCCCATATTGAAAAGTCATAAAAACTATAAAACCAACAAAATAAACCCAAAAAGATTTTCCTTTTATTTCTTCCTCCACCTCAGGTGTCAGATATTCTACTTGGATATACTATGATTATGCTATGTGAGGATTAATCTTTATTCGGACTTTAACTCATAACCCTTAATTGACCCAAAATTAAAGAGACCCAAAGAGACCCAAATTAATGTGACAGGATAACCGTCGTGTGTTGCCGGCAGCACATTAGACGAGAGGAAGAACCCACCTTATTAATTTTCTCCCCATATTTCTTCGACTTTTGTCGAAGAACGGTGTTACGGCCGTACTGTAGCTGGCGATCGTGATCCATCGATTTTGAGGGTAGTCGGAATCCTCATTTTCGATGTAAAATTTCAATAGCATATATATAGATGAATGGAGATTTCTCCAAACCATGCCTCTCTTGGAGAGGAAAATTGGGGGGGGGTCGAAATTCACGTCCGACAGCCTGGCGATCGTGATGGGACATCTTATGTTTTCCTGTCACCTATTTGGGTCTTCCTAGAGTAATATTTTAAGACACGAACATCCAATCAATGATCTGATGTCCGTGTCCCATTCAGTTTAGGGTTGTTATGAGTAGTCTGAAAATTAAACCAAAGGTCCGAATGCACCGTCCACTAAGCTTTCCCCCATTACACCATAAGAAACAAATCTTCACCAACAAAACTACATAACAAGTGCTCTTCTCTTCCTCTCCTTCTCTCTCTTCTCATCTAAACATTTCTTCACAAATGGAGGGTCAGACGTTCGGAATGTCCGACTTTCAACCCCTCTCACCCCCACTATTGATCCGCACCACTGGCGAGTCACACCAAACCACGCAAAGTGTAGAACCCTTTAGGGTATTAGATGGATCCTTAGCAGCTTCAAGCCATGACCCACAACAGATAAGACGGTCCCTTTTCGAAGGAGGCCTATTACCAGTCAATACCATAACAATGGGAAGGAATCATTCCAATACATCCACCCCATCTCCTTTATCGAGAGAGAATCATTTCTCCTCGCATTCAGGGGTGACTTACACAGATCTGGTCAGTCCTACCGGCCAAGTTATAAGATATAGGGTCCACGATAACGTTTCATCAACAGACTACCCTCTTCGCGCAAGTGATCCTGTTGTCTCACAGGTTATACCCTATTCTTCCATGATCAGCCAAACCGAGCCAATCACGTCCTCTATCCCGCAGTATGGGATGCCTACTGACGCACCTATCATAACCCCGGTTAGGGCCATCGCACCTTCCCAGACTCTTGCGATAAATGAAAACCCATATCACCAGACAAGTCATAGTCCAATGAACATGGGTCGATTGGCGACATCCAGCATCTTGCACCAAAACCCTTCGACACATATAGGAGCGCGAGATGCCTATCGGCAACACGAGATGACTCGGCCCCAATTCCAAGCAATGATTCCTCCACTAACAGATCAAGTTCGTTACAATCCTATGATGGTTGGCGCTGGTATGTTATATCCCCAACCAGCTCAATACGAGAGGGGGCCTCTCACTTATCAAAATCAAACAATCCCGATTTATCAAATGCCCAATGCGAGCCAGAACCTCCCAATCCAGAACGTGCAAGTTACTAAACCCACGAGCATTGGAAATCCTTATCAAACACACCAAGCAAATGAGTCACGCTATCAGCAAGCATATCAACCACCCACTTTAAGCCCAATAGTTGACCCATATAGGGGACAACCAATTACACATGGGGGAATTCAGTTGAACCAAAGCTATCAGCCTATCTCGCAACCGTATTTCCAAGGCCAATGCCAAGAACCGGCCTACGCCTCTACTTCATTAGAACCACAAAGAGAATGTCCACCACAGACAATTCAATATCTAGATCCTCTAGCATTCAAGGAGTTGTAGAAAAATGTGGAGGAACTCAAGAACGAAATTAAAAAGAAATCCTCGAGCTCAATTGGCAAGAAACTAGGATTCTACGACTTTACCAAAAAGGAGGAAAAAGAGAGGTCACCTTTCCCTGTTAGAGCCCCTAAGTTCGTACCTTATGATGGGACTACTGATCCTCAGCATCACCTAGTCTTGTTTTGCAACAAGTGTCATGCCATCGCAGACAATGACTCCATGCTCATAAATTATTTTCAGGAATCGTTAACTGGAGATGCATTGACTTGGTATACATCCGTGCCTTCCCATGAAATCAATACCTTCGAGGATGTAGTAGAGAAATTTCTAGCGCGATACCAGCATCTAACTAAAAACAAACCCTTATGGCATGACTTAGCTAATCTCAAACAAAAGAACAATGAAGACTATGAGGAATTTGCAGTGAGATGGCAAAACCAATTCGCACGGTCAGATTGCAACATGCAAGAGGAAGAACAAGTAAGAATGGCCATATCGAACATGAAGGATCCCATGAGAGCCCTAATGACAATTGGGGAGGTCGTTAGTTGGAGTGGCCTGTACCGTAGGTTATCTAGGATGAAGCAAAATCTAGATGAAGGGGTATTGAACACCATCATTGACCATAAAAAGAACACGCGTAGGGTAGGCACAACCACCCAACCAGAGATCCGCACGACCCCTGAAGTTAGCTTGAATCAGGAAGAGGTCTACCGACCGTATCAGGAGCGTACCAGCGTTAGCTTTAACCAACACCAAAACTCAGGGAAAATGGCAATCCTAACTTCCAAGGTGGTAACCTGAATTATCAGAGAAATAATCAAAACTATCAGCGGAACAATCAGAACTACCGAAACCCTCCGAGAAATAATCAAAGTTATGACCAACCACCAAGAAACCAAGGGCCTCCAGTGAATCAAAACCAGAATCCTAATGCCCATTTTCCATCCAAACTGATTCTGCCAAGGAACCCCCACTATGCAATCTTTCAAATTTTAGTCAAGGGGGCTAGGATGGCCAACATCATAGCTAGGACAGCTCCATTCCTTCTTCCCTCACCAAAATCCACCACACCCATGGCTGCCAATAGCCAAAACCGAGCCCCAAAACCCCATGTTGCAGCCATCATCCAAAACAATAATAACAGTAAATCAAAGGGAGAAACAGATGGAAGGGGATGGGATCCACATACCTGAGCCACCAGCTGTCGAGCTCCCCTTCCCTCTTCTCCCTTTCCTTCTTCTTCCCCTCACTCTGTTGTTGGTCTCCTTGTTCAGCCCAGTCAAGCACAACCTGAAACGGCAGCAGCATACATAAACAGATTCTAAAAAAAAAAAAAAAAAAAAAAAAAACAGAAAGAAGATAAAAGAAAAAGAAAGAGAACAGAAACGAAATGGAAAGAAGATGGAAGACCCCTACCTGAACCTCTCTCTCCTCCTTTTCTCCTCAAATGAATTCGGTCTTCACCAGCAGCATACATAAACAGATTCTAAAAAAAAAAAAAAAAACAGAAAGAAGATAAAAGAAAGAGAAGAGAAAGAATGGAAAATGGGAAGATGGAAGACCCCTACCTGAACCTCTCTCTCCTCCTTTTCTCCTCAAATGAATTCGGCCTTCACCTGTAGCAGCCATAAACAGAGTCTTAAAAAAAAAAAACAGAAAAACAGAAGGAAAAATAGAGAGAAGAGAAGAGAAAGAAAACAGAAATGAAATGGAAAGGAGAATACCTGAACCTCTCTCTCCTCCTTTTCTCCTCAAATGAATTCGGCCTTCACCTGTAACTGCCATAAACAGAGTCTAAAAAAAAAAAAATAGAGAGAAGAAAAAAAGAAAGAAAACAGAAATGAAATGGAAGGAAGATAAAAAATAAAAAAAAAACATACCTGAATCTCTCTCTCCTCTCTTTCTCTTCAGCTTACTCGGTCTTCACCTGCAGCTGCAGAAACAGAGTCTAAAGAAAAAAATAATAGAGAGAAGAGAAAAGAAAGAAAACAGAAATGAAATGGAAAGGAGATGGAAAATGCATACCTGAATCTCTCTCTCCTCCCTTTCTCCTCAATGTATTCGGCCTCCACCTGAAACAATGACAGCCACAACAGCCATAAAAAAAAAAAATATAGAAACAAGAGAAACGAAAAAAAAAAAGGGGGGGAAGAAATCGAACACTCCACTTGAAACAGCAGCCAGCCACACACTGCTGCCCTTCCTTTCCTCCTCTTCTTTTTCTCCACTCAGTTCTCAATGCTCGTTTTCTTTCCACTGCTGCTCACTGAGATTTCGCCTGAAGCTACCACAGCAACCATGAAAAAAAATATATATATATATAGAAAGAAGAAGAAGTGGAGAAGGAGGTTGAGATCCACTTACCTGGGCGACGACAACCTTGTGCGCTGCTGCTCTTTCCTTTCTCCTCGCCTCTTTCTCCACACAGCTCCCCTTGATCACTCTCCCCTGCGCCTCACCTAAAGCAAGAACCCAAAGAAAGAAACGAAAGAAAAGAAGAGAGGGAAAGAAAGAATAAAAAATGAAAAGAGGGGGTCAAGGGGGGAGATCCACCTATATATATATATATATAAAAAAAAAAAAAAAAAAAAAGAACAACTCAACTGAAAAAAAAAAAAAAAAAAAAAAAAAAAAAAAAAAAAAAGTTCAAACCTGACATTAATTTAAACATCAATGGAGATGGAGTTAAGACATAATCCACTCTTGGGTTAGGATAAAAAATCAATCTTTATTAATGACTATGGTCTAGTCTTAACAAAATTGGACTCATCGAATTTCATAACTCATCATTAGCCTCATCATCATTAATGTCATCATCATTCAGTAATAAACATCACCACATAAAATAAAATAAAATAAAAAAAGAGCAAAAGAAAATAAAGTCTAAATCAACTTTTATTAAACTCCAACAAGAGTCTTAAAACAATAACTATAGAAATTAATTGAATCGATTGAATCCTAAACATGGACTAAAATAGAGGTCACAACCTTTGCCCCCAATACCCTAGGTGGAGCTTATAACTAACTAAGATGGTCCTAATGACCTGACCTCTTATTGAAAGAAAATCCTAGCCTAAGATAGAATAACTTTTAGTGAGTCCCCTAGGATGAATGGAACATCCCGTTGAAAGTAGGAAAGCGCGCCATTTGTGCCTCCATTTCAATGATATGAACTTCGAGTTGTCCTTGCACTTCTTTCAAGTTATCCGGCGGATTCCTCAAGACACTGCAAATATCCCGAATTCGCTGGAAGTCATTTAGATAAGCCGTGTATACCGGATGAATAAGCGCCGAGAGGCTAGTGTTTTGCATCTCGAAGTACCTCCTGTAGCGCCTAGGAACGGATGATTCAGCTTCGTGAGGACAAGACATGACCATGAGTTCTAGTTGATCCATCCGCCTGTGTAGGGTGTTAAAGTCATCAATAGGAGCTCGTTCGTTGGTAGACTTCATAGCCTCCCAAACTTCAAACATCCCCCTGACATCCAACATGCTCCATAAGAGAGATTGGAGCACGCTGTTGACAAAAGGAGGCAGGTCTTCCAGAAGCCCATCATAACCATTCAGCCTATTTAGAGCAGTCCTGCCCACAATACACAAATCCCCATACAACCTGCAAATACCTTTGTACTTCATAGCCAGTAAATCATACCTGCGGCGCCTAATCTCCACAATGCGCTGGTCCATAGTTTCTTCAAATTGGAAAACGCAATCATAGGTAACAGGCAAGGAGGATTCATGCTTGAGGTAAAATTCTGCCCGTTCCTCAGAGTCATAATACCCTACTTTGTCAACTTCAGGGGACCAATATTCATCCCCTGGCGAGTAGGGCTTGCAAGCGGAAGAACCCGCAACACCATCAACAACGAATGAGAAGATCGGAGAGCCGGCCATTGGAATAAGAGAAGACCTGTAGGCATATGCACAAGGCTTTAGAAACCCTTTACAGAATAAAAACAACCCAGAAAAGTTCATAATTAGAGGAAATCCAAAACAACGTAAAACATAAAAAAAAAAGGGTCACCTGGGTGCCCCAAGGGTGGCGCCCAGGTCTGTTTTGAGGAATTCACCGCGAAAGGTACGGGTTTAGCCATGATAATTTTATTAGGCCTTCTCAAATCCGTGGGAGATATTTCCAAAGGTACTGCTAAGCTATCCCAAACCCTCTGGAGAGTCAAGAAGTCCAAACTACACTCCCATACAATACAACATCTTAACATTCATGAAAAAAAAAAAAAAAACAGAGAGTCAGCTAGGCACCACAGGGGTGGCGCCCACCCCAGCCTTGAAATATTTCCCATAAGGACATCATTATTTCGCCAAGTTAAAGACTTTAGTGTCCCTGAGTCATGTTTTCATAACATACTATGAAGCCGGAGAGAACCAGAATATGAAAAGATGCCCCAAAATTCGGGTTCACAAGCCCTTAGTGTGAACCAGAAAGATAGGCACCACCAGGGTGGCGCCTAGCCTTCTCTGTTGGTGTTTTTCAACTAGGGCACCCCAAATCTAACCATGACAGACTTGCCTATGCCATAAAACAGCCTTAACGAATTAAATAAAGAAAACGTAGGACAAGACATCACCACAACCAAAACAAAAGCCAACATGTACGTAAGAGCATAAGACTAGGCTCAAATTCAAATCAAAGATTGTGCATGTGCATGGCGAAAACTGAACATAATCTTGAAATATCAGATGTAAAAATCACCAAACACAAAAAGAAACAAAAAGGCCAACACATGATCAAAAGGATTAAAAAAATAATAATAATAAATAAATAAAAAAATGATCAACCACATAACCTAAGGAGGATAAAAGAGAATTTAAAAAGAGAGAAAGAGAACATACAAAACAAATAAAAAAGGATGCTTTAATCTGAAATCATATACCAAGTTGATCAACTAAAAAAAAAAAAAAAAAAATCATACAATTAGAAGTATATACATGAAACATGCCATTCATCTTAAAAAAAAAAAAAAAAAAAAAAAACAGAAAAGGAGAAGAGAAAACTTACTTGGGAGCAAGGAAGAGCTTGAAGGCTTTGAAATCCGAAGTCTGAAAGAGTAGGAGTTGTGGGAAATTTGTGGCTTTGATACACTTATATAGATTAGAGTCTGAACCCCATGAGAATTTGAAGAGTACACGAACTGCAGCTTGGGCGCCACCCTCTGGGCGCCCAGGTCACTCATTCTTCCTAGAATTCAGGGCTTCTCTTTGACAGGGACTCTAAGTGTTGTACATGCAATTCCACGTAGGCGCCACACCGCGGGCGCCCAAATCGCATATTCTCTAAAGGTCAGGCTTCTACTCCGACGAGGACTCTTGGTACGATAGGCTGAACACGAATCCTACTTCGAGACTAACTCAAAGTGCAGTCTGGGCGCCACCCCTTTGGCGCCCAGGTCACACATTGCCTTGAACCCGAATCCTACTCCAAGACTAACTCAACATGCAGTCTGGGCGCCACCCCTTGGGCGCCCAGGTCACACATTACCTTGAATTAGAATTCTACTTCGAAACCAACCCGAAATGCAATCTACTTCTTTGAAGTTAAAACTACATTCTAAAACGGACTAGGACTGCATCTTGGGCACCACTTCTTGGACGTTTAGCTGACTTGTCTTCCAAATCCACCATTCTACTTCGAGACAAACTTCATCCATGCATTCCGCCTAGGCACTATCCCCTGGGCGCCCAAGCTGTCTCTTTTCATAATCCTTGAACCAAAGCTCGAACAGGCTGGGCACCACCCCTGTGGCGCCTATCTATCACCTTAGAGAACCAAAGGCCTCTTTGAGCCAAATTGTCCTAGAATTTTGAGAAGTTGAACCCGAACAATAATTAATGATGATCGATGATCAAAATAATAATGGTAAAAAAAATAAAAAAATAAATAAATAAATAAAAAAATAAAAACAAAACAAAACAAAAAAAAAAAAAAAACAAACAGAAAAACAAAAAAAAATGAATAAATAAATAACCAAAAGAGAGAGAGAGAGAGAGAGAGAAAGCAAGTTAAGAGAGGCACAAAGAAATGGTGCACATTGTCAATCAAACATTGTCCCCTCACATAAGATCCCGTCACAGGCACAGTAGTCCCATCACGCATACATCTGACATTGTGCATTGCATGTCATCTCCATCAATGAAATTTGAACTACAGAGCACTAACAATGAGAAATGCAGAATCTTTTAGTGTTTGTTCAATACAGGTTCCCAAAGCAAAAACGAAGACACCAAAGGTGAAAGACATTCAAGTACACTGATGGAGGTAGATGACTCAAACTTCGGCAAACTAATGATGAAAGGAAATGGCAGTGGTCCCCAACGTTGGACTGACGAGAAGCTCTAGAGGTAAGTACCCTTGACTGTGATTTTCATGATTTTACTTCATGTCTGGAAATTGAGTCGCCGTAGGCCTCCCTTAAGCGCTTATAACCGGTATGGCAACCATAATATCATGTTCTCATGAATTGTGCGTTTGCCGACTCAAATCTTGACGTTGGAAGATGGAAACCGTGTAACTTGAAACTCTCCATGATAAGCACCAAAAAGATGATCGAATCTATCCCAGGTTCTCATTTAAGCTTGGGTGAAGACCAAGATCCCTAGAGAGTGATGGCTTTCCCGGTGACCGTCTTCCATTGATTTAGCTTTTTCGATGCATACCTGAGTTTTAAAATCAAACATCTTTTAAAAAAAAAAAAAAAATGCATCTCATTCTCATATGCACCTCACACTATTGCTTGAACTATGTTTGTAATTGCCTTCAAGATCCCCATTTTTGCTAGTTAGTTTTAACTATGCCTTGAACATTCAACTGTGGATGAAAGTTAAAAGATGCTATATATGACCATTCGAATTAAACTCTATTGCATGAACAAGTGAAATTCTAATAATGACTTAACCAATCGAAAGATCGACTTCTGATTCAGACCACCGGGGCACAGTTCCCGCCATCATTTTAAATTTCAGCAACCGGGGCACAGTTCCCAACCCGCCACGTGGCAATACCACGGGCACCGAGGCACAGATCTCGGGTTTCCAATCAAATCAGTAGGCACGTAACTTCTTCTTTTTTCTTTTTCCCCCTGAATCAGGATCTATCCTAGAAAAGTGAACCTCATCTTTAGAATGAATTTGCAATTGCATACATCCATAGATGGCCACTCCCGCGAGCTCAAAAGCTCCCGTGAGTCATGAGTGGTGTGTCTACTTTCTTTGGAGCACAACTCTCCACGTGTTGCTCTCCAAAGAGGGGCATACTGTAGACACCTCATTTGGCCCCTATGATAGCCTTAAATACCCATCATATATAGTGGTGCCCCCATTTCACCCACAATTGAATGATTAATGACATAATTCAGATTAATTAACAACGATGAAGATGCTTGTTGCTAATTTTAGACTTAGTTCGACGATTTCTAGAAATTCGCGAGAGAAAAGCCAAGTCGCGTCGAGATCTTGAGCCCAATTCACTACTCACACAAGAAGTGAACCATGACACCACTCAAACCCTTTTTGGACCACTTAAGACATGCTTAGGCCAATCCCTCTAAAGACCATACTTAGTTTGCCAAAATGTCACCCGATTAGCCTAAGTTAGGAAATCGAATTCATTGGTCCAGAGATCCCCCATATTTTTCAACACTTATTTGTCAAGACATTTATACCATTGAATTCCTCACTTCGAGAGCTTTCCGGCGGTATGTAGAACGTCCAAATCCGATAAGCGAGTCAAAAGTTATGAGCTTCCGAAGTTTGTCCTAAGAAGGGATCATCTGGGCACCACCCATGTGGCGCCCATCCCACTAAATTTCACCTAGGCGCCCCATGCTGGGCGCCCACACAGCTTGGGACCACCTAGGCGCCCCATGCTGGGCGCCCAGCCTCCAAATTCCACTAGTTAGCCTAAAAGTAGCCTGGGACCACTCAACGAAGGGGCCGAACTCCGAAAATGAACCGACTCCACCTAGGCACCACCCATGTGGCGCCTACCCTCCTAAGTTCCACATAGGCACCAACCCTGTGGCGCCCACACTTCCTAGAATCACCTAGGCACCCCATGGTGGGCGCCCACCTTAAAATTTATTTGTTTGGCTCGAGATTAGACCGGGACCACTCATACGTAGGACCAAGCATCGAAGACGAACCGAACCACCTAGGCACCACCCTGTGGGCGCCCACTCTATCCAAGATCACCTGGGCGCCACCCTGTGGGCGCCCACTCTATCCAGGATCACCTGGGCGCCACCTTGTGGGCGCCCAGCCTGCGCAGGCCATGTGGGCGCCACCCCATGGGCGCCCATCCTCCCTCCAAACCCTAGTTCACCCTAAAACAACTTAAGCCGCCTAGGGATGCGTGAGACCTTCTAGAAACACGAATTAATGAAGCCCTAGCCCCTTCTAAACTCGTCCCAAACTTATATAATCCCTTTTAACTTCATTTACAAGGGGAGGCTACCCAAAAACCCTAAGAAAAGAGGCAAAAGGAGAGAATAAGAAAAGAAGAAGAAAGGTAGCCACCATTAGAGAAGAACTTCAGATCTATAGTAGAAGAAGGAGAAAGAGAGGAGGAGGCTTCCATATCTTCAAGTAAAGCTATGGATCTTTGCGAAGGTTTCAATCTAGGAACTTGAGAAACGTTTCTTCATACCGGTATTCCTAGATCTCCCTTCTTTTACTACACTCCATCACCATTCATGCTTAGAAACATGCTTAGGGCCATTTGAGCATCATAGATCTACATTAACTTGAGATAAAAATGGTATTAGCATCTCATCATACTAGAAACATGTTTAGGTTCATTCTAACATAGTAGGTTTTCTTTGATTTCGTAGTTCATACCGCATAGCTAGATTAGATCTCGCATTAGCATCATCATCATCATCATTTATATTGAAAAGATCGCAAGCAACCGTTGGCAGAAAGGCTGGGCGCCACCCCCTGGGCGCCTGCCCACTCCAGAACACCTGGGCGCCACCCTCTGGGCGCCTGCCCTTTCCAGAACACCTGGGCGCCACCCACTGGGCGCCTGCCCACTCCAGAACACCTGGGCGCCACCCTCTGGGCGCCTGCCCTTTCCAGAACACCTGGGCGCCACCCACTGGACGCCTGCCCATCTTGAATCACCTGGGCGCCACCCTCTGGGCGCCTACCCTTCTGCGACAGGGTCCAGGTTCTAGATCTCCGCCCATTGCATCGTTTGCTTATAATTTCGTTAGTTGCATCGCTAGTAGTTCGAATTAAGACATTCGCATCAGTCGCTAAATATTGGAAGTTGTGTCGAAAACACTAAGATTCTTGTGCGTTCGTTGTGTTCCGTTGAAAACCCTGACTGAGCAGGGTAGGCGCCACAGGGGTGGCGCCCAAGTGGATTTCTCCACTTTTGTGCACAACTTAAAATCTTCCGCATTTAGTTCATTTAGAAACTGCATAATGATGATATGTTTGGTTGTATGATCTGTTCTGAACTTTGAATTACCATCTTTGTCACACTTCACATCATATCATTTGAATTGCATAACCATGGAGAATCCCAAAAAAAAATCATAAAACATAAAATCCCTTCTTCTCTTTCCTTGCTCTCTAGTAAATTAGAGGAGAAACCAAAAACAAATTAAAAGATATCCAGAAAACCCAAAAATAATAATTAGATAGTCTAGGTTATTGAGTTTAGCGCTTAAGTAGAATAAATCATAAGATTAATTAAAACATCATAATTAGATAACTTAAGAAACATCAAATCATTAAGAAACCTAAAACCTTAAGACCCTAATTAATTCGGATTTGGAAGTAGTTAAGAACTTTAAAAACACAAAAAACCTAAAACCCCAAAAGACAGTCACCTGGGCGCCACCCCCTGGGCGCCCATCCTTCCACAGCCACCTGGGCGCCACCCTCTGGGTGCCCAGTCTGTTCATTCCCTAAGACAACCCGGTTAAAGTCTAAGTTAATTAGTTAAGGCTTTAAACTAATTCGAATCAACACAGTAAAACATTTTAAACCTAGAATAAGTAAACCTTAATCAATTTAATCTCTAATTAACTCAAAAACTCATAAACCAATAAGCTTTAAAAAGTCCACCTGGGCGCCACCCTCTGGGTGCCCAGCCTGCACTGCCACCTGGGCACCACCCTCTTGTCGCCCATCCTATCCCGTCTCTAAAGAACCCCTAATTAAAACCTCTAATTAATCACAACCCAAATTTAATCCTAGTTAACATAACAAAACACTTTTAAATTTAAGAAACCTAAAACCTCAATCAACTTAGACTTGAACCAACCTAAAAAACGCAAAAGCAACCCGAAACCACAAAACAGACGCCTGGGCGCCACCCCCTGGGCGCCCAGCTTGCCTTTACACTTGGGCACCACCCTCCTGGCGCCTATCTTATCCCATTCCCTTAGAAACCACCACTTAATTAAACTTGATTGATTAAACCCGAATTAACACCTTAAAACACTATTAACCTAAAAGACTCGAAACCTTAATCAATTTGGACTCAAACCAACTTAGAAAATACAAAACGAATAAATCACAAAACATCCACTTGGGCGCCACCCCCTTGGTGCCTATCCTTCCGCATATACTTGGGCGCCACCCCCTTGGTGCCTATCCTTCAGCATCCACTTGGGCGCCACCCCCTTGGTGCCTATCCTTCTGCATCCACTTGGGCACCACCCTCCTGGCGCCCATCCTACCCAATCATTAGGAAACCCCACTTGAAATTAAATTCGAAGTCAATCACAATCAACACACCGGAACACCCTTAAAATCTAAAACAGTCGGAACCATAAACCCGAATAGACTTAAAACATCGAACCAACTCGGACACACAAGACAGACACTTGGGCGCCACCCCCTGGGCGCCCATCCTGTCACCTCCACCTGGGCACCGCTCTCTGGGCGCCCAACCTCTCCCTTCACTAAAGCCAAATTAATTGAAACGAAATTTAATCTTAATCATCGCAACATAACATTTTTAATTTAAAATACATCAAACCATAAAGCTCAACCGCAAATCAACCTAAAAAATACTGAACCGACCCGAACCACAGAATAATTCACCTGGGCGCCACACCCTTGGCGCCCATCTGTCAAATCCACCTGGGCACCACACCCTGGGCGCCCAGCTTTCCTGTTTTCGGAAAAACCCGATTCACAACTTAGCCCAATTAATTGGCGTTTAAATAAATCTCAATTGAATACGAATAGCATCCCACACCCAAACACACTAAGCCTTTAAATCAATTTAGACTTAAATTGACCTAAGAGTCACCAAACCGACCGAACCTCAACACAGTCACCTGGGCGCCACCCCCTGGGCGCCCATCCTTCCAAATCCACCTGGGCGCCACACCCTGGGCGCCCAGCCTACCTGTTTTCATAGAGAACCCCTAGCGAACAACTTAATACAATTAATTAACATTCAAACCAATCCGAATCAACATGTTAAAACACTTTTAACTTAAAACGTTTGAAAGTTTAATCGATTCGGGCTTAGCCCCCAAAGCCTTTACGAACAAACAAACAACCACCTAGGCACCACCCCTGTGGCGCCTAACCTACACTATAACCTTGGTTCACAACTTCAATTTAAAATGAGTAATTAATCATCATATAATTTAAATTAATTGAAAGCAGAACCTAAAACAACCCTCGAATCCAAAAACCAATAACTAAGTCCCAACGAAACCTGAAAATCTCAAGCCATCCACCTGGGCGCCACCCCCTTGGCGCCCATCCTCTCATTTGCACTAAAACGCGAACTCTTGGTTTCGTCTCAAAATCCGAATCCGAATCCCTTTGACATTTAAACACCAGAGAATTAAAACAATTTAGAACATTAAAACTCACCAAGTAAGAACCCCTTGGATTTCGAAAACAATATCGATACCATCGTCACTTGCCAAACCACCCAGAAGCAGCCACTTGGGCGCCACTGCCTGGGCGCCCAAGTCACCAGAATATCCTAGGCGCCACCCCCCTGGCGCCCAAGTCTTCTGCCAACCCCGTTTCACGGATTTCGACATCATTTCACGTTTTGAATTAAAACCATAAATTCCAGAACCTTAAACAACTTAAACAGAACCGCAAAATACATTTAATCCACCTCTTAATCAATCTTCAACTCAAAACAAACCGAACCAATTAAAAATCACAATTAATAAGTTGCTTAGGCGCTGAACCATCAAACTCAGGCTATTCATACCCTAGGATTAGATCGGATTTCTCCGTTAGGTAGCTTAGCGCATTAGGCTTCGCCCCATCACTTTTCCTGTTCCGTTAGGGGACTGGGAGAGCTGATGTGGGCGGTCTAGGACCTTAGGTTAGGGTTAATCCGATGATCAGTAGTAAAGCACTAATCACGTAAATCCAAGTAAAATCCCCTAGTTAGGCCCTTCTAGCCCCCATATTGAAAAGTCATAAAAACTATAAAACCAACAAAATAAACCCAAAAAGATTTTCCTTTTATTTCTTCCTCCACCTCAGGTGTCAGATATTTAATCGAACTTAATGATAAAGGGAATAAAGAACTGATTTCTAAAATTGAATAAATGAGAATAACTAGATGAGATGAGTGATTTCACACACACTTTTAATCAATCACGGCCCATCGGCCACCCTAAAACAAACACTGGCCCATCGGCCATTTTCAATCAATCCTGGCCCATCGGCCACCTTCAATTAATTTCAGCCCATCGGCCTTTTACTTTTATCACTCGTGTATCGCATACGAAAAACACAGAAATCACAAGTCAAAGTCTCATTTGCATCATCATTTTGGTTTGAAAAATCAGCCTTTAAACCCTATTTTGCCAAGGGATCAGAAGGGGGTACCCGGGAACGGGGCCAATCCTCTTCTTAAATATTTGGCACCTCCCCCTCTTTTAGTTTATTTTCTTTATTCTAGTTATTTTATTCTACTTGGATATACTATGATTATGCTATGTGAGGATTAATCTTTATTCGGACTTTAACTCATAACCCTTAATTGACCCAAAATTAAAGAGACCCAAAGAGACCCAAATTAATGTGACAGGATAACCGTCGTGTGTTGCCGGCAGCACATTAGACGAGAGGAAGAACCCACCTTATTAATTTTCTCCCCATATTTCTTTGACTTTTGTCGAAGAACGGTGTTACGGCCGTACCGTAGCTGGCGATCGTGATCCATCGATTTTGAGGGTAGTCGGAATCCTCATTTTCGATGTAAAATTTAAATAGCATATATATAAATGAATGGAGATTTCTCCAAACCATGCCTCTCTTGGAGAGGAAAATTGGGGGGGGGGGGTCGAAATTCACGTCCAACAAGGGATGATGTGCAGGATTTTGAAAAATTGTTGAAGGCTTCTCAGCGTGGCTTGTACCCAGGATGCAAAAACTCAGATACTCTGTTATCGTTTGTCATCAAGATATTGCATGTGAAGGTAGAAAGTGGGTGTAGCAATAAGTCGTTCGACAAGTTTCTTTAGATTTTTAAGGACTTCTTACCCGAAGGTCATGTGGTGCCGGAATCAGTTTATGAGGCGAAGAAATTATTACGTGACTTGGGCATGGGATACAAGAACATAGATGCATGCAAACACAATTGTGTGTTGTATTGGAAAGAGAATGCTCAATTGGATAAATGTCCCTCATAAGGTGCTCCGTTACTTCCCATTGACACCGAGGTTACGCAGATTGTATATGTCAAGGAAGACAGCCACAGAGATGAGATGGCACAGTGAGAAGCGCGTTGATGATGGGATAGCGCGACATCCGGCTGATTCAGTGGAATGGAAAGAATTTGATAAGAAATATCTAGAGTTTGCCCAAGAGACACGTAATGTGAGGCTGGGGTTAGCGACCGATGGATTCAATCCTTTCGGTAACATGAGCACCTCTTATAGCATGTGGCCTGTCATACTTATGCCCTATAATTTGCCACCATGGATGTGCATGAAGGAGCCATTCTTGATGATGTCATTACTTATTCCAGGACCAAACTCACCGGGAAATGATATCGATGTATATCTGAGGCCCTTGGTTGATGAGTTGAAGGAGTTGTGGGATCATGGTGTATCGACTTATGATGCCTCCACTAAACAGACCTTTCAAATGCATGCGGCTGTGATGTGGACGATAAATGACTTTCCTGCATATGGTAACTTGTCTGGGTGGAGCACAAAAGGTTATAACGCTTGCCCCTCGTGTAACGACAACTCGCTAGGGGTGAAGTTGAAAGATAAGATTGGGTACATTGGCCATCGAAAATACTTGGAACTGAACCACCAATGGCGTAGAAGCAAGGCCTTCAACGGTCAGCCTGAGCGTGAAAAGAATTCTTTGGATTTACCAGGGCAAAAGGTACTAAACCAGCTAGAAGAACTAGCGCCGGTCAAGTTTGGCAAGAATAACAAAAGACCGCGTGACTATGGAGAACTGAATTGGACAAAGAAAAGCATCCTATTTGAATGGCCCTACTGGAAGTGCAAAAAACTCCGACATAACCTTGATCCTATGCACATTGAGAAGAACATATGTGTAGCTTTGGTTGGAACTATTTTGGGCATAAAGGGCAAAAACAAGGACACCGATAAAGCGTGCAAGGATTTGAAAAATATGGGCATCAGGCCAGAATTGCATCTAGTGGAGAGGGGCGATGGATCCAGCTTGAAGCCGCATGCCTCTTACACTCTGGAACCAAAACATAGAGATGGCTTTTATGAATTCTTGAAGTCGATCAAATACCCAGACGGCTATGCGGCGAACCTTTCGAGGTGTGTAACCTCGAAAAATGATAAATTAGCTGGTTTAAAGAGCCATGATTGCCACATCCTTATCCAACGCGTCCTTCTTATTGGCATGCGCGGCTTCCTGAATAAGGATATCTGTACAACATTGTTCGAGTTAGGCAGCTTTTTCCAAGACCTCTGCTCGAAAACACAGAGATCCGATGATTTGAAAAAAATGGAGGAACAGATAGTTTTAATATTGTGCAAGCTGGAGAGGATTTTTCCTCCTGCTTTCTTTGATGTGATGGTTCATCTGTCGGTTCACTTGCCACGAGAGGCCATGCTTGGTGGACCGGTGTAATATCGATGGATGTACCCGATAGAAAGGTAATAGTTGATGGCCATTGATGAATTATTTATGTATTAGTGCAATTGCTTTGCATTGAAAATCGTAATTGTTATCATTGGTTGTTTGAAGGTTTTTGAAGACCTTAAAAGGGTACGTTCGCAACCGGGCTCGGCCTGAAGGTTCGATTGCCGTGGCTTACATTGTCAAGGAGTGTCTCACTTTTTGCTCAATGTATTTAAGGCAGACTGATCGAGTCGAGCGGTATGATGATGGTGGCGAACGTGGCCCGGGGATGTCGGTCTTCACACAAACTGTCCGTCCCATCGGACTGATGCCAAGGGCACATGATCCTTCTCAAAGAGAGCGTGACAATGCTCATTGGTTTGTGCTGAATAATTGCCCCGAGGTGGAGCCGCATCTACAGTATGTGCTTCAATCTAGCCATATTTATGCATTGCTTGTTAACTCCTTTATTCATTCTCTACTCGTATTTATTCATTAAAAGCTATCTTGAGTAGGGAACACAAGAAATTAGTGCAAGATCAAAGAGGTGGAGATGTAGGGAAGATACAACGAAAAGAATTTGCAGAATGGTTTAAACAACGTGTAAGACATATAACATATTGTCATTTAAATTGCTAGATATTATTGGATTACACTTCAAATGACACGGTTAGTCTAATACATTTGTCTTAATCTGCTTATGTAGATGAATCAATTGCGAACTCTAGGGTCACCAGAAGCTTTTGATGAGATCTGGTCATTAGCAAATGGCCCTAGATCCCTAGTGAATCTTTATCAGGGGTGTGATTGCAATTGCATCCGATACCACACTCTAGACCGTGAGAAATGCCGTAGGAGCCAGAGTAGCGGCTTGGTCGTGGAAGGGGAATACGAAGGGGTGAAACATGACTACTATGGCTACATCTGCAAAGTTTGGGAATTGTCCTATCGGCACGGGGGTAAGGTGGTCTTATTTGAATGTGAATGGTACAACACTAGTACCAAGCACAAGATAAACATCGAAGACCATGTTACAAGCACTGATATCACGGGTCGTTGGTGTAAGGATGATCCATTTGTCCTACCAAGTCAGGTGACACAAGTCTTCTACGTCAATGACACCAGCAGAGGAAAAAATTGGAGAGTCGTAGAACGGGTCAAGCCTCGGGAAGTATGGGATGTATCCGCTAAGCGGGATGACGGCAATGATGATGATGATGTGCCTAATGATGCATTTCAACAGGACGAAACGACATTTGTTGTCCCAGTCCTCGTCGATGGTACTAGTGTCCAATACTCTATGGATGATATAGATCCTGAGATCGTTCTCAATGATGAGTCAGTACATGAGGATGGCCAAGACGAGGATGAAACACTAGCGGAGTACGAAGATGATGAAGAAAATGATGTTCATAGTCAGGAAGATGATGACATGGAATATGACATGTAGTGTTTGTTTCAGGTTTTGCATATGTAACGATTAAGTAAATTAATAAATATCTTCTCTTACATAATGACATTGTCTTCAATTTCATTTTCTCTTCTGATTTGTTCATATATGGATAAGACATTTCTACATTTCACATTTTATTCTTATTTTGCAAAAGATGCCAAATAGAGGGAAAAAATGGGTCAAACCAGGAGAACTGTCCCGTCAAGTGCAAGCATCCAATTATTTATTAAAGAGAAAAAAGATAATTAAGAAGAATGCAGAAAAACTTGCACTTCTACGGCTCCCGCCGACCGCATGTACTATATTTGGTTCGGTTAAAGGGACAAACGAGAAGGTAAAGAGGAATGTTAATGGGAATGATAAGGATGAGAACTACATTCCCCCCGAAGATGATGATGTAGATGACGCGACATCTTGGTCTCAATTGGATAAGGTAATCTTTATGTGAATGTCTATGACGTGTACTTGAAAATATTAGTTTCAAGTTGGTGACACTCATACCAAAATGATTTCCATTTCCATTTAATGTAAATTGCTGACATTCAGTTTACTAATATTATTGATTTGTGCTTAATTATTTATTTTCCTTGTCATCTTGCTTTAAGCCAGATTGCAGATATGCCTCGGGAAAAGAGGGCGAAACGTGCTCGGCAGATCACAGCTGCACTCAGGTTAGCTCCTGTAAAGAGCACAGCTGAGCCCTCGACACAACCTCCGCCAGCTGCTCTTGAGTTTACACAATGTAGAGGATCATGGAGCACCCGTGATTCGACAGCCCCCCAGCCTCTGCCGATTCAGCCTCTGACCACACATCGCCCACCGACCCAGCCTCAGTCGTCCCAGCCTTCCACGAGCCCTCATACAGTCAGGAGCAGCGTAGGTGAGAAAATTCCGACACTTTGGAATTTCAAAATGGTTCACCTCAATTTATTGATTTGTGTTCACTAACTCATTTAGCACTGTCATCTTAACAACATCAGCCTCAGCCTCGGAGGTTCCGAGCCGTGTAAGGGGTGTTACGCGAGGGAAGAATGTGACAAAGCTAAGGAGACAACTAGGTCATAACATCCCAGTGTCGATCCCCATCTGCAGTCATAGGCCAGAAGGGGAACATGCCCCATCACTGGTTAACCATATTGGGTTAGCCATTAGAGAGGTTGCCCCGGTCAGGCCCCATGGCTGGAAGAAGCTTGACAGTGGGATCAAGCTTGCCGTCATCACTGTTGTTAAGGTAAACTGAAACAAGAAATCTCAACCAAAATGATTATAGTTGTGATCCTCATTACAATATTTGATTATATTTTGTGATTACTAATCTTTATATGGCTCTCCCCTAATTGCAGCAATTTTTTTATATCGGGGACTATGAAGGTGATATGCAGCTCCGGGCGGACATTGACCGCCAATGCGGAGTTTTGTATAGGAGTTGGAAATATGAGCTGCATACTCACTATCTCGAGCTTTTGGAGCAGGGGGTTCCTCGACCCCAGGACCACCCGGCAGAGGGTTGTGGTCTAGCTGATTGGCAGCTTATGGTCTCGCAGTGCTGGGAATCACCAACCTGGAAGGTAACATTGGGATGTTATCTACAAAAATCGAATTGCCTACTTAATTCCTTGTTTAATTATGTTCTTGCTTCATTTGTTTCTCTTTTTGTCCATGCTTAAAATGGCTTTGTATGTTGTTTTCTATGTAGGCGAAATCGAAAAAAGCTCAAGAGAGTCGAGCCAAGCTGCCATATAATCATACCAGCGGCTCCAGGTCATTTGCATCGAGGATGTCTCTGATGGTACTGATTATATTCATATGAAGAAACTTGATTAAGTTTATTAATTTATAGATATGTAGCTGGGTTTATATCTAATACAAAGCTATTTCAAATGACAGACGGCACAAAATGCCGGTCAAGCTCCGCCTATTACTCAGTTCTTCCATGACACCCACTACAGACAAACGAGTAATGAGTGGGTAAATGAGGTGGCTCAGCAGAGACATGTACGTTTAATTATAAATCAAATATGATCAATAATTCCATAAAAGCATTCTAAATCACTTATTGATTTAAATGGCAGGAGGCCTTGGTGCAGCGGACTGAGGAGCAGTCGCAACCCTCTGTCACAACTCTGATGACTGAGGAGCAGATTGCTGCTGATGTGCTTGGGAAGAGGTCGGGATATGTAAAAGGGTATGGGATATACGCGAGGACCTCTTCATCTTCCCTACAGTCTCGGGCGTCAGATCCAGAGGTGACCGCCCTGAGGGAGCAGCTAGCTGAGCAGGCTGCGAGGCAGGCTGAGCAGGACAGGAGGCAGGCTAAGCAGGACAGGAGAACACATGCACTTGAGGCCCTCGTTCAGCAGTTGGCAGCTGCGGCAGGGATAGATCCCTCCGGCTATTTCGACATCACGAGAGGGACCACTTCTGCTGGAGATGGCACAGCTACTGGAGATCATGATGCGACTCTTTGGTTAGTAGATTACTCTCTTGAAATTTTAACATAATAACTATTTGAAAATTATAAACAATTGATATTTAACATCATAACTATTCGAAAAGTATTCATAATAACATTTCGACACTAGGCTCTTGAATGGTCACACTCTTTCAGATTGGGGTTAGGTTTGGGCTTCAAAAGCACAACCTAAATTAAGTATTGGATGAGTTGAGGTTGAGGGCATAGTTGACCCGATCCAACCTGAAACTAATTGACACAACCTCATTAAACTATGCATGCTTTGGTTTTCCCAATTGTTGGATTGAATCACAAACCTTAACCCACAACAGGTCAAAGTGTTCCATGGAACTTTTCCTCTATCTGAGCCATGTTAAAATTTGAACAATAGATTTCTTCACCGAAAACAATGGATTCCTTTTCCGACACTTAGTCTCCAAAACGGCCCGCCGGGGGTCCGGAACGGGAACTGGCGACCGGAAAATTCTGAAACCGGCACGGCCAGTTCACTCGAGACGAGAGTAACCTGTAGGAACTAACGGCTCGTAAATAGGACTAACGGTTAGGGAGTTTGGGGCGAAAAAGGACTCTTTTCCAACACTTAGGCTCCAAAACAGCCCGCCAGGGGTCCGGAAGGGGAACCGGCGACTGGAAAATTCCGAAACAGGCACGGCCAGTTCGCTCGAGATGAGAGTAACCTGTAGGAATTGACGACTTGCAAATAGGACTCACGGTTAGGGAGTTTGGGGCGAAAAGGGACTCTTTTCCAACACTTAGTCTCCAAAACGGCCCGCCGGGGGTCCGGACCGGGAACCGGCGACCGGAAAATTCCGAAACCACCACGGCCAGTTCGCTCGAGATGAGAGTAACCTGTAGGAACTGACGGCTCGCAAATAGGACTCACGGTTAAGGAGTTTGGGGCGAAAAGGGACTCTTTTTTCCAATACTTAGTCTCCAAAACGGCCCGCCGGGGGTCCGGAACGGGAACCGGCGACCGGAAAATTCCGAAACCGGCACGGCCAGTTCGCACGAGATGAGACTAACCTGTAGGAACTGACGTCTCGCAAATAGGACTCACGGTTAGGGAGTTTGGGGCGAAAAGGGACTCTTTTCCAACACGTAGTCTCCAAAACGGCCCGCCGGGGTTCCGGAACGGGAACCGGCGATCGGAAAATTCCAAAACCGGCATGGCCAGTTCGCTCGAGATGAGAGTGACCTGTAGGAACTGACGGCTCGCAAATAGGACTCACGGTTAGGGAGTTTGGGGCGAAAAGGGACTCTTTTCCAACACTTAGTCTCCAAAACGGCCCGCCGGGGGTCCGGAATGGGAACCGGTGACCGGAAAATTCCGAAACCGGCACGGCCAGTTCACTCGAGATGAGAGTAACCTGTAGGAACTGACGGCTCGCAAATAGGACTCACGGTTAGGGAGTTTTGGGTGAAAAATGACTCTTTTCCAACACTTAGGCTCCAAAACGGCCCGCCGGGGGTCCGGAACGGGAACCGGCTACCGGAAAATTCCGAAACCGGCACGGCCAGTTCGCTCGAGATGAGAATAACCTGTAGGAACTAACGGCTAGCAAATAGGACTCACAGTTAGGGAGTTTTGGGGAAAAAAGGACTCTTTTCCGACACTTAGTCTCCAAAACAGCCCGCCGGGGGTCTGGAACGGGAACCGGCAACCGGAAAATTCCGAAACCGGCACGGCCAGCTCGCTCAAGATGAGAGTAACTTGTAGGAACTGACGGCTCGCAAATAAGACTCCCGGTTAGGGAGTTTGGGGCGAAAAGGGACTCTTTTCCAACACTTAGTCTCCAAAACGGCCCGCCGGGGGTCCGGAACGGGAACCGGCTACCGGAAAATTCCTAAACCGGCATGGCCAGTCCGCTCGAGATGAGAGTAACCTGTAGGATATGATGGCTCGCAAATAAGACTCAAGGTTAGGGAGTTTGGGGCGAAAAGGGACTCTTTTTTCCAACACTTAGTCTCCAAAACGACCCGCCGGGGGTCCGGAATGGGAACCGGCGACCGGAAAATTCCGAAACTAGCACGGCCAGTTCGCTCGAGATGAGAGTAACCTGTAGGAACTGACGGCTCGCAAATAGGACTTACGGTTAGGGAGTTTGGGGCAAAAACGAACTATTTTCCAACACTTAGTCTCCAAAACGGCCCGCCGGGGGTCCGGAACGGGAACCGGAGACCGGAAAATTCCGAAACCGGCACGGCCAGTTCGCTCGAGATGAGAGTAACCTGTAGGAACTGACGGCTCGCAAATAGGACTCACAGTTAGGGAGTTTGGCGCGAAAATCAACATGGGTTTTCGCAAAAAGATTGTAATTTATAGTTTATATATATTCATGTATATCTTTCTTTTATGATTTAATTGATTGAAAATATTCTAATGTTGGTTTTGTCATTGCAGATTGATGGACGTTTTGGGATCAGTTGCAGACTTTGCGGGTGTTTTATTCTTTCTAGTTTATTTGTATTTGTATATTGGACATTTTTATGGGAGCGTTTCATTGTTGATTAAAAGTCTTTTTATTTTTTAATGTTTACTTTTACCGACGCAAATTAAACGTCGGTGAAAGTTTAATTAAATTTTTATTTTCTTTTTTCATTTTAGCGACGAAACAGAAACGGCGGGGAACGTCTATTTATTGTTTTAATTTTCTATTTTAGTTTTTACCGATGATAAATAAACGTCGGTGAAAGTCGCATTAATCACTACAAGAAATTTGGGGTTTAAGGACGACACAAATTTGTCCTAAAATGTATATATTTCGTCACCGAAACTAATTAAGATGAAAATTTTTCGTCACCCGTTTTGTTGCCAAAGCCTTGTCGCTAAAAAGAATTGGAGACGGAAAAAAAATTCGCCATTGAAAAAGATAAATTTGTGACGATTTTTTTTGTCTCCAATACACTCTGTTGGGAACATACTTGTAAGTAATTAGTGACAAAATATTTTCTTATTAAAGGTAGAGATTAGAGACAAAAATATTTTGTCTTAAATATAAGAAATAGAGACGAAATAATTTTGTCGCGTTTAATATAAAGGAAGACGAAAAAAATTTGTCAAAGAAGCTACTAGTGGATGACGATTTTTTGTCTCCAATCGACTCTGTGGGAACATACTTGTAACTAATTAACGACAAAACATTTTGTCATTAAAGGAAGAAATATGAGTCAAAAATATTTTGTCATAAATATAAGAAATAGAGACGAAATAATTTTGTCGCGTTTAATATAAAGGAAGACAAAAAAAAATTGTTAAAAAAAATACCAGTAGATGACGATTTTTTTTGTCTCCAATCGACTCTGTGGGAACATACTTGTAAGTAATTAACGACAAAATATTTTGTCATTAAAGGAAGATATTAGAGTAAAAAATATTTTGTCAAAAATATAAAAAATAGAGACAAAATAATTTTGTCGCGTTTAATATAAAGGAAGACGAAAAAATTTTGTCAAAGAAGCTACCAATAGAGACAAAACACTACACCAAAAACAGCTAACAGGAAGTTAATAAACTGTAGGAAGAGGATCCCCTGTTTGGTCCAAACAGGGAAATCCTGTTTGGACCAACCAGGGGCTGCCACATGGGGGGTAAAAAAATTTTTTTTTTTAAAGGGGAGATGGGATGTGTGATTGACATTTTTTTTCCCTAATGTGGCAGCCCCTGGTTGGTCCAAACAGGATTTCCCTGTTTGGACCAAACAGGGGATCCTCTTCCTAAACTGTAGCATTCACACCTATACACATTCATAGAAAACAATCACCAAATGGTTCACAAAATCTAAAACTGAAATCATTAGACTATCTTGAACTCAAATATTAAATTTATAATATTTGAATATCCATACATCACACATCCACCTCATATAACCTTCTAACTACTTTCATCCACTCCATTTCTAAAAAAAATGACAACCAAAGAGTCCATTCCATCACATTTGTTGTGGCTTTAACTTTTTCCAATGTTAATGTTTACTGCTAGCTGAGTCCAATTGTTATAGTGGAAAAAGCCCTCCAATTAACTTGTAGCATTCTTTGCAACGAACTACTTTTCTTGCATAAGTATATTCTTCTGAGCATGCTCCTGAAAAACAAAACAGAAACCAGGCTAAACAATAGCCTGAAACATTGAATTGGATGAGGATGGTTTCAAGATGCATGAAACTTTTCACCAAGAAAATAAAAATAAAAATGCATGAAACCTTGTTAAAATCAACCAAAGAGTCTCTAGTCTTATAAATTAAAATTTAATAGCATACCTAGTTCTAAAGCTGGAAGACGAATATTAAAGTCCACACCACCTTTAGCGAACTGTTGAATGTCCATCAAATCTCCTCCCCAGATCATGCACCCAATCATACTATCATAAGCATAAGCTACACAGGAGCAGTTCTTCTGACACTTGTCCTCACACTCGGTCAAACTTCCATCAGCCCAAGAAACAGGTAAATCAGGTTCTCCATCTTCAAGAACCCATCTCTTTTCCAACTACCATTCCCATTCTTCTCACATTCTAATTGTTTACTCCTCACGCACCCACCTGACCAGCTCCCGCTATTCCATTCCCCACTAGACTTGGGTTCAAATCCTTTCAAACAGTTATAGATTGGTGAACTTGACATACTACATCTCCCATTTGGTCCACATCTACCGTACAAATCACATTCAGTATCTGGTCCGGACCAGGCAGTGAACCATGAATTTTTTTTCTTTTTCCCATACAAATCATTTCAACATGCCCAATGAATCCAAAACATACCTGGTATAAAAAGAGCCATTGAAGTAATCATAAGAAAACTCTAGCACCCCATCAGAGTTTCTAATGAGATATTGGGATGGGATTGATCATATACAACTAGTTGCATGGCAAAAGCTGAAGCATCCACTGTACAGTTCCAACTGATTTTTTTTTTTTTTTTTTTTTTTATACTTTTTCTTATTGGTGTGTGTGTGTTTTCTTTTAATGGGATAAGAAAAACATCTTTGTTATGGTATTGAGATTTTCATGGCCGAGTTAGGATCAATATTAGGATAAAGTTTCACAAGTTAAACAAAAATCACAGTTTAGGAGCAGTTAAATTTTGCCTCTGTATGAAATGCGGATTGAAGCCTATATATGATTTTCATAGGGACTTTCCACTTAAGAGTGAGAACAACAGATTTAAGCACAGATTCCTTTCTATCACAAAGTTGCCTGGTCAAGGGACCACCAAAGAATTAGCATCAAGGTTCAAACAACATACCAAGTTTAGAAATAGGGCCACTCTTTCCATTGAAACATTCTCTTCAAAATCACGTTTGAAGAACTGGGCTGTCTCCATGTTTACTCCCATTGCAGCAAATACAATGGCAAAATTGTCCTCTGCTTCATCCTGTAGGTTAATGAAAAGGGTTAACAAAGTTCATATCATTGAACTTAAAAACACCATGCTAAAAGGTGAGAAAGAAATTATGAGTTGCATCATTGCTTAAAATTCACTAAATGCTCAAAAGAAAATTGTGAAATCCAACTAGAAAATAAATTGCATTGTACACATTTTACTAATAAGAGTGCATCACAAAATTGCTTCTTTTTTTTTTTTTCACTACTTTTGCGTACCTGGAAAGCAGTGAATTTTAAAGGACTTTCAGGTTGAAAAACCACATCATTGTTGAGCCACCTTTCTGGTTTAAACACTTCTGCATCATTGCCCCATAGGGACTTCATTCTCCTCATGGGATGAGGAAGGTACACCACCAAATCCCCTCTCCCAACATTAAACCTATCAGGCAAGGTATCATCAGAGCAGCATAACTTGGCATTCACATAATAATAGTAACAATAAGAATAGCAATAATAATAAGCACCTTACAGACTAGCTTACATAATAATAAGCAGAGTTTGAGACAGAGCAACAAACAACAATTTCCATTATAGATTAGAAGTTAATCCCACTTAAACCTATCACAATATGAATGACTGGAAGAGCATGAATTAGATTGAGTAGAATGGATTTGAGAGCTTACAGGCCGTGGGATAATAAAGCTAGAAAAGAGGTTCCATATGGCATAAAATGCAGCAGAGGAGATAGCAAAAACCTGCTGATTGGGTGCCATGGCTATCGCCATCATCCCATAGAATGTGAAGTATAACACCATCAGAGAAATTTGAAAGCCCAAAAAAAAAAAAAATAGCTACACTAACATTCAAAAGAAAACCCCAACAAAATCAAATGAAAACCATCACACCATCCCATCTATCAGAAAACCTAAAAAAAATCTAAGATCTCAACAATGAGAACTACTTATTTATCATCATCAAAATGTGCATACAAAAAAAAAATACAAAAAAATTCAAGATGCTCTGAAGAAAAATGTTAGGGGGGAAAAAGAACATACAAAAAACACAAGAAAAGGGACCTTGATTCTTCACGAACACTCTCTAACTTCAAGAGACATCCTAACATGTAAGATTGATGGTTTGCAAAAAAAATTTATCTTAAAAAGAACAAAAACTAAATATTGCAACTTGTTCATTTTTCCTAGTAAGATTAATATCTAAGACATTTAACAATTTACAATATCATTTATTATATATTAATATATGTATATGTCAATGATGTTATTCATATGATTGTATCAGTCTTATTTGTCATAGTATATATGTTGCTATGGATGGAAATGGATGGATTATAAACAACTATGTTTTTCTTACTCATCTAATTTTTAAATTCTTCTCTAAAAAAAAAAACCTAAGATTCACAATACAATTCAATTGATCCCCTCGAAAGATTTGCGATACAATTTCAATTCTCAGAACAATGCTGGCACCCAACATCAAATTCCATTTCATAAAATGATATGCATAGATAAGCATTATTGTTACAAATCAAATGTGTACAGATAACTACAATGACACCATTCCCACGGGGAAAAAAACAACTAATGCAAACTAATAGAAAAGTATAATAAAACTGCATCAAACGTGCATCTTAGAACATGGAGTGAACAGCATTTGTAAGATAACTGCGAGATAGGCCTTTTATTATAAATATTCTTGTAATAAAGTACAGAGAAATACATAATAAAAGTACCTTGTGAGAAGGATTGCACACGAGAGTTACAAGCTTGTTTATAAGGGGATCAACAACATCAGATGGATCCTTTGGCAAAGCAAAGAAACTTAAGGTAGCCTGCCATATCCATCATTCATTGTTCAGAAGCTTTATCACTTAATGGCTAAGTCAAAAGAAAAGTTTCAGCATGAGTTTATAATAAAGATTCTAAAGTTACCTTCATAACATAATTTCTTGTTTCAATAGGAAGCTTTGGCTCAACAGATACCAAGGTAGTACAAGCACTTAAAGCAAGGGTCTGAGAAAACAAACATAAAAAAAATCACAAAAGCAATAAGTTCAAGCAGAAAATTGAGGTCAATGGACTACAAGTATCATTTACCAGTGTTAAACCCAAAACATACTAACTTGAGTATGAAGAAGTTCAAGACTGGAATCAGCAAAGCCATCATTATCATCTCTACCCATCAGGGTCAATATGTAGTCCAGCATTAGATCTCTTTTCTTTAGTGGGAATGATGCACCACTTTTCATTAGCATTTATGACAGCACAGCCTGCATTAAAAATGAATTATACATGGACATCATCTCTTCATCCTTTTGTGGTTGCCCATCTACATTTTAAGAGAGAACTCTATACCAGCAAGCACACAAAACGGATGTTACCAGAAAAGAATAAACAAGGACATTGTTTTTATTTATTAATAAAAATAAAAGAAATGATCGACCACATAATCTGATAAAGGTCCCTACTATAAGAAGCAGCCATGGTCCTCTGATAAAGATGCTGACACACATGGCCCTTTCCTTCCCTGTAATCGGAACAAAACAACCCATTTCTTTCACTGGTATTGTCTAAATTGAATCTAAGTGACCCAAAAAAACATGGAAAAAAAGAAAAGAAAAAAAAATTTGGTGGGCTACTCCTTTCAGCTCTAGACTATTTTACAACCACAAGAAGTATATTTTGAAGACCACTAAAATAGGATGATTAAAAAAAATACATCAAAATCACTGGAAAAAATCATTGGTGAAAAATCATTGGTAACCCTAGGCACTCCTATGCTTACAATGGGTTGAAGACTGAGGTGATAACTCCAAGGCCACTCATCTTATATCAATTAGCTTATACTGACAAATATATGTACACATCTAAAAGCAATAGCCAAATAATAATTTGTATGCAACCAATCAAAAAAATAATAATAACCAATATATATGCAGCAGCAGTAGTATGTATGAAGTGCATATTAGAGAATTAAACATCAAGGTAATACCACGTGAACTTGGCGCATTCCCTCCCACTGAAACTAACTAGCCATTGGATGGGCAACCTGATGGAAAGGGAGTGCAAAAGATGAGGAATGCAGACATACAGCTAGGAAAGAAGTATAAAATAAATAAATAAATAAAATGCAGGAGTGAACTTTAGCATACAGAACCTGGAGCCCTTTCTTGTGCCTTCTCATGCTGCAATGCAAGTGATGTTGATAGTGAAGCATGAAGAGTGGATAGAGAAAGCAATTCTCTGGCTCGTCGGACATGAGACCTTATAGATCTGTCATCATACAATGCTGAAAATGTGCATCCCTATCAGGGCCACAATTTACTGACAAATCATGCTAAATAAAGGTATGAATCACGCTAATTGGATAGGTTGAACATGCCAGCTACCATCTCCAAGGAGCAACCACCAGCAGTAATATCTGCAACTTCAGAAATTTCCTTGTAGTCCACTAGACGATGAACTGAACCATCTTTGGCATGCAGCATCAAATCATAACACACGTCTCCGGACCTTCGAGAAGGAACTGCCTCAAATTCATAACAGAATCTCCTGGATTTAACTGCAAATTCCAAACCAGTCTATACATTTCAGCAGAAGCACATGACCTTTACCATACATACAATGGAGAAAATGAGAAAGAAGACAGACAAAGAAAGTATTCCAGAAAGTTTTACTTAACATGAAACAAACAAGTTCTATATCAATTTCAAGTTTTACACACACACATATATAATATATATATATATATATGTAGTTTTTAGTTAGTACAGTCCAGATAAATTTTACCAAACCAAAATGACTTCAGAGCATAACAAATCTATTTCCGCTACGCCATGTTATGAAATCAACATTGCCATTAATCACATAGAACCAACCTGCAACTCTAGCTTTTCCCCATATTGAGTCTTGACAGATATAGGATAGAGACCAAGATCACCTGTTACTCAAAAAGAAAAAGAAGGATTTAAAAATTAAAAAAAAAAAAAAACCTATCAGAAGTCGCCTAAATTAACTATTTTTCCCGTCTTTACCATCGGCTTGTTTGGGTCCAATGCTTGACAGCGCACTTGTATGATCCAACGCCTCCTTGGTTGACTCATCCATGCCAGAAAGCTTAACATCTAAATTTGAGTTTTGTGCTCCATTAGCATCAACCTTTGAGGATTCTATAGCCTTGGAGTTACCATTGGATGTTGCAGATGAATCAACAGAGCTCACAGGCTCTAACGACCTCATAGAGTTTGTCCCTCCTCCTCTGTTTTTCCCTCTGTTGGATTTCCCAGCCATTTTGTCCCTATATACAAAGACCAAAAAAATAGATCATATGTTAAGGAAAGTTTGTTTAAAAAATGAGAAAACAGAATCCATGGAAACTGATTGCTTTGAATAAAGACTTGTGATAGAAGCAGAACTGAGCTCAGAATGCGCGAGATAGCTATAGGCAACAGCTAAGAACTCAACAACGCCGAGGGAGTAAAAACTAGAGCAGTGAGCAGTGAAACGAGATTCTACGATTTCTACGAAAACATGGTAGAACTTAAGTTTGTAAAATCTACGACACATACCAAATGAATTCACAACAAATGCTAAATTCTTTTTTTTTTTTTTTTTTGTTGTGCTTTTGCTGGAAAAACTCTGATCTATTTAATTTGCCTGTACTCTTATCTATTTAAGACGTTTTGGCCACAATAGATGACTTGGCCGACTTGGTCTGAGTGGACCTGTGTTGGGACGGCTCAATTGAATTCAATCCAGATTCAGATCCTTACTCGTTAAATGGGTGCTCAGTCACATTGCTAGGAAGAGTGAATGAGGAGGAAATAAAGAAAGGAAGAAAGAGAGAAACGAAAATCAGATGGGAGATGAGATGAATCAGTGGAGAAGGGAGAGGGAAATGAGAGAGGGGGCTGCTGAGAGCGTGGAATGAGAAAGGGAGAAGGATAAGGAAGAAAGAAAGAAGAGGAGGAGGAAAAGGCGGCTGCGGAGGGCAGATGAGAGGAGAGGAACAGGGGAGGAAGAAAAGAAGAGAGGAAGAGAGAGAGAGAACCAAGGGACAGAGGAAGTGGTCTGCAGGTGGGCACAGGGCGGAACAGAGGAGGAAGCAGGGGAGAGGGGAGGAAGAAGAGAAGGGAGGGAGAGAGAACCAAGGGAGAGAAGGAGCGGTTTCCGTTGGGCGCTGCAGCAAGCACAGGCGAGGGGAGACAGGGGAGGAAGAAGAAGAGAGGAAGGGAGGGAGGAGAGCAGACAGGAAACAGAGAGATGGGGAACGAAGGAGAGAGAGAACAGAGAAGAAAGAGAGAGGAGAGGGGGAATGGTGCGCGGTGTGTGCGGAGTGCAGGAAGAGGGAGGGGTGTACCTGGTGCAGGGGAGGCGTCCGGCGGCGAGAGGAGGAAGATGAAGACTCTGCGGGCGTCCGGGGGCTGCTGCTGTGGTCGTCTGGCGGAGGAAGGTGAAGTGGGTCGTGCGCCTGGGAGAGGTCTGGAGAGGGTTTTTCCGGAGATGAGAAAGGGATGAGAGGAGATGATAGGAGATGGGTTCTGGAGGTTGCAAATAGAGGCGATTCACTCGGGGTGAGGGGAGAGAAAGAAGTGAGTGAGGGAAAATAGGACTTGGAGAGGGAAAAGGGGAATGTTGGTGGCGGGAGTGCGAAAAATTATGTTTACCGGCGTTTATATTTTCGTCGGTAAAAATTATTTTATTTTTCTTAACCTTCACCGACGTTTAATATAAAACGTTGGTAATACATTTTCTGACGCATCGGTAAAAAAAATCGTCGGTAAAGGTCTCTATTTTTAATTTTCCTAAAAATAAAATTAAACTTTACCGACGTTTTACAAAAAAACGTCGCTAAAAGTTCATTTTACCAACTTCATACAATTCGTCGATAATAGTCTTTGATATTTATTTTCCCTAAAAATGAAGTTAATACTGAAATTGAACTTTGCCGACGGTTTTCAAGGAAACGTTGCTAAAAGTCAATTTTACATACATTTTATAATTCTTTTATTTTTTACAGACGTTTATTTTTCTTCTCAAAAAAGTATTTTATTCTTATTATTTAAAAACAAGTAAAAAATGTTATTTTGCCGACGAATTAAAAAACATCGGTAATAATCTGATCGGGTAAGGCATGTGTTGGGTAGGGTGTTTGGTGATGTCTTCGTAGATTTATTTTTTTTCTATTTTTATGATGTGGGTATCTTTAGGTTTTTGACCCATTAGGACTAATCCCTTGGGTGATAACTCCTTAAACCTAAACAAATGCACACCGGTAAATTTGGTATTTGTTTCAAACACAAGATATAGGGAGAAAACCCATGCCTTGTGCCACTTGGCCAACGCCTAAGTGAGTAATGTATACATAGAATGAAATAGCACATTGATAGTATAAAATACAAAATACTAAGTTTATGAATATTCAAGTTTTCAAATTTTACAACACACGGACTAAAATAAGCACGGTTGAATTATTCTCACTCCATGTGGTGGGGCATGACTATTTATGAATGAAGGAAGATACTCATAGAATGCGCAAATCCTTTAAATTTCCCAGAATTTCCTAAAGATATCATGGTTTTCTTAACCATTATAGAGCTTACTTTATTATTTATGTATCTCACTTAAGCAATTTTCAAACTTATAAATAACAACCTTGGCCTCTCTTCATCAACACATTACATGTCCTGAAAGAGTTTCTACCATTATAGGGTACATTTGGTAAACTCTTCCCTTCATCTCCTAGAACCAGGATATCATCACAGAGGATTTTCAAAGAGAGTTTTAGGTTTGGTAACTAGGGAGGATTCATACCATCTAACTTTTTTGAAAGTTTCTCAGAATACTTAAAAAATCACGACCTCAGCTTTCACTCCTTTTTTGTGGAAAATCGTATGGGGAATTTGAATGGTTTCGATCATACAAAAGGGGGCCCAAAAAATAAAAAGAATTAATATTTCAGGGCATGGACTTTTCTGCAAATATCTCAAAATTTAGGAAGGATTAACGGAGGATGTTTGAATTTCCAGATAGTGTTTTGGCCTTTCAGAAATGATGTACAGCTCTAATCATGATTTCAGGGCCCAAAGGAGCCAAAAACTTGAAAAAAGTACTGCGAGATAATCACATTTTCTACACCGTGGAAGATAAATGATCTAGAGTTTTTCACAATTTTCTCACGATCCATGATGAATCACACTGCCAAAAATGACCGTATAGTCGGTTTAGGCATTCTGAAGAGTTTTAGTGGTTTGAATTTTGCAAAAAAGGACCACAAATTTCTAGAAATTGAGATCCAACAGTGTGAATTCTTTTTTGAAAATATCGCAAAATCTATGAGGAATCAACGTTTGAGATTTTATCACATAGTCGTTTTGGGCCTTTTAAACATGATTAACGGCTTCGATCTTAGCTGTGGGATCCAAAAATTAGGTTTCCAAATACAAAACAGCTAACCTCTCAGTTACCGTGAAATGTTATAGTAGATCCGCTTTGTACCGTTGGATAACTTGTGCCCTTTGTATCGTCGGCAAAAATTATTTTATTTTTATTATTTAAAAAAAAAGTAAAAAGTGCTGATTTTTCCGACGAATTAAAAATCGTCTAGCAACGTTTTTTAATTCGTAGATAATAATCTTTGATTTTTTCTTTTCTTAGAAAACAAATTAACTTTAATATTGAACTTTTGCCGACGTTTCTAAAAAAAAAAGTGGGTAAAAGTGACCCTTTTACCGACGTTTTTTTATTTTACCGACGTTTTTTAATTCGTTGGTAATAATATTTGATTTTAAAAATAAATTAATTTTAAGATTTAATTTTGCCGACGTTTTTCTAAACAACATCGGTAAAAGTCTAACTTTTGCCGACATTTTATATAAAACGTCGGTAATAGTAGGATTTTACCGACGTTTTTTAATTCGTCAGTAATAATATTTGATTTTAAAAATAAATTAATTTTGCGATTGAATTTATAAAAACGTCGCTAAAAAACGTCGCTAAGGGTGCAACTTGTTGTAGTGGAAATTGGCGCCTTATTTTGTTGGCTGAAATATTTTCGTCTTCCATAACTTATCCTTATTAGTGACGAATTACGTTCGTCGCAAAAACAAATTATATTTTGTGAAAAAAATGTTTGTCTCCAATGAACTAAAATAATTCGTGCCAACGCAAATGAAATTGGCACCTTATTTTGGTGACCAAATATTTTCGTCTTCCATAGCTTATCCTTATTAGTGACGAATTACGTTCGTCACAAAAACAAAATATATTTTGTGACAAAAACGTTCGTCTCCAATGAGCAAAAATAATTCGCGCCAAAGCAAATGAAATTGGCGCCTTATTTTGGTGACGAAATATGTTCGTCTTCCATGACTTATCCTTATTGGTGACGAATTACGTTCGTCGCAAAAAAAAAAAATATTTTGTGACAACAATGTTCGTCTCCAATGAGCTAAAATAATTGGCACCAACGCAAATGAAGTTGGCGCCTTATTTTGGTGACCAAATATTTTCGTCTTCCATAACTTATCCTTATTAGTGATGAATTACGTTTGTCACAAAAACAAAATATATTTTTTGACAAAAATGTTCGTCTCCAATGAGCTAAAATAATTCGCGCCAAAGCAAATGAAATTGGCGCCTTATTTTGGTGACGAAATATATTTGTCTTTCATAACTTATCTTTATTGGTGACGAATTACGTTTGTCGCAAAAAAAAAATTATATTTTGTGACAACAATATTCGTCTCCAATGAGCTAAAATAATTGGCGCCAACGCAAATGAAGTTGGCGCCTTAATTTTGCAGACAAAATTTTGTTTTCGTCTCCTATACTTTTGAAAAAAATGAAAACAAACGATAAAATTTATATTTCGTCCTCCTTGGGTGTTCTTTTAAGACAAAAAAAAATTTTGTCATCAAATTTCGTCACAACAGCCTAGATTTGTTGTAGTGAATTTTTTTAAGTTTCTTTTGCCTTTTGTACCGACGAGACTTAAACGTCGGTAAATATATTTTTATTTTTTATTTGGTTTTCTTTAATATTTTGCCGACGAAATAGAAATGTCGGAAAATATATTTTATTTTTTATTTCGTTTTCTTTACTATTTTACCGACGAAAATGAAACGTCGGTAAAGATATTTTTTTTTAATTTAGTTTTCATTAATACTTTACCGACAACAATGGAACGTTGGTAAATATATTTTATTTTTTATTTAGTTTTCTTTAATCCTTTACCGACGATATAAAAACGTCGGTAAATATTTTTATTTTTTATTTATTTTTCTTTAATACTTTACCGACGATATAGAAACGTCGGTAAATAGTTTTTATTTTTTATTTATTTTTCTTTAATATTTTACCGACGACAATAAAACGTCAGTAAAGATTTTTTATTTTTTATGTATTTTTCTTTAATATTTTACCGACAACAATAAAACGTCGGTAAAGATTTTTTATTTTTTATTTAGTTTTCTTTAATATGTTACCGACGACAAGAAAACGTCGGTAAATATTTTTTATTTTTTATTTAGTTTTATTTAATATTTTACCGACGACAAGAAAACGTCGGTAAATATTTTTTATTTTTTATTTAGTTTTCTTTCATCTTTTGCTGACGGTTAAAAACGTCGGTAAAATGTCTATAAAGCGTCGGTAAAAATTAATTTTGGCCGACGGAATTATGTTTCGTCGGTAAAATGTTTCGTTGACGTATTTGGGCCGACGTCTGGGCGACGAAATTGTTTTCGTCGGTAAATACTTTCATCGACGTTTTTATGATCTTTGGCGACGAAAAATTTCGTCGATGAAAGTATAAACTGTTGTAGTGGTTGAAGCCCACGCTGATAGTGCTGCCCTCGTGGCTGCTGCTGTGGGGCGCGCACCTGCTGCTGCGGTGGCTGGGCTACTGGGGCAACCGAACGGATAGGCTGAGCAGCAACTGGAGCTGGGGCTCTCGGAGGTGTGGGAAGCTGTAGCATAGGGGGCTGCTCTCGGCGGAGGGGGCAAAGCCTGGCAATATGCTCGGGGTTGCCACAATCATAACACGCACCGTGCGGGCGGTGCTGCTGTCGCTGCTGGTACTATGCCGCCTGGCCTGCCGGTCCATGTCTTCAGTATTGCTGCTGCTGCTGCCGATGCACTGGGGGCTACTGTCTAGGGGGAGCGGTCCTGAGCCGCTTCTGCTGATGCATGGTTTCGACTCTCTGTAGATGCTCCTCAGCCCAAAAGGCCTTCCTCACAGCATCCTCATATGTAATGTCGTCGACACACGACATATGCAACTGGATATCAGCTCTAAGTCCTTCGGTGAACCGTCGGACTCTTTGCTACTCTGGCGTGATAAGGGCCTCAGCAAATCTGGAGAGCTGGATGAAGCGGAGCTTGTACTGATAGACTGTCATGTCCCCCTGGACAAGGTCCTGGAACTCCCTCATCTTCTGGTCTCGGACGTTGACGGGAATGAACTTCCGGAGGAAGTCTGTCCGGAAAGCTGCCCATGCTGCCTCATCTCCAATAAGCTCGTAAGGACGTTGTATGGTCCTCCACCAATCCTCAGCCACGCTCCTGAACATGTAGGCTGCTAGCTGCACCCTCTGTCGTCCTGAGCACTCGAAGACTCTGAAAATCTTCTCCATCCTCACTATCCAGTCATCAGCGACTAAGGGATCCTCTGTGCCTGAGAACTCTGGTGGTCCCCTCTTCAGGAACTTCTCAAAAATAACATTCAGGTCCACCTCTCGAATAGGAGCTGCCTGCTCTGGGCGAGCTATCCTCTCCACAACATCTAGGACCTGCGCCTGAAACTGCGCAAAATCCTCGATCTGCCGCTGATGTGCCAAGGCCTGAGTCTCCTGCGAGACAAGGAAAGCCTGGAGAAACTACTGAAACCTTTCCTCAAAATCCAGTGGATCTCGGGCTGCTGGTGTCATCGGCGGTGGCTCGTCTCCCGACATCTGTCAAGAGAATGTAATTGTATTAGTTTAAGTTTAACACTTAGGACTTACTGATTCTACCCAATCCATCGCCCTTACACGTATCCCAACGCTAAAATCCTCACAACGTCCCAAAGTTTCTAGTGTATTTTATTTCCTAGAGACTTGCCCTCTCTGATACCAAAAAATGTAACACCCTAATTCCGAATACCGAAGATAAAGCTAAGGTACCCGAAGTTGGCGCGCTACTTCCCAGAAAAATCGAGAACTTCCAAAATCGTAGTCCGCAGTGAGGTCAAATTTTAAAACTTTTTAAACAACATCATAATCAACAGTTATATGCGGAAGCGAAATAAAAGATAGCGAAAGCAATAGTATCAAGTATATAAATCAGATGTAAAAGTGCAAAAGCCTGATATAAATCTCAAGTGTAAATATCAAAGTGTTTATACATATCAGTAAGTCTACCCATGTCTCATTACACAAATACTCTCAAACCCAAAATAACAATCTGCACTCAACCCGCCTATGCAAGCTCTCCATCCTACGGCTCGACCACTTGGTTAGCCGGTCCCCATCCGGAGTCCCCAACTACGGGCGCCTCATGGATCGCGTCACCCGCGGGATCATGGTCTGGACCTAAGTACCAAAGATGGGTCAGATCCAAGGATCTGGCAAGGCACCATATGCAGATAACACAAGATGTGTACACAAAGACAACTAATCATGATAGCTCTAAGTAACCAAAACATAGCTCCTACCAGAGATGATCAGTCAACTGGCTAAGCTTAGAACAACTGAGTGAATGTTCAGTGCCGACTCGGGAACTAAGTACGGGTCTGTGTCTGTCTAGGCTAATCTTGCATGTGCAAGGTCCTAACCAGGTCTCTAAAAGGTTAAGGTACAATATGGAACACAGTCTAACAACAAGTCCAAGTCCATTAACATTGGATCCACTCCAAGGCTCACACCCGTGGCATGAGGTAACACAAGTACCATACTATGTCCATTCTATCTGTATCCATCCTATGCTCATACACAATGAGTTATCAAACCATTAGAACTAACCTCTTCATACTATGGTTCCACATTCCCAATCTTAGGCCGAATGAGGGCCCGCCTAGACACAGACACGGGTCAATTATCTCTGAACACCATATAGGGTCACCTCTAAGTAATCCTAGGTTCAGGTCCTCCAATTTCCATTAATTAATAAGGTTAAGAAAACAACAAGGATAAGAGAAGAGAATAACTCATGAAATCCTTAAAAACAGATAATCAAGTGGAAATAGGCAAAGGACCAGTCCTAGGTAGTGATCCACTCTTGGTTCAGGCCTCATCACATGATTGGATCCCTAACTGTAGCCCTAGGTGTCCAAAATGGTAAATCCGGTGCTCCTGAAGTTGTGGACACCATGGGCTACAATTAGGGTTCGAGTCATTGATGATTCGAATCCTAAATCCTCAATTGGTGGACCCCACGGATCAAGGCTGAGCCATGCCATTGATTCGTGTGTGGCACACTTGATGGAAGTCCATTTGGATGGTTAATGGACCCCACATGTGATCAAACATCACAAATATACAGAATTTTGAAATTCACTGATCCCAGTTTGTCCGGTCGACATCACACCCTGGGATGTCGACCGGGTGAACAGGATGTTGACCTCCGTAGTCAACATCCTGCAGTGTCCCCGGTTGATGTCATGGCCGTGATGTCGACCGGGTCCACTGAGACCTGGTGTGAAGCACTTGGGGGGTTCTGCAGGAAATCCAGTGTATCCGGTCGACATCATGGCCGTGATGTCGACTAGGTACACTGCATTTATGCTCTATTCTGAAACTCCAGGTTTCAGCTATCTCCTGTATTTTCCTGTGTGCCCGGTCGACCGAGACAGGGTCCAGTCGACCGGGTACACTGTTTGTGCACTATTTCAGGAAATAACTGAGACTTGTGTTTTCAGGCATTTTAGTGTGCCCGGTCGACCGGGTACACCTAAATTGCAGAATTTCAGATTTTCTGGGATTTCCCCTTTCCAATCAATTTTTCATCCAATCCCTTCCAAACCTTCTCCATTCATCATATGAACAAGAAGAAACATAAAAACACTTCTATAATCCATCCCTCCATCAATCCATTCGGGCCATTGATCTTCCAAATGGGAGAACCCATCCATCAATGGCCAATTTCCATAAAAACTAGCTCAAAAGGAAGATCTACACATGTATTATCATCTACTAGAACTGATATTACAGAAACAAGAAAGAGAAGCATGCATCTAATGAAATTGCATAAGGTGCTTGCCTTAGTGAAGAAGAAAGGGAAATTGAAGTGAGAGAGAAGATCTAATAGAGTGTTGATTGCAAAATGGGAGAGTCTCTAGCCTCCTTGTGCTGGGTTTTTTGGGGAATTAGGGTTGCTTGGGGAAGAAGATAGGTTAATTGAGAGAGATGAGAGGCAATTAGGGTTTAGGCTATGTTTGCAATAGCTTATGTTATATAGTTTAGGGTTTTAAGCTAATTACCTAAAGGGTATTTTGGTTTCAAATGAAAATAACATGGGGCCATGGGCATTTGGGTAATTAGGTGAGGTTCTAGAAGGTTCCAACACTCAAGCCCTTCCCATTAGTACTATTGCTAATTAAGCTCTAATCTAATCCAATCTATCAAATTAAATAAAAGCTATATCTAAGACTTAAGAATATTAGAATCTATAGAACTAATTCCTAATAATTAGCATATTTAAGATAGAAAATAACCTATTAATTATTATAAAATCAAACTGAGGGCCCACCAGGGGTGGGGCCTCACACTATTCTTCTCTCTTTGGAAAGACTTTGGCTTTGTGAGGATTTTCTACCAATTAGAGTTTCTTGGAAAATAATTTTTTTCTTGTAAAGTCCAATGATATCTCTCAAAGATTGCAAGTGGTGTGCATGAGCCAATTTTCCAAAACATATTCAAAACTTGCACATGATGAGATATTTCATGCATGGGACATCCAACCTTGGCTTGAGTTTTTCAAATTTGATTCTCAAGATTTTTGTTTCGAACTATGGACACATGATGAGCCCCACTTTGGATGTGTACAATTTTTTATGGACCCACCTTGTGTTTATGATGTCCCATATTGCTATTATCTTGCCAAGTCTTCAAAGTCAGATTTGAGTTGCAATTTTTGTCAATGGTGGACCCCACATAGAATTGTTATGGAAAGTAGCACCATGGCTTGGACGTCCGCTCATATGGATGGATTTTCTTTGCTACTTCCTTTTCTTTTCTTTATTTTTCATCTTTCTTTTCTTGCTTCTTGAAATCTTGACTTTACTTCTCTCTCAAATTCCATCAATGCATTGGCCCCACTTTCTTGATTTATCCTACAAATTGAAGGGCAATTTTCACATTAATCATTTGTAAGAAAATAAATATGAACCATGCATGGGACCCTATATGCCCAAGGATTCACCAAAATGAAAAACTTTCCAAAAATAACTCATGCTTGAAAAATAACAAGTATGCATTGATGAAGCAAAATAAATAAAAATAAATAAATAAAAAAGCCACTAATTTTGGATTGATAAATGAGATGAAAAACACTAGTTTCACAAAAGTCATACAATGTGATGAATTATGACCTATTTTGACAATTTTTCCCCAAAAAAAACCCCAAATGCATGAAATCATGAAATTGAGTGTAATTCTATACAATTAAACCTAATTAAGTCCACAATTGCATATGGAATTATGACAGTATGACCTAATTTTGTGGACTTATCACAGAACAAGAAAACCAATTGCTCAATAGCAACCGACATATCAGCAGAGTTGCCCAAAATTCTTTCGTGAATTTCATAGACGTCTGGACTTAAATTCAGAGTACGGATCTAGTGTTTCGTACAGGGAGATACTGTTTCGTCCAATCAAAAGTAGCCAATTGTGTGAAATCTATTCATCGATTTTCTCATTCCAAGGAAACAATTGAAAGGGAGCTTTAGCTGGCATGAGATTTTGCATAGTTGGCTAATTTTGACCAAAGTTCTCTTTTCCGTGGACGTAGGCAACCTTGTTGAAACTCGTAAAAATGTTATGCTATTGTGTGTGGTTTTTTGAGATTGTGCATTGTGGTGTTTGTCAATCGTATTTCTGCTGCGCCACCCTATATATATTTTTTCCTTATATATTGGGTTAACTGAATTGGTTCATTGAGTTTGCTAGGAAATCAGGATTTTGATCAAAGGTGTTTTGATTATTTTTTTTAGCTCTCTTAGGGCTTTAGAAAGAGAAAATTATGTGTGATGTAAAATATCAATTCTAAATCACACGAGGGATTTATGTTTGTCTACATTGTGCCTACATCTACAGTCGGAGACCCCTCTCTTTATACATTCAATTCATTGTTATTTTTAGAGTTATCATCTTATAAGTTGGATTATCTGTGAGACCATTCCGTCGAGTGCCTGAGCCAATAGTTTCCAAAGGTGGCAACAATCTCCACTAGAGGGCTCCTCACCTTTCCTCCCCATTAGTGTTAGGACCGTACGCCTTCCACAAGTCATTTCTTCTGAATGTAAATTGAGAAACAACGAGAAATCGATTTGAAACTGCTTTAAGTAAGCTTTAAATATAGCAAGAGGGCTTGACTTAGCCATGTAAATATTCCCCTTGTTTAGTGCAATACCCATTTCACTTTGAAGTCCTTGAGGAACCTAAACACGCATTAATTCACAGTTTAGTATCAGAAAATTCTTTGGAAACAAACATCCCTACAGATGTGCTTGTAACTTTTATTTTGGACGGGCTCGGATTGAGTGAGTAATTTTGTATGTCAACTAGGGCCCAATATAAACAAGACCATTTAACTCAGCCAAGTTTCACTGAGTCCCACTGACTTTTATAAATACACTTATAACTACTAAAATATGAAAATGCTCACTTGAGAGAGCCAATGGACACTATAGGAAGAATGAACAAAATCCAAAAAGTTTCTAGGGAAAAGCCTCCCATAGAAGGAACTGGGCACCCCAGCAATGAAACATGTCCCTGGAGGGAGGTCCTTCTCTTTCTTGAGTGTGTCACAGAACACTGGCACAGACCTGAAAACGCTGTTAAAATCATTCCCCAGAAGATCATTCAAGTACACTCTTAACTCGAGCACGCCACGACGTATCTGGCGGCATCTCTCATAGATGGCATCTATGATCTCTTTGATCACTAAAAGGGTGTTTGACCCTGAAGTGCAACCCAAGCCTGCTATGTTCAAGCTCTCAGGCAACCTGGTGCAATAGAGATCAAGGATAGAGTCTTCTACCACATATCTCGAATTGGATATTGCTATTTTCTGGTTACAGAAAGAAAGAAAAGAAATATCTCAATTCAATGATAGAAAGGAGAAAGGAAATACTTGGGCATGTATCCTACACTGATGGGGAAAGGAAATACCTTCACCCAAGTAGACTGAATCAGGTTGAGTCGGGTCGACCATGGTCAACATTATATAAGTATAATCTACTTGATTTAATCGGGTTGACTGATTTCGTGGAAGGATCCACCTTCTGATTGATCACTAGTTTTCCTCAATATGATTAATTACGCATGTATTGCACTTGATCAATCTGGAGGCAGGTCACACTTTGATTGTAAAATATATTCTTGCACCCATACTTGTAAGCATTTGTATCCTTGACACGTAGATATAGTGATAAGAGAAAGTGTGTATCAGGACTGGAGCCCTAGAACCAAACCCAACCAACTGTGTCCAAACTTGGACCCAGACCTATTGTTTATCTAGTTGGGTTCAGACAGGCTTTAAGTATAATTTGGCCAACTTAAAATCCTAATGTCTCTTTGTAAGCATTATAATTTTATTATAATTAGTATTAGTAAATTTATTGAGTATTGGATAAAATTTAAAATTTATTTATAATTATAATTTTAGTGAGACTGTTCAAGAAAAACGGCTGCAGGATTTGTAGGAAGATGGTTACTGTAAAAAGGAAGATGGAGCTTCCAATTTTTGAACTAATGAGGACTATCACATGAGGATTTGACTTGATGACATCACACGTGGTGTTGAGTTTTGCCATGCCAATTTTATGGCCATCACCTGACAAGCCATCATATGGGAAATTTAAAGTTTATGATGACATCATGGTAGTTGTAAGGGCATGAAGTTTATGTTGACATCGTGTGGGAACGGCAGTTGCTATGGCATAAACACTTTGTCATGATGCATGGAAAACACAGACTTTTGACATGATGGTTGATGTTGGAATGGAAAACGGTAAGAAGAAAGTCAAAGTTTCAATTGTATTATAATGCCTATGGAACTGTGCAACAACATGGATGAGTTGTTTCCTTGACACACAAAGTAACAGTGGATGGAGCAAATATGCAACTGCTGCTGCCGCCTCGCGTTTCGTGCAACACAAGAATAATAGGACTTAGATTTCGTGCACATCACATAATGGAGTTCGCTCGACCCATTTTATGGTCGTTCGAGCGAATGAAGACAGAATGTCAACCGTTCGAACGCACACTTATTTGCTCGAGCGGTCTGTGCGCCTGAAGTCCGTTTTGAACATGAAACTGTCTTCTAATTTGGTTCAAATTACTTTCTTGAGTCCTACTTGCTCTACAAGTATTGAGGCATGAATTAAAGCCTATATACGACCTTTCTCTCTCAAATCTAGACTACCACTCTCCCATCTAAAAATCTAGAGATCTATTAGGAGATTTTTCCACTCCAGAGCTTCAAGTTGTTGTGCTGAAGTTGAAGTCTTTGGTGGTTTTTCTGCTACTTTTCTGAAACGGATTCATCTTGAAGAGGCATTCAAGGTGGTTGGTTCAAGCACGATAAAGGTGCACGGCGAGCAGTCAGCAAGATTAAAGCAGTCCTTAGGTTGAGTTAGCAACTGGAAAAGGATTGTGAGTTTTCTTATAACTTTCAATTTATAGTGCTTGATTGTCTGCTAGCCTAGATGATAAGGCCCGTGGTTTTTTCCAGAGGAGGGTTTTCCACGTATAAATCCTGTATCCTTTTCTTTGTGTGAATTTTTCAATTGGTACACTAATTTACTATGTGATCTTTTTAACTGATCTCTAATGGATTTCAATAAAGAAGCTAATCATTGTCTTAGCAAGAATGGTAAGGAAGTTGCACTCAAGTCTTCGAAATTTGTGGACAGTAGTTCTGAATCAGAGTGTGACTTAGAGGACGCTGAGTTTGAAAACTATTTCATCAAAAAATTAAAAAAAATGTTGAAAAATAAAAAGGCTAAGAAGGATGGTAACAACAAGGCACCCTACAAGACCAAATCTGTGCCGGAAAAGAACCCATCTAAAGGATCCACAAGCCTATCCAATGCTTTGAATGTCAAGGTTATGGTCACACTGCTGCTAAGTGTGCTAACAGAAAGGAAAAGAGTAAAGGTAAGGCTCTTAATGTGTCTTGGGATGAGGATACAGATGAAGAAAAGAGTGAGCCAGAATCTCATGATAATGATTTTAAAGATTGTGTTGCTTTCATGGCTTTGTCTACTGTCACTTCTTTGCAGGGTTCATCTAACAGGGAGTCCAATTCTTATGACAATTTAGATTCTAATAACTTTTCTGATGATGACAAGGACTGGGAAATTGCATACAAGAAATTGTTACAAGATTCCATACGTATATCAAAGATTTGTAAGAAAAGAGCATTAAAGCTAAAAGATATAGAAACTCAAAATTCTTCTCTTACTGCACAACTAGAAGAATCACAGGCTAAGGTAAGCTAGTTAGAAGATGAACATATAATCTTGTCTAATAATCTTATTGTTGTAGGTAAGGAGAGTGAATTATTGAAGCAACAATAGCTGAAAGCAAAATTTGAGATGAACGATTTAAAGAAAGAGCTGAGTGATTGTAAAGCTGAAAAGGAAGATTTAAGAGGAAAGGTGAAGATGGCTCTCATCGAATTGGATTCCGCTATAGCATCAATCAAGCGGATGAATACTAGGTCTAAGAAACTTGATGAGATCCTTGGAAGCCAACAGACTGACAAGTCTAAATCTGAAATTGGCTACACTCATGGAGCTTCGTCCTCAAACGATAAAGGTAAATCTGTATTTGTTCGAGGGCCTACTGTGTACTCCATGACACCCTTAATTCATAAGGCTCCATCCTTGAAATCTGTGAATGCTAAGAATGTGTATAAGCCTAAATTCACCCCCACATGTCACTTTTGTGGAATTAAAGGACACATCAAACCACACTGCAATAAAAGAAAAAATCATATCAGAAGTCAGATGAGGAAGAAACCTTCTTCTCCTCAACAGGTCAAAACTAAGTGCATGTTTGGTATATCTATTTTTCACCTCTATTTGTCTATTAGTCTAAATCGGACAGAGGTTAGAAGAATTAGAGCGTTTGGTAGATGACTTTATCCTCTTCTTATTTTAGAGGAGTAGAGGAAAATCCTCTAAAATTGAAATGCCCACTTTCTGGACATGTGAAAAATAGAGGCATAAGCTCTAAAAAACGTAAAGGCAAATCTTCTAAAATTGAAATGCCCACTTTTTTTATAGCTCTTTTTTTAATAGCTCTATTTTAAATGGTTTATCAGAAAAAGAGTAGAGATGCCAAAAACGGCCTAAGGCTGTTTGGATTCGTAAAAGTGACCTGAGCTGTAATGTGGTCTACACTGCACTGTCTAAATCAATTGAGAATGCTGAGGTTGATCCCCCTCCGCGCAAGCTCCTAGGCATTGGCCTACACCCCTAATCGTCAAATCATGTTTTGAATAGTACATGCATACTTTTTCGAGCTAATCTTGAGATTATCTGGCATGTGATACACTTTGATTTGTTGGATTTTCGCACTGAATTTTTTTTCACGATTTAAGGATTTTGATCATGTCCACACATACGATGACTCACTTGGACACTCACTTAGGGTCAATGAGACACTAGGATTGACAGGATTTATGGTCTTAGTGGTTTTATACCTATTCGGAGCAACGATTTTGATTTTTCCACTTACACCTATGCTCTCTTCTTAATGTCTATATCGTATATGTGACCCAAAGTGCGTAGATATTTCTGTAGACCGACGCAATGGAACTGTATCCTATAGGGTTCAAAAATTTCTCAAAAAAAAGAGCACTCGAACTTGTGCATTATTTTATGCCGGGAAGTTCATAAAAAAAATCTTGAGTTGGGCTAATAAAAAAAAATGTGTGACATTAAGGGGGAGCTTCGCACCTCATTTATGATCCGATCAATTGTTTTTGAAAGGTGTGAATATTCGCTATGTATCTGATGATTGTTGACTTGTGGTCGATCTGCGATTTCTTTGTGTTTTTCATTTGAGATTATCTTACACACAATTTACACACATAACAAATTGCCTACAATTGTGTTGCCACATGACTTGCAAATTCTAGTGTTTGATCATCGAAGGTTTTCGATTGTTGGCTTGATTGGGTTTTGCATTTGTGCATTTTTTATCGAGGATATAGATTATCTGATTTAGGGGGAGTATGAGCTTTGTCAATTATGAACAAAAAGGGGGAGAAGCTGAGATAGCTCATGAGATTTCATGTGATGATTAGTGTTTTGTTAAGTTTATTATATTGCTGCTTAAATTTCAAAATTAATTTTAATTTTCAAGATTTCACGCTTGATCTTTTGTCAGACTTTCATGAGTAGGAATTGCAGGGCAAAATTGAAGAAAAGTTTTTGAAACTTATTTCTTTTTTGGGTAGAATTTTTCTTGTATTTAGATGTTTTGTCCATGAATTGCCAAATGGGGAGATTGTATGCATTATAATTCTATTATAATTAGTATTGTCATGATGCATGGAAAACACAAAGACTTTTGACATGATGGTTGATGTTGGAATGGAAAACAGTAAGAAGAAAGTCAAAGTTTCAATTGTATTATAATGCCTATGGAACTATGCAACAACATGGATGAGTTGTTTCCTTGACAGGCAAAGTAACAGGGGATGGAACGCATGTACAAATGCTGCTGCCGCCTCGCGTTTTGTGCAACACAAGAATAACAGGACTTACATTTCGTTCACATCACAGAATGTCATCCGCTCGAGCGCACACTTATTCGCTTGAGCGGTCAGTGCGCAGGAAGTCCGTTTTGAACACGAAACTGCCTTCTAATTTGGTTCAAATTACTTTTTTGAGTCCTACTTGCCCGACAAGTATTGAGGCACGAATTAAAGCCTATATATGGCCTTTCTCTCTCAACTCTAAACTACCACTCTCTCATCCAAAAATCTAGAGATCTATTGAGAGATTTTTCCACTCCAAAGCTTCAAGTTGCTGTGCTGAAGTTCAAGTCTTTGGAGGTTTTTCTGCTACTTTTTTTAAATCGATTCATCTTAAAGAGGCATTGAAGGTGGTTGGTTCAAGTACGATGAAGGTGCACGTCGAGTAGTCGGCAAGATCAAAGTAGTCTTCAAGTTGAGTTAGCAATTGGGAAAGGGTTGTGAGTTTTCATGTAACTTTTAATTTATAGTGCTTGATTGTCTGTTGGCCTAGACGTTAAGGCCCGTGGTTTTTTCCCGAGTAGGGTTTTCCACGTATAAATCCTGTGTCCTTCTCTTTGTATGGATTGCTTATTTTTAATTGGATCTAGGATTAATCACTAGTTTAATCACTGTCATTGAAATCTAGTAAAGATCAGTTGGTTGGGACCCGAGCCTGTGTTAAGGCTAAATTTTTCACTCTTTTAAAGGAACTTCTAAAACATCAAGAGAAAAGGTGACTTAAATTTTCGTGCTATGGATGCATTACCAAATCAAACTTTTTTTTTTTTTTTGGCAATCCGAACCGGAAAGTTCAGTTTTGAATTACAAATTGCAAACTCCAATGCAACTTGCTCAAAGGACCGTCGCCACATTAAATGGTGAAATGAAACTAACATTGCCATGCACACTCAACTATTGTCATATTGTTTTTTTAGGAGAGGGAGAGAGAGAGAGAGAGAGAGAGTGAGTGTGAGTGAGAGAGGTGTTTTGTTTTTTTTTTTCATTAGGAGACCTAGAGGAATATCTGAATAGATGAGTTACTAGTTTAGCTGGCAGGGGTGCACATGGACGGTTCAGATTGATTTATAGGGAAAATCATCAACCAAACCGAACCCATTGGTTTTAATTTCTATTTTTTCAAACCGAACCAAACCACCCATTTGCTCAAACCAAACCGGTTCGGTTTGGTTCAATTATGGTTTTCTTGTTTTACTTTTTTATTACAAAAAATTGCAGTTCAAACTTGGTCCATCAAATGGAACGAGGAGAAGCTATAATGAACACTAGAATATATTTCATAATTCGTTTCAACCAAAGAAGCATACATCAAATGATGAATGAACTCTTTCCATCTATCATCTGGTCATGTGATTGAATATGGACCAGGCTAGGTTCAGCCAACTTTTCAGGTCAATGAGCTGAAGCAGTTCAAATCTTCTAGTAAAATACACCAACAAAATGGTTAGTCATATACCTATTTCTCTGTATAAAACCTGAACTAGATGACATTGCTTGATCTAGACCAATGAATTCAACACAAAAGGAACTAGTTTTTTTTTTCCCCCAACAAGTTGGGTTCGAGTGGAATGTAACCCCAATTTTGAATTAATTGAGTGGGCCTCTTCATAGTTCACTTTGTCTTAGTTTAAATAAAACCCCTGACTATTCTACGGTATCCCACAAATCGAACACCTCTGCAGTAAATATATATTTTCTGACTGTTCTGGGATTATTGTAAACTATAACAACTTTTGTATGGTAATTGTCCATGTAAATGATCATTTTTTTCTGTCCATCTATCAGCCTTCACATCCTAGTCACGTCATCACCACATCCTCCAAGTCGAAATCCCACCACTGCCTCTCCGTACTAATTTCCTCGTACTAATTGAACCTCGTCTAAATGGGATCATTGATAGAATCACTGTAGTGAAAACAACAGAGTGAAAATGTTGAACTCTAGTTGGTTGATTAAGTTATGTGAGCCCTGTTCGGAGGCCCTTGCCTTCAGCACATGCCAACGCACAACGAGTCTGGATCCCCTGTTTCAACAAAACAGGGGTTTACTGTTTGGACCTATGGAGGAGTGCCACGTGTAAGAAGTTTCCAGCTCAACTAACACCATTCAACTGCTTCCTTGGAAAACAAAAAAAAAAAAACGAGAGGGACTATTTTGCAAATAAAAGCAATTGGGTGAAAAAAATCCCTAACCCTCCGTTCCTTTCTTCTCACATATCTTCAGCCACAGACGGTGAGCGCAAACGCCTTCTCCTCCTCCGACACCGCCGAAGACGACATCGGAAAATCGCTTCCGGACGCCGAGAATTGGCCGGAGAAAAGGGGATCGGTGTCGTAGGTGGCGCCGGTGTGTTTCTGGATTAGGTTGCGAAAGGTGTGGGCGTCAGCCCACCGGAAGAGGAAGCGGGCGACGTAGAGGGCAGCTGCCCCTGCTGTCGCCAGACCTGCATTTCGTCGTTGCCGCGGAAGAAGAAGAAAAGGACATAAACCCCAAACCCCGGTGGAGAAGACGAACGAGGGATTTCCTTTTCACCCAATTTGCAAAAAGGTCCCTCTCTTTTTCATATTTTTTGTTTCCGAGGAAGCAATTGAAGGGTCTTATCTGAGCTGGCAATTTCTTACACGTGGTACTCATCCATGGGCCCAAACAGTAAACCCTTGTTTCATTGAAACAGGGGATCTGGACACACGCACAACACCATGAAGCACAAAAGATAGATTTGAGAGTTCTAGTATGGTATTTACAAATACAACTTAAGAGCATAACCATACATGGAACTATTTGACATTTGCATAGAGAAAATCTTCACTCTAGCAAAAGTACTATAAGCATCATGAAACATTATCACCATGCATAGAAAAGATGCACAAGACTAGGTATAGAATGTAAATCCATTTCATGATCCACAAATCATACAATTCATTTTGCTAAAAAAATGTAATTAGAAGAGCAAAGAAGCAAATTGCTTGAAACCTTATTCATTTCCATTTAAGTTAATATAACCATATGCATAAGAAAATGAGAACATGGAACATGCTTTGATGATTATAGCTAATGATGTTTTAAAGCATTTCCATTCATACAATCTTCAAATCATTTCAATAAACAAAATCCAACAATGAGCATAAAGAGGATGATTTTGAAGATAACGCATAATTAAACAATTTTAATCCTCATATCTTATCAATGAGGCTCGATCATTTTTCAACTTGCATTTTAAAACTTATTTGGAAAACATACAAGTTGATCTTTTGAAAACAATAATTTTCCGTATGAAAGTATAACTTAGTAATCCATGGAAAATCCAAATTGTTTCAAATCATTTGTTTTTCAAAAAAAAATCTTACTATGACATCTAAACAAATGATTTTGCAACATCAATTGATTATGAAAGATCTAGCTATGATAGCTTTTGGAACCATAATCAATTGAACATCAATAGATATGCATTACAAGAGATATAACAATATGTGAACAAAATGCAAATCTATCATGAGGATATTGCAATCAAATGTGAGAGAAAAAATCAAAGTGGGGGAGGCCAATGCGCCTCAACCAGAATGAGACAATGGAAGGCCCATTAGTTCATCAACAAAAGGTGGTTGAGAAGTGGCCATCGCAAGGGACCATGCTAAACATGTATGGTTGTTGAATTTGATGACAAGAAAACAAATATAGTGTGGTTGTTAAACATCTTCATCACGGTCAAATTGTGATGTTAACAATGGACAATTGAGTCACCACTGCCATCTCCTTCCATGTTGGTCCACAGTAACTTTAAATGCCTTTTTCAATACTTGAGGACCATCATCAACCACAGGGGGTGACTTTGATGCTAATCTAAGATTTCAATTACATGTGCTTTTGGTTACAGACTGGATAAGTAATTGAAAGATATCTGCTCCAGTTGCTAACTCCATTCTCATCTGATTCCAATTGAGTATTTAGTTTCGAAAATGAAATGTTATGTAACATAATCATTCTTCTGCTGTAGTTATGGCTCGATAATGTCATTACCTGGCTGGGATTCATAGAGACTTTAGTATTTGGTGGGCACTGCCCTTTCTATGTTCCTTTGATTTGTATGGGAATGCGTGACTTAATTATTAAGCACAGGGAATGACTTTTCAAAAAGGAATCACAGAAAGGTAAGGTACATGAGAAGTTTCTAATTCTTACTGTTGTGCCCCCATTTCATAAGCATGGGTTTTGCATGTGTTTAGGGTCAATTAAAAATTTTCTTAATAAACCACACAATTGTAACCCCTAATTATGGTCCCTTAGGAAACATTTCCTTGGTTCACTGACAATATACTGGAAGCTTCATGAACAAACAGATGATGGCGACATTGATTATGTAAAATTATAGTCCGCAGTGAGATATAAACATTTCTTTAGTTCACCAACAATATAATGGAAGCTTTATAAATAAACAAATGATGGTGACATAAAACATTTAAGAGCAAGCATATATAACTTTCAAGTAACAATAGATATGCAATATCAAATAGAATTGAAGATGATGTTGTAATCATATTGGATTCATGCTCGTTCGGGCGTTTGGGAACTATAGGAACCGCTGGACACGAAGATCTGTGGATCCAACACTTTCGTAACCGGAAGTGAACGAACAATCCGGTTTTGTTTTGATTGTGTATGGGTGTGCCAAATCTTTTATTCTACTTGGAAAAGAAATGATCTGTAGATCAACTTTTTCATATAGAAAGGAAAATAAAAGAATTTCTAACTTTTCATGGCACATGTGCTAAAAGAGACGTAATTTGATTTTTTGGATTTTGGGTGTTGTGAAAGGTGAATTTTATTACTATTATTTTTTTGCCGTGAATGGCGTTGTTTTTGCTGTGGGAGGCAATTTTGGTGGCGTGAAAGGTAATTTTACAACTTTCATCAAAGAAGACAAGATTTGTGATTTTTATCTAAAGCAAACAGATATGGTAGAGATACAATGTTTTATGTGGATGGACACCCTGTTTGATTTTTATTCTTTTTTAATTGGGGACCATCGAGATGAGATTGAACTATTAGATATCTTAAAAAGCTCAAACACAAAAACTATTGCAACTCTAAGCCGCTGATCTTTGTTTGATATCTCGATATTTCCGAAAAATGTGAGCACTTAGATTTAAATTCCTGCACTTCTGTGGGCCTTAAGATCAAGATCTGAACCATCGATCCTCATCAAAAGACCAGAAACAACTATGGGGAGTAAAATTTTAGCTCTTGATTTCTCATGGATTTGTAGAAATTCATGAAGAATTGTGGACTGTTGATGCAATGATGTTTAAACTGACTTGGTTTTCAAGTGATTCCACCCGGTGCATTTTTTTTTTTTTTTTTATCAAATATGAGGCTCTATATGTTGATTCGAACCATTAGTTGTCTTTAAAAGCCCAAACACGACCATGATGTTAAAATTGAATTGCTGATTCTTTACGATTTTCGAGATATTTGTGAAAAATGTGAACCATTAGATCTAGGCTTTTGGACTTCATGGGACCCTTGGATAAAGATTTGAACCGTGATCCTCTTTAGAACCCCAAGAATGGCAATGGGGTTAAAAAAAACTAGCCTTTGTTTCCTTGTAGACCTCAATAAATTCATGAAGAAACATCAAGTATTGATGCACTTGTGTTTAATTGGTTGGGTTTTCACGCAATTCCAACCCCATTGGATTTCTCACTGTTTTTTAATTGTGGAAAGCAAAAGCATGATCTAGATTACTGGCTAACTTCATAAGATCAAACACGACCTATGAGTTAAATTTGAGCCATTGATTTGTCACAAATCTTGAGATATCTATGACAACTTTAGACCCTTAAATCTACATTTCTGGACTTATGGGACCCCTTAATCAAGATCTGAACCACTAAAAGAGGTGTTCTCACGGGTCGCTCCATGTAGATCCACTTAAAAGAGGTGGACCATGAGTCCTACTTTGTTAGCTTGTAGAGCCACTCAACGAAATGTCCTCATGGGCCGATCCTCCATGTCCAATTTGGGCTCGTTTAGAACTCACTTGGGTTAGCTTTGGGTCCTCATTAGATTTAGATATTTCAAAATTCAATTTAAGCTCATTAAAATTTTGATTTAAGTCTTTATGTTTGATTGGGCCACTATCAAAGCGACCCAGATAATTGAGGGCTTGTTGAATCCAAGGTCCAACAAATCAGGACCTTCTACTCCTGTGTGAAATCCCCCATCATAGGAAGTGGGTCAAATTGTGTGGGTTTGACTTGACTGTATCAAAAAATTTATTCATGGACTTAACGTCTCAAACCACTGCCTCCACCAACCCCAACAACCCCCGCCCGTCTCTCTCTCTCTCTCTCTCTCTCCAAGTGGTAGGGCTGCACTTGAATAGCGGAAAGAAAGCGGGAATGGAACGTAATTTCAAAGATATTGCACAGTATCTCTCTCACTGCGGTACTGCACACACAGAATCATTATTCCTGCCTTGCAGTGCCTGGGAAAACCCACCAAAGAGCTCCTTGTCGTCTTCACAACTCGCGTACAACATGGACAAGGTGCGCCATCTCTAATCTCTCTCTCTCTCTAATCCCTCCGTCTCTCTCAAAGTAGAAGAATTGATATATGGTTTTCTTCCATATTCCCATTGAAATTACTCAAACCCGTTTCATGTATTCCACCGATGACCGATCAGTCTTTATTTCCCCATTAATTTCTCATGGGTATATCTCATTTTCTTCCATAGCTTCTACCCACTTCGCCCAGTGATTTAGGAAGTCGATAATCTTGGAAACCTGCCCCTTCTGCATCTCCATTCAACTTGGTTTACAATTAGTTTCCAATGAGGATTTGGCATCTTCACTTCTTTGATCAAATGAATGCAAATGGTGGGTGGGTTGATTTTTATTAGTTAAATTTGGGAGACTGTCTTATTTTCTAGGACATGTGTTGGATTAAACTTGCTCATTGAGAGCCTTGACTGTTTGATTCAAGATAGGATTATTAATGGGTTTTCTTTTTCCTCTTCTATAATGGTAATAAGAAGCATTTGAAGAAGAATCAATAATCAATAGTTCGGATGAGGGTTATGATTCTTTTTTTCCTTTCTCTTTTGGGTGATCTAAATTTTTTTGTTAAGAACTAAGAATATCTGCTTCTGCCTACTTGGTATTGCATTCCTAGGAATTTGGAGTGAAGGAGAATTAAAGAGGTAAGGAGGAAAGGTTTCAGAGATGCATATTTATTTTCCTTGGATTTATTTTACTGGGAAGATGGGGATTACCCATCATTTTCTATCGAAATGGAGAGTCTTGAATGTCCTCCTTGGGCATTAAAAGAAAGAAAAGGGATAAAAAGGAATACCCTTCACTTTTAGCCAATATGTATTCAACAAACAGTAAGCAGATGTACCATTAGGGCCCATTTACCTACTTAGTTTTTGAATTCTAAGGACTGCACAGTAGAAGGGGTTTAATCAAACAAGTATTAAGGAGGTGAGGACTGAGTAGTCTGTGGTGGAGATGTAAAAGAGACGTCCGTTATTTTAGGATTTAATTTACTACGGTTATTGTGGGCAGTAATTTTCGATCAAATATGAGTTTTACTCGATTCCCCCTTGTGGATATTCTCGCCTTTGATCTTTTACTTTTGGCTCATTCAATAAAAAAGCGTTGCTAATTACAAATCATAGGAATTTATTAGCCATTATACAAAGGGGGCCTTGGTAATAGTTTGAGGGAGAACCTAGACTAGTTCAGTGACATTGTTTTGCTAAGCCTCAGTGTTTGGATTTTCCCTTCTTGTCTGAGACCCTGGATCTATTTTCAATCAAGAAGAAGGATGATACTAATTGACTGAAAGTTAAATGTTTTATAGATTAGTCAACATGATTACCCCTTGCATCCAAGAGAATCAAATTCTTAAAAACCAAATCATTGAGTTGGTTGGAGAGCTGGTCTTTTCTGCTGGAAGGGGAAAAGTGCTGCAGGTCATGCTTCCTTTTGCATGCTATGGTGCACCTGGAGAGAAGTGAGGAACAGCAGAGTTTTTCAGACAATGTTAGACTGGTGATTATGTGATAAAAGGGCATGGTGTTTGGTGGAGTCGAAGTAGGTGTACTTTAGCTTCCCAATTTTTGCTTCTCTTATCTCTAATCTTCTGCACATGTTTTAATTGTAAAGATTCTAAATAGTAATAATCTATGTATTTCTTCCCTTCCCTCAGCAGTTCCTTGGATTGCTTAGTATGGTTCATTTCATTCTTGTGGTAACTGAAGTTTTGAGATATGATCTTCTGATGATATTGATGATGCAGAAGATATATTGATCACATCAAATAAAATTTTCTACAATCTAGGTTTCTTCTTATTGCAACAATATGATTGGTTTGGTCATAGAATCCTAGATGCAATGTAAAAGTACTCATGCGAATATGGCATAGTGCTCTTTTCTCAAGCTTTGTTTCCTGTTAGATTAAAAGGTATGTTCCATGTTTTCACTTTTACCAGGAAGCTCAGGGATGGCTATGGTATAACTTACCTCCTCACGGATTGGTCTCTGAGAAGCTGAGAGACCCATTTCCACTTGCATGTCTTGTGTTTCTCAAAAATCTAAATCTTTTCCTACTTTCGATGTTTATACATTTTTTAAAATACTTCTTATTTGAAAAGCATGCTCGAAATTTGGGCCTATATAACCATCCTCTCCACCAATTTGCCATTTGTCTTGATTTTTCAATTTCTTAAATGTTGGTCTCAATAGTCAATAGTTGCCTCATAACCCAGTTACATAAGAACTGGCAGAATCATTTGTGCATACATAGGTAGGTGCCCGGGGGCTCACTGTTCCATACCCTAGTTGCTTACCTATGGGTCCATAACCGTTGACTGGAAGACAATTTTAGGTAATTTCTCTTTAATAAAAGGAGAACTTTTCCGTTTCTTGCAAAAAATTTTTTCAAGGAAACTAGCTATCAACCACCACTTTATTTATTTGTTTATTTTTTCATGTGGATCTGATGTTTAATGGCTCACCTTGTTCCACAGATGCCCAATCAAAGATAATGTTCTGAGCACCTTCCAACTGCGCTTGATGTAAGTGATATTGTTGCTTTCTATTTTATTGAAATAAGAAAAGTAAAATTATAAATGTTTGGGCAATCAATGAGCTTCACTAATATTTTATTGATGTACACATCCAAGATGAAATATAAACACCATCAGTATCCTAAACTCTAATAAAATGTAATGAGTAACAAATGAATAGAAGGTTATTACAAGAACTATACTAAAATAATGATGAATAAATGTTGACATTATCTACTAGAACTCAAAACTCTAACGCTTGAGCAGGCTAAGAAATGGTTTTTCAGCTACTGGAATGCACTTGACAACCCAACCAATCGGCCAAGATACCGCCGCTATTCCAATGCACACACCCCATTGTCCCCAACTTAGGCGCTCTGTATCCGCAAACTTCTTAAGTAACTCCACCATCACCACTTGAAGAACAATTGTCATTGCCACAATCCCTATAAACAACCTGTTCTTATGAAGTCCCTTGAACACATTCCTCTTCTCTAACTTTCTCGCATTGAACTCATTGAATACCTGACACAAAACAAAAGTATTGAAAATAAGGGTTTTCTTGACGCTCTCATCCACACCAAAAATCGAACGACCTTTGAATTGCAAGGTTAGCAAGATGGCAATTTGATAAAGAGCTTGAGCAGCAAGGTTTCTCCACATAATGTTTGTAATCAGTGGCTCAGTTCGACCAACTGGCTTTTTATCCATCAACTCCTTGGTGGGGCGCTCTGTAGCTAGAGCCAATGCGCCTAGAGTGTCCATTATTAAGTTCACCCATAGCAATTGGACTGCTGTGAGTGGAACTTGACCTGCAGAAACTGCTGCGATAAAGTTTATCACTAGGGCAGCAACATTCACAGTGAGCTGAAATTGAATGAATTTCTGAATGTTATTGTAGACGCCCCTTCCCCACTTTAAAACAGTTACGACTGAAGAAAAGTTATCGTCCAAGATGACAATGTCTGAACTCTCCTTTGCCACTTCAGTTCCTTGAATTCCCATTGAAAGTCCAACATCGGCTTCTTTCAAAGCTGGAGCATCATTTGTACCATCTCCAGTGACTGCCACTACATGGCCTTTTTCTTTTAGGCACTGAACCATTAGAAGCTTGTCTAATGGAGAGGACCTTGCCATCACAGATATTCTGTCCACCATTTCCATCCTTTCTTGTTTTGTGTAATTACGAAATTGTCTGCCTTCCACAACTGCTTCTTTTAAATCTTGATCGGCCCGAAGTATCCCGCATTCGATGGCTATGGCTGTTGCAGTGAAAACATTGTCCCCAGTTATCATTTTGATGTTGACACCAGCGCCTTTACAAGCTTCCACAGCCATTCGCACTCCTGGCCTACATGGGTCCTTGATGCCGACAAGCCCCAATAGTGTCAAGCCAGCTTCTGCAATTTCTCCGACTTTTCCTTCGTTGTCATCAGGGATTGCATCTTCCTCTGTTATTTGTTTGTGGGCAAAAGCAATGCATCGAAGACTATGCGCTGCCATTCCTTCAATGATTTGCTCCAACTTCATCCTAGTTTGTCGATTAATGGGTTTGATGGTCCCATCGCTCTCATAGGAATTCGAACACATAGCCAATATCATTTCAGCAGCTCCTTTCCAATGGGCATGAGTTGATTTATTGCTGTTCTTTCTTACTGAAACTCCACTTCGCTTCTTCTCTGAATTGAAGGTTTCAACATGAAGAGTGGTGTAGCTTCGCTTTAATTCCTCCATACTCATGCCCAATTCCGTCACTGCCCAGGAAAGAATTGCTTTTTCAGTTGGGCTACCAGAAAATTCATGGGAAGAACTTGAATTGGCTTGGTAAACACCGCCTGATGTGTTTAGACCAACGCCTTGGTAAAGCAATTTTAGGATTTTTGGGGCTACTGTAGAAATGTCTTTAGAAACTTCTTCTTCCCCAATCCAAACTTTTGTGACTGTCATCTTGTTCATTGTCAACGTACCTGTTTTGTCAGTGCAGATGGTTGTGGCCGAGCCCATGGTTTCACAAGCTGAAAGATTCCGAACCATTGCTTGATCAGCCATCATTCTCTTCATTGAGTAAGCAAGAGTGAGAGTGACCGCCAACGGCAAACCTTCAGGAATTGCCACTACCACTATTGTAACTGCAGCGGCAAACATAGTGGCCACTGAGTTGAACACCTCTTCAATCTTTGTTTTCTTTCCATTGAACTCTCTATTTCCATTCTCATCTTGGGTGTTGCCCGTGAAATAACGCACCAACAGCACAACAAGAACGAGAAAAGCAACACCCAAACCAACCTTTCCAATGTATGATGTGAGCTTGTTAAGCCGGTCTTGCAATGGTGTTTGCTCGTTCAAATCATCACTTATTGAGCTCATCATTTCGCCCCACATTGTGTTCATACCCACAGAGGTCACAAGCATGGTTCCATACCCATCTACCACATTTGCTCCAGATACTAGAAACGGGTTCTTATCAGCACTGGTGTTTACATGGTCGCTTTCACCTGTCATGCTCGACTCATCCACTTGTAAGGAGTGGCCACTCAAGAACAACCCATCTGCAGGAATTTGATCGCCGATCTTTAGAAAGACCACATCACCTACAACAATGTTGAAGATTGATACCGGTTGGCGTCGATTGTCTCTCACCACATCAACGTTGATGTCATTACTCTTGTTGGATAGCTTTAGAAATTGTTTAGATTGACGAAAATTACTGATAGCAGTGACAGCAACAACTAAAAATACAGCAATGAATATGCTTCCTCCATCATACCACCCTTCCTTGAGGCCATGCTCCTTGATCCCAAATCCTAAGGAGAGAGCTGCACAGACAAGAAGGATGAGGATTATCCGGTCATTGAAAGCCTCCAAGATGAAGTAGAAGAAGTTCTTCGCGGGCGGCTTCTTGTATGTGTTCGCACCGAATGCCTGTTGACAATCAGCATTATCTTTTGAGATTTTACAATAAAGATCTAGTTCTTTTGTGGAGTTAATTTACTTATTCAAACAATAAAATAAGATGCATTTAGATTAACATGCGATGAGATAAAAGTTGTTTGAGTTAATTACCTTTATCTCTCATCTGTAGGTGCAGCATGTAAAGCAGAAAGCCAGTGCATGTATATATTGTGCTATTTGATAAATTGACTAGTTTGCAGGCATGCAATTTTCCTTAATATCATAATTTTGTCCGGTCTTGAGCTAAAAAAACAGAGTAATAGGTGTTATCGAAGGTAGGAGTTTTAGTTTTTATTTATAGGGTGGTACTTCTTTGGTTCTTCGAGTACAATAGAAGGTTGATAGAATAAGAAAGAGAATCCTGTTAAGAATGAACGTTGGCACATCACTAGACAGAAATGAAATTTGAATTTGATACTTAAATTTTTTTATTTTAAATAATTTATAATAATGGTAGAAGGTCTCTGTGGGGCTCATTTTCTTATTCAAACAATAAGTAAGATGCTTTGAGATGAGCAGGTGTAAGACTAGTCGATTTAATTACTTTTCTCTCTCATCTATAGGTGCAAGTATATTATTTTGTGCTATTTGATGCATTGCTAAATTTGTATGCAGATAATTTTCTTTAATAGCATATCATTGTCAGTTGTTGATCAAGAAAGAAAAGTAATATGTGGTATCAGAGTAGGGTTTCAAAAAAATTTTAATATAGGGTGTTGCTTCTTTAATTGGTTCTTCAATGATTTTCGAAGATTGTCAAAAAAAAAAAAAAAAAAAAAAAAAATTTATGAAAGTGAAAATCTGTGCAAAGGGCATTGTACTTGTTGAAAGCGTCGATTCAAACTCAATTGATTGAGAATATGCAAAGACCTAAGGAAGTGTGTTATGTGTCACTTTCTCAATATTTGGGAGTAAATGATATCCATTTTAAAATGTTAAAGAGTGAAATTGTTTTGCAAGATTTAAAAAAAAAAAAAAGAACTTTTTTTTGCAAGGTAGGGCCTAGGAGTATGTTTTTGTGCTAAAAGAAGATTACACGTGATGTTTTAGAGAATTTTGTCAGTCTCATATAGTTGACATTAAGTCGACTTGGTATGGCTCATGTGGCCACCGTTTTCAATCAACTTACTAAGAACAACTTTTTCAATTGAGCTAAAAAAAAAAAAAAAAAAAAAACTTTTTCAAACAGGAATTTTACAGATTATCACATTTGTCTGTTGACAATTACATAGAACCGCTACAATCTTACTCAAAACACCCTGAAAGACGGCCAAAGGCCAACTTTGGAGTTATTAACAAATCCAACAAATTTTATTGTGAAAGGATTAAATTCCCTATATTTGTACCCTCGTCCAGATTAGATAGAGTCCTAACATGGTAGGGCTATTATAAATGAGTTGGGTTCAAGATGTTTTAACACCTTGGAATTTATCTGAATTGGTGAGAGAGATTACAAGAAAGTCTTGTTGTGGTTCCCATTCAACAAGGTCAATGTTGATGCCACCATCGATCTTGTTGGGGGTTCACGGTTTTGGAGCTCAAACTGCCCTGGACAAATTTCACTATAGGAGATGTTGATCCTTCCATCAGATTAGTAAAGTTTAGTAACAATTCCTTCCCGTGTTTTGAAAATGACCAATCTGCCGGTGTGCATAGATCTTATTGGACGTTGAAGTGAATGGTGGGAATTTTTTGGAGAGGTTTATATTTTTGATAGGTGGATGGACAATTTTAATACCCTCATGAAGTTTTCAAAAGCCTGAGGGCCAGCTTTCAATTTGGGTCCATTCAAACCTCGACCTCATGAATACCGTAACTCGAATCATATTCTCTTATTTTATTAATAATCAATTTGACGGTGGGCACAAATACTATATATTAAAATAGATACTAGCATATTAAAACGTGCTCAGCATATGTATGACGAACGTTACAATTTAAATATTCACGCATTGAGAAAACATCAATAGGGAGATGCTCCTATGAGAGATATTTCTCATCTTAAATGAGAGATTGGGTGGAGGCTCTCACATCCATATCCAATGCCAACAACTTAAAAGTGAGGGACCCCACCCTTATCTCTCATATAAGATGAGAGATATCTCTCATAGCAGCACCTCCCATATCAATAAATGTTAGAAAGAAAGCGAAAGAAGAAAAGTTTATGAGAGTACCTATTTAATCTAAGGGCTACTAGCATAGAAAGGAAAGAGAAAAAATGGAGTAGAAAGGGAATGGCAGGGTTTGGGTAGAAAAGAGATTGTAGAAAAAATAAAAATGAATTTACGGCGCAGGTCCCCGTAGAACCTCATACCACTCTTGAGGTACCAGAAACACCGTATATATGAATAAGGTCCTCAAGGTGTTTTTTCCCTTTTTTTTTTTTAAGTGATTGGTTGATATCGACCATTCTGGGGGGGAGTTGAAGTTGCAGAGAGCTCCATTTGCAACTGTTTTAATGGAAAATCAATTAAGAATCCAGAAGAGAATCCATACCATTCAAAGAGCACCAGACGGAAGTTCCTTTGAAAAATGGTATTTCTTTCTCCCATCTTCTAATGCGAAAATACCAATTCTATTTCAATCTCCTTCTCTACTGCTCTCTTTGATTTGTATTTTAATTATTCATTTTACTTCCCTGTCTACTATCTTCTTATTCTTCTTCCAAAAACCCTATTCTGTCATTGATTTCTTATTTGCAATCTACCCTTCTCAAAACCCATTCCATTTCTCCTCTAGGAAAGTAGAAGAAAAACCATTTTCTTGTTTTTGATGCTATTTTTGTTTTTCATTGTTTTCGATAAAACCCAGTTTCAAATTCGGGCGTTTGAAGTTACCCATCTTTAGCATTCTATTTTAGATTTTCAAAATGATCTTCCCTTGATTTTATTTTTTTGGGTTTTGATTTCCAGCGACTATTGTGGGCTACATAATGGTTCTGCAAATTGAGAGCAATCATTGCAGAATGGTCGATATCGACCATATCACAAAAAAAAAAAAAAGAGGGCACCTTGAGGACCTTATCCATATATACGGTGTTTTTGAGACCTTAAGAGTAGTATGGGGTCCAACTGGGAGTAGACGTTATTGCTTTGAGATAAAAATAGGTTGTTTGCATGAGATAAATGGGGAGAACACCGAAAGATTTTGAAACAAAGAGAAGAATAACTTACTTTCAAAGTCATGACCCACATTTAAAATGCTTGGTTTTAATATATTATAATTTGCGAATGCCCATACAACAAGGTTGAAATTTATTTTGGATTAGCTTAAAATTTTAATTAATGGGCCTAGTAAGGATCCTCATATTTTCGCTCGAATAGGTCACCTGATTACTCGAATCATGTTCATCCCCAACTTTAACCGACAAGGAAGAAAGTGAGTCGTACCTCCTGCCGACGATTGAGATCCTCCGTGTCCCCATGTATTCCTCTCTCTGCATCCGTTTCAAGTGCTGCAGTAATTCTTTGGATACCTCCAAGTCGATGAAGAGACTCCACATCTTTGTCCCTCACAATTTTGGCCACTGCTTTTGCATCAACTTGCAAGAAGAACCCACCATTTTTTCTACTCTCATTACCGTCACTGTTATCATGAGCATCATCTTCTGGTTGGACATAAAGGGTGGTATAGGAGCAGCTACGTGAGATGACAAAGAGTATTTCTTTATTGACAAGAGAGAGCATAGCTCTGCAGGAATAGATGACATTGAAAGCCTTTTGCCATCTCTTGGTAGATCGTCGTTTGGATGACCCATTACTTAAACTTCTACCAAGGTTGAAGATTGTTGCTGCATAGTTTGTAGGAGAAAGATCCATGGAATGGGTTGGCCAAAAGGACTCGACTCAACAAAACAGAATAGATATAGACTACTTGGGATTAAAAGAACCGACCCAACAAGAAAACAAGAGAAACAGATTACTTAGGTTGGATTGAAAGAACCGAGTAAACGAGAGGGATGGAAGGAAATACTTGGTTTTCCAAGGAACAGAGAGGAGATCTGTGTGGAGGAAGAGAGCTGTGCTGATTATTATTTAGATGCAGTTTGGTCCATATATAGATAAGAGTGCCGCTTGTGAATTTGACAGAAGTTTCTGCTATGTTTCTTCTTTCCGAGTGAAGTTAATTAAATTGATCCAGCGCTTTCTGGTTCTCCGATTCAATTCTTTGGTTTTGTATTATCCGCTAAGATTTCGGCTGCGAGAGAGACAAGTTTCGTGGCCGACTCAATACGCGGACCTCCACCTGAATTTTTTGGACGAGTCTGGATGATCCGCCGACCTCGAGGCTTCCCTAGAGTGGGCCAACCACGGCCCTTTTTAACATAGTAAAAATACATCCACCTCGATTCGAGGGTCTTATTGTAAATTAGAAAAAAGTACTTCCTCCTCCCAAAACGAGACCTCATTCCATTATTTTTTCTATTTTTTACTTTTATTATTATTTAGTAGAGGATTTTACCCAAAAAAACCCGGTACTTGGCCATTGCACAAAACAGTACCCCATAGTTCGTGTTACACAAACAGAGTCCGTGCCTGTTTTCCTTTTTTTTTTTTTATTCTAATTTTGAGAAGAGTGACGCTATAGGGTCACTTGTCACGGCATCTCCCACGATCTGTTGGGCTCTGCCTTGACTGTTCGAAGGAGTTTATTCACTCTATCTTTAGCCTCTGGTATCTTGTTCGATGGGGGCTCTGGGACTTCACTCTTCTTTGGTGTGCCCAGCAACCCATCTTCTTCTTCACCGTCAAGCTCAAGAATTATGGGACTATTGGGCAAGACCAGAAACACTGTCATCCCCAATGACTGCAATAATAAGTCCAGGAACAACAAAAGACTAGCCCCAATCGTATTTTAGTAAAGCTAAACCTACCAACGAACCTGTGATATTCCCAACAGAAGTATGCGCATTCCATATGCCCATAATCTAACCCCTTTTCCTCTTTCCAAACCAGTTCTCAACCATTGCAACAAACGAATACCATCAGAAGGGAGATATATCACACGATATTTTTAATTTAAAGAAACTTCCAAGTTTTAGATTGGTCAACAAGTAAATGCCTTAGATCGCCCATCCAAATCAAGAGCAGAAGGGCTCTGAAAAACTCCGACGTTGGATCGTTGAAAATCTTGCAATGATAGTTTATTAAATACAAGCCAAACAAGGTCTATGCCCGATACTCGACATTGCTCTTACAACTTCTCCTTCATGAGTAGAGCCAAGAAGCTCTTATAGATAGCCATGGTAGAGGCTAACAACTCATGGGAGATGCCATGACAAGCCACGCAAGTTTCGCCCCTATCAGAGACGAGTGACGCTTCGCTATTTTTAAAATTCAACAAAAAAGGAAAACGGGCTAACGGGCCTCGTTTGTGTAGCATGAACTACGAGGTCCTTTTTCGTGCAACGACCAACTACCGGGTTTTTTCCAGTAAAATAAATCTTATTATTATTATGAGGAAGCCACTGACCCCCTTAAGGTTGATTTATTGGTAAAAGCCTTGATACTTAGCACCACCGACTAACACTGATCATTAGGTAAGGCCCGAAACAGTTAGAAGCCGGGAACTGTTTCATGCGCAAAACAATCCACATCCTGTGGGGTGGAGCTAGGAAGGGAATTTGTGGGGCCCTAAGATTTTGAAATTTTGCATTGAATGTATAACTTTGGCCCTCCAAAATATTTGAAAGTCTCCTTCGTTCGCTTTCTTTCCACATTTCATCCTTGACACATCTATTTTTTCTCCCCAAGATCTCTTCATAGGTTTATCTCTATTAATCTACTTATTTCCTATACTCCAGTGTAATTATATTATCTTCTCTCACAGCTTGTGTTGGATTTGGTTCAAAAGGTCCATTGGGCCTTGTTGAGTGGTTTATTGGGGCCCAACTCTGTTGGGGCTAGTTCCTTATAAATACTCTCAAGGGTTATTCTTTGAAAGAAATCAAGCAAGCAATAGGAACATAGAGAGCATTGGGAGGGGAGAGGCCGTGAGAGCAAGATTGAGGCCTATTGGGGAGAGAGTAGGCTAACTGCTAAAGGGTTTTGAATCCTTGTAATGAGTCATCCAATTTCCTGCATAGTGAAATCGAGTGGAATGCTTATAGTGCCGTGGATTGCTTGTGTCGTAGATTACTTGTGGTTGTGATTGATCGCGCATGTTTTCCCTAATTAAATTCTCCTACAGTTTGATTACATTACAAAACCTCATTTGGTATTTATTCAGTAACTTTCTCTCATAGTGATATTTCGACTCACTCTTTCTTTCTTGATTAATGGTCAACTTCCAATACTATATTAATAAGAGGCCTATTATTTTATTAAAATGAAAATTAAAAAAAAAAGACTTCTATGAGTAACTATTGACTATATGTCTAATAGGGTGACGACTTTTTACCAAAAAAATAGCAACATGTATCGAGTTGTTGCAAGAATCAAGTTGATTTAGAATAAATAAAGGAAAAATCATTTCATCATTAATATAATAACATGTTCAAAATGCATCTATCTAATCTTATGTTTAAAAGAAATCAAGGATAAAAAAACCTTTAATCTTTGTAACACAACATAATGCATTGTAAAATCTCATATCTTTTTTTTTCTTTTTTGGTTTTGCCAACATACACTTATTTCTTTTCCTTTTACAATATATTCTCTCCTTCACAATGACAAAGTTTGGTGCCTTTAAATACTCAATACTGTTTTTTAAAATCCATTTCTCCACATTAAGTTAAGCAAAATATGCCTTTAATTACAAAAAAAAAATAAAAAATTCTATTTCTTCTAATGGAGATACTGTAGGAGATCATTACAGCTGGGTATCTTCACATATTTTGTCGTCACACAGTTTTTTATTTGGGCTATGGATATTAAATAGAAATTCTAGTAATGAAACCATGTAGCGCCTGAAAAATTCCTTGCAATTAAGTCATAGAGCCCAACTTAGGCTCACCATCGTAATTCCAAAGAATTTCAATCAAACAATGATTCAAACAAACCACTGAGAATGTCCATCCCTCCCTTACATTTGAAAGGTCAAAAGGCATAGGAAATTGAGTGGGAATCGATGGTGGTAAATCCCATCAAGTTTGTGTAATAATGTTGATTTATGCCAATATATGTACTATTTTAAAATATCAAGAACAAGTTTGTGTAACACTGTTTATGTGAAAATATCATGATTTTTTTTTCTTTTTCATACACTTCCATTTTCTACAGTTTGGTAGAATGAAGTTTATCTTGAGCAAAAGTTGGGAGAAAAAACTCCTAACTTTTTGGGAGAAAAAACAAAACTTTTGGCCACGCAAAGCCATTTCTTGTCAGGGTGGGAGAGGGTTGGTGTGAGGAGATTTAAGAAAGACTTGGGTACAACTTCCTCAAGCTTTCTACCAACTTGCATAAAATTGTCCTCAGTATATAACTATTATGATTGGATTGGATGAAATACAGTATCTTTCATGAGGACTAGTGATGTCCCTTTACTAAATGATAAATGATGTGGGAGTTCTCCATTTTTCAAATGCATCATCATCTACAAGAAAAAAACCCTATAAACTATATATTTGCCAATACACTCATAGTTGAGTGGTATTAGCACCTTTGTATCACATATATGGGAGGAAGAATGGTCCTCATAAACCCCGCTGCATTCCCCTTGATCACACATAGGCCCATGGATCAATCCTTGGGTTCTTAGGTTAGTAGTATCACTCCTCTTCCACAAATGATTATATATGGATTTATTTTCTTTTGCACACAAATATCCCCAATTATGTATGTGTCCCTCACCCTATGATGAGGTATGGATGCACATGAATATATATATATATATATATATAGAGGAATGTTCATATGCATCTTTCCCTCACCATAGGGCGAGGGACACTTCCCTTTTTGCATATGAAGACAAAGAAGTGTACCTCATCCAATATACTTAAAAAGTACATTTTGTACTTGAAAATGTCCAAAAATGGGAGTGTCTCACACCCTATAGTGAGGGAAAGATGCATGTGAACATTCCCTATATATATATATATGTGTGTGTGTGTGTGTGTGTGTGTTGTCCCACATCATAACATAGTGACGAATGGATGCACATGAATATTTCCTTATATATATATATAAATATATATAAAACATAGTGACTATGTTAAGGTGTGGGATATAGTAGGGTCAAGTTTATAATACATCTGAACCATCCACACACATGGAACCCCCTTAAGTACACTAGACCCATTGAATTTTCACTTATCCAAATGGATTGGACCGTTGGATCAATGGTCAAATTTAATGACTTTAATATAAAGTCATTAAAATTGTGGGCTACGGATGAAGGGGTTAGAGGCATGTCTCAAACTGCACCTGAATCCAGTCTAGGTTTGGCCGAGATCTATGGTTTGAACAGCCATGGACATGCATTTGAATATGACGGGCCAAACCTGGAATTGCTAAAGGGAAATGAAACCGTAACGACCGAAATTTATGACTAGAGTCAAAAGCCCGTAGGACTTATTAGGCAGATTTATTTTTTACATGTATATGTATGTAGTGGCACCTCTAGTGAGAATAAACAAAATATCAACTTCATTAAATTATCTTAACCCTCGATCTCTGACCTTCTAGTTTAATGGTTTTAGTTGACATCATTCTTTTTGGATTTTAATCTAATGACGAATACTAGTTGGATGAGTGTCAAATTTAGGCTGGTGACAGTTCATGCAAGGATATACAGTGAGTGTTGAGGGGGTTGGATTGATCACAAAAGGGTCACGAATAATAGTTGGATGGGTATCAAATTTGGACCAGAGGCAGTTGATGTAGGGCCAGTGAGTCTTGAGGGGGTTGGATTGATCACGAGAGGATCGCAAGTACTAATAAAATCATGTAGTGCATTTTCCATGTATACAGTGTGCCAAATAAAATATACATAATTAATAAAATTATTTAACATAAAATATTAATACATTATCTAAAACAGGATTTTTATGATTTTCCCACGGTTCTTTATAAATCCGAACTTGATCTAACACTCATAAACAGGCTTATTTTTTACGTGGGTTTATGCGAGTATGAACTCCAGAGGCCGTATTTGACCTGGGCCCGGCGGCCGACTTTAAATTGTAAAGAGATTTGGGTCTGAGCACAGGTCAGTCTAGCTCAAACTCGGCTGGTCGACAGCCATAATGGTGCTCATGAGTTGTTTCTATTTCTGTAGATTTTGAAACCTCGAAAGTTGTTTTGTGGGAAAATAAGACCAAGTTCCAAAGGAACTTATAGTCTAAGGGACCAAATAAAAAGTCTCTTATGTTATGCCCTCACCATCCAAGTCAGGTCCATGTCATCTCTCAGTGCTTTCCTTATGATGAAAGACAGTTTTTATGACAAAAGTTATAACAGCAGGGGATGCTACTCTGGTAGACTCCGTGAAGTTTTCTTGATAGGACTGTTGTATAAGAGTCTGGATCCCTTCTTTCTTGGAAGACAGTGCTTTCCCCTGTTTATTTTTTCATTGCAAGGAAGGTGGATTAGTTGGAATGGGATTTTATACAGGTGGTAAATGGTGATAGGATGAAAAAGTATCTCTGGGCTTGTTATATAAGGGCCCGGCTTCAGTGGAGCGAAGCTGCATGCTATTATGATGCAGCTTCTCTCTCTACCAAATCACAACATGCAAACTAGGTTTTTTTTTTTTCTTTTTTGGGCTAATTTTTTTTTGAAAAGAGAGAAACAGGCAAAACGCCCCCAGAACAAGAGCTCTGAAAGAAGAGCTTACAAAACAGAAACAGAAAAAAGAAGAAGCCAAACTAAACCAAAAACAGAGTACAAAACAGAGTACTGAGCAGCAAAGAGAAAAACAAGAATAGAGAAGAGAGACCACTTAAGGAGAGCCATACATCACTAACAAGTGAACCCAAAGTAAGCCAAAATGGGGTGAGGAGGCAAATTCACACCTTGGACGTAGATGGCCATCCCTTTTAAACGATCTAGAAGGATCACCTTGACTCTCTCCAAAGATGGTTTTTTTGAGCTACGTTTTGAGTCGTTCCGTATGGACCAAAAGGCAAAGATGGCATGGAAGAAGATGGCAGCTGCACAATTTCTTCCATGGACATCTCCAGCTGTAGCAATGGTCTTCCAAATAGTGGATGCAGAGAGAGATGAGGGAAGCTGAGTTCGACAGGGAGAGAGAAGCCAGTTCCAAAGGAGTTGAGCTAAATTGCAAGAAAAAAACAGGTCCAAATATGTTTCCTCACCACTGAAGCGATTGTGACATCTGGATGCCAATGACCATCCTCTGAGTTTAGCCCAATTGTCCGTCGGCGTTTTCCGGTGCAGCAGGCGCCAGCGCGGGCAAGTCAGATGAGGGTTCAAGAATTTATTCCATATCAAGGCGAACCAGGAGGTTGCGGCAACTTTGGTTCTGAGCAAGTTCCAAGCATCATTTATGGAGAGGACTCCTGTGGCGTTTCCTAGCCAAGATATAGTATCTGGGACTGGACTATCTCCAATGTTGATGAGACTTGTACAAAGGAGAAGGAACGCTTGCAGCTCAGCCAGAAGCTGGGTGGGGAATGCGCCATTCATTTCCAACAATAAGAACATATATTTTATACTCTTTTACAAACAGGTTCACTTAACTAAAGTTTATTTTTGGAAAAATTTTAAAGAAGGCCTTAATTTTTTGCCTTATTTTAAAAAATGACATGACTTTAAAAACTTTTCAAATTAGTCCCTAAGTTTTTCAATAAGTTTTCAATTAAGGACATCCAGCCATCTAATGGTATTTTTTTAATGATTTTTTCCTCACTTTTTTTAAAATACCAAAAGTACCCTTCATTTAAAGTCATGGCATAGTTCTAGTAGCACTATATTCAGCTGATCGCCTTGGAGATGCTAGTTGTCCTCGATCACTATGAGGATGCTGATGAAGAAAAGGAAGAGAATATAGAGGAAGTGAAGGAGAAGTTTATTTCAACGAAGGGTAATTTGGGTAATTTAAGAGTTTTGAGGGAAAAAGTTGCCGAAAAATAGCTTTAATTAGATGAATGTCCTTAATTGAAAACTTTCTAAAAAACTTAAGGACTCATTTGAAAAGTTTTAAAACTTATGTCATTTTTTGAAATAAGGAAAAAAGTTAAGAGCCTTTTGTTTTTTTAAATTCTGCCTTTATTTTCCCGAAAACTACCCTTGTTATTTTCTTAGCAAAACCTGTTACAATACAATCCTTCTTAAAACCTCTCAACTTATGGTATAAAGGTAGGTGAAGGTCCCATGTAGGTGATGTTATATTTCTAAAAGTGGATCCATGTTATAATTCTAAATGGTGGGACCCATATTCACAATCACAAAACCCATAATTCCTGTCAACATGGCCCCATGTTGTAATCACTGAAGGTGGGTCTCATGTTGTAATGAGAGCTACTAATGCCACAACTCAAACTTCTCTGAGCACATCCCTCCTCTCTACACACCTCAAATAATTCAAAAAAATTCTAAAGTTTCTCTCTACACACCCATTTTACCCAAACTACCCACACTCCTCCACCCTCAATTTCTTAGTTCACTCCCCTTCTTCTCCCCACTTTCACCCGACCCTCTCTCTTTCTCTTCATCTCCTTCTCCATGTCTCTGTCTCTCTCCCTCTTTCTTTATCTCTCTTCCTCTCCCTGTTGCCTCCGCCCCGCCTTATCTCCCTCCCTCCCTCCCTCTCCTTGTCTCTCCCTCCCTCTCCCTGCTCGCCTCCGCCCGCCACCCTCTCTCCCTCTCCTTGCCCACTGCTGCCCACTCTCCCTCTTCCCCTTCGGCGGTACTGCCAGAGCGGGCAATGGCGGGCGGTGGTGGCTAGGTTGGGGTGGTGGTGGTGTGGGTGAGTGTGGACAGAAATTGGGTAGGTATATTGGTCTTAAAATAAAGGGATGTGCTCAGAGAAGTTTGGAATGTGGTATTAGCATCTTTCCATTGTATTCTCTAAAGGGGTGTCTCATGCTATAATTTATAAAGATGGACCTCACATATGACAAAAAGGTAGGCCATGTGTTACAGTTCCTAAAAGGTAACTCCCATGTAATTTTTAAAGACTAATAATGAACCAACATCTTAAGACTTAAACCGCTCAAAATCATCGCTCCATTATAAATGATAAGAAGAAAATAATTAACCTAGCTACTAATAAAAATAGTGCTTCACTTTTTAAATAAATAACCAAGTGTTTAAATATCAAAAACTATGTTAAACATTTTAATGGTTCATCAAACAGAATTTGCTCAATAAATGGTCAAATGATTAATGCCACATATACAGTGGAATTGCTTTAGTTCATTCACCGCAAGAAATCATTATATATTGTATTCTCGTGTTAAGAATGAAAATTGACTCATTTTAAATTTCTTAGTTTAATGTTATATATATAATAAAAAAAAAATGCTTGATCTCATGGTTAGTGATACTCAAATTAGAGGTTTCACTTATATAAGTTAGTTTGATCCAACTTTAGGTGCAGGCTAGACATGGGCCCTACTTCCTAAATTTGAACCCTCTTGGATAAAAAATATATATATAGGAGAGGCCTAGGCTATGCCTATTAAATGCCTATACCCGAAAAAAGCTGGAGTCCTTGCTTGTTAATTCTTTAAAAGTATACAATTCTTTTCTAATTTAATCGCTTGATACTCGAATGTATAATAGCGATCATCCAATGAAAGCGTTAAAGAAAAGGGTGAATTATAACATGTTAATCAAAATAATTTTTCTCGGTTAAAACTTCAATTAGAGTATATCCCCGACTGACAAATTGACCCTGTTTCTTGTTGGAAGATAAGACAGTCCTACCTATCACAGTCCCATCCTCTCCCACATCTCCCACAATTAGAGGAATTCATTATAATTGATTGATACTAGTTGCTATAATTGTTGATTTAGTAATTAATTAGTGTGATTGAGAATAATTGGTGGATCTTATATATATATATATATATATAGATACACATATATACATATATATACATACACATGTATGTATATATGTATATGTATATGTATATTTGTATGTCTATGTGTATGTGTATATCTAGGAGGCTCCCCTAAGCTGCGGCTTAGGAGAACCTTAGCTGGGGCGTGTGAAGTGCACGTGTGGTAGATGCAAGTTGAATTTCAGGGCCTCGCTCATCAAAACCTAAATCGTCCAAAAACCCCGCTCATCAAACCTAAATCATCCAAAACGTCTCCCCTGACCGTCTTTCCCTCCATTCGCCTCTCTCCCCTACCGCCTCAACCTCTCTCACCTACTGTCTCTTCTTGAATAGTTCCTCGCTTCCCTACCGTGCGTGGCCTCTCCCCTTCTCGTGGTACTCGACTGCAAAGCTCTAAATCACTATCGCTGCAACTCTCCCTAAAATGTCCTTTTCTCAAGGGCATCATCTCCTCTCGTTGCATCTCTCCCTCTCTCGTCTCTACTTGTCATCTCTTATCGGCTCTCTCTCTCGGGCGTCATCTCCTCAAATCATGCAAACCAGCCCTAGAGACATTTCCCCAAATTGTGCCAGATGCGTGAAAGACTAGCCCTAGCGTCTCCGACCTCGATTTGCCAATTTGACCGCAGGGAATCTGCTCGTCTCCAAGCTCTATTCGACGGCATCAAATGAAAAAGGAAGAAACCCTTTCATCCTGATCTTTACAGGTAGCACTCTCTCTCTCTCTCTTTCTCTCTCACTATCATGGTGATTGGCGAATTATGTTTAATTCTTATCTCTTCTTTTCCATTGTGCTAGTTTTTGTTGGATTATTTTTGTTGTTCAGTTGTGCTCTTTTCCATATCCATTCTTAGAACTCACCATTTGAGGGCTTATCTTGAAATGTTGTGTTCTGGGGATAATTCTTTTTTTCCCCATAAAACCAATAATTCTTTGTGTGTGTGTGTGTATATATATATATATATATATATTTATATCTTGGCTTTCATTTACAATGTAGGTTTTGGGGATTTTGAAGGCTTTCAATTTAAAATTGGGGATGAGGCATTAGAGATTGAGAATAAGGTTTTGGATTTGAAATCGTTATAGTTGTTAGATTCATTTATTTATTAGTATTTTTTTTTGTCAGTTTTTATTGGCATTGGAATGAAAGAGTTTGGGGTTTTAGGGTTAAGATTAGGGAATTTTCTTTCTCTTATGGGCATGAAAGATATTAAACCTTTTAGGGCCTATTTGGATAGGCAAAAAATAAAGTAAAGTGAAGTCAAATGGGCACTAACAGCCTAAAATTTCAACTCTACCCCGTTTGGATGAGTCTGACCCGATAGATGAAGTAATGTTGTGAGCCAAATGTACTTCACTTCACTTTAACTCTAAATACTTTCATTTTCTTGAGTAAAAGTGGATTTTACTCCAAACCTTAACTTCAAAATAAGCATCCAAATGGAGTGAAGTGAAGTATTCTATTTTAACTTCAACCTACTTCTCTTCACTCCACTCCACACGTGAAATCCACTTCATTTTATTCCACTCCTTATTTATCCAAATGGGCCCTATGGATAAAGAGTTTAGGTCCTTTTGCTACCCTCTTAGATTTAGTTATTTATTTATTTATTATTTTTATAGAACCATACATTCATCTCAGTTCTGAAATACAGTTATGATTTTGGGGATTTTGAGATATGAGTATGTAAATTATAAAAAAAACCATGGTTTATGCATGAGCAATACTAGCTCATGTGTGTATATAGATTCTGATATGTAATTCCATTTTGTGTTAGTTTGCATCTAGAATTAATATGGTTTAAGCATTGAATGTTGAGGAGTTTGAGTTGTTTCTTTTCTGTTTTCTAGGGATTGGAAGTTGCTCCCATGGACATTCCTGAATCTGGGCCAGGTTGAAGCGTCTAATTTATCTGGGGTTGAATTTGGGGAGGGAGATCTGCAACGAGAGGAGATGACACCCGTGGAGAGAGAGACGTTTCAAGGAGAGTTGCAGTGATAGTGATCGGGAGCTTTGCAGTCAAGTATCACGAGAGGGGGAGAGGCCACGCATGGTAGAACTATTCAGGGAGAGATGGTAGGGGAGAGTAGTTGAGACGGTAGGGGAGAAAGGCGAATAGAAGGAAAGACAGTCGGGGGAGAGGTCTTGGACAATTTAGGTTTGATGAGCGAGGCCGTTGGACGATTTAGGTTTAGATGAGCGGGACCTTAGATTCAACTTGCATCTGCGACACGTGCAATTCGCACGCCCCAGCTGAGGCTCCTTTAAGCTACTCTCTATATAATATATATATATATATATATATATATATGAGCAAGGCTCTCATAAACTCAAATTTAGGATAAAATTTTGTTTAAAAGAGAGGAGAAATGAGATATAATAAAGAGATAAAAAAAGGTTTTGATTGTCGTGGATGTAGGCTAATATAGCGAAACTATGTAAATGCTTGTGCCATCCTTTATTCCTGATTTATTTTACATGATATCTGAGCACTGTGGCTGGGCGTCGACATTAATTGGCAGTCGGCACAAGTAGTTACTTATTTACTCATCGAAGGCATTGGAAAAGTCTGTCTCAAAGAGGGTTCTGTTTTCAAGTAAGGATAGGTGTCTCCAAATCATGCCGTTTTGTAGACATTTTCTCATATTGTAGTGTTGCTGCATGGCATGGTTGACATCCAGATTCTTACATGTAACACTAGGGAGGAGCCATGCTTGAACGCCCCATACTATGGCGGGAAGTCTTCTTGATTTTCTTTCTTTCTTATTTCTCTCTCTTCTCTTTATTTTTTTGAACTTCTCTTCTCTTTTTACCCATCATGTGGGCCCATAAAATTTGAATTCTCCTACAAAAATAATGAAAAAAATCTCTATATATATATTTGTAGGAATAAAAAATGCAATGCTTGGGGCCCAATTCACACAAAATATGCATGTGTATGAATTTGGAGAAAACCAATGTGATAATAGGATAATGAAAAAAATAATTTCAATAAAACAAGCAATTTTCTGAATTTTCAACAATTTTGCCATGGATTGAACTTTAAATGCCTAAATGCATGATTTTATGAAATTCAATGCAAATCCATGAAGTTATCCTACATAAGCCCATAAAATCACATGAAATAATGCAAATGAGATGCAGTTTTATGGACTTATCACACCCGAACTAACATTTTGCTAGTCCTCCATCAAAAGTTGCAAACAAGGGTGAACCGTCTAGCCTAACCTAATCTGCTAATGCAAAAAGTTAAAATAAAAAATCGCCTCTTTCGCTGCCACTCTCAATTGCATTTTGTGTATGCAGTAAGCCATTGAGCTCCTAGGTTACCACTAACGGGAAAGTTGTGCCATGTGAGGGTTTGCAGTGGATATACCCATAAAATTCTTTATTTTTTCTTTAAATCAAAGTTAAAAATAACAAGATCCAAGGAACTTTTCCAAAATAAAATTTACAAACACTGAATATTCTTGATTCTCGGAATTTTCAAAGACAAATTTGAAATTTAGCTCACAAATCACATCTTTTGGTAAAAAATTCTTGAAATCATGCTGAATTGATCATGTGCGGTGAAAAGTGCGTATACGAAAAAAACATGAGTGTCAAATGATTCGCCAAAATTTTCCGTGAAAACTATTTTCAATCCAATATTATGGGCCACTTAACCTTAGCAAAGAAAAATAGTATTCCTCTCAAGGAAACCATTACAGCTTTCGTAGTACTGTTTTTTTGTAGGCCGTAACAACAATTTTTTTTTTATCAAAGAAATCATTTTTCTCTTTTCTTTTTCAAGATAGGTCTTCTTTGTGGTGAATTTGGCTTTGAGGGACATGACATGTGGAGCAAACCCACATCTCATATATTCCTCCATTTCCATGCTCATTCATCTCTACTTTCATCATCATATTTAATTTTTTCTATGGTCCCCAACAATAAGCAGCCATTTCCATGTGCCCAAATTAATTCATTCACTCATGGTTGATCAAACCACTCTGATGAACCAGGAAACTATAAAATTAAGGTCAGTTTTCCATTATATTTTCAATCCAATCATCAAAGAAAAACAAAATTATAGCTTAGCATTCAAAACCTTTGAAAACGTATACAGACTGTGTTAAAGCGAGGGATCAAAATTCAACAATTTTCCAAAAACCCTTTCATTAAACAAAATAGTGAACTATTGTCCTTTTTTTTTTTTTTTTTTTGCCCAAAGCATCGAAAATTCAAGAATTTGAGGTATCTTGTTTCATAAAAATTCTTTCAAAAATTCTTTTCTCTTTCAAAACCCTAGAAGCCAACTAAAATAGCAAAAACTTAGGAAAATCTTGAAATTTTTTCCTAAAATCCCAAGAAATCAACCGAAAAGCGTGTAAAACTTTTGTCTAAGGATGGACATGTGTTCTTGTTCCCACCCCCCAACCCAAGATAGACATTGTCCTCGATGTTTAAATAAATGGAATGCAATGAAACATGAAACACGAGGAAAGCAAATAAGTGAGGGAAAGTGATAGAAAGCACCTGAAGATGTAAAGCTTTTCTGCACCTTGTCCATGGTTAGACAAAACACACCAACCAAAAAAAATTGAAAAAAGGAAAAAGCTAGCCTAACAATGTACAAGTGTGGATCCACTTGGATCCCAAACAAAATCCTCCTCCTCACAATAGACAAGAACCAAATGGATAATTTCATCTATTTGCTCATATTATTCATCCAAAAATGAAGAGGTGACCACCCGAAAGCTATCTTCCTCTTGTAAGCATGAGTCATGGGATTTGAGAGGAAGATGCATCATAGTAGAGTAGGGTGGTCCATGGTCAACCCGTGCTGACAAATCCATAGAATAAATCTTCTTGGTATCGTTAAGCACGGGTGCAAAACATGCAGTGGCAATATCAGTTTCTGAATTTTGAAAAGATGCCACGCATGATTCTACTTGTTCAGACTCTGTGGTCTGAAGAAAACCAGTCACCACAGAATTTTCAGCTGGATCTTTTTTTGGAGGCTCAAAGAATGCATTTTCTATTTCCCATAACAATGGATCATTGGATGCTAGGAAATGAGCAATGCATGATTCCAATGATTCCAAATTGTCAGATTTAGAGATCTGAAAAATGGGATTATTCTCAAAAATATCAGCCATTTCTCCCTTGTGAGGCTCACTAAGTGCATCGACTATATCCTAAAGCATTGGATCATCAGATTTTCGGAAAAATGCAATGCTTGACTCCACTGTTGCCAGAGTATTCGGATCTGAAAACGCGAGAAGTTCATCCTCAATAATGGTTTCTAGAAAATTTACTTCATCAAGTTTATTATTAGTATCCTCCTTTTGGTTGCTAAAATTAAAGATTTTGACTTTAGTTGTCAAGTTGCCAAATGAAAGTTTCATAATCCCATTCTGGAAATTAATTAGTGCATTTGACGTGGCTAAGAAAGGTCTACCAAGAGTCACTGGAATCTAAGTGCTAGGGTTTGCCATTGTTTGAGTATCCAAAACGATAAAGTCAACTGCGAAGTAAAATTTATAAATTTGGATCAGCATGTCTTCTATTACCCCACGCGGTTTCTTAATAGATCCATCAGTGAGTTAAAGAGTGATCATGGTGGGTTTTAATTTGCCTAGCCCCTGTTGTTCATAAATTGAGTATGGTAATAGATTTACACTTGCCTCCAAATCTAACAATGCTTTTCCAATCCAGAAGTTTCCTATGATGCATGAGATTGTGGGACATCTCGGATCTTTATATTTAGGGGGAGTGTTGTGCTTCAAGATAACACTCACTTGTTCAGTCTAGAAGGCCTTTTTATGAACATTTAACTTTCTTTAACTGTGTAGAGATCTTTTAAAAACTTGGCAGAAGATGGAATCTGTAAGGTCCCCGACCTTAATAGGGTATTTAATTTCTTAATATTGGCAATTAGCCTAATTAATTGTGATTTTAGCTAATTAGGCGGGTTTAGTGGCTAAGCAAGTTTCTTTTATCATTAGAAAGACGTTCCCGAAGTTTCATTCGATTCCGAGTGTGATTAGTCTTAATAGGGGGTAAGGTTGTGATTAATAGGAAAATTGAGTATTTTTCCAAAAAGTTTCGTTTTCGCCGAATTTGGGCTCGTTGGAAAGATCTCGTCGCGCTCGTCATCTTTCGTTCTTGGCTTGTCATGATTTGACGCCCCAAAGTCCTTCAAATAATTGATTTTCTCTCATTTCACTCAAAGGGGCATTTTGGACTTTTCCCCTCCAACCCTCATTTAAACCCTAAACCCAGCCCTACTATCCGTCCCTTTCTTCATTGCAACTGCTGGAACTTCTTCTTCCTCCTCCCACTTCATTTCTCTTCTTGCAAGTGTTGATTGAAAGCATCCCAAGAGAAACCAAGCACACCATCTTCTTCCTCTCTTCTTCCTCTACCTCTTGATCTAAATTTGGTGAGTTTTCCCCTTCTCCTTCCCTCCCCATTTCGTTTTTCATGGTTGCAAATGGGTAGCATGTTCATGGCTTCTCTCTTTTCTTCTTCCTTGGTGTTCATTGGGTGTAGGAGAAGAGTTTTGGAAGGTGGGTTTGGCTAGAGTGTGCAGGGAGCTCTCCTCCTCAAGTTTCTCTCTCTAATCTCCATCTCTTCCATCCCCTTTGGTGAAGGCAAGTAGATTAGCACTGTGTGTTAATCATGCATGTATGTTTACTTCATTCTTGTTAATGTATTACTTAAACTTCCACCAAATTCCAAGCGTGTTTTATGTTTCATTGGACTTCACATGTAATTAAGGAGAATGTTAGTGGACTTAAATGGAATGGATAGGTGCTTTTGTTACATGATATGCATGGTTTACAGGTATGGAATGTGAAGTCTCTGAAGCTCAATAGGTGTATCTCGGAATCTGACTGAGAACAGCTTCAGAAACTCCATGTTCTGCACCATGAGCCGCCAAATTAGGACACCAATGACTCATTCTCTATACGTCCTCCGTTGAGGATACGTTTAGTACACGGTTGACAGCCCTTGACCTAGGTTTGGCTTGTCCTTCATTCTTGACTCTTGAATCTCGTATCTATAGCACGTCGTACCTTGTACACTCTATCTTGAATACTTGTATAATTGTATTTTAACTTGTAGAATTAGGGCTGGACCAGACTTAGAGTGTATCCGTAGGTACCTTGCCTTGTATTGACGGACATGTGTGGATAGACTTGAAAGAGGACTACCCATGGAACTTGGCTTGACTTGGAGTAGCCATCGACTTATTATCTTGTACTCTGAAACCTATCCACGGGTATTTGTCTTGGAACTTGTGTTGTATACAAACCATCACCATCATCTTGCATTCATACCAGCTGCAGTCTGATGATTCTGGAGTGGGCCGGATACCGGACATTAGGATGGGCAGTCGGCTTTGGACGGCGTCCATGGCGTGAATAGCTGGGAGCGGGCTAGGACCGTGCTGCTATTCCTAGGACCGGGAGCTAGGATCCCCCTAGAGCCGGACTTTGGGTATTTGTAGTGGCTCGGACGTCACTTATAGCCCCGGGAGATGGCATTGGACATCCTCGGAGTCTCCTCTTGCTTGCATTGCATTTCATGGATGTTTATTCTTATTTATATTGCTAGGACTTATCTTATTTCTTGATTCTTGTATTATTCATGCTTACTGCCTAGCTTGTACCTTGTTGTCTTAAGATCATGTATTTGTCTTTACTCTCCTTTGAAGCATGTTATGAATAATGTATATTGCTTATCTTCTTGCCAACATGTTGTTGATCTTTATTCCATGGTGTGCAGAGGACACCTATTACTACCCTCACGCCAACCCAGATGCCAAGGCAATCCCAGAGGATCCTCAACCGGGGGAGGAGGACGAGGTACGAGAGTGGGGTGCCGATGACGTAGCTTAGCGCCATCACTTCCGGCACTAGCGCGCGTAACACGGGGATATTTCTCATCGTGCCACTTCGTCTCATCTTTTGGTTTAAACATTTTGTAATCACCATACTTTTGTACCAGGGCCTAAGTTTTTGGGATGGCCCTGATGTTTATAAACTTTATATGTTTTCATTTGAAACTTGAAATTTAATGGAATGAAATCCATACTTGCTTTGATATCTCTACAGGTTTAATGAATGCGTTTATTGGACAAGCCCTGTTGATTAACTGATAATGAGGCAACTATACAATCCTCACAGCGGACTTCGATTCATGGGCATTAAGGGCAAAATTTTTTAATTAGCCATAAATTTCACACCCCGGATCCGGTTTAATTACTAATCGGGTTCGGGGGCGTGACAGAATCTGCTTTATTGCATCCAATAACGCGATATTGGTTTTGACTTCTTTGAATGTATCTAAGATCTCTTGGTGAGGGATCATTTGTTTGGACTGGTTTAACCGTTGAGGAAAAGGGACCACTTTCTGATATGGTTGCACATCAAACGAGTTATCTTTCTTACTACCATCATCTTTTCCATTGTTACCCTTAGATTTTGATTGAACATTTACCTCGCTGCCTTTCTTGAACCAAGCAATGCGGTAAGGCTTTAGATGTAGCTCAGTCTCTAACTTGAGCTTGGTCACCATATCTTGTGAAACGATGTTTTCACAACTTCCATTGTCAATGACAAGAGAGCATATTTTGCCATTGGATCTACACCGGGTTTTGAAGATGTTAGAACGTATCCACTCTTCATTGGAATCTGCTTTTGGGGTGGTAAGAGCTCGATAGATCATCAAACTCACCTTCTTTAGGACCAATTTCTACATGATCCATATCTCTATCATCATCATAAATGGGTTCACTTGAGTCACCCAAGATCTCTCCTTCATTCTCTTCATCGATAAGTTTCACACGAGCATCTACTTGTCTCTTTGGACACTCACTAGCACGATGGCCTGCCTGCCCACATTTGAAACAAGAAAAGGGACAAGTAGAGTGTCCACCTTGGCCTTCAATTCGCGTGAACTCATTACGTACGATTGTTAGGGGTTGCTGGTGGAGGGTTTTAGGGCTATTTCCGGATTTGAATTCATGCTTTCGCCACATGAAAGCTTCACCTTTGGAATAAAGATGGAAGCTATGAATATCCATGTACTTTTTCGAACCACCACGAGTAAGCTTAGCCGCCACTTTCAACGCTAGTTGGTAAGCATTTTCTACTTGCCATAAACGATGTAACTCCACTTCATCACGGATTCCCACCAACATATCTTGCAACAAGTTGCACCTCCGTTTGTTGAACATCATTGCGCACCATTAACTTGTAGAATTCCTCGGTATTTTTTTTTCACACTTTTACCCTCTTGACGAAGGTCGTTGAATTGGGAAAAAGGCAGTTTGAACAAAATCAACTAGGAGAAGTTTCACTTTAAGTCTCGACTTCATTTTTTCCTAAGTTGATATTTTGGGTTTTCCTTTCTATAGGTGCATCTCTTGAACCTTATCTCACCATGCCGAAGCATGCCCACGAAACCTTGTTGCCACCAACTTCACCCATTGAGTTTCTGGAATGTTTGTGAAGTCAAAGGACTTCTCAATGGCATTACGCCAATCAATAAATTCCTTAGGATGAAGTTGACCATGAACCTTCGATATATCAACTTTGATGAAATCTGAAGCATGCCAGTGCCTTCCCACTAATGCTTCATTTTGTGTACAACGATTGGCAAATTGGTTGATGATCGGACCCCAAGTGTAGGGTGCGAATGTAGTAATAATCTGGTGAGTCCAGGTCGATCCACAAGGAGTAATGCTTTTTAAGAAACCTTCCAACTTTAACCTGTCCTAATTTAGAAACTAATTCTAACCTAATAAAGAAACTAATCAAATTACAAGAGAGTTCCTAAAACTGAAAATTGACAATTACAACTTTCCACATAAAAAAATAAACCTAAACTAAGTAAAGAAACCTAGTTTATTCAAGCTTATTCTAACTAAAACCTGCAAAAGTAACAATCTCATCAAAACAACCAATTTAATACAAGAGAAATCAAAACAAAGTTTCCTAAATTAGATCCTACTTACCAAAATAAATTTTTATGCAAATATAAATGATCTATAATGCCCGAAATGCTAACAATGCAAATCTAGAAAAGTTTCTAAAAATCTGATGAAAGCTGAAAATTTTTAAGTATGAAAAAAATTGTGCACAGACCCAATTTTGTTGGACTGTACGACTGGCCTAAGATATAAACCTAAATCTAATGGCTGTGATAAATATCCTGATGATGCATGAACACAACAAAAAAAGAAGAATTGAAAAATTACTTCAAATGAAAAAGATATGATCACCTAAAGATGCCTACTTGAATTGTTTTGTGCTCGAAATCTATTCATAGGCTTTCCAACTACCCCCTTTTGAGCCTCTGGTTGACACAGTTCCCGAGGTTATTTTTGGCTAAAATTCTGGGGTTTCAAAGTCCTATTATCAAACCTTAAATCTGCTATTTTTCAGACCAAAATCTTCACGTTTACCTGGTTTTTAAATTGCGCACATTTGTAACACAATTGGGTCTATTCTGCTAAAACTGTGCAGAATTTTTCACTATTCACGTACCAGTTCCAAATTTAGTCTTTCTTATCAGTTGATAATATTGTGATTTCAGCAATAGAACCTTTTCTAATGCAATTTCTAGATATGATGCATGCAAAAAGACACTTTCTAATCATATGCTATGCAAATAACAAGAATAGAAAGTTTCAACTAAACATAGAAAGATGCAAGTTGTAATCTCTAAATCTAGAATTTGTAACTAAAACTAATCAGAATATTAGCTTAAATAAAAAAAAAGGGGTGGAAAATAAAAAGCGGAAAAGTAGTACCAAAGATATAGAAACTAGACAATCCTACAAGTATTGACAATGCAATGATGGTGTCCTCTCTTCTCAGAGTATGAAAAAATTATGCAAGTGATTTTTTTATGTCTCTTGACTTTTAATCAGTTTATTTTATTTTCAAAATCCTAAATCTAATCATGTGAAATATTTTCTCCAATCAAAACACATAGAAGAACTAGAAAAAGAAAATTAAACCACTTACATAAACACGCAGAATCAATCCAAGTAGTATCTTTATTATTCCTTGATCTTGAAATATAAAAAAAATTAAGATTCTTCTCTCTTCATCATTCTCTCAACATGATCTCTGAACCTATGTCTAAAGAATTAGAAGGGAGAAGAAGAAGAAAGGGACTTAGAGAGAAAGGGCGGATGGGAATGGAATGGAAAGAGAGGGAGAGCCTCCAAGCTAAGACACAGGGTGATGCACCTCCATCACCTCTTCATGGGCTGATTTTATTGTGTGTGATGCCTCCTCTTTTGCTAAGAATCTCCTCTCTTTTAGGGACTTGTTTCCTAAGGTGTAGAGATTTCTTGCTTAGGCCTCAAGCTAGGCTTCACACTTGGAAAGAATTTGACTTTGTAAAAATTTGTTGTTGATTGCAATTTCTTGGAGAACAATCACTTCCTTGTAGAGTCCTAAAATATCTCTCAAAAATTGCAAGTGGTGTGGGTTTAAGAAACTTTCCAAATATTGAGATTTCTTGTAATTCCCGCCTAAAACTGTAGCAGACAACTTCCCGAGGTCATATCTCCCTCAATATGGCTCTGATTTACGTAATCTCGTGCTCCACGGATATCTACTTGAAAAGAGCTTTCCAACGGTACCAGATTGCATCGCTCTGACACTCGGTTTGAGAATTATACCCATTTTAATTTGTTGCCCTTGAAAAATCCGGGAATAATTTTACACAAATGGAAACTTATATGTTGGCATGCAATGGGGTGTGTGGGACCCATGTTGGATGTCCAAGGCATGCTTATTTGACTCTCCTTTGACCTCTCTTCTCAAATTTCATCAATGTGGGTCCCACTCTTGATTTATCCTACAAATTGAAAGAAATAAATTTAAAATTAATTACGTGTAAGAAAATAAACATGAATCATGCATGGGACCCTATATGCCTAATGATGCACCCAAATGACAAACTTTCCAAAAATAGCACATGGTGCCAAAAATAGTAGGTATACATTGATGAAGAAAAAAAAAGATTTTGGGGTGATAAATGAGATGAAAAACCTTAATTTCACAAAAGTCATCCAATTCAATGAATTTTGACCAATTCTTATCATTTTCCCAAAAATATCCCCAAATACATGTAATCATGAAATTAAGTGCAATTTTGTATAATAAAACCTAATTAAGTCCACAAATGCTAATGAAATGATGACCTAATGACCTAGTTTTGTAGACTTATCAGTTGACATCAGATTCATCACCAGAATAACCATGGCTTTGTCCATGGTCACTACAAGCCCCTCTTAACGATCAAGCCACAGGGTAAGTTCCTTAACTTGTTTCCGAAGTGCCTGTAGTTCTTCATCTCTCGCATCTCCCAACATACGATTTTCACGTCCACCTTGACCTCTTCTTGCAGCCATGAATGAAGATTGTAGGTAAGAAAATCAATCAGAGAGCATAACACAAGCTCTGATACCAAATGATGAGAGGAAAGACACAATGGAGACAGCAAGAAGAAACGAGAATCACAACAAGAGATAATAAGGGATAAAAGAGAGGAGTTAAGCTTTCCATTGAATTAACATTAATCAAAATGAAACAAACATAATCTGCCCCACCATTGGACTCTTACTAGATATATATATAAACACTCTTCTCTCATGAATGCGTGCTAAATCCCAAGGATAGCTACATCCAATGCTACAACTTTCTAAGCAGTCAACTTATACTCCCAATAACAAACACAAGTTAAATGCATTCCATACCACAACTTACTATGTAGTCAACTAAGACTCCCAAAGCAAACATAACTTACTAAGAACTAGTTACTAAGTAACATAATTACTAAGAGTTCCAAGAAATTCAAAATAATACCGAACCCCTTCCCAAAGTCACATTAATTGAGCAAAAGAAACTTGGTCTTTCAATGTGCCACCAAGGAGTCCATATGGTAATGAAAATGACATGGCGCCAGCTAAGCTACTGCATTAGTTACCCTTTAACAGAAAGATTGGTTATAGGTTCCATACAAATGATTTGTGCATGTCCAAAAAATAGGTTGTGATGTAAGGACACACCCAACAGGGGCATGGATGAGGGCCATGTGGTATCCTAGAAGGAATGGCCAGACTAATAATTGGTAAGACTCTAGCCACCTACCTCATGAACCAAGTCAAGGAAGTTGGGTTCATCGGATGCAATTTTAGTAAGGGCATATTTGGTAATGGGTGAGGACTACCTGAGTAATTTTGTCACATTCTGGACCCAAGGATTTCCTGATTAGGATAGTTCCTGAGGTGTGACATGTGTACTCCTGTAAACTCGCACATGTTCTAGACCAGATCTAAATTCACGAAGGAGAAGATTCTACTATTCACGTGTGAGGATTACTCACCGACACCTGTCAAAGATCACTTATTTGCAGAAGCATGTACAATATCAATATCAAAGCCATGAGCAGTCCATTAACCAATCCATTACATAACAATTAGTTTTTAACAAAGCTGCTAATCAAAACCATCAATGCATACTTTATCAAGTGCAAGATTAACTATCTAGTCTCAAGTCATAAATACCGCTCTTGTACGTTCTTCGACAGTCAAAGCTAATCATTAACCGTAACGATTAAATATCTAATATGGAGAACTATCAATTATCCTTTTCAGTAACCTGGATCCCTGTGACACCCCAAGTGTAACACCATGTATATGACGATTCAACAATGTATGAGTAATTAAGATTAAACACATGTTATTTTAAATTTGAATTATTAACAGAAGATTATAAGATGTCAAATAATCGGAAACTAGGCACATTGTACATTAAGAATAAGTCATGCTATATCGAATCATAAATCAATACTTACACTCTAGTTGGCTACTACATAAGCTAATCCTTTATCCCTTTTAGAGAGAGGGATTCGTTGGGATTTCACCAGGGGCCCGGCCAAAGGTCCTCTTGGCTACCCGAGTTCCAGAGTTCCGGTGCTCCAGACTGTCTACTGCGCAGCAACGTTCAATTCTAGATTCAACCCTGCCGAGTATCATTTGGTCGAAGCTCAGTAGTGCCGACTCGTTCGATTCAATTAATAGGACTTGAGTAAGACTTTTACATTTAATTCATTTTTAATCTTTTCGATTCCATTCTATTCATTCAATTCATTCCAACCATTTCAATCAATCTAGTTATAATTACTTAGCCCACTGTTCACATCGATGTATGATACATTTGTAAAACAATAGCAATAATCATTGAGAAGTAATACGAATAATGCATATAAACAATTCTTCAGATATTTGAGAGCAATAATAACATCAATAGCAATATGCAAATGCAATTCAATTAATAGAATCAATGATCTTTACTAGCCCATCCTAATCTAATTACCCTTCGTCTCTAACCGTCCATCCCGATGTACTTTTAGGTAATTCGATGCACATGCTACATTTTCTTGGTGTCACGTTGTGTATGTGTGTGGTACATCAAATTCCTTTAAATCAACACCCATGGTGAAGTTCTAGACAAGATGGATAAACTTATGAGATGATCTCAACCCTAGGTCTCTCATGGTTATAATTTCCAGTGGTCTATGTTGATCGGTTAGGATTCCATGTCTAAAGACCTACAAGGTCAGTCTTTCCTTTTCGAAGAACCTTTATAGTTTAGTGTTTGTGTCACAATCATCCTTAGGGATTGATTATGAAATGTCTAGTCCATGGTTCCAATCTAGGGATCCAAACTATGTTTAAAGTCCTTTTTCACAAAAGAGATAGGGTTCGGTTCAATAGTCCACATATCAACTTCCTCTCCCAATCTCTGATCATTAGGATGTGTGTACCATTGGTTCCTATGTTCCAACAATATGTGGAACTCCAAAATCGAACTTTTGGATTAAAAGTTATAGCCGTTCGAAAATCTACAAAAATTCATGAAAATCTTTCCATATACGGCTAGCCGAATGGGTTTATTCAACTAGCTGAACCGGTGGCAGAAGGTAGCCGAATTACCCTGTAAAAACATGGCTTACGGAACAGGTAGTCGAATGGCCTTCGGCTGGCCGAATTCTGGGTAGGTTTTCTTCCGGACAGAACCTGTAAATTTCTGTTTTGAAGGAATTTCTACTCCCATTCATTTCCACTCTTCCAAATGCTTTCAAAGTGTTCTTAAGATCATATTATAACCAATTTGAGCCTCCATTTGCTCTTATGGTCCATATCGTTCCACATATCCAATTCATTCTTTGTTAATCCATTTTAAAGAGCCCATTTTACATTATCATTCTAACTCAAGGAACAAAGCTGAAAGTAGCCTTTGAGAAGACTATAATTCTCAATCAATGGATCTATCACATGCCTAAATCTAAATTGCTCAATACTTGCCTCTTTTTGGTGCTTTTCACTCTAATCTTTTCCTTTGGCTCAAATCAAGTAAAACCTCCAAAATTCTTAAGCTCAAATCACCTTCCTACAATGATTGAATGCAATAAATGGAAATCTATTAACATGCATGCACTTTAAAGAATCCAAACAGCTCATACTAAGCTTATAAGATCATTCAGAAGATGGGTTCTTACCAATAATGAAGATTGGATGTGGAATGGAGAGAAATAAGCTTGAAGAAGATGTTGTTGGTGATGGGAAAGATGATGGACTTGAGATTACTCACATGCATAGCTCCTTGGTTTGATTGTGATTAAGGAAGAGATGCTTGAGTGGAAACCTTGTCAATGGAGGAGATGAAATGGTTTGAGGAAGATGGAGGCTTAGCTAAGATAGAGAAGATGAAGTTGCAATCCTTAACTCCAACTTGCAAGAGCTCCTCTAATCAACTGAGGAAGAAGGAAAAGAAGGATGGGTAGAGGAAGATGAAGAGAAGAGAAAAAGAGAAAGAGGACTCCTCTCTGTTAGAGAAAATGGAGAAACATAATGACGGGCGGCTGGTTGATGGTTTAAATGGGAAACTTTTTCTAGGTTTTGCTTGCAAGTCCAAGGTCTTAAGGAAATTTGGGACAAGGACCTGGGGTTATTTTGGGCTCGGAAATGGGTCAAGATGGGTTGGGCCAAAACATGAAGATTATTGTTCATGACATGCCTAGTGAAATGCACCTAAACCCATTAAACTTTGGCAACACATGCGCGGCTCAAAATTATGAAAAAGGTTAGAGGTCTTCCTAAGTTGGTTTAACACTCCACTAATCTACTTATTCCATAACAAGACCATCCAAAACATATATTCGACACGTAATTAACATTAATTAGATTTTAAACAAGCTTAGGTGGGGTCAGGGTCTTACAATATGTATATTTGAGTATTCCTCATAGCCAAAAATTTAAGGACTTCTTACTGAGGATTTAAATTGATATCAGTGCATATGAGGATTTTCAAATCTTGTGGAAGGGGTTTGGATTTAAAAACCCTCAAAAATGAGAATTTCCATTGGCCCAAATCATTGAGGTAGCCAAACGTGGATTTTCCGAATCCTCTGTGAAAATTTAGTGAGAAATCTCCGTGGATTTGTTTCCAAATATGACTTAAGGCTGTTCAAAGAAAAATGCTATGGAGACCGAATGGGAGACCGAATGGGATTGAAATGACATCTTTGACCCTCAAATTTCTTTCACTCAAACTCACTCAGCCACTCATCTGTCTTTTCAACTTCTCATTTTAAAAAATCAGGCTCCCATTCGGTCTCCCATTCAAGCTCCATAGCATTTTTCTTGTTCAAAACTCTTTGCGAGAATGTGAAATGTGCTTTGACATGTGGACAACAAGTACATGATGCAGTGCACCAATATGCACGAGCTGCTAGGTCAAATCAAGGAAAGTGCACTAGTGATGTATGTTTCAAACATGAAATGATGTTGCAACAATGAGATGATATTTTCCTCTCAAATTTTCGTGAGCAAATTCAATTGTTTGAACAACAGTTTCATTGATTACACCCATAAAATACATTTTGGAAGTTTATTGAAAAACTTCGAACACTTAGTAATCTAACTACACTTATAACTAGATAAATCTTCAAACCTTCTTAGTCATGGAAAAGGTAAAATTAACATGCTTGGTTTTCTCCTTTGCCAGATGCTCTCCCACGTTCTCTGCAAACCTTTCAAATAATTCATCAATTATCTGCTCTCCGAAGTGGCTTGTAAGCACGGATTCTGCCACAGCTCTTACGTACTTTGCAACATTCTGCCCACTAGTCTTCTTATGAAAAATGAAGCCTTCATTATCATCCCTATCATTAGTGTCCCAATTCACTTCGGTAATTTGTAGTTGGTCAAGATGAAAGGATCCTTCCATGTTGATAACAGCTTTCAATTCCTTGGCAGAAGGGGTGTAATGGGGTGAATTGAATGAATCCAGTTTTGCCTCTGGCACGACTCCCTGGTTTCAATGGAAGTGAGATGCTCGTTTCAGCGATTCTAACAGAGCAGCTAGATTTGGACATGCAACAGTTATTATGGCATTAAACGTAGCCTGTAGCCTGTAGGGCAGAAAATAGGTCCTTCGATATCCAACCACTTGAAGGACTTGAATTAAAAAAATGGGGTAAGAGTCCAGGGTTTGGACCGATTGCATGTTCCAAATTAAAATTTGGGACCCGATTTCATACTCAAGGACTCTAGTACCCGTAGTCTCACCATTGTATATAACATTGTATTACATATACATGCATATTATTACTAATAAAATTTATGAATTTGGCTCTCAATCAGGATCTTATTGTGGGATGGAAAGATCTTGTGATCATTCTAACCCTTCATGTAAGGGCAGCAAACTCTGTCAAAATCTAGCCCTTCAATGAAGAGGCACCTGCTCAAATAAGTGGCAGCCTGTCAGGCCCATAAAACCAGTGAAATACAAAAGAGTAATACGGATTAGCTACCTAAAAGGATTTGTGTGTCACTTGATCTTTACCTAGGCTTTGAAATTGGCGGTCAGTAATAAAACAGCTAATAGCCAATTAATAATAGGGGTTTAGACACATTAGTCCTTAAATCTAGTTTTTGCCAGTTTCAAGACTGAAATTTATATAAGGTCACTAGAGTCGTTTGACTCTGATCAACATTTTCTTAACTTTTTTGTGTCATATCCCATGATATCATGGAATTTATCAGTTTTTGTATCATATACTTTTTGCAACCAGCAAGCAAATTCATTCTTTATAGAACACAAACAATGGCATTTTGTGAAAAGTATATATCCTTCTGACAACCATTTCTCAGATTCCAAATTAAAAAACAACTTTCCATAAGATTTTGCATAAAAGTCATGGAATCATGGGACAATCCTATAATATCACGTGATTTGTTAGTTTCTATGACATGCAATGTTCCCATGATATCATGGGGTTTGGGGGAAAAAAGTTTTAAGATTATTTTTTTACTAGAGTCAAATAACACTTGTAATATTATCTATATTTTTGTCCCGAAATTGATAAAACCGAATTTAACTAGAAATAATTAATATGTCAAAACCCCTTAATAACAAAACAACTAATAGTCGATTAACTCCTCAGTAGAAATTTAAAGAACAACATTTGATATTTCACATTACCTGTGAGACCATTCCCCTGAGTGCCTGTGCTAACAGCTCCCAAGCGTGACAACAATCTCCACTAGAGGATTCTTCACCTTTTCTACCCAGTAGTGTCAGGACCATACGCCCTCCACAAATCATTTCTTCTGAGCGAAACTTGAGAAATAATGAGAAATCTCTTTGAAACTGCTCCAAGTAAGCTTTAAATACAGCAGGAGGGCTTGACTCGGCCATGTATATATGTCCTTTGTTCAGTGCTTCACCAATTTCACCCTGAAGTCCTTTAGGCACCTGCAATGTATTGGTTCACAATTTGGTAACACAAATCTTGGAAAACATTATGATTTTTCTTGAAAATGTTAGGATTTTTCAATTTTGGGGGGTTTCGTGGAATATTATTGGTAAAATATAGCAAAATATATGAGAATAATTAAATTATTAAAAAAATGTACACTGAATATAAACTAGAAAAAGATGCACATCCCGACAACAAGTAAGAAAGCAAGTATTAAATGTGGAAAACTAATGGAGAAATATAGTGATTTAAACATATAAACCAAGGGTCCGTTTTGTATGGAGTTATTCTTTAGGGGGATTATAGACCTCGACAACAATGACAACTACTATATATCCCACCAAGATTCTAAATTTCCTACTTGAATTTTGAGGATTTTGCAGCCCCATGAAATATCATTTTTGGCCTGTAAAATCCTCCACTACGTACATTGTAATTGAGCATTTGTGAAACGGAGTTGGTGACAAAGTTTGGAAATTTTATTATATTTAATTTCCTCCTCTAATCAATCCTATCAAAACCTCAAAGCATCAAGAAAGGGAGCAAACATACTTTCCAGTCAAGGAAATGTAATATTGTATAAGAGCCAACCAACCATGAGTTCCAGTCAAGGAAATGTAATATTGTATAAGAGCCAACCGACTATGAGCTCGAATCCTAGAAAGATTGACTTGGGGCTAAAATGTGAGCTGATCGACCTGGTTCCACCTGTGGGGGATTGTTGAATAGTATTTTTTCTACCTCTACTCATACCCCTAGATTTTGGTAGGATTGAGTAGGGGAGGGAATTTAATACGTAAAATCTCAACAAGAATTCTCAAAAAAATTTCCATGAAATGGGCCCTAAAAGAATATGAAAGAGTGTGTATGAAAGAAATTCCTAAAGGAACAAAACTGATCTAGGAACTAAGACAGTTTGCAATAAACAATCCATCCGTTGAACCTAAATTACCATCATAAATTAAGTAAAGAACGCAGAAAAAATATCCCAAAAAAAGAAAACTAAAAGATATTTAGACAAAAAGTAAAGGAGAAATTCAGCTTAAACCTAGATGTCTAAAATAATAGATTTTTTCTTTTGTCCCCTAGCCAAGGAGGCTGAGCTTTCTTTATTAGAAGGTCAGTAATATGTATTAAAGCTCCAAAAAAAAGGCCAGGGAAGGCTGTTGTGTAGACAATAATCACTCTCAACCCATTATAATGTCCTAGAAGGTTACAAACGTCCGAGCTATATGGCAGTGTTCAGCACAAAGTAACAACAGGAGAACCAATAATAATAATAATAATAATCAATAGATAAATAAATAAATAAATAAATAAATAGAGCTATAAAACATTGAGATAGAAAAAGTTGCACCAATTATCATGAGATCATGCTTATGAGTCAAACTATCAAACTATGGAAAAGAATAATTGAGATAAGATGTAGATAATAATGCAAAATATCTAAAAATTAATTCAATCTCATGTCTTCTCAATGAGAAAATTAATTGAAAATTTTCTAGCAAAGAAGAAGAATCTTTATATAGTTTTCATCAATCTAGAGAAGTGTACGATATGATACATAGAGAATTGGTTTGGTGGGTTCTAGATAAAACTATTGTCCAAGAGGTTATATTGAAATCATCTAAGTCATGTATAGAGAATAGTAAATAGTGTGAGAACTATTGATAGAGAGACAAGTAGATTTCTAGTGACCAAACGTTTGCATTAGAGGTTAGCTCTGAGCAGTTATATTTTTGCGTGGATTAAGGATGAGATAATTGCTCGTAGTCAAAAGGAACTACATCAGTGTATATTATTTGTAGGTGATAAAGTGATGGCGAATGAATTCTAAACTTGAGAGATGGTAGGAGGCTTAAAATCCAAGGGTTCTAAAATATGTAATACAAAGATAAAAACTATGAATTGCAACTTCAGTGGGGATGTACACCAATATGAAACTCTTTTGAGAATTGAAGCTTAAGGGATACTACAAATAAATTTCTTCTAATACTTTGCCTTTATAATTAGTAAAGATGAAAAGATTAAGGTGCATGTCTAACATACAATAAAAGATGGATGGTTGAAGGGGGAGGCTTCTAAAGTGTTTTGTCATTAGTGCATACTAGAAAGAATAAAGGAAGAGTTTTACATGACAACAATTAGATCAGCTATGACCTATGGATTAGAATATTGGTCAATTAGGAAGCAACCTATGTAGAAATTAATGTAATAGAGATAAAATATTGAAATTGATGTATAGTAAAATTAGGAAAGATAAAATTTGAAATGAGCATGTTCTATATATTTAGAGGTAGCATCAATAGGTGATAAACTAAGAATGAGTCTTTTTTAGATGATTTAGGCATGTTCGATGCAAGCTAGTAACAATGTTGATGAGAAAAAGATTTTCCATGCAGCTTGATGGCCCCAAAAAGTGATAGGTTGTAAGGGACATGGATAAAGTAGTAAGAATGGATTGAATAAGCGCAATATATTTGAGGATTTGGCTAAAGATAGTCACAAATGAAGAAATAAAAGTCATGTAGCTACCTTTATATAGTTGGACAAGGCTTTGGAGATGACACTTGTGGATGGCCTCTTTGCGCGGCAGTAGGTCCCTACACAAAATCTATTCTTGATGTGCCAACCCATTGCAGCTCACATTTGACAATCAAGCATTTTCACCTCCACAAAGTCATGGAAAACCCACTTTTGGCAATTCTAAATCCTTGAGGATTTATGCCATAGAAATCAATTTTTTGGTCCAACCTCTACTCACAAGATTTGGAATTCCTCACTCTTATGGATTTACACATCAAAATCAATTTTTCTCGTAGTTATATGCATTGATATGCATCAATACTAATGTGAAACCCAGATCCCTCACTCGTTTTCCAAGAAGTCATTGAGGAATCATATTTTGCAGTTGTAAATCCCCGACAATATGGGCCGGTAAAAATTTTTATTTTGAAGTTTTTTTGTCCAAAGCCTCCCATAGGATTTAAAAATATTTATTCTTGTGGATTTATTCTCTTAATCATACCAATTTATACACAATTAAATGCACCGATATTGATGTGAAATTCTCAGCTATCTAAATCCTCATTAAATATTTCCTATACCAAACATGACCTTAGGTCATGAGCTGAGTAACTATGTGGAATTTTAGTTAGTCCCTCCGACTCACAGCGTGTTAGAGCACTGCTGTGAATGAAAAATCTCACCTGAGAGAGCCAATGGACACTGTAAGAAGAATGAACGAAGTCCAGAAAATCTCTGGGGAAAAGCCTCCCATAGAAGGAACCAGGCACCCCAGCAATGAAACATTTCCGAGGCAGGCCTTTCTCTTCCTCGAGTCTTTCATAGAACGCTGGCAGAGACCTGAAAATGGTGTTGAAATCATTTCCTGGAAGGTCATTTAAGAACACTCTTAACTCGGGCATCGGACGGCCTAGTTGGCGACATTTCTCCTGTGTAGCATCTATGATCTCTTTGATCACCGATAGGGTGTTCGGTCCTGAAGAGCAACCCAAATCTGCAATGTTCAAGCTCTCTGGGTAGCTGGAGCAGTAGAGATCTAGAATAGAGTCTTCTACCACCGGCCTTGCTTTGGATATTGCTATTTTCTGGTTGAAGGAGAAAAGATAAAAGAAATTCTCATTTTAATGAAGTTTTAGAAAAGAGATAGAAGAAAACTCGCTCAGAGAGAGAGAGCGAGAGAGAGAGACCTGTAAAGAGGAGTTATTAGCATAGCTGGTTTCTCCGGTTCCTCCCACCATGTGAAGAACGCTTTCTATATCCATTAGTATTTCTTTTCCTTCTTCCAACTCTCTCGTTGTCTTAGTTTCTTTGCCGGAGTTCTCTCTTCCTATGTAATTTATAGGACTCCAACACCATCATGCCAATAGAGAAGGACCACGAGCCGATTTAATGGACTGCACAAGCCGGCGCAGGCATAGCTTGCCCCCAACCTATTACAACTCAAGAACGCCCGGCCATATTTGTTTATTCTGTGGTGCTGTTGATATTCTATGGTATCTGAGTGTCCAAGCTCTTGATACATTGTTCCATAATACTTCAAAATTTTCCAACCCAGCCACATTTCCCAGCCGTCCTTCATTCCATTTGATTAGATTGTTGACTCTGCGTTCTAGAGTTGTAATAGGATTATAAACACCCCCTTTAAAGATAAGCAAGTCTTTAAATTTTCAATAAAGAATAGATTACAGAGAAACAACTGACGAACTATGATTCTGGTCATGGATACTCAATCTAGATAACCCTGAATTGAATAGTACTAACCATCAAACAGAGGTGGCCTACTGATCAATTGGATGGGCTGGGTTGTTGAGTTACTAACTCTGCACTGCAAAGGGCTCATTCCCTCTGGGTTTTAGCAATGAAAGACTAAACAATATATTAACAAATGAAAGTTTGATTTCTGGTGGGAACATTTCATATTGTAGGAGGTGTTGCCGTCGCCTACGTGTTGCATGTGTCATGGTATCCAGCTGACTTGGGTTGATAAGGATGACTGGACCCAAATCAAGACCATTGATGAGGGTTCCTCATCTAATCAGTCAAGGAATTATATATAATACATAGATAAAGACATCGCTTTCTATTTGGGCGACTGCAAAAGGCTACATGACGTGCACCAGCTGCCAGGATTTCTATGGATCTCTATCATGTTAAAAGTAGGGCTGTCAATCCCATCATTTGACAAGGGGGCCTGGCCTGGCCCGGCCCAGCCCGGCCTGTCAAAGCCCACAAAACAAAGGTTTTGTTTCTTTTCATATAGCGTGAGGGTCGGGTAAGACCCCATTTTGAAAAGCCCGTAACCTTAAGGACTAAGCTAGGGCTTTGCCTATATAGCTAGGGCTTTGCCTATATCCTAGCCAGGCCCGGCATATATAATATATTAAATACATGTATAATTGATAGAATGATCCTACAAGTTTAATTGTGTCTCCCTGTAGATCATGTGACTTACAAGTTACCTAGGGCATGTCACCCGGCTGCTTAGGGTTCGATCTCTGAGTATGCCACTCTTCCCGCTTCATCATCTATCCTTCTCACTTCGTGGGATTCCTCTTTCTACTTGCATGGGCTGTCCTTCCCACAGTGTGGGCTTCCTCTTTGCACTTATGTGGGCTCTTTTAGGTTCCAGTCCCCTTGATTGTGGTACACAATCAATGGGAGACAATCACTGCGATCCACCATTGGCAAACACGAGGAGCTTGTGTGTCTACATATAGGAGGTCAAACGGTTATAAGTTTTTTGCAATTTTATTACAATCTGTGATGAATCAAGCCCTAGAATTTGGACCCCCAACAGTTTTTGGCCTACTGCAGTTGATGGGCGGGTCAAATTTCCATTATGGGTTCCACAGAAATCTAAATATTTATTTTTAGGGTGTGGAATTTTTTGAAAATATCTCATAATATATGAGGAATCAGCAGTTGAAAATCCATCTAAGGTCGTTATGGTCATTGTAAACATGATTAACGGTTCGGATTATTATTGTGGGACCCATAAGGTAGGGTAACAAAGAAAAGACCATAACCAATATATCACTGTCCCATTAATGTGTACTGTACTCTTTCCACTTGCGTTGATCAATGGCCATTAGGGTTTTTTTTCTCTATTTTTTGAAGATCCTTGAATAATCAAATTCTCGAATTTGACCTCATAGCCATTTAAGCTTTTTTGAAAAGATTGAATGGTTCGGATCTTTCAAAAGGGGCCCACAAAAATTCAGAAATGTTGATACAATGCCCTTACTTTTTTGCAAATACCTCAAAACATATGAGGAATCAACGATTGAGAATTCACCTAATAGCCATTTAGACCTTATAAATAAGATAACAGTTCGGGTTGTGAATGTGTGACCCATAAGTTATGTTTTCAAAGCAAAATAGTAACCTCTAAAGTGAAGGTGGAGACTAAAAGAATCATCCCTATCGGGTGTTTTTGAGGGCTTGGGAGGATAATGAAAATCCTCTCTCGAGTTTTCTCTCTTCACCCAAACATGGACTTTCCTCAAAATCGAAGAAAACTAGAAAGGAGTCCTCTCCAAGGATGTCACCCAAACATCCCCTAAGGGTATATTTGGCAAACAAAGAGGATTCCTTCATTCAACTGGAATCAAACTGTCCATGAAGATGGTGTTTTTTTTTTTTTTTTTTTTTTATCAAGAAAAATACAAGTTTGGTAAATAGAGAGGACTCCTACCATGTGTATTGTGTGATCCGACGGCAATTGGTTTTTTCTTTTTTCAAACTTCTCATAATCCATGAAAAATCAAGGTATGTGGTTTAGCTATTAGAGGCATTCTGGACAATTTGAACGGTTCGGATCATGCAAATGGGGCCCAAAAGAATAAAAAACTAATATTTTAGGGTCTGAGCTTATTCATAAATATCTCAAAATCCATGATTGATCAACGACTAAACTAGGAACCTTTATCTGCATTTGGACTTTTCGAAATGATGCAATGTTCGGGTCATGATTTTGGGACCCATGGGAAGCAAAAAACTGGAAAAAAACGGACTACAAAATTAACCCGCATTTTGTACTATGGTAGGTCGACGGTCGGGATTTTTATGCCATTTTCTCATTATTCATAATGAATCATGCTACGAAAGTTGACCCCAGAGCCGCTTTAGGCATTCTAAAGAGACTGGACGGTTCAGATTTTGCAAAAAAGGCCCATAGAAGTTTAGAAATCGTGATCCAACATATGGACTTTTTTGCAAATATTTAAAAATTTATGATGAATCAACTGCTGAGATTTGGCCTACCGTTCAATTTGGGCCTTTTAATGGTTTGGATCGTGGTTAAAAATAACAACTTAACTGAATGATGAACAAATATTGTGACTTGTCTCAACCAAATCAATGCACTTTAAGCACTTTTACCTCAAAATGCACTGACATTTACCTTGTGATATGCTAGGAATGACTTAATGTCTAGGAATAGAAAAACAGATCATTGTCTACGTCTTCTCTGACGCGGCTTTTAAGACGCCCAATGAAAACTCTTCTTTTGGTTGTCCATTTTTTTTTTCTTTTTTAAAAGGAAAACTTAGTGGTGTGGCCAGAGGTGTAAAGCTGGGCAGGCGGCCCAAGCCCAGCATGGGCCCGAAAAGGAAAAAAAGTGTCGGGCCGTCCCTGGGCCGTTGACTTGGTCAACAGGCCGGTACTGCCTAGCTCGACAGTCCCTTGCTGGGCCAGGGCTGCCAGGCCCAAGGCACGGCATGGATAAAAATTGTGTCATGCAGGGCCAGCGCCCCAAGGCCATGCACAAGTCTACAAAAACAAAAAAGCAGGAAGAAGAGCCTAAGTCCAAGCCCAGGTGGGGCATTGGAGAAAAAAAATGGACTTGAACTAAACTTGACTGCATTGTTTTCACATGGAAAAAGAGTACTCGAACTAAAATTGATTGTATTGGGGCAGAGGTTTTTTCTTAGTGCACATTATCTCCTAGGGATAGGGTTTGGCCAAGAGCCCAAGTCCAAGTTCAAGTGAAATCCAACTAAAAAGAAAAAAGAAGTGGGTTGCCAATGGGCGGCACTGCCTAGCACGGGACGACTAGGGCTGTGTTGGGTTGACCCACATGGCAATGGGTGCGGCCCGTGCACGAGTGGGCCAGATGGTGAGTGTGAAAGTCCGGGATTTGAACCCTAGAGGGGGTGAATAAGGTGAGTTTCTAATTAGTGACCAATTATGATAAATTTTAATTTCTTAGAATTAACTTAGTCACTAATGATGATTATGAAACACAATGCGGAATATATCAATAATAATCACCATAACTCAACCGCAACACAAAGATTTATAGTGGTTCGGCCTCAATGCCTACATCTACCACTGGCTTGTGATCCTACACCCCACCGGATTTCCACTATCTATGCTTTTCAATAGGCTAAGCAATAACCTTTAAAAAATGCTTTTCAAGGCTAAGCAATAACCTTACCACATGCTTTCCAAGGCTAAGCAATAACCTATTGGGTTTTATGGTTCACCCCTAACTATACACTTATGCTTTTCTAAGGCTAAGCAATAACCTATACAAAATGATTTCTCAAATAAGTGTCTATACAAATACTTTAAGAGATACAATTAAAGCTCAATACATTTGCTTCTAACATAGGCTGGTATGAAATTGAAAATCAAACTCACACAATACTCTATGAAATGCAAAGATGAATGCTCATGGTGTTTGTGTGAAAACTTCAATTAAGTTAAAACATTAAGCCCAATGAATATATGCTCAAAGCATTTAAAAGTTTAAATCACAAATGTCATGATTGAAGTCTAATGCTAATCACATGTATAAAAATAACTTATTGATGATATGACAATCAGCGACTCACAAGTTGTTTTGAAATTCCAAATCTAAAACATGTGATGCAAGAGCATAGTTGTTTTCAAAACAAATTAGTTTCCTATGTGTTCATGGAATGAAAACAACTAGCTAGAGATTCAACCAAGTATGAGATTCATGCTGTGAGAGAAATTAAAGCTTAACAAAACATGAAACCATTATGACATGAAAGTTAAAACAAACTTGGTTTGAATCTAAATGAAGAATCCAAAAGAACAAAGAAATTCAAAGTGAAAGACATGTAATGGATTCATCAAATCATAGCATGCTAAAATAGATTTTTTAAATATTTAAACAAATCATTAAACATATGATAAGGAAAAATAAGTTTACTTAGTTGATTTACTCAAGATTCCAAGCTTTAGCTTCCCTTTATGACCAACTAGCCTCCCATAGCTCATTCCCCTTTGTTTGGCCTCAAAACACCTCAAGGAAGGCCTCTTGGATCTAGAAATTTGGCTTTGAAATGAGTTGTTTATATAAAAAAATTTCCAACGACTAGTTTGTCGGTCGACTGACTTCAAGTTCGGTTAACTGACAAGCAGGGTTCGGTCAGCCGGCATCCAGGGTTCGGTCGACCGAACTCCAGCGGTCATATCCCAACGATCATAGTTTTGAAATTTGCGGACCAAAGTAAGCATATCGGTTCACCGAACAGAAGTTCGGTCAACCGACAACTAACCGAACAGCAACCGACAGCTGACTGAGCTTCCCTAATAAAACAGTTTTTATATTCTGAAAGCGGAATCGACAGCTGACCGAACTTTCCCTGATATAAAAACTTGTAAAAATGATTTTGGATAGGGAAATTTCATATTGGAAAACTAGGTTAGAATAGAGACCAACTAAAAGATATTTTCGAAAAACATGAGCCTATCAATGCCTAATATGATTTTAAAATCTAGGTCCAAAGACTTGCAAGATTCGAAAATCTTCTTTACCAAAACTTAATCATCCAAGTTTAAAATCCAAAACATGCATGTAACATTATTTCTAAAGTCTTGAAAACAGTGCATGTGTAAATCAAGACTTCAAGTATTTCAAAACCAATGCTCATGTGGAAATTTGAATGATGCTAAAATGATAATGCATCCATCAAATTGCAATATACAAAATCCCTAACAGAGTGGGCCGTGCAGGCCGGGCCCGACCCAGCTTTCATGCTTGGGCAGTTAATGGCCCTCACAATTTATCCAACAATGCTGAAGTACACGTGATCATTTTCACATTAAAAGACAGCCATGGATAGAGGTTGTACAAGAATCCTGATCTACTTCTGTGCGATGGAAATGAATGAAATGTTATGTGGGAAGTAGGGATGTAAATGGGTCCTTCATTCTGTAATTACCCAGAGGTTCTAACCCGTTAAAAATCGGGTTTGGGCCCTTATCTACTCCCTGCTAAGTAAATGGGTCCAAGTCCTTTTTGGACCTATGACCTAGGTGGGTTTGGGTTCGATTCCACATTAGTTTGAACCCATGGACTCAGGACCCGACATATTACCTCAATTTTCGAGAATCTCTCCCTAAAATTAGATGTTTTTTTCCCCATACCATTCTCTACATAGACCCGGACCTCACCCCCCCGCCCCCCTAAATATATGGTTGAGTTCCACCTTCTCCTTAATGGTTCTGGGTCTGGAACCAAGAAAATGGCCCCAAGCTGTGTTCAGGTCCGGGTCCACCTTCTCCTTAATGGTTCCAGGTCTGGGTCCACCTTAAACCCAGACCGGAACCGACTCGTTTACATCCCTATTAAGAAGTAGGCCTATCAATGGGCTGGGCCGCGCCTGCGCATGGGTTGTCCAATCCCATCCCGAATTTTGGACAAGTTCACCAGGGATTGTCCAATCCCTGCCCTAAATTGAGTGGGCCTATGTCAAATCCCATCCTGTGCAGCTCCGGCCGGGTATGGTCTTTACCATTTTCATCAATGGAGTCGTCTTTTTTCTTATTAATGGGTGAAGCTCTGTTTAATAAAGACGATAATGATGGCCGAACACAAGGAGGACCAAATTTCAAAAGGTCTATATACTATATAGTAGATATTAAGTCTTCAAAATGAAGGGTGATAAATCTATCAAAAATTTCAAAACTAAACTCAATAGTGTATCCAGTCCAAGTATCAAATTGAGTCCATTACCAATTCATGGTGTGGGTTTTTCTTGTGGAGTGGGAAGGGATTGAATAAATGAGAAAGGGTATATCCAGGCCCAGCCAAAGTTTAGAAATAAAGGCATTTATCCGGCAAAAGCTTAACAGAAATCATAAATGTTTGACTGAGGTTGCCCATTGTCGATTGATGCACGTCGAGTTGGCCAAATCAGGCTCCTTATCAGTTGTACAAGCTCGCAAATGCTTGGACAAATTATTACTAAATCACAAACACTCCTTATTCAAACCAATCCTAGACAAGCTTTGGGCTTTTTATCATTTAATCTAAGCCTGGCCCAAATGCTAAGGTGCCTAAATTATACATCTAGGCTAGGCCCATAAACACCTCAATTTGTAACTCGATATGTTTGGTTTACTTATGGAACTGATAAAACTCAAGACCTTAAACTGATTATCTTAAATCTTTAAAGATTGAGTACTTTATAATTTAAAAAAAATGTCCTAAAGACTTTAACCTATGAATCTAATTTTCTATGCTCTTGTGGGACCAATCCATGATCCGAACTATTTAATGCTCTCATTTTATATTTTAATGATAAACATCCAAATATTTAGTTTTAGTACACCTGTGAAGACCACCATCCAATGAAAATTAGTGATTTTAACAAACATAAACATAACTATAACACGAGCTGGTATAGATGATGGTTTTAGGTGTTTCTGGTATTAAAGCCAACTGGCTGCTTTAATGTAAAAAAAAAAAAAATAATGAAAATTGACATATATATTACAAATCACAGAGTGAGAAGTGACTTAGGCCCAAATTTCTTTTGGATATGTGGCTAAGACCCAAAATTCTCTTTTCTTTCTTTCTTTCTTTTTTTTTAATTATTTTTTTAATTTTTATAGGAGTGTTTTGCAGATAGGGATTAGATCGGTCCAATTGGATATACCATGGAGAGCATAGACATTTTGGAGGGTTCCTATTGAAATGTATAAGAATTAGTAAAATAACCATGGGGCGGGGGGGGGGGGGGGGGGGGCGGCGGGGGTCGGGCATGGTTTGCCCATTCCAGTCCCATTTTGGCTGGGCTTTTAAATAATTGTCCAAGCCCAGCCCGCTAGGCTCAAATTTTTTAAAAAGCCTCGTGTTTTCGGACTTGGGATGGGAAGGGCTGGGCCAAGCCGGGCTAAATTGACTGGCCTACCCACGGTAGGGGAGGCAACAATACATGAAGGCACGGTTGATCTTGTGGGTCGGAGATAATCACGTAATGTCCTTGCAGGTTGACCAACCTCATGATTATTATTCCTATTGAGATTGGGATTGGGATTGATATTTGCATTGTTATTGTTTCTCATCCCACTTCTTTGATCTTCCATTGCACTAAACAATCTAGGTGGACTGGGAGACTTTGGATTTTCAAGGATTTCTAGAAACCTCTTGATCGGAGTTATCTACGTTCCAAGTGTCGTTTTGAATTACATTGCCAAATAGCTTTTGGCTTCGTGCTCGTGCACAAATGGAATCAAGAGGGGAGGGTGGCCATTTATTTCTTTTTAAAATAAGAAGAGCTTAAAACAATTAACCTAAAAATTCAGATTTCTAAAAAAAATATTCAGATTTTAATTCTTGCTAGCTTTCTTTGTTTGGAAAGTGTCCGGTAAAGGTAGCTTTCCAAAAATGTCAAGTTACCTCCAATAAAATCATTTTTTAATTATAAATTTTACTAAAACTCAAAATTTTCTAAAGAATTCAGATTTTCCAAAAGAAGGCAACTTGTAGAAATTGGAAACTCGCCGACTAAGGAAAGTTTCCAAATATGGGAATGTTGCTTTCTAAAGAAAATCCAAAAAATTTTAGAACTTTACAAATAGAAAAGCACACTAAGAAAATAAAAGAACCCAATTAGAAAATTGCGAAAACTGAAACTAACAAAAAAAAAAAAAGATTTTCCAAAAACTAGGAACAAGTTGAAAGGAAACTTCCAAGAAAATTCAGATTTTTAAAACTTCAAAATTGTGGTGATCAGAAACTTTGAAAAATCATAATGAAAGTTTTTGCGTTTAAGCCTTAACACAGGCTATGGTCCTAACTCAGAATTCTTTATAGTTTCCAATATCAATTAATTAATCTAGAAGACATTTAAAACTAAACCTAAAAAATCAATCCCCACAAAAGAGAGGAGGCACACGATTTTTTAACGTGGAAAACCCTACTTGGGAAAAACCACGGGTGGTAGAGACCACCAGAAAAACCAAGCACTATATATTAAAGAAAGTTACAAGGACTCACAGAATCTTTTCTAGTTGGAACTCAACTTAAGGACTGCGATAGACTTGCTGACTACCTGCCGATCACCTTCACCGTGCTTGATCCAACTACACTTTGACGTCTCTCAAAGTGATGCAGACACAACCCACCTTGATGCCTCTCAAGGTGCTTCAATCAGCAATGGAAAAAGAAGAAATCTTCTTTTTCAATAATCAGCCCAAGTACCCTTGTTGCAGATCTCTCTAAAATCTCTCAAAGTGATTCTCAATCTTTTGATGGGAGAGGTGTTTTTTTTTTCTAGGGTACCAATAAGATGAATATATAGCCCAAGGTTCGTGCATGAGAGTCTTTGAATTGGAAAAGGGCTCTAACAGAGAGTTTGAAACGGAACAGAATAAAAGAGTCCGGCCAAGCTCTGAAACCCAGCTTGCTATAGCAAGCAATGTCGCTACCGCTGAACCCGGTACAATGAGCCTCAGGTTCGCTATAGCGAACTTGCTCTCTGGAAAATGGCTATAGCGAGCAATGTCTCTACCGCTGAACCCAGTACAATGAGCCTCAGGTTCGCTATAGCGAACTTGCTCTCTGGAAAATGGCTTGAGCCGAGAGAAAATTCCGGGTAGGACTCTTCAAACTCTGTCTTGAAGTATCTTGTGCGTCCAGGAGTCTTCAATCTCTGTCTTGGGATGACATCACAGTCCATATCTAAAAGAACACTAATTACAACTCAATTAGGACTTGAGTTTTGTTGAAACTAGATGAATTAGCCAGCTAAAACTCTAACACAAAAAATTTTCAAAAGTCCAGAAAACAACCAATTTCAGAAAAATAAAAATATATTTCAGAACCGGAATCAATTAAACTAACTAGTACGATAAAAGTTTCCAGGGTCAATGGATCAATTTTCCTCCTAATAATTCGAAATGGGATTAGCCTCAAACCTCTTTTTCCAATATGGGTTGTCAATCCATGTCCGAAAAAAGACAAATCAGTTATTTTAAACAACTAAGTTCTAGAGTGGTTATTCAAACATTCCATGCTCAATAGATCTTTTTGTGCAAACCCTACATTGATTCTAGGCATACCTATATATATATATATATTGAACATAAGACACTGTAGAATTTATAGGATCAAGTAACCATCACCAAAATTATTCCTTTACATTAAAATTGATAAATAAATCTGATTTTAGTTTTATCGACGCACAAGACCAATAGAATTACAGAAGATGTCATCCTTTTCCTAGGAAAAAAAAAAACGAGCCTGTCATGGTCTTCATCTTCAAAACTTGAAAAACCCAGCCGCACCTTCCTCTACAGGCCTTGAAAAAGATGCCACGAAAGGAGGACTAGAAGGTGGTAGTGGTGGTGGAACGGACCCAAAGTGGTGGTTGGCCAAGTAGGTGGCCCTTTGGGTGAGGTACAATGGTAGAAAGAGAGGTGGAGAAGGGTGGAAGACATGATCTTAACTTTAAAAAATTCCAAATATGAAATCAGATTTGATCGTGCAAGTTTGAACTTGAAATGGGCCCCACATCGGGCATGTAACACTAGGGAGGAGCCATGCTTGAACGTATGTCCCATACTTTGGATGGAAATGTTCTTGATTTTCTTTCTTTCTCATTTCTCACTCTTCTCTTTAATTTTTTGAACTTCTCCTCTTTTTCTCCATCATGTGGGCCCATAAAATTTTAATTCTCCTACAAAAATAATGAAAAAAATCCCAACAATTATATATATATATATTTGTAGGAACCAATAATGCAATGCATGGGGCCCAATTCACACAAAATATGCATGTATATGAATTTGGAGAAAACCAATGTGATAATAGGATAATGAAAAACATAATTTCAATAAAAGATTCATTTTTCTGACTTTTCAACAGTTTTGCCACGAATTCAACTTTTAATGCCTAAATGCATGATTTTATGAAATTCGATGCAAATCCATGAAGTTATCCTACATAAGCCCATAAAATCACATGAAATAATGAAAATGAGATGCAGTTTTATGGACTTATCACACCCCAACCAGCATTTTGCTAGACCTCGAGCAAAAGTTGTGAACAAGGATGAACCCTCTAGCCAAACCTAATCTACTAATGCAAAAAAAAAAAATCACTACTTTCGCTGCCACTCTCGACTATATTTAGCGCATGTAGGAAGCCATTGAACCCCCTAGGTTACCCCTAGTGGACGATCGAGTTGTGCCTCGTGAAGGTTTATTGTGAATATACCCACAAAACTCTTTCTTCTTTTATAACTCAAAGTTAAAACCTAACAAAAACACCGAGTATTCTTGATTCTCGGAAATTTCAAAGATAGATTTGAAATTTAGTTCACCAATCCAATCTTTTGGTAAGAAATTCTAAAAATCATGCTGATTTGATTGTGCACGGGGAAAAGTTCGTATACGAAAAAAACATAAGCGTCAAATGATTCACAAAAAATTTCCATGAAAACGATTTTCAATCCAAGATTCTGGGCCACCTAACATTCGGAAAGGAAAACAATATTCCTCTCAAGGCAACCATGACGGCTTTCGCACTAGTGTTTTTTCAAAGGCCGTTACAAATTTCTTTTTATCAAGGAATTCCTTTTTCTCTTTTCTTTTTCAAGATAGGGTTTCTTTGCAGTGAATTTGGCTTTGAGGAACAGGAGAGGGGAGCAAACCTGCATCTCATATATTCCACCATTTTCAAGCTTATACAAACCTACTTTCATCATCAAATTTTTTCTACGGTCCCCAACAATAAGAAGCCCTTTTCATGTGCCCGAATTAATTAATCTCATGATTGATCAAACCACTCAGATGAACCAGGAGGGAAACTGTAAAACTAAGGTCAGTTTTCCAACATATTCAAAACCCTTGAAAATATATACAGAATGTGTAAAAGTAAGGGATCAAAATTCAGCATTTTTCCAAATGCCCTTTCCTTAGTCAAAATAGTGAACTTCTATTTTATTTTTTTTGTCCAAAGCATCGAAAATTCCAAAATTCAAGTTATTTTTTTTTTCATAAATATCCTTTCAAAATTTCTTTTCTCTTTCAAAACCCTAAAAACCAACTAACATAGTAAAAACTTTGGAAAATCTTGAAAAGTTTTCTTAAAATCCTAAGAAACCAACCGAAAAGTGGATAAAACTTTTGTCTAAAGATGGACAAGTGTGCTTGTTCCCACCCCCCAACCTAAGATGAACATTGTCCTCAATGTTTAAATAAATAAATTGCAATGAAACATGAGGAAAACAAATAAAGGAGGCAAAGTGATCGGAAGCTCCAGAAGATGTGAAGCTTTTTCACACCCTGTCCATGGTTAGAAGAAACACACCAAACAAAACATGAGTGAAGAAAAAGCTAGCCTAACAATGTACAAGTGTGGATCCACCTGGATCCCAAACAAAATCCTCCTCTTCACAATAGACAAGAACCAACTGGATAAATTCATCTATTTGCTCATATTCTTCATCCAAAAGTGAAGAGGTGATCACCAAAAAGCTATCTTCCTCTTGTAAGCATGAGTCATGGGATTTGAGTGTATCATACTAGAGTAGGGTGGTCCATGGTCAACCCGTGCTGACAAATCCATAGAATAAATCTTCTTAGTATCATCGAGCACAGGTGCAGAACATGCAGTGGCAATACGACCTTCAAAATTTTGAAAAGGTGCCATGCATTATTCTACTTGTTCTGACTCTATGGCCTGAAGAAAACTAGTCGCCTCGGAATTTTCAGCTGGATCTTTTTTAGGAGTCTCAATGAATGCATTTTCTATTTCCCATAACAATGGTTCATTAGATGCTAGGAAATGAGCAATGCATGATTCCAATGATTTCAACTTGTCAGATTCGGAGATCTGAAAAATGGTGTCATTCTCAAAAGTACCAGCCACCTGTCCCTAGTGAGGCTCACTGAGTGCATCGACTATATCCCAAAGCATTGGATCATCAGATTTTCGGAAAAATGCAATGCTGGACTCCACTGTTGCTAGAGAATCCGCATCCGAAAATGCGAGAAGGTCATCCTCAATAATGGTATCTAGAAAATTTACTTCATTAGGGTCATTATTACTATCTTGCTTTTGGTTGCAAACATTAAAGATTCTGACTTCTTTTTTCAGTTGCCAAATGAAAGTTTCATAATCCCATTCCGACAATTAATTATTGCATTTGAGGAGGCTAAGAAAGGTCTACCAAGTATCACTGGAATCTAAGTGCTAGGGTTTGCCATTGGTTGAGTACCCAAAATGATAAAGACAACTGGGAAGTAAAATTTATAGATCTGGATTAGCATGTCTTCTATTTCCCCACGCAATTTCTTAATAGATCGATTGGCGAGTTGAAGAGTGATCTTCATGGGTTTTCACTTGCCTAGGCTCAGCTGTTCATAAACTAAGCAGGGTAATAGATTTACACTTGCCCCAAAATCTAACAATGCTTTTCCAATTCGAAAGTTTCCCATGATGCATGAGATTGAGGGACATCCCGGACCTTTATATTTAGGGGGAGTGTTCTGATTCAAGATAGCACTTACTTTTTTCAGTCAAGAATGCCCTTTTCTGAACATTTAACTTTCTTTTAATTGTGCAGTGATCTTTTAAGAACTTGGCATAAGATGGAATTTGTTTAATTGCATCCAATAACGGGATATTGATTTTGACTTCTTTGAATGTATCCAAGATCTCCTGGTGAGGGATCATCTGTTTGGACTGGTTTAACCGCTAAGGAAAAGGGACCACTTTCTGATATGGTTGCGCATTAGACGACTTATCTTTCTTAGTACCATCATCTTTTCCATTGTTACCCTTAGATTTTGATTGAACATCTGCTTGATCCGAGGATGCAGGGTGTTTATCTTTTTTCAGATCTTCTTTTTGGGTTTCTTTGCCACTTCTATGGGTAGTGACAACTCGAACCTGCTTCCGAGGGGCTAAAATACTTGAGTTGGTCACCGCATAGTGCATGTTTTTGTTGGTTGAGGCTAACTATACACAAGTATATTATCAAAGTAAACTACAACAATCTTACCAATGAAATGATGGAGTACTTGCTTCATGTTGAGGTCAACGTCCACCCTCGCTCCTGAGTTGTCATAATCGTGGTCAAGCCCTCGCCCTCACCATAAAATTATTGCTGTGTCGTTTCCTATCAGCAATTGATTTTGGGATAAGTGATACATCAATAGGGTGTAAGATTCTACAAGTGGTATTAGAGCCTGGTAGGTTGGGTGTTCGAGTCTCGAGACACGTGTTTTGCGAGTTCACAGCAGGAGTCGCGGCGGGTGTGCCACTGAAGGAGGGATTGTTGAGGTCAACGTCCACCCTCGCTCCTGAGCGGTCATAATCGTGGTCGAGCCCTCGCCCTCACCATAAAACTATTGTTGTGCCGTTTCTTATCACCAATTGGTTTTGGGATAAGTGGTACCTCAATAGGGTGTAAGATCCTACAGTTCATTACCCTCATGAATGTGCTAGGAGCATTGGAGACGCCAAATGGCATGACAAGCCACTCACATAAGCTTTTACGGGTCTTAAAAGATGTCTTCCATTCATCACCTGGTTTGACTCGAACTTGATGATAACCCACTCCTCAAATCCACCTTTGAAAACACTTGTGCACCAGCAAGCATGTCAATCATGTCATCCACCCAAGGAATTAGGAACCGATATTTAATGGTAATCCGATCAATTGCACGACTATCAATGCACATACATCATGATCCATCCTTCTTGGGACTTAACAAGGTTGCAACTGCACATGGACTCATGCTGCCTCTAACATATCCTTTTTTTGAATAAATCCATGACTTGCCAATGTAGTTGTTCATGTTCTTTTGGACTCATTTGATAATGAGCCTTCTTAGAAAGGCTAGAACAAGGAATGAGATCAATTTGGTGTTGAATTTCCCTCAAAGGAGGGAGTCCATTTGGTAAGTCATCCGGAGTAACAACTTTAAATTCCTCCAAAAAAGGTTCCAATGCAATTGGTATGTTGATTGGCCTTTTCTTTTATTCTTCTTTCGCTACCAACATGTACACAATTCCACTTTATTTACTCTCTTTATTAAATTTGGAATATTGAGAGATAAAATTGCTACCATTCTCTTGAAAAGATCTGGGTGCCTTTTCCTCTTTACTTGGTAAAAGAACAGCTTTCACATTACCCATTCAAAAGTATAAGTGTTCTTGCAACCATTATGCGTAACACTTCTATCAAATTGCCAAGGTCTTCCTATGAGTATGTGGCATACGTCCACAGGAACAACATCATAGCAAACCCAGTCCTTGTAATTTTTACCCATTGAAAAGGAAACAACACATTGTTTACTAACATTTACCTCGCTGCCTTTCTTGAACCAAGCAACGTGGTAAGGCTTTGGATGCGGTTCACTCTTTAACTTGACCTTGCTCACCATTTCTTGTGAAATGATGTTTTCACAACTCCCAGGGTTAATGACGAGAACATATTTTGCCATTGGATCTGCAGCGGGTTTTGAAGATGTTAGAACGTAACCAATCTTCATCGGAATCTGCTTTTGGGGTGGTAACAGCTCGATAGATCATCAAACTCTCAGCTTCTTCAGGACCAATTTCTTCATGCACCATGTCTCTATCATCATCTTCATAAATGGGTTCACTTGACTCACTTAAGATCTCTCCTTCATTCTCTTCATCAAAAAGAGTCACACGAGAATCTACCTCTCTTTGGACACTCACTAGAACGATGGCCAGCCTGCCCACATTTGAAACAAGAAATGGGACGAGTCGAACGTCCACCATGGCCTTCAATTCGCGTGAACTGATTGCGACTATTAGGGCTGCTGGTGGAGGGATTTTACTACTGTTTCCAGATTTTGAATTCATGCTTCCACCACGTGAAAGCTTCACCTTTGGAAGAAGGATGGAACCTACGAACATCCATGTACTTTTTTGAACCACCACTAGTAAGCTTAGCCTCCATTTTCAAGGCTAGTTGGTAAGCATTTTCTACGTTCCATAAACGATGTAACTCCACTTCATCATGGATCGGTAATCGCAAACCACCAATATATATTGCAACAAGTTGCACCTCCATTTATTGAACATCATTGCACATCATTAATTTGTAGAGTTCCTCGGTATATTCGCTCACATTTTTACCCTCTCGACGAAGGTTGTTGAATTGAGAAAAGGCAGTTTGACCAAAATCAACCGGGAGAATTATGTTTCTCTTTAAGCCTCTACTTCATTTTTTCCCAAGTTGAGGTTTTGGGTTTTCCTTTCCGTAGGCGCATCTCTTGAACCTTATGTCACCATACTGAAGCATACCCACGAAACCTTGTTGCTACCAACTTCACTTGTTGAGTTTCTAGAATGTCTTTGAAGTCAAAGTAATTCTCAATGGCATTAAGCCAATCAAGAAATTCCTCAGGATGAAGTCGACCATGAAACTTTGGTTTATCAACTTTGATGAAATCTAAAGCACGCCAATCCCTTCCCACTAATGAATCATTTTGTGTATGGCGATTGGCAAATGGGTTGACATCAGATTCATCAGTAGAATAACCATGGCACTGTCCATGGTCACTAAGAGCCTCTTGACGATCATGCGGCATGGTAAGTTCCTCGACTTGTCTCTGAAGTGCTTGTTCTTCATCTTTCACATCTCCCATCATACGATTGCCACGTCCACCTCAACCTCTTCTTGCAGCCATGAATGAAGATGGTAGGTAAGAAAATCAATCCAAGAGCGTAACACAAGCTCTGATGCCAAATGATGAGAGGAAAGATACAATGGAGACAGCAAGAAGAAACAACAATCACAACAAGAGATAATAAGGGATAAAAGAGAGGAGTCAAGATCTCCACTGAATTAACATTAATTGAAATGAAACAAATATAATCAGCCTTACCATTGGACTCTTACTAGATATATATATATATATATATATAACACTCTTCTCTCATGAATACATGCTTAATCCCAAGGATAGCTATATTCATTGCTACAACTTTCTAAGTAGTCACGCCATACGTACTTCCAAAACAAACACAAGTTAACTGCATTCAATACCACAACTCACTATTTAGTCAACTATGACTCCCAAAGCAAACACAACTTACTAAGAACTAGTTACTAGGCACAACATAATTACTAAGAGTTTCAAGAAATTCAAAATAATTCCAAACCCTTTCCCAAAGTCAGATTAATTGAGCAAAAGAAACTTGGTCTTTCAATGTGCCACCAAGGAGTCCATAGGGCAATGAAAATGACATGGCGCCAGCTAAGCTACTGCATGCATCAGTTACCTTTCAACCGAAAGATTGGTTATAGGTTCCATACAAATGAGTTGTGCATGCCCCCAAAATAAAAAGGTTGTGACAGAAGGACACATCCAATAGGGGCATGGATGAGGGCCATGTGGTATCCTAGGAGGAATGGCTAGACTAATAATTGGCAAGACCCTGGCCGCCAACCTCATGAACCAAGTCAAGGAAGTTGGGTTCATCGGATGCAATTTTAGTAAGGGCATGTTTGGTAATGGGTGAGGAGTACCAATATGTTTATTTGAGGATTGCTCATGGCCACAAATTTAAGGACTTCTCACTGAGGATTTAAATCAATATCAGTGCATATGAGGATCTTCAAATCCTGTGAAAGGGGTTCGGATTTAAAAACCCTCAAAAATGAGAATTTCCATTGGCCAAAATCATTGAGGTGGCCAAATGTTGGATTTTCCTAATCCTTGTGAAAAATTAGTGAGAAATATGTGTGAATTTGGTTTCCAAATATGACCTATGGCTCTTCAAAACTCTTTGCCAGAATATGAAATGTGCTATGACATGTGGGCAACAAGTACATGATGTAATGCACTAATATGCCCGAGCCACTAGGGTCAAATCAAGGAAAGCCCACTAGTGATGTATGTTTCAAACATGAAATGATGTTGCAACAATGAGATGATATTTTCCTTTCAAATTTTCATGAGCAAATTCAATTGTTTGAACAACAGTTTCATTGATTAAACCCATAAAATACATTTTGGAAGTTTATTGAAATACTTCGAACACTTGGTAATCTAACTACACTCATGAATAGATAAATCTTCAAACCTTCTTAGTCATGGAAAAGGTAAAATTAACATGCTTGGTTTTCTCCTTTGCCAGGTGCTCTCCCACATTCTCTGCAAACCTTTCAAATAACTCATCAATTATCTCCTCTCCGAAGTGGCTTGTAAGCATGGATTCCGCCACAGCTCTAGTGTACTTCGCAACATTCTGCCCACTAGTCGTCTTATAAAAAATGAAGCCTTCATTATCATCCCTATCATTAGTGTCCCAATTCACTTCGGTAATTTGTAGTTGATCAAGATGAAAGGATCCTTCCATATTGATTACAGCTTTCAATTCCTTGACAGAAGGGGTGTAATGGGGTGAATTGTATGAATCCAGTTTTGCCTCTTGCACGACTCCCTGGTTTCAATGGAAGAAAGATATATGGTCATTTCAGTAATTCTGATTTTACCAAATAAAAAACACAAAACAAACAGAGCATCTAGATTTGAAAATGCAACAGTTATTATGGCATTAAATGTAGGGCAGAAAATAGGTCCTTCGATATCCGACCACTTGAAGGACTTGAATTTAAAAAATAAACAAACAGAGCATCTAGATTTGAACATGCAACAGTTTTCATGGCATTAAATGTAGGGCAGAAAATCGGTCCTTCGATATCCGACCACTTGAAGGACTTGAATTTAAAAAATAAACAAACAGAGCATCTAGATTTGCACATGCAACAGTTATCATGGCATTAAATGTTGGGCAGAAAATAGGTCCTTCGATATCCGACCACTTGAAGGACTTGAATTTAAAAAATGGGGTAAGAGCCCATTGCATGTTCCAAATTAAAATTTGGGACCTGATTTCATACTCCATAGTACGATTGTCTCACCATTGTATGTAACATTGTATTACATATACATGCATATTACTAATAAAATTTATGAATTTGGCTCTCAATTAGGATCTTATTGTGGGATGGAAAGGTCTTGTGAACATTCTAACCCTTCATGTAAGGGCAACAAACTTTGTCAAAATCTAGCCCTTCTATGAAGAGGCACCTGTTCAAATAAGTGGCAGCCAGTCGGGCCCATCAAACCGGTGAAACACAAAAGAGTACTGTAGATTAGCTACCTAAAAGGAACTGTGTGTCACCTGATCCTTAATGAGGCTTTGAAATTGCCAGTCAATAACAAAACAACTAATAGCCAATTAATAATAGGGGTTCAGATATATGTCATTAGATCCATTTGACTCTGGTCAACATTTTCTTAACTTTTTTGTGTCATATCCCATGATATCATGAAATTTATCAGTTTTTGTATCATATACGTTTTGCCACCAGCAAGCAAAATACTCATTCTTTATAGAACACAAAAAAATGACATTTTGTAAAAAGTATATACACATCTGACTACCATTTCTCAGATTCCGAAAAAAACTTTCCATGAGATGTTGCACAAAATCCATGGCGTCATGGGGACAATCCTATAATATCATGTGATTTATTAGTTTCTATAACATGCACTATTCCCATGATATCAGGGGATTTGGGGCAAAAACGTTTTGAAGTTTATTTTTTTACTAGAGTCAAGCAACTCTGGTAATATTATCTATATTTCGGTCACGAAATTGGTAAAACCGCTAGGAATAATTAATATGTCAAAACACCTTTATAACAAAACAACTAATAGCCGATTAACTCCTCAATGGAAATCTAAAGAACAACATCCGATATTTTACATTACCTGTGAGACCATTCCCCTGAGTGCCTGTGCCAACAGCTCCCAAAGGTGACAACAGTCTCCACTAGAGGGTTCTTCACTGTTTCTACCTAGGAGTGTCAAGACCATACGCCCTCCGCAAATCATTTCTTCTGAGCGAAACTTGAGAAATAATGAGAAATCTCTTTGAAACTGCTCCAAGTAAGCTTTAAATACAGCAGGAGGGCTTGACTCAGCCATGTATATATGTCCTTTGTTCAGTGCTTCACCAATTTCACCCTGAAGTCCTTTAGGCACCTGCAATGTATTGGTTCACAATTTGGTAACAGAATTCTTTGAAAGCATTATGATTTTTCTTGAAAATGTTTGGATTTTGCAATTTTTGGGGTTTTCATGGAATATTATGGGTAAGATGTAGCAAAATATATGAAAATAATTAGATTATTAAAAAAATGTAAGCTGAATATAAACTAGAAAAAGATGCACATCCCAAGGAAAGGTCAAAAAGCAAGTATAAAATGTAGAAAACTAATGGAGAAATATAGTGATATAAATATATAAATCGAGTGTCCGTTTTGTATGGAGTTATTCTTTAGGGGAATTACAGACCTTGACAACAATGATAACTCCTATTCCACCAAGATTCTGAATTTCCTACTTGAATGGTGAGAATTTTACAACCCCGTAAAATGTCACTTTTGGCATGTAGAATTCTCCACTACATTGTAATTGAGCATTTGTGAAGCTAAGTTGGTGACAAAGTTTGGGAGATTCATTATATTTAATTTTCTCCTCTAACCAATCCTACGAATACCTCAAAGCATCAATAAAGGGAGTAGAAACACTTTCCAATCATGGAAATCTAATATTGCATAAGAGCCAACCGGCTGCGAGTTTGAATCCTAGAAAGATTGACTCAGCGCTGAAATTTGAGCCGACCGGGTTCCACCCATGGGGAATTGTTGAATAGTTTTTTTGCTACCTCTACTAGTGCCCCTAGATTTTGGTAGGATTGATTAGGGGAGGTCATTTAATATATAAAACTCTCAACAAGAATTCTCAGAGTTTTTGCAAAGAAATGGGCCCTAAAAGAATCTGAAAGAGTACGTATGATCGTACCAAATTCCTAAATGAATAAAACTGATGTAGGAACTAAGACAGTTTGCAATAAAAGAGCCATCCATTTAACCTAACTTATCATCATAAATAAGAAAAGAAGGCAGAAAAAACATCACAAAAAAAGATAAAAAAAAGGATATTTATAGAAAAAGTAAAGGAGAAAACCAGCTAAAATCTAGATGTATAAAATTATAGATCTTTCTTTCTTTGTCCCCTAGCCAAGGAGGCTGAGTTTTCCTTATTAGAAGGTTAGTAATATGTATTAAAGCTCCCAAAAAAGGCCAGGGAAAGCCGTTGTGTAGACATTAATAATCACTCTCATCCCATTATAGTGTCCTGTAAGGTTATAAACGTCCGAGCTATATGTCAGTGTACAGCACAAAGTAACAAATGGGTAACCAATTATAATAATAATAATATATATTAATAAATAGAGATACAAAAAATTGAGATAGACAAAGTTGCACCAATTATAATGATATCATGCTTATGAGTCAAACTATCCAACTATGGAAGAGAATAATGGAGCAAAGATATAGATAATAATGAAAAATAACTAAAAATCAATTTGATCTCATGTCTTCTCAATGAAAAAGTTAATTGGAAGTTTTCAAGCAATGAAGAAGAATCTTTATATGGTTTTCATCAATCTAGAGAAAGCCAACGACATGAAGCATAAAGAACTGGTTTGGCTAATTCTAGATTAAACTATTGCCCAAGAGGTTATTTTGAATCATTTAAATCATGTATATAGAGCAGTAAATAGTGTGAGAACTATCCATAGAGAAACAAGTGGATTTCTAATGACTATAAGTTTGCATCAGAGGTTAGCTTTAAGCAATTATATTTTTGCAAAGATTATGGATGAGATAATTGCTCGTAGTCAAAAGGAACTATATCAATGTATATTATTTGTAGATGATATAGTGCTGGTAGATGAATTCCAACTGGAGAGATGGTAGGAGGCTTAGAATCCAAGGTGTAAAGCCAAAATCTTGTCAGGCGGTAAAGAAATGGCTCGCCATATCGAGCCTCCTACTCACTATAGCTAGCGTGGTGGACGGAGCTAGCCCAATTTGATCGGGACTCTATGAAAGTGTTTGAAAATGACTTCTCTCTTGATTGGATTATTATTAAGAGTCTTATGCACGGATTTAGGGCTATATATTGGGTGTTTCTCACAACCCAAAGAGACAGATCATCTCTCAAGTTCTGAATTAAAGATTTAATTGAGAGAAATATTCTCTAGAGATTTATTAAAGAGTTGTGCTGACAACTTCTCTAGAGAGCCAATTTCTTATGCATCATTTGTAGAAGATCATCTTCTTGCGTAGAGGATTTGATGAGTCAAGTGCTGGATTGAGTCTGTTGCAATCAATGGTGTCAAGTCGATAAAGCGTGAAGCGACATAACGCAACTTCAGTCCTTAGATAGGAGATATCTAGGGAGGAAATCTGAGTTTTTTGTAATTACGAGATTCATAGTGTTTGATTATTGATCCAGTTCGGATCCGTGGTTTTTCATCCGGTTCTGGTTTTCTACGCTAAATCCGGAGTGCTTATGGTATGTGCTTGTGATTTTATTTCTGCTGCGTAGATTATTATTTTTTGCACACTATTGGGCTGATTTATTGAGTGGACCAATCTAGAGATCTTGTACCCTAAACTTTCACAAGGGCTCTAAAACATGTCATGCAAATATAAAAACTATAAATTGCAACTTCAGTGGGGATGTACACAAAGATGAAACTCTCTTGAGAATTGATGCTTGAGACATACGACAAACGAATTTCTTCTAATACCTTGCCTTTATAATTAGTAGATATGAAATGATTAAGGAGCCTGTCTAACATATAATAAAAGAAGGAGACTTACTTCTAAAGTGCTCTGTCATTAGTGCATACTAAAAAGATTAAAGGAGGAGTTTTACATGACAACAATTAGATCAGTTATGACCTATGGAGTAGAATATTGATCAATTAGGAAGCAACATATGTAGAAAATTAGTGTAATAGAGATAAAATATTGAAATTGATCTATAATAAAACTAGGAAAGATAAAATTAGAAATGAGCATATTCTAGACGTTTAGAGGTAGCATCAATAGTCGACAAATTAATAAATACTCTAAAAAATTAAGAAAGACACTTTTTTTATGATTTAGGGATGTTCGATGCAGGCCAATTACAATGTTGATGAGAAAAATCTTTTATATGAAGTCTGATGGCCTAAAAAAGTGATAGGCTGTAGAGGACATGGATGAAAGTAGTAAGCATGGATGTAAATAAGGGCAATATATTCGAGGATTTGGCTAAAACTAGTACCAAATGAAGAAATGGAAGTCATGTAGCTAACTTTATATAGTTTGACAAGGCTTTGATATGATGACACTTGTGGATGGCCTCTACGGCAGTAGATCCCAACACAAAACCCATTCTTGATGTGCCAACCCATTGCAGCTCACATTTGGCAATCGGATCTGGAAGAATTTTCGCCTCCACAAAGTCATGGAAAGGCCACTTTTGGTAATTCTAAATCCTTGAGGACTTATACCATCGAAATCAATTTTCTGGTCCAACCTCCACCTACAAGATTTGGAATTCCTCACTCTTACGGATTTACACATAAAAACCAATTTTTTCTTAATTAGTTATATGCATCGTTAAGCATCAATACTAATGTGAAACCCAGATCCTCACTTGTTTTCAATGAAGTCATTGAAAAACCATATTTTGAAGGTGTAAATCCCCGACGATACGGGCCAGTAAAGAATTTCAGTTTTGAGTATTTTTATGTCCAAACCCTACCATAGGATTTAAAAATCTTTATTATTGTGGATTTATTCTCCGATGCCAATTTCTTTCAGCTATACACAGTGAAATCCACTGATATTGATGTGAAATTCTCAATTATACAAATCCTCATCAAAGAATTCTTATTCCATGGATAGTGAGGAAACCTCAAAACTGCAGATTCCTCAAGTGTTACCAAACATGACCTTAGGTTTAACAATTGAGCCAAGTAACTATGTGGAATTTTTGTGAGTCCCTCCGACTCACAGCTAACAGAGCACTGCTGTGAATGAAAATGCTCACCTGAGAGAGCCAATGGACACTGTAAGAAGAATGAACGAAGTCCAGAAAATTTCTGGGGAAAAGCCTCCCATAGAAGGAACCGGGCACCCCAGCAACGAAACATGACCCAGAAGGCAGGCCTTTCTCTTCCTTGAGTCTATCATAGAACACTGGTAGAGACCTGAAAATGGGGTTGAAATCATTCCCTGGAAGGTCATTTAAGAACACTCTTAACTCGGGCATCGGACGGCCTAGTTGGCGACATTTCTCGTGTGTAGCATCTATGATCTCTTTGATCACCGATAGGGTGTTGGGTCCTGAAGAGCAACCCAAGTCTGCAATGTTCAAGCTCTCTGCGTAGCTGGAGCAGTAGAGATCTAGAATAGAGTCTTCTACTACCGGCCTTGCTTTGGATATTGCTATTTTCTGGTTGAAGGAGAAAAACATAAAAGAAATTCTCATTTCAATGATTTTTTAGAAAAGAGATAGAAGAATACTCGCCGAGAGAGAGAGAGAGAGACCTGTAAAGAGGAGTTATTAGCATAGCTTGTTTCTCCGGCTCCTCCCACCATGTGAAGAACGCTTTCTAGATCCATTTGTATTTCTTTTCCTACTTCCAACTCTCTCGTTGTCTTTGTTTCTTTGACGGAGTTCTCTCTTCCTATGTGATTTATAGGACACCAACGCCACATGCCAATAGAGAAGGACCACAAGCCGATTTAATGGACCGCATAAGGCGGCGCAGGCATGGCTTGCCCCCAACCTATTACAACTCAAGAACGCCGCCCAGCCATAATTGTTTGTTCTGTCGTGCTGTTGATATTCTATGGTATCAGAGTGTCCAAGCTCTTGACACATTGTTCCATAATGCTTCAAAATTTTCCAGCCCAGCCACATTTCCCAGCCGTCCTTCTTGCCATTTGATTAGATTATTGACTGTGCGTTCTAGAGTTGTAATAGAATTCCAACCACCAAACACCCCCTTTGAAGATAAACAAGTCCTTAAATTTTCAATAAAGAATAGATTACAGAGGGAGAAGTCATCTATGACATTTCCAAATGCGGGCGTACCCCATGAAGAATGGGTGCAAGATCTAAACACATGTGATGGAAATAAAATAAAACATAAAAAATAAGAAAACACAGAGAACGTGCCCCCACGTTCCGTATGTATCAATGTGATGTTAAACTGTTATTAACATAAATCCTAAGATCGTGAACAACATGATAATCACATGTAGGATTTAATCTTAAATAAATTAAAGAATACCTCCAGACATCCTGAAGCAGAGAGCTTTCCGATCCTGCAGTCTGGTGCTGTTACTGATTGATGCCGTGATCCGTCGAGGAAGAGACTAGGTGAATGGTTTCGGTTTCTCTCTTCTTGCCTATAAACCCTAATGTGTTGAGTTTCGTGAGAGAGTATTAGTGATGGACGAAATACTCTATTTTATAGGTGAAGAGAGGACCGAATTTCCAATTAGGGTTTCCTTGGATTTAATCTCAACCGTCCATCAAGGTAGAGAATATTATGGAATACATCTCATTAAGAAACCGGTTTGAGTAAGTAATAGCATATATCCTATTGAAAACAGAATTCCTATAATGACCACAATTCGGGAAAGGGAAGGACTTGTGGTCCAAGTAATGGACCTAAAAGTAATTTTCTTACAGTCTCCCACTTGGTCGATAGGAAGATCCTTTAGTGTTTTTGTATGTTAGGAATCATAAGGCGCGCATTATAGGCTAAACACTTCTTTAGTCGGTTAACATAAGTGTCTTGGCTATTTCGGTGGTCAAGAGGAGTCATGGCGTGCACACATTATTTTGCAACATGCTTACTTCCATGTACTACGTCATTGACAACCTTCATAACTAGACCATAATAGGAGATTTACGTAATGGTCTCATAATGTCGTTGTTTAAAGACTGTTTCTGTTTACCATTCATCCAAACATAAATATGTACACAATGGAAAAGAACAGAAATAGCAGATGTAGAGTTGCATTAAGAGCTCAATAAATGTCAAATACAAGTACAGAAATAGAAGGCAGAAAATGATAATTAAGAACTATCGGCAAGACCCATGCTTTCAGTGTGTCCCTGAAAGGTCTTTGGAGGTAGTCCTTTCGTGAATATGTCTGCGACCATGAAATCTGTATGTATAGACTCAATGACAAATTTCTTCAATCTAACATCTTGCTTCAGTGATAGATATTTAAGGTCCATGTGTTTGGCTCCCTTAGATATCCTGTCATGCTTGGAGAAGAAGGTTGCAGCGTCATTGTCACAGTAAATAGTTAATGGCTTAGAGATGAAATTCAAAGCTCCAAACTGAGAGATAAAATTACGCAACCATGTGCCCTGAATTGCAGCCTCATAACATGCCACATATTCAGCCATCATGGTGGAATCGTAAATCAACTCGGATTTCTGGCTTTTCCATGATATGGCACCTCCACATAAGAGATACAAATAGCCAAGAGTGCAAAGTCTGGTGTCAGGACAACCAGCAAAATCTGAATCTGAATAACCAGTCACCTGTAGGTGACTTGATTTTCTGTATGTGAGCATATAATTCCTTGTTCCCTTGAGGTATCTCAGTACTTTCTTTGCAGCTTTCCAATGAGCGATTCCTGGGTTACTTTGAAATCTACCCAGCATGCCAACAGCATGACTAATGTCAGGTCTCGTACAAACCTGTGCATACATCAAACTCCCAACGAGAGAAGCATAAGGATATTTTTCCATTTCGTTACGTTCCAATTCGTTCTGTGGACACTGCGTAAGATCAAGCTTATCTCCTTTATGCAGTGGAACAGGACTAGAGGAACATGTCATCATGCCAAATCTCTCTAGAACTTTGTCAATATATACTTTCTGAGACAATCCCAAAACACCAAGTGACCGGTCACGGAATATTTCTATTCCTATCACATAGGAAGCCTCACCCATATCTGTCATTTCAAAGTTCTTAAAGAGATAATCCTTTGTTGCATGTAATAAACCAAGGTCACTACTAGCCAGTAATATGTCATCAACATACAGAACCAAAAATATGAACTTACTCCCACTGATCTTGAGGTATATGCAAGGGTCAACTATGTTTTCTTTGAAATCGAAGTGAGTAATGATTTCATGAAACTTTAGGTACCATTGCCTCGAAGCTTGTTTCAGTCCATATATTGATTTCTTAAGTTTGCAGACCATGTCTGCCTGACCTTCAATTATGAAGCCTTCAGGTTGACTCATGTAGACTTCCTCTTCCAAGTCTCCATTAAGAAAGGCAGTTTTCACATCCATTTGATGTAACTCGAGGTCATAGTGAGCTACTAATGCCATGATAATTCTAAGAGAATCCTTCCTAGACACAGGGGAAAAAGTCTCAGTATAATCAATGCCTTCTTTCTGATTAAAACCTTTGGCAACAAGTCGGGCTTTATGTCGTTCAATATTGCCTTTGCAGTCGCGTTTGGTCTTGAAGACCCATTTACAGCCAACTGATTTGTGTCCTAGTGGCAATTGAACAACTTCCCATACTTGATTTTCATCCATAGATTTCAATTCATCCTTCATGGCATCAATCCATTTGCTAGAATTAACATCCTTAATGGCTTGTGAATAAGAAACCGGGTCTTTAATTGTCCATTCTTCAGATTCTATTTGGTAAAGCATGTAATCATCGGAAATGGCGGATCTCCTTTGTCTTTGAGACCTTCTTAATGCCGGTTCCTCTGGTGCATTATCCATATGTTCATTGGCGATAATCTCATTATGGAGTTGTTGATCATTTATTGGGTTTTCCTCATTGTTAAATGGTTCAACAACAGGAGGATTTCCAACATCTTTCGGAATAGAGGGTAAAAGGACAGGTACCCTAATTTCCTGAATGATCACATCTTGAGGTGTATTACTCCCACTGATTTCGCCTTTCTCAAAGAATCTAGCATTACCGGTTTCAACAATTCTCGTACTATGGTTAGGGCAGTAAAACCTAAATCCTTTGGACTTTTCTGGGTAACCTATAAAGTAACCACTGATCGTTTTAAGATCCAATTTCTTTTCATGTGGATTGTAGACTCTAGCCTCAGCTGGGCAACCCCAGATTTGGAGATGTCGTAAACTAGGTTTCCATCCTTTCCATAGTTCAAAAGGTGTCTTTGGAACTGCCTTACTGGGAACTCTGTTCAAGATATAAACAGCTGTGCGTAGAGCATCCATCCACAAGGATATAGGTAAGTTAGCATGACTCATCATGGATCTAACCATTTCCATATATGTACGATTTCGCCTTTCAGCTACACCATTCTGCCATGGAGAACCAGGCGTTGTGTATTGGGCAACAATTCCAAGCTTTTGGAGAAGTTTTGCAAAAGGTCCAGGGTGTTGTCCTGTTTCGTCATACCTTCCATAAAATTCACCACCTCTATCTGACCTTATGATTTTCACTTTTCTATCTAGTTGCCTTTCGACTTCAGTAATGAACACTTGTACAGCATCCACAGACTGAGATTTGTCATGCAACAGATATAAATAACAATAACGTGAGTAATCATCAATAAAGGTAATGAAGTACTTTTCTCCTCCAAAGGTTGGAACATCAAAGGGTCCGCAAATGTCTGTATGAATTATTTCAAGAAGCTGGGTACTTCTTGTAGCTCCTTTCTTTGTGTGTTTTGTTGTTTTGCCTTTAATACAATCCACACATTCGTTAATATTAGTAAAATCTAGATCCGGAAGGACACCATCTTTTACTAATCTTTTGATTCTTTCACTGGATATGTGACCCAGTCTTTTATGCCACAAGAAATAAGAGTCGTTTTTAGATGACAGTCGTTTTGTTTCCTTAGAATGCAGGGCAAGATGGGTTTCAGCAAGTTGACTATCAAGATGAAACTTGTATAGCCCATCAATCAAAATTCCAGAACCAATACGACTAGAATTTTTAAATAAACTGAATTTACCATTTCCTAATTCAAACGAGTAACCAACTTTATCAAGTGCGCTTACAGAAACCAAATTACGGGAAATAGACGGAACATAAAGAGTTTGACATAAGTCTAACTGATAACCGCTATCTAAAACAAGACGAAAAGTGCCAATAGCTTCAACTGGAGCTTTGTCTTTGTTTCCCATGAAAAGGAAGTTCTCACTTGGGTTTATGGTTTGGATCGTAAGGAATCCCTGCATTGAATTGGAAACATGAACATTAGCACCAGTGTCAATCCACCAAGTGTCAGAAGAAACATAAGTAAGATTTGATTCAAAATAACTTACGAAACCCATAGGGTTACCTTTCTTTTCGAACCATTCTTTACGTTTAATGCAGTCTGCCTGAAAATGTCCAGGTTTCTTGCAAAATTTGCATACGTTTTCCTTCTTTTTCTTCTTGGGGTTCTGACTAACCTCATTAGATTTGGGTGGCGCCCTTTTCTGGCCTGAATTTTGCTTTCTCCCAGCTTTATGTCCAGCTCCTTGAATGAGATGAGCTACTTTAATACCTTGTTGATTCAGCCTGGCCTCCTCTTGAACCAGTTTGTTAGCCAATTCATTCACTGTCCACTTATCCGTAATAGTGTTGTAGTGAATTTGGAAAGGCCCGTACTGAGGAGGTAAACTATTTAGGATAAATTGGACAAGAAATGCCTCATCCACTGATAGTCCCAAATTCTTTAATTTAGCTGCAAGGTTGGTCATCTCAATGACATGCTCATGCATTGACCGAGTGCCGTCAAACTTCATGGTTGTAAGATCTGCCATTAGTTTCCCAGCAAGGGATTTGTCTGCAGTCTTAAACCTATCTGTAATGGCCTTCATATAGTCCTTAGCATTCTCAGGTGTAGGAAGGGATGTTTTGATGTTGGCGGCAATAGTCATTCGCAAAAACATAGTGCTTAGTCTGTCAGACCTCTCCCAAGCATTAAAGAGGGTCTTTTCCTCAGGGGTACTTGTTTCAGTGAGTGAAGCTGGCTTATCTTTAAGAAGAGCCATATCCAGTTCAAGTACCCCCAAGGTGAACTCAACTTGCTCTTTCCATTCTGAGAAGTTGGTTCCATTGAGCTTAGTGACAGAGGTAGCATGCGAAGTCAGATTAGTGGGTGCAATAACTGCAATAGAGATATAACAATAAGATTTCAATAAAATTAAGACAACACATGCATAATATATGAATATATATGACATAAAATTGAGGTGCTCCTGTGGGTAGTCACCATAATTTCTATACATTATACCATCGAAGGTCGTCATATTCAAGGTGGTGTAAATGAGTGATGTTACTCTTAATTAGGACAGGTAAGATATCTGTGGATATCTTTTGTCTACATATAAACAAACACTCCGTAATTATTGTTCAATCGCATGAATAGAATCCACCTGTGGGGGACTAAAAGCTTTATGCGCTTGAACAATATGTAATGTAAACATCATGATGGTACGATTAGGGCCAAAATTTAGTGTTAAATTGTTAGGGTCACTGTGGTGAGACCTAACCCTAAGCATACAACTTTGGTAATCAAAATTAGCTTAATATGACTAGAAACATTATATATCGCATGCATTCATGATAGATCATTCGTTATATGAAAAGTACTGATAAAGAAGGCTGAGCCCCGGAGGGCAGTCCTTCGGCTCATTGGGGCTGAAAGCCCCATGCCGGAGGACTGCCCGACGTGGGCTGGCCCTTAAGGGCCGCCCACCATAAAGGCGGGGTTCGGGGCGGCAGCCCCGAAAAAAATTTTTTTTCTTTTTTTTAGGCATTATATCATCGATTATAAAGAAATATACTAATGATAATCAGCATAATATGGAATGATTATGAAAATATGATCCAACTATATGGCCTATTTTCTGTCCTTCTTTTCGATCATCTGTCTTTATCTTCGACTGCTTCAAAACGCCATCTTCAGTCTCGAAACAGCCACCACTCCCAGACACGACGTTCTAGTTACAGATCTATTTAACTATTACATTGAATTTGTACTCACGCAGGAGTTTATACATAATTGAAAATTCAAAAAAAAACTTAAATAAATCACGATCAAACAGTCGTGCCCAAATTAAAATTGCGGAATAACATAAATATAAACCATTCATGCAGGCCATAATAGTTGGATTGATACATTGCTGCAAAACAGAGTTAGAACGGATCTATATTCGCCGATTATGGCGATGCAAAGTTATCCTAATTAATGGACGATCATGTGTTCTAAAACGTGGCTCTGATACCACATGTTAAACTGTTATTAACATAAATCCTAAGATCGTGAATAACATGATAATCACATGTAGGATTTAATCTTAAATAAATTAAAGAATACCTCCAGACATCCTGAAGCAGAGAGCTTTCTGATCCTGCAGTCTGGTGCTGTTACTGATTGATGCCGTGATCCGTCGAGGAAGAGACTAGGTGAATGGTTTCGGTTTCTCTCTTCTTGCCTATAAACCCTAATGTGTTGAGTTTCGTGAGAGAGTATTAGTGATGGACGAAATACTCTATTTTATAGGTGAAGAGAGGACCGAATTTCCAATTAGGGTTTCCTTGGATTTAATCTCAACCGTCCATCAAGGTAGAGAATATTATGGAATACATCTCATTAAGAAACCGGTTTGAGTAAGTAATAGCATATATCCTATTGAAAACAGAATTCCTATAATGACCACAATTCGGGAAAGGGAAGGACTTGTGGTCCAAGTAATGGACCTAAAAGTAATTTTCTTACATGTGAAGGGCATAAATCTAATTCAAGTTAAAATTCCTTGCTAATAAAATAAGGCAGGACAGTAGTTCTAAGAGATTTAGATTTAAAAGGTGGGCCCATAAAGAATTTACTGTTCCTGCAGGCTACAGTTATTGGGAAATGAGGAAATGGAAATAAGATTTATATCATTTGTAGGGACATGTTCTCCTGATTCTCAATAGATTTTGTGACCTTGGAGGAATCCAGCTCCCGTGTCTCCGGTCCTATGTTGCAGGCCTTCCCAGTAACAGAACAGATGCCTCGCACTCCACTGTGGGGCCCATGCACGTGATGAGGATCCGAACCGTTCTTGAATCTCATCTATTCCAGTTACATATCCACAAGTTTTCTTTAAACAAAATTTGTTCCACCAGTAGATTGTGCATGACTGATAACGTGATTAGCATAATCTTATATGTATTATTAATCAAATACCCTCCCTGATCCTCTTATCAATCCTGTGCAAAATCTAACGGTGGGATGATCTCCTTTTGAAATGACATTTGCAGATATTTCACTGGACTGGATGGGATTGAAATTGAATAGTCCGGAGAATATATAATCATGTGGCCCAGGGTGGAGTTCCATTATATAATATATGAAAGGGACTGAATCTAATTGAGAAATCAGGCTCAATTGATTTTGACATTCCTTAAATCCAAACCCTACATTTTCTCTACCCTTTAAATCCACTCTAGCGGTTTTTCTAGGCTATGTAGCTCTTCTCTTTAAATCCATTCCATAAGTCTTCTCCTCTTCCTTCCTCTAACATGCTTTCAAAAAATAAAATCACTTTATTCAAATCTCCTATTAATTAGGAAGGTAACAAATCTCTTTCTAGATATGATCAATATCATAAATGAATACAACCTCATCTTAAGCAATCCAAATTTCGAGAAATCACATTAATACTAACGTGTGTCTCTCTCCAAATGAGCATCAAATGAGATTAACTCGAAATGAAATGAGATGGAGAAAGGAAAAGAGTAAATGTTAACGCTCTTACTCCTTTAACCCACATTAAAACCCATCTAAATACCAAATAAAATAGCAATTTGGAAACCCAGACATTGTGATAAGAGTTCATAGTTTTGAAATCCTCTCAACAAGAAGCGAAAAGCATGACTGGGTTTTTTTTTTCCAACACTACTGAAGATCTTAGATCATCATCGAGGTAGGAAGTAGAAGAAGAAGAATAGATGGGCAATTTGAATTGCTGCTATTGAGAAAATCTTTGAGAGAGAAAAGAGAGATCCAGATAAGAAAATAGCCATAAAAACCTTTGCCTTGGAAGAACAATTACAAGAAATTTGTTAATAGGTTGTTTTTATTGTCTACCTTCTCTTTTTCACCATTCTTTCTATTTCTGATTTCTTTTTATCTTCCATAAGTATATAAATTCCCATGCTTCGTATGCTATATAAAATGTATCTATTCGTTATAGTGATTCTCATGAACGATCAGATTGTCCTCATGTTTAGAACAGTTTTCTATCGGGTCTACTTGTAGTGATGAAAACTACAGAAGAAACGGAGATTTGAAAGTTATTGTTAATTCTTATGGGGCTACTCTCTAAGAAAAAAAAAACTTTAAAAATACATTAAAAAAAATACTATTTTGAGGCCTCAAAGTTCATCTGAACACCACCCTTAGATGAGGTACAATCATGGAATCTTGAAACATTGATAGGGTACATTCTCAAGGCATCGCTCTATACACTGTCACATGTTATTGTACTAATCAAAGGGGCCCATGTATGAAAAATTCTTTTTTAACTAGAGGTTTATCTTTGGCATTATGTGTTTGTTTTTTTTCCAAAGAATGTACTATGGCATCCCTCTATATACTGTCAAATGTTATTGTATTGATCAAAGGGGCCCATGTATGATAAATTCAATCCCTTCAGACATAATAAAGTCTTTTTAACTAGAGGTTTATCTTCGGCATTATGTGTTTGCTTTTTTTCCAAAGGATGTACTGTGTATAAATGGTGGTAGATGGAGGGGGTTTCTGCCCCTGAAATTCTTCCTCTCTTTGGTAAAGAGGAGAAATGTAAGTAATCTAAGATTTGGTTGTTGAAGATTCTGCTACCCCACTCCTCGGAAATTCTCTGCTCTTTATAAAGAAGTATGAATTTGGGAAACTAATATGGGCATTCCTATTGTGTGTTTTTTTTCTCACGAGTGTACATGTAACAAATTTTTCATATCCCTGAAAGAAAGTTTTACCTTGATTCTCCACAAAGTGGGAGTCCTTTGTTGCAACACTACAACAATGTGCACCTTTAGCGACGTTTTTTAGCGACGTTTTTCTAAATTCGTCGGTAAAAGTGTCTTCTACCGACGAAAAAAATTCGTTGGGAAAAGACTAGACTTTTACCGACGTTTTCTGTAAAACGTCGGTAAAAGTCCGCTTTTTTGCGACGTTTTTACCAAGACGTCGGTAAAAGTATGTTTTTGGCGACGTTTTACAAAACGTCGGTAAAAGTCTAGTCTTTTTACCGACGAATATCTAAAAACGTCGGTAAAGGTCATTCCTAAAATTAACTTATTTTGTAATGGAAGTAAAAATGAAATTTATTACCGACGAATTTAAAAACGTTGGTAAAAGTAGACTTTTACCTACGTTTATTTAAAAAACGTCGGTAAAGGTCATTCCTAAAATTAACTTATTTTGTAATGGAAGTAAAAATGAAATTTATTATCGACGAATTTACAAACGTTGGTAAAAGTAGACTTTTACCTACGTTTATTTAAAAAACGTCGGTAAAGGTCATTCCTAAAATTAACTTTTTTTATAATGGAAGTAAAAATGAAATTTATTACCGACGAATTTAAAAACGTTGGTAAAAGTAGACTTTTACCTACGTTTATTTAAAAAACGTCGGTAAAGGTCATTCCTAAAATTAATTTATTTTGTAATGGAAGTAAAAATGAAATTTATTACCGACGAATTTAAAAACGTCGGAAAAGTCTACTTTTACCAACGTTTTTTTAAACAACGTCGGTAAATATCATGCCTAAAATTAATTTTATTACCGACGTTACCTTAATAAACATCGGTAAAGATCAATCGTAAAATTAATTTATTCTGTACCTGAACTAAAAATTTTGTGAAATGCTGAAAGGTTTTTGAACTACTGCAGATTTGAGTTTCATTTTTACTATTGGCAAATGATAAGCAATAGGGATAACCTCCTAATTATCTATGAATTTCTAACTGGAATATATCTCCTCTTTTTCTGCAAAAAATATAACATTTAACAGAGAATTACTGCAACTTCATTCCAAATCTTAAAGATAGCACCCAAAACAAGACCCACTAAGACTAAAGAGAGCACCCAAAACAACACCAAGGAGAGCTCGTCAAAACTATCCATCTTCTTTTTAATGAAAGCACATCAGAACTCTACACCTTCATAGGCCCCAAGAGGACAAGAAAAGAGATTGAACCCTTCCCTGCCACCCCGCCGACTAAGCCCCTGTAGAAATTTAGTCTTACACTTTTACATGTAACTGGTATAAGTTTTACTGTCATTGTATCTTATTGCTTATCTAATATTTGTTTCTTTTACTAAACTCAACTTCAATGTCAGCATGTATGATCAACATGGGTCAAACACCCAGCTGAAAAAAGCATTTATTGTATGAATAATAGGGCTGAGTCATGGCTTTTCAGACTTGTATATAGATATAGATATTAAATCACAGTTTGGAGTCTGGTTCATTACCATGAAAACAGAGTTGCCACCCATCCCTTCTATATTTTCCCTATTACCTTTCCTATCTCTTCTCTTTCCCTTCATCTGAATCACTTCTAATTTTATTTTATTTTTTTCTGTTTGGGCTTGGGTGACTCCATTCATAGGGTGACTCAACTCGGGCCAATTTTCGGAACACGGAGCTGACAGACAACAGGTTTGACTCCTACCACACAATGAAGACTGAAATAAGAGAAAATGTGGAAAAACATATGCTTTATTGTTTGTTATTACCCTTTAGGTTTGAATGTTGAAATCATTTGTGACTTAGGAATTAGGGTGTAATTTATTATTCATTTTGATTTCAAGTTTTCTATTTGTTTATAATGTGATAGTTTGGTTTTTGTTGATATTATTTATTATGTCCTAGTTAAGGTCAAGAATTTGTAATACCTGGCACAAATTCTTTTCTAACTTTTTATTTAAATGTATCACTTTTGTGATTTACTGATATTTGTTATATGTTGTCAATCAACTGCACTACCACCTGAAGGTAAATGTCCAAAATTCCTGCATAGTACAAAACTGTAAAGTTACTCATGGGTCTTGTTGTACACAAGTAATGTTAGAAACAGAGATCTGAGGCCAATAAATTTCTATTGCTCTAAACCTTGGGTCCTTCTCTTATATTCCTCCAAAGACTTTTAATTTCAGTCTGTGATGTATTTTTTCATGGACTTGATTTAATGGAATCTCTCTGTTCTAGGGAAGAATTGCACTGTTTTCATAATTGATTTCAGTTGCTTCGTTTATATATAGGTTCACTAAAAGTTGTGCATATGACATTCTTAATCATACGTTAATCTTGCTATTTTTTATTTTTTTGCAGATTGAATGAAAATTGAAAAACAAATTTTGTTAAAAAAGTCCATGCAGCTAAGATGCAGCCAACATGAAGGCCAAGTATGCAGAGTAACACATTGCTTCTAATTCTTTAACCGTGGGTCTTATTTGCTTCTGTTAGTTCCGCCAAGTTATGTTACCCTCGAGCGAAGTGCTCGTGCTGGATGCCCCAATTTTTTTGAGTGCCGTTTCCAGTTCCAGACCCCCGGCGGACTATTTTAATGCCTAAGTGTCGGAAAATCCTTTTTAATTTTTATTTTACATTGGTAAAACTATCAGAGACTATTATCGATGAATTATATGACATCGGTAAAATGAACATTTAGCGACAATTTTTGTAAAATGTCGGTAATGTTTAAAATTTTTTTAAGAAAAATTAAAAATCAGAGTCCTTTACTGACGAATTTCTTTTTACCAACGAAAATTAGCGTCGGACATTTTATCACCGACGTTTAATATCGGTAATGTATAAATTATTTTTTTACCGACGAAAATTAATTTTTTGGCAACGAAAAAAAATCATCGGCGAACTTCCCACCCTTTTTTCCCTCTTCCCGCCACCACAATCCCTCTTTTCACTCTCTCCCCTTCTCTTCTCTCTCACGCCACCAAAACCCTTTTCAATCTCTCATTCTCTCCTGCGCCTCTCTCACTCTCTGCTCTCTCTCACTGTCGCTCTGTCTGCTCTCTCGCTCTCGCTCTCTCTGCTCACTCTCGCTCTCTCGATCTGCTCTCTCACTCTCGCTCTCTCTGCTCACTCTCGCTCTCGCTCTCTCTGCTATATCTCTCTCTCTCTCGCTCGATCTCTTTGCTCTTTCTCTCTCTCGCTCTCTCTGCTCTCTCTGCTCTCTCTATCTCTCTCCCTCGCTCTCACTGCTCTCTTTCTCTGCCCGAAACGGATCGTCACTCGAGACCCTCTCTTCCGTTGCTGCCTCTGCGGGGAAGAAAACCCTAAATCGATTAAAAGGAAAGAAGAAAAAGAGGAGAAGAAAACGAAGAAGAAGAAGAGAAGAAATCGTTCGCTGCTGGGCTGCTCGTCTTCTCCCTACTGCTGGGCTGCTCGTCTTCTACCCTGCTACCCCGCTGCTCATCTCAAGTTGGAAGAATCGAAGAAAGCGAGGGGAGAGAGAGTCGAAGACGGCACTGCTCAAAGGGATAGGCCCCTCTACGAGGTAAAAATTCCCTTTTTCCCATTCTTCTTCTTCTTCTTCTTTCGAATTCTCAGTCTCTACTCTCTACTGCTCTTTTGGTTTAAATTCTTTCTTTTCGCATTTCCCCATTTTCTGGGGTCCTACCCAGTAAGTGGGGGCTTTGGTATGATTAATTTCTACTTATTAGACTCGTTTGCATCTGGGAATTCCCAAACTGATGGTTGGAAATGTCAAAACTCTAATGCCATAATCAAGGATTAGGATGATCTCACGAGGACCAACTTTGGCCCCAATATTTATCCACCACAGTGAACCCTCCACCCAAAAAAATGAAAATCACAATAACAATAATAATGAATAATGATAATCAAGTAAATTCCATTTGGGTGCACACTAAGAAGGCTACAATTTCTACCGGTTTTCCCTCTGAATCAAGCAAATTACAATGTTGCAGTGTTTTGATGTTGTGTTGTTGGTGGGTTTCCTGAAAATGGTGAGATTGTATTGCAAAGGTTTGGCAGGAATGACATGGCCTATGGTTGTTGCAATAGTGAACCTTTCAGCCTTGAGCTGAATCAAGCTTGCAGTAATTTGCACTGTAAGTTTTAGTCTTTATTAGCTAAAAAAAAAAAAAAGCTATAGAAAATGTTGGTTTCAACTGAATGTTTCTTCTCGTGCAGATCTTAAAGGAGAACAAAGACAAGAAGGATGCAGAATTCAATGAACGGTTTAAGCATAGTGAGTTGTGTTTTTTTTTTTTTTTTTTTTTTTGTGTTTCCCCTAGAATTAACAAACATCTATTTTGTTATAGTAGTGGTAAGCATCTTAGATGCGCTTGAGAGGTTGAGGTGCTGGATTTTGAAGTTATGATATCCAAATTATGGATGCCATGATTAAATGCAGGCTAGGATACGGTCTTCATTTAATACAAGAACAAACAAAAAAGGAAAAAAAGAAAATCAATTCCTGTGCCTTAGCAGCTGATAATATTGGTTGTACAGGAGATATGGTCGATACAGCTCTAGTGTCCAAACAGTGTAGCGGCCGCCAGGCCCACTGCACTGCTATTTTAGACCCTTTTGATGTGTAAGCTGTTTGAGAAAATTTATTTATGTCTTTTCAAGGCAAGACAGTCCTACACATGATGCAATTCCTGCTTCCCTAGGATTTGCGCTTATTTGACACTTGAAAACTGTTCCATTTCATTTTAATTTAAATGACCTTTGCTGGCATTCTTCTATTTCAGGACCACCCAAAGCTCTGGATGAGGATGAGACGGAGTTTTTAGACAACTTGGAGATGGTGAGCATATGAATGTATCCAAAGAGTCAACTAGGTAATGATTTTCTTTTCTTTTTTACATTATGATGAATCATATCTTTAATTAGCATATGAATGTATCTTAATTTGAAATCAACAAAGACGAGTCAACTCTTGTGCCAACTTGAGGAGTTCTAGAAATAAGGTGGTGCCAATTGCATTTAGATTTGTGTCAAGATTCTTCTTTCTGCTTGTTCATATCTGTGTGCTCATTTCGAGCATGCTGCTGAGTTGAAGGATAGGACCCAAAGGGAGAGATTCAAGTTTGAGATTATTGTTTCAGCATGCACACAGCCAGCCGACCCAAACTTCACTTCCCCTGTTACTGGCCATCTTCTTCCTCCCTGCTTAGCGGCCACTCCACTTCCAGCCAGCGGCTATGGCAGCCATCCCCTCCAGCGGCCATTGCCACCAGTCCCAGCCAACGGCCATTGCTGCCACCTTCTTTCTCCCCTTCTATTTCTTCCTTATCTTTGCAAGCTGTCGGCGCTGCCTGCAACCGCTAGCAGCCCACCCTCAGCTCCCGGCCACTGCGATCTTCTTCAGATCCGCGGCCATTTCCAGACCACCGGCCATCCCCAGACTAGCGGCCATTCTCCCTACAACCTGCACAACCTACTGACCTCGCGGCCAGTCCACCTGAACCCATATTCAGCGGCCATTGTTGCCTTCTTTCCCAGCGGCCACTACTGCCGCCGGCCATCCCACTTGCAAGCACCCACCTGAACCTGCACCCACCTGCACTAGCCGAACCAGCACCCACCTGAACCGGCTGAACTTTTCACCTTAAACCGGCCACCTTTCTCACCTGAAATCAGCTGAACTTCTCACCAGAAATCAGACATTTTTCCCCACCTGAACTCAGCCATTATTTCAGCTGAAATCAGCCCTTCTGCCCACCTAAATTCAGCCACATTCCTCACCTGAACTCAGTCAATCTACCCACTTGAATTCAGCCACATTCCTCACCTGAAAACTGTAACCTTTTCTACGTCATGTATGCATGCGTCATTCATAGCAGCATGTATTTAATCAAATTCATCTTTTGGTCTTTTTTTAATGCAGTGAATTTGACCCACAGGCTTTTGTTGTCGGTTGATCATAGTCTCCCTCTTGCTTTTGGGATTAGTGTAAGGAGTGATACTCCCCCACCTGGTGAAAATCGTAGCGGTTCAGAATGATTGCCCTTGCCATGTGTAACATACATTCCCAAACTTATAGCAGTTGATCCCACGGTAAAATTGAGTATATGATTAAGAATATAATTCATATACATTATGCATTAACTACATTTTATTCACATGATCAATGTCACGGTAGGGGTAAAATCCTATTGGCATAAGATCTGATGATGATATGGATATTAAGTTTCCTTAGCTAAGCATTCATACTACAACCTCATGATGTTAGTAGAGTCAGTGTTAATACTTCTCAATACTCAACAATGGACATTCATTATGGGCAGCTCAACTTTTCAATAGGTGGATAGTATTGTGGAGTTCCATTCGTTCCACCAATTGGAGACATTTGTTATCATGACCTTGCCCCATAGTAGCTGTGTCAGGTGAGCGGAATGAACATAATCAGTGACCTTCCATGTTCAGTTCCGTGAGGATTTTTTTTCCCTCTAGAATGGGATACTTGAACTCACGCTCGCACACACTTACCCCGTCTCTAAGCGGATGAGCTATAGCTGGGACAATTCTGCAGAGGTAGAACTGTATGCAACAATTTGTAGTTGTAGATATCATTTGTGAACTTTCAATGCGTGGTTAACATACGAGGAAGATGTCATAGTCGTCTTCTTATGTCAATAGAAATTGATTGTAGACAGTGGACTGTTCTTATATTTATTCCATTTTATTCTAGACAACTTGGGGAAGAAGTTACAGCGACCTCTCCTTTGGACCCGTTCAATTTTACCCCACATGATTTCCCATGAATAGCTTTAAAAAAAAACACAGAATCAGGCATTTGTCACATGGGCACTTCATCTATAAGACTTAATTTAGAGCTTTTCGTAAACCCCTAATTGTATTACCTGTTAGGGAGTTAGGTGCGAAAACGGACGCTTTTTCGACACTTAGGCTCGAAAACGGCCCTCTAGGGGTCCGGAGCGGGAACCGACGACCGGAAAAATCCGAAACCGGCACGGGCACTTTGCTCGCGGGTAGATTAACCTATAGGAACTGACGGCTCGCAAATAGGACTCCCAGTTAGGGAGTTAGGAGCGAATAGGGAAGCTTTTCCGACACTTAGGCTCGAAAAAGGCCCGCCGGGGGTCCGGAACGGGAACCGGCGACCGGAAAAATCCGAAACCGGCACGGGCACTTCACTCGAGGGTAGAGTAACTTGTAGGAACTGACGGCTCGCAAATAGGACTCCCGGTTAGGGAGTTAGGAGCGAAGACGGACGCTTTTCCGACACTTAGGCTCGAAAACGGTCCGCCGGGGGTCCGGAACGGGAACTGGCGACTGGAAAAATCTGAAACCGGCACGGGCACTTCGCTCGAGATGAGAGTAACCTGTAGGAACTGACGGCTCGTAAATAGGACTTCCGGTTAGGGAGTTAGGAGCGAAGACGGACACTTTTCCGACACTTAGGCTCGAAAACGGTCCGCCGGGGGTCCGGAACGGGAACCGGCGACCGGAAAAATCCAAAACTGGCACGGGCACTTCGCTTGAGGGTAGAGTAACCTGTAGGAACTGACGGCTCGCAAGTAGGACTCCCGGTTAGAGTGTTTGGAGTGAAAATCAACAAGGGTAGAGTAAAAAGATTCTAATTTATAATTTATATATATACATGTATATCTTTCTTTTATAATTTAATTTATTGAAAATATTCTAATGTTATTTTTGTCATTGCAGATTGATGGACGTTTTGGGATCAGCTACATACTTTGCGGGCGTTTTATTCGTTTTAGTTTATTTGTATTTGTATATTGGACATTTTTATGGGACTGTCTCATTGTTGATTAATGAAATATTTGATTAATGAGATCAATGGTTTGATGAAAAATGGTGATGGTTGTTTGAGCAACATTTGTTTGTATGCATTTTTAATATTGAATATAGGTATATAAACAGGTTTATATTTTGATACAGGTGTATAAACAAGTTTACAGGGAATTTTTATTGAAAAAACGAATAAAACCTAAAAAAATTAAAAAGACTTTCACCGACGAAAATAAAGCGTCGGTGAAAGTGTTTATAATTTTTTTATTTTTTTGTTTACTTTTACCGACGAAAATAAAACGTCGGTGAAAGTATTATTAATTTTTTTTATTTTCTTTTTTACTTTTAGCGACGAAAATAAAGCGTCGGTGAAAGTGTTTTTAATTTTTTTTATTTTTTGTTTACTTTTACCGACGAAAATAAAACGTCGGTGAAAGTATTATTAATTTTTTTTATTTTCTTTTTTACTTTTAGCGACGAAAATAAAGCGTCGGTGAAAGTGTTTTTAATTTTTTTTATTTTTTGTTTACTTTTACCGACGAACATAAAAACGTCGGTGAAAGTATTATTAATTTTTTTATTTTCTTTTTTGCTTTTCCCGACGAATATGAAGCGTCGGTGAAAGTGTAATTAATTTTTTTTAATTATCTTTTTTCATTTTAGCGACGAAATAAAAACGTCGGTAAAAATTGTATTAATTTTTTTTATTTTCTTTTTTAATTTTACCGACGCAAATAAAACGTCGGTGAAATTTTTTTAAATTTATTTTGTTTTCTTTAATCTTTTGCCGACGAAAGAAAGCGTCGGCCAAAGGCATATAAATCGTCGGTAAAAATTGCTTTTGGCCGACAGAATTTTTTTTCGTCGGGAAAATGTTTTGTTGACGTATTGTGGCCGACGTCTGGCCGACGAAATTATTTTCGTCGGTAAATACCTTCACCGACGTTTTTGTGATCTTTGGCGACGAAAAAATTCGTCGCTGAATGTGAAAAGTATTGTAGTGCAATGATTCTTTCATATAGCATTGTTTTTTTTTTTTTTTTTTGGTAGTCCTCACAAGTCGAGTTTCATGATGCTCTTGAGCAGGGCTGCTTAAATGAAAATAGGCCCAGAATGGGGATCTTCAAGGCTGATCTCCTAAGTGGGACCCTTAGAGATCTAATCTAAATGGAAAAATAGAAATCCCTTGTTCTCTATGAAGGATTTAACTCAATAAATCTAGGCCCAACGTCAAATTCATCTATATGAAATATCTAAATTATTTATAAAATTATATCTAAGTGTTCTGAGAATTATTGATGCAAAGATGGATCATTTGAATGAAAGTATTCACTGTTTATGAAGACCATCTTTTGAATGATATAGATGTTTCATAAGTGGGCCCACTATAGAATTCTTCTAGGATTCATTATTTTCTCTTCTTTTTCCTTATCTTAGCAATAATGGGGCATCAAAATCATTAGTAAGCCACAAAAGAAGTCCCCCCTTCGTTCAAATATAGGTATATTGTCAGATTGATCTCAGGAAAAATTTATACTTTTAGTATTTTTCTCATTTTTCAAAAGTTACCATAGAACATTTAAGTCAAAATTTTATAAAAACTAAGGAAATGGATTATTTTCTAATGGTATATAAATCTTTCATAAGTCAGCTAATATTATCGGTTGATCAACTTACCTCTCCTGCAATAAATTCCTAGCTCCGCCGCTATGTGCAAAAGAAGATACTAGCTCTTGGACACATGTGCACCTGACAATGGGATACACATGAAAAAAGATCTAGCCAGCAAAGATGGGAAAATAAAAAAGGTAAAACTCCCTTTAGCCGGGAGGGCTAAAAAAAACTACTAAAAGACACTAAATCTAAATTTATTATTTTATTATTTTTGCCCGGGCTAAGCATGGGCCTTTATTGCTAGTGAATCAGTTATGGAGAAAGCCTGTAAGAGACCATGGGGATCCAAATTGACCCCGGAGAATCTTATAACAACATGGAAAACATGGAAAGCTTTATAAATGGCCTTTTGGCTTGGGGTCATCATTTTTCGGTTGGACCTTGTGTTGGAGAAAACATAATGTTATTAGGATTTAGTAGATTATCCTTATCTTTAGGATAAGGGTTAGTTTAATATTTGACCATAAATGTAGATGTTTTCATTTAATTGAACTTATGGTGAAATTATGGGAAGATAGTGATTCTTGGAATTCTTTATGGTATTAGAGCTTGGGTCAGACAATGATTTTGCGATCAAGCCGACTATGATCCTCCTTCCATGATTATCACCGTCATTTTTTCTATTTCAATAAAAAAAATTTTGATCATCTTCTATGTTGGAGAAAACAAAATATTGTGAGGATTTAGTAGATTATCCTTATCTTTAGCATAAGGTTAGTTCAATATTTTATTATAAATATAAAGGTATTCATTTAACTGAACTTACAGTGAAATTATGGGAAGACGGCGATTCTTGAAATTCTTTAACTTTCAAATATTACATAAGAGTAATGAAATTGGTGGCCTAAGTCATTCTTCCAAGTTCATAAATCATAAATGGGTTGAATACTTGGATCTCATAAACATATAAATATATATATTTATATATTAACTTCAATGAGGATAGGCTTGTTTTGTTTGACTTTGTTGAATTAACATCCCTGACATAGACTTGGATTGGAGATGTTGACTTTTTTTTTTGTTTATGGTTGACCCAGTCTGTTTTTTGTTTTCTTTTCTTTCTTCTTTTTCTTCTTTCTTATTGGCCGATACTTTGGTTTAGTTTTATTTCATTAAGACTGTCACATGCGTTGGCATAGCAAAATACTTTACCAATGTTTTGATAGGGGTGGATTTGAGTTCCATTTTCTTTTACTTAGGCATTGTTTCTTTACATTGAAATACATAGGAGTCTTTGGGTTGTTCTAAGTTCATTTCAATGAAATCCTCTGGAAAGGAGAAAAATGAGATAGATGATATCAGGTTTTATGAGTATTGGCTAATTCATTGGTTAATGGACAAAACAAGGTTTCAAATAATATAACTTTGATTAAAATGGACTGCCCAAGAATTTTACACGAAAAAGCAGTTGTATTGAAACTGACTGTGTTCGCACGAGTGAAGTTCCACCCGCTCGAGCGAACCCCTCAAAAAACCTCCTTCACTTAAGCTCTTTGTGTGCATCGCTCGAGCCATCTCCTTTTGTGGAAGGCAGAATGCACTTTGCTCGAAAGAACTCCTAAACCGCTCGAGTGAACCCATCACAGAAGCTTCTCCGCTCGAGCTCTCCTTATTCTTCGCTCGTGCCATCTTTGTTTTGACATGAATCTCTGAGACAGAATCACCTTCGCTCAAGCGAACTCTTCTGATCGCTCAAGCGAACCTGGTGTCGGATGTGAATTTTGACCCCCCCCGGGAGGGGAATCGCCATTCAACAGTGTGAGATAAAAAAAATACATCGAAAATGAGGATTCCGACTACCCTCAAAATCGATGGATCACGATCGCCAGTTACGGATTCGGCCGTAACACCGTCCTTCGACGAAAGCCGAAAGAATGCGGGAGGAAAATGGGGTGGGTTCTTCTCTCGTCTAATGTGCCGCCGGCGACACACGACGGTTGTCTCGTCACTTAATTTGGGTCTTTCAATTCGGGTCGAACTTGGGTCAAGGGTCAAATTGCGGGCTTCAAGATGGGACCATAATGAACTAGGCAGGGGAAATCAACATCCAGGGTTGAACAGACTAATTAAAGTTAAATCCAAGTATTCTAAGGGATAAGCGAATTAAAATGAAAATAAACTAAGAAAATAAGGGAAAGGTGCCAAATATTTAGAAGAGGATCAACCCCATTCCTGGGTACCCCCTTCAATGTCCTTTGACGACCTAGGGTTTAAAGGCTGATTCTTCGAATCGAAAGAATGATGCAGACGAAACTTCGAGTTGTGATTTCTGTGGGTTTGCGTGCGATACGCAGGTGATAAAAGTGCATGGCCGATGATGGGCCAGAAGTAAGATAAAAATGGCCGATGTTGGGCCGAGATTGATTGAGGGTGGCCGATGATGGGCCGGTAGTAAATAAACTGATATTAGGGTGTGTGTGAAATCACTCGTCTCATTTCATCATTCTCATTAATTCAGGTTCTCGGAATCAGCCTCTATTCCCTTTAATCATTGAGTTCAGATAAATATTTGGCACCGGAGGTGGAGGAAAAGAGAAGAAAGTATTTTTGGAATTGATTTTGTTGGTTTTATAGTTTTTTTGGATTTTAATAATTGGGGCTAGAAGGGCCTAACTATGGGAGTTCCTACTTGGATTTAATCTAACTATTCCATTTCCCTAATGGATCTCTACCCTATCCTAAGGTCCTAACCGTCCACATCCGCTCTCCCGGTCCCTTAGCGGGGCCCGGAGAGAGAGTATGACCTAATCAGTTGAAGTTTAAGAAATTGGAGTAGTTTAAGCTGGCTAGGGGGAGACCTTGATCTAGGTCCGCGGTCTGACCTAATCAGTCTAGGCTACTGTATAATTTCTAACTCCAATTTATTAATATTTTGGTTTTTTTTAATACTTTTTAATTTTTTTTTTGGTATTTTGGATTTTTATTATTTTTATTTGTTTTTATGTTTATTCATAGGGCCTAAAATCCTAAATTGATTTATCCTAATGAAATGGGAAGGGGGAAAGAGAATGAATTTCTAATTTTTAATTTAATTAATTTATTTGAAGTTTCCTAAATAATATTTCCTAATCCTAATGAGAGAGGGAGGGAAAAAAGAACTTAATTATTAGATTTAGCCTAATTATCCTAATTAATAGGGTAGCTAAAATTCTATTTTTAATCTTTACTTTTTATTTTATTATTTGTTTTCTTTTGGTGTTTTTGGTTTTTATTCTAATTTTCATATATTTATTTTTAATAAATTATGCAGTCCTAAATTGCACCTAAAAGAATATGAAATAAAAATGTAATCTAGGTTATAATGCATGGGCAGATTGAATGCATGAGCATGGAATAATTTAAAACAAATAATAAAATTGAAAGTTCATGCGATGTATAAATTAAGAAATAAACTGAAACATATAATAAGATATAAGACTAACCTAAATGGCTGAGCATATTAGATGCATGGGATATCATAAAAGAAACAGTAACAAAGAATTAACTAAACAAATAAGAAGAAAACTATCCTAGGTGCACTAACACATTAGACACACGAAATATCTTAAAAAAAAAGACAATAAGAAAATAGAGAGCTTTATTCAATGCAAGAAAAGAAAACAGGGACCTGGCTTGCATGGGTTCAGTTCCAATAAATGGGCTAAGCAGGTGGGTGCAACAATGAAGTTAGGCAGCAGTGGAGTGTAAAGTAGGGGGGCAGTGCAGGGAGTTGTGGTGTATGAGGGGAGCAAGGTGCTGCAGGGGGTGTGTGTATGGCGAGTGTGGGGTGTGCAGTGGGGTAGCGCAGGGGAGGAGAAGAAGAAGAGAAGGAAGGAAGAAGAAAGGAAGGGGGTTGGTTCAGGGGGTGTGCATGAGTGTGCAAGGTGATGGGGTCAAGAGAAAGAGGAAGATGAAATGAAAAGAAAGAAAGAGGTGCAGTGGGTGCAGGTGGGTGCGTGCAGCCGCAAGGAAAAATGCAGTGGGGAGGAGAAGAAAGGGAAAAAGAAAGAAAGAAAGAAAGAAAAAAGAAGAGGAAAAGGTGTGCAGGCGAGAGACTGTAGTGTGTGCGCAGGGGAGGAGAAGAAGAAGAGAATGAAAGAAAAAGAGAGAAAGAAAGGGGGTTAGTTCAGGGGGGTGTACAGGCGGAGAAACAGGAAGATGGAGAAGAAGGGAAGAAAGGAAAAAGAGGGGGGTGTGATAGTGATGCACAGCAGCGGGGAAAGAAGAAGTGGGGAAAGGAAGGAGGGAGGAAGAAGAAAGAGAAAGGAGATGGGGAGGCAGCACTGCTGCTTGTGGGCACAGGGCGGAAACGAAGGGGAGAGAGCGAAGGGGAGAAGGAGCGAACGAGAGGGAGAGAGTGGGCGGAGCAGAGAGAGGGTGAGAAAGAGAGTGGACAGGAGAGAGGGGGATGGGTCGCAGAGTGGAAGAGAGGAAGAAGGAGTAGGGAGAGAGGGACTGAGAGAGTAGGGAGACAGGGAGAGCAGGGAGAGAGGGACGGTGTGCCAACGGGAGAGAGAGAGTGGGCGGAACAGAGGAACTGAGAGAGAGTGGACGAGAGAGAGAAGGAGCAGGGGAGACAGTGTAGTGTGTGCGCAGGGGGGTGCAGGGGAGAGACAGAGAGGGAGATGGAGAGTGTTGAGTTGCAGGGGAGAGACAGAGAGGGAGATGGAGAGTGTTGAGTTGCAGGGGAGAGACAGCGAGGGAGAGGGAGAGTGTTGAGTTGCAGGTGGCGGGACGCTCGGGGGAGAGAGAGGTGGAGAAGAAAGGGTGAGGGGAGAGGGTATGGAGTTGCTGCGAGAGAGACAGAGGGCGGATCAGAGAGGGAGAGAGGGACGGTGTGCAGTGGGGCAGAGGAGAGAAGAAAGAGGGAAGCAGAGAGAGAGGGGCCGCAGAGAGGTGGCGAGGGGTGATGGCAGGGAGATGGAGAGGAAGAGAAGAAAGAGCGTGAGAGAGGAGAGACAGAGAGAGTGAGCGAGAGATGGGGAGTGAGAGAGAGAGAGAGAGACGTGCAGGCGGGCGTGGGTAAAGAAAAGAAAGAGAGAGGGATGGTGTGCAGTGGGTGCAGGTGGTGGAGAGGAAGAGAAGAAGGCGTACCTGGTGCAGGGGGAGACGTCCGGCGGCGCGAGGAGGAGGAAGAAGGTGCTGCTGCGTGCGTCCAGCGACTGCTGCGTGCGGATGTGCGAGGTGCTTCTGCGGCGTGTGTCTGGGGGCGCTGGCGAGGAAGGAGGATGATGGTGGACGACGGGTTGCAGGGTGCAGGAAGAGGGCAGAGCGGAGAGGGTGATGGTGATGCCTGGGGTGTGCGTCGAATGGAGATGAGGGATCTGGAATGCGTGCAGAGGGGAGAGATGGAGGAGAGGGTGCGGACAGAGAGCCTGAAGAGGAGAGGTGGAGGGAGATGGAGATGGGCGCAGAAGAAGAGAGAAGACAGGGCGTAGAAGAGATGGAGGGTGATGGTGATGAAGAAAGGAGGTGGGTTCTGTGAGATGATAAGGGGGTGTTCCGTCAGGGAGATGGCTGCACGGGGAGCCTGGGGTCTGCGTCCAGATCTGGGAGGAAGATGGAGCTTGGAGGAGATGTGGCAGTGGTGGAGAGGAGGGAATGAGAGAGAGGGAATGGTGGGGATGCTTCTGCGTATGGGTTTTTTGGAAGACGATGTTGGAGGAGGCCCTGAGGAGGGTTCTGCGCATGGGGTTTTGGAAGACGATGTTGGAGCTTGGAGGAGATGGGTTGTAAGGGATGAGGAAGAGATGGAGCTTGGAGGAGATGGGTTGTAAGGGATGAGGAAGAGATGATGATGGGGTGTTGCGTCAGGGAGATGGAGTTGTGGAGCCTCTAGGATGAGAGCCCTCGGGGGAGATATGTGTGAGAGTTAGAGATTGGGACCAGGGGCCTCTGTGCATACGTTAGAGGGATGAGGCCTGGGAGTTTTTTTTTTAAATCGAGAGGGATAAGGGTCGGGTCTTTGAAATTGAGAGGATAAGGCCTGGGTTGGGAGAGAGATGGAGAGATAAGGCTTGGGTGTTTGAAATTGAGAGGGATAAGGCCTAATGAGTTGGATCGGGTCAGGTTCGGGTCAGGAGGTTTGGATCAGGCCTGGTGGGTTTGGATTTAAAAGAAACTGGTTTGGGTCGAGAAGGTGGGGTCCGGTGGAGATTGGCCGGGTTATCATTAATGGGGCCCAGGTTTCGTAGATTTCAATCCGCTCGTCGGATTTCGACGTTCTACATATTGACGGAAAGCTCTCGGCGAGTAGGTCACGATGAGCCAATTTTCAGGGCAATCAGAGGTCCATAAATGATAGGTGATTTTTCACGCGGGAGCCGCGAAGTGTGGGACCCGCTGTCATGATTTTTTGATCCGCCCGTCAGATCTTGGAGTTCTATATATGGGCGGAAAGCTCTCGATGAGTAGATCATGATGAGTCAACTCCTGAGGCGATCAGAGGTCTAGAGGTGATAGGTGACTTTTGACTCGGGGCCTAATCAGGACATCATTAAATAGGGTGGACTAAATTGCCCCTCATAGGATGCCAAAATGAGGTGTCTACAGTATGCCCCTCTTTGGAGGACAGCACGTACAGAGTTGTTCTCCAAAGATAAGGAGACACATACTCATGCCTCCGCTTGAGCCTTTGGGCTCAAGGGAGTGGCAGCCTATGAGGGTGAGTTCGAACTGGCTCGATGGAATCGGGATAAGGTTGTTCTAGGCCATCCCGTTAATTAGGTCTCCTTTTAGGTCTGAGCTTGATCACGTGATATGAGGATGTCACCTCATGCCTTTCCATTTTCTACCCAAAATTAAATCCCTACAAAGTGAATCATCCTACTCGGGGGTGCACAAAGTGTCAAAGCAGGGTTCTAGAAGTGCATGTTACGGTAATGATATTAAATGTAAGAGCACAAGTTTGGAAGATTAAGTTTGGGTTTTTCAGTTCAGCGACACTTACCTCTTGGATCCTGTTCCTTTCGGTGTGGTGGCCCTCACATTTTCACCTGTAATAAATCCTGACTAGAAGGAAAGAAGGGAGCAACGACTCGCCTTGCGGTGAAGTTAGTACATAAACGTGCCAAGTGTGTGTTATGCATGTGATGATGTTAAGAAGGCTTGTAATTGTAATGCATACTAAATTTAAAATGTTAGGGCTAATGCAAGGCATGTCCTCGACATCATCCTGTAGTCATGACATTAATCAACCACTACCATGATAGTCAATGAAGATAAAAGAAAATAACAGAAATGCATCCACCACATGCAAGGGAAAAAAAATAAAAGATAAACAGCGGGGGCCCATCCTTTGGATGTAGGTATATCGAGTAGGAAATTGAGATCGAAAGATATCTAAAACTTATCCATAGCACACACATAACATGAAATAGTACACATCCAATACCAAGACTAGAGGCAACTCGTTGTTGGCTAATCCGAAGCAAAGGGGTGATCATTTTCTGATTGATAGTATATCTCGTTTCGAGAGGAGTCGTGCACAAAACATGGTATCCGCGTGGGGTTTTGGATCAAGGGTTAACTAGGGAGGTGTGAGGCATGTTTATGTAGGTTCATATATAAAATAAAAAAAAATGCCCCAGCATATGGGGTACATATGTGAACGATCCCTGAAACAAAACAATGTATAACCTATCCTGCATTCAACCATAAGGCATTAGTAACAAAAGCATGCATGAGGTGAGAGTGTGTGGATTAGTGAGTGTTTGTGACAACTGTGCATGTGACGGGACCTGAATTGGGAAGCCGCGCAGAATAAGTAAGTATGCGTGTGCGTGTACACATGTAGATATATGTATATATAAAAATGCCCCAGCGTGAAGCTGGTGTGTTTTCTGGCTGGGAGTGAGAGAGTGAAGGTGGTCTAGCTCTCTGATCCATGGCTGCTAGTTTGATTATGATATGACCTTCCCCAACTATCCTTTTGGAGATCGATCCCTCATGATTCTTTTCTAGCCGTTTTGGTCCTTTTAGTCGAACTTTGGAGAGCGCTAGGCTGCCCCTGGAATTCATGTGTGAGCACAAGTTTCGTGTGTGGGAGACAGTGGGTCGCCGTGCTTCCTCATTGTTGTGGTTACCGGCCACTCTCCGCTTGGTTCATTAGGCAAGGGCCCATGTCATTCGAGCAGGCTTGGGTTTTATGAATGCTATTCCGTTACTTTGGCCTTTTGGCCCTTTTCTCTCTTTTTTTTTTTTTTTTTTCTTTCTTTTGTTCCAATTTGTGACTGTGCAATGCCTGGGTCCCTTAAGCTTTCTAATTAACCCATGTAACGAGCGTTACGCCAATGACTCCCAAACCAAATGGCTTTAGGGCACTAGGTATGTAAATACCCCTACGGGCTTACTGACTCGGGTTAAAAAGGCTACGAACCCAAACTAGTCACAAAACTTTTTATTCTTTTCAGGACTTCTAACTAAACTCTTTTTTTTTTTTTTTTTTGTTGGACTGGTTTGGGAGAGGGGTGCCTAGGGTTTTGGCTTCTGAAGCATCAGGCATGGGGAGCACACCCACATCTCATGCAACTCCACCGTGATTTCTCTTTTCTCTCTTTTGTGGGTGATAAGGGGAAGCTTTCATGACATGGACGAGCTCGCTTATAAACTTTTGCGTTGAATGGCTTCAACCGTGCAGAACATTGTGTGGGGGCAGACTCACTGTTCTAGTGTTTTTTTTTTTTTTTTTTTTTTTTTTTTTTTTTTTTTTTTTTTTTTGTGCCAGTGTGTGTTTGACTTCCAAGTTTGGCTGTTGCACCTCTCCTCGGTCTTCCCTAGGGGATTTATACAGCCATATCAAGAGACCGAGGGTCATACTCCGCAAGAAGTGAAGAAGGGTCATGTGGTGTACTTTTTCAAGTACACAGCATTCCATGGATCGGGGAGCTCTTCCCCTTCTGCATTCACTAGTCTATATGCATTGCCAGAATATACTTCTTTAACTACATATGGGCCTTCCCAATTAGGTCGCAATTTGCCTTTAATGTGTGGGAGTTGTGATTGAGTGATGCGTTTCAATACAAGGTCACCTGTTTTGAATTTCCTCTCTATGACATGCTTATCGTAGGCTCTTGCGATTCGCTTCTTGTACACCTGAGCGTGCTCTGCTGCTTTCATCCTTTTCTCATCGAGGAGGTCCAGCTGTATTTGCAATGCTTCTCGTCTTTGGCCTTCTGTCATCTCTTCATCTAATTGGATCCGCAAAGATGGGTGCAGGAGCTCGAACGGAAGGACTGCCTCCATCCCGTAAGTCAATGCATATGGGGTCTCACTTGTCGGAGTCCTAATGGAGGTTCGATATGCCCACAATGCCTCGACCAAACGGTCTGGCCAATCACTGCCCTTGGTTGTTTCCACTGTCTTCTTGATGATCTTGAGTAGTGTCTTGTTTGTAGCTTCAGCCTGTCCGTTTGCTTGGGGGTAATTAGGGGTTGAATGATGTAGTTCTATACCATATTTTGTGCACAAATCCTCCATTGCCTGAGATATGAATTGGGGGCCATTGTCAGTTATGAACACTTTCGGAACGCCAAACCGGGCTATTATGTTCTTTTGAATGAACTTGACCACCGTGGATGCTTTGATATGGATAAATGCCTCAGCTTCTGCCCATTTGGTGTAGTATTCCGTTGCCGTTAATATGAAAGCTTTGTTCTGGGTGTTTTCCACGGTTGGGACCAGAGGTCCTATGATATCGAACGCCCAAGTCGAAAAAGGCCACGGAGCAGTAGTGGGATGCAGCGAAGATGCAGGAGCGTGAATCAAGTCTGCGTGCAGCTGACATTTCTTGCACTTTCTGACGTAGTCCACGGAGTCTGATTCCAATGACGGCCAGTAATATCCTAACCGGATGATTTTCTTGGAGAGCATCAAGCCGTTTACGTGTCCTCCGCATATGCCGGAATGAGCCTCTTCGATTATTTCTCGTCCTTCCTCAACCGTCACGCATCGCAGGAGGATCCCACTGAATGATCGGCAATATAACAGTCCTCCGACAACGACGTACCTTTGAACCATTTCTTTCAATGCCCTTTTGTCGGATTTGGTGGCATATTCAGGGATGTATCCATCGCGCAGGTAGTTCCAGATATCGAAGTACCACGGATGGTCGTCTATGAGTTCTTCGTCATGTTGTAGGGGGGCCAGTATCCGCTCTCGATTGGGTTCCTCTGCCTCTGTCTCTTTCCCTCTCGCTTTCCTTACTTTCGGTCCTTCATCTTTGGATGGAATCTTATATGGATCTCCGAGGGCCAAGTCTTTTAGTTCAACCGAGGGAGTGTCTATCCTTTGGATGTGAAAGGTCTCGGATCCCTTGTCGAGGGGGACTTCCACGATCGAGGCCAAGGTGGCCAACGAGTCGGCCAGCCGGTTTAAAGCTCGCGGGATATAAAGAAAGGACATTTTCTTGAGCTGGGACATAGCTTTCTTGGCCTTTTCATGATAATGAGCGAGCTTAGGGGCGTTCACCTTCCATTCACCTGCCACTTGGGATATGACCACCTTTGAATCCCCGAGAACTCGGAGTTTCTTAACTTCCAACTTCGCGGCCTCTCTTAAACCTGCTAGGAGTGCTTCGTACTCCATTTCATTATTGGTGGCTGGGAAGCCGACTTTGAAGGCCTTCGGTATCGCCACTCCTTCTGGGGACAAAAGCACTATCCCAATCCCTTTTCCATTCTGATTCAAGGCACCGTCGAAGTACATTGTCCACGACTCGGGGTCCTTTATCTCCTCTATGTCTACACATAGCACGTCTTCGTCTGGAAAATCGGTTTTGACCGGTTCATACTGTGGCAGGGGGAGATATGCAAGGTGGTCAGCGATGGCTTGCCCTTTTATTGACTTCTGAGTTACGTATGTTATGTCGAATTCTGCCAAGAGCATCTGCCATCGTGCCACTCGTCCTGAAGTGACAGGTTTCTCAAAGATATATTTCAAAGGATCCATTCTGGCCAAGAGTTTGACTAAGTAGGCTAAGAAGTAGTGTCTGAGTTTCTGGGCAGCCCAAACCACCGCTAAGCACGTTTTTTCTATCGAGGAGTATTTCCGCTCATATGGCAGGAGAGATTTGCTCAAGTAATAAATTGCATTCTCTTTCCGGCTAGTCTCATCATGTTGACCCAGAACTATGCCTATCGCGGATTCCGTCGCTGACACATATAAAATGAGAGGCTTATCTTTAGCAGGGGGCTTCAAAACGGGGGGACTCAATAAATATTTCTTCAAATCCTCAAATGCCTTCTGGCAGTCGTCATCCCAGTGGTATTCCACGCCTCCTTTTAGCAATTTGTAGAACGGCTCACATCTTTGCGAGTGCTGTGAAATGAATCTTCTAATGAACTGTAGTCGCCCTATGAGGCCTCTTAATTCTTTGAGGTTCTTCGGGGGCGGCATTTCGAGGATAGCTTTCACCTTCGAGGGGTCGACTTCGATTCCCCGATTGCTGACCATGAACCCTAAAAGTTTTCCTGACGATACCCTAAAGACACACTTCTTCGGATTCATTCTCAACTTTGTCTCCCTTGACCTTTGGAGGACCTTCTTCAAAGCTACAGCATGGTCTGCACGAGTTTGGGATTTAATTAAGATGTCATCGACATAGACTTCCATACAATCGTGCATCATGTCGTGGAATATCGCCATCATGGCTCTTTGGTAGGTTGCACCTGCATTCTTCAGTCCAAAGGGCATGACAACGTAGCAATAAGTCCCCCAAGGGGTAGTAAACGAGGTCTTTTCTTGATCCTCTTCTGAAAGCTTTATCTGGTTGTACCCCGAGTATCCATCCATGAATGAGAGCATTGCATGCCCAGCGGTGTTGTCGACGAGCACGTCTATGTGTGGTAAGGGAAAGTCGTCCTTAGGTGAGGCCTTGTTTAGGTTCCGAAAGTCGATGCAGACCCTGATACGTCCATCTTTCTTCTTGACCGGGACAATGTTGGCAATCCATTGAGGAAACAGCACTACCCTGATGAATTTGGCCTGGAGAAGTTTGTCAACTTCCTCTTTCACCTTCACCGCGACGTCAGGGAGCATTCTTCTCAGCTTCTGTTTAACCGGTCCCGCGCTCTCTTCCAATGGAATTTGATGTTCTACCAGAAGCGGGTCTAGTCCTGGCATGTCATGGTAGTCCGACGCAAATACGTCCTGATATTCATCCAGGACTTTAAGGATCTCTTCTTCTTCACCGAGTTCCAAGCATGCACTAATCTGGACTAGCTTGGGCCTTTCCTCAGTCCCCAAGTTGATCTCCTTTGTCTTCTCGACCGTCGACTGAGTTTGCTCGTCAAACCTTTTGATGACCCTTTGGAACTCTTCCGAGACTTCATCGTCTTCTCCTTCGGCATCTACTAATTCGTAAACGCCCATCTCATCCTTTACGTTCTTGGTTCCTGGAGATGATTCTGGCTCTGAAATAATGGGCATCGACTCATACCCTATCTTGCTAATTCGGCTCATGATTCCCTCTAGCCGTGATTGCTCTATCGGGGGAATTTTCCAGCGCTCAGGTCTTCTTATGGCCCTACAATAGTCAAAGGTCTCTACTCCTAAACTACTTACATTTTTGTTTTTTTGGTTTTCTACTTTTTTTGGGATTTTGGGGTTTTGTGATTTTTTTGGGTTTTTAGAATGATATGTTATAGGTTGGGTTGAGGAGGGGCTATCTAAGGAGGAAGATCCCTGCCCCGGGCAATGCCGAACTGCGGGGCGATACACCACTTCGTCGCCTTCGGGATTTTCGATCTCCCAGGTTTTGTTGTCTTCTTCTGAAGGTCCTGCTCTCCAGTGTCGCCACGCAGCTAGCCAGTATACGACTTCTTGACTATCGGGGTCTTTGACTTCCCAGGTTTCATAGTCGTTTCTCTTTTCGGAAATCGGCGTTTTTTTTTTTTGGGCAATTTCACCGAATCACTAATACCAATCATGTTACAAGACAGCATTTGGAAACTTTCCTCCAGGGGGAAACTTGAACCTCTAATCTCGTCAGATTCGTGGAATTCTTCCCAAGTACCAAAGATGTCTTCGTAAGTTTCGACCTCGTCGTCGTCAGAGGACGAATCGGTTATACCTTCTATCAATAGTTCTTTCCCTTTTTCCTGGGGTGGATCTGATGGCATCCTTCTCCGTTGGGAGGTTCATTGGGGTCCAAGAGCTTGCTATGCCTGACAAAGTGTTTCCCTAGTTTCCAATCCTTTCTGGAGAGTGTTACCTGATCATACGGGTTGAATCCCAGTCCTTCTGTTCCTATCCTTGCTCCCAGGATAACGGGGTCAAGAATCCCATCCTCATTCCTACCTAGCCCAAATCCGGGCTGATATCCAAGTTTTCTCATGAGGTTCCAGCCATGTATGCATTCTTTTCTTAATGGCGGTTCAGGTAGAGGGACCGGATCTGGTATCATACTCCGGACGGGATCGATGTCCGTCAGGGAAATGATGGGATCAACCCTGTATCCATGGGTTTTGGTTCCAGGCGGGATAGGGGCCGGTCGCAAGGTGGGAAGTATCTGAAGTCCTTCTGGTTCGATCACAGGGGGGTCCCCCATTAGCTTCACGATTTTTCCTAAGTGGGGAAACTTAATACATTGGTGCCTAGTGGACATGACCGCCTTCATGTGATTCAGCCAGCGACGCCCTAATATCAAGTTGAAGGTCGCTGGGATATCCATGACGTAGAATTCTTCGGGTACTGAGATAGGGCCTGCTTGCACTAATAACATGATCTTCCCACAAACGTTCTTCCTATTTCCGTCATATCCTGTCACCACCAACGGAGCTGGGGTTAGGTCTTTAGCAGTTAAATCCAGCGTCTTGTAGGTTTTCAGTGGACAGATGTTTAGAGATGCCCCTGTGTCTACCAAAGCGCCGGATATCTCTTTCTTGGCCACCCTAACTGTGAGATGTAGGGGTGAGGTCCTCGCTTCAGGTGGTATTTCTTTTAGTTCCTCCTCGGTAAAGTTGAGGATTGGCAAAGATGTCTCAGACGACAAGGACGCAATGGACGCCCGTAGTTGCTCTGGGGTTATATTTTCCGGAACTTGTAAGTGGGTGATGGCGTCCATCAGCTGTTTTTGATGCATAGGGGAAGTCTTGATCAGATCAAGGATTGACACCTTAGCTGCTATCTTCGTTAGATGCCCTAGGAGATCATACTCTATCCCAGTCTCCAGCTGAACATGAGGTCTCTCTTCGACAACCTCTTCGGTCTGCGTGTTAGGAATTTGTAAGCCCGGATCCGGCGCACTGGTGATCGGAGGAAGCCGCGGTGGGCGGATCCGTCCTGATCGGAGGTGTGCTTGTGACGGCCCAACATCCTGGGGTTGATTAAATTGGGAGTGAGTGCTGGTCCGAGACCCCTCGTACTCGATATCATCATCAAAGAACACCTTGTAGAGGTCCGGGGAGTCGATTACCATGCCGGTTTTGATGTTATCTAGTCTGAATTTAGTTTTTCCGTCCCAATTGACGTATTTCCAATAGTCATCATCTTCAAAAAAATCATTATAGTAGGGTTGATTCTGACTAATGGCTGGCTGGATCGGGAAATCAGTTGATTGATGTGACACGGTAGCAACATTGGCCGACGGTCCCTGCAACGGTTCTGTTGAGGTTGACGCAGCGTGTTGTGGCATCGGGTTTGTGTAGATTTGCATGTTCGGAACTCGCTGCGTCGTACCGGTAAGCGGACCTTGGGCTTGTGGCATTTTCTGCGGACCGTAGACTCCCGTGGGTTTGATGCTATTCCACTCAATCGCCCCTTCATCACTGAGGTCGTGGATCAGGTCTCTGGCCGTATAGCAATGGGTTAAGTCATGTCCCGGCATCCTGTGGTATGCACAGAATCTCGTCCGATCAAGGTGGTCTAGCCATTGCTGTTGTCTTTCTGGTGGAAGCTGGATAGCATTTTGTTCTATGAGTGACCAGAAAACAGTGATCCAAGGTTGAGGGAGGGGAGGGTAGTTAGCCCTTTTTGGTCCAAGCCTTCTCTTGTTCCCGTCATTGTTTTGGCCTGAATTGTCGTTATAATTGAACAAGACTGCGTTATAATTCGGCTGAGGATTAGTACTCTGATTCGGGTTTTGAGGCATCACCGGCTGATTCGCAGGTTGTCGTGCCGGATTTATGTTTTGCCTTGGATGAACGGGTCCCCTTTGGTCATGTGGTTGTTGGTTATATCTTTGATCATTCCGAGGAAGATCCCGGTAGCTCTGATCGTTCCGGAAGCTTTGTGTGTTCCCTTGGAAATTAACATCCCTGTTTTGTCCTTGATTCCGCTGTTGGTTGAAATTCATTTCCTGACCAGGATTATATGGGCGATAAACCACCTCTTGGGTCGAGTTTACTTCCGGGGTCGCGCGATTTTCCACTTGATTGGTCACGCGACGGACAATCCTTTTTTGATCGGAGATGCCTAGGTTATTCAATATTCCATCGTCTAGGTTCTGTTTCATTCTCGACAATCGATGGTGTAGGCCGCTCCAATTCATGACTTCCCCGATCGTCATCAATGTCCTCATCGGTTCTTTCATGTTCGAAATGACCATCCTGACTTGTTCCTCCTCCTTCATATTGCAGTCAGACCTCGTGAATTGACTCAGCCATCTCGCGGCGAATTCTTCATAATCCTCATTGTTCTTTTGCTTTAAGTTGGCTAAGTCATGCCACATGGGTTGGTTCTTAGTTAGGTGTTGGTATCGCACCAGAAATTTTTTTATCACATCCTCGAAGGTATTGATCTCGTGTGAGGGCACAGATGTGTACCAAGTTAGCGCATCTCCGGCTAGCGATTCTTGAAAGTAATTAATGAGGAGGGCATCGTCGTCAGCGATTATACGGCATTTACTGCAAAAGGACACCAAATGGTGTTGAGGGTCTATAGTCCCGTCATACGCTACGAACTTTGGGGCTTTAGCTGGGAAGGGTGATTTCTTGGTCTCTTCTTTCTTCGTGAAGTCATAGAACCCTAACCTTTTGCCTTGTCGTGACGGCGACTTCTTTCTAATTTCACTCTTCAGCCCTTCCATTTCCTTCCGCATTTCTCTAATTGCATGGGAATCAGGGTTTTGATCTTCGTGCGCTTGGCCACGTCTCGGGGCCTCAACTGGGGTTCGATAATAAATCGGTTCTACAAGATCGTATTGAGGGTCCAGTTGGGGTCCCAAAGGCACATAGTGGTAGCTTTCCTCAGCTCGTGTTCTCCTAGGGGCCTGAATTTGGGTTTGGTTTCGAGTTCTATCTAGGTCATGAGCTAATCCTAATCGTCGACCCACGTAATTCAATTGGCGGGAGAGCTCGTGGGCTGGATGGTCCGGCCGATGGTCCTCGTGAAGCTCATGAGGGTCTACATCGTCCGCAACTTCATCATAATAGAGTGGGGGATCTTGCTCCTCGTCTAACATTTCGTAAGCCGGAGTCAATTGATCTTGATACGTTAGAGGTGATCTTTCGTATCCCGTCGGTTGATGATAGGTTAGCCTAAGGCCAGATGAGTTTGGGATCGATCGGCTTACGGAGACAGTCGGAGGAGTCATTGCTTGAAGTTGGGGTTGGACTACCTCATGCTGGTATTGATGGTGGATTATGGGTGCGTTCTGTGCGCTGGTGTAAACAGCAAGGCTTCGCCGCGGGACCCTCGGCGTGAGTGATCGAGCCGGGCCCACCTGTCCTTGGCCTATATGGAGGCGTGTATTTGCATATGGGATCGGGGGCTGGTTGCTGTCTCGCTTGTCTAGTGGTGGTCATAATGGATGTATCAAAAGGTGTTCTATATTGGGGGACCATAGAGGTAATCGGTTCAGTTCGGGTAACCGTAGCTGAATGATGGATGACCTGTGAAGTGACCGGTTGAAGCACACGGCGAGCCCGTGTTGTGATGTTGGCATAGGTCTTATGCTCTACCGTCTGTTTGCTCGATCCGACCAAATCCTTATACGTGACTCGAGAGTCGGCAGAGTATGAGTCCCTCCTTATTGGAGTTGGAGGACTAGAGTGACTTTTTCTCGCGACTACTGCATTCATGGGAGAAGGGACCCGTTCGACAATCGGAGAGCCCGATATGCGCGGGGAATAGCGCGGTTCAGATAATGGGGTAGAAAGAGATCTAAAGATCTCAGTATCTAATGGGGGGAAATAAGCCTCACCGATGACTCGAGTTGCTCCCGGGGTTGAAATAGGAGGAATGTCTGGCATTCCCCATGGGTGATTTGCCATTTATAAGAAAGTGGGGGTGAGAAGAGAAAGACTTTAGAAAAGATGAGAAGGGAAAGAATTTAGGAAAGAAGAGAATGTTTTATAGAATTAATGCGGGAAAGAGGAAAGATTAATAGGGCTGCGCACTTATGTTGTAAAGGGGAGAGCTTCAGCGGGCGGTTATGCGGACGCCAGTTCATATTTGATTTGTACCCATAATAACCCTTAAATAAACGAGACACGGACATTCAATCATTGATCGAAGGTTCGTGTTTCATAATAAAGCTTCTAAAAGACCCAAGTAAACGATAAGACAACAAAAGATGTCCCGTCACGATCGCCAGGCTATTTGCATGGAGATCGTGGGACCTGCAAAAGACCCAAATTCGTGACGAGACAACAGAAGATGTCCCATCACGATCGCCAAGCTGTCGGATGTGAATTTTGACCCCCCCGGGAGGGGAATCGCCATTCAACAGTGTGAGATAAAAAAAATACATCGAAAATGAGGATTCCGACTACCCTCAAAATCGATGGATCACGATCGCCAGTTACGGATTCGGCCGTAACACCGTCCTTCGACGAAAGCCGAAAGAATGCGGGAGGAAAATGGGGTGGGTTCTTCTCTCGTCTAATGTGCCGCCGGCGACACACGACGGTTGTCTCGTCACTTAATTTGGGTCTTTCAATTCGGGTCGAACTTGGGTCAAGGGTCAAATTGCGGGCTTCAAGATGGGACCATAATGAACTAGGCAGGGGAAATCAACATCCAGGGTTGAACAGACTAATTAAAGTTAAATCCAAGTATTCTAAGGGATAAGCGAATTAAAATGAAAATAAACTAAGAAAATAAGGGAAAGGTGCCAAATATTTAGAAGAGGATCAACCCCATTCCTGGGTACCCCCTTCAATGTCCTTTGACGACCTAGGGTTTAAAAGCTGATTCTTCGAATCGAAAGAATGATGCAGACGAAACTTCGAGTTGTGATTTCTGTGGGTTTGCGTGCGATACGCAGGTGATAAAAGTGCATGGCCGATGATGGGCCAGAAGTAAGATAAAAATGGCCGATGTTGGGCCGAGATTGATTGAGGGTGGCCGATGATGGGCCGGTAGTAAATAAACTGATATTAGGGTGTGTGTGAAATCACTCGTCTCATTTCATCATTCTCATTAATTCAGGTTCTCGGAATCAGCCTCTATTCCCTTTAATCATTGAGTTCAGATAAATATTTGGCACCGGAGGTGGAGGAAAAGAGAAGAAAATATTTTTGGAATTGATTTTGTTGGTTTTATATTTTTTTGGATTTTAATAATTGGGGCTAGAAGGGCCTAACTATGGGAGTTCCTACTTGGATTTAATCTAACTATTCCATTTCCCTAATGGATCTCTACCCTATCCTAAGGTCCTAACCGTCCACATCCGCTCTCCCGGTCCCTTAGCGGGGCCCGGAGAGAGAGTAGGATCTAATCAGTTGAAGTTTAAGAAATTGGAGTAGTTTAAGCTGGCTAGGGGGAGACCTTGATCTAGGTCCGGGGTCTGACCTAATCAGTCTACGCTACTGTATAATTTCTAACTCCAATTTATTAATATTTTGGTTTTTTTTAATATCTTTTACTTTTTTTTTTGGTATTTTGGATTTTTATTATTTTTATTTGTTTTTATGTTTATTCATAAGGCCTAAAATCCTAAATTGATTTATCCTAATGAAATGGGAAGGGGGAAAGAGAATGAATTTCTAATTTTTAATTTAATTAATTTATTTGAAGTTTCCTAAATAATATTTCCTAATCCTAATGAGAGAGGGAGGGAAAAAAGAACTTAATTATTAGATTTAGCCTAATTATCCTAATTAATAGGGTAGCTAAAATTCTATTTTTAATCTTTACTTTTTATTTTATTATTTGTTTTCTTTTGGTGTTTTTGGTTTTTATTCTAATTTTCATATATTTATTTTTAATAAATTATGCAGTCCTAAATTGCACCTAAAAGAATATGAAATAAAAATGTAATCTAGGTTATAATGCATGGGCAGATTGAATGCATGAGCATGGAATAATTTAAAACAAATAATAAAATTGAAAGTTCATGCGATGTATAAATTAAGAAATAAACTGAAACATATAATAAGATATAAGACTAACCTAAATGGCTGAGCATATTAGATGCATGGGATATCATAAAAGAAACAGTAACAAAGAATTAACTAAACAAATAAGAAGAAAACTATCCTAGGTGCACTAACACATTAGACACACGAAATATCTTTAAAAAAAAGACAATAAGAAAATAGAGAGCTTTATTCAATGCAAGAAAAGAAAACAGGGACCTGGCTTGCATGGGTTCAGTTCCAATAAATGGGCTAAGCAGGTGGGTGCAACAATGAAGTTAGGCAGCAGTGGAGTGTAAAGTAGGGGGGCAGTGCAGGGAGTTGTGGTGTATGAGGGGAGCAAGGTGCTGCAGGGGCTGTGTGTATGGCGAGTGTGGGGTGTGCAGTGGGGTAGCGCAGGGGAGGAGAAGAAGAAGAGAAGGAAGGAAGAAGAAAGGAAGGGGGTTGGTTCAGGGGGTGTGCATGAGTGTGCAAGGTGATGGGGTCAAGAGAAAGAGGAAGATGAAATGAAAAGAAAGAAAGAGGTGCAGTGGGTGCAGGTGGGTGCGTGCAGCCGCAAGGAAAAATGCAGTGGGGAGGAGAAGAAAGGGAAAAAGAAAGAAAGAAAGAAAGAAAAAAGAAGAGGAAAAGGTGTGCAGGCGAGAGACTGTAGTGTGTGCGCAGGGGAGGAGAAGAAGAAGAGAATGAAAGAAAAAGAGAGAAAGAAAGGGTGTTAGTTCAGGGGGGTGTACAGGCGGAGAAACAGGAAGATGGAGAAGAAGGGAAGAAAGGAAAAAGAGGGGGGTGCGATAGTGATGCACAGCAGCGGGGAAAGAAGAAGTGGGGAAAGGAAGGAGGGAGGAAGAAGAAAGAGAAAGGAGATGGGGAGGCAGCACTGCTGCTTGTGGGCACAGGGCGGAAACGAAGGGGAGAGAGCGAGGGGGAGAAGGAGCGAACGAGAGGGAGAGAGTGGGCGGAGCAGAGAGAGGGTGAGAAAGAGAGTGGACAGGAGAGAGGGGGATGGGTCGCAGAGTGGAAGAGAGGAAGAAGGAGTAGGGAGAGAGGGACTGAGAGAGTATGGAGATAGGGAGAGAGGGACGGTGTGCCAACGGGAGAGAGAGAGTGGGCGGAACAGAGGAACTGAGAGAGAGTGGACGAGAGAGAGAAGGAGCAGGGGAGACAGTGTAGTGTGTGCGCAGGGGGGTGCAGGGGAGAGACAGAGAGGGAGATGGAGAGTGTTGAGTTGCAGGGGAGAGACAGAGAGGGAGATGGAGAGTGTTGAGTTGCAGGGGAGAGACAGCGAGGGAGAGGGAGAGTGTTGAGTTGCAGGTGGCGGGACGCGCGGGGGAGAGAGAGGTGGAGAAGAAAGGGTGAGGGGAGAGGGTATGGAGTTGCTGCGAGAGAGACAGAGGGCGGATCAGAGAGGGAGAGAGGGACGGTGTGCAGTGGGGCAGAGGAGAGAAGAAAGAGGGAAGCAGAGAGAAAGGGGCCGCAGAGAGGTGGCGAGGGGTGATGGCAGGGAGATGGAGAGGAAGAGAAGAAAGAGCGTGAGAGAGGAGAGACAGAGAGAGTGAGCGAGAGATGGGGAGTGAGAGAGAGAGAGAGAGAGACGTGCAGGCGGGCGTGGGTAAAGAAAAGAAAGAGAGAGGGATGGTGTGCAGTGGGTGCAGGTGGTGGAGAGGAAGAGAAGAAGGCGTACCTGGTGCAGGGGGAGACGTCCGGCGGCGCGAGGAGGAGGAAGAAGGTGCTGCTGCGTGCGTCCAGCGACTGCTGCGTGCGGATGTGCGAGGTGCTTCTGCGGCGTGTGTCTGGGGGCGCTGGCGAGGAAGGAGGATGATGGTGGAAGACGGGTTGCAGGGTGCAGGAAGAGGGCAGAGCGGAGAGGGTGATGGTGATGCCTGGGGTGTGCGTCGGATGGAGATGAGGGATCTGGAATGCGTGCAGAGGGGAGAGATGGAGGAGAGGGTGCGGACAGAGAGCCTGAAGAGGAGAGGTGGAGGGAGATGGAGATGGGCGCAGAAGAAGAGAGAAGACAGGGCGTAGAAGAGATGGAGGGTGATGGTGATGAAGAAAGGAGGTGGGTTCTGTGAGATGATAAGGGGGTGTTCCGTCAGGGAGATGGCTGCACGGGGAGCCTGGGGTCTGCGTCCAGATCTGGGAGGAAGATGGAGCTTGGAGGAGATGTGGCAGTGGTGGAGAGGAGGGAATGAGAGAGAGGGAATGGTGGGGATGCTTCTGCGTATGGGTTTTTTGGAAGACGATGTTGGAGGAGGCCCTGAGGAGGGTTCTGCGCATGGGTTTTTGGAAGACGATGTTGGAGCTTGGAGGAGATGGGTTGTAAGGGATGAGGAAGAGATGGAGCTTGGAGGAGATGGGTTGTAAGGGATGAGGAAGAGATGATGATGGGGTGTTGCGTCAGGGAGATGGAGTTGTGGAGCCTCTAGGATGAGAGCCCTCGGGGGAGATATGCGTGAGAGTTAGAGATTGGGACCAGGGGCCTCTGTGCATGCGTTAGAGGGATGAGGCCTGGGAGTTTTTTTTTTAAATCGAGAGGGATAAGGGTCGGGTCTTTGAAATTGAGAGGATAAGGCCTGGGTTGGGAGAGAGATGGAGAGATAAGGCTTGGGTGTTTGAAATTGAGAGGGATAAGGCCTAATGAGTTGGATCGGGTCAGGTTCGGGTCAGGAGGTTTGGATCAGGCCTGGTGGGTTTGGATTTAAAAGAAACTGGTTTGGGTCGAGAAGGTGGGGTCCGGTGGAGATTGGCCGGGTTATCATTAATGGGGCCCAGGTTTCGTAGATTTCAATCCGCTCGTCGGATTTCGACGTTCTACATATTGACGGAAAGCTCTCGGCGAGTAGGTCACGATGAGCCAATTTTCAGGGCAATCAGAGGTCCATAAATGATAGGTGATTTTTCACGCGGGAGCCGCGAGGTGTGGGACCCGCTGTCATGATTTTTTGATCCGCCCGTCAGATCTTGGAGTTCTATATATGGGCGGAAAGCTCTCGATGAGTAGATTATGATGAGTCAACTCCTGAGGCGATCAGAGGTCTAGAGGTGATAGGTGACTTTTGACTCGGGGCCTAATCAGGACATCATTAAATAGGGTGGACTAAATTGCCCCTCATAGGATGCCAAAATGAGGTGTCTACACCTGGGGCAAACCCTAAACCTATCCGGAAATTACTTCCTATTTTCTCTCAAGATGCATTGTTGAACCCTAATCTTATCACAACTCTTGAGTCACGAACCCAAGCTTATAAGTAGCCATTCTCTCTCTATTCAAAGGGACTTCTCATCAATACAAAACCCTAGAGAAGATTTGTGAGAGATCCTTCATCCCCCAAGGCTTCTAGTTGCTGTTCTGAAGATCAAGCTTTGGTTTCTCGTTCCATCTACTATTCTGAAGTATAGACATCTTGAAGGTGGCTTCAAAGTGTTCGTTTCAAGCACGGTGAAGGTGTATGGCGAGCAGTCGGCAAATAGCGCAGTCCTTATGTTGAGCTGCAACTGGGAAATGGTTGTGAGTTCTTTCTTGGAACTTTCAAGTTATTTTTATGCTTGGTTGCCTGTTAACCTAGACGATAAGGCTCGTGGTTTTTTTCCAAGTAGGATTTTCGACATATATATCGTGCGTCAATGTCTCTTCATGGTTGATTGCTTTTAATCTGAATTAGGGTTAATTTCTAGATTAATCGCATGTTTTGGAAATATGTTAGGAATATTGTTATTGGGACCTAAGCCTATGTTAAGGCCTGTTTTTCAATTGGTATCAGAGCGAGTTGCACTAATTTGCTGTGTGATCTATTTTACACTTTTCTCAAATGGATTTCAATAAAGAAGGAACGTCTATCAACAAGCCCCCTCTCTTAGACCGAACCAATTATGGTTATTGGAAAGTAAGGATGATTGTTTTTCTTAGGGCTATAGACGATCAAGTCTGCGACATTGTTGTAGTAGAGGGATATGCTGATCCTACAGTGACCGTAGATGGGCAAATTGTTAAGAAACCTAAAGCTCAATGGTCTGAACCTGAAAAGACTAAGTCTAATTGCAACAATAATTAGGCTATAAATGCAATCTATAATGGAATTACCCCAGCATAATTCCATAGAATCTCTGCGTGCCCTAATGCCAAGGCGGCTTGGGATTTGCTTTAAACTGGTTATGAGGGAACGGACACGGTGAAACAAACCAAACTCCAGAACCTGACCACCGCTTTTGAGACGATCAAAATGAAGGATTCAGAATCATTTGATGAATTCAATACTAAACAAAGTAAGATTGTGAATTCATGTTTCAATCTGAGAGAACCCATTCCTCAATCTAAGACTATCAAGGAAATCTTGAGGTCTCTCCCAGAATGTTTTCGTCCAAAAGTGGTTGCCATTGAGGAGCATCAGGATCTAAATTCCCTTACTATAAAAGAACTTGTTGGTAATCTGCAAACCTTTGAGGCGAATCATCGCCAAATTAAAAAGGGGAAGGACATAGCTCTTGTGTCTTCTAACTTAGTGGATGAAACTGAACATAGGGACTCTAGTAGTGACTTTGATGATGCAAAATTTGAGGCTTACCTTGCTAGAAAATTTTGAAAAGATGTGGAAAAACAAAAAGGCTTTTACCAAGAAAGATTCAACAAATCCCTAGGCACCTTCATAAGGAAAATTTGTACCTAGAATAGAAAAGAATCAAACTAAGGGTACACCTAAGCCAATTCAATGTTTTGAATGCCAAGGATATGGTCACACTGCTGCCAAGTGTGCTAATCACAAAGAAAAGAGCAAGGGTAAGGCATTAAACGTTGCTTGGGATGAGGAATCTGATGAAGATGTCTCTAAACCCGATTCACCCTCAAGTGAGTCAGGAAAATTTGTTGCTTTCATCGCACTTTCTAACACCTCTTCAATGTAGGAATCTAAGTCAGATGATGATGTGGATATTAATGGGTTTTCTAATGAAGAACAAGATGATGACGAGGACTATCAAAAAACCATTTCAAGAATCTGTCAGGATGTCGAAAATAAGCGAGAAAAGAGCCTTGAAATTAAAGGCAGTGAAAGAAAAGAATACATCATTGCAAGCAACATTAATAGAATCTCAATCTAAGGTAAGTCAGTTGGAAGATCAATGCACCATCTTGTCTAATAAGTTAATTATTAGACAAGCGGTTGGAGCCAGCATCTTCCTAGAGCCACCTATAACATTTTCTTAATGTGTAATTTACTCTTTTCACTTGCGTTGATCAATGGCCATTAGGGTTGTTTTTTCTATTTTTTGAAGATCCATGAATAATCAATTTCTCTAATTTGACTACATAGCCATTTTAAGCCTTCTGAAGAGATTGAATGGTTCGGATCTTTCAAAAGGGGCCCACAAAATTTCAAAAATGTTGATACAATGTCTGTACCTTTTTACAAATACCTCAAAATATATGAGGAATCAATGATTGAAAATTCACTTAATAGCCATTTAGACCTTATAAATAAGATAACGGTTCGGGTTGTGATTGTGTGACCCATAAGTTACGTTTTCAAAGAAAAACAGTAACCTCTAAAGTGAAGCCACTAACACTGTTCATATGATGTATTGCCGCTTTTTCATTAGGGGAGATAAAATCTGATGGAGAGGTGGAGACTAAAGAATCATTCCTACCGAGTGTTTTTTAGGGTTTTGGAGGATTCTGAAAATCCTCTCTTGATTTTTCTCTCTTCACTCAAATGTAAACTTTCCTCAAAATCGAAGAACACTAGAAAGGAGTCCTCTCCAAGGATGTTACCCAAACATCCCCTATACCCGTTTGGCATTTAACCGGTACAGTATATTATAGTATAGTATACTGACACACTTTATGGTAAAAAGCAGGAACTTGAAAAAAGTAAGTTGACATACGAATCCTACTTAACTTCATTTGGAAAGCCCAGTGAAGTTTATAAAACTTTACTTTACTTCTTTTCTTTTCTTTTTTTTTTTTTTTTTTTTTTCTGTCTTGGTTGTTGTATACTCTCTGGCCTCGGCAATATCTCGTACGAATTAACCAATAGGCAGTAGGCATGGTATGTTCATAGAGCTTGATGCACAGAGAGGTTAGTGCTATGAGGAATGGTAAAGATAAACCATATGTGCTGTTTAATGTATAATTAATTTCAATCAAGTGTTATATTACGATAAGATTGAGAATCATTCCATGGATCGGAAGTGGTCCGAATGCTGAAGATATTGAATACAACCGTTCACTTATTTCATTGTTTAGATTCCTCTGCAGTAAGAATTTTTATGCATATCACATATTGTTCAGCTCTCGAGTGTCTATAGACGAATGCAGTACATGCATTCTGAGCAGATGAAGAAGACCTAGAGTCACCCTTGGCTGAAGAAGATAATAGTTGTAGACATCGTAGGTCCTCAGGAACAATTAAAGGTTTGGGGTGATCTCTTTCAGATCTCTGCCCCAAATCGATTGCAATCTACAGGAATCCAGTACTCTTTCCACAATGCAGACAGTGCCGACGAGAAACTCGTGGGCGAAGTTATGATTCAGAGGTAGGTATCGTAGGTCGTCTGCAAGGATTGAAGGTTTGGGGTCCTTCAGTTGCTGGGTCCCAAATCGATTGCAATATGCAGGACTCGGATTCTCCTTGGAACTAAGGGCATGTTTGGTAAACATGCTCAGAGAGGATTTCTGGTAACTTTCTGTGATCCCGTGGAAAACCCACATTTGGATCAGCATGAAAAAGGTAATGGAGGACCAGAGGATTCTTCATTTGCAAATATTTTCAGAATCCCATTCCCCCCACAATGCAGACAGTGTGCCGACGAGAAACTCGTGGGTGAAGTTATGATTCAGAGGTAGGTATCGTAGGTCGTCTGCGAGGATTGAAGGTTTGGGGTTACCCTTCAGTTGCTGGGTCCCAAATCGATTGCAATATGCAAGACTCGGATTCTCCTTGGAACTAAGGGCATGTTTAGTAAACATCCTCAGAGAGGATTTCTGGCAACTTTCCGCGATCCCGTGGAAAACCCACGTTTGGATCAGCATGAAAAAGGTAATGGAGGACCAGAGGATTCTTCATTTGCAAATATTTTCAGAATCCCATTCCGCCCCCCCCCCCCCCCCCCCCCAACATCGGACCTGAAGAATCCACACATCAGTGGAAAAGCGGAGCTACAGTATTCCTGGACGTTAATATAGGGGTCACTGATTTCTTGCATTTTTTGGTTTATATGGGACCCACAATCAAGATCTGAACCGGTAAAAGTGTTAACAAGGTCCAAAACGGCTAGAGCACCAAAAACCAACCGTTGATTCCATCTATAACTTGAGATATTTGCAAAACAATGCCCCACCGTCGTTATACCCCACAATAAGAAAAACGGCATTAACTGGCAGTACATTTTTTGCATTGTTTTAGTTTATATGGGACCCTCAATCAAGATCTAAACCAGTAATAGTGTTAAAAAGGTTCAAAACAACTACTACCAAAAATCAGCCGTTGATTCCATCTATAACTTGATATATTTTCAAAACAATTCTGACTGTTTTTGTGCCCCATAGTAAGGAAAACAAAATTACACTGACAGTACATTTTTTCCATTTTTCTGATTTATGTGGGCCTCGAAATCATCATCTGAACCAAGAATAATTTAGAGGAGACCAAATACAAATAGGGACCCAAATTTCAACCGTAGATCTATCATGTATTTTGAGATATTTGCAAAAGAGTCTATACTCTAAAATATTAATTTTTTAATTTATGTGGCCCCCTTTGCACAATCTAAACTGTTCAGAATATCTGAAGAGCCAAAACTGATTATGGGGTGAAAGATCAACCCTTGATATTTCATGGATTATGAGAAATGGACTAAAAACTTATGATTGTTGGATCACACAATACATAGACTTCATGATTCGTCTCTTTTGCCAAACTTGGAACTATTTTTAGGAAATTCTCTTTGAGGATGGCTTGGTTCCAACAGACCAAAGAAAGCCTCTAACTAAGGGATTCCTGTCAATTTGCCAAACGTGCCCTAAATGTAGTCGTTGTGCTGAAGAGAGCTTCGATGGGGAAGAGAGGTTAAGCCATTCTAGGCATTCTGGAGAATTTGAACAGTTTGGATCGTGCAAATGGGGCCCAAAAGAATAAAAAACTAATATTTTAGGGTCTGAGCTTATTCATAAATATCTCAAAATTCATGATGAATCAACGACTAAAGTAGGAACCTTTATCTGCATTTGGACTTTTGGAAATGATGCATGGTTCGGATAATGATTTGGGAACCCATGGGAAGTAAAAGACTGGAAAAAAATGGACTACAAAATTAACCTACGTTTTGTATTATGGTAGGTCAACGGTTGGGAGTTTTATGCCATTTTCTCATGATTCATGATGAATCATGCTACGAAAGTTGACCTCATAGCCGCTTTAGGCATTTTGAAGAGATGGACCATTCTGGTTTTGCAAAAAAGGCCCACAGAACTTTAGAAATCATGATCCAACGTTTGGACTTTTTTAAAAATATTTTAAAATTTATGATGAATATTCAACGGCTGAGATTTGGCCTACCGTTCAAATTGGGCCTTTGGATCGTGGTTAAAAATAACAACTTAACTGAATGATGAACAAATATTGTGACTTGTCTCAACCAAATCAATTGACTTCAAGCACTTTTATCTCAAAATGCAGTGATATTTACCTTGTGATATGCTAGGAATGACTTCATTTTTAGGAATAGAAAAACAGACCATTGTCGACATCTTCTTTGATGCGGCTTTTAAGATGCCCAATGAAAACTCTTCTTTTGGTTGTCTTCTTTTTTTTCTTTTTTAAAAGGAAACCTTTGTGGTGCAGGGGTAAAGGTGTAAATCTGGGAGAGCGGCCAAAGCCCAGAGCAGTCCCGGCACAGAAAAACCATGCATGGGCCGTTCACTTGGTCAACGGGCCAGCACGGCCCTGCCCAATAGTCCCCCGCTGGGCCTTGTTGGGCCAGGGCTGCAAGCCCAAGGCATGGCCCTGCACAGCACGAATAAAATTCGTGCTATGTTGGGCTAGTGCCCCAAGCTCGCGTACGGCATGGCCCGGCCCAACACAGATAAAATTCGTGCTATGTTGGGCTAGTGCCCCAAGCTCGCGGGCGGCATGGCCCGGCCCAACCCACCCGTGCATTAAGTCAACCAAAAAAAAAAAGGAAGAAGAGCCCAAGTCCAAGTCCAGGTGGGGCATTGGGTCAGGTAATTTTCAATATGCATCTCAACTCCACCAGGGCCATTTTCCATGGTCAAAGGCAAAAAGGAAGAAGAGCCCAAGTCCAGGTGGGGCATTGGAAAAAAGAAATGGACCCGAACTAAACTTGACTACATTGTTTTGATCGCAAGGAAATAAAAAAGGATTCCAACTAAACTTGATTGTATTGGGGCAGAGGTTTTTTCTTAGTGCACATTATCTCCTAGGGATAGGGTTTGGCCAAGAGCCCAAGTCCAAGTCTAAGTGCAGTCCAACTAAAAAAATAAAATAAAATAGAAGTGGGTTGCCAACAGGCGGCACGACCTAGGCCCGGCTGGGACACGGCATGCAATGTTGGGCTGACCCTCATGGCAATGGGCACGGCACGACAAAGTTTGATGGGCTGTGCTGGCATGGCCCGGGCTCAAGTGGGCCCGATGGTGAGTGGGTCGTGCCAGCCCAGATTTACATGCAAGGGCAGTTAATGGCCCTCACAATTCGTCCCAGGATGCTGAAGTGCACGTGATCATTTTCATGTTAAAAGACAGCCATGGATATTGTACAAGAATCCCGATCTATCCTGTGCGATGGAAATGATTGAAATGATATGAGGGAAGTAGGGATGTAAATGTTGGAAGTAGGTAGGGCCTCGTGGATAAGTTTCAAAAACTTTTGACCCACTTGACTTAGGAATCAAGTACCCATAAGGCCATAAACTACATCCAGGATCCAAAACCTCAAACTCATTATTAAAATCAGTAAAACACTATCTCTAAGATAGAAAAGGCAGCACCATACATCCACAATAAATCCACAACATACAAAGGAGTAGATTATACCTTGAGAGTTCGGTTGTGCTCTGATGAAGAAGTTGACAACTTGCTTGATGAAGAACTCTTTCTTTCTGGCAAATTAGAATCTCCAAGACCTCGTAGTCTTCCACGCTATGACCCGTATTATATCTCTATTCTCCAAAAGAAATCAAATAGAACCTCTAAGGGAAACCGAAAGAGAAACTAGAAGAGGGAGAGAGGTGGGGCGTGCAACATTTGCACACTAGGGTTGGGCGTGGATTCCAAGGTTATGGACATTCAACCCCTCCTCCCCCCTTTTATAGCTCTAAGCAACCTCCTCTTACTAATCATTATTAGAAGTCCAACTTCCATAAGAATTAGTAACTTTCTATTTCATTTCCTTCCTTTTTAGAGTTCAAGTAGAATTAGTAACTTTCTAATAACTTGGGCTAGCGTGTAAACCACTAGGGATTCCATAGAAAGTTGGCTCTAACTGGGACACCTTGACCCCACATCTCATGTATAATCCAGGCACACAGTTAATTACAAATAGCTCCATTATATAAATGCAACTGAACCCCAGTCTTAGGAATTTATTACAAGAAGACCCTAAACTTCCCTATGACCACAAGTAGGCCCCTCCATTTATATCTATGGATCAATTGGACCTGTCCAACTAATTTTAGATCCACATCTTATTATCCTTAAGACCCAATTAATCACAGTAATCATCAGTACCATCCAATTAACTCTTAATTGAGATAGCTACACACTTACCAATGATAAGTCCATTAATTGGCACAAGGGGAGAATGAAGATATATTCCATCTTGACAATTGAATGTTCTTACAGTCCTACTACTACGCACCCACAACACCAAGGTATTGACCTACAGTTGGCCTCACTCATTGGTGACTCAAAGCAAATGAATAGATAGAAACTTGAGTTCATTAATGTCTCAAGATTAAGAGCATATTGCTAGGGAATTATGAGAGTAGACCTTAAAGTAAAGACAGTATTTCATATGGTGCTTCTCATGGTCATTCAATACATCCAATATACCAGCACAATGATCCAGAGTCTTACACTCCGATGATTGAAATAAGTCACACTATCTCATAGTGATCATAATGTTACAACATTGTCAGATGAGATGCTCAATCTCATCACCGGTTGTGAATAAATTTAAGTATAAGATTTGTAACACATGTCTCTCGTATGTGGATATCATCCACAGACATGTATTACATCTAATATACCTGTGGACTCTGGTTCATTTCATAAACCATCATGTCATTCGTATTGGTTATTTGCAAACAAGGAATAAAACTATTCATCTCATGAAATAAAAGCATGATTATATTGATAATAAATCAATTTATTACATCACCCACCGGATTGAGACCATTTAATCTAACAATAAATGGTTCCTCCATTATGCAATTACCTAGAGGTTCCGACCCAAAAAAAACCTGGTTTGGGCCCTTATATAGGCCCCGCTAAGTAAATGGGTCCAGGTCTTTTTTTGGACCCGTGACCTAAACGGGTCCAGTTCCGGTTCCACATTGGTTCTGACCTGTGGACTCGGTAACTGACATATTACCTCAATTCTCAAGAATCTCTCCTTAAAATTAGATGTTTTTTCCCATACCATTATCTACCTAGACCCAGACCCGGACACCTCCCCCCCCCCTCCCCCCCCCACTTCCCTCCCGCGGGCATATGGTTCGGTTCCACCTCTTCCTTAACGGTTCCGGGTCTGGAACCAAGAAAATGACCCCAAGAAGTGTTCAGGTCCGAGTCCACCTTCTCCTTAACAGCTTCGGATTTGGGTCCACCATAAACCCGGATCGGAACCGACCCGTTTACATCCCTATTTTGGAAGTAGGCCTATCAATGGGCCGGGCCGGGCCTGCACATGGGTTGTCCAATCCTGTCCCGAATTTTGGACGGGCCTGCTAGCAATTGTTAGTGGGCCTATGTCAAATCCCATCCTGTGCAGCCCAGGCCGGGTTTGGGCTTTAACATTTTCATCAATGGAGTCGTCATTTTTCTTCTTAATGGGTGAAGCTCTATTTAATAAAGATGATAATGATGGCCAGACACAAGGTGGACCAAATTCAAAAGGTCTATATACTATATAGTAGATATTAAGTCTTCAAAATGAAGGGTGATAAATCTATCAAAAATTTCAAACTAAATTCAACAATGGATCCAGGCCAAGTATCAAATTGAGTCCACTGCCAACTCATGCTGTGGTTTTTTGTGTGGAGTGGGAAGGGATTGAATTTATGAGAAATGGTATATCCAGGCCTAGCCAAAGTTTAGAAATAAAGGCATTTATCCAGCCAAAGCTTAACACAAATCATAATGTTTGATTGAGGTTGCCCATTGTCAATATATGCACTTCAAGTTGGCCAAATGGAGCTCCTTATCAATTGTACAGGATCGCAAATGCTTGGACAAATTATTACTAAATCACAAACACTCCTTATTCAAACCAATCCAAGACAGGCTTTGGGCTTTTTATCATTTAATCCAAGCCTAGCCCAAATGCTAATGTACCTAGCTAAATTATATATATAGGCTAGGCCCATAAACACCTCTGCTTGTAACTCAATATATTTGGTTTACTTATCAAACTGATAAAACTCAAGACCTTTAAGCCGATTATCTTATTCTTTATAGATTTTGAGTACTTCATAATTTTAAAAAAAAAATGTCCTAAAGACTTTAACCTGTGAATCTAATTTTCTATGCTCTTGTGGGACCAATCCATGATCTGAACTATTTAATACTCTCATTTTATATTTTAATGATAAACATCCAAATATTTAGTTTCAGTATGCCTGTGAAGACCACCAACCAATGAAAATTGGTGATTTTAACAAACATGAACATAACTTTAGCACAGGCTGGTATAAATGATGGCGTTAGGTGTTTCTGATTTTGAAGCCAACTGGCAGCTCTAATGAAAAAAAAAAAAAAAAAAAGACTGTCGGACGTGATTTCTAGACCCGATAGGGGGTGGACACACAATGTTATATGGAGCGATACTCAAAAGTACCAACCGATTTTGAGGATTCTCGACAAATACTCGAAATGGTAAAAAGTATGATCGCTAATCATGGTAAATGCCCATAACTCCATTTGATCGCCTACACTCGGGAAATTCAAGGTCCCACTCATCACAACGCAGCCGGCGACGCGTGACAATCTCATCAATATTATTTTGGGTCATTGTTATGGGGGTTCAGTCCATCTTTAAAATTCGAGATGAGTGAGAAAACTAAGTTCCATGCATTTGGAAGAAAAGGGAAGAAAAATGGCTAAAATATGAAATAGGTAACATAATCCCGAATTCTATGGGTTGCTGCATGCTTGTTGCCCAATTTTTTATAATTTTTCTGTAACTCGGATCAGTCTCAAATTTTATGGGAATTCAGTGAATGTGATGATAAAGTCCCATATTAAATTCTGGATTTTTCTGGTTATTACAACCTTATGAAATAATGCACATAAATCTGAATAAATATGCTGGAATTTCCGCACTGCAGAATTTGGTCCTTGACCTGGGTCCACTACTGTCTGAATTTTAATTATTTCTACAAAAATTGAAATCAGTTGGAACCATATCTCACTGAAATACAACTGGTATAAGAGTATTCAGAAAAATCAGTGGATTTTTATTCAAACGGGAAATCATTGAATCGAGGATTTGAAAATTGTACCTGCAGTATTTACAGATTTTGACTGATTCAGTTCAGAGATTGTAGAAAATTCATTTTAAATTGAAATCTCTCGACTCTAGATTCCTTAGAAGGTTCATTCAAAGATGAATCATAGGAAAAAAATTTTAAAAAAAAAATCAGAATGCAATATCTGCTAAAAAAATATTGAAAGCTAACTGCAAAAGACGACGAGTGATTTTCAACTTCGGGCACTGCAGAATTTCAGTTCTGTGTCACGTTGGATGTGCGAATTTTAATAAATTTGACAGACCTAATGTCATCAAGATTTTGGTGGTTTTTTATGAGACCTTACAGGCCTGTGAACCTACAGAAAAATCATCCAAATGAAAGTAACACAGAGACTTAATGCTTCACTGCACCAAACGCAGCATATGAATTTCAAAATCTGCAGAGTGGTCGCAGCATTTAGCATGCAGTTCTCCATGAAAATTCTAATAAACAGCACACAGAGCAAACAAATAAAATTTCAGATGCTCATGAAAATTCACTGATGTGTGCATTTATAGAAATTATACCGCAAACTAAAAATGCATAGAACTATAGTGTGCATAATGCAACACATTTTCTTCGCTCAACAGCAAGGATGCACGGTTTTACAGAAAAAGCAACATCGTTTTGCAGTAAAATCATTTTCAAGCATGGTCAGTTGCATTAGAGAAACCGTTCAGATATGAATAAAAACACGGTTGTCTTAGAAGATGTTAAACGTGAATTCCAATGTGCACCAGCGCATTACCACAACCCATTCATATATGGTTCCAATGCTCTCATGAGTTGCAGTATAAAATTATTCCCAAATCAGACATGCAGGTGGTTTTTTTTTTTTTGGTATAAAGACATGCAGGTGGTTAAGGATGTAAACAATGATTATAATCTTTAACACCCTCCGTAATCATCAATTTACAACCCAAAAAAGAAAGTATTGTTTATCTATTTCATTCAGCTAAAAATAAAGAAAAAGTACTAAAAATGATGAAAAATAAAATATAAATAAATAAATAAATAAATAAAGGGTTGGTTGCCATTATTCATTGAGAGGGATCAACTTCATTCACCGGATACCCTCCTCGAAACCCTTGGGGGGAAAGGATAGGCTTCATTTGAAAACATGCATGTAAGGATGCTTGAAAAAGGCTCAAAAGCACATGCCACATGATGCCGACATGATACTCAAAATGAAAGCTTAAGTGCCCACTACAACGTCGGTCTAAAGATGGGAGGACTAAGGCGCCCAGTCAATCTAGGGAAAGATCAACTAGATAAGTGGACTATTGTCCGTCGGGCTCATCTTAAAACCAACAATCGATTATGGCACATTTTGGGGATGGATACACACTAAGCTAATTACCTAACTTAGGAGAGAGTGAGGGACGTGTGTGCCACTGTCAATCATAGAGAGTCCGCTAGGAGGCTGTCGCCATAAAGCCTAGGGAGCCGTGTAGAAGGATGGACGGTGTCGCGGTCACTAACACCCAAGGGCCGGTGTTACTTGGTGTATTGAGGCAATAATGAAAGAATGGGTGGAAGATGGTTTTGAAAATATGGCATGTGCTGATTTTTTTTTATTTTTTTTTCCAAATATCAATGAATTCATGAATCAAGTATAGCCTACCATAATAGCATGAAGCTCAATGGTGAAAATTGGCGGAGGTTGAATGAAGAAAAGGAATCTAAAATCTTTTTTGATTTTTAGGACTTTCTGATTTTATTTTTATTTTTTTTATTCTTTTAAATATAGGGCTAGAAGGACCTAACTGGGGGTGTACATGGAACCTAATCTAACCATTCATCTCTTTTACATTGGAGTGCATAGATGGGCAGACCCAATGAAAGGGAAAGGGCCAGCCCATTTACTGCCGCCCTCCTAGTCCCTAAAAGACTAAGTCAACGAAAAGGAGAATGGGGTCTAACGGTGAATATGATGATGAGTCTATAAATTAATACGTAATGATGAATGAAAATGAATGCAATAATAGTGGTAATACAAAATTTAGGATGCACACAATAGAACTAGTTATGCAACCAGCGTGAGCACGTTAAAATGAATATGATGAAAATAAAGGAGTGCAACAATGATAATGATAATAATAACATAAGATGCACTAATTATAACAGATAAAAAAAATGAACCTAAAGGAGTGGACAGATCTCACCAACATGAAGATAAAAATCCCGAATCCAACCGTTGAAACCCCCTTTTTTCTGGATATTGAGCAGCCTTTTGAAGTGGGTCCCTTGACTTGATGACGATGGTGATGTTGATGAGATGGGCCAGCCACTGTTGATGTGTTAAGCCTCGACCCGGACTAATCGTAATTAATGCTAATTAATGGAGATTAGTGTTATTTAAGCATGATTACTTATGCTAATTATGGTTAATGAACAAAATGAGATGGGTTAATCTCAGTTGATTGAATTAAGCCTAATGAAGTGAATTTGAATGGGGTTGAATTGATTAAGATGAGTTTAAACTCAACCAAGGTAAGCTAAGGACCTTTTTGTAAATACGAGTTTTCACGTATTTCGTCAAATACGGAAATTCTCGATACCAACGTATGTATCTCGAAGAGTATGTCAACTTTCATAATACACTTAATTTCATTTGACCTAAGATTGATCAAAAGGGCCTTCATTTGACCCAAAATGTGAATAAGGAAAATGGAAGAGGGCTTAAGTGCAAAAGGTTCACTATATAAGCTAAGAGATGGGTCATTTCCCATTTTTAGCAAACCCTAGGCACCCTTCTTCCTTTCTCTTCTATTTTCTACCTCAAGTGTGGAGATTGGAAAGGATTTCAAGTGGCTTTTGGGGTAGATTAGTCATCTTTATCTTCTCCATTGGGTCATCCTCCATTGTTGAGAGCTTGGGATTTCTTGGGGAAGAGTTGTGTCAAGCCAAGCCAAGGAAAGAGGGCTTTTGTCCAAGAACTTCAAAGAGAGGCAAGTATAAGCATTTCTTGTGAATAATGTTAGTTATTGTAGCATTTAATGGTAATTGCATAGGAAATGGGTTTGTATGCATTTCCCATTGATTTCATTAGAATAGATTGTTATGGGTTGATTGAATGATTAGAAGTGTTATTAATGTGTATTAAATGATGAATGAGGAGTGGACAGGAGGTCCGAATTTATTGCAGGTGGTTGTAGAAATGAATGGAGATGGGAAAGAAGAAGAGAGAGAGTTGCAGAAATTCGGACTGATTTTCTGAAGCGTTCGCTCGAGCGACCCACTCTCTGGATGAAGGCGCTCGAGCATACCCGACCACTTTTCTATTTGAGTTCACTCGAGCGAACTTTGGGTTCGCTCGAGCGACTACTTCTCTGTCTGGGTCCGCTAGAGCGAACTTGAGTCCGCTCTAGCGAACCTAATACTGGACAGGGCATTAATTGAGGCCGAAAATTTGGCCAATCGATCGGACCTAATGGTTTAATCGATCGGGGGACTCTGTTAGAGTCCAGTTGCTTTTGGATTTCGTAGAAAATATGGATGCTTTTTGGACATTTATATGTCCTCTAAATTAGCTTTGTGGCTAATTAATGCAAATAGAAATTGGTGAGGATTGTGAATAATGAAATAGAAGCCTTAAGAATTGAACCTGTGGATTAATAATGGGTTAGGTGTTAATGAATTGTGGACTGTACCTCCATAGGTGTTAATTACGGGAACTCCAATGTATATATAATATACAAATGTGATGTCCATCGAGAATAACACGTACATTGGATAACTAATGGTTACACCCAAATGGTGGGTAGGAACTGGAATAGAAATGAGTATAATCGGGTAGTTAATGATTCTCTCATGTCATTGTGTTCTGTATCACTTCATTCCAATCTCACAAGATTAATGTCGTTGTTTGTTTCGTTTCCATTGTTAAGAATGGAAGCACCATATAGAATTGAATCCAGAAATGGATTGATAATGAAACGTATTGACCTTTGAGCCTGGCACTACCTAGCTATTGTATGAAATTCTAAATGAATTAATAAATGATTATGTTTATGAGGCCGCGGTCATGAATGGTGCGCCCTTCCGCCCTGAGCCAAATGACTATTCCTACTGCAGTAGATGGATTTAGAGCGTTCCGGAGCTTCGTGGTGATGCTAGTGTCCTTGGCCCGGACACAGGTAAGTCCCACAAATTCTGATCGTATCTATGGGTACTGATTGATGCCTTCCATTGGAAGATGAATCCTTCCTTTGAGGGAAGATAGTAAATGAAATGAAATGAAATGAATTGAAATAAAAGTTATGGTAGTTGTCATCTTGTACATGTCTATTGTATTACTTGTTATGCTCATCCATTGTCATTGTAGGAATTATCTAGATTTATTTAGAATTGGAACTGTTTACTAAATATATTGAATGAATTTACTAAATGTGCTAACATGTGCTATCACAAGTTTTGTTTATGCATTGTTGAAACGTCGTGTTCATTAGTGTTATTGATGGCATTACAGGCTCAATTGCCCGTGCCGGCCCAGCAGCGGCCCCGGCGACAACGAAGGAGACCGTTGTGGTTCCTCCGGGAGGATTAGTCGAATGAGAAGGTCGGAACACCATTTGACATGGTTGTTCGAGTGCGCAAGTGGACTATGGATTTTTTGGGAAATTCTTTTGAGAATTCTTTTGTAATAGTTGAAATACATTTTGGAAATGTAGTATTTTGAGAACTTGAACAGTTGTCAACTTGCATAGTGTTTAAATATACTTGAGTTGATGAAAGAAAGCAAAGGAACGATACATGTATAAAGAACTCTATTTTGTATATATGTAAATTTTGAATTATTTTGTCAATGTATATTTCCGCAAATTTATACAATTGACAGGTATGAATGAATGAATGTTATCCCTTGTGGATTCTGTTTTAGCTTAGGTTAAATTAGAGTTCAAGGGAATAAGTATGGATCGCGGCCCTGGATTATCGTAACTCGGGCCTAGGTCGTGACATGATGATTAGGATTGGAGGGTTGAGAAGTTTGTGAAGTCATAGATGTTGGGTTTTACGAGGGTGTTGATATGAGTAGTGTGCTACAAGTGAATATGGGTTCAGGCCTGACTTGAGTTGAAAGAGTTGGTAGAGTGGGTTCAATTTTGGATCGAGTTACGGACTGTTTGTCTAGACTGACTAGTTGATGGGTTGCAAGTGGGCTTGATTAGGTACGGTAGCAGGTGGGCTGGGATGGATAGGTATGGCGAGCTCGGTCCGATGGGTTATGGGCTGTTTTTGTTGACCTGTTTTTCTGGTCCAGTTTAGGTTGGCAAGTGAGTCATAATGGGTTGATGAGCAGGCTGGGTTCACAGGTTAAGGAATAAAATGAATAGGTTGGTCAGTTGGCTGGGTCGATGAGTCTAAATGGATTGGGGCAGTGTCACGTCCCAGGAATGGGCCTGGGAATACCTCACGTTGGCGATGAGTGGAGTGAGAGAGAGAGAAAGAAAGTAAAAGGGAGAATCAAATAAAGAAAACAGAGGGAGAGATGGGTGAGAGAGGTAAGATGAGATGAGAGAGTGGAGAAGGGAGAGGAGCTCGGTCATGGTGATGGTCGGTGGCGGCGGCGTCCGGCGATGATGGCAGCAACTCGTGGAAGAGGGAGAGAGAACGAGAGAGATGAGATGAGTGGATAAGAGGAGGGCTGCTGGAGAGCTGAATGAGAAAGGGGAAAGGAAGCAAAGGGAGAGGGAAAGAAAGGGAAAAAGAGGAGTGGCAGTGGGGAGTTGCCCACGTGGGGTGGGGGGGAATAAGATGAGTGAGGAGAGAGAAAGGAGACCTTAAATGGGTTTGGTTCGAGCATGATTTTAGAGGAGTTTTGGAGATCCGATTCAAAATAATGCAGAAAACTAAAGTAAAGGAAATAAAATAATCTACCAAATGATGCCAAAATCTTAAAATTCTAAAATTACGAAAATATCTCCTAAATTTTTAGGAATATTGCTAACTACCCCTATTATATCCAAATGAATCTAGATTTAGATCAAACTTTGCACACACGATTTTAATAATTAATCGGATATGTTTGGCTACCAATTGAGCTTAATCCACTAATACTATAATTAACTAAGCTAATTACATCCTCAATGCCCGGGATATTACAGGCAGCAGATGGGTACGGCTGGGTTTGATTATGTAAGCTAACGGGTGGGTCAGGATGATGAATTGGGTATGCCGGCTGGAAGTGTTTGGCAGAGATGAGTGAAGAATTTGAGTTCGGTCGATGGAAATGGACTGGTAGCAGGCTATACGTGGTGGGGACGGGTAGTCTGTTTGTATGTGAGTTTGAAGACAGAGAAGGTGCTGGGGTACTAGTGCTTGGTTTAGGGGAATTGTGGGTATTTGCAAGGTTAGTGCAGGCTGTAGCTTTTGTAGGCGTTTTGCAGGTTTTGGAGAAAGGGGTTCTGTGATGGGTTTTGCCTCCTGTGATGTGGGTGGTGCAGTGGGTAAGTTAGGTTGTGGTTGCGCCTGGGGACGAGATATGAGATGGATTTGCTGGGTGTGGCGATGGAGAAGATGGCGTGAGGGGATGATGGACGTACGTGAGGGCTCTAATGATGCCCGCACAAAAGTGAGGAGGATCGCCTGGGGATGACGGAGCACTGGGACGGCCGAGGGAGAAGAGAATGCTGGGACGTGCGGTGAGAGGGAGATGGATGAGGGTGGTGATGGAAGGGAGAGGATCCTGATGAGGGTCGTGAGATGGGTTGAGGCCTGAAGTTGTTGTGGGGGGGGGGGGGGGGGGGGGGGATTTTTTTAGGCAAGGTTCATGGGGGGGGGGTGCCTGAAGTTGTTGGGGGGTGGGGGTGGGGGGTGGGGGGTGGGGGTGGGTGGATTTTTTTAGGCAAGGTTCATGTTGGGGGGGGCGGGGGGGGGGGGGGGGGGGGGGGATTTTTTTAGGCAAGGTTCACGTTGTGGGGGGGGTGGATTTTTTTAGGCAAGGTTCATGTGGTTGGAAAGTTCAGTTTTAACATGCAGGCCTTCAAATACCTTTAAGGCCTTACCTGATATATAAGGATAATGGGCGGTTCTATATATTCGTGGATTTACCAATTATCAACCCAATGGGGGTGGGTGGGTGGGTGGATTTTTTTAGGCAAGGTTCATGTGGTTGGAAAGTTCAGTTTTAACATGCAGGCCTTCAAATACCTTTAAGGCTTTACATGATATATAAGGATAATGGGCGGTTCTATATATTCGTGGATTTACCAATTATCAACCCAATGGGGGTTGGTGGGTTCCATGTTAACAAAGGAAAATAAAAATTAAAAAAAAAGATGAGAGGGAGACGGGGTTTATGGGGTTTGAGAGTCGGACTCTCTTCCCTTATCCAGATGATGGGTCAAGGGTAGTTTGGGCCCAGGTCAAGTTGGGTTGGTCACGGGTCCAGCCCAAAATGCTAATTGGTTTAAGGTCTAGGTTGGGTTTGGGGTGGACTCGGAAAAAATGAATTCGGGCCTAAGAAGGTTTAGGGTTTAGAGTTTAGGGGAGAGATGGGTATATTCCAGGGGCTAGGCCTGATTAATTTGGGACAAAAATCCATAACTTTATATTCGGTCGTCGAATTTTCAAAATTTATACATCATCAAAAGGCTTTTGATGAGAAGATCACGATGGTATGTAGATTTGGACTATTTGAAGACCCGATGATATTTTCAATTTTAGGGGGTCCCACATATCTTTAATTCATGAAAAAAAGGAGTATATCTTGATCCGACAGTTGGATTTTCGCAATCATCGTACCATTGAAATTCACTCAACAAATGGATCGAGATGGCATAAAGATCTCAATGATTTGAAGGCTGGAAAAATATTTGGATTTTCTAATGAGACCCAAGCGAAGAAAAACATGTCTCTCAATCGGACCGCTGGATTTCTGAAATCCATATACCATCGGGGAACTCACAATGAGTAAACCATAATGTAAGTGAAATCTGATTAGAAGAGTGAAAGTTTGGTGAGATCCACTCTGAAAATGGGGCCTATGATAACGCAAAACTTCCTAGAATATGTATGATAATGACGGTTTAATTTATTTATTCAAAAATATCCAAATGGGGCGAAATTGGGGCATTAATAATATGAGTATTGAAATCGTCTATAGGGGTGCCAAAATGAGGGTCTACAACAAGATATATATTACAAATCACAGAGTCAGAAGTGACTTAGGCCCAAACTTCTTTTGGAGAAGTGGCTAAGACCCAAACTTCTTTTTTCTTTCTTTTGTTTTTAATTGGAGTGTTTTGTCGATAGGGATCAGATCGGTCCAATTGGATATACCGAGGAGGGAAGAGACATTTTGGAGAGTTCCCATTGAAATGTATAAGAATTAGTAAAATAACCTTGGGGCGGGCCGGGTTTCAGTCCCATTTTGGCCAGACTTTCAAATAATTGTCCAAGCCCAGCTCGTTGGGCTCAATTTTTTTTAAAAGCCCTATGTTTTCGGGCTTGGGACGGAACAGGCCAGGCTGTGTACCCATTTCAGCGGGCTAAATTGACAGGCCTAGTGGGAAGTCTTTCATTTTGTGTTATTGGGCTTTATCTTCCATCATCTTCGACATTCTTGAGGCATCGAATTGGGTCGAATCAATTCCAGGTTTCTCTTTCATTTTGTGCTATTGGGCTTTATCTTTTCAATTTACTCCGAGAACCTTGAATGGGCGCACTTTGTTGCTTATGGGGTCAAAGATGCTCTAATTCTAGGTTTTGACTTTAAGTATTTTCCTTCTTTTTATGTGAACTTGTCTAAATCTCTGTTCTCCCTTTTTTTCTGTTTGTTTTTTATTAGTATCGAGATTGTGTAACCCAAAAACATAAAAACTGTCTAAACTGGACCGAGACCTGTTATTGCAAACAGTCAGGCCCAACTTGGTCCTTTAACAACCCTAATGTGGATCTCAAAAAGTGAGTTGTGCATAAGCCAACTTGAAGAAATTACAGTGATTATATGTTATTTACTTGTCCAATTCCGGCACATTACATGTGGAAATCCTTTTTCCAAACTTGAAAATGAAATAAGTTCTGTAGGTAATGACCCAAAATGGAATAAGTATAATAGTCTTATTCAAGTAATCTTTAGAGTTAGAGTAATCCAAGCCATGGTGGAATTTAAAAAAGAAAAAAAGAGAGAAACCTACTTAATTAATCATGTTCTTTAAAATCAGTCAGAGTCAGACCGACTAACACAAATTTAAACCATTCAAAATAAAGCTCAAGTCACATTTGCACTAACCATCAAATTGATCACTTAAAAAAACGTATGAATAACATAATACAGAAATCCAAAAGTTTTATACAGATTAATCTGACTGGCGGGCCCAAATTGTATGTTGGATTGAAATTCTAATGAGAACTCATAAAAAGGAAAAATTTCTTTGAGGTGGTATCGAAATTTTGAGTCACCAAGTTCTGGTAAGTTTGCCTAGGACGATCAGGACTGCAAAAGTCCTCTTCGACACTCACGCCTCCTAACACTCAAAATCTCCCAAAAAGCACACTAGTCCATAATCCAAACCGTTCATATTGAGCACACTCCCCTAGTGAGATGCACCAAAAATGATACTTCAAGAGTAGCATTCTATAAAGTACAAACTAAAGGGTGATTTGGTTTTTCTTTTTTTCTTTTTTTCTTTTTTCTTTTTTTTTTTTCGTTTTTTGCTTTTTTGCTAAGAAGGAAGACTATATTATGCACTCATTGTATATGTGAAAATAGTGTATAAATGAAGTTGATTTTGGGCGCTCATTTACCTACTAGAGGTGGTGTCCCTTACAAATTACTTCTTTTTTTGTCAAGGCCGGAAATATTAAGTGTCCCTTACAAATTACTTCTTTTTTTGTCAAGGCCGAAAATATTAATTTTCACCAGGGAACTACTTAACAACCATTTCCCTAATAAATCAAGTTAAATCCACAATTACAAATTACAAACTCCTCAATGGACCAACTCCAAATTATATCAAATGATGGGTGAACTGAAATTGACAGGGAGAGAGAGCTAGACCTGAACAGATGAGTTATGAGTATGCCGTTGTTCTATTCTCCTCAGACCAAGTGAAGAACTTTGTACATCAATAACATCCCATTCTTTTCTGCTTCAGAGCACTCTCTAAAAAGCTTTCTAAGTGGGTGTGTCAAGCAAAGTTCTTCCTTTACAGACGTTGTTCTCCCACCCAAGCCTGTCCATTTGGCCATAAGACAAGGGGGCTCGTGCAGCTCTCAAAGGCCCTTAAAACGCTTTTGTTTTTAAAGAAAAGCCCTAGGACCTGACTTGGACAATTTTTTTCAAGAGATGGTTGGACTTGCACAGTACTGGCCCGGCCCGGCCTTGGCTCTAGCCCTCTTACTTTTATTTATTTTATAGTATATATATATATATATTTATTGTGTGTCTATGTGTGTGTTGTGTGTGTAATATGGGATATGAAAGGCAATTTCATACCCACCTACACATACATACATAGTTGGTTCATTTCATCTATATTTAATTATTTAAGTTATGTTAATGACTTAATACATAAGCAGTAAGTGTTGCATGATTGCTTTGTACTCCTTCCTATTAATAATGATGCACTTTTCCTTATATAGAGTTGCTTGGGATGTCAACCAATTCTTAGATGTAGTTTGTATGTGCATGAAACTTTAAGGATAAAGGGTGAACCAAATATTCTTTTAATTAGATAATTATAATTCTTAATTCTTAAAAGTCTAAACTAATAGTATTTTTTAATTGTATTTATTTTTGTGACTAAAATCCAAGAATGCTTAATAGTCAAATCAGTGTTTAATTAAAAATAATTCAATTGATAAAAGGTATGTTGGTGTAAATGGTTTAAAACTTTCAAAGATAAGACAATGTTAGAATGATTTCATATATGGAAATTCATATGAAAGTCCTATGAAAGGTGCGAGATACTCTTTAACCTTTTTCTTATTTGACAAAATAAAGAAAAAATCATATGTCTAAAACCCCAGTCACCAAAGCATGTATGACTTTATCCGCTAAATAAAAGTTTTTAGAGACAACTTATATTCTTTCGATGTTTTCTTAATGGTTCCCTTGCAATTAAGGTTAAACAAGATAAAGATATTTTCTTAATGGCTCATTTGCAATTAAGGATAGACAAGATAGCATTCGATCACACTAGAGTTTGTTAACAATGGTTTTATTTATTTATTTATTTTATTTTTTTAAGGCTCTAAACCCAGCCCCGGCCCTTGAGGGTAGGGTAAGGGCCTAGATAGTGTAGGCCCTCTGAGGGCTTTAGCCCACTCAAGCCCGACCCTGCATATACTGAGAGTAGGGATAAAACAACCCCGGGCCCGACCCTTTGACAGCCCTACTCCAACAACCACGTCGGATATTTACGAGGAGTCCCAACTCAAGTCATTATTACAAGGCAGAAATTAATGGACATAAACCGAACTGGAGAAATGAGAAAATAAATGGGTAAAACAGACATTAAGTGGACTATGGGACTCGGGTGTTGGGGGGTTTATAGAGATGAAAAATGAGAGGGAGGTGAAAGCGTAGAACTACCATGCTAACCATTCTACTGCCTTATCACCTATTGTATGATTTGTATCTAAATCTTCAAAGTTGATTTTAGTGGGTCAACCAATGAATTGATCACCATATTTCATATATAGTTGATCCAATAGTGGCCAACCCACTAATTTAAATAATAATTTATTGTTTGGCCACTACAATGGGTGCTAGGGCTCAGAAGAGGTTTGGATCTTCCAAGAGTAGGGACATATATTTAACAGGGGTGCTATACCAAACTACCATGCAGCGTTCTGCCCAAAGAAGAAACCAACCAATACATCTGCGCACCTATTATTTAGGATGAAAATCCGTTCAATCTTTTAAATGATGGGATGTGTGGGCCTCTCTCAATTTTATTTTTTATTTTTTTTTTTTTTGTACTCCAGCTTTAGTGGCTGGGACCTTTTTTATTCTTTTTTTTTAATTATATAGAGCCTGGTACACCCGGGAAGGAAGCCCACATAAGTGAGAAGAAAGCCCACCAAGGTGGGAAGAACACCTGCATATACACATGCAGAAATATATAAGGAGGAGGTGGGGGTTGAATCCCTGACCTCCCCAATAAGAACCCAACTCCTTACCAATGGGGTAAGGTGGGTTCGTCTCTTTCAAATTCATTAAACACTCGTTCCCTTACTCCTTTTACAAAGTTTGTAAGACTCTTTTACCCTGACCTTTTTTAAACGCTTGGTGGGGGTACGTTGAAACTGCAGCGTGGAATGCTCAGTGAGCTGTACAGTGGTGAGTTTAATTGAATTTTTTAATTTTTTAATATTATCTAATACTTTTAGAGTCATCTTTATCTTTTTCTTAATTAAATTCTGAAAATAAAATTATTTACTTCAGAAAAAATAGAAGAGGATTTTACCCAAAAAAAAAAAAAAAACTATAGGTGGCCATTGCACCAAAATGGTCACTTTAACCAAACATATACCAAGTCAGCCTTCTTGCCAAAAAACCCTTATTTCTTTTAACCTTTTTTTCGAAGGTCGTTGTCGACTATGAGCACGTCTTCTTCTTTCTTTCCCAAAATAAATCCAATGATGGAGAAATTTAAATGAACACCTCAAATAGATTAATCTAATCTTATGTTTGACTTTTACTCCTTCACATAAATGGAAACCGTGTCCTCACCAAACCAAATCTTTGAATCAGGCTTCATGTCCGTATCTACCATTTCCAGTTCTACCATCTGGTACTTGGGAATATGGCGGCCCCTCTACTCACAACGACAGTTTATTTGGATTGCCAACAGAAAAGATTTTATTTCCAACCCCTCACCTTCCCTAAAAATCAACCACCATGAAAACCTGATTATTCCATCTACTAATGGAACGGAAATCCCCATAACTTCTGTCACACCGATCTCTACAAATACCAAGTGTTAAGCTTTTGGACAGTGGGAGCTTAGTATTACTCGAACAAGACAGCGGTCATATTATGTGGCAAAGCTTCAATCAAACCGAACAGCTGGATATTCCATGGTTGGATTTGATGCGAGACCCGCCTTGATCGAGCTCATTATGCACTAAAATTTTTTAAAATAGAAATTGAATTCTGATAATCATCTTTTGTGAGTAGGTCCGTTAACCATGCATATGAGAGAACGTGTCCTCCATTTGTCCACGTTACAAAACTCATCAAAAAAAATTACGACGAAAGGTATTCCAGCCCTTTGAACCATAATAATTCCTACAGGTTCAGGAGGAGGCCGGCAAATCCCTTATGGCCCCAGTGTGGTAGTGCAGCTTCGAACCCTTAATTTTCGGATGCATAGCGTGGTCCTAGACCTACTAAACTACCCCTCAAATTACACAGAAACAATTACACAAACCTCTATTTTATATATATTTATGCATTGACACATGTCTGAGCCGATGCTTACATAAGATCCGCTAAACCAATCATTATAGACCCGATCCAGCTCATCCAAGAGTAGATCTGTGGCCTGTAGAAAACGCATTTCGCGCGGGTGAACACCCACTTTGATTATGTCGAAAGAATATCAACCATTGAAATACTACCCTGTCCAATCCTTTATCTTGTGCAATTCCATCATGATTTTTTATTTTAAATGGGGTTCAATTGTATCTAAACTCTTTAATCTCCCATCAGCTATGTAATTCAAATTAACAAGAGTGACTGAAACACGAGGATTCTCACAACTACAATTTCAATAATTTTTGCAACATGATCATTTCATATACCTTCCCTTTTTTTAATTTTCTTTCTTTTTTATGTGTTTTTTTAATGATTTTTTTCTTTTTATCATGATTTTAATTTATTTAATCTTTTCGGTTTTGATGAGTTCCTTTAGTTTATGTGTTGATAGGGTTTCATGGATTTATATTTTTTCTTCTATTTTTTTATTTCAATCTTTGGTCTTTAGACATTAGGTTTCCATGGGTTTATTTATTTCTTCTAAGTTGTTTTTATTGTTTGATTGCATATGAACTTTTGTTTTCATGTTCTATTTTGAGGTATTTTTAACAATTTTAATTTTTATTATGGACTTATTCTTCTGATCTCAAAAAAATGTTTGAAGTAAAATACTAAATTGATTTCAAGCACACTAAAGTGCTCTCATTATTACTATAGGTTTTAATTCTGATTAACCAACAATTTTTCTTTATTATTATAGGTTTTAATAATTCTGATTGTAGTTTTTTAACATCTCAATATAATTTAGACTAAATATTATTTAATAATTTTATGATTTTTAATATTATAAATTATATTGCCCGTGTCTCAATTGATTGAGAAATTGAATCTCAAGGAGAGATTTTAGGGATTTGAGAGGAATCTTTTATTTTAGCCATCTAAATAAATAGTCCAATACAAAAGGAGCTTTCTTTTAAAGAGTTCTTATCTAGGCAAATCTTATTTGTCTTAATGTAGCTACATGACATCTAGGGTTGCCAACCAACTAAGCAACTGCATATTGTCGTTGTCATTATCAACTTATATATATATATATATATATATATATTACCTTTTTGTAGTTTTAGTTTTCTTTTTTTTTTTATTGGTTTCTCATGGATTTTTTTATGTATTTTCTGGTGTTTAATGATTTTTTTGCCTTTTGTTGTAGTCCTATTTTATTTTTTTATTTTTTTTTGGGTTTTGATGGGTTCTTTTTAGTTTCCGTGGTGACAAGTTTTCATGGATTTATGATTTTCCTTTTATTTCTTGTTTCAATTTTTTATTTTTAGGCATTGGATTTCCATTGGTTTATTTGTTTCTTATAAGTTGTTCTTATTATTAGATTGTCTATGGACTTTTCTTTACAGATTACACTTTTTTGTGTTTTTATCGGTTTTAATTTTTTATTATGGGTTTATTCTTCCGACCTCATAAGAATGTTTGAAGTAGAATACTTAATTAATTTCAAACAAATTAAAGTGCTCTCATTTTGAAATTAACCAACTGTGTTTTTCGATTATTATTATAGGTTTAATTCTGATTGTAATTTTTATCATTTTAATATAATTTAGAATAAATATTATTTAAAAATTATATTATTTCTGATATTATAAATTATATTGCCCATGCAAAGCGCGGGAATGTTTTGCCTATATATTATTGGTCGGCATGTGACTTGGGCCCATGAAATAAAAAAGGTTTTGCTAATCAACCTTTTTTCAATTAATCAACTTATAAGATAACGGACAACTAGTGAAAATTTGTTATATTGGTCAGCATGACTGATCTCTACACAAAACAAAGTCTGCTAATTAACATTCTGTTGAAAACAACTACTTTACCATACAACGTTAAACATTTTACAACTAAGTAAAAAGGGGGAAAAGTTAAAAGCATCATATAAATTTACTAAAAGAGGACACCACGTTAATTTGATTACATTCTAATACAATCAATTTGCAAGAGGGTAAAAGCGTTATATAAATTTGTGAGAAGGGAAGGGATGTTTCCTCCGTGAATGAGATCACATTTGTTATGTTTGTACACGTCCCCTTTTTGTTTTATGGGAGCATTCATCTCCCTAGTAGGACTCTACTCTATATATATGTATAGAGGGATAGGTTTTAGAGATCCCATAAGAAAATAAAAACTTTTGGCTCATTTTTAGAAAAGTATATGGAAATTTATTATTAAAAAAAGAAGTATAAAAGTTGTCCATATTTCTTTCAATCAAGTACTCCCCATAAAATAAAAATTAAAATTAAAAAATGATAAAAGTTCACTTACGACATGTTTTTGTCTTTCCTACATCCTTTGTCATCAAAACCAACCCCAAAACTCACTTTGTGGGGCTCATTAATCAAATGGGTACCTTCTCTTGATGGTTCAGTCACTTAGGAGAATGCCAGAATTGATCTGCTCTTTGGATTCTCATGTGGCCCAACTCTGATGTTAATTTTAATGACCATAACCATTTAATGAAGCTAATTTTTTAGTCACTTGGAACCCATATAAACCCTTCTTTTGGGAACCATTTAGGCATAGAGGCAGCTAAAGTGGGTCCCACTAGGTTGTTTGAAATGGACTCAAGACCCCACTTACACTAACTGGCTCAAAGTTGATCAGCTGCTCATACCTTGGATTAACGTAACCTTGTCTAAAGACGTTTTAGCCCAAACCGTCAGCCTATCCTATGATAAATATGGTTAAAACTGAAGGTGATTTGAAGCACACCACACTTTTAGCCAACAACAAATAACTGAGAACAAAAAAACATTTCACTTTTCTTTTCTAGGTATAAAGATATATGGCAAATATTGAGGAGCGAGCCCCACCGGGGGAGTAATGAAAAGTATTTATATTGTATTTACCAACGCCTCAAGGTTTTTGTATGAATGGTTAACTAAGGAAAGTTAAAATGGTATCGGAGTCAACCACTCCCAAGTTCAAATCAAAGGAAGAACAACTCTATTTTTGTTTTAGACATTTTATTTCATATTGAGATTAAGAAGGCCAAAATGGTGACAATCACTCTATTTTTTTTTTATTTTTTTTTATCCAGGATCAACCTTGATGAGAAGTGGCTCCGCAATGCTTGTCCCACTTTATAATGGTGAAAGATGTTTCTCAAAACATCCAAAATAATAGGCACTCTTAGTCACACAAAGAATTAAAGTATCAGAGCCAATTTAAATAGTTGTATTGCTACTTATTTTTAGGTTTTTTATATTATTTTTATATATTCCTTAGCTAGTGCAAAAGAGGGTTACTCTTGTTAATAAGGATACACCTTTTCCTTTATGGAGTAACTTGGAATGCTAACCAATTCACAATTAATGGTAGTTTGTACATGGAACTCGAGGATATGTGGTGATCAAAATATCCTTTTAATTTGAAAATCATAACTGCTTGTTTTTATTGTCTAAACTAATAGTGAGTTTTAAATACATTTATTTTTGTGACTGAAACCCAACAACGCTTAATATTCAGATAAGTGTTCAACTGGAAATAATGTTAATTCACTAAAGGTAGGTGAACTTAAATGATTTAAGTTTCTAAAAATAAGACTTTGCTGGAATGATTTGCACGTGGAAACTCATGTGAAACATTTGAGATTTAATAGATTCTTTAACCCTTTTCCTTCTTTGGCAAAATAAATAAAGATGATTTTACAAGAAAACCCCCTTAGATATCGAGTGAAAGAAAAAGGCCATAATAGATAAATGTGAAGGCAATGGCCCTATGGGCGAGTTTTGTATTTTTTTTATTTTTTTTTTAACTGTGGAAGCTCAACGTCAACATTGACTCTCCTTTTTTTTTACTTTGAAGTAGAGCGTCGATCTTAGTGAGACCTCCATCACTAGGTGCATCTCCGCCACATCTAGGTATTTCAAAAGCTTCTCCTGCACTATTATGTACTCAACTGGTGATGCAAATGGGCAAGCTGCTCCTGATAGATCAAATTGACCAGGCAATGACGAAAAAAGGCAAGCAGAGGGTGGAGAAGCTGATGGCATGTTTGCAAGAGGAGAAGACGGAGTGATGGTAAGAAGGTTCTAGTAAATTTGACGGGTGAATATAAAACTTCGTAGGTTACCAGAATGGCAGGTTTGCAAGAGGAGAAGATGGAGTGATGGTACGAAGGTTCTAGTAAATTTGATGGGCTCATATGAAAGTTCGTAGGTTACCAGAATAGCTACTAGTCCTAATTAACCAATGCAGTGAGTGTAACCAAATAAACAACCTAGAACTAGCAATCCACCAATCACACACCACAAGAAGCCAGACACAATATTTAGCATGAAAACCCTTTCTAGGGAGAAAAACCACAATTCAGAAATAAAAAACTCACAAACAATTACAAGACATACTCACAGTTCCTTTACCTCAGTCAATACCTCGACCTAAGGGCTGTAGTTATTTTTGCACTACTTCCGCTGCCATGCACCATTCTCTTTACTTGATCTTCTCGCACCTTGTCAACTAAAATGATCGCTCTTCTACAAGATAATAGAAACAATAAAACCTACTAGAACAGCCATTCATAATAATTTCTCAATGACTCTAAAGAAACAAAGAAATCTCTCTTATGATATTCTAACATCAGATCAAAAGAGAGAATTAACTTCTTGTCTTGTATATTAAGGTTGAGATAAACATCTCATATATAGCCCCAAATTCGTGGCTTAGAGTAGAACACAAATAGGACTCAAATTGGAAAACCCAGTCTCAAAAGGAAACAATTTGCGCAGCCTTGATCTGGAGAATTCCCGATGACCAGTTAATCGGACAGAGGATCCGATCAATCGGGTACCCCACATTTGATCGATTGGGTCTACAGGTCCAATCGATTGGGCCTTGTTGATGTTGTCTTCTGAATTTCTTATGTTTTCTTATTTTCTTCTCTTCAGCTCTTTCAGTGACACAACCACAGTCCATTCTAAAATAAAATAGAAAATACAACTCAATAGACCTAAAGTTTTGTCCAACCCATGAATTAGCCAATAGAAAAACATTAATAATCTCAGTCAATAAACTGTCGGCGTTTGACTATGAGATGACTCCCACCTCGAACAATTCCTCTTTAAGAGCAGAACGAATAGAAGTTCGGCTAATGGAATACCACTCGGCAAAACCGAAAGTGTAGATAGGAACTTCATACTGTGGCAGTTGAAAGGAAGCACCAATGTTAAAGGCAGAGAAGAAAAGTCAAGCATTCAGCGCATCTTGGCGAGTAGCATTTTCAGTTACTCCCCTAATTTGGCTCAGATGCCCTAATGTCCCTTGTCAATAGCCGAATTGTCTATTGAATCGAGCCGGGACATAAGGTTGAATGTCAGTCAACCCTCTCTGCAAAAGACCAAATCCGAAGGCCAGATAAAGACAAGCCATTCCTTCTCCCATGTGGTCAGTGGTAGGATCCGGGTATGAGAATCCTCCTTATCAACAGGAAACTGGCTGTTGACGAGACCTGTAGCTGCAAATCCCGTATCACCACCGGTCTTTTGCAAATGTCATAGTTCCTGTGGTTCGCCACAACTCTTCTAGCAGCCACAAGAGAAAGACCCATATCGCTCCCATTTGTGATGGCCCTGTGAACAGGGAGATCTCCCTGATTTCCCAGATGGTGCAAGCCGCGATAATGGTACACGAACTAGGCATAAAGAAGATGCTCCCCGTAGTAACGGTCATACGGCTTGGCACAGCGTACCAGGAAGCCAATCATCTTCAACCTTGTGCACAAGTAGTTGACCAGAGCCAGAGCTAGAGCATACCTCACTCTAAAAGCCATCCTGCAGGCGAGATAGATGCAGCCAGTACGGACCTCTTTGCATGCAATGGGGAAGATGACTTCGGACAACCAAATGACTAAGTACATAGCTGCGAGGCGTCTCTTTGGCATACTCTCAAAATAAGTTATCTCCAAATAAGAAGAAAATTCGGGACAATCCACATAAGAAGTGGTATACTTCCGTTTCTTTCTTCTGGGACTCGCTGAAGAGGGATCAATAGTAACCACATTCTTTTTGAAAGTCTTCGGGCCTTCTAAGAAAGTAATCTTCTTGTCCGGCCCCTTCGGTAGCATATTTTTTATCCAGGTCCTGGCCTTGAACTTGTGGTGACTGTTATGGGACATTTCTGCCAGAGCAAAGACTTGTTGAAATACCGCGCAAAACTCTTCAATCTCTCTCTCCAGAATGGAGTTAAGGGGATTAAATTCTTCATAAAATTCCCCGAAAATTAGGAGATCGAAGACGTCACGCATCTTGGTAAAAGAAAACCCTAATTTTGCATTAGGGGTGATGAAAGTTTTTGTGGAAGGGCAAAATAGTTCTACCATCATCCTACAAGTTTCTTTGGCTTTAGAGAGTACCCATCGAGATGTCACCCTCACGACATCAAGTATCCATGCATCTGCGAGAATGTCACTACATTGTTCCAAAACTGCTCGAGTCCATAATTCCCAATCATAGGAAGGGGTGAACATCCTCTGGGGTTATGTTTCTTGCCAACCCAGGCGCTGCTGTCCCCTCACTAGAATCCCCAAGCCAATGGTCCTGAGCTGCGGCACATTACATCCAGCAACAAGAGCCATTCTGCATGGAGCTAGCATGTCAAATTTTATTATGGCAAATTCCTTAAAGCCAAGTTCCTCATGTTGAAAGATATTGGTTCTGAAAGTCCGTTCACGGGTTCCCCAAGCAATCTTGCCATCATCCCTAGCTGGTATGGTTGACTTGAGGCACAGAGCGGAGGAACCTCTCTTGTAAGTATGCTTCGTGGAAACCGTGATAGTCTCCCTGGTAGAATGGACGAAGGAAAAGGTGATGTGCTCAGTCGAGTGACGCTCTTCGCGATCACTGCTGTCACCAAAGATGTAATCAGGCTTTCTTAAGGATCCTTGATGCCCGTTTCTCCAAATAGTATTTATCAAAATGTCCCAATATAATTGTTCAGTCCTAGGGGAGGTAAGTAACTTGGTCTTGAATCTCTCCATCTCAGCTCCAACAATATTATCCACGTTGTAGGAGATATGCTCCATCCTAGCACGCCCCTCTAGCATTATACTGCGAGGAGAGGGAGGAGCTTACGTAGTTGCAGCAGCAGGGACTTGTGAAGTCTCGACAGTAGGTTGCTTGCCTTTAGCAATAACAGCAGCATCAATAGCGGAAGAAGAATAAGCAATATTCTTATCTGTTGGAAACAAAAGAGAAGATGTTAAGTTCAAGTATCTGTAGAAATTTCAGCAGCATTACCCCTTACTTTAAAGGCAGACAAAAAGCCCAGAATAAAGAAATATACTTGATTCTTAACCTTAGCATGGCAATAAAGTGTACGCTCGAAGGTTTTTGAATCAAGGTCTTAGGTTAAGCAGGGCAACTAAATGCGCACTAAAACCATAAAGGAGACATGCATGAGAGTGGACGAATGCAATAAAGATGTGCACTTAGCAAAATTTCCATTTCAGCAGCCAATGATGTAAAATGAATCAACAACGTCTATGTGGCTAATGTTGGGATAGATAACGGCTAAGGTTCTGACATTTCAACGCTGAATGTCTAAAAACTTAGATGTTTCAGCATTCAGAACTTAGCGGCTAACATCCAAGACTCAACGGTCAATCTCCGGATTTCGCAAATCCCTAACGGCCGTTATCTTGGTGCTTTAATGTTCAGCGGCTAAAAACCAAAATTTCCCACAGTTGGGGGCCACTACTTTGTTATTTCAATGCCAGACGGCCAAGACAGAACTCTTCTACAGTCGACGGCTAAGATCCCAAATACATAGCGGCTAAGTCCCTCAATGAACAACACTCAAATGATCAATGTTTTGTTATCTCAATACTCAGCGGCCAAAGTTTAAGTCTTACACCTGGCAGCTAAAACCAAGCCCCAGCAGTCGGCAGCTAGTCACCGACTCCCAAAGTCTTCAAGTGGCCAAAAGCCCTAATCTACCTAGGTTCAGTGGCCACATCTCTACAGCTCCACCAGCCCCTATGGCCACTGTCTCGTTGTCTAGATATTCCACTGCTAAAGATGATTTTCTTCAGTCAATGTCCGGGTCTGCAGTCGCCACTCAGATGTTTTTACGCAAACACCAGGTATTGTATAAAATCATTAGATGAGCTAGTTCTTTTTTTCTCTTTTTTCTTTTTTCTTTTTTTTTGAGAAAAACCCTAAGATCCGATACCCAAAGAGAGAGGAAATGCTGCCTGCTCACTCCTTACATGCCAAACCCAGAATCTGCTTTAAATTTTCATGCAATAGTATGGCAAAAAAAACCTGGGGGGCGGGGGGTGGGGCGCAGAGAAAGGAGAGAAAGAAAGAAAAGACAAAAAAAAATTTTTAAATTTTCTCCACTTCGGTCCAATTATAATCGAAGTCCGAAAACATATTTCACTATCCCTAAATCAAAATCAGAAAACGTCTTCGGATTCGTTTTAAATATGAAGCACTTTGTGAAGATCCTTGATTGGAATTACGGGTGTTCAAATAAAGGCAACGAAACAAAGACAGTAGAAGACAGTAAAGAGAAGAGAAGACAAAGCAAGGGGTTTGCGCAGAAGAAAAGCTTACCAGTCATTACCTTGGAAATAAGAAAAGGGTTCAACAGGAAGGATGCTTGAAGAAGATGAAAAGACCGAAAGGAAGCTCTGGATCACAAGAAGCCCTAAAAAACTCTGGAAGCTCTGGAAACGTTGGAGTTCGAAAAAGGTAAGGGGAGGAAGAAGAAAAGGAAACGATTGTCTGTTTTATGAAGAGACTGACGCCTCGAATTCCGCAAAGGAACAGGCGGCTGAGTTAATTGCTCAACGGCCATTCCGGAGACAGAACGATGCCCAACGACTATCTAGGAACCACCGTAACGACTAATGAACAAGTAGGAAAAGACCAAGAACTGGCCAGTCAGCGCATAGTTCGAGGAGATGCCGTTTAGACTTCTAACTGGTTTTTGAAATCCGTGGAGCAGGCAAAGTTCAAAAGTGACGTCATCATAACGGTCCATTTGAAAATATCTTTGAATAGACTGGTCATATGCCCAATTTAGAGTCCATGTGCCTACCCAATCACCCAATTCCAATAAAAATACAATCAATGCCACAAATCTCAAACCCTTTTCATTCATTCCTCAAGATCTTCATCAAAGAGAAAATTCTTCAAAAAGTTGTTCTACACCTCCAGGATTCTTCATTGGGCCTTTTGCCATAATCCCCGCGGAGATGCAAATACTTGATACCTACGAATAGTAGGGCATGAGCAGCTTTTAAAATAAGTTTTCTACACCTTTCCATCAAAAGTACAAATTTGTGGGATTCCCAAGGCATAATGATTACCATGACATATTTCAATTATTGTACCCCAAAGGGGGCATTTCTTGACACACAACAAAATTTATTCGGCCATGATAGCAATTTCCAGGACAGAACACATATTTTTCTATAAAGAATGACACTTTCCTAAACACTGGAGTATAACCGGCCATAGTAAAGGCATTCTCGCAGCTACTGTCTGCAAAGCTCTCCGGCCGCTGCAGTCTTCAATGCACCAGCCATTTAGTGCAATGCTGCAGCTGCTAATCTTCATTCAGAGGGTGACCGCTAGATGGTACACATCTTCAAACATTGGCCGCCGAACCTCTTCTTTCATAGCTACCTGTCGCCCACGATCTTCCACAATCCATGGCCAATTACCTCTTCCAATGGCCGCTGAACTTGTAAAGAATAAACAATTATACGCCAATTAATAGCAGTTTCAAAATCACCTCCACTACTCCATGATTTCCAACAGTTATGGCTCCCCAAAGGCAATAAAATGAAGACTTAGGAGAGCAGCAAGGCATGGCCGATCCAGCGCAAAAGAAGCCAAGAAACTCTATCATTTTTAAAACTCTCTCATCTTTCATCCACAAGGTGAGAATCAGGCAACAGTGAACGCTTCTCCTTGGACCTGGGTGATAGCTTCTGAAAGCCAGCCTTTGTTCCTCTCACCATGGAGGAAGGACTGAGATTGTCTCTACTGTTTTGAGCCAGACTTCTTTGAATAAGCATTCTTCCTAAACAGTGGATATGAACTACAAAAACTGACAGAAGAAGCTAAATTGCAGACTTCTCCAATTTCGTCTCCCGCAAACTTCTTTTCTCTCTCTTCAACCTAGATTTTCATTGTTTTTTATCTCCTAAGCCTGACAAGGGGGTTGTATAAAAAGTTTTAAACAACCTGCACTCAGAAGGTGAAGCAAAGAAAAGCCCATATAAATAAAAGTGGAAATGACTCTTCCGGCGTGAGCAAGCATTCGTGCAAGTCATTTTCACATCTTTCTGTAATGTTCAAATAATGAAATAAAAAGCTTCTTCACCAGACCTTCATTATTTCCTCTTTTCGGTGAAACAGCCCCCAAGATAAAAACAAGTGACAATTCTCAAGCATGTTCGATTGACTATCAAAACCGTTCCCATCCATACTCCATTTTGGCAAAAAATATTTAGAGGGCTTTCTCATAGGTTTCCCAATGATTTTTGAAGAAAAACGAGGAGGAATCATATACTGCACTGCACTCGTTGATGCAATTAGGGGGTGAACTATATTTTTTACACTTTTTTTTATTTTATGTGTTATCTATATGTGCACTCATTTTGAGGTCATCCAAGGCCAAATGAGAGTTGTAAAAATACAATGTAAATAAATTTGTACCTGCAAGACCTAAACATTTAATCCCCTGTCATATAAATTTGAGAAACGAATGAAAAAGCACAGTTTCTGAAAGGACAGTCTTTCTCATATTTCTTTGTGGTTAATTGTTGTGAAATTTATTCAAATTTTTCACAACTTTCCTTAACATTCATATTCTATAAACGGTCTAGCTCTTATTACAAAAAAGTGACTTTTAGCGGCGGAAAAGTGCATTTAAAGGGTTTTTTTTTTTTTCACCGCTAAAGTCAGTCTTAGTAGTGAATCTTTTTTTCTGCTGTTGAAAGTCTCATAATCCTTTAGATGATCAGTAACGACACTTTTACGGAACTTTGAGTGGAGAAAAAGATTTCTATAGCAAAAAAAACTTTTAGCGATGAGAAAAAACTGTCGTAAAAGGCGGTTATTTCTGCTGCTAAAAGTCTTCTTACTTGTAGTATTGCTAGATGAGGAAAGATAGCCCACAACTGATGCATTCCTATTACTTAATATATAGAATTGGAAGAAGAGAAATCATGACTCATAATATCGACCCTAATTGTTCGATAGCTGATTTCATTACCTAAGGTGAATGGGATTGGGATTATATAAGAAGACTTAAAGATTCCAGCTGATGCATTCCTATTACTTAATATATAGAATTGGAAGAAGAGAAATCATGACTCATAATATCGATCCTAATTGTTCGATAGCTGATTTCATTACCTAAGGTGAATGGGATTGGGATTATATAAGAGGACTTAAAGATTCCGGATCTTGAAGGTGAAATTCACAACAGTCATTGGTTTCTTGAAGCAATGAAATCATATGGATCCATGATAAAAGGGGTCATTTTACTCTAAAAGCTTGCTATGACTTGTCTTCCTTATCAAGGAGGATTTGGGTAACACTTGCGGGAGTCGTTGGGTATGGTTCAAGGGGAATATGTCAAAACACGCCTTTATGGATTGGCAATTGGATTTTTGGTTGATTCAAAAATTCAAAAGTTGTTTTGTCTTTATTTGGAAAGATCTTTTGTCCTTTTCCTCATTTTGTTTTATATGGGTAGTGTAAGCTATTTGGAAAACATGGCATCCCACATTGCTTGGATTCAATTCTTTAGAAGGCTCTATATGTATTTCCATTCCTATACACTTTAAGAACTTTTGAAGCTTTTTACCATGAGCTCTATGCACGCATGCGATTCCGGCTCAACTTGAAGTTCAAGTTCCAAAAAATATTTAACCGGGCTCGACCTGGGGTGCGTGTGTATATAATTTGTATTTATAAATTGATTTTAAACGTTGTATTTAGAATGTTGTGATTTATTTTTTTAACATTGTGGGGGTGATTTATTGTTTTTAATGATACGTTTTGGGATTAATTGTTTTTTAATGTTGTGGATTAATGCCCAACGGACACTAATCTCACTATATTACGACATCTTTTTATCATAGTTTCTTATAGAAAATGAAATCCTTCTCTACTCTTCTTATCTGTTCTTCTGATCTTCTAATTTTCTTCTGAGCATTCTAAAACGAGTCTGGAGTTCAGGCCGCATGTGCGACCAGACCTGAACAAAAAGGCGGTTGTATCCTTGGGGCGGTTTTACTGAGAACCTTCGCAACTAGGTTTCATCCCAAGGGGTAGAACTCGTCCTAAAGAAAGCGTCATCAGAGGTGTCTTGGCCATATATCTGTTACCGTTGCTGCTCTTCGATTTCCTCCGACATACTACAATTGCAAGATTCGTTAAACGGGTATTACTTTTTTATTTAAAATTTAATTGACAGCAGCCCCTTCTCTGTAGCTTTTCCAACATTGGATAGCTTTCCATGAAAGGGACAAGATCTGTGATTTTCTTAAAATTGAAGCAATTTCAACAAGAATAAAAGTATTGAAGACAGTCATTCATAAAACTATATAACTCTCACCAACCAAATTAAGATAAAAAGATTTTGTGTTACACAAAGGATGGCAGTGTTACTATGAAGTTGGTCCACTAATTAGTTATGATGAATAATAATAATAAAACTAATTGCACAACTAATTGGAACTTCGTTTGAAATTTCCTCTTCCTCATAGAGTTCTCCTTTTTGGGTGGAAGATCTTAATAAGGCGATTATAATAAAGATCTTTCATAGCTCAAAGATTAGTAATTTTAATAAGTTATGTCCTATTTGTGAGAAAGAGGTGGAGTCAGCTGAGCATTCTCTCTTCTACTATGCGCTTCTATTGGCACCTCAAAATTTGCTCTCCCCACCGCACAGCAAAACAACAAAAAAAAAAAGTTTTCCTAAACTATCCCTCCTCCCTCTCCCACCCTCTTCCCCCCCCCCCCCCCCCCCCAATCTCCAGCGAGGAGGGAGCCCAGACTCTCTTTCTCTCTTCCTCTTTCTCCCTCTCTCCCTTCCTCTTCTTCTCTCTCCTCCCTCCACCCCCCACCCCCCCAAGTTGCCGGCAGGGAGGGAGATCCGGCGGCAACCCTTGGGCAGCAGATGTGTTTCCACTTGCTGGAGCCCGATATCCCTCCCCACAGGCGATTGGGAGGGGGAGGGGGAGGGGGAGGGGGAGGGAAGAAGAGGAAGGGAGAGAGGGAGAAGAGGGAAAGAAAATAGAAGGGGAGGGAGGAAGGAAAAGGGAGAGCAGGGAGGGAGACCGGCCGATAGGCTGGGGCTTCCACCGCGGGTTGCCGGCTGGGGCTCCCTCCCCACCGAAGACTAGGGGGGATGAGGGAAGAAGGTGGGAGAGTGAGGAAGGGAAGAGGAGGGAGAGGGAGAGGGAGAGAGGCCGGGGGAAGGATAGTTTAGGAAAAAAATTAATTTTTGTCTTCTAGTGCCTGTGGGAGAGCAAAATTTGCAGTGCCAATAGAAGCCCTGTTTTTACAGAGCAATTTGGTTTATTCAATCGACACCACCTTTGAATAATCATGTCTAAATCTTGGGTCTTAGTCTTATGGTGGACCATTTGGAAAGCTAGGAATAATGCCCTTTTAGGCATTAAGATTAATATTGACAAGATATTCTCCATGCAAGTAGGATAGTCCTCTCCCCTAGAGTTTTTGTGAAGGAAAATTCTTGTATTAACAATGGCCCTAGCCCTTTCTTTAATGAGATGGAAAGGAGAACCTGTTACTTATCTTTTCTATGCTGTTTTTGTAACATCCAATTAAAAATTCAGCCATCGGTTATATTATGATTTTAAATGGCTCTATGTATGGTGCAGGGTGCAATCAAACAGTCGAAGCTATTCTCTCCCAAAGAGGCAGAAGCGAGTGATATTGCATGCTCTAATGAGAATGAGCGTAGAGGATATAATTCTCCAAAGTGCTGATTTTATTGAATGCTAACCAGGTAATTAAATTTATAGGAGAGGATGAATGGTCTATCAATTCAGGTTTTTTGGACATTTCTGATCTCTGTAATGGTTTTGATAGAATTAATGATTTTTGTTATGTTCCTAGGATTTTTAATAAAGGTGCTCTTAGATTAGCTCGGCTAGGATCGTCTAATGTTGCTAATTAAAAGTGGTCTAATAGCTATCCTGACAACCCATCGAGCTGGTTTTGTATATGTAGGTTTTTTTTTTTTTTTAAGTTTATTATTTCCCTTTTACCAAAAAAACAATAAAAAAATTTGACACTTGTAGCTAATCGCCACTTGTACTAGGCACGCTTTATCACTTGCTACTCCCATCAATGCTGGTTGCGAAAAGAATAAACAGAGTTTGGACCATCTTAACTCCATAGTGGGCCCACCTGTTAAAAACATGAGCTTCTCAAGCACGATAAAGGTTCACGACTAGGTGTCAGCAAATCAACCAGTCCTTAGGTTGAGTTGCAACCGGAAAGGGTACTATGAGTTTTGTAACTTTAATTTTTGTAGCGGTTAGTTGTCTGTTGGCCTTAACGATAGGGCCCGTGGTTTTTTCCCGAATAGGGTTTTCCATGTATAAACCGTGTGTCTCATTCGCTTTGTGGTTAATTTTTTTTAATTGGAATTAGGTTAATCAACTAGTTTAACCGCTGGATTTTAAATCTAATAGAAATACCGTTTAAAGAGACCTTAGCCAATGTTAAAGCTTTCTTTCAACTTTTAAAGAGCCTTTTCACATTTTTCTTTCTCTTAAAAGTTGAGAAACGGTTGGTCTGGGAATAGCTAAAAAACAACTGCCTCATTCTTGACTATCCTTGACCTACTCAGTAGATAGAAAGAAAGAAACTTACCCTCCTACGAAACGTCAAACGTTTCATTCTAACACCTCATTTTCTTGAAGAAACACCATAATCTTCTCAAAGACTCGCCACACCATTTCCTCTTCTTCAAGGAAAGACTCATCTTCCAAAGAAACCGACCTTCCTCTTCATCCCCTTCCTTTATTCTATGTTAGGGTTCATGCCATCTCTTCTCCATTTCCCAATAAGTTTATGAATCTGCAAATCCCATCTAAAGATTAGATAGAATGGGCAGGTTTGTAAAAGTGGGGAAAAAAGAGAGAGAAAACGGCGTAGGGGAACAAGAGTGTTAATGATTATTCCGATGCAACTTTGTAGGGATGAGCCGTTTACGAATGAACAGTTACAATGGTGTTTTTTTTATACCCATACAAATCCTTTGTTTTTAACATGAAATGTGTATGCTGATGTGGATTAAGGAAAGAAAAATCTGCCTCATCTGTTAAAGAAATCTTTCATTTGTAAGTCCCTTCCAAATGTACAAATCTTTTAAATGTGATTCTCATTTTTTGTTATGCTTTTGATTTGATTTGGATGTTCAATTAAGTGATTTGATTTTTATAATTCTTTGGTTGATTTGAAATTTTTTATTATTTAGGTATAAATAGATTTATATGAAAGTGATGTTAATTTTAAGTTATTAGTCGGGTTGCATGAAACTCAACCTGTGGATCGCACATGGCTTCATGCTAGTTTTTGCTAAAATAGAGGAAATGTCGAACTAGGATTCCTTTTCCCATGTGCTGAAGTAGACGCGTAGGTTCTCCGAATGACTTTCTTGACATAACATGACAAAATTAGTCCATGGGCCAATTTTTTAAGCGTAAACAGACGCGCCGCACCGCGCACGCACATGACTGCACCTTGATTGGTGGGTGTCTTTTTGTAACATGCGGTGAGTAGAAGTGTCGGTTATCCCAAAACATTCTCATAGCCTATGACTTCAAATTAGTCTCTGGCTCGGATTGTCAAAACCCTTTAACTGCCTAAGATTTATTTGTCATGAAGAAAGCTGTCACTCTAATCTAAGTGCAGGAAATGATTTTCTGGATATTCTAAAGAATGTATTTCTAACAGTTATTAAAATAAAAATAGATACAAAGGTAGAGATATATAAATGTTCATCACATTTGCCAACACACTCAGGGTCGAGTGGTGTTCTCACCTCATGTCGATCCCAGGATTGGATCCTCAAGTTAAAAGTATCACTCTAGACGGATAGTTGGACATAGGTCAACACATTGGATGGAATATGAATGTGTAGTAAATACTAATTGTACACCGAATAAATTATTAGTTTCAATTCAAGCACAGATCTTTCATAATAGCGTGATCATCCTTTTTGGGAGTCATCACCCTCTATCTTATAGGCTCCATCACTGTCACAACTTGATCTTGATCATTTTGAGTTTATTGGTACTGGTTGGCCATTAGATCAGATATCTACCATGATTTTTTCAAAAGTGTCCATCGTGCATCTTAATGAAGATAGTGAGATCATGAGGTCTGGATAAATGCATTGAGAGGAAAGATATTGATTCCTACTCGGGATAAACCACGGGTCTTACCGTTTAGACCATAGACAACCAAGCATTATAAAACGAAAGTTACAACACAAAACCTTCCCCAGCAGCAACTCGACTTAAGAACTGAAATGATCTTACCGATGCCTCTCCATACACATTCACCGTGTTTGAGCCAACCACCTTGAACGCTTCTTCAAGGTGAATCTACAGCGAGAGAGTAGATGAAAAGATCTCCAATGCTTGAAGCTTTAGCACTACATCAATTGGATGCTTTGGAGAAGACAAGGGATCTCTCAAAAGACTTCTAGGGTTTAGAATGGGAGAGATTATCTTCAAGTTTGAGAGAAGATGGTTTTAAATAAGCTTTGGTTCGTGGGTTGCAAGCCATAAGAGTTTTGAAAGGATTGAGAAATAAATAGGAAGGAGTTTCCAAATAAAACTCAAAAATCCCGCGTCATGCGCTGGTCCAGGGCCGCTCGAGCGCGCGAAGTAACCATCCAGTTATTTTTCACTTCAGTGCATTTCGTGTGTCAGGCTTGAGCGCGAAATAAGAAAGCGCGATTAAGCGCATGAGCATCTTCCAAGGACGCACTCGAGTTTGTGTAACCAGACGCTCAAGTGCCTAGAAAATATCTTCAATACCTCAATCATTTGATCCGAGTAGTGCATCTATAAAAACAAATATAAATCATAATCTTGTTTTGTCCATATTCCAATATTTGGCAACACTCAATTAATCTCATTACAATCTCCCCCTTTGCCAATTCAAGGACAAAAGTCTTAATTACAAGAAAAAAACTACCCTGACACAGAGTACCATTACAATTTAAACTCCTAATTAAACCATTCCTTTTGCTTCAACTCAAAATCCAGCAACCCCTCCAAAACCTGTCACACAAACTTGTCGATAGATCTAGCATAATTTAATGAAATTGAAATGAAATCAACCTTATACTTATACTCCCCCTTTTGGTTCAGAATTGACAGAGTATAGACACAAAAGGGTATAACAAATTGAAGAAATCTTAACCACAAAACACGAATAAAAATCACAAATGCAAAACTCAATCAGGCCAAAAACATGAAGATTCTCAATGATCAAACACTATAATTTACAAAATTTAAGAAACCAATAAATGAGGCAACACAATTCTTAGGAACTAGACATGTGTGTAAATTGTGTGTGAGGGATAATCTCAAATAAAGAAACACAAAGAAGTCAATGATTGGCCAAAAATCAACATTCATCAGGTATAGAGTGAAATTCATATATCTCATAAACACATGACCCAATCAACGATGATGTAGGAAGCTCCCCCTTAATGTCACATCTCTTTTTTTTATCTGTATAAATCTATCATTGACCCAATACAAAAAATTTCTCACTTACTTTTTCAAGTGTAAGAATTTTCAAGTTCAAATGCTATAAGAAAAGTTAAAATCAAGGGAGCATTTCTGAGGTAGAAATTTATGAATTCATAAGATATAGGCAAAGTTAAGACCTATGGAGCAAACCTAGTCATTATTCATTTTCGTAGATACTCCCTACAGAAATCTCTACGGATAGTCTGATCTAGGTAAAATATATATATATATATATACACACACGATATGTATATTCTTTTAAAAAATAAACATCTAGAAGAGATCATAGGACAATGGTGAAAATCAAGATCAATGCTCTGACAGAGTGCAAACCCACTAAGACCGTGAATCCTATAATTCCTAGTGTCACGTTAACCCTAAATGAGTGTCCAAGTGAGTAATCGTGTACTTGAAGACATGTTCGAAAACCTTAAACCGTGTACCAAGAAATTCAGTTAAAAAAATAAGCTAATCAAAGTATATCACATGCCAGATAATCATAAAATCAACCCAAAAAAGTGTGCATATGCAAATCAAGAACACGAATTGAGGAAAGATTTTAAGGTTGTAGGCCAATGCCTAGGGACTTACTGAGGAAATCAAACCTAACAGGCTCAAGAGGTTTTGTGAGTGCAATGTGGACCACAATATAGTGAGTGTTAGACTCACGAACCCAAAAAAAAACTTTTTCTTGACCTGTTGAACAGAATAATGCTTTTTCCCTCTCTAATTTTGATTAAGATTCCTAAGTTTGTTACAATGTGGTCTTATGTGACCTTTTATCCCACAAAAGTGGCAGTTGGGGATAAATTTGTCGTAAGGCACATGCTTATTATTTGCATTCACAAATTTTATGGGTGCAGCATTATGTATAGTGGGTGTCATTGAGAATAAAGTAGGTCAGTGAACAAATACAGATTTACCTTTGGACTATGAAGTGCATCCTCCATGTTCGTAGGAAATTTCGTATTTTGCTAAATCCAGAACTTGATTGCTCGAGATGTCATCAAGCTTCTTTGACCCTTTGTTCATGTGATACAAAGACGCCTTTGCAGTGGCCAATTCAGAAGTTTCCATCTTGAGCTTTCCAGTTAAATCGGCCTTTTCAACCTTACAGTCACTCAGTTCTTTCTTCAAAGCTTCCAGATCCCTTGAAGCTTTCTTGACTTACTCTTTCAGTAGAGCATTCTCCTTACCTTCAGCAATTAGGTTGTTAGGCAAAATATTACATTGAGTTTCTAACTAAGGTACCTTTGCTTGTGAGTCTTCATGCTCAAACTTCAGAGAAAAATTTTGATATTATATTCCTTTCAACTTCAATGCCCTTTTTTCATTAATCTTTGACATACGTATGAAGTCTTGCAACACTATCCTATATTCAACTTCCAAGTCCTGTTCATTGTCAGAAAAATCATGTCGATCTAAATCTTCATCTAAATTGGAGTCCTTGTCCGATGAACCCTGCTTAGAAGAGAAGTTAGGCCTAGCCATGAAAGTGACAAACTTTCCAAACTCATTAGAAAGAGACTCAGGCTCACTATTCTTCTCCTCTAAACCGTCTTCCCAAGAGACGTTCAAAGCCTTACTTACCTTTGCATTTCTCTTTCAGATTGGCACACTTGGCAACAGTGTGACTGTATCCATGACACTCAAAGCATTGGATAGGCTTGGAGGATCCTTTCATCGGTTTTTTATTGGACTTACGCACAAATTAGATTTATTGTGTGCCTTGTTGCTCTAAAAGTCCTTTTTCAAATTGTTTTTCTAATTTTTTTTCCACAACTTTTGAACTTTTTAACAAAGAATGCTTCAAACTCAGCATCCTCCGATTTACAATCCGATTCAACATTGAACCATCCTCCGTAAATTTGGAGGGCCTAAGAGCAATGTCCTTCCATTTTTTGTGGAACAATGATTGACTTCGAAGGTTTGCAAATTGTGGAATAGTATAAAAGTTTTTCATACTTATTGCAATCAAGTCCTTTCCTGTGCTTTCTTCCTTCACGGGCGAATTTTCTTTGAAAATGATAGAATTACCCTTTTTAAACCATAAAAAGAGGATTATTGTTCCTTAGAAGAATTCCAAAAAAGGTATAAGACTTTTGGCTCATTTCCAAAAAGCATAACTAAAACTGAATATCTCAAAATAATATAATGTTTTTCATAATTCTTTGAATCAAGTCCTCTCTAGTAGTTTCTCTTCCATCACCGGGCAAGTCTTTTGATTCATCATGTTTATAATTTACATTTGTGACTTGGAAGAATTGATGGCAGTAACCATGGTTGTTAGGGGGCCACCAAGCCAGTGATAGCAAGTTATTTGTCCTTTATTTAATCCAGATATCTCTAGTAAAATCATTGCATAATCTTGACAGTGGGCATAAATCGGATTGAAGATTAATTTTCTTTAATGATAAAACTAGGTAGCATTGGCGTTTTAGCTGCCCAGCGATTGGAGAGAAATTACTAGAGAGAGCTCGATTGAAAGAATTATCGAAAACTTTTACACTTATTTGAAATATCCATTTTTTTTATATATTTCTTTTGAAAATGAGCCAGAATTTGTGTACTTTTTTTAGATTCTTTAAAGGGACAAAGAACCTTTTTTATTTTATAAGGTATTTCTATCATTTTCAAAGAAGAATCGCTAGTGAGGGAGAGAAGCTATCCAAAAGGACTTGATTGAAAAAAACCATGAAATTTTTTTTTTTTTACTATTTTTAAATATCCAATTTATCATGTATCTTTTGAAAAATAGTTATAAGGTTTATACTTTTCTGAAGTTTTCCCGATAATAATTTGTTACAATTCTATAAGTTGTGGGCCTGTTCTGAAGTTTTCCCAATAATAATTTGTTACAATTCTATAAGTTGTGGGCCTGTTCATGAGCAGACCCCGCTTAAGCTGAGCTTGTGTTGGGCATAGTGGTGTTTAGGAATAATTTATCTGCATGGGATTGAACTCTATGGAGTACTAAGAAGTGCCTCCTTGTCAAAGTGGCTAAGATTTAAGAAATGAAGATGAAATCCCTAAATGGCCACTAAATGATCCTCTTTCTTGTGAAAAATAGATACCAAGCCAATACCCAATTAAGTAAATCAAATCCTAAGAAAGTCAAAGCTCCATCTAATACTCACCACCCTATATCCCTGATCACCTCTCACCCTTTTTATAGCCATTTAAGATCTTCACCTTTATTTCTTAAAAGTTAACCACTTTTATGAATACATTTCTTACAATACAAAGGAATTCGATTCCATGCCAACAAACGAGCTCTTAATGATTAAGATGACCTGAAATCTGGGCTAACCATCTATAGACTACAACCCATGCACAATGTTGAGTGGGTTATTTTTCTCTAATCAGGATGTCCCACATTAGCTCTGGGTTGAGATTATCCGATAAACAACCTCACTCATTTGTACTTGATTCCACTTATACTCACGCTTAATAACCTAACTCATTTGTACTTGATTTCCACTTATACTCGAACAAGCTTTTATCACCTATCAATAGAAATAGAGTTTGGATCCTCTTGGAGAAGTTGGAGTGGATTCCATTAAAAGATACATATGATTAAAAATGTCACATGCTAAATGTTATAATGGGACCAACTCCTACTAAAGTAAATGTTGGAGAAAATATACTTATGGAGAGGGAGTTTGTTTTGAGCAATATAGATGCTCAATGGGTGAGTCCCACTATAGATCGAGTTCCACTCCCCTCACAGGAAGTGTGAGTGAAATACTCAAATGATATAGGGTTTTGAATTGAATTATCATATCACGGTTGTCCTCTCAACCACCCAAGCTTATAATCGTATGCATCGTGGCTTATCAAATGGTCACAACCCAATCAATGGGTTTTCAACCATCCATGTCTAGCAATCATGATTAGTAAATTAACGGATGAAATAATTAATTATGGTGGATTAGTTTTCATGTGACGACCAATCTAGCATAGGTCATAAATCGATTAGATTGGTGTATAGTTTTAAATTTAGAATCTTTCTTTGGATATTATTAGGAGTTTGCAAAAGAATAAATTTCACTTTTAATAATAAGTAAAAAAAAATCAATAAATATAAATTAAGTTTTACCTCAAGAATATCGGAAGATGATCTCTATTTGGACCAACCAAGGATGTCACGTAGGAAAAAAGTCACTCAACACATCCCATCTATCTCTTTAAAAATAAAAATAAAAAAAAAATTAGCCCCCGTGTGACAGCCCTTTGGCCTGTTTGAACCAAACAGCATCCTCTTCCCAAGAAGATCATGCCCTTGTCAGTGTGGCTTATTGTCAAAAGAATAATTAATAAGATTGGTTGTCATCTTTTTCTTTATTGTCAAAGGTCAATTCTGTTCGCCGGATCAACTCCTTGTTGGGGGTAAAGTTGGTTGGTCCAAGAGCCAAGACAAGCCACAGTCAAGTCAGCAGAGCCCCGAACACGCCGAGCAGGTAGAAAGACCCTCGGCTTTCAATGTGTCACGTGACCCCATTTTGTGATTTCGTCTTCAAGTGGAAGAAGATTATAAATTTTTTGAAGTGTGTGTGAGCTGATGTGCAGCCTGATTGGCTAACACAAGTGGCATTTGCGGTCTGAAGAAACCTAACTGCAATAAATCACATTGCCTGCAATGAAAGTAAAGTCCAAGTGAGTAAAAGTCTAATCTTCCCGGAGGCAGGTACGCCCTCTTTAACTCCTTTGATTATTCTTCTATGATAATTTTTTTATTATTATTATGATAATGAGCCTACTAGCCCTAGATGGACATTTTAATTAATAAATTAGAATTAAGTGCACGTTATGCATAAATTACATGTGGGTCCCGTTATTATCCATGAGGTCCGATTTACTTAATTTTAGCAATAATCCTCATAATTAAATAATTACAAGTGGAGTCCACTATTTCTAAGTATTATATATTCAAGTAATTTGAAATGAATGTCCACTCATGCATGATATATAAAGATGCACTAATTAATTTAACTATTTACTAAATGGATGCACATAAACATATATGTATTAATTTAAACTATATATATATATATATCTTTCAAAAGCAAAAATTTCATATGATCAGGTTATTATTTTTAAATAATGATTTCAAGATAAATTTAGGTTTGGACTTTAAAACAGAGCTTTGACACATTTCCATGGACCTCCATGTGGGTGCCCTTGTGGGGTCTGCCTGAGGTGCCCCGTCAAATCTTCATAAAGGTGTGGGATTGAAAGATCTAAATGTGACATATTTATATATGAAGTTGTAAGTCCATCAGATAATCCTAATCCCTTACTTCATAGCCCACAAGTTTTATGACTTTATATAAGAAAGATGTTTGACTCTCAATCCAACGATCCGATCTATTTGGATCGGTGCAAATAATCTAACATATCTGGTGTAAATAGAGGGTGGGGGCTTTGATGGTCCACTTGGATCAAAGGGCCAGGTGGGCCCCAAATGGCTTATTGCAAGGGCAGGTGAGCATTCTCCCAATCAATAAAAACAAATAAAGAAACAAGTAAATATTGTTATCAGAAGCAAGTCCATATTACCTCAACACAAAGAACGAACATGTCGGAAAAAATAATAGGGAGAACTTTCGTTTTTATTCTAAAGCCCAAGGGTAGGGTAGGGCCTGATTTTGAAAAGCCTGCAACCTTGGGTCTTCACTTAGCCAGCCTGAGGGGGCCAGGCCCTTTGTCTATTACTGTATAAATTAAATAATATATAATATAATGGGAGATGCTCCTATGAGAGCATCTCCTAATATATATCTGTGTGTGTGCGCGCGCCCGCAAGCGAGTGTATCAGAAATTTTACCAAAAAAATATAAAGAACCTCTCTAATTAACAATTAACGGTAGAGCCTTAATATTTTATCAAAAAATAATAACAAAATCTTAGGTAGAACTTTTCATGGATATCCTCATAGAGCCTAATATTGCCACCTCAGTTTGATTGTACGTTTGTATAACACCAACATATTTTTCAATGACAAGGGAACTAAAGTTGTTATTGAATATCCTATTTTTCACAGTTAATGTAAACTACTGATATTTGAAAGTTTAGATGGATGGATATTAACATCATCACTAAGTGGGGTTGAGCTTTAGCCACTAGCCGCTGATCGATGCCAATTTCTTTCTATCCCCTTACTTTGATGATTATTGTTTCGTTCAAGTAGACCGCACATGTGGAGTTAAAGTTTGTGACTATGACCCATGTAAAGATGCATCAAATCATCTGCCATCCATCTTATGTACTTAAGGATGAGAGATGCTCCTATGAGAGATATCACTCACCTTAAATGAGAGATGGGGCCCTCACATCTATATCCAATGCCAATAACATAAATGTGAGGGGCCCCACTCCCATTTCTCATATAAGGTGAGAGATATTTCTCATAGGAGCATCTCCCATTAAAGATTAGTTATTTTGTTATAAAATATGATGGTGATTCTATAAATTAAAGAATTATCAGTTAGGGTTAATGCTAATTCAAAAGTGGCATAATGTCTATTTGAACCACACAAGCTAAATAATTTATTTAAAGACTTTCAATGCCTTTTTTTAATAAATAAATCTAATTGAATCAGATGAGACTTGTCAAACATGCTCTGGTGGTCCATATTATTGCTTTATAAAAATAATTTAGTACATGAACTAGTAAAAAAGACTACAATGAGCTGAACTTCAATTCCAACAAACAACAAATATAATTGCGCACATTACTTAAAATATATAACTAAGGCTAGTGTGCTAAGGTTTTTAATAGTGTCGTCCACATCCTAATTTCATGTCGCAATACTATCAACTTAGCTTATTTCATTTAATCCAAAATAATATTTTTCTAAGAGCATAAAGTAATTTGTTTTGCTCATTCTTTTAGAAATGACACAAAAAGCTTATTTTTAGTTTGCACGTTTCCTTAGCTCAAATAAAGGAGGGCCAGCATCACAGTATAGAAAAATTATAATATATAATAATATTTAAAAAAGCTATTGTTTTCACCCTGGCCAGCCCTAGCCCTTGAGGGTAGAGTGAGGGCTTCAATATTGTAGCCCTGTCGACGGTTCCAAGGGCTTTGACCCGACTTAAACCCAGCCCGTATATATGAAGATAGGATAAGGGCTTACTTGCCCGCCCTAGCCCTACTCTTTGACAGTCCTATGAGTAAATATAATGACCGCCAGGTTAAATGTGCGATGGAAATCAAATTTGGGGTAGTAAGAGAGTAACAGAGTCAAACTACTTTTACCAAAAAAAAAAAAAAATAATAATAATAATTAAAAAGTCCAAGTAGAAATCATCTTCCCGGAAGCAGGTACACGCATCCTCTAACTTTCTTCTTTGAATTATGATCCGCAGTTAATTAATAAATTACAATCAAGAGCATGTTATGAATTAATTACATGTCGGCCCGATTATTATGCATGAGATCTCATTTACTTAATTCTAGCAATAATTCTCATAATTAAATAATTACAAGTGGAGACTGTGGAGTCCTCTATTTCTACTTATTATATATTCAAATAATTTGAAATTAACGTCCATTCATGCATGACATATAAAGATGCACCAACTAATTTAATTATTAACTAAATGCATAAAATATGATGCACATAAACATATATGTATTAATTTAAACTATATGTATTTGTTACACAAAAAAGGGCATATAATCAGGGTATTGTTTTAAAATAATAACTTCAAGATACATTTAGGTTTGGACCTTAAACATAGCTTTCACGCAGATTTCAAGGGAACTTTAGTAAGAGAAGTCATTTCAATTTATAGAAAAATAAAATCATAATACGAAGAACCCTTAACAACCTACATGCACTTTATATAACCCCCCTAAGGTTTATTTGATTTGTAAATAGGCCCCTGTGGTTTTAGTATTTGCATATAGGTCCCTACCGTTTCGTTTCAATACCTTTCATGCCCCAAAAATAAGTATTTTCTAATGAAAATGGGTAATGACCAGGGGATTTGTATTGAACTTTTATAAAAATGACAACTTTACCCTTATATCAATTAAGCAGATATGCATGTATTATTATTTACCAAAATCTCATTATTGGGTCACAATCCCTAACGGTCTCTCTCAATAATTTTTTAATGCACATGGAGCCTAATAATGTATTTTGAAACATTCGTCAATTTAATGGTGGGTCATGCATGGATTTGATCAATTGTAACTAATTATAAGCACATGCATTGATTGTCATTATAGTAAATTTAGATTTAATGAAATAGGCACTCTATTGATAAAATAAATTTACATACGGTTTTCTCTCATACTAAATGTAATTATCAATGTTATAAGCTTTAGAGAAAATAAATTCAAGCTTTTGAATTTACCCATATAAGGATAAAGAAATTAGCAAATGTATCATTTCACGTAAAAACTTTTTGATAGTTGGTTGCCCACTGATTTTTGGGACATGAATGGTATTAAAATAAAAAAGTTATAAAGCCTATCTGTAAATACTAAAATTATATAGGCCTATTTTCAAATCCGACAAACTTTAGGGGGCATATGAAAAGCTCATATGTTTTAATCACCGACACTTTACCCTATCCAACCTTACTAATATTTTAATCATTGTCGATTGAGCTTTTACCATAAGCATGTCCATGTGTGATGTCCAAGTCCAACGTCCCAATAATGCTGACTTGGGCAAGGTCAAGAAAAGCATTCTAACTTGGATGACCCAGTGAAGGCAGTTGCTTCCATGGTTTAAAATCTCGGTTTCGGTCGCGGTCTCGGTCGGGCCGAAAAACCGATATGATATCGATATCGGTCGCGGATATCGGTCCGTCGCGGTCGTCGCGGTGTGAATTTTTTTTTAATCCAAAAAAATTCCCAAAAATATCCAAAATATCCAGAATATTAGAAAATGCTGGAAAACAATATTTTTTTTCCATTAGTAACAACAATAAATCAAAATCTCGATCACCTTAAGTTATGAGTCTTGTCTATATTACAGTTCGCTGTCTTTTCCAGTATTTCATATAATACAACCATTATTGATGCTCGTGATCAATTTATTAGTGTAAAATATAAGAAAATAAAAATAACATATCAATCATCATTTAATACTAACTCAATCAACAAATAAATTAAGAAATTCAAGACCAAGTAACAACAATTATTTTTAGAAAAATTAAGATTTAATAAAATCATTTTCAAAATACTAAATATATAGATCTAGCATAAAAGTATATAAATCAATCATTTATAAACCACACAATGATCATGAATCATTAAAACAACATATTTATGATGAAATCCCCAAAAAATGATATATTATAATTTAAATATTGAAAAATCCGAAAATAAAATAATTAAAATAAAAATATAAAAATCATGTGTATGAGTAGATCTAGTATGAAAGTATGTAGATCTAACTTCTAAGTGGAGAACACAACCAAAGTGACAAACCAAATGATCATTTCTATGCTTCATCTAAAAATAAAAAACAAAAAACACATAATAAAATGGTATAAATTGATTTTCTCTCACCTTGAGGCTTGAATAATATTTTATTTAAGAAATAAATGTGGAATTTGAAAAGATGCAAGATGGAGAGTAGTTGTAGCCCCTAAGGAGTAAGAAGATGAGAGGAGAGGAGAAGAAGAGGAAGATTGAGAATTTTTTAACAAAAAGTATGGTTTTTTGCATTATATATCATTTCGGCCGATATTTTCAAAATATCGACTGATATTTTGGCGATATTTTGCCTGCGATACCGAAACCAGTATCGCAGGCAAAATATCGATTCGGAACCGGCCGATACCGGTTCATATCGGCCAATATGAACCGGTATCAGCCGATATTTTGTACTATAATTGCTTCCCACTTGGCCAGGAGAATCTCCTCGCTCACAAAATATATCGAATCACGGGAACATGTTCCGTACAACATGATGAACCTCCTTTCCCCATCTCATATAACTGTCGCGTTAATGAACTATATATATATATATATATATATATATATTCATTGACTGGATATCGATTGCCCACCGCCCACCTTTCAAGTCTAGCTAGATTGCTCCCATCTACTATCTTACATAATTTTATTAGCAAGGTAAATATATTTTAAAAAAGTAGATTTTAGAGAATTTTATGGAAGAAAACCTCTTTGTTCCTCTAGTGGAAATAAAGGATTTAAAGTTTTAATATTAACAATAGAGGCCCTTCTCCCTTCACTCTTCCCCGCTTTTTTTTTTTATCGAGTCCAGTATAAAAACACAGAATGTTTTGCAAATTTGGCTATACTAAGAGCAGGATTGAAATGGAGCCAGCAGGCCATTGTTTGACTGTTTAAACGGTTAGGATGCAGTTTTGGTTGCAGAACCTTCATAGAATTGGGTGCATATGTGCAACTTAAATTAATAATGGGAACTATTCAGGGATTGAACCTGAAAAGATCTTCTGTCAAAGATGGCAAGAAACCTGAAAAATGGGAAAATCGATAACCCATTCAACGAAAGTAAGCAAGGGACCAGCCATACTGTTGATGCTGAAACCCTTCAACTCATTCAATTTTTTTTCTATTTATATATATTTTTATTTATATATATATATTTTTTGAATGTTTCAACCAATTCAATTTGCCCACAATCATTCAAGAACCCATCTGGGGAACCTCTGATTCTTATAGTTTATTTGGTAGAAACTCAGATTTTGATGGTTGGATAGTACTTCAAGAGACAATAAACAATCAATCTTGTGCAAGACATTGAGAATACCACTGGTGCAGATGTCACGGCTCCGCTGATGAGCACTGGAATTATGTGTGAGATTAGATGTCAATTAAAATATTTTTTATAATTAAAATATATATGTCCCCCAATCATGATTCTACAAGATCGAAGTCCGCTAACAATAGCGGACACTTCATATTAAACAGATGATAACAAAAATGAGTATTTAAGAGCAATGCATATTGTTTAATTACTAGAGTTAAGATTTCACGTTATATAACTCATAAGTCTACAGAACTGCAAATTAATATCATTATTTCATGCAGAATAGTGAACTTATTTAGGATAAAATCATTGAGTCTCATAAAATCATACACCATGTGTGAGGCCCCACTCCTGGTGGGCCCTCAGTTTGAATTTAATAATAATTAATAAGGTATTTTATACTTTAATATGTTATTTAATAGGAAATTAGTGGTATAGATTCTAATATTCCTAAGTTTTAGATATACCTTTAATTTAATTTGTGTTAGATTTGATTATATTAGAGTTTAATTGTCATTAGCACTAATAGGAGGGCATGAGAGTTAGAACATTCTAGAGTCTTACCTAATTACTCAAATGCCCATGGCCCCATTGCATTTTCATTTAGAACCAAAATACCCTTTAGGTAATTAGCCTAAAACCCTAAGTTATAAAACCTAAGCTATTGCAACAAGAGCCTAAAACCCTAATTGCCTCTCATTTCTCTCAATTAGCCTATCTTCCTCCTCAAGCAACCCTAATTTCCCCCAAATCCCAGCACAAGGAGGTTAGAGACTCTCCCATTTTGCAATCAACACCTTATTGGATCTTCTCTCTCACTTCAATTTTCATTTCTTCTTCACTAAGACAACTACCTTATGCAATTTCATTAGATGCACGCTTCTCATTCTTGTTTATGTAATTTCGTTCTGTTAGATGTTAATTCATGTTTAGATCTGTTATTGAGCTTGTTTTAATGGAAAATGGCCATTGATGGATGAGTTTCTCCATTTGGAAGATCAATGGCCCAAATGGATTGATGGATTGATGGAGGGATGGAGTATAGAAGTGTTTTTGTGTTTCTTCTTGTTCATGTGATGAATGGAGAAGGTTTGGAAGGGATTGGATGAAAATTGGATTGAAAAAGGGAAATCCCAGAAAATCTGGAATTCTGCAATTTACGTGTACCCGGCCTGGACCCTGTCTCGGTCGACCGGGTACACTAAATTGCCTAAAAACACAAGTCTCAGTTATTTCCTGAAACTGTACACAGACAGTGTACCCGGTCGACCGGACCCTGTCTCGGTCGACCGGGCACACAGGAAAACACAGGAGATGGCTGAAACCTGGATTTTCAGAAAAGAGCAGAAATGCAGTGTACTTAGTCGACATCACAGCCATGATATCGACCAGATACACTGGATTTCCTGCAGAACCCCCCAGGTGTTTGGCTTCAGGTCTCAGTGGACCCGGTCGACATCACGGCCATGATGTCGACCGGGGACACTGTAGGATGTCAACCTGGGAGGTCAACATCCAGTTCACCCGGTTGACATCCCAGGGTGTGATGTCGACCGAGCAAACTATGATTTGTGATTTTTCCATATTTCTATATGTTTGATGTTTGATCATATGAGGGGTTTATTGACCATCCAAATGACCTTCCATCAAGTGTGCCACACCACGAATCAATGGCATGGCTCAACCTTGATTCGTGGGGTCCACCAATTAAGGATTTAGGATTCGAATCATCATTGACTCGAACCTTAACTGTAGACCATGGTGTCCACAACTTCAGGAGCACCAGATTTATCATTTTGGACACCTGAGGCTACAGATAGGGATCCAATCATGTGATGAGGCCTGAACCAAGAGTGGACAACTACCTAGGACTGGTTCTTTGCTTATTTCTACTTGATTCTCTGTTTTAAGGATTTCATGAGTTATTCTCTGCTCTTATCCTTGTTGTTGTCTTAACCTTATTAATTAATGAAAATTGGAGGACCTAAACCTAGGATTTTTTAGAGGTGACCCTATATGATGTTTGGAAATAAAATGACCCGTGTCTGTGTCTAGGCGGGCCCTCATACGGCCTAAAATTGGAAATGTAGAACCCTAGATTGGAGAGGTTAGACTTTAATAATTGATTAGCTCGTTGTGTAGGAGCATAAGATGAATACTGGTAAAGATAGACATGGTATGGTACTTGTGTTACCTCAGGCCACGGGTGCGAGCCTTGGAGTGGATCCAATGTTGTTAGACTTGGACTTGTTGTTAGACTGTGTTCCATGTTGTACCTTAAACTCTTAGAGACCTGGTTAGGACCTTGTTCACTCAAGTTAAGCCTAGACAGACACAAACCCATACTTAGTTTCCCGAGTCGGCACTGAACATTTTCTCAGTTGTTCTAAGCTCAGCCAGTTGACTGATTATCTCTAGTAGGAGCTATATTCTGGTTACTTAGAGCTATCATGATGAGCTGTGATTAGACGGACGGTGTGATACCGTGTTCGGGTTAATCTGATAAAGGGGTGTGATCGGTGAGATAAATGGGAGTGATCGGTGTGATAAAGGGGTGTGATCGGTGTTATGTATATTGTATGTTATATTTATCATGGCTGTTATCCCTTGCATGGTTATTACCCTTTCCCTACCGCAAACTGTTTATGGTATGAGACGTTTATAGTACGGGAGGGCCGCGGCATAATATCCGGCGGTGTATTTAGCTTATGTGGATGTGCCCCTTTGTTGTCTGTTTAGATTAGTGCACTTTACATTTCTGATTCTAAATTGCTATTACTGCTCAACTGCCTAGATTTTGTACCTTGTTTACTCACATGATTATGTACCTGTCATTACTCTCTTTGTGTATACATCTTGTGTTATCTGCATATAATGCCTTAATCTTTGGTGCTTAGGTCCAGACTATGATCCCGCGGGTGACCTGATCATCGAGGCGCCCGTAGTTAGGGACTACGGATGGGGACCGGCTGACTAAGGGGTCGAGCCGGAGGATGGAGAGCCTGCACAGGGCGGTTGAGTGCAAATTGTTATTTTTGGGGTTTGAGAGTTTTTGTAGTGAGATGGGTAGTTAGCATGGTTTTGTATAAACACTTTGATATTCACACTTTGAGATTATTATCAGGCTTCCGCACTTTTACATTTGATTTATATATATGATATCTTTGCTTCCGCTATCTTGTGTTACGCTTTCGCATATAACTATTGATTATGATGTTGTTTAAAAAGTTTTAAAATTTTGACCTTACTACGGACTACGATCTTGAAAGTTCTTGGTTTTTCCGGAAACTAGCGCGCAAACACTACACCAAAAACGGGAAATTGGAACGGATTTCCGTTCCTGATTCGCCCGTTCCTAATCTGTTAAACCGTTCCAAAACCGTTCCAATTTCCTATTTTTGGAACGGATTAACGGATTAGGAACGGAAAACAGGAAATTGGAACGCATTACCGTTCCTAATCCGTCCGTTCATAATCCGTTAAACCGTTCCAAAAGCGTTCCAAATTTCCGTTTTTGGTGTAGTGAAACTTTGGATACTTTAGCGTTATCTTCGGTATTCGGAATTGGGGCGTTACACCATGTTGCCTAAAGTTGGTTTCATCTGAGAATTAGTTTAAATCCATAAAATTGTATGTTTTTACGAAATCATTCCATTTTTATTATCAGATCTTCCTCTTGAATATCTTTAAATTCACACCTAGAGTCATGTCATTTCTTTACACCATTGGATTGTACACGAAAAACTGAGTCAAATGTTGTATTTGCATGTATTCATACATGTCCATATGGGTCTCATGCAAAGCATGATCGTTTTCTACATTAAGAATTATCCATTTTTAATTATTTAATTACTCTTTTAGGAAATTCATCGGGGCCCTTGCAGGGAGAAATTCAAGAGTTTCACGAGAGAAGAAATTGAAGAAAATATATAAAATGGCAAGAAATCCACCCTTGTGGGACCCACCTTGGGCATGAATCCCAAGGTGGGGGGTGTCGTCCAATGGGTGGGACCAACTATCTTTGCACAAAATTATCTCCTATTTTTAGGAGATTTGAAAAATCAAATGAAGAGTGCAAGTTTAGCAAAAGTGAAGATTTGAAGGTCAAATAAGGCGGAAACCAAAGAGAGAGAAGAAATAAAAGAGAGAGAAAAAAAAAAGGGTGAATGGATCCCACCATGGGCATGCATTCCAAGAGATCTGCAAAAATCTAATTCTCTTTTTGTGATGAAGTTTTTTCAAAATTAATAAGAACTTATGAAGTCAATTTCCGAAAAAGTAAGGAGGCCATTTTTAAAAAGTTTTGGAAGAAAAAAGTTCAAAAGTTTCCGAGCATGTGTAAAGCTGCCAGTTTTAATTTCATGGAATCTAATCGAAGTAGAATTTGGTCAAAACAAGATCTACGGACGAGATCTCGAAGAGATTTCTGAAAAATCTATTTTCTTTTTGTGACGAAGACTTTCCAAAACTGATAAGAATCCACAAAGGCAATTTTCAAGAAAGCTAGGAGACCATTTTCAGAAAGTTTTTGAGGGAAAAAAAAGTTCAAATGTTTCGAAGTATTTGTAAAGTTTTCAATTTTGCAGGAAATCTAATTAAAGGAGGATTTGACCAAAACAAGATAAACGACGAGAATGTGTAGGGATTTATATGCGATCGCAGTTTTCCCATCAATGGTGATAGCGCTGTTCAGAGCCAAAATGCCAAAAGAAAAACAAATGAAAAAGTGAGGATAGGGTTCAAACTTGATGGGATGGGAGGGGATTTTTTTCGTAAAACCCTCCAGTTATTACTCGTTAGATGAACGTATACAGAAATTGACTTGGCCTCATGTGATGTTTGCATTTAGCAATTAGTGACCAGGCGGCGGGCATTATAAAATAAATTATTCTACTTTCTTTACACAGGCCTCAATAAGAATTGATCAAGATTGGTGGGCCTGGATGGAGTACTATAAATCACACACGAGGAAGAGACAACTTCCCAAAAGAAAGGAGGACAACGAGAGAGTTAGGAAGAAGTAAAAGAAGTGATGGATATAGAAACCGTTCTTCACATGGTAGGAGGAGCTGGAGATACCAGCTATGCTAGTAACTCTACCTTACAGGTTTCTCTCTTTCTCTCTCTCTCTCTCTCACACAGACACTCATACACTCTCTCTCTCTCTCTCTCAGACACTCATACACACTCTCTCTCTCTCTCTCACAGACACTCATACACACGTACACAGACACACACCGAGGGGGAGGGGGTTTTCTTTTGTCTCCTTTCTAAACCATCATAATTAACTTTAGAATTTCTTATATCTTTTCGTCTTCAATCAGAAAATAGCGATATCCAACGCAAGGCCGGTGGTAGAAGACTCTATCCTTGATCTCTACTGCTCCAGCTACCCAAAGATCTTGAACATTGCAGACTTGGGTTGCTCTTCAGGACCCAACGCCCTATCGGTGATCAAAGAGATCATAGATGCTACACATGAGAAATGTCGCCAGCTAAGCCGTCCAATGCCCGAGTTGAGAGTGTTCTTAAATGACCTTCCAGGGAATGATTTCAACACCATTTTCAGGTCTCTGGTAGTGTTCTATGACACACTCAAGGAAGAGAAAGGCCTGCCTTCTGGGACATGTTTCGTTGCTGGGGTGCCCGGTTCCTTCTATGGGAGGCTTTTCCCCAGTAACTTTCTGGACTTCATTCATTCTTCCTACAGTGTCCATTGGCTCTCTCAGGTGAGCATTTTCATTCTGAGAACTGCACTGGAAAGATCATTGTTTATGGTGGCAAGAATCTGATTTACTTTCATTAGTAGGCAATAGGTATAGTTCTAAAACTCATTGAGTCTGTGGGACTAACCAAAATCCCGCTTCTTTTTTTTTTTTTGGTAAAAGAAATCCTGCCCAGTTATTCGATTCAGTTGAAGATTTTGAGAGAAGCTGATCATTAATTACTATATATAAAGCGAGGGTGATTTGGTTTCAAAATTAAGGCTCAATTTGATACAATTTACAATTCTGATTTCAATTTTGATAAGTTTCCTTTGTTAGTTTCAGCTTTTACTATAGTTTGATACAGTTTCATTATTTGTTTGGAGTCTTAATACAATTTTTTTACTCATCTCAATTTTGATACAGTTTGTATACTTTCATTATAATTTGGACTCTTAATAAACTTTTGCATGCTTTATTTTGGACTCACACACAATTTTGTTCTATTTTTTGCACTTAGTACACTTTTGTTATTTTGGACTATTAGGCAGGACCCACTTCTTAATATGCATGAGGCATGGTTTGGGTGCGCGGTGCGCGGGTGAATATTTTTCGTTATTATAAATTAATATATTATACAATAAATCTTACAATATATTAACAATTTATATTTGTCATAACTTCAACAGCTATGGGACTAATTAGCTTTTGATTATTTTTTCGTTACACATAAAAATGTTGTGCTTGCTAATCAAGCTTGTTAGTTTTTATAAAACATGGGTTAACTCGATCTCCAGACTTGGTCTAAATGGAAAACTATTAGGAATTAGTTTTGATTATATGTAAAGGAAAATTCCCAAAAAAAAGTACAAACTTTTGGCTCATTTTAAGAAAAAAGCACATGTAGATTTGAATATTTCAAAAAGGTATAAAGGGTTTTCACATTTCTTTCAATCAAGTTCTTTTTATAAATTTTATTGAGAAATGATAAAACCGCCATCCTCTCTTTTTATTTTGATGATCATAACCATTAATTGAACCTAGTTTTTAGTGATTTGGAATTCCGTTTGACAAAGATAGTTGAAGTGGGGCCTCACCGGGTCATTTTCGTTGAATTTGATCATTTCTCTTAAGTAATTTATTAAAGAAAGATTCTTGAATAATGACATGATGAGGCTGTTTTTTTTTTTTTTTTTTTTTTTTTTTTTTTTTTTTTATCATTTCTCAGAAATCTTTTAATGGAGAGGACTTGATTGAAAGAATTGTGTAAAATGTTTATATCTTTTTTAAATATTCAGATTTTTATGTACTTTTTTGAAAACATTCGAAACTTTTGTACCTTTTTAAAAATTCTCCTTATATAATTATATTCACTTGAGTTGGCTTTTGACTCGGTTAAGTCTTTTGACTTGGAATCAGGATCATATGAGGACCTCCCCTATGGTGATTGTGAGTGGACAAATCACGGTCCGCCATGTCAGCGTGAGCAACCTCTCCCTGGATGGATGGCAGGCTGTCTGCGTGCAAGGCAAGTTGTCCACGGTGACGTAATATATTATGATTGGTCCACTTACAGTCACTGTAGGGGAAATCCTCAGAGGATCCGGGCTCCTTGACTTGGTGCCCCCTCCGAGTCTTAGTCCTGTGGCGTTTTGAAGTGGGACGTGTTTCCAACTTTTATGACTACCAATAGTGGGGCACATGGAAAATGGATATTGTGGTGGGACCCACTAATGTTTAAGCCATCCATGAGTGTGATATTACTTTGGCACAAGGAATTTCTTCCTTAACTTCACATCCAGCTCATTTGAGCATTTCAAGTTGGCTGCCTGAAAAAAGGAAGTTAGTTCCCTTCTGTTGTCTATGTCTATGAAACCTTTTTTCGTCAGGGAAGAGAACATGAGGAGCTAGCGGCATATCTTACTTTTGATTCAACCGACAACATATTTCTTTTATTTATGGGTAAAAATAAGTAAAAGTAAATATCAAATCATTTGAAAAAAAAAAGTTGATAATCAAGTAAGGTGGGTTATATTTTTATGGTAAAGCAAAGATGAACCCATGACATAAAGTAAAAGATAAAGCAAGATGAAAAGTCGATAAGAGATACAGTAATCACTTTACTCGTTCTTTAATGGGATAGAATTTACGGTCCTGTAAAGTAAAGTAAACTATTTTGCCAACCAAACATGGTAAGTTCAAAGTTTCTACGCTGAAGTTATTTTAACCAGTCAAACAAGGCATGGTACCGCGCCGGAGTTTACTCCCCTATAGATCGTCAATATGTTATGTACATTAAAGACATATAATATAGGTTAATTTAATTTGTGTGTGCCTAAACCCAACAAGGGTCTCATGTATATGACTAGGCCTGACACCAGTGGACCTTAGAAGCCCAAATCCAACATGCCCAAGTTAAGGCCTAATATTTTATTATACTTATCAAACAATATACATAATCTTCTTATATATATATAGTTTATAATCAATCTAATGACATATATTATACATGGAGAGAGTCTAGAGAGACCGAATGAGAGACCGATTGCGAGCCTGAATTCCATTGTAATGACATCTTTACCCTCAAATGTCCTTCATTCAATCACTCAAATATTTTTTCAACATTTTATTTTCGGAATTCGGGCTCCCAATTAGGCTCCCTATGGGTCTCTCTAGACTTAATCATTATACATATGATAAACACGAGTACAGGACTATGATGGAATGAACCTGTTTGGCCTAACCTACACGAAATGAAATTATTGAAGGCCGCAAGTTATAGACATGCTGGGCCTTCATCGAACGGGTTACAGCAGGAAACAGTTCGTAAATTGTACACCAGTAAAAATGATATGTCTGATGACAAGGTTATTTATCATTTGATCGTTGCTGAGTTATAATCCTTTGCTGATCATTCAAAAGTTGTTTTACAAGTAAATTTTATATTTGATAGCGAGAAACTATTGAGAATGATTGGTAAATTTCATTTACTAGCATAAAAGCGCGTGTGGGTTGACAAAGAAAACAAAAATTAATTGCAAAAATGGAAGAAAATATTAATTTAAACTTTTTTTTATTGAATTACTTTTCAGAATAATATTTTGAAAAATATGTCAGATTTTAGGAAACGGTGAAAAAGTGAAAATTAGTGAAAAAAAAAATCTATTTTTCTCCTTTACTTTCTCTCTAAATATCTATTTTTGTTGGTGATATATTTGGTTCCTTCCATTGTTATAACTATGCTTAAATTATAGTGAAGATTCATAGGTTCATTTTCGAGTAAATTGTCTTCGTTTTAAGATATTATTATTATTATTTTTTTGTTGGTAAAGATTAGTTTTTAGATCCCGTTTGTTCACTTTGGAATATTTGGGGTATGATCAGGTGCTCTTCCAAGTTCTCTTAGCATTTGTATTTTAATCCCTATATTTCTCCATTAGTTATCTACATTTTTGTATTTGATTGCATACTCATTCTTTGTATGGGTACTTTTTGCTATTTTAAATTTAACTTTATTGTGTAATAGTGTAAAAGTTTTTTTTTTTTTTCAACATTTTATTGATAATAACGCTTAAAAACAAAAAACAAAAAAAAAAAAAAAAGAAAAAATATCCTAACATTTTTTCTTAGAGAAATTGTAATGTTGTTTAAGAATTCTACTGACAAATTTTGAAAACATATATATATATATATATTTATATGTATACATTGCAGGTTCCTCAAAGACTTCAAGGTGAAATGGGTCAATCACTGAACAAAGGAAATCTGTACTTAGCTGAGTCCAGCCCTCCTGCTGTCTATGGAGCTTACTTAGAACAGTTCCAGAGAGATTTCTCATTATTTCTCAAGTTACGCTCAGAAGAAATGACTAGTGGAGGGCATATGGTCCTCACAGTAATTGGGAGGAACAGTGAAGAACCATATAGTAAAGGTTGTTGTCACAATTGGGAATTGTTATCACAAGCCCTGAAGGAAATGGCGTCAAAGGTAATCTAATTTATCAGATGCTTTTCATTTAATTCCAACACCTGGAGGATGCTAGATGATGTGACATTTTTCAAATATATATATATGCCATACACAATGGTGGCTTTTAGTATTTGTGTCTAGTTTTATTTATATCCATACAATGCACCCAACCCCAAATCCAAATTAAAAAGGGGTCCAAAACTTGGACCAATTTCGTCCTTACAATAATTGGTATTGAAGGACCCATTTTGGACTTATATCCATGCATCCCAATAATTAAAAATATTTGTTCAAATTTAGAACTGGATATATTACTCAAATGACCTTCCCGTTTCATTAATATCATTTCAGGGAGTCGTTCAGGAGACAAAACTAGACTCATTCAACCTACCTTGTTATGCCCCTTCTCCTAAGGAACTGAAGGATGTGATTACCATGGAAGGATCGTTTTTTCTTGATCAACTGCAAATTACTGAAACAAATTGGGATACTAATGACAATGATGATAACAAAGGCTATGTTTTTTATAAGAAGGCCAGTGGCCTGCACGTGGCCAAATATATCAGAGCTCTGACAGAATCCATGCTTGTGACTCACTTTGGAGAGGAGATAATTGAAGAGTTATTTGAAAGGTTTGCAGAGAAAGTGGGAGAGCATTTATCAAAGGAGAAACCCAAGTGTGCCAATATAACATTTTCCATGACTAAGAAGGTTTGAAGGTTTCTCTATGCATGAATGTAGTTGAAGTATTAAGTGTTGGAGGTTTTTCAATAAACTTTTATATGTATTTTTTGGAATTTAGTCAATGAAAATGTCGTTCAAGTACGTGAATTCTCATATGAGAAATTGGAACTAGACCCTTGATTGTAGCTCAGGCATATCAGTGCATTGCAACATGTACATGCTACACACGTATGTGATAGGGCATTTCACATTGTCACAAAGAGCTTCGAAGAGCCCTAATTGATTGTACCAAATGAATCCAACTGGGTTGACCTCCTTCATGGGTCGGGTGACTAGTGTCTTGCCAATTGGCCACCCATTCACATCTCCATTCGCTTAGATCACGAAAATTATCAACTTTGGAAGAGTCGGTATCTTCCTGTTCTTCACACAAACAAGCTCTTCAAATATGTTGATAGCTCGACTTTATACCCTAAAAAATTTCTTCGTGGTAAGGATAATAATGTGACCACTACCGTCATTCCATCCTATGATCAGTTTGAACAAGATGCTCTTATTCTCTTATGGATCAACACCACTCTCATGCGCCAGGTGTTGCAATAGGTTGTGGGTCTCCAATCAACTTGAGTAATCCAATAAATTGGAGAAGCTTCACCTTCTCCAGTCATGCTCTGGAGTTTTGCACCGCTAAAACAACAATTTTAGAACCTCAGGGCTAAGCTATTGCTTCAAGAGCATCAGAGATGCCTTTCATTTTAATCAAGACATTCAGTTATAGATAAACCCCTTTCTTGAGTTCGGGATCGCCAAGTGCGAGATTATTCATTTTTATGTCGATTTTTTTTATTACTTGCCAAGAGTCATGTAGGGATCAAGTTGCAAGACTGCAATAATAATAATTTAGTCCTCAGTCAACAGATCTCTTGCCCTTTAAAGGTCCTCTATCATTCCACTCATCTTTCAGAAGTGGTTCCACATAAGAACTCATGGGACCATCCGATATGTGTCAAGCTCCATTATCATGACATGGGTCTTGCTAGTGATAATTCCACTGTATACCTTTGTTAAAGCTTCTCAAATTTCCTCATTTATTTTCACATTCCAGACCCGAGATTCCTCTTATTAGGGTGGTTTCCAAGGTGTGACAAGTAAACTCTGGTGAGCTTGCACCTGTTCCGGACCAAGTCCAAATTTACGAAGGCGAAAATTCTACATTTCACGTGTGATGATTACTCAATTACACTTGGCAAAGAACATTTATTTGCGGAAGTATGTAGATCATCAATAACAAAGCCATGTGCAGTCTATTAACCAATCCATTAAATTACAATTGTCTTTAACAAGCTAATAATTTAAACTTTCAATGCATACTTAAACTAAGTGCAAGATTAACTATCTAGTTTTAAGTCATAATTACCACACTTGTATGTACTCCGGCGGTTAAAGCTAACCATTAACCTTACCAATCAAGTCTCTAATATGAAGGTTATTAGCTATTCTCTTGGGTAATCTGGATTTCTGTGACACTAAGTATAGCATCATGGATACGACGATTCAACAATGTATGAGCAATTAAGATGTATCACATATAATATCAAATTTGAATTATTGACATAAGATTAAAAGATGTCAAATAATCAGACACTAGGCACATTCTGCATATGAGTAATTCATGCTTTTTCAAATCAAGATTAAATACATACTTCATTCTGGTTGGCAACTACCTTCGCTCAATCATCCCTTAATAGAAAGCAAGTGTTTTGGGATGTCACCAGGGGCCCGGTCAAAGGTCCTCTTGGCGACCCGGGTTGAAGAATTCCGGTGCTTTAAACTTTCTACTACAGCGGCGCTCAATTCTAAACCAAGATTTAACCCCGTCGAGTATCATTCGGTCGAAGCTAAGTAGTACCGACTCATTTGATTCAATCAAGTACACCCACTTCCGTCTCACCTCCTCGGGGTAGGATCTTGACTCGGGGTCTGACATCCTCTGGGTAGGATCTTGACATCAGTTGGTCATTTGCTTCCATTCTGTCTTACCTCCTCGGGGAAGGATCTTGACCTTCTACCTCATCTCTGGGTAGGATCTTGAGTTCGTGGGACATTATAGTTTATCAAGTCCATGGACGATACAAATGTAAAATAATAGCAACACTACAAGAGAATAACACAAATAATATATAAAACAATCCTTGAGATATTTGAAGGCAATAATAAAGTCAATAACAATATGCAAATGCAATGTGATTAATGGAATCAGGGAGGTTTACTAGTCGATCCTAATCTAATTACCCGTTATTTTTTAACTGTCCATTTCAGTGTAGTTTTAGGTAATTCGATGCACATGCTACATTTTATTGGTGTCACTTTTTGTGTTTGCGTGATGCACCGAAATTTCTAAACCAACACCCATGGTAAAGTGCGAGACAAACGGATGGGCACATAAGATGATCTCAGCCCAAGATTACTCATGTGTCACAATTTCCATCAGACTTAGTTAATCGGTTAGGAGCTCCATGTCTAGGGACCTACAAGGTCAATCCTTTCACACCCTAAGAACCTTGTTGGTTTATTATCTGTGTCAATATCATCCTCAGGGATTGATTATGAAAGGTTTAGTCCATGGATTCCAATCTAGGGTCCAAACCAAGTTTAAAGTCTCTTTTCCCAAAAGAGATAGGGCCTTGTTCAGTAGTCCACATATTAACTTCTAATTCCAATCTCTGATCATTAAGATGTATGGACTATTGGTTTCTACGTTCCAAGAGCTTTCCGACGATATGTGGAACTCCAAAATCTGATGTACAGATCAAAAGTTATGGCCATTCAAAGTTGACAATGTTAGGCCCAATGGGCCTACCCGCTCGAGTGGGTCCGAATCTAACTGGCAGAATTCTGGGCAATTTCTTAGTCTGAAAATGTCCAATTTCTGCCATTCATTCTCCCATTTCAATTACCAATCATCCTTAAACCAAGTTAGACATGATTTGAGCGTCTAAAGCTCCATCTACAAGCTATTTATCAACCTGCTTCCATTCCATTATCCATTAACACTCATATATACATAAACCATTTCACATTATGAATTTCATTCAAATGAAAATGCTGAATTTGATATCCAAGAGAAATATAGCATTCAATCAAAGAATCATGAACATGTATAAATCATAATTGCTCATTAATTGCCTCTTTTCGTGCTTTTCTACTCTAATCTCTTCTTCGGCTCAACTTAGCCAAAATCCTCAAACTGCTAGCTCATAAGGAACTCCTACAATGGTGAAATGCCATAATGGAAATGAATTAACATGCATGCAATTAAAATGACTAGTATAATCTAAAGAACACATTAGAGAGGAGAAATCTTACCAAGAAAGTGGGTAGAGATGAAACAGTGAAGAAGAAAGCTTGGGTTGGATAAGATACCGAATTTGGAGATGGGTAAAGCTTCTAGTTCTTCAAATTAAACATGCACAATTCCTAGAGTGAATTGAAGTTAATGGAGTGATTGGGTGAGAGGCCCTTTCAACATGAGAAGTGTAGTTGTTTGGGGAAGATGGTTGCATATGGTAAATGGAATGGAGGAAGGGGATGAATCTGGTGGTAGATTGCACATGCATGCCTTTCTTGTAGTTTGAAATGGCAAGGAAGAAAGAAAGGATGGAAATGGTGAAAGAAAGGAGAAGTTTCCTTTGGCTGGGACCAGATGAGATGAAAAGGGGTACTGTGGGACGATGATGGTGGCTTGTAAAGGGGCAATTATTGTTCCCTTTGCATGCAAGTCCAATGTCTTATGAGAAATTTGGGGAAAAGGCTTCTTCATGAAGGAATTCTAAAAAAGGGCTTTTAAGTGGGGAATGGCTTCGAATGGGCTGTGTTGGGTCCAATTAGGATGAGTCCAAACATGAGTTGTAATGTTAATGAAATGCTTATGAAATGCACTTAAACCCAAAAAAACTTTGGCAACATGTGTGGCCCAAATTATCAAAAAGGTCATAGGTCTACCTAAGTTGGTTCAACACTTCACTAATCTACCTATTCCATCACAAAACCACCCAAAACACATATTCGACACCTAATTAAGATTAATTAGGCATTAATTACATTTAAGCGGGGTCAGGATCTTACAATTATACCATAGAATTAGTAGGGACAAGCTCGAAAGCGTGGGGCAACTATGAGAAAGGCTTGTGCGAACTGATTTTGTGGGATTGACTGCTAGCTAGTAGATTGGTTGTTAGCATCAGTCATTAGACTATTATCCACATGGCTTGTTGTTGTTTCGGTCAAGGGACACCTGGACTATTATCTTAGATAAGAACCTCCGCATGATGGACATATATGGGATGACTTTATGGTATGCCTTTGATTTGTAAAGTATAACATTGAATTAACATTTCCTCAAATTCTATTTCGGTATCAAAGCCTCACGAAGAAGTTCGTTATCATTTTTAATGGCACCACCCACAACTAATTCCCTCTCACAGAAGTACCCATACCCATCCACGTTGAAAGTTGGAAATTTTGTGTCCATTAAATTAACACAACCAACTTTCCCTTATGGAAGACCCAAATCATGGGTCTTGTAGAAAGTCAGGACATGCTTGGATTGATTGATGACACATGTTCAATGCCTGAGCAATTTCTCCTTGCCTCAAGCACTGACGGTGAGAGTGGGGCAAGCCAAAGTGTGAATCCGAAATATATTGCGTGGAAGCGTTCTGGCCGTCTACTCTGGGGTTGGATCACCGGAACCTTGTCTGAGGAAGTTCTTGGCATGGACCTTTGCATGATGGACACATATGAGATGACTTTATGGGCTGTTACACCTTAAATTGTTAGGATGTTCTATAATATTGTGTACCTTTGATTTGTCAAGTATAGCATTGAATTAACATTTTCCGCAAATTCTATTTGCAACATCATGCTAATCGTTCTCAAAATATAAGTGACCTCATCTTCATCACTCAAGTAGGTCACTGTCGCGATCCTCAAGTATTTAGGGGGCGTTTAGCAAGTCTAATTTTCATGTCTATTTCTCTTAATCCCTTTTCAAATAGACATTTAGACCTAAAAGATTGTTTGGATGGTACAAGGAACGTCGACTCTGTTTAAACTAGACATTGAATATCTTTTGTATGTTTTAGAAAGGACAATAACCAATGCTTTTAGGAATATGTCTTTGTCTAGAGTGGATAGACATGGGAGCTGCCATGTTTTTGGTGAGTTTACCACACAAACCATTTATTATTATTTTTAATTATGGGTTATAATAATGTTAATCTAAATTGTTGGATGTTTTTGGGTGCCCATAGACGGCCATCTTAGTAATTTCGTGTTAGTGTCATAGTCATATATCCACTATCCTTGTGTTGTTAATTCCGTGTCAAAAGTCCAAGACCTTGCCTCTAAAACCTCTTTAATGAAGATCAAGATCAAAGGCTTGGAATAGAGAGGTTTTCGGGGCAGCTGAAACAAATAATTGCTGATGTAGAGAAGTCTGTGGAGGATTCTCAAACTGCTTATGACTCCAATCCCAATAATTCCCTTCTCTTGGCCTTAATTTAGGTCAATCTTTTCTTCATAACTGGCTCAAAGTTGAGTTAGTACACTTGAAACAAAAGGAAAAAATCAGATGGCTTCGAGATGGCGATAGGAAAACAAAGGCCTTTGGCAAGCTTCAGTGGAACTTTCTATTCAGGGTCCTTCAATTCTTCAAATTCTCCTCTTAGTGGATTAACACTATCAGAGAACTGGTTTGCAGCAGCAGAAGCTCGGTTTTGGTGAATAAAAGCCCTTGTGGGTTTTTCAGCTCTTCTTGTGGCCTTTGTCAGGGATACCCTCTCTCCACCTATCTCTTTATTCTAGCAGAGGAGATCCTAAGTATCAAAGTAGAAGTGTTAAGGCAAGAAGGCAATATCTTTCCAATCTCCCCAGTCAGCTCTCCCCCCTGCCTTTTACTTTTTGCGGAAGACATCATGTTTTTCATTAAAGCTCACAAGAGAGGTCTATCTAGGCTTCAAGATCTGCGTAGTCAGTATTAACATTCATCTGGCCAATGCTTCAATCTTCAGAAAAGCCATTTGTTTCTAGGCAAGTGCATTGCTAGGAAAGCCAATCTGGTCGCAAGGCTTCTTCAAATGAATTCAGCCACTCTGCCCTCTGTTGACCTTGGAGTCCCCCTCTTTTTTGGAAGTGCGGGACAGACCGACAGGTAGATTGAATGCCCAAATGCCTCTCCTTCGATGGTAGACAGACTCCAGTTAAGCATGTTCTTGTTAGGGATTGCAAGAACACACGCACGATCTACGAGAAACAATCAATCAATCACACAATCAATCCACGAGACACAGATTTACGTGGTTTGGCAAGATTGCCTACGTCCACGGGAGATTCACGCCATTCACTATTATTGGAGATTCTCACAAGAGTACAAGCATTCACTGTCTCTCTCGTTCTCTCTCAATTTCACCGTAATAACAATGCTCTCACCACCCAGTATAAATACATGAAACCCTAAACCTCTAGACAACCACAACCGTCGGATCTGGCCTCATAACAGATGGTCCAGATTAAACCGACAAATTACAGATAAATCCCTGTATTTAAATAAGGTCTAAATCAGGCTTCACCAACCCATCAATCTCCCACTTGAAGACTGATCATACTAAATGGCTTTGACAATAACAGAACACGGCTAAGAATCTCGATACCTCATCTTCATGCTTGAAGACCAACTGAAGCTGAGCACAGCTTCAGTTTCTCTGTAGTTATCACCTTAGTGAACATATCTGCAGGATTCTCACTTGATAAAATCTTCTCTAGTTTTAACACTTTTTCTTCTAGAAGCCATCGTATGAAGTGATATCTGATCCGAATGTGTTTGGTTTTTGGATGAAAGGCTGAATTCTTTGCAAGATGGATGGCACTCTTACTGTCACTGTAAAGTCTGCTAGACTCTTGCTTCTTACCCAACTCTTCCATTAACTCCTGTAACCAAATCATTTCCTTACTAGCTTCTGTAGCGGCAACATACTCTGCTTCTGTGGTTGAAAGTGCAACGACATCCTGTAATTGAAATTTCCAACTGACTGCTGCACTACCCAATGTGAAGACATATCCTGTAGTGCTTCTGCTTCTATCAAGATCTCCTGCTAAGTCCGAATCAACATAGCCATGCAATTTAATCTCTGATCCTCCAAAATGCAATGCTGCCTTTGTGGTGCCTCTCAGATATCTGAGAATCCACTTAACTGCTTCCCAATGCATTTTTCCCGGATTACTCATAAATCTGCTTACAACTCCTACTGCATGAGCAATGTCTGGTCTGGTGCAAACCATAGCATACATCAAGCTACCAACAGCTGAAGCATATGGGACCTTGGACATGTTCTCCTTCTCCTGTTCTGTTTTAGGAGACAACTCTTTTGAGAGTTTGAAGTGGCTGGCTAGCGGAGTGCTAACTGGCTTAGCACCATGCATGTTGAACTTGTTTAGAACCTTTTCAACATATTCTGCCTGAGACAACTTCAATATGCGATTTTTCATGTCTCTACTAATTCTCATACCAAGAATCTGATTTGCAGCACCCAAATCCTTCATTTCAAATTCCTGTGACAACTGTTTCTTCAAATTATTTATCGCATGCATATTTGAACCTGCAACGAGCATATCGTCTACGTACAAGAGTAGAATAATGTAACAGTCATCAAAACTTTTGAAATAACAGCAATGGTCTGCATGACATCGTTTGTAACCTGTGTTGTACATAAAACTGTCAAATTTAATATACCATTGTCTTGGAGCTTGCTTCAAACCGTATAAACTCTTTTTGAGCTTACACACCATTTCCTCCTTTCCTGGCACAGCATATCCCTGTGGCTGATGCATATAGATGTCTTCTTCCAAGTCACCATGGAGAAACGCAGTTTTCACATCTAATTGCTCAAGGTGTAAATTTTCTACCGCCACAACGCTCAACACACTTCTGATTGTGTTCAATTTAACCACAGGAGAAAATAACTCAGAGTAATCAATACCTGCCTTCTGCTGGAAGCCTTTTGCAACTAATCTAGCTTTGTATCGCTTGCTACCGTTATGTTCTTCCTTCAATTTGTACACCCACTTGTTGTGCAAAGCTTTCTTTCCCTTAGGCAACTAAACTAAGTCCCATGTCTGATTTGATGATAAAGATTTCATTTCATCTTCCATGGCTTGTTCCCACCTTGCCTGAGTTTCAACCTGCAATGCTTCTTCATAACATTCTGGCTCACCACCATCAGTTAACAACAAGTAAAACAAAGAAGGTGAATAGCGCTGTGTAGGTTTAGGAGTCCTGGATGACCTTCTTACTGGGGCAGGTGTTTGAGGGTCCACCTGCGGGTTTTCATTTCCATGTACTTCAGGTACATCATTTTCAGAAGTGTCATCCAGTTCTAAATATTCATTGCTGTCCTCATGCACCTTGTCCTTGTTTTTGTGCATCACTTTCTCATTGAATATAACATTTCTGCTTCTAATGATTTTTCTATTTTCTTCATCCCAGAAGCGGTAACCGAACTCATCAGAACCATATCCAATGAAAGTGGATTTCCTAGATTTAGAATCTAGTTTGTCTCTTTTTTCAGCATCAACATGAACATAAGAGATACAACCAAATACTTTTAAGTGTGAAAGGTTTACCTCTTTTCCGGTCCAAGCTTCCTCTGGTAGTCCACCATCCAAAGGTACTGAAGGCCCTCGATTGATCAAGTATGCAGCAGCATTCACTGCTTCCGCCCAAAACTGCTTGGGCAATCCAGCATGTAGCCTCATACTTCTGGCACGCTCAACAATTGTCCTGTTCATGCGCTCAGCCACACCATTTTGCTGTGTTGTATTGGGAATGGTCTTCTCTCGCTTAATGCCATTTTTTGCACAATACTCCTCAAATTCTTTGCTGCAGTACTCTCCCCCAATATCAGACCTTAGGCATTTCAGTTTCAAACCTGTTTCATTTTCAACCAAAGCTTTCCACTTTTTGAAAACATCAAACACGTCAGACTTGTGTTTCATGGGATATACCCATAATTTCCTGGTAGCATCATCAATAAATGTAACAAAGTAAGAAGATCCACCAAGAGAAGGTACCTGAGTTTGTCCACACACATCCGTGTGTACTAGTTCCAACCTTTCTGACTTCGGTGGCCTGCCTACTTTAGAGAATGTAACTTTCTTCTGCTTTCCGAAAACACAGTCTTCACAGAACTCTAAGTCCAAGGACTTGAGTCCTTCTAGCTTTCCGTTAGAATGAAGAATCTTCATCCCTTTCTCACTCATGTGTTCGAGTCTATAGTGCCATGTGTTTGAGTCAATGCCTTTATCTGCAACTGCAATGGAACTTGTAGAGCTGTTAGTCAAATAAAGAGTTCCTTCTTTCTTACCGCGAGCAACAACCATACTCCCTTTTGTAACTTTCCAGAAATCATCTGCAAAAACAGTTACGTGACCAGAGCTAGCAAGCTAACCAACTGATATGAGGTTTCTCTTCAGGCTAGGTACATGCCTGACATCATTCAATTGCCATATACTGCCATTTGGCAATTTAATCTGAACATCTCCCTTGCCAATTATGTCACAAGGTTCATCATCACCAAGATAGACTTTTCCAAAATCACCTTGTACATAATTTTTGAGATATTCTTTATGTGCAGTGGCGTGAAAGGACGCACCCGAATCTATAACCCAAGATTCAGACTTATAATCAAAAGCAAGAATTAAGGCATCTTGAACAGCATCACCTGCGACATTTGCGGAAGCTTCGTTATCCTTATTACCGTTCTTTTGCTTATTCTTCTTTGGTGGAGCTCTGCAATCCTTTTTCAGATGTCCCTTTTTGCCACAATTCCAGCACTCGATTTTGCCTTTTGAAGATCTTGACTTACTCCGTGATTTTGATCTTCCATGACTTTGCTTTCTCTCAGATGACCTCCCTCTGTTTCCCACATTCAATGCACTTCCTGATGATTCACCTGAAGGTTTCCTGCGAATTTCCTCATCGAGGATGGCACTCACAACATCATCAAATTTCCTCAATGCACTTCCTGATGATTCACCTGAAGGTTTCCTGCGAATTTCCTCATCGAGGATGGCACTCACAACATCATCAAATTTCAGTTTGGTTGATCCTAAAGAATTACTCAGCGATGTAACCATACCATTCTAGCTGTCTGGTAAAGAAGACAAGACCAACAAAGCCCAAATTTCATCTTCGAATTGTACGTTAACAGAGGATAACTGGCTCATGACCGTGTTAAACTCGTTCAGGTGTTCAGCAACAACCCCACCTTCAACCATCTTCATGTTAAACAACTTTCTCATCAAGAAAACTTTATTTGAGGCAGAAGGTTTTTCATACATTCGAGATAGGGCATCCATAACATCTTTAGTGGTTTTCTCCTTAGATATATTGAATGTAACAGACTTTGATAGAGAGAGACGAACGGTACCTAAGGCTTTCCTGTCGAGTACCTCCCACTCTGCATCTGACATTGTTGTAGGTTTCTGGGCTTTTCCCCCAAGCGGCAGGGAGAAATTCTTCTGGTAGAGGAGATCTTCAATCTGCATCTTCCAGTACGCGAAGTTTGTGCCATTAAACTTCTCAATCGTGAGCTTCATGTCGTCCGTCATTGCTCCCACTCAAATCAAGCTCTATCTACTTGATATGAATTCTGCTGGTCAAACTGTCAGTCCGTTCCATCTACCTTGTAGATCTCGTTGATACGAATCCAACAAAAAAAACGGAGCGCAATTCTGAGTCCGGATGGCTTCAGAAAACAAGAAACAATTCTGGCCCTTGAATCCGGTCAAACTGGATGGTTGACCGTACTGCTTCAGGATGACGTCAGCGTCTGCTGACTACTGGGCTTCTCCTTCACGGACTGGGCCGGGTCAGACCTGACCTGGACTGGAACTTGGCCTGGACGCTGACCCAAGAACTGCTGGGCTTCTGGAGTGGGTCAGGTCGGACCTGACCTGAACCAACCCGGGCCCAACTGGGTCTTCTTCCTCCCTTTCTCTGTTTTCAGAACAGAGCTATAGCCCAGGTCACTGTCTTCTTCTTCAGCGGCGACGGCGGGCAGGTAGCCGGACTGCGAGGCGGCGACGACGGCACGGCGACGGAACAGCGGCGACGGCGGTCGTGCAGGGATGGACGGAGGGTGATCGTCTGTGTTAGGATCGTCTGGTTTTTCTTCCGTTCCCGACGACAATCAGCAGCTGTGGCTTCTCCGACGATGCCGGACGGGCGGCGACGGACGATGGCAGCGTCCGGCGATGGCTGCGACGGCGATCTGGGCAGCAACAGGACCCCCGGCGATGGCTACGACGACGATATGGGCAGCGGCAAGTCGTGGCCCACTGGTTTGATCAGTGATCGTCGATTTGCAACCGTGCCCGACCTTTTTTTTTTTTTGTGATTGCTGTGCTGCGAATCAAGAGATCAAGATGATCTCTTCTCCGATCTCGATCCTGATTACGCGCGAAACCTTTGGCTTTGATACCAGTTGTTAGGGATTGCAAGAACACACGCACGATCTACGAGAAACAATCAATCAATCACACAATCAATCCACGAGACACAGATTTACGTGGTTCGGCAAGATTGCCTACGTCCACGGGAGATTCACGCCGTTCACTATTATTGGAGATTCCCACAAGAGTACAAGCACTCACTGTCTCTCTCGTTCTCTCTCAATTTCACCGTAATAACAATGCTCTCACCACCCAGTATAAATACATGAAACCCTAAACCTCTAGACAACCACAACCGTCGGATCTGGCCTCATGACAGATGGTCCAGATTAAACCGACAAATTACAGATACACCCCTGTATTTAAATAAGGTCTAAATCAGGCTTCACCAATCCATCAGTTCTATCCTCCATCCCTCTCCATATCTCTCTTGTTCTTCCTCTCCCAAGCAAAACTTGCCTCCTAATCGAGAGGCTGGTGAGAAACTTTCTGTGGAGAGCTAATCCTGACATACTGAAATCTAATATGGTTAGATGGGAGATTGTTTGCCTTCCAAAATCAGAAGGAGGTTTGGGGCTGCGTAAGATAAAGGAATTTAATGATGCCTGCCTTCTGCATCTGGCCCGGTCTGCTGTCAAAGCTGATTCCTTTTGGTCCAATTGGCTCCAAGAAAGACATTTCAGAGGTCCTTCAATCTAGAATTATAGGAACCCAAGGTGTGGTTCGTGCATTTTGAAGAAGCTTAGATCCATGTCCCCCATTCTTCAGATAGATAGCAAATGCATCCTTGGTAATGGTAAGAACCAATTAGGCTATGGTATGACAATTGGAGCGCTCCAAAGTTTCCCAGATTTCAGTTATCTATTGGTGGCTTAGTAGCTAATATCATTGTTGAAAATGCATGGCACATTCCCAACCAGCTTCCTGCTGAGCTGCAGGAGTTCCTTCTCCATTCTACTAGTCCCATCAACATTGAAGACAGTTCAGCTCCAGATTCAATATTCTAGCCAGGAAGCGCCATAGTGTCTTCTCCATAATTGATGCTTGGAACCTGCTCAGAACCAAAGTTGCTTCAACCACCTGGTCTGCCTTGATATGGAATAAATTCTTCAACCCACGTCTGGCTTGCCTGTGTTGGCGCCTGCTGCATCAGAAAACACTGACGGACAACTGGGCTAAACTTAGAGGATGGTCATTGGCCTTCATATTTCACAATTGCTTCAGTGGTGAGGAAACTGATCTGCACTTGTTTTTTTCCAACTCCTTTGGAATTGGCTTCTCTTCCCTTGTCGAGCTCAGCTTCCCTTGTCTCTCTCTGCATCCACTATTTGCAAGACCATTGCTACAGCTGGAGAGGTCCATGGAAGAAATTGTGCTGCTGCCATCTTCTTCCACGCCATCTTTGCTTTATGGTCCATAGGAACGACTCAAAACACAGCTCAAAAAAACCGTCTTTGGAGAGAGCCAAGGTGATCCTCCTAGATCATTTAAAAGGGATGGCCATCTATGTCCAAGGTGCAAATTTGCCTCCTCACCCAATCTTGGCCCATTTTGGGATCACTTCTTAGTGATGTATAGCTCTCCTTAAGTGGTCTCTCTTCTCCCTTCTCGGTTTCCCTTTGCTGCTCAGTACTATTTTTTTTGTTTAGTTTGGTTTTGTTATTTGTTTGGCTCAATTGAATAAATTATAAATTAACTGGGCCCCTGTATTGCCCATGGTCTACTGAGATTAGAAGTAGGTCTATTATCATAGGTCTACTGTGATTAGAAGTAGTGTTTGGGTGTAACTGGGTATTGGGCTGATATTATAAATAGAGACTTAGGGTCTCTATGATGTACACCTTCTTCTGATAATAAACTGAGTTCTCCCGTCTTCCCCGTGGACGTAGGCCAAAAGCCGAATCACATAAATCTCCGTGTTCTTATGTGTGATTGATCTCTTTCCATAGGCCCTAGATCACAACAAACTGGTATCAGAGCTAATTGGCGTGATCGAAGGAGATCTGACGGATCGGATCTTCAAAGGGTTGATCGGAGAGAAGGGGATCGCTCCCTGTTCTGCTTGCAGGCGGAAGCTACAGATGATCTGATCCTCAGTCATCTGATCTTCGACATAAGGCAGTTTCCGTTCTTTATCTGCAACCTTGCCCGACGCCGGAGTCGCCGCCGCCGCTGCGCGTCACCGGAGCAGAAGCGCCGCTTGCGCTGTTGCCGTGGAAGAAGAAGAAGGAAACCGGAGAGGACGACAACTGCAGGGAAGGGCGATCGTGTTTTTTTTTGGGTTTCTTGCTGGGCCCCACCTCGCCGTGTATCGCCGTCGCCGGAACTCCCCGCCGCTGTCGTCGCCCGTCGCCGGAGGAGAGAGGGTCGCTGCCGCTGTGTGTCGCCAGAGTGGAAGAAGAAGAAGACCGGAAGAGGGGCGCTGCCCCTGTATTCTGTTGCAGAGCAGAATTGCTGACGAAGAAGAAGAAGATAACCCATTTATCTTGGGTTAGTTTCCGGGTCGGGTCCAGGTCAGGTCAAGCCTGACCCGCTTCAGAAGCCCGTTCGTCAGGTCCAGGTCGGGTCAAGTCCAGGTTGACCTGACCCGTGGAGAAGAAGCCCAGAAACAAAGCCCGCTGGTAAGGTCTGCTGACGTCAGCAACACGTCAGCACCTGTACGGTCAAAGGCAGATTTGACTAGATCGAAGGCTGAAAATTGTTTTCGCGATATCTTGACGATCCGGAGTCCGATCTGAGATCCGTTTGAACCTACGGACTCGTTGCGAGCAGATCTACGCTGTTGTGGAAGAAGATTGGCTGTTCAACGGTCAACAAAGAAGATTAATTGATCGGAGCGCAGAAACGTATTTCTGCGATATCTTAGCCGTCCAAAGTCGGATTTCAGATCCGTTTCTTCCAGCGTGCTCGTGGTGACCAGATCTACACAGTTCCAGTGAAAGATTTGCGGAATGGCTGCTAAATTCGATATTGAAAAATTCGACGGTAATAATGACTTCGGTCTTTGGCGTCTGAAGATGCATGCTTTGTTAGTCCAGAATGGGTTGCATAAAGCTTTGAGGGGAAAGAATGCTCTATCTGAAAAATTATCAGATGAAGAGAAGGATGAGTTGCTGGAAAAGGCGTATGGTCAGATTCTGCTGTTCTTGAGTGATGGTGTACTGCGAAAGGTTGTTCAGGAAAAAACTGTTGCTGGCATATGGCAAAAGTTGGAGAACTTGTACATCACAAAATCTCTCACAAATCGCTTGTATCTGAAAAAGCGATTGTTCACATTACAAATGCAGGAAGGTACGTCTGTTTCAACTCACATTAATTCCTTTACAAAAGCTATTTTAGATCTGGAAAATATAGATGTCAAAATTGATGATGAGGACCAAGCTATCATGTTGCTATGCTCTTTACCACCCTCGTATGAGAACTTTGTTGATACCATGATGTATGGTAGAGAAAGTCTTTCTAAGGAAGATGTTGAGTCAGCCTTGAACTCCAAGGAGTTAAAGAAAAAGGTTGCAATTGAAAACCATGACAGTTCTGGTGAGGGTTTGGTAGCACGTGGCAGAACAGAGAAGAAAGAGCAGAATAGAAGAGGCCGATCTAGGTCAAAATCAAAAACTAGAAAATTAAAGTGCTTCAAATGTCACAAGGAAGGGCATTTTAGAAAAGATTGTCCAGAGCGTAAAGGGAAAGAGAAATCTAATTCTGGAGAAATTGCCGGAGTTGCAACCGATGTTGCAGAGACTAATTCTGATGGTGCAGAAGTTCTTTCGGTTACTGTTGGTAGCTCAGCCACTGAGTGGATTCTTGATTCAGGCTGTTCCTATCATATGTGTCCTTACAGATATTGGTTTACCAATTATCAATCTATTGATGGTGGTAAAGTGCTTATGGGAAATAATGCAGTTTGTAAGGTTGTTGGGATAGGTGCAATCAAAATTAAGATGCATGACGGTATTGTGAGAACATTGTCAGATGTTAGGCATATTCCAGAGTTGAAGAAAAACTTGATTTCCTTGGGTACGCTTGACTCCAATGGTTGTACCTACAAAGCTGGAAGTGAAGTTATGAGAATCTCGAAGGGTGCTCTTGTAGTGATGAAGGGACTGAAGCAGAATGGTCTTTACTTTCTTCAAGGTAGTACAATTACAGGTGCTGCAGCTGTGTCGTCCTCAGATTCAGATTCAGAAATTACCAAGTTATGGCATATGCGACTTGGGCATATGAGTGAGAGGGCTATGGATGAGTTGACTAAACATGGTTTACTGTGTGGTCAGAAAACAGGAAAGCTGGACTTCTGTGAGCATTGTATCTTCGGAAAGCAATGTAGAGTCAAGTTCAGGACTGCTATTCATCGGACAAAGGGTACTTTGGATTATATCCACTTTGATCTTTGGGGTCCCTCTCGTGTCCCATCTCTTGGTGGTGGTTTATACATGTTGACCTTTATTGATGACTATTCTCGGAAGGTCTGGGTGTATATCTTAAAGCACAAACATGAAGCTTTTGCACAGTTCAAGCAATGGAAGGCTATGGTCGAGAAGCAGACAGGTAAAAAGCTCAAGCGCTTGAGAACTGACAATGGCTTGGAATTCTGTAATAGTGCTTTTAATGAGTTCTGCAAGAATGAAGGTATTGTGAGACATCGCACAGTCAGAAATACACCGCAACAGAACGGAGTTGCAGAACGGATGAATAGGACTATTCTAGAGAAGACCCGGTGCATTCTCTCTAACGCAGGGTTACCTAGAAAGTTTTGGGCGGAAGCTGTTAACACAGCTTGTTATCTGATAAACCGGTCCCCATCAACAGCTATCGAATGCAAAACTCCTGTAGAGGTATGGTCTGGAGCTCTTGCTGATTACACCAACTTGCAGATATTTGGTTGTCCTGCCTATGCTCATGTGAATGATGGAAAGCTTGAACCAAGGGGAAGAAAGTGCATATTTCTAGGATATGCAAATGGTGTTAAAGGATATAGGCTGTGGTGCCTAGATGGGAAATCTCCCAAATGCATTATAAGCAGAGATGTGACCTTTGATGAGTCTACTATGTTGAAACCGAATGAGCGTCAAGATGCTGGAAAGGTGGAGGATCAAAACGGTGTCAGTAAACAGGTGGAGCTTGAGAAGGAAGCTCCAGAAAAATTGCAGGATAAGGTGCAAACAGATGTCCCAGATCAACAAGATGTAGAGGAGATGCAAAGCTCAAACGAGGAAAGTGCAGTTCCGGATGATTACATACTTACTCGGTGTCACGCCCCTGAACCCGGACCCTACAGCGGCCCGACCTCGGGGGGGGGGGGGGGGGGGGGCGCGAAAATTGGGATTTAAGTAATAATTATATTTCTCCCAGGATCCGCGTGAGTGAGGATGACAATTCCACTCATTCTGAATATTTTGCGGAAGCTTACGTGGGGTTGCGACTCGGATTCCGTGGCCATCGGATTCCGCATCGCACTCAACCGCTAGCATATAGCTATTGTATCAAGAATCATATCAGACTGGAACAAACCATCACATTAAAAATACAGAGCTGACAGTAACAGGATATTTCATTCCCACATATGTTCAAGTTACAAATATCAATGTGCATTAATTAAAAATCCCTGAGAACAGGCTAATAAAAGCCATACAAATAACAAGCTAGGTAAACACTACCCCACATGTGACGTAACTCAGATGTCGAGCTAAATGTCTACATGACATAGTCGACGCTACAAATCTGCAACTCATGGCTCCACAGCCAACACGTGCACTCCGCTCGGAGCAAAGAAATCTGGACCTGAGTACCAAAGAGTGGGTCAGACACGACGGTCTAGCAGGTGGATGAAAAGATATAAACGATAAACTGAATAATAAAACATATGGTAAATCATAGTATTCGATCAAGAGTTGCATAGATTTAAAACCAATGTAAACATGCATATCTGACAAAACATGTATTCATTTTAAAGCATGTGTAAAAGCATAAATATCTGGTAAAACATGCATTCCTTTCAAACAATTGTAAAACATGTATTCCTTTAAGACAACTGTAAAACATGTGTTCCTTTAAAACAACTGTAAATCATGTATTCCTTTAAAACTACTGTAAAGCATGTGTTCCTCACATTGCAAACCTAGTCCATAGGCGGACCCTGCAAATTGCCCTTCTTCAGGGGAGCCACAATCGTGAGGAACGGATTGACAACCACAATAAAGCTAAATCCTCTCTATCACTAATGTGATGAGAGCAAGATCGGGCGTTGGTCTCTAACACGCGAAGTGACGAGAACCAACATTATACATATATATACATATAGCTAGACAAGACCACGGCCGCGGAACCGGGTAAACGGGACAGGATCCAAGCTGCAGCTGGCGGGAGCACGATGGGGGAGGCCCAAGTCAGTTGATCAGACTGACAAGGACGTCCAAGCTTAGTGGTGCCGACTCACGGTGACATGAGAAATCAAAACATGTACAAAACTATATCGGTATAAAACACTCGGGCAGGCGGGATACAGTGCTCGTAGGCACGTATTTCATATCACTATCTTTTCATGCATAAACGGGGCTGGCAGAACATATCAGGCGTATAAATCAGAATTCTAGATAAAACCAGTCGGATCGGGTAATTATACCTATAATCTGAGTAAAACAATGCAATGACTCCTTATACCATTAGGGACTATATATTGGGGCATCCATATTCAAACGACATGTATAAGGATCTTGTATGTCTATATTACCCTTAGTATGGTACTCAAATGATAGAGGACATACTAAATTTCCTTATGCACGTTGATGAATTCAAAAGTCCCAATACACTTCCTAAATGGTGTTTCTTTCTAAGTCAATCTCCTTATGTCATCCCCTGAGTCTTTCCAAGGTGGTAGGGCATCAGAACAACCCATCCAAACCCTTAAATACCATATTTGAAAACTATAGAAAAGACTCAGGAATTCTGGGTGAAACTCGGTCACCTGTCGGTCAGATGGCGGTTAGCCGCCGATGTGATCGGCGGTTAGCCGCTGGCTGACCGCGGTTCACCCTGCTAAAATGTAGCATTCTGTGTTTCTAACCGCGCATCGCGGCTACCTAGCGGTCACTGGGTTCTGCTCAGCGGTTAGCCGCGAGCTGACCGCGCGGCTGACCGCGGTTCGCCTGTCAAAACACAGCATTCTGTGTTTCTAACCGCATCTGGGTCGGCTAGCCGCCGGTCACCTGTCGGCTAGCCGCCGAGGTGACCGCCCGCTGACCGCCCAGCTGCGGGAACTCTGCATCAGGTGCAGATTTCAGCTCTTTCTTTCCCATCCCTTTTCACCTCAACTTCACCCATTTTCTAACATGAAGTGGGTCTATTTTCTTCCATTCCACCTCTCATACTTTCCTCCAACTACCATTCCATCAAGACATTAATTCTCCTTCCAAAACAGACCTCATTCAATGCAAGTACAAATCTCATTCATGAAATCCATCATGGCCAAACAAACTTTAGTAGATGAATGCATACATTCTCATAAAACTAACTAAGGGAAAAACCATGTCAATAAATACATTTCTAAAACATTATGGAACATAATGAATCAAAAGATATAGGAATAGTAAAAATCCATATTTTTGACAAAGTAAGAACTTATGCAAATTAAATCCATTCATCCACTTGCCTTGGTTTCCAAAGTAGCTAATCAAGCTCCTAATCACCCTCTCAAGCCACCAATCTCCAATCTATACAAAAGCCCCAAAATAAACTCATCTTAGAACCCTAAAATGGCAAACCAAAGAACAAGAAGAAGAGAGCTCCCAATAGAGAAGGTGGAGACTCTCTAGAGTTAGGAAAACACAAATCTAGGAGATTGAAAGGATTGCTTACTTGTAAGTGCTTCACATGAAAAAGACTAGCTCAAGGAGAACCTCAATGTGGCTGGATTTCTCTTCTAATGGTATCCATAGAGAGCTTGAGATGAGGGGAAGAAGGAGATGGGCACAAATCTCTCATTTTGGCAAGCTTGGAGGTGGGTCTTGTGAGAAACAAGAAGAAGGAGAGGAAAGGGAAAAACCCCAGGCGGAAGCTCCTCTCATGCTGCTGGAACGAATGGGGAAGAAGGAGATGGGTTGGCCTCTTTGTAAAAAGGGTGGGTGTGGGTCCCACCAACACTCAAACTTGTCGGGATTAAAACATCGGTTTCTGGGCTCCGGATGCGATCGACGAAGAAGAGAAAAATGTTCCTCAAAAAATCTATTTTTCAAAAAGTATAATTTTGGCATGGTTTTGAGATCTCGGAATTTGGGTCCAGATTTTTGTGTAAAAAGACTGTTTTACCCCTATCATTGGCAAAGTAGGGTTTAGAGGTCTCGAACGGAAACGGAACAAATACAAAAGTTGTCGGGAATAATAAAATACATTAAACGAAGCAAGTCACCGATATCTGAAATTATTGAATAAATCCCAAAACTAATCAAAACACAATAAACGAACCCCCAAAATCACACAAGACTCAAAAGGGAAACCCCCAAAAGTTCCACTCGATCAAAAGAGTTTCAAAAACATTCAAAGCTATAAAAAGCTATTCTAATCCAGATTTAACCAAATTCCACTAATCCCACTTTAGAAAACTAGTCCAAAATTAAGAAGACACTAATCCCAGAAATTAGGGGTCGGGTTCTCACACTCGGGACAGAGAAAGGAGGCAGATTAAGAAACCTCAGAGATACGGGTATGAAGATATTGTTGCCTACGCTCTTAATACAGCTGAGAGTATTGAGTCTGAGCCGGTTACATATCGGGATGCCGTCACTAGCAAAGAATCAGTAAAATGGGCCGTAGCCATGGGTGAGGAGATTGAATCTGTTCACAAGAATCAGACTTGGGAGTTAGTAAAACCTCCGAAAGGCCAGAAGATTGTTAGGTGCAAATGGGTCTTCAAGAAAAAGGAAGGAACTCCAGGGGTGGAAGAGACTAGGTTCAAAGCACGACTGGTTGCAAAAGGCTATACTCAGAGGGAGGGTGTTGACTTCAATGAAGTGTTCTCTCCTGTGGTGAAGCATAGTTCTATCAGGGTGCTACTTGCTATGGTTGCTAAATTCAATTTAGAGTTGGAGCAGCTTGATGTCAAGACTGCGTTCTTACATGGCGAGCTAGATGAACAGATTTACATGCATCAACCAGAGGGGTTTGAAATTCATGGAAAGGAAGACCACGTTTGTTTGCTAAAGAAATCGTTGTATGGTCTGAAGCAGTCTCCTAGGCAGTGGTACAAGCGTTTCGACACTTTTATGGTTGGAAACGGTTATTGCAGGAGTGCATACGACAATTGTGTATACCACAAGAAGCACTCCAATGGCTCGTATGTTTATTTGCTGCTATATGTTGATGACATGTTGATTGCTGCAAAGGACATGTCTGAGATCAACAGGTTGAAAACTCAGTTGAGTGGTGAATTTGAGATGAAAGACTTAGGTGCTGTGAAGAAAATTCTTGGAATGGAGATTCAAAGGAACCGGAAATCGGGCAAATTGTCTTTGTCACAAAAAGGTTACCTTGAGAAGGTTATGGAGCGCTTTGGTATGCAAAGTTCGAAACCTGTGAATACTCCATTGGCAGCCCATTTCAAAATTTCCGCTGCTTTGTCACCACAAACTACGGAAGAGGTGGAGCACATGTCTCGTGTTCCTTATGCTAGTGCAGTTGGGAGTATCATGTATGCCATGGTTTGCACGAGGCCAGATATTTCACACGCGGTTAGTGTAGTTAGCAGATACATGGATAACCCCGGAAAGGCCCATTGGCAGGCAGTGAAATGGATACTCCGTTATTTGAGAGGTACTACTGATGTTGGGATAATTTATGACAGAAGTAATAACACTTCTGGAAGTGTTATTGGATATGTTGATTCGGATTTTGCTGGAGATTTAGACAGAAGAAGGTCCCTGACAGGTTATGTCTTCACTTTTGCTAGCGGTGCCATCAGTTGGAAGGCAGCATTGCAATCCAAAGCTGTCTTGTCTACCACTGAAGCAGAATATATGGCAGCTACAGAGGCAGTGAAGGAAGCTATTTGGCTGACAGGCTTGGTTGAAGATCTGGGATTGGAACGGAAGCTAGTTACTGTTTTCTGTGACAGTCAGAGTGCGATCGATCTGACACATAATCCAAAGTATCATGAAAAGACCAAGCACATAAATGTAAGGGCTCATTTCATTCGAGATGTCATCGCCGAGGGTGCTATTGCAATAATTAAAATTGCTACGGCGGAAAATCCAGCAGACATGATGACCAAGACTATTCCAACAGTCAAGTTCAAGCATTGCTTGGACTTGATTAATGTGATTAGTGCCTGAGTGCCCTAAGGGGCAGGTGGAGACGGTGAGACGTGTTAAGTGCATGAAGATCAGCTTCAATGTTCGTCAAGGTGGAGATTTGTTATTTGTTTGGCTCAATTGAATAAATTATAAATTAACTGGGCCCCTGTATTGCCCATGGTCTACTGAGATTAGAAGTAGGTCTATTATCATAGGTCTACTGTGATTAGAAGTAGTGTTTGGGTGTAACTGGGTATTGGGCTGATATTATAAATAGAGACTTAGGGTCTCTATGATGTACACCTTCTTCTGATAATAAACTGAGTTCTCCCGTCTTCCCCGTGGACGTAGGCCAAAAGCCGAACCACGTAAATCTCCGTGTTCTTATGTGTGATTGATCTCTTTCCATAGGCCCTAGATCACAACAGGTTTCTTCATGTTCTGTTAATGTCCTGTAAGCTCTTCTTTCAGAGCTCTTATTCTGGGGGTGTTTAGCCCTTTTTCTCTTTTCAATACAACTTTACCCTCTAGCGAAAAAAAATAAAAAAATATTAATAATAATAAAAAAGAAAAAAAAGATCAAGATCAAAGGAAAAAGTTCAAGTCTTGGAAGGTTCAGATTTTATTAAGGAAGAAGTACCCTTTACCCGATATTCAATAAATTGTATAACGTTTCTGCATTTGCTTGCAATAACTACACCAAGAAAAGGGCACCCATCTCTAGTAATCTCTTAGGTTTAGGTGAGTTAACAATGCATCGACTTCATCTCCTTATAATTTAGTCTTTGTACTATATCCAGAATCCAGATATTATTAAGGGATTGTATTTCTTAAAGAATACTCAAGTAGTAAATGAGAGTTAAAACCCATCACATAAAGAATGGCGGTATGCTCTTTGTGTCATCACTTAGTACATAAATTAGAGGAAAACAGAATGAAGTAAGTCAAGCAAACCCAAATTCAAAGTCTTATCTTATAATCATATCTTTTCCCTCACTCTCATGTTTAGCCAATTCAACTGCCGACATTTGTTCCAACCATTCTGAACTTTTCAAAAGTCCACCAAGGGACTTTTTGGAGTTGTCTACATTGTACAGTCCCATCATTGATAATTAATTTAGAGAGAAATACTAAATCTGTATAGTTTCACATGTAGTCACTTGTACCTGCTTAGAGAATTAATGCTTTGTCCAAATAATGCAGCCATTAGACGTCAAAATATAGATAGCTCGTGCGCAAGAATCTGTTTAGTCCATATATTTGGCGGTGAGCATTTCAGAGCTCTTTGAATTGGTGCATGAAAGGTAGTTTGGATGTTTTCAAGATAGTAAACATCTGAGGGGTATAAATAGATTGTTCGTCTATTTTCTGTGTCCAAGATCCAATAGGTAATGACTTTATTTTGAGATGGATAAATAATGAGAATGCCTCAAGAATTTGATGCAAAAAAAAATTTCAAAATTTTCCAGTAACGATATTGTTACCATTTTTTATAGCTTCTTCATCCATTTTTTATTCCCAAAACCTAATAGGCAATAACTATCTATTGAGCTGCATAAACAATGAGCCTCACGATTTGACCTGTAATTTTTTTTTAATTCTTTAAGTAACAATATCGTTTCCATTTCGTATAGCTTCTTCGTCCATTTTTGTGTTTAGAACCCAACAGGCAATGACTTTATAATGAGATGCATAAACAATGAGACAGCCTCACTAATTTGACCCATAATTCTGTTTTAGAAAAATTTTTATTAACGATATTGTTGCTTTTTTTTATACCTTCTTTATCTATTTTTTGGTCCAACACCCAATTGGCAATGACTTTATATTGAGATGCATAATTAATGAGAAAGCCTCACGAATTTGACCCATAAATGCATTTCATTGTGTCTATGTATATTGGTGCAATACCACCAATGGGAAACAAGTCATTGTAGGATAAGATGGTGGAACCTATCTTGCTTTTTTTTTTTTTTCTTTTTTTTTTTTCAAATCCACTTTTCCATTTTCTTGCCTACAGAAATGATCTTATCATTTCTTATCACTCTAGTTACTCAAATTTGGCAACTATTAGTATAAGTAAAGCAGGCCTTGGACAACTTCTTAGCATGAAAGTGAGTTAATGTTCTTCCCATTATTTTAATCAGTAATGCCATCCCCATTATGGATATCCAATTTGTTGGCTGTTGTTGCTCGTTTTTTGTTGCGTGGTCAGGTATAGTCAAGAGCGCGGTAGTAGAACTCAACTCATACAAGGGCCATGGTAGCAAGGCTCCTTTTACCTGATAATTGCTAGTAGAAAAGATGAGCAACCTCAAACAATGGCTTAGATGCCAGTACAAAAACCACAAATACAAATGGGGCAATGTTCTTATAATCTATCAAGATATCACAGAGCTCACATACACTCTCACATTCACTATATGTTCAAGACTGCACTCTCTCCCGAAGGGCCTGAATTCTCAACTGTAGTTTCATTGTTGTCAACAATACCCAATTGGGGTTGTGGGGTGTCAGATGCTTGAGCATGCTGTTACACTTCCTTGGAATTTTGGTGACGCTCCAACAAGTTATGATGCCTCCATATAAAGTACTCAGTTACATGACAGTTGCCACACATAGCAAGGATCGAACACGCGCGATATATGAGATACTATTAATCAAGCACACATAATCAATCCGTGACATGCAGATTTATGTGGTTCGGCAGAATTACCTTCGTCCATGGGAGATTCAAATCGGTTCATTATTTTTGGAGATCACCCATAAGAAGAACAACCCTCTTCTTGTGATACACAATAACACAATCCCTCACTATCTCTCTTGGTTTCTCTCAATCTCTCAAACAATCCCCATGTTGAGTACAATGCCCTCACCACCCAATATAAATACATGAAGCTCTAAGCATCTAAGCATCTATAACCGACGGATCTAGCCTTATAACAGATTGTCCAGATTAAATTGACAAATTACAAATTAACCCCTGTAAATAAAATAATATCTAGATCAGGCTTCACTAACCCATAATCTCCCACTTGAAGATTGATTATACTGAATGACTTTGATAATAGCATAACGCAGCTACGAATCTCGATACCTCATCTTCATGCTTGAAGACCATCCACCACCTTTGTCAACATATTTGCAAGATTCTGACTTGATAAAATCTTTTTTAGTTTCAAAACTCTTTTTTCAGAAGTCAACATATGAAATGATATCTAATACGAATGTGTTTGATTCTTGGATGAAATGCTGAATTCTTCACAAGATGAATGAAACTCTTACTATCATTGTAAAGTCTACTGGTCTCTTCCTTCTTACCTGACTCTTTCAGTAACTCCTGTAATCAAATTATTTCTTACTAGCTTCTGTAGTAGCAACATATTCTGCTTCTGTGGTTGAAAATGCAATGACGTCCTATAGTTGTGACTTCCAATTGATTGTTTCACTACCCAATGTGAAGAAATATCCCGTAGTGCTTTTACCTTTATCAAGATCACCTTCCAAGTCCGAATCAAAATAGCCCTGCAATCTAATCTCTTATCCTCCAAAACATAACGCTACATTAGTGGTACCTCTTAAATATATGAGAATCCACTTAATTGCCTCCCAATGCATATTTTCGAGATTGCTCATAAATTTGCTTACAACTCCCGCTAATAAGTGATGTATGGTCTAGTGCAAACCAAAGCATACATCAAGTTGCCAATAGTTGAAGCATATGGGACCTTGGACATGTTCTCCATCTCTTGCTTTGTCTTTAGTAGACAACTTTTTTGAGAGTTTGATGTAATTGGCTAGTGAAGTGCTAACTGGCTTAGCACCCTGCATGTTGAATCTGTTTAAAACATTTTCAACATATTATGCCTGAGACAACTTTAACGTGCAATTTTTCTTGTCTTTATTGATTTTCATGCTGAGAATTTGATTCGCATCACCTAAATCCTTCATTTTAAATTTATGTCGTAACTTTTTCTTCAAATTATTTATTTCATGTATATTTGAACTTGCAATAGGCATATCATTTACATACAATAGTAGAATAACGTAACAGTCATTGAAACTTTTGAAATAACAACAATGGTGTGCATGACACTGATTGTAACCTGTGTTGCACATAAACCTGTCAAATTTAATATACCATTGTCTTGGACCTTGCTTCAAACCGTATAAATTCTTTTTGAGTTTACACACCATTTCCCACTTTCCTGGAATAACATATCCTCGTGGTTGATGCATGTGGATGTCTTCTTCCAAATCACCATGGATAAATGCAGTTTTCACATCTAACTGCTCAAGATGTAAATCTTTTACAGTCACAATGCTCAAAACACATCTGATTGCGTTCAATTTAACCACAAGAGAAAACAACTCAAAGTAATTAATACTTGCATTCTGCTGGAAGCCTTTCGTAACTAACCTGGTTTTGTATTGCTTTCTACCATCATGTTCTTCCTATAACATGTACACCCACTATAATGTTGTGTAGGTTAATAAGTCCAAGATGACCTTCTTATTAGGGCAGTTATAAGGGTCCACCTGCAGGTTATATTTTCACATACTTCAGGCACATTATTCTCAGAAGCGTTATCCACTTCTAAATATTTAGTATTGTCCTCTTGTACCCTGTCATTATTTTTATGCATCACTTTCTCGTTGAATATCACATTTCTACTTCTAATGATATTTTTGTTTTCTTCATCCCATAAGCGGTAACCAAACTTATCAGAGCCATATCTAAGGAAGGTGCATTTTCTATATTTAAAATCTAGTTTGTCTCTGTTCTTTGGGACCAAAGCCAAGCAACACTTTCTTTTTCCATTTTTTTTAAATTCTTTTTACTTTTCAAGCCTAGATGAAACAATAAATCAACTTTTGTCTTCTTTAACAACCACCACCATAAAAGACTAAAAAGGCACTTGCTCTTTGGTTTGTACTAACAATAGCCAAAAACGAAAAACCTTTGTTTTCTTTTTTTTGTGCAATGTGGATCAACTCCAAGAACCCTTTGTTTCCTGATGATGCCTATTCTCCGGCTCTGATTTGGCTGAACTCAAACCAAGATCGAGCTTTTCTTTGAGATTCGATCCGATCTCCCCCTTCGATCACATGCCCCACCAGGCCCCTAGGGAAACCCTTGGCTCCGATACCGGTTGCTAGGGATTGAACACACGCACAATCTATGAGATACAATTAATCAAGAACACATAGTCAATCCACGACATACAGATTTACGTGGTTCGGCAATTGCCTATGTCCACAGGAGTTCAAGCCGATTCACTATTCTTGGAGATCACCCACAGGAAGAGCAACCCTCTTCTTGTGATAAACAAGAGTACAATCCCTCACTATCTCTCTTGGTTTCTCTCGATCTGTCAGACAATTCCCCATGCTGAGTACAATGCTCTCACCACTCAATATAAATACATGGAGCCCTAAACCTCTAGACACTCACAACTGTTGGACCTGACCTTATTACAAATGATCCAAATTAAACCTATAAATTACAAATTAACCCCTATAAATAAAATAATATTTAGATCAGGCTTCACCAACCCATCACTCCGAAACCAGCAAATATCGCAAGGAGGGCAGACACAAGGGATTGCACATGAAACTACAATACAAAGCATGGAAAAAATGAACTAAACATGGAAATTAAGTGACATTCGAGGAGGGAGAGTTGCGTTCCTCTGCACAAGAGTCTCCTACTTACCAATGAATTGAACATATGGGCAAAGAGAACCACCAGTACAATAATGAACTGACATAGCTTGCTAGAAGAAAAGAGGAAAGAAATGCATGCTTTATAGGGATTTTCCATTCAATAAATTGAAATATCAAGATTACAATAAGAAGAGGAAAGTCAACATATGGACACTAAAAGAATAAAGATCAATTAGAGGAAATGAATATAATTGCATACTTAGGGGATAATATTGTGGAAAGCAAAATTGTGTCCTCATGATTGACTAGAATATTGGTGTTAGGTGATTGATTGCGGTTTAAAAACTTTCCGTTAGCATCTCTACAGGTTAAGGGGGAAAGTGGAGGATTAAGAGTATAATTGGTAAGCATCAATACTATATGTCTTTAATAAGTGCTTACCTTTTTTCCAAGATTTGGAGGTGCTACTTGATTGAATATCTTTACTACTTTGAACTCTTCATAAAGATAAAATTAAACCTTATTGGTCAGTATATATACTTGGTGTTGAAAATATTAAGTCCACAAATAGCATACCTTTGAATTTTTCCCATGGTGATCTACTTCATTGTCCGAGCTCATCTGGATGTACCAGTACAATACACTGACATCCCCTTAAGTGCTCTGAACATGATGTCACATCTTCATCATTTTTAATGCGAACAAAAGTGCATACTTTCCCATTATGATGAAGGTATTGTATAATTGGGTTATGTCCATTTATATCCAAAATTGTGAAATCACGATATTTTTTAACCAATTGGGAATATGTTATGGACTTACTCAGAAAGACCATATTTGCTCCATTACAAACCGAACTTTCGTTATCCCAAATAAAATTTCTTCCGAAGTGGAATATGGTTAATACTTCACAATCTGACATCTTGTTGGTGAACACATGTGAGAGATGAAGGAAAAATAAGTATTATGAATTGTGATACTTTCAAAGTAATATACAAAAAAGTAGGCCGGTACCAAATTTTATGAAAAATACAAGTGAGAAAAGATGGATAAAAGAGGAACAGAAGAAACAAAGTAGAAACGAAGAGAAATATTGATAAAAGTGGTTGGACTATTCTTTTTATGCACCGGGCAATTTTATTTGAAAGGTAAGTCTAGAATGTACGTGGGTTCGAGTTAGTGAAGGAAAAAGGAGGTTATAAATGCTGGTAAAAATGGTTTACAAGTATTAGTCATAATTTGAGAAAATTTTAAAAAAGAAACAAGATACTTTAGTACATGCTTTCTACTTAATAAAAGTTTAATGCATATCATAAAAGAATCTTGAGAAGTAATAGAAGTGAATACCCATTGTGTGTATTCCTTTTCCAGTTTTTGGACGCATTTAAACAAACATTTACTCAAGGTATAAAATTAATATGATTTGATTACTAGCTCTAGACACTATTTTTTCGGCTTATATATGAACTGAGCACCTCAAAACCAAATATGTTGGTGGTACTGAATTATAGAAGTGTTGGTCAACAAAATAAATTGTAAACCATGCAATTTCACTATTATATGTGGGTTGTTTGTTTGTAAGGTAGTGAATTCTTTGGAACTCATGGTGAAATGGGTTCCAAAGGATAAATGATTATTGTCATTCATTTTACAACTTTAACTGATGTATAAATCTTAAGAATGTCTTTGTCAAAAAACATGACACCATCGCAAGTTGAGAATAAACTTAAAGATATTCGCAACTCTTCTCCAAAGGTGATTCTCTGCCACTTTTGTATTCAAACTTTTAAATTTCTTAAACAAAAAAAAAAAAAAAAAAATGGTATATAATGGTTAAATGATATGAGGACCTCCCCCACGGTGATCGTGAGTAGACAAATCACGGTCCGCTATGTCACCGGGGGTAGCCTCTGTCTGGATATGGATGGCCGGCTACCTGCGCGCAAGGTGACCTATCTACAGTGACGTAGCAGACTTTGATTGGTCCGCTCAAAGTCACTGTACAGAAAATCCTCAGAGGATCCGGACTCCTTGACTTTGTGCCCCCTCCATGTCTGAGTCCTGTGGGTTTCTGAAGTGAGACGTGTTTCCAAATTTTATGACTACCAATAGTGGGGTACATGGAAAATGGATATTGTGGTGGGACCCACTAATGCTTAAGCCTTCCATGAGTGTGATATTACTTTGGCACAAGGAATTTCTTCTTTAACTTCACATCCAGCTCATTAGAGCATTTCAAGTTAGCTGCCTGCAAAAAGAAGTTAGCTCCCTTCTGTTGTCTATGTCTATTAAACCTTTTTTTGTCAGGGAAGAGAACATGAGGAGCTAGCGGCATATCTTACTTTTGATTCAACCGACAACATATTTCTTTTATTTATGGGTAAAAATAAGTAAAAGTAAATATCAAATCATTTGAAAAAAAAAAGTTGATAATCAAGTAAGGTGGGGTATATTTTTATGGTAAAGCAAAGATGCACCCATGACATAAAGTAAAAGATAAAGCAAAATGAAAAGTCAATAAGAGATACAGTAATCACTTTACTCTTCTTTAATGGGATAGAATTTACGGTCCTGTAAAGTAAAGTAAACTATTTTGGTGGCTCAAACTCTATTTCTCGACTATGGGCAGAACTACCATGCAGCGATGTATGATGCAGCACCCAGGTTAAAATCATGGGTGGGGGCCACATTTGGAAAATCCAAACCTCTTGTTAGTCCTAATACCATTATAGTGGCCAAATGTTAGATTATTATTCAAATAAGTGAGATGGCCACCATTGGATAAACTAAACTTGGAATATGTGATTAACTTTCTTTACTTTCCACTTTTTAAAAGGCAAAAAAGGAAGGAGCCTCTTCGTATGAAATCTGGTGGCCAATCCATCGGTTGGCCCACCGAAATAGATCTTGAATTTTCAGATGCAGAATACACAATGGGCCTTTGGGCAATGAAGCGGTTTGGAGTTTCCAAATGTGCCCCCCACCCATGATTTTAACCTGGGTGCTGCATCATACGCCCCGAAGGAAATGGCGTCAAAGGTAATCTAATTTATCAGATGCTTTCGTTTTAATTCCAACACCCGGAGGATGCTAGATGATGTGACATTTTTTAAATATATATATATATATATATATGCCATACACAATGGTGGCTTTGAGTATTTGTGTCTAGTTTTATTTATATCCATACAATGCACCCAACCCCAAATCCAAATTAAAAAGGGGTCCAAATCTTGGACCAATTTTGTCCTTACAATAATTGGTACTAAAGGACCCATTTTAGACTTATATCCATGCATCCCAATAATTACAAATATTTGTTCAAATTTATAATTGGATATATTGCTCAAATGACCTTCCCATTTCATTAATATCATTTCAGGGAGTTGTTCAGGAGGCAAAACTAGACTCATTCAATCTACCTTGTTATGCCCCTTCTGCTAAGGAACTGAAGGATGTGATTACCATGGAAGGATCGTTTTTTCTTGATCAACTGCAAATTACTGAAACAAATTGGGATACTAATAACAATGATGATAACAAAGGCTATGTTTTTTATAAGAAGGCCAGTGGCCTGCACGTGGCCAAGTATATCAGAGCTCTGACAGAATCCATGCTTGTGACTCACTTTGGAGAGGAGATAATTGAAGAGTTATTTGAAAGGTTTGCAGAGAAAGTGGGAGAGCATCTATCAAAGGAGAGACCCAAGTGTGCTAATATAACCTTTTCCATGACTAAGAAGGTTTGAAGGTTTCTCTATGCATGAATGTAGTTGAAGTATTAAGTGTTGGAGGTTTTTCAATAAACTTTTATATGTATTTTTTGGAATTTAGTCAATGAAAATGTTGTTCCAGTACGTGAATTCTCATATGAGAAATTGGAAGGAAAATCACAACTCATTTTTTGTTTGAAACTCTATTTTATCATTGCATCTTCCTTTAGTTTCTTGTGGAACTAGACCCTTGATTGTAGCTCAGGCATATCGGTGCATTGCAACATGTACATGCTACACACGTACGTGATAGCGCATTTCACATTGTCACAAAGAGCTTCGAAGAGCCCTAATAGATTGGACCAGATGAATCCAACTGGGTTGTCCTCCTTCATGGGTCGGGTGACTAGTGTCTTGCCAATTGGCTAGCCATTCACATCTCCATTCGCTTAGATCAAGATAATTATCTACTTTGGAAGAGTCAATTTCTTCCTGTTCTTCACACAAACAAGCTCTTCAAATATGTTAATGGCTCGGCTTTATACCCTAAATAATTTCTTCGTGGTAAGGATAATAATGTGACCACTATTGTCATTCCATCCTATGATCAGGTTGAACAAGATGCTCTTGTTCTCTTATGAATCAACGCCACTCTCATGCGCTAGGTGTTGCAATAGGTTGTGGGTCTCCAATCAACTTGAGTTATCTAATAGATTGGAGAAGCTTCACCTTCTCCAGTCATGCTTTCGAGTTCTGCAACCCTAAAACAACAATTTTAGAACCTCAGGGCTAAGCTATTGCTTCAAGAGCATCGGAGATGCCCTTCATTTTAATCAAGATATTCAGTTATATATAGATAAACCTTTAATCAAGATATTCAGTTATAGATAAACCCCTTTCTTGAGTTAGGGATCACCAAGTGCGAAATTATTCATTTTTTACATCGATTTTCTTTTTTTGCCAAGAGTCATGTAGGGATCAAGTCGCAAGATTGCAATAATAATTTAGTCCTCAGTCAACACATCTCTTTCCCTTTAAAGGTCTGCTATCATTCCACTCATCTTTCAGAGGTGGTTCCACATAAGAACTCATGGGACCATCGGATATGCGTCAAGCTCCATTATCATGACATGGGTCTTGCTAGTGATAATTCCATTGTATACCTCTATTAAATTTTCTTAGAATTTTCTCAGTTATTGTTACATCCCGGACCCGAGATTCCCCTTATAAGGGTGGGTCCTAAAGCATGACACGCGTAATCCCATGAACTCGAACCTGTTCCGGACCAAGTCCAAATTTACGAAGGAGAAAATTCCACATTTCACTTGTGAGGATACTCAATGACACCTGTCAAAAAACATTTATTTGCAGAAACATGTATAGCATCAATAACAAAGCCATGAGCTGTCTATTAACCAATCCATTATATAACAATTGTCTTTAACAAGATAATAATTTAAACCTTCAATGCAAACTTAAACTAAGTGTAAGATTAACTTTCTAGTTTCAAGTCATAATTACCACACTTGTACGTACTTTGGCGGTCAAAGCTAACCATTAACCTTACCAATCAAGTATCTAATTTGAAGGTTATTAGCTATCCTCTTCGGTAATCTGGATCCCTGTGACACCAAGTGTAGCACCATGAATACGACGATTCAATAATATATAAGCAATTAAGATATATCACATATAATATCAAATTTGACTTATTGACAAAAAATGAAAATATGTCAAATAATCGGAAACTAGGCACATTGTGCATATGAGCAATTCATGCTTTATCAAATCAAGATCAAATACATACTTCATTCTAGTTGGCGACTACCTTTGCTCAATCCTCCCTTAATAGAGAGCATGCGTTTTGGGATGTCATCAAGGGCCCGGCCAAAGGTCCTCTTGGCTACCCACATTCCGGAGTTTCGGGTGCTCCAGACTGTCTATTACAGCGACATTCAATTATAAACCAAGATTTAACCCCGTTGATTATCATCCGGTTGAAGCTAAGTAGTGCTGACTCATTCGATTCAAACAAGTACACCCACTTCCGTATCACCTCCTCGGGGTAGGAACTTGACTCGGGGTCTTACATCCTCTAGGTAGGATCATTACATAGGTTGGTCATTCGCTTCCACTCCGTTTCACCTCCACAGGGTAGGATCTTGACCTTCTGTCTCACCTCCTCTGGGTAGGATCTTAAGTTCATGGGACGTTACAGTTTATCAAGTCCATGCATAATACAATCGTAAGATAATAGCAATACTACAAGAGAATAACACGATTAATATATAAAACAATCCTTGAGATATTTGAGGGCAATAATAATGTCAATAACAATATGCAAATGTAATGTGATTAATGGAATCAGGGAGGTTTACTAGCCCATCCTAATCTAATTACCCGTCATCTCTAACCGTCCATTTCGGTGTAGTTTTAGGTAATTCGATACATTTGCTACATTTTATTGGTGTCACTTTGTGTGTGTGCATAATGCACAAAAATTCCTAAACCAACACCCATGGTAAAGTACTAGACAAACGGATGGGCACATGAAATGATCTTAGCCCAAGATTACTCATGTGTCACAATTTCCATCAAACTTAGTTAATCGGTTAGGGGTTCCATGTCAAAGGACCTACAAGGTCAATCCTTTCACACCCTAAGAACCTTGTTGGTTTAGTATCTGTGTCACAATCATCCTCAGGGATTGATTATGAATGGTTTAGTCCATGGATTCCAATCTAAGGTCCAAACTAGGTTTAAAGTCTCTTTTCCCAAAAGAGATAGGGCCTGATTCAATAGTCCACATATCAACTTCCAATTCCAATCTCTGATCATTAGGATGTATGGACTATTGGTTTCTATGTTCCAAAAGCTTTTCGACGACATGTGGAACTCCAAAATCCGATGTACAGATTAAAAGTTATAGCCATTCAAAGTTGACAATGTTGGGCCCAATGGGCCTATCCGCTTGAGCGGGTCCCAATCCAGCTGGCCTAATTCTGGGCAATTTCTTAGTCTGATAATGTCCAAATTCTGCCATTCATTCTCCCATTTCAATTACCAATCATCCTTGGACCAAGTTAGACATGATTTGAGCCTCCAAAGCTCCATCTACAAGCTATTTATCAACTCACATCCATTCCATTATCCATTAACACTCATATATACATAAACAATTTCACATTATAAATTTCATTCAAATGAAAAGGTTGAATTTGATATCCAAGAGAAATATAGCATTCAATCAAAGAATCATGATCGAATATGTTTAAATCATAAATGCTCATTAATTGCCCCTTTTGGTGCTTTTCCACTCTAATCTCTTCTTTGGCTCAACTTAGCCAAAATCCTCAAACTGCTAGCTCATAAGGAACTCCTACAATGGTGAAATGCCATAATGGAAATGAATTAACATGCATGCAATTTAAATGACTAGTATAATCTAAAGAACACATTAGAGAGGAGAAATCTTACCAAGAAAGTGGGTAGAGAAGAAACAGTGAAGGAGACAGCTTGGGTTGGAGAAGATACCGAATTTGGAGATGGGTTAATGCTTCTATTTCTTCAAATTAAACATGCACAATTCCTAGAGTGAATTGAAGTTAATGGAGTGATTGGGTGAGAGGACCTTTCAACATGAGAAGTGTAGTTGTTTGGGGAAGATGGTTGCATATGGTAAATGGAATGGAGGAAGGGGATGAATCTGGTGGCTAGATTGCACATGCATGCCCTTCTTGTAGTTTGAAATGGCAAGGAAGAAAGAAAGGATGGAAATGGAGCAAGAAAGCGGAAGTTTCCTTTAGCTGGGAACAAATGAGATGAAATGGGGTACTGTGTGACTGTGGTGGCCTGTAAAGGGGCAATTATTGTTCCCTTTGCATGCAAGTCCAATGTCTTATGAGAAATTTGGGGAAATGGCTTCTTTATGAAGGAATTATGAAAAAGGGCTTTTAAGTGAGGAATGGCTTAGAATGGGCTGTGTTGGGTCCAATTAGGTAGGGTCCAAACATGAGTTTTAATGTTAATGAAATGCTTATGAAATGCACTTAAACCCAAAAAACTTTGGCAACATGTGTGGCCCAAAATTATCAAAAAGGTCATAGGTCTACCTAAGTTAGTTCAACACTCCACTAATCTACTTATTCAGTTATTCCATCACAAAACCACCCAAAACACATATTCAACACCTAATTAAGATAAATTAGGCATTAATCACATTTAAGCGGGGTCAGAGTCTTACAATTATACCATAGAATTAGTAGGGACAAGCTCGAAAGAATGGGGCAACTATGAGAAAGGCTTGTGTGGACTGATTATGCGGGATTGACTGCTTGCTAGTAGATTGGTTGTTAGCTTTAGTCAACAGACTATTATCCACATGGCTTGCTGTTGTTTAATCAAGGGATACCTAGGCTATTATCTTAGATAAGAACCTCTGCATGATGGACATATATGGGATGGCTTTATGGGCTGTTGCGCCTGAAACTGTTAGGTTGTTCTATAAATATTGTATCCCTTTGATTTGTAAAGTATAACATTGAATTAACATTTTCCGCAAATTCTATTTTGGTATCAGAGCCTCACGAAGAAGTTCGTTAACATTATTAATGGCACCATCCACAACTAATTCCCTCCCACAAAAGTACCCATACCCATCCACGTTGAATGTTGGAAATTTTGTGTCTATTAATTTAACACAAACCAACTTTCCGTTATGGAAGACCCAAATCATGGGTCTTGTTGAAAGTCAGGACATGCTTGGATTGATTGATGACACATGTTGAATGCCTAAGCAATTTCTCCCTACCTCAAGCGCTGAAGGTGTGAGTGGGGCAAGCCAAAGTGTGAATCCAGAATATATTGCGTGGAGGCTTTCTAACCGTCTACTCCGGAGTTGGATCACCGGAACCTTGTATGAGGAAGTTCTTGGCATGGACCTCTACATGATGGACATATATGAGATGACTTTATGGGCTGTTCACGTGAAACTGTTAGGACGTTCTATAAATATTGTATCCCTTTGATTTGTAAAGTATTACATTGAATTAACATTTTCCGCAAATTCTATTTGTAACATCATGCTAATCGTTCTTAAAATATAAGTGACCTCTTCTTCATCACTCAAGTAGATCACTGTCGCGATCCTCAAGTATTTAGGGGGCATTTAGCAAGTCTAATTTTCAAGTCTATTTCTCTTAATCCCTTTTCAAATAGACATTTAGACCTAAAAGATTGTTTGGATGGTACAAGGAGCATCTCTGTTTAAACTAGACATTGAATGTCTTTTGTATGTTTAAGAAAGGACAAAAACCCATGCTTTTAGGACTATGTCTTTGTCTAGAGTGATAGACATGGGAGCTGCCATGTTTTTGGTGAGTTTACCACACAAACCATTAATTATTATTTTTAATTATGGGTTATAATAATGTTAAATCTAAATTGTTGGATGTTTTTGGATGCCATGTACAACCATCTTAGTAATTTCATGTTAGTGTCATAGTCATATATCCACTATCCTTGTGTTGTTAATTCCATGTCAAAAGTCCAAGACCTTGCCTCTAAAACCTCTTTAACGAAGATCAAGATCAAAGACTAGGAATAAGGAGTTTTTGGGCAACTGAAACAAAAAATTGCTGATGCAGAGAAGTCTGTGGAGGATGCTAAAACTGGTTATGACTCCAATCCCAATGATTCCCTTCTCTTGGTCCTTAATTCAGGTAAATCTGTTCATCATGACTGGCTCAAAGCTGAGTTAGTACATTGGAAACAAAAGGAAAAATTCAGATGGCTTCAAGATGGCAATAGGAACACATATAGGAACACATGGTTTTTTCACCTTTCAGCTAAGTCAAGAAATATTCGCAACAAAATTGATAGGATTTCTATAGGGGGAAATAACATAGAGAATGAAGAGAAAATCAGAGTTCAAGCCAGTTTATACTTCTCGAATCTGATGTAGTCTTCCACCTCCATTCCAAATGAAGCCTTTTTCAATATGTCTGGGCCTTCAATCACAGCGGTACAAAACCAAGTCTTACTGGCAATTCCCTCCTTTGCTGAAATTCGTGAGGCTGTTTTGGCCTAAAAGGTCTAGCTTTTCAGGTCCGGATGGCTTCCCTGGTGCCTTCTTCACTCACTGCTGGTATATAATAGGTCCTGATGTGATACAAGCGGTCTAACATTATTTCTTCTCCACAGGTAGATTGTTTAGAGCTAGTAGCACCTACTTCATATCCCTCCTTCCCAAAAGTCGGTCCTTGAAGCCCTTTTATGACTTCAGGCCAATCAGTCTTCTCAATTTTACATACAAGATTGTCTCAAAAATCCAAGCCACCAAGCTCTCTAGTATTATCCCTCTCTTCATTTCTAAACACCAGTCAGCTTTTGTGAAAGGCAGAACAATTCACGACCATATAGCCCTAGCCCATGTCCTCTTCCAAAAACTCAAGTCCAACATCAGAGGAGGGTCTGTCATTATAAAAGTGGACATATCAAAGGCCTTTGACCAGCTTCAATGGAACTTTCTATTCAGGGCCCTTCAATTCTTCAAATTCTCCTCTTAGTGGATTAACACTATCAGAGAACTGGTTTGCAGCAGCAGAGGCTCGGTTCTGGTGAATAAAAGCCCTTGTGGAGTTTTCAGCTCTTCTTGTGGCCTTCGTCAGGGATACCCTCTCTCTCCCTATCTCTTTATTCTAGCGAAGGAGATCCTCAGTATCAAAGTAGAAGTGTTAAGGCAAGAAGGCAATATCTTTCCAATCTCCCTAGTCACCTCTACCCCCTGCCTTTTACTTTATGCGGAAGACATCCTGTTTTTCATTAAAGCTCACAAGAGAGGTCCGTGGAGGCTTCAAGATCTACTTAGTCAGTATCAACATTCATCTGGTCAATGCTTTAATCTTTAGAAAAGCCATTTGTTTCTAGGCAAGTGCATTGCTAGGAAAGCCAATCTGGTCACAAGGTTCTTCAAATGAATTCAGCCACTTTGCCCTCTGTTGACCTTGGAGTGCCCCTCTTTTTTGGAAGTGTCGGATAGACCGACAGGTAGATTGAATGCCCATATGCCTCTCCTTCACTGGTAGACTAAGTCTAGTTAAGCATGTTCTATCCTCCATCCCTCTCCATATCTCTCTTGTTCTTCCTCTCCCAAGCAAAACCTGCCTCCTAATCGAGAGGCTGATGAGAAACTTTCTGTGGACAACTAAGCCTAACATATTGAAATCTAACATGGTTAGATGGGAGATTGTTTGCCTTCCAAAATCAGAGAGAGGTTTGGGGCTGCGTAAGGTAAAGGAATTTAATGATGCATGCTGTAACGCCCCAATTTCCGAATACCGAAGATAATGCTAAGGTACCTGAAGTTGGCGCGCTACTTCCCGGAAAAACCGAGAACTTCCAAGATCGTAGTCCGCAGTGAGGTCAAATTTTTAAAACTTTTAAACAACATAATAATCAACAGTTGTAATGCGGAAGCGAAATAAAAGATAGCGGAAGCAATAGTATCAAGTATATAAATCAGATGTAAAAGTGCGGAAGTCTAATATAAATCTCAAAGTGTAATTATCAAAATGTTTATACATGTCATACTTTCTACCCATGTCTCACCACAGAATACTCTCAAATCCCAAAATAACTGCACTCAATCCCCCTGTGTAGGCTCTCCATCCTCTAGCTCAACCACTTGGTCAGCCGGCCTCCATCCGTAGTCCCCATCTACGGGCACCTCATAGATCGCTTCACTCGCGGGATGATGGTCTGGACCTAAGCATCAAAGATGGGTCAGATCCAAGGATCTGGTAAGACACCATATGCAGATAACACATGATGTATACACAAAGAGAGTAATGACATGTACATAATTATATGAGTAAATAAGGTACATAATCTAGGCAGTTGAGCAGTAATAGCAGTTTAGAATTAGAAATGTAAAGTATACTAATCTAAGCAGACAACAAAGGGGCACATCCACACAAGCTAAATACACCGCGGGATATTATGCCGTGGCCCTCCCGTACTGTAAACGTTCCATACCATAAACAGTTTGCGGTGGGGAAATGGTAATAACCATGCAAGGGATAACAGCTCTGATAAATATAACATATAATATACATAACACCGATCACACCCCTTTATCGCACCAATCACACTCATTTATCTCACCGATCACACCCCTTTATCAGATTAACCCGAACGCAGTATCACACTGTCCGTCTAATCACAGCTCGTCATGATAGCTCTAAGTAACCAGAACATAGCTCCTACCAGAGATGATCAGTCCACTGGCTTAGTCTAGAGCAACTGAGTGAATGTTCAGTGCCGACTCGGGAACTAAAGACGGATATGTGTTTGTCTAGGCTAGTCTTGCGTGAACAAAGTCCTACCCAGGTCTCTAAGAGGTTAATGTACAACATGGAACACAGTCTAATAAACAAGTCCAAGTCCAACAACATTGGATCCACTCCAAGGCTCACAACCGTGGTCTGAGGTAACACAAGTACCATACTATATCCATTCCACAAGTATTCATCCTAGGCTCATATAAAATAAGCTAACCAATCCATTATAACTAACCTCTTCATACTATGGTTCCATATTCCCGATCTTAGGCCGTATGAGAGCCCGCCTAGACACTGACACGGGTCAATTATCTCCAAACACCACATATGGTCACCTCTAAGTAATCCTAGGTTCAAATCCTCCAATTTCCATTAATTAATAGGTTTAAGACAACAACAAGGATAAGAGAAAATAACAACTTATGAAAACCTTAGAAACAAGGAATCAAGTGGAAATAGGCAAAGGACCAACCCTAGGTAATGGTCCACTCTTGGTTCAGGCCTCATCTCATGATTGGATCCCTAACTGTAGCCTCAATGTCAAAAATGGTAAATCTGGTGCTTTTGAAGTTGTGGACACTATGGGCTACAATTAAGGTTCGAGTCATTGATGATTCGAATCCTAAAACCTTATTTGATAGACCCCACGAATCAAGGCTGAGCCATACCATTGATTCATGTGTGGCACACTTGATGGATGGTCATTTGGATGGTCAATGGACCCCACATGTGATCAAACATCACAAATATACAGAATTATGAAATTCACTATTTACAGTTTGCCCGGTTGACATCACACACTGGGATGTCGACCGGGTGAACTGGATGTTAACCTCCCAGGTCGACATCCTGCAGTGTCCTCGGTCGACATCATGGTCGTGATGTTGATCGGGTCCACTGAGACCTGAAGCCAAACAGCTGGAGGGTATTGCAGGAAATCCAGTGTATCCGGTCGACATCATGGCCGTGATGTCGACCGGGTACACACGAAACTTGACCTTCTGAGAGAATTCAGGTCTCAGTTATTTCCTATGTTTTCTTATGTGCCCGGTCGACCGAGACAGGGTCCGGTCGACCGGGTACACTGTCTGTGCACAGTTTTAGAAAATTAACTGGGACTTGGTTTTTCTCAGTTTTTAGTGTGCCCGGTAGACCGAGTTGGGGGCCGGCCGATCGGGTACATGCAGAAAGCTGAATTTCTAGAATTCTGGATTTCTCCTTCTCAATCCATTTTTCATCCAATTTATCATAAATCTCCTCCATACATCACACAAACAAGAATAAACATAAAAATACTTCAATCTTCACCATCCACCATCCAACCGGGCCATTGATCTTCCAAATGGAGAAACTCATCCATCAATGACCATTTTCCATGAAAACAAGCTCAAAATGAACATCTAACCATACATATCAATTCAATTAAATTGAAATAACAGAAACAAAGAAAGGAAGCATACAACTAGTGAAATTGCATAGAGTATTTGCCTTAGTGTAGAAGAAAAGGAAATTGAAGTGAGAGATGAGATCCAATAGAGTATTGTAGATGCAAATGAGATAGCCTCTAGCCTCTTTGTGCTGAGATTTTGGGGAATTAGGGTTTCTTGGGGAAGAAGATATGTTAATTGAGAGAAATGGGAGGCAATTAGGGTTTAGGCTATTGTTGCAATAACTTAGGTTATATAGTTTAGGGTTTTAGGCTAATTACCTAAAGGGTATGTTGGTTGTTAATGGAATTTGTAATAGGGCTATGGGCATTTGGGTAATTTGGTAAGTTCTAGAATGTTCCATTCTCAAGCCCTCCTATTAACTCTAATGAAAGTCAAATCCTAATCTAATACAAATTAAATAAAAGCTAGATCTAAAACTTAGGAATATTAGAATCTATACCACTAATTCCTAATAATTAGCATATTTAAAGATAGAGATCACCTTATTAATTATTATTAAATTCAAACTGAGGGTCCACCAGGGGTGGGGCCTCACACATGCCTTCTACATCTGGCTTGGTCTGCTATCAAAGCTGATTCCTTTTGGTCTAACTAGCTCCAAGAAAGATATTTCAGAGGTCTTTCAATTTGGAATTATAGGAACCCAAGGTGTGGCTCGTGCATTTCGAAGAAGCTTAGATCCATGTTCCCCATTCTTCAAAGAGATAGCAAATGGATCCTTGGTAATGGTAATAACCAATTAGCCTATGGTATGACAATTGGAGCGCTCCAAAGTTTCCCAGATTTCAGTTATCTATTGATGGCTTAGTAGCTAATATCATTGTTGAAAATGCATGGCACATTCCCAACCAGCTTCTGGCTGAGTTGCAGGAGTTCCTTCTCCATTCTACTAGTCTCATCAACATTGAAGACAGTTCATGCCCCGATTCAATATCCTGGCCATCAAGCGCCATAGTGTCTTCTCCATAACTGATGCTTGGAACCTTCTCAGAACCAAAGTTGCTGCAACCACCCGGTCCGCCTTGATATGGAATAAATTCTTCAACCCACGTCTAGCTTGCCTGAGTTTGCGCCTACTGCATCAAAAAACACTGACGGACAATTGGGCTAAACTCAGAGGATCGTCATTGGCCTCCAAATGTCACAATTGCTTCAATGGTGAGGAAACTAATGTGCACTTGTTTTTTCTTGCAATTGGGCTCAACTCCTTTGGAATTGGCTTCTCTTCCCCTGTCGAGCTCAGCTTCCCTCATCTCTCCCTGCATCCACTATTTGGAAGACCATTGCTACACAGGGAGATGTCAATGGAAGAGAAATTGTGCTGCTGCCATCTTCTTCCACGCCATCTTTGCTTTATGGTCCATACGGAACGACTCAAAACACAGCTCAAAAAAACCATCTTTGGAGAGAGCCAAGGTGATCCTCCTAGATCGTTTAAAAGGGATTGCCATCTATGTCTAAGGTGAGAATTTGCCTCCTCACCCAATCTTGGCGCATTTTGGGATCACTAGTGATGTATGGCTCTCCTAAAGTGGTCTCTCTTCTCCCTTTACCTGATATTCAATAAATTGTATAATGTTTTTACCTTTTCTTGCACTAACTACACTAAGAAAAAGGCACCCATCTCTAGTAATCTTAGGTTTTAGATGAGTTAATAATGCATCGACTTCATCTCCTTACATTTAGTCTTTGTACTATATCCAGAATCCAGATATTATTATGGGATTGTATTTCTTAAAGAATACTCAAGTAGTAAATGAGAGTTAAAACCCATCACATAAAGAATGGTATGCTCTTTGTGTGATCACTTAGTATATAAATTAAAGGAAAACAGAATGAAGCAAGTCAAGCAAATCCAAAATCAAAGTCTTATCTTATAATCATATCTTTTCCCCCACTCTCATGTTTAGCCAATTCAACTGCCGACATTTGTTCCAACCATTCTGACCTTTTCAAAAGTCCACATTGTAAAGTCCCATCATTGATAGTTAATTTAGAGAGGTGTACTAAATCTGTATAGTGTCACATTAGTCACTTGTACCTGCTTAGAGAATTAATGCTTTGTCCAAATAATGCAACCATTAGACGTCAAAATATAGATAGCTTGTGCGCAAGAATCTGTTTAGTCCATTTATTTGGTAGTGAGCATTTCAGAGCTCTCTGAATTGGTGCATGAATGGTAGTTTGGATGTTTTCAAGATAGTAAAAACCTGAAGGGGTTCAAAATCGATTAGCTGATTTCAAATTGAGACCAGTTCATATATATATATATATATATATAAATAGTTTGTTCATCTATTTTTTGTGTCTGTATATATATAAATAGATTGTTCATCTATTTTTTGTGTCCAAGGTCCAATAGGTAATGACTTTATTTTGAGATATGGAGAAATAATGAGAATGCCTCACGAATTTGATGTAAAAAAAAATTTTCAAAATTTTCTAGTAACGATATTGTTACCATTTTTTTTATAGCTTCTTCGTCCATTTTTTATGCCCAAAACCTAATAGGCAATAACTATATATTGAGATGCATAAACAATGAGCCTCACGATTTGACCCAAAATTATTTTTTTTCAAATTTTTTAAGTAACAATATCGTTTCCATTTCTTATTGCTTCTTCGTCCATTTTTGTGTCTATAACCCAATAGGCAATGGCTTTATAATGAGATGCATAAACAATGAGACAATCTCACTAATTTGACCCATAATTCTGTTTTAGAAAATTATTTATCAACGATATTGCTACCATTTTTTATACCTTCTTTATCTATGCTTTGGGTCCAACACCCAATTGACAATGACTTTATATTGAGTTGCATAATTAATGAGAAAGCATCACGAATTTGACCCATAAATGCATTTCATTATGTCTGTGTATATTGGTGCAGTACTAGCAATGGTAAACAAGTCATTGTAGGATAAGATGGTGGAACCCATCTTTCTTTGTTTTTTTTTTCAAATCCACTTTTCCATTTTCTTTCCTACAGAAATGATTTTATCATTTCTTATCGCTCTAGTTAACTCAAATTTGGCAACTATCAGTACATGTAAAGCAGGCCTTGGACAACTTCTTAGCATGAAAGTGAGTTAATGTTTTTCCCATTATTTTAATCAGTAATGTCATCCCCATTATGGATATCCAATCTGTTGGCTACTGTTGTTACTTGTTTTTTGTTGCGTGGTCAGGTGTAGTCAAGAGCGCATTAGTAGAACTCAACTCATACCAGGGGCATGGTAGCAAGGCTCCTTGTACCTGATAATTGCTAGTATAAAAGATGAGTAACCTCAAACAATGGCTTAGATGCCAGCACAAAAACCACAAATACAAATGGTGCAATGTTCTTATAATCTATCAAGATATCACAGAGCTCACATACAACCAAATCACACTTACAAGTACTCTCACATTCACTATATGTTCAAGACTACACTCTCTCGTGAAAGGGCTTGAATTCTCAACTGTAGTTTCATTGTTGTCAGCAATACCCAATTGGGGTTGTGGGGGTGTCAGATGCTTGAGCATCTGTTATACTTCCTTGGAATTTTGGTGACGCTCCAACAAGTTCTGATGCCACCATATAAAGTACTCAGATATAAAGTACTCAGTTACAAGACAGTTGCCACTCTTAGCAAGGATCAAACACACGCGCGATATATGAGATATAATTAATCAAGCACACATAATCAATCCATGACACGCAGATTTACGTAGTTCGGCAAAATTACCTTCGTCCATGGGAGATTCAAATGGGTTCACTGTTTTTGGGGATCACCCATAAGAAGAACAACCCTCTTCTTGTGATACACAATAGCACAATCCCTCACTATCTCTCGTGGTTTCTCTCAATCTCTCAAACAATCCCCATGTTGAGTACAATGCTCTCACCACCCAATATAAATACATGAAGCTCTAAACATCTAGGCATCTACAACCGTCAGATCTGACCTTATAACAGATTGTCCAGATTAAATCGACAAATTACAGATTAACCCATGTAAATAAAATAATATCTAGATCAGGTTTTACCAACCCATCAATCTCCTACTTGAAGACTGATCATACTGAATGGTTTTGATAATAGCAGAACGCGGCTATGAATTTCGATACCTCATCTTCATGCTTAAAGACTATGAATGTGTCTTTTCAAAATCAAGTGTTTTGTGCCCTTTGGATGAGATGTGTCTTTTGGGCCCATTTGAGTGGATGTAACCCAATTTCAAAGGTTGCTTTCAAATATTATAAATTAAGGTGATTTGAAATTTTTCATAGAATTCAAGAAGGTTTTCAAGAAGATTCAAATAAGCATAATGGAATATTTTCAAAAGCATTGTCTAAGAGTATTTTATTCTCTTTTATTTTGATTTTAAGGGCAATTCCATATTTCTGATTCTAGTGTGCAGACTTCGAGTCAGAGTTGGGTATTGTATCCTGAGGACATAATTTCATCTAAACCACCTGCATGTGGGAAATTGATGTCTTTAAGAAAGCATCTTAATTGGTGTGCCTTGCCCATTTTTATTTCTTTTTAGATTACTTTTTCACATTCACTATCATTCACTTTTATACACTAATTATTTATACTAATTATTTATTTGATTTTATGATTGCACATTCTTCGTAAGTAATTTACCCAACAGTTTAAAGACATCAATACTTTCTTATCGTGGAGAAAGAGGCAATCATGAGTAAGTGTGATCCTTTTAATTTCAAGAGAAGTGAGCAATTGTTGGTAAGTGAACTTCAAATATTTTATGTCTGTATGAAGGAACGTATGTCTCACAAGTATGTATAAATTTCATGCAGTAAGTGAAACATTATATGTGGTTTTATAAGGCATTCCTGATTCACTTCATATATTTGGTTAGAAATATCAGTATGTGATGTAATCTATCCTAGTGTGCATTACGTTTCTGTGTATATTGTTAACTTGCAACAAATGCATATAATCATTGCACATCTTCCTCATTATATTGATTCTTGCTATAGCACTGACTGCTATGTATTCAAATGTGTGTAGAACTTTCTACTGCCCAAGTTGTATTTGAAAATATACCTTTCAAAACGTGGGGCAATGGACTCCTATTGAATTATAAAGATATTTTTCAAGGCTATGATGATACAAAGAGGGATTTTTCTCACAATTTTCAAATAACTCTGTTTCCATTTTTAAGGCCAGATTCAAACTCTTTGGGAATGGGAAGAATATACTATCTCTGTTTTAATAATAGTAGTTTGCTACAGAAAAGCACCTTAATGAGAATGCAGTGAATGCATTGATGCAACAAATATGGAGTTGTACTTGGGTTTGTCTGTATGCTGAAAACAAGATCTTGATTGATCGTTGGATGTTGCAAAAGATGCAAAATGCAGAATGGCTTATTGAGGCTAAAGCAATGTATGAAGACGTGATGAATTGGCTTAAGACTACTGGTATTGAACAACTTGCTTGGCAACAAGTTGATGGTGTGGTGCGCCAAAATGAAGCAAGTGACGAGAACATTGTGGGATCAACTGTTCCTTCTTTATACCAACACAAGTTCCCGTCCATGAAGGTTGCTGCGGTTCTATAATATTTCAATACAATTCTAGTAAGTTGATTAGTGGGGGGCAAGCCCAGACAATCAAAATGTGAGACACAACTACTGGGACATTAAGTGGTAATCTTTATGGTTGCGTTCATATATTCTTGTTCACTTTTGTTGTCTGATTTCGATGGATCATTTCCCCATCTATTGGCTTTCTTTTTAGAACTTTCATTTCTCATATATCTTTAACCATATCTCTATCTTGATATGAGGACCGATGTAGAGATGGTGGATTGGCTCATAGTATCATGTTTGTTGGAAAAGAGAAATGAAGAAATCTCAGCTATACATGGTACAGAAGAGAACGGTATAGAAGAGAACAAACGACACATCTCTTAAAAAATGGACAGTTGAAGAGAGAGAGAGAGAGAGAGAGAGATCTTTTGAAATGGGAAGAGCCCGTTTCAATGGTGATATAGTTATTCAACTAACTGTTTTTGTTGGTAATTCATTTACTTGAGCTCTTTCTAAAGCCCATGTAGTGGATTATTTATCCTATTTAATTAGGGTCTACTAAATGCCCAAAAGTTTTATAAAGTAATTTCCTATATCTAATTTGTTTGATCTAACCTATGGGACTGATAAATTACCTAACTCTGCCTCTTAAAGTTTCTATCATGTGGTCATTTGAGTTGATCCATTGGTGAGATCAAGTGCTTTTGAGTTATTATTACATATTTTGCGACTAATCCATGGGGCCTGGCCATTTTAAAGTTTGTAAATTAATTTGTGGTTCATGAGATTATACGTTGGATTATATGATGTATTTTGCATCATTACTTATGTGTACTTCTGTACAACTGGAGACTAACCTATGCAATGAATTATTATTTGGAGAATGAAATAAGGATCCTTTTCTTGTGTTAGTATTTTTTAAATGATGCAGAGTACGTAATCTATGATTGGATGACATTTCTTGCATTGTGGATAGTGCATCATCAACATCATCCATTAGATCATATTGCAGGTCGTGTTCACAGCATCATCGATCATATCATGGAATCGTGGATATTGCTTCATCATCCATTGGATTTGAGTATAGATCATGGATATGAATGGAGAAAGAAAGAATGTAACAATCAATCGAAGTACTTCTTTCATTAACAAATGTCAATGATGGACACAGGTAAAATTGAGGTAAATGAAGTACAAATTTGGTGAGTACCCCCATTATTTCTCAAAGTGATTTTCTATCACTAAGATTGAGTCTAAACCTCGAGGGAGATGGGTATACCGATATAGAGAGATGGTCCTGACTGTGGCCTACTCTTGACTTCTAAGTTAGAGTTCAAAGGAAATTTGGTCAGATGTATTGTCCACTAGAGGGTATATTGAGATATTCCTCGCAGTGCACATTTATTTGAAACTAGTGGGGGAAATTGATGTATGTTCCAAATTTGCCCATTTCTGAGGTTCGTGCACTGTTTCGCATATGTTAGGCTGGACTTTTCGGTCCTTAACAGACTCATGGCTCAGTGCGGAGTGAGCGAAAGCACTCCTGAAGAGTTTGCCTTTGCGAATGTGGAGGTCATTGGCCGCCTCCTATGGGTCTTGTCGGTAAAACTCTAGAGCTTCGCTAAGACTAGGACTAGCGCATGGCCTATTAAATAGCGCAGCGTGGAAAATATGGATGCCCGACCATATTGTATAATGTGAATATGTATCGTGAACTTCACTTAGGTCACTCACTTTCACACTAAGGTTTTATGATACATACTCTACCTTCAGGTTCAAGGGACATCCACCTGTGAGGGATGCATTATATAGTTTTTAGTTATTTTCTATTATTATTAATTATTCTTTAAAAAGAGTTTTTAGAAAATAGTAGGGGATTGTTGGATATTTTCTAAAACCCAATTATTTAAAAAATAATTTCCAAGAGACATTTGAATGTGTTTTTTCAAAATCAAGTGTTTTGTGCCCTTTGGATGAGATGTGTCTTTTGGGCCCATTTGAGTGGATGTGACCCAATTTCAAAGATTGCTTTCAAACATTATAAATTAAGGTGATTTGGAATTTTTCATAGAATTCAAGAAGGTTTTAAAGAAGATTCAAATGAGCATAATGCAATATTTTCAAAAGCATTGTCTAAGAGTATTTTATTCTCTTTTATTTTGATTTTAAGGGCAATTCCATATTTCTGGTTCTAGAGTGTAGACTTCGAGTCAGAGTTGGGCATTGTATCCTGGGGACATAATTTCATCTAAACCACCTGCATGTGGGAAATTGATATATTTAAGAAAGCATCTTAATTGGTGTGCTTTGCCCATTTTTATTGCTTTTTTAGATTACTTTTTCACATTCACTATCATTCACTTTTATACACTAATTATTTATACTAATTATTTATTTGATTTTATGATTGCACATTATTCGTAAGTAATTTCCCCAACATTGGATGCATTGGCTAATTTGACACATGAATAAAATTGGATGCATCTGCAAATTCATCATTAGAAGTTATACAATTATTCAAGCTTTGTTTCTTCTATGGTGGAATGGAACAACGACATTCATAGTAACGGACAGAGAGAATGGGGAAGAAGGAATTAGACAAAAAGAGGGATCGATATGGTTTTAACATGAGGCTAACGATATAGTTAGGGCGGAACTGGTAACAATATTGTTAGGGGGAGAATTAGTCCAATAAAAATGTAACCACCACAAATCAAAGGTTTTTATGTATTTGTTAACGATTCTGTATAATTCTCTCTCTTTAAAGTTGGATTTCAATTGAAAAAAATAGCCTACTTGTTTTCTCTACTTGAGCTACATCAGCAAAAGAAAAACACTCTCTCACGAAAGTTTGCATTCCTTATTGACACTTCTTCCTCTTTGTCAAGAAACACACCCTACAAAAAGAAAACACACCCTCTCACAAAATAAAACTCTCAGCCTTTGCAGGCTGCAGTTAGACACTATAATACTTGGGCATAGGGTACATCTGTGTGCTACACACTTCTTGTGCCCTTTCTCCTCCTCCTCCTCACCATCTTCCGTTTGGAACCAAATGGGGAAGATCCACCATGTTCATCATCTTCCTTGTTTGGAACTGTTGTTTGGTGCCAAACTTTGAAGATGATGATGAGAGGACGACAGAGGAAAAGATCTTCCAGAAACCCAAGTTAAGATTTCACACATTCCCATCCTTATATTTTCTGTTTGGAACCAAACAGGGAAGATCCACCATTTTCATCATCTTCCTCGTTTGGAACTATTGTTTGGTGCCAAACTGTGAAGATGATGATGACGACAGGAGGACGACATAGAGGAGAAGATTTTCCAGAACCCAAATTAAGACTTCATAGATTCCACGTTCATCATCTACTTTGTGATTTTATATTTTCAAAGTGGGGACAAGAACCCATTTATTAACTGAGCCGTTGGCCCACTTGCATGTCCTTCAAGATGTAAACGACTCAAGGATGTCGTCCACCACCATGAGACTTCCGTATAAGAAAGTAAGAAATGCTCCACCTTGTTTTGGAAGATGAACACAGGTCTACATTTAATCCATTTCGATTCAAAGTTTCTATTGTCCCTGTACGTGTTTTGAAAGATTAATTTAAGTTACCATGTGCTCAATATCATTTGATGGCTCATAAACCGGGCCGGACCCCTTAATATGCATTTAAACCATTCACACAGTACAATTTTTTTTTTATTAATTATTATTCATTTTAGATATTAGTTTTAATTTATAAATTATTTTTGCATCGCACAAGACTTTCTCATTTTCACTGAATATTAATTGAATGGTTTCCTTCCCTTCTTTTGGGTTAATATAATTAATTTAAATATTATTATTAAATAATAATTTTAGTTGTGTTTGGATGATATTTAACCCTCCATCGCATCGCAGGGCCTTTCATGCTAGCCCGGATTTAAGGATAATCGTTTGAGAATCCATCATTGTGATTACATCGTTATCAATTTTATATATCAATAAAAAAGAGACGGCCTGCGCATTTTGGAGGATCGGAAGAGGTCGTGTTATCATGCCAACGACTCTAGAGCCGGGAACACACAGCGCTCGCATGTCCGTCTGATAATGAGATAATGACATATAGCCTTCGCCTTCTTGTGTTCTCCAGTTCTCCTTCCTTTTCGAACAATCCAATGGCGATTTCAAGAAATCTGAACAACAGAAACAAACCCAGATCTCCAATCCTCCTAATTTCTGTCTCTGCTGCTGCAATCACGTTCCTTTTCATCTTCTACTCTTCTTCATCCTCCCCCCTCGAATTCTCATTTTCCTCTCCAAAGGCCCTGAAGAATCTGTTGAGAGATCGGAAGCAGAGGCACTCTCTTGACAAGTATCTGAATTGGGGCGACAGAATCGATTGCCCCGGAAAGCAATGCGATTCCTGTGAGGGATTGGGTCATTAGGAATCCAGCCTCCGATGCGCTCTCGAAGAAGCCCTCTTGCTTCAGAGGTACTTGTCTTTCTTTCTTTTTAGATACTGTGTTTTGGTTGTCTGCAACTATGATGATTACCTGGAAATCTGGTTTTCTTCAACTGGGGTGATAACGGAAGAAATGTAGAATTCCCTTTGACCCAGATCACGCAAACATAATAAATGGCGGATTACGCGTAATGTGGATTGGACTGCGTGCACTTGAAATGGGCAAAGGCAGATGGGTTTTTTCTGTTTCTTCCTTTTAGCATTTTTGAGGGTCCTGTTTGGCTTCTGGTTATTGAATTTCTTTTAAAAATGAAATCTTTTTGCTTCTCTTCTCCTTCCAACTCTAGTTCATGGAACCAGTTGGGTTGGGGGAATGAATACAGTTCTAACAAAATGGAAAGCAAAGAGGTTTTGTTTAAAAAATTAAGTTAGTGTTGGGGTTCTTAGGTGGAAGATGTTTGCTGTATGGCAGTGTTATTTTCTTGTTCTTTTCTTTTGGTGGATCAGATTCAGGCATGTTAGGATATCCGGGTGTTTAGGAATTTTTTTATTTAATTATTTTTAGTTTTGGGGTTCCTTGAGGAAGATGTTTCTGTTTCTTCTTTTTGGTAACTTGTCGGTAGATCAGATCTTTTCCTGTTTTGGGATTTCTGTGCTTTCATTTTTTTTTTTTTAATTAATTTGAGTTTTGGGTTCTTCGTTGGAAGATCCTTGCTATTTGAACAACTTGGACCAGGAAATGCTTCTTGATTTTCTTTTTTTTTTTCTCTGTAAGTTTTCTTGTCTTGCTTTGTAAGAGTTTTACTCAATTTTTTTTAAAGCATATGCCATGCAGATGGAATTTGATGTTACAAAAGTGGCAAGAAATGCCAAAATGATAGAGGTACATTCAGCATTGTGATCTACTATTTTCTGTCTGTTGGGTGTTCTTGCTTAATTTCCTAATGTTTGAGAATGGTTTCCATGAAAGTGAAGATACCGTTTACTGATTCATTAGAGCAACTTTTTCCCGATAGATTGTTTCTGGACTACATGAGTGATCTGACCCTTTACCCTATTGGTCTCACTAGAGCAACTCATTATCCATAGATTGTTTCTGGACTAGCATAACCATAGTTACGTTATTACCCTATTGATTTCACCAGAGCAACTTGTTATTCATAGATTGTTTCTGGACTTGCACTCATAACTGAATTCATTGAATTAGAATCTCAGATACCTCCTTTCTTGTACTTTATCTGGGAAGATCACTTGGTATAATACCGTATCCATACCGATGGAGAATATATATTGTGTTTGATCAGCATGAAAAGCCTTGGATAGAACGGGCGGCAAAGGATGGCATGTGTCACCTGCCAATCATCCTGGTAGATGATCGTAGCTGTGGGTCAATGTGATTAGTGGGTTCATCATCCATTCACCTTGTTCAACACTATCAAAGTGGGGTTCAGCTGTTTGATGCAAGGCACTTCCAAGCAGTCTATATTAAGTAGAGTCCTTCATTGGCACTCTTTACTAGGTACTCATATTGTCTTGAACAACTGATTGCATATTGTGTCTACAATTCCAGTCTGCACCAAAATTTAGTATATCATATGATATATTGGTTTCATTAAGTCTAACTTATGAGATTTATTATTATTATTATTATTATTATTATTATTATTATTATTAGTATGTTGCTGTTGCTGCTGCTGCAGATGATACCTATTCCTACAGCCTGCCTAGGAAGTCTTGAACAAAACTAGTTGACCAAACCGTATTCTCTAGTGCACCTCCCTATTGAAAGTTGTGAGCCAAGCACCTATGATGCAACATACGGCATGGATACGACAGGGACGTGCCATGGATATGGCAGGGAGACAGATTTTATACATAAAAACTGAAGTATCGAATACGATACAACAGGATACATGGTCTGTTTTGAATTATCCGAGCACATAGCCAACCACAATTAAATTGAGCAAGAAACCTGATAACAATGTGCTTAACTACTTACCAAATGACTTCCCCAGTTTTAATTAAATGTGACCTGCTTCTACATGGGGAAAACAATGTTAAACAATCCATTAAAAAAAAATAGTTTGTAAACAATCAACAGAGTCAAATACTCATATTTATTCTAATCATGGTGGTATGTGCTTTACATGATAGCCACAAGTCTCAACCAAGTTATCAAATTTCAGTTTAAGGTTTCAACTGTCCTAATCAAAATAGAGTAGACTTGCCAATGGCAAGCATATTGGCTAAGTTGGATCAAGTCTCATTTAAAGAGGCAATACCAAGCATACTGGTTAGGTTGGATCAAGTCTCATCTAAAGAATTTTGCGACCAGGGTGAAGGTTGTCCTGTTGACAATATAGGAAAAAATTGGAATGTGGTTGATGATGAAATTTATTTTGCTCAGATTTGTCATAGAAGATATACACCCTTTCTCACAAGCTAATGGCTTTTTAGGTTAAATTCCTGCTGCTCTGAAAGATTTTTTTTATTTTTTTTTATTTTTAAGGTAGAAAACCATGTTCATTGTGGAACTTTGATTTCCACTGAAATCTATACTTACGTTGACTACTCTAGATTGTACTTTACTGCAGTTTATGATCGTATTGATCTTCATAAAAGAAGTGATATTTGCAATAAGATGCAGGCCTATGCAATCAGTGCGGGCTGCATTAGTGCATAATTGGAGATTAAAATGTTTTAAGATCCTCAGATGATATGGCTAGGGGGATTTTGGTAACCACAAAAATGAAGAGCTTGTATGAATACAAAAGATAATGAATGCATTGGTCTTCATTTGTGGAAAGGTTCCTGAGGCTGGGACAAATAGCAAAAATAAGTTGGTAATGAATGCATACCCTCGAAAGCCTTTGTGTAGAGATCGAGATATTTAAAATGTGCTTATAGTCGATACTTCTTTGGTCAATTTCTATGCAACTGTCCTTGTGAGTTTAAGTAGGATTGGCCGGAAAAGCAGAACACATGAAGTAAACCTCAAACGGTTGGGATAAGACTTCAATGATCCATAGAGACTTGGTCGTCTTAGGGTTATTCATCATCATCCGACATGATTATTTCTCTCTCACATTCCAAGAGGCTAATGAAGTGGGTATTTTTGGCTTTTTGTTGTGGGCCGGTGATTGGTGATGCCTGATGGACCTTTAGAATTCAATGTGTGGTAGGTCTCTTTGCATCTTGTATTTTTCTCACATACCTTATTGCATTACTATCCTTTTTCCTTGTAAATGAAACTGCATTGTTATCTATCCAAAGAAAAATGCTAATGGGATCATGTTATTGTGTATTTGATCACGAATAACCGAATAATCATAGAATGTTGGTATGTGTTTTTCCTTGAGAATCCAATGGATAATCCTAGAGATAAATTACTACAATTGGAATTCTATGAGATCTCTAACGATGAGGGTGTTCAGGAAAGTGGGAGTTTCAACGTGGATAACGTTGAAAGTGAAAGTCCTGGCCAGGGCCCACTTGGCGCCATCTAGTAGAGCCATTCGGATAAGGAAACACTTAGATATCTGGATAATTATTGCAGTTTAGTGGAAACCATGGAAAATCTTGATCCACTGTCCTGCTCTAAAGCAGTCCATGGGCATGACACCAAGAATTGTTTGGATGCCATGAGAGAGGAAATATAATCTATTCATAAGAACCAGATGTGGTAATTTGTCAATCTGCTCCAAGGTCTAAAATGCCTTTGGATGTAAATGGGTTCTTAGGAAGAAATTGAATGCAGATGGTTCCTTGGATAAATATATGACATGGTTGGTAGGTAAAGGATTTACCCAAATGGATGGAATAGAATGCAAGGAGACTTTCTCTGTATGTAAAATTTGAATCTGTAAGGATCCTGATGGCAATCGTGGCATATTGTGACCTGGAATTGCACCAAGTGGATGTAAAAATTGCCTTCCCAAATGACAAATTAGGGGAATAGATTTACATGAAACAACTTGAGGATTTTATAGTGCATGGTCATGAGGACAGGTGTTTAGATTACGAAAGGCACTATATGGACTTAAACAGTCCCCAAGACACAATAAATTTCACCAAACCATAAGTGTAATTGGATTTTTCCCCAATCGTGTTGATATATGTTTATATAGTAAACACAGTAAGAGTAATTGTTTATACTGTCATTATATGTGAATGACTTTCTTATTGTTGTTGGTGATTTGGATATTATCAATGATATCAAACAGTGGTTGATGTCCAGATTCGATATGAAAGTTATGTGTGAGGCAAATTATGTGCTGGGCGTAAAGATCACCCATGTTAGGCCGAGTTGGTTGTTGACTTTTATCACATAAGTCCTAGCTGGAAATTTTGTTAAAACAGTTTGCTATGGTGACCCATGTTAGGCCTATGGATACTCTCATTTGCGAAATAAAAAAAATTGTCCAGTAAACAAAGACCCCTCAACCAATGAGGATAAGGAAATGACTAGGGGCAGGTCATTTGCTCAGATTGTGGGGACCATCATGTATGCGATGCTTTGTACTAGACCGGATCTTTCATTCTTCGTATGTCTGGTGAGCAAATTCCAAAGAAATCCAGGATTATCTCAGTGGTATGCGGTTCAAAGGATTTTGCGGTATATCAAGGGCACATTGAAACTTCACCTGTTTTATCAGGGTGATCTCTTGGAATTGTGTAGCTATTCGGATGCCGATTGGGCTGGTGATTTAGACAAGCGAAAGGCCACTACAGGTTATTTGTATACTCTTGGTGGAAATGTTGTTTCTTGGAGTAGCAAGGAACAAACCTTGATATATAGCTTATAGTATGGTTGTTCAGGAGGCTGTACAGTTAAGATACTTCTTCCATGGTTTGGAGTTAATGAGAGACAATGTGCCTATCCCAATGAACAGAGATAGTACGTTTGCCATCTCAATGGTGAATGAGCCTCAATTCAATAGTAGCTCTAAGCAACAGAGATAAAATATCATTTTATCAAAGAGAAGGCTAGAAAGAAATAAAAATCTACTATATGCCTTTTAAGGAATTGATGGTTGATGCTCTTTCCAAGGCGTTGCTTGCAGAGTCATTCGCAAGGCATGTGATGGGCATGGGGCTAAAATATGTTTGAGGTACGTGGCATTTGTGTTAAGTTGGAGAATGTAAGGATTGTGTGGCCAGCTGCCATGTGGGCACATGTCAGATTAAGCAGTTGGCTTGGTGCCAAGGTTATCTCCCAATGAAAGTCTTAATTTGCAGTCTTGATTGGGATTAAACTCTAGGAGCATTAGAGTTTGGATCGGCATTAAACTCTTGTGGCATTGTTCCCTGCTAGTCAGGAGATGTGGAACTCTTAGACGGAGAAGACTTCTACAGAAGGCGTGACTCCTAAGGATTGCTTATTTAACGGAGATGTGAACCCTTTACTGATTGTTTAGCGATCCATGTATCCGAGTGAGTTCACATGGTCTTCCACTGCTAGCGCACAAAGAACTTGTGGTAAGATCCGGATTGACATCCGGATATTTCAATATCGTTGTGAATTCTGGTGTGAGGTAGATCCTGCGAACTCGCTGTGAATGCTTTGTCCTCCAGATGGACGAACAAAGGGGAGCCCCTTAAATAGAGCAATCCCGGGGAGTCATGACTACTGTGGAAGTCTATCCCTCCTAGAATTTTTCATCACTCGGTTATGATGCCAATCCAAGACTCTTTACCACGAGTCCAATCCTAATACAAACTTTCCTAGGATTACAGATTAAGACTTAACTGGGAGATTGACCTTGGTCTTAACCAATTGCTTAATCTGATGTGGGTCCCGTGGTAGTGGGCCACCCAATTTCCTACATTCTCCCACTTGGCACGAATGCCACGTACATCAAGCATACTTCAACCCCCACATGCATCACACAATATATTGAGGAACTCAACAAAGCTCCTTTAGATATACCTTAGTTTTGTGTTTCGTTCATGGATCAAAATATCGGCCGCTATGTAGCATAGCAGCCATGGTATAAAATATCGGCCGATACCGGTTCATATCGGCCGATATTGATATCTCGGCTGATATTTTGAAAATATCGGCCGAGATGATATATAATGCAAAAAACCATACTTTTTGTTAAAAAATTCTCAATCTTCCTCTTCTTCTCCTCTCCTCTCATCTTCTTACTCCTTAGGGGCTGCAACTACTCTCCATCTTGCATCTTTTCAAATCCCACATTTATTTCTTAAATAAAATATTATTCAAGCCTCAAGGTAAGAGAAAATCAATTTATACCATTTTATTATGTGTTTTTTGTTTTTTATTTTTAGATGAAGCATAGAAATGATCATTTGGTTTGTCACTTTGGTTGTGTTCTCCACTTAGAAGTTAGATCTACATACTTTCATGCTAGATCTACTCATACACATGATTTTTATATTTTTATTTTAATTATTTTTATTTTCGGATTTTTCAATATTTAAATTATAATATATCACTTTTTGGGGATTTCATCATAAATATGTTGTTTTAATGATTCATGATCATTGTGTGGTTTATAAATGATTGATTTATATACTTTTATGCTATATCTATATATTTAGTATTTTGAAAATGATTTTATTAAATCTTAATTTTTCTAAAAATAATTGTTGTTACTTGGTCTTGAATTTCTTAATTTATTTGTTGATTGAGTTAGTATTAAATGATGATTGATATGTTATTTTTATTTTCTTATATTTTACACTAATAAATTGATCATGAGCATCAATAATGGTTGTATTATATGAAATACTGGAAAAGACAGCGAACTGTAATATAGACAGGACTCATAACTTAAGGTGACCGAGATTTTGATTTATTGTTGTTACTAATGGAAAAAAATATTGTTTTCCAGCATTTTCTAATATTCTGGATTTTTTGGATATTTTTGGGAATTTTTTTGGATTAAAAAAAAAATTCACACCGCGGCGACCGCGACGGACCGATATCCGCGACCGATACCGATATCATATTGGTTTTTCGGCCCGACCGAGACCGCGACCGAAACCGAGATTTTAAACCATGATAGCAGCCATATATCAGGTGTGGCGGCCAAGGCCACCACGATATTTTGTATTTATCGCCACTCACAAGTGTGCCGGCCCATATCGGCTGCTATTTACTCGTATACCGGCTGATTGATGCAACCTAGGGTTAGGATGCAAGTGCCGGGGCACAATTAGGGTTCACTCAGGATCAATCAATCGAGGAAACAACTCTCCAACGAAAAACCCATGAAGGGAAAATTCTATTAACTCAATTCACTGAGATCATTGATCTCTACAATGCCATATTTATAATAAAAGAAACTTAGGGGCTAAGAAATCAAACCTACTCAAACTAGGAAACAAGAATAAAAATCCTACCCAAATTAGAAACCTAATTCTAATTATACTCTTTGCTAAAATAAACTACTAACAATTAAAATTAGAATTTCATGGGTCCCTCATGGTCCCACACGTGGCCAACGAGTCTTGTTGCAATGATGTGGTATTGCTGCTGCATCATCGATACACACCGATGCATATATGTATTGGCCGCTACATGCTACAAAACTTGAAGGGAAAAAACTACCTGGATCTCACTTCATTTGTTTGACTGGTGGAGAAGAAGAAGAGGAAAAAAGGGGGAGGAGGAGAAAGAAATGATAACCGTACCTGGAGGGAGCAACAGCCTGTAGCATCCCAGTCCCCAGCACCGCAGCAGGCAGTAGCATTGCACCGGCAGTAGAAGCAATGCAGTAGGTAGCAACCGACCTTCCTCCTTCCCCCATTCTTCTTCTTCTCCTATTCCCTCGTTTCCTTTCCCTTGTCTTTTCTCTCGATCTTTCTATCAAGACGAAAAATTAGGTCAGCAACAAATGCCTTTCGTTCCTCTTTTCTTTTACTATAGAGTAATGTGTGATCCCTGCGGTGGTGGGCCCACCTAATTAACTTGCTACCTCTTCAAAAAAAAAAAAAAAAAGTGTGCATCCCTTAACTATTAATGGGCCCCACAATGAGGCCCAAGTATTAAAATAAAAAACATCGTGCCCTAGTCAAATCTTATTTAATTGAAATCTCAATTAGGGCCTTAACTAAATTTCACTCTAATTAAAAATAATGCCCAATGAAATTCTACTCTAATTAGAAATAGGGCTATAGCCAACTTTCACACTAATGAAAAATATAACCCAACCAAATTTCACACTAATTGGAAAGCCAAATTTCACTCTAATAGGAAATAAGACCCGAATTTATTTTTTTTACTCTAATAGAAAGTAAGGCCATAACCAAACTACACTCTAATATTATTATTTTATAATCATATAGCGATACAGGACCTCATACAATGAGGGGACCGCTACACCCCCTTATCTTATTTACTTTTGCAAAAAAAGAAAAGAAAAAGGGAAAGACATTTTCTATCATTTTCCAATATTCTGGATTTCCTGGAATTTTTTCAGATTTTTTTGACGATTTTTTCAAAACGCACCACTACGCCGCTACGTAGCGCCTGTTTCGTAGTGTTTTGGCGGCGGGCCGCTACGCCCGGTGCTACTGCTATTTTCATCCTTGGTTTCGTTTACAACAAAGTAATACAATCTAGGGCCAAGTTATTGGGTTCCTTGAGTATCCTTCTAGAAAAGCATGCTGGGAAAGAATATACTTTGAAAAATTCTAAACCTGTCATCGCTGTCAAAGTAGCCTAAATTTCACTTTATTTAATCCTATACTAAATGGACTTGAAAAGAGTAATTTTTATTTATTTTTTAATGTACTTCTGTCTTGATATTTCTTTTTAAAATTATTTGACTCTGCTTTGTGTTGTAGCATGTTTTGCACTAAGGTTTAATTGTGGCAGGAACTAAGCCAATTTTGGCTTGACTCCTGATTTGTTGATGAATATTAATCTGTCAATTTGATGAAGTGTCTTGGTTGTAAGATTATTTAAGATAAAAACGAACTGGCAGGGGAATTTTGTCTGCTGTTTCAGATTTTCAGTCTTTCATCTGAATTCTATGGCTTTTATCTCAATAAAAATGCCCATCAGAAGCTTAGTCCCCATCCAGATTTTTTCCAGTGCCAAACAGGCCTTATTTATCTTTTCCTGAGAATTAGAGAATAAATCAGATTTCTTGAGAGATGTTAGAATTGAGTGTTTTTTCACTGGTGTTTTCTTACTGATTTATCTCTTTCTTCTACAATTTTGGCTTGTGAGGTTAGTTTTCCTTCTTTGGTTCGGGAAGAATGTGTTATATTATATACCATTCACAAGTAAAAAAAAAGGAGTTTGTTGTATGATTTGCCTTGAATCTAAAGAAAATTTAGTTCTACTCTATTTCTTTTTACTTCAGTTCATTTGAAAATCACGTAAGGTCTTGAAAAAGGACAGATTGTAGCATGGAACTTTAATAAGTTTTTAGTTCATTTCTTAGGCAAGAGATTGTTCCAGCCAATGGACAGTAGATGCAGCAGAAGTGAAGTCTTGTCTCCATGCTCCAGCGAACATGATGATAGATTCTAACATATATTTTTGTTTCAGAACATTTGTGATGCCTTCTAGAATGTGCATGAATCCGATTCACAGTAAGAAGGTGATCCTTCCTCAGTCCGATAATGCTAGTTCCGAGGAAAGGTGTGTTTACCTCAAAACATCTAATGTTTGGGGTTTTTACTGAAGGAAATTTCTATTGCTTTTGAACATTTAGGGCCTGTTTATTTGCATTATAATACCTACGAATTGAATATATATAATTCATACCACAAGTGGTTGAAAATGAAGTTCAAATGTGAATTTTAAAAATGAGCATCAAATAACCTTTCCCTTTTAGGGAAATAGAACCAAAAGATGGGAAATGAGCTACTAGGGTGGCTGGTAGTTCATTTCCCATCTTCTTTTGAGTCTATTTCCCTAAAAAGGAACAGTTATTTAATGTTCATTTATGGAATTCACCTTTGACCTTTATTTTTAACTAGTAATGGTATGAATTCTATGTATTCTATTCCTATATATTTTGGTGCAAGCAAACAGGCCCTTAAAAGAAACAAGATCATGTCATTTTCAGATAGTTCACTTCATGCAATAGAATTAGGGGCACATTAGTTCCTTTTTCCTTTATTTGCTGTTAAATGTTAATCATGAAATTTTATTAGCACTTCCCCTCATTCATTCATCGCATGGCTTTGGTCACCTCGTGTCTCTAATTCTTGATCATATTTCTTGGAGGTATTATGTTAAAGTTGTTTGATATTAATATATATATATATATATATATAGGGAGATGCTCCTATGAGAGCATCTCTCACCTTACTATGAGAGATAAGGTGGAGGCCCTCACATTTAAGTTGTTGGCATTGGATATGGATGTGAGGGCCCCCACCTTATCTCTCATAGTAAGGTGAGAGATGCTCTCATAGGAGCATCTCCCATATATATATATATATTTATTTATTGTAGACGGTAGATGTAGGTCTAACCTTGTCCAAGCCCAGCTTGATTAAGTAGTAGACCTAATATCTGGGTCCACAACCAACCCTAATCTTAAAGTTAGACCTGGTCACGATTAATTTGCTAAAGTTTGGGTCCCTTTGTGTTTAATTTGCTGTGGGATTGAATCAACCTTTAAGAAGAAATGATGGTGCAGCCCAGCCACGATCGATGAAGATCAACACCTCCAGTGGTGTGATCAAGCCCTCATGCTCAAACCCTAAGGCCACTTAGATGAAACACCCAAGAAACTCACGAGAACACCGAATGCTTTTATTTTTTATTTTTTATTTTTTTTTATTTTTTATCTATCATCAATAGCATCCTTACAATCAAAAGTTCCACTCTATTTATAGTTGAGGAATGGCCTAATAAGGAAAATGCAATTAGTACCTGATTGCTAAAATCACTCTAACTGAATCAAATCAATTATTCTCTAACTGAATCAAATCAATCTAATTAAGGAAATCATCTTAATAGAAAAGATTTGGTGGGGTGGTATGCACTAAGCAACCTAGAAATAGGCTACTAGTATGCACACAATTAAAACTCGCAAGCGCACAAGATCATTATGTAGTGTAGTGAATTGTAAGTACGAGGTCGATCCCACGAAGACTTGTGATAAAATAATGTAAAAAACAACTAAAAATCAGAATATTAAAAGAACAATTAAATGATGACAGGTTGAATTAAACTACTAAAAACAGTAAATTAAACTATTAAAAGCTAAATGGAAAATAATCTAAAACACACAACTAGTATTAAAATTGAAAAATAGTAATAATGAATGAACCAGGGTTTCATCTACTCCCCTAACCAACCCTATGCATGTCCCTTATTATCCTTTAATAAAAAATCAGAATTATTAGTGACATCTATCAACCAAGACCATGGCATATGCGTCTAGATTACTATTCCCCTAAACCTAATTCATGAGTGACATACTACATGAATTGTTCATTGTGATGCAAAAACTAAGCATGGCATATGTCCTAGTCAAAACACACATAATGCATAAAAACAATGGGAATGATAAATGCATGAGTCTAAGCATGGTATATACTTAGATTATTCATGGTTCTAAACCCTAGATGCTTAACATCAAGATCAATCAAAATTAAGTTAGCTACTCTTAAAATTAATTGAACATGGCATGGTTGGCATGGCATATACACAACTCATCAATTGAAAACATGGTTTAGAATCTCAACTAATAAAACTGAAATTTGAATTAAAAGATGCCAAAAGATACTACATAGTACTAGGCTAGGGTTTCAACTACACCCTAGCCCTAAAAAGTTTAGCTACTCATGTCTAGAATTGAAAACAAAATAGAAAATAGAGTCATAAGAAAAACTCTAAATATTGAAGAAGAAGAAGAAGTTGTCCAGCAGCTTTTTCTCCTTTTCCTCGCTCCAAAAGCTCTCCAAGATGCTCCAAAGAATGCTCCAAAGGTGGCTGTACAACAACTAGGGGTTTTGGGATGATGAAGGATGGTTTTTGTGATGATAGGGTGCTGAAATAGTGGCTGGTATTCTTCTGGACGTGGCTGGGGTTTTATATGGGATATATATGCTGGATGACCACCTCTTCTTGTCCTTTTATAAGTCTTGCAACAGCCCCTTTTAGCAAGTAGTTCTCTTGTGGAAATAGATCTCCAACTTTCTTTACAAGTGGGCTTCTTAATTAGAATGAAATAGGAGTCTTCTTTCTTAATAACAAGACTTTCTAAATCTGATCTTACTTGTATTTTATAGAAAGTTCTTCACATGGACCCACAATTTTGAGATTAATTGCAAGAGATTAAATCTGAACCTTTTATAATAATGGTGGGCCCATATGATGCATGTACAATGATTGTGGGACCCCTTTCTTGAACTTCTAACTTGGCTTGGACTCTTCCTTTAAACTTTCCTTATTTTTCTCCTTTTTCTTCTCCATTCTTGAGCTCCACTTGTACTTGAAGAAGACTTTCTAATTTATGAAATTTCACTTTTGCAATGGCTGTGGGCCCCCTTTTTGGCGTATAACCCTTGATTGGGTTTCTTCTTTCTTTTACTTTTCTTCTTTGATTAGAATTGTAAGTTGTCCAAAGAATTAGAAATTAGTCTTGAAATCTGAAATAACTTGGATGGGACCCACCTTGGCCCTACTTGATGATTTACGCCCATCACTCTTCATGAAATCTTCTCTTTTTGCTCCTTTTGACCTTTGCATACAAATTAACAAAGAATATGTAAAATCAAATAAAATAAACATGACTAGCATAAGATAATTCAAATGTTAGGGCTTAGATTGTAAACAATTAAGCACTTATCATGGGGCCCTCTGCTTCTTGGACCGTAGTGCATAAAATGAGCCTATGTGCTGGCTCAGCTTGTTATTGGGCAAGAAAATCACACTCCTGTGGCTTATGGGCCTTTATACATCAGCAAAATCCTGCTCCAAAGCAGAATGGACTGAGCCTGGTCCCATGTATCACCCTAGTTACATGTGGGCCAACCTTTTAATAATCTAAGCTGTTCGTGTAATGGGTTCCTCATTACCCATGGGATGCACCAACACCATGGTCTGGTGGTTCTACCAGTTGGTTTTTGTAGCTCTCTGAATGGCGCTTGGTATTGGATAAGTGGGATGATTGAGAATAGGCCCATGTCCTACCCTAGCCTAGTTACAGGTGGTCCAACTTCTCGATAATTCAAACTGTCAGTATAATGGATTCCTCATCCCGGATACATGAACACCAGGGGCTGATTCTTCTACTGGATGATTTAGCCATCCATTTGGCGCTTAGAAATGGGTTGATTCGGGACCCATGTGCCACCCTAGGCAAAGCTGTCCCACTCTTTTTATACTCTAACTAACTGTGTAATGGGCTTATGGCCCATGGGATGCACCAACACCACGTCTGGTGCTTCTACTAGTTGATTTTAGCTATTTGTTGGCACTTTGAATTGGATAAATGGGATCAACTAAACACGGGTGGTCCATATAGTACCTTTGTCACAGGTTGATAGTCTTGCCCTTGGTATATACCTAATGATGGACAATGTGGGACGGTTAGGATGATCCAGTGGACAATTTCAGGGTATATTTTATCCACAATAGAGCTCATCACAGGAATGGTTTCCCACTGAAATCTTGATCCCATGTTCAGTATGTGTGGCTGAAAGAATGGTATTGTTGAACAGTGTCGATCTGTTTGGCACACATTTAATTCTCTATGGGCTATGAGACAGGGCCTTTAGTCTCGGAGAAAGATCTGCTGAGCAATTTTAATCAACCATGGAAAAAAAAAAAAACAAAAAACAAATCAAAATGTAAGGAAGCGTAAAAGCCGGCAGTGACACTGCTTTTATGTAAAATGTCTTCTGGTGGGGGTAATTTTGACCCAAAATCAGAAGGAAGAAGAAATAAACCAGCACGTCCCAATCAAACCAGGAAATTTCAGTTGATATTTTCTCAAGGGCAGTGCGCAAAACAGGTGCCTTTCCTCTGTGCTTCTGCTTTAATAGCTCTAAGCCTCTAACGTTTTTCTGGTGCAACTGTTTTGAGATGTAGATTTGTAGTTATATAATAATTAATCTTTCTTTTCAAAATTGGATCTTTTCAAAAGAAACTCATAGTTGAGTTATTTTCTCTGTGCTGAAAATTTTCTTGTTTGGTAGATGGGCCGCAAACTCTTGTTCTGTGGATTCTTTGTATGATTTGGACCTCATAGCTGACACTGTGCCGGTAATTGTGGATAATTCAAAAATGTGGTACCAAGTGCTATTAACAAATATGGAACTTGGAAATAGGGGAGTGGCTCATGTGGAAGGAGTTGACAGAGTTGATCTTAAAGAAAGTAACTTCTACTCAAACTTATTGCTTTTCATGGTAAAATTTCCATTTAGATCTTGTTGTCTTCAGTTTTTATTTCTATTTTAAATATATTTTCATGGATAAATAGAAATTGGTCAGTTGACTTGTGTCTTTTTCTTCCTCTCATAGCATATTGGTTTTCAATACCATTGACTTGACATATTAGGGTGCTGGTCTAAATATATAAACAACTGGTATCTGAACCAAATACTACTTGGGTAAATTAAGTATGATTTGTATAGTATGGCATAGATAGGTTTTCCTTTTTTTCTTTTTTAACTCTTGCATTTATGGAGTGCAAGGATCGAAACAACCACAGTGCAATAAAATTGCCATATTCATTCCTTCCTTTAATGGCAGCAAAGAAATTAAGAGATGTGGCAGATCAGGTATGACGGGGTTAAAGTGGATTCCTCCAGTTTTAATACTAATTATCATAGGGATTGTTTGCTCTGCTAAAAACTTGTACTTGTCCTTATCACTAGTGTCAATATTGATGTAAAATGTTTTGTAGATTTTGACTAGCCCCAACCTTATGTTGCCTGAATTGATCTAAGGTTTTCAGTTTCATCTTTTTATTACATTGTTTGGGCCCAGGACATGTTGGTTGGATTTGTGAATGAACAGCCAATATTTATTACCTTTTCTTATTCACATATTGTACTTACATTTTAATGTAGGGTTTAAAATATTGGCTGTTATCGTTACATAATGGCTGATATGAAATGGTAATGGCCCATACTGTTATACGATATTGGGTATATAACAGCCACATTATGCCCAGGAGTAAAATATTGCCACAATAATGGTCGATATCGACTGATATCGGCAAAATATTGGTCCAAACCGTAGTTACCTAGTTTGTAGTTCGATAAGTTTGAATTTGAGTTCACAATTCGTAATTGGTGCCTATTCTAATTCGAAAATTCATTAGGGTAGTTTCATTCAGTTCGCTTAGTTCGTAGTTCGAGTTCGGTGCATTTGACGAAATGATTTGAATATGTAGCTTGATGTTGTTTGTACTAATTACTATGTAATGACCTACCTGATTGATTAAAGGCACATAACCACTTCTGTTTAATAAATTGATTAGTCTTTTTAGACTTGCATAAGTGGACGACTGAAGAGTGAAGATCGATCCAATCCCCTTATACACTTTTATACCCATTATATCAATACAATTTATAACTTAGCAATGATCCTACTGTTACCATTGAATTATGTAGCACTATATTTCATTTTCTCATATTTGTTTATATATGTGATCATTTGGATGGTAGGTATAATTCTTGTGAGAGTTAAATTCTTGTTAGAGTTATTTCAAGGGGTTAATGACTTAGTGTTTTATGGTACTAATGATTGGGACCATATTTGATCCTCTTTGTTCCTACTTTCTTTCTCATTAAACTTACCATTAATGGTCTAACAAAGGAGGAATGTCTTCACTTAAGGAAGAAAACATTTCATAAGGAAAAAGGGAATACTTAAAATTTCTAGATAGAGGAAACATTTAAAAAAACAAGGAAAAAAAGAAAAACATTATTTCTTTTATCACCATTACACATTGGATATTAACCCTTGAAGGGGAAGATTGCAAAGGTACCAAACAGAGTCATGGATGGTACAGTGATTGACCAAATACAGAGAAATAGGGAGTGAACAAAAATATTATATTTTTTATTGCGTTCTTCAACAAAGAGAGAGAGATGCTTGTCTTTTTCACATTTAATACCCATTGACTTGATACTGAAAGAGGGAGAGATCATATAGTATTATTTTCTTGTCATCTTCTTCAATGCTAAGAGAGAGAGAGAAACTTAAGCAAGCCACGATGGAAGGAAATCTAGAGGAACTGCATCGAACCCTTAAAAATGAAGATGCTGAACTTGCCGAATCCAAACTTCGAATTATTTGAACAAATTGATTTGTAGTTCGAGACCCTTTGTAGCGAATTAGGTAACTACGGTCCAAACCAATATAACGACCAATATTGAGTCAATAACGGTTGCCGAAAGAAAAAAAGAAGGGGGGGGGGGGGGGGGGGGGGAGAGAGAGAGTACTGGACAACCTGTACCGCCACTGCTACTGCATCTGCTTGCTGCCGCCTGGTCCTCATATTCTGCTCCTTTTCCTCTCTTTCCCGCTTCCCTTCTCCTTTTCTTTTTTCATTCCCTATTTTTTCTTTTCCCTTGCCTCTCTGTTTCGGTCCAAAATCAGTGGAAGGGGGCAGATTCCCCACTTACGGTGTGAGGCCGCCAAACTATTTGTGGGCCTCTTTTTGCACACAGAGAGAGAGAGAGAGAGAGAGAGAGAGAGAGAGAGAGAGAGAGAGAGAGAGAGAGAGAGAGAGAGAGTTCATGGGCCCCCTTGCTATAGATATAAAAAAAGAATCTGTGCCCCCATTGAACCTTTTGATTGGTGGGCTCCATTTCAATTTTTTTATACTATAATCCTTAAAACACTGAAAGAAAATTGAAACCATGAAAAAGATGGTCTCTCATTGTAATGGGGCCCATAACAAATTTTATTAAAATAAGAGTTAGGCCCACTATCACATCAATCACACGTATTAAGAAGTTGGGCCCATTGTTATATTGATCCTTGATAAAATATATAAATAAAGTATTAAGAAATTCAAGTAATCATTATCATTGAGAGAGATGAAAAGAAAACACAAAAGGTATGCTGAATGCCGTCCCCATCTTGGTCGACTGTTCTTTCATTATAAAGGGGCTGAATGCCCTAATTACATGTAAGTATTATCTTATCAGATCCTAAAACTCTGTTTTACAAACTAAGTAGCTTTGACTAAGTAAGATATGAGGTCTGGGCCCAAAATGGGCCTGGGCTTGGATTGACACCCCCCCTCAAATTGATGTTGGGGAGTCATAAAGCAGCAATTTGGAAACAAGAAATTGATGTCGAGGCCGAGGAAGTCCCTTTGTGAAGATATCGGTAAACTGAAACTCTGTAGGGACACGAGGTAGACTAATGATATCCCGCTTATATTCATCCTGAATAAAGTGACAGTCAACTTCGATATGTTTAGTACGTTCATGGAAGACGGGATTTTCAGTGATTCGGATAGCCTCAGTATTGTCGGCATGCAATGGAGTAGGAGAGGTTTGAGTGAACCCAAGTTCCGAAAGAAGGCCCTGTAGCCATAAGACTTCAGAACAAGCAGAAGACATTGCCCTATATTCAAGTTCTGTGGAAGATCTGGACATGCGTTCTTGTTTCTTGCATTTCCAAGAAATGAGCAAATTTCCAAGGTACATGCACCAACCAGTAGTAGAACGACGCGTTTCTTGACAGCCTGCCCAGTCAGCATTCGCAGAAGCAGTCAGATGAAGAGGATTATCCTTTGGATAATATAAACCATGAGGGACAGTTCTTAGCAGATAGCGGATAATGCGCTTCACAGCTGTCAAATGAAGGTGTCGAGGAGTGGTCATGAACTGGCTCACAAGATTAACAGCATAGGATATGTCAGGTCTAGTGATGGTGAGATAGACAAGACTTCCCACTAGGCGCCGGTATGTATGAGGATCAGGAAGAAGCTCGCCATCATCTTTACTCAGCTTGAGATTTACCTTGACCGGTGTATCAATAGGCGAAGAATCATGGAGGTCAGCCAACTCGATAAGGTCTTATGTGTATTTGTGTTGATTAACAAAGAGACCTTTGGGAGACTGATGCACCTATAAGCCTAAGAAATAATGCGAAGGACCCAAATCCTTCATATGAAAGTAATTCCGGAGGGAATCTTGGAGAGATTTGATCATACTATTATCTGTGCCAGTGATAATAATATCGTCAACATACACCAAAAGCACAGTAACCCCTGAGTAAAGCCACTTTCGCATAAGCGACCCCTGAAGGTTTCGAACCATGCCCGAGGAGCTTGCTTTAGACTATAAAGTGATTTTTGCAGTCGACAGACGGACCTCTTGTAGGGAGAGGGGACACCTTGTGGTATATGCATATAGACTTCTTGCAAATCCCCATGGAGAAATGCATTTTTGACATCCATTTGGTATAATGGTGGCCAAGACTGAGATGCAGCAATGGCGAGAAGTAACCTAACAGATCTCATCTTTGCCACAGGTGCAAACGTTTCCTCATAGTCAATGCCATACTCCTGTCTGTTTCCGAGTGCCACAAGTCTAGCTTTGTGTCTATCCAAGGACCCATCAGATTTAAGTTTGATCGAGTAGATCCATTTGCAACCAATGGGCTT